>CM047489.1:66216262-68616262 GCA_026122505.1 Aldabrachelys gigantea
CCATTTCCAGGTGCCCCTAAACCCTGGGGCCCAAAAACCCCATCTCCAGGGGCCCCTAACCCCTGGGGCCGTAAAACCTCATTTCCAGGGGGCCCCTAACTCCTGGGGCCCCAAATCCCCATTTCCAGGGGTCCCTAACCCTAGGGGCCCCAAAACCGAATTTCAAGGGGCCCCAAAACACAGGGGCCCCAAATCCTCATATCCAGGGGCCCCTAACCCCTCTGTCCCCAAAATCCCATTTCCAGGGACTCTAACCCCGGGGGCCCCAAAACCCAATTTCCAGGGCTCCTAACCCTAGGGGCCCCAAACCCCCATTTCCATGTGCCTCTAACCCTAGGGGTCCCAAACCCCTATTTCCAGTGGCCCCTAACCCCAGGGGCCGCCAAATCCCATTTCCAGGGGCCCCAAAACCCCATCTCCAGGGGCCCCTAATCCCAGGGGCCCCAAAACCCCATTTCCAGGAGCCCCAATCCCCAGGGGCCACAAATCCCCATATTCAGGGGCGCCTAAAACCAGGGGCCCCAAAACCCCATTTCCAGGGGCCCTACACTAGGGGCCCCAAAACCCCTTTTTCAGAGTCCCCTGACCCCTGGGGCCCCAAAACCCAATTTCCAGGGGCCCCTAACACCAGGGACCCCAAAACCCCATTTCCAGTGGCCCCTAACACCTGGGGCTCCAAATCCCCATATCCAGGGGCACCTAACCCTGGGGCCCCAAACCCCCATTTCCAGGGGCCCCAAAACCCCATTTCCATGGGCCAGTTACCCCAGAGTCTCCAAAATCCCATTTCCAGGAGCCCCTAACTCCTGGGGCCCCAAAACCCGATTTCCAGGGGCCCCTAACCCCAGGTTTCCGAACCCCCATTTCCAGGGGCCCCTAACCACAGGGGCCCCAAACCCCCATATCCTGGGGCCCCAAAACCCCATTTCCAGTGGCCCCAAACACCTGGGGCCCCAAACCCCCATATCCTGGGGCCCCAAAACCCCATTTCCATGGGCCCTTACCTCTGGGGCCCCAAAACCCCATTTCCAGGGGCCCCTAACCCTGGGGGCACCAAAACTCCATTTCCATATGCCCCTAACACCAGGGCACCCAAAACCCCATTTCTAGGGGCCCCAAACCGCTGGGGCCCCTACCCTCATATCCAGGGGCCACCAGCAGCAAGGGCAACAAAACGCCATTTCCAGGGCCCCCTTACCCTAGGGGCCCCAAAATCCCATTTCCAGGTGCCGCTAACACCAGGTGCCCCAAAACCCCATTTCCAGGGGCCTGTGATAAAGCCTCTGTCCCAAATCTGGACCTTAGCGTCCAAAATCTGGAGGCTTAACATGAACTCCCCCAGCTTTCTACCAGCTTGGATCTTATCTCGCTGCCACCATCCGAAGTTTTTCCAGGGTTTCGGCCCCCTCTCGGGTTCCCCAAACCTTTCCTTGGGGGACCCCCTCTCTGGTCTCCCCAACGTCCCCTGGAGAGACCCCCAAGACCCAGAAGTCTGAGTCTTACCGGCAAGGGAAATACCTCCCTTCCCACTCCTTCTCCCCCTCAGACGTTCCTCTCTGGCTAACTGAGAGTGCCTGATGTAATCTTTTTACATCACAATACCAAGAAAACCTGTCTCCCTTCTTCCCCACTGAGGCAAGCCTCAAACACAAGGGAACAGAGATAATCCTACCTCTTTCCCCCCGCCTACCACTCGCTGGTGCTGCCGAGCCCCCCTCTGTAGATCTAACACAAAGAGAATCTCCTCCCCTTATACCTTAATCTACCCAGAGAGAAAACTCAACCCAAGTCTTAAAAAGAAAACTTTATATAAAAAAAAGAAAGAAAATACAGATAACTCAACACTGCATTAAGAGATCAATACAGGGATAGGAATAAACAGTCTGATTTAAAAGATAGCCAATTTAAACCAGTCCAGCAAAACAACACCCATGTAAATACAAAACAAAGCATATAACTTGCCTTGCTACCTTTGTACTCACACTTTGGTAGACGAAAGTTAGAAAGAAGATTGGAGTTAGAAGGAAAGCTGTTTCACTCCATAGCCGGGAGAAACAAAAGACACAGAGTCCCCAATTCCCTCCCTGAAATTTTAAAAATCCAGTTTCTGATTGGTCCTCTGGTCAGGTGTTTGGTTCCCCTTTCAGGTGAAAGAAACATTAACCCCTTAGCTATCTATTTATGACAGGGCCCCAAACCCCTGGGGCCCCCACCCCAAATATCCAGGGGCACCTAACACCAGGGGCCGCAAAACCCCATTTCCGGGGGGCCCTAACCCTAGGGGCCCCAAACCCCCATTACCAGGGGCCCCTAACCCCAGAGGTCCCAAAACCCCATTTCCAGAGGCCACAAACCCCAGGGGCCACAAATCCCCATATCCAGGGGTGCCTAACCCCTGGGGCCCCAAAACCACATTTCCAGGGGCCCCTAACACCAGGGGCCCCAAACCCGCAAATCCAGGGGCCCCAAAACCCCATTCCCATGAGCTCATAAACCAAGGGGCCCCAAAACCACATTTTCAGGAGCCCCTAACACCAGGGGCCCCAAAACCACATTTCCAGGGGCCTCTAAACCTTGGGGCCCGAAAATGCATTTCCAGAGGGACCTAACCCCAGGAACCCGAAACCCCCATATCCAGGGGGGCCCAAACACCAGGGGACCGAAATCCCCATATCCAGGGGTCTCTAACCCTATGGGCCCGAAACCCCTATTTACAGGGGCCCCTAACCCTGGGGGCCCCAAAACCCCATTTCCAGAAGCCCCAAACACCAGGGGTCCCAAATCCACATATCTAGGGGCGCCTAACCCCAAGGGCCACAAATCCCCATATCCAGGGGTGCCTAACCCCTGCGGCGCTAAAACCCCATTTCCAGGGGCACCTAACCCCAGGGGCCACAAATCCCAATATCCAGGGTTCACAAATCCCTGGGGCCCCGATCCCACATATCCATGGGCCCCTAACAAAAGGGGCCCCAAAACCCTATTTCCAGGGACACCTAAACCTAGGGACCCCAAAACCCCATTTCCAGGGCCCCCTATCCCCTGGGGCCCAAAAACCCCATTTGCAGGGGCCCCTAACACCAGCACCTGGCAACAGGGTGTCACTGGCAACAGGGTGTCACTGTTGCTCTGTGAGCGAAATGCTCTGTGCATTACACACATAGCCACACGGTGTCACTGTTGCTCCATACAGGAAAGGCTCTGTTCATTTCCCCGCTTGGCCACAGGGTGTCACTGTTGATCTGTGAGGGAAATGCTCTGTGCGTTACCCCGCCTGGCAACAGGGTGTCACTTTTACTCTGTGAGCAAAATGCTCTCCATTACCACACGTAGCCACACGGTGTCACAGTTGCTCTGTGAGGGAAATGCTCTGTGCATGACCCTGCATGGCCACACAGTGTCACTGTTGCTCAATGCAGGAAATGCTCTCTGCATTACCCTGTGTTTCCACAGGGTGCCATTGTTGCTCGGCGGGGGATATTCTTAGTGCATTACCCTATGCGGCCACACGGTGTCACTGTTGCTCTGTTAGGGAAATGCTCTGTGCATTACCCTGCGTGGCCACACAGTGTCAGTGTTTCTCTGTGGGGGAAACTCTCTGTGCATTATCTTCCTGGGCACATGGTGTCACTGTTGCTCCATTAGAGAAATGCTCTGTGCATTATCCTGCGTGGCCAAAGAGTGCACTGTTGCTTCATGCAGGAAATGCTCTGTACATTACCCCAAGACCCCATTTCCAGGGGACCCTAACCCCAGGGGCCACAAATCCCCATATCCTGGGGCGCCTAACCAAACGGATCACAAAACCTAATTTCCTTTGGCCCCTAACACGATGGGCCCCAAAAACCCATTTCCAGAGGCCCGTAAACCTAAGGACCAAAACCCCCCATTTCCAGGGGCCCGAAACCCCAGGGGACCCAAAACCCCATTTCCAGGGGCCCCTAACTCCTGGGGCCCCAAATCCCCATATCCAGGGGCAGCTAACACCAGGGGCCCCAAAACCCCATTTCAAGGGCACCCTAACACCAGGGGCCCCAAATCCCCATGTCCAGGGGACCCTAAACCCTGGGGCCCCAAAAACCTATTTACAGCAGCCCCTAACACCAGGGGTCCCAAATCCCAAATATCCAGGGTCAGCTAAAACCAGGGGCCCCAAATCCACATTTAAAGGGGCCCCTAACACCAGGGGCCCGAAAACCCCATTTCCAGATGCCCCTAACCCTGGCTGTCTCAAACCCGAATTTCCAAGGGCCCCTAACACCAGGGGACCCAAAACCACATATCTAGGTGCCCCTAACCGTAGGGGCCCCATCACGCCATTTCCAGGGGCCCCTAACCCCTGGGACTCCCAGCCCACATATCCAGGGCCCCCTAACACCAGGGGCCTCAAAACTCCATTTCCAGGGGCCACTAACCCCAGGGGCCATAAATCCCCATATCTAGGGATACCTAACCCCTGGGGCCTCAAAACCAAATTTCAGGGGCCCCTAAGACCAGGGGCCCCAAACCCCCAAGTCCAGGGTCCCAAAAACACCATTTCCAGGGGTCCCTAACACCAGGGGCTCCAAAACCCCACTTCCAGGGGCCCCTAACACCAATGGCCCCAAAACCCCATTTCCAGCGGCCTCTAAACCTTGGGGGCCGAAACCCCAGTTCCAGGGGGACCTAACCCAAGGGGCCCAAAATCCGCGTATTCAGGGGCCCCAAACACCACGGGACCAAAATCCCCATATAAAGGGGCCCCTAACCCTAGGGGCCCGAAATCCCTTATTACAGGGGTCCCTAACCCTGGGGGCCCCAAAACCCCATTTCCAGAAGCCCCAAATCCCAGAAGACACAAATACCCATATCTAGGGCAGCCTGACTCCAGGATCCCCAAAACCCCATTTCCAGGGGCCGATAACACCAGAGGCCCCAAAACCCCATTTCCAGAGGCCCCAAACCCCAGGGGCCACAAATCCCCATTTCCAGGGGCCCAAAACCCCTGGGGCCCCCAACCCACATATCCAGGGGCCACCAACACCAAGGACCCCAAAACACTATTTCCAGGTGCTCCTAAACCTGGGGGCCCCAAACCCACATTTCCAGGGGCTCCTAACCCGTGTGGCCCCAAACCAGCATTTCCAGGGTCCCCTAACCCCTGGGCACCAGAACCCCATTTCCAGTGGCCCCAAACCCCTGGGGGCCCAAATCCTCATATCCAGGGGCAGCTACCACCAGGGGCCCCAAAACCCCATTTCAAGGGGCCCCTAACACCAGTGGCCCTAAAACCCCATTAAATGGGCCCCTAACCCTGTGGGCCCCAAACCCCCATTTCCAGGGGCCCTTTACCCTAAGGGCCCCAAAACCCCATTTCCAGGGGCCCCAAATCCCTGCCCTCCCAACCCACATATCGAGGGAACACCAACACCAAGGGCCCCAAAACCATATTTCCAGGGTCCCCTAAACCCAGGGGCCCCAAACCCCCATTTCCTGGGACCCTAACCCTAGGGGCCCCAAACCCCATTTCAAGGGGCCCCTTACCCCTGGGGCCCACAACCCACATATCCAGGGGCTTACCAACACCAAGGGGTCCCAAAACAATATTTCCATGGGCCTCTAATCCTAGGGGCCCCAAAACAAGATTTCCAGGGGCCACTAACACCAGGGGCCCCAAAACCCCATTTCCAGAGGTCCCTAACCCTAGGGGCCACAACCTCCCATTTCCAGGGGCCCCTAACCCCACGGGCCCCAAAACCCCACTTCAAGGGGCCCCTAACACCAGGGGCTCCAAAACCCCATTTGAAGGGGCCTCAAACCCCTTGGGCACCCAACCCACATATCCATGGGCTCCTAACTCCAGGGGACCCAAAACCCCAGGGAACTCAAAAACCCAAATTCCAGGGGCCCCAAAGCACAGGGGTCCACAACTCCCCATATCCATGGGCGCCTAACCCTGTGGGCAAGTGGGGAAATGAACAGAGCATTTCCTCTATGGAGCAACAGTGACACCATGTGGCTATGTGTGGTAATGCAAAGAGCATTTCGCTCACAGAGCAACAGTGACACCATGTGGCCATGCGGGGTAATACACAAAGCATTTCCCTCAAAGATCAACAGTGACATTGAGTGGCCAAGGGGGGTAATGCACAGAGCATTTACCTCTCAAAGCAACAGTGACACCCTGTGGCTATGCGGAGTAATGCACAGAGCATTTCCCTCACAGAGCAACCCTGACACCGTGTGGCCATGCAGGGTAATGCACAGAACATTTCCCTCATAGAGCAACAGTGACCCCCCATTTCCAGTGGTGCCTAACCCTAGGGGCCCGAAAACCCCATTTCCAGGGGCCCCTAACCCCTGGGGCCCCAAAACTCCATTGCCAGGGGCTCCTAACCCCAGGTTCCCAAACCCCCATTTCCAGGGGCCCCTAACCACTGGTGCCCCGAAACCCAATTTCCAGGGTCCCCTAACACCTGTTGCTCTGTGGGAGATATTGCTTGTGCATTAACTTGCATGACCACAGGGTGTCACTGTTGCTTGATGCAGGAAATGCTCTGCGCATTACTCCGCGTGCCCACAGGGTGTCACTCTTGCTCTGTGAGTGAAAAGCTCTGTGCATTACCACACGTAGCTACACGGTGTCACTGTTGCTCTATGCGGGAAATGCTCTGTGCATGACCCTGCGTGGCCACACAGTGTCACTATTGCTCAATGCAGGAAATGCTCTCTGCATTACCCTGTGTTTCCACAGGGTGCCATTGTTGCTCGGCGGGGGATATTCTTAGTGCATTACCCTGCCTGGCCACATGGTGTCAGTGTTTCTCTGTGGGGGAAATGCTCTGTGCATTACCCTGCGTGGCCACATGGTGTCACTGTTCCTCCGTGAGAGGAATGCTCCGTGCATTATCCTGCGTGGCCACAGCGTGTCACTGTTGCTCTGTGGGGATATTCCTTGTGCATTACCCTGCGTGGCCACAGGGTGTCACTGTTGCTTCACGCAGAAAATGCTCTGCGCTTTACCCCAAAACCCAATTTTCAGGGGCCCCTAACACCAGGGGCCCCAAAACCCCATTTCAAAGGCCCCTAACCCTACGGGCCCAAAACCCCCATTTCCAGTGGCCCATAACCCCAGGGGCCCCAAAACCCCATTTCCAGAGGCCCCTAACTCCAGAGGCCCCAAAACCCCATTTGCAGGGCCCCAAAACCTCATTTCCAGGGGCCCCTAACCCCAGGTGACCCAAAACCCCATTTCCAGGGGCCCCTAACACCAGGGACACCAAAACGCCATTTCCAGGGGCCCCAAAACATCATTTCGAGGGGCCTCTAACAACTGGGGCCGCAAAACCCCAATACCAAGACCCCTAACACCAGGGGCCTAAAACGCTACTTCCAGGGGCCCCGAAGCTTCATTTCCCAGGGCACCTAACCTCTGGGGCCCCAAAAACCATTTCCACGGGCCCCTAAATCCAGAGGCCTCAAACCCCTGGGCCCAACCCACATATCCAGGGGCCACCAACACCAAGGGCCCCAAAACCACATTTCCAGGGGCCCTTAACCCCAGGAGCCCCAAAACTGCATTTCCAGGGGCCCTTATCCCCTGGGATGCCAAACCCCCATATCCAGGGGCAGCTAAAAATAGGGCCCCCAAAACCCCATTCCAAGGGGCCCCTAACCCTGGGGGCCCGAAACCCCCATTTCCAGGGGCCCCTAATCCTGTGGGCCCCAAAACCGCTTTTCCAGGGGCCCCAAAGCCCTGGGGCCCCCAACCCACATATCCAGGGACCACCAAAACCAAGGGCCCCCAAAACATATTTCCAGGGGCCCCTAACCCCAGGGGTCCCAAACCCCCATTTCCAGGGGCCCCAAACCCTGGGGACCCCAAAACCCCATTTACAGCGGCCCCAAGCCCTTGGGGACCTCAACCCACATATCCAGGGGCAACCGAAACCAAGGGACACAAAGCCCTATTTCCAGGGGTCCCTAACCCTAGGGGCCCCAAACCCCCATATCCATAGGAACCTAACCCCTGGGGACCCTGGTGATATGGGCCCCTAAACGCAATTTCCAGGGGCCCATATCACCAGGGTCCCCAAAAACCCATTTCCAAGGGGCCCCTAACACCAGGGGCCCCAAACCCCTATTTCCAGGGGCCCTTAACCCCAGGGGCCCCAAAACTCCATTTCCAGGAGCCCCTAACCCCAGGGTCCACAAACCCCATATCCAGGGGTGCCTAACTCCTGGGACCCCAAAACCTCATTCAGAGGGGCCCCTATAACAAGGGGCCCAAAACCCAATATACAGGGTCCCCTCACCCTAGGGGCCCCAAACCCCCATTTCTAGGGGCCCCAAAAGCCCATTTCCACATGTCCCTAACACCGGGGGCCCCAAAAACCACATTTCCATTGGCCTCAAAGCCCCATTTAGAGTGGCCCCTAACCCTAGGGGCCCCAAACCCCTATTTCCAGGGGCCTTTAACCCCAGGGATCCCAAAACCCCATTTCCAGGGGCCCCTAACACCAGGGGCCCCAAAACCACCTTTTCAGGGGACCCAAACTCCTCGGGCACCGAACCCATATAACCAAGGGCCCCAAACACCAGGGGACACAAAACTCCATCTCCAGGGGCCCCGAACCCTGGGGGCCCAAAAACCCAATTTCCAGGTGTCCCTAACCACAGGGGCCCCAAATCCCCATTTCCAGGGGCCCCAAACCCCAGGGGCCACAGATCCCTATATCCAGGGGCGCCAAACCCATGGGGCCCCAAAACCTAATTTCCAGGTGCCCCTAACACCATGCGAACAAAACCCCCATTTCCAGACGCCCCTAACCCAGGGACCCCAAAAACCCATTTCCAGGGGCCCCTAACACCAGAGGCCCCAAAACCCCATTTCCAGGGGCCTCATACCCCATTTCCAGGAGCCACTAACACCTGGGGCGCAAAACCCGATTTCCAGGGCCCCCAACACCAGGGGCCCCAATATCCCATTTCCAGGGGCCCCAAAACCCCATTTCCAGGGGCGTCTAAACCGTGGGGCCCCAAAATCCCAATACCAGGAGTCCCTAACACCAGGGACCCCAAAACCCTATTTCCAGTGGCCCCAGGGCTCCATTTCCAAGGGCTCCTAGCCCCTGGGGCCCCAAAACCCCATTTCCAGGGGCCCCTAACCCTAGGGGCCCAACCCCCCATTTCTAGATGCCCCTAAACCGAGGGGCCACAGAACCCCATTTCTAGGGGCCCCAAACCCCAGAGGCCACAAATCCCCATATCCAGGGGCGCCTAACCTCTGGGCCCCCTAAACCCCATTTACAGGGGCACCTCACCTGAGGGACCACTAATCCCCATATCCAGGGTTCCCAAAACCATGGGGCCCCGAACCCACATATCCATGGGCCCCTAACAAAACGGGCCCCAAAACACTATTTCCAGCGGCCCCTTACCCTGGGGGCCCCAAAACCCCATTTCTAGGTGCCCCAAACACCTGGGGCCCCCAACCTACATATCCAGGGGCCCTTAACCCCAGGGGGCCCAAAACCCCATTTCCAGGGTCCCCTAACACTAGGGGGCAAAAAAACCCATTTCAAGGGGCTCCTAACACCAGGGGCCCCAAAACCCCATTTCCATGCACCCCTAACCCTTGGGTCCCCAAAACCCCATTTCAAGGGGCCCCTAACTCCAGGGGCCCCAAAACCCCATTTCAAGGGGTCCCTAACCCTGGCGGCAACAAATCCCTATTTTCAGGACGACCAACACCAAGGGCCCAAAAACCCTATTTCCAGGGGCCCCTAACCCTAGGGGCCTCAATCCCCCATTTCCATTGGCCGCTAACCCTAGGAAACCCAAAACCTCATTTCCAGGGGCATCTAACTCCTGGGGACCCAGAACACCAATTCCAGGGGCTCCTAACACTAGGGGCCCCAAAAAACCATTTTCAGGGGCCAAAAAGCCCCATTTCCAAGGGTCTCTAACCCCTGGGGCCCCAAAACCACATTTCCAGGGACCCCTATCCACAGGGGGCCCAAAACCCCATTTCCAGGGGTCCCAAACACCAGGGGCCACAATTCCCCATATCCAGGGGCCCCTAAACCCTGGGCCCCAAAAACCCATTTCCAGGGGCCCCTAACACCAGGGGCCCCAAAACCCCATTTCCAGAGGCCCCTAACCATAGGGGCCCCAACCCCCCATTTCCAGGGGCCCCAAAAACCAGGGGGCCCGAAATCCCCATTTCCAGGGGCCCCTAACCCCAGGGCCCCAAAACTCCATTTCCAGTGGCCCCTAACTCCTGCGCATCCAAAACCCCATATCCAGAGCCCCCTAACCCCTGGGGCCTAAAACCCCATTTGCAGGGGCCCCTAACCGCAGGGGGAAAAAATTCCTATATCCAGGGGCCCCAAACCCCTGGGGACCCCAACCCACATATCCAGGGGACCCTAACATCATTAGCCCCAAAAAATCCATTTCCAGGGGCCTCTAACCCTAGGGGCTCCAAAACCCCATATCCAGGCGCCACTAACCCATAGGTCCCCAATACCCAATTTCCAGGGGCCCATAGCACCAGGGGCCTGAAAAACCCCTTTCCAGGGACGCCTTAACCTAGGGGATGGAAAATCCCATTTCCAGGGGCCCATATCACCAGGAGCCCCAAAACCCCTTTTCCATGGGCCCCTAACCCCAGGTGCCCCAATGCCCCATGTCCAGGGGCCACTAACCCCAGGGGCCCCAAAACTCCATTTCCAGGGTCCCCTAGACCCTGGGGCCCCAAAACCCCATTTCCAGGGGCCCCAAACACCATGGGCCACAAATCACCATTTCCAGGGGCCTCTAACTCCAGCGGCCCCAAAACCCCATTTCCAGGGGCCCCTAACACTAGGGGCCAAAACCCTGCATTTCGAGGGGCCTCTAACCCTAGGGGCCCCAAAACCCCATTTCCAGGGGCCCCTAACCGCTGGGGCTCCAAAACTCCGTTTCCTGGGACCCCTAACACCAGGGCCCCCAAAACACCATTTCCAGGGGCCCCTAAACTTGCTGGCCCCATCTCCCCATTACCAGGTGGCCCTAACCGCAGGGCCCCCAGAAACCCCATTTCCAGGGGCCCCAAAACACCAGGGGCCCCAAATCCCCATTTCTAGGGGACCCTAATCCCAGGGGCCCAAAAACCCCATTTCCAGGGGCCTCTAACCCTAGGGGCCCAAAACCCCATTTCCAGGGGCCCCTAACCCCTGGGGCCTCAAAAAGCCATTTCCAGGGTCCCTTAACACCAGGGGCCCCAAAACCCCATTTACAAGGGCCCCTAAACTTAGGGGCCCCAAATCCCCATTTCCAGGAGCCCCTAACCCCAGTGGCCCCAAAACCCCATTTCTATGGGCCCCAAACCTCTGGGGCCTCCAACCCACATATCCAGGGGCCCCTTACACCAAGGGCTCCAAACGCCCATTTCCAGGGGTGCCTAACCCCAGGGGGCCCCAAAGCCCCATTTCTAGGGACACCTAAGCCTGGGGGCCCTAAAACCCAATTTCCAGGGCTCTATAATCCCAGGGTCCTCAAACCCCCATTTCCAGGGGCCCCTAACATTGGAGGTCCCAAAACCCCATTTCCAGGGGCCACAAACCCCTGCGGCTCCCAACCCACATATCCAGGGGCCAACAGAAAGGGTCCCAAAACCCTTTTTCCAGGGGCCCCTAACCCACGGGGCCCCAAACACCCATTTCCATGGGCCCCTAACCCCAGGGGCCCCAAAACTCCATTTCCAGAGGCTCCTAACTTCTGGGGCTCCAAAACCCCGTATCCAGAGGCCCCCAACCCTTGTGGCATCCAAACTACATTTCCAGGGGCCCCTAACACCAGGGGCCCCAAAACTCCATTTCCAGAGGCCCCTAACCCTGGGGGCCTCAAACCCCAATTTCCAGGGTCCCCTAACACCAGGGGCCCCAACCCCCCATTTCCAGGGGCCCCTAATCCCTGGGTCCCCCAACCGACATATCAAGGGGCCCCTAACACCAGGGGCCCCAAAACCCCATTTCCAGGGGCCCCGTAACCCCAGGAGCCACAAATCCCCATATCCAGGGGCGACTAACCACAAGGGCCCCAAAACCCAGTTTCCATTGGCCCCTAACACCAGGGGCCCCAAAACACAATTTCCAGGGGCTCCTAAACCTAGGGACCCAAAACGTGCATTTCCAGGGGCCCAAAACCCCAGAGCCCCAGAACCCCATTTCCAGGGGCCCCTAGCCCCTGGGGCCCCAAATACCAATATCCAGGGGCAGCTAACACCAGGCGCCCCAAAACCCCATTTCAAGGGGCCTCTAACACCAGGGGCCCCAAAACCCCATTTCCAGGGGCCCCTAACTCCTGGGGCCCCAAAACCCTATTTCCAGCCGCCCCTAACACCAGGGGCCCCATACCCCCATATCCAGGGTCAGCTAACACCAGGGGTCCCAAAACCCCATTTCCAGGGGCCACTAACACCAGGGGCCCCAAAACCCAATTTCCAGGAGCACCTAACCCCTGGGGCCCCAAAACCCCATTTCCAATGGCCTCTAACACCAGGGCCCCCAAAACCCCATTTCCAGTGGCCCATAACCCTGGATGCCCCAAACACCCATTTCCAGGGGCCACTTACCCCAGGGGCCCCAAAAGCACATTTCCATGGGCCCCAAATGCCTGGGGCACCCAACCCACATATCCTGGGGCCCCTAAAACCCCATTTCCATGGGCCCCTAACCCTGGGGGCCCCAATACTCAATTTCCTGTGGCCACTAACTCCTGGGGCTCCAAAACCCGATATCCAGAGCCCCCTTACCCCTGGGGCCCAAAAACCCCATTTGCAGGGGCCCCTAACCCTCGGGGACTCAAACCACCATTTCCAGGGGCACCTAAACCCAGGGGCACAAAAGTCCCATTTCCTGGGGCCCCTAAACCTGGGAGCCCCAAAACCCCATTTCTGGGGGCCCCAAACCCCTGGGGCCCCCAACCCACATATCCAGGAGCCACCAACACCAAGGACAGCAAAACCCTATTTCCAGGAGCCCCTAACCCCTGGGGCCCCAAAAAACAATTTCCATGGGCCCCTAACACAAGGGCCCTAAAACCCCATTTCCAGGGGCCTCTAATCCTGGTGGCCCCAAACCCGCATTTCAAAGGGCCCCTAACCCCAGGGGCCCCAAAACCCCTTTTTCCGGGGGACCCAAACCCTGGGGGTCCCAAACACCCATTTCCAGGGACCACTAACCCCAGGGGCCCCAAAACCCTATTTCCAGGGTCCCCTAACCCTAGGGGACCCAAAACCCAATTTCCAGGTGCCCCTAAACCTGGGGGCCCCAAATACTCATTTCCAGGGGACCCTAACCCCAGGGGCCCCAAAACCACAATTCCAGTGACCCCTAACACTGGGGGCCCCAACCCCCATTTCAGGGGCCACCAACACCAAGGATCCCAAAACCCTATTTCCAGGGGCCACTAACCCTAGGGGCCCCAATCCCCCATTACCAGGAGCCCCTAACGCTAGGGGCCCCAAAACACAATTTCCAGGGGCCCCTAACCCCTGGGACCCAAAATACCAATTCCAGGCGCCTCAAAGTCCCATTTCCAAAGGTTTCTAACCCCTGGGGCCCAAAAACCAAATTTCCATGGACCCCTAAACACAGAGGCCCCAAATCTCCATATCGAGAGGCCCCGAACCCCTTGGGCCCCAAAACCCAATTTCCAGGGGCCTCTAACACCAGGGACCCGAAAACCCCATTTCCAGGAGCCCCTAACCGTAGGGGCTCAAACCCCGCATTTCCAGAGCTCCCTAACCACTGGGGCCCCAAAACCCCATTTCCAAGGGCCCCTATCACCAGGAGCCCCAAAACCCCATTTCCAGGAGCCCCTAACCCCAGGGGCCCAAAATCCCATTTCCGGGGCCCACAAACCCTGGGACCCCAACACACATATCTAGGGGACCCTAACACCAGGGGCTCCAAAACCCTCATTTCCAGGGGCCCCTCACCCTATGGGCCCCAAACCCCCATATCCAGGGGCCCCTAACCCCTGGGGCCCCAATACCCAATTTCCAGGGGCTCCTAACACCAGGGGCCCGAAAACCCCATTTCCAGGGGCCCCTTACCCTATGGGCCCGAAAACCTTATTTCCAGGAGCCCCTATCACCAGGAGCCCCAAAACACAATTTCCAGAGGCCCCTAACCCTAGGGGCCCCAACTCTGCATTTCCAGGGGCCCCTAAGCCGAGGGGCACCAAAACCCCATTTCCAAGGGCCCCTAAACCCTGGGGCAACAATACCCAATTTTCAGGGGCCCCTAACACCAGGGGCCTTAAAACCCCATTTCCTGGGGCCCCTTGCCCTAGCAGCCCGAAAACCCCATTTCCAGGAGCTCCTAGTCCCAGGAGCCCCAAAACACCATTTCCAGGGGCCGCTAACCCCAGGGGCCCCAACCCCGCATTTCCAGGGGCCCTTAAGCCCAGGTCCCCCAAAACCCTATTTCCAGGGGCCCCTAAACCCTGGGGCCCCAAAACCCCATTTTCAGGGGCCCCAAACACCACAGGTCCCAAATCCCCATTTCCAGGGGCCCCTATCCCCAGGGGTCCCAAAACCCCATTTCTAGGGGCCCCCTAACCCTAGGGGCCCCAAATCCCCATGTCCAGGGGAAACTAACACCAGGGGCCCCAAAACCCCATTTCAGGGGGCCCCAAACGACAGGGGCAACAAATCACCATATCCAAGGCCCCAAATCCCCATGTCCAGGGGAAGCTAACACCAGGGGCCCCAAAACCCCATTTCCAGGGGCCCCTATCCCGTCGGGACTCAAATCCCCATATCCAGTGGCTGCTAACACCAGGGGCCCAAAACCCATTTCAAGGGGCCCCATACCCTGGGGGCCCTAAAACCCCATTTCCAGGGGCCCCAAACCCCGGGGGCGCACAACCCACATATCAAGAGGACACCAACACCAAGGTCCCCAAAACCCTATTTCCAGGGGCCGCTAACCCTACGGCTCCAAAGCCCCATTTCCAGGGGACCCTAACCCTGGGGACCCCAAAACCCCATTTCCAGGGGCCCCAAACCATTAGGGCCCCCAACCCACATATCCAGGGGCCACCAACACAAAGGGCCCCAAAACCCTATTTCCAGGGACTCCTCAACCTAGGGGCCCCAAACCCCCATTTCCAGGGGCCCCTAACCCTAGGGGCCCAAAACCCCATTTCCAGCGGCCCCTTACCCCATTTCCCTCACAGAGCAACAGTGACACCATGTGGCCACGTGGGGTAATACACAGAGCATTTCCCTCAAAGATCAACAGTGACATTGCATGGCCAAGCGGGGAAATGAACAGAGCATTTCCTGTATGGAGCAACAGTGACACCGTGTGACTATGTGTGGTAATGCACAGAGCATTTCCCTTACACAGCAACAGTCACAGCATGTGGCCATGCGGGGTAATGCACAGAGCATTTCCCTTACAGAGCAACAGTGAAACCGTGTGACCATGCGGGGTAATGCACAGAGCATTTCCCTCATAGAGCAACAGTGACCCCCATTTCCAGTGGTCCCTAACCATAGGGGCCCAAAAACCCCATTTCCATGGGGCCCTAACCCCTGGGGCCCCAAAACCCCATTTCCAGGGGCCCGCAACCCCAGGTTCCCAAACCCCCATTTCCAGGGGCCCCTAACCACAGGAGCCCCAAACCCCCATATCCAGGGGCCCCAAAATCCCATTTCCAGGGGCCCCTAACACCTGTTGCTTTGTGTGAGATATTCCTTGTGCATTAACCAGCATGGCCACAGGGTGTCACTGTTGCTTGATGCAGGAAATGCTCTGTGCATTACTCCGCGTGCCCACAGGGTGTCACTGTTGCTCTGTGAGTTTAATGCTCTGTGCATTACCCCGCGTGGCCACTCAGTGCCACTGTTGCTCTGTGAGTTTAATGCTCTGTGCATTATCCCGCGTGGTTTAGGGTTTAGGTTTAGGGGTAGGGTTAGGGTTAGGAGTTGGGGTAGAGGTTAGGGTTAGGGGTAGGTTTGGGGGTAGCGGTAGGGTTAAGGTTTAGGGGTTAGGGGTTGGGGTTAGGGTTAGGGTTAGGGTATGGTTACGGTTAGGTTAGGATTAGGGTCAGGGTTAGGGGTCAGGGTTTTGGGTTAGGGGAGGGCCAGGGTTGGGGTTGGGGTTAGGGGTTAGGGATAGGATTAGGGTTCGGGTTTATTTTAGGGTTTAAGTTGTTAGGGTTAGGGGTTAGAGGTAGGGGGTTAGGGTTAGGGGTTAGGAGTTAGGGTTAGGGTAGGGTTAGGGTTAGGTTAGGGTTGGGGTTAGGGATTAGAGAATAGGAGTTAGGGTTAGGGGAGGGCCAGGGTTGGGGTTGGGTTTAGGGTTAGGGTTATGGTTTAGGTTTAGGTTGAAGGGTTAGGGGTTAGGGTTAAAGATTAGGGTGAGTGTGACGAGGGTTGCCGGGGCTCAACCCTCCCTGTGGAGGAGGGGAGCCACACTGGCCCTGTCCTCTCTGGGTACTGTCCTTAGCATCCGCGGTCCACCGTCCGGGGGATGTTCGGTCCCTGTGGAGCGGACTGAGCACAGGCAAAGTCAGTAGGGGCCCAGCCTTTGATGCAAGCGGGCACCAAACACAGTACAATAAGCTATGGCCTCTCTGGGGCAGGGCAGAGCAGTGACAAAGGTAGAGGGGCCCAGCCCTTGGGTCAAGCGGGGCACCAAACACAGTACAATAAGCTCTGGCCCTTCCGGGGCAGGGCAGAGCAATAACAATGTCAATGCGGACCCAGCCCTTGGGGTAGGGATTAGGGTTACGGTTAGGGTGTTAGGGGTTCGGGTTAGGGATATGGGGTTAGGGTTTAGGGGTAGGGGTTAGGGGTTAGGGTTAAGGGTTTAGGGTATGGGTTTAGGGGTTAGGGGTTAGGGTTTAGGGTTAGGGTTGGGGTTGGGGTTAGGTTTAGGAGTTAGGGTTTAGGGTTAGGGGTTAGTTGTCAGGGTCGGAGTCGGGGTCAGGGTTAGGGTTAGGGGATAGGGTTTAGGATTATGGTTAGGGTCAGGGTTAGGGTCGGGTTAGGGTCAAGGGGTTAGTGTTGAGGGTTGTGGGGTGAGGGTTAGGGATTAGGGTTAGGGTTGAGGGGTGAGCATGGGGCTTAGGGGTTTAGGGTTTTAGGGGTTAGGGGTTACAGGGTTATGGTTAGGGGTGTAGGGTTAGAGGTTAGGATTTGGGGTTAGGATTTGGGGTTGGGGTTAGGGTTTTTGGGTTAGGAATGAGGGTGACGGTAGGGGTTAGGGTTAGGGGTCTGGGGTTAGGGGTCGGTGGTAATGGGTCGAGGGTTAGGGTGAGGTTTTTCGGGGTTTGGGCTTAGGGGTTAGGGTTTGGGGTGAGGGGTGAGGGCTTAGGGTGTAGGATATAGGGTGAGGGTGAGGGGGTTGGGGGGTTGGAGGTAGGGGTTGGGGTTAGGGTGAGAGTGAGGGTTGGGGTGAGGGTTAAGGGTTATGGTGTTAGGGTTTAGGGTTAGGATTTAGGGTTTTTAGGGTTTAGGATTTAGGGATTTCTGGTGAGGGAGAGGCTTAGGGCCTCTGCATTACCCTGCATGGCCACAGCGTGACACTCTTGCTCTGTGGGGAATAGTCTTTGTGCATTAACTTTCGAGGCCACACGGTGTCACTGTTGCTCTGTGAGGGAACTGCTCTGTGAATTACCTGGCATGGCCACAGAGTGTCACTGTTGCTCTGTGAGCGAAATGCACTATGCATTACCACATGTAGCCACACGGTGTCACTGTTGCTCCACACAAATAATGCTCTGTTCATTTCCCCGCTTGGCAACAGGGTGTCACTGCTGCTCTGTGAGAGAAATGCTCTGTGTGTTACCCCACCTGGCCACAGAGTGTCACTGTTGCTCTGTGAGAGAAATGCTCTGTGCATTACCACATGTAGCCACACGGTGTCACTGTTGCTCAATGCAGGAAATGCTCTCTGCATTACCCTGTGTTTCCACAGGATGCCATTGTTGCTCGGCGGGGGATAGTCTTAGTGTATTAGCCTGCGCGGCCACATGGTGTCGCTGTTGCTCTGTTAGGGAAATGCTCTGTGCGTTACCCTGCGTGGCCACACAGTGTCAGTGTTTCTCTGTGAGGGAAATGCTCTGTGCATTGCCCTGTGTGGGCACATAGTGTCACTGTTCCTCCGTCAGAGAAATGCTCTGTGCATTATCCTGCGTGGCCACAGGGATTCACTGTTGCTCTCTGGGGGATATTCCTTGTGCATTAACCTGTGTGGCCACAGGGTGTCACCGTTGCTTCATTCAGGAAATGCTCTGTGCATTAACCCAAAACCCAATTTCCAGGGGCCCCTAACACCAGGGGCCCAAAAATCCCATTTAAAGGGGCCCCAAACCCTAGCGGCCAAAAACCCCCATTTCCAGTGGCCCATAACCCCAGGGACCGCAAAATCCCATTTCCAGAGGCCCCTAACTCCAGAGGCCCCAAAACCCCATTTGCAGGGGCCCCAAAACCTCTTTTCCAGGGGCCCCTAACCCCAGGTGACCCAAAACCCCATTTCCAGGGGCCCCTAACACCAGGGACACCAAAACGCCATTTCCAGGGGCCCCAAAACATCATTTCGAGGGGCCTCTAACAACTGGGGCCGCAAAACCCAAATACCAAGACCCCTAACACCAGGGGCCTAAAACGCTACTTCCAGGGGCCCCGAAGCTCCATTTCCCAGGGCACCTAACCCCTGGGGCCCCAAAACCCCATTTCCAGAGGCCCCTAACCCTAGGGGCTCAAAACCCCCATTTACAGGGGCCCATAAACCCAGGAGCCCCAAAACCCCATTTCCAGGGTCCCATTACCCCTCGGTGTCAAAATCCCCAGATCTAGAGGCAGCTGACACCAGGGGCCCCCCAAAACACTATTTCAAGGGGCTCCTAAGACCAAGGGCCCCAAAACCCCATCTCCAGGGGCCCCTAACACTCGGGGTCCCAAAACCCCATTTCAAGGGGCCCCTAACACCAGGGGCCCCAAAACCCCATTTCCAGGACCACCAACAACAAGGGCCCCAAAACCCTATTTCTAGGGGCCGCTAACCCTAGGGGCCCCAATCACCCATTTCCATTGGCTGCTAACCCTAGGGGAACCAAAACTCCATTTCCAGGGGCCCCAAACCCCTGGGGACTCAAAACACTAATTCCAGAGGTCCCTAACATTAGGGGCCCCAAAAAACCATTTCCAGCGGCCTAAAAGCCCAATTTCCAAGGGCCCCTAACCCCTGGGACCCAAAACCCCAATTTCCAGGGACCCCTATCCAAAGGGGGCCTAAAAGCCCATTTTCAGGGGTCCCAAACACCAGGGGCCACAAATCCCCATATCCAGGGGCCCCTTACCCCTGGGGCCCCAAAATCCCGTTTCCAGGAGCCCCTAACACCAGTGGCCCCAAAACCCCATTTCCAGGGGCCCCTAACCGTAGGGGCCCCAACCTCCCATTTCCAGGGGCCCCTAACCCCTGGGTCCCCAAAAACCCATTTCCAGGTGCCCCAAACACCAGGGGCCGCAAATCCCCTTTTCCAGTGGCCCCTAACCCCTGGGGCCGCAAATCCTCATATCCAGGGGAAGCTAACACCAGTGGCCCGAAAACCCCATTTCAAGGCGCCCCTAACCCAAGGGGGCCCCAAAACTCCATTTCCAGAGGCCCCAAACCCCAGGGGCGACAAATCCCCATATCCATGGGCGCCTAACCCTGGGGCCCCAAAACCCCCTTTCCAGGAGCACCTAACCCCAGGGGTCCAAAAACCGCATTTCCAGGGGCCCCTAACCCTAGGTGCCCCAAAACCCAGTTTCCAAGGGCCCATAACTCCTGGGTCCCCAAAAACCCATTTCCAGGGGCCCCTAAACCTAAGAGTCCAAAAACCCCATTTCCAGGGGCCCCTATCCCCTGGGGCCCCAAATCCCCATATCCATGGGCAGCTAACACCAAGGGTCCGAAAACCCCAATTCAAGGGGCCCCTAACACCAGGGGCCCAAAAACCACATTTCCAGGGGCACCTAACCATGGGGGCCCGAAACCCACATTTCCAGGGGCCTCTACCCCTGGGGGCCCTATGCCTCCATTTCCAGGGGCCCCTAACCCCTGGGGCCCCCAACCCACATATCCAGGGGCCACCAACAGCAAGGGCCCCAAAACACCATTTCCAGGGGCCCCTAACACTAGGGGCCCCAAACCCCCATTTCCAGGGGCTCCTAGCCCCAGGGGCTCCAAACCCCTATTTCCAGGGGCCCCTAACCATGGGGATCCCAAAACCCCATTTCCAGTGACACCTAACCCCAGGCACTCCAAACCGCCATGTCCAGAGGCCCCTAACACCTGGGGCCCCTAACACCCATATCCAGGGGACGCAAAACCCAATTTCCAGGGGCCCGTAATACCAGGAGCCCCAATATCCCATTTCCAGGGGCCCCAAACCCCCATTTCCAGGGGCCCCTAACCCCTGGGGCCCCAAACCCCTCTTTCCAGGACCCCTAACCCTAGGGGCCCCAAACCCTCCATTTCCATGAGCCCCTAACCCTAGTTGCCACAAACCCCTATTTCGAGGGGCCCTAACCTCAGGGGCCGCCAAACCCCATTTGCAGGGGCCCCAAAACCCCATTTCCATGGGCCCCTAATGCAAGGGGCCCCAAAAACCCCATTTCCAGGGGCCCTACTCTAGGGGCCCCAAAACCCCATTTTCAGGGGCCCCTAACTCCTGGGGACCCAAAACCCAATTTCAAGGGGCTCCTAACCCCTGGGGCCCCAAACCCCATATCTAGGGGCCCACAAACTCTATTTTCAGGGGCCCCAAAACCCCATTTCCATGGGCCCCTAACCCCAGGGGCTCCAAAACCCCATTTCCAGGAGCCGAAAAACCCCATTTCCAGGGGCCCCTAATCCCTGGGGCCCCAAAAACCCATTTCCAGGGGCCCCTAACCCCAGGTTCACAGACCCCCATTTCCAGGGGCCCCTAACCACAGGGTCCCCAAACCCCCATATCTAGGGGCCCACAAACCCTATTTCCAGTGGCACCAAAAACCCATTTCCATGGGCCCCGAACACCTGGGGACCAAAACCCCATTTCCAGCGGCCCCAAAACCCCATTTCCATAGGCCCCTAACTCCTGGGGTCCCAAAACCCCACTTCTTGGGGACCCTAACACTGGGAGACCCAAAACCCCATTTCCAGGGGCCTCAAACCCCTGGTGCCCCCAACCCGCATATCCAGGGGCACGTAACACCAGGGCCCCAAAAAACACATTTCTATGGGCTCCTAACACAAGGGGCCCGAAAACCCCATTTCCAGGGTCCCCCAAACACCATTTCCAGGGTCCCCTAACCCCTTTGCCCCCAAAACCACCTTTCCATGGGCACCTAACACCAGGGGTCCCAAAACCCCATTTCGAGGGGCCCCTAACACCAATGGCCCCAAAACACCATTTCCAGGGGCACCTTACACCAATGGCCCCAAAATCCCCTTTCCAGGGGCCCCAAAAACCAGGGGACCCAAAACCTCATATCCAGGAGATCCTAACCCTAGGGCCTTAAACCCCTATTTACAGGGGGCCCTAACCCTGGGTGCCCCAAAACCCATTTCCAGGGGTCCCAAACCCCAGGAGCCCCAAACCCCCATTTCCAGGGCCCCTAACTCTAGGGGCCCCAAAACCCCATTTCCATGAGCCCCTAACCCTAGGGGCCCCAAACCCCTATTTCCAGGGGCCCCTAACCCAGGGCCTCCAAAACTCCATTTCCAGGGACCCTACCCTAGGGGCCCCAAAACCCCATTTAAAGGGGCCCCAAAACCACATTTTCAAGGGCCCCTAACCCCTGGGGCCCCATAACCCAATTTCCAGAGGCGCCTAACCCCTGGGGCCCCAAACCCCTATTACAGGGGCCCCAAAACCCCATTTCCAGGGGCCCCTAACCCCTGGGGCACCAAACTCCCATTTCCAGGGGCCCCCAAACCACAGGGGCTCCACACCCTCATATCCAGAACCCCAAAACGCTATTTCCAGTGGCCCTGAAGCCCCATTTCCATGGGCCCCGAACACCTGGGACCCCAAAACCCCATTTAAAGGGGCCCCAAAACCCCATTTCCATGTGCCCCCTACCCCCTGGGGCCCCAAAAACCCATATCCTGGGGCCCCCTAACCCTGGGGGCCCCAAAACCCCATTTTCCAGGGGCCCATAACTTTGAGGGCCCCAAAACCCCATTTTCAGGGGCCACAAACCCCAGGTTCCCAAACCCCCATTTCCAGGGGCCCCTAACCACAGGGACCCCACACCCTCATATCCAGAGCCCCAAAACGCTATTTCCAGTGGCCCTAAAGCCACATTTCCATGGGCCCCGAACACTTGGGGCCCCAAATCCCCCATTTCCAGGTGCCGCAAACACCAGGGGCCCAAAAACCCCATTTCCAGGGGCCCCAAACCCCTGGGGCCCCCAACCCATATATCCAGGGGCACCTAACACCAGGGCCCCAAAACCCCATTTCCAGGGGCCCCTAACACCAGGGGCCCCAAACCCCCAAATCCAGGGGCCCCAAAACCCCATTTCCATAGGCTCCTAACACCAGAGGCCCCAAAACTCCATTTCCAGGGTCCCCCAAACCCCATTTTCAGGGTCCCCTAACCCCTTTGTCCCCAAAACCCCATTTCCAGGGACACCTAACACCAGGGGGCCCAAAACCCCATTTCCAGGGGTCCCTAACACCAATGGCCCCAAATCCCCATTTCCAGGGTCGCCTAACACCAGAGGCCCCGAAACCTCATTTCCAGAGGCCCGAATCCCCAGGGGCCACAAATCCCCATTTCCAGGGGCCCCAACCCCCTGGGGCCCACATCCCACAAATCCAGGGGCCACGAACACCAAGGGCCCAAAAACCCCATTTCCAGGGGCCTCTTACCCTAGGAGCCCCAGAACCCCATTTCCAGGTGCCCTTAACACCAGGGACCCCAAAACCCCATTTCCAGGGGCCTCAAACCCCTGATACCCCCAACCTGCATATCCAGGGGCACGTAACACCAGGGCCCCCAAAAACTCATTTCCATGGGCTCCTAACACCAGGAGCCCCAAAACCGAATTTCCAGGGTCCCCTAACCCCTTTGCCCCCAAAACCCCATTTCCAGTGGCACCTAACACCAGGGGCCCCAAACCCCCATTTCCAGGGGCCCCTAACACCAATGGCCCCAAAACCCCATTTTCCAGGGGCACCTTACACCAATGGCCCCAAAACCCCTTTTCCAGGGGCACCTAACACCAATGGCCCCAAAACCCCCTTTCCAGGGGCCCCAAACACCAGGGGACCCAAATCTCCATATCCAGGGGCACCCAGTCCTGGGGCAAAAAACCCCATTTAGAGGGGTCCTTGTAACCAGGGGCCCCAAAACCCCACATCCAGGGTCCCCTCACCCTAGGGGCCCCAAACGCCCATTTCCACAGGTCCCTAACCCCTGGGGCCCCCAAAAACAACATGTCCATTGGCCCCAAAGCCCCATTTACACGGGCCCCTAACCCAAGGGGCCCCAAACCCCTATTTCCAGGGGCCTTTAACCCCAGGGGGCCCAAAACCCCCATTTCCAGGGGCCCTGAACCCTGGGGGCCCCAAAACCCCATTTCCAGGTGTCCCTAACCCCAGGGGCCCCAAATCCCCATTTCAAGGGGCCACAAACCCCAAGGGCCACAGACCCCTATATCCAGGGGTGCCTAAACCCTGGGTCCCCAAAACTCCATTTCCAGGGGTCCCTAACCCTAGGGGTGCAAAACCCCCATATCCAGACACCTATAACCCATGGGACCCCAAAAGCCCTTTTCCAGGGTACCCTAACACCAGAGGACCCAAAACCTCATTTCCAGGGGCCCCATACCCCATTTCCAGGGGTCCCTAACCCATGGGGCACAAAACCCCATTTCCAGGGGCCCCTAACACCAGGGGCCCCAAAACCCCATTTCCAGGGGCCCCAAAACCCCATTTCCAGGGCCTCTAACCCGTGCGGCCTCAAAATCCCAAGACCAGAGGCCCATAACACCAGGGGCGCCAAAACCCTATTTCCAAGGGCCCCAGAGCTCCATTTCCAAAGGCCCCTAACTTCTGGGGCCCCAAAACCCCATTTCCAGGGGCCCCAAACCCCAGTGGCCACCAACCCCATATCCAGGACCCGCCTAACCCCAGGGGCCCCCAAAACCCCATTTCCAGGGGCACCTGACCCCAGGGGCCACAAATCCCCATATCCAGGGTTCCCAAACCCCTAGGACCCCCCAACCCACATATCCATGGGCCCCTAACAAAAGTGGCCCCAAAACCCTATTTCCAGGGGCCCCTAACCCTAGGGGCCCCAAAACCCCATTTCCAGGGGCACCTAAACCCAGCAGCCCCAAAACCCCATTTCTAGGGGCGCAAAACACCTGCGGCCCCCAACCTACATACCCAAGGGCCCCTAACCTCAGGGGCCCCAAAACCCCATTTCCAGGGGCCCCTAACCCCAGGGGCCCCAAAACACCATTTCGAGGGGCCCCTTCTCCCTGGGTGCCGAAATCCCCATTTCCAGGGGCAGTTGACACTAGAAGCCCAAAATCATTATTTCAAGGAGCCCCTAACACCAGGGGCCCTAAAACCCCATTTCCAGGGGCCCCCTAACACTGGGGGCAACAAACCCCCGTTTCCAGAACCACCAACAGCAAGGGCCCCCAAACCCTATTTCCAGAGGTCGCTAACTCTATTGGCCCCAATCCCCCATTTCCATTGGCCGCTAACCCTAGGGGACCCAAAACCCCATTTCCAGGGGCCCCTAACCCCTATGGACCCAAAACACCAATTCCAGGGTCCTAAAAGCCCCATTTCCAAGGGCCCCTAACCCTGGGGCCCCAAAAACCCATTTCCAGAAACCCCTATCCAAAGGGGGCCCAAAACCCCATTTCCAGGGGTCCCAAACACCAGGGGCCCCAAAACAACATTTCCAGGATCCCCTAACACCAGGGGCCCCAAAACCCAATTTCCAGGGGCCCCTAACCGTTGGGGCCCCAACCCCCCATTTCTAGGGGCCCCTAACCCCCGGGCCGGCAAAACTCCATTTCCAATGGCCCCTAACTCCTGGGGCTCCAAAACCCCATTTCCAGGGTCCCCTAACCCTAGGGGCCCAAAACCCCCATTTACAGGGGCCCATAAACCCAGGGGCCCCAAAACCCCATTTCCAGGGGCCCCTAACCCCTGGGGACTAAAAACAGTAATTCCAAAGGCCCCTAACCCTAGAGGCCCCAAAAAAACATTTCCAGCGGCCTAAAAGCCTCATTTCCAAGGGCCCCTAACCCCTGGGACCCAAACCCCAATTTCCAGGGACCCATATCCACAGGGGGCCCAAAAGCCCATTTCCAGGGGTCCCAAACACCAGGGGCCACAAATCCCCATATCCAGGGGATCCTAACCCCTGGGGCCCCAAAACCCCATTTCCAGGGGCCCCTAACCCCAGGAGCCCCAAAACTCCATTTGCAGTGGTCCCTAACTCCTGGGGTTCCAAAACCCCATATCCAGAGCCGCCTAACCCCAGGGGCCGGAAAACCCCATTTGCAGGGGCCCCTAACAGCAGGGGCCCCAAAACTCCATTTCCAGATGCCACTAACTCTGGGGGCCTCAAACCCCAATTTTCAGGGGCCCCTAACACCAGGGTCCCCAAAACCCCATATCCAGGGTCCCCTAACCATAGGGGCCCCCACCACCCATTTCCAGGGGCCCCTAAACCCTGGGGCCCCGAACCCACATATCCAGGGGCCCCTAACATCATGGGCCCCAAAACCCCATTTCCAGGGGCACCAAACCGCAGTGGCCTCAAATCCCCATATCCAGGGGCCCCAAACCCCTGTGGCCCCAAAACGCAATTTCCAGGGGCCCATAACACCAGGGTCCACAAAACTCCATTTTCAGGGATTCTAAACCCTAGGGGCCGAAAACCCCATTTCCAGGGGCCCCGAACCCTAGGGGCCCAAAAACCCCATTTCCAGGGTCCCCAAAACCCCATTTCCAGGGGCCCCTAACCCCTGGGGCCCCAAAACCCCCCATATCCACGGGCCCCAAAACCCCATTTCCAGGGGCCCCTAACCCCTGGGGCCCCGAAACGCCATTTCCAGGGTACCCTAACACCACGGGCCCCAAAACCTCATTTACAGGGGCCCCTAAACTTAGGGGCCCCAAACCTCGATTTCCAGGGGCCCCTAACCGCAGGAGCCCCAAAACCCCATTTCCAGGGGCCCCAAACACCAGGGGCCCAAAATCCCCATTTCCAGGAGCCCCTAACCCCAGAGGCCCCAAAACCCCATTTCTAGGGGCCATAAACCTCTGGGGCCCCCCAACCCACATATCCAGGGGCCCATTACACCAGGGGCTCCAAAAGCCCATTTCAAGTGGCGCCTAACTCCAGGGGGCCCCAAAACCCATTTCCAGGGGCCTATAACCCCAGGGTCCTCAAATCCCCAGTTCTAGGAGCCCCTAACGCTGGGGGCCTCAGAACCCCATTTCCAAAGGCCCCAAACCCCTGGGGCCCCCAACCCAGATATCCAGGGGCCAACACAAAGGGTCCCAAAACCCTATTTCCATGGGCCCCTAACCCAAGGGGCCCCAAACCCCCATTTCCAAGGGCACCTAACCCCAGGGGCCCCAAAACTCCATTTCCACTGGCCCCAAATTCCTGGGGCTCCAAAACCCCATAACTAGAGGCCCCTAACCCCTGGGGCATCAAAACTACATTTCCAGGGGCCGCTAACTCCAGCGCCCCCAAAACCCCATTTCCAGATGCCCCTAACCCTGGGGGCCTCAAAACTCAATTTCAAGGGTCCCCTAACACCAGGGGCCCCAAATCCCCATATCCAGGGGCCCCTAACCCCTGGGGCCCCAACCCCCCATTTCCAGGGGCCCCTAATCCTTGGGGCACCCAACCGACATATCCAAGGGCCACTAACACAACGGACCTCAAAACCCCATTTCCAGGGGCCCCTAACCCCAGGGGCCACAAATCCCCATATCCAGGGGCGCCTAACCACAGGGGCCCCAAAACCAATTTCCATTGGCCCCAAACACCAGGGGCCCCAAAACACCATTTCCAGGATCCCCTAAACCTTGGGACCAAAAACCCCCATTTCCAGGGGCCCAAAACCAAGGGGCCCCAAAACCCCATTTCCAGGGGCCCCTAACCCCTGGGGCCCCAAATCCCCATATCCAGGGGCCGCTAACACCAGGGGCCCCAAAATCCCATTTCATGCGGCCCCTAACACTATGGGCCACAAAACCCCATTCCAGGGGCCCCTAAGCCCTGGGGCCCCAAAATCCTATTTCCAGCTAACCCTAACACCAGGGGCTCCAAATCCCCATATCCAGGGTCAGCTAACACCAGGGGCCAAAAAACCCCTTTTCAAGGGGCCACTAACACCAGG
Organism: Aldabrachelys gigantea; assembly: GCA_026122505.1. Lineage (NCBI taxonomy): Eukaryota > Metazoa > Chordata > Testudines > Testudinidae > Aldabrachelys > Aldabrachelys gigantea. Next base: position 66,243,667 of record CM047489.1, read on the forward strand.
GGCACCAAAACCCCATTTCTAGGGGCCCCTAACCCCTGGGGGACCCAAAACCCCATTTCCAATGGCCTCTAACACGAGGGGCCCCAAAACCCCATTTCCAGTGGCCCCTAGCCCTGGGGGCCCCAAACCCCCATTTCCAGGGGCCACTAACCCCAGGGACCACAAAACAACATTTCCATGGGCCCCAAACACCTGGGGCCCCCAACCCAAATACCCTGGGACCCCTTAACCATAGAGGCCCCAAAACCCCATTTCCAGGGGCCCATAACCCTGGGTGCCTCAAAACCCAATTTCCAGTGGCCCCTAACCCCAGGGGCACCGAACCCCCATTTCCAGGGGACCCTAAACCTATGGGCCCCAAAACCCCATTTCCAAGGGCCCCAATCCCACGGATCCCAAATCCCCATTTCTGGTGGCCCCTAACCCCAGGGGCCCCAAAACCCCATTTCCAGGGGCCCCTAACCCTGGGGCCCCAAATCCCCATGTCCAGGGGAAGCTAACAACAGGGGCCCCAAAACCCCATTTCAAGGGGCCCCTAACTCCTAGGGCCCCAAAACCCCATTTCCAGGAGCCCTAACCCCTGGGGCCCAAAAAACCCATTTCCAGGGTCACCAAAAACCAGGGGCCCTAAAACCCCATTTCCAGGTGCCCCTAAACCTGGGGGCCCGAAACCCCCATTTCCAGGAGCCCCTAACCCCAGGGGCCCCAAAACCCCATTTCCAGGGACCCCAAGCAGCAGGGCCCCCAAATCCTCATTTCCAGGGGCCCCTAACCCCAGGGGCCCCTAAGTCCCATTTCCAGCTGCTCCAAACCGCTGGGGCCCCCACGCCACATATCAAGGGGACCCTAACACCAGGGGGCCCCAAACCCCCATTTCCAGGGGGCACTAACTCTATGGGCCCCAAAACCCCACATCCAGGGGCCCCTAACCCCAGGGGCTCTAATACCCAATTTCCAGGGGCCCCTTAAACCAGGGGCCTGAAAACCCCATTTCCAGGGGCCCCTTAACCTAGGGGCCCGAAAACCCATTTTCCAGGGTCCCCTAGCCCCAGGAGCCTAAAAACACCATTTCCAGGGGCCCCTAACCCCAGGGGCCCCAAACCCGCATTTCCAGGGGCCCCTAAATCCTGGGGCACAAAAACCCCATTTCCAGGGGCCCCAAACACCACGGGTCCCAAATCCCCATTTCCGGTGGCCCCTAACCCCAAGGCCCCAAAACCCCATTTCCTGGGTCCTTGAAAACCAGGGGCCCCAAAACCAAATTTCCAGGATCCCCTAAATCTGGGGGCCCAAAAACCCCATTTCCAGGGGCCCTTAACCCCTGGGGCCTCAAATCCCCATATCCAGGAGGCCTTAACCCCCTGGGGCCCCAAAACCCCATTTCCAGGGGCCCCTAACACCAGGGGCCCCAAGACCCCGTTTGCAGGGGCCCCTAACACTAGGGGCCCAAAATCCCCATTTCCAGGGGCCCCTAACCCCTAGGGGCCCCAAACGCCCATTTCCAGGGCCCCTAACCCCAAGAGCCCCAAACCCACATTTCCAGGGGCCCTTAACCGCTGGGGCTCCAAAACCCAATTTCCGGCTGCCCCTAACACGAGGGGCCCCAAGAACCCCATTTCCAGGGGCCCGTAACCCTGGGAACCCGAAACCTCATTTCCAGGTTCCCCTAATCCCAGGGGCCCAAAAGCCCCTTTTCCAGGGGTCCCAAACCCTGGGGGCACCATGTCATAGTATAATTCCTCAATCTGAACCTTAGAATTCAAATATGAGGTACTAGCATAAAGTCCTCTAAGCTTAATCTCCAGCTTAGAACTTATTTCACTGCCACCAGATAAGATTTAGGCTCTTATCAGCCTGGGTTCCCCAAATACTCCTTTGGTACCCCCTCTGTGGCCTCCCCAAATTCCTTTGGGAAGACCCCCCCACGCCTCAGAAATCTGAGTCTACCGGTAAGGGAAAATTCCCCCCTCCCTCCCCTCTCTCCGGCGTCCTGTTATGAGCCACTTGAGGGGATGGATGCAATCTCCTTTACATCACAATACCAAGAAAGCCCTGTCTCCTTTCTCTCCAAAGAGACAGCTTCAAACACAGGGAAACTAAAGGGATTCTTTCTCTCTTTCCCCGTAGCCTGTTCCCGCCCTGGGGACAATAGGAAACTAACTCCCAGCCTGGGCTTTTCCCTTCCCCCCCCCCTTAGCCTGTCACAGATGTAACAGAGCTCTTGGGCACAAAAATTCCTCTCCCCTTTGCCTCACTAGGAAAGAAACTTCCACAAGTTTAAAAAGAAAACTTTATATAAAAAGAAAGAAAATACAGAACAATAATACTGCATTAAAGATCAATACTGGCTCTTGCTTACAAAAAAAATATGAATAACCAGTCTGATTTAAAAAATAGCCAATTTAAAACAGTCCAGCAAATCAACACACAGTAAATACAAATCAAAGCACATCACAGCCGATGACTTTGTTTCCTTTTGTACTCACAGACTTTTAGTAGAATATTAGAAAGAAGATTGGAGTTAGAGAGAAGCTTGTTTGCTCACAGCCGAGGAAAACAACAAAGACCCCGAGTTCCTTTCCCTCCCAGACTTTTAAAAAAATCCAGGTCTCTGATTGGTCCTCTGGTCAGGTGTTTGGTTCCCCCTTTGTTCACCCTTTACAGGTAAAAGAAACTTAACCCTTACCTATCTACTTATGACACGCCCCCCAAATCACAGACAGTGTAAAATTTCACTGGAGGTGATTTCTACCTAGAACTTTAACTAAACAGAGTAATACAACACATGCACCTTTACATATACTTTTAAGCATGTAAACTACAAGACTTCAACATCTTAAGGACAAGTTTAACCAGTGTATTCTGGAAAACTCTCACGGGAGAGTGCATCAGCTACTTTGTTGGAAGCCCCTGAGATGTGCTGAATTTCAAAATCAAAATCTTGGAGAGCTAGACTCCAACGAAGAAGTTTCTTGTTGTTCCCTTTGGCTGTATGAAGCCACTTTAGCGCAGCATGGTCAGTTTGTAGCTGGAACCGCTGTCCCCATACATACGGGCGTAGCTTTTCCAGGGCGTACACAATGGCATAGCATTCCTTTTCACTGACTGACCAGTGGCTTTCCCTCTCCGATAGTTTCTTGCTGAGAAACACGACAGGATGGAAGTTCTGATCCGGTCCTTCCTGCATGAGAACTGCTCCTATACCACGCTCAGATGCATCGGTGGTTACTAGGAATGGTTTGTCAAAGTCTGGGGCCCTTAGCACAGGGTCAGACGTGAGCGTCACCTTAAGTTGGCCTCCTGACACTCATCAGTCCATTTAACTGTAGTTGGCTGGGGCTTCTTGGTCAGGTCGGTCAGTGGTGCAGCGATTTGGCTGTAGTGTGGTACAAACCGCCTGTAGTACTCGGCCAAGCCTAAGAAGGATTGGACCTGTTTCTTTGACTTTGGGACAGGCCACTTTTGGATAGCCTCCACCTTGGCCTGTAAGGGGTTTATGGTCCTCGACCCACCTGGTGTCCCAGGTAAGTCAGTCTGTTTTGGCCTATTTGACACTTTTTGGCCTTAACAGTTAGTCCTGCCTGCCTGATACGGTCAAAGACTTTTTCCAGGTGTTCTAGGTGTTCGGGCCAGGAGTCTGAGAAAATGGCCACATCATCGAGGTAGGCAACTGCATATTCTCCCAGTACTGCTAGTAGACCATCTACCAGCCTCTGGAAGGTGGCGGGTGCATTTCGCAGCCCAAAAGGAAGTACATTAAATTCATATACCCCCGTATGGGTGACGAATGCTGACCTTTCCTTGGCAGGTTCATCTAGCGGTACTTGCCAGTACCCCTTGGTTAAGTCTATTGTAGAGATGAACTGGGCACGTCCCAACTTTTCCAATAGCTCATCGGTGCGTGGCATTGGATAGTTGTCTGGACGAGTTACCGCATTTAGCTTACGGTAGTCCATGCAAAAGCGTATTTCCCCATCTGGTTTGGGTACCAGAACCACTGGAGATGCCCATGCACTGGTAGATGAGCGGATTATACCCATCTGTAGCATGTTCTGAATCTCCCGCTCTATAGCAGCTTGTGCGTGAGGGGACACCCGGTAGGGTGGTGTTCTAATTGGGTGAGCATTACCTGTGTCAATGGAGTGGTATGCCCGTTCAGTCAGTCCTGGAGTGGCGAGAACAATGGTGCGAAGCTGGTGCACAGCTCCTGGATTTGTTGCCGCTGCAGACGTTCCAGGGTGGTTGAGAGGTTCACCTCTTCCATGCCACTGTCTTTTTTCCCATCGTAGTAGACGCCATCAGGCCAGTCAGCGTCCTCTGCTCCCTGGACTGTAAACTGACAAACCTGTAAGTCTTTGGAATAAAAGGGCTTGAGAGAATTAACATGGTACACTTTGGGTTTTAGTGAGGAATTGGGAAATGCTATGAGGTAGTTAACAGCTCCCAGGCGCTCTTGGACGGTGAATGGCCCCTCCCATGATGCTTCCATCTTATGGGCCTGTTGCGCCTTCAAGACCATAACCTGGTCTCCTCTCTTGAAGGAACAGTCTCTGGTATGTTTATCGTACCAGGCCTTTTGCTCTGCCTGAGTATCCTTTAGGTTGTCTCTAGCAAGGGCTAAAGAATGTCGGAGGGTGTTTTGTAGGTTGCAGACAAAGTCCAGAATGTTAGTTCCTGGAGAAGGTGTAAAACCCTCCCATTGTTGCTTCACCAGCTGTAATGGCCCCTTAACCTCATGGCCATACACAAGCTCAAATGGTGAGAACCCTAAACTGGGATGTGGTACAGCCCTGTAAGCAAAGAGCAACTGCTGCAACACTAGGTCCCAGTCATTGGAGTGTTCATTAATGAATTTACGGATTATGGCCCCCAAAGTTCCATTAAACCTTTCCACCAGTCCATTTGTTTGATGGTGGTACGGGGTGGCAACCAAGTGATTCACCCCATGATTTTCCCACAGGTCTTTCATGGTGCCAGACAGGAAATTTGATCCTGAATCGGTAAGGATATCGGAGGGCCGACCTACCCTGGCGAAAATGTCTGTTAAGGCCTGGCACACCGCTCTGGCCCTGGTGTTGCCTAGAGCTACTGCTTCTGGCCATCGGGTAGCAAAGTCCACAAAAGTCAGTACGTACTGCTTTCCCCTGGGTGTCTTTCTTGGAAAAGGACCCAGAATATCCACAGCTACTCGCTGAAATGGTACCTCAATTATGGGGAGTGGCTGGAGAGGGGCCTTGACCAGATCTTGAGGTTTTCCCACTCTTTGGCACACCTCACAAGATTGGACATACTGGGCAACTTCCTTGCCCATCCCCTCCCAGTAGAAGGACTTCCCCAACCTGTCTTTGGTTCTGTTCACCCCAGCATGACCACTGGGATGATCGTGGGCTAAGCTTAAGAGCTTCCCCCTGTACTTAGTCGGAACCACCAACCGTTTGTGCGGCTGCCATTCTTCCTGGTGTCCACCAGAAAGAAGTTCCTTGTATAAAAGTCCTTGGTCTATAACAAACCGGGATCGGTTAGAAGAGCTGAGAGGCGGTGGGTTGCTCCGTGCCCCCGCCCAAGCTTTCTGAAGGCTGTCATCAGCTTCTTGCTCAGTCTGGAACTGTTCCCTTGAAGCTGGGGACACCAGTTCTTCCTCAGACTGGGGACTTGGGCTTGGTCCCTCTGGAAGTGATGTAGGTGAAGGAGTTGTTTCTGTAGCCGGTGTACCGCTGTCCGCTGGTGCACCTGATGGTATTTTAGGCTCTGGCTGAGCCTCTTCGGTATGTTTGTCTGTTGCTTCTGCCAGTTGAGGCTCGTTGGTCCCTTCTGGCATTGGGGTTGAAGATGTGGTTGCACTTGCTGGTGCTGGTGCTGAGTGCTGTTCCAGTTCCGGGCCTGGGACTGGAGGTGTTGTGGCTGGTTCAGCCGTTGGCATGGGATCTGGGTCCACTACCTCGGTCTGGGTTTCTGGTAACACAGACAGGTTCTCTGTGGACGGCTCAGGAACAGGAATGGATCTGGAAGCTTGCCTGGTGTGGCTGCGTGTAACCATTCCCACTCTCTTGGACTGCTTCACTTGGTTGGCCAAGTCTTCCCCCAGTAGCATGGGGATGGAATAATTGTCATAAACTGCAAAAGTCCACCTTCCTGACCAGCCTTTGTACTGGACAGGCAGTTCAGCGGTAGGCAAGACCACAGCTTGTGACATGAAGGGGTAAATGGTCACTTTGGCCCTTGGGTTGATGAGTTTGGGATCGACGAAGGATTGGTGGATAGCTGACACTTGTGCTCCCGTGTCTCTCCACGTGGTAACCTTCTTTCCGCCCACCTTCAAATGTTCCCTTCGCTCCAAGGGGATTTGAGAGGTATCTGGGCCTGGGGATCTTGGTTGTGCTGGTGGTGTAAATGACTTGCACCCGGTTGGGGTTTGTTGGGCAGTTGGCCTGTGGGCAGTTGGCCTTGATGTGTCCCGTTTCATTGCACTTATAGCATCTGTCAGGTAACGGGTTACCGGGTTGAAGTAAGTTACTGAAGACTGGTGAGGTGGAAGGATAGGATGTCTGTGGCTTTCCTTGGGTTGTAGTTGGGGTTTTGGGTTGTCCTCGGTTGTAGGGTTTATTGTCGGTGTGGCCCCTGGTGTTTTCACTCCCCTTTACAGTAGCTTTCTTGCTTTCTGCCACCTCCATCCATCTGGCTCCAATCTCCCCCGCCTCGGTGAGAGTTTTGGGTTTTGCATCTAGGATGTACCGTGTTATGTCCTCAGGAACCCCATCCAAGAACTGCTCCATTTGTATGAGGTGGCTCAAATCTTGAAAAGTTTGCTGAATCCGGGTTCCTGATATCCAGGCGTCACAATGCTTCCCCACGTAGTAGGCGTGTTTGGGAAATGACCCATCCAGTTTCCACTTTTGGTTTCTGAACCGCCGACGGGCATGATCTGGGGTTATCCCCATTCTGGATCTGGCCATGGTTAGAAACAGTCGATAATCGTCCATTTGGTCCTATGGCATTTTAGCCACCACGTCTGCCAGGGGTCCACTGAGGTGTGACCTCAGCTCTGGCATGTACTGGTCTATAGGGATCTTGTACCCAATACAGGCCCTTTCAAAAATTTCTAAGAAGGTCTCCGTGTTATCCCCTGCCTTGTAGTTGGGAAACTTCCTGTGCAGTTGAACCACAACTGGTGCCGGAGGGGTAGGATTTGCTGCGTTCTGATGCTTAGCCTGTTCTAGTTCCAAGGCCTGCCGGTGGGCCTCTCTCTGTTGATCCATCTCTCTTTTGAAGGTTGCATCTTTGGCTGCTTCTTCTCTTTGTAGCCTTTCCATCTCTAATTTGTGTTTTTCCACTTCTCGTTGGAAGGCTGCATGTTGGGCTTCTTGTTCTCTTTTGTAATCAGCTTCTTTTTCCTTTTGTCTCATCTCCATCTCTTGTAGTCTTTTTTCCATGTCTCGCTTGTGATCGGCTTCTTTTGTTTGTTCCTCTGCCTCTAGTCTCGCACGTTCCTGCTTTATGGCATCTTTGGAACTCATGGTTTCTGTTTTATTGTGTTGTGGTGCCCTCTGGTGTCTGTTGTTTGAACTGCTGGCTTTCTGTCTCTTGAAGTCTGCCTAGCAACTGGTCTGACTTCCCCTAGCTCTGTTTGATAGGCAATTGAACCAAACAAAAGCTACTGTATTAACCTGTGTGCGTTTGCTGGCTGCGATACTTAAGTCCCAATCGTTTAACAAAAGACCTGTAATTGTTCTCTTAATGACTCTGTTTTAAAAATGCAAACTGCCAAAGCAGGCAGGAAAAAAAAATTTTCTCTCTGCACTTTAAAACCAATCCCTTTCTCACTGCTAATCCCTAGCAGGAAAAAAGAAAAATAATGTAGCTACAGGCTTCTGGAATCGTACTTTCCATAACCGCTGCTCACCATGTCATAGTATAATTCCTCAATCTGAACCTTAGAGTTCAAATATGAGGTACTAGCATAAAGTCCTCTAAACTTAATCTCCAGCTTAGAACTTATTTCGCTGCCACCAGATAAGATTTAGGCTCTTATCAGCCTGGGTTCCCCAAATACTCCTTTGGTACCCCCTCTGTGGCCTCCCCAAATTCCTTTGGGAAGACCCCCCACGCCTCAGAAATCTGAATCTACCGGTAAGGGAAAATTCTCCCCTCTCTCCGGCGTCCTGTTATGAGCCACTTGAGGGGATGGATGCAATCTCCTTTACATCACAATACCAAGAAAGCCCTGTCTCCTTTCTCTCCAAAGAGACAGCTTCAAACACAGGAAAACTAAAGGGATTCTTTCTCTCTTTCCCCGTAGCCTGTTCCTGCCCTGGGGACAATAGGAAACTAACTCCCAGCCTGGGCTTTTCCCTTACCCCCCCCCCTTAGCCTGTCACAGATGTAACAGAGCTCTTAGGCACAAAAATTCCTCTCCCCTTTGCCTCACTAGGAAAGAAACTTCCACAAGTTTAAAAAGAAAACTTTATATAAAAAGAAAGAAAATACAGAACAATAATATTGCATTAAAGATCAATACAGGCTCTTGCTTATAAGAAAATATGAATAACCAGACAGCTGCAGCGGCACAGGAGCCAGCGAACAGGACTGCTAACAGGGGAGTTTCAGTGGGAGTTCTGTTGGAGGAGCAGCTTTTTGTAGTTTGTGGATTGTATTATGGAGTTTGTGTGTGAGTGAGTGTGTGTGCAGGCTGCTAGGGGCTGTGCGCTGGGAGCGAGGCTGAGCCCTGAGTTGGGGGTGGGGCTTACCTGATTAGGGGCCCTATATAAGGAGCCAGGCACTCAGGCAGCGGCACAGAGAGCTGCAGCGGCACGGGAGCCAGCGAACAGGACTGCTAACAGGGGAGTTTCAGTGGGAGTTCTGTTGGAGGAGCAGGTTTTTGTCGTTTGTGGATTGCATTGTGGAGTTTGTGTGTGAGTGAGTGTGTGTGCAGGCTGCTAGGGTCCGTGAGCTGGGAGCGAGGCTGAGCCCTGAGTTGGAGGCGGGGCTTACCTGATTAGGGGCCCTATATAAGGAGCCAGGCACTCAGGCAGCGGCACAGAGAGTTGCAGCGGCACGGGAGCCAGCGAACAGGACTGCTAACAGGGGAGTTTCAGTGGGAGTTCTGTTGGAGGAGCAGGTTTTTGTCGTTTGTGGATTATATTGTGGAGTTTGTGTGTGAGTGAGTGTGTGTGCAGGCTGCTAGGGTCCGTGTGCTGGGAGCGAGGCTGAGCCCTGAGTTGGGGGCGGGGCTTACCTGGTTAGGGGCCCTGTATAAGGAGCCAGGCACTCAGGCAGCGGCACAGACAGCTGCAGCGGCACGGGAGCCAGCGAACAGGACTGCTAACAGGGGAGTTTCAGTGGGAGTTCTGTAGGAGGAGCAGGTTTTTGTAGTTTGTGGATTGTATTGTGGAGTTTGTGTGTGAGTGAGTGTGTGTGCAGGCTGCTAGGGGCCGTGTGCTGGGAGCGAAGCTGAGCCCTGAGTTGGGGGCGGGGCTTACCTGTTTAGGGGCCCTATATAAGGAGCCAGGCACTCAGGCAGCGGCACAGAGAGCTGCAGCGGCACAGAGAGCTGCAGCGGCACGGGAGCCAGCGAACAGGACTGCTAACAGGGGAGTTTCAGTGGGAGTTTCCAGGGGGAGATTCCTGAGGAGACCAAGGCAGAGGAACAGCAAGCCAGATAAGTGAGTGTGTAGGGTTCTGCTGGCAGCCCAGTGCTTGTTGGGGGCCTGTGGAGTAGTGTGTGGCCCGGACCGCCAGGCACAGAGCTGGAGGGCCATGATTGAGACAGAGGCAACAAGTAGAGACACACTGAGGATGACCGGATGCAGTAGCTGCGGCATGTACATGGTCCTAGAGGGGGCACCTGAAAGGAATTTCATCTGCATGAAGTGCCGTTTGATAGAGCTGCTGGAAGAAAAGATAAGAGGTCTGGAGATGCAGGTAGAAACCCTGGCTGGGTTCAGAAGGGGGTTTGAGCAGATGATGGAACACAGATATGATGAGGCACAGGGGATAAGCCCAGACATGCAGATGGAAGCAGGGCCAAAGAGTTCTGAGGAGCCGCTGGGTGAGGAAAGTGGACAGTGGAAGCATGTGACTAGGAGAACCAGGCAGAAGAAAAGACGGGCCAGCGATGGAGAAATAGAACTGAGGAACAGGTTTGCTGGGTTGGAAAATGAAGATGGAGCTCAGCTGGTGCTCGCTGAAGGAGAGAGGGAGAGGAAAAAGAGGCGAGCGGCTAGTCCTGCAGAAGGAGGGGAGGAGTCAATGGAGGCGACATCAAGTATGAACCCCAGGAGGATTGCAATGGCATATAGGAATCGAGAAGACTTGCAACCAGCTGGTGCGGGGGATAGACAGGAGAATCACACTGTCGCCAGAAAAAGGCAAGTCTACGTGATTGGAGACTGTTTACTGAGAAGGATAGACAGGCCTGTAACTAGACCTGATCAGGAGAACAGAAAGGTGTGCTGTCTGCCAGGGGCTAAGATACAGGATGTGGACCTTAGGCTGAAAAGGATCCTTGCAGGTGCAGGAAAGAATCCGTTGATTGTCCTTCATGTGGGAACAAATGATACGGCTAGTTACTCGCTGGACAGTATCAAGGAGGACTATGCCAGACTGGGGAAGACGCTCAAGGAAATCGAGGCTCAGATCATCTTCAGTGGGATTCTGCCGGTTCCTACAGCGGGGCGACGAAGGAGCGACAAAATCATGACGATTAACAGATGGCTCAGGCAGTGGTGCTATAAGGAGGGCTTTGGGATGTACGGTCATTGGGAAGCATTTACGGACAGAAGACTGTTCGCTCAGGATGGACTTCATCTGAGTAAGGAGGGAAATAGACTTCTAGGATCGAGGCTCGCCGACCTCATTAAGAGAGCTTTAAAACTAGGAAGTTGGGGGAGATGGTTGGGAGATGTCCAGGAGATCTCCACGCCGGAATTTAACCTGGAGAGGGAGGTAAACAGAGGGGATACCCTTGTGGACCAAAGAATTGACCCAAGGAAGGAAAGCAGAGTAGAAACTGGACTGACAGGTGATGCTGGTGGTGGAAGGTCTGAGCACAACAGGGTAAAGAATGTCACTGACGCCAACCACCGAAAATTAAAATGTCTGTACAGTAATGCAAGGAGCCTAGGTAACAAGATGGACGAACTGGAGCTATTGGTGCAGGAAGTGAAACCGGACATTATAGGGATAACAGAAACCTGATGGAATAGCAGTTATGACTGGAGTACGAGTATTGAAGGATATGTGCTGTTTAGAAAAGACAGGAAGAAGGGCAAAGATGGTGGAGTAGCATTGTACATCAATGTTGAGGTTAACTGTAATGAAATAAGAAGTGATGGTATGGATAAGACGGAGTCTGTCTGGGCAAAAATCACGCTGGGTAAAAAAGCTACTACAGCTTCCCCTGAGATAGTGCTTGGGGTGTGCTACAGACTGCCGGGATCTGATTGGGATATGGATAGAGACCTCTTTAATGCCTTTAATGAAGTAAACACTAAGGGGAAATGTGTGATCATGGGAGACTTCAACTTCCCAGATATAGACTGGAGGACGAGTGCTTGCAAGAATAATAGGGGGTCAGATTTTTCTGGATGTGATAGCAGATGGATTTCTTCATCAAGTAGTTGAAGTACCTACGAGAGGGGATGCCATCTTAGATTTGGTTTTGGTGAGCAGTGAGGATCTCGTCGAAGAAATGGTGGTAGGGGATAACCTTTGCTCGAGTGATCATGAGCTGATTCAGTTCAGACTAGATGGAAGGATAAACAAATGTAGATCTGGGATTAGGGTTTTCGACTTCTCGAGGGCTAATTTTAAAGAGTTAAGGAAATTAGTTAGGGAAGTGGATTGGATGGAGGAACTTGTGGATTTAAATGCGGAGGAGGCCTGGAATTACTTTAAGTCGCAGCTGCAGAAACTGTCGGAAGCCTGCATCCCGAGAAAGGGGAAAAAAACCATGGGCAGGAGTTGTAGGCCAAGCTGGATGAGCAAGCATCTCAGAGAGGGGATTAGGAAAAAGCAGAAAGCTTACAGGGAGTGGAAGAAAGGTGGGATTAGCAAGGGGACCTACCTTATTGAGGTCAGATCATGTAGGGAGAAAGTGAGGAAGGCTAAAAGCCAAGTAGAACTGGACCTTGCAAAGGGAATTAAAACTAATAGCAAAAGGTTCTACAGCCACATAAATAAGAAGAGAACAAAGAAAGAAGAAGTGGGGCCGCTATGCACTGAGGATGGAATGGAGGTCAAGGATAACCTAGGCATGGCCCAATATCTAAATAAGTGTTTTGCCTCAGTCTTTAATAAAAGTAGCGAGGAGTTTAGGGATGATGGAGAGATGATGAACGGGAATGAGGATACGGAGGTGGATATTACCGCATCTGAGGTAGAGGCCAAACTTGAACAGCTGGATGGGACAAAATTGGAGGGCCCGGACAATCTCCATCCGAGGATATTAAAGGAACTGGCACGTGAAATTGCGAGTCCGTTAGCGAGAATTTTTAAGCATTCGGTAAACTCGGGGGTTGTACCGTACAACTGGAGAATTGCTAACGTAGTTCCTATTTTTAAGAAAGAGAAAAAAAGTGATCCGGGTAATTATAGGCCTGTTAGCTTGACGTCTGTAGTATGTAAGGTCTTGGAAAAAATTTTAAGGGAGAAAGTAGTTAAGGACATTGAGGTCAGTGGTAATTGGGACAAACTGCAACATGGATTTACTAGATCGTGCCAAACCAACCTGATCTCCTTCTTTGAGAAGGTGACGGATTACTTAGACAAAGCAAATGCAGTAGATCTAATTTACCTCGGTTTCAGTAAGGCGTTTGACACGGTTCCGCATGGGGAACTGTTAGTTAAATTGGAAAAGATGGGGATGAATTCGAAAGTTGTAAGGTGGATAAGGAACTGGTTAAAGGGGAGACTCCAGCAGGTCGTACTGAAGGGTGAACTGTCAGGATGGAAGGAGGTTACTAGTGGAGTCCCTCAAGGATCGGTTTTGGGACCGATCTTATTTAACCTTTTTATTACTGACCTTGGCACAAAGAGCGGGAATGTGCTAATAAAGTTTGCGGATGACATGAAGCTGGGGGGTATTGCTAACACGGAGAAGGATCGGGATACTATTCAGGAAGATCTGGACCACCTTGTAAACTGGAGTAATAGGAATAGGATGAAATATAACAGTGAAAAGTGCAAGGTCATGCACTTAGGGATTAATAATAAGAAATTTAGATATACACTGGGGACATATCAGTTGGAAGTGACGGAGGAGGAGAAGGACCTTGGGGTATTGGTGGATAGCAGGATGACTATGAGCCGCCAGTGTGATATGGCCGTTAAAAAAGCAAATGCGGTTTTAGAATGCATCGGACGAGGTATTGCCAACAAGGATAAAGAGGTGTTAGTGCCGTTATATAAGGCGCTGGTGAGACCCCACCTGGAATATTGTGTGCAGTTCTGGTGTCCCATGTTTAAGAAGGATGAATTCAAACTGGAACAGGTTCAGAGACGGGCTACTAGAATGATCCGAGGAATGGAAAACCTGCCTTATGAGAGGAGACTCAAAGAGCTTGGCTTGTTTAGCCTGGCCAAAAGAAGGCTCCGGGGGCATATGTTTGTTCTATATAAATATATCAGGGGGATTAACGTTAGGGAGGGAGAGGAATTATTTAAGTTTAGTACTAATGTAGGCACGAGGACGAATGGGTACAAACTGGATATTAGGAAGTTTAGACTTGAAATTAGACGAAGGTTTTTAACCATTAGGGGAGTGAAGTTCTGGAACAGTCTTCCGAGGGAAGTGGTGGGGGCAAAAGACTTATCGGGCTTTAAGACTAAGCTTGAAAAGTATATGGAGGGGATGATATGATGGGATAGTTTAATTTGGGCAATTGATCTTTCTTGGATTATAGGCAGATAAGTCTGCTCAATGGTTTGTGAGGGGATGATGGATGGGATGATAACTGAGTTACTGCAGAGAATTCTTTTTGGGTGCTGGCTGGTGAGTCTTGCCCACATGCTCAGGGTTTAGCTGATCGCCATATTTGGGGTCGGGAAGGAATTTTCCTCCAGGGCGGATTGGCAGAGGCCCTGGAGGTTTTTCGCCTTCCTCTGCAGCGTGGGGCGTGGGTCGCTTGCTGGTGGATTCTCTGCAGCTTGAGGTCTTCAAACCACAATTTTGAGGACTTCAATAACTCAGTCATGGGTTAGGGGTTGTTATAAAAGTGGATGGGTGGGGTTCTGTGGCCTGCCTTGTGCAGGAGGTCAGACTAGATGATCATGTTGGTCCCTTCTGACCTATGAGTCTATGAGTCTAACACCAGGGGCCCCAATACCCCATTTCCAGGGGCCCCAAAACCCCATTTCCAGGGGCCTCTAACCCGTAGGGCTCCAAAATCCCAATACCAGGGCCCCTAACACCAGGGGCCCCAAAACCCTATTTCCAGGGGCCCCAGAGCTCCATTTCCAAGGGCCCCTAACCCCTGGGGCCCCAAAACCCCTTTTCCAGCGGCCCCTAACCCTAGGGGCCCAATCCTTCATTTCTAGGGGCCCCTAAACCCAGGGGCCCCAAAACCCCATTTCCAGGAGCCCCAAACCTCAAGGGCCACAAATCCCCATATCCAGGGGCGCCTAACTCCTGGGGCCCCAAAACCCCATTTCCAGGGGCACCTAACCCCAGGGGCCACAAATCCTCATATCCAGGATTCACAAACCCCTGGGGCCCCGAACCCAGCTATCCATGGGCCCCTAACAAAAGGGGCCCCAAAAACCTATTTCCATGGGCCCCTAACCCTAGGGACCCCAAAACCCCATTTGCAGGGGCCCCTAACACCAGGGGCCCCAAAATCCCATTTCCAGGGGCCCCTAACCCCAGGTGCCACAAATCCCTATATCCAGGAGCCCCAAATCCCTTGGGCCCCCAACCCACATATCCAGGGGCCCTTAACACCAGGGGGCCCAAAATCCCATTTCCACAGGCCCCTAACACCAGGGGCCGCAAAACCCCATATCCAGGGGGCCCTATCCCCTGGGGCCCCAAAACCCCATATCCAGGGGCCTCTAACACCAGGGGCCCCAAAACCCCATTTCCAGGGGACTCTAAACCCTGGGGCCCCAAAAGCCCAATACCAGGGGTCCCTAACACCAGGAGCCCAAGAACCCTATTTCCAGGGGACCCAAACACCAGGGGCCCCAAATGCCCATTTCCAGGGGCCCCTAACCCCTGAGGCACCAAACCCACATATCATGGGGCCCCTAACACCAGGGGCCCCAAAACCCTGTTTCGAGGAGCCCCTAACCCAAGGGGCCCAAAACCTCCATTTCCAGGGGCACCAAACCACAGTGGCCACAAATCCCCATATCCATGGGACCCTAACCCCTGGGGACCCAAAACCCCATTTCCAGAAGCCCCTACCCCCAGGGGCCCCAAAACCGCATTTCCAGGGGCCCCTAACCCCTGAGGCCCCCAACCCACATACCCAGGGGCCCCTAACCCCAGGGGCCCCAAAACCACATTTCCAGGGGCCCCTAAGCCAAGGGGCCCCAAATCCCCATATCCAGGGGAAGCTAACACCAGGGGCCCCAAAACCCAATTTCCAGAGGCTCCAAACCCCCGGGGTCCACAAATCCCCATATCCAGGGGCGCCAGCCCTGTGGCCAAGAGTAAATGAACAGAGCATTTCCTGTATGGAGCAACAGTGACACCGTGTGGCTACCTGTGGTAATGCACAGAGCATTTCGCTCACAGAGCAACAGTGACACCATGTGGTCACGTGGGGTAATACATAGAGCATTTCCCTCAAATATCAATAGTGACATTGCGTGGCCAAGCGGGGTTATGCACAGAGCATTTCCCTTACAGAGCAACAGTCACCCCCTTTGGCCATGCGGGGTAATGCACAGAGCATTTACCTTATCAAAGCAACAGTGACAATCTGTGGCTACGCGGGGTAATGCACAGAGCATTTCCCTCATAGAGCAACAGTGACCCCCATTTCCAGGGGCCCCTAACCCCTGGGGCCCCAAAACCCCATATCCAGGGGCCCCAAAACCCCATTTCGAGGGGCCCCATAACACCTGTTGCTCTGTGGGAGATATTCCTTGTGCATTAACCTGCGTGGCCACAGGGTGTCAATGTTGCTTGATGCAGGAAATGCTCTGTGCGTTACTCTGCGTTCCCACAGGGTGTCACTGTTGCTCTGTGAGGTAAATGCTCTGTGCACTACCTCACTTGCCCACACGGTGTCACTGTTACTCCATGTATGAAATGCTGTGTGCATTATCTGGCATGGCCACAGTCTGTCACTGTTGCTCCGTGAGAGAAATGCTCTCTGCATTACCGCATGTGGCCACAGGGTGTCACTCTTGCTCTGTATGGGAAATTCTCTGTGCATTAACCCGCACGGCCACACAGTGTCACTGTTGCTCTGTGATGGAAATGCTCTGTGCATTACCCCGTGTGTCGATACGGTGTCAGTGTTGCTCTGTGAGAGAGAGGCACTGTGCATTACCCCGCGTGGCCACAGGGTGTCCCTGATGCTCTGTGAGGGAAATGCTCTGTGCATTACCCTGCATGGCCACATGGTCTCCCGTTTGCTCCCCGAAAGAATTGCTCTGTGATCATTACCCTGTGTGGCCACATGGTGTCACTGTTCCTGTTTTGGGGATATTCTTAGTGTATTAACCTGCATGGCCACACGGTGTCACTGTTGCTCCATACAGGAAATGCTCTGTTCATTTTCCCGCTTGGCCTCAGGGTGTCACTGTTGCTCTGTGAGGGAAATGCTCTGTGCGTTACCCCACCTGCCAACAGGGTGTCACTGTTGCTCTGTGAGGGAAATGCTCTGTGCATTACCACACGTAGCCACAGAGTGTCACTGTTGATCCATACAGGAAATGCTCTGTTCATTTTCCCACTTGGCCACAGGGTGTCACTGTTGCTCTGTGAGCGAAATGCTCTGTGCGTTACCCCACCCGCCAACAGGGTGTCACTGTTGCTCTGTGAGCGAAATGCTCTGCATTACCACATGTAGCCACACGGTGTCACTGTTGCTCTGTGAGGGAAATGCTCTGTGCATGACCCTGCATGGCCACACGGTGTCACTGTTGCTCAATGCAGGAAATGCTCTCTGCATTACCCTGTGTTTCCACAGGGTGCCATTGTTGCTCGGCGGGGGATATTCTTAGTGCATTACCCTGTGCGGCCACACGGTGTCACTGTTGCTCTGTTAGGGAAATGCTCTGTGCATTACCCTGCGTGGCCACACAGTGTCAGTGTTTCTCTGTGGGGGAAATGCTCTCTGCATTACCTGCGTGGGCACATGGTGTCACTGTTGCTCCATGAGAGAAATGCTCTGTGCATTATCCTGCGTGGCCACAGGGTGCACTGTTGCTTCATGCAGGAAATGTTCTGTGCATTACCCCAAAACCCAATTTCCAGGGGCCCCTAACACCAGGGGCCCCAAAACACCATTTCAAGGGGCCCCTAACCCTAGGGGCCCAAAAACCCCATTTCCAGGGGCCCCTAACTCCAGAGGCCCCAAAACCCCATTTCCAGGGGCCCCAAAACCCCATTTCCAGGAGCCCCTAACCCCAGGGGCCACTAACCCCATATCCAGGGGTGCCTAACTCCTGGGGCCCCAAAACCTCATTTAGAGGGGCCCCTATAACCAGGTGCCCCAAAACCCCATTTCCAGGGTCCCCTCACACTAGGGGCCCCAAACCCCCATTTCCAGGGCCCCCAAACACCATTTCCAGAGTCCCCTATACCCTAGGTCCCCAAATCCCTGTATTCAGGGTCAGCTAACACCAGGGGCCCCAAAATTCCATTTCCAGGGGCCCCTAACCCTTGGAGGCCAAAACCCCCATTTCCGGGGGCCCCTAATCACAGGGGTCGCAAACTCCCATTTCCAGGTGCCCCTAATCTTTGGGGCACCAAAACCCCATTTCCAGGGGCCCCAAACCCCTGGGGCACCCAACCCACATATCCAGGGGCCACCAACACCAAGGGCCCACAAACCCTATTTCCAGTGGCCCCAAGCCCCCATTTCCAGGGGCCCCAAACCCTGGAAACCCCAAAACCCCATTTCCAGGGGCCCCAAACCCTTGGGGCCCCTAACCCACATATCCAGGGGCCACCAACACCAAGGGACCCAAAACCCTATTTCCAGTGGTCCCTAATCCTATGGGCCCCAAACCCCCATTTCTAGGGGACCCTAACTCCAGGGGTCCAAAACCCCATTTCCAGGGGCCCCTAACCCTGGGGGCCCCAAAATCCCATTTCCAGGGGCGCCAACCCACATATCCAGGGACCACCAACACCAAGGGACCCAATACCCAATTTCCAGTGGCCCCTAAACCCAGGGGCCCAAAACCCCATTTCCAGGGGCCCCTAACACAAGGGGCCCCAAAACCCCATATCCAGGGGGCCCTATCCTCTGGGGCCCCAAAACCCCATGTCCAGGGGCCTCTAACACCAGGGGCCCCAAAACCCCATTTCCAGGGACCTCTAAATCCTGGGGCCCCAAAGGCCCAATACCAGGGGTCCCTAACACCAGGAGCCCGAGAACCCTATTTCCAGGTTCCCCAAAGCTCCATTTCCAAGGGCTCCTAACCCCTGCGGCCCCAAAACTCCATTTCCAGGTGCCCCTAACCCCAGGGGCCCCAAAACCCCGTCTCCAGTGGCCCCAAACAGGGGCCCCAAATGCGCATTTCCAGGGGCCCCTAATCCCTGAGGCCCCCAACCCACATATCCTGGGGCCCTTAACACCAGGGGCCCCAAAACACCATTTCCAGGGGCCCCTAACCCTAGGGGCCCCAAACCCCCATTTCCAGGGTCCCCTAAACCAAGGGGCCCCAAAACACCATTTCCAGGGGCACCAAACCACAGTGGTCACAAATCCCCATATCCATGGGACCATAACCCCTGGGGCCCCAAAACGCAATTTCCAGGGGCCCATAACACCAGGGTCCCCCAAACCCCATTTCCAGGGATCCTCAACCACAGGGGCCCAAAACACCCATATCCAGGGGCCCCTAACACCTAGGGCCCCAAAACCCCATTTCCAGGGGCCCTAACTGCTAGGGCTCCAAAACCCCTTTTCCAGGGGCCCTAACCCTAGGGACCCCAAACACCCATTTCCAGGGGCCCCTAAAACCAGCAGCCCCAAACCCCCATTTCCAGTGGCCCCTTAACCCTAGGGCCCCAATTCCGCATGTCCAGGGGCTGCTAACACCAGGGGCCCCAAAACCCCATTTCAAGTGGCCCCAAACGACAGGGGCCACAAATCCCCATATCCGAGGTCGTCTAACCCCTGGGGCCCAAAAACCCCCTTTGCAGGGGCCCCTAAAACCTGAGGACACAGAAACCCCCATTTCCCAGGGGCCCCTAACTTCTGGGGCCCCAAAACCCCATTTCTAGGTGCCCCCAAAACACCATTTTCAGGGGGCCTCTAACCCCCCTGAACCCCAAAAAACCCAATTCCATGGGCCCCTAACACCAGTGGCCCCAATGATCCATTTCCAAGGGCCCCTAACCCCTGGGGCTCAAAACCCCATTTTCCAGGTTCCCCCAACGACAGGGGGCCCAAAAAACCCAATTTTCAGGGCCCCAAAACAATCAGGGGACCCAAATCCCCATATCCAGGCACCCCTAAACGCCTGGGGCCCCCAAAACCAAATTTCCAAGGCCCCATGACTCCAGGGGCCCCAAAAAACCCATTTCCAGGGGCCCCTAACCCTAAGGTCCCAAAACCCCCATTTCCAGTGGCCCCTAACACCAGGGGCCCCAAAACCCATTTCCAGGGGGCCCCTAACCCCTTGGGCCGCAAATCCCATATCCATGGGCAGCTAACACCACGGGCCCCAAAACCCCATTTCAAGGGGCCCCTAACACCAGGGGGCCCTAAAACCCCCATTTACAGAGGCCCTAACCTGGGTGCCCGAAACCCGGCCCCTACCCCTTGGGGCCCCAAACCCCCATTTCCGGGGGGCACCTAACCTTGGGGGCCCCAAAACCCCATTTCCAGGGCCCCCAAACCCCTGTGGCCCCCAACCACATATCCAGGGGCCACCAACATCAAGTGCCCCAAAACACTATTTCCAGAGGCCCCTAACCCTAGGGGTCGCAAACCCCCATTTGCAGGGGCTCCTAACCTTAGGGGCCACAAACCCCCATATCCAGAGGCCCCTAACACCGGTGGGCCCTAACACCCATATCCAGGGGCCCCAAAGCCCCATTTCCAGGGGCCCATAACACCAGGAGCCCCAATATCCCATTTGCAAGGGCCCCAAACCACAGGTGCCCCAAACCTCCATTTCCAGGGACCCCTAACCCCCGGGGCCCAAAACCCCTATTTCCAGGGCCCCAAATCCTAGGGGCACCAAACACCCATTTCCACATGCCCCTAATCCTATGGGCCCCAAACCCCTCTTTCCAGGGGCCCCTAACCCCAGGGGCCCCAAACCCCCATTTCCAGGGGCCCTAACACTAGGGCCCCCAACCCACATATCCAGGGGCCACCAACACCAAGGGCCCCAAAACCCCATTTCCAGGGGCCCCTAACCCTAGGCACCCAAAACTCCCATTTCCAGGGGCCCCTAATCCCAGGGGCCCCAAAACCCCATCTCCGGGGCCCCTATCCCCTGGGACCCCAAATCCCCATATCCATGAGCGGCAACACCAGGGGCCCCAAAACCCCATTTCCAGGGGCCCCTAACCCTGGGGGCCCGAAACCCCCATTTCCATGGGCCTCTAACCGCAGGTGCCCCAAACTTCTATTTCCAGGCACCCCTAATCCTGGGGGCCCCAAAACCCCATTTCCAGAGCCCCCAAACCCCTGGGGCCCCCAACCCCACATATCCAGGGGCCACCAACACCAAGGGCCCCCAAACCCTATTTCTAGAGGCCCCTAATGCCAGGGGCCCCAAACCCCCTTTTCCAGGGGCCCTTAACGCTGGGGACCCCAAAACCCCATTTCCGGGGGCCCCAAACCCTTGGGGGCCCCAACCCACTTATACAGGGGCCACCAACACCAAGGGACCCAAAACCCTTTTTCCAGGGGCCCCAAACACTGGGGCCCCCAAACCCCACATTTCCAAGGGCCCCTAACCCCAGGGTCCCAAAACCCCATTTCCAGGGGCTCCTAACCCTGGGGGCCCCAAAACTCCATTTCCAGAGGCCGCAAACCCCTGGGGCCCCAAAACCCCATTTCTCCAGGGTCCACCAACACCAAGAGCCCCAAAACCCTATTTCCAGGAGCCCCTAAGCCCAGGGGCCCCAAACCCCCATATCCCTGGGCGGCTAACCCCAGGGGCCCCAAAACCCCATTTCCAGAGGCCCCTAACCCTAGGGGCCCAAAACCCCAATTTCCAGGGGCCCCTAACCGCAGGGGCCCTAAAACCCCATTCCGGGGCCCCCTAACTCCTGCAGCTCCAAATATGCATATCCAGGGGCAGCTAACACCAGGGGCCCCAAAATCCCATTTCAAGGGGCCCCTAACCCCACTGTTGTTGACACCAGGGGTGTCCAAGGCAAACAACAGTGATTCGTGCCCGGAGTGCTTCAGCGCCAATGAACACACCAGGGGGAGAAGCAAGCAGAGTTTATTTGAGATCTCAAAGTGATGCTGGGAGACTAGTATGCCTCAATCCAGCACCCCTAAAAAAAGCAGTCTGTTCCTTTATATCCATGAGAACTTTTCTCACTGACTAGCAAGCCCCCCGTTTCCCCTCCCTCTTCTGTCCGGCTGCAGCATTCTTTTCTCACACACTTCTTTCTCTGTCTAACCCCTGTCTCTCCCCCTTGTAGAGTTACATTGAACAGTTAATTAAAGCTGGCGTGAATTACGACCTTGTCTTTGTAAACCATTATCTCCTCTCCCTTGACCAAAAGTATGCAGGCTTCATTATTTTTGCTCCATACCACTTTGAGCGGCCTTGCAACTGATAAGGCTCCGGACACCTGGCCTTTTGTTTATTTATTGGCCTGCTAGGTCAATTAGAGTTTAAACATGGAAGGACTCTTGTTCACTAGAGACCTGAAACAGGGAGACTTTATATCCTTATTGCCTTTTACCTTCTAAGTTACTAAGGATTATCCTTAGTGACACCAAAACCAGGGGCCCCAAAACCGCTTTTCCAGGGGCCCAAAACACCAGGGGACCCAAATCCCTATATTCAGGGGCCCCTAACCCCTGGGGCCCTAAAACCCCATTTCCAGGGGCCCCTAACACCAGGTGCCCCAAAGCCCCATTTCCAGGGGCCTCTAACTCCTGGAGCCCCAAAACCCCAATTCCAGGGGCCCCTAACACCAGGGCCACCAAAACCCCATTTCCAGGGGCCCCAATGCTCCATTTCCAAGGACCCCTAAACCCCGGGGCCCAAAAGGCCATTTCCAGGGTCCCCTAACCACAGGGGCCCCAAAACCCCTTTTCCAGTGGCCCAAAACACCAGGGGACCCAAATCCCCATATTCAGGGGCCCCTAACCTCTAGGGCCCTAAAACCCCATTTCCAGGGGCCCCTAACACCAGGTGCCCCAAAGCCCCCATTTCCAGGGGCCTCTAACTCCTGGAGCCCCAAAACCCCAATTCCAGGGGCCCCTAACACCAGGGCCAGCAAAAAACCCATTTCCAGGGGCCCCAATGCTCCATTTCCAAGGGTCCCCAAACCCTGGGGGCCCCAAAACCCCATTTCCAGGGGCCCCTATCCCCTGGAGGCCCCAAAAACCCATTTCCAGGGGCCCAAAACACCAGGGGCCCCAAATCCCCATTTCCAGGGGCCCCTAACCCCAGGGGCCTCAAAACCCCATTTCCAGGGGCCCCAAACTCCTAGGGCCCCCATCCCAAATATCCAGGGGCCCCTAACACCAGGGTCCCCAAAACCCCATTTCCAGGGGCCCCTAACCACAGGGGCACCAAAAACCTCATATCCATGGGGCCCTAACCCCACGGGCCACAAATCACCATATCCAGGGGTGTCTAACCCCATGGGCCCCCAGAACCCCCATTTCCAGTGGCCCCAAACCCCTGGGGCCCAAATCCTCATATCCAGCGGCAGTAAACGCCAGTGGCTCCAAAACCCCATTTCAAGGCGCCGCTAACCCTAGATGCCCCAAAACCCCATTTCCAGGGGCCCCTGGTGTGAGGGGCCCCTGGAAATGGGGTTTGGGGGCCTAAGGGGTTAGGCGCCCCTGGATATGGGGATTTGTGGCCCCTGAGGCTTGGGGCCCCCTAGAAATGGGGTTTTGGGGCCCCTGGGGTTAGGGGCCCCTTGAAATGGGTTTTTGGGGCCCCTGGTGTTAGCTGCCCCTGGATATGCACATTTGGGGCCGCAGGGGTTAGGGGACCCTGGAAATGGGTTTTTGGGGCCCCTGGTGTTAGTGGCCCCTGGAAACTGGGTTTTGTTAACCCATGTGTTAGGGGCCCCTGGATATGGGGATTTGGGGGCCCCTGGTGTTTGGTGCTCCTGGAAAGGGGTTTTGGGGCACAGGGGTTAGGGGCCTGTGGAAATGGGGGTTTGGGGCCCCTGGAAATGGGGTTTTGGGGGCCCCGGGGGTTGAGGGGCCGCTGGAAATGGGATTTTAGGGCCCCTAGTGTTAGGGAACACTGGAAATGTGGGTCTCTGTTGCTCTATGAGGGTAATGCTCTGTGCATTACCCCGCATGGCCACACGGTGTCAGTGTTGCTCTGTGAGGGAAATGCTCTGTGCATTACGGCGCGTAGCCACAGAGTGTCACTGTTGCTTTGAGAGGTAAATGCTCTGTGCATTACCCCACATGGCCACACGGTGTCACTGTTGCATTGAGAGGTAAATGCTCTGTGCATTACCCTGCATGGCCACAGGGTGTGACTGTTGCTCTGTATGGCAAATACTTTGTGCATAACCCCGCTTGACCACCCAATGTCACTGTTGATCTTTGAGGGAAATGCTCTGTGCATTACCACACGTAGCCTCATGGTGTCACTGTTGCTCCATACAGGAAATGCTCCGTTCTTTTCCCCACTTGGCCACAGGGTTAGGCGCCCCTGGATATGGGGATTTGGTGGACCCTGGGGTGTGGGGCCCCTGGAAATTGGGTTTTGGGGCCCCTGGGGTTAGGGACCCCTGGATATGTGGGTTGGGTGCCCAAGGGGTTTGAGGCCCCTTCAAATGGGTTTTTGGGGCCCTGGTGTTAGAGGCCACTGGAAGTGGGATTTTGGGGCCCCTGGGGTTAGGGGCCCATGGAAATGGGGGGTTGGGGTTAGGGGCCTCTGGAAATGGGGTTTTGGGGGCTCCTGGTGTTAGTGGCCCCTGGAAATCTTGTTTTGGGGCCCCTAGGATTAGGGGCCCCTGGAAATAGGGTTTTGGGGCCCTTGGTGTTGGTAGCCCCTGGATATGTGGGTTGTGGGCCCCAGGGGTAAGGGGCCCCTTGAAATGGGGTTTGGGGCCCCTAGGGTTAGGGACCCCTGGCAATGGGGGTTAGGGTCCAGGGGACCCAAAACCTGAGGGACCCCACAACCCCATTTCCAGGGGTCCCTAACCCCAGGGGACCCAAAACCCAATTTCCAGGGGCCCCAAACCACAGGGTCCACAAATCCCCATATCCAAAGGCACCTAACCCTGTGGCCAAGCGGGGAAATGAACAGAGCATTTCCTTTATGGAGCAACACTGACACTGTGTGGCTAGGTGTGGTAATGCACAGAGCATTTCCCTTACACAGCAACAGTCACACCATGTGGCCATGCGGGGTAATGCACAGAGCATTTCCCTCACAGAGCAACAGTGACACCTTGTGGCCATGTGGGGTTATGCACAGATAATTTCCCTCATAGAGCAACAGTGACCCCCATTTCCAGTGGTCCCTAACCCTAGGGGCCCGAAAACTCCATTTCCATGGGGCCCTAAACCCTGGGGCCCCAAAACCCCATTTCCTGCAAGGGAAATGCTCTCTGCATTACCCCTCTTGGCCACAGGGTGTCAGTGTTGCTGCATGGAGGAAATGCTCTGTGCTTTACTCTGTGTGGCCACACGGTGTCATCGTTGCTCTGTGAGGGAAATCCTCTGTGCATTACCGTGCGCAGACACATGGTGTCACTGTTGCTTGGTGAGGGATATGCTCTGTGTTTTACCTTGCATGGCCACACGGTGTCACTGTTGCTCCATACAGGAAATGCTCTGTGCATTACAGGACGTGGCCTTACGGTGTCAATGTTGCTCTGTGAGGGAAATGCTCTGTGCATTACTGTGCGTGGACACACGGTGTCACTGTTGCTCGGTGAGGGATATTCTCTATGCATTACCCTACGTGGCCACACAGTGTCACTGCTGCTCTGTGAGAGAAGGGCCTGTGCATAAACCCATGTGGCGAGAGGGTGTCACTGCTGCTCTGTTAGGGAAATTCTCTCTGCATTAATCTGCGTGGCCACAGAGTGTCATTTTTGCTCTGTGAGGGAAATGCTTTGTGCATTACAACACGTGGCCACAAGATGTCACTGTTGCTCCATGAGAAAACTGCTCTGTGCATTATACTGCATGGCCATAGGGTGTCACTGTTGCTCTCTGGGGGATATTCCTTGTGCATTACCCCGCTTGGCCACAGGGTGTCACTGTTGGTCTATGAGGGAAATGCTCTGTGCATTTACCCAGCGTGGCCACTCAGTGCCACTGTTGCTCTGTGAGGTTAATGCTCAGTGCATTACCCCGTGTGGTTTAAAGTTTAGGTTTAGGATTAGGGGTTGGGGGTTAGGGGTAGGGTTAGGGTTAGGAGTAGGAGTTGAGGTTAGGGTAAGGGGTAGGGTTGGGGGGTAGGGGTAGGGTTAAGGTTTAGGGGTTAGGATTAGGGTTAGGGGATAGGGGTTAGGGTTAGGGTTAGGGGTTTGTTTTTAGGGTTTAAGTGGTTAGGGTTAGGGGTTAGAGATCGGGGGTTAGGGTTAGGGGTTAGGAGTTAGGGTTAGGGTAGGGTTAGGGTTAGGATAGGGTTAGGGGTTAGGGATTAGGGAATAGGAGTTAGGGTTAGGGGAGGGTCAGAGTTGAGGTTGGGATTAGGGTTAGGGTTATGGTTTAGGGTTAGGTTTAAGGGTTAGGGGTTAGGGTTAAAGATTAGGGTGAGTGTGACGAGGGTTGCAGGGGCTCAACCCTTCCTGTGGAGGAGGGGGAGCCACACTGGCCCTGTCCTCTCCAGGTACTGTCCTTAGGATCCACGGTCCACTGTCCAGGGGAAGTTTGGTCCCTGTGGAGCAGATTGAGCACAGGCAAAGTCAGTAGGGGCCCAGCCTTTGATGCAGGCGGGCCCCAAACACAGTGCAATAAGCTCTGGACCTTCTGGAGCAGGGCAGAGCAGTGACAAAGGTAGAGGGGGCCCAGCCCTTGGGTCGGGCAGGGCACCAATCACAGTACAATAAGCTCTGGCCCTTCTGGGGCAGGGCAGAGCAATAGCAATGTCAATGCGGGCCAGCCCTTGGGGTAGGGATTAGGGTTACGGTTAGGGTGTTAGGGTTTAGGGTTAGGGTTTAGGGTTAGGGGTTAGGGTTAGGGATTAGGGGTTAGAGTTTAAGGTTAGGGTTAGGGGTTAGGGGTAGGGGTTAGGGGTTCGGGTTAAGGGTTTAGGGTTTGGGATTAGGGTTAGGGGTTGGGGGTTAGGGGTTAGGGTTTAGGGTTGGGGTTGGGGTTAGGTTTAGGAGTTAGGGTTTAGGGTTAGGGGTTAGTGGTCAGGGTTGGAGTCGGGGTCAGAGTTAGGGGTTAGTGGTTGGGTCAGGGTTAGGGGGAAAGGGGTTAGGGTTAGGGTTAGGGTCAGGGTTAGGGTCGGGTTAGGGTCAGGGGGTTAGGGTTGAGGGTTGTGAGGTGTGGGTTAGGGGTTAGCTTTAGGGTTGAGGGTGAGCGTGGGGCTTAGGAGTTTAGGGTTTTAGGGGCTGGGGTTACAGGGTTATGGTTTGGGGTTTAGGGTTAGAGGTTAGGATTTGGGGTTGGGGGTTGGGGTTTTTGGGTTAGGGGTGAGCGTGAGGGTAGGAGTTAGGGTTAGGTGTCTGGGGTTAGGGGTCGGGGGGTAAGGGGGTCGGGGGTTAGGGTGAGGGTTTTTGGGATTTGGGTTTAGGGGTTAGAGTGAGGGTTTAGGGGTTAGGGTTTTTGGGTGAGGGGTTAGGCTGTAGGATTTAGGGTGAGGGTGTGGGGTAGGGGGGATGGAGGTAGGGGTTGGGGTTAGGGTGAGGGGTGAGGGTTGGGGGTGGGGGTTAAGGGTTTTGGTATTAGGGTTTAGGGTTAGGATTTAGGGGTTTTAGGGTTTAGGATTTAGGGATTTCTGGTGAGGGAGAGGCTTAGGGTCTGTGCATTACCCTGCATGGCCACAGCGTGTCACTCTTGCTCTGTGGGGAATATTCTTTGTGCATTAACTTCCAAGGCCACACGGTGTCATTCTTGCTCTATGAGGGAAATGCTCTGTGCATTACCCTGCATGGCCACATGGTCTCACGGTTGCTCCCCAAAAGAATTGCTCTGTGCATTACCCTGTGTGGCTACATGGTGTCACTGTTGCTCTGTTGGGGATATTCTTAGTGTATTAACCTGCATGGCCACACAGTGTCACTGTTGCTCCATACTGGAAATGCTCTGTTCATTTCCCTGCTTGGCCACAGGGTGTCACTGTTGCTCTGTGAGGGAAATGCTCTGTGCATTGCCACATGCAGCCACACAGTGTCACTGTTGCTCTGTGAGTGAAATTCTCTGTGCATTACCACACATAGCCACACAGTGTCACTGTTGCTCCATACAGGAAATGCTCTCTTCATTTCCCCACTTGGCAACAGAGAGTCACTGTTGCTCTGTGAGCGAAATGCTCTGTGCATTACCACACGTAGCCACACGGTGTCACTGTTGCTCTGTGAGAGAAATGCTCTGTGAATGACCCTGTGTGGCCACACGGTGTCACAGTTGCTCAATGCCGGAAATGTTCTCTGCATTACCCTGTTTTTTCCACAGGGTGCCATTGTTTGCTCGGCGGGGGATATTCATTGTGCATTAGCCTGCGTGGCCACACGGTGTCACTGTTGCTCTGTTTGGGAAAAGCTCTGTGTATTACCCTGTGGGGGGCACATGGTGTCACTGTTCCTCCCGTGAGAGAAATGCTCTGTGCATTATCCTGCGTGGCCAAAGGATGCCACTGTTGCTGTCTAGGGGATATTCCTTGTGCATTAACCTGCGTGGCCATAGGTGTCACTGTAGCTTCATGCAGGAAATACTCTGTGCATTAACCCAAAACCCAATTTCCAGGGGGCCTGTAACACCAGGGGGCCCCAAAAATCCCATTTCAAGGGGCCCCTAACCCTAGCAGCCCAAAACCCCCATTTCCAGGGGCCCATAACCCCAGGGGCCCCAAAACCCAAATTGCAGGGGCCCCTAACTACAGAGGCACAAAAACCCCATTTCCAGGGGGCCCCAAAAGCTCATTTCCAGGGGCCCCTAACACCAGGGGCCCCAAAATGCCATTTCCAGGGGCCCAAAACATCATTTCCAGGGGCCTCTAACCCCTGGGGCTGCAAAAACCCCATACCTGGGGCCCCTAACACCAGGGGGCCCCAAACACCTGGGACCCCCAACCTACATATCCTGGGGGCCCTAACCCAATGGGCCCCAAAACCCATTTCCAGGGGCCCCTAACCCTAGAGGCCCAAAACCCCGATTTACAGGGTCCCCTTACCCCTGGGTGCCAAAATCCCCATATCCAGGGGCAGCTGACACCAGGGGCCCCAACGCCCTATGTCCAGGGGCCCCTAACACCAGGGGCCCCAAAAAACCCATTTCCAGGAGCCCCTAACCTTGGGGCAACAAACCACCATTTCCAGGACCACAAACACCAAGGGCCCAAAAACCCTATTTCGAGGGGCCGCTAACCCTAGCGGCCCCAATTCCTCATTTCCATTGGCTGCTAACCCTAGGGGACCCCAAAACCCCCATTTCCATGGGCCCCTAACCCCTGGGGCCCCAAAACCCTATTTCCAGCAGCCCCTAACACCAGGGGCCCCAAATCCCCATATCCAGGGGCAGCTAACACCAGGGGCCCCGAAACACCATTTCCAGAGGCCGCTAACACCAGGGGCCCCAAAACTCAATTTCCAGGGGCCCCTAACCCCTGGGGCCCCAAACCCCCTTTTCCAGGGGCCCCTGACACCAGGGGAAAAATAACAATATTTCCAGGGGCCCCAAACCCTTGGCGCCCCCAACCACATATCCAGGGGCCACGAACTCCAGGGTCCCCAAAACCCCCTTTCCAGGGTCCCCTAATCCCAGGGGCCCCAAAACCCAATTTCCAGTGGCCCCTAAACCCTGGTGCCCCAAAACCCCATTTCCAGGGTCACCAAACCCTTGGGGCCCCCAACCCACATATCCAGGAGCCACCAACACCAAGGACCCCAAAACTCTATTTCCAGGGGCCCCTTACCATAGGGGACCCCAAAGACCCCATTTCCAGTAGCCCCTAACCCCAGGGGCCCAAAACCCCATTTCCAGGGGCCCCTAAACCCTGGGGCTCCATATCCCCATATCGACCGGGACCCTAACCCCTGGGGCCCCAAATCCAATTTCCAGGGGCCCCTAACCCCGGGGGCCCCAAACCCGCATTTCCAAGTGTCCCTAACCCCAGGGGCCCCAAAACCCCTATTCTGGGTGCTCCTAACAACGGGGGGCCCCAAAACTCCATTACCAGGGGCCACTAAAACCAGGGGCCCCCAAAACCCCAATTTCCAGGGGCCTCTAACCCCTGGGGCCCCCAAAACACCATTTCCAGGGGACCCTAATCCTGAGGGCACCAAACCCCCATTTCCAGGGGCCCCAACCCAAGGGGCCCCAAAACACCATTTTCAGGGTTCCCAACCCCATGGGTCCCCGAACCCACATATCCACGGGCCTCTAACAAAAGGGGGCCCCAAAACCACTATTTCCAGGGGTCCCTAACCCTAGGGGCCCACAAACTCCATTTCCAGGGGCCCCTAAACCAGCAATCCCCAAACGCCATTTCCAGGGGCCACTAACCGCTTGGGACCCAATACCCAATTTCCAGGGGCCCCTAACACCAGGGGCCTGAAAACCCAATGTCCAGGGGCCACTTACCCTATGGTCCCGAATCCCCATTTCCAGGGACGCCCTAACCCCAGGGGGCCCCAAAACCCCATTTCCAGAGGCTCCAAACACCAGAGGCCACAAATCCCCATTCCAGGGGCCCCTAACACCTGGGGCCCCCCAAACTACATATCCAGGGGCCCCTAACCCCAGGGGCCCCAAAACCCCATTTCCAGGGGCCCCTAACCCTAGGGGCCCAAAAACCCCCCATTTACAGGGGCCCATAAACCCAGGGGCCCCAAACACCCCATTTCCAGGGGTCCCCTTACCCCTGGGTGCCGAAATCCCCATATCCAGGGGCAGCTGACACCAGGGGCCCCCAAAACACTATTTCAAGGAGCTCCTAACACCAAGGGTCCCCAAAACCCCATTTCCAGGGGCCCCAAACTCCTTGGGCCCCCAACCCACATATCCAGGGCCCCTAACACCATTGGCCCTAAAACCCCATTTCCAGGGACCCCTATCCACAGGGGGCCCAAAACCCCCATTTCCAGGGGTCCAAAACACCAGGGGCCACAAATCCCCATATCCAGGGGCCCCTAAACCCCTGAGCCCCAAAACCCCATTTCCAGGGGCCCCTAACACCAGGGACCCCAAATCCCCCATTTCCAGGGGCCCCTAACCGTAGGGGCCCCAACCTCCCATTTCCAGGGGCCCCTAAGCCCTGGGGTCCCCAAAACCCCATTTCCAGGCACCCCAAAAACCAGGGGCCCCAAATCCCAATTTCCAGGGGCCCCTAACCCCATGTTTGCAGGGAAGAGCAACGGTTTGGGGGTTCGTTTTGCCCGGTGTGCGTATCCCCAAATAACCACACCGGAGTGGAGAGGCTAGTATTACTTTATTTGAGCTCAGATAAGGTGCATGGAGTTGCAACTCTCAAATCATGCACGAATTACTATCCGTTGCCATGTCTTATATACCTTACTTGTTTACAGAAATGGTCACAGGTGCTACAATTCATCATTTACAATTCATTAACTACCGGATCTTTTAATTAGCTATATCCTTAACCCATACTACTGATCCCCCGGCTTTGATCGATTACCTCCTGTACCACAAACAAAAGAACAAAAGAAAATGATAAATGATCACATGTACTTATGCTAGCTAGCAGGCCTAAGAATGTAAACTTCTGACCCCACACCATATTGCCTAGTTACTTGGAGCTTTTCTCCCCCCCGCCCAAACAATCCCCCCTTTGAGAATACTTGAAAGCCTTTTGCTGAGTTTTCTCATACTCATTGCTTAGAATAAGGTTGAAGGGTAAGCCACCCGATGCTGGCAACGAGACCGCCCCTAAGGGGGTACATCAGGAGCTCTGGGGAACGGGAGGCGCACAAAGCTTATGGAGGAGCATCTTAAAACAAACAATCAGAATGAGGGTGACCAGGCACAGCATTAGCCCTGTGAGGAGAAGATGCACAAAAGCCCCCTCCTATTCCTCCCAGGTTGGGCAACCAACTCCAGAGGGAGTCAAAACGTGGTAGGTTCCCTTTCTTGGGCCTTCCACTGCATCAAAAGCCTGTTTGGCCAAGAGGATGTGTTTGTTACTGTCCTGTGCATTTTCTGGGACATAAGTACAACATTCACCCCCAAAAGGGCGCACACCCCCGCCCTGGGAAGCCATACTTCCACCCAGGAAGTGTCCACGTATGCATCCATGATCACAGATCAGATGGTATTTCTGATGCATCTGTAAGGGCAGTGGGCCAAGTCTGGTACTCAAGATCACTCCGAATGGCCATCAGCCGGTCATTCAGGAAATCCCGAATTCCTAAACATACTAGATCCCACTGCAATGCCTTCCCAGACTCAGTGATATTCAATACCATTTATTCCTTGGTGTAGTACTATAATACATCTGTTATTTAACTATTCTCAGGTACTTTTAAAAGGCATCGACATTAATAGCATAGGACAAGGGGTTACATTATTAGTCACTCTTCAGGACACAGGGCGCAGCCTGTAGAATAAACTCCAAACAATACCACATTCCCAAGCATGGGTCCCACAAATGTCCTTTCTAGTCAGGAATTCCTGGACTTTAGCAGTCAGTCTCTGGCACTTCACAGCGGTTGTTGGTAGTCAGCGGGACTTAATAAGGGCCTTTTCAGCATGGAGCCAAAGCAGTCTTTCGTTGGTGGACCTTTACATCAATCCAGTTTCCTGGTTCCAAGGAGTGGCAGCGCTGCTAGGGTCTTCGGGTAGCGCTTCCTTTCCTGTGAGAAAAGAAACCTAACACATTTCATTAGTGCCTGGCAGTGTTTTGCAGATCTCATAGCTGCGTGGGCACATTCAAGACCCCCCTCCTTTTCTTGGTTGTCAGCCAAGTCTTGACTGTGAGTGGAGTCAGTGTCTAATTATTTTTTTTTCAGTTAACTCATTTTGTTCTTTGTCCCTTTTTTCCTTCTTGGCTTCTTTTAAACCTGAAAAGGGAACTTCCACTTTTCACTTATACACCTTTTTTCCCAAAAATGAACACATAAACATTGTCATTATACAGTACATTAGTCTTATTATTTAATATACGCCACACATACCCTTTTACTAAAATAACCGTATTACAGAACTTTGGAGCAACAAGCTAGAACAAGCACACCCACTTTGAGGAGTTCATTTCAATTCAACCTCTAGTCCAATAGTTTCCCACCATAGCCAGAAAGATCCCATGTACAATATGGGTGTGGGTTAACTTTTCATGTCTTTGCTTTCATAAGACTGTTGGTATGCAAATTTTAACAACAATTTTTGCAATTAACAATTTGGCTAATAAAGTTTCTTTTTCTTACTTAAGCAAATATCTTAGACTTTAATATAGCACATTGTCCTGATTTATCCAAACGCTTTGTATTCCCAGTTGAACAAGACAAGTATCTACATTTTAATTTAACCTTTTGTTTTGATTTTAAACTAGACTATTCTATAAAAATATTAAACACAACAATTCCGGCCACAAGACAAACACCACAAGACAGAACATAGAACATAAAACATAATTCCTGTTGTGCCAGTAAATGCATGGTACATTGAATGCTGTTCAGCTGGCATCAGTTTTCTCTGGTTATCTGAAAGACAAAAAAAACCAGAGGTCTACCCCTTCTGGGCAGTTAATCATTGCTTAAAATATACAAATACCCTTGTTGACTTCAGGCAAAACAGAGGAATTACCCCCTATTTTCTTGTATTTGTTTCATAGGCAGCCCAGGTTTTCAATTATATAACACTGTATACATTCTTCAGCTAATTTAACTAAATTGTTCATAGCCAAACCAAATGATTGCAGTCCAATCATTTCTTTGCCTGAATTTATTTACAAACATTTCACAGACACCAAGAACTTTCTTCTTTAGCATTTTTTTCAAAGTTCAGCTGCTGTTCCATCCAGCAACTACAGAGTTAACTTCTCACTCTTTTTTTTTTCTTTTTCCTCCACTGTCTCTGTCTGTTGCCTGCCCGACTGGGCCTGATCCTGCTTTTCTTTGCTGAACAGTCCCTTGCATGGGCACCAATTTGTTCCACTACCAGTTTAGCTAGGAGGGTGGGCTTCTCAACTAGCCCCCACTTCTCCTGGTCTCTTCCCTTAAACATCTTTACTCACAAGACTACCCGAGTCCTTTCTCGTGAGGCTTGCCACCTGGACAAAACACATGGCCTATTGGGCAAAGGCCATTTATTTAACATAACAGAACCAGAAAGCTTTTCCTTATCCTATTAGGGCTCACTTTTACTCATACAGTTTTTAACATATAACACCAGCAGTACCAAGCAAAAAGTATAAAATAACAAGGGGTAAAACAAAAAGATGGTGTAAATTCTGCAGGGCTTCCCCCCTTCTTAATTGCTCACCAAAACTGTGACAAATTTCTGTTACCAGTCTATCCCTGTGTCAGGTGATCAGGCTGACACTACAGGATCATTGGGGGGAAGATAAAGAAAACACACCATATCACTGAATTTTTAAAGCTCCATTAATAAAATAATAAAACAACAACGGAGAGTGTTGGGAACGCTCCCACATCACTCAGAAAAACATTAATGCCCCAAGCCCTAAGCCCCTTTCATACTCACATGTACGTCAGATGGACCACTTCTGTGTATACCTTCTAGTGGGCATTGTTTAGATGGATTTTCACGTGTGTAAATGTTCCAATTCGTTAAATAGCCGCAGGTCATTGAACCATAATGTACGTACATGTAAAAT
Source organism: Aldabrachelys gigantea (assembly GCA_026122505.1). Taxonomy (NCBI): domain Eukaryota; kingdom Metazoa; phylum Chordata; order Testudines; family Testudinidae; genus Aldabrachelys; species Aldabrachelys gigantea. Next base: position 66,277,939 of record CM047489.1, read on the forward strand.
GCTGGGGTACCCTTAGGGGGTGAGATGGAAATGTTTAGACTGTCCCCCACCCATTTTCCACTTACACACACAGGGAGGGTGCCCTGTCCGTGCTAGCGGCTCATAAACTAAGGATTTTTCCCTACAGGGTACTCACACAGGAGAGGCTAACGAGGATGGCCACGACCCTCCTATACCTCCCTTCAGCAAAAAGCATCGGCTAGTCTCTGGGAGACGGAGCTGCTTACTCTAATTGCATCCAGTGAGATGATCAGACTGACAGTAGCCCGCACGTAAAGGAAAGGGGGAGGGAAAATGGGTAGACACACACCTAGACCCAGGTAGATTCCTCACCGGACGATGCCAGGCCAAGTCAGCCACCATGGGTCAGATCTCCTAAAGATCCACTAGTTACTGGGCTTGCGTTAGAGTAGTCCTGGTCACGAGCTTTTGCTTCACAGGGTACTCTGGGAGTCTTCCAGTAACAGTCACTCACACTGGCCCCCAGTACCATTCTGCATCTGATCTTGCTTTTTAGCTTACAACAGGGAGAGAGTACACTAGGACATAGGTCTCCCCTTTCTAGACAGGTCCCTCCTCTGTTCCTGCACTATCCCTAACCTGCTTTTGAATCCTTGCACTCCACCAGACAGGGGGAAGAACAGGAGCCAGGGTGGGGGATTTTTTTTTACAAAAGCTCTCCATACAAACAGCTTCAGAAGCTACTTGTTCGCTGACAAAACAGGAATAATTGAAGGATCGTGTTATAATTAAGTGCCAGTCTACTGTACAGAACTTTTTCAGTTTACTCTGAATCATCAGATCTGATCCAAACACCTTCCAATTCACTAGAATGCATTCTAAAGGCGTGCACGCTGCCTTGTCCTTTGATGACTGCTCCTGTCCCATACCTTACAGGGAGACCCTGGGCGTCCCCAGGTCCTAACAGGTAACAGATTAAAACCTCTTAAATCAAGTCCTACCTTGCCCACGAGACTGGTTCCTCACCGTCGCTCGGGACCAAAGCTTCTCCACCTTTTGGGGCGTTGCACCATTGTGCCCCTTTGGGGTCGACCGTACCAGACTTTGCTGAGGCCCCCGATGAAATCACTGGTGCACGCTTGGCATCAGCAACAGTCCCAATGTGTCGGCCACCGAAGAGGGTCCAGGCAAGGCTAATTTTCAGTCTCAGACCTCCTGCCTGGCTCGCCAAAACTGTTGCAGGGAGAGCAACGGTTTGGGGGTTCGTTTGCCTGGTGTGCGTATCCCCAAATAACCACACCGGAGTGGAGAGGCTAGTATTACTTTATTTGAGCTCAGATAAGGTGCACGGAGATGCAACTCTCAAATCATGCACGAATTACTATCCGTTGCCATGTCTTATATACCTTACTTGTTTACAGAGATGTTCACAGGTGCTACAATTCATCATTTACAATTCATTAACTACCGGATCTTTTAATTAGCTATATCCTTAACCCATGCTACTGACCCCCCGCTTTGATCGATTACCTCCTGTACCACAAACAAAAGAACAAAAGAAAATGATAAAAGATCACATGTACTTATGCTAGCTAGCAGGCCTAAGAATGTAAACTTCTGACCCCACACCATATTGCCTAGTTACTTGGAGCTTTTCTCCCCACCCCCAACACCCAGGAGCCCCAAAACTCCATTTGCAGTGGCCCCTAACTCCTGGGGCTCCAAAACCCCATATCCAGAGCCCCCTAAACCCCTGGGGCCTGAAAACCCCATTTGCAGGGGCCCCTAACACTAGGGGCCCCAAAACCACATTTCCAGATGCCTCTAACACTGGGGGCCTCAAACCCCAATTTTCAGGGGCCCCTAATACCAGGGGCCCCTAACTGTAGGGGCCCCCAACCACCCATTTCCAGGGGCCCCTAATCCCTGGGGCCCCGAACCCACATATCCAGGGGCCCCTAACACCAGGGGCCCCAAAGCCCCATTTCCAGGGGCACCTAACCCCAGGGGCCACAAATCCCTATATCAAGGGGCCCCAAACACCTGGGGCCCCCAACCCACATATCCAGGGGACCCTAACACAATTGGCCCCAAAAACCCCATTTCCAGGGGCCTCTAACCCTAGGGGCCCCAAACCCCCATATCCAGGGGCCCCCTAACCCATAGGTCCCCAATACCCAATTTCCAGGAGCCCCTAACACAAGGGGCCTGAAAATCCCATTTCCAGGGACCTCTTACCATAGGGGCTGGAAAATCCCTTTTCCAGGGGCCCCTATCACCAGGAGCCCCAAAACCCCATTTCCAGGGGCCCCTAACCCCAGGGGCCCCAACGCCCTATGTCCAGGGGCCCCTAAACCCAGGGGCCCCAATCCCCATTTCCAGGGTCCCCTAAACCCTGGGGCCCCAAAACCCCATTTCCAGGGGCCCCAAAAACCATGGGCCCCAACCCCCCATTTCCAGGGGCCCCTAAGCCTAGGGGCCCAAAAACCCCATTTCCAGGGGCCCCTAACCACGGGGGCCCCAAAACCCCATTACAAGGGGCCACTAAAACCAGGGGCCCCAAAACCCCATTTCCAGGGGCCCCTAACCCCTGGGGCCCCAAACCCCATTTCCAGGGGACCCTAACACCAGGGGCCCCAAAATCCCATTTCCAGGGGACCCTAATCCTGGGGGCACCAAACCCCCATTTCCAGGGGCCCCTAACCCCAGGGGCCCCAAAACTTCATTTCCAGGGTTCCCAAATGCCTGGGGCCCTGAAAACACATATCCATGGGCCCCTAACAAAAGGGGGCCCAAACCTCCATTTCCCAGGCCCCCTAACCCTAGGGGCCCCAAAACCCCATTTCCAGGGGCCCCTAGACCCAGCAGCCCCAAAACCCCATTTCCAGGGGCCACTAACCGCTGGGGACCCAATACACAATTTCCAGGGGCCCCTAACACCAGGGGCCCAAAAACGCCATTTCAAGGGACCCATAACACCAGGGGCCCCAAAACCCCATTTCAAGGGACCCATAACACCAGGGGCCCCAAAACCCCATTTCGAGGGGCCCCTAACCCTGGGGGCAACAAAACCCCTTTTCAAGGACCACCAACACCAAGGGCCCCAAAACCCTATCTCCAGGGGCTGCTAACCCTAGGGGCCCCAATCCCCCACTTCCATTGGCCGCCAACCCTAGGGGACCCAAAACCCCATTTCCAGGGGCTCCTAACACCTGGGGACCCAAAACACCAATTTCAGGGGCCCCTAACACTAGGGGCCCCAAAAAACCATTTCCAGGGGCCTAAAAGCCCCATTTCCAAGGGCAGCTAACCCCTGGGGCCCCAAAACCCCATTTCCATGGACCCCTATCCAAAGGGGGCCCAAAATCCCATTTCCAGGGGTCCCAAACACCAGGGGAAACAAATCCCCATATCCAAGGGCCCCTAACCCCTGGGTCCCCAAAACCCCATTTCCAGGGGCCCCAAACACCAGGGGCCCCAAATCCCCATTTCCAGTGGCCCCTAATGCCCGGGGCTCCAAAACCCCATATCCAGAGCCCCCTAACCCCTGGGGCCCAAAAACCCCATTTGCAGGGACCCTTAACACCAGGGGCCCCAAAACCCCATTTCCAGAGGCCAAAACCTCCATTTCCAGGGGCCCCAAAACAACATTTCCAGGGGGCCCTAACCCCTGGGGCCCCAAAACCCCGATTTCCAGGGGCCCCAAAACCCCATTTACAGGGGCCCCAAACACCAGGGGCCCAAAATCCCCATTTCCAGGAGCCCCTAACCCCACAGGCCCCAAAACCCTATTTCTAGGGGCCATAAACCTCTGGGGCCCCCAACCCACATATCCAGGGGCCCATTACACCAGGGGCTCCAAAAGCCCATTTCCAGGGGCGCCTAACCCCAGGGGGCCCCAAACCCCATTTCCAGGGGCCTATAACCCCAGGGTCCTCAAATCCCCAGTTCCAGGAGCCCCTAACGCTGGGGGCCTCAAAACCCCATTTCCAGGGGCCCCAAACCCCTGGGGCCCCCAACCCACATACCCAGGGGCCAACACAAAGGGTCCCAAAACCCTATTTCCATGGGCCCCTAACCCAAGGGGCCCCAAACCCCCATTTCTATAGGCCCCTAATCCCAGGGGCCCCAAAACTCCATTTCCAATGGCCCCTAACTCCTCAGGCTCCAAACCCCCATATCTAGAGGCCCCTAACCCCTGGGCCATCAAAACTACATTTCCAGGGGCCGCTAACACCAGGGGCCCGAAAACCCCATTTCCAGAGGCCACTAACCCTGGGGGCCTCAAAACTTAATTTCCAGGATCCCCTAACACCAGGGGCCCCAAAACCCCATATCCAGGGGCCCCTAACCCCTGGGGCCCCAACCCCCCATTTCCAGGGTCCCCTAATCCTTGAGGCCCCCAACCGACATATCCAAGGGCCACTAACACCACGGGCCCCAAAACCCTATTTCCAGGGGCCCCTAACCCCAGGGGCCACAAATCCCCATATCCAGGGGCGCCTAACCACAGGGGCCCCAAAACCAATTTCCATTGGCCCCAAACACCAGGGGCCCCAAAAGACCATTTCCAGGGTACCCTAAACCTAGGGACCCAAAACCTCCCTTTCCAGGGGCCCAAAACCCCAGGGGCCCCAAAACCACATTTCCAGGGGACCCTAACGCCTGGGGCCCCAAATCTCCATATCCAGGGGCAGCTAACACCAGGGGCCCCAAAACCCCATTCCAGGCGCCCCTAACCCCTGGGGCCCCAAAACCCTATTTCCAGCTGCCCCTAACACGAGGGGTTCCAAATCCGCATATCCAGGGTCAGCTAACACCAGGGGCCCAAAAACCCCTTTTCAAGGGGCCACTAACACCAGGGGCCCCAAAACCCCATTTCCAGGGGCCCCTAGCCCCTGGGGCCCCAAAACCCCATTTCCAATGGCCTTTAACACGAGAGGCCCCAAAACCTCATTTCCAGTGGCCCCTAACCCTGGGGGCCCCAAACCCCCATTTCCAGGGGCCACTAACCCCAAGGGAGACAAAACCACATTTCCATGGGCCCCAAACCCCTGGGGCCCCCAACCCACATATCCTGTGGCCTCTAACCCAAGAGGCCCCCAAACCCCATTTCCAGAGGCCCATAACCCTGGGGGCCTCAAACCCCCATTTCCAGGACCCCTAACCCCAGGGGCACCAAATCACATTTCCAGGGGCCCCTAAACCTGGGAGCCCCAAAACACCATTTCTGGGGGCCCCAAACCCCTGGGGCCCCCAACCCACATATCCAGGAGCCACCAACAGCAAGGACCCCAAACCCCTATTTCCAGGGGCCCCTAACCCTAGGGGCCCCAAAGCCCGATTTCCAGGAGCTCCTAACCCCAGGGGCCCAAAACACTACTTCCAGGGGCCCCTAACCCCTGGGCCCCCAAAAAGCAATTTCCAGGGGCCCCTAACACCAGGGGCCCGAAAACCCCATTTCCAGGGGCCTGTAAACCTGGGGGCCCCAAACCCGCATTTCCAAGGGCCCCTAACCCCAGGGGCCCCAAAACCCCTTTTTCGGGGGGACAAAAACCCTGGGGACCCCAAACACATATTTCCAGGGTCCCCTAATCACAGGGGCCTCAAAACCCCATTTCCAGGGGCCACTAACCCCCGTGGCCCCAAAACCCCATTTCCAGGGGCCTCTAACCCTGGGGGCCCCAAACCCCCATTTCCAAGGGCCCCTAACCCCAGGGGCCCCAAAATCCCTTTTCCAGGAGCCCCAACCCCTTGGGGCCCCAAACCCCCATTTCCAGGGGCCCCTAACCCTAGGGGCCTCTAACTGTAGGGGCCCCAACCAGCCATTTCCAGGGGCCCCTAACCCCTGGGGCCCCCAAACCACATATCCAGGGGCCCCTAACACCAGGGGCCTCAAAACCCCATTTCCAGTGGCCCCTAAACCTGGGGGCCCCAAAACCCCATTTCCATAGGCCCCTAACACCAGATGCCCCTAACAACCTTATCCAGGGGACCCAAAACCCCATTTCTAGGGCCCCAAAACTCCATTTCCAGGGGCCCCTAACCCCTGGGGCCCAAAAAACCCATCTCCAGGAGCCCCTAACCCCTGGGGCCGTAAGACCTCATTTCCAGGGGGCCCCTATCTCCTGGGGCCCCAAATACCCATTTCCAGGGGTCCCTAACCCTAGGTGCCCCAAAACCGAATTTCAAGGGCCCCCAAACTCCAGGGGCCCCAAATCCCCATATCCAGGGGCCCCTAACCCCTGTGGCCCCAAAATCCCATTTCCAGGGACTCTAACCCCAGGGGCCCCAAACACCCATTTGCAGGGGCCTCAACCCCTGTGGCACCGAAACCCAATTTTCCAGCGGCCCCTAGCCCCTAGGGCCCCAAAACCCCATTTCCAGGGGCCCCTAACACCAGGGGCCCCAAAACCCCATTTCCAGTGGTCCCAAAACCCCATTTCCAGGGGCCCCTAACCCCTGTGGCCCCAAAACCCCATTTCCAGGGGCCCCTAACCCCTGTGCTCCAAAACCCCTTTCCAGGGGCACCAAACCCCAGGGGCCCCAAATCCCCATATCAAGGGGTCCCTAACACATGGGTTCCGAAAACCCATTTCCAGAGGCCCCGAACCCTAGGGGCCCAAAACTCCCATTTCCAGGGGCCCTAACCCTAGGGGCCCCCAAACCCCATTTCCAGGGGACCCTAACACCAGCGGCTCCAAAACCCCATTTCCAGGGGCCCCAAACCCCTAGGGACCCCATCCCACATATCCAGGGGCCCCTAACACCAGGGTCCCCAAAACCCCATTTCCAGGGGCCCCTAACCCCAGGGGCCCCAAAACCCCATTTCCAGGGGCCCCAAACCCCAGGTGCCACAAATCCCCATATCCAGGGGCGCCTAACCCCTGAGGCCCCAAAACCCCATTTCCAGGGGCCCCTAACCCCTGGGGCCCCCATCCCACATATCCAGAGGCCCCTAACACCAGGGGACCCAAAACCCAATTTCCAGGGGCCCCTAACACCAGGGGCCCCAAAACCTCATTTCCAGGAGCCCCTAACCTCAGGGGCCCCAGAACCCCATTTCAAGGCGCCGCTAACCCTAGGGACCCCAAAACCCCATTTCCAGTGTCTCCAAACTCGAGGGGCCACAAAGCCGCAATTCCAGGGGCCCCTAACTCCAGGGGCCCCAAAACCCCATTTGAAGGGACGTCAAACCCCTTGGACACCCAACCCATATCGAGGGGCTCCTAACTCCAGGGGACCCAAAACCCGAGGGACCCCAAAACTCCATTTCCAGGGGTCCCTAACCCCAGGGGCCCCAAAACCCAATTTCCAGGGGCCCCAAACCCCAGGGTCCACAAATCCCATATCCAGGGGCACCTAACCCTGTGGCCAAGCTAGGAAATGAACAGAGCATTTCCTGTATAGAGCAACAGTGACACCGTGTGGCTACATGTGATAATGCACAGAGCATTTCGCTCACAAAGCAACAGTGACATTGCGTGGCCAAGCGGGGTTAGGCACAAAGCATTTCCCTTACAGAGCAACAGTCACACCCTGTGGCCATGTGGGGTAATGCACAGAGCATTTACCTCTCAAAGCAACAGTGACACTCTGTGGCTGTGCGGGATAATGCACAGAGCATTTCCCTCACAGAGCAACACTGACACCGTGTGGCTATGCGGGGTCATGCACAGAGCATTTCCCTCATAGAGCAACAGTGACGCCCATTTCCAGTGGTCCCTAAACCTAAGGGCCCGAAAACCCCATTTCCAGGGGCCCATAACCCCTGGGGTCCCAAAACCCCATTTCCAGGGGCCCCTATCCCCAGGTTCCCAAACCCCCATTTCCAGGGGCCCCTAACCACAGGGGCCCCCAAACCCCCATATCCAGGGGACCCAAAACCCCATTTCCAGGGGCTTCTAACACCTGTTGCTCTGTGGGAGATATTCCTTTTGCATTAACCTGCGTGGCCACAGGGTGTCACTGTTGCTTGATGCAGGAAATGCTCTGTGCATTACTCCGCGTGCCCACAGGGTGTCACTGTTGCTCTATGAGTTTAATGCTCTGTGCATTACTCCGCGTGGCCATAGGGTGTCACTGTTGCTGTATGAGAAAAATGATCTGTGCATTACCCAGCATGGCCTCAGGGTGTCACTCTTTCTCTTTGAGAGAAATGCTCTGTGCTTTACCCCGTGTGGGCAGACGGTGTCACTGTTGCTTTGTGAGGGAAATTAACTGTGCAGTACCCCACATGGCCACATGGTCTCAGTGTTGCTCTTTGATGCATATTCTTAGTGCATTAACCTGTGTGACCACATGGTGTCACTGTTGCACTGTGATGGAAATGCTCCATGAATTACCCCGCATGTCCACAGGGTGTCACTGTTGCTCTGTGAGGGAAATGCTGTGTGAATTACCCTGCATGTCCATAGGGTGTTACTGTTGCTCTGTGAGAGAAATGCTCTCTGTAATACCCCACGTGGCTTCAGAGTGTCACTGTTGCTCTATGAGGGAAATGCCCTGTGAATTACCCCTCAAGGTCACAGGATGTCAGTGTTTCTCTGTGAGGGAAATGCTTTGTGCATTACCCCGTGTGGCCACATGGTGTCAATGTAGTTTCAGGCAGGAAATGCTCTGTGCCTTACCCCGCGTGGCCACAGGGTGCCACTGTTGCCGTGTGAGGGAAATGCTCTGTCCATTAATCTGTGTGGCCAAATAGTGTCACTGCTGCTCCGTTAGAGAAATGCTCTGCGCATTACACTGCGTGGCCACAGTGTGTCACTTTTGCTTTGTGCAGGAAATGCTTTGTGCATTACCGAGCTTGGCCACAGGGTGCCACTGTCGCTCTGTGAGGGAAATGCCATGGTCATTACCTCGTGTGGCCACAGGGTGTTACTGTTGCTCTGTAAGGAAAATGCTCTCTGCATTACCCCTCTTGGACACACAGTGTCAGTGTTGCTGCATGGAGGAAATGCTCTGTGCATTATTCCGTGTGGCCACACGGTGTCAGCGTTGCTCTGTGAGGGAAATCCTCTGTGCATTACCGTGAGTGGACACACAGTGTCACTGTTGCTCGGTGAGGGATATGCTCTATGTATTACCTTGCGTGGCCACACGGTGTCACTGTTGCTCCATACAGGAAATGCTCTGTGCATTACAGGATGTGGCCTTATGCTGTCGATGTTGCTCTGTGAGGGAAATGCTCTGTGCATTACCGTGCATGGACACACGGTGTCACTGTTGCTCGGTGAGGGATATTCTCTATGCATTATCCTACGTGGCCACACAGTGTCACTGTTGCTCTGTGAGAGAACGGCCCTGTGCATAAACCCGTGTGGCGAGAGGATGTCACAGCTGCTCTGTTAGGGACATTCCCTCTGCGTTAATCCGCGTGGCTACAGAGGGTCATTTTTGCTCTGTGAGGGAAATGCTTTGTGCATTACCACACGTGGCCACAAGGTGTCACTGTTGCTCCATGAGAAAACTGCTCTGTGCATTATACTGCATGGCCACAGGGTGTCACTGTTGCTCTGTGGGGGATATTCCTTGTGCATTACCCTGCTTGGCCACAGGGTGTCACTGTTGGCCTATGAGGGAAATGCTCTGTGCATTACCCCGCGTGGCCACTTAGTGCCACTGTTGCTCTGTGAGGTTAATGCTCTGTGCATTACCCCGCGTGGTTTAGGGTTTAGGTTTAGGGTTAGGGGTTGGGACTAGGGGTAGGGTTAGGGTTAGGAGTTGGGATTGAGGTTAGGGTAAGGGGTAGGGTTGAGCGTAGGGTAAGGTTAGGGTTTAGGGGTTAGGGTTAGGGGTTGGGGTTAGGGTTAGGGGATAGGGGTTAGGAGTTAGAAGTAGGGGTTAGGTTTAGGGTTAGGGTATGGTTACGGTTAGGTTAGGGTTAGGGTCAGGTTAGGGGTTAGGGGAGGGCCAGGGTTGGGGTTGGGGTTAGGGGTAGGGGTAGGGGTAGGGGTAGGGTTTGTTTTAAGGTTTAAGTGGTTAGGGTTAGGGGTTAGAGGTAGGCGTTTAGGGTTAGGGGTTAGGAGTTACGGTTAGGGGTTAGTTTTAGGGTAGGGTTAGGATTAGGTTAGGGTTAGGGTTAGGAGTTAGGGTATGGCTACATTAGAAATTTCAAAGCGCTGCTGCAGCAGCGCTTTGAAGTGTGAGTGTAGTCAGAGCCGCAGCGCTGGGAGAGAGCTCTCCCAGCGCTGCTTGTAAATCATATCCCTTATGGGTGTAGCGTGCAGCGCTGGGAGCCCCGCTCCCAGCGCTGCCACCCTGATTACACTGATACTTTACAGCGCTGCATCTTGCAGAGCTCAGTGGGGTGTTTTTCACACCCCTGAGCACGAAAGTTGCAGCGCTGTAAAGTGCCAGTGTAGCCAAGCCCTTAGTGTTAGGGGAGGGCCAGGGTTGAGGTTGGGGTTAGGGTCTGGGTTATGGTTTAGGGTTAGGTTTAAGGGTTAGGGGTTAGGGTTAAAGGTTAGGGTGAGTGTGACGAGGGTTGCCAGGACTCAACCCTTCCTGTGGAGGAGGGGAGCCACACTGGCCCTGTCCTCTCCAGGTACTGTCCTTAGGATCCGCGGTCCACCATCCGGGGGAAGTTCGGTCCATGTGGAGCGGATTGAGCACAGGCAAAGTCAGTAGGGGCCCAGCCTTTGATGCAGGTGGGCACAAAACACAGTGCAATAAGCTCTGGCCCTTCTGGGGCAGGGCAGAGCAGTGACAAAGGCAGAGGGGCCCAGCCCTTGGGTCAGGCGGGGCACCAAACACAGTACAATAAGCTCTGGCCGTTCCAGGGCAGGGCAGAGCAATAGCAATGTCAATGGGGACCAAGCCCTTGGGGTAGGGGTTAGGGTTTAGGGTGAGGGGTAAGGGGTAGGGGTAGGGTTAGTTTTAGGGGTTAGGGTTAGGGTTTAGGGCTAGGGGTTAGGGTTAGGGTTAGGGTTAGGGTTTAAGGTTAGGGTTTAGGGTTAGGGGTTGGGGGTTAGGGGTTAGGGTTAGGGTTGGGGTTGGGGTTAGGTTTAGGAGTTAGGGTTTAGGGTTAGGGGTGAAGGGTTAGGGGTCAGGGTCGGAGTCAGGGTCAGGGTTAGGGGTTAAGGGTTGGGTCAGGGTTAGGGTTAGGGGATAGGGGATAGGGTTAGGGTCAGGGTTAGGATCGGGTTAGGGTCAGGGGGTTAGGGTTGAGGGTTGTGGGGTGGAGGTTAGGGGTTAGGGTTAGGGTTGAGGGGAGAGCATGGGGCTTAGGGGTTTAGGGGTTAGGGGTTAGGGGTTACAGGGTTATGGTTAGGGGTTTAGGGTTAGACGTTAGGATTTGGGGTTAGGATTTGGGGTTGGGGTTAGGGGTTAGGGATTTTGGGTTAGGGGTGAGGGTGAGGGTAGGGGTCTGGGGTTAGGGGTCGGGGGTTAGGGTGAGGGTTTTCAGGGTTTGGGTTTAGGGGTTAGAGTGAGGGTTTAGGGGTTAGGGTTTTGGGTGAGGGTGGGGGTGAGGGGTTAGAGTGTAGGATTTAGGGTGAGGGTGAGGGGTTGGGGGGTTGGAGGTAGGGTTTGGGGTAAGGGTGAGGTGGGGGTTGGGGTGAGGGTTAAGGGTTATGGTGTTAGGGTTTAGGGTTAGGATTTAGGGTTTTTAGGGTTCAGGATTTAGGGATTTCTGGTGAGGGAGAGGCTTAGGGTCTGTACATTACCCTGCATGGCCACAGCATGTCACTCTTGCTCTCTGGGGAATATTCTTTGTGCATTAACTTCCGAGGCCACACGGTGTCACTCTTTCTCTGTGAGGGAAATGTTCTGTGCATTATCCCGTCTGGTCAAACACTGTCATTGTTGCTCTGTGAGGGAACTACTCTGTGCATTACCTGGCATGGCCACAGGGTGTCACTGTTGCTCTGTGAGGGAACTGCTCTGTGCATGACCTCACTTGGCCACAGGGTGTCACTGTTGCTCTGTGAGGAAAACAGTCTGTGCATTACCCCGTGTGGTGAAACGGTTTCAGTGTGGCTCTGTGAGAGAGGGGCTCTGTGCATTACCCCGCATGGCCACAGGGTGTCACTGTTGCTCTGTGAGGGAAATGCTCTGTGCAGTACCATACGTGGCCACACGGTGTCACTGTTGCTCCATACAGGAAATGCTCTGTTCATTTCCCCGCTTGGCCACAGGGTTTGACTGTTGTTCTGAGAGGGAAATGCTCTGTGCGTTACCCCGCCTGGCAACAGGGTGTCACTGTTGCTCTGTGAGGGAAATGCTCTGTGCATGTCCCTGCGTGGCCACACAGTGTCACTGTTGCTCAATGCAGGAAATGCTCTGTGCATTACCCCAAAACCCAATTTCCAGGGGCCACTAACACCAGGGGCCACAAAACACCATTTCAAGGGGCCCCTAACTCCAGGGGCCCAAAAACCCCATTTCCAGGGGCCCCTAACCCTGGGGGGAAGAAACCCCCATTTCCGGGGGGCCCTAACCCCAGGGGTCGCAAACTCGCATTTCAAGGCACCCCTAATCTTTGGGGCCCCAAAACCCCATTTCCAGGGGCCCCAAACCCCTGGGGCACCCAACCCACATATCCAGGGGCCACCAACAACAATGGCCCCCAAACCCTATTTCCAGTGGCCCCTAACCCCAGTGGCCCCAAACCCCCATTTCCAGGGGCCCCAAACCCTGGGAACCCCAAAACCCCGGGAACCCCAAAACCCCATTTCCGGGGGCCCCAAACCCTTGGGCCCCTAACCCACATATCCAGGGGCCACCAACACCAAGGGACCCAAAACCCTATTTCCAGGGGTCCCTAACCCTAGGGGCCCCTAACCCACATATCCAGGGGCCCCTAAACCCAGGGGCCCAAAACCCCATTTCCAGGGGCCCCTAACACCAGGGGCCGCAAAACGTCATATCCAGGTGGCCCTATCCCCTGGGGCCCCAAAACCCCATATCCAGGGGCTTCTAACACCAGGGGCCCCAAAACCCCATCTCCAGTGGCCCCAAACATCAGGGGGCCCAAATGCCCATTTCCAGGGGCCCCTAACCCCTGAGGCCCCCATCCCATATATCCAGAGGCCCCTAACACCAGGGGCCCCAAAACCCCATTTCCAGGGGCCCCTAACCCTAGGGTCCCCAAACCCCCATTTCCTGGGTCCCCTAACCCAAGGGGCCCCAAAACACCATTTCCAGGGGCACCAAACCACAGTGGCCACAAATCCCCATATCCATGGGACCCTAACCCCTGGGGCCCCAAAACGCAATTTCCAGGGGCCCATAACACCAGGGTCCCCCAAACCCCATTTCCAGGGGGCTGCAACCCTAGGGGCCCAAAACACCCATATCCAGGGGCCCCTAACACCAGGGGCCCCAAAACTCCATTTCCAGGGTCCCCTAACCCTTGGGGCCTCAAACCCCTATTTCCAGGGGCCCTTAACCCTAGGGGCCCCAAAACTCCATGTCCAGGAGCCCCTAACCCCAGGGGCCACAAACCCCATATCCAGGGGCGCCTAACTCCTGGGGCCCCAAAACCTCATTTAGAGGGGCCCCTATAACCAGGGGCCCCAAAACCCCATTTCCAGGGTCCCCTCACACTACGGGCCCCAAACCCCATTTCCAGGGCCCCCAAACCCCATTTCCAGAGGTCCCTAACCCCTGGGGCCCCAAAAACCACATTTCCATTGGCCCCAAATCCCCATTTACAGGGGCCCCTAACCCTAGGGGCCCCAAACCCCTATTTACAGGGGCCTTTAATCCCAGGGGCCCCAAAACCCCATTTCCAGGGGACCCAACCCCCTGGGGCACCGAACCCATATAACCAAGGGCCCCTAACACCAGGGGACACAAAACCCCATTTCCAGGGGCCCCAAACCCTGGGGGCCCCAAAACCCCATTTCCAGGTGTCCCTAACCCCAGGGGCCCCAAATCCCCATTTCCAGGGTCCCCAAACCCCAGGGGCCACAGATCCCTATATCCAGGGGCTGCTGTGCTGCTTAGAAAAGACAGGAAGGAAGGCAAAGGTGGTGGAGTAGCATTGTACATCAATGATGAGGTTAACTGTAATGAAATAAGAAGTGATGGAATGGATAAGACAAAGTCTGTCTGGGAAAAAATCACACTGGGCAAAAAAGCTACTAGAGCCTCCCCTGAGATAGTGCTTGGGGTGTGCTACAGACCGCCGGGATCTGATTTGGATATGGATAGAGACCTCTTTAATGTCTTTAACGAAGTAAACACTAAGGGGAAATGTGTGATCATGGGAGACTTCAACTTCGCAGATATAGACTGGAGGACAAGTGCTTGCAAGAATAATAGGGGTCAGATTTTTCTGGATGTGATAGTGGATGGATTTCTTCACCAAGTAGTTGAAGTACCGACAAGAGGGGATGCCATTTTAGATTTGGTTTTGGTGAGCAGTGAGGACCTCGTAGAAGAAATGGTGGTAGTGGACAACCTTGGTTCGAGTGATCATGAGCTGATTCAGTTCAAACTAGATGGAAGGATAAACAAAGGTAAATCTGGGATTAGGGTTTTTGACTTCTCAAGGGCTAATTTTAAAGAGTTAAGGAAAGTAGTTAGGGAAGTGGATTGGACGGAGGAATTTGTGGATTTAAATGCGGAGGAGGCCTGGAATTACTTTAAGTCGCAGCTGCGGAAACTGTCGGAAGCCTGCATCCCTAGAAAGGGGAAAAAAACCATGGGCAGGAGTTGTAGGCCAAGCTGGATGAGCAAGCATCTCAGAGAGGGGATTAGGAAAAAGCAGAAAGCTTACAGGGAGTGGAAGAAAGGCGGGACTAGCAAGGGAAGCTATCTTAGTGAGGTCAGAACATGTAGGGATAAAGTGAGGAAGGCTAAAAGCCATGTAGAACTGGACCTTGCACAGGGAATTAAAACCAATAGTAAAAGGTTCTACAGCCACATAAATAAGAAGAAAACAAAGAAAGAAGAAGTGGGGCCGCTATACACTGAGGATGGAATGGAGGTTAAGGATAACCTAGGCATGGCCCAATATCTAAACAAGTACTTTGCCTCAGTCTTTAATAAGACTAGTGAGGAGTTTAGGGATGATGGAGGGATGATAAACGGGAATGAGGATATGGAGTTGGATATTACCACATCTGAGGTAGAGGCCAAACTTGAACAGCTTAATGGGACAAAATCGGAGGGTCTGGACAATCTCCATCCAAGGATATTAAAGGAACTGGCGCATGAAATTGCAAGCCCGTTAGCGAGAATTTTTAATCGATTGGTAAACTCGGGGGTTGTACCGTACGACTGGAGAATTGCTAACGTCGTTCCTATCTTCAAGAAAGGGAGAAAAGGTGATCCGGGTAACTATAGGCCTGTTAGCTTGACGTCTGTAGTATGTAAGGTCTTGGAAAAAATTTTAAAGGAGAAAGTAGTTAAGGACATTGAGGTCAATGGTAATTGGGACAAATTACAACATGGATTTACTAAAGGTAGATTGTGCCAAACCAACCTGATCTCCTTCTTTGAGAAGGTGATGGATTACTTAGACAAAGCAAATGCAGTAGATCTAATTTACCTCGATTTCAGTAAGGCGTTTGACATGGTTCCACATGGGGAACTGTTAGTTAAATTGGAAAAGATGGGGATGAATATGAAAGTTGTAAGGTGGATAAGGAACTGGTTAAAGGGGAGACTCCAGCGGGTCGTACTGAAGGGTGAACTGTCAGGCTGGAAGGAGGTTACTAGTGGAGTCCCTCAAGGATCGGTTTTGGGACTGACCTTATTTAACTTTTTTATTACTGACCTTGGCACAAAGAGCGGGAATGTGCTAATAAACTTTGCGGACGACACAAAGCTGGGGGGTATTGCTGACACGGAGAAGGACCGGGATACTATACAGGAAGATCTGGACCACCTTGTAAACTGGAGTAATAGTAATAGGATGAAATATAATAGTGAAAAGTGCAAGGTCATGCACTTAGGGATTAATAGTAAGAATTTTAGATATACATTGGGGACGCATCAGTTGGAAGCAACAGAGGAGGAGAAGGACCTTGGGGTATTGGTTGATAGCGGGATGTCTATGAGCCGCCAATGCGATATGGCCGTTAAAAAAGCAAATGCGGTTTTAGGGTGCATCGGGCAAGGTATTTCCAGCAAGGATAAGGAGGTGTTAGTACTGTTATATAAGGCGCTGGTGAGACCCACCTGGAATATTGTGTGCAGTTCTGGTCTCCCATGTTTAAGAAGGATGAATTCAAACTGGAACAGGTTCAGAGATGGGCTACTAGGATGATCCGAGGAATGGAAAACCTGCCTTATGAAAGGAAACTCAAAGAGCTTGGCTTGTTTAGCCTGGCCAAAAGAAGGCTGCGGGGGGATATGCTTGCTCTATATAAATATATCAGGGGGATTAATGTTAGGGAGGGAGAGGAATTATTTAAGCTTAGTACTAATGTAGGCACAAGGACAAATGGGTACAAACTGGATATTAGGAAGTTTAGACTTGAAATTAGACGAAGGTTTCTAACCATTAGGGGAGTGAAGTTCTGGAACAGCCTTCCAAGGGAAGTAGTGGGGGCAAAAGACTTATCTGGCTTTAAGACTAAGCTTGATAAGTATATGGGGGGGATGATATGATGGGATAGTTTAATTTGGGCAATTGATCTTGGATTATCAGCAGATAAGTCTGCTCAATGGTCTGTGAGGGGATGTTGGATGGGAAGGGATCTGAGTTACTGCAGAGAATTCTTTCTTGGGTGCTGGCTGGTGAGTCTTGCCCACATGCTCAGGGTTTAGCTGATCGCCATATTTGGGGTCAGGAAGGAATTTTCCTCCAGGGCGGATTGGTAGGGGCCCTGGAGGTTTTTCGCCTTCCTCTGCAGCGTGGGGCATGGGTTGCTTGAGGGTGGATTCTCTGCAGCTTGAGGTCTTCAAACCACAATTTTGAGGACTTCAGTAACTCAGTCATGGGTTAGGGGTTATTATAAAAGTGGATGGGTAGAGTTCTGTGGCCTGCTTTGTGCAGGAGGTCAGACTAGATGATCATATTGGTCCCTTCTGACCTACGAGTCTATGAGTCTATGAGTTAGGCATACCAGGTGGTCTAATTTCCCAGATGTCTCAGTGAATAATCCAGTTCCACATGGATCCTCCCCATGGACCTGTCAAGATTCGGCATGTGGGAGCCCACACCCCCCTAACTGGTCCAAATGCTTGGAAGGAGCACTGTGAATCTCCACACTTCCACTCAGAAAGTGTCCAAATATGTCTCCATGACCACAGATCAGATGGTACTCCTGATGTGTCTGTAAGGGCAGTGGGCCAAGTTCGGTGCTCAAGATCACTCCAAATGGCCATCAGTTGGTCATTCAGGAAATCCTGGATTTTTAAATATACTAGATCCCACTGCAATGCCTTCCCAGCCTCAGTGATATTTAATACCATTTTTCCTTAGTGTAGTACTATATTACATCTATTATTTATCTATTTTCGATATTTTCAAAAGGCATTAACATTAATAGCCTAGGAGGGGGTGTATTACAGGGTAGCAGGGGAGATGGCAGGGGCAACAAGGTGCCCGTGGTACCTGTCATTTTAAATCCAATTAGGGAGAGCAATACATACTGAAGGATTTATCCAGAACACAGGGCACAGCCTGTAGAACAAACCCCAAAATCCAATCAATACCACATTCCCAAGCATGGGTCCCACAAATTTTTCCTGCCAGTGTAGAATTCTTTGTTTCTTCACCAGGGTCAGTTCTTAATGTCCTTTCTAGTCAGGAATTCCCGGACTTTGGCAATGTCAGTGGAGTGAGTGTTCCTTCTTCTTCCCCGAAACAGTCATGGTTCAGCATCCTGCAGGGTAGAGATTACCAGCACCTCATCCTGTAATGGTTTTGCTGCTTCTAGAAAAATTCAAAGGCACAGTAGATCTGTCAGTGGACAAGGGAGAGGTGACTAGCACTTCACCTTGTACTTTTCCCCTGCTGTCCAGAAGATACAGTGGAGCTGGAAGGAGAAATAGGCTAAGCATCAGTAGGAGAATCCTCCCAAGGGGGAGGGGTCTTTTTGCAGTGAGAATCATGGGTCCATGCAGTCAGTCTTTGGCACTTCACAGTGTTGTTAGTAGTCAGCAGGACTTAATAAGGGCCTTTCCAGCACGGAGCCAAAGCAGTCTTTCGCTGGTGGACATTTACATAGATCCAGTCTCCTGATTCCAAGGAGTGGCAGGGCTGCTAGGATCTTTGGGTAGCGCTTCTTTATCTGTGAGAAAAGGAACCTAACACATCTCATTAGTGCCTGGCAGTGTTTTGCAGATCTCATAGCTGCTTGGGCACATTCACACACACACCCTTTTCTTGGTTATCAGTCAAGTCTTAGCTGTGAACAGTGTCCTTGAATGGAGCCAGTGTCTTATCTTCAGCCTGCTAGCTATTATTTTTTCTTTCCAATTAACTCATTCTGTTCTTTTTCCTTCTCCCTTTTTGGCTTCTTTTTAACTTACAAAGGAAACATCTACTCTTCACTCATACACCTTTTCCCAACAACGAACACATAAACATTGCCATTATACAGTACATTAGTCTTATTATTTAATATATGCCACATATACCCTTTCACTAAAATAACCTTATTACAGAGCTTTGGAGCAACAAGCCAGGACAAGCACACCCACTTTGAGGAGTTCATTCAATTCAACTCTTTTGCCTGATTCCAAACCAGACCATCCCATAAAAACACTAAACACAACAATGCTGGCCACAAGACAGACACCACAAGACAGAACATAAAACACAAAACATAATTCCTAACATAAGACCCACCCATCTGTCTGCTGACACTTAAACAAAAAGAGAATTACACAGAGAACAGAGGGAATTACAGTTTAATCCAGGTTTTCCCACTTCTATTACACTGACCGCTACAGGGTACGGTACAGAAGGATCTCAATTCGACCTCAGAGGTTCCTCACACGCATGGCTTCCACTCCGAGGAATTACGAACGAGAGGTTCAGTTCCGCCCACACTCCTAACGACCAAATGTATACAAAGCAGAAAAACAACAGTAACCGGTTAAACGGAACAGAACCAGAACCAGATAAGAGGCCCGCCTCTAACCAGAACCAGATAGTATTTCCTTATCCTATTAGGGCTCACCTTATCAGAGCACAAACCCCAGGGGCTGCGGGGGAGTGAGGAAGAGGGGTTAAGCACCCCAGTGGCACCGGTCCTAGTTCGCCGCAGCCATCCAGAGTCCAATGTCTGAGCTAGGAGAGTCCCGTCTGGAGTCGCCAGAAACTGTTACCGAAATATCGGGTGTGATTAGCTGAGAGCCAATTAACAGCCTGACAGGGATAAGGGAAAAAAACTCCGAGGAAAAGAGATAGTGTAAAAGTTCAGGCTACTGTGTCCATGAGCAGCACTCCCCCCCCCCCCCGACCTACTGGCCGCTTGTAATCTATTGGGGGGGTCAGCCAGCATTCACAATCCCCTCTTTGGCGATCGTCTTCCAGGGCCCGCTGTAAGCGGAGCACCTCCTCATCCTGGGCCCGGAGGGCGGTTAGGAAGAGCAACCCGAGCTACCCCGTCGCTCGCCGTTCCGTCCCAGAACGCCGGTTCGCCTGCAGTCGCTGTAAGCCCTCAGTCAGCTGTGTGGGGGTAATTCCAGCCGGCTGCTGGAATTTGCGCTACTGGCCCCCAGCGCTCTGTCTGGGGCCACCCGGGTATGTGCTGCAGGGACAGCGACGGCTTCCCTACTTCCCCTACCTTTGGCCAAAACGGCATCGTCTTCCAGAGCACCCTGCTCGCTGCGCCAAATGTAACGTTCATGGTAGGCCACGGGCCTACCCTGAGTCCTCTGCAAGAACAAGGCCCACACACACCGTGAGTTATTGGCTTTAATGAAGGTAACGTGACACACCCGCAACGGAGACTCCGGGCGTTGCTGTCACGGAGGCGGGGAACCCAGCACCAAAGCTCAACTCAGCCTGGGTCGGAGTCCAAAGGCAGGACCGGGAGCATACAGCTATATATACAGAATACAAAGCAACTCATACATATGCAAGAAGGGACTGCCCACAGGCTATGTCCACCCTTTGGCCTAAGGCCATACAAACTGGTTTCAACCAGTTAAAAGCAAGTTATAACTGGCATGCCGTGTCCTACAATGACCGGCCACTTAGCAAGCAGGGACTTTTCACAAGGCCGCCGAGAAAGCAGAAATACCCTAGCTAGGCCATGACAGAGTCTTTCGCAGTCCCCTACAGAGGCCAATGCAATCAAAGTGGCCCATTTCAAACAGTTGACAAGGTGTGTTATGTCTTGGCTACACTGGTGCTTTATAGCGCTGCAACTTTCTTGCTCAGGGGTGTGAAAAAGCAGGAACTCCAGAGGCAGCTACTGGTACCAAGGTGTCACCAGCGGGCCGTGATGAAGCTGGCCCACGACATCCCAGCGGCCGGGCATCTGGGCCATGAGAAGACCCTCGCGTGGATCTTGATGCGGTTTTTTTGGCCCGGCATTTATCAGGAGGTGAAGGACTATTGTAACTCCTGCCCTGAATGCCAGCTAGCCGCTCCGTCACGAGTACCAAAGGTGCCACTGGTCCCCATGCCTATAACAGAGACACTGTTTGAATGAGTGGCCATGGACCTGGTGGGCCCACTCCCAAAAAGTACTTCTGGTTTCCAGTATGTCCTGGTCATCGTGGATTATGCCATGCGTTTCCCCGAGGCTATTCCATTGCGGAGTACCACTTCTTGGACCATCGCAGGGGAGTTGGTGAAAGTCTTCGCTCGAGTGGGCTTGCCTCGGGAGATCCTAACAGATCAGGGCACCAATTTTGCCTCCTGGTTGCTTCAGCAGGTCTGTGAGCTCCTGGGGGTTAAACAGTTAAGCACCTCCGTATATCATCCGCAGATGGACAGGCTGGTGGAACAATTTAATTGGACCCTCAAAGAGATGCTGCGGAAGTTCCCCCAGGAGGAGCTACGCCGATGGGACCAGTTGCTCCCACCCCTGCTGCTAGCCATCCAGGAGGTCCGTCAGTCATCGGCCAAGTTCTCCCCATTTGAACTATTATATGGGTGCCGTCCGCAGGACCTGTTGGACTTAATGTGGGAGACCTGGAAACAGTCTCCCTCCCCAACCCAGGGACGCCTGAAGTATGTCCTCCAGCTACAGGAGTATTTTGCCCAGGCTGGGGCCCTGGAGCGTGGAAACTTAAAAACTGCACAGGACCGGCAGGGGTGGATCTACAACCAGGAGGCGCAGGTGCGTAATTTTGAACCCAGGGATCGGGTCCTGCTCCTCCTGCCCTCGAGTGAGTCAAAGTTACTGGCCCGCTAGCAGGGACCCTACGAGGTAGCTCGGAAGTTCAGGCATGTCACGTACGAGCTTCACCAACTGGACAAACGCAAAAAGACCCAGCGATACCATGTGAACTTGTTGAAGCCCTGGCGCGACTGAGAGGGCCTGCTAATCAATCCTTACCCACCCGAGCCGGAACTGGGTCCCCAGGTGCACCAGGCAGAGGATCTCGCTGCACCCCTGCTCGGCGACACCCTTACAGAATAGCAGCGCAAACAGGCCAACTGTCTCCTGTGGGCGTTCGGGGAACCTTCACAGCTCTACCTGGATACACAACCCTGGCCTATCATGCAATCCACACTGAGCCAGGGAAGGTTATCTGGGAAACAACCAGGCCACTGCCGTACCAGATGCACCAAGAGGTTGAGGAAGAGGTACAGGCCATGCTGTCCTTAGGAGTCATTGAGCTGTCCCAAAGTGAGTGGCGCAGCCCAGTGGTCTTGGTACCCAAGCCCGATGGCACCCTCCAGTTTTGTATAGACTTCCGGAGGGTGAACGCCATCTCTAGATTTGAAGCCTACCCGATTCCCTGCGTGGACAAGCTGTTGGGCCACCTAGGGGAAGTTCACGTGGATGCCCTTTGGCCTCCATGGGGCCCTGGTGACTTTCCAGTGGCTAACGGACTGCCTACTACAGCCCCACCAGGACTATGCTGCTGCGTATTTGGACGATGTCGTAATCTATAGCCACCACTGGGAAGAGCACCTGGACTGGGTAGCCACGGTCCTGAGATCCCTGCGACAGGTGGGGCTGACGGCAAATCCAAAAAAATGCCACATCGCATGGCAGCAGACCACATATCTTGGCTATACCATTGGGGGCGGATGGGTGAAACCCCTTGTTGGGAAGGTACAAGCCTTGGCGGCCTGCCCGATGCCAACGACAAAACGCCAAGTCCGGCAGTTCCTGAGCCTTGTCGGGTACTATCGGCTGTTCATTCTCCAATTTGCCTCCATCATAGCGCCCTTAACAGTACTATTGACGAAGAACAGCCCCCGGCAGGTACGGTGGTTCCCAGAATGTGAAGAAGCCTTCCGGATGCTCCAGACGTGTCTCTGGCAAGAGCCGGTCCTATATAGCCCTGACTTCAACTGGAGGTTCATCCTCCAGACGGATGCCTCCGAGGTAGGGTTGGGGGCTGTCCTGTCCCAGGAGGTTGATGGAAGGGACCACTCAGTTCTTTACCTGAGCCAAAAGCTGTTTCCCCGGGAGAGGAACTACGCTGTGGTGGAGAAAGAAGCCCTGGCCATAAAGTGGGCCTGTGACGCCCTCCGCTTCTACCTCCTGGGGGCTCCATTCACTCTGGTCATGGACCGTGCCCCCCTTCAATGGTTGATGAGAATGAAAACCAACAATGACTGGATACCGCACTGGGAACTGCCCTTACAGCCGTATGCATTTACCGTCCAGCATAGAGTGGGTAAGGAACATGCAAACGCGGTCTTTATGTCCCACCTGGGGGGGATGGAAGCGCCTGGCCCGATGAGCGGGCGCCAGACCTGAGGGGGGGGGTGTGTGTAGTGAGGCAGTGTGGTTCCCCTCCGGCCCAGAGAAGGGAGAGCCCAGCTGGAGGCCAGAGTGGGCAGGGCTAAGAAGCTCTGAGCCCGCCCCTCAAAGGGTCAGATGCCGACCCGGAACTATAAAGGCCGGCCCTCAGAGCTCAGTGAGGCCCCAGCAGCCAGAGAGAGCAGACGGCCAGCAGGGAGCTCGAGACTGGGAAACGCCTGCGGACCAGGCCGGCTGCCCAGATTGGCCTGAGCTCCCCTGCGCCCGCTACCTGGAGGAGCTGCTGGAGCTTCCCCGTGCCTGCTACCCGGAGTAGCCCCTGGAGCTCCCCCGCACCTGTTACCCGGAGGAGCAGCCGGAGCTCCCCGCGCCTGCTACCTGGAGGAGCTGCCACAGTTCCCCCATGCCCACTACCTTGAGGAGCTGCCGGAGCTCCCCCGCGCCTGCTACACAGAGGAGCCACCAGAGCTCCCCCGCGCCTGCTACCCAGAGGAGCGCCCAGAGCTTCCCCGCGCCTGCTACCCGGAGGAGCCCCCGGAGCTGCCCTGGCCCAACTATCTGGAGAAGTTGCCGGACCTACCACCCAGCCCCGGCCGCGACAAGCCCATGCTTGTGGACCCTGCAGAGGCCGACGTTAGGACCCAGGTAGGTCCTGAGAGGGAGCTCGGAAGTAGCCTGGGGGCAGCTGACCCCAGTCTGGCTGCAGCCGTACTGGAACCTATGTCAGTGTGTTGCGGCCAGGATCCCCACTGACTGAGCAGCGGAGTGATAGCTGCTGCTAGGGCCCTGGGCTGGGACGCAGTGGAGTGGGAGGGCCTGAGTCCCCCCTGCCACACCAGTCCGAGGTGGCAGACTCCCCCTCTCCTTGGCCTGACGAGGCCGAAGCCAGTGTTTGCTCCCCTGCTCTGACCTAAAGCCGAGTCTGAAACTGTTATTGTTGCCCAGCCCTGCCCTAGGGCCTGAGCTTCCTGACACAGTGTTTGCTGCCCCACCCTGACCTAGGGCCGGGCCTTTAACTGTTATTGTTGCTCAGCTCTGCCCAAGGGTCTGAGCCCCTTGCCCTGCAGGGCAGGTGATTGCCGCAAGGACTGCCGGGCTAGTTACCCGGACCCATGGGCCGGCGTGGCTCCCTTTATCCTCCCGGAGAGGGTCAAACCCCGGGCACACTCGTGTACATGCCTATTCACATTATCTAACACTTCCTGAGCAACAGAATCAGAGTTCTCTGGTGTTTCTGGGGGTTTGACAGTCATGCTCTGTTCCTTTTCTACTAGAAATAGACTTATTTTTCCTTTATCCACATCACTCTGCCTCATGTTCATTAGGTAGCTTTGAAGCACGGCTACATAAAGTTTAGTCTTTTATATTCATTTAAGTTAGTCCTTTGAAGAATTGACTTCATTTCAGCATCCGTTAAGCGAGTAGCAGTTGTTCTGATATTTTCCTCTGCTGGCAGGGGGGTGGGAGGGGGGAGGGAACGGACCCTGAATTATTCCAAGTGGTGTTTAGGCACCAGGTACGTTTTTTCTGCATGCTCCATTATTGGTTAGTCAAAAACCCTATTATCAGAGGGATAGTAAAACTTAACAGAGGTCCAATAAACCTCCTGGACTGCTTCACCAGATGCATCTCTCTTTTAAGGTTTTTTTAAATTTGCATCTTTTTTTCAGCACACGAACTGATTCTGTTGCAAAGGTACATTTCCTTTTAAGGTATTGAGCACTATTTCTGAGATGGGCATTACTCAATCATCAGATGCTGAACACAGTGGAGCCTTCTTTTGTTGAGGAGGGTGATTTGCTAAGTAATTTTAAAATGACCGGGTTTCTCTTCCCACAAACATGTTTTTGGTCGGCAGCCACTGGGGTTAGGGGCCCAAAACCCCAATTTCCAGGGGCCCCTAACCATGGGGGTCCCAAAACCTCATTTCCAAGGGCCCCAAACCTCAGGGGTCCCAAAACCCCATATCCAGGGGCCCTTAACCCCTTGGGCCCCCAGAACCTATTTCCAGGGGCCCCTAACACCAGGGCCCCCCAAACCACATTTCCAGGGACCTCTAAACCCAGGGGCCCCAAAACCCAATTTCAGGGGGCCCTAACCCCAGGGGCCCCAAAACCCCATTTCCAGGGACCCCTAACCCCAGGGGCCCCAATACCCTATCTCCAGGGCCCCCAAAACCCTGGGTCCCCCAATCGACATATCCAGGGGCCCCTAACACCAGGGACCCCAAAACCCCAGTTCCAGGAGCCGGTAACCCTAGGGGACCCAAAACGCAATTCCAGGGGCACCTAACCCCTGGGGCCCCATAATCCCATTTCCAGGGGCCCCTAACACCAGGGGCACCAAACTCCCATTTCCAGGGGACCTAAACCCCTGTTGCCACCAACGCACATATCCAGGGGTCCCTAAAACCAGGGGCCCCAAAACCCCAGTTCCAGGAACCGGAAACCTTAGGGGTCCCAAAACCCAATTTTCAGGACCCCTAACACCAGGAGCCCCGAAACCCCGTTTCCAGGGGCACCAAACACCAGGGTCCCCAAACCCCCATTTCCAGGGGCCCCTAACACCAGGGGCCCCAAAACCCCATTTTCAGGGGCCCCAAACCCCAGGGGCATCCAATGCACATATCCAGGGGCCCCTAACACAAAGGACCCCAAAACCCCAGTTCCAGGGGCCGGTAACAGTAGGGAACCCAACCCCCCATTTCTAGGGGCACCTAACCCCTGGGGCCTGAAACCCCCTTTTCCAGGGGCCGCTAACCCCAGGGGACCCAAAACCCCATTTCCAGGATCCCCTAGCCCCTGCGGTCCCAAAACACAACTTCCAAGGGCCCCAAACCCCAGGGGCCGCAAAACCCCAAGTTCCAGGGGCCCCTGACCCCACGGGCCCCAGAAACCTATTCCAATATCCAGGGCCCCTAACCCGTGGGGCCCCAAAACACAATTTCCAGGGCCCCCAAACCCCAGGTGACCCAAAACCCAAATTTCCAGAGGCCCCTAACCCCACGGGCCCCAAAACCTTATTTCCAGGTGCCCCTAAACCCTGGGGCCACGTATCTCGATATCTACTGATAATTCATCTCTTTTTATATCCAGCTGTTCTTTTCAAAGTATAAACTACTGGCCAGTCTGGAGGAACAAGCCTTTTTTTAATCTATAAGCCTCTGGTATAGAAGCATTTAAATCCACCACCAGGTAGGCATAAGGTCTTTTGATAGCATCCTCAAAAGCTTCTAGAAAGAATTGCATCTTGCTGGAATACATTTGCCGAGCAAGCATAGTGATTCGTAATTTATCCCTTGGGTTTGAACACAACCTTTATGTCTAGGTTAATTGTGCAACATTTTTTTCCTGACAAAATTAATTCTGAACAATATACATAATGCTCAGGTTCCTGTGATGCACATACTTGGTAAAGGTTTCAGAGTGTTAGTCTGTATCAGCAAAAACAACGAGGAGTCTTTGTGGCACTTTAGAGACTAAGGGTATGGCTACACTTGCAGCAACTCCACTGGGTTGCACGCTGGGGGTCAATGACGGTCCCATCGACTGCCGCCAGCTGCTCATAGACCCGGCTAAGGGTAGGATCAGCCCGCTGGTCCCGGCAAAAATCAGTATGAAGGAAGGGTTCAACCACGGGCTCCCGTCGAGGATTATCGGTCTCCTCGTTCTCCGCTTCAGTCCCGAGGGTCCAATCCATTTCTTCCGGTAGGGCCTCCTGGCTCTCTCCCTCCAGCACCAGTGTCATCCGGAGGACCTCCTCGAAGGCTGGCCAGTCCCGCCCAGGATCACCAGGTACGCCAGTCGAGAGGCTAGGCCAACCACGAGTCATCGGGTGACGCCAGCTACCGTCAGCAGGACACAAGCACTAGGGCAGGGCCAGACGTCCCCATGGATGCATTGCAGGTGTATCATTCCCAGGTGGGTGTCTGCCAGGGGTCCAAGGGCCTGGTGGATTAATGTCTGGCCACAGCCAGAGTCAATCAAAGCCTGGGTGGCTTGGTCTCTGACGACTACCGGGACCGTGATCTTGGGGGCCTGTGGTAGCCGAGCCCGGGAGTCCCCTGCACAGACCTGCCCGAAGCTGCAGTCAATTTCTGTGCAGTCCTGCTGCAGGTGTCCAGTCTGCCCACAACAGAAACAGGGTCCGAGTTCAGGGCAGCCACCCCTGGAGGAGGCTCCCCTTGGGCTTCTGAGGGGACTCCGATGGCCCTCGGGGGCCCCTGCCCGGAGGGAGCCATTCCGGACCACGGTGCCAGATCCAGACACCGGAACTGAGGCCCTGGGCGGGCGTCCTGCCTGCAGCCCGGGTTTCACAGTCCAGTCAGGATGTCCCCCTTTCTGTCAGAGCTAGGGCATTCACAGCTGGGATTTGGAGGCCGGAAGGCGGGCCCCACTGAAGTTTCGGACATGAGAAAGTCCTCCATTAGCGAGACTGCCGCGGCCAATGTTGTTGCCGGTGGCAGAGCACCCAGGCCCATCCTTGGGCCGGTAGGGTGTGCACAAACTGCTCCAGAATGACTTGTTCAGTGACCTCCTCTGCCATCCTTGTTTCTGGCTGAAGCCATCGCCGTCACACCTCCTTCAGGGTTTGGGCCACCAGCCGAGGTCGGGCGCCCGAGGGATATGTCTGGCCCTGGAACCATTGCAGAAAAGTCTCGGGGCTGACATCCAGGGCATCCAGGATCACAGCCTTTACTCAGCCGTAATCCCTGACTTCTTCCGTCGCCAACCCCTGGTACGCTGTCTGTGCAGTCCCGGTTAGGTACAGGGCCAGAAGCATGGCTCCTTGGTCCCGGGGTCACCCAGTGACGAGGGCCACCCATTCAAACGTGACCAGGAATGCCTCGGAGTCATCATTGGGGCCCATCTTTGTTAGTCGTACTGGGGTGGCAGCGCGTGGGGTCCCAGTGCCATCCCCTGCCGACGGTTCCACGGGGTGTGGTAGTGCGGTCACCAGCTGCTGCACTTGGGCTCCGAACTGCTGGGTAAGCTGCTGCTGCTGCTCAAGCTGGACAGCATGCTGCTCCTGCTGCTGCTGGAGTTGGGTGGCATCTTGCTGTTCCTGCTCTTGGAGCTGGGCAGCTGCCTGCTGCTGCTGCTGTAGCTGAGCGGTCTGTTTCCGGTCCTGATTCTCCGCCAGCTGGTGAAACAACCGCTCCATCTCCATGGTCCTCTTGGGTAGCCCTTCCCCTCCGACCCCTTCTCACAGGGACCAAGAGTTCCGACGATCCCCACTTCTGGTACCACGTGTACACGAGTGCGGCCAGGGCTCAACTCTCCGGGGGGATGAGGGGAGACACGCCAGCCCACTACGCCCTGGTGGGTTCTTGAAACTAGCCCGGCAGCCCTCGCAGCAATCACCTGCCCTGCAGGGCAAGGGCTCAGGCGCTTGGGCAGGGCTGAGCAACAATAACAGTTAAAGGCCTGGCCCTAGGTCAGGGCGGGGCAGCAAACACTGAGTCAGGAAGCTCAGACCCTCGGGCAGGGCTGGGCAACAATAACAGTTTAAGGCCCAGCCCTAGGTCAGGGCGGGGCAGCAAACACTGGCTTCGACATTGTCAGGCCAGGGAGACGGGGAGTCTGCCACCTCGGACTGGTGTGGCAGGGGGGACACAGGCCTTCCCACTCCACTGCGTCCCAGCCTGGGACCCTAGCAGCAGCTATCGCTCCGCTGCTCAGTCAGTGGGGATCCTGGCCGCAACACACTGACATAGGTTCCAGTACGGCTGCAGCCAGACTGGGGTCGGCTGCCCCCAGGCTACTTCTGAGTTCCCTCTTGGGACCTACCTGGGTCCTAACGTTGGCCTCTGCAGGGTCCACGAGCATGGGCTCGTTGCGGCCGGGGCTGGGTGGTAGGTCTGGCGGCTCCTCCAGATAGTTGGGCCAGGGCAGCTCCAGGGGCTCCTCCGGGTAGCAGGCGTGGGGAAGCTCCGGCAACTCCTCCGGGTAGCGAGCACGGGGGAGCTCCGGCAGCTCCTCCAGATAGTGAGCGCAGGGGAGCTCCGGCAGCTCCTCCAGGTAGCGAGCGCGGGGGAGCTCCGGCAGCTCCTCCAGGTAGCGAGTGCGGGGGAGCTCTGGCAGCTCCTCCAGGTAGCGGGTGCAGGGGAGCTCAGGCCAGTCTGGGCGGCCGGCCTGGTCCGCAGGCGTTTCCCAGTCTCAAGCTCCCTGCAGGATGTCTGCTCTCTCTGGCTGCTGGGGGCTCACTGAGCTCTGAGGGCCAGCCTTTATAGTTCCGGGTCAGTGTCTGACCCTTTGAGGGGTGGGCTCAGAGCTCCTTAGCCCAGCCCACTCTGGCCTCCGGCTGGACTTTCTCTCCTCTGGGCCGGAGGGGAGCCACACTGCCTCACTACAAGGCATCATAAAAAAAAATGCACTAGTTTAGCTAAATAAGCTGGGCCAAGATAAAAACATCTCTTCACAGAACAATAAATAGGCTGTGTATACAAAGGCTTGGTGGTTAACAGTTCTATAAAGCTCGATTTAGTCAGGGCTGTCACCCAGACACACTCTGTTCCTAGCAGACATGCACCTAAAGGTTGGGATGTGTTTATGAATGACTTGGTGGAGCTGAATGTACTATCCTCTGTCCTGGGCAAAGCGGCCAACTCAGATCTTTTGGAATGCCTGAAGACCTTGACCCCAACACCAGGGAAGATAAATAAACAACACTACCATCCCCTTTTTTGGCTCCTGAAAAGCAAAAATTGTCTAAAAGGTCTGAATGGCCCAGTGGGTAATGTTCTTCATGCTTTAAAGAAGTAATTTTTAAACTGGCAATGTGTTGCTTTAAATACAATATTTGCTTTTCAAAAAATTTTAATATCTATGCGTACTTTCTCTGAAATGGCCATTGCATAATCAAACGAACAAAACAAACAAACCCGCACCGGCCATCAACGGTCTTTAAACCTCCTACCTCGGGGTGCTTAATGAAGAAACATGGTTATGAAAGTCATTGCAAGATACATGTCTGGGCTTGTTGAAACCTGTTTTCAGCAAGCCTAAACATGGCTAAGGTTTTACTTTCTTTTATTTTTTACAAAATTCATCACCATAAGGTCATTTTGCACTAAGTCGTTAGAATACAAATTTAAAATCTGGCCAAAAGATAAACACTTGCTATGTTGATGTAAGAAAAACATGCAGTGATAGCTGCAGGTGACAGAGCAGGGGGGTCTCATCATTATCTGGAGTGAAACACACAGTGGCATTTTGTTTAAAAATTTCATAATGCTTCTAGAAAAGAACACACTGCTTGGGGAGTATCTATATGAGTCAAAAAAACTCTCCACAGTCATGATCCACCAGGTACAAGGCAAACCAGTGTTCAACTGGTTTGCTGTGTGTGAGTGTTGACCACCAAACCAAGGGCTCCTTGAGACAGCCTGTCCTCTGGGAAACAGTCACAAGAAAACACATCTAAGAAATTCTCTTTCATGTAAGGGGACACTGATAAAACACATGATAGCTATGTGGTGTCCATATTCATATATAGCCAAACAGAATGTTTCTCCTCTGATTTATCTCTATGACATTGTCAAAAACCTCATACGCAATCATATTGATGCTTACTGTCAAAGCCTTCGCAAAACATATTTCTCCTTTCAGGTTCCCATTTTTAATCAGGGAATAGTGATCAATGCATTCCTGGTCACGAGGCAGGTCAAAGGCAAACATGGTGTAACTCTGTGCAAATTCCTTCTGACTGATTAACAGCGAATGATCTTTGATGTGTTCACCAGCCATGTACCAGATTCATGTACTCTCTCATGCAGTTTCTGGCTTTGAAGTGTGGTTGCAAAGGCTTAGCTGGTATCTGTTCACCATCAACATACAAGGCCACAAAATTAATACTGTAATGTTTAAAGTCAAAGGGGTTTTACGGAAATTTTCACTTAAAGCATCATTATCCACAAACCCAAGGACAAGCATTTTGGGTAACTGTCCCAAGAACAGGTTCTCCTAATCCTGCTGCCTGCAGCGATGCTAAACACCTTAATTCCCATACGGTTCATGAGGTATTTGGCACTAGTCTTTGCCCCAGATGGAAGCCTGGGGTCACCAATACTTTCATCACTAAAAGGGATGTGATATAATCCATAGTTTAAAGCGGGGGTCTCAAACTCAAATGACCATGAGGGCCACATGAGTACTAGTGCATTAGCTTGAGGGCTGCGTCACTGACTTCCCCCATCGCAGCCCCTGGCCCTGCCCCCACTCCACCCCTTCCATGAGGTTCCGCCCCTGCCCTTTCTCTTCTCCACCTCCTCCCCTGAGTGCGTGGCTCCCCTCTCCTCCATCCTCCCTCCTGGAAAGTGCTAAGCACCACCAACAGCTGTTTGGCAGCTTGGCAGTGGGAAGCACCTGGAGGTAGGCAGAAAAAAAAGAAGAGTAATGTAGTATAGTATTAAAATATAGTATGCTATTAAAAGTCAATTTATTAACTTTCTTATTAACTTCTTTAACTGTAATGTGAAAAGCCAGTGCTAATTTTGACAGTCATTTTATTTTTGGCCACTTAGCTGGCAGCATTTTGCATCAACCAGAGCATCGGTACTTGGTTTGATATCCTGAGATGAAACCAGTCTCAGTGTTGCTTTCAAATGTTCATCAGTGAGCCTTGACCTTAACACAGATTTGTTAATCTTCATGGAAGAGAAAAACTGTTCACATATATATGTACTTCCAAACATTGCCATTATCCTTGCGGAAGCAGAGAATAACATGGGAAATCTTTTTTGTGAAAGAAACCTGTAGAATACTGGAATTCCAACATCTGTATACTTCTGCTTCAAAATAGTGTCACACTGAAGCTCCACTAACTCCAACTGCATTTCCTTTCCAACATGGTCAATTTCAACAGCAAATGGTGTGGAAAGAAGTTGAAAATGTGGTTCAAGTACCTTGAAATCTTTAAACCGCACATCAAACTGTTTGTGTAAGTTAGAAATGATCTCTGCATATTCCTTCAAGGATTTGGGTTCAACTTTCCCTAAGGAATTCAGAGTCGAGAAATGAACCAAATTGGCAGCAGTCAGCTGTTTACTCCACAAAGTAAGCTTGACTTAACACTGTCATACAACTGTCTTATCTCCTGTTTTCTACTCTGAAGTTTCAAGTTCAGTGCATTCAGGTGATCAGATACATCTGTTAGAAAAGCAAGGTTGCAGATAAAAGTGGAATCAGCAAGCTGAGGAACCTCCTTGTTTTTCATTTTCATGAAGGAATCAATCTTCTCTCTAAGTGCAAAAAAAAATGCTTTAAAACGTTTCCACAACTCAGCTATCTAACTTGAGCGTGATACAGAAGTTCCCCATATTCACTGTCCATACTTGCTAGAAAGGAAGTGAACTGTCTGTGATTCAGCCCTCGTGCACGTATGAAATTAACAGGTTTAACAACTACATCCATAACTTCCTTCATTTGTAGACTTTTACTACACAGGGCTTCTTGGTGCAAAATACAATGTATACTGGTAAAGCTAATTCCTGGTATATTGAGGCTGCTCAGTTTGGTCTTCAATAATCCAACCACACCAACGTTTTCAGAGCACATTGATGGCGCACCGTTCGTAGCCAAAGATGGCAGTGCAGCTTTTTCAATGCACTCTTCCAGTCCTTGAAATATATCGTGTCCTGCTGTGGTAGCCTTCAGTGGCATTAAGTCTAGCAATTCTTCAGTTATATTCAAATTGCAATCCACACCTCTAATGAACACTGCACACTGTGCGGTATCTGATATATCTTTACTCTCATCAACAGCAACTGAAAATGCTTCAAAGTCTTTTGCCATTTGAATCAATTGTTTTTGCACATTATCAGCTAAATCTGTTATCCTGCAGGCAACTGTATTGGCAGACAAGCTTATGCCTTCAAAAACTTGCTTCTCATCAGGACATAAAATTTCACTGGCCTTCATAAGACATTCTTTTAAGAATAAGCCTCCTGTAAAAGGTCACGATGATTTAGCTATCATTTCGCTTATCACAAAACTTGTTCTTACTGAATCTTCACTAGACTTGTTAATCTCTGAAAAAAAAATTCTTTGCTTGGCAAATGCTGCTTTAAGTTGCTGAACTTTTTCCTCTTGGATTTTTCAAGTGAATGCATCATATTTTTCACGGTGCATCGTGTCGTAGTGCTGATGCACATTACACTCCTTGGGAACAGCAATTGTTTGCTGACAAATAAGGCATTGAATTTTATCTTTTACCTCTGTGAAAAAACATAAATTCTCCCATTTGTCTTGCAAAACTCTCTTTTCTTCCATGAGTATTCTTTTTTCAACAAAGTCATTTCCAAGCAGTTTTAATAAAATATATACACTCAATAAAGCACCCCACTGCACTGGGCTGCACCACCACTCCATTCCTGCTCTGCCTTTTTCAGAGGTGGCAGGTTTGTAGAAATTTTGGTGGTGCCCAGAACCTGCCCCTCCAAACTCTGCCCCCACCTGCCTAAGGCTCTGGGAGGGAGTTTGGGTGGGGTAGGGGTTCTGGGGTGCAGACTCTGGGATGCAGACGTTGGGATGGAGTTTGGGTGCTGGGTGCAGGCTCCAGGCTGAGGCAGGAGATGGGGTGCAGGCTCTGGGATGGATTTTGGGGATAGAAAGGCTGTGGGGCTGGGGGTGAGGGGTTTGGGGTGTTGGAGAGGCTCGGGGCATTGGAAAGGCTCAGGACTAGGGCAGGGGAAGGGCAGCCTGCCCTGGCCTTAGCGAAGGGGGGGGCACTAGGACCCTGCGGCAGCAGGTGATGCTGGAAGCTGAGAGGAGTCAGCTTGAGATGCAGGCTCCGGGCAGCAAGGGGGCAGCAAGTGAGGGCCAGGGGACACTTGGGGGAGGTGCCTGGGGGTGGCAGGCAGGGCTAGGGGAGAGACCCAACCCCGAACATTGGGGAGCAGTGCACAGGGAGCTTAGCTGCTACATAAAATAACTCAGGGGGGCAGGAGTGAGGGGAGTTTGGCAGCGACAGGAAGTAACTGGGGGGGGAGGGCGCACAGGGAACTTGGCAGGCTGCAGGGAAGAGCTCCACAGGCTGCATGTGTCTTTACTGCATGTTAGTTTAATTTTCACATCCACGCCATTCAACAAAAGTTTTTTTGGAAAAACAGGTCAATCTGTAGATGACCCAACAGCTCTATCCTCCTTGCTGGGTTGTCAGGTTTGCCTGCCTCAGAAAGGCTTGAAGCTCAGTTGCTTTCTGCTGGACGGGAGTGTCTTTGTAAAACTGGCCAGTGGAAAGTTGTGTGGTGAGGGTGTTATCGCTGTAATTGAGCACCGACTCTGTAAAGGCCCTGTAAGGGTAACAGTTGTTGATTTGGCTTATGAAGTGGTCTCCCAAAGTGACTTCCAACTGACCGAAAATAGACACCATGGGCTAATTCACCAGGCCCCCCTCGGCCTCCTGTTGAGGGCGGTTCCATCTTCTTTACAATCTTGCAGCAAAGGTACAGCAGCATGTTGTTTAAATCCATATAATCTATGCCGTTCCCTGCTATAAAAGGCTGATGGGGCAGCCTCCATAATAGCCAATAGAGGCGACACCTCAATGTAGATGCTTTTCTCTGTGCTAGTCTGCATAGGGGCTATTTGGAACAAGTCAATATATCCCTTTTACCAAGTGGACAGTGTCTCCTCCTTCTCCCAGTCTTCCCCTTGGTCTTTTACTTATGACTGATTCTACATGCCAAAGTCCTTCTTTTAAAGGATTTTGGGGACCCCCTGTGTCACAGATATGACACATTTCTCTTTCTCTTTGTCCTTTTAATGTATATCAATCTCGATCCCTCCTGTATAGCTTGTTTATTCAGGTTCTCCAGAAGACATCGGGAGACATGGCCTACCACACCTCTGACTCTGATTTGAATGGCTGTTTTTACATGAGGTTTAATAATCTCTAGATCCTCTTCAGAAGTGGTATGGCTTTTTGAAAGAGGCTGCGGAATATTCCACCCACATCAGCCACGTACATCACAGGGGTCTATGATATCCAGGAAAGACATATCCAGCCTGCGCTTTGTAACAGTTTCTGTAGAGGGTGGGTCCTTGTAATTTTTTATGGTCACCACAACTTTTTGCTTTTAAAATGCATGCTCTCTCAGGGAGCACAGTGCAGCCTAATGATCACCTTGCCAAAGTGAAATGAGATGGTGTTTGCTATGGTCTGTCTTTATTTCAGTGGTGATGGCATCAATGTGGTGTTTAGTGACAGGGACATAATGTGGTCTATCATATGTGATGGTGACAAACTCGTTG
Organism: Aldabrachelys gigantea; assembly: GCA_026122505.1. NCBI lineage: Eukaryota > Metazoa > Chordata > Testudines > Testudinidae > Aldabrachelys > Aldabrachelys gigantea. Next base: position 66,312,956 of record CM047489.1, read on the forward strand.
TTCCTTCCTTGGATGAGGACGCAGAGTAACAGGGTATGGAAAAGGCCCCCACAATTCTATGATACCTCTGTATACATACAAGGAGCAGAACCCCCCTATAATGTCTGCTGAGAGTGGAATCTTTTTGACATTGAGATTGAGGCTCAAAACCAAAATATTAGCTCCCCACTGGTAGAAAACACATAAGCAACATTGGAGGATTTGTATCTAACCTTTCTACTGACAGAGTCATAATTCATGACCACGTAGTTGACTAGCCATGGAATTATTTATGTAATCCAGTAATTCAGGTATAGATTAGTAATATCCTTGTCGTAAGATTAAAGGTGCTGAAACTAGGAGTGCTGGGGGTTCTGCTGCATAGAAGCCTGGGAAACAAGCAGGAAGAATTGAAAGTTCTGGCACAGTCAAGGAACTATGATGTGATTGGAATAACAGAAACTTGATGGGGCAGTTCACATGACTGAAGCAGTGTCATGGATGGGTATAAACTGTTTAGGAAGGACAGGTATGGGAGGAAAGGTGAAGGAGTTGCATTGTATGTAAAAGAGTGGTATGATTGCTCAGAGCTCCAGTTTGAAACTGGACAAAAGCCTGTTAAGAGTCTTTGGGTTAAGTTTAGAGGTAGGAGCAGCAAGGCTGATTAGTAGTTATAGCCTCGATAGCATTCATCACCATACAAATTTTGACAGGTTTCCACGCCCCTTTTAGGGCTTATGTCCCACCTTCCCACCCGCCGTTTCCGTTGGCACCGTCAGCCATTTTGAAAAAATGGTTGTGTGTGTGTGTTTGAGTAGGGGAAGCGTTTTGTATGTTGGTGCTTGGTGACATGAAGAGAAAAAGGTTGAAAGAGTAAGGTTTAGAGGAAAAAAGGGATTTTTCTTTTTAAAAGGTTAGTTAGTTTGAAAGGAGATTTTTAGTGAGTTTGAGTAAGGAGAGATGAGGGGAAGTGTCGTGTACATTGGTGCTTGGTGACATGAAGAGAAAAAGGTTGAAAGACAGAACTTAAAATGGGTAGGTTAAGAAAAATGTTAAAAACGAGGTTTAGTAAGCCCACGGCCAAAGACTATAAAGGGATACTAGGTTTAAAAGAAAAAAATAAAGCAGCGTTTTTTTTACTGAACACATCCTACCCCTACCACTGCCGGTAGTGAAATGAAAGCTGTTCTGGGGCAGTGTGGCTAGATAGCTAGCCCCTCCTTTTGCAGATGAACTGAAGCTCAGCAGTTTCTCTTTGAAGTCTGGTCCTGAAGTTTTTTTGCTGCAGGATGGCCACCTTAAGGTCTGCTACAGTGTGGCCAGGGAGGTTGAAGTGTTCTCATACAGGTTTTTTATATTGCCATTCCTAATATCTGATTTGTGTCCATTTATCATTTTCCATAGAGACTGTCCAGTCTGGCCGATGTACATAGCAGAGGGGCATTGCTGGCATATGATCTGCAAATTTGACACCATCAGCTCAGGATTAAACAAAGACTATGAATGGCTTGCCAACTACAGAACCAGTTTCTCCTCCCTTGGTTTTCACACCTCAACTTCTAGAACAGGGCCTCATCCTCCCTGATTGAACTAACCTCATTATCTCTAGCTTGCTTGCTAGCATATATATACCTGCCCCTGGAAATTTCCACCACATGCATCTGACGAAGTGGGTATTCACCCATGAAAGTTCATGCTCCAAAACATCTGTTAGTCTGTAAGGTGCCACAGGATTCTTTGCTGCTTTTACAGATCCAGACTAACACGGCTACCCCTCTGATACATTTCACCAGTAGTTGCTTCTTTCTCCCCTTTACTTTCTCAGCTAAAATTTTTAAATTCTCTAAATCTTAGCCTATTTGTGGTTAACTTTTTGTAATTCTTCGTGGTAAAAAGATCCAATAGCCATCTCACCCTCATACTCTTTTAATAGGTATACCAGGTCTCTGTCCCTCCGCTAAGGCTTCATCCACTATGAATATCTCATTGATAAACATTTGTTCATAACCTTTTTCAAAAGCTCCTTTGATTTCGGATAGTCTCACATGTTCATCTTTTCTAAAAGAGGCAACAACAGATTTTATTTTAAAACTATCTCCATAAACTGTTTTCTATACCTTCAGAGAATTTCAGGGTGTTAACATCATTGGGTCTCATACATATAGTTTCTTAAAGCTTTTGATGTAACTCTTTATAAACTAAAGTAACACACTGATGTAGCAAAATGTGTTGTGAATGTTGTGTAAAATATCTCCACAGGTTAGATTTTAAACTTATGTTAAACCATTCCACAACCCAGCTTTGACTTCACGATTAGTAACAAACTGGTGAACATCCCGCCACTTTAACAATTTGCTTAAAGGTTGTTTAAGAATTCTTTTCTCTGATCAGTGTTTAATTTTTGAGGCACATAACCTTCTTTGAAAATAGGTTTAAAGGCCTTCGATACTTCACTACCCATCTTGTCTTTTAAGCCTTTTGCTCAGGCATATTTAGATAGTAAGTCTATCACTGTTAAAATGTACTTAAAACCATGTTTGTGTTTGGAGAACTATGCAAATCCACCAGATCTGCTGGCCATTGTGCATGCGTATCTGAAACAACAGTCTTGTTTCTTTTAAACATATTTGAGCTTGTTTGTGTAAAGTGTATGCATCCTGGTCTGAAAGCCAAGCTGAAAGCCAAGCTTCTACTGAAAGTTTTACTGTGTTTTCTGGCAATTTGAAAAAGATGGTTCATCCCTCTGAAGCTCCAACTCCCCCAGGAGTATAAGATATTTTCTTTACCAGAGCTACCTGTGTAGACATGACTGTTAGCTGTAGTCTTTTACTAACATGAGTATACAGCATTAAAATGACAAATGTAAACAAGTTTTATGAATCACCTGGTTTAACACACCACTTTACAGCCACCTGTGGAAAATGGATGCCACACTCCCTGCCATTATGGGGGCGGGGGGCTACTTTCCATTTGTTCTTTCATGGGGTCTCCTCTTGAGTTCTGTATCTCAGGGTATGTCTACACTACAAAATTAGGTCGATTTTATAGAAGTCAATTTTATACAGTTGATTCCGCATATCCACACTAAGCGCATTAAGTTGGCAGAGTGCGTCTTCACTACCATGCCTAGCACCAACTTACAGAGCGGTGCATTGTGGGTAGCTATCTCACAGTTCCTGCAGTCTCTGCCACCCATTGGAATTCTGGATTAATTTCCCAATGCCTGATAGGGCAAAAACATTGTCACGGGTGATTTTGGGTACATGTCGTCAGTTGCCCCTCCCTTTGTGAAAGCAATGGCAGACAATCGTTTCACGCCTTTTTTCCTGGGTTACCCATGCAGACACCATACCACGGCAAGCATGGAACCAGCTCAGCTCAGCGTCACCGCTGCTGTTGTGGACAAGTCTACTGTGGGGGCTGCTGTGATCCAAGTAGCCAATGCAATCATTGACATTCTGTTATCAAGGGTAGTGACTCTGGGAAATGTGCGGGCCTTTTTAGATTTTAGGTGTATCATATTCTTGTCTTTTGTCACTGGCAAAGAAGTCTTGCAGCCGTACATTCCAGTCCAGTCAGCGCTGCAACACCCCATAGCACTTCTGTGGTTAACACATGTAAAAGCTCCAGGGCTCTTGCTCTTTTGCCTTGGCCAGGTACCTTGCCCTACCTGGACCTCCAAGTATTCAACACAGAAGCACCTGCAGCAGCTGGCATTGCTACACAGCAGCAGCTCCTTGCCTTCGCAGCAGATGGTGCAGTAGGACTGCTAACCATCATCATCCACCACTTCTGCTGCAACTCTGCTCTCCTGCTCTGGGGTTCCATTCATGAAGCCTGGTCAGTAGTAAGGAGCAGTTCAACTATAGGCTGAGCAAGTGCAGAATGGTGGTAGAATGTGCCTTTGGGCATTTAAAAGCTCGCTGGTGCTGTTGGTCAGACCTCATCGCAACCAACATTCCCATTGTTATTGCTGCTTGCTGTGTGCTCCATAATATCTGTGAGAGTAAGAGGGAGATGTTTATGGCGGGGTGGGAGGTTGAGGTAAATCGCCTAGGGTCCGATTTTGAGCAGCCAGTCACCAGGGCAATTAGAAGAGCACAGCAAGGCGCGCTGCGCATCTGAGAGGCTTTGAAAATTAGTTTTATGACCGGCTAGACTTCGGTGTGACAGTTGTGGGTTTCTCCTTGATGCAAACCCACCCCCTATGTTGATTTTAATTCCTTGTAAGCCAACCACCCTTCCCTCTTCTAAATAAAGTAACTGTTTTGAAACCATGCATTCTTTCTTTATTAATTTAAAAAAAAATGAGATAATGGATGAGGTAGACTGGGTGGAGCAGAGGAGGAATGAAAGACAAGGCCACATTATTTATTGTAGCCATACTAAAAATCAAACTATTTGAATAACAGCCTTCTGTTGCTTGGGCCATCCTCTGAAGTGGAGTGGCTGGGTGCCCAGAGCCTCCTCACCCAGATGCCTTCTTGGGCATCTGGGTGAGGAGGCTATGGCACATGAGGAGAAGGGTAAGCGGTTATACAGTGGATGCAGTGGGGGTCTGTGCTCTTGTTGGATTTCCTGCAGCTCCAACAGATGCTTCATCATGTCCGTTTGCTTCCCCATTAGCCTCAGCATCGAGTTCTGCCTCCGCTTTTCGCACTCACTTAATTCTTTCCCGGCCTCTGCCACTGAATTCCTCCATGCATTAAGCTGTGCCCTATCAGTGTGGGAGGACTGCATGAGCTCAGAAAACATGTCATTGTGAGTGCAGTTTTTTCACCTTCTAATCTGCAATAACTTCAGGGATGGAGATAATAGGGGGAGCATAGAAACATTCTCTGCTCTACAATTCTGGGAAGACTGCAACCTGTGCTGCTGAGTTCACCATGCTGATCAAACAGGAAATGAAATTCAAAAGTTCCCAAGGCTTTTCCTGTGTATCTGGCTAGTGGATTGGAGTTCAAAGTGCTGTCCAGAGTGGTCACAACAGAGCACTCTGGGATAGCTCCCGGAGGCCAATACCATCGATTTGCATCCGCGCTACCCCAAATTCGACCCAGCAAAGTTGATTTTAGTGCTACTCCCCTCGCTGGGGAGGAGTACAGAAGTCTATTTTAAGAGCCTTTTAGGTCGACAGAACGGGGTTGGTTGTGCGGACACATTCATTTTTAAATCAACCTAACGCAGCTAAATTCTACCTAACCCCATAGTGCAGCCCAGGCCTCAGGCATGAGCAAAAACAGCTGATGCATAACAGATTTACTCCCAAAGGACTAGGTTCTCAAAGGCCTCTAGAAAGGTGTCGTCAAGCTGTTGAGAGATTTTCAGAAAAGAAACAGCTGTAAGTCTGCTGGTTTTAGATTTATGCAATGCCAGGTCAGTTCCTACTCCATTACGCCCCATCCTTGACCGCCACCTTTTATTCTATTTATCTGATCATCATCTTCTCCATTAGCCTTGACCGATTCTAGTGAGCCACAGTTGCCTTCCTCCACAGAGCCAGACACCAGGTAGCCATCATACTCGTTAGTCTGCCTCACAAACGCTTGGGTCTTGGGGTCAGGTTGTGGCATATCCATCAATGGCTGAGCCAAAGGACTCCCCTTAGTAACTCCCTCCTCCACTTTCTCCTCAGAACTGTTGATCAGGCCCTTTGTTTCTACCTCTGCATTTATGCCCTGCTGCCTCACTCTAGGCCTAAGCCCATGAGACATGCACAAACCAGGGGAAGATAGGTGTTCTTCCACCAAACTCACCTGCGGGGCCTGTCAGTGTTCCCCCCCACACACTCTGAACTCTAGGGTACAGATGTGGGGATCTGCATAAAAGACCCCCTAAGCTTATATTTTACCAGCTTAGGTCAAAACTTCCCCAAGGCGCAAATTGCTTTCCTTGTCCTTGGACAGTATTGCTGCCACCACCAAGTAATTTATACAAAAATTCAGGGAAGGGTCACTTGGAGTCCCTACCCCCACAAAATATCCCCCCAACCCTCTTCACCAATTGGTTGGTAATGTGAGCACACTGAAAATCAAGCAAGTTCTTAAAAAAATAACTTTATTATGAAGAAAAAAGTAAAAGAATCACACCTGCAAAATCAGGATAGAAGGTAACTTTATGGGGTAAATAAAAAGATTTAAAATACAGAGGATTCCCCTCTGACTCTGCTTCCCTGTTACAAAACAGGAATGAATGAAACTACCTCTTTAGCATAGGGAAAATTCACAAGCTAAAACAAAAGATAACCTAACACATTTCCTTACCTACTTACATTTTCGGTAATTTTAGATGGGTCATTCCAGATATATTTTCAGGAGATGTTTTACCTGCTCGGTCTCTCCCTCCATCCAGAGAGGGAACAACAAAGAGAGCACAAACAAACTCCCCTCCCCCCTCCAGATTTGAAAGTATGTTCTTTCCTCATTGGTTCTTTTGCTCAGGTGCCAGCTAGGTGATTTGAGCTACTTAACCCCTTACAGGTAAAGTGATTCAGTACAGCTGCCAAGGAGAGATTTTATGCTACCCTTATCTCTATATTTATGACAGGGCCCAATCTGATTGGGGAACTCTGAGCCCTCTTACCTGATCAGGTCACTGCAGACAAGTTTCCACAAAACTGCCTACTTGTGGGTCAGGGGAGGAACAAGACCCTCACATGTAGCTATTAGCACAGTGTTTTGGGTACTAAGCTATGATAAAAGAGACCCCTGGGTCAAGTCCCCCACCCCTTGATGGGAGAAGAGATTTGAAGAGAGATCAGCCCCTTTTTGGGTGAGTGCCCTGAGCACTGGGTTTTAGGATATTCTGATGTGGAGCTCCCTCAGTCTCTCCTGTGGAAGCTATTCCACTGCTGGCTTTTGTGAATCCCATTCTTAGGTGCCTATCTCCACATTTGTCGCATAAGCAGCAAAGTGTCCTGTGGCACCTTATAGACTAACAGACATTTTGGAGCATGAGCTTTCGTGGGTGAATACTGAGACAGACCCAGACCAGTGGGGTACAGGAGTCTGGTAGAGGGAAAATGTACTCGTCACTGGATGAGTAGTTTTCTGCTCCCTGAGTGACCAGAGCAGGGGCTGCACTAGAGTAATCAGGAGCCTGCTAGAACCAATTAAGGCTGACAGGTTGATTAGATCACCTGCAGCCAATCAAGGCAGGCTAATCAGGGCACCTGGGTTTAAAAAGGAGCTCACTCCAGTCAGGCGAAGAGGAGCCAGAGGAGAAGAAGTGTGTGTGAGGAGCTGGGAGCAAAAGGCACCAGGAGTTGAGAGTGAGAGGGTGTGCTGCGGGAGGACTAAGGAGTACAAGCGTTATCAGACACTAGGAAGAAGGTCCTGTGGTGAGGATAAAGAAGGTGTTTGGAGGAGGCATTGGGGAAATAGCTCAGGGAGTTGTAGCTGTCATGCAGCTGTTACAAGAGGCACTATAGACAGCTGCAATCCACAGGGCCCTAGGCTGGAACCCGGAGTAGAGGACGGCCCCGGGTTCCCCCCAAACCTCCCAACTCCTGATCAGACACAGGAGGAGTTGATCCAGACTGTGGGGAAGATCACTGAGGTGAGCAAATCTGCCAATAAGCGCAGGACCCACCAAGGTAGAGGAGGAACTTTGTCACAACTGGTGTCAAGAGTGGGATCTGGTGTGCACAGTGCGGCAGAAGAAGTAGGGTGATTTAAAAAAAAAAAGGGTAGACGGTTTGTTTATTTTTCACTACAATGGATGACTTAGTATGGGCATTGATACAAGCTACAATGGCCCAGCAGGAAGCTACCCGTGTCCAGGCAGCTGCCCAACAGGATGCAATGCGGCTGCAGCAAGAGACTAATCGCCTGCTGATGGACCAGGCTTCTCAAGACTGGGCTATATTGTGGGAACTGGTAAACCAGGTAAAGACCCTTACAGAGCTGAACTGCAGTCATGATGGGATGCAGATCATACGGGCCAGCCATTGGCTGCAGAAAATGACGTGGGAGGATGATGTAGAGGCATACCTTCTGGCCTTTGAGAGGACAGCCCTATGGGAGGCCTGGCCTCGAGATCAGTGGTCTGGCATCCTTGCCCCATTCCTGTGTGGGGAGGCCCAGAAGGCCTGCTATGATCTGCCTGAAGAGGCTGCAGCAGACTACCTGCAGCTGAAAGCAAAGATCCTGGACAGATCTGGGGTAACGACCGCAGTGCGGGCCCAACAGTATCACGAGTGGAGGTGCCAGAAAAACAAAACCCTGCGGTCCCAATTGTATGACCTCATCCATCTCGCATGAAAGTGGTTGTGAATGGAGTCCTGGAGTCCGGAAGAGATACTAGAGGTTCTGGTCATCGACCGATACATGAGGGGACTACCACCAGACCTTCGTGCCTGGATAAGCCAGAACAAATCCTCCACCTATGATGAGGTTGTTGCGCTGGTAGAGAGGCGAAGGACGGGAGCTAACCCGACAAGTTAAGGGTTAAACTAGCAGCACCAAGCCCTAGAGCTCGGGTGACTGGGCCACCAGGAGGTCCCAGGTGGAAAAAGAGAGAGGCTGAAGGCCCATCAGAGGCCACAAAGAGTCGCAGCACAGAGGGAGAAGAGGATCAGGATGTTAGATTGCCCAAAACAAAAGACCGTGGAATGCCTAGGGCTCCATACAGATGTTATGCCTGCGGGGAGTGGGGACATATAGCTGCACACTGTCTCGATGCTGAGGAGCTGATCCAGTGTAACCTGGGGAACTGGGCAGACCAATGCTTCCTAATCCACCCTGTGGGGGTCTCACTAACCCCACATATGTACACCAGACCAGTGAAACTAAATGAGGTAGAGACCACGGCATTGATTGATTCGGGGAGTGCTATCACGCTTGTCTCGAGGAAGCTCGTCAAGTGTAGCCAGCTGCTGCGGGCTAAGCGTACAGGGATAACATGCATCCATGGGACAGTTGGCTATTACCCCACCATCCCAGTAAAACTCGAGATTCAGGGAAACACTACTGAGGTAGCAGCAGGTGTAGTCCCTAAACTCCCATACACGGTACTCATAGGGAGGACTTCCCAGGGTTTGGAAACTTACTCCCAGTAGCAGGATTGGAGGAAAAGGGAAACCCTGAAGTTAGTGAGGCATCCACAATATACTGTCAACCCCCAGTCTTCTCTGAAATATCCCCAGATTTATTTTCCATTCCCAGACAGAGTAGAAAGTCAAAAAGGGAAAGGAGGGCAGCTAAGGCCTTGGGAACCTGAATACTGACTCAAAGCCAGAGGGTCGCTCTCGTAGGTAGGCGGACCCGAGCAGCTGAAAAGGAGGCCACCCAGGAGGGAGAAGCACCCGAGTCTGACCCCCACCCTAACGCTTCTGAACCAGTAGAGGCAACAGAGACTGGGCCCCCAGATCTTGGGAAGATTAGTCCCGGGAGAGGAAAATTTGGACGAGACTAGGCTGAAGACCCAAGGTACGACAACATTAGAAAGGAGCTGACTGAAATAGATGGGGTCCCAGGGACCAGGACCCTACTTCATAATGAAGAAGAATCTCTTATACCGGGTTGCACCAGTACAGGGGCAGAAGGTACAGCAGATCCTAGTACCTCAAAAACACCAGAATGCTGTATTAAGTCTTGCTCATACTCATCTTTTTGGTGGGCATTTGGGGGTAGAGAAGACCCTAGCACGAGTCCTTTGATGGTTCTTCTGGCCCGGAGTACATGAAGAAGAGCGGAGGTACTGTGCGTCCTGCCTGGAGTGTCAGCTGCACAGTCCTCGTCCCCATCTGAGGGCACCTTTAGTACCCCTTCCCATCATAGAAGTCCCCTTTGAGCGAATAGCCATGGACCTAGTGGGACTCCTGGAGAAGACGCCTCGGGGCCACCAATATATACTTGTTGTTTTGGACTATGCTACTCGCTACCCAGAAGTCGTCCCCCTGTGGAACACAGCCTCTAAAATGATAGCCAAAGAGCTGGTGGGGATCTTTGCCTGAGTAGGGCTACCAAAGGAGATATTAACAGACCAAGGAACCCCTTTTATGTCAAAGCTAATGAAGGACCTCTGTACGCTGCTCCATATACATACCCTGAGAACTTCAGTCTACCATCCGCAGACGGATGGGTTGGTAGAAAGGTTTAACTGAACCCTCAAGGCTATGATACGGAAGGTTGTAAGTCAGGACGGGAAGGATTGGGACACCCTACTACCCTATCTTATGTTCGCTATCCTGGAGGTACCTCAGGCCTCAACTGGGTTTTCCCCCTTCAAGGTATTATATGGGCATCACCCCCGTGGCATACTAGATATCGCCAAAGAGATCTGGGAAGAGGAACCCAATGAGGGGAGAAATAGAATAGAACATGTAATACAGATCCGAGACCGGATAGCCCGTGTCACCCCTATTGTACGGGAACATTTGGAAAAGGCCCAGGAGGCCCAGAGAACCCATTACAATCACCAGGCAAAAGCCCGACAGTTCCAACCAGGGGATCGGGTGATGGTGTTGGTACTCACGGCAGAAAGCAAGCTTCTGGCCCAATGGCAGAAACCCTATGAGGTGGTGAACCCGTGGGGGAAGTAACCTACAAGGTGCGGCAGCCAGGACGCCGAAAACAAGAACAGATTTATCACATCAACCCTGGCATGCGCAAGAGGCGTGCATAACTGTCCAAAAAGACCTAACCCAGGAAAACAAGCCTTCCAAACACGTGAGAGTGTCTCCCGATTTAACACCAGACCAGAAGAATGAGGTGTCTGAGATGATCTTCCGGAACCAAGGTGTGTTCTTGACAAAACCAGGTCGAACAACTGAGACATATCACCACATCGTCATGAACCCTGGGGCCAGAATAACAATGAGGCCCTATCGGGAGCCAGCAGCCAAAAGGGAGGAAATAGAAGCAGAAGTAAAAAAATTGCTGGAGTTGGGGATCATGGAAGAATCCCACAGTCAGTGATCCAGCCCAATTGTGCTGGTGCCCAAACCTGATGGCACCACAAGGTTTTGCAATGACTTCTGGCGACCAAACGAAGTATCCCAGTTTGATTCGTACCCCATACCTCGCATAGATGAACTAGTGGACCGTCTGGGTAATGCCCGGTATTTGACTACTCTACCCTTGACAAAGGGGTACTGGCAGATTCTCCTTGCGGAAGATGCAAAGGAAAAGACTGCGTTCTCTACACCAGAGGGTCTTTTTCAATATACTGTCCTCCCTTTTGGGGCCCCAGCTACTTTCCAGCGCCTCATGGACAAGCTATTACGCCCGCATAAGAGTTACGCTGCTGCCTACTTGGACAATGTGGTCATTCATACCCCAGACTGGGAAACCCACCTAGAGAAGGTGGAGGCAGTCCTTGATACCTTCAGGCGAACTGGCCTTACAGCAAACCCTGCCAAGTGCACTGTAGGGTTTACAGAGGCCAAATACCTTGGCTACATTGTAGGAAAAGGTCTGGTAAGACCCCAAGTGAACAAGTTGGAGGCCATCCAAAATTGGCCCTGACCACGTCGCAAAAAACAAGTCCGGGCATTCCTAAGTGTAGTGGGGTATTACCGACGATTTATCCCCCACTTTGCCACAAGGGCAAGCCCCCTGACAGACCTAGTGAAAGCCCGTGGACCTGATCTGGTGAGATGGTCTAACGCAGCAGAGGAAGCATTCACAGACCTATGGACTGCCCTCTGCAGTAACCCCGTACTGATAGCCCCTGATTTCACCAAGGAATTTATCCTGCAGGCAGATGCATCGGAAGTAGAGTTGGAGGCCGTTCTATCACAGATGGTCGTGGAGGAGGAAAACCCAATTCTCTACCTCAGTAGGAAACTCCTTCCAAGGGAACAAAAATATGCAATGGTGAAGAGAGAGTGCCTCGCCGTAAAATGGGCCATGGTAGCATTGTGCTACTACTTGCTCGGGCGCATATTTGTCCTCGTGACTGACCATGCCCCTCTTCAATGGATGCAGTGGAACAAGTAGAAGAACACAAGAGTGACCAGGTGGTTCTTATCCCTCCAACCTTTCCAGTTCCATGTGCAACACAGAGCAGGGAGCTGTCACGGCAATGCTGATGGCTTGTCACGTGTGCACTGTCTGGCTTCCCAAGCTGCCCAACCCCTTGGTGTTGAGCAGGGGTGAGGGATATGTGACAGACCCAGACCAGTGGAGTACAGGAGTCTGGTAGAGGGAAAATATACTGGTCACTGGATAAGTAGTTTTCTGTTCCCTGAGTGACCAGAGCAGGGGCTGCACTAGAGTAATCAGGAGCCTGCTAGAACCAATTAAGGCTGACAGGTTGATTAGATCACCTGCAGCCAATCAAGGCAGGCTAATCAGGGCACCTGGGTTTAAAAAGGAGCTCACTCCAGTCAAGCGAAGAGGAGCCAGAGGAGAGGAAGTGTGTGTGAGGAGCTGGGAGCAAAAGGCACCAGGAGTTGAGAGTGAGAGGGTGTGCTGCAGGAGGACTAAGGAGTATAAGCATTATCAGACACCAGGAAGAAGGTCCTGTGGTGAGGATAAAGAAGGCTTTTGGAAGAGGCCCTGAGGAAGTAGCCCAGGGTGTTGTAGCTGTCATGTAGCTGTTACAAGAGGCACTATAGACAGCTGCAATCCACAGGGCCCTGGGCTGGAACCCGGAGTAGAGGGTGGGCCCAGGTTCCTCCCAAACCTCCCAACTTCTGATCAGACACAGGAGGAGTTGATCCAGACTGTGGGGAAGATCACTGAGGTGAGCAAATCTGCCAATAAGTGCAGTGCCCACCAAGATAGAGGAGGAACATTGTCACAATACCCACTTGGTTGGATGTATGTAGTGGAAATTTCCAGGGGCAGATATATATATGCAAGCAAGAAGCAGGCTAGAGATAACAAGATTAGTTCAATCAGGGAGGATGAGACCCTCTTCTAGCAGCTGAGGTGTGAAAACCAAGGGAGGAGAAACTGGTTTTGTAGTTGGCAAGCCATTCACAGTCTTTGTTTAATCCTGAGCTGATGGTGACAAATTTGCAGATGAACTGAAGCTCATCAGTTTCTCTTTGAGCAGGGACTTTTCCTAAATGACCTCCTAAGGTCTCTTCCAAACCCAATCTTCTATGACTTCATGATTCAATTCCCCTAGCATAAATCCTCAGTATCTATGTTGGCCTACACAGTACCCTGATTGGCAAAGCAGGTATATCTACCAATCCTAGGTGGAGACTTCCCTTCTCTCCTCTTCTCAAGTACTTGGGCTGTCAAATGTCCCCTTGAGCAGGGTTTTGGCTATTGCAAGGCCCTCTGGTTCAAAAGTCCTACAAAAGTCCCTCGTAGCAGGGTGTTGGCTACCCTGAGACTCTCTGTCTTACAGCATCACAGACCTCTTCAGATATTAATTGGGGAACTAACACTGTATGTGTGATATTCTTAGTATTTATATCTTTTGTTCTCAGAAATATGCCCTCTGGGCATTTCATTATTTGTTTTTCTAATTAATATTTTAGAAGGGGGCAGCAAAACAAATAGAAACCAAAGACCATTTGACATTTACTGTCTCACAAGATCTTAGTATGGTGCCATCCTAACGGGTCATTTTGACCTAGGTCAGCTAGTACCAAGCTCACTGGTCACATGTTTTCTATGTATTTATTTTTGTGAACTGGCCATTGACTGACCATAACCAAAGTGCCAAGCTGAAATACGCAAAGATAGAGCCTCTGATTAACCATTCAAGTGCAATTTCAGCTCTCTTAGTAAATTTCCATACAAACGGTCTAATGCTAAGAGAACTCTGCTCCCAGAATCCTCAAGCCAATTCAGACGTACCAAGCCATGCAAAACTCATGTTCACCACATTTGTTCATACCAATCACAGTAATTCATAATAATAATTTGGCACCGTCCCAACACATGGCAAACTGGGGTCATGAATCTACAGCACACTAGCTTGCCACACATTAAGGGTATGACTACACTAAGAAATTAGGTTGAATTTATAGAAGTTGTTTTTTTAGAAATCGTTTTTATACAGTCGATTGTGTGTATCCCCACGCAAAATGCTCTAAGTGCATTAACTCGGCAGTCTACGTCCACAGTGCCGAGGCTAGCGTCGACTTCCAGAGCGTTGCACTGTGAGTAGCTGTGAGTAGCTATCCCACAGTTCCCACAGTCTCCACTTCCCATTGGGATTCTGGGTTGACATCCCAATGCCTGACGAGGCAAAAACAGTGTCGTGGGTGGTTCTAGGTACATGTCATCAGGCCCCCCTCTCCCTCCCTCCCTCCTTGAAAGCAACAGCAGACAATCGTTTCACTCCTTTTTTCCTGAGTTACCTGAGCAGACACCATACCATGGCAAGCTTGGAGCCCACACAGCTCACCATCACCGTACTTCTCCTGGGTGCTAGCGGACATGGGACTGCATTGCTACACAGCAGCAGCTCATTGCCTTTTGGCAGCAGATGGTGCATTATGATTGGTAGCCATCGTCGTCATATTCCTGTGTGCTCTTTGAGCCAGCCTCGGTGAGATTGGTCGGGGCTGCTGGGCAGACATGGAAGTGACTTCCATCTTCTGCCGAGCACCCAGGAAATGATGATGGCTATCACTCGTACTGCACCCTCTTCTGGCGAGCAGCCAGGAGATGATGATGGCTAGCAATCATAATGCAGCATCTTCTGCCGAGCACCTAGGAGATGACGATGGCTTGCAGTCGTACTGCATTGTCTGTTGCCAGCCTAAGATAGATGGATCAAAACAAGAAATTGACCTGCTTTGTTTTGTGAAATCAACAGCCTGCTAAACCCAGGGTTTTGAGTTCAATCCCTGAGGGGGCCATTCTGTGTGACAGTTGTTTGTGTTTTTCCTTGATGCAAAGCCATCTCTTTTGTTGATTTTAATTCTCTGTAAGACATGTCATCAGTCACCCCTCCCTCTGTCAGAGCAACAGCAAACAATTGTTTTGCACAAACCAGGCAAGAAGGTGACAGCACCGCGGTGACGAGAGGGACATGGTCATAGACTTCTCACAAAGTATGGTCCAGGCAATGTGCCTCGGCAATGTGCACATCATGCTGATGAGCTCTGCATGAGCTCTGCAAACACGATGGCCAAACAGGAAATGAAATTCAAAAGTTCGCAGGCCTTTTCCTGTCTACCTGGCCAGTGCATCTGAGTTAGGAGCGCTGTTCAGAGTGGTCACAATGGAGCACTCTGGGATAGCTCCCAGTGGTCAATACCGTTGAATTGTATCTACACTATCCCAAATTCGACCCGGCAAGGCCGATTTCAGCACTAATCCCCTTGTTGGAGGTTGAATAAAAAAATCGATTTAAAGAGCCCTTTAAGTTGAAAAAAAGGGCTTTGTCGTGTGCACAGGTCCAGGCTTAAATCAAAGTAATGGTGCTAAATTCGACCTAAAGTCATAGTGTAGACCAGGCCTTAGTGTTCCTGCTTCGATACAGTAACAGCTCTCTAGTGCACTTTCAAATGGATGTTTAAAAAGGGATTTAAAAGTCAGCTCCAATGTGACCAGAAGAGCTAGTGAATAAGGCAGCTTGAGAGGGAGTTTAGAGTGGGAGTGTGAGAGGCAGATACATCTAACAAATGTACACTAAACTTAGGCCAATAACCCCCCAGCAAGAGTAAAAAGAATGCAGGCAGAAGTCCAGCAGCAGAGTGGGGGATGTCCAGCTGAATGCAGCATGTACGACTATCTGTCTTGTAGGCAGATGACATATGTGTGTGTTTTGTAGAAAGAAACTCATGGCCCTCACAGACCAAGTACAGGCTCCTGAGACCAAAGTGGCTGATCTGGAGGAGCTAAGGGAGACCGAAAGGTAGAAAGAGGAGACTTTCAGGGACACAGGAGAGCAGTCCCACCCCCAGTCTGACAGCATCTGTGCTGTTGAGAAGGATGAAAGTCTCGGGAAGGAGAATGTCATGCTGGAGCAGAGGGAAATGATCCCACTGTTGGGACCTTCTTTCTAGATGATGTCATGGTGTTATCCTTTCACCCTGAGGATACCCCTCCAGGGGAGGAGACCCCAGTTTTTAGGAAGAGACAGGAAATAGTAATAGGGGGGTCAATATTTATAAATATAGATAGCTGGGTTTGTAATGACTGGGAGAACTGCATGGTGACCTGTCTGCCAGGTACAAAGGTTACAGATGCCACAAGCCATCTAGACAGACTTATGTACAGTGCTGGGAGGAGCTGGTGGGTGAGGTACATATAGATACCAATGACATAGGAAAAGGTAGAAGAGAGGTCCTGGAGGCCAAATTTAGCGGCTAAATAAGAGATTAAAGTTTAGCACCTCTATAGTAGCATTCACTTAAGTGCTTCCAGTTCTATGCATAGGGCCAGTTAGACAGGCAGAGCTGCGGGGTTTCAATATGTAATGACAGCAGAGAATCCTGTGGCACTGTATAGACTAACAGATGTTTTGGAGCGTGAGCTGACGAATTCACCCACGAAAGCTCACGCTCCAAAACATCTGTTAGTCTATAAGGTGCCACAGGATTCTCTGCTGCTTTTACAGATCCAGACTAACACGGCTACCCCTCTGATACTTGAATATGTAATGAGAGGACGGTGTTGGGAGGAGAGATTTGGGTTTATTGAAATGCCCATGGTGATTAGAGAAGCTAAAAACTAGAAAACCCAATAATGGGGGATTTCAAGTATCATCATATTGACTGGGTATACGTCACCTCAGGATGGGATGCAGATAAAATTTCTAGACACCACTAATGACTGCTTCTTGGAGCAGCTAGTCATGGAACCTACCAGGGGAGTGTCAATTCTTTATTTAGAGCACAGATCCTGGAGCACAGGACCTGGTCCAAGAGGTGAATATAACTGAGCTGCTTAATAATAGTGACCATAATGTAAATATATATAATATGCTTGTGGTGGGGGGGCGGGAATATCAAAGAAGCACACCACAGTGGCATGTAACTTTGAAAAGGGGGAACTACGCAAACATGAGGAAGCTAGTCAAATGGAAAATAAATGGAAAATAAATAACAATAGTGACATGCCTAGAAGCTGCAGGGAAACTATTTTAAAACGAATTAAGGCTCAAACTAAATGTATACTCCAAATCAAAACACAGTACGAGCACCAAAAAATGCCATCATGGCTAAACAGCTGAGTAACAGAAGTGGTTAGAGATGTGGTACTGGGGAGAAAGAGCTCCTTACCTGCCCCCAACCCCACTACTTTCCATAAACCTGATTGGCTGGGGAGGAGTGCCACTCAAGAACAAAAACACAGAGTTAACTCTGACCTCTGGGAGGATTTGAGCGAATGAGCAGATGAGGGGTGGGGACAGGAGATCAGCCCGAGAAGACTCTGGGAGAAAACAAAGAAGTGGGTGTAGGAGGCAGGACCTACATAGCTCAGGAGCTATGGCACAGAGGGAGCTGCTCGGAGGAGAACCAGCAGTGCGCCAAAGGGGACTGTTATAACCTGATCTTGAAGCTGACAGTATGCCTGAGATCATGCCCCAGGACTCACCATTCTGAGCTCACACCATCTACCAGCATCAGAGCATGTGGACAGGTTGAGCGGACCCAAAGCGGGGAGGGGATTGCACTGATGTAGAGCAGTGGGTCTGCGTGTGTCTAGCCAGGCATGAGTTAAGTGGTGATAATGCTGTTTGCTGTTCTGTGGCAAGAGAGTCTGGGTAACTCCTGCTAGAGATCCTGAGTTGGGCCTGTGCCTGGCTTTGCCTGGGTTAGAGTAAAGTGTTGTTCTGTTGTTAAGAGTGGTGCTTGTTCCAGAGGTTAACTCTGACCTCCCTAGGAAGGGGTGATGGAGTTTATGCAGAGACCTGGGATCCCCTTCCCAGCCTTGGGAACCTCCCTCCTGACAGAAGCAAAAAGGCATCATTTAATATTGAAAGTCATATCCTACTGAAGAAAATAGAAAGGAACATTAACTCTGGCAAGTTGAGTGTAAAAGTGTAATTAGGCAGGCCAAAAAAGAACTTGGAGAACCCCTAGCAAAACACTCAAAATCTAACAGCAATTTTTTTTAAAATACATCAGAAACAGGAAGTCTGCCAAACAATCATTGGGGCCACTGCACAGTCAAGGTGCTGAAGTAGCACTCAGAGAAGACAAGGTTGTAGCAGGGAAGCTAGATGAATTCTTTGCATCAGCCTTCACTGCAGAGGATGTGAGGGAAATTCCAAAACATGAGCCATTCATTTTAGGTGACAAATATGAGCAACTATTCCAGATTGGAGTGTCAATAAAGGAGATTTAGGAATAACTTGATAAATTAAACAGTAATAAGTCACCAAGACCAGATGGTATTCACCTGAGAGTTCTGAAGGAACTCAAATATAAAATTTCAGAAGTATTAACCATAGTATGCAACCTATTGCTTAAATCAGCCTCTCTACCAGATAACTGGAGCACAGCTAATGTAACAATGATTTTTATAAAAGGTGCCAAAGGCTATCCTGGCAATTGCAGGCTGGTAAACCTAACTTCAGTACCAGGTAAATTGGTTAAAACTATAGTAAATATCAGAATTATCAGACCCATAGATGAACATGATATGTTGGGGAAGAGTTAACATGGCTTTTGAAAAAGGAAGTTATGCCTCACCAGTCTATTAGAATTCTTTAAGGGTGTTAACAAGCATGTGCAAAAGGGGGATCCAGTGGACATAGGGTACTTGGATTCTCAGGAAGCTTTTGACAAGGTCCCACAACAAAGATTCTTAAACAAATTATGCCATCAAGTGATAAGAGAGAAGGTCCTCTCATGGATCAGTAAACAAACATAAGGAATTACTTCTTCACATAAGGCAGAGTCTGGAACTCATTGCCAGGGGAAGTTGTGAAGGCCAAAAGTAAAAATGGGTTCAAAAAAGAATTAGATAACTTCATTGAGGATAGGTCCATTAGTGGCTATTAGCCAAGATGGTCAAGGATGCAAGCCCATGCTCAGGGTATCCATAAACCTCCAGCTGTGAGAAGCTGGGATTGGGCGATAGAGGGTGAATTACTTGATAGTTGCCCTGTTATGTTCATTCCCTCTGAAGCATCTGGCACTGGAAGATGGGATCCTGGGCTAGATGGACCGTTAGTCTGACCTGGAATGGCCATTCTTCTTTTTAAAAAAACAGGAAATTTTTAATGAAAGTTTTCAGTTTCCCAAAAGGCCATTGTCATTTAAGAGAGACAAAGTGGATGAGGTAATATCTTTTATTGGACCAACTTATGTTGGTGAGACACAGAGCCAGTGCTTCCATTCGGCGACCCTAGGCAATCGCCTAGGGTGCCAAGATTCCGGGGGTGGCATTTTGCACTCTCCCCACGGGGCACGCGGGAGCTTTGGGTTCTGCTCCCGTTGCGTCGCTGAAGAACGATCTCCGCCGATGTGCTGCGGAAAACAGTGGAAGGCAATTGAGCTACCGCTGACGTTTCAGCAATGACTGCCGCTGTTGCCTGTGGCATTTTGGCGGAGGGTCCTTCTTCGGCGGTGCAACAGGAGCAGAACCGGAAGCTCCCGCGTGCCCCGTGGGGAGCTGCCTCCCGCCCCTCAAATTCTGCCTAGGGCACCAGAAACCCTGGCGCCGCTTCTAGTGAGGCAGACAAGCTTTTGGTCTGACACTGAGCTCTTCTTACAGGTCTCAGAAACGTATTCAGAGTGTCACAACTAAATAGAAAGTGGAACAGATTATTTAGCATAAGTAGTTAGACAAAATTTCAGGAACCATTCAGCGTAGAGTGGCCCATTAAGCCCCTGCAGTCATAGGAAAAAAGGCCTGGTCTACACTAGAGAGTTAGGCTATGTCTACACTACTACTTATGTTGGCAAAACTTATGTCATCCCCCAAGCAACATAAGGTACACCAACATAAGCAGTTAGCGTACACAATGCTATGTCAGCAGGACAGCCTCTCCCTCCGACACAGCTTCTGCCGCTCACGGGGGTGGTATTTTTATGCTAACAGGAGAGCTCTGTCCCATCAGCACAGAGTGTCTTCATCACTCATGCTGCAATGGCACAGCTGTACTGTAAGTGTAGACATGCCCTAAGTATCTGCACTAAAACAAGGGTTCTCAACCTTTTTCTTTCTAAGGCCCCTCCAACATGCTGTAAAAACTCCATGACCCATCTGTGCCACAGCAATTGGTTTTCTGCATATAAAAGCAAGGGCCGGCATTAGGGGGTAGCAAGCAGGGCAATTGCCTGGGGCCCCATGCCACAGGAGCCCCAGCGAATCTAAGTTGTTCAGGCTTCAGCTTCAGCCCCAGGTGGTGGGGCCAAGGGGCCCAGGCTTCAGCCCCATGCAGTGAGACTTCAGCTTTCTGCCCTGGGCCCCAGCGAGTCTAATGCTGGCCCTGATTGATGGACCCCCTGAAACCTGCTTGCAGCCCCCCAGGGAGCTCTGGACTACTGGTTGAGAACCACTGCACTAAAATGTAGCTTCACCAATGTGACTCGCCTACTACACTGACTTAATAACTCCACCTCTGTGATGTAGTTAGTTCAATGCAGTATCAGCGTAGACAGTGTTGCTTACATCAATTGTTACTGCCTTTCAGAAACCATCCCACAATGCCTCACACTGACAGTTAAATCAGTACAAGTGATCCTAGTGAAGATGCACACTGCTGGCACTGGGAGCATAGTGTGGACATGTAAAACAAATTAATTAACATGTAAAACAAATTAAACATGTAATTACTGTGGTGGCTGTATATCAACATAATTTAGAGCAACTTAATTTTGTAGTGTAGACTTGCCTAAAGACGGGGTTAATGGGTTACAGATTGTTGTAATAAGCCATAAATCCAGGATCTCTGTTCAGTCCATGATTTTTAGTGTCTAGCAGAGTTATGAATTTAAGCACCCTGGCTCGTCTTTTGAAAGCGTTGCGCAGGTTTCCTTTGAGGATGAGGCCTGAGGTCAGATATAGAATGATTGCTTTGTGAAAAGTGTTCACCCACAGGTAATGGGGCATTTTTTTCTTTTTTCATTTTCCTGTGTGAGTTCATTCAAGAACTGAATGATTGTCTGGTTTCACCCACAAAGTACTTATTGGGGTATTTAGTGCACTGTATGAAGTACACCAAATGTTGTGACAGGTCTGTGTAGGATTTATGGATCTTGACAGGTGTGTTATGAGGGGTGTTGATCATTGTAGCCGTGGAGATATGTCTGCAGTTTTTGCATCTGTTGTTCTGGCAGAGTCTAGTGCCTCTTTGAGTTGGTGTGTCATAACCTGTGGGCAGCTTGTTCGGTATGGTTCAAAAGCTTGTCTCTCTCACCAACAGCAGTTGGTCAAATAAAATATATTACCTCACCCACTTTGTCTCTCTAACATCCTGGAACCCTCACAACTACAACTACACCAAGTTGTACAACTACACTTTGTTGTAAAAACAACAAGGAGTCCAGTGGCACCTTAAAGACTAACAGATTTATTTGGGCATAAGCTTTCGTGGGTAAAAAATGCATCTGAAGAAGTGAGGTTTTTTACCTATGAAAGCTTATGCCCAAATAAATCTGTTAGTCTTTAAGGTGCCACCAGACTCCTTGTTGTTTTTGTGGATACAAACTAACACGGCTACTTTCTGATACTTAACTACACTGTGTACATTGTCATTTCACAGAGTTCAGATAACCTGCTGTTGAAATATGATATGGGTGGGATTTTGAACCTGCCCTAGTAAATCAATGGTCCTGGTGCTCCCAACAAATCTCAGCCCTTTGGTAAATCACACTACACAATCCCTCGATAACTGACTCCAAAGGTTAATTACTCTCACTATTAAAAAACTGCTTTGTTTTCACTTTGAAGTTGTCTGTTTTAAACTTTTCAGCCAATGGACCTAGTTATGCCTTTGTCTACCCGACACATAGATTTTTAAGGCCAGAAGGGACCATTCTGATCTAGTCCGACCTTCTGCATAGCACAGGCTAGAGAGTTTCACCCTGAAATTCGCTACCTGAGCTAGAGCATGAGTTTTACAAATACTACTTAAGACTGGGATCCCTGAGAAGCCACGCTGAGATTGCTCAGTTATGGCAAACTGAAAAGAATGAGGCAGACAATCCCCAAAACTGGAGGTTATTCGAGTACTTAGATTCACCAAGCCAGCAGCAAAACAGCTTCCACACCTTCCTGGTTACCCAGAAGCCAAAACCACAGTTCCCTTAAAGCAATCCAGCCTTGGGCTCCCACCCAGACAGCCAAGTCAAATATGATGAGGATTACTGAAAATCTTGTTCATCGTACAAAAAGTTCTACCAATCCAAAAGGATCAGACACATTACCCGCCAAGTTAATGAATATCTCAGATCTTATCCAAATGTACGCTTACAGACAATTCTTTTTAACTAAACTAAAATTTATTTAAAAAGAAAAGAGACAGAATATTGGTGCCCTGGCTGGGATGATTTAGTTGGGATTGGTCCTGATTTGGGCAGGGGTTGGACTAGATGACCTCCTGAGGTCTCTTCCAACCCTAATCTTCTATGATTCTATGATCATATGTTAGCAACAAGAAGATGGTCAGGGAAAGTGTGGGCCCCTTACTGAATGGGGGAGGCAACCTAGTGACAGATGATATGGAAAAAGCTGAAGTACTCAATGCTTTTTTTGCCTTGGTCTTCATAGACAAGGTCAGCTCCACTGAGCAGCACAGTATGGGGAGGAGGTGAGCAGCCCTCAGTAGTGAAAGAACAGGTTAAGGACCATTTAGAACAGTGGTTCTCAAAGCCAGTCTGCCGCTTGTTCAGGGAAAGCCCCTGGCAGGATGGGCCAGTTTGTTTACCTGCTGTGTCCACAGGTTCGACTGATCATGGCTCCCACTGGCCGCGGTTTGCCTCTCTAGACCAATGGGGGCTGTGGGAAGTGGTGCGGGGTGAGGGGTGTGCTGGCTGTGGCTTCCCGGAGCCCCCATTGGCCTGGAACAGCGAACCGCGCCCAGTGGGAGCCATGATCGGCCAAACCTGCAGATGCGGTAGGTACACAAACCGGCTCAGCCCACCAGGGGCTTTCCCTGAACAATTGGCAGACCAGCTTTGAGAACCACTGATTTAGAAAAAAATGGACATAAACAAGTCCCTGGGGCTGGAAGCAATACATCCAAAGGTGCTGAGGGAGTTGGCTGATCTGCTTGCAGAGCCATTGGCCATTATCTTAGAAAACTCGTGGTGATCCGGGGAGGTCCTGGACAACTGGAAAAAGACAAATATTGTCCACCTTTTAAAAAGGAAAGAAGGAGAATTCGGCGAACTACAGACCAGTCAGCCTCAACTCAGTCCCTGGAAAAATCATGGAGCAGGTCCTCAAGCAATCCATTTTGAAGCACTTGGAGGAGAGGAAGGTAATCAGGAACAGTCAACATGGATTCACTAAGGGCAAGTCATGCCTGACCAACCTAATTGCCTTCTATGATGTGATATAACCAGTGATGAGCTGCCAAAATATTAACAACAGGTTCCCTCCTCCTCACCCCACAAGGGGGTCATCGGTGACCCGCACCCCCCAGGAGTCCTGCCCCATCCAACCCCCCATGTTCCTTGACACCCCCCCAGGACCCCTGCCCCATCCGCCCCCCTTCCCTGTCCCCTGATTACCCCCTGCCGCCCCATCCAACCCCTCCTCTCATTTCTGATTGCCCCCTGGCACTCCTGCCCCATCCAACCTCCCCTTCTCTCTGTCCCCTGACCACCCCTGGAATTCCTGCCCCTGACTGCCCCCTGCCACCCCATCCAACCCCTGCTCCTTCCTGACTGCCCCCCCAGTACCCTTGCCACCATTCAATCCCCCTGTTCCCTGCCCTCCGACCGCCCCAACCCTATCTACCCCCCCACAACACCCAAACTCCCCTGCCCTCTTCCAACACCCCCTCCCTGCTCCCTGCCCCCTTACCAGCAGCCCCCTACCTTACGAGCTGGGCCAGAAGTCGCAACCATGGGGCCGGGACCAGCACCGGCACCGCGGGGGCAGGCCGGGAGCCGCAACCACAGGGCCGGGACCAGCACCGGCATTGCGGGGGCCGGGCTGGAGCCGCAGGGCAGGGACCAGCACCGGTGTCGTGGGGGCTGGGCCGGAGCCATGGGGCCGGGACCAGCACTGGTGCAGCGGGGCCGGGCTGGGCCAGAGTCATGGGGCCAGGACCAGCACCAGTGCCACAGGGGCCGGGCTAGAGCTGCAGGCCCGGGAGCAGCACAGGCACCATGGGGGCCAGGATGGAGTCGCGGGGCCAAAGTTGGGGGTGCTCAGCTGGGGCCGGGACAAGACAGGGCTAGGGACTCTCGGCCAGGACTAGGCTGGGGCTGCTCGGCCGGGACCAGGAGTCGAGCCGGTGGTAGCCACAGGGCCAGAGCCCAGAGCACTGGGCTGGGGCTGAGGGTGCTTGGCCGGGGGTGCCAGGCTGGAGGGAGCTGCTAAGCCGGCCGCACCTCCCCTCCCCCTGCAGCCCAGTTTACCTGCCCGCTGCTTGTTTTAGGCTTCCCGCAAACATCTGATTCGCGGGAAGCAGGGGAGGGGTAGGAGAAGGGGGGCAGAGCATTCAGAAGAGGAGGGGGAAGTGAGCTGGGGCTGGGGCAGAGTGCCGCAGCTTTTGTTAAATAAAGCCCTTTGTAGTGGGCTGGCATGGCTCCCTTCCTTCCCGGAGAGGGTCAAGCCCTGGCAGAGGCCACAGTGGGCGGAGCTACGGAGCCCTGCGCCTGCTCCTCAAAGGGTCAGGGGACGACCTGGAACTTTAAAAGCCGGTCCTCAGAGCTCAGTGAGGCCCCAGAGGCCGGAGAGAGCAGACGTCCCTCCGGGAGCTCGAAACTGGGAGACTCCGGCATCCCAGGGGAGCCACCCAGACTGGCCTGAGCTTCCCCGCGCTCACTACCAAGAGGAGCTGCCTGAGCTTACCCACGCTCGCTACCAGGAGGAGCTGCTAGAGTTTCCCCGCGCTCGCTACCGGGAGGAGCTGCTGGAGCTTCCCCGCACTTACTACCCAGAGGAGCATACCCGCGCCTGCTGCTACCCGGAGGAGCCGCCAGCGCTACCGTGGCCCGAGTATCCCGAGGAACTCCCGGACCTACCACCCAACCCCGGTCGTGATAAGCCTATGCTCCTGGACCCCGATGAGGCTGATGTTAGGACCCACTCCCCCTGGCCTGAGGAGGCCAATAACTGCTACCGTTACTCAGTCCTGCCCCAAGGCCTGAGATTACTGACTCAGTGTTTGCTGCCCCGCCCTGACCAAGGGCTGGGCCTTTAAAACTGCTAGTATTGCTCGGTCCTGACCCAAGACCCAAGCTTACTGACTCAGCGTTTGCTCCCCGCCCTGACCTAGGGCTGGGCCTTAAAACTGCTACTGTTGCTCAGCCCTGACCAAGGCCTGAGCCTATTGACCCAGTGTTTTTGCTGCCCCACCCTGACCAAGGGTTGGGCCTTAAGTTATTACCATTGCTCGGCCCTGACTCAGGCCTGAGCTTACTGACCCTATGTTGCTATCCGCCCTGACGTAGGAACCGACACCTCGCGGTTGTTACGGCTCAGCCCTGCTGGAGGGCCTGAGCCCCTCACCCGCCAAGCGGGCAAGTACCACGAGGACTGCCGGGCTAACTTCTCAGGCCAACCGGAGCAGAATGGGCCAGCGTGGCTCCCCTTCTCCCTGGAGAGGGTCGAGCCCCGGAACCCACACAAGTACACCCTTATAGAGCTGGTTTACCTGGAACAACCAGTTCTAAAAGAACTTCTAAATTTAACAACCGGTTCCTGCGAACCGGTGCAAACCAGCTCCAGCTCACCATTGGATATAACTTGACTTTTGCAAAGCTTTTGATACAGTCTCCCACAGTATTCTTGCCAGCAAGGTAAAGAAGTATGGATTGGATGAATGGACTATAAAGTGGATAGAAATCTGGCTAGATCATCAGGCTCAATGGGTAGTGCTCAACATCTCGATGTCTAGTGCCCCAGGGATCAGTCCTAAAAGAACATAAGAATGGCCCTACAGGGTCAGACCAAAGGTCCATTTAGCCTAGTATCCTGTCTTCTGACCGTGGCCAGTGCCAGGCACTCAGTCCCAGCTTCTGGCAAACAGAGTCTAGAAACACTGTCCCTGCCCATCCTGGCTAATAGCCATTGATGGAACTATCCTTCATGAATGTATCTAGTTCTTTGATTAATTAGATCTTGGACTTCACAACATCCTCTGTCAAGGAGTTCCACAGGTTGACTGTGCGTTGTGTGAAGAAATACTTACCTTTGTTTGTTTTAAACCTGCTGCCTATTAATTTCATTTGGTGACCCCTAGTTCTTGTGTTACAAGAAGTAGTAAACAACACTTCCTCATCTACTTTCTCTACACCAGCCATGATTTTATAGACCTCAATCATATCTCTCCTTAGCCATTTCTTTTCCAAGCTGAAAAGACCCACTCTTATTGATCTCTCATCATATGGAAGCCATTCCATACCCCTAATCACTTTTCTGAACCTTTTCCAATTACAATATATCTTTTCTGAGATGGGCCAACCACATCTGCACACAGTATTCAAGATGTGGGCATACCATAGATATATATATAGAGGCAACACGATATTTTCTGTCTTATTATCTATCCCCTTCTTAATTATTCCCAATATTCTGTTCACTTTTTTGACTGCCGTTGCACATTGAGTGGATCTTTTCAGAGAACTATCCACAATGACTCCAAGATCTCTTTCTTGAGAGGTAACAGCTAATTTAGACCCCATCATTTTATATGTATAGTTGGGATTATACTTTCCAATGTGCATTACTTTGCATTTATCAACATTAAACTTCATCTGCCATTTTGTTGCCAAGCCACCAAGTTTTGAGAGATCCTTTTGTAGCTCTTTGCAGTCTGCCTGGGTTTTAACTATCTTTAGTAACTTTGTATCATCTCCAAATTTTGCCACCTGTTTACCCCTTTTTCCAGTTCATTTATGAACATGTTGAATAGGACTGACCCCAGAACAGACCCCTGGGGGACACCACTATTTACCTCTCTCCATTTTGAAAACTGATCATTTATACCTACCCTTTGTTTCCTATGTTTTAACCCATTAACAATCCATGAGAGCACCTTCCCTCTTATCTCATGGTAGCTTATGTTGCGTAAGAGCCTTTAGTGAGGGATCTTGTCAAAGGCTTTCTGAAAATCTAAGTGCACTATATCCAATGGATCCCCTTGGTCCACATGCTTGTTGACCCCTGAAAGAATTCTAGTAGATTATCATAGAATCCTAGAATCAGGGTTGGAAGAGAACTCAGGAGGTCATCTCGTCCAACCCCTTGCTCAAAGCAGGACCAATCCCCAATTGAATCATCCCGGCCAGGACTTACTCAAGCCTAACCTTAAAACCTCTAAGGAAGGAGATTCCACCACCTCCCTAGATAACCTAATTCCAGTGCTTCACCACCCTCCTAGTGAAAAAGGTTTTCCTAATATCCAACCTAAACTTTCCCCACTGCAACTTGAGACCATTACTCCTTGTTCTGTCATCTACTACCACTGAGAACAGTCTAGATCCATCCTTTTTGGAAACCCCTTTCAGATAGTTGAAAGCAACTATCAAATCCTCCCCATTCTTCTCTTCTGCAGACTAAATAATACCAGTTCCCTCAGCCTCACCTCATAAATCATGTGCTACAGACCCCTGATAAGTTTTTGTTGCCCTCCACTGGACTCTTTCCAATTTTTCCACATCTTTCTTGTAGTGTGGGGCCCAAAACTGGAAACAGTACTCCAGATGAGACCTCACCAATCTCGAATAGAGGGGAATGAGTACATCCCTCAATCAGCTGGCAATGCCCCTACTTATACAGTCCAAAATGTTGTTAGCCTTCTCGGCAACAAAGGCACACTGTTAACTCATATCCAGCTTCTCTTCCACTAGATCCCTTTCTGCAGAACTGCTGCCTAGCCATTCGGTCCCTAGTCTGTAGTAGTGCATGGGATTCTTCCGTCCTAAGTGCAGGACTCTGCACTTGTCCTTGCTGAACCTCATCAGATTTCTTTTGGCCTAATCCCTTAATTTGTCTAGGTCCCTCTGTATCCTATTCCTACCCTCCAGTGTATCTACTACTCCTCCCAGTTGAGTGTCATCTACAAACTTGCTGAGTGTGCAGTCCATGCCATACTCCAGATCCTTAATGAAGATATTGAACAAAACCACCCCCAGGACCGACCCTTGGGGCACTCCATTTGATACTGGCTGCCTACTAGACATGGAGCCATTGATCACTACCCGTTGAGCCTGATGATTTAGCCAGCTTTCTATCCACCTTATAGTCCATTCATCCAGCCCATACTTCTTTAACTTGATGGCAAGAATACTGTGGGACACCATATCAAAAGCTTTGCTAAAGTCAAGGAATAATATGTCCATGACTTTCCCCTCATGCACAGAGCCATAGAAGGCAATTGCCCTTGGTGAACCCATGCCGACTGTTCCTGATCACTTTCCTCCCTTCTAAGTGCTTCAGAATTGATTCCTTGAGGACATTTTCCATGATTTTTCCAGGGACTGAGGGACCTTTTTTCCTTTGTTAAAGATGGGCTCTACATTAGCTTTTTTCCAGTCACCCAGGACCTCCACCGATCACCATGAGTTTTCAAAGATAATGGCCAATGGCTCTGAAATCATATCTCCCACACCTTTTCTGCCCTGCCTGTCCTTCCTGAACAGTTTATATCCATCCATGACAGTACTCCAGTCATCCCACCAAGTCCCTGTTATTCCAATCAGATCATAATTCCTTGACAGTGCCAGGATTTCCAGTTCTCCCTGCTTGTTTCCCAGGCTTCTTGCATTTGTGTATAGGCACTTATGATAACTCGCTGATCATCCTGCTTTCTCAGTATGAGGTAGGCGTCCTCCCCTCTTGTGCTCTCCTGCTCGTGCTTCCTCTCGGTATCCCACTTCCCCAGTTACCTCAGGGCTTTGGTCTCCTTCCCCCGGTGAACCTCGTTTAAAGCCCTCCTCACTAGGTTAGCCAGTCTGCTTGTGAAGATGCTCTTCCTTCTCTTCGTTAGGTGGAGCCCATCTCTGCCTAGCCCTCCTTCTTCTTGGAACACCATCCCATGGTCAAAGAATCCAAAGCCTTCTCTCCAACACCACCTGTGTAGCCATTCGTTGACTTCCACGATTCGACGGTGAAGGGTTAAAATCCATGTGCATTTTATATAACAACCTGGTATATGGATTGTGCTAGCTCTTTTCCAGACCCAAAGTCCAGAGTTTGGTCAAGGGACCAGAGGCCTGGAAAATTCTGATCAGCTAAGAGAAAGCTAGGGTAAACAGATAATCTTGTTTTGCTAAAATAAGACTAGTAAGCCAATTGCCAGGTGTTGGAGCTGAGAACTAAATAATTGTGTCTTATTCAGAGTTTCAGATTGAACAAAGAAGCCCTGTTTTGGCTGTTAGTTTCTTCTGTAGAGAGATGTTCTTCCCACAGATCCAACCTTGAGTTTATGACAAGTTGGCACATGTCAGTATAAAATATGGCCTCCTCACACCTCCCTTTCCCAGGGACCAATGCCTGCCTTTGTCATAAACAGATAGTAGAAGTTAATAAAACAGAAGTACCTTATATCTCTTTTGACTGTAAAGGGTTAACAAGTTCAGTAAGCCTGGTTGTCACCTGACCAGAGGACCAATCAGGGGACAGGATACTTTCAAATCTTGTGGGAGGGAAGTTTTTGTGTGTGCTGTTAGAATTTGGTTGTTGTTCTCTCTGGGTTCTAAGAGTGACCAGACGTGCAACCAGGTTTCTCTCCAATCTCTCCGATACAGGCTCTTATAAGTTCAGAGTAGTGAGTACTAGGTAGATAAGGCGAGTTAGACTTATGTTTGTTTTCTTTATTTGCAAATGTGCATTTGGCTGGAAGAAGTTCAAATGTGTGTTTGGCTGAAAGGAGTTCAAATTTGTATTTTTCTGAAAGAATTTTAATTTGTATTTGTATACTTCGGCTGGGAGGGTATTCCCAGTGTCTATAGCTGAAAAACTCTGTACTTAATCCATCTTAAATTTACAAAGATAATTTTTACTGTTTTTCTCTCTTTACTTAAAAGTTTTTCTTGTTTAAAAACCTGATTGGTTTTTTATTCTGGTGTGAGACCCCACGGGACGGGGTCTGGATTCACCAGGGAATTGGTGGGGAGAAAGGAGGGAAGGGGGAGAGAAAGGTTAATTTTCTCTCTGTATTAGGATTATTTTCTCTCTCTGGGAGAGTCTGGAAGGGGGAAAGAGAAGGAGGGGGGAAGGTGAATTTTCCTCTCTGTTTAAGGATTCAAGGAGTTTGAATGACAGTGATCTTCCAGTGTAACCCAGGGAGGGGAAGCCTGAGAGAGGCAACAGTGGGGGAAAGGGTTTACTTTCCTGGTGTTAAGAGCCAGAGGATCTGGGTCTTGGGGTTCCCTGGGCAAGGTTTTGGGGGGGGACCAGAGTGTACCAGGCACTGGAATTCCTGGTTGGTGGCAGCGCTACAAGTACTAAGCTGGTAATTGAGCTTAGAGGAATTCATGCTGGTACCCCATCTTTTGGACGCTAAAGTTCAGAGTGGGGAATTGTACCATGACAGCCTTAAAACACAAAGGAGACAATCTTTATTGCCATATACTTTCACTTTTTCTTTGTTTCAACCCCTAGGAATGTATCTGCTGGACAATCAAAGGAGCAACTCCATTCCTATGGACCCCAAATCAGAATTCAACATATATATTTTATACAAATAACATTTTGTCGAAGTAGTAATTAAATGTTAACTTGCTAACTTGAGACCATGGGCAGAGGCATTATGTAACCTGTTAACTATTGGCTAATGTGCTATCTTGTCTTGCTGCAAAACCTATCCCGGGGTGTGGAATTGCCTACCTCGTCACTTTCCCCCGCCCATGGAAGATCCATATATTCTATTGTAATCAATTGATAGTGTCTCTGAGCCTAATAAGCAAGGTGACACTCCGCCAGCACTGTGTGTAATAAACTCCTATGCTTGACCTCTACACGGTATGGATTTATGTTCCTTCAGATGGTCTCTACCTGGGCCTTTTCCTTCCACAGGGAGGATGGACGAGAACACCACTTGCATCTCAATTTCCTTCATCCTTCTTCCCAGAGCCATGTAGTCTGCAGTGATCCACTCAAGATCATTCTTGGCAGTATCATTGGTGCCTACATGGAGAAGCAGGAAGGGGTAGCAATCTAAAGGCTTGCTGAGTCTCGGCAGTATCTCCGTCACATCGTGAATCCTAGCTCCTGACAAGCACCACACTTCTCAGTTTTCCTACTTGGGATGGCAGAGAGATGACTCAGTCCCCCTGAGGAGGGAGTTCCCAACCACCTCCATCCACCTTCTTCTCTGGGAAGCGGTGGTCATGGAACCTCCATCCCTAGGATAGTGCATCTCATTCCTTCCAATCGGTGGAGTCTCCTTCTGCTTCGTTCCCTCAGATGTATTATCTAGTCCACTGTCCCCGTTAGTACCTGTGGAGAGAACATGAAAATGGTTGCATACCTGTATCTGCATTGCTGGTACATGGACACTCCTCTTTCTTCTTCTGGAGGTCACATGCTGCCAAATTTCTTCACCGTCCTTCTGTCCCCACTGTGCATCCTGCTCTGATTCTTCAGAACGTTGTGCCCGTAGAAGCATATCCTGACGTCTGTCCAGAAAATCTTCATTTTCTCTTATGCAATGCAGGGTTGATACTTGTTTTTCCAGACCTTGAACCTTCTCTTCTAATATGGGGACCAGCTTGCACTTTGTACAGACAAAGTCACTTCTGTCCTGTGGAAGAAAGACAAACATGGCACGTCCTGTGCAGGTCACAACAGCTGATCGCTCACCATCCATATTACCTTCCTTCTAAGAGCTTCCTCAGTTGTTGCAGTAACTACCCAGAGAAGCCTGCAAGATGAAAGCCTCAGTGGGCTCTCCCCAGATGAATTCCCAGTCAAACTCCCTCTGTTAGCCTCTCCACTGTTTGCAGCTGATTGCCTTTTTATAACAGTCAAGCCCACTCAAGGCCCACCTGGAACAAAGCACTCCCAATTCACACTTTTCAAACAATCAAGCACAAGGTCAAACTGACAAACTGTCCCCACAACAGACACGCAAATACCAACACAGACCCCGCAGTGCAGCACTTAGCATACCTCCTCTTGGACAGATCCCAGTGAGATTGGTGAGGCATGATTTCCCTTTACAAAATCCATGTTGACTATTACATGTTGACAAATTTATGTTCATCTATATGTCTGACAATATTGTTCTTTATTATAGTTTCAACCAGTTTGCCCAGTACTGAAGTCAGGCTTACAGGCTTGTAATTGCCAGGATCACCTCTGGAGCCTTTTTTAAAAATTGATGTCACATTAGCTATCCTCCAGTCATCTGGCACAGAAGCTGATTTAAATTACTACAGTTAGTAGTTCTGCATTTTCACATTTGAGTTCCTTCAGAATTCTTGAGTGAATACCATCTAGTCCTGATGACTTATTGCCATTTAATTTATCAATTTGTTCCAAAATCTCCTCTAATGATACCTCCATCTGGGTCAGTTCCTCAGATCTGTCACCTAAAAAGAATGGCTCAGGTCTGGGAATCTCCCTCACATCCTCAGCCATGAAGACCGATGCAAAGAATTTAGTTTCTCCACAATGGATTTATCGTCTTTGAGTGCTACTTTAGCACCTCAATCATCCAGTGGCCCCACTGGTTGTTTAGCAGGCTTCCTGCTTCTGATGTACTTTTAAAAATAAATTTGCTGTTACTTTTAGAGTTTTGGCTAACTGTTCCTCAAATTCTTTTTTGTCCTTCCTAATTACATGTTTACACTTCATTTGCCAGTGTTTATGTTCCTTTCTATTTTCCTCACTAGGATTTAACTTTTTAAAGGATGCCTTTTTGCCTCTCACTGCTTCTTTTACTTTGTTGTTTAGCCACGGTGGCACTTTTTTGGTTCTCTTTCTATGTTTTTTCATTTTGGGTATACATTTAAGTTGAGCCTCTATTATGGTGTTTTTAAAAAGTTTCCACGCAGCTTGCAGAGATTTCACTTTTGGCACTGTACCCTTTAATTTCTGTTTAACTAACCTCCTCATTTTTGTGTAGTTCCCTTTTCTGAAATTAAATGCTACAGTGTTGGGCCACTGTGGTGTTTTTCCTGCCACAGGGATATTAAATTTAATCATTATGGTCTCTATTACCAAATGGCCTGGCTATATTCACCTCTTGTACTAGATCCTGTGCTCCACTTGGGACTAAATCAAGAATTGCCTCTCCTCTGGTGGATTCTATGACCAGCTGCTCCAAGAAGCAGTCATTTAAGGTGTCAAGAAACTTTATCTCTGCAGGTGTCCTGAGGTGACATGTACCCAGTCAATATGTGGATAATTGAAATCTCCCATTATTATTATTGAGTTTTTTATTTTAACAGCCTCTCTGATCTCCCTGAGAATTTCACAACCACTATCACCATCCTGGTCAGGTGGTCAGTAATATATCCCTACCACTATATTCTTATTATTAGAGCATAGAATTTCTATCCATAGAGATTCTATGATACAGGTTGATTCATTTACAATTTTTATTTCATTTGATTCTACACTTTCTTCCGAATATAATGCCACTCCCCCACCAGCACGACCTGTTCTGTCCTTCTGATATATTTTGTACCCTGGTATTACTGTATCCCATTGATTATCCTCATTCCTGGGGCCAGTTTAGTTCAACATCTTCATTAATGATCTGGAGGATGGGATAGATTGCACTCTCAGCAAGTTTGCGGATGACACTAAGCTGGGAGGAGTGGTAGATACGCTGGAGGGTAGGGATAGGGTCCAGATCGACCTAGACAAATTGGAGGATTGGGCCAAAAGAAATCTGATGAGGTTCAACAAGGGCAACTGCAGATCCTGCACTTAGGACGGAAGAATCCCATGCACTGGAGACTGACTGGCTAAGCCGCAGTTCTGCAGAAAAGAACTTGGGGATGACAGTGGATGAGATACAACTGCATTTGCTCCAATCCCTCAGACAGAGACAAACACCTACAAGATCTCTATCAGGCATTCTTAAAACTACAATACCCACCTGCTGAAGTGAAAAAACAGATTGACAGAGCCAGAAGAGTACCCAGAAATCACCTACTACAAGCAGACCCAACACAGAAAATAACAGAATGCCACTAGCCGTTACCTTCATCCCCCAACTAAAACCTCTCCAGCGCATCATCAAAGATCTACAACCTATCCTGAAAGATGATCCCTCACTCTCCCAGATCTTGGGAGACAGGCATGTCCTTGCTTACAGACAGCCACCCAACCTGAAGCAAATATTCACCAGCAACCACACACCACAGAACAAAAACACTAACCCAGGAACCTATCCTTGCAACAAAGCCCGATGCCAACTCTGTCCAAATATCTATTAAAGTAACACCATAATAGGACCTAATCACATCAGCCATGCCATCAGGGGCTCGTTCACCTGCACATCTGCCAATGTGATATATGTCATCATGTGCCAGCAATGCCCCTCTGCCATGTACATTGGCCAAACCGGTCAATCTCTACGCAAAAGAATAAATGGACACAAATCTGACACCAGGAATCATAACATTCAAAAACCAGTAGGAGAACACTTCAACCTCTCTGGCCATTCAGTAACAGATTTAAAGGTGGCAATTTTGCAACAGAAAAGCTTCAAAAACAGTCTCCAACTATCAGAGGGGTAGCCGTGTTAGTCTGGATCTGTAAAAGCAGCAGAGAATCCTGTGGCACCTTATAGACTAACAGAAGTTTTGGAGCGTGAGCTTTCGTGGGTGAATACCCACTTCTTCAGACGCAGGAAGTGGAAATTTCCAGGGGTAGGTATATATATGCTAGCAAGCAAGCTAGAGATAACGAGGTTAGTTCAATCAGGGAGGATGGGGCCCTGTTCTAGCAGTAGAGGTGTGAAAACCAAGGAAGGAGAAACTGGTTCTGTAATTGGCAAGCCATTCGCAGTCTTTATTTAGTCCAGAGCTGATCGTGTCAAATTTACAGATGAACTGAAGCTCAGCAGTTTCTCTTTGAAGTCTGGTCCTGAAGTTTTTTTGCTGCAGGATGGCCACCTTAAGGTCTGCTATAGTGTGGCCAGGGAGGTTGAAGTGCTCTCCTACAGGTTTTTGTATATTGCCGTTCCTGATATCTGATTTGTGTCCATTTATGCTTTTCTGTAGTGACTGTCCAGTTTGGCCGATGTACATAGCAAAGGGGCATTGCTGGCATATGATGGCGTATATTACATTGGTGGATGTGCAGGTGAATGAACCAGTGATGGTATGGCTGATCTGGTTAGGTCCTGTGATGGTGTCGCTGGTGTAGATATGTGGGCAGAGTTGGCATCGAGGTTTGTTGCATGGATTGGTTCCTGAGGTAGAGTTACTATGGTACGGTGTGCAGTTGCTGGTGAGAATACATTTCAGGTTGGCAGGTTGTCTGTGCGCAAGGATTGGCCTGCCACCCAAGGCCTGTGAAAGTGTGGGATCATTGTCCAGGATGGGTTGTAGATCTCTGATGTTGCATTGGAGGGGTTTTAGCTGGGGGCTGTATGTGATAGCCAGTGGAGTCCTGTTGGTTTCTTTCTTGGGTTTGTCTTGCAGTAGGAGGCTCCTGGGTACATGTCTGGCTCTGTTGATCTGTTTCCTAATTTCCTCGTGCGGGTATTGTAGTTTTGAGAATGCTTGGTGGAGATTTTGTAGGTGTTGGTCTCTGTCTGAGGGGTTAGAGCAGATGCGGTTGTACCTCAGTGCTTGGCTGTAGACAATGGATCGTGTGATGTGCCCGGGATGGAAGCTGGAGGCATGAAGGTAGGCATAGCGGTCAGTAGGTTTTCGATATAGGGTGGTGTTAATGTGACCATCACTTATTTGCACCGTGGTGTCTAGAGAGTGGACCTCCTGTGTAGATTGGTCCAGGCTGAGGTTGATGGTGGGGTGGAAGTTGTTGAAATCGTGGTGGAATTTTTCTAGAGTCTCCTTCCCATTGGTCCAGATGATGAAGATGTCATCAATGTAGCGTAGGTAGAGCGTAGATGGTTTTCACACCTCTACTGCTAGAACAGGGCCCCATCCTCCCTGATTGAACTAACCTCGTTATCTCTAGCTTGCTTGCTAGCATATATATACCTACCCCTGGAAATTTTCACTACCTGCGTCTGAAGAAGTGGGTATTCACTCACGAAAGCTCACGCTCCAAAACTTCTGTTAGTCTATAAGGTGCCACAGGATTCTCTGCTGCTTTTACAGTCTCCAACTAGAAACTGCTGAACTTCAATTAATATGCAAACTAGATAAAATCAGTTTAGGCTTAAATAGAGACTGGGAATGGCTGACCCATTACACATATGGATTATCTTGATTATCACTACAAACGTTTTTTTTTCTCCTGCTGACAATTGTACATCTTAATTAATTATCCTCTTAGAGTTGATTGGGCAACTCCCACCTTTTCATGTTCTCAGTATGTATATATATCTCCTCACTATAAGTTCCATTCTATGCATCCAATGAAGTGGACCCACAAAAGCTTATGCTCAAATACATTTGTTAGTCTCTAAGGTGCCACAAGTACGCCTGTTCTTTTTGCGGATACAGACTAACATGGCTGGTACTCTGAAACATGCCAATTTAGTGACTGTTTGGAAAATTATATACACTTTAAAAGTATATACAGTGTATGATAAAATACATGTATCTGGAAGTATAATAGATTTGAAAAGTATGATCATAGACTAGCTTCCTTATACAGCTGTTGTTTTTTATGACAATATCAGTGCATTCGTTTCAGTGATGTTGGCCAACCTAATAATTTCAAATGATGTTTTGTAAGCAAAGTCTAAATGAGCTGTCCCTGACAGATAATGATGAGCTGGGGTCTGGGAGGAAAGGCTTCAGAACCAGATTATATTTACATTCACACCTAATCTACCTAGGTATCCAGCAAACAGAGCTCTGTTGCCCAAGTGATAGATTTTGGCTGGGGTTGGGTTACAAATCACTTGAATGCGGGGGTGTGGGGGGAATAAAATGTTGTTGTTCTTATTGTATGAGTAAAGGGCAGTAGAACTGTACTTAGCCTGTTCTGATTGAGGGCATCAAAAGAGACGGTGGGGACCTGTCCCTCTCCACTGCTTAAAGATAGAGCTGATTAGGCTCCATAGATAGTCTTTTGTTCTGTTAAGTGACCACTGCAGCTGAAATCATTGATAATCAGGTCTAAGTGCTTAGTCTTGCCGGGGGACAGTGTTCCTGTGAGTACAGTGTTTTTGTGTAAAAGACAGCCCAGGTTGCGCTAGCAGCAAGATTCCCCCACTGAGAGCTCAGCTGAAATCACTGAGAGCTGGGTGGAACCTCAAGAGACCAACTCACGGAGGTCACAGTGACAGGTGGCAGCAGAAGGTGACTGCGCAAGGCCATTGGCAACAGAGTGGTGGAGTGAATGGTGGCACAACGAGCAGCCATGGCCAGAGCAAACAATGAGCAGCTGGAGGAACGAGCAAGATGCCTTCTTGCCCCCACCTGGGAAGTGTATTCACGTGAAAGCACCTCTGAACTCTGAGTCTCCACTGATCAAGGACAACATCGGTGAGTAGGGAGCGGTGGAGGGAAAAGTGAGGGGCACATTAAATAAACATTTGTTTGTTGCACTATATTTTAGTGACTTTCCTCCAGAATGCTAGATTTGTGACCGGGAGTGGAAACTTATATAAATGTTTCCTAGTAGGCCAAGATTTTTAAATGCATTATTTGCCAAGGTTGTTATCTCACATTGTTGCTATCTTGAGAGGTCATTATGTTGGGGAGTTTCTGTACTAAACATTTTTATGATTATAATTAATTTTTACATAAGAATGATCATACTGGGTCGGATCAATGGTCATATAGCCCAGTATCTTGTCTTCCAACAGAGGTCAAGGTTAGGCGCTTCAGAGGGAATGAACAGAACAGGTAATCATCAAGTGATTCACCCCCTGTTGCCCATTCCCAGCTTCTGGCAAACAGGCTAGGGACACTCAGAGCATGGTATTGCATCCTTCCCCATCCTGGCTAATAGCCACTGATGGACCTATTCTCCAAGAATTTATCTAGCTCTTTTTTTAATCCTGTTATAGTTTTGGTCTTCACAGCATCCCCTGGCAAAGTGTTCCGCGAGTTGACTTTATGGTGTGTGAAGTACTTCCTTTTCGGTTGTTTTTTTTTTTTTTTTGGTTCTTGTGTTATGTGAAGGATTAAATAACATTTCCTTATTCACTTTCTTCACGCCAGTCAAGATTTTATAGACCTCTATCATATTCCCCCATTAGTCTTCTCTTTTCTAAGCTGAAAATTCCCAGTCATTTTATTTTCTCCTCCTGTTTCATACCCCTAATCATTTTAGTTGCCCATCTCTGTACCTTTTCCATTTCCAATATATCTTTTTTGGGATGGGGTGACCAGATCTGCACACAGTATTCAAGGTGTGCACGTACCATGGATTTATATAGAAGCAATAGGATATTTTCTGTCTTATTTATCCTTTTCTTTAAAAAGCAAAGGTTTCAGAGTAGCAGCCATGTTGGTCTGTATCTGCAAAAAGAACAGGAGTACTTGTAGCACCTTAGAGAATAACAAGTTTATTTGAGCATAAGCTTTCATGGGCTACATCTGATGAAGTGGGCTGGAGCCCACAAAAGCTTATGCTCAAATAAATTTGTTAGTCTCTAAGGTGCCACAAGTCCTCCTGTTCTTTTTTTTAAAAAGCAAACAGAATGTTGGGAATCATTGACTGCTGCTGCACATTGAGTGGATGTTTTTTAGAGAACTGTCCACAATGACTCCAAGATCTCTTTCTTGAGTGGTAACAGCTAATTTAGACCCCATCATTTTACATGTATAGTTGAGATTGTTTTCCAATGTGCATTATTTTGCATTTATCAACACTGAATTTCATCTGCCATTTTTGTTGCCCAGTCATCCAGTTTTATGAGATCCTTTTATAGCTCTTTGCAGTCTGCCTGGGACTTAACTATTTTGAATAATTTTGTATCATCTGCAAATTTTTTCACCTCACTGTTTACCTATTTTTCCAGATCATTTGGGAGTATATTGAACAGTAATAGTCCCAGTACTGACACCTCAAGGATACCACTATTTATCTCTCTCCGTTCTGAAAACTAATCATTTATTCCTACTCTTTGTTTCCCTCTTTTAACCACCTACTGATCCATGAGAGGACTTCCCTCTTATCCCATGATGGCTTACTTTTCAAAAGTCAATATAAATTAAATTTTTAGAAATCTAGACCTGTTATATGTTTTGGTATAACTTGCATTATCCTTATGTTAAATTTGGATTATCCTACCAAAACATTTATTATATACATATCTCTTTTATATATCTCATTGGTCCTGACTCACCCTCCCCGTAAATTCGAACACCCCCCTAATTTCAATTCCTGGGGAAACCACTGCTCCTGCATGCCTGAGCAATATTTTTATACTCCTCCCTGGTCATTTGTCCAGTCTTCTACTTCTTGTAAGCTTCTTTTTTGTGTTTAAGATCAGCAAGGATTTCACTGTTAAGCCAAGCTGGTTGCCTGCCATATTTACTATTCTTTCTACACATTGGGATGGTTTGCTCCTGCAACCTCAATAAGGATTCTTTTAAATACAGCCAGCTCTCCTGGACTCCTTTCCCCTTCATGTTGTTCTCCTTGCAAGTATCTCACCTCTCTAAGAGGACCCCAGCCTAACCCTGCTATGTCAGCTCACTAAAATACTAGTGCACTGAGCCCCCAGGCTCGGTGGGAGGCAGGGGAGAGGATTAGTTGGTT
The DNA here is from genome assembly GCA_026122505.1 of Aldabrachelys gigantea. Taxonomy (NCBI): domain Eukaryota; kingdom Metazoa; phylum Chordata; order Testudines; family Testudinidae; genus Aldabrachelys; species Aldabrachelys gigantea. The sequence continues at coordinate 66,352,744 of CM047489.1, forward strand.
GGTGGGGTTAGTGGGCAAATACTGGTTTTGGAGGGGTGCCGAGGGTCTGGGAGAGCTCAGCTAGATGGATGTTGGCCCTAAATTGCTGTTTTGCGTTATATGACCCTACCTGAATGGGGCCCGTTTTTTAAAAATGTCCTGAAATAAACAAGAATAAAAAAGAGAAGAGGTTAGAACTATCCTGTGGCAAAGGATGAGTCAGACAACACACACACACACACACACACACACACCCATTTGGGTTGGGCACTAAGTGCAGGATTCATTTGAGCTGCCTGCAGAGCCATGCTCAGATGCTGCCCCCCAACTTCCTGGTAGACTGTGCCTGTCAGAAGCAGGTGTCATCTGAGTGGTGTGTGCACAGTGGGTCAGATTCATAGTTATTGTGTAGAACGATAGTGAAATGTACCTAATTCCTGTACTCTGCTGCTGCCATCTAGCTATTATATAGAATACAGAGGCTTCATGTCATTTCTTACCCTTTGAGGCCATCATGTGGCAATTTCATTTTAATCTTTTAAAAGTGGGTGCATTCTTCTCTTTCCTCCTGTTCTGTTATAGCAATAAGCCACTCCAGGTGATACATGAGTCAGCTATTGGTGGCAGCCACCAGTGCATTGGATTTAATGGTAAATCCAGAGACATCCACAGGATAACTTGGGACCTCGCTCCACATACTCCCACCCTAGCTTGGCCCCCTAAGGCCATGGAGTCTGATCCTCGTGGGCCATCCTTAGAGGGGCTTTCACAGTGGCCCAAGGAAATGTACCAATTCTATGGAGCAGCCGCCCCATTGTCCCCAAGGTGAAGTTCCAGTGTCTTTAATCTCATACACTCCTGTAAGTGTTTGGGATCTGCTCATCAATAATTTTTAATAACTTTTACTACTTGGGGAGTTGTTCATATTTGCATTTTGAACATACTGAAGGAATGATTTAAAATGTTCACAAGCCATTCACTTTACTCACACACGGCGTTTATGAAGCCATATAAACTTTTGAAAATAGGAAGGCATTTTCATATGGATGAGAAGAGATAAATAACCCTTTTCATTCACTTTCTCCTCACCATTCATGATTGTGTAGACCTCTATCATATTGCCCCTTTTCCAAGCTGAAAAGTCCAAGTCTTTTTATGTCTCCTCCCGTGGAAGTTTTTCCAACCCCCTAATCATTTTTTGCCCTTCTCTGTACTTTTTCTAATTCCAAAAAAGTTTTTTGAGATAGGGCGACCAGAACTGCACACAGTATTCAAGGTGTGGGCATACCATGGATATATATAGTGGCATTATGATATTTTCTGTCTTATCTATTCTTTCCTAATGCTTCTTAACATTCTGTTTGCTTTTTTTACTTACACTCCACATTGAGCAGATGTTTTCAAAGAACTAGCCACGATGACTCCAAGATCTTTTTCTTGAGTGGTAACATCTAATTTAGACCCCATCAGTTTGTAGGTACAGTTGAGATTATGTTTTTCAATGTGCATTACTTTGCACTTACCAACATTGAATTTCATCTGCCATTTTGTTGGCCTTCTCCAATTTAGTGAGAAGGTTTCCTTAGTAACTCTGCACATTTGGCTTTGGACTTAACTATCTCACGTAATTTTGTATCGTTTTCAAATTTTGTCACCTCACTGTTCACCCCCCTTTCCAAATCACGCATGATGAATATGCTGAACATCACAGGTCCCAGTATAGATCCTTGGGGGACCCTCTCTCCATTGTGAAAACTGACCATTTATTCCTACCCTTTGCTTCCTATCTTTTAACCAGCTACTTATCCATGAGAGCAGCTTCCCTCTTACCCTATGACTACTTAGCCTTCTGAAGAGCCACTGGTGAGGCACCTTGGCAAAGGTGCCAAGCTCTCCTTCAGTAGCTCAAGTGCGTGGGTACCAACCGTAGGGCAGACTGCTGGGAAACAGGGAACAAACCAATAATTGGTTGTGAGTTCTATACTGAGATTTCACCAATCAATTATCAATTGTAAACTTCTCAGGCACTATACCGGCCCAAATGTGGAGTCATAGACTGTCCCCTTGGGTTATCTGATCATCTTGCCCTGCCAATCAACTCCCCCACTCACCCTTCCAGTGCCTCCTGCCCACTGAAGATCAGCTGTTCAGCAGCATGCAGGAGGTCCTTGGGGTGAGGGGGAGGAGCAGGAAGACAGGAAGAGGCAGGGCGGGGATGAGGCAGGGGGGTCGGTGATGCATCAGGGGGACATCCCCAGATGCCGGGGAGTGAAAGGGGTCAAACCAGCCCCTTCCAGCTGCTGGGATGCTGCTCTGTAGCACGGTGGGCTCACGGCTGCCTGAGAGGGCCTGGCTGGGGAGGCAGCTTCTGCTCCCCAGCTGGGCTCGTGGTCTGGGGACAGTGGCAAGAGAGCAGGAGCTCCCCTCCCACCAGCACATTTCCAGCTCACTCAATCATGGTCCCTAGTAGCTAAGCCCTGGTCAAGGCGTAGAAGCTGCCTCCCCAGCCAGGCTCTCTCAGACAGCTGCCAGACTGCAGAGCAGTGACCGGGGGGGGCAATGTTAGAAGTGGCTCCCTCCCACTCCCCACCCAGGCTCCCTCCTGCCAGGGAGAGTGACAAAATGTGCCAGAGGGGCAGGTTCAGTGGGAGGATAGAGTGCCCCCTCCCTGCAGGTAAGGTACAGCAGGGAGAGTGCAGTGGCCCCAGGCTGGACACAGAGGGGTTGGGTGAGGGGGAGACATGTGACCAGTCATGTTACCTCCCCTTAGCTCCTGTTCTTGCAGTATGGGGAGGAACCAGTTGTCTATGATGGGGCACACTTGGGGGAGGGGTAGAATGGAGTGGAAAAAGGTGGAGTGGAGTGGAGGTGGGAAGAGATGGGGTGGGCATAGGGCCTTGGGGGAAGATGTGGAGTGAGGGTGGGGCCTGGGATGGAGCAGGGAGTGGAGCACCCCAGGGAAAATCAGAAAGTTGGCACCTGTGCTTCTGTAATAAGTAAACTCTAAATGTCCTTTAGAGCCAACCCAGGTTAAGCACTAGGGATCTTTTGATTATGTTTAGTAACCCTTGCCCCTCAGAGTACAAGCAGCAGAAAGGTAGTTTTTCCTTGTGATGCTTTTTATTCATGGAATGTTGTGGTTGGAAGGGACCTCAGAAGATCATCTAGTCCAACCTCCTACTCAAAGCAAGACCAATCTCCAACTTTTTTTTTTTTTTTTTTTTTTTTTTGCCCCAGATCCCTAAATTGCCCCCTCAAGGACTGAGCTTACAACCCTGGATTTAGCAGGCCAATGCTCAAACCACTGAGCTATCCCTCCCCTTCTCCCCTTTGGCTTCCAGTTGTAAACTCAGCTGATGGGAGGAATTCACTTGACTATCTTCTCTTAATGGGGAGAGAACAATCAGCAACGCTTTTTGTACTCTTTGATGTTCCACAATGGTTCCTCTGGTGTTGACAGGCCTTCCTTGTGGGGCAGGATATAACATCTCCTGTTGGAGGCCAGCATTTCACACTAATTAATGTCTCTTTCCTGGCTGAAGATTACAGAGATTTACAATGCAATTACTCAAATGTTAATTTACAATGTGGGTTACAGATGCTGCAAGTGAGATTAATGCATGTAGCAATTTAAACACATTTTTATAACTCTAATATTTATTTTAACAATACTAACACACAAGTGAACCAGAAGGATTTCAGCTATGTGTTTGTCAATATTCAGACAAGGCATGCGGACCAAGTGTGCCAGTGTCATAAAAGGCTTTCAGAAGGTCAAAGTACACTATATTACTGGATCACTCTTTTCCACATGCTTGTCAATAAGAATTCTAATAAATTGGTGAGACATGATTTCCTATACAAAAATCATGTTGACTCTTTCCCAATAAATTATGTTCATATATGTATGTAATAATTCTTTGTTTGTGTGTGATAATTATTGTTCTCTACCACAGTTTCAACTAATTTACCTGGTACTGAAGTTAGGCTTACCAGCCTGTAATTGCCAGTCTTTTGTAAAAATCAGCGTTACATTAGCTATGCTCCAGTTACATGGAACAGAGGCTGATTTAAGTGACAGGTTACATACCACAGTTAGTAGTTCTGCAATTTCATATTTGAGTTGCTTCAGAACTCTTGGGTGATATCATCTGGTCCTGGTGACTGATTACTGTTTCATTTATCAGTTTGCTCTAAAACCTCTTCTACTGACACTTCCATCTGGGACAGTTCCCCAGACTTGTCACCTAAAAAGAATGGCTCAGGTGTAGGAATCTCCCTCACATACTCTGCCATGAAGATCAATGTGAACAATAAATTTAGCTTCTCTTCATAGACCTGGTCTTCCTTGAGTTCTCCTTTAGCACCTTAATTGTCCACTGGCTGTTTGGGAGGCTTCCTGCTTCTGACACATTTAAAAAAATTGTTGGCTGTTAGTTTTTGTGTCTTTTGCTAGTCACTCTTCAAAGTCTTTTTGGACTGCCTAATTATACTTTTACACTTGACTTAGAACCATAGGGTTAGAAGGGAGCACAAGGTTCATCTACTCTAACCTCCTGCCAAGATGCAGGACTTGTCAGAGTTTATGCTCCTTTGGATTTCCTCAATAAGATTTGACTTCCAATTTTTAAAGGATGCCCTTTTACCTCTCACCTCCTCTTTTACTCTGTTATTTTGCCATGGTTGCAATTTTTGGTCCTGTTGCTGTTTTGTTTTGTTTTTAATTTGGAGTATACATTTAGTTTGAGCCTCTATTATGGTGGTATTAAATAGTTTCCATGCAGCTTGCAGGCATTTCACTCATGTGACTGTTCCTTTTAATTTCCATTTAATTAGCTTTCTCATTTTTGTGTAGTTCTGTGGTAATTTTCTTTGGTATTTCCCCTACCCGTAAAAAGATGTTAAATTTAATTATGTTATGATTGTAATTACTGACCAGTTCAGATATATTCACCACTTGGACCAGATCCTGTGCTCCACTTAGTACTAAATCAAGAATTGCCTCTCCCCTTGTGAGTTCCAGGACTAGCTCCTTCAAGAAACAGTCATGAATGGTGTCTATAAATTCTCTCTCTGCTTCCTGTCCTGAGGTGACATGTAGCCAGTCAATATGGAGATAGTTGAGATCCCCCATTATTATTGGGTTTTCTGTTTTTGTAGCCTCTCTAAACCCCCTGAGCATTTCTCAGTCACAGTCACCATCCTGGTCACGTGATCAGTAGTAGTATATTCCTACTGCTGTACTCTTATTCAAGCATGGATTTTCTATCCATAGGGATTCTATGGTAGTGCTTCATTCATTTAAGATTTTTACTATACAACTCTTTGCTTTCTTTCAGTGTCATTCCCACACCAGCATGACCTATTCTATATTTGTACCCTGGTATGACCATGTCCCATTGATTATCATCATTCCACCAAGTTGGTGTGATGCCTGTTATAGCAATATCCTCATTTATTACCAGACCTTCAAGTTCACCCATCTTATTATTTAGTCTTCTTGCATTTATACTCAAGCACTTATAAAATTTGTCAATATTTAATTGTCTGATGTAATTGAATGCAACTCTTTCATTTGACTGTTTCTCTTCAGTTCCTTTACCAACTTCCATCCTCTTCTCTTTACTAGGATATACAGAATCCTCTTTAATAAATCCTCCCTTAAAAGATGTGTCTATCCAAACCATGTGCTCCCTCACACCTGTCAACTTTCCCTCAGTCCTTAGTTTAAAAGTTCTCTATGACCTTTGTAATTTTATATGCCAGCAATCTGTTTCTATTTTGGTTCAGATGGAGCCGATCCTTTCAGTATGGACCACTCCTTTCCCAAAAGGTTCCCCAGTTCCTAATAAAGGTAAATCGCTCCTCCCCACATCATCGTCTTATCCATCCTTTGAGATTCCAGCAGTTCTGTCTGTCTAACTGGCCCTACATGTGGAACTGGAAGCATTTCAGAGAATGCTACCATGGAGATCCTGGACTTTAATATCTTACCTAGCAGCGCAAATTTGGCTTCCAGGACCTCTCTCCTACCTCTCCCTATGTTATTGGGCCTACATGTATCACAACAACGAGTTGTTTCCCAGAACGGCACACACATCTGTCTAGATGTCTCGAGAGGACTGCAACCTTTGCGTCTGGCTGGCAATTCACCATAAAGTTTTCCTGGTCATCACAAATCCAGCAATATATATTTCTAATAATAGAATCCCTCATTACTATTGCCTTTCTCTGCCTAATATGTGAGGTCCTCTTCCATGGAAGAGTATCCTCAGTGAAAGAGGCTACCATGACTTCTTCTGGAAAGAGGATCCCAACTAAGGGACCTGCTCCTGCTTGACATTCTCCTTCCCCAAGACTTTCATCCCATTAACACCACAGGTGCTGTCAGACTGGTGGGAAGGGAACCACTCTATGGTGTCCCTGAAAGTCCCCTCCATGTTCCTCTCTGTCATACATCCAGCCCTCACTCTGCTGCTGGACTTCTACCAGCATTCTTTTTACACCTGTGGGGGATTTCATTTGTTTGTTTGTTTGTTTGTTTGTTTGTTTGTTTGTTTGTTTGTTTGGGAGGGAGGGAGGGTTAAGTTTAGAGTATATTTGTCAGGTGTATCTGCCTCTCATACTCCCTCCCAAATCTCCCCTGTTTGCTAGCTCCTCTGGTTGCATAGGAGCTGGCTTTTAACCCTGTTCTCCCTGAATTAGCTCTCCTTCCTTGTCAAGGAATCCTAATGGGATGAGGGATTAAAGGACAGCAGAATGGACCCTCATTAGCAAGCTCTCAGCCTAGCCCAGCTCAGCCCAGAGCCCCCAAAACAGACCACACTATAATCTGCAATCAAGGAGGTACATGGACCTGGGGATTACAGTGGATGAGAAACTGAATATGAGTCAGCAGTGGGCTCTTGTTGCCAAGGAGGCCAATGGCATATTGGACTATATTAGTAGGAGCATTGCCAGAAGATCGAGGGAAGTGATTATTCCCCTCTATTCGGCACTGGTGAGGCCACACCTGGAGTATTGCATCCAGTTTTGGTCCCCCCACTACAGAAGGGATATGGACAAATTGGAGACAGTCCAGTGGAGGACAATGAAAATGATTAGGGGGCTGGGGCACGTGACTTATGAACAGAGGCTGAGGGAACTGGGGTTATTTAGTCTGCAGAAGAGAAGAGTGAGGTGGGATTTGGTAGCAGCCTTCAGCTACCTGAAGGGGGGTTCCAAAGAGGATGGAGCTAGACTGTTCTCAGTGGTGGCAGATGACAGAATAAGGAGCAATGGTCTCACGTTGAAGTGGGGAAGGTCTAGGTTGGATATTAGGAAACACTATTTCACTAGGAGGGTGGTGAAGCACTGGAATGGGCTACCTGGGGAGGTGGTGGAATCTCCATCTTTAGAGGTTTTTAAGGCCCGGCTTGACAAAGGCCTGGCGGGAATGATTTAGTTGGTGTTGGTCCTGCTTTGAGCAGGGGTTGGACTAGATGACCTCCTGAGATCTCTTCCAACCCTAATATTCTATGATTCTATGATTCTATGATTCTGTGGCAAGCAAGAACCCAACAACAACAAACTAACAGACAACAAACACATCCCAACAGTTATGTAGTTGCTCCTCCTTCACCTGGAGAACTCCCTTATGAAACTCCCCTGTTTGCTGGTCCAGTCTGCTAGCTCCTCCTCTGGCCTGTGCCAGCTCTAACTTCACCTTCCAGGTGAACAATAGGTGCACCCCAATCTCCAAGTTCCTTTGGATCATTCTCCTGTGATATCCAGCCCCTGACACTGAGTACTCTCTGAAATTCCAGATCTTCTGCAGTCAGAGGTGCAGTGTACCACAGTTTACCAGTTTTACCTTAAACCATCAATCCTGTAAACCACACAGTACTTGTGAGCACATATAATAAAACAAAAGTAGATTTATTTAAGAAAGAATAAAGATTTAACTAGAAACAAGAGAGAGTGGTGGAAACAAATTATTACAATACAAATCAAAATAATAAAACACAAATCTGGGTATACACTAATCAATAATTCCCTTTCCATTTAGTAAAGTAGATTTTTCTCTCCAATCTGTTGCTGAACTTCCTGGTTTCTCAAGAACCAGGGTACAAACATTCACGAAAGGCCGCCTGCTCTATAAGGGGGTTCCCCAGTGACTGGATACACAATGCATCTCCCTACTTTGTGTTATACTGAAAACAGCCATTTGTTTCTTCCACCAACAGGGTGAAACCCTGTCTCATTATAAAGTTTCTTTTTTACCTTTAAGTGGTTTTGGCTGTGTGTTGTTGCCTCTGATAGTTTCACACGCAAAGTCTTAGTATTGTTCAAGGCTAAACAATTGAGCCTTACATTGCATCACCAGTGGGGGCAACTCCCCTTGCTCAAATCAGCCAACACAGACACACATTATCTCCTGGTGACTAATTTCTACTCCATGTCCATAAAATATGCTTTCAATATCAGTACATAGATATTAGATATTACCCATACATACATTTCACAATGATTGTGAAGGTTGACAAGTTACAAGCTTTTGCAGATACCTTATGCATTGCTGGCAAGAGCATCTCTGACTCTCCAACCCCCAGATCTTCTTCTGAGGTGTCTGGTGCCCCACATGTACCAAACGTTGCTTGCCACGTAGGTCAGTCCCAAAAGCTCCATAGCTACAGCATTCCATGGGCATCTTTCTTCTACTCGTCAGCTAGAATAGATGCCTAACCAACTCAGGGCAGGTAATAACAAAGGCATGTTTACTAAAGCACACACTTAAGGTGTGGGGGGTGAGACAGCCAGACTGACTCAGGGCTACCCAGAAGGAGCTCCATGTATCTCAGAGCCAGAGAGAGGGATGCATAAAGGTCACATAGAGATCAAGAGCCTCAAACAAGACACACAAATAGATTGTCACTAGTCCTACTCTCTGACCCAGGCTATCATGCCTCCAAATCCCTCCTGTTAGCGTGTTTCTGCCAGGAGGCCTATGAGTCTTAATCCTTCCCTTAGAGACATGTCATAAAATAAAATCTTAAAAACAGAACATAAAGAGTTCTGAGCTACAGAACTCACCACTGATCTGCTTCCTGGCTTCTAGTTACATCTCAGCCTCTTTCTTTAGTCTGTATGTTGTATGGCTGGATTGCAATCACTTCTGGGCACAGACATTGTTCATTTATTTGTCTGGAAAGAGTCTAGCACACTTTTGGCACTTGATACAGAATATAATAATATTCACAAAAACAACTGTCTAGTCTCACTGATTCCTTCAATTGTGCTCATGACATAGGGCCCATCTGTGCATATATCTTTCTTAGCTCCCAGGAAAATCCAAAAGAGTGAGAATAGAACCTGGAACGATAGTTGGTGACGTTGAAAGCACAATATAATTGCCATACTAATCTGACTAATGATCTATCTAGTTATGTAGTTCATGTAGTTTCTTCCAAAGTCCAGACAGTTAGTGGCTGGCTTCTGTTCTGAAGCATAAAAGGTGTTGTTGGAGTTGTTATTATCATTTTATCTTGTGTAACTTGTGATATTTTATTATCCATGTCAATGACTAATTGTTTCTTGGACCCTGGATGTCTTTGGCATAATGACAGTGTGTGGCAGCGGCAAGCTGCACATACTAATTATTCATAGGGTAAAACAATTTTAATTGTGCTGCCTTTCATTGTCTCTGTATGTTGGAAAGGCTGAACAGAAGTGCCTAGTTAGTGTTCTGGGTGCTGCTTGCAGTGTGACACCGGGTGAGGACGCTGGAGGGCAGCTACACCCTGTTATCTGGGAGAGCCATTGGGCTCCTTTGTGCAGCACGCTCACGCTGCCCCTTTAAGGCTCCGCTGTGTTTGTGTTTGGCGATGTGGCGATTAAAGAACCCCCAGCCACTTCCCCATCCCCATGGTAACCCGATGCCATGGGGACAGACTGCCCTGCTGCTGGGCCTCCCAGCAACGCCGCACGCAGCCTCCAGCGGAAAAAGTACAGGAAGGAGGAAGGGACAAAGGAAACCGCAGACACGAAGAGTCAAAAAAGTGTCCCTGAGGGAGAGGCGCCCGGCCAGGGATGAAGAGAGCCAGCCCAGCCCCGAGGAAGCAGCAAAGGGAGCTGCAGGTAGGAAGCCAGGCTCAGGGACAGGAGCTAGGAGCTGGGGCCGAGAGGGGAACTGCACAGACTTGGGCAGAAGCTGAATGAAAGTGCAGCAGAGGAGCAGGATGGTGCTGGGGAAAGGGCAGGAGAGAGAAATGCCTATGCAGGGCTGGAGCTTGGAAGGGCAGAGGAAATGCCCTGGGAAACTGAGAAAGAACGAACTTTTTGCACGGGCCAGAGCCCTAGCACACAGGGCTGTGAACCTGTCCCATCTCAGAAGCTCAGCAGAGTGAGGCCTGCTCAGGGCCAGGAAAAGCCTGAGTGCAGCAGGTGGTAGTGCTGGGGACTCAGTGAGTGCCCCTGTTGTGTCTGATCCAGCAGTGAGTCCAGGGTCCAGAGCGGAGTGAGGGTGGCGCTTGTGTTGCTGAGCAGGCTGTCTTCAGAGTCTGACATAAAATTGACACGCTTGTGAAAATATCAGGGCACTTTTCACCAGTTTATGTTAGAACACGTCATACCAAGACAGCTGTGCTGAACTCCTGGAACCTTGGGGAGATCCTCACTTCTCAGATCAGGCCCAGCTTTGCTAACATCTAAACCAGGGATCGGCAACCTTTCAGATGTACTGTGCCGAGTCTTCATTTAGTCACTCAGTTTTAAGATTTTGCATGCCAGTCATACATCTTAACGTTTTTAGAAGGTCTCTTTCTATAAGGCTATAATATATCACTAAACTATTGTTGTATGTAAAGTAAATAAGGTTTTTAAAATGTTTAAGAAGCTTCATTTAAGGTGAAATTAAAATGCAGAGCCTCCCGGACCACTGGCCAGGACCCAGGCAGCGTGAGTGCCACTGAAAATCAGCTTGCCTACCCCTGATCTAAACAAAGGGATTTCCGCTTTTTTGCACACACAGACTCCTGCTCTTAAATCCTCTAGTGTAGCACAACTATCATTATTTGCTGTGTGCTGAATACTGAGCACTGTACGGAACCAGTAGGCATTGGCTTTGCCCTTCAAAGGTTTACAGTCAAAGTTATTGCTGTTGTAGAATGTCAGTTACAATCTACTCTAGTGGTAGTGTTCAGCTAGTGAAGCTTATATATCCAAGGTATAGATGATTGCTATGATTTAGTTATGGATAATGCTGAGACTGTCGAATCTGATTTATCTGCCAGTCTAATCAGTCTGGCTCCTGGTCTGGGCATTTGTAATGAGCACATCACCATATGGTCTGAATGTTGTCAGTTCCGCTACCACAGTGATGAGTGCAGGTTAAATGCCAGTAAGGTAGAGAGGCTGACCTGTATGGTATGTCTACATGAGCTGGGAGATATCATTCCCAGCTTGATTAGATATATACATGCTAGTTCTGAGTGAGCCAGTGCTGAAAATAGAAGTGTAGCCTTGGTGGTGGGAGTGATAGGAAAGGCTAGTTACCTGAGTATCTACCTAGGGTTTCATATGGGATCAGACTCAGACAGCTACACTTCTACTGTTAGCATGCTAGCTCTGTTAGAGCTAGTGTGGGTCTGTCTTCTTGTATACCTCCAGCTCCAGTGTAGACATACCTATAGAAACAGCCTTTGAACCAATTGTATTCACCTACCCTTACCTTGCAATGCAAGAGTGTGTCCTGCCAGTGCTGTGTATTATGATTATTATCCATTTGTGGAAGCAATTGTGAGATAGCTAATGGCAAGAGATGCGCTTATTTTCTGATCTGAAGATCCATGTCCTTCCCAGTATCCTGTGGAGAATTCCATAACTATGGTCTTGATGCCTGCATGGCCCAATATCCTCCCTGCACTTATGGTTTTCACTCTTGATACCATCCACTCTACAGCCCCAAGTACTCTAGAAGCTGTACGGTAACAGAGAGGCAAACTCTAATATAGTAGCAAAGAGTCCTGTGGCACCTTATAAACTAACAGATGTACTGGAGCATGAGCTTTCGTGGGTGAATGCCCACTTCGTCGGATGCATCCAGACTAACAAGGCTACCCCTCTGATACTCTAATATAGTGAAGTCCAGACTAATTTAAGGCCTTGAAGAGCCAGGGACAGTTGTAGACTAGTGGACTGTTATATTAATTTTGATGGGAAACTTGGGCCCAGGGAGTCCAATGTGTTAACATCACCTTGTCATTGTACAACACCAAGCAGTCTCACAAGACTCGGGGTTTTGAGTGCCTGCTTAATCCCATGGCAAACATGCCATTCTTTGGTTTTAAGCCTTTTATTAACCATACAAGAAGAAGAAAACTGTTAAAGCCTTTGAAATGTAAAGTATTGAGTAAGGGTTTCATTTTAACAATATCCTTTGTTCACTTTCCCTTTACCACCTTGTTCACCTTTCCCTTTTTTAAAGCAGAAAGTGCCTGTTTGACAATCTCTTGGATGGCATTAAAGAACTGTTTGGGTGGTGGGAGGGGAGAAGAAATTAGATGAGATGTTGTTGCCAAAGCCTGATCCTGCTTTCTCAGAGACAAACAGAGACAAACAGGCAAAGAAAAGGCCAGCAAAGAGAGAAAATGCAGCTTCTATCTCTGGTGCTCTTACCTGTGTTTCTCCCTGCTGGAGAAACGCAAGCCCAGTGCATAGTCTGATCAGTCACTCTGAGGCCATGTCTAGACTATGCGCCGTATCGGCGCGTTAAAATCGATTGCTCGGGGATCGATATATCGTGTCTAATCTAGACTGGATATATCGATCCCTGAGCGTGCTTATATCGATTCCGGAACTCCACTAACCCCAACGGAGTTCCGGAATCGACATGGCGAGCCGCGGACATCGATCCCGCGCGGTGAGGACGGGTGAGTAAATTGATTTTAGATATTCGACTTCAGCTACGTTATTCACGTAGCTGAAATTGCGTATCTAAAATCGATTTTACCCTGTAGTGTAGACCAGCCCTGAGACCTGGAAAATGTAATGGCCTGTTCCAGGCATTGCTTTTAGTTTCCTCCCTGGTCAGAAGCTCACAGCAGTGCTGCAAAATTGAGATGTTTATTAAAGAGAAAGCAAAAAGAAACAGGTAGGAAAGCAAAGAAATAAGGCGGGAAAAGGAAAAAAAGTCACATGAGAGGGGAGTAGCAGGAGTCCAATCTCACATTCTAGGTGGTGTTTGGGAGTTAGCTAGAGCTGCTGCAGCGTCAGCTGTGTCCCTTCCTGTGGCTCAGTTCATCTTTCAGGAGCAGGCTGATGAAGGCCAAGCAACATCATGGTAGATATCATAGAATACCAGGGAAAGGATCTCAGGAGGTCATCTAGTCCAGCCCCCTGCTCAAAGCAGGACTAATCCCCAGATAGGTCTTTGCCCCAGATCCCTAAATAGCCACCTCAAGAACTGAACTCACAACCCTTGGTTTAGTAGGCTAAGGCACAAACCACCAAGCTATCCCTCCCAGCCATTGAATTAAAGCTTGCTCCTTCCAGTTCACTCTCTCCCAGGCAGGCAGCCAATTTCCCCCCAAAGGCTTTATTTTTAAGGATGCCAAAAGGCAAAGACAGGCAGGACAGCCCATCTCCTCATTTTACTCACCAGTTAGACCTACTTTCCAACACACCAGTTTTGATCCATTGATTTCCAGTCCCACACTTCTTTTGTTTACCAGAAAACTGAACAGAGCTCCTGAGTTATGTTACTAGACCTTTTAGTTTGTATTAATTCCTTCTGTTTTTTTTTTGCACCTTTTCCCATCAACATTTATTGTTACAGGTGTGTGAAACATTTTATAAACTTGTATCCACTTTCTCACAGTTAAGCTCACCATTGGGGTAGGCCTGTATCACAGATTCACAGGATTGGTGCTACTTGGAACAGTCTCTTAGAGGAAACCCACTGATGTTTCAGACCCCCAAGGAGTCTCACTCTTCCTTCAGGATAGGCCACACAGCCTCACCGCCTCCTGAGAGTGAACCTCTGGGGTTTGAGCACTCCTACCTCACATTGTGAGCTCTGCTCAGTGAGTCCAGCTGAGACGGACTCTAGGGAGAAATTTGTCCAGTCTTTGGGGATTGGTGCATGTCAGCATGTACTGCCAGTGACACTCAAGTTAGCATTTTCAAAATAGTCAGGTTTATTAGTCAAACTGGAACACAGCATTGAAAGTCATTAGGTTAGCACAGAGAAATGAAGGTCCCTTGTGGTCATTCCAGAGAGATCCACCAGCCAGACTTTGGTAAACTCCATTTTCAGGCTTTCTTTTTTGCTGTCTGAATTCCTTCCTTAGTCAGTCCCTAGGTTTCTTACTTGGTTCCTGTGAAGAGAGTTTCCCAGCCTCCTCCAGAAGCCAGCTCTTATTCCTGGTCTAGTCCTTTGTTCTCCAGGCAGGGCCATGCTGAGTTCAGAACATCCTGCTGTGGAGTGTTGAATCATGAGTCACTGCAGCTTGCCTTGTCTCTTTGGCCCCCTTATTGATCAAGGTCGGTTTCAACCAGTTTCTTAACAACTCTTCATTCTACCTAGATAGTGATGTGACATATGCATCTATGTCTCTTAGTCTGCCATGAGAGCAAACTTAATTCTTTTATCCTCAAGTGGATAGCAATACAACACATAGGGGAACCCGAGGTTCATATGGGATTCATAAAAAATAGTACAAAAATTCCCATTTTTGCTAAGCCGGTCAGGCCTCAGTCATTACCACAGGGCTTAGCACATGTTAGTATTGTGGGGGAGGTGGATGGTGAGGTTAGATATTGTTGGAAACAGTTTTTCACTAACATTTCTGGTCACTTTGCTAAAGTATCAGTAAGTTGTGGCTATGGGTAACAATGTTGGTATGAAATAACGGGTTTTTTGAACACTAAAACGGTTATTGCTTGCTTAGGGTGGCTGGGGTTGCATTCTGTGATTACACTGTTACGTCACTGTGACAAAGTGGGAATGTTCTTAATGTTTTCTCTGAATACTGTGCGTGCCTCAGTTTCCCCTGTGTATTACTCAAGTATCTAGGCGGTGGGATAAGGGTTTGTGATCATTGCACAGACCCCTAGAGGGCAGGTGTAACTGCTGACTGCCTGCCTGGGAACAGAGAATGGCCAGCTCTCTATCCTGGCAACTGATGGTCAGTCTTCTGCAAGGAGCCAGCCAAAGGTGTTGGAGAAGAAAGAGACCAGGTGACCTGTTTGCCTGGGAAAGAGACAAAACACAGAGGTGGGGCTGCTGGAAGCCCATCAGTCTCCTGGTATAGGACTTGGGGGGAGAGCCCAGGACTCTGGATCCCCCCAAGGTGTGAACCAGCTGAGCGGTGGAGAGGCTAACAGAGGGAGTTTGACTGGGAGTTCGCCTGGGGAGAGCCTTCTGAGGCTTTCATCTTGCAGGCTTCTCTGAGTAGTTACTGCAACAGCTGAGGAAGCTCTTAGAAGGAAGGTAATATGGATGATGAGCAATCAACTGTTGTGACCTGCACAGAAAGTGCCATGTTTGTCTTTGTTCCTCAGGACAGAAGTGACTTTGTCTGTACAAAGTGCAAGCTGGACTCCATGTTGGAAGAGAAGGTTCATGGTCTGGAAAAACAAATATCAACCCTGTGTTGCATAAGAGAAAATGAAGATTTCCTTGACAGCCGTCAGAATATGCTTCTACAGGCACAACATTTTGAAGAATCAGAGCAGGCTGCGCAGTGGGGACAGAAGAATGGTGAAGAAATTTGGCAGCATGTGACCTCCAGAAGAAGAAAGAGGAGCATCCATGTACCAGCAATGCAGATATAGATGAGCAACCATTTTCATGTTCTTTCTACAGGTACTAATGCGGAGAGTGGACTAGATGATACATCTGAGGGAAGGGAGCAGAAGGAGACTCCACCAGTTGGAAGGCGTGAGATGCACTGTCCTCGGGATGGGGGTTCCATGACCACTGCTCCCCAGAGAAGGAGGTGGGGGAGGGGAGTAGGGGACTCCCTCTTCAGGGGAACTGAGTTATCTATCTGCTGTCCCGACCGGGAAGACTGAGAGGTTTGCTGCTTGCCAGGAGCTCGGATTCACGATGTGATGGAGAGACTGCTGAGACTCATCAAGCCCTTGGATCACCACCCCTTCCTGCTTCTCCACGTGGGCACCAGTGATACTGCCAAGAATGACCTTAAGCGGATCACTGCAGACTACGTGGCTCTGGGAAGAAGGATAAAGGAGTCTGAGGCGCAAGTGGTGTTCTCGTCCATCCTCCCTGTGGAAGGAAATCGTGGAAGTCAATGAATGGCTACGCAGATGGTGTTGGAGAGAAGGCTTTGGATTCTTTGATCATGGGATGGTGTTCCAATAAGAAGAAGTACTAGGCAGAAACAGGCTCCCCCTAACGAAGAGAGGAAAGAGCATCTTCACAAGCAGGCTGGCTAACCTAGTGAGGAGGGCTTTAAACTAGGTTCACCGGGGAAAGGAGACCAAAGCCCTGGGGAAGTCGGATACCAGGCGAAAGCACGAGCAGGAGAGCACCAGAGGGGAGGATTCCTGGCTCATACTGAGAGAGCAGGACAATCAGCGAGTTATCTTAAGTGTATTTAACAAATGCAAGAAGCCTGGGAAACAAGCAGGGAGAACTGGAAGTCCCAGAATAGTCAAGGAATTATGATCTGATTGGAATAACAGAGACGACGTGGAATCTGATTAGATTAACAAAGACTAGAGGGGAGGGATAGCTTAGTGGTTTGAGTATTTGGCCTGCCAAACCCACGGTTGTGAGCTCAATCCTTGAGGAGGCCATTTAGAGATCTGGGGCAAAAATCTGTCAGAGGATTGGACTGTATGACCTCCTGAGATCCCTTCTGCCCCTGATATTCTATGATAACTCATGTGACTGGAGTACTGTCATAGATAGATATAAACTGTTAAGGTGGGGGAGTTGCACTGTGTATAAGAGAACAGTGTGACTGCTGAGTGCTCCAGTATGAAACTGCAGGAAAAACCTGAGAGTCTCTGGATTAAGTTTAGAAATGTGAGCAACAAGGGTGATGTCATAGTGGAAGTCTGCTATAGACCACCAGACCAGATTGACAAGGCTTCTTTCTGGCAACTAACAGAAGTTACTAGATCGCAGGCCCTGGTTCTCACAGAGGACTTCAATCACCCCAATATCTGCTGGGAGAGCAATACAGCAGTGCACAGACAATCCAGGAAACTTTTGGAAAATATAGGGGTCAATTTCCTGGTGCAAGTGCTGGAGGAACCAACTAAGGGCAGAGCTCTTCTTGACCTGCTGCTCAGAAACAGGGAAGAATTAGTAGGGCAAACAAAAGTGGATGGGAACCTGGGAGGAAGTGACCATGAGATGGTCAAGTTCAGAATCCTGACACAAGGAAGAAAGGAGAGCAGCAGAATATGGACCCTGGATCCAGGAAAGCAGACTTTGACTCCCTCAGGGCACTGATGGGTAGGATCCCCTGGGAGAATAACATGAGGGGGAAAGGAGTCTAGGAGAGCTGGCTGTATTTTAAAGAATCCTTATTGAGATTGCAGGAACAAACCATCCCAATGTGTAGAAAGAATAGTAAATATGGCAGGCGACCAGCTTGACTTAACAGTGAAATCCTTGCTGATCTTAAACACAAAATAGAAGCTTACAAGAAGTGGAAGACTGGACAAATGTCCAGGGAGGAGTATAAAGATATTGCTCAGGCATTCAGGAGTGAAATCAGGAAAGCCCAGTCACACTTAGAGTTGCAGCTAGCAAGAGATGCTAAGAGTACTAAGAAGGGTTTCTTCAGGTATGTTAGCAACAAGAGGAAAATGTGGGCCCCTTACTGAATGAAGGAGGCAACCTAGTGACAGAGGATGTGGAAAAAGCGAGTGTACTCGTGTTTTTTTGCCTCTGTCTTCACGAACAAGGTCAGCTCCCAGACTACTGCACTGGGCAGCACAGCATGGGGAGGAGGTGACCAGCCCTCTGTGGAGAAAGAAGTGGTTCCAAACTATTTAGAAAAGCTGGATGAGCACAAGTCCCTGAGGCTGGGTGCACTGCATCTGAGGGTGCTAAAGGAGTTGGTGGATGTGATTGCAGAGTCATTGACCATTATCTTTGAAAACTCATGGTGATAGGGGGAGGTCCTGGATGACTGGAAAAAGGCTAATGTGGTGTCCATCTTTAAAAAAGGGAAGAAGGAGGATCCGGGGAACTACAGGCCAGTCAGCCTCATCTCAGTTCCTGGAAAAATCATGGATCAGGTCCTCAAGGAATCAATTCTGAAGCACTTAGAGGAGAGGAAAGTGATCAGGAACAGTCAGTATGGCTCTGTGGATGAGGGGAAAGCAGTGGATGTGTTATTCCTTGACTTTAGCAAAGCTTTCGATACGGTCTCCCACAGTATTCTTGCCGGCAAGTTCAAGAAGTTTGGGCTGGATGAATGGACTATAGGGTGGATAGAAAGCTGGCTAGATCGGCGGGCTCAATAGGTAGTGATCAACGGCTCCACGTCTAGTTGGCAGCCAGTATCAAGTAGAATGCCCGAAGGGTTGGTCCTGGGGACAGTTTTGTTCAAATTCTTCATTAATGATCTGGAGGATGGCGTGGACTGCTGCCTCAGTAAGTTTGTTGATGACACTAAACTGAGAGGAGTGGTGGATATGCTGGAGGGTAGGGATAGCATGCAGAGAGACCTAGACAAATTAAAGGATTGGGCCAAAAGAAATCTGATGAGGTTCAACAAGGACAAGTGCAGAGTCCTGTACTTAGGATGGAAGAATCCCATTCACTGCTACAGACTAGGGACCGAATGGCTAGGCAGCAATTCTGCAGAAAAGGACCTAGGGGTTACAGTGGACGAGAAGCTGGATATGAGTTAACAGTATGCCCTTGTTGCCAAGAAGGCTAACGGCATTTTGGGCTGTCTAAGTAGGAGCATTGCCAGCAGGCCAAGGGACGTGATCATTCCCCTCTATTAGACATTGGTGAGGCCTCATCTGGAGTACTGTGTCCAGTTTTGGCCCCCAAACTACAAGAAGGATGTGAAAAAACTGGAAAGAGTCCAATGGAGGGCAACGAAAATGATTAGGGAGCTGGAGCACATGACTTATGAGGAGAGGCTGAGGGAACTGGGATTGTTTAGTCTGCGGAAGAGAAGAATGAGGGCGGATTTGATAGCTGCTTTCAACTACCTGAAAGGGGGTTTAAAGAGGATGGATCTAGACTGTTCTCAGTGGTAGCAGATGAGAGAACAAGAAGTAATGGTCTCAAGTTGCAGTGGAGGAGGTTTACGTTGGATATTAGGAAAAACGTTTTCACTAGGAGAGTGGTGAAGCACTGGAATGGGTTACCTAGGGAGATGGTGAAATCTCCTTCCTTAGAGGTTTTTAAGGTCAGGCTTGACAAAGCCCTGGCTGGGATGATTTAGTTGGGAATTGGTCCTGCTTTGAGCAGGGGTTTGGACTAGATGACCTCCTGAGGTCCCCTCCAACCCTGATATCCGATGATTCTATGATTCTAAGGTGGACTTTGCCGTAACTTCCTGCTTTCTGTGTTAACAAGACCTGTACTATGCTGTGTTTCCGTCAACTAATAAACCCTTCCATTTTACAGTGCTGGCTGAGAGTCACTCCGGACTGCAGAGTGGGGGTGGAGGGCCCTTTGGCATGTTAAGGCTTCCCCTAGGTGGACTCCCTTCAGGGAACTCACAGTGTGGAACAGGGTGCTGAATGCTGCAAGGTCAGAGCCAGGAAGTGCTGAAGCCAAGGAGGCTTTGCCTTGGTGAAATTGTGCCCTGAGGGGAGACACACTGCACTAGAGTCCTGACTGACTTCGTTCAGAGATGTTCCAGAGCACCGAGACTAACTTCATGACAGTGGGGCTTATGCAAATGAAGTTATGAGCAGGGCTTCCTTGCCATGGAACTCCCATCTCACCACAAAATACAGAGATTTCTAGCCCTCCTAATTAACAAAGGAAACCTTTGACATGTAACCTAAATGTAACCAATGCAGTGCAGTCTGTCTGAGTCTGGGTCTGAAGGAATATCCATGAGAGGTGCAAATAGTCCCACTCATCTCAATGGGATGTTAACTCTGAAACCTAAAGATGCTAATTTAAATGTCAGCGTTGTTAGCTGTGTCATTGCTGGTCCTGTTGTCAGGAACTTCCAACTAATGTATTATTCCCACTGTCTCAAACCCCTCCAATGCCTCCCCAGGTGCTGAAAACTCCAGCTGTTCTCTATTCAGCTTACAAATCTCTAGCTACCCTCCTTTCCCCCCGCTCCCCCCGGCAACATCCACAATGCAGTTATGCACTGAGTGCACAAAATCAAACAGCATATGCAAAACTGAAAATGGGGATGGGCAATGTAAAATATATGGAATTGAGTCTGATAGGGGATACTGTGCTCAGTGTATTTTTCACTGTCCTGTTGAGTGAACCAGCTGTTTTTGAGAGCACAGGCAATGAAAGGTAGGAGGATGAAGTCAGGTGCCTGAGGACCACTGAAGTCAGTGGGAGCTGGGCACTAAAATCCCTTCACCCCCTTTAAAGCTCCAGCCTAAAAATAATGTTTTACATTACAAACATTTTGTACTGATTTTTTTTGAACAGCTCTAGTACCGCAATGGGAAGAGGCCCCTCTACTTTGACATCCACATTGCAGAGATGCATTCTCAGCATTATTGATATTGGTATTGTAATGCTTCCTTGCTAAGTTTTCTCCATAGATCTCAAAGCTCCTCACAAGGGAAGGTGAGTGTCATTATCCCCAGTGTAAAGGACATGACTTGCCTGTGATCACACAGCAGATCGGTGGCTGAGCCAGTAATAGAAACCCGATCACCCAGACCAGCATCCTACTTCAGTCTTCCTCCCAACTGCCTCTGCAGGTAGGTTCTCGAGTGGTGGGTCACTGATCATTCCAAACAGTCACTGTAAACTGTTCACCTTATGTTTGACCTGCATGACTCTGGGCTCGGTCTTTGCTTTATCTGTTTGTAAAATGTAGAAATGGGAAAGATGCACCACAACTAATGCCTTCTGCCTTCCCCACTCTAGCCGGCTAGTGCAGGATTGTTTCTTTTGGTATGTTTTCTAGTTTTTTTATCCAGTCTAGTTTATGCTGTATTAAGTTTATGCAGTCTACTTTCCCTCGAGACTATTCCACAGTGTAATAAATCTCAGCATTAGGAATTTTTTCCAGATATCCATCCTAAATTTTCCTCATTAATCCCAGTTTGCCCCCTCGTCTCACCCTATACAGTTCTTCCACTTCCCCAGTTTTTAAACTCATCAAATACATAGAAATCACAGATCAGGTCAACATGTCAGGAAATTAGGACAGATTTATAAAGATGCAGATAAGTGCCTAGGGCATTACAAACTAAGTGACTTATGTACATCGCTCCCACTGACCTTACTGGCTTTTGTGAATCACACTAGGCACCTAACATTCCTTATAGTGTTTTCTAACATAACTCCTTCCAGCCCCAGTGCAGCTCAGCATCCAGGACACAAAGGTGGCTTGAAGACTACTCATCTCGCCCCCAGGGTGTGCTGGGCTGCTAAGAGATACAGCACATACCCTCACCCTAAGTTCTTCTAATGGTTCCTCATAAACTCATACTCCAGCTCTGAATTCTGTCTGCTCTGCCAAGGCCCTTCTGGTATGAAGTTCCCTTACCTGCATATGGCATTCCAGGTTTGGTCTCCCTACAGTTTATGAAAATAGACTACTTATCTCCCTATCCCATGGTGCACTGCACTTTATGCAGCCAACAATTAACATAAGAATACAGAAATGGCCCAACCAGTTGTGTTGACATTCTTTGACACTATGTCACATTGCAAGCTCATACCAACTTTGTTGTCCACAGCCTCCACTCCACCAGGCCTCTCTCACTACTGCGTCTTTGCAAGTGTCTCCCTCCTTTACGTATATGTGTGCTGCATTTTTGCCCAAGATTGATTACATGCGGTTTTCTAGGGTCAGTCATACTTTGTCATTTTCTTCTCATAGCTCTAGCCTTTCTAGATCCATTTGTATTATTTCTCTGTCATAGACAACATGTGAACATTTCACAGTTCACTGTAATCAGTTTAGCAAAGACTTCAGCACAAAGAGTTTCCAGGTGTGTTGGTTTACAACAGTCTGTTCTCACCCTGATCTCTTACCTACTCACAAAACCCCTTACCATCTGCTATGCTCCGTGGATGTGCAATTGCTTCCCAGTTAAGGCACACACCTGCAAGTGGGGGGAGGTAACAGAAGTCTTACGCTGGTCAGAATTCCATCAGTAGGGGTAGAAACCTGCAGCTCAAGTTGCTGTCATGCCATCGAATAGAGCCTCCAAAAGTACTTCCAAAGGCTCCCAGCAAAAAGAGGCAAGCTAAGATCTGATAAACAGAGGCAAGGTGGGATATTTCTAAAGATAAAATTAGGAGAAAACATTAAACAATAAAGAAGTTTAAAACAATGCTGCATAAAAGCTCTAAAAATAGATAGAAACCAGAACTGGGCAAAGGAGGAAAATAGGACAGATAAAATGGAAAAAGATTATTTTTTCTACTTCCCCCACCCCTTTGTGCTGCTATGCTACAGGTTTCAAGGACAAACTCTCCAGGGCAACAGCTATCTGCTTACATGGCCGTAAAGCCACAAGCAAACTCTTTTTAATTTAAAAACAGCATCAGGGACATAGTTAAACTTTAATCTTTCAGACTTGAAATAAATTACCCTCTATCAAAAATTGCCTGTTGGAACAATTTAGCAAGGGTTGTGATGGATTCTCCATCCCTGGCACTTTTTAAAATTACGATTGGATGTTTTCAAAAAAAAACCTGCTCTAAGAATTACTTTGGGGAAGTTCTGTGGTCTATGCTATACAGGGACTCAGACTATTGTCTTGTGATCACTATGGTCCTTTCTGGCATTGGAATTTATGACTCTATTAACATAAAGCCACACTAAAGGGGAAAGCCAATCATTTTATTTAGTCACTTCCCTTTATTTTGTGTTCTGTGAATTCTATAGGACTGAAGTTAGTTTGTTAGTACTGGAGATGCTAAGGACTGTCCTGTCTCTTTCCCCCCAAGCAGGGATGCATACCAATGGAGCATCAGAGCACCAGTCTAGAATTGTCTAGTTCTAGACTCCATCCTACAATCCTACCATGGGAATCTAGTTCTCTATTGCTTAGGTGTCATGTTTGTCACATTCTGGCTGGCTGGTTTGGAAGACAAAGGCCATGACTTTTTGTGACCAACACAAAAAGTCATGGCCTTTGTCTTCCAAACCAGCCAGCTATAGAACAAGTCTCTTTCCAGAATTTGTGTAAACTGGACTCGCTAAGTTGAGTGGGGTGGACAATGGGACAGTGACCTGGGTTTTTTGAATAATTTTTAACGAAAGTTAAATCATTCAGACTTGTACAGGGCTCGTATAATAGTGGACTGAACTGAATTTTAGATTCCCATGTATTACATGAATGTCTCTTCCTGTACCAGCTCAGAGGGTGCCTGTGAAGTGTTGAATAAAGATGTTTCTAGATAACTGCAGCCCTATAAAAACCATGTAATTTAGGAATGTGTAACAGGCTTTATTGGAAGCCACTGGTTTATTACATTTCTGTGTCTCTTCTATATGAATGTAGGTGTTTAATGATCCTCTTATGCTTTTTAAATAATTACTGACCATTCTGTAACACTTTTCTAATGAGAAACACACTTAATACCTATTATTAAAACCCGAGTGCCAAGGCTCCTTTACATTAAAAATAAAAAGATGACTCCCTTATTTTTTACTGTAACAAAGCCACAGCTTTCCACATAACAGCCACAAAGCCACAGCTTTCCCCAGAACAGCCATAGCTTTCCCCATGACAGCCAACCACCTTTCCCCAATGGGGATATGGAGAGAAGCAGGGAATGTGAGGGAAAGCTAAATCATTTAGCTCTTTGCCTGGTCTTGTTCAAGGGATGCTGAGATGAGCCTGTCAGGGTTGCAGTGGTTAATCCTATTCCAGGATTTAGTTCTGTCTTTGTTAGTGTTGGAGATGCTGAGATGACCCTGTCAGGGATGCAGAGGACAATCCTAGATCTGTGTTTCTGGAGTGTCTCTCTTAGAGCTGGGGATGAGATATGGATCATATCCAGAATTACTCTCTCCCCCCACTCCCCATGGAAGGAGGAGGATGCTGAGAATAGCCTGTTTTCCTGAGCAGTGAGATGGATTGTAGCTCCAGGTTTTCCCTCTGCCCCTGTAGCTGCACAGAAATAGCAGGATGCTGAGATTAACCCTGCAGTGATGCAGAAGGTATGTGCTTTTTCAGCTCTGGTACTGATGCTGTGCTTGTAGTGAGGTCTCTGTGGCGCAATGGACGAGCGCGCTGGACTTCTAATCCAGAGGTTCCGGGTTCGAGTCCCGGCAGAGATGATCTCCAGGCAGGTGTCTTTTATTTTGCACTCATTCAGGTAAGGATGTAAGTTAATATTTATTTCAATCTAGAGGGTTTTAGAATGAAAAGAATGACTTTGCCTGATAACCTCTATACTGCTATCCCTATCAGCCCTCTCCTCTGTCATGTCTGTGCACAGGCTTCTTTGATTCATATTTTTGCCTCGCAGTATTTCCCACTGTTAGTTTTTTCCCTTTTGTTATCTCTTGCATGCTTTGATATTTTAGCCCCACCTGTTCTTTAAATACTGCAGCAATGTCACAATGCACAGATTGCTGCTTTTTGTTATCAGAAGATATTTTCACAAGAATACTATGCTTTTTAGGAAGAAGTCAAAGGGACAGATTTTTTTTTAGATCCCTTTGTTTTAATTGTTATTTCCCTGGATAAATCTGGTCTCTGCTCATTTCATGTGCATGGTTGTATTTTAAAAGCTAGCTTTCTCTGCCCGATAATGAATTGTAGCCCCTGACCACAGACTTCCTACCCTGTTCCCACACTCTGTGTATTTTGATTTTTTCCTGCATGTGAGGTTTCTGTGCTTGTTGGATTCCCTTTCCATTTTCTCATCATGCTTAACAATTTATAGAACAGAAAACTGCATTTACTATGACAGATTTCAGAGCTGCCAAGTTTTGTGATGCTCCATGTGTGACATTTTATGCAACTTAATTAATCAACTAAATTGCATATTTATGACTTCCCTTATGACCATATTCAGTTACTGGCCCACCCAGCCTGGGGGCAGGATGTGGAACTGCACAAAATTGCATCTGGGGTAGGTGTGTGGGGCTGGGTCCTGGAAGCTGGTAACTGTTTGTGACATGAGTGCTGGCATGTTGGAAGCGGTGAGTGTTAGACCTGCTAGAGAAAGGGCTATTTGCTGGTTGCCTGTGGATGCTGGAAGGCCTGGTGGTTGTTTGCTGGCTGCTATGGTGCTATTGGGGTGACTGGTGCTGGAGTGTGGGTGGTTGGGGCTGGCTGGAGGTGGTGGAGTGCTGCTTGGGTGTCTACAGTTAGGGCAGATGGGAGAGTGGAGTTGTGTGACTGGGTGCTTAGGGGTGTCTTGTCTGGTCTCTGGGGTGGTGATGGGAGGAGTGTGAGAGTGACCAGCTGGATACTAGGATGGTGCTGGTGAGGAGGGGGCGGAGGGTGTGGCTGACTGGGGTATGATACATGCAGGGCCAGCGCTTCCATTTAGGCGACCTAGGCAATGGCGTAGGGCGCCAGGATTACTCGGGGGCGGCATTTTGCCGGGGGGGAGCCAGGCGGCTCCGGTTGACCTGCCGCAGGCGTGCCTGCGGAGGGTCCGCTGTTCCCGCGGCTCTGGTGGACCTGCCGCAGGCATTCCTGCGGACGGTCCGCTCGTCCCGCGGCTCCAGTGGACCTCCCGCAGGCACGCCTCCGGCAGCTCCACCAGAGCCGCGGGACCAGCGGGCCCTCCGCAGGAACGCCTGGGGCAGCTCCACTGGAGCCGCGGGAACAGCACGCGGGGCGGCAAAATGGGCTGTGTGCCTAGGGCGCCAAAAACACTGGCGCCGGTCCTGGATACATGCATGCTGTGTTGTATTACAGCAGTGCTTTCGGGGCCCAACCAAGATTGGGGATTGTAAGCTGGCAAGGCTGTCCCAATGCATCGGGGCGGAGCACGCCTCCTCGCAATTTAGGTCTGCTACAGTGGGGGAATTAGTGATTCACAAGGGGGCTGTCCTTCAAGCAGGGTAGGCCATACACAGTCTGGGCTCTGGCTGGTGACCTGGGCAGGCTGCAACAGTCCATTCACCCAGCCCTTAGGCAGGGCAGGGCAGCCCACAGTTAGGGCTCTGTCCAGCAATCAGCCAGAGCTATCGTACCAGCCCAGTGTAGGGGCTCAGGCACCACAGTCTCTGGGGCTCAGGTTTGGGATGAGCGCCACACACAGTCTATGGGGCTCAGTAAGGGTTTGAGCACCACACGCAGTCTGTGGGGCTCAGGTCTGGGGTGAATGCCACACGCAGTCTATGGGGCTCAGGTCTGTGGTGAATGGCACACGCAGTCCATGGGGCTCAGGTTTGGGGTGAGGACCACACACAGTCTATGGAGCTCAGGTTTTGGATAGAGTACCACACGCAGTCTATGGGGCTCAGGTAAGGATTTGAGAACCACACACAGTCTATGGGGCTCTGGTAAGGGTTGAGTGCCACATGCAGTCTATGGGGCTCAGTTTTGGGGTGAGCACCACACGCAGTCTATGGGGCTCTGGGTGGGGACCTGCATGAATACTTCTAAGCTTAATTACTAGCTTAGATCTGGTACACTGTCACCAGCCAGAATTTAGTGTCTGGCACACTTTCTGTTCCCCCAAAACCTTCCCTGGGGAACACAGATCCAAACCCCTTGGATCTTAAAACAAGGAGAAATTAATCATCCCCCCTCCCCTCCCCCCAGACTTTCCCCTCCCTGGGTTGCCTTGAGAGGCTTCACACCGATCCAAACTCCTTGGATCTTAAAACAAGGAAAATCAATCAGATTCTTAAAAAGAAAGCTTTTAATTAAAGAAAGAAAAAAGTAAAAATTATCTCTGTAAAATCAGGATGGAAAATGCTTTACAGGATACTCAGATTCATATAGACCAGAGGGACCCCCACCCTAGCCTTAGATTCAAAGTTACAGCAAACAGAGGTGAAAATCCTTCCAGCAAAAAGAAACATTCACAAGTTGAGAAAACAAACATAAGACTAATCCGCCTTGCCTGGCTATTACTTACAATTTTGACACATGAAAGACTGATTCAGAAAGGTTTGGAGAGGTTGGATGTACGTCTGGTCCCTCTTAGTCCCAAGAGCGAACAATGAACAAAACAAAAAACACAAACAAAGACTTCCCTCCCCCAAGATTTGAAAGTATCTTGTCCCCCTATTGGTCCTCTGGTCAGGTGTCAGCCAGGTTTACTGAGCTTCTTAACCCTTTACAGGTAAAAGAGACATTAACCCTTAACCATCTGTTTATGACAGAGGCTCTAGTAAGGGTTGAGTGCCAAATGCAGTCTATGGGGCTCAGGCTTGGGGTGAGCGCCACACGCAGTCTATGGGGCTCAGGTTTGGGATGAGCGCCACACGCAGTCTATGGGGCTAAGTTTTGGGGTGAACATCACACGCAGTCTATGGGGCTCTGGTAAGGGTTTGAGCATCACACGCAGTCTATGGGGCTCAGATCTGGGTTGAACGCCACACACAGTCTGTGGAGCTCAGGAAAGGGATTGAGCTGAGGAGCACAGGCGGCCTACAGAGGGGTAGTACTGCCATCCCAGAGGTGGGATGGCAGCGGGGACGTGGGCCCACCCAACTCCACCACGTTCCAACCCAGGGCCCTATCAGTGGCAGAGCAGTCCGCCACTGGGTCAGCGGGGATCCGCCTGCAACACACTGACCTAGTTTCAGGCTCACTTCCCACCAGACTATTGCCTGATTCCTCTGAGTTGCTTCCTTCTCTCTCCCTCGGGCATATCTGTGTCCAGAGGTCAGCCTCAGTCTCCTCTGTGGACACTGCCAAGGGTAGCAGTAGCAGCTCCTCCGGATCGAGAGCATCGGAGCTCCCTGGAAACTCAGTTTCCCCGGGATACACTGCCAGGGGAAGTGGTAGCAGTGCCTCCATGTCAAGAATGTCAGGGCTCCCTGGAAGCTCAGTCTCCCCAGGGCAACAACAGTTCTCTTTGGTGCTCCACTCCAGCAGCAGGGAAGAAGCATCTGTCTCCTCCGGCAGCTCCCCCATAACTGAGCTGCTTGGAAGATCTTTTATACTTCCCCTTTCTTTCCTTCCCCTCTGCTTCCGGTGTGTGGGGCGTGGCCCTCCTGGCTCTGCCCACCAAGTGGCTTGCAGTGCTCCTTCCACGTCCACCTCTGAGGGGGGCCACGCTCCTCGCTACACTCACCACCCCATTAGGCGGAGCTCCCGATCTCTGGAGCTGCCTCACAGTCTGGAGTTCATCGTACCCGCAGGAGCAGGTCCTTTGTGAGCAGCCAAGACAGCAGGGCGGCGATAGTCGCAAAGTCTGGGATGAAGTGTCGGTAATAGCCCACGCGTCCTAGATATTGCCGGACCTGCTTCTTAGTAGTGGGAGCTGGTTGGTCATATATGGCCTCAACTTTCCCAACAAGAGGGCGCAGCTGACCTCGTCCCAGTGTGTAACTTAGATACATTGTTTCCTGCCACCCAATTTGGCATTTTTTTATGTTTGCAGTGAGACCAGACTCCCAGAGAGTTCTCAAGATGGCCACCACCTGGTTTAGGTGGTCCTCCCAGTGATAGCTGTAGATTACTGTCATCCAGGTAAGTGGCCATGTACTCAAGGTGAGGCAGGAGGAGACGATCCATCAACTTCTGGAATGTTGCAGGGGCACCATGGAGTCCGAAGGGCATTCTGGTAAAATGATACAGCCCACTGAGGGTGGCAAAGGCAGTTTTTTCCTTTGATTCTGGTGTCAGCAGGATCTGCCAATGTCCCTTAGTTAAATCCAGGGTTGTGATATACTAGGCCTTCCCCAGCTGGTCAAGTAATTCGTCCACCCGGGGCATCAGGTAGGTGTCAAAGCAGGATATCTCATTGACCATCCTGACGTCAAGGCAAAAACGACAGATCCCGTCTGGCTTGGGGACAAGGACAATTGGGCTTCTCCACTTGAGGATTTCTCATTTACCCCTAGTTCTAATGTGGACGAGACTATTTGTTCCATGGCCTCTTGCATATGGTGGGGGAGTGTTTGGGTAGTTCCTCGTACAACCTCTCCAGGACCGATGGTGATGGAGTGGTAGATCTGGATGGTTTGTCCAGGCATGGGGGTGAACATTCGAGGGAAGGCCTCAGTGAGATGTCTGGCTTGCTTCAACTGCTCGGCCAAGAGGGTGTCCTCCAGCAAGAGGTTCTCATGTTCAGTTCCAATGTGCGTCTGTAATAAGCCACTTGTCCCAAATCTGGACCTTAGCGTCCAAAATCTGGGTGCTTAGCATGAACCTCCAAGCTTATTACCCGCTTGGATCTTATCTCGCTGCCACCAATCAGGATTCTGAGTACCTGATAAACTCTCCCGGGTCTCCCCCAAACCTTTCCCTGAGGGGACCCCCAAGACTCAGAAACGTTGAGTCTCACACCAAAGGGAAAACAACCTCCTCCCCTTGTCTCCTCTTTATCTCATCCCCAGCTCTCCCTCCCTGGGTTATCCTGGGCGATAATGTACTTAACTCCTTGAATGCAAGACAGAGAGGGCAATTTACCTTCCCCCCTCTTTCCTCCCATGAGGCTATGCAGTCAAACCTAGTCAAGCTAACACAAAGAGATTTTCCCCCTCCCTTCGTTCCTTAGCCTTAACCAGAGAAAAACCTCAAACAGGTTTTAAAAAGAAAGCTTTATATAAAAAGAAAGAAAAAGACATAAACAGATAAACTCTGCATCAAGATGACAAATACAAGGCTATTGCTTATCAGAAAATATGAATAAACAGTCTGATTCAAAAGATAACCAATTTGAAACATTCCAGCAAGGTACACACATGTAAATACAAAATACAATATAAACCTATTGCTTTTCCTTTTGTACTCACAACTTGGTAACAGAAGGGTAGAAAGAAGCTTGGAGATAGAAAGAAAACCTCTTCCCTCATAGCCGAGAGAAAACAAAACAGAGCAAACAAAGCCAAACACACCCAGAAGTTCCCTCCCTCACTTTGAAAAATCCGGTTTCCTGATTGGTCCTCTGGTCAGGTGTTTGGTTCCCTTTGTTAACCCTTTACAGGTAAAAGAAACATTAACCCTTAGCTATCTGTTTATGACAGCGTCTGCCATCCCAGTTCTGGTTCGGGGTAGTTGGGAGTGACTGACAATTTGTCCCGCTCATGCCAGGGCTTTAACAGGTTCACCTGATGAATCTGGGGCTTTTTCTTCCAGTCTGACTGACAAGCCTCATAATTGACAGGGCCTGTCAATTGGGTGAACTCATATGGCCCCTGCCAGTGGGCCATCAGCTTCAACTCAGGTGAAGGAAGCAGGACAAGGACTCAGTCCCTGGCTCAAAGATCCACTCTCATGAACAGCAATTATACCCTTGTGCTTGGGCCTTCTGGGCAGCTTGGAGGGTCTCCTGGGCAAGGGTCCCAGCCTGAGTGAGGCACTCTTGGAGCTTAAACACACTGAAGCAACTTTTCAGCGCAGGACAGGGTCTGTCTCCATGTCTCCTACATGAGATCCATCAGACCTTGAGGCTGGCAGCTGTATAGGAGCTCGAAAGGCAAAAATTTGGTGGATGCCTGTGGCACCTCCCAAATAGCAAGCAGCAGTTGGGGGATGAGCTGATTCCAATGGCAGAGCTCCTCAGTGGGTAACTCCAGAGCATATTCTTTAGTATCCGGTTAAACTGTTCCACCAACCCGTCTGCCTGCAGGTAGTAGATGGAAATCAGGAGCTTTTTGATCCCCAGAAGAGCACACACCTATGATGGAGTAGGGAGTTTCTTGTTTTTTTCAGTGATTTGCATGCAGAGGGGGTGGAACGCAGTTTCCCTGGATGTTCTTGATTTAACGAGGTGATGGGAGAGGGAGTTTGTTGTTACAGAAGATCAGCGACGGAATTTGGGACCCCAGACAATGGCTGGAGAATGGATACCCCAGCAACTGGTGACTGGAAGGCGCAGCTCGGAAGTCACAGCTGGTTCTGGCAGCGGGAAGACAATGGGCTGTGAAGAGAGGACCCCAGTGACCTGACCAGCTGGTTCCAGCCAGAAGGGGAGAGAGGACGGCTGAGAGGAGAGGAGGCCCAGGCAACCCTGTTTACCTGGACAGAAGACAATGAACAGAAGCGGGGCTTGGAGGAGGTGATACCAGATGCCCGGCTGGAAAGCACTGTGTTCAGGACTGGAGGGAGAGAGCAGGTAGAGCCCACCTGGATGCAGGAGAGACTTAAAGGGAGGCCAGGCCTAAGGGCCCTGAGAGTTTCCTGTGCTGTGTTCAGACACTCAGTAAACCTTCCTGTTTTACACTGGCTGAGAGTCTCTCCGGTCTAGAGAACAAGGCTGCATTATTCCCTCTGGGAGTGGAGGCCACAGGGGTCCAGAGCGAGTGGACTCCCTGAGGGGGCCCACAGCAAGAGACAGGCATGTCAAGGCTCAGAGCGGTCCAGTTCCAGGAGGCAGCGGGGCTTAACCTCTGAGAGACAGTGAACCATATGGGGACAAGAGTCGGCATAACCTGTGAGTCCATGACAACAGCTCCTGGAGGAGCCGGGAGGTAAAGTTCGTCCCCTGATTGGAGAGTAATTCATGGGGCAGGCCCACTCAGGCAAAGATTTTGATAAGCTCTGCTGCTACGATATGGGCTGTGGCACTCCTCATGAAACCGAGTGGCATAGTCCAGAACTACTAGGATATATCAGAATCTGATGGCGCTCTTAACCAGAGGCTCCACCAAGTCCACGGCTATCCTTTCAAAAGGGGTTCCCACCAGCAGGAGAGGGGCCAGGGGTGCTCTGGATACCCCAGAAGGCATGTTCTGGGCAGGAGGCGCAGTGGTCCTTAGTGTCACAGTGTACACTTGGCCAAAAGAGATGGGACAGAACCCAGGCCCACGTCTTCTCCAGTTTGAGGTGGCCGGCTGCCAGGACATTGTGCGCCAGCCTTAACATGGCTCATCTATGCCATCGAGGGACCAGCAGCTGGGACCAGGGCTTGCAGATCCTGGGGTCCAGCTCAACTCAATACATCCGATCCCGGGTGAGTTCAAACCAAGGCCACGGTTGGCCCTCTGCACATCTACCATGATCCCATCCACACAGGACAGCTGCTCATAGGCATGCTTCACTGTAGGATCATCCCTTTGATCCTGGCAAAAGTCTGTTGCCACGTCTAGCCGAACATCTGCCTCCTTGGGAGGGATTGGCATGCCATTGTCCCTGGCAGTCTGATCCTCAGATGGGCCAGGTAGGTCGTTGAGCCCTGGTTCCCCTGACTCCACCTCCAGCCCACTGTCTCACCAGCTGGCCCCAATCCATGATGGCCTTTGCTGGAGTTGGGTTAGGAACAGATGCTGTCCCCCTTAGGTTCAGGTGGGCGGGTAATACCCATGTTCTCCACCGCGTGTAAGCTGGCGGTGTCATCCCTCCATGTCTGCATCTGCGGGGCGGGGCATGACTCCTCGCAATTTGGGTCTGCTACATCGGGTGAATTAGCAATTCAAAAGGGGGCCATCCTTGAAGCAGGGTGGGCGTACACAGTCTAGGCTCTGGCTGGTGACCCAGGCAGGCTGCAACACTCTATTCACCTACCCCTTAGCACCATTTTAGCACCAGATATTCCATAAAAAAGGGATTTTTTTTCTTGCAATGTCTCTGGTGGTCTGTGTCCTTTCTTTCCTTTCCCCGTGGTTTTCCAGTTTCCTATGTCCCTGCTCCTCCATTCTCCTTTCTCCTATATTGTCTCCATATTTGTCTCAATCTCCGCCCATTCTTCCTGTTGTATTAATTTGGATGGAATAAATGGGCCCAGAGAGTCAAAGGAATTAATGTGACCCCGTCACTGTACAACACTAGACAGTAAAGCAAGACTCTGGTTTTAAGTAGAGAGACCTCAGCCTGCTTAGTCCCATGGCAAACGCACTGTTAAAAATCTTTTTAACCTTTTACTAAAGATACAGATAAAGAAAGAAAAACAGTTAAAGCCTTTGTCAAGTATTAAGTAAGGCTTTTATTTTAACAACATAGAATCATAGAGGATTAGCGTTGGAAGAGACCTCAGGAGGTCATATAGTCCAACCCCATGCTCAAAGCAGGACCAACCCCAACTAAATCATCCCAGCCAGGGCTTATAGATTCATAGATTCATAGACTCTAGGACTGGAAGGGACCTCGAGAGGTCATTGAGTCCAGTCCCCTGCCCTCATGGCAGGACCAAATACTGTCTAGACCATCCCTGATAGACATTTATCTAACCTACTCTTAAATATCTCCAGAGATGGAGATTCCACAACCTCCCTAGGCAATTTATTCCAGTGTTTAACTACCCTGACATTTAGGAACTTTTTTCTAATGTGAGCTTTTGTGGGTGAATACCCACTTCGTCAGATGCAGGTCCTGCGTCTGACGAAGTGGGTATTCACCCACGAAAGCTCACGCTCCAAAACTTCTGTTAGTCTATAAGGTGCCACAGGATTCTCTGCTGCTTTTACAGATCCAGACTAACACGGCTACCCCTCTGATACTTTTTTCTAATGTTCAACCTAAATCTCCCTTGCTGCAGTTTAAGCCCATTGCTTCTTGTTCTATCATTAGAGGCTAAGGTGAACAAGTTTTCTCCCGCCTCCTGATGACACCCTTTTAGATACCTGAAAACTGCTATCATGTCCTCTCTCAGTCTTCTCTTTTCCAAACTAAATAAACCCAATTCTTTCAGTCTTCCTTCATAGATCATGTTCTCAAGACCTTTAATCATTCTTGTTGCTCTTCTCTGGACCCTCTCCAATTTCTCCACATCTTTCTTGAAATGCAGTGCCCAGAACTGGACACAATACTCCAGTTGAGGCCTAACCAGCGCAGAGTAGAGTGGAAGAATGACTTCTCGTGTCTTGTTTACAACACACCTGTTAATGCATCCCAGAATCACGTTTGTTTTTTTTGCAACACTATCACACTGTTGACTCATATTTAGCTTGTGGTCCACTATGTCCCCTAGATCTCTTTCTGCCATACTCCTTCCTAGACAGTCTCTTCCCATTCTATATGTGTGAAACTGATTGTTCCTTCCTAAGTGGAGCACTTTGCATTTGTCTTTATTGAATTTCATCTGGTTTACTTCAGACCATTTCTCCAATTTGTCCAGGTCATTTTGAATTTTGACCCTGTCCTCCAAAGCAGTTGCAGTCCCTCCCAGTTTGGTATCATCTGCAAACTTAATAAGCACACTTTCTAAGTCAACATCTAAGTCGTTGATGAAGATATTGAACAGAGCCGGTTCCAAAGCAGACCGTTGTGGAACCCCACTTGTTATACCTTTCCAGCAGGATTGGGAGCCATTAATAACTACTCTCTGAGTATGGTTATCCAGCCAGTTATGCATCCACCTTATAGTAGCCCCATCTAAATTGTATGTGCCTAGTTTGTCGACAAGGATATCATGCGAGACCGTATCAAATGCCTTACTAAAGTCTAGGTATACCACATCCACCGCTTCTCCCTTATCCACAAGGCTCGTTATCCTATCAAATAGCTATCAGATTGGTTTGACATGATTTGTTCTTTACAAATCGATGCTGGCTATTCCCTATCACCTTACCACCTTCCAAGTGTTTGCAGATGATTTCTTTAATTACTTGCTCCATTATCTTCCCCGGCACAGAAGTTAAACTAACTGGTCTGTAGTTTCCTGGGTTGTTTTTATTTCCCTTTTTATAGATGGGCACTATATTTGCCCTTTTCCAGTCTTCTGGAATCTCTCCCGTCTCCCATGACTTTCCAAAGATAATAGCTAGAGGCTCAGATACCTCCTCTATTAACTCCTTGAGTATTCTAGGATGCATTGCATCAGGCCCTGGTGACTTGCAGGCATCTAATTTTCTAAGTGATTTTTAACTTGCTCTTTTTTTATTTATTTTCTAAACCTACCCCTTTCCCATAAGCATTCACTTTGTTAGACATTCCTTCAGACTTCTCAGTGAAGACCGAAACAAAGAAGTCATTAAGCATCTCTGCCATTTCCAAGTTTCCTGTTACTGTTTCTCCCTCCTCACTGAGCAGTGGGCCTACCCTGTCCTTGGTCTTCCTCTTGCTTCTAATGTATTGATAAAAAGTCTTCTTGTTTCCCTTCATTCCCATAGCTAGTTTGAGCTCATTTTGTGCCTTTGCCTTTCTAATCTTGCCCCTGCATTCCTGTGTTGTTTCCCTATATTCATCTTTTGTAATCTGACCTAGTTTCCATTTTTTATATGACTCCTTTTTATTTTGTAGGTCATGCAAGATCTCGTGGTTAAGCCAAGGTGGTCTTTTGCCACATTTTCTATCTTTCCTACCCATCGGAATAGCTTGCTTCTGGGCCCTTAATAGTGTCCTTTTGAAAAACTGCCAACTGTCCTCAGTTGTTTTTCCCCTCAGTCTTGATTCCCATGGGACCTTACCTATCAGCTCTCTGAGCTTACCAAAATCCGCCTTCCTGAAATCCATTGTCTCTATTTTGCTGTACTCCCTTCTACGCTTCCTTAGAATTGCAAACTCTATGATTTCGTGATCACTTTCACCTAAGCTTCCTTCTACTTTCAAATTCTCAATGAGTTCCTCCCTATTTGTTAAAATCAAGTCTAGAACAGCTTCCCCCCTAGTAGCTTTTTCAACCTTCTGAAGTAAAAAGTTGTCTGCAATGCAGTCCAGGAACTTATTGGATAGTCTGTGCCCCACGGTGTTATTTTCCCAGTTTTGTCAAGCTGGGCCTTAAAAACCTCTAAGGATGGAGATTCCACCACCTCCCTAAGTAACCAATTCCAGGGCTTCACCACCCTCCTAGTGAAATAGTGTTTCCTAATATCCAGCATAAACCTTCCCCATTGTAACTTGAGACCATTGCTCCTTGTTATGTCATCTGCCACTTGTCCTTGTTGAACCT
Source organism: Aldabrachelys gigantea (assembly GCA_026122505.1). NCBI lineage: Eukaryota > Metazoa > Chordata > Testudines > Testudinidae > Aldabrachelys > Aldabrachelys gigantea. The sequence goes on from CM047489.1 coordinate 66,388,790, forward strand.
CATCAGATTTCTTTTGGCCCATCCTGCAATTTGTCTAGGTCACTCTGGACCCCATTTCTAACCTCCAGCATATCTATCTCTCCCCCCAGCATAGTGTCATCTGCGAACTTGCTGAGGGTGCAATTCATCCCATCATCCAGATCATTAATAAAGATGTTGAACAAAACTGGCCCCAGGACCAACATCTGGGGCACTCCGCTTGATACTGAATTCTAACTAGACATCGAGCCGTTGATCACTATCCATTGATCCCGACAATCTAGCCAGCTTTCTCTCCACCTTATAATGCATTCATCTAATACATACTTTTCTTAATTGTTGGGAAGAATACTGTGGGAGATCACATCAAAAGATTTGCTAAAGTCAAGGAATAACACGTCTGTTGCTTTCCCCATATCCACAGAGCCAGTTATCTCATCATAGAAGGCAATCAGATTGGTCAGGCATGACTTGCCCTTGGTGAATCCGTATTGACTGTTCCTGATCACTTTCTTCTCCTCCAAGTGCTTCAAAGTGGTTTCCTTGAGGACCAGCTCCATGATTTTCCCATGGACTGAGGTGAGGCTGCAGTTCCCAGTGTTCTCCTTCTTCCCTTTTTAAAAGATGGGCACTATATTTGCCTTTTTCCGATCATCTGGGACCTCCCCCAATCTCCACAAGTTTTCAGAGATAACCAGTGGCTCTGCAATCACATTAACCAACTCCCTCATCACCCTTGGATGCATTAGATCTGGACCCATGGACTTGCGCATGTCCAGCTTTTCTAAATAGTCCTTAACCTGTTCTTTCACCACTGAGGGCTGCTCACTTCCTCCCCATACTGTGTTGCCAAGGACAGCTGTGTGGGAGCTGACCTTGTCAGTGAAGACCAAGTCAAAAAAAGCATTGAGTACTTCAGCTTTTTCAACGTCATCTGTCACTAGCATCTGTAACATTCCCCTTATTTCTTTTCCCTCTAGCTTTAGAGAGATTTTGAAAACAAAAAGAATCCCCCGTCTGACAATCTCTTAGATGGTATTAGAGATAGTAATACTTGTCCTTTTGAGGAGGAGAGAGAAATTAGTTGAGATGGGCTGGAGCTGCTGTTGCTGCTGTTAAAGTCCGATCCCATTTCCTAGATGACAAATCAAGACAAACTAACACAAGAGGGGAAAGAAAAGACCAGAAAATATAGAAAATGCAGCTTCTGTCTCTGGTGCTAATTCTCACACCCAGCCTTACTGCTGGAGAAACACGGGCCCAACACATGATCTGTGTCAAGCTGTCCTACAGTGGCTGAAGAGGGTGAGTACCAACCTCGGTGCAGACTGTGAAGAAGCAGGGCACAAACCCCAGCTTGGCTGTGAGTTCTATACTTACATTTCACCAATCAAGTATCAAGTGTGAACTCCTCAAGCACTATAACAGACAGTCCCCTTGGGTATTCTGCTCTATCTTACCACACAGGCAAACGTGCCTTTGGGACAGATGGTCCCTTATACCAAGTGTATAAAGTCTTCACCCACGTCATACTCAGTCAGATTAAGAAAGATCTTGAAATGCAGAAAAGCAGAGAACAAGCTGGTTTCTACTCAGGGTATTAGAGAATCCACACAGTTTGGCAGCTCATCAAAAAATGCAAGGAATATAAAGTACCATTATGTATTGCATTTGTCAACTACAAAAAGGTATTTGACTCGGTAGAGATTAACGCGGTACTCAGTGCACTCAATGAAATCGGAATCGATCCAAGGTACATTGACGTGCTGGAAGAAATTAGCCACAATTGCTCGACAGAGATAACATTATTCAATGTCCCCTGCATTATTACTATACACAGAGGAGTCAGTCAGGGCAACATAATCTCACCGAAGCTGTATCCAGCAGTACCGCAGTCACTGTTCAAGAAATTGAACTGGGAAGAAGGAATCAAAATTGATGGAGAACAGTTAACGCATCTTCTCTTTGCTGACAGCTGTGTAATACTGGCAAAGGACATAGCACAAATGAAGAAAAATGTTAACAACTGCAAACAGTTTTCATGATATCGGGTTGGAAGTGAATACGTTGAAGACAAAGTGGATGCAGAATGAGCATTGTGCAGAAAGAATCATCGCTGTAAATGGGAAAGAAATCTCGACAAATACATTTACCTGGGTTAGCAGCTGAGCAGAGACAATTGATTTGAAGGGGAATGCAGTAGGAGGCGAAAGGTGGGGTGGGCAAGTTTCAACAAAATAAAGGCGTCTCTAACAGATGATGAACTGCTCATGAAGAAAAGGAAAGATTTATTAACTAAGAAAAAGAAATGACTTATTTACAAGGTTAAAGCAGATAAACATGCACACACACATAAGTTACAGTTTTAGGTTCCAAAAGGTGGTAGAAGTTTCTGTAATGGGCAAGCTCTGTATGTCCTTTAGGGATAGCCCAGGTCAAGCATGAGGGAACTTTTGCTTATGCTTAATAATGCTTGCTGCTCAAAGTCAAAGCAGCATAGTTTCTTCTTGTTAGAGGTTTTCATTCCCTTCCCCCAGAGTTCAAGCTAAGGTGATGAGTTCACGTGTACATCTCTTCTTTTGGGGCAGGGTGGGGGAAAATAAAGCCTTTTGTCCTCTGATATTCCACAATGGTTCATCTGGTGTTGATGGGCCTTCTGTTGTTGGGCAGGAAATAGCACCTCCTGTGACTAACTAGTATTTCACACTTGATAATGCATCTCTCCTGACTGGTGGTTTGTAGTTTCAGAGCAAACACTGTTACAGTTACAGAGTAAACATTTAAATATCACCTTATGCCATAGGATACAGATATTAGATGTGAGGTTACTGCATGCAGCAACTTACAAGCATTTCATGAGATCTAAACACATTTTTATAACTATTTTAACAATACTAATATCCAAGTGAGCTTGACTGGTTTGCAGCTTTGCTTTTGTTAATGTTTACTTGAAGTCTTGGGGCCTTGGCATGAACTGGCACTTGTTCTGCCAGTGTCACAGTCTGATCAGCCACTCTGACACATGGCAAACATGTACCAGCATCCAGCTGATTCAGACATTGCTCTTTTAGCTGCCCTCTCTGACCATGGACTCACAAAAGTGTTGTGAAAAAGAGACAGGCTTGGTTGGCTAAGCCATACTCTTGTCTGACTGAAGGCAAAAGATAAAAAAGAGAACTAAAGTGGTGAAGGAAAATGACACATGAAGGAGAATGCGATGGCAAGAATCAAAGTCTCACCTCCCAGGTGTCATTTGGAATCTAGCTGGAGCCGGTGGAGGTGATGGTGTCACCTGAGTTCCTCTCTCTGGCCCAGTCTGGTCAAGGCACTTCTCAGGATCAGGACAGTGAAGATGCCCACCTGTCTCCCAGCCTAGCCTGATTCTTTGAGCAGGGAGTTGGACTAGATGACCTCCTGAGGTCCTTCCAACCCTGATATTCTATGATGATTCTATGATTCTCCTCCCTCACAAAGTCTTTTTTTTAGGACCCCAAAAGGGCAGTGATGGGTGGAATAATCCATCCGGTTACTTTGTCCACCAATTTGACCTAATCTGCAACACAGTAATTTTGATCCATTGATTTCTGAGTCCACACTTCCCTTGTTTACCAAACATCTCAACACAATCCTTGAGTTCTATCAATAGACTTTTGTCTGGGATAACCCAGCCTTTCTGTCTCCCCTTCTTATCTTTTTTCACCAACATTTATTGTTATAGGTAGTGGGAACATTTTATAAACTTGTATGCACTTTACCACAGTTAAACTCACAATTGGGATAAGTATGTGTGACAGTATATATATCTGAGTTCACACCCTATCTGCCATTGTCATAATTCTTGTACAAGGCTGTAACCGTGCCTCAGTGGGTCACAACTGAGGATGCCAAATTCAGCATGAACTGCTAAGAAATAGGGCAGATACACCCCAAGACTGACAGCTAATCCCCCAGAGGATATACCAGACCAGCAACAAAAGTAAACTTCTGTTTCTCCACAGTTGCTAACAAGAAAACATAAAGGCAGTTTCCTCGGACATTCCAGTTCTTATATCACCGCCAAAAACTCAGGATTCAGAAAAGAGTGGTTCTTTACAACCAGTGTCATCAAATAATAGAGTCTTCTGATCCCAAAGGACCAGCCACACCCCAAGGTCAATATATAACTTAGATCTTACTCAAAAATCACACTGATACCAGTCCTGTAGTATCTAAAATCTAAAGGTTTATTCATAGACAGAAAGAAAGGTGATAGTTAAAACTGATTAAAGGAATCAAGTACATACAGTAATTGCAGAGCTCATGGTTCAGGCTTGCTGGATTAAACTGCTGATTTAAATCAAGTCTCTGGCGTACATCCACAGCTTGGATGGGTGATTCAGTCCTTTGTTTAGAGCTTCAGTTTGTAGCAAAGTTCCTCCAGAGGTAAGAAGCAAGATTGAAGACAAAATGGACGTGTTTCCAGGGCCTTTTATGGCTTTTGCTATGTGAAGGGCATCCCATTGTTCTTTTGTGGAAAATTACAGCAACAAGATGGAGTTTGGAGTCAAATGGGCAAGTCACATGTTCATGCCCAATTTCCCTCAGTCATTGCAGGAAGCCACTACCTACACTCCAGACAGAATGTTTACTTGACAGTCCACTCAGTGTAGATGGGCATCTCCCATGGTCTATTGTCAACCAAGTGTTTCTTGATGAGCCACTTAATTTGAATAGTCCCTCCAAGATGTGCTGGCTAGCTAACTTGTGGGTAGTAACCTAGCAGCCAACATTTGAAATCCAGGTATAGAGCCAATACTTATAATTTCAAATACGAAAATGATACATGCATATAGATATCATAATCATAACCAGAAAATCATGACCTTTTCATAGACACTTCACTTGGCAATCTTTGTACACGATTTGCTGCAAATATATAATAGTGGCTGCAACAATGCTTTATATGGTCATATTGTAATCAGATAACATCACAAAGGCATGTTTTGTAAGGGGTCATAATTTGCTGTTCAGTATTGTCCTAGTAAAATATGTGTGGCAACATTGTGTGTGAAGTTATATAAATGGATGGTGTTAGTAATACACGTTCCAAACCCTATAGCTCTGCCCAAACAGAAGTTGGCAAACAGTTCTGTCCTAGACAAAAGAATGTGTGCTTGCCCTAATTTGCATTTGAGCAGTAAACATAGTCATTAAGTTTGAAGTGTTACCCAGGATTTTTTCAACCCAAAGCTCTTGGTAACTTTACTCTGTGCGAGGAGGTGTCAGGAAATAAATCAGGGGAGTCACAGCTGTCCAACCGATCGATGGCTGGCCCAAACAGGACTACACGAGTGCTTTCACTTAAAGCTAAACTTTACTAGTCTCTAGCACTTAAACACGTCCACAACAAGTTAGTAAAACACTCCCAACCCTTGATAATTACCAAAGCTGAGTGTGGCTTTCGAGTGATACAGCGGCAGCCCGTCTGCCGCTGGGGAACACAAGATGCATCCAGAGGGAGAGGTCAGTCCCGAAATGAGTTCCACCTGTCTCAAGCTTTTTCCGTTTATTTATACTGTAGTAATTAAAGAAACCTTGTTAAGTAAGGAGTTTCAAGCAAGAGGTTCCTTCTGATTATTGATTAACCAGTTGTAGGTTTTTCCAGAACTTGCAGCCTTGAGACCTCAATAGATGTTCCCGGGGCACATCCTACTCTTCAAAAATGCATGTATCAGCAATTTCAACCCAATTCTTATCACGAAGGACGCGGGGTCAAGCCGCCCTTTCGGTGGCACCCTAAATCCCCCTCCCCTCCCACCTTGGTCAAGCTGAGACTTGCATATAACAGCTTGCTGACTAGGCTGTCTTTAACAATAAGCCATAATGGTTTCAGGCACTTTACTGGTTTGCCAAAGTCTCCCTGTGCAGAAGGAAAGACAAAGGAAGTTCAAATAGGTGAAAAAATCATCAGGGAACATCCTTCCACATCGTCTCTTTGTCTCCTGGGTCTCAGTTGGAAATGTTTTTTGAGAGGGGGACTGAAACTACAAAAAAGAGAGGACAAACATCCCAAGGCACCCCTCTCTCTCTCCGTGCCCATCTTATCCACTGCACTTGACAAGACAGAGGAAGCAGTCATTGGACTCTGGGAGAAGGGTCCTGACATGGAAGTGTGTAATTGTCTGAAAGCATTTGATGAGAAATTTTGCCTGAATCTGATATCCTTTATTAAGTTAGGCATTAGTAAGAATTTTATCTTTATTTTTCTTGTAACCATTTCTGACTTTTATGCCTCATTATTTGTACTCACTTAAAATCTCTCTTGTAGTTAATAAATGCATTTTACTGTTTTATTGGATCCAGTGTGTTTAAATTAAAGTGTCTGAATACCTGTCTGAGATAATAATCTGACATACTTTTCCCTTAAAGGAGTAAGACTCAGTATATTTGCACTGTGCAGGAGAGGGCTGGGCAGTGCAGGATGTACATTTCTGGGGGGAAATCTGAGTCTGGGTCATGTTGGGGTCATCCTGCAGTATAACCAAGGCTCGTGAGAGCCAGTGTGTAACCTGAATGTGTCTGGCAGGCTGCAGTTACACACAGGCAATCAGGGTGTGGCTTGAATGCTGGAAGGCAGGATGGAAGTTACTTCAGCAGATGGAAGTTACTTCAGCAAAGCATTGTACAGCACCCAGGGTTGCAGGGCAGGGGTGACACAACTACTCATTGGTCTCAGTTGTACCCTGGTATGTCTTTCAGGCCCAAGTTACTTCAACATTCCCCACTCATTCTCATCCAGACCTGTAGTCACTCTGAATTGACTGGGAGCCAAGGTGGGGGAGCTGACAGAGCCTTTTAGTTGCCCCTGATATCTTTCTCTCCTACAGTGAAGTGTAAGCTACATGGAGGGGACACTTTCTCCTGTGGGAGTCTCCTCTCCCCTTGGAGCTAGTAGGGAGGGATGTCCTGTGGGAAGGGGGAGCTGGTAAGAGAACAGATCGTCATGTAAGTGGCAGTTAGGGGACAGTTCTGCTGCTATGAGGTGCTGCTACTCAGCCTACAGAAGAAGAGCCCAGGCAGCTCCCCAGCAAGGCACCAGCACCCCTGCTGCTCGCACTCTAGTTGCCAGTCAGTGAGCGAATAGGAGAGACTGTTTGCAAGGAGAGGAGAGGAGAAGTTGTTTGTATTGTGATGAACTGGGACTGTTCTTAATGTTTGCTCTGAATACTGTGTTGGTGCCTCAGTGTCCCCTAGGCAGTTCTTAAGTATCTAGGTGGTGGGATAGGGGTGTGTGATTGCTGCAGAGCAAAGGGCCAGTGTACCTAAATGCCTGGCACTCTGTCTCCTAGCAACTGATGGCCTGGGCCTCTCCTCTGCAAAGGTGCCAACTGAAGGTGTTGGAGACAAAGGGATCAGGTGACCTCCTGGCCCGGGAAAGCAGCTGAGCAGAGAGGAGGGGCTGGAGGGGGTGGTTAGGCTTGAGCTGGCTGGGGACGAGGAGTGAAGTGCAGACCTAGGGGTCTGGCTCACTGCCCCCCAGAATGGACCCGGCCAAGGGGTCTGGTTCGCTGTATCTATAAGCTCTGTTTTAGACCCTGTTCCTGTCATCGAATAAATCTCTGTTTTGCTGGCTAAGAGTCACGTTTGACTGCAAAGTGGGGGTGCAGAACCCTGTGGCTTCCCCAGGACCCCGCCTGGGTGGGCTTGCTGTGGGAAGCCCACGGAGGGGCAGAGGATGCTGAATGCTCCAAGGAGAGACCTAGGAGGTGAAGACGTGTGAGCTTCTTGCCCTGAACAAGTCTGCTCCAAGGGAGAGGAGACTCCCCAAAGTCCTGACTGGCTTAGTGGGGAGCAGTTCCAGAGCATCGCCCGGGGACGCCGTGACAACTGGTGGCAGCGATGGGACGTACTACATCCCGTGAATGGCAATTCTTGCAGTAAGTGACTGGGGAGCAGTAAAACAGAGGAGGGATAATGAGGACCAGGCGTGCTGAAGGCTCAGAGAGGGACGGTTTCAGGGGGCAGTTAATCTCTGGGAGTGTGTGACCAGCGAGAAGGACTGTTGGAGTAACAGGGTCCCCCTGAGGATTGCAGTGTGCAGTCTCAGGGGCGGAGGAGCTTGCCGCTCGACCCTGAGAGAGAGAAGGATTTTGCAGTAGCAGGGTTCCCCTGGGGATTGCAGGAGCAGTCCCAGGGGCAGAGGAATCTGCAGCTCCACCCTGGCAAAGAGGTGGTGATCACAAGAAGGGCTGGCACACCAGGGGTTCTCCCTGGAAACCATGGGGGAGCCAAGAGCACATAGGCCTGTGAGTGCAGAGCCACTTGGGAACGGTGAAGTGATGGCCTATCACCAGTTCCTTAAGAAGGACATTGTGATCCTGTGCACAAAGAGAGAGTTACGCATAGGGAAGTTCACCAAGGCACAGTTAATCGTGCAGTTGGAGGAGGAGGACCGCTCTGAGGAGCAGATTCCTGACCCAGATGGGGCTACAAGAGGATCTGGGAGCAGCTGGAGCAGCAGCCAGGCATCCCCGAGAGTCTGGTCCCCAACCAGACAAGGGTCTTCACAATTGGGTTCCCCATCAGGGGATCGGAAACGGATGGGATTGGAGCAGAGCCCGAGAGAGGGAGAGGACCATGAGAGAGAGCAAGAGGCTGTGGAAAAGCTGCAGGAGAAGCAGCAGCAGCATGGACTGGTGATGGTGGAGTGGAGAGACACAGGGGGCTGCCCAGGGGTCAGTGGGGAAACACGCCTGCAGGGGCGAGGCCCTGGGACAGAGAGAACTGTGGTGGTGCAGCCCCAGATGCTGAGGGACTGTGGGACCTGGGTGGAGGGACTGTGGGACCTGGCTGAAGGTCCCTGGGGTGAAGCCCCTCACCCTGCCTATGGCCCGGATCCCTGTGCAGACGCAGGAGGGGTCGGACTGGCTGGTCATTGGGGTTCTCCAGGATATTGGCTGGGAGGCCCTGTTGAGGGGTGACTGTCTCCCCTTGGGACAGGATCCAGGCCCTGCTCCTGTAACTGCCGAGGGTTTGAATTTGAATCCAGGGAACCAATTGGCTGCGATGGAAATGGTCAGTGAAAATGCAAATGACCTTGCTGGCAGTGAGGAGGGGCTGCTGGGCTCAGGATACCTGCCTACCTTTAACCAGCTCCCTGGGACTGAGGGGGAGGGAGAGATGCTCCCCACCTTCCTGCACACCGGAGAGGGGGCTCACGCTGGCTCTGATGCTGAGACCAGAGCAGAGAGCTCGCTGCCTGCCCCCACTGGGACAGCCAGGGCAGCGCTGAGCATGGGGGGAGCTGAGACCCCAGCTGAGTGGGGGGACACCCAGGCAAGGCAGGTCAGCTGCCAGCCAGGTTTGCCTGGTCCAGACGTGCTGCTGGGAAGTGATTACACAGCACGGAGGGAGCTACCAGGGACAGGGCTCAGGGGGGCTGTGGCCCCAGGCCCAGCCAGTGAGAGGGAGCAGGTCCCACTCCCTGCCCCAGCAGCTGAATCCCAGAACGAGCTGCAGAGAGATCCCTCCTTGGAGAAGCTGAGGGAACTTGCTGGCCACAGCGCTGCAACCCGCCTTGGGGAAGACTGCAGGGACAGAGTCCTGCGGGAGAAGGGATTCCTGTACCGGGAATGGGCTCCCCAAGGGGAAGTGGAACTGGGGAGAATCGGGAGGCAGCTGGTGGTGCCCCAGGAATCCACAGGGTTCTTCCCTCTCAAGCTCCTGAATGGGAGGAGAGTGAGGGGACTCCTGGACTTGAAAGGGGAGGATTGGGAGGAGAAGGGGAAAGACCCCCTGGTGGATCTCTTCCCTGAGGTAGGAGCCAATCTCCCCATCAGGTGTTCCCCATTCAGAGTCACTGGGAAAGCAACCCAGATCCTGGAGAGAGAGGTCAAGGACATGCTGACTTTAGATGGGATCCAGCCGTTTTACAGCCCATGGGCCTCATCCGTGGGGCTGATCCCGAAGGGAGACAGGATGGTCTGGTTTTATGGAGGCTATCAGAAGCTCAAAGCCATCACAGTGTCCGATGCCGACCCCATGCCTAGGCCTGGGGAGATTCTAGACAAGCAGAGGGGGATGGAGAACTTGGCCCTGGCAGACACTGATAACATGTGCATCTTTAGCCAGACCTGGGAGGAACAGGTGTCCCAGGGGAAGATGGTGCTGGGCTGCCTCAAGGAGGTGGGACTGACTGTAAAAGCTGGAAAGTATAAGATGGGGATGGCAGAGGTGTTGTGTCTGGATCACAAGGTGGGGAGCGGCTGCCCAAGCCCAGAGCTGGCCAAGGTCAAGATGGGGGCTCTTAACCAAGAGAGCCCGAATCACAGGCCAGAATGCTGGGAGAAGACCCTGTCCCAGTTTAAACCCCAGGAGTATTGGGGTGGCAAAAGGGTACAGGCCGCATAAACCTTCCCACATGCGGCCTGCAAGTGCCATCAAGTACACTCGACCTAAGAGAGGGCACAAAACTGGAAGGGCCTGGTGTAACTCACACCAAGGAATGGGAGAGATGCTGGGGCATCCATGGGAACGTTGGTGGGTTTGAACTTCCCCAGGTCACTGGCTGGAGTGACCTGGCTCAGGTCGGTCTCGAAGGGGGGAGAGATGTGACGAACTGGGACTGTTCTTAATGTTTGCTCTGAATACTGTGTTGGTGCCTCAGTGTCCCCTAGGCAGTTCTTAAGTATCTAGGTGGTGGGATAAGGGTGTGTGATTGCTGCAGAGCAAAGGGCCAGTGCACCTAAATGCCTGGCACTCTGTCTCCTAGCAACTGATGGCCTGGGCCTCTCCTCTGCAAAGGTGCCAACTGAAGGTGTTGGAGACAAAGGGATCAGGTGACCTCCTGGCCCGGGAAAGGAGCTGAGCAGAGAGGAGGGGCTGGAGGGGGTGGTTAGGCTGGAGCTGGCTGGGGACGAGGAGTGAAGTGCAGACCTAGGGGTCTGGCTCACTGCCCCCCAGAATGGACCCGGCCAAGGGGTCTGGTTCGCTGTATCTACAAGCTCTGTTTTAGACCCTGTTCCTGTCATCGAATAAACCTCTGTTTTGCTGGCTAAGAGTCACGTTTGACTGCAAAGTGGGGGTGCAGAACCCTGTGGCTTCCCCAGGACCCTGCCTGGGTGGGCTTGCTGTGGGAAACCCACGGAGGGGCAGAGGATGCTGAATGCTCCAAGGAGAGACCCAGGAGGTGAAGACGTGTGAGCTTCTTGCCCTGAACAAGTCTGCTTCAAGGGAGAGGAGACTCCCCAAAGTCCTGACTGGCTTAGTGGGGAGCAGTTCCAGAGCATCGCCCGGGGACTCCGTGACATTTATAAAGTATTTTCCCCTTTGCTTTTAGCACAGAAACAGGAATTGTGCGCTAGGCTAAACACTTCATCATGACAAGGGAGCAGAGCCTGTCACAGGGGAACAACCATCCCCTCTTTGAAGTCCCTCTGTTACGCCTTCCACTGCCATGATGTGGGAAGGCATTTCCATCTGGTGGGAGGAGGCAAGTGGTGATCTGGGCCCTCTGCTCTTCTGCCAAACTCTGATCATTTTACTACCTTGGCCTCCCATCCTCCCTCCCTCTGTTTGTCTCCTTTGTCCACCCATTTGACATGCAGACTGTGAGCTCCTGAGGGCAGGGACTGTCTCTTGCTACTTGCCTGTATAGTGCCCAGTATAATGGGGCTTTGGGCTCCTAGGTGCTGCTGACGTGAAAAGTATTTTATAAATAGGGCTTCTGTTCTTTTGAGTTTATGAATTTCATTGTGGGGTTTATTTTTAGCATTGCTTGAGTTCGATGAAGATGTCCAAAAATCAGGTCTTTTCGAGGCTTTCTCTTTGTATATACAAAAGCACCATTTCAAGCAGCACTATATTGAAGCTCACTGGGAAACCTGCAGTGCACACCAGATACGCAGACCAATTAATGTGCAACACAGTTAAAAGTGCACTTTAGAAATCACACTCTGTAGTCCACATTACTGCTCCTTGTAGACAAGCCCTTAAGTAGAACCCAGGATGTAGGGACATGGCCTGTATAAACCAATTGCACAGGGAAAGGAATGAAGTCAGCATGAACTAAGTGAACATTTCTAGTGGTTTTTCAATTTATTTACTTGTACCGGGGTTGTTCTATCAGTGGTTGTTGGTTAATACTAGGGCTGTCAAGCGATTTTTAAAAAAATCACAATCGCACAGTTAAAAAGATTAATCTCGATTAATCACACAACAGTGCAGTTAAACAATAATAGAATACCATTTATTGAAATATTGGTGGATGCTTTCTTTATTTTCAAATATATTGATTTCAGTTACAACACAGAATACAAAGTGTACAATGCTCACTTTATATTTATTTTTATTACAAAGATTTGCACTGTAAAAAGCAAAAGAAATTGTATATTTCAATTCACCTACTACAAGTATTGTAGTGCAATATCTTTATCATGAAAGTTAAATCTACAAATATAGAATTATGTACAAAAAATAACTGCATTCAAAAATAAAACAATATAAAACTTTAAAGCCTGCATGTTCACTCAGTCTTACTTCAGCCAGTCACTCACACAAACAAGTTTGGTTACAATTTGTAGGAGGTAATGCTGCCCACCTCTTGTTTACAATGTAATCTGAAAACGAGAACAGGCATTTGCATGGCACTGTTGTAGCCAGGGGCGGCTCTAGGCACCAGCAAAGCAAGCATGTGGTTGGGGAGCCTATTTGCAGGGGCGGCAGGGATCCAGCATGGGAGCTGAGAACCAACAGAGGGCCCTGGAAGCTGTAGTTCCTTGGTTAGCTCCCTGCCTATAGAGCCAGCCATGGAACAGGGAAAGAACTACATTTCCCAGCATTCCCTTGGACACAACAAACTGGAAAGGAAGTGAAGGGGAACCTCATGCTGCAGTCTGCTGTGAATGGAAAGCTGCACTATGAAGCATAGGGATACCATATTTTAACATTCAAAAAATAGGACACTCCACGGGGAGGGAGGGTAGCCCCACCCTGCCACCATCCACTCCTTCCGACTGCCCCCCACAAAAACCCCAACCCATCCAACCCCTCTGGCTCCCTGTCCCCTGACCACCCCCTCCTGGGACCCCTGCCCCTGACTGCCCCCCAGGACCCCACGCCCTATTTAAGCACCACTGGCCCTTGTCCCCTGATTGACCCTTGCCCCTAACTGCCCTTTGGGACCCCATCCTCTATCTATGCCTCCTTTCTTCTCGTCCCCAACTTCCCCCTCCTGAGACCCCCCCCAACTTCCCCACTACCTGTCCCCTGACAAACCCCTGAGACTCCCATGCCTATCCAACCACTGCCTGTCCCCTGAGTGCCCCCTCAAACCCCTGACTCATCTAACCTCCCTTTCTCCCTGCCCCTGACTGCCCCCCAAACCTCAGCCCCATTCAACCCCCCCCCACTCTCTGTCCCTTGACTGCCCCCCCCGGAGCCCCCTACCCCTTCTCCAACCCCCCAGTCCCCTTACCGTGCCACTCAGACCAGCGTGTCTGCCTCTGCACAGCACCAGGCACGCTACTCCATACATGCTGCCATGCTCCCCCAGGAGCCACAGCCCCACCCCACCTCCTACCTCAGCACCTGCCTTCCAGATTTGAACACCTCAACATTCAGGAGTGCTCAAGCTCAGTTTGGGCAGCTGTTACTTCATTTCTCCCAAATCAAATATACTGATCGACTGTAATTTGCTGTAGAAAATGTAGGATAAAATTGAGCAAGAAATGCTTCCCAATGGTTATTAGGACTGGAACTGGAATTTCTATGTTCAACAGCCATTGCCTTTTGTTTGTTTGTTTGTTTAAAAGGAAGACAGTGATATTACATTGGCAAATTCCCCATAGAAAGAAAGAGTGGAACAAAAGAATAATAAGGACACCTCAACTTTTCCTCATTTATGTAGGACAGTCTTATAATATGCATCCAGATATCCTCCAATCACACAAGCTGAAAATTGTTCCACTTTACTGCAGTTCTGTAAGCATATGGGAACCAATCCTGTCTGTGTTCTGTGCACATCCAAAATTCCTGCTGAATGACCTGCCCTGGGAGCGAGTTACCAGTGACCCAGGGGTGCGGTGGAAGGAGGGTGCAGGTGGGGTGGGGGAGAGCCCAGGGCTGGGGCGGCAGGAGGTGTGGGGAGGGGCAATGGTGGGTGGGGGAGGGGGGAGCCCAGAGCTGGGGTGGCAGGGGGTGTGGGTGCAGGGGGAGAGCCCAGGCCTGGAGCAGCAGGGGAGGGGTGGTGAAGAGCCTAGGGCTGGGACAGGAGGCAGCCAAACATTTTTTTGCTTGGGGCGGCAAAAAACCTAGAGCCAGCCCTGGTTGTAGCTGGCGTTGCAAGATATTTACATGCCAGATGCACTAAAGATTCATATGTCCCTTTGTGCTTCAACCACCATTCCAAATGACATGTGTCCACGCTGATGACGGGTTCTGCTCAATAACAATCCAAAGCAGAGCGGACTCACATGTTCATTTTCATCATTTGAGTCAGATACCACCAGCAGAAGGTTGATTTTATTTTTTGGTGGTTTGGGTTCTGTAGTTTCTGCATCTGAGTGTTGCTCTTTTAAAACTTCTGAAAGCATGTGTAAAACCTCTCAGATTTTAGAAGGCACTTCAGAGTCTTAAACCTTGAGTCAAGTGCTGTAGCTATTTTTAGAAATCTCACATTGATACCTCCTTTGCGTTTTGTCAAATCTGCTATGAAAGTGTTCTTAAAACGAACATGTGGTGGGTCAACATCTGAGACAGCTATATCTTGAAATATATGGCAGAATATGGGTAACACAGAACAGGAGACATACAATTCTCTCCCAAGGAGTTCAGTCACAAATGTAATTAAAACTTTTTTTAATGAGCATCATCAACATGGAAGCATGTCCTCTGGAATGATGGCCGAAGGAATGTTTAGCATATCTGGCATATAAATACCTTGCAACATCAGCTACAAAAGTGCCACGCAAATGCCTGTTCTCACTTTCAGGTGACAGTGTAAATAAAAAGCAGGCAACAGTATCTCCTTTAAATGTAAACAAACTTGTTTGTCTTAGTGATTGGTTGACAAAGCACTAGGACTGAATGGACATGTAGGCTCTAAAGTTTTACATTGTTTTGTTTTTGAGTGCAGTTATGTATTTTTGTACATAATTCTACATTTGTAAGTTACACTTTCATGATAAAGAGATTGCACTACCGTACTTCTATGAGGTGAACTGAAAAATACTTTCGTTTATCATTTTTACAGTGCAAATATCTGTAATAAAAAATAATAAAATGTGAGCACTATACACTTTGTTTTCTGTGTTGTAATAGAAATCAATATATTTGAAAATGTAGAAAAAACATCCAAAAATATTTGATACATTTCAACTGGTATTCTGTTGTTTAACAGGGCGATTAATTGCGATTTTTTAATCATGATTAATTTTTTAAATTAATCTCTTAAATTAACTGCTATTAATCCACAGCTCTAGTTAAAACCTAAAATTAAGTGTCCTATTTATGAAGTACACAAACTCCTCACAATCCATAATTAATAAACAGGTTTCTCCATAAAGCAGACTTAGCTGAGTCCCAGCTTACAGAGCCTATCTCATTCTGTTGTGAGGATTGACCAGCTTCAAGGTTCTTCTGCTTAAGCAGAACTCCAGCACATTCACCATTAAACAATAGTAACATTATAATCCATATAGTGTTTTCCAGCCTTCACTTGCTATAGATGCAGTGACTATCCCCAACCCTATGTCTGTCTTGTCTGTTTAAATTGTAAGCTCTTCAGGGCAGGAGCTCGTTCTAGTTTCAGTTCTGTTTGTACAGCACCCGGCATAATGGAGTTCTAGACACTTCCTCAATAATAATAATAAAGACAAAATAGTAAAGATGGCAGAAATATGGCTTCTGTCAATGTTCTCCAGATACGAGGTGGCTGGTCCATCAAGGGTGCTCTGGGCTGGCAGGTCAGCTGTGAAAGCTGTTGCTCTGGACCCAGGCTCACTTCCCCAGTGTGGGCTGCCATCTGGCTGGGCTGGTCAGGTCCCTCACCTGTACCAAAACTTCTCAGGCTGGGAAGAGCTAGAGGGGCTGTCTCGTTCTGTCATGCTGGCGCTGTGCAGAGCAGCTAGTCTGAGGGCTAGGTGACAAGACAGGACAGGAAGAAGAGAAGTTTGGATGAAAAGGGACACGAGGGAGGAGAGACAGAGCAGGATCTTACGTGTATCAGGCTGGGGACCTCACTGGTGTGCCAGCATCTGATGATCCTCGAGGCTCATGAATGAGGAATAGAATTTTATTGAGAAATAGGGGCCTGAAGACCCTTCCCTCAGGAATCTCTCAGGTATCTGTTCCGCAATCGATTTCCCCCACCTGAAAGTCTCTTTTTAATGATGCCAAGGGGGAGAAGATGGGCAGAATAACCTGTTTTCACATGATTTTGTCCACCAATTAGATATAGTTTTCAACAACATCAATTTGGTCCATTGTTTTCTGGCCCAATTCTCCTGTTGTTTACCAGACATGATCTCGAAACAGAGCTTGGGTTATATCAGTAGACTTTTTTGTTTGGGTTAATCTAGTCCAGTGGCTCTCAACCTTTCCAGACTACTATACTCCTTTCAGGAGTCTGATTTGTCTTGTGTATCCCCAAGTTTCACCTCACTACTTGCTTACAAAATCAGACATAAAAATACAAGAGTGTCACAGCACATTACTACTGAAAAAATTGCTGACTTTCTCATTTTTACCAGATAATTATAAAATAAATCAATCGGAATATAAATATTTTACTTACATTTCAGTATATAGTATAAAGAGCAGTATGTATGAAATTTTAGTTTGTACTGACTTCACTAGTGCTTTTTGTGTAGCCTGTTGTAAAACTAGGCAAATTTCTAGATGAGTTGATGTACGCCCTGGAAAACCTCTGTGTACCCCTAAGCGTACTCCTGGTTGCAAACCACTGCTCTAGTCTTTCTGTTTCCATTTTGTACTGCTCCCTTCAACATTTATTGCTAACAGGTGACTGGAAGATTTCATAAACTCACACCTACTCTCCAACAGTTAAGCTCAATCAGCATATGCCTGCTAGGTCCCAATTATTACAGCACACAATTGCAGGATCAAGCCCCATAATGGTACTTATTTTTCAAGAAAGTTATAACTGAACCCTTTGTTATCGCCCCTTCCTGTCCCAAAAATTAAATCTGCATAATTGAACAGCAATTAAGATACACAGTTACAACCCGCGTATAGCATTTAGAACACATTTATTGTGGAGGTTTTTGTGCAGAGTAGAAAGGTGTACATGATGAGGATGAAATTTCTGTTATTCTCTAAACAATTCATGTATATCTATCTTGTGCATAACAGAACCTCCATATATGTTAAGTCACAGTCCCTCTTGGCTTCCTTCTCAACTTTTGAATCTCAAATCTTTTCTTTATTAGCACAGAATTATTATCAGAGAAATGACTGTACAATGGTTCTTCATTCCTTCCCATAAGTCTTTCACTTATGTTCCTCCTGGATGACAATAGCTCCATTGTTCACTCTCGCTCCAGTCAAGGGTACATCCTAGATCACCCCACCATCCTGAGAACTGTTCCCCGTAGCTGAGGTATGGTGCTAATACAACTGAGGAACTGCAAGCTGGTGCCTTGTCTGCTTTATTCATTAGCAGCTGGGCTCAGGTTTCAACTCCTTTGCCAATGATGTATGAAACAGAAAATGTACAACCAGATTATCAGACACCAGGCCAAGAATTCTGTGCCAAGAATTAGAAAATATTGCTTTTATTTACAAATCTAAAAGCTTTTATCTGATGGAGAGAAAATTTGAGCCATCAAGCTGTCATTTAATAAAAGTCATTTTTCTGACTATAATGGCCACTTCTCAGCATGTCCCACGTAAGGTGTTGTTGAGTTCCCAGGCTTCAGGTCCAGGCAGTTCCAGACAGAGTATTGACCAGCAGATCAGCAGCTGGAGGAAGAACAGCTGGTTCAAACTAACTCTAGGCAAGTCACTAAGTTGACACTGGTCAGTAGGAAGCTAGCCGAGGCACCTATACTTGAGCAAAGTCTTAGGATCTGTGAGACTCACCACTTGCCCTGAATGAACAAGGTAACAGGGTCAAGAAATGTCTGGGTCCTCCCACTACCTAGAAGACTGCATCCCTCCCAACCAGACCAGGATCTGGCCACAGTAAGCCACACTTTTTTCACCTTCAGACAGGATTATTGTAATTGAATGTGCCTACAACCAAAGGAGAAAGCAAAGCAGAAGCTCTGTGTTGTGCAGAATGTAGCAGTGCCCCTCCTCAATGGGTCAGGCCACTGCGAGCACATCACACTTGTGCTAGTCTCTCCACTTAGACTCAAACCACATCTATTGCCACTTTAAGGTGTTGGTGCTTAATTTCTAAACCATCAATGGGTCACAAGCCATGACAGACTCATAGACTTTAAGGTCAGAAGGGACCATTATGATCATCTAGTCTGACCTCCTGCACAGTGCAGGCCATACAATCTCACCCATCCACTTCAATAACAAACCCCTAACCTACGTCTCAGTTATTGAAGTCCTCAAATTGTGGTTTGAAGACCTCAAGCTGCAGAGAATCCTCCAGCAAGTGACCCGTGTCCCATGCTGCAAAGGAAGGCGAAAAACCTCCAGGGCTTCTGCCAATCTGCCTGGAGGAAAATTCCTTCCCGACCCTAAATATGGCGATCAGTTAAACCCTGAGCATGTGGGCAAGACTCACGAGCCAGCACCCAAGAAAGAATCCTCTGTAGTAACTCAGATCCCATCCCATCTAACATCCCATTCCAGACCACTGGGCATACTTACCTGCTGATAATTTGGCAACTGATCTTTGATTAATTGCCAGAATTCTATCATACCATCCCCTCCATAAACTTATCAAGCTTAGTCTTAAAGCCAGATGTGTCTTTTGCCCCCACTACTCCCCTTGGAAGGCTGTTCCAGAACTTCACTCCTCTAATGGTTAGATTTCAAGTCTAAACTTTCTAGCGTCCAGTTCATATCCATTTGTTCTTGTGTCCACATTGATACTAAGCTTAAATAATTCCTCTCCCTCCCTAACATTTATCCCTCTGATATATTTATAAAGAGCAATCATATCCCCCCGCAGCCTTCTTTTGGTTAGGCTAAATAAGCCAAGCTCTTTGAATCTCCTTTCATAAGACAGGTTTTCCATTCCTCGGATCATCCTAGTAGCCTGTCTCTGAACCTGTTCCAGTTTGAATTCATCCTTCTTAAACATGGGAGACCAGAACTGCACACAGTATTCCAGATGAGGTCTCACCAGTCCCTTATATAACGGTACTAACACCCCCTTATCTTTGCTGGAAATACTTCGCCTGATGCATCCTAAAACTGCATTAGCTTTTTTTAATGGCCATATCACATTGGCAGCTCATAGTCATCCTGTGATCAACCAATACACTGAGGTCCTTCTCCTCCTCTGTTACTTCCAACTGATGTGTCCCCAATTTATAACTACAATTCTTGTTATTAATCCCTAAATGCATGACCTTGCACTTTTCACTATTAAATTTCATCCTATTACTATTACTCCAGTTTACAAGGTCATCCAGATCTTCCTGTATGATATCCCAGTCCTTCTCTGTGTTAGCAATACCTCCCAGCTTTGTGTCATCCGCAAACTTTATTAGCACATTCCCACTTTTTGTGCTAAGGTGAGTAATAAAAAGGTTAAATAAGATTGGCCCCAAAACTGATCCCTGAGGAACTCCACTAGTAACCTCCTTCCAGCCTGACAGTTCACCTTTCAGTACGACCAGTTGTAGTCTCCCCTTTAACCAGTTCCTTATCCACCTTTCAATTTTCATATTGATACCCATCTTTTCCAATTTAACTAATAATTCCCCATGTGGAACCATGTCAAATGCCTTACTGAAATCGAGGTAAATTAGATCCACTGCATTTCCTTTGTCTAGAAAATCTGTTACCTTCTCAAAGAAGGAGATCAGGTTGGTTTGGCACGGTCTACCTTTTGTAAATCCATGTTGTATTTTGTCCCAATTACCTTAGTGTCCTTAACTACTTTCTCCTTCAAAATTTTTTCCAAGACCTTACATACTACAGATGTCAAACTAACAGGCCTGTAGTTACTCAGATTACCTTTTTTCTCTTTCTTAAAAATAGGAACTATGTTAGCAATTCTCCAGTCGTACAGTACAAACCCTGAGTTTACTGATTCATTAAAAATTCTTGCTAACGGGCTTGCAATTTCATGTGCCAGTTCCTTTAATATTCTTGGATGAAGATTATCTGGGCCCTCCGATTTTGTCCCATTAAGCTGTTCGAGTTTGGCTTCTGCCTCGGATATGGTAATATCTACCTCCATATCCTCATTCCCATTTGTCATTCTACCATTATCCCTAAGCTCCTCATTAGCCTCATTAAAGACTGAGGCAAAGTATTTATTTAGATATTGAGCCATGCCTAGGTTATCCTTAACCTCCGTTCCATCCTCAGTGTTTAGCGGTCCCACTTCTTCTTTCTTTGTTTTCTTCTTATTTATATGGCTATAGAACCTTTTACTATTGGTTTTAATTCCCTTTAACAAACCCCCAACAGGTACCAGAACACTGGCAGACCATCACCCACTCCCTTCACTAGCCTGTCGATTCCTCTGCCTAGGTCTCTAAATCTCCCCCGCAAACTCCCCCTGTGACCTGCCACTGAAACTCTCCTGTTTACAGCTTTGTTTGCTGGCTGCTGTGCCGCTGCAGCTGTCTATGCCACTGCCTGACTGGCTGCCTGCCTTTATAGGACCCCTAAGCAGAGAAGCCCCACCCCCTAAGCAGGGCTCAGCTTCTCTCCCAGCACACTGCCCCTACCAGGCTCCACACATACAAACTGCAAAATACAATACACAAAATACAAAAACCTGCTCCTCCAACAGAAGTCCCACTGAAACTCCCCTGTTCACAGCTCTGTTTGCTGGCTGCTGTGCCGCTGCAGCTGCCTAAGGACATGATGCTCTGGGACAATGCAACTTACCACTCCCTCAGCAAAGCATGTGCGAGCATGTGATACAGTGTCTTGGTCAAAGGTGTTTGGCTTCCAAGTCTGCCTATTCTTAGACCTTGTGGCAAGAAAGAAACCATCCCCACCTCCCTAACACACACACACACAACTACCCCAATCAGAGCTTCCTAGGATGGGTGAAAAGTGGAATCCTCTAGAAAGTTGTGGAGAATGTGATGGATTTCTGCATTATTTTTATAAAAAATATGTGTCTCAGTTTACCCACTCACTTTGTATTGTTACCACTGAGTCTGAAAGAGTTAAATTCTTTCCTGAAACACAATCACGGCTGGGAATCAAGTAGACAGGTCTGGCTTGGTGTGAATGAACCATCAAACACTGTCACTATATGAATGTTTGCAGTGTTGCTCTAGCTGTGTTAGATCCAGGATATTAGAGATACACGGTGGATGAGGTAATATTTTTATTGGGCCAACTTTTCTTGGTGAGAGAGACAAGCTTTCAAGCTTACACAGACCTGAGGAAGAGCGCTGTGTAAGCTCAAAGCCTTGTTTCTCTCATCACTAGAAGTTGCTCCAGTACAAGATATTACCTCACTTATCTTGTCTCTCTGTAACTTATGAATGGAAATACTTTGGAAGACCAAGGTCAGGACATGAACTTTTAAGGACTGGCAGCCAAGGGGAGCAGCACACATGAAAGTGGTGTTACTGCAACTTGACAGAGAGACCGGGGGTGTCAGGACATGGTGTTAAGAACTCATCTGGGCAGTGCAATGGTGGAGAAATGGAATCCTGGATGCACTGGGCTACAGAGGCGAGATGTTCTGCCAGCCAGGACATGCACATAAACATGGCTTTTCCATTCTAACCTAAGAACCCTAAAACACTGAATTCCAGTTGGCTCATAAATGCTGACTTGTTTTGAAACAGCCATCCTGTGCTGCTGCAAAACATCTGCTGGGTGCATCATTCCCAAAGGGCTAAAGTCTTTTAACAAGGGTTCAGGTTTTTTTGGACTTGCTGAAAAAGCCATGGTGAGAAACAGTGGCTCTGAAGCTAATGATTCCATTTTGAAGTAATGGACTCATCCTTCTAAAATGTGGAGGCTGCTGAAAGGGGCTGTGATGCTACATAAAAAAGGAGATCATCTGCTAATGTTGCCACCAGTAATGCATAATTCTGATAAACGTTGTACAAAGCTCATATTATTGGAAAAGTTATAATCTGCTAAGTATTATTAGCTTGTTCAAACGTGTGTCTCACCACTGTGGACGATGTTACAAAATTTTGCTGTACGCTTGTTACTAAACATGTTGTGTTCCTGGGTAACAACCACAAGACAGATTTACATCATGCTGCAGAAGGGGCAGATGTCTGAGATAGGGGTGAACTGCGCCAAGTACACACCCATGATAATGGCCCCGTGAAGGAGCCGCCAACTGATATCCACAGCAGGCCTCAGAACCAGGGTGGAGTATAGGCTGGCCCACCGGGGCTCCTCACCCTTGAGAGGTGGCAGGAGGTCCTGCCACTTTGTGTTGGGGTAGGACACAAGGCTGAGGAAGTGAAGGCTGTGGAGCACAAGCATGTACAGATGTTTCTTGGCGCAGTCTGGAACCGAATCGGCTACAAAGCGTGCAGTCAGCTAACGGTGAAAGGGTGGGGGGGTCCTCTTGCAGGACCCGGTCAAGGTAGGCCCGAGCAGCAGGTGTCAAAGCAGCTTTCACCTCCTGAAGTACATGCTGGGGAATACGAGGTCTGGAGAGTCCCATGCGCTGAGCGACCCTCAAGGAATCCAGCCAGTCTCCCCGGTTGTAGTCTAGGAGGTCTCCAACTCTGGTGATTTCTGCCAGGACCAACCTCTGGTGCACCGCAGGGGACACTGCCACTTGCACATGGAGCTGGGGGTTGCGTACCAGGGGCTCCACAAGGAGATCAGCCCCCACAGCGGCCACCATGGACCTGGTCCAGAGGAGGTCTTAGTAGAAGACCGGAAGCTTGGAGAGCTCTTGCAGAAGACCTCTCAGATGGAGATAAAGGAGCTGCCAGTCGTATCAGAGCCCTTGGAAGTGGCAACAGGAAGGCGTGTGCCAGTACTTACCATGCCAGACTACCTGCACCATACAGGAGCCTCTGCAGGGCCTGGAGGCAGAAGACATGGACCTGAGTGTGTTAGCACTTCAGGCCCTGCCCTCCTTCGTCCAGGGGCAGGTGGAGGACCGCTGTAGACACCCAGTGCACTCCTGGCCAAAAGAACTCCAGAACTGACTTCCAGAGGTTGGCCAGGAAATCTGGAGCCGGGACTAGGGTGTTGAGCCGGTACCAGAGCATGGCCAGGAAAAGTTGATTGAGCACTAGTGCCCTCCCTCGGAGGGAGAGGCACTGGAGAAGTCCTGTCCATTTCCGGAGCTGCTCCCTCACCCTACCCTTTAAGCCGTGCCAGTTCTCTGGCAGAGACAGATGCATGGCAGAGAGATAAACGTCAAGACAGTGCAGCGGACCTGCACTCCACCAGATGGCCTGAAGCGCGGGTGGGAGGGAGCTCGCCTGCCACTCATCCCCGACTACCAGACCAGAGCTCTTGACCCAGTTGACTCAGGCAGAGGAGGCTGCCGAGTAGGTGGCCTGGCAAGCCTCCACCCGCACCAAGTCCCCAGGTTCCTGGACCACAAGGAGCATGTAGTCAGTGTACGCCGACAGGACCAGCTGCAGCTCCGGCTTCTGGAGCACCAACCCCGTCAACCTCTGGCGGAGGAGACAGAGGAAGGGTTCGATCGCCAGAATGTACTGCTGGCCTGAGAGGGGGCACCCCGCCGCACTTCTCGCCCAAAGCTGACCGGCTCAGTCAGGGTCCAGTTGAGCCTGACCAGACACTCTGTGGAAGCATACAGCACCTGGAGAAAACCCACAAAGTGGAATCCGAAGCCAAACACTCGCAGAGTGCTCAGGAGATACCCATGGTCCACCCTGTCGAACATCTTCTACTGATCCAGGGACAGGAGGGCGAACGACAGACCATCCCCACACCCAAGCTCCAAGAGGTCCCGGACCAGATACATGTCCGCCAGCATGGACCCTAGCCGCAGTGAGATGGCCTTCGCTATGACTTTGTAGTCCATGCTGAGGAGGAAGACAGGATGCCAATTCCATAGGTTCATAGAATATCAGAGTTGGAAGGGACCTCAGGAGGTCATCTAGTCCAACCCCCTGCTCAAAGCAGGACCAATCCCCAGACAGATTTTTACCCCAGTTCCCTAAATGGCCCTCTCAAGGATTGAACTCACAACCCTGGGTTTAGCAGGCCAATGCTCAAACCATTGAGCTATCCTTCCCCCCAGGTTGCAGAGGGCCCCCTTCTTCAGCAGTAAGGCGAGCATGGCTCGCCTGCATGAAAGAGAAAGAACCCCGCTCTGCAAGGACTCGGCCCAAACGGTGACTAGGTCTGGGCCAAGGATGTCCCAGAACACGCGGTAGAACTCCACGGTCAGCCTGTCCATGCCCAGAGATTTATTGGTGGGCATGCGACGGAGGGCTTCCGAGAACTCGGCCAGATTGAGAGGTAGCTCTAGCAGGTCACAGTTGCCCGCGCTGACCATCAGGAGTCTGCACGTGTTATGAGCACTCTGCAAGTGTTACGATTGGTAGGCTCCAGGGAGAAAAGATTTGCATAGAAGGCCCTGGCCCTCCTGCATATCTCTGCCGGATCTGTGAGGGGGTGCCGTCCTCCACCAAGAGGCAGGTGATGTGCTTCTTAGCCCCCCTCTTTTTCTCCTGGGCATAGAAAAAGTGAGAGCCGCAATCCATCTCCCGAAGGAGGCGGATGCGGGATCAAACAAAGGCACCCTGGGCCCAATGATCTTCGAGAGCGCGGAGCTCCTCCTGCTTCTCCCAGCACTCTCCGCAGAGGGATGGATCCTCGGGGCTGGGGGCCAGACACCTCTCCAACTGTAAGACCTCCGATTCCAACTGCTCTATTGCCGCATTCCTCCGTTGGCTGGTGCCCTGGGTGTAGTCACATAGAATATCATACAGAATATCAGGGTTGGAAGAGACCTCAGGAGGTCATCTAGTCCAACTCCCTGCTCAAAGTAGGACCAATCTCCAGTCGCGTCAGAAGAGCCGGGCGTGCACCTTCCCCAGGTCCTACCACCGCCACACCAAGGGAAAGGCGCACCTCTGCCCTCGTCAGGCCAGCCAGAACTCCCCGAAGGATGCCACAAAGCCCACATCCTCCAACAAACTGTTATTGAAGTGCCAATAGGCCAACCCCGGCCTCTCCGCGCAGAGATAGGCCATCACGGTGGCAAGATGATGATCTGAAAACGGGGCCAGCTGAATGCTGGAGGAGTGGGCCCGTGAAAGGTGGAAGCGTGACATGTAAATACGGTCCAACTGCGAGTGCTGTGATCGATGGGCCTCCACCCGGACGAAGATGAATGTTGAGATGTTATCCAGGTGGTGGTCACGCCAGACGTCCACCAGGGAGTGATGTTCAACAATCTCCCGGAGGATGTCCGCGGCAGCTGGGCACTGCTCGGTCCCCAAGCGGTTTCGTTCCTTGAGGGTGGTCTTAAAGTCCCCGCCCAGGACCTGGCACTCACGAGGATCCAAGAAGCCGAGGAAGGGGGACACCTGCTGATAAAAATGCAACCTCTCCGGGCCCGATGTTGAGGTGTAAATGTTGACGAGATAGACCACAAGCCCCTCCATGTGGACCCAGAGGTGCAGCAGGCAGCCCAGCACAGCCTCGGTGACCCCCAGCACCTTGGGCCGTAGGTTGGGGGAGAACAGGGTTGCCACTCCAGCCATGCGAACTGAGAGGTGGCTGAAGTAGACCCTGTCTCCTCACTCCAGCCACCAGCTAGCTTCAGCGGCCGGATCTGTATGGGTCTCCTGCAGGAAAACCACAGAGCACCCCAAAGGAAGGAGAGCACTTGGCTCCTGCGAAGCCCTGGGTGTTCAATTTTGCAAAGATGAAAGGTATCATGAGGAGGGCTGGGGAGGATCCTCGCCAGCAGAGTCGCCCAGGACCTCCATCAGGCCGCGCAGCAAACCATGACCTACCCCATAGGTAAGTAAGGATCATGGAAGAGGCAGACCCACTGGTAGGCCACGGCGGCCTGCTTCCCAGTCCTTTTACCCTCCCCCATGAGGGCCCTCACGGCCTGGAGGATTTGATGAAAATTCATCACTGGAAAGCAAGCTGCACCTTGTTGCGGGAGCCACGGACGTCTTCAAGGAATACCCGCAGCTCTTCTCACAGCGCATGGGGGGCTGGCTATCCTCCAGAGGAGGCTCTGACACAGCCCCATGGCCCACCGAGATGGGCAGGCAAGAAGCAGACCCCCGACGTGGCACCCGATGGCCTGATGCCACGAGGCCGACCTCAAAACCTAGCTCAATAGGGGGCAACTGAGGGAAGATAGCAGCCCCCGGTGGGCCGGGACAGGGAAATACAAAGGCCGCTCCCTGGGGGTCATCTTCTGGGATATGAAAGGAGTCGGCCCCAGGGACGGCAATGGCATCACAGGAGGTGGAGGGGATAAGGATGGGGTTGGCATCAGGGGCAGGGCAGGGATCAAGAGTAGAGTCAGGATAGGGATCAAGGGTAGGGGCAGGACAGGGATCAGGAGCAGAGTTGGGGAGGGGGACAGAGGCAGGATCCGGAGCCCCATGAGTTGGGCCACTGGAAGGTGGGCCCTCTTGGGTCAGCTCAGGGATCTGGGGGGTGGGAAGGGGACCCTCAATGATGCCGGGCTCACATTCCATGGCTGGTGTGGCAGCCATGGCTTCGGGAGATGGACAATCTTCAGTGGGGTCCCTGCCCAGGAAGGAGGTCGGTTGCTCCACACCTAAGAGGTGTACCCCATGGAAATCAGGTCCTGGCCACGTGGCACCAGCCGTCACCTCCGTAGGCTCGACAGCTGTCAGCAGGGTGCCACCTGTGGCCGGGAAGATGGAAGAGCCCTGGGGACCCTCAGAGGTGGGAGCAGAAGCAGCAGTTAGGGGGATGGAGGATGGGGAAAGGGGGGCCGGAGTGAGGACGCCTATATCTAGGCCCGCTGGCAGAGGGTCATCCTCCCCCAGGGTGACCGGAGTCAGACCTAGGGCCTTGATTTCCTCATAGATAGAGGGGAGATCACCTTCCACCCCCCCGGGGTTCACTCTGCCAGGACCCGAAGCAATGCTCGCTTCAGGGCTCGCTGGGTTCTAAACTATGAAGGGGGCAGGAGGGGCTCCATCAGGAGCCTCTGATGGGAGGGACACCAGGGGAGGGATGGTGCTACCCCCCGATGCTGCCATGTCTTCCCCAACTGGCACCATTAAATGGGAAATGCTAGAGGGCAAAGCGGAAGCATCGGGATTGGTGCCCCCCTTTCTGGTCTTCCAGGGGGCTTCCACATCGGTGGAAAGGAGCAGAGCTCGAGCCTTCCGCTTGCCCTGCTTCTCCTGTACTAAGGTCCAGCCCTCCGTGGCATCGTCTGGGGGCTGGTTAACAGGGGTCAGGTCAGGGAGCAAGGGCAATGGCTTGGGGACTCGGGGAGGCAACGGTGGGGCAGCATGAGAAAGAGAGGATTCTTTCTGGGGCAGGCCCTTTCCCATGCCCAGTGGTATGCCCGCCGCACCCTCCTCCACAGGCCCCACCAGATCGCAGGCAGTCGAGGCGAGGCTCTCCCACTCGGCTGGGCTTGCTGGGGGCAGTACCTCTTGAGCCCGAGTGGGAGCAGTGGTAGTCTGGGAAGGAGGAGGGACAGCTCCGGGCACCGGGCAGCCAGGAAGGACCCCTCGAGCACTTCACCATCACGCGCCGCAAGCGGCAGTTGAAGCTGCACTTGCCAGCAGAACAAGAGGACGTGACGGAGGCGGGGTCTTTGCAGCCCAGCAGGAGAGGCCTGATGACAGAGATTGGTCGCCCCAGGGTAGAAAGGGCAGGCAGCAGGGTGGCATCGGGCAGGAAGACAGGGACGGAGGTCAGGACTAATCGGACACCAAGGTCTTCTAATGGCTCC
Organism: Aldabrachelys gigantea; assembly: GCA_026122505.1. Taxonomy (NCBI): domain Eukaryota; kingdom Metazoa; phylum Chordata; order Testudines; family Testudinidae; genus Aldabrachelys; species Aldabrachelys gigantea. The sequence goes on from CM047489.1 coordinate 66,416,796, forward strand.
AGGAGGACGAACGCTCTCCCTGCCACCAGGCCCTTCTGCACTGCCTCCTAAGCAGCGGCCTCCGAAGCTAGGAAGAAGATGACCTTTCCGTACATTATGGAGGCTACCACGATGGCTGTGGGCCCCACCACCCTCACCAATGCCCGCACGTAGGTCTCCACATGGGGCAAGACAGGCACCAGGATCAACAGACACCATGTTTCCTGGTCAAGGTGGGAAAGGGGCCCCGGCCACTATAGATGGTAGCGGAGGCGGTGATTGGGGGAGATGACGTTGCGGCAGGTAGGGGGGCTGCCAGCACCTGGGTGTATGCCCTGGGGGCCAGGGAAGGGGCACCCACAGAGCTGGTGGAAGGAGCAGTGGGGAGGAGCAGTGGGGGCAGCTCCTGCCATGGAGGGTCTAGTCCTTTTACCGGGGCCCTTACCCTTCTTTCCCTGACCTTTCCTGCCGGCTGGGGGTACTCCACCAGAATTGGAAGGGGCGAAGGATGTGGCAGCAGCAGAGGTCTCCCCAGTACTTGCCACGCCAGTGCCCCAGCGGGCGTGGTGGCAGGCAGTTTGGCAGTGGCGGTTGAGGTAGAGGTTAGGGAAGTGGACGCGGGGATAGGTGGAGGAGGGATGACAGGGTCTGTTTGAGGGGGTCTCTCCTACTGTGTCCCCTGAGCGGGAGGGGGACAAACAGCGAAGGGGGGGTAGGGAAGGGAGGCAACCACTCCTCCCCGCTAGGCTGCAAGCAGGGGAGGAGGGCACCAGAAGGAGAGGTCTAAATGAGCAGGGAGGGCTATCAAGGACTTGGGGGGATGTCAGTCACCGACTCGAGGTGGAAATCTGGCTCCTCTAGCTGCACTAGGGGATCGGGGGATACAACAACATTGGAGGGGGTGTGCAGTGAACTACGGCAAACTCAAACAGGGGAAGGGTACAAGAGGGGGCATGGGTGCACTAGGGGATCGGGGGATACAACAACATTGGAGGGGGTGTGCAGTGAACTACGGCAAACTCAAACAGGGGAAGGGCACAGGAGGGGGCATGGGTGCACAAGGGGAGGGGTTAATCAGAGCTGAGTGACTGTGAGGGTAGGGGAAACAGCCAGGCTGGAAGTGGGGCAGAGGAAACAAGGGGCAAACTTCAGGGCTGGGGTGGGACAATCAAGATTGCAGAGGGAAACAGGCGGGGCAAACAAACAAGCTGAAGCTGGGGCTAGGGAGGGACAAAGGCTGCAGGGATAAATGGGGTAGGCAGCAAGGGGTAAAGCTGGGGGACCTATAGCAAAAGGGAAGGGGGTTAGTTCAAGGAGAGGTGCGCCCACAAGCATTTGCACGAAAAGTCAATGTTCAGCTAGCTGCTGCTGCAGGCCCAAATGGTGGTAACGGGCATGGCTAGCCAGGCGAGCAGCGCAGTCCCAGAGGCAGGAGCTCGAGGCAGATAGTAAACAGCCAGTGTGGGCGGTGGAGGGGGCAGCAGTGGTGGTGGTGGGGGCAAAGAGGGACACAGATGGACCAGGGGGCAGGCTCCATGCCACACCCCCAGTGTCCCCACAAACACAGTCCAGATCCCCACCACTAGAGCACAGTTCAAAAATTACTCAGTGCTTAAGTGCCCCCTCCACTGTGGTCTTCAGAGCCTCTGTGCGTTCCCCCAGCAGCAGCTGGTCCTCTTCTTCTCCTCCTTGGGGCTCCAGCAGCTCCCCAGCAGCTCCAGCAGGTGGTCTGGTGGCCAGGCAGGAGGGACCCTGCTCAGATGGTGGTGGTGGAGGTGGTGTCCTCAGCAACAAGGGCTGGAGCTGGTGTCCCACACTCTCCTTCTCTGGGGAGCAGGTCAGCACCCCCCCAGAGCTGTAGTTGGAGTAACGGCAGCACCTGAGGGTGGGGGTGCGGTCCACTAGCCAGCCAGCAAGCAGGTAGCAGAGAAAGGGGGTGGGTGGTGGTGTCTAGCCCAGCCAGGGGAGCAGCTGGATCAGCAACAGCAGCAGTAGCGAGGGCTCAGTACCTAGCAGGAACAGCAGCAGCAGCCTTCTCCCTCCTTCCTTCTACAGCAGAGGAGTCGAAGGGAGATACACTACTGGCCACTGGAGAAGCAGGCATCTGTTCCCTGAGTGATCAGAGCAGGGCTGCTCCAGGCTAATTAGAACACCTGACTCCAATTAACCTGCTAAGAGTCAGTTGAGGCTGTTAAGCACCTGACTCTAATTAAGGCCCCTCCAATGCTATAAAACGGCTCACTCCAGTCAGGCCAAGGAGAGCCAGAGACCCAGAGGAGAGGAAGTGCAGTTGAAGGGCTGGTTAATGAAGACACCCTCAAACCATTGGTAAGGGAGCCCTAAGGTAAGGGTGAAGAAGAGAGACGCAGGAGAGCTGTGGGGAAGTGGCCCAGAGAAATGTAGCAACTCTGGCAGTGAATGGTTGGCTGCCAACAGCTGCTACCATTAGGGTCCCTGGACCGGAACCCGGATTAGATGGCAGGCCCAGGTTCCCCCACAACCCACCACTACAAGAACACCCCCTGGGAGGGGAAGACAGGCCCCTGTCAGGACAGAAAGCTAAACTGTTTTGGTAGGAGGCCATAGGAGCAACAGAGACTGTGGGAGTTCTCTCATCAACCTCCTTGCTGGCTTATGATGAAAAGGGCTCAGTAGACTCAATCCCTGGCCCTAGAGAGAGAAGGGCTATGTGGAGTGTGCCTCTGAAGCCTGGAATCGCGGAACCCACTGGGCAAGGTCAGAGCTCTGCAACACATAGTATTTTGGAAGCACGTATTTGTTACTGGCTTAGTGAAAACTTATGTACCCCACCAGTTTGGGGTACACACCCTGTTTTCTGGCAGTCTGATCTGAGACTGATGCTCTTAGCTGTGTCCCACAACAAGCAGCATGACAGGAGCACACTGCTAGAGAGATGATATAAAGGTGTGACCAAATGGGAATTTTTTTGTACTATTTTTGAATTCTATGTGTGCCTCAATTTCCCTCTTTACCTTGTGATACAGCATGGCCAGAGGGCAGCATAAGAGTGTTAGCAGGGGGCCTTATTCCCTGCCAAGGGAGGAAGGTTTGCTTTAGATTAACTAGAACAGCTGTGGCCAATTAGAGCACCTGACTCCAGTTAGAGCACCTGACTTCAGGTAGAGCACGTGACTCCAATTAGAGCACCTGACTTCAGTTAGAGCACCTGACTCCAGTCATGTGATAAAAACCCCTGCTTCAGTCAGACAGGGTGTGGTAGTTGAAGGAGAAAGGTTGGATTGGAGCAGAGTGCAGGTTGCAGAAGAGAAGAGTTTGACCAGAGAGAAATAGAAGGTTTGGAGGAGTGCTGTGGTGGATTGTGAAGCCCAAAAGAAACCCTAGGTAAGGGGCAACAGGCTTGTGTAGAAGAGAGGCAAGAAGCCCTTCACAAGCTGAAGGGTATGAGAGGGAAGTAACCCAGGGGAAGGAACCGGTAAGTCAAGTGGTTCACCACAACCCCCAGGGCCCCTGGGTTGGGACCTGGAGTAGAGGGCGGGCCCAGGTCCCTCCCTCTCCACTCCCCTCCTCCAAGGACACTAGTGGAGTGATTAAGAACTGGTTCAGAGGCAAGCAATAGTGCCCTGAACCTACCCCAGAGAAGAGAAAGCGCGAGACCCAGCAGAACAGTACCGGCAATTTGCCACACGTGGTGTCAGGGGTGGGATTTTCGCGCTGGGGACATAGTCCAGGGGGAGACATAACCCTCCCACCCTTAAGTTGGACGACGTGGTCAAGGCCCTTATACATGCCACCGCGGCCCAGCAGGAGGCTACCAGGGTCCAAGCAACCGCCCAACAAGAGGCGACTAGATTGCAGCAAGAGACCAATCAGCTGTTGCTGAGTCAGGCTGCTCAGGACCGAGCCCTGCTGAGAGATCTGGTGAGCCAGATGAAGACCCTTATGGAACAGAATCACCACTGGGAAGGGACCTGGCCCATACGCGCTAGCCATTGCTTACAGAAAATGACCCGGGAGGATGATCTGGAAGCATACCTCCTGGCTTTTGAGAGAGCAGCCCTGCGGGAGGCCTGGCCCCGAGAACAATGGTCTGGTATCCTTGCCCCATTCCTATGTGGGGAAGCCCAGAAGGTCTATTACGATACGTCTGCAGAAGCTGCAGCAAACTATTCCCAGCTAAAGGCAGAGATCCTGGCCAGGTTTGGAGTAACAACGGCACTGCGAGCCCAGAGGTTCCATGAATGGCGATATATGGAGGACAAGACACCCCGATCACAATTGTTTGACTTGATCCACCTGACCCGGAAATGGCTGCGCCCTGAGGCCCATAGCTCTGAGGAGATGATGGAGGTACTAATATTGGACCGGTATATGCGGGGGCTACCACCAGGTCTCAGGACTTGGGTGGGTCAGAATGACCCCTCTACCTATGATGAGTTGGTCTCCCTCGTGGAAAGACAACTGGCAGCCCGCGAACTGTTCCACACCCCAAGCGGGGAGACACAGCAACCCAGGAAGACAACCCCAAACCCAAGGCCCCGGACTGTCGAGAACTCTGGGAAAACTATAACCGGGAGGAACGACAGCGAGGAATGGCTCGAGGCCAGAAAGGGACCTGGGGGTTTGGGAAGAGTGGTGGGGGGCCGGCCAACTAGCCCCAGGCAGAGGGTAATAACCGGAATGAGGGGACGGTGTTATGAATGTGGGGAATTGGGGCATATAGCAGCCCAATGTCCCAACAAGGAGGTGCCTATGCAGTGTAATCTGGGGAATTATGGGGAGCAATGTGGCCTGATCAACCTGGTAGGGGTTACATTGACCTCACATGGATTTACCAGACCTGTAAAAATGAATGGTATAAAAACCATAGCCTTAATAGATTCTGGGAGTGCTGTCACGTTGGTCTCGGGAAAGTTGGTGGGAACAGACCAACTAACTCGGGCCAAAAGCACAGGGGTAACATGCGTACATGGCACCGTGAATTTTTACCCTACAATTCCAGTACGGATTGAAATCCAGGGGAATACCACCAGAGTTTCTGCAGGAGTAGTCCCCAAGCTCCCTTATCCTGTTTTGATTGGGAGAGACTTCCCTGGGTTTGAGAACTTACTGACCCCGATAGAGGCAGGAGAGGGTAGCAACCCCCAGGTTGAGACAGAGGCAACTAAAGATAGCCTCGCCCCAATGTTTGCTGAATTTGCTCCAGAATTATTCTCATCCCCTGGAAAACCCCGCAGGGCTAGGCGAGAACGAAGGGCGGCTAAAAAGTTAGGGACCAGGATTCTGGCAGCTAATCAAAAGACTTCCCTTGTGGGTAGGCGAACCCGCCCAGGAAACCAGGAGATGGTTCGGGCCACGAAGGACTCAGAGGAGGTTCCTGGCCCAAGTGGGAGCACCCCAGGGGGAAGAGTTGAAATAGGCCCCCTGGAATTAGGTCAGTTCAGTACTGCACGTGAGACCTTTGGGCAGGACCAGGCCGAAGATCCATTATATGCGAACGTGAGGGAGGAGGTAGTGGAAGTAAATGGAGTGCCTGTAGAAGGAAAAGTCAAAGGCCCAAGGCCATATTACGTGCTCAAACGTGATCTGTTGTACAGAATAGAGCAAATACGAGGGGAAGAAGTAGAGCAACTCCTAGTCCCACGGAAACACATAAGGGCCGTACTAGAGCTAGCTCACAGTCATTTATTTGGGGGACATCTAGGGGTAGACAAGACGCTGGATAGAATCCTAAGAAGGTTTTATTGGCCAGGGATATGAGCAGAAGTCCAGCGTTATTGTGCCTCCTGCCCTGAATGCCAGTTGCATAGCCCCCGACCTCACTTGCGGGCCCCACTACTACCTTTACCTATTATTGATGTCCCTTTCGAGAGGATAGCTATGGATATAGTGGGCCCACTAGAAAAGTCGGCACGGGTCCACCGAAACGTACTAGTCATCCTTGACTATGCCACACGATATCCAGAGGCCATCCCTTTAAGAAACCCCACGTCTAAGGCAATAGCTAAAGAACTACTACAGGTTTTCGCCAGAGTGGGCATCCCTAAGGAGATCCTGACAGACCAGGGAACCCCGTTTACGTCAAAACTAATGAAAGACTTATGTGCCCTGCTCCGTATACAAGCCATTCGGACCTCAGTCTACCATCCACAAACAGACGGACTAGTCGAAAGATTTAATCGAACCCTTAAAAGTATGATCCGGAAGGTGGTAGCACAGGATGGAAGAGACTGGGACACTCTTTTACCGTATCTAATGTTCGCTATACGGGAAGTTCCCCAGGCGTCCACGGGTTTTTCTCCCTTTGAACTCTTATATGGACGCCACCCACGCGGGATTTTAGATATCGCCAAGGAGGATTGGGAGGAACAACCCAACCCAGGAAAGAATATTATTGAGCATGTGACACAGATGAGAGAACGGATAACTCGAGTAACCCCGATAGTACGGGAACATTTGGAAAAAGCACAAGAGGCACAGCGGACATACTACAACCGTCGGGCGAAAGTACGAAGATTTCAGCCGGGGGAACGGGTGATGGTGTTAGTGCCGACCACAGAAAGCAAACTCCTAGCCAGCTGGCACGGACCATATGAGATAGTGGAAGCCATTGGGGAAGTGAATTATAAGGTTAGACAACCAGACCGCCAGAAGCCAGAGCAAATCTACCACATCAACTTACTGAAGCCCTGGCATGACAGAGAGACGTGTCTGGTCACTCGAGGAGCTCTACCTCAGGCAGACGGCCCACAGGAGCAGGTAAAGATATCTCCTGACTTAACCCCAGAATAACGGACGGAAGTCATTGAAATGATCCACCGGAACCAGGACGTATTTTGTACCCAACCAGGTAGAACGACACTAGTCCAACATCATATTGTCACCAACCCCGGAGCAAGGGTAACGATAAGACCCTAACGAATACCGGAAGCTAAGAGGGAGGAAATTAGGATGGAAGTGCGGAAGATGCTGGAACTCGGGGTCATTGAAGAATCCCACAGCCAGTGGTCCAGTCCGATTGTACTAGTCCCCAAGCCTGATGGCACCCTGAGGTTTTGTAACGACTTCCGGAAATTGAATGAAGTATCCCACTTCGACGCCTACCCGATACCACGCATTGACGAGCTGGTTGATCAGTTAGGCAAGGCCAAATACCTAACCACCCTAGATCTGACCAAAGGATATTGGCAAATACCCCTGGCCAAGGATGCCAGGGAAAAGACTGCCTTCTCTACGCCCGATGGCCTGTTCCAGTACACTGTCCTCCCTTTCGGACTCCATGGGGCCCCTGCCACATTCCAAAGACTGACGGATAAGTTATTACGACCCCATGCCAACTATGCTGCCGCCTATCTAGACGACATAGTTATACATAGCCCTGATTGGGAGACACACCTAGACAAAGTGGAAGCAGTGCTGGACGCTTTGCGAAAGGCTGGTCTCACCGCTAATCCTCTGAAATGCGTGATAGGACTAGCTGAGGCCAAATACCTCGGGCATGTCGTAGGGAGAGGTGTGGTAAAGCCCCAATGGAACAAGGTGGAGGCAATACAAGATTGGCCTCGACCAATCCGCAAAAAGCAGGTCAGAGCATTTTTGGGTTTAGTTGGATACTATCGGAGATTCATCCCTCATTTTGCCACAAGAGCCGGGCCATTGACGGATCTGATAAAAGCTCGGGGCCCCGAAATAGTGAAGTGGACGGATGCGGCGGAAGCAGCATTTGCAGATTTACGGACAGCCCTATGCTGCCATCCGGTACTCATGGCCCCCGACTTCGAGAAGGAATTCATCCTGCAGACGGACGCCTCGGAGGTGGGACTCGGTGCCGTCCTTTCCCAGATGGTAGGGGAGGAGGAGCACCCCATCTTGTACCTCAGCCGGAAGCTCCTCCCCAGGGAACAAAAGTACGCTGTTGTTGAAAAGGAATGTCTGGCGATAAAATGGGCTATGGAGACTCTCCGCTACTATCTCCTGGGGCGGCGGTTTACCCTTGTGACTGATCACGCCCCGCTCCAGTGGATGCATAGGAACAAGGAAAGAAACGCCAGAGTGACGAGGTGGTTCCTCTCTTTGCAACCTTTCCATTTTCGTGTCCAGCATAGGGCTGGAAGCCAACACGGCAACGCTGATGGCCTCTCACGCCAACACTGCCTCTCGTCCCGAGTAGCCCAACCCCTTGGTGTTGAGCAGGGGGGGGGGATATGTGATACAGCATGGCCAGAGGGCAGCATAAGAGTGTTAGCAGGGGGCCTTATTCCCTGCCAAGGGAGGAAGGTTTGCTTTAGATTAACTAGAACAGCTGTGGCCAGTTAGAGCACCTGACTCCAGTTAGAGCACCTGACTTCAGGTAGAGCACGTGACTCCAATTAGAGCACCTGACTTCAGTTAGAGCACCTGACTCCAGTCATGTGATAAAAACCCCTGCTTCAGTCAGACAGGGTGTGGTAGTTGAAGGAGAAAGGTTGGATTGGAGCAGAGTGCAGGTTGCAGAAGAGAAGAGTTTGACCAGAGAGAAATAGAAGGTTTGGAGGAGTGCTGTGGTGGATTGTGAAGCCCAAAAGAAACCCTAGGTAAGGGGCAACAGGCTTGTGTAGAAGAGAGGCAAGAAGCCCTTCACAAGCTGAAGGGTATGAGAGGGAAGTAACCCAGGGGAAGGAACCGGTAAGTCAAGTGGTTCACCACAACCCCCAGGGCCCCTGGGTTGGGACCTGGAGTAGAGGGCGGGCCCAGGTCCCTCCCTCTCCACTCCCCTCCTCCAAGGACACTAGTGGAGTGATTAAGAACTGGTTCAGAGGCAAGCAATAGTGCCCTGAACCTACCCCAGAGAAGAGAAAGCGCGAGACCCAGCAGAACAGTACCGGCAATTTGCCACAACCTACTTGGCTGGAAAGGGACTGTTTGTTCTTGGGGCAGGCTAACACAGAGGTTTGAAGGCACCTAGCAGCCTGGGACTAAATGGGTAATTGGAAAGGGACGGGCTGGCAATCCCATATCAGTGGAGAATTCATGAAGACAATGACAAATCCAATTGCTAGGACATTTAAATCCAGCAACCAATGGCCATGGATTGCCCCACCTCTCTGTAGGAAGCCAAGCAGCTTTTCCCCAGCTCGGGAACAAACGACTGGAGAGGTATGAGATAAAAGTTGGCTGCTGGAGCCAGTCAAGGTGCTCTCAGCTGGAGTCTAGCCAAGGAGGTCAAACAGAGAAAGAACCAAGGGCTTCATTACAGCTTGGGTGGGCTCTGGGCTATGCTTTCACCTTCATTTCTCTATGCAAACCCAAGGACTTCCTACGCTGTGTTCCAGATCACTAATAAACCCTTCTGTTTGGACAATGCTGTGTTACTGTCACTGAAAATGCTGGGTGAGTTGCATTGATCCCTGAAGAGTGGACAAGTCTCCCTCAGGTACTGAACAGAACTCAGGGTGTGAAGCAGAGGCGCTGAAGGCCCAGAGGTCCAGTCTAAGGAGGTGGTGAAGATACATAGCTGACCCAGGTGGAAGAGACCCCAAGGGAGTCTGGCACACTGAAGGTAATCCTCCTAGAGACTGTTCCAAAGCAGGGGCCACAGCAGTGATCCTGTGGATCCATGACAAAAGGTCAGGGGCCAGCTTGCCCTGTGGATCCATGACAATAGACCTCACAATGCAAAATTAATTCAGCTATGCAGCACTTAGGGTATGTCTACACTACGGGATTATTCCAATGTTACAGAAACTGTTTTTTTAAAACAGATTGTATAAAGCTGAGTGCACACGGCCACACTAAGCAGATTAATTCGGCAGTGTGTGTCCATGTTCCGAGGCTAGCATTGATTTCTGGAGCGTTGCACCATGGGTAGCTATCCCGTAGCTATCTCATAGTTCCCGCAGTCTCCTCCGCCCATTGGAATTCTGGGTTGAGATCCCAATGCATGATGGGGCAAAAACAGTGTCGCGGGTGATTCTGGGTAAATGTCGTCACTCAATCCTTCCTCCATGAAAGCAACGGCAGACAATCATTTCATGCCCTTTTTCCCTGGATTGCCCTGGCAGATGCCATAGCATGGCAACCATGGAGCCCATTTAGCCTTTTGTCACTGTCACCGTATGTGTGCTGGATGCTGCTGATAGACGCGGTACTGCAGTGCTACACAGCAGCATTCATTCGCCTTTGCAAGATAGAAGAGATGGTTACCAGCCCTATATCACCATGGTATATGGTGCTTCCTTCCTCCCACACCCCTCCTGGGCTACCATGGCAGTTATCCCCCCATTTGTGTGATGAAGTAATAAAGAATGCAAATAAGAAACACTGACTTTTTACTGAGATAAAATGAGGGGGAGGCAGCCTCCCGCTGCTATGATAGTCCAGGCAGTACAGAATCTTCATTAGACATGAAAGGGAGTGTGGGAGGTGCTCAGCCCCAGTTGCTATGATAAGGATGGTTTTCAATCCTTCTGTACCGTCTGCTGGGAATAACAGGGAGTCATTCCCATTTTTGCCCAGGCGTCCCCAGCCGACCTCACCGAGGCCAGTGAGGAGCGCTCATGGGATGATGATGAGGATGGATGTCAGTCATTTTGCATCATCTGCCACTGGGGAGGGATAAGGATGCTGGTGTTCAGCACTGCAGCACCTCGTCTACCTGCAGCATGCAGTAGACATAGGGTGACATTGAAAAAAGGCGAGAAACGATTTTTTTTCCCTTTTCTTTTGGGGAGGGGAAGGGGGTAAATTGATGACATATACCCTGAAACACCTGGGAAAATGTTTTTGACCCTTCAGGCATTGGTAGCTCAGCCAAGATTGCAAATGCTTTTCGGAGACTGCGGGGAGTGTGGGATAGCTGGAGTCCTCAGTCCCCGCTTCCTCCCTCCATGAGTGTCCATTTCATTCTTTGGCTTTCCATTACGCTTGTCACACAGCACTGTGCTGAGTCCCTGCTGTGGCTTCTGTCTATCATAGCCTGGAGATTTTTTCAAATGCTTTGTCATTTTGTCTTCTGCAACGGAGCTCTGATAAAACAGATTTGTCTCCCCATACAGCGATCAGATCCAGTATCTCACATACGGTCCATGCTGGAGCTCTTTTTGGATTTGGGACTGCATCGCCACCCGTGCTGATCAGAGCTCCACACTGGGCAAACAGGAAATGAAATTCAAAAGTTTGCGGGGCTTTTCCTGTCTACCTGGCCAGTGCATCCGAGTTCAGATTGCTTTCCAGAGCGGTCACAATGGTGCACTGTGGGATAGCGCCCGGAGGCCAATACCGTTAACTGCAGCCACACTAACCCTAATCCGACATGGCAATACCGATTTCAGTGCTAATCCCCTCATCAGGGAGGAGTACAGAAATCGGTTTTAAAAGCCCTTTATATCAACATAAAGGGCTTCGTTGTGTGGACGAGTGTAGGGTTAATTCGGTTTAACGCTGCTAAATTAGGTTTAAATGCATAGTGTAGACCACGCCTTAGATACTACAATGATGGGCATGCTAAAAACCATCCGAACAATAGAAAAATAAATTGGATGCACAACATTTATCTTCTTTTTACTCTCCTGTGGCTGTTCAGCATTATACATGGCAGCTGAGGGCATAAGAACAGAGAATAAAGTGGATAGTGGATAAGGAAGTGTTCCTTGGGGGTTGTATGATGGTCTTGATCCCAAACTTTAGTATCTAAAGAAAACAATAACCCTAAATAAAATGTTAAACAATAAAGTTATTACACTAATTCCATGGAAAGATTAAAATCTGGGAAAAGAAAAAGCCTAAAGTAGAGCTACAATTTTCCATATTGCTGATACTGGAACAACAAACTCTTTTAGACATAGTTCAGCATTTATTATGGGCTGGCATGGTCTCACCTCAGCGTTCACATCTGAGATGTGAATGTTGGTGCTTGTTTCTCGAATGGCGTTGCTGAGAGTTTCTCCTTTTTGATAAGTACGGATGAGTGTGGCTGGTTAGGGTATATGAGCCCTCGTCTTTGTACCCATTATGACCATCTCACATTCATGAAATGGTGGGGACATTCATTTCACAGGTAGACAGATGTTTTTGCGGCTTGGTACGACTGGCACCAATACAATGGAAAAGTTATCTCTGATGAAAAACATACTGATCTCCCATTGAAAATGGGAACTTTTGTTGAAACCACTACATTTCAAGTAGGGTGACCAATTTTTCAGTATTGCTCATTGGTTGTGGTTTCTTTTATATTTTGAAAATTATTAAGGATTTTGGACAATGTTAAGATTGGAATTGGCCAGTAAGAAAATTTTGCCTTATTTATTAAATACTGAACTTTTGCTATTTCTTAGCAAACACTCAGAACTTCGTATTCTTGGTAACACTTCTCTTTACCATTCTGAGGTAAGAAGAAAGCTTTAAACCTAGGGACTACTTTCCCTAAGCCATAACGATTCCTACCTACAAAAATGTTAACTCCACGGTAGCTTGGAACTGACTTTGGTGGAACGGAACCAAATGATCCTTTCTTCCACTCTAGCACTTCACTGTTATTCTTATTTACCAACATTCTGAAGTTTGAGGTGCGATGTTCTTGATCAGCATAGGAATAGTAACAATATGGACCTTTACTTTCACTGAAAAACCCAACAGAACATCCTGCCTCTGCACAGACATACTCTCTGCGAGATGCCTCCTCATTCCAGATGAAAACTGCTCCGCTTGGAACTGACCCTTCCCACTCAACCCATTTCAGGTTTTCATGGTCATCAAAAATGATCTGGCCCTTGTTCTCTGGAGGTGTTTTGCTCTTCTCCTCCTCTGCTGTGTAAATATTCAAACCAGAGGTCCCTTCCTGGAGGCTGGAAATCAGGGATGGTGCAGCATGGCTGTTGTTTCCCAAGACTAAAATGAAAAAAAAAGTAAAGCACATGAGTGGAATTCACATTTCCATTTTTTTCCATTTCCATTCGTGTGTGTGTGTGTGTGTGTGTGTGTGTGTGTGTGTGTGTTGGGTGCTCTCTGTTTAATAGAGTAATCTATGCAGGGATGGATTTTCTACTGTGGTCAGAAGATCTGCCAGTATTGAAATGATCAGTATTTTGGTAAGGTTGATGGTTACTTTGGTGGTAACCTTTCACAAATGACACTAATCATCCAAGCCTATAAGGAAAATCTCAGTTTCCAAAAGGTTCCTATTGCCTCCTTCTCTGAGTACCAGATAGTACCTTCCCCTGCACAGACTACCTAGAATCCTTGGGCATGTTTACTTTGAGCCTTTTTCCTAATACAAGTGATCAGGGAGGGGAAGAGCCTTGGCTCCACTCACTCCACACCTTGAGCTAGCACAGGAGGTCAGAAAATGTAGGGGGAAAGTGAGAACTGCCAAAAACCAAGCAGAGTTGGACCATGCAAAGGAAATTAAAACCCACAGTAAAACGTTCTATAGCCACATAAAAGAAAAGACAACAGGGAAAAAAGAAGAGAGGCCGCTAAGCACTGAGGATGGGGTGGAGATTGAAGATAATCTAGACATGACCCACAACTAAATGGATAGTTTGCCTCAGTTTTTAATAAGGGTAATGAGGGGCTTAGTGTTAGTGGCAGGAAGGCTAATGGAAATGAAGATTTGGAAGTGGAAATAGCACATCCGAGGTGGAAGTCAAATTCAAACAGCTTAACTGGAGCAAATTGAGGGTCCTGGCTAATCTGCATCCAAAAATATTAAAGGGACTGGCACATGAAATTGCAAGCTCAACAGCAAAGGATTTTTAATATATCTGTAAACTTGGGGGACGTACCCTATGAGAAGACAACTGCTAAAATAGTAGTAATATATGGCTCGATAGCATTCATCACCATGTATTTTTGACAGGCTTCCATGCCCCATTTTGGGCTTATGTCCTGCCTTCCCACCCTGTTTCCGCTGGCGCTGAAGTTTGGCGCAGTCAGCCATTTTGACAAAAAAATTATGTGTGTGTTTGAATAGGGGAAGTGTAGTGTGTGTTTGTGCTTGGGTACATTGAGAGAAAAAGGTTGAAATAATAGAGTGAGAGAGTTTAAAGATGAAAAAAGAAAGTTTGGGTAAGGTTTAGAGAAAAAGAAAAGACAGGTATTTGGATGTGATTGAGTATGGAGAGAGGATTGTAAAGGTTTAGTTTAACAAAAAAGTTAAACAACATTAAAAACTAGGTTTAAAAAAGGAATTTACTAAGGCAGAGCCTGTTTGGTAAGAACATGGTAAAAAGGTGAATAAAAATGCATTTAAACTATTCAATACCAGCGTAAGTTAAGAAAAAAAGAGAGGTTAAAAGAAAGAAGAGTGTGAGGAAAGAGAGCCCCTTTTGAAAAGGGCAAAGATAGAGAGTACATGGTTGAATCAGAAAGAGAGAGAGACAGAGAATGAGACAGAGAGAGAGAGAATTTTTACCTTTCCAGTCTTTCTGTAGAATGAGGCAACTTCCCAGTTTCAGACCCTCTCAGGCTTATTATCACCACCTTTAGTTTGGATCAATCAGAGTTTGTTCTACAACAGCATCATAGAATTCATTTTCCTGAACCTATCCTTGGCCTGGTCTACACTACGCGTTTAAACCGATTTTAGCAGCGTTAAATCGATTTAGCGCTGTACCCGTCCACACTACGAGGCCCTTTATATCGATATAAAGGGCTCTTTAAATCGGTTTCTGTACTCCTCCCCAATGAGAGAAGTAGCTCTAAAATCGGTATTACCATATCGGATTAGGTTAGTGTGGCCGCAAATCGACAGTATTGGCCTCCGGGCGGTATCCCACAGTGCACCACTGTGACTGCTCTGGACAGCAATCTGAACTCGGATGCACTGGCCAGGTATACAGGAAAAGCCCCGCAAACTTTTGAATTTCATTTCCTGTTTGGCCAGCGTGGAGCTCTGATCAGCACAGGTGACCACACAGAGCTCATCAGCACAGGTAGCAATGCAGTCTCCTGAGAATTGAAAAAGAGCTCCAGCATGGACTGCACGGGAGGTACTGGATCTTATCGCTATATGGGGAGAGGATTCAGTGCTAACAGAACTCCGTTCCAAAAGACAAAATGAAAAAATATTTGAAAAAATTTCCAAGGTTGTGATGGAAAAAGGCCACACCAGGGACTCAGTGCAGTGCAGAGTGAAAGTTAAGTAGCTCAGACAAGCCTACCAGAAAACCAAAGCAGCAAATGGAAGGTCCGGGTCAAGGCCAAAAACATGCCGCTTCTACGCTAAGCTGCATGCAATTTTAGGGGGCTGCGCCACCACTACCCCACCCCTGTCCGTGGATTCCGAGGTGGGGGTTGTAATCTCAACTATGGCTGATGATTCTGCGGAGGGGGAAGATGAGGAGGAGGAGGAGGAAGAGGAGGATGACCTTGCAGCGAGCACACAGCACTCCGTTAGACCCAACAGGAGCTTTTTGTGACCCAGACGGAATTACCCTCCCAACCCTCCCAAGCCGCTAGCCCAGACAGTGAAGCCATGGAAGTGACCTCTAGTGAGTGTACCTTTGTAAATATAAAACATGGTTTAAAAGCGAGCATTTTTTAATGACTGATTGGCCATGAGGGCTTGGGATGCATTCGCGGCCAGTAAAGTTATTACTGGAAAAGTTTGTTAACATGTCTGGGGATGGAGCGGAAATCCTCCAAGGACATCGCTCCTGGAGGTACTCCAAAAGCCTTTGCAGAAGGTTTCTGGGCAAGGCAGCCTTGTTCCGTCCATCATGGTAGGACACTTTACCACGCCATGCATGTAGCAAGTAATCGGGTTATCATTGCATGACAAAGCATAGCTGCGTATGGTCCCGGTGATTGCTGGCATTCATCCATTTTATAAAGGAATAAACACTTTAAAAGACAAGCCTATATGAAGACAGAGCCCTTTAACATTTTTATATGCCTGGGTTTTTTTTATTACAACACATACAAAACGGATGTGTCTTAGGTTTGTCTTTTCAAGTAATTATACCTTTGCAAAACTTAATGTAACTTTAACATGTGTTTGTTAAAAAGCAGATAAAGATGCAAACTCTTTCTCTGTGATCCACTGACTCACAGAGGCTGCTTTGCTAACACGAGCTTTGCTGCAAAAGCCTGTTGTTTCATATTTTGCTTACTAAAAAATAACATATTAGTCTAAAACCTAGGGGAAAACTTTTAAAATTGTGTGTTACTAAAAGCTTATGGTTTTAACTTTTATAAAAACCCTTATGTAAAGGGGCTATATGGCAGGAAAAATACTGGGGGTCTGTTTCTTTAGCAAAGAATAAGACAGTTAAAAGGGGGAGAGGAGAGAAGGGAAAAGAGGAGGGAGATGGCTCTTGTTTAAAATCTTGGGACTCTAGGATTGGTTCAGGAAAATGAATTCTATGATGCTGTTGTAGAACAAACTCTGATTGGTCTGAACTAAAGGTGGTGATAACAAGCCTGAGAGGGTCTGGAACCGGGAAGTTGCCTCATTCTACAGAAAGACTGGAAAGGTAAAAATTCTCTCTCTCTCGGTCTCATTCTCTGTCTCTCTCTCTTTCTGATTCAACCATGTACTCTCTATCTTTGCCCTTTTCAAAGGGGGCTCTCTTTCCTCTTTTCATACCCTCTTCTTTCTTTTAACCTCTCTTTTTTTCTTAACCTACGCTGGTATTGAATAGTTTAAATGCATTTTTATTCACTTTTTTACTATGTGCTTACCAAACAGGCTCTGCCTTAGTAAATCCCCTTTTAAACCTAGTTTTCAATATTATTTAATTCTTTTCTTAAGCTAAACCTTTACAACCCTCTCTCCTTACTCAATCACATCCAAATAACTTTTCTTTCCTTTTTTCTCTAAACCTTGCCCAAATTTTCTTTTTTCATCTTTAAAGTCTCTCATTCTATTCTTTCAACCTTTCTCTCAATGTACCCAAGCACAAACACACACAACACTTCCCCTATTCAAACACACACAAACACACACATTTTTTTTCAAAATGGCCAATGCCACCAAACTTCGGCGCCAATGGAAACAGGGTGGGAAGGCAGGACATAAGCCCCAAATGGGGCATAGAATTCTGTCAAAAAAAGCATGGTGATGAATGCTATCGAGCCGTATACTACTAATAGTCCCTATTTCTATGAAAGAGAAAAATGTGATTCCGTGACTAGAGAATTTCTAATATAGTGCCTACTTTTACTAAAGGGAAAAAAGTGATCCGGGAAAGTGCAGGCCTGTTAGTTTGACCTCAATTGTATGCAAGGTCTTGGAACAAATTCAGAAAGAGAAAGTACTTAAGGACATAGAGGTGAACGGTAACTGGGATAAAATACAAAATGGTTTTACAAAAGGTAAATTGTTCCAGACCATCCTGATCTCTTCCTTTGAGAAGATAACTGATTTTTTTGGACAAAGGAAATGCAGTAGATCTAATCTACCTGGATTTCAATAAAGCATTTGATATAGTTCCACAAGGGAAATTATTAGATAAATTGGAGAGGATAGGGATTAACATGAAAATTGAAAAGTGGATAAGGAACTGTCTAAAAGGGAGTCTACAACATGTTATACTGAAAGGTGAACTGTCAGGTTGGAGGGAGATTAGTAAGGGAGTTCCTCCGGGATTGGTTTTGGGACCAAAAACTGGGAGTGTGCTAATAAAATGTGTGGATGAAACAGAGTTTCAAAGGTATTGCCAAGATGGAGGCGGACCAGAATATCATACAAGAAGATCTGGACTACCTTGAAAACTGGAGTAATAGAAATGGGATGAAATTTAACAGTGCAAAATGCAAGGCCATTCCCTGCACTGGGACCTACACTGGAAGCAATAGAGGAGGAGAAAGACCTGGGTGTATTGATTAATCACAGAATGACGATGAGCTGCTAATGTGATGCATCTGTGAAAAAGGCTAATGCAATCCTACGCTGCATTAGGTGAGGCACTTCCAGTAAAGATAGGGAAGTGTTAGTACCATTGTTCAAGGCATTTATGTGAGACCTCACCTGGAACACCATGTGCAATTCTGGTCTCTCATGTTTACGAAAAATGAATTCAAACTGGAACAGGTGTAGACATGGGCTACTAGGATGATCAGAAGAATGGAAAACCTACCGTATGAGGGGAGACTCAAAGAGCTTGTCTTGTTTAGCCTAACCAAAAGAAGGCTGAGGGAGATATGCTTGCTATGTATAACTACGGCAGAGGGAGGGAGAAGAGTTAAGTGCCAGTGTTGACACAAGGACAAAGGGAGATAAACTGGCAATCAACAAGTTTAGGCCTGAAATTAGATGAAGGTATCTAAACACCAAATTAATGAAGTTCTGGAACAGCCTTCCAAGGGGAGCAGTGGGGGCAAAATCCTAACTGGCTTCAAGACTGCACATGATAAGTTTATGGTCAAACCAAAGGTCCATCTAACCCAGTATCCTGTCCTCTGACAGTGGCTAGTGCAAGGTGCCCCAGAGGGAATGAACAGAACAGGTAATCATCAAGTGATCCATCCCTTGTCACCCATTCCCAGCTTCTGGCAAAGAGAGGCAGGGGGCACCATCCCTGCCCATCCTGGGTAATAGCCATTGATGGAACTATCCTCCATGAACTTGTCTAGTTCTTTTTTTAACCCTGTTATAGACTTAAACTTCACAACATCTTCTGGCAAAGAGTCCCACAGATTGACTATGTGTTGTGTGAAGAAATACTTCCTTCTGTTTGTTTTAAACCTGCTGCCTATTAATTTCATTTGGTGACCCCTAGTTCTTGTGTTATGGGAAGGAGTAAATAACACTTATTTGTTTACTTTCTCCACACCAGTCATGATTTTATAGACCTCGGTCATATCCCCCCTTAGTTGTCTCTTTTCCAAGATGAAAAGTCCCAGTCTTATTAATCTCTCTCACATAGAAACCATTCCATAACGCATATCATTTTTTCCCCTTTTCTGAACCTTTTCCAAATCCAATATATCTTGTTTGAGATGGGGAGACCACATCTACATGTAGTATTCAAGATGTGGGCGTACCACAGATTTATATAGAGGCAGTATGATATTTTGTGTCTTATTATCGATCCCTTTCTTAATGATTCCCAACATTCTATTCGCTTTTTTGACTGCCACTGCACATTGAGTGGATGTTTTCAGAAAACTATCCATAATGACTCCAAGATCTCTTTCTTGTCCTATTAGCTTCATCTCAAACTGTGTCCCTTTGCTAGTCACTGGTCTGTGGCTCTTCAGTAGGAAAAGTCTCTGGAGATAACAGCCCCTTTGGAATTACTGACCTTTTTCTTTTTCCTCCCCCATCTCGGAAGCAGATTCATTCAGACTATTCTTTTTCGAGAGTTCTGTGTCTACATTCATGGCCATGTCCTTCTTGTAGAATTCCAACTTCCCATAAAATTTCAGGGAGAAAAAGTGAAAAACAACAGTTATTATTACAAGAGAAATTTTAAGTAGAAAAAATATAATTATCCAAGGTACTATCCTGTGAGGACATCAGTTAACACCACTTCTTGAGCAAGAAAATATTTTAATAGATTCAATAGATCTATTTTTAATAGAATCAAGTGGTCATAGCTGTGGTTCTGTCTTTTCCTAAAAAAACTAGAACTTTGAGTAGAATCTTATACAGAATAGCTACAGACTTATACCCTGTAGTCTTCTGCTATGCACACTTGCAGCTATAAAACTTTTCCAAAACACAGACCTTTACCTGAGATCAATTGGAATTTCTATCATATATCAGTATTCTCCTGCTTCCAATGGGTGACTCAGTCACACAAACACAAGTGATTCAGTAAAGGGCATATATGGCACATATACACATATGAACAGGTTATAACACCATGGTCAAGAGCTATAGAAAAATAAAAGTTGGTTCAATCAATAATATGACCTCACCCACCTTGTTTCTCTGATATCCTGGGGCCAACACGGATACAGCAACATTAGAACCCTTCTATCCAATGTCTGGCATTTCTCATATTGCACAAGTCAGTAATGTAAACACCCACCCCCACACACGCACAAACACACCCTACCCCTGATGTTTGTCCAACAAAGCACAGCGGTGTGCATGAACAACGTAATCAATAGAGAAGGGACTTTTACTTTCCCTCCATCATTGCTCATAAGACACACACCCTTGTAATCCTCTGTGATGTACACTGAAGAGTTCAGGGAGGTAACAAAAGTCTAAGTATAGAATCAGAACCTGGGGCAAGGCATGGAGATAAGCAAGGTCAGTATAGGGCCAGCAGGTGCAAGTTGGTTTGGAGGCAAGGAGATCAACCCCAGAGGGCAAGATGAGGAGAAAGACCAGAAAAGGATCAGGACATGGGGGAGTGACACTTTAGTATGTTAGGGTTAATGAGAACACTGCAGGCTCAAGAAGTGGGGTAGGCCATAGGGTGTTGGGGATGGTTGAAGGTCAGAATTGAGCCAGGTGTGGGGATAGTTAGGGAAAACTGTGCACAAATGAAGAGGGATGAAAGGGAATGTGGAAGTAGAGAAAGAACTCACAAGGATTTGAAGGGGTTTTTAATGCATGACAGTCTCTGTTAGCAAGAGTCAGGCTAACTGTAACCCTAATAACATGAGATTTGTAGAAGCGAGGATTGTGTGAGGCGAGTGGGAAAGAACTGTGTGAGAAGTTGTTGAGACCTTGTGTAGATAAGATAGAATGTGAACTAGAGTCAAAATAAGTGAGAAAAATAAGTTATGAGGATGGTCTATGTATAAACAGAATGCAGCTGTTGTTTGCTACTGTCTGTACAGTGTTGCTTGTTATTGTCTGTAATAAAGGTATAAATCCCTGCTGTAATTGTTTACCTGCAGAGAGACCTGCTTAGGAGGGGGAAACCCTGTGTCCTAGTGCATTCTCTCCCTCTATGCAATTGCTTGAGAATAAAGTATCTGACTTTGCTGCACCCAACCAGAAAGTGAGAACTGTGTTTTTCTCCGACAATTTGGGGGCTCATCCAGGATGGCAACACCTACTGAGAAAACGGCAGCTGCTGTGGATTATTCCCCTTTGAACCCCATGGCACCACAAGAGAGGTATGAGACCTTTTGAAATCTCTATCGGGGTATCAGAGAAGAACTGTCCATGGGGCAGTCTGTCTCTGTTGGGCTCAGGGCCGGCTCTAGCCATTTCGCCGCCCCAAGCACGGCATGCCGCGGGGGGGTGCTCTGCCTCTCGCCGATCCCATGGCTCCGGTGGACCTCTCGCAGGCGTCCCTGCGGAGGGTCCTCTGGTCCCACGGGCTCCGGTGGACCTCCCGCAGGCATGCCTGCAGAAGCTCCATCGAGCCGCAGGACCAGCAGACCCTCCACAGGCACGCCTGCGGGAGGTCTACCGGAGCCACCTGCTCCCCTCCCGGCAACCAGCAGAGCACCTCCTGTGGGATGCCGCCCCAAGCACGTGCTTGGCGCGCTGGGGCCTGAAGACAGCCCTGGTTGGGCTTACGCCATCTGAACTTATTGACTGTGTAGCAAGATCAAATGCAGAGCGGTACTGGGGAACTGTTTTGCCATCCCCAGTAAGGTTAGTTTGAAGTGGTACTGGGGACTTAGTTGTGCCACCTCCAATAAGGAGTTGTATGCGGTACTGGGGAACTGTTAGCTTAGCTGCCCCCAATCAGGTTAATGCATAAGGGAAATGCATTAGGTATGCACCGGTGCTGAGAGGTTTTTACCATCTCAAGAGGGGTTGTCACCGCCTCATAAGGGAAAGTGTATTGAGTCTGGACATAAGGTACAGATGCATCATGTTACTTACAAACAGAGGCCTTGGGTGCGGGGGTGTACACAGTGTGAATGAGAGTTGCCAGGAGACGCCCAGAGTATTCTGTGAAGCAATAGCTCATGACCAGAAATATTCTAAAGCAAGCCCGGTAACTCCACCTAGAGGATCTGTAGAAGATCCAACCCACAGTGGGTTGACTCGGTCCGGCATCGTCCGGCGAGGAAGCTACCTGGGTCTAGGAGTGTGTGAACCCATCTTCCTGCCTCCTTCTTTTCTCCGTGTGCCTCTCCTGTGTGAGTACCCTGTAGGGTGAGATCCTTAGTTTATCAGCCGCTAGCAAGTAGGGTGTTTTCCCTGTGTGTGATTGGAAAATGGATGAGAGACAATCTAAGCATTCTCCCTCACCCCCTAAGGGTACCCCAGCATATTACATGTACGTACATTATGGTCCTAAAACGTGCAGGTATTGAGACATTGGAATCTTTACACACGTGAAAATCCATCTAAACAATGCCCACTAGAAGGTACCTTCAATCTAGATAAGATCATACATCTCAGAGGAGCTTTTAATCACCAAAAAAAGCCTCTGACACAGAGTGGGAGCAATTTGTGTATTGAGGAAAGGAACGGGTTAATTTGAAATTCAGCTTTGCCTAGAGATAAAGAGAAAGTTGCTCTCCATTCAAGGTCAAGAATCAACGCAGACCATGCTAAGTACAAAGAAAAATTGCTTTTGGCCCCAGTTGGCTGTGAAAAAAATATAGACAGAGGCAAACCAAAGGCAATACAAATTACAGGACTGAGATTACATTTGCAAAGCTTAACTGTCCAGTGAGCAGGGTTAGCGCTACCATTTAGGCAGCCTAGGCAATCGCCTAGGGCACCAGGATTATTCGGGGGGCGGCATTTTGCCGGGGGGGGCAGCAGGTGGCTCCGGTTGACCTGCTGCAAGCGTGCCTGCGGACGGTCGGCTGCTCACGCGGCTCCAGTAGACCACCTGCAGGCATGCCTGCGGCAGCTCCACCAGAGCCACGGACCAATGGACCCTCCACAGGAATGACTGCGACAGCTCCACCAGAGCCGTGGGATCAGTGCGGGGGGTGGCGAAATGGCTGTGCGCCTAGGGCGCGAGAAACCCTGGTGCCGGTCCTCCCAGTGAGATCCAACAGTCTGCCTTTGCGACCCTGGAGCCGGTGTGGTTTGGTGACACTGAAGAAGCCAGAGGTAGTCGACCTGGACTGGAATCTCTGAAAGAGATGCCGCAGGAGATCCCAGAGTGTAAAAGAACAGCCCTCCCAAGAGCAGAAGCATGTTGGAAATTCTAGACAAGATGTATACAGGATAATCTCGCGTCCACCTCTCCCCCTTCTCTGAACGTTATACACAGATGCGGCCAGTCTCGATGTACGTGTGTGAGTATGAAGTGGCTTAGGCTTGGCATTAATGTTTTTTTTCCCCTGAGTGGTATGAGAGCGTTCCCAACACTCTTTGTTGTTTTATTTTATTAATGAAGCTTTAAAATTCAGTCATATGGTGTGTTTTTTTATCTTCCCCCAATGATCCTGCGGTGTCAGCCTGATCACCTGACACGAGGGATAGATTGGTAACAGCAATTTGTCACAGTTGGTGGGCAATTGAAAAGGGGAGAGCCCTGCAGAATTCACACCATCTATTTGTTTTGCCCTTCTTATTTTAATGTTTGCTTTGCTTGATATTGTTGGTGTTATATGTTGAGGACTGAATGATTAAAGGTGTGCCCACTCTCAGCCGCAGTAACTCTGAGAACCAGAGAGGGCTTTAGCATTCCTCTCTCCACCCCAGTTGACCGGGAAGGGTGTCAGGTGGATCTACCCCCAGTCATAGCAGGACTGAGCAATAGAGAAGCTGGAGAAAAGGGAAGAGATGTGTACTTGATAACTAGAATTGAGCAATTAAGAGCATAGATCATGAACCAGGCAGCAACCCAAACCTATGCCCAGGGCAAGATGCAGGCCTTCAGATAGGACTTCCAGGCAGAGAAGGAAGCACTGGCTAAGCAAGTACTGGTCCTTCAGAGACTTCTCAAAATTTAACCATTTGTGCTCAGCATACGCTGTAACAGCAGTGTGTTTGCCACAAGAGGAAATTGAATAGTTAAACGCCCATGTGCCATGCATTTTTGCCCAGGTGGCAAGCCTTGTGAGTAAGAATGTTTAAGGGAAGAGACTAGGAAGGGTGGAGGCTAGTTGAGAAGCCCACCCTCCTAGCTAAATTGGTAGCGGAACAAACCGATGCCCATGGAAGGGACGGTTCAGCAAGAAAAGCAGGATCGGGCCCAAGCGGGCAGGCAACAGATAGAGCGGGGTCGGCAACCTTTCAGAAGTGGTGTGCTGAGTCTTCATTCATTCACTCTAATTTAAGGTTTTGTGTGCCAGTAATACATTTTAACATTCTTAGGTCTCTTTCTGTAAGTCTATAATATATAACTAACTATTATTGTATGTAAAGTAAAAAAGGTTTTTAAAATGTTTAAGAAGCTTCATTTAAAATTAAATAAAATGCAGAGTCCCCCGGACCAGTGGCCAGGACCCAGGCAGTGTGAGTGCCACTGAAAATCAGCTCGCGTGCCGCTGTCGGCACCCGCGCCATAGGTTGCCTACCCCTGAGATAGAGAGATTGGAAAATAGGTTGGAAATTTTGAGGGCATAGTGGAAGGAAAAGAGTAACTATAAGCATGGGGATTTCAACTACCCAGGACAATACTTGAAATGGTGATTTGAGTTGATAAAAAGTGGCTGTTGGGAGAGAAGCAAGTGATTTAAGGAAAGAGTGAGAAGTTAACTCTGTAGTTGCTGGAGGGAACAGCAGTTGAACTTTGTAAAAATGCTAAAGAGGAAAGTTCTTGCTGTCTTTGAAATGTTTTGTAAATAAATCCAGGCAAAGAAATTATTTGATTGCAATCATTTGGCTATGAACAATTTAGTCAAATCAGCTAAAGAAATGTATACAGTACTATGTAATTAAAACCGTAATAGAGTCTGAGGGGCTACAATAAGTAGTGATGTTTTCTTTCAGATCACTGTGTGTTTGAAAGCTGGAGTTAGAAGTAAAAGGCAATCAAAATTCTGGTAAAGTAAATTGTGTCCCTTTTTAAGTAAGAATCTTTAAGCTGTGGATAGCTTTGGATCCAGAAGCAAGCCAGAAAGCATCTCTATTAATGCAAATTATCTAACTGATAAGGTAGAAACCACTGAAACCTGGGCTGCCTATGAAACAAATACAAGACAATATGGGGTAATTCGTCTATTTTGCCTGTAATCAACAAGGGTATTTGTATATTTTAAGCAATGACAGAGTGCCCAGAAGGGGTAGAGCTCTGTTCTTGTATCTTTCAGATAATCAGAGAAAACTGATGCTAGCTGAACAGTATTCAACATACCGTGCATTTACTGGCACAATAGGAACTATGTCCTGTGTTCTATGTCCTGTCTTGTGATGTTTGCCTCATGGCCAGAATTGTTGTGTTTAATATTTTCATAGGATAGTCTAGTTTAAAATCAAACAGAAGGGTTAAATTAAAATGCAGATACTTGTTTTATTCAACTTGAAATATAAAGTGTTTGGATAAATCAGGAAAATCTGATCTAGTAAAGTCTAATACATTTGCTTAAGTAAGAAAAAGAAACTTCATTGGCCAGATCTTTTAATTGAAAAAATGTTGTTAAATTTGCATACCAACAGTTTTTGGAAGCAAGGACATGAAAAGTTAACCCACTCCCCATATTGCATATGGGATCCTTCTGGCTACCTCAGATTTCTAGCCAGGGTGCTGAGGAGGAAGGGAAGCTATTGGACACCAGAGGTTGTACTGAGTGGATTCCTCAAAAGTGGGTACGCTTGTCCTCGCTTGTTACTCCAAAGCTCTGTAATAAAGTTATTTTACTGGACGGGTATATGTGGCATACATTGAATAATAAGACTAATATACTGTATAATGGCAATGTGTATGTGTTCATGGTTGGGAAAAGATGTATGAGTGAAGAGTGGAAGTTTCCTTTGTAGGCTAAAAGAAGCCAAGAAGGGGAGGAGGAAAAAGAACAGAATGAATTAACTGGGAAAAAAATAGCTAGCAAGCTCTGTCGAAATATAAGACGCTGGACCCATTCAAGGACACTGCTCACAGCTAAGACTTGGCTGATAACCAAAATAAGGGGGGAGGGGCTTGAATGTGCCCAAACAGCTGTAAAATCTCCAAAACACTGCCAGGCATTAATAAAATGTGTTAGGTTTCTTTTCTCATAGGTATAGAAGTGCTACCCAAAGACCAGGGCCGGCTCTAGGTTTTTTGCCGCCCCAAGCAAAAAAATTTTTGGCTGCCCCCTGTCCCAGCCCTGGACTTTTCGCCACACCCCCCCCCTGCTGCCCCAGCCCTGCGCTCTTCCCCTGCACCCACACCCCCTGCCACCCCAGCTCTGGGCTCCCCCCTCCCCCACCCACCATTGACCCCCACCCACACCTCCTGCTGCCTCAGCCCTGGGCTCTCCCCCACCCCACCTGCACCCTCCTTCCACCGCACCCCTGGGTCACTGGTAACTCGCTCCCAGGGCAGGTCATTCAGCACGAATTTTGGATGTGCACAGAACACAGACAGGATTGGTTCCCATATGCTTACAGAAATGCAGTAAAGTGGAACAATTTTCAGCTTGTGTGATTGGAGGATATCTGGATGCATATTATAAGACTGTCCTACATAAATGAGGAAAAGTTGAGATGTCATTATTATTCTTTTGTTCCACTCTTTCTTTCTATGGGGAATTTGCCAGTGCAATATCACTGTCTTCCTTTTAAACAAACAAACAAACAAAAAAGGCAATAGCTGTTGAAAATAGCAATTCCAGTCCTAATAACCACTTGCTCAATTTTATCCTACTTTTTCTACAGCAAATTACAGTACATATTTCTACAGCAAATATCAGTATATTTGATTTGGGAGAAATGAAGTAACAGCTGCCCAAACTGAGCTTGAGCACTCCTGAATGTTGAGGCATTCAAACCTGGAAGGCAGGTGTGGGGTGGGGGTGGAGCCGTGGCTCCATGAGGGAGCACAGCAGCATGTATGCAGCAGCGTGTCTGGTGCTGCGCTGCACCAGACACGCTGGTCTGAGTGGCATGGTAAGGGGATTGGGGGGTTGGAGAAGCAGTAGGGGGTTCCGGGAAGGCAATCAAGGGACAGGGAGCAGGGGGGGTTGAATGGGGCAAAGGTTCAGGGGGGCACTCAGGGGACAGGCAGTGGTTGGATAGGCATGGGAGTCCCAGGGGTTTGTCAGGGGACAGGTAGGGGGTTAGGTCCTAGGTGGGAAGTTGGGGGGGGTCTCAGAAGGGGGCAGTTGGGGACAAGGGGAAGGGAGGCATAGATAGGGGGTGGGGTCCCAAGGGGCAGTTAGGGGCAGGCGTCAACCAGGGGACAAGGGCCAGTGGTGCTTAGATAGGGGGAGGGGTCCTAGGGAGCAGTTAGGGGCAGGGGTCCCGGGAGGGGATGGTCAGGGGACAGGGAGCACGGGGGGTTGGATGTGTTGGGGTTTTTGTGGGGGGGCAGTCGGAAGGAGTGGATGGTGGCAGGGTGGGGCTACGCTCCCTCCCTGTGGAGTGTCCTATTTTTTGAATGTTAAAATATGGTATCCCTACCCTTCACAGTGCAGTTCTCCATTCACAACAGGCTGCAGCATGAGGTCCCCACTCTTCCTTTCCAGTTCGTAGTGTCCAAGGGAATTCTGAGAAATGTAGAGGCTCTCTACACAAACATCCCACACACAGATGGAATACAAGCTGTCAGGAACAGTATCCCTGATGATGCCACAGCACAACTGGCTGCTGAGCTCTATGCCTTTATACTCACACACAACTATTTCAAGTTTGATGACAATATATATCTCCAGATCAGTGGCACTGCTATGGGCACCCGCATGGCCCCACAATATGCCAATATTTTTATGGCTGACCTGGAACAACGCTTCCTCAGCTCTCGTCCACTCACACCCCTTCTCTACCTATGCTACATTGATGACATCTTCATCACCTGGACCCATGGGAAGGAGACTCTAGAAAAATTCCACCACGATTTCAACAACTTCCACCCCACCATCAACCTCAGCCTGGACCAATCTACACAGGAGGTCCACTTTCTAGACACCACGGTGCAAATAAGTGATGGTCACATTAACACCACCCTATATCGAAAACCTACTGACCGCTATGCCTACCTTCATGCCTCCAGCTTCCATCCCGGGCACATCACACGATCCATTGTCTACAGCCAAGCACTGAGATACAACCGCATCTGCTCTAACCCCTCAGACAGAGACCAACACCTACAAAATCTCCACCAAGCATTCTCAAAACTACAATACCCGCACGAGGAAATTAGGAAACAGATCAACAGAGCCAGACGTGTACCCAGAAGCCTCCTACTACAAGACAAACCCAAGAAAGAAACCAACAGGACTCCACTGGCCATCACATACAGCCCCCAGCTAAAACCCCTCCAACGCATCATCAGGGATCTACAACCCATCCTGGACAATGATCCCAAACTTTCACAGGTCTTGGGTGGCAGGCCAATCCTTGCCCACAGACAACCCGCCAACCTGAAACCTCACCAGCAACTGCACACCGTACCATAGTAACTCTACCTCAGGAACCAATCCATGCAACAAACCTCGATGCCAACTCTGCCCACATATCTACACCAGCGACACCATCACAGGACCTAACCAGATCAGCCACACCATCACTGGTTCATTCACCTGCACGTCCACCAATGTAATATACGCCATCATATGCCAGCAATACCCCTCTGCTATGTACATCGGCCAAACTGGACAGTCACTACGGAAAAGGATAAATGGACACAAATCAGATATCAGGAATGGCAATATACAAAAACCTGTAGGAGAGCACTTCAACCTCCCTGGCCACACTATAGCAGACCTTAAGGTGGCCATCCTGCAGCAAAAAAACTTCAGGACCAGACTTCAAAGAGAAACTGCTGAGCTTCAGTTCATTTGCAAATTTGACACCATCAGCTCTGGACTAAACAAAGACTGTGAATGGCTTGCGAATTACAGAACCAGTTTCTCCTCCCTTGTTTTTCACACCTCTACTGCTAGAACAGGGCCCCATCCTCCCTGACTGAACTAACCTCGTTATCTCTAGCTTGCTTGCTAGCATATACATACCTACCCCTGGAAATTTCCACTATCTGCGTCTGACGAAGTGGGTATTCACCCACGAAAGCTCACGCTCCAAAACGTCTGTTAGTCTATAAGGTGCCACAGGATTCTCTGCTGCTTTTACAGATCCAGACTAATACGGCTACCCCCTGATACCTGAGAAATGTAGTTCTTTCCCTGCTCCATGGCTGGCTCTATAGGCAGGGAGCTAACCAAGGAACTACAGCTCCCAGGGCCCCCTAATGGTTTTCAGCTCCCATGCAGGATCCCTGCCGCCCCTGCAAATGGGCTGCCCCAACCACGTGCTTGTTTTTCTGGTGCCTAGAGCCACCCCTGCCAAAGACCCTAGCAGCTCTACCACTCCTTGGAACTGGGAGACTGCATCTATGTAAAGATCCATCAGCGAAAGACTGCTCTGGCTCCACACTGGAAGGGCCCTTTTCAAGTTGTGTTAACCACCAACACCGTCGTCAAGTGCCAAGGACTACCTGCCTGGATGCATGCTTCTCACTGCAAAAAGACCCCTCCACCTCGGCAGGATTTTCCTACTGATGATTGGCCTATTTCTTCTTCTAGCTCTGCTGTGCCTTCTGGACAGGAGGGAAAAAGGACAAGGTGAAGTGCTAGCAACCTCCCTTGACCACTGACAGACCTACTGTGCCTTTGGATTTTTCTAGAAGAAGCAAAACCATTACAGGGTAATGTGCCGGTAACCTCTCTCGTGTATGATGCTGAACCATGATTGCTTCAGGAAAGAAGAAGGAACATTCGCTCCACTGAAATTGCCAAAGTCCAGGAATTCCTGACTACAAAAGACATTAAGAACTGACCCTGGTGAAGAAACTAAGATTTATACACTGGCAGGAAAAAAATTGTGGGACCCATGCTTGGGAATTTGGTATTGATTGGATGTTGGGGTTTATTCTACAGGCTGCGCCTTGTGGTTTGGATAAATCCTTCAGCATATATTGCCTTCTCTAATTGGATTTTAAATGATAAGTACCAAAGGCACCTTGTTTCCACTGCCCCTACCATCTCCTCCATTACACTATTACCCCTGTAATACATCCACATACAGACAATTCCATATATTTGATAAAACCAATGGCCAATGCCTTCACACTTTAGTGATTTATTTAAAGATTGTTTGGGAAAAAAAGAAAGAAAAAAATATTTTTAAAGTTCAGGATGTCCCATATAAGCAAACAATTGAGTGGGAAAAGACTGGTTAGAGGAGCTAAAAGTATATGATATCACTACAAATGAACCCCAAGAATCTGTAATTGAAATTGATGGGTTCCAGAGTGAAGTAGATATGATGGCTGTTCCTGGAGTTTGCAATGTGTTACATGAAAGAGGCTCTTATTGTTATTTGGTCACCCAATTAGTGAGTAATCAAATGAATACCCAAAGAGTTTGTTCTGCCACAGAAAATTTCACCTGCATAGAAATTATTCCAGTGACTAATAATGTAACCTGTACCTTATTGCAATACACCCCCTCTTATGCTATTAATATTAATGCCTCTTGAAAGTACCTGAGGATAGTTAAATAACAGGTGTGATATAGTACTACACCAAAGAGAGATGTATTAGGATATTGATGGACTGTGATTAATACTACACTAGGGACTGTCAAATTTACATTGCCCTTATCCAGTTTCCAGACCACCTCTACATACCCAAATTTCTCACAGAGAGCTGCCATTAGATTAGCACAACAGAGGGCTGGGTTATTTCCTCTAGAAAGAAGAGGGACTTGACCAGATCCGGATGGGATGGGGCCAATAGTGCAGCAGCCATTTGGAATACGCTTAAAAGCCAAAAACATGATGAGAAATTGGGGCAACTAGAGAAGGCCACTGGCCTTATTTCTGGGGCACAGCTAACCCAAGTACAGGCTGGATTTGGTGAGTTACATGTTATATCCGCCCTTAGTTCTATGACCCAGAAGTTGCTGACAGAGATGGTACTAATATCACTGAGGCTGGGAAGGCATTGCAGTGGGATCTAGCATGTTCAGAAATTCATGATTTCTTGAATGACCAGCTGATGGCCATTCGGATTGATCTTGAGCACCAGGCTTGGCCCACTGCCCTTACAGACACATCAGGAGTACCATCTGATCTGTGGCCATGGAGACATACTTGGAGACTATCTGGGTGGAAGTGTGGACATTCACAGTGCTCCTTCCTTAGGGGGGTGTGGGCTCCCATATACCGAATCCTGCATGGAGGATGCATGTGAGATTGGGTGATTCACCGAGATATCTGGAAAATTAGACTACCTGGCATGCCTAATCAATTTTTAGTCAGTGATCCTGGGATTACACCCAACATTTGGATGGGGTTAGGGAGTCAATGGACATTTTGGCCATTAGAACCCCCACAGCCTCAGTGTGTACGTAAAGTGAAGCCAGGGGAAGCTGTCACTGTTCATGACAATGTTTGTTGGGAGGGTAGGGGACTACCCTGATAGGACACCTACTTTTTCAAGCTAATGATAGCTGTGTGTATGTTAAAACCATCATGTTGCGAGATATACATTTTAATCTCACTACTTCTGCAGGCAGTATTTTCTACTAGCCTGCAGATAGAATTTTACAAGTAGTCCTTAGGTTCCAGGTACCCTTTAATTGGATTAGTTTAGAACCTGATCGGTTTCAAGATTTGCTTTCATTGTTACCAGAGGTCCAAAGAATCTCTGAATTACAAGGGCAAATTCATATGCTTCAAAGTATATATCAAGTTGAAAAGAATACCTTTCATACAGCTTATAGAGTGTCTACTTTATGTACTAAGTATGATGTATTGTGCTTTGTGACTAAAACTGTCCAACAACCCCATCATATTATTATTATAGGAATAGGGTTTTTTATTGTTGTTATTTAGTTTAGGATTATGTTGTTGTTGTAAAGGATGTGATAATAGTAATACCTTTCATGTCCAGGATAATCATGTATTGTCATTACATCCAATTAAAACCCCTACGGTTGAAACATCTGATATAGAATCTGAAATCCATGGCTTAATGCAAATAGAGGTTTGAGAATATTTGTTGTACTAGAAGTACAAAAGTGAGGGGGTGGAAGTAGAGAAAGAACTCACAGGGATTTGAAGGAGTTTTTAATGCATGGCAGTCTCTGTTAGCAAGAGTCAGGCTAGCTGTAACCCTAATAACACGATATTTATAGAAATGAGGATTGTGTGAGGCGAGTGGGAAAGAACTGTGTGAGAAGTTGTTGCGACCTTGTATAGATAAGATAGAATGTGGACTAGAGTCAAAATAACTGAGAAAAATAAGTTATGAGGATGACCTATATATAAACAAAATGAAGCTGTTGCTTGCTACTGTCTGTACAGTGTTGCTTGTTATTGTCTGTAATAAAGGTATAAATGCTTGCTGTAATTGTTTACCTATAGAGAGACCTGCTTAGGAGGGGGAAACCCTGTGTCCTAGTGCACTCTCTCCCTCTATGCAATTGCTTGAGAAATAAACTATCTGACTTTGCTGCACCCAACCAGAAAGTAAGAACTGTGTTCTTCTCCGACAGGAATGTCTAGCAATTTTTGATTGTAAACATGGGGGGCAGGGGAAAGGAGTGTTAAGAGCAGTCAGAGGTCTGCACTAACTTTGAGCTGTGGAAGTGAGTAGAGGATGCAGTGTAAAGTCTGCACAGGGTAGTGATGTGGAGCAAGAAGGAGCCAGATTATACTCATTCAATGCTGATAGTAAGATTGACCCCTTCTGAGATCTTTTTTCTCAGCTCTACACACCTTTGGACAAAATCAACTCCTTGTTTCAGGGGGTGGGACCCTACAAGGCTGCATGCCGTACAGCTGGGAACTCAGCCAAGTTCATGTTGGAACAGCAAATGCACCAGACTGCTGATTATTGCTCTGAACATAGAGCTATTGCCAGTTATCGCTTATGTACCTATCTACTAGAGTCCTGCATCCTGGCTGCTTGCGAAGTGCAGACAGCTCCTTGAGGTTTTCATTCATATTGCAGAAGAATACAGTGAGATTGGACAAGGAGACCTTTTGAGGGCTGAGGGATGAACCAGGCAGATAGGGAAGAAGAGGATCTCCAGCCCACATCATGAGTGGCATGTCATGGGCACAGATTTTTAACACCTCCTGCCTTCTTACAATTAAAGCCTCTTCTAAAAATCTCAGAAGCTAGAGATGCAAAGCAGACTTGTCCCTCGCAGTGCTCTCTCCAGACTAATTTGTGATGGGCTCCCAGCACTTTCACTAGAAAATTACTCACAATTGAATAGACTTCTCATGAAATTAAGGCTAAATGTTTCTTTGCTCGGTGTAATCCCTCAGTTCTCCATCCCCTCTTGTACCACTCTGCACAATCCTTTTCAATTAGTACCATTTATATACCCGTAAGCAGTTATATGATATTCAAAAACAATCTTCAGAGGCTTATAAAAATTGGACTCATGCCCTTTTTTGCTGGTTTACAGGGCTCAAAGAAAGTATGGCCGTTTTTTCCCCCTAACACCAGGTCTCAACTATAAATTGACATCGGTATAACATCCACACCCCTGAACAACATAATTATACCAACCTAACCCCCAGTACAGACAGCGGTCAACATAGCTACTGCCTCTCATGGAGGTGGAGTACCTACATTCTCCCCTCGGTGTAGGGAAGTGCTACAGCTATGTCATTTCAGACGAGTTCTGGAGAGGACAAAGGTGTCCGTATACAGAACAGAACAAGTGATTATATTATATCTTTGAGCAGTTGGGAGGGGCCATGGAGCATATAGACACAGGAAAAGTAGGAAGGGCAAACCAAGGTCAGGGGGGGCAACTGCCCCCTTGCCTCATAGCAAATGAGGCCCATTCTCCCAGCACAAACATCCAGCCATCATGTCATACAGCTGCCTGTCCCCATGATCCATCCCCCATTTTGCTCATATCCCCTCACCAATAACACCTCCCACCTCTAAGAACTCACCCTTAGAGTTTCTGCAGGGGGAAGATTGGGCATTCCCACTCCTATCACCTCTCAGGATGACCACCTAGCCTGCCTGCCCCACAACATCTTCATAGAGGGACAGAGAAGCAATCCTGTTCCCCAACCTATACCATCCTGTCTGCCATCTTCCCAACTCTTTCTCAGACACACTACAGGAGACTGGCTAGCTCAACAGGCAGCCCATACAGATCAGAGCTGGCTGGGAATTGTCTGTCAGAATGATTTTCCAAATGAAAATGGTCTTTTCACAAAATCAAAATTTCTGGAGGAAAAATTCAATTTTGTTGAAAGAAAAAAAAAAGGCTTTTCATTAGGAAAATTGAAATGGCTAAACCCTGGCTGCCCCGCTGCAGGGAGAAAGTGAAATTGACAAAAGCCTTCCAGGAGGCAGCTGGGGAGCCACAGCTGGGCTGGGAGGGAGGTTGAGAGGGAGGAAGGTAGGTGGAGAGCTCAGCATCTGGCAGTCCACTTCGAAGGCTAGTGTCAATTTCCAGGCACAGTTCAGAGCAACTGCATCTGTATTTCCCTGAGCAGTTCAACAAGGTACTCCTGACGGAATTATGCACCAACAAATTAAAAATTCTGCACACAATATTTTAAAATTCTGCATATTTTATTTGTCAAAAAATAAATGTGGAAGCTCCAGTGTGGCAGTGAGGAGCACAGGCCACTGGCTGCACAGAGTTGGGAGATCACTGTAGAGCCCACACACAACCGGGACATGGACTCAGCAGTGAGGTTGCACCCAACCCTGACACAGCACAAGGGCCGGGCCTGCCACAGCAACACCCAGGGGCCCTGCCCCTCTGTGCCAGGCACACCAATATAATGAGCAAGAGGGACAGAGTCTCGCATGCACATATAGGTACGGGTAGGCTAGCTCAACTTAACAGGATCCAAGTGTTGAGGGGCTTAATGTGGGGGTATCCAGGGGTGGGGTAAGATGATTCTTTGTGGGGCAATCTTGGTGTGGGTGGCTTGTTGGTGGGTCTGGGTGTGGGAGGATTCTGGATACACAGGGCCTTGTTCGGGAGGTTCCAGGTGCAGGGGTAATGGCAGACTGCAGGGGGGTCTAGGTGATGGTGGTTGGGGCTTAGCAGGAGGGTCTGGAGGGCACATCACAGTGGTCCAGGTGCAGGGGGCTGGGGCTTATCAGGGTGGGGGTTGGAGTGTGGGAGCCCAGCAGGTGGGTGTAGTATTTGTCTGGATGCAGAGGGGAAAGGCTCAATGGGGGTCCAGATGAAGAGGGGGTGAGGCTTGGTGGAGGGGTAGGTGCAAAGTGTGAGGCTTGGCAGGATGTCTGTTTGGATGCAGGGGGCTCAGTGGGGGTGTTCTGGGTGTGGGGGAGTGAGGCTCAGCAGAAGTGTTGGGTACAAGGGGTCCAGATGAATGGGGCTTTGGCATCAGGGAGCAACTCTCTATACAGTGACTCCTCCCGCCATGGCTGAGGAGCGATAGGAGCAGGAAATGGAAGGACAGGACTGTGGAGCTTCCTGCAGCCAGAAGAGGTTTCTGACGGTGGGTCTGATCCAGCCCCAGATGATCCTTCGGGGAAGAGGAAGTCCCATCCTCCCCTGCCCCAGCCCAGCCAGGACTAGCAGCTGAGCCCAGCGCAGGGTTGGAGCCACCAGTCAGAGCATCCTCATCCTTGGCCTCCCCCTCCCACAGTGTTTTACCTCACCACCAGCTGCTGTAGGTGCCCAAAATGATGCACCTGCATGCTTGGGAGGGGTGTGTGGCCACTTTTGCAGCTTCCTTTTGTTTCCCCATCAGAAGTCATTTTTCTGTAGGGATGCAAAGAAATCTGTAGGTGACATGAATTCTGCATGTGTGCAGTGGCACAGAATTCCCCCAGGAGTAACAAGGGCATTCACTGTGAGGTTTCCAGCTGGCCAGCTGTTGCCTTCTGACCAGTTTTTTTCCAGGCTTCACAGTTTCCTGCATTTACTGTGTACTTCCCAGCACAGACAGGCTGACTCAGCAGACCTGCTTGCTTTCTCTTCAGAGATTGATAACAGATTTAATTGCTATAGATATAAGTCACCACACAGCTCTTTCTAAGCCAGCCTACTTTCTTCTGAAGGTATAGACCATTACAGAAAAAACATTAAAAACAATAAAAGAACCTAATGCTAATACACTTATCTGAGATCACCCCACCTCTAACAGGGGCTGTCACAGGAGCAGTCTTTCAACCCTTTCATCACAGG
The DNA here is from genome assembly GCA_026122505.1 of Aldabrachelys gigantea. Taxonomy (NCBI): domain Eukaryota; kingdom Metazoa; phylum Chordata; order Testudines; family Testudinidae; genus Aldabrachelys; species Aldabrachelys gigantea. The sequence continues at coordinate 66,452,856 of CM047489.1, forward strand.
GACTTCCTTGTGGCTACAAGTTCATCAGAACTTCAGCTCAGAACAAGCTGTCTGTTCTTCCCTGTCTGTCTTGTGAGGCCTCAGTAGGCCAAGTTCCCCCAGTTCTACGATAAGAACTGGGATCCTCTGTGGACCAGGTGTCCTGTCCATTTGCTGGATCAGAAAGAAGGCCCAGAGTCATTTTAAACTCCGTCTCTTCATTCAAAAGTCTTTTCTTTGTCTCTTGATCTCTGGAGAATCTAGTTTGAACGTGTATATGCATCGCTCTCCAAAGCTGATAATGGAGAAGGGTCATTAACAGCTGCCTTCCCTACTAGAGAAGATACATACACTGCCACAACAACACACCCGCAATGTACCTGAAAGGTATTAACCTTAATTCAAAAAGGTTTAACTTAATTGATTTTATGTGAATTCCATAAAGTTTGTTCAGGATATTGCAGGATATGGTCAGTCTGTCACTTTGCCAGGAAGACAAAAAATCCATTTTCATTCTCCAAAAACAGATTTTTTTTTAAATTTCTCTCCCACAAAAAATATTGTGAGATTCTGTTCTTTGTCCTGAATTGGAATGAAATACTTTCAAAACCTTCCAATTTTCCACAGGACAGAAATTCTGTTTTCTGGACTGCTCTAACTAAAGATAATCTAAACCAGCCCCTTAAATTCACCTTGCTCCCTGGTCCTAGAAGATCTGATCTGATCTGCCCTTGGTCTCATGGACCTGCTCTGCTTCAACAAACTAGTTTCCTCTCTGACAAATCACAGCAGCATCATACATGTCAAACACATATGTGAACACAGAACACAGACAGACACGCAAAACATACCCTCAGAAATTCAATTACTGATTATACATTTTTTACAAGTTAAACCGAAAAAACAGATTTTCCCAAAGCAAAGTACCAGGAAAAGGAATGGGAAATTCAGAGGAAAATAAGGTTTAAAATGCAGAATTAAGGAGAAAATGAAAGAAAAAAAACCCACCGGGAACATGAATAACAAAACCTCTTAGTGTATCACTTTCTTCACTGTTAGACACCTCCAGTAAATGCTCCTTTCTTTAAAATACATTTCTGTTCAAAATGCCCCTGGGATTCTCCTTCCAAAATTTCATTGCACGCAGAGGAAGTGCAGATTGTGCATTCAGTTGCAACTTCACACAGGAACCTCACCTTCCAGTTTTCATTCCAGCACATTAAAGATCACAAACCACTAAAATAACCAAGTATACCTCAGTTCTCCTTCTAGAATCTGGCCCTGGGGCTTGTGGTCCTTCTTCCCTGCAGACTGGTACTGTCCTTTGACTCCTTTCTCCTACAAACAAAAAGGAAACTGAAACCAACCCTAACAGGCACAAAAGGAGGGACTTTACTGTGTGCTGGGGAGAGGGGAAGGGCTTGGACAGAGTACTTAGATTCAGAAGGTGTCTAGTGGCTTCCGGGTTTTGTTCAATTTTACATTTAAATGAAGTTTTAATACCTTAAACCTTAAGTTTAAATACCCTCTGGTCCTCCCCAAACTTGTACCAGTTCAGTGCAGAAGACAAGGCTGAATTGTCTAGCTTATTCTCATGCTATTTTCAACTAATTTTCTATTCCAAATCCTTGCTTTTGGTCATTTCCCCACAGAGCCTAAAGTAACAGAGTTCTAAAACTGTTCTCCCAGGTCGACACTGTTTTTTAGCAGCATAATGTCCTGACTGCCTCCCCACAGCTAGAATGTGGCCTAGTCTCACACACACAAAAAAAGCGGCACTGCCTTTCAAAACAAGCCTAACCCATTTCAGAGGGAGGGGGTGGGTGTGTTTATACAAATTCCATATTTTTCGTAATAATGTAAATACACACAAATGTATTTTTAACAGCATAGTTTCCAATGCCTCCCTGCCAGTGGAGCCTTTCCCCATTGTCTGCTTCCGGCTGGAACCTGTCATTGCCACATTTAGCAACACACTGCAGAGTGTGGACACAGCCTGCTTTTCACTGTGGCAGGTAACTACACATATTCTACATGTTGCTGCCAGTGCAGACAAGGTCTAGGAATGAAATTCGCAGGAACCAGCAACCTGAGTGGGGTGCAAGGAAGACTCTCACAAACACTGGTGGCCAGGCCAAACAATAACCCCAGTCAGAAGGAGCTCCCTCCAACTGACAACATTGTCACAAAGATGCATGTAACAGCCCCTGACGCCTCCCCCAGCTCCCAGGAGCCAGAAACCCACAGCTCCCACTGCCCTAGGTCATGCATTGGTAGAAGCAGGGGACGGACTGACGCCAGCCTGGACACACCCCACAGCCCTGGCTCTGGCCAGGCCCAGGCACCACGCGGTGGGGCTCCTTGCACTCCCACCGATGAGCTGCAGAGAACATATGCGTGGTGCTCACCAGCCTAGCCAGCTTCAGCACCAGTGGCATCAGCCGTCTCTCCAGACTTCTCCTGGGTGGTGCCCAGCAAGCTGGCAGGGCCAGCCAGGCCATAGCAGCCCGCACACTACCAGTACATGCATGAGCATGGCATCCAGCACCTGGTGTTGCTGACCGAGCGCAGCCCACCCAACCACGACACCTGCCCTGACATCAAGCACCATCACCTCTGCATCCAGGACTTCTGAGCCCCGTCGCTGGAGCAGATCAAGCACTTCCTGCAGGTCATGGAGGATGCTAGCACCAAGGGCGAGGCTGTGGTGGTGCACTGCATGCTGGGATTTGGCAGGGAACCATGCTGGCCTGTTTCCTTGTGAAGGCCCGGAAACTCACTGGGGTCAACGCCATCCACGAGATCCGCAGAATCTGGCCCAGAGCCATCGAGACGCATGACCAGGAGAAAGTCATGATCCAGTTCCACCACTACAACAGATAGCCACAGCTGGAGCCCCCCCACCTCCCTACGTGAGGGGGGTGGGAGGGCAGAGGGACGGGGCTTCTCAGCTACACAGACACCTGCAGGAAGCCCCTCCTGGGCCTGTGGCTGGGCATTTCTGGACCCATGGAGGGGACCTTCCCAACTCCTCTCAGCAGGGAGTGCCTGGTTGCTGAGGGGAGCAGGCAACACCGTATTATCGCCTAGGCCAACAAGGCCTAGGCCTAGGGTGGCAAATTTGCAGGGGCAGCAAATTTGCTCATGACCCCTCCCCACCTCTGCCCCTTCCCCAAATCCTCTGCCCGCTTCCTCCCCAGGCGCGCCGTGCTTCCCTCTTTCCACCTCCCTCCCAGGCTTGCTGCGCGAAAGCGCTGGGAGAGCGGGAGAAGCGAGTAGCGGCACGCTTGGAGGAGGCAGAGCAGAAGTGAGCTGGGGCCCGCGGGCGCAGGGAGTAACCCTGGGGGGGCAGGGAACCACTCCCCACCCAGCTCACCTCCGCTCCACCGCTGCCATCTCCCGAGCGCGCCACAACTCCCCTTCTCCCCCTCCCTCCCAGTCTTACCGCAGGGGAGCAGAGGTGAGCTGGCGGGGGGGGTGGCGGCAATTTTTTGAGGGCCTAGGGGCACCATATTTGTTAATCCAACACTGGAGCAGGGGCTGGGCTCAGAGCCTGGGGCCAGACCCCATTCTTGGCAGCGTCTACCTGCACTGAGGCAGGGGTTGCCCCAGCCCCCTTTACTCAAGGCAGAGAGGCTGAGCTCTGAATCAGGGAGGGGCAAGGGTCAGCGACCTGGAAGGGGTAGCTCCATAGGGCAGTGTCTCCTCCAGACCCCTGTGATCCTTGCCTTGGGAGAGCCAGGTCCCTAGAGATGGAGTGGGGCTTTGCCCTGCAGGGAGGCTTTGCATGCCTGCAGGGTGTGTGTGCTGGAGCCAAACAGCTGTGCATACCTCTCTATCAGTGTTATAGAGGGCGAACAATTTATGAGTTTACCCTGTATAAGCTTTATACAGGGTAAAATGGATTTGTTTGGGAGCTAGGTACCTGGGTGTTGAAGACAGGAGCACTTCTTAAGCTGTTTTCAGTTAAGCCTGCGGCTTTTAGGGGAAGCAGTTCAGACCTGGGTCTGCCTCTGTAGCAGGCTAGCGTGTCTGGCTCAAATCAGGCAGCTCACTGAAGTCCTAAGCTGGCAGGGAAAATGGGCTCAGAGGTAGTCAAAGCACATCAGGCAGCAGTCCCAAAGTGGGTTTCTGTGATCTAACCTGTCACGCCAGTTTCTTGGGACGTTTTCTTATATAGGTGCCTATTACCCCCACCCCCACCCCCTGTCCTGTTTATTCCCAGTTGCTATCTGGTCACCCTAGGGCAGGGGCATGGGCAGGGCCTCAGAGAAGGGGCGAGGTAAGGGTGTTACCTTCTGTGTGATTAGAAATTTGGCAACCCTATGACTGTGACCCCTGGGCACAGGGCCTGTACATTAAGCCACTACTGGGGACAGAGAAAAGGGACAGTGTGGAGAGGTAGGGGGATAGGGTGGGGAAAGGAAGGGAGGAGATAGAGCAGGGATAGAGTTGCCATTGCCAACTTTCTGACTGCACAAACCTGGACACCCTAGCCCCCCTCTTCCCCATGGCCCTGCCCCCCACTCACTATATTCCCCCTCCTTCGTTGGCTCACTCGGCCCTCGGCCCTCTGCCCCTCCCATGCTCCACTCCTTCTCCAAGGTCCCATCTTCACTCATTCCTTCCCCCCTCCCTCCGTCACTCACTCTCCCCCACCCTCACTCACTTTCACCAGGCTGGGGCAGAGGGTTGGAGTGCAGGAGGGAGTGAGGGATCTGGGCTAGGGGTGTGGGCTCTGGGGTGGGGCCAGAGATGAGGGATTTGGGGTGCAGGAGGGAGCTCCAGGCTGGGGCCGAGGGCTTCAGAGTGCAGGAGGGGGTGTGGGCTCTGGCTGGCGGTGTGGGCTCTAGGGTGGACCTGGGGATGAAGGTGCTTAGGGACCACAGGACATGGTGGCTACTTCCAGGAGCAATTCAGAGCCAGGGCAGGTAGGGACCCTGCCTTAGCCCTGGGTCCCCATTGTGCCACTCAACAAACTTTTAATAGCCCGGTCAGCAGTTCCAACCAGAGCCACCAGGGTGCCTTTTCAACTGTGTGTTCCAGTCAAAAACTGGACACCTACTAACCCTACCCAGCCAATTTGGGGTTCCCTGCAGGAGCACTGGACCCTGTGTAGGGGTGGGAAGGCCACTGGCACCAGAACTGTGGCCCTGCGCCTGCTCCTCCACTTCCCCCTGAGGTCCCACCCCTGGCCGGGCCAGAAGCTGGAGCCAGTCTGTGGTAGGGTGACAATATCTCCCTGCACGGAGCTGACCTGAGCTCCTTCCCACACCATGTAGAGCTGGTCCAAGACCCCCTCCCCATCAGGTGGAGCTGGCCCAAGTTGCTCACCCAAACTCCTCTCCTGCTCCTGCAGAGCTGGCCCAATTCAGGAATCCTCCCCCTGCCCCCCACGTGGAGCTGGCCCGAGCACCCCCATGTGGGCCTGGCCCGAGCCCCACTACTCAGCCTCCCAAGCCTCTTTTTGGCAAACCTGAGCATTTGTCATGTTTGCTCTTGCCAACTGATTTTCATTTGTGACACAATCAAGAGCCCCAAACCTTCCATGGCCCCACCTCTGCTCCTCCCATGAGAATATAGTATTGTATAGTATTGCAATTTTTTTTATGGAAGGGGCCCCCGAAATTGCTTTGCCCCAGGCCCCCTGAATCCTCTGGGAGGCCCTGCCCCTCTCCCCTGGAGCTCCAGCCCCACCCCCTGGAGTTTCTCTCCTTTTTTCTCACTCTCCCCATCCCCCCTAGGAAAAAGATTTAAAGGGGCCATGCTTTCTAAACCCTAAAGGGGTTACATTTACATTTGCTTGTTTATTCTATTAATAAAAATCCATAAAGAAATACCATACTGGTTCTTTTCTCAAAACTGCAGTGAGAGCAAACATGTTCAAGAACATAGGCGGCCACTGGACTCTGCCCCTGAAGTAACACATTGTTATCCTGGCAATAGTCTACAAAGCTAGATTCACAAAGTGACTTAGGTGCTTAAGGTGATTTTATAGAGCTCTATCATATCCCCCCCTTAATTCTCTCCTTTTCAAGCTGAAAAGTCCTAGTCTTATTAATCTGTTCTCATATGGAAGCTTATTATCTGTACTCCTGATCATTTTTATTGCCCTTTTCTGTACATTTTCCAATTCCAATATATCTTTTTCAAGTTGGGGCAGCCAGATCTGCACACACTACTCAAGATGTGGGTGTACCATGGATTTATATAGAGGCATTATGACATTTTTTGTCTTATTATCTAGACCTATTATCTAGCCCTTTCCTAATGATTTAGATTAGTCCAAGCTCTAAATCCAAGAATCAGGCCCCACTGGGATTCATAAAACTGCACTCAGCTGCCCCAAGCTCTGTAGGTGCGTAAAATCATTTGTGTTCCTGTTACAGAATTGTGAACTCTGAGGGTATTTTAGTGTCACGGTGCTGCATCCTGCACCATATCAAATTGCAGTGTGGAACACCTTTACCTGAGAATCTAGACAGAAATGGCAAGGAGGCAGAACCTATCCAACCCCCTCCCGTTTCCTGCCCCCTGACTGCCCATCTCCCTCAGAATCCTGACCCATCCTGCTCCTTGTCCCCTCACCATCCCCCAGAGACCCGCCCCAACCACCACCCCGGGACTCCACCCCTGCTCCCTGTCTCCTGACTGCCCCGACCCCTATCCACCCAGCCGCTGAGTCCTGACAAACCCCCGGAATGCCCACGATCCAACCCCCTCATTTCCTGTCCCCTGACCACCACCACCCAACCTCTGTCCCCTCCCTGTGCCCTGATGGTCCCTGAGACTTCCTGCCCCTTAGCCAACCCCCACCCCCCAGGCCCAGCCCCTTACCCCAGGCTCCCCGCTCACCCGGAGCCTCAGCACACCACATCATAGAATCATAGAATATCAGGGCTGGAAGGGACCTCAGGAGGTCATCTAGTCCAACCCCCTGCTCAAAGCAGGACCAATCCCCAACTAAATCATCCCAGCCACAGCTTTGTCAAGCCTGACCTTAAAAACCTCTAAGAAAGGAGATTCCACCACCGCCCTAAGTAACCCATTCCAGTGCTTCACCACTCTCCGAGTGAAAAAGTTCTTCCTAATACCCAACTTAAACCTCCCCCACTGCAACTTGAGACCATTACTCCTTGTTCTGTCATCTGCTATCACTGAGAACAGTCTAGATCCATCCTCTCTGGAACCCCCTTACAAGTAATTGAAAGCAACCATCAAATCCCCCCTCATTCTTCTCTTCTGCAGACTAAACAATTCCAGTTCCCTCAGCCTCTCCTCATAAGTCATGTGCTCCAGCCCCCTAATCATTTTTGTTACCCTCCGCTGGACTCTTTCCAATTTTTCCAGATCCTCCTTGTAGTGTGGGGCCCAAAAGTGGACATAGTACTCCAGATGAGGCCTCACCAATGCTGAATAGAGGGGAATGATCACATCCCTCGATCTACTGGCAATGCCCCTACTTATACAGTCCAAAATGCCATTAGCCTTCTTGGCAACAAAGGCACCCTGCTGACTCATATCCAGCTTCTCGTCCACTGTAACCCCTAGGTCCTTCTCTGCAGAACTGCTGCCTAGCCATTTGGTCTCTAGTCTCTAACAGTGAATGGGATTCTTCCATCCTAAGTACAGGACTCTGCACTTGTCCTTGTTGAACCTCATCAGGTTTCTTTTGGCCCAGTCCTCTAATTTGTCTAGGTCCCTCTGTATTCTATCCCTACCCTCCAGCCTATCTACCACTCCTCCCAGTTTAGTGTCATCTGCAAACTTGCTGAGGGTGCAATCCACATCATCCTCCAGATCATTAATGAAGATATTGAACAAAATTGGCCCCAGGAACGACCCTTGGGGCACTCCACTTGAAACCGGCTGCCAACTAGACATGGAGCCGTTGATCACTACCCGTTGAGCCTGACAATCTAGCCAGCTTTCTATCCACCTCATAGTCCAATTGTCCAGCCCATGCTTCTTTAACTTGCTGGCAAGAATACTGTGGGAGACCGTATCAAAGGGTCGGTCTACACTATGGGGTAAAATCAATTTTAGATACGCAATTTCAGCTACGTGAGTAATGTAGCTGAAGTCGAATATCTAAAATCGATTTACTCACCTGTCCTCACCACGCGGGATCGATGTCCGCGGCTCGCCATGTCGATTCCGGAACTCCGTTGGGGTTGGTGGAGTTCCGGAATCGATATAAGCGCGCTCAGGGATCGATATATCCCGTCTAGATTAGACGGGATATATCGATCCCCGAGCAATCGATTTTAACGCGCCGGTACGGCGCGTAGTCTAGACATGCCCAAAAGCTTTGCTAAAGTCAAGGAATAACACATCCACTGCTTTCCCCTCATCCACAGACCCAGTTATCTCCTCATAGAAGGCAATTAGGTTAGTCAGGCATGATTTGGCCTTGGTGAATCCATGCTGACTGTTCCTGATCACTTTCCTCTCCTCTAAGTGCTTCGGAATTGATTCCTTGAGGCCCTGCCCCATGATTTTTCCAGGGATTGAGGTGAGCTGACTGGTCTGTAGTTCCCCAGATCCTCCTTCTTCCCTTTTTTAAAGATGGGCTCTACATTAGCCTTTTTCCAGTCATCAGGAACCTCCCCCGATTGCCATGAGTTTTCAAAGATAATGGCCAATGGCTCTGCAATTACATCCACCAACTCCTTTAGCACCCTCAGATGCAGCGTATCTGGCCCCATTGACTTGTGCTCGTCCAGGTTTTCTAAATAGTCCCGAACGACTTCTTTCTCCACAGAGGGCTGGTCACTTTCTCCCCATATTGTGTTGCCCAGTGCAGTAGTCTGGGAGCTAACTTTGTTTGCAAAGACAGAGGCAAAAAAAACATTTAGTACATTAGCTCTTTCCACATCCTCTGTCACTAGGTTGCATCCCTCATTTAGTAAGGGGCCCACACTCTCCTTGACTGTCTTCTTGTTGCTAACATACCTGAAGAAACCCTTCTTGTTACTCAACATCTCTTGCGAGCTGCAACTCCAAGTGTGCTTTGGCCTTTCTGATTTCACTCCTGAATGCCTGAGCAATCTTTTTATACTCCTCCTTGGTCAGTTGTCCAATCTTCCATTTCTTTAAGCTTCTTTTTTGTGTTTAAGATCAGAAAGGATTTCACTATTAAGCCAAGAGGCTTAGGGAAGTGTTGTGTGTTTGTGCTTGGATACATTTAGAGAAAAAGGTTGAAAGAACAGAGTGAGAGAGTTTAAAGAATAAAAAAAGAAAAGTGGCCAATGAAAAAAAGAGCTGTCCCAGCTATAAGCTGTTTTTCAGATCTGAGGCCTGTTTAAAAAGGCACAGCGCTTTGGCAAAAGATGGTAAAGTTGATTGTAAAAAGAGAAGTCTTTGCGATAAGTGCAGCTTCTATGAAGTTAAAAATCACAGAAATTTCTGAACTGGTACCAACACAATCACCAAAATGAATTCGATCTCCAGAAAGAACTGTGCTATTATTGTCAAAAAGATGCTGACAGCGAAGCAGATTGTTAAAAACTCAGGACAGGATGAGGAGGAGGTAGTCACTAAATTTATAGACCCCTTTCAGTACCTTACATTAGCATCAATTTGCATGGCTGTGTTAATTTTTTAAAACAGCGAACCATAGTCCTTCTGCCATTAGACAATTACCACAAACATCAAAAGAGATATTCCACTCCAGCCATTCAATGGTTGTTGTACATAGCCCCCACAGAAGACATTTACATCCAACATGCTTTGCAGGGTTGGGAGTTTAAAGCACTGTCCTATTTTTCTGGACGGTTACACCCTCATAGCAGGTAAACCTATGGCCTTTGAATTTAACAGCTGTTTTTTTCACGGCTGCCCCACCTGCTTTTGTGAAAATGATTACAATCTGTTCCTTAATGTGACCTATGGACAACTGCACAACCGAACCATAATTAAGGCTGAATTTTTAAAAAGACGGGGGATTGAGGTAAGGACCATGTGGGAACACAAGTGGCAGGCTATGTTAGCAAACGATAACCGGGTGGGGGATTTTATATGAGATTAGAAGCTGCCACAGCCTTTGGTTCCTAGAGATGCTGTCATAAATAGATAGCTAAGGGTTAATGTTTCTTTTACCTGTAAAGGGTTAACAAAGGGAACCAAACACCTGACCAGAGGACCAGTCAGGGAGAGTACTTCTGGGGGGTTTTGGCTTTGTTCCTCTCTGTTTGTTTTCCACGGCTATGAGTGAAGAGCTTTTCTTTCTATCTCCAAGCTTCTTTCTACCCTTCTGTTACCAAGTTGTGAGTACAAAAGGAAAAGCAATAGGTTTATATTGTCGTTTGTATTTACATGTGTGTACTTTGCTGGACTGGTTTAAATTGGATATCTTTTGAAACAGACTGTTTATTCCTATTTTCTTATAAGCAATAGCCCTGTATGATCTCTTGATACAGAGTTTATATCCCATGTATTTTCTTTCTTTTTATATAAAGTTTTCTTTTTAAGACTTGTTTGAGGTTTTTCTCTGGTTAAAGCTACGGGACGAAGGGAGGGAGAAAATCCCTTTGAGTTAGCTTGACTAGGTTTGAATGCATAGCCTCAGGGGAGGAAGGCGGGGGGAAGGTAAATTGCCCTCTCTGGTTTGCATACAAGGAGTTTAAGGACAGTATCGCCCAGAATTACCCAGGGAGGGGGAAGCTGGGGATGAGATAAAGGGAGACTCAGGGTTGCTGGGTCTTGGGGGTCCCCCAGGGAAAGGTTTGGGGAGACCCGGGAGCTATCAGGAGCTCTGAATCCTGTTTGGTGGCAGCAAGATCAGATCCAAGCTGGGAATAAGCTTGGGGGAGGTTCATACTAAGCACCCAGTTTTTGGATGCTAAGGTCCAGATTTGGGACAGAGGCTTATGATAGATGCCCTTTGGGGTGGTAGAATGAATGCCATCTGCCTTTATTACAAGCTGCAGCCCGGGGAACAGAGTCATTACTACAATTTTACCAGCCTCTACACTTTTGTTAACAAGACTAAACAATACCAGTTAGAGTCTGGGGGATATCAGAGAGTACTTTGGCATAACCAAGGTTAAAGTGTACCCTCCGAGAGGCCTGTATTTCCCCGTATTACCATACAGGGTCAGTGGTAAACTAATGTCCCCCTGTGTGCCCTTTGTTCAGAAACAAAACGAAAGGACCCCTGCATACACAGTGAGGAGGAGAGGACTTTAACAGGGACTTGGTGCACAATAGAGTTGGTGGAGGCTTTAAACAAAGGGTACAGGATCACTGAGATTTATGAAGTCTGGCATTTTAACCACTCTTCAGATGGCCTGTTTTCAGACTACATTAAAACACACCTGAGACAGAAACAAGAGGCCTCAGGGTTCCTTCACTGGTATACGGATGAGTTGAAAAAAAAAAAGTACGTTCAACAGTACCGTGAAAGAGAAGGCATGATAAACCCCGCAAAAAGGCAAAAAGGCAAATAAAGCTGTTTTTAAATTCCTTGTAGGGAAAATTTGGTCAGCGAGGAAATCTGACTAACACAAGCACAGTAACGGACCCCGACGAGCTCTTCAAGTACGTCTTTGTGCCTTATTACAATGTGTCAGAGTGCAAGTTTATCGATGATGACACAGCCGTATTGTCTTGGAAGTACGCAAAAGAACACTGCACCCATTGCAGCAACACTAACCTGTTTCAAGCTTCACCACTGCTTATGCCAGGCTAGAGATCCATCTGCTAGAGTGCTTACAGGAGCGGTGCCTTTATCACGATATGGTCTCTGTGATTTTTGTGAGTAAAGAAGGGGAGTGGAATCCGCCCCTAGGGGATTATTTAGGGGATCTGACCAGCGAAATGCCACCAGATGGGCACATCATGGAGTTTTTGTCCACTGGGCCTAAAACATATGGGTACAAACTGTCCAGCGGTAAAACCTGTATGAAATTAAATGGCATCACACTCCACTCAGGAAATACTGAAAAAAATAATTTTGAAAGCTTAAAAGAACTTGTCTGGGATTACCCCATGGGAGAGGTCCCAAAAGAAATCATGGTACAGCAGCCCGGAATCATAAAGGTAAAAAAAATTGGTTGATAGAAACAAGAATTCTATAGAAAACCCAGAAAGTCATTTATGACAAAAGAACCCTCAAGGCATATTTTAAAACCTTGCTATTATGAAAAGCCATGTTCAGTTTGTTCACCCCTTTTCCTGTTCGCTTTATTTCCCATCGAATTCTGGAAAATCATTTTTTATATAGCAATTGTTAGAAAATGATAATCAGTTGTTATCATGTATGCTTGAAAATATTGTGTGCTGTTATAGATGTTGCCAACCATTGTATAAAAGTTGCTGCAAAAATTTCCATGTATTACATTTTTGAAAGGTTTACCTAATACTTTTAATGCTGAACATTTATTTCCTAGTAATAAAGTAAATATGGTTATTGTAGATGAACTAATGGAGTCTGCTTCTGAAACCGGTGAAATGGAGAAAGTCTTTACAAGATATCTGCACTATAAAAACCTAACTACATTGTGCAAAACATGTTTTGTCAGGGGGAAAAAAGCAAATGATTAATTTAAATACTAAGTATATAAACTGCAAATCACCACTCTGGCCCGGCAAATGTACCCTGGTAAAACACAATTCTTTTTGGAGGCTTTTGAGGACGCTACCAAAAACCCCTACGGGTAGCTGCTGGTGGATTTAAATGCTTCAGTGGCTGAAGCCTTCAGGTTAAGAACAGGCCTTTTCCCCTCAGACTGGCCCTGTGTATACACCTTAAAAAAAACATAAAAATAGATATTTTTCTCAAATTTCCGTTTTAAAAAAGAGCATCCTCCTAACAAACATATCTAGCTGCATGCAGAGAAACCTGGCTCTTTTAAGATTTCTCATCAAAGCCAAGCCACAGCAACGGAAGGCTATTCTCTGCTCAGCTTCTGATCACCTGGTAGCAACAGGGCCGGTGCAACCATTTAGGCAAACTAGGCGGCTGCCTAGGGTACCTAGTGGTTGGGGGGGCACGTAATAGCCCACTCAGGTGAGGAGGTGGAGTGGAGGTGAGCTGGGGCAGGGGGCGCGGGGAGGGCCACCTGCAGTAACGGTGTGGGGGCGCACAGGGGAACCACTCCCCGCCCCAGATCACCTCCACTCTGCCTCCCCTGCTGCGCACACAGCCCCAGCTCTAAGTCTCCTCCAATGGGCACCACAAGCCTGGGAGGGGAGGAGAATTAGAGCGGCGCGAGAGTGCTCAGCGGAGGAGGTGGAGCTGAGGTGACCTGGGGTGGGATCCTCAGGTGAGGTTAGCTGCCGCAGGGGGGATCCCTGGGTGGGGGGCTGGGTTAGCTGCCGCGGGTGGCAAGGTTAGCTGGGGGGGATGGCGCAAGGTGGAAGTTTAGCCTAGGACACAAAACTTCCTTGCACCGGCCCTGGGTAGCAGCCATCTCAGAAATAGTGCTCAATACTTTAAAAGGAAACATTCCTCTAAAACCCCAACAAATAAACGTTCTAAAAGGAAAATCAGGAATTATTAAAAAAATGAGTGATAAAAAGCTATCGCTCAGAAGAAAAAAACTAACTGTAAAACAAGACCAGTGGCTTTACTGGACCTTTGTTGAGCTTTCCACTCCCTCTACTGTCAAGCCTTTTAATTAACACATAATGGAACATCCTTAAAAATTGTACCTGGTTCCTAGCCACCAGTTAGAACAAATAAAGTGTGCTGCTAGCGGTGAAGAAAATATCAGAACCACAACCACTCTCAAATTGGAATCAGAAATGAAAGACCTTCAAAGCATGGTCTATCCAGCTACGAGAAGGCTAAACTTTACAAGGGGGTGTCATAGATAGCTAAGGGTTAATGTTTCTTTTACCTGTAAAGGGTTAACGAAGGGAACCAAACACCTGACCAGAGGACCAATCAGGAAACCGGATTTTTCAAAGCTTGGGGAGGGAATGTTTTGGATCTGCGTCTTTTGTCTGTCTCTCAGCTATGAGAGAGATCTTTCTATCTTCAAGCTTCTAATCTTCAGTTTCCAAGTTGTGAGTACAAAGGTAGAAAAGACAGTAAGCTTTTATTGTTTTTTTTGTATTTACATGTGTGTAGTTTGCTGGAATGTTTTAAATTGGATTTCTTTTTGAATAAGGCTGTTTATTCATATTTTTCTTTTAAGTAATTGACCCTGTATTGTCAACCTGATACAGAGATTATGTTTATGTGTTTTTCTTTCTTTTTATATAAAGCTTTGTTTTTAAGACCTGTTTGAGTTTTCTCTGGGTAGGCTAAGGAACGAAGGGAAGGGAAATTCTCTTTGTGTCGGATCTACGGAGGGTGAATCTGTGCAACCTCAGGGGAAGAAGGAGGGGGGAAGGTAAATTGCCCTCTCTGTTTTGTAACTCAAGGAGTTTAAGTACAGTAAACTTCCAGGATAACCCATGGAGGGGAAGCCTGGGGAGGAAGTAAAGAGAAGACAAGGGGAGGGGAGTTATTTCCCTTTGCGGCAAGACTCAGGGCTTCTGAGTCTTGGGGTCCCCCAGAGAAGGTTTTGGGAGACCAGAGAGGGAGTCACAATATAACCCCTGACACGATAAATAGTTCATCTGTAAAGGATTGCTGATATCCCTTTTCAAAAGTGCCCTTTGTTTTAGATACCCTTACGTGATCCCCTTTCTTAAAAATCACATGCCACGCCTTTATTTTAAAACTATCCCGGTAGACAGTTTTCCACATGATCAGTGCATTAGCACGTGTCATGTCAATCGAGCATCCTCTAATAGTTCTGTGATAACTTGTGTTGTAACCATCTATGAAGGCCTATAGCACATCGATGTAGTGAAAGGTGCTATGGGCGGTAAAATACCTCCACATCTTTGATTTTAAAGTTCTGTTAAACGTCTCCATGACCCCAGCTTTGACTTGATTACTGGTAACAAAATGGTTTACCCCATGTTGCTTAAATAAAGTCTTTAAAGTTTTGTTTTAAAACTCTTTTCCTTGATCTGTTTGTAATTTTTGAGGCACGTAGCCTTATGTAAAAATAGCTTTAAATGCCTTTGCCACCTCTACCCCTGTCTTATTCTTTAGGGTTACCGCCCAGATGTATTTAGACAAAATATCTATCACCATTAAAATAGATTTACAACTGTCATTGTGGTTAGAATAGGAGGCCATGTCAATCAAATCCGCCTGCCATTGTACATCCACATCAGACACAACCATTTTATTTCCTTTAAATTTAAGCCTTGTCATTTTATGTAAAGTGTAAGCATCTTGATTCGCAAGCCAAGTGGCAATCTGCTTTCTGCTTCAAGTTTTAGTGTCTTTTAGTAGCCTGAAATAAAAAAACTCCCAACTTCTCCAGGAGAGTAATACATTTTCTTTAGCAACATTGATCTGTCTAACCCGTCTTACTTTAAAACACGTGTATCTAAGATAAGGTTTTTGCTTTTGTCCTCTAAGTTGCTTTCACCTCTTCAAGCTCTTTTGTTTCTACATTTGACAACTGCTCGCTGCACACCCTGTCTGTGTTTGTTTCTGAATCACCACAGGTGGGGGCTCTGTCGGTCATCGTTTCAGCAACTTATTTTTAAGCACAACCGTATAGTAGCGTTTAACTAGCAGCTTACAGAGATATATTTCTTTTCTTTCAAATAATTTAAGCTGATTTTACCTCATCATGGGCTTTTGGCTCTGCACCTGTCAACCACTTGTCACACACCAGAGCAGTAATCTTGTACAGTCCCGGCTTGTCCAAAAAAACAAAAAAAATCATTTTTAAGCGCATAAATGTAGTAATTTTTTCACAGCTGGTGAAGCTTTC
Source organism: Aldabrachelys gigantea (assembly GCA_026122505.1). Taxonomy (NCBI): domain Eukaryota; kingdom Metazoa; phylum Chordata; order Testudines; family Testudinidae; genus Aldabrachelys; species Aldabrachelys gigantea. The sequence goes on from CM047489.1 coordinate 66,468,626, forward strand.
ACTTGCTGTTACTGTAACAACGTCACCATCTTTGGTGGTTCTCGACATCGCTATCCTCCAACGGCCCCTCGGTTGCCATGTCCTTGTATACAGGCTCTTCTTCCATTCCTGCCTATAAAAAAACAAAAATATTTAAACATAAATATTTATAAAACATTTGTAATTTTTCATCACTTTTTATGAAAAGGGTCTTACCTCTGCCTTCGAGTCTGCTTCCTCCAAAGCCAGCAACAAATTTTTTTGCACTTCATCCTTTTCCTCTTTTACAAAGGGCCATGGTTCCATAAAGTCTTCCTGTCTCTTCAGTTCTATTTCAGGATGAAATACGGGGTTCAGCAATGGGCCTGCCTCGTTAGCAAAATAAGTGTAAAGGGGTCTTCTCTTCTGAACAGGCACTGGTGCATCCAGGAATAATTCCGGCATCTGTAAGCGTCTTGTAAAAAGACATGTCTTTGTGACTAGGTACCTGATTTTAAAGCCTCATTTACAAAAATATGTGGTTTTATACACACTGTGAAATGCTCATTGGTTAGAGTTTTTCAAATCACTCACCCCAGCGACAGTCCATTTCTAAAAACCTTGGGCATCTAGGATTTGTTCAACAAGTGCATTCTGTGACTTAGCTGTAAAAAAGCTAAGGATTTGTCCACCAAAAGAAGGGGCTAGCTCCCCAGACTCGCTGCCCAGAACAGCTGTCATTTCACTATCGACAGTCACTGAGTTAGGATGTTACACTCAGCCTGTGTTCAGTAACACCAATTCCCTTACTTCTTTATTTTTTCCTCTCTTTCTATTCTTTAATAACCTGCCAAACTAGATCTTTAAAAGCATCTCTCCTTACTCAACCTTCCCAAATAACCTTTCTTTCCTCTAAACCTAACCCAAACTTTCTCACTCTATTCTTTCACCTTTTCCTCTAAATGTATCCAAGCACAAACACACAACACTCCCTCTTTTCAAACATAACATTTTTTCTAAATGGCCAATGGCGCCAAACTTCAGCACCAAAGGAAACAGGGGTGGTAGGCGGGATATCATCCCTAAATGGGGCATGGAAACCTGTCAAAAATACATGGTGATTAATGACATCGAGCAGTATACTACTGGTATTGGTCCATTACTGGATGGAAACAGTAGAATTATCAATAAAAATGCAGAAAATAAAAATGTGTTCAATAAATATTTTTATTCCATATTTTGTAAAAAAAAAATAGATCATGTAGTCACATCATATCACTGTTGGACTCTTTCCAGTCCAGTAGTATCTCTGAATGATGTTGGACACATTTAAATCAGCAAGTCTGGAGAACTTGCGTCCAAGAGCTTTAGAAGAGTTGTCTGAGGAGTTCACTGGACTGTTAATGTTGATTTTCAATAAAGTCTTGGAACACTGGGGAAATTTCAGAAGAGTGGAAGAAGGATAATGTGTAGTTGAGGTCAGCATGCTGGAAGAGTGGGTTGACTCCAAAGGCGATCCCTACGGACTTTCCAGAGATGTGTTAGACAGGGTCTGGGACTGGGTGGAAAGGAATTTCAACGGACATCACTTGATAAGAAATGTAAAAGGAACAAGCAAAAGACTATGTTGTTACTGGAAAGTGGAGCCTTGGATCAGCAAGTTAATGATTTAACTTTTTTATTAATGATCTGGAAGAAAACAAAGTCATCACAAGTAAAGTTTGTGGATGTCACAAAAATTGGGGTAGTGGTAAAATAATGGGGAGGCTAGGTTGTCTGGATTACTTGGTAGGATGGATGCAAGCAAACAATATGAGTTTCAATATGACTAATGGTAAATGCACACAGCTAGGAACAAAAAAATGTAGACCATACTTACAGAATGGGGGACACTATCCTGGAAAGCAGTGACTAAAAAAGATTACAGGATATTGATGGATAATCAGCTGAACATGAGTTCCCGTTTAAGGCAGTGAAGAAAAGGGCTAATACAATCCTAGGATGCATAAATAGGAGAGTTTCAAGTAGGAGTGAATACCTCCGTATTTGGCACAGATGCAACTGCTGCTGGAAGCCTGTGTCCAGTTCTGATGTCCACAATTCAAGAAAGAAATATCAGGGTTCCCTCTCCACTCTGAACTCTGGGGTACAGATGTGGGGACTCACATGAAAGATCCCCTAATCTTATATTCCACCAGCTTAGGTTAAAAACTTCCCCGAGACACACATTCCTTTCCTTGTCCTTGGATAGTATTGCTGCCACCACCAAATGATTTAAACAAACATTCAGGGAGGGGGCCTCTTAGAGCCCTATCCCCACCCCCCCAAAAAAATCCCCCAAGCCCCTTCACCCCCTTTCCTGGGGAGGCTTGAGAATAATATACCAACCAAATAGTTTAACAAAGTGAGCACAGAGCAAACACTTGTGTTTTTAGGACACTACAAACCAATCAGTTTCTTTAAAGAAGAGCTTTATTACATTAAAAAAAAATAAAAGAAGCACTTCTGTAAAGTCACAATGGAAGGTAATTTTACAGGGTAATAAAAAGATTTAAAACACAGAGAATTCCCCTCTAGGCTTAACTTTAAAGTTAAAAAAACAGGAATAAACCTCCCTCTTAATATAGGGAAAATTCACAAGCTAAAACAAAAGATAATCTAATGCATTTCCTTGCTATTATTTACAATTTCTGGAATTTTAGATGCATCATTTTTGTAGGAGCTGGATTACCTGCTTGGTCTCTCTGTCTCAAAAGGGAACACACACAAGAGAACAAACAAACCCTTCCCCCCGCCCCTCCCCCCAGATTTGAAAGTATCTTCGTTCCCCATTGGTCCTTCTGGTCAGGTGCCAACTAGGTTAACTGAACTGATTAACCCCTTACAGGTAAGTGATTCTGTACCTGTGGCCAAGAGGGATTTTATATTACTGCATACATAAAGTTTGTTACCATTCCCTTTATATTTATGACAGATATTGATAAATTTGAGAGGGGTCAGAGAAGAGACACAAGACTGTTTAAAGGACCACAAAACCTGCTTGATAGTGATAGCCTCAAAGTGCTCAATCTATTTAGCTTAACAGAGACTGTTCAGGGTGACGACTACAGTCTAAAAGTATAAGAAACAAATATTTAATAATGGGCTGTTCAGTCTAGCAGAGAAAGGTTTAACACGATACAATGGCTAGGGAGTTAAAGCTAGACAAAGTTAGACTGGAAATAAGGTGCACATTTTTACACTGAGACAAATTTACCACTGGAACAACTTACCGAGGGTCATGGTGGATTCTACATCAGGGACAATCTTCTAATCAATATTGGATGCAGTGGTCTGATGAAAAAATTTAGCATGTGATCATATCATTAAAGGCTGTATCATTATGCACAGGTGACATATGGGGGCATGCAGGGTCAAGTCCCCCCTTCCCAATTTCTGCTTGGCCTGCAGGGCAGGAAGGGAGAAGGTCTCTGTCCTTGTCCTACTGCACCAGCTCCCCAGCATGCATGTCCCCTGTCCCTGGCATTTGGCCCTGGCATTTGGCCCTGGCCAGTGGAAGGGACAGGACCAGACACCTCATGTTGGCTCTGTGAAGCAAGGCAGTTGCCTGAAAGACAGCCCATCAGGAAAGTTGGGGGGGCAGTTGCCTGCCCTCTCCTCTACCTGCCTGAACCCAGCTGCCAGGGACAGAGGCCAAACTTGCTGCGGGGGGAGGTGCAGCAGGAGAACAGAGATCCAAGCTCCAGTAACTCTGGTGGGGTGGGAATAGTGTGGCGGTCTCTGGGCTGTACACAGGATGGGGTGGGGTGACTCTGGGGAAGGTGCTGGGAGCAGGTTCTCTGGCCTCTGTTCAGCGGAGGCTGGCCCCACCCGGTCCCAGAGGCATATGCTCCCTGCTCCTGTGGCCCCAGCCCCCCAGGAGCTGGCAGATTTAATGCCCTGGCCCAGGGAGATGGGGCTGCAAGTTTCTCCCAAAGGAAATAGGTGGGGCAGTCACGTATCCTCCCCTTTACAACATGCCCTCCAGTATCAGGAGGCATGGGTTGTCTATGTCATAATCAGTGTTTCCTCTAATTTTTCCCACCCATGTGCAGAACAAATGCTGTTATAAGCACCAAAAAGAGGTGATGTGTGACACACCTTCATCTCGGTGAGCTTAACAAAATTCATTGCTGGGTATGAGGCCAAGAGGTTCAGGGTGTGGGAGGGGGCTCAGGGCTGGGGCAGAGGGTCGGGTGCAGGGGTGTGAGGATTCCAGCTGGGGGTTGCAGGTTCTGCAGTGGGGCTGGGGATGAGGGGCTCAGGCCTGGGGCAGAGGGTTGGGGTTGGAGGGGGGAGGGCTTCAGCTGGGGTGCAGACTCCAGAGTGGGGCTGGGGATAAGGAGTTTGGGATGCAGGAGGGAGCTCTGGGGCTATGGTGGGAAGAGAGGACTGCCCCCAGCTCTCTCCCCACACAGCAGCACCTGGACTGCGGGGAGAGGCTCCTCTCTCTGCTGCAGCAGTTCCGGGGCTGGGGAAGCAGGATAGGTGCCCGCCCCCTGGCCCCTACAGATCTGGGGTGGGGCTGGGTTCAGGGAGGAACATCCCATGACAGGTCCGGGCCAAAGCTCCTGGGTTGCCACGGCTAGGTCCGGACCATGCCGCACTGCTCTGGCTGCACCTGGAGCCAGACCGGGCTGCGCTGCTCTGGTTGCATTCGGGCCAGGGCAGGGAAGGTCCAGCCTATGGCGTAGTTGGGCCCTGGGCCCTGGTCCAGCCAATGGAGGTTCGGGTATGAGCTAGGTTGGGGCTCGGGGAGGGCTGCCCCTCCCCTGGCTGGGGCAGCTTCCCGGGCAGGTTCCCTCAGCACCTGCACAGTGCTAAATAGGCTGCAGCATGACCACGCAGCTTACAGGGAACTTAAATATGTATATGAACAAGAGGGCCAAATTAAGGTGGCACTGGCCAAACTTTTGAGTGCTTGACTTTGCAACTCAGCAATGTTCTTTTGATTTCTTTCTATGTCATTATTCATATTCATAGGTTCACCAGTTTTAAGGCTAGAAGGGAACATTATGTTTACCCACTTTTTCTCTGTATAACAGAGGAGAGAGAATCTCATCCAGTTATTCCAGCATCATGCCCATAACCTGTGGCTGAGCTACAGTATATTTTTAGAATAACATTTAATCTTGATTTAAAAATTGTCGGTGATGGAGAAGCCACCACACCATTAGGTATGTTGTCCCAGGGATTATTTACCCATAGTGTTTAACATTTGTATCTTATCTCTATCCTAAATTTAACCAGCTTCAGCTTCCAGCCACTGGATCTTGTTATGCCTATTTGTCTGCTAAACTAAAGAGCTCTCTCCTTCAAAAACCTTCTCCAGGTAGATACTTAAAGATCATGATTAAACCACCTCTTAACTTTCTCTTTGATAAGCTGTATAGAATGAATTTTCTAAGAGTCTCTCACTGTAAGGCATGTTTTCCAGAGCCCCGATCATTCTTGTATCACTATGGAAATTCGCCAGAATGAGGATAATCAATGGGATATGGTACTACCGGGGTATAAAATATATAGAAATGACAGAGTAGATTGTGATGATGGGTGAATGGCATTGTATGTTAAAGAAAATGTAGAATCAAATAAAGTAAGAATCTTAAATGGATCAAACAGTACCAAAGAACCTCTATATATAGAAATTACATGCTTGAATAATAAGAATATAGCAGAAGGAATATACTACTGGCCAGTTTACTGGTATGGTGACAGTGATTGTGAAATGCTAAAGGAGATTAGAGAGGCTACAAAAGCAGAAAGCACAATAAGAATGGTTGATTTCAACTATCCTCATAATGACTGGGTAAATGTAAACTCAGAGTATGATGCAGACACAAAATTTGTAGACACCATAAACAACTGCTTCTTGGAGCAGCTAGTTCTGGAATCCACAAGGGAAGAGGCAATTCTTGATTTAGTCCTAAGTGGAGCACAGGATCTGGTCAAAGAGGTAACTATAACTGAACTCAATTTAAGACTAACTATAATATCATTAAATTTAAGGTCCCTGCGGGGAATAATACCCAAAAGGTTGAAGGTAAGTCCCTCCGTCATAAAAATGACAAGTACAGTTCTACTGCCCTTGAGTCACATAACCAGGGTAACAACATTTTATTACTCCTGCCCCTAATAACAAAGAGACTGGAGATCCCACAGCAGCCAAAGTGACTATTTGAGCAAGCAGTCCCATCATGCTAGGCAGGGTAGGTGTGCCCATGCAAACGAGATCAGCCCTTGAAGTCCTTTTCCACAGCTCACCACCAGATGTCAGGATTGAGCTCATTCTGACTCTGCTTACTTTATAGTATCTGTTACTATATTAGATTGATTCAGAGATCAAAAAGGAATATTCACATTTAGATTAAACTTGGGTGTAATAATATCATTGTCTATATTTCTTTTTGAAGTTTGTAGCAAACTGTCTACTAACGGTTGGGATGGGTAATTACTTTATTTGCTAGTTAGCAGTGGAGATGGATTTATTTCAAAGCTATAATGTATATGCCTATTCTTCATCCAGGTAATGTCTGCTGTGTTGTCTGCTGTCAAGAGGCTACCATAGCCTGCCAGAGACTATAAAAGAATTCTATGGCCTGTTCCTTTTTATCTCAGATCTGCCTAAATGTTGTCAGGAAAAGTTCAAACCACAAGACTGAGGTGTCCACCTCCATTCTGAATTAACCTTGCAATTCTAATGGAAGAATTTGAACAAACTCTGCACACGGGCTACCTATGGAATTAATTACGGAAGGACTTTTGTAAATGAGCAGCTCATCATCTCTGCTATGACACTGACCTAAGAACTTTATTCATTTGTGTATATATTTAAACATGGTTACCCTTTCTTTCTTTTTAAAAGAATCTTAGATTAGCTAATAAGAATTGGCTGTAAACATGTATTTGGGTAAGATCTGAAATATTCATTGGCTTGGTGGGTAATGTGTCCGATCTCTTGGGACCGGTAGAAAATTGTATATGGTGAATAAGACTTTAAGCAATCCTCACCATATTAGACTTGGCTGACTGGGTGGGAGCCACAGGCTAGATTGCTGAAGGGGAACTGTATTTTAGTTTCTTGCTAATTGGTAAGCTATTGTAGAAGCTGTTTTATTACTGGGTTGATGAATCTAAGTAGTAGAATAAACCGCCAGTTGTGAGGATTGTCTGCCATATTCTTTGACGTTTGCCCTGACTGAGCAATCTCAGTATGGCTCTTTCTGTGACCATCGGCTCTCACCAGGATTAAATGCTGGCAAGCAAGATGGAGACAATTTTAAAACACCATAATGGAAGCTCAGACTGAATGTGTACTGCTATAGCAAATGATTTTAGTGCATTGTTCATTTATTTGGTGGGAATTGAATGGAAGGGATGGATTGTTGGCCATAGTATTCCTTACTACGTGTGCCAGCCTTACCTCATGTTACATGGGAGGGAGATTTAGAACCATATGTGCAGAAAGGGTTAAACGCCAGCCTAGTTCCTTTCCTTTACTATGCACTGCCACTTCACTAGCAGCAGCTAGAGATAACAGGAGAAGTAGATGAGGATGTGGATGTGGATGAAGACATGCATAACATAAACCCACATCAAGTTCCAGAAGCTCCATATGATTATAATTATGTACCACAGTGCAGAAGAGTAGTAGATCTACCATTTGAAATGAATGAATGAATGAAAGCATTAATCCCTAATAAATACAGAACATTGGAGTTACCTATAAAATTTAGGCATAGCTTTAAGTTACATATAAGATTTTGAATATTATGCCAATTATGTTTTCTGTGTATTACTATATTAATCATTTATGTGTACTGTCAGGTAATATGTATGTGAAAAGATTCTAATTATCTTATTGTCAAATTTAATACCCTGTCAAGGGGGAGGACGAAATGTAGCCAATGATTTCAGTCTATTCTCAATTTATTGTGATGTTATAATTAATTAACATGCTATATCATATATAATCATTCCATCCTAAATAGAGTTAAGTTGTAGGATTATAGAAGTATAAGATTGATCAGTAGTTAGAAGGGATAAGTATGTATTAGTATGCATAAGTAGGGGTGAAATGCAAGCCCTTCAGACTAAGGCCTGTAATATTTTAGTTTAGCCATACTAGTCCATAGGCTTAAGAAATGCTTGACATAATAAAGTGACCACATGCTCCTATGCCACAAGATTATGGGAAAAGATGTGCCAATGCGTGATATTATGACAAAATTAACAATGAGAGTAATTTTTTGCTTACAAGATAGTCTAACACATGCACTAACCGCAGAGTGCACTATGAGCGTAAATGCTAATAGGGTGTAGTCAGAATCACATTATAAAAAGAGAGTGCTGAGACTAGAAAAATTGAACTTCTTATGGGACAATCCAGCAGGAACCATCTCTCTGCTGATGATCAATCTATGAAAGACCCATCAGACTCTAACACTTCCTAGGAGGATGTGACTAGAGTTGTATTTGTAACTTGTGCATAAGTCTTTATAGAATTTCTATGTGCTAAAGTAATCATAACTCCTGGTAACTTTAAAACCTTGTAAAACAGACTAGGCCTCATATTTGTGAACAACAGTGTGGGCTCTCCCTTTGGCCTTTATGTGTTCCTAGAGACTATAAATATGAAGCAAGCAGCAGAGGTGACTTTCAATCTGTTGTGTTTGAAACTGTAGCCACCAGAGCTGAACCCACGGTGGTGTATCATAGAATCATAGAAGAATTGGGTTGAAAGAGACATTAGCGGTTCATCTAGTCCAACCCCCTGCTCAAAGCAGAAGCAACACCAACTAAATCATCCCAGCCAAGGCTTTGTCAAGCCTTACCTTAAAAATCTCTAAGGATCGAGATTCCACCACCTCCCTAGGGAACCCATTCCAGTGCTTCACCACCCTCCTAATGAAATAGTGTTTCCTAATATCCAATCTAGACCTCCACCACTGCGACTTGAGACAATTGCTCTTTGTTGTGTCATCTGCCACCACTGAGAACAGCCTAGCTCCATCCTCTTTGGAATGGGAGGTAATTGAAGGCTGCTATCAAATCGCCCCTCATTCTTCTTTTCTGCAAACTAAATAAGCCCAGTTCCCTCATCCTCTCCTCATAAGTCATGTGCCCTAGCCCCCTGATCATTTTTGTTGCCCTCTGCTGGACTCTTTCCAGTGTTTTCAACATCCTTCTTGTAGGGTGGGGCCCAAAACTGGACACAGTACTCCAGATAGGCCTCACCAATGCTGAATAGAGGGGAATGATCATGTCACTCAATCTGCTGGCAATGCCTCTACTTTTAGAGCCCAAAATGCCATTAACCTTCTTGGCAACAAGGGCACACTGTTAACTCATAGCCAGCTTCTAGTCCACTGTAACCCCAGGGTCCTTTTCTGCAGAACTGCTGCCTAGCCATTCGGTCCCTAGTCTGTAGCAGTGCATGGGACTCTTCCATCCTAAGTGCAGGACTCTGCACTTGTCCTTGTTGAACCTCATCAGATTTCTTTTGGCCTAATGTAATACCACATTACTAAATTCACCTTAAATAAAATATAAGGCTATACCCCAAATCAGAAAAGACCAAAAGAATGTCACCATGGAGAAACAGTAGAGTAATAGAGGCCATTTCAGGCAAAAAAGTATCCTTTAAAATGGGGAGTCAAATCGTAATGAAGAAAATAGGAAGAGCACAAACTTTGTCCGGTTAAGTGTAAAAGTACAATGAGGCAGGCAAGAAAGAATTTTAAAGGAAACTGCCTAAAGACACAAAAGCTAAAGATAAGATTTTTTTTTTGCACCAGAAGAAGGAAGCTTGCCAGACAAACAGTGGGACATTAGATGACAAAGGTGTTAACGGAGTACTTAAGAAGACAAACCATTGCAGAGACGCTAAATTAATTCACTGCATTGGTCTTTAGTGTAGAGGTTATGAGGAGATACCCACATCAGAGTCTTTTTGGATGACACATGTGAAATACTATCCCACATTGTCAGAACAAGATGTATTTGAACAAATTGATAAATTAAACAGTAATAAGTCACAGGACCAGATGGTATTCATCCTACTCAAAAATGAAATTGCAAAACTATCTTTTGTAATATGTAACATTTCACTAACATCAACCTCTGTACCAGATGACTGGAGGGTAGCTAATGTAACACTGAGTTTTAAAACGGCTATTAAGGTGATTCTGGCATTGACAGGGCAGTAAGCCTATCTTCAGTACCCAGATAAATTAGTAGAAACTATAGTAAAGAATAGAATGATTAGACACATACATAAACATGAATTGTAAGAAAAAAGTCAATGCAGCTCACTAATTTATTAGAATTCTGTGTATAAATGTGATCCAGTCAATACAGTGCACTTGGATTTTCAGGAAGCCTATGACAGCATCCCTCACCAAAAGCTCAAAAGACTAACTACTCAAGAGATAACAGGGAAGTTCCTCTAATGGCTCAGTAAGTGGTTAAAAGAAAGCAAACAAAGAATAAGAATAAATGGTTTGTTTTCACACTGGAGAAAGGCAAACAGTGGCGTGCCCCCAAAAGTGTACTGGAACCTGTGCAGTTCAACATATTCATAAATGATCTGGAAAAGTAAGTGAACAGTAAAATGGCAAAGTTTGTAGACAATACAAAATTATTCAAGAGACAACATGGGGTTCTGTGTAGCTAAACCTTGTGTCTTTCACCAGCAGGAGTTGGTCCAATAAACGGTATTAACTAATTCACCCTGTCTCTCTATTAGCCTGGGATCAACGCGGATACAACAACATTGCTAACAAAATTATTCAAGATAGTGAAGTCCAAAACTGACTGCAAAGCATTATAGGTTGATTGCACAAAACTGGATGCATAGGCAACAAATGACAGTTTAAATTTAACATTTTGCCAGCTATAGGTGTATAATGATGGGTTCTAAATTCATTATCAGCTGAGAAAGTGATCTTGGACTCACCGTAGAAAATTCTCAGAAAACATCAACTCAATGTGCAACAGCAATCAAAAAGGCTCGCAGTATTTTGGGAACTTTTAGAAAAGGGATGGAAAATAAGACAGAAAATATCATAAGACCATTATATAATTCCATGGTGCATCCATATCTTGAATACAGTTCCTGTTGCCCATCTCAAAAAGGATATAGTGGAACTGGAAAAGGTTCAGAGAAGGGCAACAAAGATCATCAAGGGTATGGAATGGCTTCAGTGAAAGGAGAGACTTAAGGGCCACGTCTAGACTACGTGCCGTATCGGCGTGTTAAAATCGATTGCTCTGGGATCGATATATCGCGTCTAATCTAGACGGGATATATCGATCCCTGAGAGCGCTTATATCGATTCTGGAATTCCACCAACCCCAACGGAGTTCCGGAATCGACATGGCGAGCCGCGGACATCGATCCCGCGTAGTGAAGACGGGTGAGTAAATCAATTTTAGATATTCGACTTCAGCTACGTTATTCATGTAGCTGAAATTGCGTATCTAAAATCAATTTTATCCCATAGTGTAGACCAGCCCAAAGTCTACACTATGCGTTTAAACCGATTTTAGCTGTGTTAAACCGATTTAACTGTGCACCCGTCCACACTACGAGGTATAAAGGGCTCTTTAAATTGGTTTCTGTACTCCTCCCCAACGAGAGGAGTAGCGCTAAAATCAGTATTACCATCTCGGATTAGGATTAGAGTGGCCGCAAATCGACAGTATTGGCCTCAGGGCAGTATCCCACAGTGCACCACTGTGACAGCTCTGGACAGCAATCTGAACTCGGATGCAGTGGCCAGGTAGACAGAAAAGCCCCGCGAACTTTTGAATTACATTTCCTGTTTGCCCAGCTTGGAGCTCTGATCAGCACGGGTGGCGATGCAGTCCCAAATCCAAAAGAGCTCCAGCATGGACCGTACAGGAGATACTGGATCTGATCGCTGTATGAGGAGACAAAGCTGTTCTATCAGAGCTCCGTTACAGAAGACGAAATGCCAAAGCCTTTGAAAAAAATCTCCAGGCTACATAGTGCTGCATGACAAGCATAACGGAAAGCCGAAGAATCAATTGGACGCTCATGGAGGGAGGGAGAGGGTACTGAGGACTCCAGCTATCCCACAGTCCACAGCAGTCTCCGAAAACAATTTGCATTCTTGGCTGAGCTCCCAGTGCCTGTAGGTTCAAACACATTGTCCAGCATGGTTCAGGGTATAGCTCGTCAATTTACTCCCTCCCCCCAGAAAATGAAAGAAAAGGGAAAGAAAAGGGAAAGAAATTGTTTCTTGACTTTTTTCAATGTCACCCTATGTGTACTGAATGCTGGTGGTAGATGCAATGCTGCAGCAGTGAAGAGCAGTATCTGCTCCTCTCCTCTCCCCTGTGGTAGATGGTACAATATGACTGATATCTGTTATCACCATTAGCCAGTGAGTGCTCATGGTTTGTCTCAGGTGAGGTCAGCTGGGGGTGCCTGGGTAAAAATAGGAAAGATTCCTGGTCAGGTGAAATTAGTTAGGGAAGTGGATTGGAGGGAGGAACTTGTGGATTTAAATGTGGAGGAGGCCTGGAATTACTTTAAGTCGCAGCTGCGGAAACTGTCGGAAGCCTGCATCCCAAGAAAGGGGAAAAAAACCATGGGCAGGAGTTGTAGGCCCAGCTGGATGAGCAAGCATCTCAGAGAGGGGATTAGGAAAAAGCAGAAAGCTTACAGGGAGTGGAAGAAAGGCGGGATTAGCAAGGGAAGCTACCTTAGTGAGGTCAGAACATGTAGGGATAAAGTGAGGAAGGCTAAAAGCCGTGTAGAACTGGACCTTGCGAAGGGAATTAAAACCAATAGTAAAAGGTTCTACAGCCACATAAATAAGAAGAAAACAAAGAGAGAAGAAGTGGGGCTGTTATACACTGAGGATGGAATGGAGGTTAAGGATAACCTAGGCATGGCCCAATATCTAAATAAGTACTTTGCTTCAGTCTTTAATAAGACTAGTGAGGAGTTTAGGGATGATGGAGGGATGGTAAACTGGAATGAGGATTTGGAGGTGGATATTACCACATCTGAGGTAGAGGCCAAACTTGAACAGCTTAATGGGACAAAATCGGAGGGCCCGGACAATCTCCATCCAAGGATATTAAAGGAACTGGCGCATGAAATTGCGAGCCCGTTAGCGAGAATTTTTAACCAATCGGTAAACTCGGGGGTTGTACCGTACGACTGGAGAATTGCTAACGTCGTTCCTATCTTCAAGAAAGGGAGAAAAGGTGATCCGGGTAACTATAGGCCTGTTAGCTTGACGTCTGTAGTATGTAAGGTCTTGAAAAAAATTTTAAAGGAGAAAGTAGTTAAGGACATTGAGGTCAATGGTAATTGGGACAAATTACAACATGGATTTACTAAAGGTAGATCGTGCCAAACCAACCTGATCTCCTTCTTTGAGAAGGTGACGGATTACTTAGACAAAGGAAATGTGGTAGATCTAATTTACCTCGATTTCAATAAGGCGTTTGACACGGTTCCGCATGGGGAACTGTTAGTTAAATTGGAAAAGATGGGGATGAATATGAAAGTTGTAAGGTGGATAAGGAACTGGTTAAAGGGGAGACTCCAGCGGGTCGTACTGAAGGGTGAACTGTCAGGCTGGAAGGAGGTTACTAGTGGAGTCCCTCAAGGATCGGTTTTGGGACCGATCTTATTTAACCTTTTTATTACTAACCTTGGCACAAAGAGTGGGAATGTGCTAATAAAGTTTGTGGATGACACAAAGCTGGGGGGTATTGCTATCACGGAGAAGGACCGGGATACTATACAGGAAGATCTGGACCATCTTGTAAACTGGAGTAATAGTAATAGGATGAAATATAATAGTGAAAAGTGCAAGGTCATGCACTTAGGGATTAATAATAAGAATTTTAGATATACATTGGGGACGCATCAGTTGGAAGCAACAGAGGAGGAGAAGGACCTTGGGGTATTGGTTGATAGCAGGATGTCTATGAGCCGCCATTGCGATATGGCCGTTAAAAAAGCAAATGCGGTTTTAGGGTGCATCGGGCGAGGTATTTCCAGCAAGGATAAGGAGGTGTTAGTACTGTTATATAAGGCGCTGGTGAGACCCCACCTGGAATATTGTGTGCAGTTCTGGTCTCCCATGTTTAAGAAGGATGAATTCAAGCTGGAACAGGTTCAGAGACGGGCTACTAGGATGATCCGAGGAATGGAAAACCTGCCTTATGAAAGGAGACTCAAAGAGCTTGGCTTGTTTAGCCTAACCAAAAGAAGGCTGCGGGGGGATATGCTTGCTCTATATAAATATATCAGGGGGATTAACGTTAGGGAGGGAGAGGAATTATTTAAGCTTAGTACTAATGTAGGCACAAGGACAAATGGGTACAAACTGGATATTAGGAAGTTCAGGCTTGAAATTAGACAAAGGTTTCTAACCATTAGGGGAGTGAAGTTCTGGAACAGCCTTCCGAGGGAAGTAGTGGGGGCAAAAGACTTATCTGGCTTTAAGACTAAGCTTGATAAGTATATGGAGGGGATGATATGATGGGATAGTTTAATTTGGGCAATTGATTGTGGATTATCAGCAGATAAGTCTGCTCAGTGGTCTATGAGGGGATGTTGGATGGGATGGGATCTGAGTTACTGCAGAGAATTCTTTCCTGGGTCCTGGCTGGTGAGTCTTGCCCACATGCTCAGGGTTTAGCTGGTCGCCATATTTGGGGTCGGGAAGGAATTTTCCTCCAGGCCAGATTGGCAGGGGCCCTGGAGGTTTTTTGCCTTCCTCTGCAGCATGGGGCATGGGTCACTTGCTGGTGGATTCTCTGCAGCTTGAGGTCTTCAATAACTCAGTCATTTTATTTCACTAACAAGTCACTGTTTCTTATTCCTGCATTTTTTATAACTTCATGACATAAATGAGGGGGGACACTACCATGGTAACCCAGGAAGGTTGGGGGAGAAGGGAAGAAACGGTTGGGTTGTTGCAGGGGCACCCCCCATGAATGGCATGTAGCTCATCATTTTCTGCAGGATCTGACACAGAGCAGTTATGCTCTCTGCTACACTGGTTGTCTAGCACACTTACCCCATATTCTAGGCAGGACTGACTCTATGTTTAAAAACCGAAAAGAAGAGAGTGACTCAGGAAGTCATTCCAAGTTTTGCTTTTGCACTCCCAGCCAAACTCAGCCAAGGGCACCCATGATAGTAGCAGACAGTACAGAAAACCAAATAACCACCATCTTATTGCCAATTTACACTGGCACCAGACAGTACAGAACAACTGATAACCATCTCTGCTATCATGCAAAAGCAAATAAATGCTGCTGTGTAGCGCTGGAGTGTTGCTTTTGTCCACGGCATCCAGTACACATATGGTGACTGTAAAAAAAAAAAAAAGCTGAACGGGCTCCATGGTTACCGTGCTATGGGGTCTGCCGGGGCAATCCAGGGAAAAAGGGCGTGAAATGATTGTCTGCCGTTGCTTTCCTGGAGGAAGGAATGACTGATGACATTTACCCAGAACCACCCGTGACAATGATTTTTTGCCCCATCAGCCACTGGGCTCTCAACCCAGGATTCTAAGGGGCAGGGGAGACTGTGGGAACTATGGGATAGCTACGGAATAGCTACCCACAGTGCAACACTCCGAAAATCGACGCTAGCCTTGGACCATGGCCGCACATCGCCGAATTAATGTGCTTAGTGTGGCCGCCTGCACTCGACTTTATACAATCTGTTTTATAAAACTGGTTTATGTAAAATCAGAATAATCCCATAGTGTAGATGTACCCTTAAAAGATTACAGCTTTTCAGCTTAGAAAAGAGATGACAAAAGGATCATATAAAATCTTGAAGTGTGGAAAAAGTGAATAAATAAGTGTTATTTACCTTTTCCAACAATACAAAACCCAGAGGTCACCTGGTGAAATTAATAGACAGCAAGTTTAATACAAACAAGAGGAAGTATTTTTGTCACACAATACACAGTCAACCTGTGGAACACGTTGCCATAGGATGTTGTGAAGGCCAAAATATAACTGGATTCAAAAAAGAACTAAATGAGTTCATAGAAGATAGAGCCATCGATGACTACAGCCACATACTTGGGGCAAACCTAAACCTCTGACTATCAGAAGCCAGGAGTGGAAGATGGACTGGATCACTTCAAAATTGTGCCGTTCTGTACAATTCCCTAAAGGTCTGGTACTGACCACTGTTGAAGACAGGACACTGGCCTAGATAGACCATGTGTCTGATTCAGTAATAGTCTTCAACCTCATATGTCCTTGTCTTTTTTTCTAAACCCATTCCAAATTTTCAATATTCTTTTTGAAGTGTGGACACCAGAACAGGACACAGTATTCTAGTAATGGTCTCCCTAATACTATATATAGAGTTAGTTCCACTTTCCTACTCCTTCCCAATATTGTGCTGCTCATACAGCCTAGGATTGCATTATCTCTTTAAGCTGCTGGGACCTCATCTTCAGTTTCCAGCATGATCTCTAAATCATTTACAATTACTGCTTTTCAGCATACAGTCCTCCCTTTTGTAAGTGTGACCCTTCTTTTCCCTAGATGTGACACCTTGTGTTTGGCTGTATTAAAACACTTGGTATTCAAATGAGCCCGGTTGACCCAGTGATCCAAATAGCTTCATAAAACTGACAGGTCCCCATCATTGTTTATCACTCCACCAATTTTTTGTCTGAGCTAAAAAATTCACCAGCAATGAATTTATAATTTCTTCCAAATCAATGATAAAGTTATTGATCGTTTTCAAGCACTT
Organism: Aldabrachelys gigantea; assembly: GCA_026122505.1. Taxonomy (NCBI): domain Eukaryota; kingdom Metazoa; phylum Chordata; order Testudines; family Testudinidae; genus Aldabrachelys; species Aldabrachelys gigantea. Next base: position 66,485,400 of record CM047489.1, read on the forward strand.
TTGGCAGCTTCAGAATGATTTTTAAAGCAAGCAGGGACCTCCTGCAGTTATTTGTCTCTGCCCAGGGATGATAACAACATATTTTTATATATTTGTAGTTTTAGCCCCATGTGTCCTCAGCTGGGGATGCTCAGTCTATCTCTGTAACTTCAAAGGGAAGGTAATGATCCCTGTGCTTCTAATCATGTTCATTATGAAGATCAGCTACTCCGTCTGTAAGTTTCTCATCATATGCTGGGACCTGAAACCGTCTCCACACTCGCACACTGCCAATGCCCTTGTCTCTCTGAAACTAGGATTATCCCATTTCAAAATAGAGCCTCTTGGTCATCCCGCCCCCTCCATTACTCAGGGATACTAGGTTCATGTCACTTCTTTTAAGAGGCAATGCTAGGGTCCATCCAAGGGGATAGGAAGAGCTACCTGAGACAGTACTAGCGTGCACTGTCAATGTCAGGGGCCATCCCAGTTCAGAGGACAATATTGATTCCAGTTTAGTTCATAGAAGTTGATCCTGAAGATTGTTCCAGGTTCAAGGCTGATGTCAGAGATAATCCCAGTCTATCTGATTCATCCAAGGCCTGGGAGAAGATTCCACAGCCTGCAGAGATTATAACAAAGATCTCTGAATTTCCAGAGTCCATTGAAGGATATGGGACCTGATGCCAGAGACCATTCTCAGATTTAAAAAGAGTAGGTAGGAGCAATGAGGAGACTCTTTCTTGACCCCTGGTGGTGGCTTCTCTGATGTAGTGCCAGACCCCACTTCATTAGTAAAGACACATGATACCAGACACGTTACCTGACCAGAGCGAATGGCTCAATTTTTGGGCACATTTGACTCAGGAGACAGGGGACTGGAGGCAATAAGAGAGACTTTCTGGATTTGCGGAAAGGGACTACATATATATATATGTCTGGACCAGCTGCAAGAACAATTTGGGAACCAATCCAGATCTGAGAAAGACACTGATGTAGGAGGACTACTCTGGATATGTTTGGAGTAGGATGGGTACACCATCCACTTACTTAATTTAATAAAGGGGCCTAGAACTGCAGCCCAGAGTTATATGTGATGAGGTCACATGGCTGTAGAATATTTCTAAACCATCTCTCACTGTGATATGTGTGAGTGCAATTGTCAGAAGTACCTAATCCACTTAGGAGCCTCATTTTGATTTCCAATAGGACATTGGCTCCCAGGGACATCTTTAAAACTATTTAGATGTCTAAAGGTGTAGATGGGAGTCAGCTGCCGAACCTGCCTAGGCACTTTTGAAAATCCCACTGGGCTTCTCTCTGCATCTTTAGGCAGCTAAACACTTTTGGAAAACTGGCACCCAAATTCCACCAAAAGTCAATGGGGGCTGGTCACCTTCACCACTTTGAAACTCTTCCCCTGAGGCATTAACAAAAAGTTTACAAAGAGTTCTTTTATTATTCTGTGTTATTAACCAGTTTCCACTGAAGTTAATGGAAGGCATCTACAAAATCAGTGGCTTTTCCATCAAGGCCTAATTTTCCAAATATCTTAGCAGCCTGGGTACTGAAGGAGACTTCTCCCTGCTTTGCAGCACTGTTCATTTGGGAGAGACGTGGGCCAGTGGGATGGAAGTGCTGGGCTCCTCACTTTATCATGTATTTTTTCATGAGTGGAACTTCTCTGTGCTGCTTTAGGCTAATTAACCCTCCAGGAGAAGAGCTGCCACTAGGTCCCATCCCATCAAGATCAAGAATGAGCCAGTTTTGCTCCCTATAAACAAACCAGTTACAAAGAACTCTTGGGAGTTCTCCAGAACTAATGAGCGCTACTCTGCCTTGCCCAGAGAGAGGTTGATGTCTTACAAAAACAAATTAAGATGCCATTCTCAGAGCTGTTAATCTTGTAAGAATAAACAGAAACGTCAAATAAAACTGTATGCAGACCTCTTCTTGCAAAGACCTGACATTTCCTCTTTTCACACAGTACCCACTGGAAAGCACATTGAAAACGGACTTTTTAAATGAAAGCAAGAATATGAAAGAGCTCTTCAGGTGCAGAAGTGGTGACCAGAAACTCCTCCACACCATTTGAAAGGGTCTGCATAATTACAGAGGACACCCTTTGCTAACACATCACCAGGTATCATCTACTCCTTAGAAACCGGCATTCAAGACAAAACGATTCATCCACTACCTAGTGGCTGCCTGCTTGAAGAAGGATGTTGACAGTCTCCAGAGGTGCACTGACCTCCAGCTCTAGACAGGGACCACCAATAGCCCCAGCTAGGGGTGGTAGGAACAGGCCAGGCAAAGATGCCCTCCCGTCATCTAGACACAGTCAATGGAAGTCACTAGGGTCTAGATCCACACACAGATTTAGGCATCTAGCTGCCTTTTTAAATATCTAAGTTCAAAATTTAGCTCTTCAAAACCCTGACTCAGCTGTCACCTAATCTTGTAGACACCTAAAAATCTGGCAGTGGGCATGCACAGAGCCACTTCAGCCCTCATGCCTGGTCCCCGCACTCACAGCTAGGCCCTGGTTAGTTCCCCAAGCCTCTCTCTCCTGTGGGGCCCAATCCCGTGTCTGTGTTCAGAGGCCACCTAGCAAGCCCCCCCATAAAACAGAGCCAGTGGAGGAGGAATTAATGGTTCTGGCCTTACAGCTTTTAGGCCAGTGGGCAGAACACTTACCAAGAATGTGGGAAACATATGCTTAGTTCCATCCACTGCCATATGTGCCTCAGTGATTTGAACCCAGGTCTCCCACAGCCCAAGTGAGGGCCTCAAACCCTGGGTTATGGGATATTCTGGGTTAGAGCTCTCTCAGTCTCTCCAGCTGACACTGTTCCATTTGATTTAACTAATTGAAGAGTCCTTGGAGCAGAGATGAGCTTGGGCCTCCCATAGCCTTGGGATGTGCCCTAAGCACTAGACGACAGAGTCATTCCCAATCTTACCTTTCCCTGGTGAGGGAGGGTAGAGGATGGGGGTGAGCTGACATCGAAGAAGATGATGTTGACAGCTGTCATTCTTTAATAAACCAAGAAGAGTTAACTCAAGGAACATGGAAGCCAGAAGCAAAAAGGCTGTGCTATTTCCAAGTACTAAGATAGGTGGGTCTAGGCCAAAGCTCCCTCAATCGAGTGGGAGAAGCCGTTGGGCCTAGGCTACTGCTGACTACTGGGCCAACAAATGACAAAACAGGGACAGGAGTCAGGTCAAAAGTTAAAATCAGGGAACCAGAGGGGGATATGGTAGATGGACATGTACCCCTGCGGTGTGGGATTGAAAATGGTCAGTAGTCAGCATCAGGCCTTGTCTGGTCCATGTAGTCACCTATGGGATTGGAACCATAGTGGCACCAGACTGCTGCCGCTTCTGCCATTGCTACAGGTTGCTCTAAAGAAATTGAGTTCCCCATCACATTCCATTAACTACATAACAAAGCAGAGCAATCCTAGGACAGCCTTAGGGTGTACTGTAATGAACCTATTGGCTCTTACTGTGTGTGGTGCAGGAACAGATTTCAGGCTATAGCCTGTAGAGTGATCCATGACGTTCACTGAACTGGAAATGGCAGAGTGCAAAGGGAATCAGGTTCAGGGACAGGGAGGGAAAGGCAAGTACCAGGTAGTCTGAGAGATGGGCCTGAGAAGCTGAGTGCTAATCAGAGAAGTAGTCTGTGTCTAGTAGGGGGTAAAGGATACATCTTATAAGCAGGAGATCTGAGTCAACTGCACAACTGGACAAAAGGGGGAAGCAGAGGGCCCCCTAATAATCCCACAGACAAAAACACTTAACTCTGGCCTTTGGGATCTATAACCTAATATCAAACTGATCTCCAAGAATGGAAGATATTAAAAAGGGCAAGCCAGACACTTGTGTCAAAATGGCCAATTGGGTACATTTATCCTTCTACAATAGAACCTTGTTTATCTGATCCAGCAAATTATCTGGCTCTCCATGTTAACCAGACAGCCACTGCACACAGATCCAGATGGGGGGCGATCTCCCCTCTAGCCTCTAGATGGCGATGGACCATTGCACTTTCCCATTACCTGGTTTATCAGGACTTTTGATTATCCGATCTGACCAGGATCCCAGTTAGATCAGATAAATGGGGTTCTACTGTACTGGGCTGCTCCTAGAGGCAGAGTTAGGAACCATTTGTCCTTTGTGATTGTATCTGCTTACTAGAACTGCTCAGGAAATGTCTTTGCTTTCCAAGGACCGTTTTGATCAAAACCAACAAAAATTCATTTTCATCTAATTTTTTCCAGAGAACATTCTGATTTTTTCAGTGAAACATTCAAATACTGAAAAAAAACAAAATATTTTGTTTTGGAAATTTAGAGATTCCAAGGTGAGAAGGACCATTGTGATTGTCTAATCTGGCCTCCTGTATAAGACAGATCAGAGACCGTCCAAAAATAATTCCTAGAGCAGATCTTCTACAAAAATCCTCCTTGTCAGAAAATCCACCATGCCCCCTGGTAAATTGTTCTAATGGTTAATTACCTTCCCTTTCAAAAATGTTCACCTTACATCCAGTCTGAATTTATCTAGCTCCAGTTTTTTCATGTTCTATGTTTCTCTGGTAGACTGAAGAGCCCATTATCAAATGTTTGTTCCCCATGTAGATTCATAGGCTACGTCTACACTACAGGATAAATTTGAATTAGCTTAAACTGATTTTATAAAACAGATAATATAAAGTCGATTGTGCGCGTCCACACTAGGCACATTAATTCAGTGGTGTGCGTCCATGGTCCAAAACTAGCATCGATTTCTGGAGCAGTGCACTGTGGGTAGCTACTGTAAAATAATAAGGCCAATAATGTCGATTTCCGTCCACACTAACACTATTCCCATATAGTAATATCGATTTTAGCATTACTCCTCTCGTTTTGTAGTACAGAAATCGATTTAAAGAGCCCTTTAAATCGATATAAAGAGCAGTGTAGTGTGGATGGCTGCAGCATTAAATCGATTTAACGCTGTTAAAATCGGTTTAACAGCGTAGTGTAGACCAGGCCATAGATATAGTCAATTGTGAATTATCTCCTAGAGAAGTGGCGGAACGTCCATCCCTTGAGATACTTTAAACTGGCCAAAACACTGCACAAAATTATTGCATGGCACCATCTTTCATAAGCTGACTCTAGGTTAGGTGACTGTGGCTAATTGTTCAGATGGGAGGATGTAGTATGCAAAGATTCCAGTTCTTGGGTTTATCCACGTGTGATAGAGAGCTCCTCGGCGGTTTTTTTTCTCACAGGTATTGAGCCAAGGGCATCCTAAATTTCTTCTAGGTCTCTGAGAGATGTGCAAACAAGCCTAGGTAAAGAACCTACTCTCTTCTGGGACACGGTATAAATCTAGGAAAGGGGTCCTCATTCCTATCAGAGAAGCATTGCATCAGGACAGCAGAGGAGGGATCTGAAAAAGTGGCCATTACACCGGTTAGTACCAAAGCAATGAGCCTGACTTGCTTTTTCTATTGAAGTTCTCATAAATTCCTTTTCACTCTCTTTCTTATGCGGCACATGCACACGGCTCCAGCCACCATAGTAGACTGCCAATTTAGAACCCAGCTCAAATATAACCTGCATTTGTACAGCAAATGGCAGTAGATAGTTACACTAGTTCCTCTTTCCAGCGAGGAATGACTAACTGAATGGAGAGAAGGGCTGGCGCGTCTTTGGTGGCGACAGAATCCACTTTAGGCCAATACGCCTCTATAAAGGCATCATGTTTTTTGAGCTTAAGTATACGCTTAGCCTTTTCCTCTAACAAATAAAATCTCTCCAATGCAAGTAAACAACTGCAACAACTGAGAAAACTATATTTATATATGCAATTTATTCACATTTTAGAAATGCATTGTAGTAAATAATTGTAAAAGAAAAGTCTAATGAATTCTAGGTATTTTTTGATGGATGTTGATCCTGTATTTCACGTCCTGAGACTGGCGACTGCAGGAGATAATATAGGAGTGAGTTTATTTTCTAGTTTTTTTGGTATTTGTTACATGCAGAATAATTCATATTTTGTTCCAGGATATTAGGCAATTGGGATTTTATTGCATGAACACAGAAAATATTATGCACCCCTATGATAGAGGTTTATTGCAGGCTAAGGAAGACAATGTTTACAACCCCACACTGTATTTAATTACAGAAGGACTTGGGAAATTTCCTAAAAGAATGCAGTTATCTGAGACATCTTATTATGGAGAGATATTATCCTCTCTAGTTAAGAGTGCAACCAACTTTCATTGCCAAGGCCCAGTTTAGACCTCTGTAACTTTGGCTTTGAAAATAAATTCAGCCTAAAGAAGAGTGAAGAAATTAGGGCTAATCATTTTTAAGTTGCAGTGCACTTAGCAGAGTGAGTTGCATGAATGTTTAGCACTCCAAGCACTGCTGAAGACTGATTTCTAAATAGAAGTTGTATGTCTTTTGAAAACTGTAATCCTAAAAAATATACTGTGATTTGAAATTTTGACTTTTGCGAAGTGTTCCTTTGCCTCTCCTATTCTCTAAACAACGAAAGGCTAGTTATTACCTCTGAAATATCCCTATAGTTAATCCTCTTTGAAAACCTATGTTCTGGCTATACTTGACTGTAGATTGTACTACATGAGAGTCCCTGCCCCAAAATGTTCACAGTCTACAATACTTGGATCTGTAGAATCATAGACTATCAGGGTTGAAAGGGCACTCAGAAGATTACCTAGTCAACCCTCTGCTCAAAGCAGGACTAATCACCAGACAGATTTTTTTGCCCTAATCCCTAAATGATTCCCTCAAGCATTGAAATTTCAACCACGTGCATGCAAGGCCAATAGAGAAACCACTGAACTATCCCTCCCCCTTAGGGTGCTTGTATTCTGTTTAGATGAGATAATCATGAGGGTAGGAAAATAAGATAAATTTACTAGGCGGTGCAAAGATAGTGATGAGAATTATCACAGCTATCCACCTGCCCTTCTGTTTTCAGGCCACAGTTTGAAGGATTCATTAGGGAACAGGAGAGTTTTGAGAAGGGACCTTAACAAGGACAAAGTGGTTTCTTAATCTGTCCTGCCATGAATTAGACCCCAGATCTGAGGTAGGCAGCCATGTTCGCTGTACAAGGCATGAGGAAAGCTCGGTATCTAAGGATGCGCATCACCAAAACCAGCAGTCTAAGTGGAGACCTGGGTTATCTAGACCAATGGTTTTCAACTAGGGGGTATATGTATCCCTGGGGAAATGCAGAGGTCTTCTAGGAGTATATTAAGCCAGCTAGATATGTACTTAGTTTTGCAATAGGCTACATAAAAAGCTGTAGTGACCTCAGTACAACAGAAGTTTTCAGCTACTACTGGTGTGAAACTTTTGTATTTTTATATCTGATTTTGTAAGCAACCACTTGGTGAAACTTGATCATATGCAAGATAAATCAGACTTCTGAAAGAAATATAGTACTCTGGAAAGTCTGAGACTCAGTGATCTAGCAAATAGGAAATGCCAGGAAGCCCCCTCATCCCTTCCAGGGAGTTAAGCAGGTGAATTCTGAGCCCCAGGGAGCTGCCTCTTTTGGCTTGGCATTCTCAGGCATGGACTGGCTCCTGGAGTCAGGTTAGGTAGGATCACCACTCAGCCCTTATTTTAAGAGACACCCCTTGACCATTTTAAACAGTCAATGGAAGCTGAAGCTAATTACACTGTGGTGTGATGCTAATTGCACTGTGCTGTTTCCTTAAAACGTCCCTTGAAATAACGCAGTGTCCATTATTTCTCATGTGGTTTTCCCTTATTTTCATCCAGCAAAGGGGATTTCCCCATCGGCCCTTTCTCATAAATAAAATAATAATAACGCAGAGTCAAATTTCACAGATTCTCTCTACTACCACCCCACCACCACCCCATAGCTGGGTGGTGAAGCCAATCACTTGGCATGCAGGAGACCTGTTTTCAGATCCTTGCTCCACCTGTTTCGGAGCAGGGACGTGAACGCTGGTCTCCCCTTAACCCAGTGAGTGCCCTAACAACTGGAAGTAGAGTCAATTTCTCTCATTCTCTCTCTATCCCAATTAATATTTACTACAAATTGGATCCCTGTTTGTAGAGGTGGGGGAGGAGGTGACAGGAGCCCTGATTGAAGTGGGGGAGGAGGTGGGCTCTCTTTTTCTGGATTGGGGTAAAGGCATTCTGGGTTCCCTCTTTCAGGATGTAGGGAGACGTGATGGGATTCAGTTTGGGGGACTTTGTGGTGTTTCTGTAGAAGTATGAAGTTCTCATTTTGCGGCGATTCTTTTACTGTGGGGAAGTTCAGTGGCCTGTGTTATCCAGGAGGTCAGAATTGATGGTCACAGTGGTCCCTCTGACCTTAGATTCTATCACCCCATGCATCAATGAAGCTCCATTTATTGTCAAGTTTATTGTGAAGTGTCAGAGAAGAGCAAGTGAATGGTGAGGGGTAATGGACGGTGATGGGGCATTAATGGGCGCAGACCTGAGCCAGCCAAATATACTAATGTTTTCTTTGGATTACTTTCAGCATTTTATTTTATTTATCCATCTGAGACGTCTTTTGATTTTAGTGGAGCCTCGAATTTGCAGGCTAATCCAGTGGCAACATGGGAACAAGCAATTGGAGCAGTATAACCGAATTCATAATCGTGGGATTCCCAACCCTTCGGAGCTTCCACGCTCTCCTCTTTACTCTGCTGCTACTCATCTACCTCTTCGCCATTTTCGGGAATATGGTGATTTTCACAACCATCAGGTCAGATGCTCGATTTCATACACCTATGTATTTTTTTATCAGCAGTTTAGCTTTCTTGGAAATCTGGTATACAGCAGCTACTATCCCGAAAATGCTTTCAAATTTACTCAGCAAGACGAAAAGCATTTCCTTCACCGGGTGCCTCTTACAGACATATTTCTTCCATTCCCTAGGAGCCACTGAATGTTATCTGCTAACAGCAATGGCTTATGACAGATATTTAGCTATCTGTAATTCCCTGCGCTATTCTGCCATCATGACCCCGAAAATATGCACTCACTTGGCTGCGGGCTGTTGGATTTGTGGCTTCATGTGTCCTGTCGTTGAGGTAATCTTGGTCTTCAAATTGCCTTTCTGTGACTCCAATGAAATCCAGCATATCTTCTGTGACTTCCCCCCTCTACTGAGTTTGGCCTGCACAGACACCACCATCAATGTTCTCATTGATTTTATAGTCAATGCATTTATAATCCTAGTGACATTTTTGTTTATTGTTGTCTCGTACATAAAGATTATAAAGGCCATATTGAAAATACGTACAGCTGAGGGGCGAAAAAAAGCCTTTTCCACCTGTGCCGTTCACCTGATTGTGGTTCTGTTATTTTTTGGGAGTATTATATTTATGTATGTACGATTAAAGACAAGCTATTCCTTGGATTATGATAGGGCATTTGCTGTGATTTATGCTGTGGTGACTCCTTTAATCAATCCAGTCATCTATAGTTTACGGAACAAAGAAATACTGAATGCAATAAAAAGGAAAATCCCGCAAAAAGGACTAATAAACAGCAGTGCACAATCCTGACGCCACTGTGAACTCTCCTTCTTCAAAGACGCTGAGCCAGGCAGTCTCTATGGAGGAATAGTGTGTGCATGTGGTTTTCTTTCTGGTTTATAATCTGGCCAGGCCCCGGCCTATATTTTCAAGTCTGGTGGTTCGCTGGCTTCCAGGGGATATTTGTTCCTCTTTTCCTGCCCCTGGCCCTTCCGTCCAACTTTCTAATGGTTTTCTTCCTTTCGCCTTCAATATTTTCTGTTTGTTTCACTTCTCTCAGGAGCTCAAGGCACCGAGCAATAGAGCCAGTCTTGTGGGACAGGTCCTCAGTTTCATGCCGTCCCTTTGCCAGCCTGGAGAGGAAAAATGATGGCAATATGGATTACCTTCCACCCAGACTGCTCAGATTCACTGCTAGCAGCAACCTCGCAGATGCAGATTATAAAATTCCCAAGTGCTTTAGAAACATCTGCAGCCCTCTACCATACCGCAGCCTTGTCCTCACAGCCTCCAGCTGTACAGCTGTTAACATGTGGTTTACCCTTCTGCACAACCCACTTCTTCACTTTCGCCCAAACCTGAATTGACTCAGCATTAAAGAGTCCATGCACTGTAGTCATGCACCTTGTGCAGTATTTATGTAAATGCAAAATAGCTATAATCCCTGCCAGTAAGACTTCCTATGTGTTAATGGCAGGGTGCTACACTGACGTAATTGCGTGGCCCCAGAGAATCACGCCCCAGGTGTTCTGTAAATTATCCTTTCTTCCTTAAGGCTGCCATTGACCCTGCCATTGCTATTACATTTGTGCTTCACTTCATCACCATCTAAAGCCATGCCCCTCCCCCGATAGCCGCCCTGCAAATTGTCTCCATTCACTTGCTTACCATGCGGCATTGCACGCCCTTATAGTCGTCCCGCTGCATCCTGTCCACTACTCTCCCTTCTTTTCTCCTCTTTCTCTCTCTCCCGTTACACTACTTCAGCCGTCTCCCCCGTTCCTCTCTTCTAGCTTCCCCTCATCATCTTCTCTCCATTCACAATAGACTTCCTCATCTCTAGTCAAAACCAAATACCCTGAAGTCAAGAAAACTGTAGCAGAGAGCTCTAACGCTAAAGAAACAAGTTTACCTGAAGAAATTTTCACACTTTCCCTTCTGTTTTCTCTCTATTTTACTTTATTTTTGCTTTGACGTAGAATTTCTGAGGGTTTTTCTTATGGTCAAGTCAATTTCCTCCATTGTTTTCTTTTGTTGATTCTTTTTTTTTACATTCTTTTCCATATTCGTCTCCACCTGTAATATCAATTACTCAGCACTACGGTTCTGGTACCTGCCTGATGCCCCAGGTCACTAAAATATTTTGGCATTATGCCTAAGTCCATGTTTCTACCAACAAAGCATGTAAGTGTCATACATAATATTACGTTAAGGCTAGAATCAAATGTGTGTAAGTGGACTTCTAAATTGGGGCCCAGGGAATGATGCATTCCATGGTTCAATCCTGAATTGAATACATGTGAATGCAATCTCATGCAACTGATTATCTGCAAAGAGACCTCACCAATCTTGCTTTTCCCCACTTGTAAAGAGTCACCCCTGGGCCACAATGAAGGAAATGCATTTTTTAACTGAAAAAAATATTTTATGGGTAAAAAATACTTTTAAAAATGGGCAACATACAAGTATGTGGTTGCAATTTATAAATAACTATCTTAATGGCTGGGAAAAGCATCTATGAAAATGTTGAGTGCAAAAATGTAACAAAAATGTAACAATTTTTCTTTGGGATTAAAAATGAACACGTACAAATAGGAATAAAGACGCTATTTATTTGCTAAAGTTTGTCCCAAACTCACAACGCATTTAACATTAAATGAAAATGCTATTCGATAGTTTTTAATCGTTCTGTCATTTTCCCTGAGAGTCTGGAAGCTTTTCAAAGGTAAACTCGTCACACAAGCGCTACATGGATAAACTCGAATGATGATTGACTTTATGTAACTATGATTGCGGTGCACAGTCTCCAGCAAAAGCTGAACTTTTTTTGTTCAATTTTTTTCTTGCAGTAGAGAAGGGCTATTAATGCTCCTGCACACGGGTTGAGGCATAAACAGTCTCCATCATCTGCATTTGTACGTATTAGCATACTTCCCTCCTTCCCATAAAAGGCCTTGTACCCCCAGGAAAGCATTAAATAAATCATAGGAAATTAATTGCTTGAGGTTGCCATTCGTTAGCATTTCTGTTTTGGCATGTCGGTCGGTAGCATGGCAAGTTTTGAACAGTTTTCCTCATCAACTCCAAAGTGTCAAGGTTTGTTGTAGACATCAATGGTTAAAATTCTATTGATTTTGGGGAAATCAGAAAACTGTAAGGGGGACAAAGGGACCCCTGCCAGCCCTGTCAGCCTGTAGCACCTATGCAATTGTCCACAGATGAAAGAACTGGTTGAGTGCCCCTACAAAACCTTCCAGCATATCCCCAAATAAACTTTAACATGTAAACATGCTGAATGACTTATCTCTCAGAGAGAGGAAGAATAGGGGGGAAAAAGGTGGATGGTGGGGAAGTAGGAATGCACAGTGCTCCTGGAATATTGCGGAAGGACTGGGATCGTGGCATGGGGCGGAGGTGCACACCTAAGAGCTATTCACATGAGAGCAAGGTGGATATTAACGTGCATGCAGAGCCCATACTTGTAGAGTGGAGGGAGGCATAGAGGACCCGGCTATGGAGGGAGGTGGAATGGGGGACACACAGAAATCCCTCCAGGTGGGAGAGAATGATGGATGCTGGAAGTGTGGTCTGTGATTGGTGGTCAACACAGACCCCCTGGTGTGGGGAGACGATCGGAAAATGCTGGTCTGGGGGAAAAAAGGACATAGCAAAACGGGGGCTTAGGAGTGTACAAAGTCCCTTGAATGGAGGGGGCGAATGGGGGCAGTCTGTTATGGGGAATGGGGAACAGAGAACCAATCACAGAATTTTTCCTTCTGGGAATAGTATCTGTGCATCTGATAGTCGATATCCACACTATACTGCTTCTGTTAGCGCTGAGATTTCTCACCAGGAACTATTAAACAGATTGAAGAGGAGAAGGGGGGAAAGGCTGTCAGCTCCACACAGCTCCCAACCCCAAGCCTGTCTGCCCGCTGAGCTGTTGTCACTTCACTTCTGGCTGGAAGCAGGGTGCCAGCTGCCGAGGCTTCTTGCCTCTCCACACCCAGCTGGGATGGCGTGTAGGGGGAAGACTCCCTGAACTTGCAGAGGGAAGCCAGCCGAGCATAGCTACTCTGGGAATGAAGAACTGGGGGCAGAGGGACTGCCTGACTTTCTTGTCAATTTCAGGCACCATGAAATTGATAAACGAGAAAACAGCCGATGTAAGGAACGCAGGAGCTACACAGACAGTATGTCACCCTAATTATGTTGACATAATCGCTACATCTATGGTAGAAGTGGAGTTATTATGCTCTACTACAGTTATATCAGCAGGACAAGGTAATCCTTCGCTGACTTATGTTGACCTAGGTAGACCAGGCCTTAGATGGTGTCAAAGACAGTAATAAGTTTTTTGGGGAAAGAGAAGATAGTTGATATGGTTATTAAAGTCCAACCCCATTTCCTAGAACACCAAAACAAGAAAAATACACACAAGAAGGGAGAGAAAAGAACCTGAAAGATTAAAAAAATGCAGTTGATCTGTCTAGAGTTGCTTTTTCACTTCCAACCGCATGGTCCTACTAGTCACTTCTTGACCTACGTGTCACTTGCAACTGTACTGATCTGTTTAGAGGATTGCTTTCAGTCACCTCTGTCTGGACATTGGTCGAGTGTTGCAAAAATAAACAGTTTTGGCTGTGCATGACTGTGGACAGAAAGCAAAAGGAGGGCACTAAGATGGACAAGAAACAAGGTGAGGAAAGAAAAGAACACAAGGGACAGGGACAATGTCTTTCAATCATCTGGATTGCGTTGAGTTATGGAACTTGGGCTCTGCGTCAGTTTTCTTTTTCTGGCAAGCAGCCATAAGCATTTGGCTCCACCTTTTACCCCATAACTAAAGTTCAATATTAACAAACACTCTGACAACTAATGTAACACTGGAGCAATCTCAGAGGACTGGGAAAAACAATTTTGTGCCAATAGTTAACAAGAATAAACACAATGAACCAAGTAACTAGTTAGCTTGACATCCATCGCTGAGCAAAAAACTGCTGATGCACAATGAAGACAGAGGAAAAAGTAATGTCTACCGCTATAGCTAACGTTAATTGTTATGGAAAATTTGTCTTGTAGAAAAAACTTGGTATCCTTCATTATGAGACTACAGGGTAATTGTGGCTGATAAAGGAAATAAATAATAATAAACTTAGATTTCTGTAAGACGTTTAACTTAGTACAGCCCAACATGCTGATAAATAGTGATATATACAAAGTCAATGTAGCGGGTAGTAAATTGATTGAAAACAGGATAATGGATAGATCTAAAAAAGTGGCCAGTACTGGCTGTAAGGCGATCTAATGTAGATCGATTTAAAGCTGCAGTGTAAACAAAAGAGATTGTCAGATGGGGAAGGGACTTTTTATTTTTATTCGCTCCAGCCAAAGGGAAAGGAAATAATAGAATAGCAGGTTTGGACGAGACCTCAGGAGGTCATCCCGTCTAATCCGCTATTCAAAGTATACCCAATTCCAGAGAGATCTGTGCCCCAGATCCCTAAACGACCCCCCTCAACGATTGAGCTCACAACCTTGCGTTTAGGAGGCCAATGCTCAAATCAGTGAGCTCTCTCTCCCCCACAAGGAAGATGGTTAAAATTAAAGACTTTTAAAAGCTTTAACTGGTTTTGCTTCTTTTTCTGTAGCTTTAATAAAGATTTAAAAGAATTTTAATTGTATTTATGATTGTATTAAGTTTTAAAGCTGTGCAATGATGAACACTGACAGGGTCATTTTAAAACTTTTGATTATCTGGACACATCTATTCCATCAAAATTAATACAGCAGGGGAGAGAGGGGCATTTTTTACTATTCTTTCCATTGGATTGGGGCATTTCTCACAAAGCTATAGGGTATTTTGTATGCAGTTGACCATTTAATTTTTTGCTGATTTAGCTTCTGCATAAACTAAATCAATTGGCCTAATAAATAAAACTTTACTAACACTGAATATTTTGTCCAATAGGAAAGCCCATAGCTGTAGTATTCACTTTTACAGTTCAGCTCCAAGATAAAATGGAATAAAACAACCAGAGAATTGTAACAGAATTCGTAATCATGAACCAAACCTTCACGACTTCCACACTCTCTTCTTCTCATCTACCGCGTCACTGTCTTTGGGAATGTAGTGATTTTTCTGTCATCAGGTCAGGTTACACACATTGGCCACGTGAACATTCATCAGCATTTTATCTTTCTTGGAACTCTAGTATGCAGCAACTACGATCCCTGAAATTCTTTCAAATTTACTCAGCAAGAGGAAAAGTATTTCCTTCACTTGGTGCCTCTTACACACATATTTCCTCCATTCGCTAGGAGACAGTGTTACTTGCTGACAGCAATGGTTTATGACAATTATTTAGCTATCTGTAATCCACACAGAGATCCTGCCATAATGCCCTTGAAAATGTGCACTCAGCTGGCTGCTCTGCGTTGGATTTGTGGCTTAGTAGGCCCAGTGCCTGTGCAAATTGTGGTCTCCAAACTTCTTTTCTGTAACCCCAGCACATTTTCTCTGACTCCCCCCTCGCCCCTCTTCTGAGGTTGGCCTGCACAGACACGTCCATCAATGGCCTGGTAGATTTTATACTCAATGCTTGCAAAATGCTGATGGCTTTCATATTAATTTTGGTATCTTACTTTAGGAATTTCAAAGCAATTCTATCTGTACACTCACAGTCCGAAAAAAAAAACCCTTAATATATGCGTCGCTCACCCGACAGTCGTACTGACATTTTTTGGGAGTATTTTATTCATGTATGTTTGATTAACAAAAAGTTATACTTTAGCTTATGTTCGGGCACTACCCGATCATAAGTTTTAACTTCTTTCCTACCCTTTCCTTTCCTTTCCTACCCGATCATAAGTTTTAACTCCTTTCTAAATCCAATTATTTCAAATCGCCGAAGCAAAGTAAGAAAAACAGCAGTAAGGAGAATAATTCAAAAGCTGAAAATCTTCACCAGTGATGTAGAAGATACCAATCCCACAAATTGATTTATTTGTCAAATAACTGACTAAAATTTATTAATTCTGAGTTACTGCTCCCTTGTCTTTGATGAAGAATCGGAAAACTTAACTCTCTTAACCAGGTAGTTAAAGATTCAAGGCATAAGACCAGAGTTACATCCATAGTGGGTTAAATCAATGGTCTAGTTCAGTGCCAGATGCTTCAGAGGGAAAAGACAAAACACAGTAATTTCAAGTGATCCGTGACCTGGTTGTGCAGACCCAGCTGCTGGCAGACATTTAGGGACACTGCGAGCATAGGATTAAGTCTCTGACAACCTTGGCTAATAATCTAGCTCCCATGAATTTAGATAATTCTTTTTTTAACACAGTTATACTTCTGGGATAGTAATGAGTGCCAGAGGTTGTCTGTGCGTTGGGTAAAGACCTGCTTCCTTTTGTTTGTTTTAAAGCTGCAGTGTATTAATTTCACTGTGTTATATGAAGGAGTAAATATTTTCCTATTCACTTCATCCATCCAGTTAGGGGTTTATTGACCTCTATCACATTGCCCCTTAATCATCTCTTTTCCATTTTGTAATGTTAAAAGGAATCCCTACATTTTGAACCCGGCCTTTGTTGCTGTTAGCTTCTCCCCGCAGAAAGGTTACTGCCGCAAATGCTGAAGTGCTGCTTCTGGGCCCAAGACATGAGCACTGACTGGTGGGATTACATCATAATCAAGGTTTGAGATGACAAGCCGTGGCTGCAGAACTTTCAGCTGCTGATGGAATGTGAAACATGGAGCTGAAAATCCTGTCCAACGGGACTGGCACAACCAAGCTTTCTGCATCCTGATCAAGGTGACGAAGGTGGCATCATGCTAGTGTTGATCACGGCAAATATCCACCAGGGCATGGTACTTAAGAAATCTCGTTGAGGATGTTCATAGAAGCCTGGCACCTCTTTTCTGAGGTGTTCCAACACTTCAAATGTGATGATAAAAATCCCCACCCGGGAGCAAGTACTTGTGAGGCTCCAGTACACGAAGGAAGGCAGACATTTGTTGATAAGAACTCACCCGCTCCAACACAGCAATTGGGACATAAACAATAACTAGGGCCAAAAGCTGACCCTCCATGTAGACCAGGAGGTGCAACAGGCGACCTGACATAACCTTGGCAACGCCAATACCTTGAGCCATATGCTTAAGGAGAAAAACATTGCCATGCCACCCGGTGATGTTGTGAGATACCTGAAATACACCCCACCTCAAAAGTCAAGCTGCCAGCTGACATTAGCAATTGGACCTGTGTTAGGCTCCTGCAAGAAAATCAAGACTACCTCCTCACCTGAAGCTAGGAGAAGATCTGGTACCTGCAGAGAGACAACCTACAGCCATGGATGTTCAGTCAGGCAAAGAGTTCACTTGTCATTAAAGAGGAGGTTGGGGTTCCCCACAGATGGTGGCATATGCGCAACACCCACTGTTCGACTCTGTAACTGGGTAGAGCACTGACGAAGGAGTCGCCCTACTGGTATTTTTTAACTTGCTATGTCTTTTTCACTTTACTTTGGCCTAAAAATGGACATTACACAGTTAAACCATTGAGAACACTTTGCATCTTTTCCCAGAGCCGCACATGGCCTTCAGAAACTGGCACAGCAAATCCTGCAGCAAAGTAGGGGGGGTCATAAATTAAAAAACACACTGGAGCCATGATTTCACACAGAAGGGTTAGTTTTCATCACCCGTTAGCCTCAGCATTGTCCTTAGATCACGCTCTCTGTATTGCGGAACATTTAGCCATAGCAATGAAAGCATGAAAAAAGACAAGCTGCTCAAACCCCTGTAATTCCATGGTGAGGAAAATGCCAGGAAACGTACAAAATTATTTTTAAAAGGAAGATGGCAGACCGAGAAAAACAGAAAATTACTTCTCAGAAGGGCCAGAGAAAAAGGCATTTCATTTTTCCTCTTTCTCACAAACAAATCTTTTAAAAGCCAATAGCAGTACATCCAAATGGCTATAAATGGAACATTCCTAGAGGAGGTTATCCCTAGCACAGCTCACCAATGAATTTTTCTTTTGAGCTCATGAACAAACTGAGCAAACGAAATAGTAATGGATTCTAGATTATGTTTCCATGAGACATTTATCACTAGCAGAGCTCGCTAATGAATTGCTTTCCCCCCCCCCCGCTTTGTCAAGAATCGATCACTTCCAAATTGTTTGCATTGCATGCTAACGGTTTTAAAGCATGGTTGTTTGAAAAATTCTTCCTTAGCAGTGATCAGAAATGACATTCTCATTTTCCCTCTTTCTCACAAAACCTTCTTGTCCAAAAAAAATACGCAGTGCATCCTAATAGCTTTTGAAGCATGACTTCTCGTGAAATTTATCCCTAGCACGTGACAGGAACAAAAGCCTCTTTTTTGTCCTTCTCCCGAACCCACCCTTTGCAAAGTATTAGCAGTGCATCCACAATTAAATCTCACACCTTATTGTCAAAGTGTCTGAAATGGGCTATCTTCATCATCACTTCAAAAGTTTTTTTTCTCCTGCTAAGTTGCAGCGCGTGTGAATTAATTATCCCCTAGGACACCCACCACCTTTTCATGCTCTTTGGATGTATATATGTCTAGCTCCTTACTATAGCTTCCATTCTATGCATCCGATGAAGCGGCCTGTAGCCCACGCAGCTTATGCTCAAATGAATTTTTTGGTCTCTAAGGTGCCACAAGTACTCCTGTTCTTTTATTTTTAAAAATTCAGTAGCCTCACTAGAAGCTGATGCTGTATCACTGACCATTAAGTTCAATGAATAAGAACTGCATGGGACAAAAGAGGCTCGAGGGCTTAACTCGCATAGATTCATGTCTCCGCGCCTCTGTTCTTTCCTTTCATATTGGCACCAGTATCGGGTAACGAACCAGGTACGCGAATTGGAAAGGCAGAGATGAAAAGGAAAGTAAAGTGATATATTTGAAGGCATAATCAAATGCTCTCAGAGCTTCGTCTCTGACCCAAGCAGCAAAGATTGTAGGAATGCAGCAGCAAATTTTGCTAGTGAACTGATAAGTGGCAAATTGCAGGAAGAAGTATTTGAGCTGAAACAGCAGAGCACAGACAGCAAAGCTGCCGTCAGAGCTCTATTAAAGGCTCCACAAGGCAAAGCCCATGCAGACTAAAGAAGGCCCAACTGTGCTCCCAGCAGGCACACTATCTTGGGGGTAAACCTGGAACAAGAAGGGTGCTCTCCTGACCAACAAAGGGTTGTTGTCTCAAACTCCCAGCCCCTGCAGATGTAACCTCTCTGAAATACTTCTTGAGCAAACTTCTCCCGAGATTTTATTAAAGGATTTGCAGAAAAAGTAGCCCGGCAGCATGAATTGTTAAGGGAACAGGCAGAATGGACCGGGGGCTCACAGCAGTAGGAATTCATGGCCCAGTTAAAACAAGCTTGGGCTCAAGTCCCAGCCCTATCATATTCCCGGGCAGGAGAACCATTTGTGTTATAACTGGCAAATAGAGACAAGGGAATGGGAGCTGTGTTAATCCAGCACCATGGCCCAGGTCTCCACTCTGTAGCTTGTGGCTCTAAGACCATGAGTGAGATAGCAAAGGTTTTCACCCTATGTCAGAAAGAGTCTTGGCATGGTTTTGGGCATTACAGCATTGGGAACACATAGTGGGTTGGTCCCTTTGTTACTGAAAACAATCCACTCCCTAGTGAAGTACGTACTCACTGGAAAAATAAGCAATGGTCACATAACTAGCGTTCAACTGACAAAATAGACTGTTCTCTCTTAATCAGTGCCCACGTTTCACTGCCATACAGCATGGGTGTAGCAATGGAAAAGTCTACAGCACTACCCCCAATACCTTATGGCCTCCTGATAGAGCCGAAAGAGTGAGAGAAACTGACTGAGACGCCCTCAGTATTCAAGAGAGAGGCCGTGCTGAGCAAGATGCTGGGATTAGCAGCTATTGTTTGGTTTGTGGATGCTTCATATTTTGCTGTGTACAGACGAGGGGCAGAGTGAAGGCAGAGTGTACACTTTCTTCTGCCGAAATTGTGGCTATAGAAGTAGCCTTCAAAATACCCCCATCACCCAGGAGGTAGGCATTTTCACAGAGTCAGACTAGGTCCTCTAGTCCCTAGTGAGTAGAGTTCTGGAAGGGAAAAAGAGAAGAATGAGATCTCCAGCTGTAAAACCCATGGCCCACGTTGACAAACTGATATATATGTGGATATTGGTGGACGCCCGGGACTTGGGAAAAGTCAAAGCACACAAGAGGAGGACTGAGAATTCCAAATGGAATAATCGGGAAGATGAGGCAGCAAGGGGACAGCGACGGAAATTTGTGCCAGCCAAAAATTGGTGGTATAGCGCCAATAGCAACAGCCAAAAAAAGCCTCCAAAGCCAGGAGCCAAGCCTGACAGTTAGGGAAAACGGGAAAACACCGGGAGTGGAAAGCTTGGCAGAATGAATCAACATTAATTCTAACACCTAAGGAAGGGAAACCAGAAGCAGTCTTGGTGTTTCCTGCAGCGTTAAGAACAATCTATTTTCCTTAGGTCAGGACCAGGGATAGAAAACTTTAAGCCGATTGCAGGCTGACGACTGGTGGTCACAAATGAACAGCGACGTGGAGCACTTTGTTAGTAAATGTCTAACATGTGCAGCCAATAATGGTGATCCCAAACTATTTAGAGGATATATCAATGAATAAAGGGGTCATGGGCCTAACAGCACATTGATTTTGTTGTACCCCAACCTTGGCCACCAAGACGGTATCACTATTGTTGATCCCGTTACTAAATGGATTGAGGCTAGCTCCACTAGAAATAACACGGCTCAAACCACAGCTCGGGTT
This sequence comes from Aldabrachelys gigantea, assembly GCA_026122505.1. Taxonomy (NCBI): domain Eukaryota; kingdom Metazoa; phylum Chordata; order Testudines; family Testudinidae; genus Aldabrachelys; species Aldabrachelys gigantea. Next base: position 66,505,993 of record CM047489.1, read on the forward strand.
CTTTCTGAATTAGTAATAACCAGAAGCAGCAGGCTGAGGGAAATTGATTCAGCTCTAGGTCCCCACTTTGTTGGGGAAGTCACAAAATGAATTTGTCAACTCTTTGGGTTTAAAAAAAGACTATCCCCAAAGTTCAGGCCACGTGGAACGAACTAAGTGTAGTGTAAAAACAGCTCTCAGAAAAGTAATAAACCAGCAAAAGAAGGCTAGGGACCAAAGACAACCGTTTGTCATGATAACTATAAGGTGTTCAGTGCCGTCGCATGGAATAACTCCAGTCAAGGCGGTGACTGGGAGACGTATATGTCTCCTGGAACAGCGATGAGTGGAGGGACCACCATCAGCCACCTTATAACCCTGCAGCCTCACAGACCAATGGGTCCAGCAACTGTTAAAAGTTGTTGCTGACATCCATCGGCAGCAGGGCCGGCACTAGGATTTCTGACGCCCTAGGCGCCGGGACATATCGCCGCCCCCCGCGCGGGTCTCGCGGCTCCGGCAGAGCTGCCGCAGGCATGCCTGCGGCAGGTCCACCGGAGCCGCGGCTCCCTGACCCCGGGGGGGGGCACCCCGGGCTGCCGGACCGCCGCGGCGGCTCCCTGACCCAGGGGATGCCCTGGGTTGCCAGGCCGCTGCGGCAGCTTCCTGACCCGGGGCGCCCTGGGCTGCCGCGGCTGCGCTCTGACCCCGGGGGCGCCCTAAGCTGCCGGGCTGCAGGCAGCTGCTGCCGCCGGCAGCTCAGGCTACGCAGCGGCCGCTGCAACCATTCAAAAATTTGGGGGGGGCGCCGCTTTTTGGCGCCCCCAAATCTTGGCGCCCTAGGCAACCGCCTAGTTCGCCTAAATGGTTGCACCAGCCCTGATCGGCAGGTTGCCATAGCCTTGGGAAACGACATTCAGAAAATGGACAAAAACGGGTCCAATCCTAAATCCCCAAGAATAGCAGGTAGGAGACATGGTTATATGTCGAAAAATAAAGGAAAGCGCATATAAGATTGGTCCTATTTGGGCAGGGCCTGTTAAATCTGTAACAAGGCTAGACCCACTGTCTACCAGCTGGAAATTCAGTCAGGAAAGACAAACATACTGAAGGGGTTTCACTCCTCAAAGCTGAAACGATCGAAAGGAAACTATAAGACGAGATGGATGGCTATTTTTGGTTCCTGGGGAGGAGAGCATAATTACCTGTGGGAATCAGAAGTAGAAACAGATAATGAACTGAAAATAATTCCTCGGAGTCAGAAGAAGAGGAGTTAAGTTCACAGCTGGAAGAAACTCAGGTGGGCCTAGATGATAATGTAAATTTAAATATAACCTAAATAATTGTTGAAAGTTAAACAGCAGAAAGTGAAATAAATGCAATGACCTTCTAGTCCCGGGCAAGTGTTTGGGCCCCAGCATCAGTGACAGATAAGCGGAATTTGGGAGAAACGTGATAAGGGTTAGAAAAAAATGTGAGCTTTAAAATATTTTACCACTCCCTCCTTCTTGGAGGGAACAGTTTAGTTTTGTTTTGTGTTGCAGCAGTTTTTGTTATCAGCAAATGTCCAGCATCCATATCGGCAATGTGGTCCTGGTTGTCTACGTTATTGTTTGGATTCTTTTGTTGGGGCCGCTTTTTGGTTTGGTGCGTCAGACAACACCGTGCTCAAGACATGGGCGAACCACGCATTAAAGACACTGGAATATGAAGTAAATAATACCCTCCTTATTGCTCCAAATTCCCCATATGTCACAGGAGAAATTCTTTTGGAGGGATGGGGAAAAACCCAAATGGGAGCCCATCGCTGCCTCTTGCAGGCTTTGACATTTTGTAGTCTATTTTAAAACCTGGGCCCCTTGTTATGAATTTAACTGCTTTACAAGCTTTGCTTGTGCATCCTGATTTCCAGAACCAGATACATAGTGCAAAAGAGAGTCATGATTAGAGTGCATCATAATCGCAATAAAATTAAACGGGTATTTGCAGAAATTGTCCAGAACAAGTGGTGGGAAGTGTTATTGGGATGGTTCACCCACTGGTACAGGTGACTTGCCAAGTAGTTGTGCTTTTGTTACTAGCCTAATGACGTACTGGACCTGGCGCAAAAATCCAGCGATTGCAACCCCCGACAGATGAGTCAGTGGTTACTGCCACAGTATCCCAGGAAGGGAACATATTGAACTTGTCGGCTCTCCCTCTAATTATATAAGCATTAACTCCAGCTGAAATGTGTATCAAACTCCCTTCGTTTCCTTTGCGAAGCTGAGTGTCTCCACTCATGCACGCGCAGACACAAGCAAAGTTAAGTATTTGTGTGAGGGCAGCTCCACAGGAATTTAGGATTTGCAGGTCAGCAGGCTCAAGAAACAGAGTGCATGAAGGGAAGCTAGTTGAAGGAAATCCCATGGTGCCAATTTAAAGCAGAGACGAACTCTCGCAAAAGTCAACAATTTCGGTTTTACAAAAGGGCAGTTCATGGCCAGGGCTTACAGTAAAAAAGGTTGTTTGGTGTCTACTGGGAGAGGGACAAAATAAGGGTCAAAACAGGCTGCTTAGGAGAGAATAAAGGAAAAGTGTATGACGACGAGAATGAAGAGTTTGGGACACAAATGTAGTCAGGACCTAAGGTATCATGTTATTACTCTCTCGCATCTTCTTACCTTCTTTCCGCCTATACGGATATCATGACTGCACTATTTCAGCTCTGACTCAGTTAATCCACTTTCACCTGCGCCTGATGGTTATTGGACTCTCTGCTGTGTGTTTCATGTTCACCTCCATTACAGAAAGATGTCCTGCTGCTCACCCTCTGGGGAGGATCACGCCCAAGCCATGTGTTGACAGCACCATCAACATCCGTTCTTCAGGGTTTGACCGCTTCAGGGTGGTGATTTAACCTATTCCTGCCATGCTGACATTCATCTCTTACTCTCCGAACACTGTAGTGGGATTCTCAGGAGCGCTTGGCATTGGGGCTTCTCTGGTTATGAAGGCCATATAGATGGGGCCATGACTACGCCTATGGTAGATGTGGGCCATGTTAAAGCCAAAGGGAAAATGCATGGAAAAAGAAATAACCAGGCAACAAATAGCAAGAAACAGATTAATTGAGCAACTTATAGCTGAGTACCCACAACTAGAAATGAATGCAAGTTGTCATGACTGCTCAGCTGTTCTGAAACTCCTCCCCTTACACATCTTTCCCATACCATGCTTCATCTTATATTTATGATTCTTTCCGCAAATGATCCCCCATGGGATCTTTCTAGTATTAAGACGTTGTGGCTAAGTCTTCTCTTAGGAAAGGTCGCTTTAGTCCATTCTTGCAGTTGCAGGGGCTATAAGCATCCCAGAAATTCTGTAGCCACTCATTGCAAGGACCTGTCCATTGTGAGAATCGCTTAAAGGCGCGAGGCCTGTACGTGCTGTTCGTTCCTGGACCATCTTTGACAGTTATTTATAGAAAAAGTTATCTGAAAATTCCAAAGACGGGGATTCCACAACCTGCCTAGTTAACCTATTCCAAGGTTTAATTCGCCTTAGACTTCGAAACCGTTTCCTAATGTCTAATCTTGCTGCAAACTAAGGCCATGGCCAAACATAGCGGCAACCGATAGTCATTTTATGCCAATTGGCGGAGAGCTCAGCAGTTGGCATAATATCTATCACCCCTGAAAAATGGAGGATAACAATGTCAGCAGGAGTGCATCTCTCACTGGCATAGATTTGTCCACACTGGGCTATTGATGAAACTTATGTTGGTCAGGAGAGTTTTTTTACACCCCCTTATCAACACAAATACTAGGGTAGACATAGCCGAAGATGATTTCTTCTTGTGCTGCCCTTGGTGGGCATGGAGAACAATTGGAGACGTCATAGTTTGATAACAACGCTTTCCAAGAAGGGTTTTTAAATTTGTCAAAAATCTGAGTTTAAATCACATTTCTCTACTTTGCCTTGAGGATATCATGTGAGATTGTCTCATAAACCCTATCAAAATGCATCCATTTATAGCTCCCCACCCATGCACAAGTCTACTGACCTTAGTAAAGAAGGAATGAAGTTGAGTTTTCATAATTTGTTATGGAGAAATGCATGTTTCACCTATTAGCGTCTAGCTGCTTACAAAGTCATTGTTCAATAATTTGTTTCAGTATATTTGCAAGTATAAAGTCAGGCTGACTGGCGCGCTCGTTCCGCGGTTCCTCCTTTAGCCCCCTTTTCTAAGGGCGCTACTGTGTTTGCCTTTCTTCTGTCCTCTGGGCCTTCAGACATCCTCCGTTCATCTTTTACGATAACTACTAATGCGTCTATGACTTCTTCAGGTGACGCCTTACGTATCATACTGTCAATTCCATCAGAACCTGCTGAGTTGAATACATGAGGACATACCAGGACGTTGCAGTGCAAATAAGTAACGATATAGTTCGAGGAAAAAAGTTGCAGGTGACTGCTGAGCGTGGTGTGTTCCTGAAAATAAGAAATTTCCTGTAAGTAAATTCCCCCATTTCAGCTAAGCTAAAATAGACTCATAGAATACTGGGGTTGAAAGGGACTTCAGGAGGTTTCTAGTACAACCTGCTGCTCAAAGCAGGACTAATTGCCAACTAAATCATCTCAGCTAGAGCTTTGTCAAGCCTGACCTTAAAAATCTCTAACGAAGGAGATTCCACTACTTCTCGAGGGAACCCATTCCAGTGCTTCACCACTCTACTAGTGAAAAAGTTTTTCCTAGCACGCAACCTAAGCCTACATCATTGCAAACTTGAGGTCCTTACTCCTTCTGTCATCTAGTACCACTGACAACATTTTAGCTCCATCCTCTTTGTAACTCCCTTTCAGGTAGTTGAAAGCAGCTATCAAATCCCAGCCCTTCTTCTCTTCTGCAGACTAAACAATCCCAGTTTCCTCAGCCTCTCCTCATAAGTCATGTGCTCCAGCCCCCTAATCATTTCTAAAAGCAGCAGAGAATCCTGTGGCACCTTATAGACTAACAGACGTTTTGGAGCATGAGCTTTCGTGGGTGAATACCCACTTCGTCGGATGCATCTGACCCACGACCCATGTATTCACCCACGAAAGCTCATGCTCTAAAACATCTGTTAGTCTATAAGGTGCCACAGGATTCTCTGCTGCTTTTACAAATGCAGACTAACACGGCTACCCCTATGATACTAATCATTTCTGTTGTCCTGCGCTGGACTCTCTCCAATTTTTCCACATCCTTCTTCTAGTGTAGGGCCAAAACTGGACCCAGTACTCCAGATGAGGCCTCAGCAATGCCGAATATAGGGAAAAAAACCCACATCCCTAGACCTTCTGGCAATGCTCCAACTCATAAAGCTCAAAATGCCGTTAGCCTTCTTGACAGCAAGGGCACGCTGTTGACACATAGCCAGCTTGTCATCCACTGTAACCCGTAAGCTGCAATGTCTGCCAAAGGAGAATGGTAGCAGGATGCTATAGAGCAGGAAAAAGTATACTGAATTCTATTTGAAACTAGGTACCTCTGAAAGTCTTCTGATAAAAAAATGACGTCCATTGCCATTCACTAACTGTAAATGTGGACCAAACTGGCTACACAAGATATGACTATATACAGTGGTTTTGGTTGTTCTAGTAGAAATAATTCTGAAAACTGCTGGTCACTTTGCATGGTGCATAAGCTATATCCAAATATATATGTAAGCAGAGTCAGGATGAGCTGTGCCCTGACATCTGGTGGTGAATTATGGGAAGTGTGGAAAGAATGTCCGGAATGTGAGGTCTCAAATATTTGCATAGGCACCCCCCAGCAAGGAGCCAGCAAGGAGCCTGGGAATGGTTATTTTGACATTTCTGGGATCCCCAATTTCTTCATTGTTGGGCCGGGATAGATAAGGTGTTGACAGCTGATTGTGTGAATGAGGAACTATGGGACTGCTTTGTGACAGAAATGTCTCAATATAACTTAAATGACACTTGCTAGACAAGGGACAAGGGTTCCAAAATCTAGTCAATTGAGAGAGGTTGAGGACAGGTATTTGTGCCTGGAGGTGCAGTCTCCTTGTTGAGCTAGAAGCACCACTTCCACCCCCTTCTCTGTCCACTGTAGAATGTCAGAGTTGATTTTTTATTCTCTTAAGACTCTAGATGCAGGTTGCTGAACTGAACTCACTTTGGGCTAATTGTGCACTAGTACTGGGGCTCCCCTACTATGTGCTGAAATCACTAAGATCTGAAATCATAAAAGAGCTGAAATTATTGAGGTGGGGGCACTAAGTGCTGTGCTAACTAGTGGGACAGCCTGAAGCTGTACTGTGGAACAAAGCAGCTGGTGGAGTGGAGCAGCTTGTGGGGATGGCTGGAGCGGACCATGGGACAGCTGGTGGAGCGGAGCGGCTGGCAGAGTGGAGTAGCTTTGGGATGTGTGGAGCAGCCCACAGAGCGAGCGGAGCCGAGCAGTTTGCAGGGACAACTGGAGCAGCTCACGAGGCAGCTGGTGGAGCGGAGCAGTTTGTGAGGATGGCCGGAGGAGCAGAGTGGAGCAGCTCATAAGGCGGAGCAGTTCGTGGAGAAGGCGGAAGCAGAACCCACGGAGAGGCAGGGCAGTTGGCCCTGGACCACGTAAGGTGCCCCTTTCACCCAGGCTGGGGGGAGGGACCTCTACAGATAGACTCTTGAGTTTTGGGGTGGCATTGACCAGAGACTTTTGGGTTGTTGGACTTTGGAGTGATTGGACTTAAGACCCTAAGGGGAAAAGGACATTGCCAAATGTACTTGGGGGTGGTTATGGTTTGTGTTATAACTCTGTTTGTGGTGTTTCTCCAATGGGATGCCGCATTGATTCCTTCCTTTATTAAAAAAATTTCGCTACACTCAGACTCCGTGCTTGTGAGAAGGGAAGTATTGCCCCCTAGAGGCGCCGAGGAGGGTGTGGTATGTAAGTGTCCCAGGTCACTGGGTGGGGGCTCGAGCCGGTTATGCATGGTGTTATTGAAACGGAACCCCTGGATAGTGAACCTGGCCCTTGTTGCTGCCAACTCAGAGGGGCAGAAGGATTACATATACATAACTTTTAAATACTCCTATGAAGCCCATATATTTAAGGTGTTTGAGGCCAAAACCAACAATGTGGGCAAACTGAGACAGGAGCATGCTGAATTTGCTGAAAGATAACAGAGAATTTTGCTTTTTTCTCAAGCTCTTTCTCAATCCCAGGCCACAAGATATGACTCTGAGCTTAGGTCTTTAATGCCAAGATGAGGTACATTAACAACTTCTAAACCTGTGACTGGAAAGGACACTTTTTATTGCATTCAGTATAAGTTGCAACATTGCTAGACAGATAATTCAGGTTGATGTGTCAGGAATTGTGTCAGCCAGGGATCCAACCCTGTATCCTAGAATAACATCCCAGGTACAGGAGAAAGAACATGAGCCTTAGCAGCCTCTCTGCTGTTTATGCTAGTTCTGGGTGACCCAATCACCAAATCGACATAAAACACTAGTTCTTCGGGCTGATGGGAGAATCGGCAGAGCAAATATAAGATCCCATTTGCATTGTTCTTTGCAGAATTCACTATTATAGGCCCAATATAGGAATGAGTTGAAAAAAAAGTCCATCATTAAATATGAGCAGCAGCGAATGACAAAATTCCATGTTTTGGTCCAAAAAGTCAAAATCACTTACTCATCAGCATGATAAAATATCTATCATACAGATATATATGGAACTTCCAAATATGACGCTGAAAGCTTCTTGGTCTATTTGGTCACCGTTCTTCTCGACGATGGTGAAGTATTAGAAATATGGGGGGAAAAGGCTCCCACTCCATATGGAAATGTGGCACAAGCCAATTGCAATGGTAGTGAGGCAGTGTGGAAGAACTTCAGCTAATGTCAACCGTTTAATCTGCCGCCTTAACTGAACACACATACATTCAGATAGCTAGATAGATAGAGAAATAGATAGATAGCAAGCTAGATAGACAGATAGACCTATCCTGGCATGGTCTCCCCATGCAGAATGCTGCCTGGCAGCAGGACTTTCTGAGACACTGTCGCTCCGCTGCCTCGGGGCTGGAGCAAAGACTGGCAGTTCATCCTGGGGGAGACGCTGATGCTGCCCCACTTTGCTCTGCAGTCCGAGCATGCAGCTGTGGAACAACTGTCCACACGGCAGCAGGGATTTGCCCAGAGAGAACTCGAGGCAAAAATCCCTGCAGGGAGCAGATAAAAGAGGGTAGCAGAGGAAAGGAATAAGCTGTCCCCCCTTAGTCCAGCCTCGTATGGCCAGGAACTTCCTTTCATCCAACTGGGGAACTAGAACCTGCAGAAGGGAACCATGCTAAGTCTTTCATCATTGAAGGTCAGAAAGCACCATTCTGCCCCTTCCCCGCCCCTCGGCCAGATAGGCTGACCCCCTACCCCCCACCCCATGGAGTAGCAGTGACACCCAGTAGTCGGTCACGAGTGTGTTTCACATGGCGCAGCAGTGACACCTGGTGACCAATCCGGGTATTGCACAGTTTGCCATTCAGCTGTGGTGACACCAGTTAGGTATTGCACAGTGCGTTTCCTATGCAAAAACGAGTCCAGTGGCCCCTTAAAGACTAATATATTTATTTGGGCATAAGCTTTCATAGCTTAAAACAAATCCCTTCGTGAGATCCATGGAGTGAAAGTTATAGCTGCAAGCATTGTATATTATATTGTATGTGCATTCCTCGTGCAGCTGACAAAGTGGGGATACACCCATGAACGCTTGTGCTCCAGTACTCTGTTAGTCTGTAAGGTGTCACAGGACTCTGCTGCTTTTACAGATCCAGAATAACACGGCTCTTTGCTGATACCAGGCATGATACAATGAGAGATGAAGAGAGGGGGGCAACTCACAACAGGGAAACCAGTATTGACAGAGCGAACTCAAGGAAGGTGGATTTAGGCCATGTCTAACAATAGGCGAGGCTAGAAGCAGAAAACTGCTTCTGTGATGAGCCAGCATCTCCCTATTCAAGCTCAAATTAATAGTGTTAATGAATTTTAGTTACTCTGTTTATCTTTGAAGTCTGAAGGCTTTTGGTTCAAGAAAATAACTTAAATCTGTTATAGAAAGTCCAGGTAGATTGATGTGTTCTGGCTTTTATCTGTTACCATTCCTGATGTCCGATTTGTGTCCATGTCTTCTTTTATGTAGGGACTGTCTGGTATGGCCAATGTGCATGGCAGAGGGGCATTGCTGACACATGATGGCATAGATGACATTAACATTACTAGACGTGCAGGTGAAGGAGTCCCTGATGGTATGGCTGATGCCGTTTGGTCCTCTAATGGTGTCGCTAGAGTAGATATGGGGACAGAGTAGTCAATGAGATTTGCTCAGGGATTGGTTCATGGTTTGTATTTCTATAGTATAGTATTCTTTGTGAGTTTCAAGTTGGGCAGGGGGGGGCTGTCTGTAGGCAAGAAGTGGCCTGCGTCCTAACGTCTTTGCGAGTGAGGGATCATTTTCCAGGCTAGGTTGTAGATCGTTGATGATGTGTTGGAGAGTTTTTAGCTGGAGGCTATATGTGACAACCAGTGCTCTTGTGTTATTTTCCTTGTTGGGCCTGTCCTGTAGTAGGTCACTTCTGGGTACCCGTCTCACTCTCTCAATCTGTTTTCTCACTTCCCCAGGTGGGTATTTTAACTTTAAGAATACTTGATAAATATCTTGTAGCTGTTTATCTCTGTCTGAGGGATTGGAGCAAATACAGTTGTATCTTAGAGCTTGGCTGCAGACAACGGATCGTGTGGTGTGTCCTGGATGGAAGCTGGAGGCAAGTAGGTAAGTATAGCATCAGTAGGTTTCCGATATAGGGTGGTGTTAATGTGACCATCACTTATTTGCACCGTAGTGTCCAGGAAGTGGATCTCTTGTGTGGACTGGTCCAGGCTGATGGCGGGGTGGAAATTGTTGAAATCCAGGAGGAATCCTTCAAGGGCCTCCTTTCCGTGGGTCCATATGATGAAGATGTCATCAGTGTAGCGCAAGAAGAGGAGATGAGAGGTAGGGGACGAGATCTAAGGAAACATTGTTCTAAGTCAGCCATAAAAATGGCATACTCTGGGGCCATGCGGGTACCCATAGCAGTGCCACTGATTTGAATATATAAATGGTCCCCAACTCTGAAATAGTTGTGGGTGAGGACAACGTCACAAAGCTCAGCTCCTAGGCGCTCTGGCCTCATCTGGGGATACTGTTCTTTACAGCTTGTAGTCCATCCTCACGTGGACTATTAGTTTAAAGTGCTTCTACATCCATGGTGGCCAGGACAGTATTTTCAGGAAGATCACCAATGCATTGTAGTTTTCTCAGGAAGTCGGTGGTGTCTCGAAGACAGATAAGAATACTCATAGAGTAGGGTCTGAGGAGAGAGTCCAAATAGCCAGACAATCCTCTTGCAAGAGTACTAACGCCTGAGCTGGTGGGGCATCCAGGGTCTCCAGATATATGGAGTTTGGGTAGTAGATAGAGTGTCTGTGGTCGGGGCTCTAGGGTGTGTCCATATAAATTTGTTCCTCTGCTGAGCAGATGCTGTATTCTTTGGTACACTTCAATGGGATCAGAGGATAGTGGCCTAAAGAAGTGCCAAAAAGGTGCCTGGCAGCCTTCTGTTTATAATCCGATTTGTTCATTATGACTACAGAACCTCCTTTGATTAGAACGTTAGAGTAATTTCTGAGGCTGTGGATGGCATTGTGTTCTGTATGGCTGAGGTTATGAGATTATGATGTTTGTTTACAATTTCAGCCTGCGCATGTCTGCGGAAGCACTCTATGTACCGTCCAGTCTGTCATTTTGACAGTCAGGAGGAGTCCACGCAGAGTTCCTCTCGGAGTGTTCCTATGAGTCAGCGCACTGGTCAGTGGTGGGTGAAAAATATTCCTTGAGTCGGAGGCGAAGGAAGTAAGCTTCCAGACCACCACAAAACTGTACCATGTTGGCGGGGATTGTGGCGCAGAAAGCGAGTCCCCGAGATAGCACATACTCTTCCACCGGGCTGAGTGTGTGGTGGGAGAGTAACAAGATTGTTGTGAGTTGACGGTACCACTAGTGTAACCCCTGTATTAGGTTGTTTACAAATTTGTAGCGAAGTGAAGTGTGCAGGGTAAATTTCTGTAAAGTCAAGCCCCGTGGACATTTGTGAGGAAAGTTGATTTTGTATGAGAGTCTTCAGTTTTGAAAGCTCATTCTTGAGCTTCTCCCGTCTGCTTTACAGGATGCTGATCAGGTGGTTCCTCTGTTTCTTTGCGAGTGTGTGTGGCACAGTCTTTCACAATAGTCACTGTAAAATGTCGATTGCAATTGATTTTTTTACCCTCACTCCAGTTGATATGCTGTCCATCTGTTTGCACTTGGACTGGAAGACTATGTCTGCCTGTATATGTGAGCATTTTTCTTTGCGGTTGATGAAGTTCCACTCTATACCTCTAAATTTAGTGCCTTGCATCCTGTCAAGGATCAGGGAGTAGCCGTGTTAGTCTGTAGCCACAAAAACAACACGTAGTCCGTTGGTACCTTAAAGACTAACAGATTTATTTGGGCACAGCCTTTCGTGGGTTAAAAAAAATTTCTTCTTCAGATGAATACAGTGAGTTAGAGATGCAGGCATGAAGAGATGACGGGGTAGCCGCGGCTCAACAAGTAACGGGAAAAAAAGGGTGGTGTTTCGCACCCAATGACAACCCTGCCAGCCAGGACCGGTGCTAGGGTTTCTCGCGCCCTAGGCACACGGCCATTTCGCCGCCTCCCGCGCTGATCCAGCGGCTCCGGTGGAGTTGCTGTAATCATTCCTGCAGAGGGTCCGTGGGTCCGTGGCTTCAGTGGAGCTGCTGCAGTCATGCCTGCGGGTGGGGTCCACCTGAGCCGCCCGAGCAGCTGACCCTCTGCAGGCATGACTGCAGCAGGTCAACCGGAGCCGCCTGCCGCCCCCCCTCCCCCCGGCAAAATGCCACCCCTGAATAATCCTGGCGCCCTAGGGGATTGCCTACGCTCCCTAAAGGGTAGCGCCGGCCCTGCTGCCAGTCATTATCACCTCGCCATCCTCCGCAGCAATGTCTACCCACTACCAGTGGGCCATGGATCAGCACCTCCCCTTCTAGTCTGGCCACCTGCTCCTCAAAAATATCCGCTCGAGGTTCTGGAGCACTGAACACAGAGGCTGAATGAAACTATCTTATTGATTCTCGGTCGGAGACGCTAGATGCCCGAGAAGCATGGTCCCTATAGACTGTCCAAGGAGTCCCACTGTGGCCACTGGGGCTGGGGAAAGCGCATGGTTGGTAGTGCCCACAGCTGGTCATAAAAAGAGGGCTTATCCTGAACACTGACGCCTGACTGGATAGCAGCGCAGCAAATAAAAAAGGAGGTGAAAACTCCAGAGCTGGTGCTGATCCCAAGGGTTGAAATCTGCTTGCTACCAGGTGTAACAAGCTCGATCACAGAAACTGCCTTGGGACTGTCACATGATGGGCTGAGACTACCTCTGAGTTCATTTTCTCTGCCAGTTTGGGCCTCTAGAACCCTACTTTGTCAAGCTGGACATGCCCGTCTGCTCCAACATGGACCTAGATCTGAGCCACGTGCCCCAAAGAAGCAGACTTAACTGAAAACGTCTTAGCAAGCTAGACATCCAGCTCTCAATGGTATCCAAACAAATCCATTTTACTCTGTATAATGTTTATACAGCTACACATAAATTGTCCACCCTTTTAACACCGATAGAAAGGTATGCACAGCTGTTTGCTCCCCAGGTATTAATTATTTACTCTGGGTTAAATAATAAGCAAAAGTGATGTTCTTTAATATAAAAGGTGGGATTTAATAATAATAACAGACAGAACAAAGTACATCTCCAAGCAAAATGAAACAAAACACAAAAGTCTAACCCTAATACACTAAGAAACTCATTAAAGATGAAATATCTGAGATGTTCCAATAAACTTCTTTCACAGACTGGACTCCTTCCTTCCTAGTCTGGGTTCAGCAAAAACGCACACACCCCCGTAATTACTGTCCTTTGTTCTAGTTTCTTTCAGGCACCTCTTGGTGGTGTAAACACCTCCTCTTAAACTAGCTGAAGACAAATTGGAGAGGCAGAAACCCCTTTGTTCATCCGTGGAAAGCGACAGAAACAAGAGTGTGTAGCCAGTTGGGCACGTTATAGACTCCTAGGATCATAGACCATCAAAATTGGAAGGGAACTCAGGAAGTCACCTAGTCCAATCCCCTGCTCATAGCAGGACTAATTCCCAACTAAATCATTCCAGCCAGGGCTTTGTCCAGCCTGGTGTCAAAAACCTCTAAGGAAGGTGATTCCGCCACCTCCCTAGCTAACCCATTCCAGTGCTTCACCACCCCCCTAGTGAAAAAGTTTTCCTAATATCCAAGCTAAACCTCCCCACTGCAACTTGAGATCAACCAGATGATCTGTCATCTGCTACCACTGAGAACAGTCTAGATCCGTCCTCTTTGGAGCCCCCTTTCAGGTAGTTGAAAGCAGCTATCAAATCCCACCTCATTCGTCTCTTTTGCAGACTAAACAATCCCAGTTCCCTCAGCCTCTCCTCAATCATTTTTGTTGGACTGTTTCCAATTTTTCCACATCCTTGTTGTAGAGTGGGGCATAAAGCTAGAGGCGGGGGGTGCACAAGTCACCTGCCTACCGAGGTGCTGATGGGTAATGACTTGGAGAACTGGCCGGATGGCACTTGGAGCGCCCTCGTCGTTACTCAGAGCCAGAGCCAGTGAGGGTCGTGGGACCTCCCGGGGGGAGGGGACGAAGCACCTAAGGTAGGGCACGACAGGGCTGGGCTGGAGCCTCCGTCCTAAGTTGGGGAAACTGAGGCATCACCAGCCAGGGCTGTATCCTCAGACCTAGCAGCTGAATTCCAAATGGAGCTGCAGGTGGCTCCATCCTTGGAGAAAATGAGGGCCCTGGCAGGCCACAGCGGTGCAGGATCCCAGGGGGAGGACCGCAGGGAGCGGTTCTTGTGGGAAAACGGATTCCTGTACCTGGAATGGGCTGGTTGAGGGCAAAGTCAACTTTGGAAAGGCAGGAGGCAGTTGGTGGTTCCCCAGAAGTACTGCTGCAAACTGTTGTACTTGGCCCATGATATCCCCCTGTCAGGGCATCTGGCACACCAGGCAAAGGCTGCTTCAACAGCACTTTTACTGGCCTGGGGTCTTTGAGGCTGTGTGACAGTATTGGAGGTCCTGTGACCGCTGTCAGACTGTGGGGAAGGCCCAGGACAGAGGTAAAACACCACTGAGACCTTCGCCCATCGTAAAGGAGCCTTTTCAGAAGGTGGCTGTGGACATAGTTGGGCCCTTCAGCAGAGTGACCCAGGCAGGGAAGATCTACATCCTGGTGGTAGTGGATTTCACTACGCGTTACCTCGACGCAGTGGCCTTGTCCTCTATCGAGGCAGACACCGTGACCATCTTCAGCAGAGTGGGGTTCCCAAGGAGGTTCTTACAGACCAGAGGTTGAACTTCATGTCAACCTTGCTCCAGTGCTTGTAGGAGAAGTGTGGGTTCCGACAGACCTGGGGCTCAGCCTACTACTCTCAGTTCAACGGGTTGGTGGAGAGATTCCATGGGACCCTAAAGAGGATGCTGAAAACCTTTATGGACCAGCATCCACAGAACTGGGACAAGTACTTACCCCACCTGCTGTTCGCATATAGGGAAGTCCCCCAGGAATCCACAAAGTTCTCCCCTTTCGAGTTGCTGTACAGCAGGAAGGTGAGGGAACCCCTGGACTTGATGAGGGCAAGTGGGAGGGAAAGGCCTCTCCCAACAGGGAATCAGTTGTACTGGCTTTCTAGGAAAAGCTCGTGGAGCTCATGGGCTTAGCTAGGGAAAACGTAGCAAGGGCCCAAAGGAAGCAGAAGGTCTTGTACGACCGCTCAGCATGTGCCCACGCCTATGCTATCAGGGACCAGGTCATGCTCCTCATCCCCGTGAGGAGGAATAAGCTGCAAGCTGCCTGGGACAGCCCCTTCAAGGTCATCAGACAGCTAAACAAGGTGAACTATGTAGTGGAACTGTCCAGCTGGGCACACAGCCACCGGGTGTACCGTGTCAACATGATGACTCTGTACTGGGACAAGGAGAAGTTGGTGCTGGCTGTGTGTGGGCAGTGGGAGGAGAAGGGAGAGGTGGGACGCCTCCCTTAGGCTGGGGCTAAACCCTCGCTAGAATCAATTCCCCACTCAGACCAGCTAACCCCTGCCCAGCAGGCGGAGATCAGAGAGGTGCTCCATTCATACCGGCAGTTGTTCTCCAAGCTGCCTGGGCTCACTAACCTGGCTGTCCACCGGGTGGAGATGGGAATCAATTCTCCCAACAGGTGTTCCCATTCAGGGTCATTGGGAAAACATCCCAGGACCTGTAGAGAGAGGTTGGGGATATGCTGACTTTAGGGGTGATCCAGCCATCCGCCAGCCCCTGGGCCACGCTGGTGGTGCTGGTTCCCAAGAAGGACGGGTCAATTCAGTTCTGTGTGGATTATTGGAAGCTCAATGCCATCACTGTGTCCAGTGCCTACCCCATGCCTAGAACCGATGAGATCCTAGACAAGTTGAGGGGCACCTGGTACGTCACTACCATGGATCTTACCAAAGGCTAAGGGCAGCTGCCTTTGGACCTGGAGGCCAGGATGAAGTCTGCCTTCACCACTCCAATAGGGCTCTTCGAGTTCCTGGTCCTGCCTTTCAGTTTCAAGGGGGCACCTGCCACCTTCCAGTGCCTGGTGAATCAGTTGTTAAGGGGGATGGAGGACTTTGCTCTGGCGTATATTGATGATATCTGTGTCTTTAGCCAGACCTGGGAAGACCATGTGTCCCAGATGAAGAGGGTGCTGAGCCGCTTCCAGGATGCAGGACTGACTATAAAAGCTGAAAAGTGGAAGGTGGGGGGGTGTCAGAGGTGTCATACCTCCTGGACCACAAGGTGAGCGGGGGGGGCCACCAACTGAAGCTGGAGCCAGCCAAGATGAAGGCAATCCAGGATTGGCCAGCTCCCCAAACTAAGAAGCAAGTCCAGGCTTTCATTGGGATGGCAAGCTACTACCAGAGGTTTGTGTCCCACTTTAGCTCCCTGGCAGCTCTCCTTATGGAGCTGTGCAGGAAGGGAAAGCCGGACAAGGTGGTCTGGACCTAGCAGTGCCAGACGGCTCACTGTGCACTGAGGGGGCACTTATCCAGGGCCGGGTGCTGGTAAACCTGGATTTTAACAAACCTTCCTGGTGTTCACCGACACCTCAGACACAGGGTTGGGGGCGGTGCTGATGCAAACTGACACTAAGGGGGGGGGAAGACACCCCATTGTGTACCTGAGCAAGAAGCTGCTACCTTGGGAGCAGCACTATGTGGCCATAGAGAAGGCATGTCTGGCCATGGTGTGGGCCCTCAAAATACTGCAGCTGTATCTATTTGGGCAGCACTTCACCATGTACACTGACCATTCACCCCTGACGTGGCTACATGAAATGAAACGTGCTAATGCCAAGTTGCTGAGATGGAGCCTGCTCCTCTAGGGGTATGACATGGAGGTGGTTCATGTGAGGGAAGTGCCAATGTTATAGCTGATGCTTTATCATGGGACGAGGGCCCTGAACTTCCCCAGGTCACTGGCTAAGTGACCCTGCTCCGTTCAGCCGGAAGGGGGGAGAGATTTGACGAAATGGGGGGTTTTCTTATGTTTTCCAGTGGGTTGCATGCAGAGGGATGGGGACTCAGTGTCCCCAGGTGTTACTGGTTTAATGAGGTGAGGGGAGAGGGAGTTTGTTACAGAGGACCAGAGAGGGAACTTGGAACCCTGGCCGATGGCCTGGAGGATGGAGACCCCAGCAACTGGTGACGTGGTGACCTAGAGATGCAGCTCATGAGTCACAGCTGGTTCTGGCCAGTGGGAGGACAATGGGCTGCAAAGAGAAGACCCCGGTGACCTGACCAGCCAGTTCCAACCAGAGGGGGCCAGAGGAGGGCTGAGAGGAGAGGAGACCCAGGCCTGCCTGGTTTATGACCCTATTTACCTGGAGAGAAGACAACGGACAGAAGTGGGGCTTGGGGCCGGGGATATCAGAAGCCCATCTGAGAAACAGCGGGGCTCGGTGCTGGAGATGGGGAGTAAGCAGAGCTGACCTGGATGCAGGGGGACTGGGCTATGCTCTATTGAAGGAGGCCAGGCTTGAGGCCCTGAGAGTTTCCTGTACTGTGTTCAACTCTCAATAAAACCTCCTCTTTTATGCTGGCTGAGAGTCACTCTGGTCTAGAGACCAGGGCTGCATCAACTCCTTCGGGAGTGAGGAGGCCCAGGGGTGTGGGGTGTCCAGAGCGCACAGTGAGAAACAGATGTGCTAAGGCTCAGGGAGGTGCTGCTCCAGGAGGTGGAGGGGCCTAACCACAAGAGAAAGTGGACTCCCGAGAAGGGCTGTCTCACTGAAAGGGGCACCCCTCCCCCACGGACCGCACAGGGCCATGCATGGGCATGATCTGTGAGTCCGTGACAACTGGGTTTATATTCCAGTGAGGATGAAAGGCTGGGAAGCTGGGAAATTGTCTGTTGTCGTCCGCCTGTCCTTGACTGGTTTAGGTAAAGCACTCAGGTAGCTCAGTTGGGTGGACAATGATCCCAAACTTTCACAGGTCTTGGGTGGCAGGCCAATCCTTGCCCACAGACAACCCGCCAACCTGAAACATATTCTCAACCAGCAACTCCACACCGTACCATAGTAACTCTACCTCAGGAACCAATCCATGCAACAAACCTCGATGCCAACTCTGCCCACATATCTACACCAGCGACACCATCACAGGACCTAACCAGATCAGCCATACCATCACTGGTTCATTCACCTGCACGTCCACCAGTGTAATATACGCCATCATATGCCAGCAATGCCCCTCTGCTATGTACATCGGCCAAACTGGACAGTCACTATGGAAAAGGATAAATGGACACAAATCAGATATCAGGAATGGCAATATACAAAAACCTGTAGGAGAGCACTTCAACCTCCCTGGCCACACTATAGCAGACCTTAAGGTGGCTATCCTGCAGCAAAAAAACTTCAGGACCAGACTTCAAAGAGAAACTGCTGAGCTTCAGTTCATTTGCAAATTTGACACCATCAGCTCTGGACTAAACAAAGACTGTGAATGGCTTGCCAACTACAAAACCAGTTTCTCCTCCCTTGGTTTTCACACCTCTACTGCTAGAACAGGGCTCCATCCTCCCTGATTGAACTAACCTCGTTATCTCTAGCTTGCTTGCTAGCATATATATACCTACCCCTGGAAATTTCCACTGCCTGCGTCTGACGAAATGGGTATTCACCCACAAAAGCTCACGCTCCAAAACGTCTGTTAGTCTATAAGGTGCCACAGGATTCTCTGCTGCTTTTTCAGTTGGGTGTGCGGCACAACCTGCTGTCAAGTTGGGTGATAACAAGGCCTGGAGAGGCTGGCTGACTCTCTACAAAGCAGTGTGAGAGGCCTGCCCAGCTGGTGGGTTGGGGGCACAGCGATTCCCACAGCACCCAGGCTGCACTCTGGGGAGGGGGTTGACAACCCATCACACCCATACCGCACCCCCACCTCTATTCCTCTCCAAGCCCCACCACCCCACCCCAGGAATCACACTGTGAGTGCAGGATGAAATCCAGTCTTTTTATTCCATGAACAGCCCCTATGGCACAGTGACAGGTGGGTCCTCAGGACCTGTCCAAGGTTCGGAGGAGGAGGGTCCAGGAGCCACTCAGCTGTATTCCCTGAAGAGCCCAGAGTGGCTGTGTTGGGGCGATGGGTCCCCTGGGCCTGGGGGACTGAGGCGGACATGACATTGGGGAGTGGGGTGGCATGGGGAGGATGGGGGGGTATGGCTGGCAGGCACAGGAAATATGGCTGGATGGCATTGGAGGTTATGGCACTGGGGGGTGCTGGATGGCATGGAAGATATGGCACTGGGGGATACTGTATGGGGGGGCTGGATGGCATGGGGGTAGCTGGTATCGCTGGTGTCAGTGCATGAGGGGAGGAGGTAGAGTCTGCTGCACCCCTTGGAAGGCTGAGGTCTAGCAAATCCCTGATTTCAGCCTCCCCACCCCCCCACTATGGGAGGAGCTGTCTGAGTGCCAGGAACTCTAGCCCATCCCTGCCTGCCATGCCTTGGCTGTTGGGAGGGGATGAAGGGTGGGGGACCCAGGGGAGTCTGCTCTGGGAGTCTGTGAAGCAGCCCCCTGGGGCAATGGGGTGAATGGAAACACAAGCTCCTTCAGTGAACGTGCCTGGGGTCCTGAAGGCAGCCATCGTGTATGCCTGGCTCAGCCTTGGGGTGGGGCCTCAGGATTCATTGGCAGCCATCTTGGACATTTCCCCCATTTCCATGGTGCCTTGGGTGTGGTCAAGTTTGGACCCATTGGGCAGCCATCTTGGAGGCATCCCCCATCCTCTCATGTGGCTGGGACCATGGGATCCCAGTATGCAAGCGTCCTGGACACCACTTCGAGTCTGTCTCAGGCCTAGGAACCCACTGGGCAGCCAGCCTGGAGGCCTCACCCAAGTCCCTGAGAGGCTGATGCTTTGCGCTGGTAACCTGGGACCAGGCTGGAAGCTGTTTGGGGCTCTGATGCCCTTTCCTCCCTGTGTCCCATGTCAGGCCCCCGCTCCTCAGAATCAGAACGTGCTGGCAATGAAGTAACCAAAACAACCTGAAGCGCGAAATGTGCAAACCAGAAAGCGAGAGTGCAGTGCCCAGAGGCGGGGGGGGGGGCGGGGGTTTGAGCAGGCCGAGGCCAAGCTTTGTATTGCATGAGCAGTGGCCATGTTGCTTCCCCCATCATGCACTGTGGCAGGGGCAGCTTCGCTCATCATGAGGAGAAGGGATGTGTCAAAAAGAGAAAGGTGCCCACTGCCCATCCCCTGTGGGCTGGAAGAGCAAGTGCTAGGATTTAGAACAACATGCTTTGTTTGGGGCAACCCCAGGTGTGCAGGGTGTGTGGGGGAGCCAGCTGGGGGGCACTCTCTGGGGTGTGCCCCATCTTGAATCACTCCCCTCGTCCTTCATTCGTTCCTTGCTGTTACCTCAGGCCTGCAACAAACAATGTCACTCAAAACCAGGCCACCCTGACCACAGCCCCTGCAACCAAAGGAGAACCTCACTGCTGCTAGCAGTAGCAGGCTGTTATCCTCTCTGGGGTCCACCACGGGAGCAGGATGTGATGCTGTATTACAACAAATTGTAGTTGAGATAGAGAAAGGAGTGGGGTCTAGTGGTTAGACCAGGAGCCAGGACTCCTGAGTGCTCTCCCAGCTCTGGGAGAGGAGTGGGGATCTAGTAGTTGGAGCAGGGGAGGCTGGGAGCCAGGACTCCTGGGTGCTTTCCTGGCTCTGGGAGAGGAGTGAGGTCTAATGGTTGGAGCATGGGCTCTGGGTTCTTTCCTGGCTCTGCCCCGCAGGACAGGGGCACAAAGCACAGTGGTATGGTGCATGCAGGGAGTGCTTGTGTCCCTACCAAGAAAGGGAGGGGCCATGGGGCTGGCAGAGGCAGTTGGTGCTGGCGTGGCAGCAAGGCAGAATCTGATGGAAGGATGCAGAGTAGCACCAAATCCTGTGGGCCAGGACGACCCCCAAGGGCTCCCGCCCATCTGGGCTTACCCGCCACACGAGGTCCCCCAGGCTTGCGGATGGCCCCCAAGGACTATTCCGCCACCTGCACCCCGGCACAGTTCTCCTTGCTCTCTGACGTGATGGCCAGGTACTCAGAGCTGTGGAGAGATGGGGGTGAGGACAGCCTGCCACTCACTGCCTACTCTAGGGTCGCCAACGCACAAAGCTGAATACCCTAGACCCGCCCCTTCCTGAAGCCCTGTCCCCCACTCACTACATTCCCCCCCCTCCATGGCTCACTCTCCCCTACCCTCACTCACTTTCATTGGGTTGGGGCAGGAGGTTGGGGTGCAGGAGGGGGTGAGGGCTCTGGGCTGAGGATGAGGGCTTCAGGGTGCAGGAGGGGGCTGCGGGTTGCAGCAGGGGGTTGGGGTGCAAGGAGGAAGAGGGCTCCATCTGGGGGTGCAGGCTCTGGGGTTGGGCCGGGGATGTTTGGAGTGTGTGTGGGGGGGGTCTTCAGGGTATTGGAGGGAGCTCTGAGTTGGGGCAGGGGGTTGGGGTACAGGGGGGAAAAGGCTCCATCTGAGGGCACGGGGCTCTGTGGTGGAGCTGGGGATGAGGGGTTTGGGGTGCAGGAAGAGGCTCCAGGTTGGGGGGGCTCAGGGCTGAGGGTTGGGGTGTGGGCTTACCTCCTGTGGCTCTCAGTAAGCAGTGCAGCAGGCAGGCTTCCTGCTTGTCCCGGCTTCGCACTTACCCCAGAAGCGGCCACCAGGTCCAGTTTCTAGGCAGGGGGCGGCCAGGAGGCTCTGCGTGCTGCTCTCGCCTGCAGGCACCACCCCACAGCTCCCATTGACCATGGCCAATGGAAGTGCAGAAACAATCTGGGGGTGGGGGCAGCGCACGGAGCTCCGTGGCCTCCCCGTCTAAGAGCTGGACCTGCTAGCTGCTTCCGGGGTGCAGCGTGGAGCCAGGACAGGTAGGGACTAGCCTGCCTTAGCCCTGCAGCATTGGACTTTTAACAGCCCAGTTGGCGGTGCTGACCACAGCGCCAGGCAAGTCCGGCTCCAGGCACCAGCCCAGCAAGCAGCTGCTTGGGGAGGCCAACAGTGAGGGGTGAAGGACCAGCCACTGAATTGCCGCCGAAGACGGAAGTGGTGGCGGTAGAGCTGCAGATTGTGATCGGGTTTTTCTTTTTGCTTCTTGGGGCGGCAATAACCCTGAATCTGGCCCTGGCGCCAAAGTCCCTTTTCAACAGGGTGTTCCGGTCGAAAACTGGACACCTGTTCACCTTAGCACAGCCAGCCTGTTCCCAGGCAGTCCCCACCTGGGTCCTGCCTACCCCAGCCCCCACCTGCTTCTCTGAGCCCCTCCAGCTCCCTGAACTCACGCATTCTCCTGTGCAGCTGCCTCCGTGGCTGCCGCAATCTTCTTGTAGCAATAAATCATCTCAGCCACCAGCCAGATGGTGAGCACCACGATGAGCACATACATCATGATCTCTGACACGATGGACGCCATGTCCCGGTTCGCTGTGGGAGGGGAGAGGGTGAGACCTCCCCCACTCCCCACAGCCCCCTCCTCTGCCCCAGCATCGCTCCTTGCTGGAGAAGCCAGCTCAGCACCCAGCACCTCGCAGGCCTGGCAGGGCCCTGGCCTGGTAGGCAGCCCCATCTCAGCACCCCGTCCAGGAACTCAAGCTCTGTCTGCAATGGGACAGGTTCCCCTGGCTCCTGGGGGTTGCCCCAAACCCTCCCACCTCTGGCTGTCAGAAACTGACTTCTCCCAACACTACCATGGCCACCTGCCCAGTCCAGCCTCAATGTCCTTTAGCCCCTTAGCTCTTCCCTGCTCGCCCCACCCCCGCTGAATTTATGGGGTGCACATGGAGCCTCCCAGCATGCACTGGGAAGTAACCAAGCCCAGCTCTTCCTGCCCATCGTGGGAGCTTGGCCTGAGTGTCCCGCAGCACCCTGCACCAGCCCAGGTTGGACTAAAGTGAGGATGGGTGTACAGCCCCACTCTGTGTGGCTCTACCCCTGGTGTGTACCTCCACCCCCTTGTGCCCTCACTCCCCGTGGATGTGGCCCTCTCCCCATGTGATTCAACCCCCCATATACATGCCTCCACTTCTGTATACATGGTGCCACCCCCATACCTGGTCTGTCCCACTTTCAGGGCGTGGGACCATGCCCACGTGTGTAGCCCACTCCAGTGAGTGAGACCCCTCCCTCCATGTGGCTGCAGACCACATGTGTATGGCCCCAGCCTTGTGTGTGGCCTTGCCCTGATGTCTCTGGCCTCACCATCTGTTGGTAGCCCCACCCCTATGTGTTGACCTGCCCCCATTACTGTGATGTCCCTGTACCTGTGGCTCTGCCCCATGTACGTGGCACTAGGGCGACCAGAGGTCCTGATTTTATTGGGATAGTCCCGATATCCAGGGCTTTGTCTTATATAGGAACCTCTTTCCCACCACCCTCTGGTCACCCTAGTGGCACCACCCTCTGTACATAACTCCACCCCTGCCCATGGCCCCACCCCTGCCTGCGGCCCCAACCACTCACCCTTGTCCACCACCTCAACGTGGATGGTCTTGTTGATGACGATGTTGTAGACGTAGCCATCGAAGGTGAGGTTGCGGTCAACACGGCACAGGTACTCGCCTGCCTGCTCGTAGGTCACGTTGGTCAGGAAGATGGACAGATCCTGCAGGTCCCGCGTGTTCTTGCTGCCGTTCCACACCACGAGATCCTGGAACCGCTCGTCCACCACCTCCAGCAGCGCGTCAGGGTCGTAACGCAGGATCTGGGGGGAAGGAAGTCAGACGAACGGCCATGCACTGCAGGGGACTCCTGTCCCAGACCACAGCCCCATGGGGCTCACCTGTCCCAGACCACAGCCCCATGGGGCTCACCTGCCACAGATCACAGCCCCATGAGGATTACCTGTCCCAGACCAGACCCTCATGGGGTCGCCTGCCACAGACCATAGCCCCATGGGAGAAGCCTGCCACAGATCACAGCCAACGGGGGAAGCCTGTCCCAGACCAGACCTCCATGGAAGACATCTGTCCTGGACCAGAATCCCATGGGGGACATCTGTTCCAGACCAGACCCCCATGGGCGAAGCCTGTCATAGACCAGATCCCCAAGGGGTCATCTGCCACAGACCACAGCCCCACGGGGGACAGCTGTCCCAGACCATAGACCCACTGGGGATGCCTGCCACAGACCAGAACCCCATGGAGGGTAGCGGTGGTGTGCTGGGGACAGGACAGCAGCCTCATCACTGTGGGTGAGGTGAGGAGCTGGCGTGGACAGGGCAGGCCAGGGGCTGCAGGTCTCTGGTGAGTCTCCATGTAACTCGTCTTCCCAGCCTTGCAGGGCTGCTAGGACTCCGGCATTTCACAGGTAATCACCATTTGGGGCTCCCCATGCTGGGGTCAGCTGAGCACCTGGCGGGGAACATCTTAGGGAGCAGGACTGTGGGGAGCTCTCTGAGGTTACCCTGCTGAGGGAGCTAGGACAGTGGAAGCCAGGCTGAGACCCTCGTGTCCAAGAGCAGCTAGTGGGGCCATCCCCATGGAGAGTGATCCCTCACGGCCCCATGGAGAGCGAACCCACCCGGCCCCACAGCATCGCAGGGAGTGACACCTCCCCCTCCATATTCAGTGAAGGGAGACATGAGGAAGGATGGATGTGGTATCTGTTTTTCATAGGAGATTCTAACCTCCTGGGAAGAGCATGGGGTCTACTGGTTAGAGCCAGGGGGCTGGGAACCAGGTCTCCTGGGTTCTAGCCTCAGCGCTGAGCAGGGAGTGAAGTCTAGGGGTTTAGGGGTGGGGAGGCGAAGCGTAGTGAGCACCCAGCAGACAACTAGCCTTGTCTGGCTTCACCCAGCTCAGGGCAGCTGGTTAGTGACCTGGGCCTGTCTGGAACAGACCAATGCTGAGATACAGCCACTTCTGGGCTGGGGCCCAGCCGCTGTCTAACAACACATGGGGTTGGGCTGGGCAGTGATGAAGAGGCCTGCGTGCAGGGGAAGCCACAGGGAGGAGAAGGGAAAGCCCTGGACAGGGACCTGATTCCCCCTCCTGTACCCTGTGCTTCCCCCAGTGCAGTCCAGCCCCCGCAGCCAGCCCTCACACACCCTGGTGAAGGTGTCAGTGCCCTTCTCCCTGAAGTACCACTCCGTGTAGGCCTCGGCCGAGGTCTCGCTCCGCTTCTTGCAGGAAATGCAGAGGATCTTGAATGTCATCCCAAAAACGGCCTCGGTGTGGGAGTCCACCTCCACGCAGCCTGCCCAGCACGATGACACTGAGTGGGGAGGGTGTTAAAGGGTCACACACAGCCCCATTCAGCCCCAGTCCCCCAATCTGCATCCCCAGAACTGATCTGCACCCCCAGAACCACCCCAGCACTCCACATCTGCACCCCCTCATCACCTGATCTACACTCCTTCCACCAGCACCCCCAGATCTGGGCATTCAGTACCCCAGAACCACCCCCAGGCTCCCCCATATGCTCCCCCTTCCCCTCCAATCAGTTCTTGAGGGGCTGCACTGGTCCTGCTCGCTTGGGGAGCTGCAGGTCACTCTCCCAGCCGGAGAGGTGGGGATCAAGGCAAGGGCCTGGGAAAGCCACTGTTGGCTGGACAGAATCACACCTGCTCTGTGGGTGTCTGTCTGTCTGTGTCTGTGCGGCCCCCAGCATGCACCAGATTACCTTGGGGCAGTGCACCAGCAGAGCTGTGGGTTGGGAGTGAGGAGCACCAGCAGCAGCAGAGGTGAGGGTGGCACTCAGGGCTGGGCTAGCAGGGGACTGCAGGTCAGGAGTGAGAGGCACTGGCAGAGATGCAGGGAAACCCAGGACTGGGCTAGCAGGGGGCTGTGGGGTGGGAGTGAGGGGCACCAGCAGAACTGGGTGGGGGTGAAGCCCACGGCTGGGCTAGCAGGGGGCTGTGGGTTGGGAGTGAGCAGCAT
The DNA here is from genome assembly GCA_026122505.1 of Aldabrachelys gigantea. Classification (NCBI taxonomy): domain Eukaryota; kingdom Metazoa; phylum Chordata; order Testudines; family Testudinidae; genus Aldabrachelys; species Aldabrachelys gigantea. The sequence goes on from CM047489.1 coordinate 66,531,593, forward strand.
CGGAAGAGCTAGGGGGTCCAGGACTGAGCTATTTGTTCTGTTACTGCAGTTGGATTCTGATATCTAAACTTTCTAGGGTGGTTCCTGCCCTGGTCACTGGGTGTCACCCCAGGGCCTGTCAGGGATCATCCCCTGCGAGGGCAGGTTGCCCTGTCTCTCTGAATCATGGCTCTGGGCACTCCATTTCCCCCCATCTGTCTCTGTCTATCTGTCTGCCTACTCCGTCTCCTCACCACCGGGCCTCAGAAACTGGCCATGTCTCTCCATGCCTCAGGGCTACTTCAGTGGCTGTGTCCTGCTCCAGGCTGTCCCTGGGGGGAGGGGATCTGTCCTGGGGTTGAGGGGGCAGTGTGGAGAGGGCTCAGGGAATCCTCACTGGGACAGGCCCTGCGCCCCATTCCCCCAGGGCCCAGGAGCCCCCTCTCTGGGCAGCCCTCAGACCCCCATCTTCTGCCCCAGGTGTACACTCACCAAGGATGAGGCAGAACAGGAGTGATGGGCCCAGCAGAGCCATGGTGGGGTCCCTGGGATCAGGGCCCCAGGCCAGCTGGGACAGCTCCTCAGTGGGGCTGGTGCTGCGGGTTCCCCTCTGCCCCTGCCTGCTGGCTCCGTGCTCAGCGGACAGACGATCCCTGACAGGAATCTTCCAGGAGGGTATTTATAGCCAAGGGCTTGGTGCCCTGCACTGCCTGGCCTGTGTCTTGGAATGTCCTGGCCGGATGCTCCCAGCTGGTCCTGGCTGGCCCGTTCCCCCAGGCAGAGGCTAGCACAGCCTGGCAGCCCCTGCTCCCACGCGATGCCCCAGGTGGGTCCAGGACCCAGCACTGCTAGGATAGGGGCACCCCCACAGTCCAGGGCAGACAATAGGGATGGCCGGAGGAGCCATAAACAGGGGAGCAGGGGGTGCCGTCAGCAGACCTAGGTCCCTTGTCCTCCACAGCAACCCCGTCCGGATGCAGCTCTCCTGGCCCACAGAGCAGAGTCCACAGCTCAGCTGCTGCCACCTTGATCCTGGCAGCCCATGAAAGGAGTCAGGCTGACGAGGGACACGCTTGCTCTGTGTGGGACTGGTGCTGTCAGGACTGGATGCCTGGAGCCCTGCAGGGTGGGGGGGTCACCACAGTCCCAGCTTGTTCCAGTCGAGCTGCTGTCTCAGTGTCACTGCAGAGCTGCAAACTGGCCACTCAACAGATCCTCATTTGCTGCCCACACCCAGCCAGCTGCCCAATAGTGATCAAGGCATGGTGCCCTGCCAGTGCCTCCCTTGGGGGGAAGAATCGCACCCACTTTGGGGATGCCCCAGGGATGACCTTGACACTCGCCGCTAGACTTGGAGGTAGTGCTGGAGCCTATGTCCAGTAGGGAGGATGTAATGGAGCCGGTGCCCAGTTTGGAGGGGGCGATGGAGCTGGTGCCTGGTCCGGTAAGGAGGAGGTGATGCAGCTGGTGCCTGGTTGGGTCGGGAGGGGGCGATACAGCCAGTGCCCAGTCGGGAGGGGGCGATGCAGACGGTGCCCAGTCTGGTCAGGAGGGGGCAATGGAGCCAGGGCCCGGTCGGGTCGGGAGAGGGCGATGCAGCTGGTGTCCAGTCGGGAGAGGGCGATGGAGCCTGTGCCCGGTCGGGAGGGGGCGATGCAGCCGGGGCCAGGTGCGGAAGGCGCGGGGGCGCTGCGGCTCGGCCCTGTCCGGCGCACTGCAGAGAAGCCGGCTGGCTGCGGCGAGCAGCTGCGAATGAATCAAAGCGCCGGGCGCAGAGGGCGGGCGGGGACGTGATGCATTGCAGCATGCGCTGGCAGCAGGCCGCGGAGCATGGGGCTGGGGGCGGAACGCAGCGGCCGATCCCCGCCCACCCGGGACACACACAGGGACTGGGCGAGCCAGTGGCGGCACTGGGAGCAGGGGCCAGAGCCGCGGACAGAGAGAGAGACGCTGGACGGATCCTGAGATCCCAGCTGTGGTTATGCCCGTCACTCCCGATCTGCAGCCCCCAGCTAGCCCAGCCCTGCTCTGCCACAGCTCTGCCGGTGCCCCTCACTCTCCACGTGCAAACCCCCCCCCGCTCCAGCCCTGGATTCCCTACCCTCCCAGTTCTGCTGGTGTCTGTCACTCCCAACCCACAGCCCCGTTAGCCCAGCCCCAGGGTTCCCCCCCAACTCTGCCTGTGCCCCTCCTTCCTGACCTGCAGCCCACTGCTAGCCCAGCCCCAGGTTTCCCACCCTCCAGCTTTGCCAGTGTCCCTCACTGCTGGTCTGGAGCCCCTGCTAGCCAAGCCCTGGGCTCTGCTGCGGGTGGCCACTCTGCTAGCCAAGCCCTGGGCTCTGCTGCGGGTGGCCACTCTGCTCTTTGCAGTGGCTGAGCCAGAGCAGGAGGAAGCTGCTGTGGTGCTGGCACTGTCTGCCCCCCCTCCCCCCACCAGTGCACCTGCCTCCATTTGTAGAGCTAATGTCAGATGTGCAGGAATCCAACTGCTCCCATTTCTCCCTCCCCTCCCAGTAGGGTGACCAGCTGTCCTGATTTTATAGAGACAGTCCCGATATTTGGGACTTTTTTTCCTATATAGGCACCTATTACTATACAGGACCCCCGTCCTGATTTTTCACACTTGCTATCTGATCACCCTGCCTCCCAGGCCCCCTGCCTAGTGGGGCCGGCTCCCTATGCACTCAGCTCCCTCCCTCCCACCCTCCAAAGGTAGGAGAACCTCAAGGGGATGGGGCCTTTCCCCTCTAGGTGGCGCTGTCCCCGATCCAGCCTCAGGGCAAGGGGTTGACTGACTGGAGAGTGGGACTGGCAGAGCAGAGGTTGGAGGGAACATCCCATAAGGGATGGAAGGAGGGCTGTCTACACTGGCAAGTGAAAAACAAAACTTTTGTCACTGAGGTGTTAACACCCTCCCCCCCCAAAAAAAGACAAAAGTTTTGCCCACAAAGGTTGATGTTGGCAGGAGAGCTGACAAACAGCAGCGACACTGCACGACTTTTAGCAGCACAGCCGTAGGGGCACAGCCAGGTCGCTAAAAGCAACATCTCAAGTGGGGTGAGGCCTCAGCTGGAGTAATGGGTCTAGTTTTGGTCACCAATGTCTAGAAAGGACGTAGAGAAACTGGAAATGATCTGGAGGTGAGTGACAAAGATGATCAAAGGGATGGAATGAAAACCATCTGAGCAAAGGAATTGGGTAGGTTGTTTGGAAAAAAGGAGATTAAGGGGGACATGATAGTCTTCAGATATTTGAAAGGCTGCCATAAAAATGATGAAGAAAAGTTGCTCTCTTTTGCCATGGAGGGCAGGACAAGAGGCAACAGGTTCAAACTACAGCAGAGCAGATTTCGATTAAATCTCAGGAGAAACTTCCTAATGGTAAGAACAGTAGGACAATGGACCAGACACCTAGGGAGGTTGTGGAATTTCCTTCACTGAAGGTTTTCGAAAGGAGGCTGGAGCCATTTGTCTGAGATGGTTTAGCCACATCAAATCCTGCACTTTGGCTGGGATTGGACCAGACCCCTGCGGTCCCTTCTAACCTGATGGGTCTGGGATTCTAAGGGCATCACTTGTCTCTGCCCAGCTGCAGGACTGGCGCTAGGGGTTTTAGCGCCCTAGGCGCACAGCAATTTCACCGCCCCGCACGCTGGTCTCGCGGCTCCAGTAGAGCTGCCACAGTCGTGGCTGTGGACAGTCGGCTGCTCGCGCGGCTCCGATGGACCTCCTGCAGGCACGACTGTGGCAGCTCCACCAGAGCCGCGGAGCAGCCGACCGTCCGCAGCCACGACTGGGGCAGCTCCACCAGAGCCGCCTGCTGCCCCCTCTGGCAACACGCCGCCCACCAATAATCCTGGCGCCCTAGGCAATTGCCTAGGCCGCCTAAATGGAAGCGCCGGCCCTGCCCAGCTGCCTCTGGGCTCGGGAAGCGACAGCCCCAGCTGCGGGCTGAGCCTGAGAGGCTGGGTGTGTGAGGTAGGGTCACCACACCTCACTCAGCCCATCACAGGGGCTCAGTGGGGCTGCAACCCACTGATGAGGCTGGGAGACAAGTCTGGGGTATGGGGGAGGGGCCCTGCCACAGGAGAGTCTGGGTCACTGTCACCACTGTCCCCCAGTACTTCACAGCCCAACACTGCACCACACTGCCTCTAAGCACAGCCCCTGCACTGCCCCATGCCATGTCGGCCCCATCAATGCACTGCCCTGTTCCATGCCGCCCCCAGCCCTGCACTGCCCCCTCCCATGCCACCCCCAGCCCTGTACAGTATTTCCCCAGCATCCTGAGGATCATGCTGTGCTGCCCCCTGCAGGTGCTGCCTGGCCAAAGCCGCTCACTCTCTCACAGCTGAAGGCAGCCTTAGCCCAGGAAGTGCAGGTTACAGCAGCGGATGGGTGCGATTCCAGCTGGAGGCATCAGCCACCTTGACACACATGGGTTAGTGTCATCCTTAACCTTCAAGTATCAGAGGGGTAGCCAGGTTAGTCTGGATCTGTAAAAAAGCAACATGTGTCTGACAAAGTGGGTATTCACCCATGAAAGCTTTTGCTCCAATACTTGTTAGTCTATAAGGTGCCACGGGACTCTTCATCCTTAACCTTGAGTCACCCCAGAGCCCAACCAGAGCTCAGGCACCCTCAGTGTGTGCATGCTGGGAGTAAGGGGCACCAGCAGGTGGTACGGGGGGGGCACAGTGTTGGGTTTGCAGGGGGCTGTGGGTCAGGACTGAAAGACCCTGGCAGATCTTATGGGATTGGCCCAGAGCTGGGAGAGCAGGGACTGTGTGTCATGAGCTGAGGGCTAGGCTAGCAAGGGCTATGGGTCAGGAGTGAGGGGCACCACAAGGCAGGGTTAGGAGCCAAGTGCTGGGATAGTAGGGAGCTGTAGGGCAGAAGTGAGGAGCCCCAGCAGATCTTGAGGGGAGTCCAGGGCTGGATTGGCAGGGGGCTGTGGGTCAGGAGTGAGGGGCATTGCAGGGCTGGGTGGGGAGCCCAGGTCTGGGATAGCAGGGGGCTGTGGGTCAGTAGTGTGCAACACCAGTGTGGCTGGGTGGAGAGCCCAGGGGTGGGTTGGCAGGGGGCTGCAGGTCGGGAGTGAAGGGCATTGCAGGGCTGGGCTGGCAGGGGATGTGAGTCAGGAGTGAGGGACACTAGCAGGGCTGTGGGTGAGGATTGGGCTCATGACCAATGTCTAAGGACCGCAAGGGGGGTCTCTGCTTGCTGCTAGGTTAGGCCAGGTGCTGTGTCCTCGGGTGGGCTGCAGGAAGCTGCTGGGCCCATCTCTGTCCCCTGGCAGTTGGGGTGGAAGCACTGGCAGGGGGTGCTGGCCAGAGCAAGGCATGGACACAGGGTAAGAAGCACTGCCTGGGGGGGACGGAGGGGAGCGCTGGCTGGGGGGGCCCTGGGCAGAGCAGGGATGCAGGGGCTTGATGGGGGCAGGCGCAGTGGCTGTGGGGCAGAGGGGGTGCGCTGGGCACAGCAGGGTGTGGACACATTGGCCGGGGGGAATGGAGGGGTGCGCTGATGGGGGCAGTATGGGGAGTGCTGTCTGAGGTGGGGGCCCTGGACAGAGCTGGGATTCAGGGGGCTGATAAGGGCAGGAGCAGTGGCTGGGGAGCAGGGGGGAGTGCTGGCTGGGGGGACCCTGCTCAGAACAGGTATGCGGGGGGTTGATAAGGGCAGGAGCAGTAGCTGGGGAGCAGGCAGGAGCAAGAGCATTGGCAGGGGGCAGAGTAGCAGGGGATTGATGGGGAGAGGCAGGAGTGCTGGCTGGGGTCGGGGGGAGCACTGGCTGGGGGGCAGTGGGGGGAGGGATTGGAGCCTTCGCAGGCTCTGGCTGTGGGGGAGAACCAGGCGGAGCGAGGCAGGGATGCAGGGGGTTGATGGGGGCAGGGGTGCTGACTGGGGGTAACAGGGGGAGGGGCAGGGGCACTGGTGAGGGGGCTGTGGGGGGAGGCGCTGGAAGAGTTGAACAGGGACATTGGGGGGGTCCTCTCCCTTGTGGTCCCCTCACCCCCGGACAGACACACACAGACTCACCCTGGGCGGCGCTATACCAGCCACACTTTAATCAGCTAATAAATAGTGACGGGGGGGGTGGGGCGAGCCCCATAACACTGAGGATGAGGGAGCAGACGGTGTGCAGGCTGGCTGGGAGGCTCACACACAGCCCAGCCCCTTCCAGCAGCGGCGAAGGACAAGAGGCCCAGGCCAGGAGACAACGACCCAGTGCCTGGTGAGCACTGGGCCCACTAGAAATTGAGTGTTTGGGGAAGGAGGCAGAGCCATGGGCAGTGCCCCCTGCACTGCACGGAGCTTGCCCCAAGGGTGCCCCTGCTCCAGTGCAGAGGACCCAGGGGTCCTGGCTCCAAGGTAAGGGGGCAGGGGAACTGCCCTGGCCACACCCCACAGTAACACCATGCAGCTAGACCACTTAGAAAGTCAATTCCTAGCCCAGACTGGATGGGTTCCCCCAGGCCACGACAGGCCACCAGGCAGCAGACATGGTGGGCCGTACCCAGCTGGCAGCTGCAGTCCAGCCACCGTTGTCCTGGGTTGCAGGCAGTGGGCAGATCGCGGGGGGCAGAGCTAATCCCAGGGGATCTTCCATGTGTCCCCCGGTGCGGCCTCCACCTAGCTGTCACCACAGAGACCTGCTCCGCTGGGGGGTGGCAGAAGAGCAGGGCAGCCCAAGCCAGTGCTGACACCAGCCAATGGCCAGGTGCTGCTGACCCAGCAGGAGAAGCAGACCCTGGGAAGTGTACAGGCGGCGCTGACCCGGCCAAGGGAGCCAGCCGAAGGGGGGTTTCCAGGTAGTTCTGACCCGGCCGAGGGAGCCAGCCGAAAGGGGGTGTCCAGGCGGTCCTGACCTGGCCGAGGGAGCCAGCCGAAGGAGGGTGTCCAGGCAGCGCTGACCCGGCTGAGGGAGCCTGCCAAAGGGGGGTGTCCAGGTGGTCCTGACCTGGCTGAGGGAGCCAGCCGAAGGGGGATGTCCAGGCCGCGCTGACCGGGCCGAGGGAGCCAGCCAAAGGGGGGTGTCCAGGCAGCTCTGACCCGGCCGACGGAGCCTGCCGAAGGGGGGTGTCCAGGCAGCTCTGACCCGGCCGACGGAGCCTGCCGAAGGGGGGTGTCCAGGCGGTCCTGACCCGGCCGAGGGAGCCAGCCGAAGGGGGGTGTCCAGGCAGCTCTGACCCGGCCGAGGGAGCCAGCCGAAGGGGGGTGTCCAGGCAGCTCTGACCCGGCCGACGGAGCCTGCCGAAGGGGGGTGTCCAGGCAGCGCTGACCCGGCCAAGGGTGCCAGCTGAACGGGGACATCCAGGGGGCACTGACCTGGTGGAGGGAACTGGCCTGCAGGAGGCGTCTGGACGGCGCTGACCCGGACAAGGGAGCCAACCGATGAGGAGCGTCCGGGCGGTGCTGACCTGGCTGAGGGAGCCAGCTGAATGAGGGCATCAAGCGGTGCTGACCTGGCCGACAAGGGGTGCCCAGGCAGCGCTGAGCCGGTCGAGGGAGCTGGCTGAACGGCGCTGACCCGGCTGAAAGAGCCGGCCCACAGGCGTGTCTGGGCGGCGCTGACCTAGCTGCAGTCTCAGATCCAGCTCAGTCCCCCATGGCTCCCGGAGGCCAGCGCAGTTTCAGGAAATGGCGTCAGCCTGGCCTGGCTCCGGGGGTGGTTCTGCCATCATGATGCCCTGGTGCAGCTTCTCCAGGGAGACCTTCATCTGGGGGGGTGAGGGTGGGGGGCAGGAGAGGTACCAGTTATTCCTGAATGGCTGACAGCTCATGAAGAGGGCTTCAGCCTTCTAGTCCTGGCTCCCAGCCCACCCCTCCCCCCATCTAGACTACACTCCCCTCAAAGCAGGGAGAGAACCCAGGAGTCCTGGTGCCCAGACCCCCAACACACTAACCCCACTCCCCTTCCAGAGCTGAGGAGAGAAACCAGGAGTCCTGGTGCCCAGCCCCTGTACTCTAACCAGCAGATGACACTTTCCCCAGTGACTGCTCTTTCCTCGGGCTCCTGGATCACCAAATGGCCTGGGCTCCCACTAGGGTCCTGCTGTCAGACAGGGGGCACTCCAAGCAGCTTTGGGTGCAGGACTCGGGCTGGGTGATTGCGCATTGGTCCTGCTGTCCCCAAAGCTGAAGAGCAGGCACGGGGAGTCAGGCCCAGGGGGGCTGCACGAGCAGAGCTGCAGCCCCCCATGGGCAGAGACCCAAAAAGCCGAGCAAGCCTGGCCCGGCCCTGCAGCATCACCTCATCCAGCAGCTCCACAGAGGCCTCCAGGATCTGCCTCCACTTCTGCACTTCGGCACCATGGAAACGCCGCTGCAGCTCCAGGACCTCGGACCACTCGCCTGCTGTCCGGGGCAGTTTCCTGGGGGGCAGGAGGTCACAGCCAGCTGAAATGGGGGTCACCCCATCTGCCCCAAATGCCAGCTGCTGGGACCCCTCCCCTGGCACCTTGACCCCACCTCAACAATACCCAACCCCTCGCCTCTTGCGCTCCTCCTGCGGCCCCCTCCCTCGCCACTGGGATTGCCCCCATCACTCTGGCCTGTGTTCCCCACACTACCCCTCTCCCCCACTGCCAGAAATCTCCCCATTCCCCTCCCAGGCAGCCCCCCGCTGGGATCACTCACCCTCGGGCCAGTGCGGAAGCCTGCCAGGCCTGGAAAGCGCGGGCCGTGTGCTCCAGCGCCCACAGCCGGTATAACAGCATCACGTTGAGAACCACTAGGACCAGCAGGCTGGGGGGAAAGGAAGGATGAGGGGCTGGCAGAGCCTCGTCACAGGCCTGATCCTGGTTAAGGGTCACCCAGTGTCCCTAGAACACACCCCTGAGTACATGGGGCAGAACCCAGCCATCCTGGTTCTCAGCCCCCTGCTCTAACCGCTACACCCCACTCCCTCCCAGAGCCAGGGAGAGAAACCAGGAGTTCTGGCCCTGCCCCCCAGTTACATGCATGGCTGTCTCAGGCCCCATCTCCCTGCCCAGAACATGCTCAAGGCAGGCTGTCAGATTTGCATACTGCGCTCTGATTGGTAGGGTCCGGAGCTGAGGCCTGCCACCACCCAGCATGTCAGTGGTATGCTGGCTAATCAGAGCGCAGTATGCAAATCATGCCACCTCAGTCAGTGCTCCAGAGCACTGGGAGCTCAGAACACTAGGGAGGGGGCTCGGCAGGGCAGGGGTGGTGCTGAGGGGGTGTCTTGGAGCACAAGGGGGGAGGGTCAGGGGGTCCATGGCAGCCAGCGGGACATGGGGGTGGGGGGCAGGGGAGGTCACACTGTACCTCACACAGATCCTGTGAGGCAGCAGAGACAGAGGGAAGAAAAGAGACACATGAGTCCTCACCCCTGAAAATCATCTCATAGCTCCCTACACATACACCCCCCTCCCCATACACACCCCCTCTTCTTACTCAACCCCTTCCCCCTCACACAACTCCCTTCACCAATAGTCCCTGCCTGGCCATGCCCACCCCTAGCCCAGTCCAACCACAGCCAATTCAGGAAAGGGGCTGTGACTGTGCCCCCAGGGGGTGCCCCTACTCTACCACCTGGACTGTACCCCCTCACATCACCCACAGAGTCCAGCCTGAGCCCAGCCCTGGATGGGTGTGCCCCAAATCCTGGACCCTCCTCACACAAAGCTCCACCTCCCCATTACTCCCATCAGAGCCCTGCCCCAGCTCCCCACATTATGCCCCCCAGAGCCCTGCCTGGCCCCCCACATCACTCCTCCAAAGAGCCCCAGACCCCTTTAGTCCCATCTCCCCAAAGCTCAATCACCCACCCCTGCCTCCCCATAGCTCAGCCCCACATGCCCCTTACACCAGGCTGACGATGAGGATGAGGGTGGACACAGTGGGGCCCCGGCTCCGCTCCACGAGCTGCTGGGAGAGTTGGGCTGCCAGGCTGCCTGCGGGGAGAGGGGGCAGGTTAGGCAGGGGCAAGCCAGCCCCATGTGCCCAGGAGTCACTCCCCATAGGGGACTGCAACAGCCCGTCTCCCATCCTCTGGGGGGGAGGAATAGCTGCCCCTGCAGGCTCCCTGATGGGGGACCATCGGGGACAAGGCATGTTCCCCCTTTCCAGGGGTGGTGGTGATGGGGGCAGGCTCCAGACAGAGGGGTGATGGGGGTGCGTTCCTCATTATCTGGGTGTGGGGGATGGGGATGGGTTTGAGGGGGTGGGTTCCCTTTGGGATGGAGATGGGGCTAGGGGCAGGTTCTGGGGGCAGATTACAGGAGGGGGCACATTTCCTTTGGATGGGGGGTAGGTTGTGGGTGGAGGGTTGTGGGCAGGTTCCCCTTTACCCGAGCGGGGGGACAGGTCCCCTCTAAACATGGGTGGGGATGGGGTGGGTTACATTCAGGGTCATGTTTTCCCTTACCAGAGGGGCGCAGGGGGCAGGGCCCTGTCTTGCTGGGGGGCAGCGTGGCCAGGGTGGGGTCAGCATGGGGGGCCCTCCAGCTCAGTGTGTGCTTCCTGCGGCGCAGCCCCCGCGGCTCCGTCCCACTGCCACTCTCCTCCAGCAGCGTCTTCTCCGCTCGTGCCAGCGCCAGCCCTGCAACACCAAGGGGGGTGAGATACCTGTGCCAGCTCTCCCAGGGGGTAAGATGCCTGTGGGGGGGGGGCACACGCACCCCATGAAGCCCAGAGGGAGGGAGCCACATGGAGTTCAGGGCCCATCCCAACTGTGTCCCTCCAGCTGCCCTCAGCCCAGCTGTGTCACCCCCACCCAACTAATGGATTTATTGGGAAACCCCCTCTGATTGGCGGCCTGCCCTGCCCAGCCCCCTTCACGTCACCTCCCCAGCCCCCTCACTTTACCCGCCCCACTCCTTCCACCGCTCATGGGATACTACGCAGTGGGAATTTTCTTAGTATTTTATTGAGTGCTGGATGTGCCTCAATTTCCCCAGTGTGTTGCATGTTTACCTAGCTGGAGGGAAAGGGGGGTTAATTTTGCAGAGACCCAGAGAACTGGGTGGGACTGTTGAATGGCTGCCTGGACCCAGATGATGGCTGGACATTTTGTAACTCAGCAACTGATGACCCAGGGGCTACAACCAGGGAGAACAAAGCTGAGGTGGAGGCCAGGTGACCCTCTTTGCCCTGAAGGGGAATGAAGGATGGAGGAGGGACAGCCAGGTGACCCTCTTTGCCCTGAAGGGGAATGAAGGATGGAGGAGGGGCAGCTGGGCATGACTGAGCGTGGGTTGCTGGAAGCAGGTCTCAGCCTCCTGTTGGGGGTCTCGGGTGGAGATCAAGGCTTGGAGCTCTGGGTCTGACCAAGATGGACGTGGCTGGAACTTCCTGGGTTTGGTGCTAACAGATAACTTGCCTTCATTGTGCTCCAGACAGCTGATAAACCTTCTGTGTCACATGCTGCGGAGTTGGGGTGCAGGGCTCTTTGGGGGCATGTGAGGCTTCCCCAGGTGTCCCATCCAGGCAGACTCTTTGGGGGGAGCTCACTGTGGAACAGGGGGCTGAACGTTCTGAGCTCAGACCTAGGAGGCACTGAAGCCAAGGAGGCTTCTTGCCACAGTGAGAGTGTCTGGGGATGTTATCCTGAAGAGGGTCCTGCCTGGCTTTGATTCAGAGCTGTTCAAAAGCACCAAGCCTGTGACATGGCCCCATCTGGCCAGCCCCCCGTCGCCTCACCCACCATCCACCCACATCATCTCCCTCACCTCAGCAGCCCGCACAGCCCCATCCACATTGCCCCCCAGTAGCCTCTTACCCCCCATATCTCCATCCCTGCCCGATACCCTCTGACAGCCCCCTGCCCCTCCAGGCCCCCCTCCCTCCACAGGCACCTCTGAGTCCCCAGAGCACTCCCAGACTCCAGCACTGGGTATGCTCTTCAGCACCTGCCCTCTTACCCTGGCACTAGCCATCCCTCGCAGTCTCCATCCATCCCGCCCCCCAACCCAGGTGCCAGAAACCCCGTACCCAGGTGCTGGAAGTACTCCTCCATGCCGCTCCACGTGTTCTTCTCAATCAGGGCTCTCACCAGGTTCCAGGGCTGCTTCCGGTACCGGATCTCGGAGGAGACTCTGGGGAAGGCAGAGCCTGGGGATGTGTGTGTGCATGAATGATCTGCTCCTTGGGGAGCACTGGGGTGGAGGTGAGCTGCCAGACCAGGATGCTGGGAAGCAGCTCCCTAGAGCAGATGCAGTGGAGGCCTGTTGCCCAGAGATTCCCAGCAGCAGGCCCCCCTGTCACAGATCCCAAGGCCAGAAGGCATCATTGTGCTCATCTGAGCTGAGCCACCCCTAGCATGGGCCTGCCCTGAACGAATGCCTGCCCCCATCCCACGGCTGCAGCAGAGCCTCAGTGTGGTCCTGGCTCCAGCTTTAGTCCCCCAGGGCCAAGAAAGATCAGCTCCACCCAGGCCAGTGCAGGGGGCTGCAGGACATTCAGGCTGAACTCCTGAGAGGGTCGGGAAGAGCTGAGCTTGGTTAGCCCCCAGAGCACGCTAAGAGGCTCCATGTGCACCCCATAAATCCAGCAGGGGGTGGGGGCAGGACAGGGCACAAGGCCCAATGAGGCTGGATTGGACAGGCGCCTGTGGTAATGGAGAGAAAATGGTTTCTGACGGTTGGAGGTGGGAGGGTCTGTGGCAGCCCCCAGGAGCTGGGGGAACCAGTCCTGTTGCAGATGGAGCTCAGGACGTCCCTAGAGGGAGTGCTCAGATGGGGCTGCCTGCCGAGTCGGGGACCTGCCAGCCCTATGTGGGCTTTACAGATGGGCAATGAGTGGGAATCTACACAGCCTGGGAAATTGTTCCAGGGCTTAGTTCTGGGCACAGTTCAGTTCCAGGCTGATTTAGTCCAGCTTCAACTTCCAGCTGCTGGCTGCTCGTGTTGGACTTTTGTCTGCTAGAGAGACGAGCCCAGCACTGGGTGTCTGACCCCATGCAGCAAAGCCAGACAGGAGCCTCACCCCTGACCCTACTCTGGGTTAAGTGAAAGAGCTGGAGCTCCAGGAGCCTCTCCCTCTCAGGTAGGGTTCCTGACCCTTTCTCATTCTTGGGGCTCTTCCTGGACTCTTCCCCAATTTATCACCATCCTCCTTGGCCTGTGGACAGCAGAACTGGACATAGGGGCCCAGCAGTGCCACACTAGGGCCAAACTTATAGGGAAAATCACCTCCCTGCTTCTCCTCGAGATTCCCATTTGTGCATCCAGGGCTACATTAGTCCCTCTGGCCCCAGTGTTGCATGGGAACCCCATGTTCAGCTGGTATCTCTTTGGGAGATGCCACGGCTGGCAGCAGAAGAGAATACTGTTGACATAACACACTTAAAGAATAGGAGTACTTGTGGCACCTTAGAGACTAACAAATCATTTCAGCATGACCTTTCGTGAGCTACAGCTCACTTCCTCGGATGGATAGAATGGTCCATGCATCCGAAGAAGTGAGCTGTAGCTCATGAAAGCTCATGCTGAAATAAATGTGTTAGTCTCTAAGGTGCCACAAGTACTCCTGTTCTTTTTGCGGACACAGACTAACATGGCTGCTACTCTGAAACATAACACACTTAGATCTTCTACAGCCTTTGACTTGAGACCACACAACATTTAGAGTGACAAACCGAGACTGATACGAAATCGTCATGAACCACACTGAACGCATTCATGGCCAGCTAACAGAGGGCCCGAAACAAACCTGTGAACAGGAACCAGCCCTTGAGGGGGGTATCTCCAAGGGGTCCCGTAGGGATCGGGTCTTGGGCTGTGCTATTTGCAGCTTTATCAATGGTCTGAAAGAAAACTTCAATTCATCCCTGGTCGCATTAGCAGAGGACACACACTGGGGGAGCAGGAAATAACACAGAGGCTGGATCACTGGCACAGAGCCACTGGGATGGGGGACTCCACAACCTCCAAATCTTTTCACCATCCCTGCTTCACACAGAGGAGGGACAGAGTCCTCCCGGCCTAAGCGCGTGGCCAACGCTCTTTGTGGCTAGCTGGACAGTTACATGGAGCCGTATTACAAGGTACCATGTGCTCATGGCCAGCTCACCAAGCCGTCCTGATTTTGCATCAGTCTCGGTTTGTCACTCTAAATGTCGTGTAGTCCCAAGACAAAGGCCATAGACGATCTAAGTGTGTTACATCAACACTGTTCCCTCCTGCCACCAGCTTTGAAATCCCCTCCCAAAGAGACCAAGTTAGCGACAGGATCTATTCTCAATAAACCCATGGCGATTGGCATTAATTCCATCCCCCTTCTTTAATTTGTTATTAACTGAGTCCATATCAGCTGCTCCTTTCTCTCTCCCAGGATTGCTGTTAGGCTGTCAGGCCTATAATCACCCAGGTCATCCCCTTTACCCTTTGTAAAAGGTGGCACAACAGTAGTTTTCTCCCAGGTCTCTGAAACTTCCCCAGTGCTCCAAGACTTACTGAAAATTAATCTTAACAGGCCAGTGAGTTCCTCAGCCAGCTCTTTTCAAACTCTTGGGTGCAAGTTCTCTGGACCTGCTGATTTCAAAGGGTCTGACTTTCATAGTGTGGAGCAGCCATGAGACAAAGAGAGTCAGCCACCAGAGGAATTCCCAGCACCACTCTCTGGATGGGGGGTGCCCCCCCAAGTCCCCCACTGCAGAGGAGCTCTGAGGCAGGGCGGTACCTGAGACGGGCCGTGCCTGTGGCCAGCGTGCTGATGCAGTAGCGGTGGGCGGTGTAGAAGTAGTCCTGGTAGGGGATGCCCTGCGTGATCACCTCCGAGTCCACCACGCAGGCACCGCTATCGGGGCTGGCACGGAACAGGGTCTGGGAGGAGGCCAGCTCTGCTCATCCCATCACAGGCCAGAAACAGCCCCGCATTGTCCCACCACGCCTGCCGCCATCCTGCACTTGCTACCTCCCACATGCTTGCCACCCCGCCCCGCGCAGTCCAGGCCCCCATCATGCTGTCCAGCCTCACCCCTGACCTGCCACCCTGCACCACGCACTCCAGCCCCGCACCATGCAGTCCAGCCCCACCCGACCTGCTGCCCTGCACTGCACAGTCCAGTCCCCTCACCATGCAGTCCAGCCCCATCCCTAACCTGCCACCCTGCATCACGCAGTCCAGCCCCCCACCATGCAGTCAAGCCCCACCCGACCCGCCACCCCACACAGCACAGTCCAGCCCACCCTGTCCAGCCCCCCCATCCCGCTACCCTGTATCTCTGCTCCTTCACGCCCTCCTGGGGCTCCACTGCCCCCTCACCTGCGTCTCCACCACAGCAGCTGCCTTAGGCCCCAGCGGGTTGCTGAGGGGGATGGTATAGGAGAGGACACGGCTCTGGTGGCACTTGCTCTTGCCACTCCATGAGGTCAGTGTCACATCTGGGGAGAGCAGGGGGTACGTCAGGACGGGGGCATCCTCCACTCAGGGGCCTCCCCCCATCTCCCCCTACACGTGCCTCTGGTCCCCAACTCCCAGATACAGGGCCCTGCCCTTGGTGGCATTAAACAGGCGTGGCCCAGTGAGGCGCCCGGCAGCATGAACACCCGGCCCAGCGCTTTGCCATGACCCCTTCCCTCCTGGGCCCTGCAGTGAGTTTGCTCCCCTCCAGCCAGAGCAAGTGCATGGCTAGCGTGGCCAGTGCTACAACAGGCATCAGCCGCCAGAGCTGGTGACCTATGTCCCCCAGCCGCCACAGGCCACATGGGTCGTGTGCAGCACCAGGCATGGGCCTGGTGCCCAGTTCAAGGCCTCCCCTGTACTGCAGTTGGCAGCTCCTTGGAGCACCAAGCCCAGACTCTATGAGGGCAGCAGGTCCCAGGTGTTGGGCAACACTTCACTGCACTGCCCTCCTGTGCCTGCCACACACATGCCCAACACCCACGGCTTGGGTGGTGTGGGGTGTGTGCCCTGGGGTGGAGAGCGCCCTCACCCTGCACTGGCTGCTCCTGGCCCTGCCCCGCTCAGCTTCGGGATCTCCACAAGGCCACCTGGCCCGGAGCTACCGGGTACCCTGTCCCATACACCTTGACTTGGGCCAGCAGCGCCCCATAGGTGTCCTGAGGAGTGAGCCAGCCCCAGCCCTGCTGTCATCTGGAGGGTGGCAGGGAGCAGCCAGTTCATGGCCCCAGGGAAGACTCAGCCCCTAGCCTGCACCCCTGCTCTGCCCCACCTGTGAACTTGCGCTGGCACAGGAAACTCTGCATGAACGGCGAGTCGCTGAAGAGCATCTGCTGCAGCCGCTCAGCCCCCAGGCAATAGACGCAGTTCAGCAGCACCCGCCCGGGCAGGTCTGAGAAGGTGTCCACCTCCACTGTCGAAAGAGAGGGGTGAGGAGCTGCCTGGGTCCTAACCCAGTTCTAGGAGGACAGTGGGATCAGAGTAGGCAGACTGGGAGCAAGGACTCCTAGGTTCTATTCCTGGCTCTGGGAGGGGAGTGATGCCTAGTGGTTAGAGCAGGGAGGCTGGGAGCCAGGACTCCTGGGTTCTCTCCTTGGCTCTGGGAGAGGGGTGAGGCCTAATGATTAAAGCTGAGGGCTGGTATGTTCGGGCAGGGCTGTCACCTTCATCCTGGATGGAGGAGGAGGAGGAGGAGGAGGAGGAGGAGTTGCTGGTGTCAGTGGGGAGCTCCTCATGAGGCAGCAGGTCCCCCAGGGCAGGCAGCGGGTCCCCTCCCAGCACCACGGCCTTCAGGGGCTCCAGCACCGGTGTCGCTGTGCAGTTGGAGGCAGTATCCGCCTGGCTGTCCACATTCTCTTCGGGGTCCTCTATCAGCTAGGGGGGGAAGGAAAAGTAAAGGGGGCCCAACGTGGGCCCAAAACCTCCCTGAGCCTTGCTCCTTTCCTTCTCCAACCTCCCCTAGAACCAACTCCGGCCCTGACCTTCCCTTCCCCAGCTCCCCAAAGCTCCCCCATCCCCACCCCCTTCCCCCCCAATACTCCCCCCCAAACTCCTATGGTGCTGGCAGCTGGCCAGCTCAGGGCAGGACCTGGAAGAGGGGTTAATTTACTGTGTGTGGGTAACAAAGGGCTGTTAACTAGGCTAACTAAGACAAGCCCATGCACTTGTGTTGACAGAAACCAAGAACTGATGGTAACTGTATTTACCAACATCCTGGTGGCTGTAACTGATTAACTGGTACCTGAAAATCCTTTTCACCTCTTGTCGCTCTGTATTACCTGCACATCCTGTATGCAGCTGTGCTCAGTTGTCAGTAGATGCAAAGTCCTGTAGCTAGCACGGAGTGTGAATTCACTGACTGGAGAACTGTTTGGCATGTCACGGCTATACGGTGTTTACAGGACCGAAGCTTCAGACTGAAGCATTCCATCATCAAAGCAAGTGTTACTGGGACTTTTCACAGCCTCAAGTGTCCCTCACGTGTTGTGATGGGTTTTCTGTGTGGACACCTGTCTGCTGGCTCTATGTGCGGGAGAGCTATAAACACCCCATTCATGGGCCTGAGCCAGCACCTCTGATCTGCTGAACTCTGACCAGGGAGTCTGAGCCATTGGACTGAGAATGGAACACATGGAAAGATTCGCAGAAGGAATCTAGAGAGTTATGAAGAACTGACCAACATTAAATCTCTGCTAACAACTGGACTTATATATTCTCATTCACCTGTAATGTATTTTATCTGCTTTGACTTTGAATAAGGCTCAGTTCTTTTCTTAGCTAGTTTTAGACATTAAAGAAAATGGCTACCTGTATTGTCTATGGGGAGATCTGACCTGAGGTAAGTGACGAGTCCTTTGGGACTGGAAGAGCCTCATGTGTGGGGAATTTGGGTTTAATTGCCTTTCATCGCAAAGTGCAGTTTGGTTGGGGGGCAATGAAGGGCTGGAATGCCAAGGGACAGTCTGTGCTCCATGGTAAAAGGGGTAGAGTGATCCAGGGGTACATTTCAGTGCTGGCTTGGTGAAATCAAATGACAGAATACACCCCCAGCCTGGGATGTCCATCCTATTTTCCGGCTGTCTGTCCTGAGTTTGGCTTTCTCAGCTGTGAGTCACTCCAGGTACCATGACACCTCCCACAACCCCACCCTCTGACCCTCCCAAGTCCTGTCCCCTCCCATCCCTCTCCTGGCCCTGCCCCCTCCCTTCCCCAGTTCGCCCCCACCAACCCTTCCCCCCACTCACTGAGCCTGCCCCATCACTGCTGCTGGCCAGTGAGTGGAAGCTCTGACTAGCGGCTGTCCTGGCCAACGTGGGGCTGGGCTCCAGCTTGAGGTCAGCAGCGCAGGGCAAGGCCAGGTCTCTCAGCTCGATGATATCACTGAGCTCCCTGACTGGCCTGGAGGAGAGGAAGTCACTGGGGTGTCAGGGGTCACACAAGTGTCGAGGTCACTGGGTCCCGTGGGGTCGGGGATCGCACCAGGGCAAGTCGTGGGGTCAGACACACGGGGAGGGGAGAGGGTGCCAGCTTGTCCAGGGGTGGGGGGAAAGGGCAAGGTCTTCCCATTTGACAGGGGTCCCAGGGTTCCCAACACGGGTGTGGCCAACCTACTCCAGCTCCCCCTTGGGCAAGAGGACCCAGACTCTCTCATGGGGCGATGGGGGAAGGTGCGGGGGGGGGGGCAGGGAGCCAGATCTGAGGGCCCCGCAGAAGAGGTCGTAGGCCTGTGGCTGGCCCCATGCAGGGGGGGAGGGGGGCTCACACTCACCCCGGGCCATTGAGCTCGTCAGTGGGGACAGGACAGACGTAGTCATCGTCCTCGCTGGTGAGGCCAAGCTCAGCGCCATAGCCCTGGTGGACGATATCCCAGAGCTCCCGGGGAGACAGCGTCTGGGGGCGAGAGACAGTGTTGGGGGGACAGTGTTGGGAGGGGAGAGACAGTGTGGTGGGGACTGAGTTTGGGGGAGTGGGACAGCATGCAGGGGACAGCGTCTGGAGGGGAGAGGAACTGTGGGGGGGATAGCGTTTGGGGGGGAGAGAGACAGCGTCATGGGGACAGTGTTCGGGGGCAGGAGACAGTGTCGGGGGGGACAGCGAGGGGGGAAGGACAGCATCGGGAGAGGGGAAGGAACAACATCGGGGGGAGACAGGGTCTGGAGGGGGGGTCAGTGTCAGGGGGGACATGAGCAGTGACCCATGGGCCCCACTGCCAAGCCTCCGTTTGAACCCCCCAGGATCCCACCCCCGATCCTCAACCCCAAATTACCCTCTATTACCCCCTACCCCCACCCTGGGCGCAGCCACACCTTCTCCAGTAGTGCATTCTGCCACAGGCGGAAGATCAACATGAAGCAGCGATCACGGGCTCCAAATGAGGTGAAGAAATGCTGGGGGGAGGGGGCAAGTCAGACCTCACCCCTGGCTCTCCTGGTGCCCCTCACTCCCGACCCGCAGCCCCTGCTAGCCCAGCCCTGGGCTCCCCCTCTCTGCAGCTCTGCTGGTGCCCCTCACTCCTGACCAGCAGCCCCTACCAGCCCAGCTCCAGGCTCCCCCACACCTGTCCCATTCCTTCCCACAAGGAGGCCCAGCAGGGCACTGATGCTGCTCAGACAGTGGCCTCCAGCTGCCAGGAAACCCCCCTCCCACTAGGTCCCAACTCAGAGTGATCTGGGAGAGGCCAGACTCAGTGTCCCTTGGGCAGCACTTCTGTGAGGGGCAGGGATGGGCATCACCCCTTGGTGCTCCCCAGCCCTGCCTCTTGGGGATCAGGGGGTCTCCACCTGACCCCTCCTTGGGTGAGAATGCCAGCAGCCACACAGAGCTGCAGGCAGGACCTGTCCCCTCTCCCTGTGGGGCTGCCCCCAGAGGACCCACCCAACTGTCTCTGTGTCTACCCTGCATCGGGCAGGGGCACCTGAGACGCCACAGTCCTCCCAGGAGGAGCTGTGTGGAGGCCAGACAGGGGCATGGGGCTGCCCCCCAAGAAGAGGGGCCCTAGGGTGGGGGAAGCCCGGGCCCTATCTCACCTTGTCAGCTGCAGTGCAGACCTGGATGGCATTGGGAATCAGCCTGGCCATCTTCTCCTTCTTCAGGCATTTCACCTCCCGCAGCGGGACAGAGATCTGCAAGGGGCAGCAGTCAGGGGGCTGCGCGGTAGGAGGGCAGGGTTGAAGGGAGGTAAAAGGAAAGCTGGAGGCGGCCCAGGGCAGCAGTGGGAGGGGCAGGAGGTGCCTGGGGAGAAGGGAAGCTGGAGGTGGCTCAGGGGAGCAGTGGGAGGGGCAGGGGGTACCTGGGAAGGGAGGGGAAGCTAGAGGTGGCCTGGAGCAGTAGTGGGAGGGGCAGGAGGTGCCTCAGGGGGAGGGGAG
Organism: Aldabrachelys gigantea; assembly: GCA_026122505.1. Taxonomy (NCBI): domain Eukaryota; kingdom Metazoa; phylum Chordata; order Testudines; family Testudinidae; genus Aldabrachelys; species Aldabrachelys gigantea. The sequence continues at coordinate 66,551,811 of CM047489.1, forward strand.
GCTGGACAGGAAGAACAGAGTTGAGGGGGTGGTAAAAGGGAAGCTGGAGGGCAGCAGTGGGAGGGGCAGGAAGGTGCCTGGTGGGGGAGAGGAAGCTGGAGGCGACCCAGGGCATCAGTGGGAGGGGCATAAAAGCACCTGGGGGGAAGGGAAGCTGGGCAGGAGGGGCAGGGTGGGGATGGGGGCGGGAGTAAAAGGGAAGATGGAGGCGGCCCAGGGTGGCAGGGAAGTGATGAAGTGGAAATTTCTTAATGTTTTTTATGAATACTGTGTGTTTGCCTCAGTTTCCTTTATGTGTCACATAAGTATCTAGGTGGTGATCACTGCAGAGGCCCCTAGGGGGCGGGTGTGACTGCCAACTGGTTGCCTGGGCCAGACAATAGCCAGACATTCCATACCCTGGCAGCTAAGGCTGGGGCCCATCCTCTGCAAGTTAGACAGAGGTGGAGGCCAGGTGACCAGTTTGCTGGGGAAAGAGACAAAAGAAGGCAACTGGGCGTGACTGAGGCTGGGCTGCGGGAAGCTGGTCAGTCTCTTGGTTTGGGGACTTGGGGGAGAAATCCCTCCAAGATGGACTTTGCTGTAACTTCCTGCTCTCTGGCTGAGAGTCACTGCTGAGTGCAGAGCTGGGTTGGCCCTTTAGGGCGTGAGAGGCTTCCCTAGGTGTCCTAGTCAGGTGGACTCCCTGCGGAGAGCTCACGGCATGGAACAGGGGTGCTAAGCGCTCTGAGGTCAGACCCAGGAGGCACTGAAGCCGAGGAGACTGGCCCAGGTGAGTGTGTCCTGGCGGGTGTCATACTACAAAAGGGTCCTGTCTGAACTTCACTCAGAGTGGTTCCAGAGCACTGAGTGTGCTCGTCCATGGCAGCTGGTGGTAGCGGTGGGATATGCAGTAACCCATGGACAGTTGGCTGCTGAAGGCACTGGGAGCATCCTGCAGTAAGTGGCTGGGCGCAGTAAAACAAGAGGAATTAGAAGGAAGAGCGGAAAATGGTGTAGAACCACCTCTGTAAGATGGGCACTGTAGAGCTGTACAGAGGGAGAGCGCAACACATTGGAAAGTTCACCAAGGTGCAACTGATGTGCAGCTGGAGAAGGATCGATCTAAGGAGCCAGTTCCTGACCCAAACTGGGCTACAAGAGGGACTGGGAGCAGCCAGAGTAGCAGTAGGATGGTCCTAAGACCTATTTCCCCAGTCCAGCAAGGGGCCTTCACGACCGGGTCCCCCATTGGTAGATATGAAATGGAGGGAATTGGAGCTGAGGCATGGGGACCCCCAGTGGTGAGTGGGGATAGACCCTGGGATGCCAATTCCTTAGGGAACCTAGATACTAACTTGCTGCCCCAGTTTAAGGAGGGGGGCTATGGATGCCGATCTCACTGCCTCCGAGAAGGCTTGCAACGACCAGCTTGACTCTGCAGAAAGGCTCCAGTATCTAACTCCCTCAGGCCATAGAGGCATTCAGGCAAATGGATGGGGTGGAAACAGGAGACTAGGAACTGGTCGAGAAAGTGCCACTGCTTAAGTCTGGCTGACCCCGGAAGTGGTCAGAAAAGGTTCCGGAGTATGTGGCCTCCATGGAAATCACCACCCTGCTGGGAGAATATCTCTGCAAATGGGGGAAGGTCCCAGGGTCACCATCAGCGAAAACATGTAGGACCTGGTGGGGCTGGAGCAGCTGTAGGAGATCAGCTCTCTGGATCTTACCGTGTGGTTAGTGGCCAGGAAGCCCAAAGACCTGCGGAGGGCAGGCAGGTTGGCCGATGAGTTTGTGGACAGCTGGTCTGGGTATGGGAAGTGACCACCAGGGGACTGGCCCGGGGACAAGTCCGAGGAAGGGGAGCCCATAGAGGCATCCCCAGAGTGAACCTGGTGTTGGGGAGAGGCTGAGGGGTTGAACCTCCTCCAGGGGGCCTCAGGGACCTGACATTTAATTACTGCAGGCAGGACAGACATAAGGCTACGCAGTGCCCAAAGGTCAAGGAAGCATGGGTCACTGAGACCCCTGGAAGGGTTAACTTGGTGAAGGGAAGACAGCCTGTAAGTCAGGCTCAGAGAGCGGGCTGTCAGTCTGACAGACCCCAGCATATATGTCTGCTTGGAATCTCCTGGGCTTAGGCCCCTCCAATCACCAGTGCAGCATAAGGTGGTGGTCAATGGGGAGACATTCCTGGGATGGTGAGACTCTGGGACAGAGAGAACTGTTGTCAGGCCCTGGGTGGTGCAGCCCCACCAGATGCTGAGGGGCTGTGACCTGGGTGAAGGTCCCAGGTATGAAGCCATTCACCTGCCATGGCTCAGACCCTGGGGCAGACACAGGAGGGATCAGGGTGGCTGGTAGTTAGGGTTCTCCAGGACATCAGCTGTGACATACTCTTGGGGAATGACTGTGTCTCTGAGACAGGATCCAGGCCCTGCTCCTGTAAGGCCCAAAGAGCTGAATTTGAATCCAGGGAATTAAGCGGCTGAGACTAAAGCTGTCAGTGAAAATGCAGATGACCTGGCTGGCAGGGGGAGGAGTTGCTAAGCTCTGGAATACCTGCCTGTCTGTAATCAGAGCCCTGGAGCTGAGTGGCATAGAACAGAGGATTGGTCCAGTGGCCCGGTGCAGGGGAGAGTTAACTCACCCTGGCTCGGATGCTGTGAGCAAAGCAGCAGGCTCGCTGCCTGCCCTCACTGAGACAGCAGGGGCAAAGTTGAGCCGGAGGAGATCAGAGACCCCAGCTAAGCATGGGGACCACAGCCAGGGCAGGACAGCTGCCAACCCAGGTTGCCTTGTCCAGAGGTGTGAGAGGCCCCAAGGAAGGGGGAAGCAGCTGGAAGAGTGCTGCTGTTGACAGAGACGCCTGGTCAGAGTAGGGCCAAGGCAAAGATGGGAGAAATTAACCCAGAGAACCCAAATCCCAGCACTCCAGATTGGGGGCTAGGAGACATCCCGATTCCAGTTTGAACCCCAAAAGCTTTGGGGTGGCAAAAGGGCACAAGCCCCATAAAACCTCCCCATGTGTGGCCTGCGAGTATCATCAGGCAGACCAGACCCAGTGGGGGGCATGGAACTGGAAGAGACAGGTGTAACTCCCACCAAGGAATGGGATAGGTGCTGGAGCATCTATGGGAACTGTGGGTTCAAACTTCCCCAGGTCACCCATTCGGTCTCGAAGTGGGGAGAGATGTGATGAAGTGGGAATGTTCTTCATGTTTTGTGTATGAAGTCTATGCATGCCTCAGTTTCCCCTGTGTATGGCACAAGTTTCTAGGTGGTGGGACAAAGGTGTGTGATCCTTGCAGAGCCCCCTAGTGGGGGGGCATGACTACCATCTGGCTGCCTAGGCACAGACAATGGCTGACACTTTGTATACTGGCCCATCCTCTGCAAGAGCCAGCTGTGAGGAGTTGGAGAAAAGCAAGAGGTGGAGGGCAGGTGATCAATTTGCCAAGGAAAAGGACAAAGGATGGAGGAGGGCAGCTGGGCGTAACTGATGGGGCTGCTCAAAACTGGAGAGTCTTCTGGTTTTGGGACTTGGGGGAGAGCCCAGGAATCTGCGTCTCCCCCAGATGGACTCTGCTACTCTCTGTGCTAACAAGATCTGTCTCAGGCTGTGTTCCAGGAGGCTGCTAAACCTTCTGTGTCACACGCTGGCTGAGTCCCTGCTGAGTGCAGAGTGTTAGGCTTCCCCAGGTACCCTAGTTGGGCAGGCTCCCTGTGGGGAGCTCATGGGGTGAACAGGGACTGAACGCACCGAGGTCAGACCCAGCAGCCGCTGAAACTGAGGAGACTGGCCATGGTTACAGTGTGTCTAGGGGTCTCACACTACTTGAAGGCCGTGGCTGAATTTCACTCAAAGCTGTCCAAAGCACCCAGCCTGTGCACCCGTAACAAGGAGGGGCAGGGTCTGGGCCCCTGGGTGGAGGGGCAGAGGAGGTGGCCCAGGGCAGTGGGGACATGGCAGGGCTTGGGGATCCCTGCGGGGATGGGAAGCTGGAGGCAGCCCAGGGCAGAAGGGGCAGGGCAGAGCTCAGGGGCACTGAGGGGAGAGGGGCAGTGGCCCAGGGCAGCAGGGGAGGTGCAGGATTTGGGGGCACCTGGGGAGTGGAGCCTCAGGGTGCCTGGTGGGAGGGAGGGGCAGGGGAATCTGGCAGGGCCCAGGACAGTGGGGGAGGTGCAGGACTCAGGAGTGCCTTGGGGGGAGCAGGGCCGCAGGGCACCTGAGGGGGGTCACTCACTGCTGTCTCCCAGCGGAAGATGTTGCTGTAGAAGCAGAGCCAGTTCTCGGACAGGTAGAGCCGCCCCTGGAGTAGGATGTCGCGCTGCAGCGCACAGGAGTAATCTGGGGAGAGGGGAGATGTCAAAGCCAGCCCAGTGGAGGGGCTGTGGCTGAGCTGGAGGTGGTGGGGCAGGGCTGGGTGAGTAGGGGCGGCGAGTCAGGAGTAAGGGGCACTCCCAAAGCTGGTGGGGGGCAGGGCTGGGCTAGTAGGGGCTGCAGGGCAAGAGTGAGGGGCACCCACAGAGCTGGGGGTACAGGAGAGAAAGACACTCCCATTTGACAGCACAGGGAGCAGGCCAGGTCTATGGGGGGAAGGGAGCTGCCAGTGTGGGGGCCTGGGGAAAAGAGGGGGCAATAGCTCGTGGGAGTGGGTACAGCAGGAGCCATAGGGCTCAGTGCCAGCACTGCCGCCCCCCCCAACCCCAGACACAGGAGGTGAGCCCCCTGAGTGAGCAGGGACTGGAGGCAGGTGGGGAATAGTTGTGAAAACACCTCGGGGATGAGTGAGAAGATGGAGGGGGGCCTTGTTCCACGGCCCCCACTCCCTGCTCAGCCTGCTCCTTTGCACTCACATTCCCTCCCTGCTGGCCTCTGCTGCCCCTCCCCTGTCCCACACCCCTCCACTGGCCCTGCCCTCATGCCGACCCCACCTTGGTGCCCCTCTCCCCTGGCCCCCCCTCACCCACAAGCAGCCGCTCGCTCTCCGGCAGCCCCTTGAAGATCCTGCGGAAATCCTCATTGCGCTGTTTGTACGTGGGGCTCAGCATCTGTGGGGGGATCAGGCCCATCAGGGGTGCAGCGGGCCATGTCCTACCCTCTGCAACTGTTTTTGACTCTCAGCTATGTTTTTGGAGCATGCAGGGGCACCGGGGAGGGTCCCAGGGGGTCCCTGGGCCAGCCGCAGGGGGGACTCTGGGAGGGGAAGGGGGTCCTGGGAGGGCAGCGTTAAGGGGCTAGGAAAGTTCTGCCCAAGTTGCCCCCCTCCCCAACCCAGCCATTGGCTGCTCCAGGAAACAAAGAGGGGTGGGAGTCAGGCTGTAGCTCTCCCACGCAAGCAGAGCTAGCAGGGAAAGAAGAGAGCTCAGAGCACCCCCTGCCCCTCCCCCAACCAATCCCCTCCCCCTCCAGCCATGCTCCTCCCCTGCCCCTTCCCACCCAACTCCACATCAGAAATCACGGGGAAGAGGGAAGCATAAACGAAGACCCTCCCCACCCCCCTTCGTACTCCTCCCCCTCACTGCCCCCCATCTCCAGTAGGGCTGCAGATGAGGGGGAAGGAAGGTCTCTGAAGGGAGCAGGGGGGCTGGGCTCAGCCCCATGAATGGGGGCCAGGACAGACAAAGCCCAGAGAAGGGGTGAGAGGCACAGCACAGGGCTGGAGTAGCGATGAGGATGGCTGGAGGGTGTTGTAGGGCTGGTCTGTCCCACCCCAGGGATGCACCCAGCTCTGGGCTGTGCTCAGATGAGGGAGGTCTCCAGAGTCCCTCCTGCCACCCCCTCCCACAACTGCCAGGGTCAGAGATAGGGGTGCCCAGTGGCGAAGTGTAGCTGAACCCTGGGAGCTGGGCAGTGTGTGAGGTGCTGGGGCTGCAGGCAGAGCCGGGGGGACTCACGCTGTACCAGCTTTGCGCTTTCTGGAAGGGAAAGAGAGAGATAGGTTAGAACAGGAGCCCCCCAGGGGTACACCCCCAAATCCTGCTCCCACCAAGACCCCCAGCCTCCTGTGGTACCCTCAAACCTGCTCCCCGAAAAGGTACCTCCCAAATCCTGCTCCCACCAAGACCCCCAGCCCCCTGTGGTACCCCCAAAGCCCTGGTCTATCAGGACCCCCAGACGCATCCCAAAGCCTGCTCCCCCAGGGATAAACCCGCAAGCCCCTGAGTACTTGCCTCCCTAAGAGCCCTCCCCTGAGCATGATGCCCCAAGGGATACCTCCCAGAACCCTCCCAGAGGCTGGCCCCCAGGAATGGTCCCCCAAACACCTCCCAAGAACACCCAGGACCCCCACAGAGCCCTCAGTACTCCAATGCAGAGCTCCTCCATAGGGATCCCAACAGCCCTGAATCCAGGGAGTCCCCAAACAACCCTCAATACACTGCAGACCTGGGGGCAGGGATGGTCGAGCAGAGGCTGCAGGTTGGGATTGAGGGGCACTGCAGAGCTGGGGGAAGCCCAGGGCTGGGTTAGCAGGGGCTGAGTGTCGGGATTAAGGGGTACTGGTAGACCTGGGAAGGGAGCCCAGGGCTGGGCTAGCAGGGGCACCCAGAAAGTCCCCAATATCCTGGCACCCCCCAACACCCACAGCCCCCCAGGATACAGCCCCCCTCACCTTGTTGTTGCGGATGAAACTCCTGGCGCTCAGTGGGTAGTTGAGGGGGATGGACAAAGGGCCCCGATCTGGGGCACTCTCTGTGCTCTTTTCCACCATGGCACCTGCAGGGAGCTCAGGGAAGGTCCGGGGGGTCAGCAGTAGACGCTTTCGCAGGGATGGAGAGCTGCTAGGGCTGCTCCGGGGGGAGGGGCTGCCTGTGCTGGGGGAAGACAGAGTGAGGGGGGCCCCATGTATTCCTCCAGACCCCCTCCCCATTCCTCCCAGAGCCCTTCACTTCCCTTCCCTTAGCCCTCCAGTGCCTCCCTTCATTCCCTGCTCCCCATGTCCACCTGTGGCACACTGTACCTCAAAATAGCACCCTGTAACTCCCAGTCATCATTCATATATAGTTGTGATATTTCATACAAAGCATGCCATGTATGATATCATATGAAAGGTCATGATCTGCTAAAACCCCTTGTTCTGTCCAAATAGGTATATTGTTAGTGTGTATGAAGTTATGAGATTGTGCTATATGGTTGTTATTGAAATATGTTCTAAGTTTGAGAGTCTGTACTATGTGGTGGTGACCCCAGCTCAGGAGGGTGTTAATCAACCATTAATCAGTTGGGGGGGGGTGTAATCAAGCGATTTACAATTCAACAACAGTTGTGCAAGCACCACACCAGGGGATCGCTCAACCCTGTGACTCAGCAAAGTGCACCAGGACCCATCTGGGCAAGTGTCTTCCAGGCACATGGACTGAGGATATAAAATAGGGAACAGAGGCATCATGCTTTGGCCTTTCTCCTCCCCTGGAAGCAACAAGGACCTGAGAAGACAAAGAACTTCAGGAGAGGAGACTGGTCCCAGGTTTAAGGGAGAAACCTATGTATTATGAATAAGGCAGTGAGCCTTTCATGGAGGTCACGGAAATCACAGATTCCTTGACTTTCCGGGACCTCTGGGACTTCCACAGCTGCTGCAGCTGGTGAGGCTGACACCAGGGTGGCCCGAGCAACTGGGGCAGCCCTGGGGCCAGCTGCACCAGCCGCTGCTCTGGTAGCCCCAAGCAACTGGTCCCAGGCGCTGCCCCAAGCAGTGGTCCGGGAGCAGCGGCAGTGCCCCAGGCTGCCCCTGCCAGGAGGAGAGGTACTGGTGGTGAGGCCACAGGCCACTCCCACCCCCAGGAGCAGCAGCGGTAGCAGGGCTTCAGACCGCCCCCCACCCCCAGGAGCAGCAGCGACGCTGGAGCACCCGCGCCCCAGCAGCAGCGTCGATTGGAGCGCTCTGCCACCCTCCCAGCACCTAACATTTAGTTAGGGGTATTTTTAGTAAAAGTCACGACAAGTCACTGGCCGTGACTTTTTGGTTATTGCCCATGACCTGTCTGTGACTTTTACTAAAAAGACCCCTGCCTAAATTGTAGCCTTAATTATGAACCGTAACATTCACTGGGGCGAGAAACTTGCTTGAAAATACTGCCACGTGTGCTAAGGTTTAAGATTTAGGTTATGTGCTTATTTTTATTTTCTTTGATAACTTTCTCTGTCCTTTTATGTCTACCACTTATAATCACTTAAAACTGATCATTCTGTAGTTAATAATCCTGTTTTACATTCTGCCTAAAACAACGTGTTTTGCTTGAGGTGCTTGGGAAACCTCAGCTTGGATACAAAAGTTGCTGGGTGTCCTCCCCATCTTGAGGGAGGGGTGGACTGGGTTATAAACATACTTCTGCCCAGGGCAGGACGGTACAGCTCGTGGGGGCGGGGGGGTTCGAGGAGCCAGAGGGAACTGGCTGGTGCCTTTCACTGCGCGATTCATGAAAGTTTCAGAGGCCTTCATGCAACCTAGCTGGGTGCACGGCTCCACCTGCTGTTGTGCTGAGTGATGGGGGGGACAGGGAGGTGGGTTGCTGCTTGTCACTAGCAAAGCACACTGAGAGACAGCCCAGGCTGGAGAGTGAAGGGGGCACAGCAATACCCCAATTCCAGATTGTACCCTGGGGATCCCATCACCCCCCGCCCCCAGCTCTAGACAGGGCTGTTCTTGGAGCTAGGGACTAGAATCAGGAAATGCTTCTCCCATGGGATGACATGACTCTGATTCCAGAGGGGGCACCTGGGGATGCCCAAAATGGGGGGACAGCTCAGAGCAGGAGAAGAGACCCCCAAGGACGCAGAGCCACAGGTGAGGGGAGCTCGTGGGTCTGATGGGGGGTGGTGCCAGCTGGAGGGGGGGACCTTGGGTCTGACAGGGGATAGTGCCAGCCGGGGGGCATGGCTGTGACAGTAGTGGTGACAGCTGGGAGGGGCCTGTGGGTCTGATGGGGGGTAGTGCCAGCCGGGGGGGATGGACTGTGGGTCTGATGAAGGGTAGTGCCAGCCCAGTGCAGTGGGACTGAGCTGGAGCCGACTTACCCATCTCACAAATGGCTCTTTGTTCTCAGCTCCATCTTGACTCCACTCCCCAGTGCAGCCAAATGGCTCCATTGCCCCTGTCCACCCCTAGCCCAACCTCAGCATGCAGAGCCCAGGGGAAAGAGCCAGAACTGCAGTGGCAGGGGCTGCAGGTTGGGAGTGAGGAGCACTGGCAGAGCTGGGGACACGGATGAGGCTGGCCAATGTTGTTGCCTCTAAAACTCCTCTCACCCTCCCCATCACATGCTCCCCCCCCCCCCCCATATCCCCTTGTGCTTGACACTTACTGACCACCTGGGACTCAGCCTAGTGCCAAGGACAGCATGGGGGGCCCTACTTCCTGGGCAGCTCCAGATCTGGTTGCTGTCACCTCCACCCCTCCTCGCAACATATGGCCAGGGCCAGCCTGACACTGCAACAGCTGCTGGGGGCCAGTGCATGAGGGGGAGGGGGCCTAGAACCTCCAGAACAGCCAGGGCAGGGGCAGCATGAGCCACCCACGCCTTCCCCCCAGCTGAGTTCAGGCCAAGCAGGAAGGGAGTCATGGCCAGCACTGGCCCCAATGCCCCAGTACAGTGTTATGGGGCACTGTGTGCAGGATATGTGTCTGGGGCTCCGGGGGGGTGTGTGTGTGTGTGTGCTGAGCTGTGGGGAGAACACCCCCTGCTGACCTCTCCACCTGTTGCAGCACAGGCCCCCTACCCCTGCTGAGCCCTGGCCCCCACTCCCTGGCCACCTACCAGGGTCCAGAAGGACCCGAGATTCCCCTGGCCACTGCTGTCAGCTGGGCCAAGCCTTTGGCTGTAGGACTCTGGTGGCTCCTGGGGGCCCAAAGTGACAGGGGTTCTGGGGCCCATCACATGCAGCAAGATGCTGCCAGTCCCAGCCCTGGGACATGGGGCCCCTGGCTCCAGGAGCATGGCTGGGCCAAGACCTGGCACCAACTGGCATTGGAGGCAGGTAAATACGGGGCAGATCCTGCTAGCTTGGCTGGGCTTGAGGGGCTGCCTGCCTGGCCAGTGACTGCCAGCAGCAACCTCCGGCCCTGTCTGATGTTGGGGGGAGCCCAGAGAGCATCCCTCAGCCCAAGCCTAGAACCTCAAGACCGTGGTAAGTCAGACCATGCAGGAAAGTTCTGCTTCCAGGGCCAGCGCTTGCATTTAGGCGGCGTAGGCAATCGCCTAGGGCGCCAGGATTATTGATGGGCGGCGTTTTGCCGGAAGGGGCAGTAGGCCACTCCGGTGGACCTACCGCAGTCGTGCCTGCGGAGGGTCCACTGGTCCGCGGCTCTGCTGCAGCTGCTGCAGTCGTGCCTGCGGACCGTCGGCTGCTCGTGCGGCTCCAGTGGACCTCCTGCAGGCACGACTACGGCAGCTCCACCGGAGCCGCGGGACCAGGGCGTGGGGCGGCAAAATTGCCGTGCGCCTAGGGCGCTAAAACCCCTAGCGCTGGTCCTGTCTGCCTCCCTGCTCTCCTGGAAATTCCCATTTGTGCACCCAGGGCTGCATGACCCGCCCCCAAGTCCTTTTCAGTGTCCCTGCTCCCCAGGACAGAGTCCTGCAGCCTGTGCGCGTGGCCGATGCTCTTTTTTCCTAGCTGGACAGTTACATGGACTCGTATTAAACAGTCACCACTCCCTCTCTGCCAGTGCCCCTCACTCTTGACCTGCAGCCCCTGCTATCCCAGCCCAGGTTCCCCCTACTTCCACCGATGCCCCTCTACTCAGCCCTGCCATCCTGGGGAGTGTCTCTAGGAGATAATTTGGGGGCACAGAGGGAAGGGGTAGATGGGCATCGCTTGTCTCAGAGCCCCTCGAGCCTGGGTTCTAACAGGCAGACACCGAGCCTGTTAAAGGGGCTGTGTCCCAGCTGGGGACAGAGACCCCTGAGTGCAGGGCCCTCTGCCCTCCCAGGAATCTCCAAGAGCACAGAGGAGTCAGGACAGACACTCAAGATGCCCAGGCCCCTCACCCACCATGGGAGGGCATCAGCCCTGCCCCGATTGCTGCCCCTTGGCGTGCCTGCAGAGGGATTTGGGGGTTGGTGAGACCTGGCCTGCCCTGTTCCTGCAGTGCCCGATGGGATTCTGGCATCCTAGCCATTGCGGGCTCCAGGCTCTCTGGGATCTGCCTGCTGCAGGCACCCATGGCCCTGGGCACTGCTTCACAAACAGATTCCTAGAACAGTGACTCTCAACCAGGGCCCCCTGGGGGGGCACAAACAGGTTTCAGGAGGATCCGCTAGACTGCTTCCTACCCCCTAACGCGGCCCTGGCTTGTATATACAGAAAACCAATTGTTATGGCACTGCTGGACAATGGAGATTCTATAGCATGGGGAGAGGTGTTAGCTGGAGGGCCTCAGAAAGAAAAAGGGGGAGAACCCCTGTCCTAGGGCAGCTCTGTGAGTTCGGACGGCTGGCGTCAAGCTGGGAGAGGGACCCAGGCGTCTGGCTCAGCTGAGTGCAGGGGAAGGTGCTACAGGTGCCGCTCTCTAGCCCTACCCAGACCCCCAGGGCTAGAGCAGATGCCAAAGGCCTGCGCCCAGCCCAAGATCCCCAGCCAGGAGCTCAGCGCAGGGCACCGGGCAGCACCGGGCTCAGGGCTGGGGACTCACTCGGCAGAGCCTGGGAACCTGCTAGGGAGCAGGAAGGAGGGTTCTGACTGCTGGGGGGCTTGGAACAGGGAGAGGAGAACAATAACAGCCCAGGAGAGAACCCAGGAGTCCTGGCTCCCGGCCCTCCCCCTCTAACCACTAGACCCCACTCCTCTCCCAGAGCCAGGGAGAACCCAGGAGTCCTGGCTCTCAGACACCCCTCCCCCCAATTCCAAAATACCAGAGCCCACTTTCTTAACCTCCATCCCTGCTCACCTCATCCTTCACTGCACACTCCCCGCTCACCCTAATCCCCCACTCACCCCACCCCCCGCTCACCCCACACTCCCCAATCCCCCACTCACCCCACCCCACTTCCCACCCCCATCCCCCACTCACCCCACCCCACTCACCGCCCCCATCCCCCCCGCTCAACCCACTCCCATCCCCCACTCACCCCGCTTATCCCACCCCTCATCCCCCTGCTCACCGCGCACTCCCAGCCCCCGCTCACCCCATCTCCCACCCCGGCGCCCCCTTACTCGAACATGGCCCGTGTCCCAGCCCGGCCGGCCGGCAGCCCTGCCTCCCCGCGGAGGAAGAGGAAGGAGACAGCGGCCTGGCGGCTTCTTCCCCTCCCCCTCTTCACGCTCCGCCCGCTGCACGAAGGAAGGCGGGTGGGGGTGGGCGCCAGGACGCCTGGGTTCTCTCTCTGGCTCTGGAAGCGCCCCCGTCCCCTTGGAAAGCAGGGGAGGCTTCCAGGAGAACCCCTCAAACCTACTCCAGCCTCCCGGGTGGCAGCCTCCCACCCTCGCCCCACAACAAGCACAGGTGTCACTGGGGAGAGCAGCCCCCCCGAGCGACGCACCGACCCCCCTCACTGGCCCTCCGGCCACGCACCGAACCCCCCCGGCCACGAATCGAGCCCCCCTTCCCCCCCACAACAAGCACAGGTGTCACTGGGGAGAGAAGCAGCAGGCCTAGAGCCCCCCAGACACGCACGGAGCCCCATCGCAGGGAGGGGCTGCTCTTGGGGTCTGACTCTAGAGCACCCAGCAGGGAGTGGGGGGGTCCTCTGGGCCAGGTGCTGCACACACTCTAGGGGCTCTGCTCCCTGCCACCCCTGAGGCGCTGGGTTGGGGGTGGGGTGCACAGCCCTGGGGAAGGCAGGCAAAGGAAGCACCTAGCCCAGATCAGATTGGCCATGGGGCTCCCCCAGCCGCTGGCACCAGCTTGGCCTCAGCACAGCCCTGCTCCGGGAACGATGCCCCCAGAGCCGGGGAGGCCAGATGAGAGATGCCCCTGGAGCCGGGGAGGCCAGAGAGCAGGGCTTGGATCCAGCAGCACAAGCACACCCAGCTCATGGCACACACCATGTCTATCTCCACACCCCCATCCCCTACCACCGCCAGCCCTGCGCCCTCACCCCCTGCCACTGTCAGCCCCATGCCCTCAACCCTGCTGTTCCCAGTCCTGCGTTCTCACCCCTTGTCACTCCTCAGCTGCACGCCCTCAACCCTGGCGCCCCCGGTACCGCTGCCCCCAGTTCTGCATGCTCAACCCCTGCCACCGCCAGCCCTGCACCCACAACCCCACCACCCCTAGTCCTGTGCCCTCACCCTCTGTCACTACCAGCCCTGTGTCCTCACCCCGTGCCACCCCTCAGCCGTATACCCTCAACCCTGCCACTCCCAGTCCTGTCCCCTCACCCTGACACCGCCAGCCCTGCGCCCCCAACCCCTCTGCCCCCAGTGCTGCAACCTCATCCTCTTCACCACCAGCCCTGTGCCCTCAACCCGGCCACCCCCAGTCCTGCATCCTCACCCCCTGCCACCCCTCAGCCCCATGCCCTCACCCCTGCTGCCCCCAGTCATGCACACTCACCCTCTGCTATCCCCAGATGCCAGCCCTGCTGCCCTCAACTCCACTGCCCCCTGTCCTGCATCCTCACCTCCCCCAGCCTTGTGCCGTCACTCCCCACCAGCCCCATACCCTCAATCCCACCAACCTGAGCCTTCACTCTCATCGTGCCCAGTTCACTTTGTCCCCTGCTGCACTCAGCTCCTGCTGCCCCCAGCTACAGTGTGGGCCGGGAGGTCAGTACAGAGCGACTCCCAGGCCAGAGGGGATCCTTGTCACCATCGTGGCTGCCCCCTGTGTCACATGGGGGGCACATGATGCTGGCCAGGGGAAGAGGCCACAGCTGAAGTAGGACAAACCCAAACCCAGCGGGGCCTAGTCTGCCCCAGGGAGGATCTGCTGTCGTGCCTGGACTGGAGCCCCCACAGACCCATCCTGGAGTGTCCCAGCAGGACAGCGCCAGTGCCCCCAGCTCAACCACGTCCCTGGGGCCCTGGCCTCTAGCAGCAAAGCCCCCAGGGCTGGCAACACTTCCACCACATGGCTCTTCAGCTGGCACCACTCTTCCAGGCAGGGGTGGAAACAATCAGTTCCAGACTAGGAAGTATGGTGCAGGCCAGTGGCTGGCAGCGTGGCTGCTGCCTGAGTAGGTGCCTGGGTAAGACAGCTGCTGGGAGCAGCCAATGCACCCCCAGTGAAGCTGGTACCCACACCTCAAAGGGAGAACACAGCCATGCCATGTGGGGCTCTGGCCGGGATGGCACTGTGGGAAACCAACATCCCCCAGCACAACCCACGCCCAGGGAGGCAGCCCCTGGCCCCATCTCAGCTAGTGGCAACACACCTGCTGAACAGCCATCCTGCCAACGGGCAGAGAGGCTCACCACATTCACATGCTGCCACGCAGCCCACACTCACACTGTGTCCAGGAGTCACAGGTCTGGTGCTCTGGAACTGTTCTAAGTGAAGCCAGACCAGACTCTGGTGCAGCATCTCCCTGTCAGGGTGCTCTTACTCCAGGGCAAGAAGCTTCTGCAGCTTCGGTGCTTCCTGGGTCAGACCTTGGAGCATCCAGCCCCCTAGTAACCCTGTGAGCTCCCTGCAGTGAGTCCACCCCACTAGGACACCTGGGTGAGCCTCACATGTCCCCAAATGGACCATGCAGCCAGCTCCGCAGTCACAGGGCCTCAGCCAGCGTGTGACACAGAAGGTTTATTAGTCAACCGAACACAGCATAGAACAGAGCTTGTTAGCACAGAGAGCAGGAACTTTCAGCAAAGTCCATCTTGGGGAACGGCATCTAGGGCCCTGGTGCCCTTTCCCCTGAGTCCCAGAACAGGAAACTGACATTCCAGCTACCTCGCCCCCATCAGGACCATCGCCCCTCCTCCTTCCTTTGTCTCATTCCCTGGCCAGCAGGTCACCTGGTCTCCTTGTTCTCCAACACCTCCAGCTGATTCTGGCAGAGGAGGGGACCCAGCCAACAGTTGCCAGGCCATACTATGGGCTGTTCTCTGCAGCCCATCAGCAATCAGACCTGCCCTCTAGGGGTCCTTGTAATGATCACACACACGCGTCCCACCACCTAGATACTTGGGTAATACATAGGGGAAACCGAGGCACACCTCAGTATTCAGGGAAAACATCAACAACATTCCCACTTCGTCACACAGTGACACGCTGAACCACCACCATGCCAACACGCAGAGGGGCCCTGCACACATACACATGCTGCCATGCATACTGTGTCCAGAGGCTCTCCGCACACACCCTGACACACTCTCATTAACACACTAAAACCCAGTTCAGGTCTCTGGGTGCCCAGCCTGTCCAGCCAGCGTGTCCCCAGTGCTTAGCTGGGAGTAGGGTGACCAGATGTCCTGATTTTATAAAGACAGGTCTGATTTTTGGGTCTTTTTCATATATAGATTCCTATTACCCCCCACCCCCTGTCCTGATTTTTCACACTTGCTGTCTGGTCACCCTAGAAGTGAGGGGGTGAGCGATGCCCCTGTGCTGCCTGTGGGACCCAATTCTATCCCATGGCACAAGCCCCTCCCCCAGGCTGGCTGCCTCCCACTGGCCACCACCAACTCAGGGTCACACATCTCACAGCAGCAAGGGATCTGCTGATGGCATTGATCCATGTGGGGCAGCTTGCCCAGCACTGGGATGCAGCCACCTCTGGGGCGGGCCAGCTGGGGAACAGCAGCATGACACTAACTCAGGGTGGGAGGGAACAAGAATGCCATACATAATACAAATAACACTAAGGACTGGCCAGCCTGGCAGGCCCTGCTGCAAGCTGGGAGTGCTGGTCTGAGGTGCCAGGGAAACACCTGCACCTGGGAAAGAGCCCATGGGTGCCAGTGAGTGAATTAGCCTCTCACTCAAAGTGGGTCAGACAGCACAGCACTGGGGCCAACTCCAAGAGCCAGAGGACAGTGCCCCTTACTGAGAGCCCTGCCCTGTTCCCTGCAGCACAGCGCCCCCTACTGAGAGCCCCCTACCCTGTTCCCTGCATCACAGCTACCCCAGTGAGCCCCCTACCCTGTTCCCTGCAGCACAGCACCCCCTGCTGAGAGACCTGCCCTATTCCCTGCAGCACAGCGCCTCCTACTGAGAGCTCCCACCCTGTTCCCTGCAGCACAGCGCCCCCTAAGAGCCCCCGCCCTGTTCCCTCCAGCACAGTGCCCCCTACTGAGAGCCCCCACCATGTTCCCTGCAGCACAGTGCCCCCTACTGAGAACCCCTGCCCTGTTCCCTCCAGCACAGCACCTCCTACTGAGCCCTGCCCTGTTCCCTGCAGCACAGCTCCCTCAGTGACCTCCCACTCCATTCCCTACAGCACAGTGCCCCACGGAGCCCCCTGCCCCACCCCCTGCATGTTCCAGAGCCCCAATCTGCTTGCCCCAGGGAACAGAGCAGAGGGGACAATTCCCCCGAGCTCCCTTCAACCCCCACCCCACCCTGGAAATAGACCGAAGGGGATGACTTTCCACTCGGGGAATAGACTGGAGAGGATGATTCTCCCCGCACCCCAGGGAATAGACTGGAGGGGATGATCCCTCCCCAGCCCCAGGCAATGGGGTTGGTCTGGAGCTGTTGGGACATCTCAGTCTACTATCTCTCACCTTTCAGTCCCTGAAGAGACTGTGATTCAATGTGTCCTCACCCAATGGTCTCTGGATCCATTTTCCCTCCCCAGGTCCTGGCAGGAGGCACCCGGGGCAACGGTAGCTGGACATGTCCTAGGCGCCTCATCCACTGCCCAGCAGGGAGTGAGCGGAGCCTGTGTTTGCTCTGCAATACAATCAACCCATCGGCAAACACCTCCTGAGATTACCCAACCCTTATCAGCCTGGCACGAGTGGCACATACTGGGCTGGCACTGGCCCAGCCACACCCAGCTCCAAGGGCACGGTGCCAAGGCACCCGGCTCTCTGCAGACACCGCAGGGAGAGACCCAGTCAGGCCATGCAGGGGAAAGTCCCAGTGGTCCATTTCCCATCCCTTGAGCCAGCCAGTCCCCTGTCATGGGGCCAGATGACAGCCGGTGCCCCCTATAGGGGACAGGTCCTGTGCCTCTTTCCCTGTCCTCCAAACCAGCCAGGCCCCTGCCATGGGGTTGGATCGGAGCTGGCACTCACAAGGGCTTAGTCTGTATGTTTTCCTCATGCCCTCCATCCCATCGGACCTCAAAGCACCCTCTGGCCCATGCACACAGATGCAGGCACCTCTGGAGGAGGGGACATCCCCTCAAGTCCCCTGGCATCAGCTGCCCCCATCAGATGCCACATGTCCAGCCCTGAGCTGGAAACCCTGACACTCTTACACATGGGGGAGGCGAGCATGGGGCTAGGGACTCCAAGCCCCCTCAAGAGCTGGGGCTGCTGCATGATTACTGGCCTCCACGGTCCCTGCCCAGGTGCTATCAGGCCAGGGCCCGAGCGGGTCTGGGGACCTAACCAGCAGAGGCCTGTTTGCCATAGGCACCATTGTGGTGACACTCCTGTCGTCCTATGAACAGTCCAAGCAGCTGCCACCCCCAGGCTCTGAGGAACAGGAATCAGCTCCCTGCTGGGCTGACAGGGGTTCCTTGGCTCCCCACATCTGCCCCATGTGCCCCACCCACCCACCATGGCAAAGTCGTGACCACAGCTCAGGTGCTAAGTGGCTCAGGGGTCCTCCTGGGGGCACCAGCAACCCACCAGCACTTCAGCTACAAGCACAGCAACCTGCCTGGCTTCATGCCAGCACCAACCCACACCTGCTGCTCTGCACCTGCCTCTCTGCTCCCCAGGCAGCCCCCTGCCCAGCTGCCAACCCTACCCCCACCACTTCAACAGCAAGGAGCTTGTCCAGAAGGGTGAGGCAGAATGGGGAGGGGCACAGGGGAACCTGTGGGGTGGGCTGGGCTGGGGGAATTCAGGGGAGCCACTAGGCAGCGTGGGGCAGGCAAGGGGGAGCCTGTGAGGGTGGGCTGGGGGCCAGTCAGGTGGGGGGAACTTGTGGAGGTGGGCTGGGCTGAGGGAGTGCGGGGGAGCTGCTGGGCTGGGTGGGGCAGGCAGGAGGGCACAGGGGAGCCTGTGGGGTGGGCTGATGGGGGTGGCATATAGGGGGGCATAGGGGAGCCTGTGGGTAGCCAGTTTTTAATTCAATCAGTGAGGCCCATGTTAATTTTGTACCTTTCTATTTTTTTAATGTAACTCTACTGCTGCACTGTGTGAAATGCCAGGTCAGGCCTTCAGCCCCTGCTGGGCTTTCCCTGTTGCTGCAACCATGTCTGCAGTTCAGCCCTAGACCCAGGCTGGGCAGGGCAGGGGAGCGCAGCGCAGAGCCAGTGTCCGGGAATGAGGGACCAGCCGATAGGCACCCCTCCCCCCGGGTAGCAGGCCAAAAGCCTGGCGTTAGCATAACCAGAGGTGGGGAGTTTGCATTGCCCACTCCAACCCCCCCATAATCCCCTGCCCATGGGCAGCACATTAACCACCACTTCAGGTAGGCTGGCCTGCACCCCTTCTGCCCAAGGCCCTGACGTTCTCCCAGCCCTTCTGCTCCACTTCCCCACTAGAGCCCAGACCTCCTCCCACTGTGGCGCCAGGCTTCCTGACGCCGGCCTGGGCCACCCAAGTGCTCCCAGACAGTGTGAGGTGTGAGCACTGGCCTTAGCAACCCCGAGTCCCTGGCCACAGGCCAGCCCACCCTAGCTGCAGCCCATCCCCAGCCCAGGCCACAGGAAAAGAGTGGGAAGCAGGAGGGGGCCTGGGGTGGAGTGTGGGCAGGGTCACACCTGGCAGTCTGGGTCCCCTGGTCTGTGATACCCACTGCCCATGCCCTGCCCCTGCATTGTCCCCAAAGTCCAGTCTTGTTGGGCACATTTCTAGGCTTGTCTTGTGAGCTGCCCAGCCTCACACCACATCCCTCCCAGCAAGGGGACCCACAACAACACAAGAGCACTGCATTCAATACAATGGACCCCAAAGTAGCCATGGGGTGTCACTGCGGCTCCAGAAGCAAGACACTCTGTACAGCCCCCGAACTGCCCCACCGACTCCAATCCCTCTCAAAAGGCCCCCAAAGGCAGTGGGGGTGGACCATTCAACCCCCTTGTTATTCTGTCCATCAGTCAGGCCCAGAGGTGCTGGAACCAGGGATGCTGCTGGGCTTGAAACGGTTTCCATCATATATAGGGTTTACAGTTTGGTTCAATGACTGCCTCCCCACTATACAAACTGTTCCAGGACCCCAGTCAGGCCTGATTTCCAACAGATCAATTTTGTTCCATTCATTCCTGATTCCATCCTGCAATGTGCCAGGCATGATCTTAAGGCATCCTTGGATCTGAGGGGCCAAGAGCCCTCTGGGCTCAGCTGACCCAGACTGTCTAATTCCTACTGACTGTCACAGACAGCTACACACACGGGCTGCTCCCCATCTGCAGCCCTCCACAGATGTGCAAAGCAGCAGGATCCAGCTGGTACAATAGCAAAGTGCCTGGGATGTGCTGGCCTGCCGTCATCAGGGCTTCTACTGTGGCTTGTCTGGTCCCACCAGGTCTGTGCCGGCTCATGGCCACTCAATCTGTGTGTTTCACAGATGGTGCTGAGCAACAAGGCAGCACCCAGACTTCAGAGGCTGCGAGACAACTGGAGTCATGCATTTCTCATGGCCCCTGCTATGGCCCTCGCATCACCCTACAGTGAGACCCGCTGGGAAAGCCCCATCCACCTGCAGCATCTGATCCTGCTAACAACGCCACCAGTGGAGAGTTCAGCCATGCTGGGACAACCTTTGGGGGAGAGTCACGGCATAGGACAGCATCTCATGCACCCCATAAAAGCTGCTCTTTTTTGATTGAAGTTGGCTTGGCAGGCATGAGAGAGGAACACAAAGCTCTGCCCTCCACAAAACACTTCAGGAAAAGGATTTAACCAGAGTGCATATTTCTGGCCACTCTGCTCCCAGTGTCTTCCCCCAACCCCACCCCGGTAGAACCAGTGCACACACCTGCCTTATAAAGATCTGGTTCCCCAGTCAGTGAAAGTAAATTATACCACCTGACTTAGGCAGCCAATTACATGCCCCAATCAGCAAATAAAGGCCCCTAACATTCTGGGCAAAGCAAATGTATTTATTCCAGCTACAAGGGAAGAGTTTCCCAGACCAAACCAGTCAGAGGATGTCAGGGTGGGGCCAAAAGCAGTTTGCAGGCTGGCCAAGAGGCGCATCCATAATGGACAGCTTGACCAGCTCTTGGGTGAAGAGAAGTCTGAGGTTTCGGCCACACCGTAGAGCAGCAGTTTCACCGTGTCTCTGTGGGTCACAACAGAGAATACCAGATTCAGGACAAACTACTGAGAAATAGGGCAAACACTCCCCCAGAACTGGTGTTATTCTTCCATAATATATACTAAGCCAGCAACAAAAGTAAACTTCTGTCTCACCACACTGGCTAACAAGAAGTCAGAACTGCAGCCTCCTTAGATATTCCAGTCCTGGATTCAACACCCAGACACTAGATTTAATTATGAGTGATTACTTAAAACCAATTTAATCAAACAAAGGGTTCTTCTGATCCCAAAGGACCAGACACATACCCAGGTCAATATAAAATGTAGATCTTACCCAATAATTATGCTGTTGCCAATCCTTTAGTATCTAATACCTAAAGATTTATTTATAAGCAGGGCCGGTGCAAGGAAGTTTCATGCCCTAGGCGAAACTTCCACCTTGCGCCACCCCCCAACCCTGCCCCCCGCGGCAGCTAATGCAGCCTCCCACCCGGGGATCCCCCCCCCACGGCTGCTAACCCCACCTGGGGAGACTCCCCCCATTCCCCCGCAGCAGCTAACCCCGCCAGGGGTCTCACGGCAGCTAACCCCACCTGGGGAGCCCGCCCCAGCTCACCTCGGCTCTGTCTCCTCCGCTGAGGATGCCGGCGCCGCTCTAATTCTCCTCCTCTCCCAGGCTTGTGGCACCATTGGAGGAGACTTAGAGCGGGGGCTGTGTGCTCAGCAGAGGAGGCAGAGTGGAGGTGATCTGGGGTGGGGAGTGGTTCCCCTGTACGCCCCTCTCCCTCGTAACTGCGGGTGGTCCTTCCCATGCCCTCCCGCACCCCAGCTCACCTCCACTCCACCTCCTCGCGTGAGTGGGATTTTAGGTGCCCTCAACCACTAGGCACCCTAGGCAGCCGCCTAGTTTGCCTAAATAGTTGCACAGGCCCTGTTTATAAGATAAAAGAAAGACATGAGAGTTAAACCTGGTTAAAAGAATCAAACACCTATGTAAGCAGAATCAGAATGAGCTCTACCCTGACATCTGGTGGTGAGCTGTGGAAAAGGACTTCAGAGGGCTGATCTCGTTTGCATGGACACACCCTCCCTGCCTAGCATGTTGGGACTGCCTGCCCAAATGATCACTTTGGCTGCTGTGGGATCCTCAGTCTCTTTGTTATTGGGCCAGGAGTAATACAGTGTTGTTATCCTGGTTATGTGAATCAAGGACAGTAGAACTGTACTTGGCATTTGCTGATGAAGGAACTCACCCTTACTGTAGTGAGACTCACTAGGCAAAGGCCATGGATTCCAGCCCTCAGTGAACTAAGGCCTGGTCTACACTATGTGTTTAAATGGGTTTAAACAGTGTTAAATGGATTTAATACTGCACCTGTCCACACTGCACTGCTCTTTATATCAATTTACAGGCCTCTTTAAATTGATTTCTGTACTCCTACAAAATGAGAGGAGTAATGCTAGAATTGATATTACTATATCAGATTAGGGTTAGTGTAGATGCAAATTGACATTATTAGCCTCATTATTTTACAGTAGTTACCCACAGTGCACTGCTCCAGAAATCGATGCTAGCCTCGGACCATGGATGCACACCACCGAATTAATGTGCCTAGTGTGGACGCGCACAATTGACTTTATAATATGTTTTATAAAATCGGTTTAAGCTAATTCGAATTTATCCTGTAGTGTAGACGTTGCCTGAGAGTGGGTGAGCATGAGTTTTTGTGAGTGAGTGGTGCTTGCTATTCAGATGTACCAGCTGTGCATATATCTCTTTCTGGATTCATAGATTCTAGAGCTGGAAGAGATTTTGAGGGATCATTGAGTTCAGTCCCTTGCTCTCATGGCAAGCAGACCTTCCCTGATAGACATTTATCTAATGTATTAAATAGCTTCAGAGATGAGATTCTATAACTTTGCTAGGTAATTTACTCCAGTGTTTAACCTCCCTAGGCAGTTTATTCCAATGTTTACCTGCCCTGACAGCCCATTGCTTTTTGTTCTATCTTTAGAGGCTAAGGTGAATAAGTTTTCTGCCTCCTCCTTATGACACCCTTTTAGATACCAGCTGCCCACGTACTCCACCCTTCTCATCACTGATATGTACATTCTTCACACTAACATCTGTCCATATTTCACTGTTATGTACAGATATCGTTAGTTAAAATGTGATGTATACAACCCAAAAAAAAAACCCTAACTAAGTTCTGGGCTCAATTATTCTGGACCACTGAGCCCATACTGTTTCGTGATTGGAGGTGAGGGCTCTGTATGTCTGCGTCTCTGTGTACTCATTGGTACATCTTGAAGTAAATTAACTACCATATTTTATATAACAAATTCCCACATTTTTTAAGCTTTGTCTGAGTAGCCTGTTATGAAAATGCAATAAATAAAATACTTAATAAATAAAATCCCCCATTTCACAATTTCTCCTGTGTATCCCCCAGAGATGTGTCATGAACCACAGTTTGGGAACCTCTACCTTAGAGTTTTGCTAATGATGCCAAAGCCCTTAGGATGTGTGACAGATCTTGGGGTGTCTGGTTATCTCCCCCTCAGCTTGGAGCTCTCTTATGCAGTCCTGCTGGCTCTTCTTCTCCAGCGTCTCTTGCCTCCCTCAGCTTCCCCTCCACGGCTCCTACTGCCTTGCTCCCAATCCTGGTGGCCTCCTCCTGCATCTTGCCCTCCAGCTGCTGAATGTTCTCCTGGCAGGTGCGTGGTTCATCCTTCAGCAGCAGGTCTGCCTCCAGCCTCTGCCACCTGGTGCTGCCACTCCAGCTGCTCCACTCTCACCCACCCTCCTAGTGCAAAAGAAGATGGAACATAGTGAATAAATAACAACACTGGGAGCCAGGGCTGCAGGGACCAGGCTGTGAGGAGACCACCCTTGGGGAAAGCTGGTGGCCGGGAGCCAGTGAAGGAGGAAGAGAAACATATGAACTCACTGTACTCCCCAAAGGCAAAAGCATTCACTGACTCCAGCCTGGCTGTGTGAGCCCTTCCCCTGCCCCCTCAGCTCACTGGGAACCCTCCAAGGCGGTGGAGGGATGAAGAGGACAAGCTGTGTCAGACTCTTCACTTGGCGCACAGCAGAGCCAAAATCCTCTCCTTGGGGCAGAATGTTTGGACTGTGGACTTCAACTACCCACACAGAAACTGCTCCAACGGCCCAACAGAGCAAAGTTTAGAGAAAATTTCTTGACACCTTAAGTGATTGTTTCTAGAAATGGCTAGTTCTCTGGCACCTAGATGGACAGCCTATTCTCCACTTAGTGATATACCAGAGCTAATCAAGACATGACAGCAACTAAGCTACTAACTGAATGTTTTGCTCTGGGAATTCTGCTTAGCTCTACTTTATTTTTCTTATATAAAGAGGATTTTTTGGTGAAGCGGACATCTGGGAGCTACCAGATGGTGCTATTAAAAATAATATCAGGGCTTGTCTACGTGGGAATGTTTTTCCAATATATCTAAAGGTTTTTTTGTTTTTGTTTTTTGGTAAAGGCTGCCTTGTATCCATACACAAAAGGTTATTTCTTTTTTTAATTTTCTGGGGAGAGAGCATTCTGGGGATGTGGCCCAGAGCCATGCCAAAGCCACTGAGCTGCAGCAGAATTGATAAACACAAGATCTCTGCTAATACTCCCAGGACATGTCAGGGGCTGGAACAGATTCTATTCGGAAGCCACCACAGACCCTGGTTTGCCCAAAGCATTGGAAACCTCCCAGCCCACTATGGACCCCGACCAGGGGAGACATCCCTTAGCATCCAGGAGCAATGTGGCCTGCCTGGGGCCAGAGGAGTTCTACTGGGGGGCCTGTGCCCCTGCTTGCCCTCCTTGTGCATGCCCCTGCCTCCAGCCCTGAGATACATTTATAGTGAAAACAGGGAGCCAGGGAACAGCGCTTGTGCGTGCGATGGAGCCTGGGCAGTGCTGCGACAGGTGGTAGGGGTCCCAGGATCTCTGTGCTCAGGCGCTGGCCCTTGGTCTGCTGCTCCAATCTGTCTGGCTGCACTCTGGGTTTCTCCCGCCCTTGCTGGCACTGTGCTCTGTGGCTGTGTGCATGTGTTTGGATCACATCTCTCCTGTCCCAGGGTTCTTGCTGGGCTCCACGATACAAGCTCAGACCAAGGGCATTTGGCTGTGGCACGTGTCCTGCTCAGAACTCTGCCTACAGCCTCGTCTAGCTGGACACCGAAGGTCTGGGCACATGGACAAGGTCAGCTGGCTGCTGCTGTGCTGCCAGGTCTGCACTGGGCTCCTCACTGCAATGCACCATTTACATCCAGGAAGGGTGAGCATGAGTGCTGCCAGGCAGGCCAGGACCCTGTACCCCACTTTGGAGTCGCTTTGCAGTGGAGCAAATGACTGCCCAGTGCCTCAAGCCTAGTACTGTCTGCTCCGGGAGCTGCTCTGTGATGGGGGGCCAAGCTGTTATCCCCCTCCCCCACCTGTTCTTAGCATGAGGAGCCTTGTCTGTGGCTACCTGGCGTGAGCTCCCACCTCCACCAGCCAAAGGCAATTCAAGCCCTCTCCTCTCAGCCTATGAAGGCCCTGCCCTGCTGTCTCTGTAAAGGGCATTGAGCTCCCCAGTCCCTGAGCCTCCAAGCATCCCCCTGGAACACCCACCCCTGGTCCACTGCACAATCCCAGCAGTCACCAATGTGCTGCTCCCAAAGGACCAGGACATTCCAGCCTAGCAGCCACACCTCAGGTCACTGCTCTGCATAACACCCAGCTGGAACCACTT
The DNA here is from genome assembly GCA_026122505.1 of Aldabrachelys gigantea. Classification (NCBI taxonomy): domain Eukaryota; kingdom Metazoa; phylum Chordata; order Testudines; family Testudinidae; genus Aldabrachelys; species Aldabrachelys gigantea. The sequence continues at coordinate 66,576,820 of CM047489.1, forward strand.
TTGGAAGGGCATGTTTTGAGCAGTATATTTATGCAACTGCTATAGAACATATTGGCACACAAAGGGCCATTTTCCTTGGTGGGAAAAACATCTCTTATGTCACTTAAAAATTTACGTTCTCCACAAGAATCTGGTGAGCTAGACATAGATTCTGAAGGGACATTGACAGGCAATAGGAGTTAGACTCTTAAGTGCCTAAATCCCTCTTGAAAATGAGACTTAGGTTCCTAAATCTGTTAGATGTTGCAGTGTTGAGCACAGCCACACCCTTACAAAGCAGGGTCTGGGTTCTGAACACCGTTTTTAAAAACGGAACAGTACAAGTTTCAGCTAAAAAACCAGCTAGAACAGTGGTCTCCAACCTTTTTAAGCACGAGATCACTTTTTGAATTTAAGTGCAACCCAGGATCTACTTCAAAGAAAATGTACAAATCACAGTATTCACACAAACACCCTTGCCTTGCCCCTTCCGAGGCCCCGCCCCTGCTCTGGCCCTTTTCCAAGGCTCCGCCCTACTCTCTCCATCCCCCCTCCCTCCATCGCTCGCTCTCCCCCACTCACTCATTTTCACTCTGCTGGGATAGGGGTTGGGATGAGGGAGTGGGTGCAGGCTGAGGGGTTCAGAGTGTGAGAGGCAGAACATTGGGGTGCAGGATGGAGTGTGGGGTCCTGGCTGTGGCCAGGAGCCACTTACCTCAGGCAGCTCCCAGACGGTGATGCAGCAGGGCTAAGGCAGACTCCCTGCCTGTCCTGGCCTCACGCCACTCCCGGAAGGAGCCAGCATGTACAGCAGCAGCTCCTGGGGTTTCCTGTTTCTGGCCGATGGGAGCTGAGTGGGCAATGCCTGCAGACCAGGGCAGAGCGCAGAGATCTCCTGCCCCTCTCCCCAGGAGCTGCTGCAGGACATGCCAGCTGCTTCCGGAAGTGGCCTGGGGCCAGGGCAGGCCACCACTGGACTGTTAGCAACCAATCTCCTGGTTTGACTTCAGGAGGGTTAGCAGCCACTGTGACTGAGATCACCTGTGAGAGGCTCCACGATCAACCTGTGAGAGGCTCCGCGATCTACTGGTTGGTGGCCATGGAACTAGAAGAGCGTACAGTATTTCTGAATTTTGGCAAGCCTGAAACACCTGTCTGTAACTTCTTGTTCTGGTAATTTTCTGATGGAGGCTCCCAGATATCAGTTTGTTTCTGGAGTAAAACCCCCAGATTGAAGGGAATGCCCATTGAACATTGCATAGAGCGAGCTGTGGTGTTTCCTCTGTCGTCTAGAACCCCCAAAGACAAATGTGCCAAAATCTGAAAACAAGCTTGGCCCATGAACCCAGCCTGGGAAGGAGGTCAGCACTGCTCATGGAACCCAGACAAAATGAGGGATCTGTGTTTCTGCTTGTCAAGGCATCATACCAGCAGGAACAGGGTGTCTGTAACAAGCTGCAGTGTGGTAACGTGGGCACGCCGCACTGGACTGCCAGAGTGCCCAACAGCACATGAAGGACATGCCAGATGAAGCCTTTGGCACCTACAGCTAGGGGCCACTGGACCAGCCCTGTGCTTGGGAAGAGTCAGGCAGGCAGCTGTCCTGGAACATGTGAGATGGCTCATTTCACAGAACTGAGCATGGTGGGGAGTGAACAGCCGTATCATTCCCCTTCTTGCTGGGGCTGATGGTGCCTGCCATGCGTGAACGACACCTGGCCTTTGGCGCTCACCTGCATTGAGCTTTTATCTTGGACAGCTGATCAACGTGCTTCTTCATTATCTCCCCTTCCACCTCTACCACTGTTGGGTTCATCCCCCTTTGTCCATGTCTCCCTCCCCTGTACGTTTCTACCCCTGCTGTCTGCCCAAGGCAGGAAATCGCTCACTGTTCATTATCTTTTCTGAGTGCTCCCAGCAAGTCTAGTCTGAGTAAATCCAATCTAGTTGGTAATTGACACCTTCAGGAGACCCAGCTTTGCAGGAGGTTTCGGACTGGCAGACTCTGCGGCGACATCTGTGAGACCAGGATCTTCATGCTGCAGTGTGGCTGGGGCCTCCATGGTTTTGCTCGTTTCTGTGTCTGCACATAGTGCTCTGCCAGCAGGGCTGTCCCTAGGGGGGTGCTGGGCCAGGACATAGGTACCGAGTTTCTATCTGCAAGGGGGAGCTCTCCGTCAGCTCTCCCCAGGCCCTGCCCCCACTCCACCCCTTCCCCCAAGGCCCCACCCCTGCCCCACATCTTCCCTGTTCTGTTTTGCCCATTCCCGCAAGCACGCTGCATCCTCGCTTCTCCTCTCTCCCCAGTGCCTACAAACAGCTGATCGGCAGTAGGCGCTGGGAGGAAGGGATGGGGAGGTGCTGATCAGCAGGGCCTGCCACCGGGCAGGAGGTGCTGCAGGGAGAGGGAGGTTGGTAGGGTGGTTCCTCCTCGCCGCCCGCCCGCCTCCTCATGAAGCGCAGGGCCGCCCAAAGCATGGGCCCTGGAGCAATCACCGCTATTTGCCATATCCTAGTGACAGCTCTGTCTGCCAGGCCATTGGGTGATGGGTGGCCAATCTAGCAGGTTTCACACAGTTTGGCTGTAGAAATGTCTGAAAATCCTCAGCCACACTTTGTGGGCAGGTGTCTGAACCGAGTGCCTCAGCAAGCCACAGACAGCACAACGTAAGGGCCTGCACTGGTGGTGTTTGACCAGCAATGGTTGTTGCCATGTGCAGCACCTGGCGTATTTTTTTTTGCAAGTCCTCATGCTGCTGTTTCCAAAGCTTTGCAGCCCCTTCCTCTGGTGACATGGTGCTCGTTCCGGGCTGTTTCACACCGGCTACTTTCCACTGCAATATCATGGTCTAAAGCCAGCCACTAAAATCAACTTTGGGCCCATTTGTCACTGTCCTGCCCACGGTGCTGCTCATGGAACTCTACCCACATCGCCCCCAGTGAGCTTTGTGGTGCGATAACTCCAGACCCTAAGGCACAAACGGAGTGGCAGGTTTATATAATTTTTGGTGGTGCCCAGAATGGGTCCAAGTCCTGTCCCCTCCCCACACCTATCTAAGGCTCTAGGAAGAAGTTTGGGGGGGATCTGGGAGGGAGTTTGGGTGCAGGCTCCAGACTGGGGCAGGGGGTTGGGGTGCAGGAGGGGGTTTGGGGTACAGGCTCTGGGAGGGAGTTTGGGTGTTGGGTATGGGCTCTGGCCTGGGGCAGGGGGTTGGGGTGCAGGAGGGGGTTTGGGTGCTGGGTGAAGACTCTGGGAGGGGGTTTGGGTGCTGGGTGTGGGCTCTGGGCTGCGACAGAGGGTTGGGGTATGGGAGGGGGTGTGAGGCATGGGGCTGGGCTAGGGATGAGGAGTTTGGAATGCAGCAGACAGGCTGCCCTGGGGCTGGAACAGGGTGCCAGAGAGGAGGACTCTCCCCCCCCTCCCCCCAGCCCTCTCCCCACTGGCAGCAGTGAGCCCCCGGGGAGAAGGGGAGGGGGAACCCCTCCCTGCCTCCCCCCAGCACAACACTCACCCACTAATCTTACACTGCAGCCCATGCACTGAACTCCACAGGTGAGACTCTTCCCTGTGTTTGTTATTCATCTGGCTGTCTCCACAGGCTCTCGGCAAGTGCAGGGTGCAGGCCTGGCCTTCCACAAGATAGGAACGGCCTTGTCGGACACAACTGGCCGTGGTGTGATGCCTTTTATCACACCTATGTCTGCACAACATACTCTTGGTATTCTTTCAGTTCCCCCTCTCCTCCCCTACCTGGGCTGTAGGACAGTGCACGGCCATCCAGATTCAGTTTGTACAGCCCAGTTCTGCCCACTGCAGGGCAGGGGGGTGGATTTCCTTCCTTTGCCATTAATGCCAAAGGGGAACAGATACTATCGAACATTACGGTGACCGGGAGAGGGCCAGCACCCAGTTGCCATTACTGCAAGTCTGTAAACATCCCTTGGTTCCCCTAATATTATCCTCGGAACTATTTCTGGAACCTGCCTCAGAGATCATGCCATGGCCCCTCTGCAGTCAATGACACATCATTTACCTTTCCGTTACCAGAGCAGGGGGAGGACAGCTCTGGTCATGTCCCAGCACAGGCCCCCACTGGGGGCCCTAAGCAGGAACATTTTGGGGGCCCCCAATAATAATAAAAGGTGAAGAGCACCAGCTTCTCTTTTGTGAAATGCTCCATTTCCCACCTCCCTCCTTCCAGGGACAACCAGCCTCTGAGCCGGATGCTTCCCCTGGCTCCTGCCTGTAGGCGCTGATGGTTTCCTCTGGGTGGGCCCTGCAGTGTGCTGTGGGGCCCTGTGACACGTCTGGCTGGTGTGCCACCTCTTACCACACTGCTTGCACTGCAGCTTATTACAGACACCCGGCTCCTGCCGGCTGGCATGATATCTCTTAACAGAGGAAACGTGGCTACCTCCATTTTTTTTGGATCCTGTGAGCAGTGTCCACCTCATCACCCCCAGGCCTTTGTTCCACGCCTGGCACCAGGGGCCTGACTCCTTTTCAAATTTCAGTGCATTTGGCTTTGTTGTTCAGACAGCAGAGCGGCCTTCACAACTCTTTCTAGGGCACAGAGCCAGAAGGACTCACCAGATCTTCTAGTCCAGTGGCTCTCAAACTTTTGTACTGGTGATCCCTTTCACATAGCAAGCCTCTGAGTGCGACCCACCCCCTTATCAATTAAAAACACTTTTTAATATATTTAACACCACTATAAATTCTGGAGGCAAAGCAGGGTTTGGAGTGGAGGCTGACAGCTTGCGACCCTCCCATGTAATAGCCTTGTGACCCCCTGAGGGGTCCTGACCCCCTGTTTGAGAACCCCTGTTCTAGTCTGACCACCTGTGTGTGTCAGCCCCAGGGGTGGCTCGTGGCCCTTCCTCCAGCAGACACCTAAGAGGGCAAAGTGTCAGAGACTCCATGACATCTGGTAGGGATTTCACTCTTGCTGGCAATTCTATATTGAAGGCACTCAAATGTTAGAGTGATGGGCTGCAGTACAGCAGAAAGTCAATGATGCAATACTCCTTGCCCTTCTCCTGGCACATCTCCTAATGCTCCTGTCAGCAGACCTCAGGAGGCAACCATGGAAAAGGGCATATATAAGAACAGTATTCATCCCATCCCTGCAACTGCCTTCCAGTGCCTTTGGCAGCAAGAATACTGCCCAAGGAATTATTTTGGGGAAAGTCTCTGGCCAGTGTTATATAGGAGGTCAGACTAGATGATTGTAATGGTCTCTTCTGTCCTTGGAATCTATGAAGATCTGACCCACCTGCCCCTCCCCCGTCCCCCCATTGACCAAATGTAAAACTAAGCAAGAAAAATCCCCATAGCCAATTGGTGTAATTTAGTGTAAACAGTCTGAATTACCTAAACATGCCTTTAGGTGTCACTACCGCTCCATGGGAAACTACCGCTTCGTGGGAAACAAACTCGGTGCATTACTCAAACTGGCCACCAGGTGTCACTGCTGTTCTATGGGAAACATAAGACCATAAGAATGGCCATACTGGGTCCGTCTAGCCCAGGAGTGGGCAAAGTTTTTGGCCCGAGGGCCACATTGCAAAACTGTATGGAGCGTCAGGTAGTGAAGGCTGTGCGTCCTCAACCAGCCTGGCCCCTGCCTCCTGTCCACCCCCTCCCACTTCCCACCCCCCTCAAAATCCCTGACCCATCCAATGCCCCTCATTCCTTGTCCCCTAACCGCTTCCTGGGACCCCACTCCCTACACAACCTCCTTTCTCCCTGTTCCCTGACTGCCCAGACCCCTATCCACACACCCCACCCCCTGACAGGCCCCCTGGGGCCCCATGCCTATCCAGCCCCTCCGTTCCCCATTCCCTGACCCTTATCCACATCCCCACTCCATGAGACTCCTGTTTATCCACCCCCCCATGTTCTATGTCCCCTGACCACCCCCAAGAACCTCCACCCCATCCAACCACCCCCTGCTCCCTGTCTCCTGATTACTCCTCAGGACCCTCCACCCCTTTGTCCTCACCTACAACCATTTCAGATTTAGGGTCAGCTTACACCTTCACGTCAGTGGCACTGCTATGGGTACCCACATGGCCCCACAGTATGCCAACATTTTTATGGCTGACTTAGAACAATGCTTCCTTAGCTCTCGTCCCCTAACTCTCGTCCCCTCTACCTGCGCTACACTGATGACATCTTCATCATATGGACTCATGGAAAGGAGGCCCTTGAAGGATTCCTCCTGGATTTCAACAATTTCCACCTCGCCATCAACCTCAGCCTGGACAGTCCACACAAGAGATCCACTTCCTGGACACTACAGTGCTAGTAAATGATGGTCACTGTAAACGGGTGCGCTTACCCCTGCAGCGCCTCCTGCTGGTCACTTCGGGAATTAGCTCAATATTCCAGCTCCGAGTGCCCTCTGCAGGCCAGTAATCCCGGCTGGCCCCCGTGTCACTCCCAGGACCCGGTGCCCATTTACATGGGGTTCTGCCCCCTGGCAGCAACCCCTTTTCCTTAGGGTTTCCCCTCCCTGGGAACCCCCAATCCTCTATCCCCCCTTTGCTTCAGTATTGGCTACTGCCAGTCATTGTCTAGCCCCATGCCCTGGGGCAGACTGCAGTATCTGCCACTCATCATCAGCAAAGGGGTTTGGACCTGCTGCCTTGGCCTACCCCTGGGTTGCACCCTGCAACCCCAGTACCTCTTGGCCTAATCCTAGGCCGCAGCCTGGGGCTTTCCAGGCAGGAGCTCCCCAGCTCCACACTAGGTACCTTGTCTAGTTCCCAGCAACCAGGCCCTTCTCCCTCTACAGCCAGAGGAAGACTCTTTCTGCTTCTGGCTCCCCTGGCCTTCTTATACAGCCTTGTTGCTCAGTTTGGGGCACGGCCCCCAGCTGCAGCCACTCCCGCCATCAGCCCAGGCTTCTGGCTCCAGCTAGGCCCCTTGCCAGGGCTGTTTTAACCCCCTCTCTCCCAGAGCAGGAGTCCACCCTGCTACAGTCACATAAACCCCACCCTATACCAGCAAACCTACTGATGCTATACTTACCTACATACCTCCAGCTTCCATCCAGGACACATCACATGATCCATAGTCTACAGCCAAGCCCTAAGATACAACCAAATTTGCTCCAACCCCTCAGACAGAAACAAACACCTACAAGATCTTTTTCAAGCATTCTTAAAACTAAAATACTGACTTGGGGAAGTGAGGAAACAGATTGACAGAGCGAGACAGGTACCCAGAAATCACCTACTACAGGACAGGCCCAACAAGGAAAATAACAGAACACCATTGGCCATTGTCACAGAGTCCCCAGGCAATGCTCTGGAACTGCTACCCACAAAGCCAGTCAGGACTTTGGGGAGCCTCCTCTCCCTTGGAGCAGACTCTCTTCAGGGCAAGAAGCTCACACGGCTTCACCTTCCTGGGTCTGACCTTGGAGCATTTAGCGTCCTCTGCCCCTCCATGCACTTCCCACAGCGAGTCCACCCAGGGTCCTGCACCCCCACTTCACAGTCAGATGTGACTTTCAGCCAGCCAGTAAAACAGGAAGATCACAGGAACACGGTCTAAAACAGAGCTTGTAGGTACAGAGAATGGGACCCCTCAGCCAGGTCCATTCTGGGGCCCAGTGAGCCAGACAACCCTCACTTCCCGTCCCCAGCCAGCTCCCAACTGAAACCCCCTCAAGCCCCTCCTTGCTGGGCTTTGTCTCTTTTCCAGGCCAGGAGGTCACCTGATCTCTTTGTTCTCCCACACCTTTAGCAGGGGGGAAGGTCATTAGTTGCCAGGAGACGGAGTGTCTGGCAGAAACTGAGGTACCCACACTGTATTCAGAGGAAACATTAAGAACAGTCCCACTTTGTCACAGCCATTGCATACAGCCCCCTGCTAAAAACTCTCCAGCACTTTATCAACAATCTACAACCTATCCTGGAAAATGATCCCTCACTCTCACAGACCTTGGGAGGCAGACCAGTCCTCCCTTACAGACAACCCCACAACTTGAAGCACATACTCACCAGGAACTACACACCACACCACAGAAACGACAACCCATGTGTGACGATGCGGTTCTGGCGGGACCCAACTGAGAGTGCCAATTCAGGACCAAGGATCAGAGGGGTAGCCGTGTTAGTCTGGATCTGTAAAAGCAGCAAAGAATCCTGTGGCACCTTATAGACTAACAGACGTTCTGGAGCATGAGCTTTCGTGGGTGAATACCCACTTTGTCAGACGCATGTCATGGGCACGAAAGCTCATGCTCCAGAATGTCTGTTAGTCTATAAGGTGCCACAGGATTCTTTTTTCCAATTTAGGACCAATTGCTCAAACAGGGCAGTCACAGCCCAAGGCTGGGGTTTTTCCACCTCTAAGACAAACCAAACCAGCCAGACAAAAATGACTTCAGTTTCACCCCACCGGCCAACCACAAGTCACACAAGCAATTTCCTTAGACACTCCAGTCTCCTAGTATCACCACCATTTCCACTTGTCCTGGGGATGAATGGTTATGAAAACCAACACCCCAGTAAAAGAAAAAGGTTCTCTCAATCCCAAAGAATCAAGCCCCAGATCCAGGTCAATATACACTTCAGTCTTACCCACAAATCACGCTGTTGCCAGTCCTTTAGAATCTAAAATCTAAAGGTTTATTCATAAAGGGAAAAAGGTAGAGATGAGAGCTAGAATTGGTTAAATGGAATAATTACAAACAGTAATGGCAAAGTTCTTAGTTCAGTCTTGCAGCAGTGATGGAGTAATCTGCAGGTTCAAATCAAGTCTCTGGAGTACATCCCCAGCTGGGATGGGTCATCAGTCCCTTGTGCAGAGCTTCAGCTTGTAGCAAAGTCCCTTCAGAGGTAGGACGCAGGATTGAAAACAAGATGGAGATGAGGCATCAGCCTTATATAGGCTCTTCCAGGTGTAAGAACACTTCTTTGTTTTTACTGTGGAAAATTACAGCACAATGGAGTCTGCAGTCACATGGGCAAGTTCCTGCACACCCTGCTGAGTTACAAGGCGTATCTGCCTCCTCTCATTGGGTTAATTGTGTAGCTGATGGTCCTTAATGGGCCATCAAGCAGGCTAGGCAGAGCTAACACCAACTAACTCGCCTGGGATTTTTCCCAGAACTACAGCACAAATTTGAAATACAGACAGTATACAGCCAATACTCATAACTTCAACTACAAAATGATACAGACGTACAGACAGCATAATCATAACCAGTAACCCATAACCTGGTCTTAGACACCTTATATGTCCCCCTTTACATAAGATTTGGTGCCACTACAGGACCTTGGTTGCAAACTATGTTCTATATGGTCCCAGTTTATATCAATAATGTCACACCATGAACCAATCCCTGTAGCAAACCTCATTGCCTACCCTGTCCCCATATCTACTCTAGCAACACCACCAGAGGACCCAACCACATCAGTCGCACCATCAAGGGCTCATTCACCTGCACGTCTACTAATGTGATATATGCCATCATATGCCAGCAATGCCCCTCTGCCAGGTACATTGGCTAAACCCTACATAAAAGAATAAATGGATGCAAATCGGACATCAGGAATGGTAACAATCAAAAGCCAGTAGGTGAACCCTTCAATCTCCCTGGACATTCAATAAGGGATTTAAAAGTCACTATTCTTCAACAAAAAAAACTTCAGAAACAGCCTTCAAAGGGAAACAGCAGAACTAAAATTCATTTGCAAATTTCACATCATTAATTTGGGCTTGAATAGGGACTGGGAGTGGCCGATTCATCACAAAAGCAGCTTTGCCTCTCCTGGAATTGACACCTCCTCATCTATTATTGGGAGTGGACTACATCCACCCTGATCGAACTTGCCCTGCCAACACTGGTTCTTCTCTTGTGAGATTCTCCCTTCTCTTCATGTGTCATTATATAATGCCTGGATCTGTAACTTTCACTCCAAGTGAGGTTTTTTACCCATGAAAGTTTACCTCCAAATAAATCAGTTAGTTTTTAAAGTGCCATAGAACATCAGGGTTGGAAGGGACCTCAAGAGGTCATCTAGTCCAACCCCCAGCTTAAAGCAGGCTCAATCTCCAAATAAATCCCCAAATGACCTCCTCAAGGATTGAACTCACATCACAGACCAATGCTCAAATCGTTGAGCTATCCCTCCCCACCTAAGTATCACTGACCTCCTTGTTGTTTTTGTGGGTACAGACTAACATGGCTACCCCCAATGTTTGAAAGTAAAAACACAAATAAACACAAAGAGCAGGTACAGCTCTTACGTCTGTATTTCATAGCAGGCGATAAAGAGCAACTTTGGACCATACACGGATCAAACCCCCAACCCCGGGGTTATCAGTACGATGCTCTAACCTGCTGACCTATCTTATCACATGATACCCAGTGTTGTAGTAAAGAGCTCTCCCAGATAATGTGCCAGTCACAGTATACTGAGCATGCTCAGTACATCAGCTGAAGCCACTGCCCTTCACCCTGCCCTTATCGGCCTTAAGATTCCGGGGCTGCTTTGACAGGGATTAAAAAGGGGCAAAGGGGGCGAATCGGAGCAGGAGGGTGGCCAGGGTCTGAGCAGGGGGTGATCGGGGCGGTCCGGCAGCTGGAGGCAGCATTAGGAGAGGGGCTAAAAGGCAAAATCAGGAATCGGGGAGGGGGAAGCGGACCCCAGCAGTGAGGCGCTGGTAGAAGGTGGCAGAGGGCAAAACCCGGCACAGGCGGGGGCACAGGGGTAGCAGTTACCCCAGTGGGGTCGAGACACCAGCGCTTGCAAAAATGGGAGGGGGGCAAAGGGGCTTTTATTTCCCCTCTCACAGACACCACCGATCAGCATCCACTTCCCAGGCTACGTTCTTAAAGGTACAGGCATCCCAATGCCTAGTCAATGCAACTCCCCTTTGTCTGACCAAACCTACGGGGGCTATGTCTACACTACAAAGTTCAAAGCGCTGCCGCGGGTGTCAGTGCTCCTGATAATCCACCTCGACAAGGGGATTAGCTCTGAGCACTGGGAGCCGAGCCTGTCCACAACAGCGCTTTAAAGTGCTCAAACTTGTTGTGCTGTGTGTGTATGTGTGTGATTTTTCACACCCCTGAGCCAGCAAGTTAGAGCATTTTAACTTGCCAGTGTAGATAATCTCCGAGACTTAATTCAGTGAAATATTTTACCTATATCCCCTCAGAAACCAAGAATCCCCTATCACTGTATCTGAATGCATAGAGTCTCCGAGCAGTTTCCCAAGTTGTCTTATCTGCTGCTGGGATTCCCTGAATTTTTAAATTTAATTTTTTCTTCTCATTTTAGAGCTGACAGAATTTCTGGCCTAGTGTCAAAACTTTGTTTGGAGTCGATCCACCAATGGGGACGGCATTTCTGCAACTGTTATTCTGCCTCTCAGTCTAGCCCTTAGTGTTTTTCTGCATGTCGTTGTATACAGCTTGATTCACAACTATTCAGTACAGTGAAGACACTGTCTCCTATAACGTCTTTCTCCCTGGGAAAAAATTGATTGTCATTTTTGCAGAAAATTAGAACTGCCATTGTGGGTCAGACCAATAGAGCGCCTAATCTATCTTGACAGTGGCCAATGCCAGGTGCTTCTAGCACAGTGGGTCTCAAACTGATTTACTGGTGACCCCTTGCACATTGCAAGCTTCTGAGTGCAACCCCCCCTAATAAATTAAACACACTTTTTAATCTATTTAACACCATTATAAATACTGGTGGCAAGTGGGGTTTAGGGTGGAGGTTGACAGTTTGCAACCTCCCATGTAATGACCTCACGACTCCCTGAGGGGTCCCAACCCCCAGTTTGAGAATCCCTGTTCTAAGGGAATGACCCTCTCCCGTCACAGGGATGTGATGCCAGTTGGTTCAGGGAGTGGCATGGGGCTCAAGGGGGGGCAATCCTGTGGCTGTAGTTTGCCTACCCCTGGCCTAGAGGTAGGCCGGGGGGGCGGGCCCGAGGAAATACCCCCATGGGCCTCATGCAGGCCACGTGTTTGAGACCCCTGCTTTAAACCATGATTTGAGGACTTCAGTAGCTCAGACATAGGTTAGGGGTTTGTTACAGGCGTGGGTGGGTGAGATTTTGTGGCCTGCGTTGTGCAGGAGGTCAGACTAGACGATCATAATGGTCCCTTCTGACCTTAAAGTCTATGAGTCTATGATTAGACTCAGTGAACCATCCCATTATCCACTCCCAGCATCTGGCAGTCAAAGGATAGTTTAGAGACATGCAGAGCATGGGCCTGCAACCCTGATTAGCTTGGCTAATAACCAATGTACTTATCCTGAGGGACTGATCTAATTCTTTGTTCAACTCATTCATAGTTTTGCCTTTCAAAATGTAATCAACATACATCTACAACCCCAAGATATCGTTACAACGATAAGAATTTTAAAATCATGAGTTATACACTCTCGAGTCAAGAAATTTTAATAAATAAATGATATCTTTTTTTTTAATGTGCCTTTTTGTTCCTGAGCCTGTAGGGTGCAGTAAGGCCAGTCCCAATGCCTTGAGCCTAAACACCTGAATGAATCTTAGTCTGCCTTCACACTGTTCCTGTTACCTCTCCCAAACCTTTCATATACCTAAGCCCTTATCTACACTTTAAGTGTGCGTTAACTCAATTTATGTCTTCAGAGATCCTGCTGAGCAGCCGGCCGTCAGGGCTGGCCTCAGCAAAGGTGTGCGCAGAGTGATACAGGAGGCAGCCTGCAAAACTGGCTCTGCAATAAAGGCAAAGATCACATGGCCGGTTAGCTCAGCTGGTTAGAGCGTGGTGCTAATAACGCCAAGGTCGCGGGTTCGAACCCCGTACGGGCCACCATTTTCATACCCTGCAGTGAAATGTAGACCGAGAGCTTTTGATATTTTCTGTCTCATCTATTGCTTTCCAAATGGCTCCTAATATTCTGTTTACTTTTTTGACTGTCCCTGCACATTGAGTGGATGTTTTCAGAGAACTATCCACAGTGACTCCCAGCTCTCTTTCTAAAGTGGTAACAGCTAATTTAGACCCTATCATTTAGTATTTATAGCTGGTATTGTTTTCCAATGTGCATTGCTTTGCATTTACTTTCCTATGTCAGTTTTGGAGCCTTAATACAAGAACAAATAACTTCAAGCAGTAAATAAAAGGACACCTCTACCCCGATATAACCTTGACCCAATATAACACGAATTTGGATATAACGTGGTAAAGCAGTGCTCCATGCGGGTGGGGGCTGCTCACTCTGGTGGATCAAAGCAAGTTCGATATAATGCAGTTTCACCTATAACATAGTAAGATTTTTTGGCTCCCAAGGACAGTGTTATATCAGGGTAGAGGTGTAATGCAGAATATTTTCTCCATATCATTGTCCTTACAATATCACACCAATCACCCACATATTTTTTTATTTTCATTTTGTGATGGATCCCCCTGGGATGCCACCTGGAACGGGGATACAGCTGAGCGCTCTGTTTTACCAATCTGAGTTCCCTCTCACACTGTGATATTGTGACAAGCTTCAAAGCCCTCCAAGTTTGCATTCACACCACCATCCATAGGCAGGGGCCACACCCAGCTGTGTTCACGAATGCTCTCCCAGCCACTGCCTGAACCAACAATAGAGAGACTCCAGCCAAAATACCCCCAGCTCCCCAGCCTAGGACCCTGGAGCCAGGACAGGCGCTAGAGTTTTTCACACCCTAGGCGCACGGCCATTTCGCCACCCCGCGCTCTGCTCCCGCGGCTCTGGTGAAGCTGCCGCAGCCATTTCTGCAGAGGTCCATTGGTCCATGGCTTCGGTGAAGCTGCTGCAGCCGTGCCTGCAGGAGGTCCACTGGAGCCGCGTGGGACCAGCGGACCGTCAGCAGGCAGGACTGTGGCAGGTCCACTGGAGACGCCTGCCGCCCCCCCCCCCGGCAAAATGCTGCCCCCCCGAAAATCCTGGCACCCTAGGAGATTCCCTAGTTCGCCTCAATGGAAGCACCGGCCCTGCCTGGAGCTGTACTGTCCTGCCCTGGTCAAAACCTGACCAGTATGAATTTATTGCCCAGTCTGCCCCTTGTGAAGCCTTGTGAACTGATCTGAGATTTGCTCCCAAACACTTCACTCAAAAACACACTGGTTAAGATAAAACATAAAGAGGTTTATTAGCTACCAAAATATAGATTTGAAATGATAGCAAACAGATCAAAGTAAATTACCATAAGAAATAAAGCAAAACACAATCTAAGCCTAATATACTAGTTATGATTTGCAAACAGTACCTCACCAAGTTAGATAGTACAAGCAAGTTAGCTTTTGCATACAGGGGTGGCAGGTTATATGGGCTCGTGGTGCCCGAGCATCAGGAATATTCAAGGCTGGGGGCTGTGCTCCACCAATATTTGGAGCAGGGTTTCTTCCTGGCCCCCCCTGGAGCGGGACCTGGCCCCAGAGTGTCCCCCCGCAACCCCATCTCGGAGCATCCCTGTCTGAAAAAAAAATAGCCCGTACCTCTCTCCCTTGCTTGTGCTGCCGGCTGCCTGCCACTGCTTCTGCCTAAGTCTATAGAGAGCAGCCGCCAGCAGACTGTTGGAGCACCTGGGAGGTGGAGAGGGAGAGAGGAGGGGGGAGGCGGCACGCACATGCTTGGGAGCCCTCTCTCCTGTCCCCTGGCCCGGCACCCACCTGGAGGAGATGCCAAGGTGACTTCCAGCCAGGAGATGGACATCTGGAGTGGACCTCACTCACCTAAGCAGCTGCTGGGGCTTCAGTGAGGTTTGACCCTGTGATCCACCCCCTTCTCCCCTCTCCCCCGCAGCCCCCACTCCTGCCCAATGCTGGGCAAGGGGCAGCCCCATCCCAGTGAGGCAAGGGTGAGGGGCAGCAGGCTGCAGCAGGGGAGGAAGGAAGCCACATGTGATGGCAGTCACTCCCCCCCCCAGCACCCATGCACCCACCACAGGGGAGATGGGAGAGTGGGACTTCCTAGACCTGAGCAGCTGAGGCTTGGGTGAATTTTGTGACACCCCACCCCCAGCCACCACCCTGCAGTCCCCACTCCTGCCCCACGCTGGGCAAGGGGCAGCCCCATCCCCCACCCCCAGTGAGGCTATGGTGAGGGGCAGCAGCAGAGGAGGCCACATGTGATGGCAACCCCCCGCCCACGGTACCCACCACAGGGGAGGCGAGTGGGCTTTTGGGACCTGAGAGAGGCCCTAGGAACATGTGCAGTGACTGTGGTGCAGAGTGAGTGTGCTGCTGGGAGGTGGGGGGCAGGGCCGGCTTTAGGCCAATTCCACCAATTCCCCCGAATCGGGCCCCACGCCTAAGAGGGCCCCACACCCAGTGAGAATCCCTTCCCTGGCTAGAGACGCCTTTTTAATTTTTACTGGCAGTGCTTCGGGTCTCCAGCAGCGCTTCGGTGGCGGGTCCTTCACTTGCTCTGGGTCTTCGGCGGCACTTCAGTGGTGGGTCCTTTGGTGCTGCCAAAGACCTGGAGTGAGTGAAGGACCCACCGCTGAAGTGCCGCCAAAGACTCAGAGCACCGCCTGGTGAATACAAGCCCCACGTGTTTTTCTACAGATGTTTTTTGTTGTTGTTTTGGTTTGGTTTTTTTTTTTTAGTCATCCCTGCCGGGCCCTTTGAAACTGTTCGAATTGGGCCCCGCACTTCCTAAAGCCGGCCCTGGTGGGAGGGGTCCTCTCTGGCCCTAGCCCTGGGGTGGCCTGTCTGCACCCCAAGTTCCTTATCTCCAGCCCTTCCCCACCCCAGAGCCTACGCCCCCAGTACCGCAACCCTGAGCACCCTCCTGCACTGTGAACCCCTCATCCCCGGCCAGGGCTGGCGCTTCCATTTAGGTGATCTAGGTGGTTGCCTAGGGCGCCAGGATTTGGGAGGGCAGCATTTTGTGGCCCTTGGTGGCAATTTGACGGCAGGGGGGTCTTTCCGCGCTCCGGGTCTTTGGCAGCAATTCTGTGCCGGGTCCTTCACTTGCTCCGGGACCGGCCGCTGAAGTGCCTCGAAAACCGGGAGCGTGGAAGGACCCCCTGCTGCCGAATTGCCGCCGACCGGGAGTGCGGAAGGACCCGTCTAGGGCACCAAAAACCCTGGCGCTGCTCCTGTCCCTGGCCCCGCCCCACCCCAGAGCCCTCACCTGAGGGGAAAAACGTGCAACTTAAATTTGGTGGTCAGTTTGGAGTATCATTGTGTTTAGCACAATACTTGATTATTTTACACCCTTTAAAGTATATAACTAGTCGTATACAGGTGTTACTAAATGGGAATGTTCTTAATGTTTTCTCTGAATACTGTGTGGGTGCCTCAGTTTCCCCTATGCATTTCTCAAGAATCTAGATGATGAGCTAAGGGGGTGTAATTGTTGTAGAGCCCTAGAGGGCCAGTGTGATGCCGTCTGCACAGAGAATGGCTGCAACCCTGTCTCTGGGCAACTGATGGCCTGGGCCGCTCTCCTGCAAGGTGCCAACTGAAGGTGTTGGAGAACAAAAAGATCAGGTGGCCTCCTAATGCCTGGAAAAGAGACAAAGGCCAGAGGAGGGAGTGTCAGTGCCTGTGTGGACTTCTGGGAAGCACATGGTGTGGAAGGGGATGCTGCGATGCTTTAGAACTACTCCATACAAAGCCAGTCAGGACTCTGTGGGAGCCTCCTCTCTCTGAGCAGACTGTCTCCAGGGCAAGAAGCTTACACCTTTCTGGGTCTGACCTCGGAGCATTTAGCTTGCCCTTCCACACTGTGAGCTTTCCATAGCGAGTCTGCCCAGGCAGGTCCTGGGGCAACCAGAAGTCCCTGCACCCCAACTCTGCAGTCAGACATGACTCTCAGACAGCCAGTAAAACAGAAAGTTTATTAGACAACAGGAACACAGTCTAAAACAGAGCTTGTAGGTACAGAAAACAGGACCCCTCAGTCAGGTCCATCTTTGGTGGGTGCGGAACCCAGACCCAAGTTCTGGACCTCTCCCCATTTCCCCATCCAGCTCCAAAGTGACACTCCTTCCTCTGGCCTTTGTGTCTCTTCTGGACAAGGAGGCCACCTGATCTCTTTGTCCCCAACACCTTCAATTGGCACCTTGCAGGGGAAACTGAGGCACCCACACAGTATTCAGAGAAAACATTAAGAACATTCCCACTTTGTCACAATAGGTGCAACAAAATATAATACTGTATATTGAAGCAGGCAAGTGGTGCTTCTGACTTTCCACTTTTAATTGACCCTTGTAATCTTGTGGTGCCGATGTGTTGTAGCTTCATTTTATATCGGCTTACAGGGCAGGAGTGGGGGGGGGCACCATCAAAAATTATACAAACCTGCTGTCATAAATAGATAGCTAAGGGTTAATGTTTCTTTCACCTGTAAAGGGTTAACAAAGGGAACCAAACACCTGACCAGAGGACCAATCAGGAAACCAGATTTTTCAAAGCTCAGGGACGGAATGTTTGGGTCTGTGTCTTTTTGTCTGGCTCTCAGCTATGAGAGGGATCTTTCTATCTTCAAGCTGCTAATCTTCAGTTTCAAAGTTGTGAGTACAAAGGTAAAAAAACAATAGGCTGTTATTGTTTTTTTGTATTTACGTGTGTGTAGTTTGCTGGAATGTTTTAAATTGGATATCTTTTTGAATAAGGCTGTTTATTCATATTTTTCTTTTAAGTAATTGACCCTGTATTGTCAACCTGATACAGAGAATATTTTTATGTCTTTTTTCTTTCTTTTTTATATAAAGCTTTCTTTTTAAAACCTGTTTGAGTTTTTCTCTGGTTAAGGCTAAGGAACAAAGGGAGGGGGAAATCTCTTTGTGTTAGCTTGACTAGGTTTGAATCTGCGTAGCCTCAGGGGAAGAAGGAGGGGGGAAGGTAAATTGCCATCTCTGTTTTGCATTCAAGGAGTTTAAGTACAGTATTGCCCAGGATAACCCAAGGAGGGGGAGCTGGGGATGAGATAAAGAGGAGACAAGGGGAGGGGGTTTATTTCCCTTTGTGGTAAGACTCAGGGCTTCTGAGTCTTGGGGTCCCCCAGAGAAGGTTTTGGGAGACCAGAGAGGGAGCCAAGCCCTGGAAATCACTTGGCTGGTGGCAGCGATATCAGATCTAAGCTGGTAATTAAGCTTGGAGGTTTCATGCTAGCTTCTCATTTTATGAACGCTAAGGTTCAAATCTGAGTAGGAAGCTATGACACCTGCCGACTATGTTTGCATACACAGGCTGGTTTCCTCCTTTCCTGCCTGAGACCGGCACTTCGCCCCATTTCAGTCTTTTTCCTTTGGTGTTTTCAGGTGTTGTGTTGTAGGGAGAATAAGGTCCAGTCACGATGTCACTCCCCCCTTTTATATCTTTTTCAATCTTGCTGGAAAGTTTTTTTCTGAAAACTGGGTCAAACACTCCCCATTGTGTAGTGCTCTCTCTGAGAGATGTTTATTGTACCCAGTTCCTGGCCTTCTTCTTCTTGTACCTGAAAGGCTGCTTGTGGGTATTTCCAACCTCACAACATGTTTCAGTAGCACATACACAGCAAAACTTTATAACTTCATATGTAATGAGAGGACATACAACTTAACAGGATACTAATGTTGAACAGATTAAGACTTTTAGAATGATACCTCATGAGGCATACTTTGTCCAAAACATAACGTAATTATATCACCATGGTGAATGTCAGGGGGCCAGGATGTTGCTCTGGGGCACAGAGTGTCATGCATTTATTTATATATATTCTGGAAAATTATAAGCAAGCAAACATATGTCCTCTCAATTTGTACATCTCGTTTCTCATTCAAAAGTTACGAAGTCTGAAGTAGCTGAGTTTCCCGTCAGACATTCTTCTAAAACATGGAACAAATTAGAGAACAAATTGGTTTGAGCATTAGCTTAAAAAAAAGGAAAGATCAAAAGTTTTAAAAGTGATAATTGGAAGGAAAATGTTACAAGAGATTGGCCAACATGGCTTTCCTATCAGCTCTAAGACACCTGAAGATGTATTTCCATTAGATGAAAACCTTTTTCCAATGGCAGTGTATTTTCTTTTCCTATGAAGTTACTCAGTACTTAGAAATAAAGTCTTAAACATTGTAATCTGTTCATACAATGCATATGATATTTCTTAAGCACAAATGAAAACACACTTCAGTTCAAGATACTAAAGGTGTAAAGATTCAAAACATAAAAACAAATTTAAAAAAATGAACTTGCATTTACAAATGACTGATCTAAAAATCTGTTTTAGCCTCCGGAAACTGTTAAATTCTATAATATAATATAGAAATCCTGAGTATGTATCTACAGTGACCCATGCCCTAATGAAAATATAATATGACACTATATGTCTTAAACATTATTGAGAACATTTGCCCTCTAAGCAATGTCATTTCAAGGCCATACTCAAATATGAAGGAAGTTAGGAAAGAGACCTGTTCTAAGGCTGTAACAACTTGGTGGGATTAACAGCTCTTCAGGAATTGTTAAAAAAAATATCCCAGGGATTCATAGACTAACTCCAGAAAGGAAACATTTGTATTTTCTGACTGAGAAGCAGAGCAATGTACAATGTCTTCCTCTGATTTCCATCAGGAGCAACTGAACTGTCTACGGGCAGCACCACTGTTACACTGAAAATAAAACTGACCCGCCTTGTCAGAGAGACTTAAGGAGATCAGCACTCATCAGCTGTCTTCTCTGGGCTCAGGGTCACCAGAAACTGCTCTGTCCTGGATCTCAGCTGGGTAACAAGGAGCTATTTACCCACAAGAAGGGCTTTGAGCTCGCTCTGGTCCTCGGGCTGCTAGCGCTGCTGCTGGATGCCAAGGCTAGTAGGGGGTTCCACTCCTGGACACGCAGCAGCCGACACAGCCAGGGAAAAATTTCCTGTGGCTGGGGGGAGGGGCGAACAGCTGCTGGTCCAGTCTAACTCCTTGGAAACAGCTCTGCCCCTGCAGCAACGTCTCAGCCCACAACTAAGGGCTTCCCGTTCCTCTGGCAAGAGAAACTTGCAGGGGGGGAGGTGCCCCCCCCATCCTCTCTGAATGGCACCCCTGCTCCAGTCTAGCAACATCCACAATCAGTTCATCTCTCACTTTGGGACAATCCCCAAAAGCTGTCTGCTTCAATTTCTGCATGGTTGTACCCAGGATAGCAGCATCCCAAGAGACTGGCAGAGCAAGGTTGGAGCAGTTCCCACACCAGGGAAACTCCTGACAGACCCAAAGAGCTCCTCGCAGTGGAGATATGTCTGCAGGATTTGCATCTAGTGTTCTGGCATCTATTTTCCACAGCCAGGCACTCAGATTCCAAAGAATTTGCTCTGATGAAAAAGTCCAGAGAACACACCTAACCCCCCTAAAACTGCCCTCACTAAACAAGGACACTGCACCAATGGAGTTGATCCCATCTTGGAACAGGCAACCCAAATACCCAAGAGAACTTTCTTCAATACATGAAAACAAAAAAATACCCCTAAAAACAAACAAACAAAAAAAAACCCAAACCCACTCACCACACACCCTTACTTGTCACCTACTACCTCACTCTGGAACCCATATGGCGTATCATTACATTACAACCCATATTTGATAGGGAAGCACATTCTGAAAGAAATCTGCCCCACCCTCTAGCCCATAATCAACCCTCCAACCTTGCCAAGCTCATCAGAAGCAAGCTCCATACAGGACCTACCAACTCAAAGTGGCACCAGACCCATCCCTGCCACAATGACAGATGCAAAACCTGCAGACATAGCTCCACTGCTACAATGATCAACACTCACCACAACACAACTTTCCAGATCCAAGAGTCCATCACAACATGTGCTGTACTTCATCCAGTGCACTCAGTGTCCCAGTAACAACTTAGTGGGTGAAACCAGACAATCACTGTGCTCTCAGATGAACTCACATAGGAAAATGATGAAAGACATAAATAAAACACTCTATCACCCAGGAGTGAAAACCCTACACAAAGTTCATAGAATATCAGGGTTGGAAGGAACCTCAAGAGATCATTTAGTCCAACCTGCTGTCAAAGCAGAACCAACCCCCAACTATTTTTTTGTCCCACATCCCCTAAATGACCACCTTAAGGATTGAACTCATAACCTTGACTTCAGCAGGCCAAGGCCCAAACCACAGAGCTAGCTATCCTTGCCTTCTTCTCTTGGCAAAGTGATCATCTATATTTGACCTGTCAGTCCTTTTCCTTGAAGGAAATTGCACAACACCTTCAAGAGATGAGTCTAGGACAGGGGTGGGCAAACTTTTTGGCCCGAAGGCCACACTGGGGTGGCAAAACTGTATGGAGGGCCAGGTAGAGAAGACTATGCCTCCCCAAACAGCCTGGCCCCCTGCCCCCATCTGCCCCCTCCCACTTCCCGGCCCCTGACTGCCCCCCTCAGAACCCCCGACCCATCCAACCCCCCTGCTCCTTGTCCCCTGACTGCCCCCTCCCAGGACCCCCCCACACGCCTAACCACCCCAGGACCTCATCCCCTATCCAATCCCAGCTGCTCCCAGGCCCCTGACTGCTCTGACCCCTATCCACACCCCTGTCCCTTGACAGGCTCCCCAGGACCCCAAGCCTATCCAACCTCCCCCGTTCCCCATCCACTGACCCCTATCCGCACCCCTGCCCTGACAGGCCCCGCCAGGACTCCCACACTTATCCAACGGCTCCTTGATCCCTGTCCCCTGATTTTCCCCTGGGGCCCTCCACCCCATATCCAACCCCCCGGATCTGGTCTCCTTACAATGTCACTCAGAGCATGTCTGGCAGCTGCGCCACCCAGCCAGAGCCAGACACACTGCCGTGCTGCCCGGCAGGAGTGCACAACCCTGCCATCCAGAGCACTGCCTGTGCAGTGGTATGGCTGTGGGGGTGGGGGGACAATGGAGGAGGGACTGGGGGCTGGCCTCCTCGGCTGGGAGCTCAGGGGCCAGGTAGGACGATCCTGCGGGCCAGATGTGGCCCATAGGCCATAGTTTGCCCACCTCTGGCCTAGGAACTTAAATTCGTTACTTTGCTAGACACTAAAAACCATGGTCTCATCAAGGACACCGCTTTTATGGTTCATTACAACAATTTCACCTGCCTTGTAACCAGAGGTTACACCGGTAAGAGCCAGTACGCCATGCCGGACCGCACCAGCTTCCATTGCGAGGATTTAAAGGGCTCAGAGCTCCTACGGCTGCAGCTGGGGCTGAACCCTTCCCCAGCTTCACACCTTCCCTGACTGAGACTGATACCCCTTCCACACACAACTCCATGCCCAAGGCCACAGCTTGGAGGACGTCCCACCAGCAGTAGCAGTTGGCAGCATGGGGCTGAGAGATGATTAACCCAGACAGACAGGCAGCTTCGCAGTCTGACATGCTGTTGGCGGCAGGAAGGGTTAAGCCCCATTCCCAACATGGTTGGCCTGCATCTCCACCTCCATCCATAACTGCCCCACCCAGCAGCTTCCACACAGTCTGTTACAGCCGACAACAGCTTCTTCCCTGGGCAGGGCTGGAGTGTGCGTATGAGGGCACCACTGGGGGGAAGCTCACAGTCCTGGCACAGACAGGGAATTGCTTCAGGGGGAGGGAGGAGAACTCACAAACCTGGTGCTCACAGGGCACTGCTGGGGGAAGCACACAACCCAGGTTTTCACAGGACACTGCTGGAGGAAGCTCACAGCACTGGCACTGACAGCATTGCTGTGGGTGTGTGTCAGTCACTCCTGGCAGAGTGGAGTGGTCTGTGCAGCTGGTTCCCAACTGCTTTGGCCCTGAGGTTTGAAGCATAGGGGAAGGCAGGAAAGAGACTGCCCTACCCAGCTTCAAGAAAAGCCCTCGTGATGCCAGCCTGGGGCCCCTCCCAGGGCAGCAGCTGGGAGCGCAGGGCTGGGAGACGATTAACCCATCCAGGAAGGCAGTGTTGCAGACTGACATGCTGTGGGGATTAGAGGAGGTTGAGCCCCATTCCCAGCACAATCAGCCTGCATCTTGCTCGCCTCAACTCAGCCTGTCACACCCAACAGCAACTTCTTCCCTGGGCAGGGCTGGGGTGTGCATATGAGACGACTGCTGGGGTAAGCTCACAGCCCTGGCACTGACAGGGCAGTGCTAGGAGCAAGGAATGTGTGGTGGTCCTGGACTCATTCACTAGCTGGGCAGTGGGTCAGTCACTCGAGAGAGAGCGGAGGGTGTGTGTGGCTGGGTTCCAGCTCCCGTAGCTCTGAGCTTTGATGGACGGGGGGAGGCAGGAGAGGGGCTGGGATGTAGGGGAGAAGCATGGGAAGCACACACATAGCTGGCAGGACTGTCCCTTGGGGCCAGTGACCTGTGCCCTCTGCCCCCTACCCAGCTCTGGGCCTTTGCCCCTGAGTGCGATGTGGGGTGAGAGGATTGATCACAGCCTTCCAGGGAAGGACAAATTCTGCAGCACACATGCCCTCTTGGCTTGCAGCTGGCCACATGTAGGAGGGGGCAGCCCCCAAGAGCAAACAGCTGCTTGCATTTCGCAGGGGTGGGTCCTGCTGCTAACAGGGTGCCCCTCCCTGGGGCTAGGGGCTCCAGGTCCTGCATGACGGGCATAAACCAGCTGGGGGCCTGCTCCTCCCTGGCACACACTTCTTTCTTGCTGGTGTCTTTCTCCCTGGGAGGCTCCATGGGCCCAACTGGGTTTGTGAGCTGGAGCCTTTGTTAACAGAGGGGAGTGGGGATCGACACTGGGTTCTGTTCAGCAGCTAACACTCAGTTCCTCTGCCACGGAGCCAGGCCCAGCAGAGGTTCTTGCATTGGACAGATTTTGCATTTCCAGAAAAGCCAAATTTCCTCCAGGCTGGATGGTGCTGAACCAGCCAACATAAAGCATTTGTGGGCAGAAGGGGCCTGGGATAGTTCAGTCCAATCTCCGAGCCAGCAAAGAGGAATGGCACTGGCCACCGAGCCCATACTCAAGTTAACCCAAAGCATTTCAGTGCTCAGGGGATCTGAGCCACATCAGCACCACAGCCCAGCTCCAGCCCAGCAGCGACACTGTGGGAGCTCTGGAACGCAGATGCTTCCTGCAGCCAAGGCAGGGGTGTGCCTAGCACAGGAGTTAATCCACCTCGGTGAGGCTCCAGTGAGGGTGCTAGATGAATTCTTCTTTCTGCCTGGTGGTGTCTAGCTCAGGGGTTAGGGCAGCAGAGTGATGGTGCCAGGGGGGCCTCCATGGACCAGGACTCTACTTGTGAGCCATAGCCAGAGGCCAGGGCAAGCTGAGACCAGCCCAGAGGACTCCGAGAACCAAAACTACATGTTTTCAAATGTGGCCAGACTGCCTGGCCCTGGTGGGTTACCTGGGGAGCCATGAAGGAAAGAAACTGGCAGGGGGTCATATCTATCCCATTAGCTGGCACGGGCAGGCATCTGAGGTTGGCTGGCAGAGGGTCATGTCTGCCTCCTTGGCTGACAAGGGGGCAGGTCCACCTGTCTGGTTTTTGTGGGAAGTGTTATTAGCCAGATGGTCAGGGATGCTGCCCATGCTCTGGGTGACCCTAAACCTCTGACTGCCAGACTGGCTGATGGGCTCGATCACTTGATAACTGGAGCAACCTGCATGGGCCACTGGCAGCAGATGGGACACTGGGCTAGCTGGACCGTAGGGCTGACCCTATGTGGCTGTTATGACTTGGCACTACGGATTGCTTGCTTGGTCCCACTGGCACTTTCTGAGCCAAGTGCCCTGGCAGAAAACACACCAGCAGCTCTAACACCCAGAGTGTGCAAAACACTTGCCCATCACCCCCAAACCCCACCCCCCGAGCCACTCAAAGCCAGCACCAGCCTCTCCTTCCTTTGCGGAGCTCTGGGAAATGTCTGCCCCCGCATCAGCTGCCCCACAAGGGGAAGAGCTGCACACACATGGTCCCAACCAGCCCAGCAGGGATGCAGCCAGTACAACAAAACATCATAACGGGCTCAGACCTTGCACCCCCCACTGCTGGGGAACTCAGAATAAGAGCCCCAGTGATTAGGGAGAGGGGTCTGTGGGACCAGGGAAAACAGAATGGGCCCCCACTACTGGGAAGGGCTCTGCAGGGCCAGAGAATACAAGGCAGGAGCCTTGTTGGTGGTAGTGAGAAGGAGGCTAGGATCTGGGGAACATGAACCAGGAGCCCCGGGGCTATTGGTCTGGGGAACAGACCATAGGATACAACCCTGGCCTGGGCCTCAGGGCTTCTCCAGCTGTTCTGTCTCTGCTTCCAGCACAGGCTTGGCTGCAAGCAGCATTCCCAGCCCATTGGAGCCAGAGCCAGCCCTGCCCCAGCATTGGGCAGGGGAGACCCTGCCTGGGGCACAGGGAGCTATGGGGGCAGCTGCTGCTATAGCAAAAAGCCAGGACAGCGCCTGCCGGGGACAGTTGGGCCCTTTGCTCTACTCCCCCCACCTGCCACCTCCAACCTGAGATTGGGGCTGTCATGCAGCACAGGGTGGCATGTGGGAGCTGTTCAGGCAGCACAGGTCCCCAGACACTTGCACTGCCCCAGAGACCTGGGGCTGGGGAAGCGGCTGGGGCCCTGGGTCAGGCCACAAGGACAGACACCAGCACTCCCTGCAGAGGCATGGGGCTGGGTTTATTGGAGGGATTTCAAGCCTGCCCCACACTCCCCCCCAACCCCCCGTGGCTCCTCATTTGTAAAACTCGTGCTCCTGCTCATCCTTCTTGATAACCGTCTTGTACGCCTTCTCGAAGTCCTTGGCCAGGACGATGTAGCGGTTCTCCCGCACAGCCAGCATGCCGCCCTGTGCACATGGAGATGTGTGAGGGGGCGACGGTGGACACAGTAACCCCACAACCCTGCCCTGTGCACACATGTGGGGATGCTGCCGCCAAGCGCAGTGATTTCCCCATTCTGCCCTGTGCACACACGGGGGGATGCCACCCCCATGCTCAGTGACCACCACATCCTGCCCTGTGCACACAGATGAGGAGGGGGAGCCAGGTGCAGTGACCACCCCAATCCTGCCCTGTGCACAAAGGGCATAGGCACTGGGGAGAGGGAGGGTTTAAGCACAGTGACCCCTCCTGCACATACAGGCACGTGTGGGGGGCATGATACTGGGTGCAGTGACTCCCGCTCCATCCCAGAGAGAGAGAGAGAGAGAGTGTGTGCGCGCGCGCGCCGGGGACAGTGACCCCCCCACCCATGCGCATGCGCCCCACAGCAAAGGACCCCGTAATTTCAGTCAGGGCTTCAGCCTGTCACTCTGTGGCAGTGGCAGGGGTCCTGCTGGCTTGGGAGAGCAGCAGGGATCTCCAGAAAAGGAGCAGGTCACAACACACACAGTGCCACCCTCAGATATCACAGTCTGGGGACCCCAGCCCCCCACACTCACCTCCTGGCAGATGGAGTTGATGTCGGCACCTGAGATCTTATCTGGCCGGGCCACATCTGGGGAGGAGTAAGGGAAATGTCTGCACAGCAGCTGAGCTGAACCATGGTGAGAGGGCCGACTCCTCCCTCCCACTCCAGTAGGCCAGCAAGGCTGCCAGGGCACTGTGGTAAGGGACCCTGATGGGCTTCTCACAGCCTAGGAGCAAGTGGGCTCCCCAGAGGGATGGGATCGAGCTTGAGGGCCTGTGAGGCTCCTGGACAGGGGGGAAGGGGGTGGATCAGCATGGCAACAAGCCCAGAGGACCCAGTCAGGAGCAGTGGGCATGTTGGAGTCAGAGGATGTGTCTTTTGGCAAGCCCCCTCAACCCTTTCTGGACCCTGTGGATCCGGAGGCACAGGCAGGAGCCAGCTTCACCCCATGCCCCCCTGCTCCTGAGTGGAACCAGACAGCACCAGCTCGGCTATGCCAGGTTCCCCCTGCAAATCCCGGGCCCTCCTGCTTCATTACTTTGGCCTGAGCCAGGCCCAACCCCCTGCCCTGTGGGCTGGCATCAGGCTGGTGTCCATCTGCCAGCTCTCAATGAAGTGATCAGTTTTTATGCTGAGCCGGGCTCTGCCCAGCAGGAGACAGCCCCAGCCATGCCCTCTCCTGGTACTCCCCCTGTCCAGCTGCGTGTTAGAGTGGAACAGGACAGCTCCCACCTGCCATGCCAGCTGCTGTGGCCCAACCCCACCCTGACCCCAGCCCTGGAGGTGGCCAGAAGAGACACCCTCCAGCCAGCCCTGCCAAGGAACAGGAAGGGTTCTTGGGTCAGTGCACCCCCTGCATGGCCCATCTGTGTGTGACACAGGGAGAGTGGGGCACAGCTGTAGCCTAGGTCACTGGGTCAACCCCTTGTGGGGCAGCGCAGGGCTGACAGGCACCTTCTTATGAGCTGGGCCCAAGACACCCCTTCCTCAGTGCCGGGCACTCAGTGGGATGCAGCCGCCCCACCTTGCTGCCCCCCCATGCCAGCCAATGGGACGCAGCCTCCCCCATGCTAGGCACCCAATGGGACACAGCCTCCCCACCGTGCACCCCCATGCCAGCCTGCCAGCCAGTGAGATGCAGCCTTCCCCCTGTGGTTGGCCCACAGCGGGACGCAGCCTCCCTGCCATGGCCCCCAACGCATGCTGGGCACCCAGCTGGACATCGTCTTCCTGTTGTGCCAGGCAGGATACAGTCCTCCAAGTCCACCTCCTCGGACAGGTTCATCTTGCTGGTGATGGTGGAGAAGATGAGGCGCTTCTGGCGCCGGTCAGGCAGGGGGAACTCGATCTTGCGGTCAAGACGGCCAGGCCGCAGCAGGGCGGGGTCTAGCGTGTCTGCTCGGTTTGTGGCCATGATCACCTGGAGGACAAGAGAGCATGATCACTCTGTGATGCTCTGATCTATGTGGTTTTATAAAATGTTAATAAGTAAATACAATGTAACTGAAATATGCTTCATGCAAAAGGTCTCTTGTAAGGTATCATTACAAAGCTTATAATCTACTGTGCGTGATGATCCTATATGTATAAATGTACCACTCTTGTACCTAAATCTAGAAATATGAAATATCACTTTGAAGGCCTACTGTAATTATGCAAAGTGTGGGCCGTTAATGGTGGTTTGAAATCTTAATGGCTTCCATCAACAGGACAATTGACTGGATGGCTCTGTTTGTAGGCAGGCCTTCCTGTGAGTGAGGCTGGGAGGAATAAAGGCTTGGGGTCTTACAGTGACATGTGATCATGTCACATGAACTGGAATCCATCTGTAACCTGGTGCTTTTCCAGTGAGGGGGGTGGAAACCCAGAGGGACAAAGGATTCCTGCCTTATGCAAAAAATGTATAAAGGGGTGGAACGAACAAAGAGAAGAGGAGCCATCATGAAGAATCCCCTAGCTACCACCTGAGCTGAAACAAGAGCTGTACCAGGGGAAAGAATTGTGCCCAGGCTTGGAACATGTCCAGTCTGAGGAAAAAACTTACTGAAGCATTTCTGAGGGTGAGATTATCTGTATTCAGTTTAATTAGACAGATATGCGCATTTTATTTTGCTTGGTGACTTATCTTGTTCTGCCTGACAAATTTATTTCAACGTAAGCTTTCGTGAGCTACAGCTCACTTCTTCGGATGCAGAGAATGGAACATGCAGACAGGAGATATTTATACATACAGAGAACATGAAAAGGTGGAAGTACGCATACCAACAGGAAGAGTCTAATCAATTGAGATGAGCTAGCAGCAGCAGAAGAAAAAAAGTGGTAATTAAGATGACCCATAGAAGGTGTGAGAAGAACTTAACATAGGGAAATAGATTCAATTAGTGTAATGACCCAACCATTCCCAGTCTCTGTTAAACCTAAGTTAATTGTATCCAATTTGCATATTAATTTGAGTTCAGCAGTCTCTCTTTGGAGACTGTTTTTGAAGTTTTTTTGTTGCAAAATTGCCACCTTCAAGTCTGTCACTGAGTGGTTAGAGAGGTTGAAGTGTTCTCTCACTGGTTTTTGAATGTTATGATTCCTGATGTCAGATTTGTGTCCATTTATTCTTTTTCGTAGAGACTCTCTGGTTTGGCCAATGTACATGGCAGAGGGGCATTGCTGGCAAATGATGGCTTATATCACGTTGGTAGATGTGCAGGTGAACGAGCCCCTGATGGCGTGGCTGATGTGATTAGGTCCTATGATGGTGTCACTTGAATAGGTATATGGACAGAGCTGGCACTGGGCTTCGTTGCAAGGATAGGTTCCTGGGTTAGGGCTTGGCTACACTTGAAACTTCAAAACGCTGCTGCGGGAGCACTACCGTGGCAGCGCTTTGAAGTGCGAGCTGCACGTACTCCACCTCCCCGTGGGGATTAGCTTGCAGCGCTGGGAGCCGCGCTCCCAGCGCTGGGGCACTGTTTACACTGGTGCTTTGCAGCGCTGTATCTTGCAGCGCTCAGGGGGGTGTTTTTTTCACACCCCTGAGCGAGAAAGTTGTAGAGCTGTAAAGCGCCAGTGTAGCCAAGGCCTTAGTGTTTATTCACCGTGATTTTAACAATTTCAATCCCAGCATCAACCTCAGCCTAGACTAATCCACACAAGCGGTCCATTTCCTAGACACTACTGTGCTAATAAGCGATGGTCACATAAACACCACCTTATACCGGAAACCCACTGACCGCTATACTTACCTACATGCCTCCAGCTTCCATCCAGGACACATCACACGATCCATTGTCTATAGCCAAGCTCTAAGATACAACTGTATTTGCTCCAATCCCTCAGACAGAGATAAACACCTACAAGAGCCCTATCAAGCATTCTTTAAACTACAATACCCACCTGCTGAAGTGAAAAAACAGATTGACAGAGCCAGAAGAGTACCCAGAAGTCACCTACTACAGGACAGGCCCAACAAAGAAAACAATAGAATGCCACTAGCCATCACCTACAACCCCCAACTAAAACCTCTCCAGCGCATCATCAAAGATGCCTATCCTGAAAGATGATCCCTCACTCTCACAGACCTTAGGAGACAGGCCAGTCGTTGCTTACAGACAGCCTCCCAACCTGAAGCAAATACTCACCAGCAGCCGCACACCATACAACATAAACACTAACCCAGTAACCTATCCTTCTACAAAGCCCGTTGCCAACTCTGTCCACATATCTGTTCAAGTGATACCATCATAGGACCTAATCACATCAGCTACGCCATCAGGGGCTCGTTCACCTGCACATCTACCAACGTGATATATGCCATCATGTGCCAGCAATGCCCCTCTGCCATGTACATTGGCCAAACCGGACAGTCTCTACGGAAAAGAATAAATGGACACAAATCTGATATCAGGAATCATAACATTCAAAAACCAGTGGGAGAACGCTTCAACCTCTCTAACCACTCAGTGACAGACTTGAAGGTGGCAATTTTGCAACAAAAAAACTTCAAAAACAGACTCCAAAGAGAGACTGCTGAACTCAAATATGCAAATTGGATACAATTAACTTAGGTTTAACAGAGACTGGGAATGGTTGGGTCATTACACTAATTGAATCTATTTCCCTATGTTAAGTTCTCCTCACATCTTCTACGGGTCATCTTAATTATCACTTCAAAAGTTTTTTTTCTTCTTCTGCTGCTAGCTCATCTCAATTGATTAGACTCTTCCTGTTGGTATGCGTACTTCCACCTTTTCACATTCTCTGTATATATAAATATCTTCTGTTTGCATGTTCCATTCTATGAATCCGAAGAAGTGAGCTGTAGCCCATGAAAGGTTATGCTGAAATAAATTTGTTAGTCTCTAAGGTGCCACAAGGACTCCTATTCTTTTTGCAGATACAGACTAACACGGCTGCTACTCTGAAACTTGTTCTGTCTGTTACTACTCAAAACCACTTAAATCCTACTTTCTGTATTTAAATAAAATCACTTTTTACTTATTAACTCAGAGTATGTATTAATACCTGGGGGAGCAAACAGCTGTGCATCTCTCTCTCTGTGTTATAGAGGGTGAACAATTTATGATTTTACTCTGTATAAGCTTTATACAGGGAAAAATGGATTTATTTGGGTTTAGACCCCATTGAGAGTTGGGCATCTTAGTGTTAAAGACAAGGACACTTCGGTGAGCTGCTTTCAGGTAAACCTGCAGCTTTGGGGCAAGTAATTCAGACCCTGGGTCTTTGTTGGAGCAGAAGAAAGCGTCTGGCTCAGCAAAACAGGGTGCTGGAGTCCTGAGCTGGCAGGAAAAACAGGAGCAGAGGTAGTCTTGGCACATCAGTTGCCAGCTCCCAGGGGGTTTCTGTGATCCAACCCGTCACACACCCCTCTGCTCATCCCCAGTGGGGAGACTCAGCCCCCTGGATCCTGCCCCCTCTGGCCTCACTGAGACAGCAGTTCCCCATCCTCCCATAAAGCCCCCGCCCTCACCCACTTCCAGCCTTGCTAGGGCTGCAGTGCCCCTATCCCCCTCCCCCGACACACACACTCCCTCCGGCCTCGCTGAGACAGCAGCACCCCATCCCCCAACACCCCTCTAGCCTGACTGAGACAGCAGTGCCCCTACCCCTATTCAGCCCCCAACCTCCCACGGCCTCAGGGAGAAATCTGGGGGCTGGCACAGCAATGCCTGTCACTCCACATCCCAGCCCCTGCTCTTCCGCACCTTGACGTTGACGTTCTGGTCAAAGCCGTCCATCTGGTTGAGCAGCTCCAGCAGGATTCGCTGCACCTCCCTGTCGGCTGGGAGAGGGGCACAGCCTGGTGAGCAGGGCACCTGGAGAGCCAGCGCCAGGCACGGACACCCCTGCCCCATCCACCCCCTCCCCCGCCCACCCTCACTGTGCCGGCCCTGCCTAAACCACCTCCTTCCCTCTCCCACCCCTTATCCCCTCCCCTCAATCTCCTGCCACTATTGTCCCCACCCCATGCACCTCGGCCCTGCCCACCACTGCCACCACCCCCAAGCCTGCTGTCCCAACCTCCCTCGCAGTCCCCACAGACCTGCCCACTCCCCACCCCACTGCCCACCGTGGGACTGGCCAGAACCTAGGGAGTGAGGGGCTCGCCCATGTGTAATACTGACATCTA
The DNA here is from genome assembly GCA_026122505.1 of Aldabrachelys gigantea. Taxonomy (NCBI): domain Eukaryota; kingdom Metazoa; phylum Chordata; order Testudines; family Testudinidae; genus Aldabrachelys; species Aldabrachelys gigantea. The sequence goes on from CM047489.1 coordinate 66,608,753, forward strand.
CAAGGAGAGGGGTGGGGGCTGCAGCTCTTTGCTCCCTCTGCCTGCTGGGACTTGGGTCCAGTGCCCTAGAGGGGAGAGGCCCCATGTCTCATTCCCGCTCCCTTGAGCCTGCCTTGAGGGCAGATAGGAGATTGCTGCCCCAGAGGGGCGGGGCCAGTGCCCCACCTCCAGCTCACCCCCTGTCTGGGCATCGAAACGCTTGGTGGCGATGGCATCAATCTCGTCTATGAAGATGATGGCGGGTGCGTTCTCCTTAGCCAGCCTGAAGACGTCCCGCACCATGCGCGGCCCCTCACCCAGGTACTTCTGTACAAACTCTGAGCCCACCACGCGGATGAAGGCAGCTGGACAGATGGGCAGACAGCATTAGTGCCCCCCTCCGGCCCTGGCCATGAGAGACACCCCCCAACAGACAGGCACTCCCTGGGACAACCCACAGGCTCCCTGTGCCACACAGTCCTGGCACTAGCCCTGGCAACTGCAGTACCAACCCTCTTGAGCACAAAGGCGGGGCCTTTCCAGACCTTGAACCGGGACCACAGGTCACTTGGCACTTTTGCACTATAGAACCCAGGCATCCTTGACAGACTCCCATGGTATCAGATGGGCACTGGTGCTCCCCCTTCCCCCCACAGTCCAGCACCCTGATCACCTGTGGTGTGATGGGCCACAGCTTTGGCCAGCATAGTCTTCCCACAGCCAGGGGGGCCGTACATCAGGACGCCGCGTGGGGGGTCGATGCCGATCTGAGGGGGACAAAGGGGGTTACTGGGGGCTCCCCCATCTCACCCTTGAGGAGCCCAGGAAGCTGGTGGGCTGGGATCCTGACACCAGTCACATCCAGTGCAGCCCAGAGTCAAGGGTTCTGTGTCTCTCCTGATCTGACAGTGACTTGCCAACCCCAGCCCAGCCCCTGAGCGCACAGCCCTGAGGGCCCCCAGGAGCTCTCCCAGCTGCAGGGCACAGTGAGAGAAGTGCCCATGCTCAGCCTGCAGGACGGAGCTCATCCCCAGTGCAGGGCACAGCCACCCAAGATGTAGTTCCAGCCCGCCCAGTCTTGCCATTCCACCCCACACACACTCACCTGCTTGTACAGCTCAAAGTGGGTGAGGGGCAGTTCCACGGCCTCCCTCACCTCCTGTTTCTGGATGTCCATCCCGCCAATGTCAGCGTACATCACGTCCGGTTTCTGATCTGTGGGCACACACCAGAGCTGAGCCCAACATGGCTAGGGGACCCATGCCTCCCCTACCCAGCACAGCCAGGGGACCTCCGCTCTCCACAAAACCTATACCCCCTTCATGCATAGCACAACCAGTGGACCTGCATGCACAGCACACCTAGAAGAACCCCATCCCCCTGTCCAGCACAGCCGGGGGACCCCGACCTCCCCTGTCCAGTACTCCACTGCATGCCCAGCATGGGCGTGAGACCCCTGCACGCCCATGGGACTGCCACCCCCCGCACACCCATGGGACCCTCAGCTGCCCAGCACAGTTGGGAGACCTCCATCCCCATAGGCACTGGGCACACTGCTCCCTGTGGCACTGGCTGCCCCTGGGGCTGGCACAGGGAGCACTCACCTGATGTCAGCATCATAATGCTGCTGTCAGCCTCGGGTGGCAGCACATCCACCAGCGCGTTACTGTGCTTGTGCAGGGCCACCGAAGCGTTGGGCTTCAGCAGCTCCCGGTCAATGGTGCTCAGGATCCGCACGTAGTAATTGGAGCCTGTGGGTGAGAGGCAGATGAGGGTAAGACAGGTTAGCTGGGGGCTGGCCCCCTGTGCGCAGCTCCCCTCTTCCACAATCCCCTTCCTCGAGCCCTCCAGCTGCACCTGTGGTAGAGCCCACAATGGCTGTGTTCTGGTCCACGGCCTCTAGGAACTGGCCGATGACCAGCGGGATGCTCTGGATGCGCTTCACCTCCTCCTGCGCGTGCAAGAACTCCTTCTTCAGGTTCTTCTGCTCGTCCTTGATGTACTCCTCCTGCACCTCCAGGAACTCCAGCTCCTGCTGCAGCTTCTGTGGACGGACAGACAGACAGACAGCCCCTCCTCCCTGCTCCGCTCAGGTGCCTGCAGTAGCTGCTAGAGGAAGTGGCTCCAAGGCCACAGGCCGGGCACCAGGCAGCTCCCCGCTCAGCACTGCGACTGGATGCCCTTGCAGGGAAGTGGGCTTCCAGGGATGCTGTGCAGCAGAGGGGAATGGGACTGGAAGAACCAAACCCACCAGAGGTTACTGGGGCCCAGATCTCCCAAGTCCCTGGCCTCACAACCCTGGTCAGAAGTGCCAAAGGATCCCAACTCCGGGGCAAGAGCACGTGCTGCCTCCACCTCGGGGCCTGCCATCCCAGCCTGTCACCCACTGCTCCCGCCGAGGGCATCCCCCTCAGGGCCTGCCATCCCAGCCCCCTATCCCCACACATCTCCCATCCAAGGGCAACCCTCTCCCGCCACCCCCAGCCCCCACTCACCTTGTAGCGGCTGTAGAGATCCTCCAGGTCCTCGGGCTCTGGGGCAAGGAAGGACAAGCCAGTCTGAGGCCTGGAGATAGCCAGCGCAGGCAGCTCATCCTAGGACAGCCACAGACAGGCAGAGTGAGAGCTGGACACCTCAGACTGCTGTGACTACAGCTTAGGGGAGGGATGAAGCTCCCTCTGAGCAGCGAAGGTCTCACACCCAATTTGATCCCACCCAGCTGCTGGGGTGCCAAGAACCGATGCCCTGAGACCAGCTGGGCAGCAAAAGTCAGACACACACACCCCATCAGATAGGGATGGGAGAGAACGAAGGGACTAGAGGGACACCAGAGATTTTCTGACCAATTTGAATGAATTCAAATCACCCAGGCCTGATGCTATTCACCTGAGGGTGCTGAAGGAATTAGCTGAAGAAATATCAGAGCCACTGGCAATAGTATTTGTAAACTCATGGATGACAGGAGAGGTCCTGGAACACTGGAGAAGGGCTAATGCAGTGCCCATATTTAACAAGGGGGAAAAGAAGGAGCCAGGGAACTACAGACCAGTCAGCCAGGATACCTGGGAAGGTACTAGAGCAGTGTATGAAACATTCCATTTGCGAACACCTGGAGGATGAAGGGGTGATCACCAGCAGCCAGTGTGGATTTACCAAATCACACCAAATCAGCTTGATTTCCTTCTTTGACAGGATTTGGTGGATAGGAGGAATGCAGTGGAAATAATATACCTGGACTTCAGCAAGGCTTTGATTAGCGCTGTCAAGTGATTAAAAAAATTGTGATTAATTGTGCTGTTAAATAATAATAGAATACCTTTTAAGTATTTTTGGGTGTTTTCTACATTTTCAAATATATTGATTTCAATTACAACACAGAATGCCAAGTGTACACTGCTCACTTTATATTTATTTTTTATTATAAATATTTGCACTGTAAAAAACAGAAGAAATATTTTGCACTACAACACTTACATTAGGTGAATTGAAATCTCTTTATCATGAAAGTTGAACTTACAAATGTAGAATTATGTACAAAAAAACTGCATTCAAAAACAAAACAATGTAAAACTTTAGAGCCTACATGTTCACTCAGTCCTACTTCTTGTTCAGCCAATTGCTCCAACAGACAAGTTTGTTTACATTTGCAGGATTTAATGCTGCCCGTTTCTTGTTTACAATGTCACCCGAAAGTGAAAACTGGCATTTGCCTGGCACTCTGTAGCCAGCGTTGCAAGATATTTACATGCCAGATGCGCTAAAGATTCACATATCCCTTCATGCTTTGACCACCATTCCAGAGGACACACGTCCATGCTTATGGCGGGTTCTGCTTGATAACGATCCAAAGCAGTGCAGATCGATGCATGTTCATTTTCATCATCATGAGTCAGATGCCAACAGGAGAAGGTTGATTTTCTTTTTTGGTGGTTCAAGTTCTGTAGTTTCTGCATTGGAATGTGGCTCTTTTAAGACTTCTGAAAGCATACTCCACACCTCGTCCCTCTCAGATTTTGGGAGGTAAGTTCAGATTCTTAAAGCTTGGGTCAAGTGCTGTAGCTATCTTTAGAAATCTCACATTAGTACCTTCTTTGTATTTTGTCAGATCTGCAGTGAAAGTGTTCTTAAAATGAACAACACGTGCTGGGTCATCATCTGAGATGGGCATAACACGAGATGACAGAAAGCGGGTAAAACAGAACAGGAGACAAAACTCTCCTCCAAGCAATTGAGTCACAAATTTAATTAATGCTTTTTTTTTTTTTTTTTTTTTAAACAAGCATCATCAGCATGGAAGCATGACCTCTGGAATGGTGGTCAAAGCATGAAGGGGCATATTAATGTTTAGTATATCTGGCACGTAAATACCTTGCAATGACAGCTACAAAAGTGCCATGGGAAGGCCTGTTCTCACTTTCAGTCAACATTGTAAAGAAGCTGGCAGCTTTATTGCCTGTAAATGTAAACAAACTTGCTTGTCTTAGCAATTGGCTGAACAAAAAGTAGGACTAAGTGAACTTGTAAGCTCTAAAGTTTTACATTGTTACACAGCTGCACTCAAAAACAAAACAAACACCCCCCACCCCAAGTTGCACTTTCATGATTAAGAAATTGCACTACAGTACCTGTATGAGGTGAATTGAAAAATACTATTTCTTTTGTTTATAATTTTTATAGTGCAAATATTTGTAATAAAAAATAATATAAAGTGAGCTTGGTACACTTTGTATTTTGTGTTATAACTGAAATCAATATATCTGAAAATGTAGAAAAACCATCAAAATATTTAAATAAATTTCAATTGGGATTCTATTGTTTAACAATCTGATTAAAACTGCAATCAATCACCATTGTTTTAGTTAATCGTGTGAGTTAACTGCAATCAATCAAGAGCCCTACTTTTGACACAGTCCCACCTGACAGCTGATAAATAAGCTGGAGAAATGCAAACTCCATAGAACTACCATTGAGTGGATACATAATTGGTTAAATAACTGCAGAGAGTAATTATTAATGGAATGATGTCAGATTGGAAGGAGGTATCAAGTGGGGTTCCACAGGGATCTGTTCTGGGTCCAGTGTTGTTTAACATCTTTATTAATGACACAGAAATAGAAAGAGAGCATATTGATCAAATTTGCAGATGACACAAAGCGGGGATGGGTGTGGGTAGGGGTTTGCAAACACTTTGGAAGATAGAGCTAAAATTCAGAGGGATCTTGATAAATTGGAGAACTGGGCTATAGGCAACAAAAGGAAATTCAGCAAAGACAAATGTCAGGTGCTACACTCAGGGAAGAAAATCCAAATGCACACAAACAGAATGAGGGATTACTGGCTTGGCAGCAGCAATGCTGAGAAGAATCTGGGGGTTGTGGTGGATCACAATGTTAGCATGAATCAGCAATGCGATGTGGTTGCAGAAAAAGCAAATGCAATTTTAGATTGCATTAACAGAGACCCAGCATGCAAGTCATGAGAGGTAACAGTAGCACTCTACTTGGTGCTGGTTAGGCCTCAGCTGGCGTACTGTATTTAGTTTTGGTCACCAATGTATAGAAAGGATGTAGAAAAACTGGAAATGATCCAGAGGTGAGTGACAAAGATGATCAAAGGGTTGGAATGCAAACCATCTGAGCAAAGGCTGAAGGAATGGGTAGATTTCGTTTGGAAAAGAGGAGATTAAGGGAGAACATGATAGTGGTCTTCAACTACTTGAAAGGCTTTCATAAAAAAGATGGAGAAAAGTTGCTCTCTCTTGCCATGGAGGACAGGACAAGAGGCAACAGGTTCAAACTACAGCACAGATGATTTATATTAAATCTCAGGAAAAACTTCCTAACAGCAAACAACAGTAGGACAATGGAACAGACACCTAGGGAGGTTGTGGAAGTTCCTTCACTGGGTTTTCAAAAGGAGGCTAGAGCCATCTGTCTTGGATGATTTAGACCAGGGGTAGGCAACCTACGGCACACGTTTCAATGGCACTCACACTGCTTGGGTCCTGGCCACCAGTCTGGGGAGCTCTGCATTTTAATTTTTTTTAAATGTTTAAGAAGCTTCATTTAAAATTACTTGATTTACTTTACATACAACAATACTTTAGTTCTATATTACAGACATAGAAAGAGACTTTCTAAAAACATTAAAATGTATTACTGGCACGCGAAACCATAAATTAGAGTGAATAAATAAAGACTCGGCACAGCACTTCTGAAAGGTTGTTGACTCCTGGTTTTGTGAAAGTAGAATGAATTATATTGTGAAAATAGAAAGGATTAAAGAAATGCTGTCTGTACCTTTAAGCAAAGTTGTTGGAATGCTGCAATCCAGGTGTCAGGAATACAGACATTAACATGGAACAATTGCACCGTTTAAGGGCAATTGCTGAAGTATTAGCCTTAGATCAATAAGAAATAGTAAGGAAGTAGGATACGCATGCTGTGCCCCAGGTGAATTTTACTGTTTTGCTTTCTTTGTCCCTTTGTCTAATTCCCGCTCTTTTATCTGTATAAATAAGACCGTTTGGGGGTTGCATGGCCACTCACATTATCTGGGTGTTATTAGCAGAGTGCTGTGCTAATAAAACAGAGTGGTCTGACAAACTGTGAGTCCTGAGTCTAACTTTGACAGTTCAGATGCAACAAATACTGCATCTTGGCAGGTGCTTAAGATGACACCTGCGGTCCCTTCTAGCCCTATGAGTCTAGATAGGTCAAATAGCAGAGAGAAATAGGAGTGGGGTCTAGTGGTTAGTGCAGAACTCCTGAGTTCTACCCCGGCTCTGGCATGGAAGGGGGTCTAGTGATTAGAGCAGGGAGGCTGGGAATCAGAATAATTAAAAATCAATTTTTATCTGATTAGTTTGTCAAAATCTAAATTGGATTTTGTATTTAAATTAAATTCAGGTTAAGAAAAATTAATCAATTTTAAAATAAATTTGAAACAGACATATGTCCTAACTTTACTATAACCTATTGAAATAATTGAAATACCATTATCCAGTGTTAAGCCACACACATTTGCTGATATATTCTATAGAACATTGGTTTTCAAACTTTTTTTCTGGTGACTTAGTTGAAGAAAACTGTTGATGCCAGCGACCCAATGGAGGTGGGGATGAGAGGTTTAGGGTGAGGGAGGGGCTCAGGGCTGGGGCAGAGGGTTGGGGTGCAGGAGTGAGGGCTGCAGAGTGGGGCTGGGAATGAGTGGTTCAGGGTGCGGGAGGGGATCTGGGCCGGGTCTTGGGGTGCAGGAGGGGGCCAGGACTCTGGGCTGGGGATTCGGGGAAGGCTCAGGGCTGGGGCAGGAGATTGGGGCACAGGGTTACCTCACATGGTTTCCAGCCAGCAGCGCAGCTGGGGTGCTAAGGCAGGTTGGTTCCTAAGTGGAGGCATGCAAGCCTGCCTAGGTGCCGGACCTGCTGCTGGCCCCTTCCAGGGCACAGCGCAGTGTCAGAACAGGTAGCGAATGGCCTGCCTTAGCCAAGCAGCACTGCTGACAGGACTTTAACAGCCTGGTTGGCAGTGCTGACCAGAGCCGCTGCAACCCAGTGCCTTCCATTCCACAACCCAGTATTGGGACATGACCTGCAGTTTGAAAACCAGTGCTCTGTAAAAAGTCAGGCCACCAAACCAGTAAGTCAGTGGCTGGAACTAGAGTTTGGGAGAGGGCTAAACCAGCCTTTGCTGCAGCGCAGAGAGGACATTGCCCTCACTGCAGTTCCATTCATTGACCAGTTTACTCCACATTAAGAAACAAAATGGAAGTTAAAAAGGCAGGAAAGCTTGTTTTTCTCTTCCAGTCTATGAATACAAGCTAGGTGAGAGAGCACCAGCTGAGCGGCGAACAACAGAGAGGCTAACAGAGGGAGTTTGACTGGGAGATGGCCTGGGGAGAGCCCAGAGGCATTCAACTTGCAGGCTCCTCTGAGTAGTTGTTGCAGCAGCTGAGGAAGCTCTTAGAAGGAAGGTGCTATGGATGGTGAGCGATCAGCTGTTGTGACCTGCACAGGATGTGCCATGTTTGTCTTTCTTGTACAGACAAAGTTGCTTCTATCCTGTGCAACGTGCAAGCTGGTCTCAAGGTCTGGAGAAACAAGTATCGACCCTGCATTGCATAAGAGAAAATGAAGATTTCCTAGACAGATGTTAGGATATGCTTCTACGGGCACAACATTCTGAAGAATGAGAGTAGGCTGTGCAGCAGGGACAGAAGGACGGTGAAGAAATTTGGCAGCATGTGACCTCCAGAAGAAGTAAGAGGAGTGTCCATGTACCAGCAAAGCAGATACAGGTGAGCAACTGTTTTCATGTTCTTTCCACAGGTACTAATGCGGAGAGTGGACTAGATGATGCATCTGAGGGAAGGGAGCAGAAGGAGACTCCACCGATTGGAAGGCATGAGATGCACTGTCCTAGGGATGGGAGTTCCATGACCACTGCTCCCAAGAGGAGGAGGCAGGTGGTGGTGGTCGGCGACTTCCTCCTCAGGGGAACTGAGTTATTTATCTGCCGTCCCAACCAGGAAAACCAAGAGGTCTGCTGCTTGCCAGGAGCTAGGATTCATGATGTGACGGAGAGACTGCTGAGACTCATCAAGCCCTCGGATCACTACCCCTTCCTGCTTCTCCACGTGGGCACCAATGATACTGCCAAGAATGGCCCTGAGTGGATCACTGCAGACTACGTGGCTCTGGGAAGAAGGATAAAGGTGTCTGAGGCACAAGTGGTGTTCTCATCCATCCTCCCTGTGGAAGGAAAAGACCCGGGTACAGACCGTTGAATTGTGGAGGTCAACGAATGGCTACACAGGTGGTGTTGGAAAGAAGGCTTTGGATGTTTGACCATGGGATGGTGTTCCAAGAAGGAGTGCTAACGAAGAGAGGAAAGAGCATCTTCGCAAGCAGGCTAGCTGACCTAGTGAGGAGGGCTTTAAACTAGATTCACCAGGGGAAGGACACCAAAACCCTGAGGTAAGTGGGATATCGGGAGGAAGCACAAGCAGGAGAGTGCAAGAGGGGAGGACTCCTACCTCATACTGAGAAAGCAGGACGATCAGCGAGTTATCATAAATGCCTATACACAAATGCAAGAAGTATGGGAAACAAGCAGGGAGAATTGGAAGTCCCGGCACAGTCCAGGAATTATGATGCGATTGGAACAACAGAGACTTGGTGGGATAACTCACATGGTTGGAGTACTGTCATGGCTGGATATAAACTGTTCAGGAAGCACAGGCAGGGCAGAAAAGGTGGGGGAGGTGCATTGTATGTTAGAGAGCAGTATGACTGCTCAGAGCTCTGGTATTAAACTGCAGAAAAACCATGAGAGTCTCTGGATTAAGTTTAGAAGTGGGAGCAACAAGGGTGATGTTGTGGTGGGAGTCTACTATAGACGACCAGACCAGGGGGATGAGGAGGACGAGGCTTTCTTCCGGCAGCTAACAGAAGTTACTAGATCACAGGCCCTGGTTCTCATGGGGGACTTCAATCACCCCGATATTTGCTAGGAGAGCAATACAGCAGTGCACAGACAATCCAGGAAGTTTCTGGAAAGTGTAGGGGACAATTTCCTGGTGCAAGTGCTAGAGGAACCAACTAGGGGCAGAGCTCTTCTTGACCTGCTGCCCACAAACAGAGAAGAATTAGTAGGGGACACAAAGGTAGATGGGAACCTGGGAGGCAGTGACCACGAGATGGTCGAGTTCAGGATCCTGACACAAGTAGGAAAGGAGAGCATCAGAATACGGACCCTGGACTTCAGGAAAGCAGACTTTGACTCCCTTAGGGAACTGATAGGCAGGATCCCCTGGGAGAACAACATGGGGGAGGGGAGTGGAGGAGTCCGGAAGAGCTGGCTGTATTTTAAAGAATCCTTACTGAGGCTCCAGGAACAAGCCACCCGATGTGTAAAAAGAATAGTAAATATGGCAGGTGACCAGCTTGGCTTAACAGAGAAATCCTTGCTGATCTTAAACGCAAAAAAAAAGCTTACAAGAAGTGAAAGATTGGACAAATGACCAGGGAGGAGTGTAAAAATATTGCTCAGGCATGCAGGAGTGAAATCAGGAAGGCCAAATCACACTTGGAGTTGCAGCTAGCAAGAGATGTTAAGAGTAACAAAAAGGGTTTCTTCAGGTACGTTAGCAACAAGGTGGTGGTCAAGGAGTGTGGGCCCCTTACTGCTTTTTTTTCCTCTATCTTCACAAAGAAGGTCAGCTCCCAGACTACACCCCTACCTCGATATAACATGACCCAATATAACACGAATTCAGATTAACATGGTAAAGCAGCGCTTTGGGGGGAGGGAAGACGGGGCTGCGCGTTCCAGCGGATCAAAGTAAGTTCACTATAACGAGGTTTCATCTATAACACAGTAAGATTTTTTGGCTCCCAAGGACAGCGTTATATCGAGGTAGACTGTGCACTGGGCAACACAGCATGGGAAGAAGGTGACCAGCCCTCTGTGCAAAAAGAAGTGGTTCAGGACTATTTAGAAAAGCTGGATAAGCAGAAGTCCAAGGGGCCGGATGCACTGAATCCGAGGGTGCTAAAGGAGTTGGCGGATGTGATTGCAGAACCATTGGCCATTATCTTTGAAAACTCATGGTGATCAGGGGAGGTCCCAGATGACTGCAAAGAGGCTACTGTAGTGTCCTTCTTTAAAAAAGGGAAGGAGGAGGATCTGGGGAACTACAGGCCAGTCAACCTCACCTCAATCCCTGGAAAAATCATAGAGCAGGTCCTCAAGGACTCAATTCTGGTGCACTTACAGGAGAGGAAAGTGATCAGGAAGAGTCAGCATGGATTCACCAAGGGCAAGTCATGCCTGATTAATCTCATTGCCTTCTATGATGAGATAACTGGGTCTGTGGATGAGGGGAAAGCAGTGGATGTGTTATTCCTTGTCTTTAGCAAAGCTTTTGATACAGTCTCCCACAGTATTCTTGCCAGCAAGTTAAAGACGTATGGGCTGGATGAATGGACTATAAGGTGGATAGAAAGCTGGTTAGATCATCAGGCTCAGCGAGTAGTGATCAATGGCTACATATCTAGTTGCCAGCTGGTATCAAGCAGAGTGCCACAAGGGTCGGTCCTGGTGCTGGTTTTGTTCAATATCTTCATTAATGATCTGGAGGATGGCGTGGACTGCACCCTCAGCAAGTTTGCAGATGACACTAAACTGGGAGGAGTGGTAGATATGCTGGAGGGTAGGGATATGATACAGAGGGACCTAGACAAATTAGAGGATTGGGCCAAAAGAAATGTGATGAGGTTCAACAAGGACAAGTGCAGAGTCCTGCACTTAGGATGGAAGAATCCCATGCACTGCTACAGACTAGGGACAGGATGGCTAGGCAGCAGTTCTGCAGAAAAGGACCCTGGGGTTACAGTCGACAAGAAGCTAGATACAAGTCAACAGTGTGCCCTTTTTGCCAAGAAGTCTAATGGCATTTTGGGCTGTATAAGTAGGGGCATTGCCAGCAGATTGAGGGACGTGCTCATTCCCCTCTGTTAGACATTGGTGAGGCTCATCTGGAGTACTATGTCCAGTTTTGGGCCCCACACTACAAGAAGGATGTGGAAAAATTGGAAAGAGTCCAGCAAAGGGCACCAAACATGATTAGGGGGCTGGAGCACATGACTGATGAGGAGAGGCTGAGGGAACTGGGATTGTTTAGTCTGCACAAGAGAAGAATATCGGGGGATTTGATAGCTGCTTTCAACTACCTGAAAGGGGGTTCCAAAGAGGATGGATCTAGACTGTTCTTAGTGGTAGCAGATGACAGAACAAGGAGTAATGGTCTCAAGTTGCAGTGGGGGAGGTTTAGGTTGGATTTTAGGAATAACTTTCTCACTAGGAGGGTGGTAAAGCACTGGAATGGGTTACCTAGGAAAGGTGGTGGAATCTCCTTCCTTGGAGGTTTTTAAGGTCAGGCTTGACAAAGCCCTGGCTGGGATGATTTAATTTGGGATTGGTCCTGCTTTGAGCAGGGGGTTGGACTAGATGACCTCCTGAGGTGCCTTCCAAGCCTGATATTCTATGACAAGATCTATTAGCTCTAACATCCTGAAGTAGTGCACTACACAGGATTTTTTAAATCCTGCTCCAGCTATTATGGAGGCCAAGGCTCTATCTTTACACTGTGACAGGAAACAGTACATTTTACTAGCTACAGAACAGTAGCTGTTTAACAGTTTCAGTAGCAGGCTATCTAGTTAAATAAACCATTTATTAACTCAGCTAACTTTTAAGGGAAAATGTGGTTCAATAACTTTCCCCCTCAGTATCCAGAATGTTTACGGTAGTTTTAGTTAATAAATAAAACTAAAATGCTGAGTTTGTACATTTCCATGGAATTTGAACTGTCATCAAATGGGGTAAAAACGTATACATTAATAATCTAGGAAAAAAATGAAATATTCTCTACATGCTAACATCATAAAAAAATGGAGATATTAAGAATAAATGCAAAATAAGCTCCCTAGTGACTCCGGGTTGGACCCTCGGCTCTGAGAGGGGAGGGAAGAAGTAGGGGAGCCCAGACTCATGGGTTTCATGCCTAGTGCAGTGGTGGGGGACAGGACAAAACCAGACTCTCAGGTTCCATGCCTGGCTGAGGGTAGGCAGACTCTCAGGCTCCATGGTTCGCAGAGGGGACGGAGGAGCCCAGATTCTCAGGCTCTAAGCTTGCCAGGTTGGAGAGAGGAGCCCAGATTCTCAGGCTCTAAGCTTGCCAGGTTGGAGAGAGGAGCCCGGACCCCTGGGCTCCGTGCCCGGGGGGGCGGGGCAGAGCCCGGACCCCTGGGCTCCGTGCCCGGGGGGGCGGGGCAGAGCCCGGACCCCTGGGCTCCGTGCCCGGGGGGGCGGGGCAGAGCCCGGACCCCTGGGCTCCGTGCCCGGGGGGGCGGGGCAGAGCCCGGACCCCTGGGCTCCGTGCCCGGGGGGGCGGGGCAGAGCCCGGACCCCTGGGCTCCGTGCCCGGGGGGGGCGGGGGGGGGGGCGGGGCAGAGCCCGGACCCCTGGGCTCCGTGCCCGGGGGGGCGGGGCAGAGCCCGGACCCCTGGGCTCCGTGCCCGGGGGGGCGGGGCAGAGCCCGGACCCCTGGGCTCCGTGCCCGGGGGGGCGGGGCAGAGCCCGGACCCCTGGGCTCCGTGCCCGGGGGGGCGGGGCAGAGCCCGGACCCCTGGGCTCCGTGCCCGGGGGGGGCAGGGGGGGGGGGCGGGGCAGAGCCCGGACCCCTGGGCTCCGTGCCCGGGGGGGGCAGGGGGGGGGGGCGGGGCAGAGCCCGGACCCCTGGGCTCCGTGCCCGGGGGGGGCAGGGGGGGGGGGCGGGGCAGAGCCCGGACCCCTGGGCTCCGTGCCCGGGGGGGGCAGGGGGGGGGGCGGGGCAGAGCCCGGACCCCTGGGCTCCGTGCCCGGGGCTGGGGGGGGCGGGGCAGAGCCCGGACCCCTGGGCTCCGTGCCCGGGGCTGGGGGGGGCGGGGCAGAGCCCGGACCCCTGGGTTCCGTGCCCGGGGCTGGGGGGCAGGGGGGGGCGGGGCAGAGCCCGGACCCCTGGGTTCCGTGCCCGGGGCTGGGGGGCAGGGGGGGGGCGGGGCAGAGCCCGGACCCCTGGGTTCCGTGCCCGGGGCTGGGGGGCAGGGGGGGGGCGGGGCAGAGCCCGGACCCCTGGGTTCCGTGCCCGGGGCTGGGGGGCAGGGGGGGGGCGGGGCAGAGCCCGGACCCCTGGGTTCCGTGCCCGGGGCTGGGGGGCAGGGGGGGGGCGGGGCAGAGCCCGGACCCCTGGGTTCCGTGCCCGGGGCTGGGGGGCAGGGGGGGCGGGGCAGAGCCCGGACCCCTGGGTTCCGTGCCCGGGGCTGGGCGGGGCGGGACAGAGTCCGCACTCCTGGCCGGGCCGCCGTGACTCGGCATCTCCCCACGTGCGTGGCGGGCAGCGGGCGCGCGACCTGTTGGCGGGAAGCGGAGCTAGTCCGCGCGGAGCGGGGCCGGGGATCCCTGAGCCGCCCCCCGCCGGGTCCCCCTGTACCAGCACCTGGGTCTTCTCCACCAGAATCCCGATCTCCTCCATCTTCCCTCCGCCACCGACACCTCAGGCCGCGCCGGGGCTGCTGGGAGTTGCAGACGCTCCCCTACGCGCGGGGGCTGCTGGGAGCCGTAGTTCCCCCGGCGCGGGGGCTGCTGGGAGCGGGATCCCTCCCCGCGCCCCTATGGCTTTTCCCCTTCCATCAGCTCCTCTCCAGCCCCGCCCAGCCCCTGCGTGCACGGGTAGCGCCGCAGCGCGAGTCAGCGCCGGGAGCTGTTCCCAGCGGCAGGCCCAGGCTCTGTGCAGACTCAGGCAGCGTGGCTGACACCCACGGCAGCTGCCCTCTATCCAGGCGGTCGGCCCAGGTTCTGGGACAGAGGTGGGCAAACTACAGTCCACGGGACTGTCCTGCCTGGCCCCGAGATCCTGGTCCAGGATGCCTGCTTCCGGCCCCTCCCTGCAGGTTCAGCTTGCTCCTCCACCCGCACAATGCTCTGGGGCAGGGTAGCTGCAAACCCAGCCTGACCCGGTGCTCTGTGCTGCATGGCGGCGGCGCACCAGCGTGGCCCGGCTCCAGCAGGGCGGTGCGGCTGTAGCAGCGCCAGCCACCGGTGCTCCATGCAGTGCTGTGAGGGAGCAGGGAGGGTTGGATAGAGGGCAGGGGATTTCAGGGTGGGCAGTGGGGATGTGGATGGTGGTGATGTGGGAACAGGGGTTGAATGGGGGCAGGGGTCTCGGGGGGCAGTCAGGAAGGAGGGGGGTTGGATGGGGCATCAGGGGACAGGTAGAAAGAGTGGTTGGATGGGGCAGGGGGGGTCCAGGGGCAGTCGGGGGACAGGGATCGGGACGGTGGATGGGGCAGGTTTCCTGGGGGGCGGGGGCATCAGGGAACAGGGATGGTTGGATGGGGCAGGAGTCCTGGGGGGTCGCAAATAGGAGGGGGGCCCAGGCCATGACCCCCTCCTCTAACCAGCCCTCCATACAATCTATGAAACCCGATGCGGCCCTGAAGCCAAAAAGTTTGCCTCCCCCTGCTCTGGCAAGACTCATGTAGCATCGCTGATACCTGGGGCAGCTACCCCTTGTCATGGACTCACAGTTTGTGCCCACTCTTGGCCCCGTGTGGTCCCTGGGGGGAACCCCCTTCAGTGTGACAGCCCTTCTTGGGCGTCCACTCTCTCTCAGGGGTTAAGTCACTCCGCCTTCTGGAACCACACCTCTCTGAACCTTAGGACATTTGTCTCTCACTGTGGGCTCCCTCAGGGAGTCCACTTGCTCTGGACCCCTGAGACCTCCACTCCCAGAGGCAATAATGCCACCCTGATCTCTAGACCGGAGTGACTCTCAGCCAGCATAAAACAGGAGGTTTTATTGAGTGTCTGAACCCACCATAGGAAACTCTCAGGGCCTCAGGCCTGGCCTCCCTCAGCACAGCACATCTAAATCTCTCCTGCATCCAGGTGGGCTCTGCCTGCTCTCTCTCTCCAGCCCAGAGACCCCCTGCTTCCCAGCTGGGCATCTGGTATCACCTCCCCCAAGCCCCGCCTCTGTCCATTGTCTTCTATCCAGGTAAACAGGGTCGCCTGGGCCTCCTCTCCTCTCAGCCATCCTCTGTCCCCCTCTGGCTGGAACCAGCTGGTCAGGTCACCATGGTCCTCTCTTCGCAGCCCATTATCTTCCCACTGGCCAGAACCATCTTTGACTCCCGAGCTGGGCCTCCTGGTCACCAGGTCACCAGTTGCTGGCGTAGCCATTCTCCAGGCCATTGGCTGGGGTTCCAAGTTCCTTCGCTAGTCCTCTGTAACAACAAACTCCCTCTCCTTTCATCTCGTTAATCCAGGAACACCCACAGAAACTGCATCCCACACTGCATTCAAACCATTGAAAAGAACAAGACCCCCCACCGCCCCACATTTCATCACATCTCTCCTCCCTTCAAGTCTGAACTGAGCGGGGTCACTTAGCCAGTGACTGGGGAAGTTCAGGGCCCCCACCCCGTGATAAAGCAGTGGCTATAACATTGGCACTCCCCCTCACATGGATCACGTCCATGTTATAACCCTGGAGGAGCAGGCTCTATTGCCACAGCTTGGCATTAGCCCCTTTCATTTGGTGCAGCCATGTCAGGGGTGAATGGTCAGTGTACACAGTGAAGTGCTGCCCAAATAGATATGGCTGCAGCTTTTTGACAGCCCACACCATGGCCAGACATTCCTTCTCTATGGCTGCATAGTGCTGCTCCCGGGGCAGCAGCTTCTTGCTCAAGTACACAATGGCGTGTCTCTCCCCCTTAGTATCAGTTTGAATCAGCACCACACCCAACCCCATGTCTGAGGCATTGGTGAACACCAGGAAGGGTTTGTTAAAATACGGAATTATCAGCACTGGGTTTTGGATGAGTGTCCCCTTTAACGCACAGAGAGCCCTCTGGAACTGCTCGGTCCAGACCACCTTGTCCGGCTTTGCCTTCCTACAAAGCTCTGTCAGGGGAGTTGCCAGGGAGATAAAGTGGGGCACAAACCTCCAGTAGCACCCTGCCATCCCAATGAAAGCCTGGACCTGCTTCTTAGTCTGGGGACCGGGCCAATCCTGGATTGCCTCCACTTTGGCTGGCTCCAGCTTCAGGTGGCCGCTTCCCACCTTGTGGTCAAGGTATGACACCTCTGCCATCCCCACCTTGCACTTTCTAGCTTTTATGGTCAGTCCTCCATCCTGGAGGCAACCCGGCACGCTCTTCATCTGGGATACATGTTCTTCCCAGGTCTGGCTAAAGACGCAGATATCGTCAATATATGCCAGAGCAAAGTCCTCCATCCCCCTTAACAACTGATTCACCAGGCACTGGAAGGTGGCAGGTGCCCCCTTGAGACCGAAAGGCAGGACCAGGAACTCGAAGAGCCCTGTGGGGTGGTGAAGGCAGACTTCGTCCGGCCTTCTGGGTCCAAAGGCACCTGCCAGTAGCCTTTGGTAAGAACCATGGTAGTGAAGTACTGGGCGCCCCCTCTCCCTCCCCCCAACTTGTCTAGGATCTCATTGGTCCTAGGCACTGGGTAGGCATTGGATACGGTGATGGCACTGAGCTTCCGATAGTCCACATAGAACTGAATCGACCCGTCCTTCTTGGGAACCAGCATCACGGGTGAGGCCCAAGGGCTGGAGGATGGGTGGATCACACCTAAAGCCAGCATGTCTCTGACCTCTCTCTCCAAGTCCTGGGCTGTTTTCCCAGTGACCCTGAATGGGGCCTGTGACAGGTTGGGTCACAGAAATCCCCTTGGGATTGCCACCTGATGTACTGAGACTACCAATGAGCCTGTTTTCCCTGGCAGCTTCGGACTTCAGTACCCTGTCTTATTGAGACAGACACACTAGCCTGCTACAAACACAGACTAGGTCTGAACCACGTCCCCCACAAGCTGCAGACTTAACTGAAAATGGCTTAAGAAGTGCTTCTGTCTGTAGCACCCAGATACTCAGTTCCCAGTGAGGTCCAAACCCCAAATAAATCTGTTTTACTCTGTATAAGCTTTATACAGAGTAAACTCATAAATTGTTCATCCTCCATAACAGATAGCTATCCACAGCTGTTTGCTCCCCCAGGAATTAATTACTTGTTCTGGGTTAATTAATAAGCAAAAAAGTGATTTTTTTTAAATATAAAAAGTAGGATTTAAGTGGTTCCAAGTAATAACAGACAGAGCAAAGTAAATTACCAAGCAAAATGAAACAAAAACACGCAAGTCTAAGCCTAATACAGTAGGAAACTAAATGCAGGTAAATCTCTCCCTCAGAGATGTTCCAATAAGCTTCTTTGACAGACTAGACTCCTT
Organism: Aldabrachelys gigantea; assembly: GCA_026122505.1. NCBI lineage: Eukaryota > Metazoa > Chordata > Testudines > Testudinidae > Aldabrachelys > Aldabrachelys gigantea. Next base: position 66,626,590 of record CM047489.1, read on the forward strand.
TCTAGTCTGGGTCCAGAAATTACTCACACCGCTGTAGTTACTGTCCTTTGTTCCAGTTTCTTTCAGGCATCTCTTTGGGGTGGAGAGGCTATCTTTTGAGCCAGTTGAAGACAAAATGCAGGGGTTTCCAGAGCCTTATATAGTCTCTCTCTTGTGGGTGGAAACCCCTTTGTTCTCCTGTGTAAAATTCCCTCAACAAGATGGAGTTTGCAGTCACCTGGGCAAGTCACATATCCATGCATGACTCAGTACTTTACAGGCCAACACCATTGTTTACATGTTAATTTGAACGTTCCCAGGAAAGCTCAGATGTGGATTGGCATCTCCCAAAGTCCATTGTCAGTTATGTGTTTCTTGATTGGGCACTTACTGAGAACAGTACTTTCTCAAGAAGCTGACCAAATCCTTCACTGAGGCTACTTAGAATTAAACAAGTACATAGCTAATATTCATAACTTTGAATACAAAAATGATACATACAGACAGCATCATCATAACCAGCAAACTACAACCTTCCCATAGACACCACACTTGGCTTCCTTTGTATAAGAACTGGTGCAACCATAGGACTCTGGTTGCAACAATGATCTATTCGGTCACAGTTTAAGAACATAAGGATGGCCATACTCATAGAATCATAGAATCTCAGGGTTGGAAGGGACCTCAGGAGATCATCTAGTCCAACCCCCTGCTCAAAGCAGAACCAATTCCCAACTAAATCATCCCAGCCAGGGCTTTGTCAAGCCTGACCTTAAAAAATTCTAAGGAAGGAGAGTCCACCACCTCCCTAGGTAACCCATTTCAGTGCTTCACCATCCTCCTAGTGAAATAGTTTTTCCTAATATCCAACCTAAGCCTCCCCCACTGCAAGTTGAGACCATTGCTCCTTGTTCTGTCATCAGGTACCACTGAGAACAGTCTAGATCCATCCTCTTTGGAACCCCCTTTCAAGTAGTTGAAAGCAGCTATCAAATCCCCCCTCATTCTTCTCTTTTGCAGACTAAACAATCCCAGTTCCCTCAGCCTCTTCTCATAAGTCATGTGCTCCAGCCCCCTAATCATTTTTGGTGCCCTTTGCTGGACTCTTTCCAAGTTTTCCACATCCTTCTTGTAGTGTGGGGCCGAAAACTTGACAGAGGTCCATCCAGCCCAGTATCCTGTCTACCGACAGTGGCCAATGCCAGGTGCCCCAGAGGGAGTGAACCTAACAGGTAATGATCTAGTGATCTCTCTCCTCCCATCCATCTCCATCCTCTGACAAACAGAGGCTAGGGACACCATTCCTTACTCATCCTGGCTAATAGCCATTAATGGACTTAACCTCCATGAATTTATCCAGTTCTCTTTTAAACCCTGTTATAATCCTAGCCTTCACAACCTCCTCAGGCAAGGAGTTCTACAGGTTGACTCTGCACTGTGTGATGAAGAACTCCTTTTTATTTGTTTTAAACCTGCTGCCCATTAATTTAATTTGGTGGCCCCCAATTCTTATATTATGGGAACAAGTAAATAACTTTTCCTCCACATCACTCATGATTTTATATACCTCTATCATATCCCCCCTTAGTCTCCTCTTTTCCAAGCTGAAAAGTCCTAACCTCTTTAATCTCTCCTCATATGGGACCTGTTCCAAACCCCTAATCATTTTAGTTGCCCTTCTCTGAACCTTTTCTAATACCAGTATTTCTTTTTTGAGATGAGGAGACCACATCTGTACACAGTATTCAAGATGTGGGTATGTAGCGGGATGGTTACCCCCCCTCTCGCCCCCCTGGCTCCTGTCCTGAAGGGCTTAAAACAGCCCAGGAGAGGGCTGGGGCTGGGGCAAGAAGCCTGGGCTGATTGGGGAAAGTAGGCTCAGCTGTGGCCAAGCCCCAATCAGGCCCAGCTGGTCCCTATAAGAGGCAGTGAGCCAGAAGCCTAAGTAGTCTCTTTCTGCCTTTAGAGGGAGAAGGGCCTAGCTGCAGGCAGCTAGAGACAAAGTACCTGAGTGGAGCAGGGCTGGGGACAGGCTGAGGAGCTCCAGCCTGGAAAGCCCCAGGCTGTGGCCTAGCATTGGGCCAACAGGTGCTGGGGGCTGCAGAGGGCAGCCCAGGACTAGGCCAAGGCAGCAGGTCCAAACCCTCCTTGCCAGTGATGAGTAGGCTGATACTGCAGTCTGCCCCAGGGTGTGGGGCTAGATGATGACGGTCAGTAGCCTGATACTGAGGTGAGGTGGGAATAGTGGATGGGTCTCCCCTCCCCAGGGAACCCCCAAGACTGAGGGGTTACTGCCAGGGGGCAGCACCCCAGGTAAAAAGGCACTGGGTTCAGAGGACAGCCAGATCACTGGCCTGCAGAGGGTGTCCGGAGCTGGACATGAACTAATTCCTGGAAGTCACCAGCAGGAGGTGCCGTGGGGGTGAGTCTGTGCCACCTTACAGGGCGTACCATGGATTTATATGAAGGCAATAAAATATTCTCTGTCTTATTCTCTAACCCTTTTTGAATGATTCCTAACATCCTGTTTGCTTTTTTGACTGCCGCTGCACACTGAGTGGATGTCGTCAGAGAACTATCCACGATGACTCCAAGATCTCTTTCCCGATTAGTTGTAGCTAAATTAGCCCCCATCATATTGTATGTATAGTTGAGGTTATTTTTCCCAATGTGCAGAGAAGGAATCGCTTCTCTCCCACAGGAATCTCTCCCTGTGGTCCTCCCCTGGGATCCTGCACTGCTATGTCCCTCAGCTTCTCTAAAGAGAGATCCTCCTGCAGCTCCATCTGAATTTGGCTGCTGGGTTTGAGGGTACAGCCCTGGTTGATGGTGCCTCAGTTTCCCCACCTTGGGACAGAGGCTCCAGCCCAATCCTGTCAAGCCCTACCCTTGGTGTTTTGGTCCCCTCCTTCAGAAGGTCCTGTGTCCCTTGCTGGCTCGGGCTCTGGGAAAGCACCAGGGTGCTCTGAGTGCCATCTGGCCAGTTCTCCAAGTCATTACCCATTAGTACCTTGGTAGGGAGGTGACTGTGCACCCCCAACTTCTTTAGGTCCCTCCTTAGCTTCCCCATTTCAGGTGTATCCTTGCTACAGGCACCTTGATGGGGGGCCCAAACACTCCCCTCAGGGTCAAGTATGCATTGGGCACTAGCTCATCTGGGTCCACGATGCCAGTGTCATCTCTGTGTCTGTGTCCCAGAACCCCTGAATGCTCCTTTCCCTCACCTCAATAGGGATGATGTAGTGATTGTCCCCTGGGGCCTGCCCCATGCTCACCTGGCAGATTGAGTACAGATGCTCTGCACCTGGAGCCCCACCTTCCCCTGCTGGCCTTGCCTGGTGGTCCCCTCCCCCTGGCACAGCCCTACTGACTGCGGCCCCCTGGACCAGCGGTGCCTCCTTTCGGTGAGCTTCCACCCAGCTGACACCCCACAGGTTCTGCTTTGCTGCTATTTCCTTCATCTTCAGGCATCGCACCACCTTGTGTCCCTTTTGGCCATAGTAATTACATTTCAGGTCTCTCAAGTCTCAGGAGGGGGGTTGGCCGCCCCTGGCATTCATGGGACCCGAGTTGGGCTTCCTGGAGTCCCAACTTTGAGAGGTCTCTGAGTGACTCTCCTTCTGCCCCTGATCTGCTGTTTACAAACTCATCTGTCAGTGCCCCTGCACTGCGCAAATCTTCAGGCTTCTAGTCCATTAACCACATCTTAAGGTCTTGAGGGCAGATGTCATACAGCTGCTCCAACCCCACCAGTGTATATACATCCTCTGCGGTAGTGTGCCTGTGCCCTTCCCCCACTTATGGAAATATTCGCCCAGCTGGCTGATGACCTCCTTGTAAGTGACACCTGGGGTCTTGCGTACACCCCAGACTTTATGCCTCAGGGGTCAGTTCAAACATCACCAGCAAAGCTGTTTGAACAGGTCATAGTCCCCCATCTCAGTACCATCCATTTGGCTCAATGCCTCTGTCATAACTATAAAGGGAAGGGTAACAACCATCCTGTATGCAATACTATAAAATCCCTCCTGGCCAGAGGCACCAAAATCCTTTTACCTGTAAAAGGTTAAGAAGCTCAGGTCAGCTGACTGACACCTGACCCAAAGGACCAATAAGGGGACAAGATACTTTCAAATCTTGGGGTGGGGGGAGAAGGCTTTTGTTTGTGCTCTTTGTTTTGGTGGTTGCTCTTGGGACTAAGAGGGACCAGACATCAATCCATGTTCTCCAAATCTTTCTGCACAAGTCTCTCATATTTCAAACTTGTAAGTAACAGCCAAGCAAGGGGTATTAGTTTATCTTTGTTTTCTCAACTTGTGAGTGTTCCCTTTGCTAGAGGGAGGTTTATCCCTGTTTTGTTGTAACTTTGAAACTAACGCTAGAGGGGGTTCTTCTGGGCTCTTTGAATCTGATCACCTTGTAAAGTATCAGAGGGGTGGCCGTGTTAGTCTGGATCTGTAAAAGCAGCAAAGAGTCCTGTGGCACCTTATAGACTAACAGATGTATTGGAGCATGAGGCACACAGCCGACGAAGTGGGTGCTCACCCACGAAAACTCATGCTCCAATACATCTGTTAGTCTATAAGGTGCCACAGGACTCTTTGCTGCTTTTACACTACCCTGTAAAGTTATTTTCCATCCTGATTTTACAAAGATGATTTTTACTTTTTATAAAAAAAAAAAAAAAAAAAAAATCCTTCTTTTAAGAACTGGACTGACTTTTCCATCATCCAAAGACCCAGGGGTTTGAGTCTTTGATCACTTTGTAACAATTGGTTAGGGTATTATTCTCAAGCCTCCCCAGGAAAGGGGGTGGCAGCGTACCAGGTTTTAACCTAAGCTGGTAGAAATAAGCATAGGGGACTTTCATGTGGGTCCCCACATCTGTACCCTAAAGTTCAGAGTGGGGAAGGAACCCTGACAGTCTCTATGGCCTTGAGACCCAGCAGGGGGATTACACAGCGAAACCTATCTGCAGGGTCAATCTGGTTCAAATCCCAAGCTTTCTCAAAGGCTGTGAGGTAGGCATCAATGTCCCCGTGCCCCCTCCTTAAAGTGGGGCAGCAGTTTGGTATCTAGATTCCCCACAAAACTGGTGGCTCGGGGCCCTTCTCACTTACCCCCCCGGCTCCTCCAACTCCTGCTTCTGCTGTTCTGCACAGTCCGCCAGCCTCTGCTCCTCCAGCTCCTTTGCTTTCAGCTCCACTCTCCACAGCTCCTCCAGGGAGAAAATCTGACTAGGGTTCCCCTCTGCTGACTGTGGAGTTGGGTCTGATAGACTCCCAGCTGCTACATGGACTGCCCCCAAGGCTACTCCCTGGTTCTCTAGGCACCCCGGGAGCCCCCCTGAGGTCTGGAGCCTGTTCCTCAGACTGGTCATTCTCTACAAGCTGAGCAATCAGCTGTTCCTTAGTGAGCCTCCGACACTCAGCCCTCTTTCCCTGCACAGACATGCCACGTCCCTCTTCTGGAGCTGGTTATAGGCCATTTTCACGCTGGTTCCTTTAATTACATCCTTTTATCGCTGGCAGCCACTCACTGCAAAGCACCGGCACTCACAGCCAACCATATACAGGGTGCATCTGTCAGTCATCCTCTGCTACCATGTTGCCACAGACTCACAGGTCATGCCCAGTCTTGGCCCCATACGGTCCCTGGGGGGGAACCCCCTTCAGCATGACAGCCCATTTTGTGGGGTCCACTCTCAGGGATTAAGCCCTTTCATCTCCTGGAACTGCACCTCTCTGACCCTTTAGCATGCCTCTCTCTCAGCGTGGGCCCTTTCAGGAAGTCCACTCACTCTGGACCCCGGGTGTCAAGTATTAAGTCACTGCCTATGTTATCTTGATATCAGTGGTAGTCAGCAGATGAATTTCTATATGTTCAGGTTATAGAAAACACATTGGCTGCATCTCTGACAGAGCCTGGGCCTGCGCAGAGTCCAGGCCAATTGCCCAGGTAGGGGGCAGCTTCCCCCATGTGACCCACACTCCCCAAGTCTGGGCAGACCCTGGGCCGACCATCCAGAGAGGGGGTAGCTGCCCCAGATGTGAGCCATGCTGCCTGAGCCTGCATAGAGCCTGGGCCAATCACCAGAAAGGGGACAGTTGCCCCAAATGTGACCCACAATGTCTGAGTCTGTGCAGAGCCTGGGTTGATTGACCTGAAAGGGGGCAGCTGCCCTGAGTGTGACCCATGCTGCTTGAGTCTGCACACCCACATCTGAGTGATTAAATGCTTGTCAATTGAACCCAAAACAGATGTCTCTTTGTCCATTTAATGGAACTGCAATCTTCTCTGGAAGACATAGTGGAATACAAGCTTTGCTCAGAGAAAAGTTTAACTCTCATCTCTCCAATACACACTGCAGAGGTCACCTACTCCAACTTGGACTAGTACAAGCTGCAGAATCTTCAAAAGGCATTTAAAAAGCTATACATTTAATGTCTTTATTATACTTTTTTTCAGCAAGAGTCCAAAAGGACTGAATGTCTTCTAAATTATAGAAGTTAAATTGGGACAGAAGTTCAAATTAATCCAACCTGGGAAAATCCACTGGCTTTCTCATGAGCAATCCTTGGCTGTTGTCTTAAATTTACTGCAACCATTATTCTTGGCTTTGGAAAGTATCTACTGAGATGGGACGGATCAAAGTAGTGAGGCTGGTGGACTACTTTTGCTATTAAGTTCAGAGAACACAATCGCCATTCTCTCTTGTAAGTCTACTGTTGAAAACCACTTGGGTCATTATACAATGCCATCCACGCATCTGCTACAATAGCAGTAGATCTCTGTCCAGCACTGGAAGCTACACTTGGATCAATCGGAGCAATATCCATTGAAAACATCCTGGAAGAGGCAAAGACTTCAGTTCAGAAGTTGACTAATTAGGGCCCTTATATTAACTGCTTAAATGAAGAAGATAAGAAGTGTTTGTTAAGCCAGCTGAAAAAGTAAAGTACACTGACTTGATTTTTACATCTCTACAACTACTACTTTTGGATTCCATCAACCACTATGTAGCTTTTACAGCTGCCTGTCTCATAAAACACCGATAGTTGACTGGAGTGAGGCACTATCAGCAATGGGGCTGCCCTGGGACCAGTACAGAATAGAGAATTTGAACACAGAGCGGATTATCATCCCATGAATGAATGTAGATTTGATTTCAACTACTTCATCATTGAATAGAATGTTGTGTTCTGAAAGAAGTAACCTTCTGCCTGACCATGAGCCTATCATGAAGGACTGGAAGTACCTGACACACGAGAAGCCACCAAAAATGAATGCACTGCATTCAAGAAGTTCATTAAAAGAGTTGTGCAAAATTACAAGAACCCAAGACAGATGTAGAAATAGTGCTGCACAGCAGGCTTGTGTAGCCAACTTTCCTGTTTTTAAATCATCACACACATTAGTTAAATCTAGTAAAACACTTCTCAGTTTTCACTATGGTGCCATACAGGCCACCTTTGCCCTAACAGTCCTCACCCCTCCTAATTTCACACCCCCTAATCTCAATTTCTGTGGAAAACATTGCAGTGAAATATTTTATCTGTGCAATATTTGTTTAGATCACATTTTGTCAGCTGCAGTATTCAGCATCAATTATCCTCCTAATGTAAATAGCAGAGCAGGTTTGTTTATTTTGCTAAATTGCTTCACTAGCTCATTTGTTCAGCGGAGAAGCCTCAACCTCTAAAGCAGTGGTCACCAACTGGTTGATCATGATTGACTGGTCAATCCCAGAGGATCTCCCAGTCAACTGCGATTGCTGGCAGCAGCAGGGCTGCTGCTAAGACAGGCTCCCTGCCTGCCACTGCCCCATGCTGCTCCCAGAAGTGGCCAGTGTGGGCCTGGGTGTGTGCGTGTTTCCCTCCATGCACTGCTCCTACCTGCAAGCACTGCCCCCACAGCTGCCATTGGCTGGGAATGGGAGGTGTGGGGCGGTGCTCGCACAGAGCCAGGTGCCCCTCAGGCTCCTTCTGAGATAGCAGTGGGTCAGGGAGGGATCTGTCTGTACTGGGTGGAGTGACCCAGAGCAGTGAAGCTATGCAGACTTCATGTGCCTGCTTGGAGCCCTGGGAATTCCTCCAGCATGCACCCACACTCAGCAGTTCCACAGCTCCATGCCTGTCTCTGTGTGCTGCAGTTGCCCCCAGATGTGCTGGGAGCAGAACAGCAGGGGGCGGGGGGGTTTGGAGGAAGCAAAGTATTATCTGGAGGGTGGAGAAATAGTTCCTGCCTTTATCTGAACCAGCCCCACCATGCCTGGCTAGGCCTTCCTGCACTACACCAAGGCCAACGGCCCCACTGGGCTGGGCTCTCCTGCCTTGCCCAGTTCCACCCCATCCAGCATTGGGGTCAGATGTTACCCTGCCACTGGTTTGGAGAACCTCTCCCTCACCAGCCATGTCTCCAGCTCCTCTAGTCCTGGGGGAGGAGGGGGGTTAGCAGCCACCAGTTAGCACAGAACTAGGGTGTTTCCCTTTGTCTGAGCCCAAAGAAGGGTGTTCGCCCTGTGGCCAATCCAGCCTGGGCATTCTCTGCCTGTGAAGCCCGGTGGAGCGAGAGGTGCTACAGGCTCACATGAGCATCTTCACTGGGCCAGGTTGGCATAGTAAACTGTGCCTCTGGAGCCAAGGGCCCAGTGCAAGGCAAGCAGGAGACAGAGCCCTGGTCCAGCACGCTCCCTCCAGCAGAACATAACCCAGGCAAAGGCCCCAGGAAGGAAGGTGTTGGCCGGAGAGCTGCTGGCCCTGAGGCAGCCAACATGTGGCATTAACCGCAGCACGGGCTAAGAGAGCTACCAACGTGCAACCAGCAAGGCTGAGAGCCAGGTGGGTGTGTCCTCCTTGCTCACAGCTCTGACTCACATGTCAGCCGCAAGGGGGAAGTGATCAGGGCTGGAGAGAGCTGGAACCAAAGGGACTCTGATGTTCCTGTGGCAGAGCCCCAGGGGTCCCTTCCCCTGACCTGCCCCACACGTGGGTGATACTCCTTTGGCACAGGGAGTCAATGGCATCCCTGGAATAAATGTAATACATTCTCCCATGCCACCACAGATCGGTCACAGGGTGCAATGTTCGAAATGGCTGTTGTGCCACTCAGGGGATTTCCCAGCCTCCCTGCTAATGCAGCATTCAATACACCTGGGATTTCCCAGCCTCTCACCTGAAGTGACATCCAAAATGCCTGCTGTGCCACTGGAGGGATTTCCCAGCCTTCCCAGTAAGGCAACATCCAAAACACCCACTGTGCTGCTGGAGGGACTTCCCACCCTCTCTGCTTACACAATGTCCAAATTGCCAGCTGTGCTGCTGGAACACAGCCTCTGAAATGCCTGCTGTGCCACTGGGGGGATTTCCCAGCCTCCCTACTAACACAGTGTCCCAAACGCCTGCTGTGCCAGGGGAAGGATTTCCCAGCCTCCCGGGTAATGGATAATCTAGAAACCACCGCTGTGCTGCTGGAGGCATTTTCCAGCCTCCCACCCAACAGGATGTCCAAAATGTCTGCCCTGCCACTGGAGGCATTTCCCAGCCTCCCCGCTAACAGAGCCTCCTGCGTCTCTGCTTTGAAAATACAACAGAGATGACAACATGGGGGTGGGCCATGCTTAACTTGAAGGCTTGTGTTATGACTTGCATAGTCTGAGCAAGCACCAGTGGAGGGGCTGGTGTGGGGTGGATTTGCACAGAGCACGGTTAATTGGCGGGGAGAGGAGGGGAAGCAGCAGAGGGCCATGACCCCTTCTCCCAGTCATCTGCTTTAATCCCAGCCCCTCGACCATTGGGGCATTAATGACAAGGGCAGAAAGGATCATTGGGATCACCTAGTCTGGCCTCCTACATAACTCAGGTCACAGAACGGTCCCAACATTAGCCCTAGAGCGAGCATTTAGAACAGCCCATCCTGATTTACAATCAACAGTAATGGAGGAGCCACCATGGCACTCGGGAAACTGGTCCCTTGCTGTCATGTTATTTCCAGGCTGAATTAGTTCAGCTTCAACTTCCAGCTCCAGGATGGTGTTGGACCTCTCAAGCCCTCTGCACAGCCTAGTGCTGTAGAGTTGTTCCCCATGTAGGTAAATACAGAGAGGGCTCAAGTCACCCCTGAACAGTCTCCTGGTTGAACTAACTGGACACTCCCCTGGTTGAACTAACTGGACACTCCCCTGACAGGCTACCTCCTGCAGCAGCAGCCAGTGGGGCATTCCGGCTGGGGCCTTCCCTCACCTAGTAGTGCCCAGAAAGGCAGGCTGGGTGCTGAGACCATGCCCTGCTGTACCCAAGGAGATCAGGATGAGCCATGGTGTGCTTGGGAGTCCCTGACACAGATGCTTCCTCCCATTTGCAGGCGCCATGTCCCCAGGCCTGGAGCTCTGCGCATTGCTTTATTGAGACCAACCTGAGAAGTGAAGGGGAAAGTAGGGGGCTTTGGGGACATTGTATCAAAAAGCTAGTCGAGTAGGAAAGGCTCCCTGGAAAGTCCAGTGACAAGACGCCAGCTGCCCTGGCTCAGCACAGGCCCTGCTGGATCCAGCTCCCAACACCCCAGGCAGCTGGCCCAGCACCCCTCAGGTCCTGTCCAAGGCCTCCCTGCTCCAGGCACTGCCACGAGTATGGGGCTTGACGCTAGCGGCTCTGGGATCGAGTGGGAGGTCGTCACCTTCTCCCTGGTGCTGCTGCTGAACATCGTGTGGGCTCCTCGGCGGCGGGCCACGGTCAGCTGCTTGCCAGGCACTTAGGCTTCAGGACAGCTGCAGGGAGGGATAGAGTGAGAACAGGAGTTGCCAAGCCCAGCCCATCAGCCTCCCGCTGGGCACAAGTGATCACGATCACGCTCAGAGCCCTGCATCCACCTATCACTGAGCATATCACTGGGGGGAGACTGGCCCGCACTGCTGGGGGTTTCTCTGGCAGGGGAGGTTGATGGTTCTCAGAAGTGGTGGGAAAATTTTCTGTCAAACCACTGGAAATTCAGAGGAAAAAAAGTCACAAACCCCTTGGCAGCAAGGGGCTAGGCAGAAGCCTCCCAGCCTCATGGGCCATCTCAAGGTGCCTGGAGGGCGGGTTACTGCAGCACCACCATGGCCCCCTCAGGGGCTCCCCAGGCTATTCAATGGCTGCTGGCGCTACAGCCCAGAGGGAGAGCTGAGGCACTGGGGTCAGACCCAGTACAGCTATTTGTTCACTGCAATGCCTTCTGCCAGGCTGGCCCCTGGCAGCCTTGTGCCCCAGCGTGCTCCTGCCAGGCAGGACACCAGGGCAGCTGTTAGTCTGGCCAGGCACTTACGTGTGTCTGTTGGGGTAAAGCCACGCTGGGGCTCTCGGTTGCACTCCAGGGGGGTTTGGTCATCGTCAGCCTCCTGTCGTTCAGGATGCGCGAGATGGTGCCCAGGGCCTCAGCCAGGCCCTGCAAGTGGGTGCCGCTCAGTCCATACAGGGTCGAAGCTGCAGGACAAACATGCTGCATGGATCTTGCCCAGGGGCTGGAAAGAGAGCCCAGTTCCATCAGCCCCTGGGATAACAGCCCACTACTGCTGCCTGCTGATGAGAACCAGCAGAGCGCTCACCATGCCCTGCAGAAATACTAGGATAACCACCCATTATCATTGCCTCCTGATGGAGTTCCTCTTAGTGCATGTGCCAACTTGGGGCTGTGATTCTGTCTCTCTATGGGCTGCCCCAGTGGTGCCCCCATGGAGTAAATCCCTGAGCTCACCGACCAGGGCTGGGCCTTTGGCACTGAGCTCACTCCCATACCTGGCCAACAGTGCCAACCTGGGCCTGATCGCCAGAGATGCTGCCTCTCCCCTGCCCTGGCCCAATGGGCCTGCATCTGATGAGCCCCTTTGGGACCTGTTTGCTGCTGTCAGGCCCTGGCTGGTGACAGCATTGACCCATGGGCTCCCTGGGAGCCAGTGCCTACCTTGGGTGATTCTCAGCTCCTCCCGCGTGGCATCCAGATCAGCCCGCAGTACTGTGCAGCCCAGGCAGCGGGGCTGTGCCCCCGGGCAGGCCGTGCCACTCTCTAGGGCTCTGTCTGCGCTGCCCTCTCTGTCCCATGGGGAGTCCAAGGATGTCTCCAGGAGGGCCCCAAGCAAGGGGCCATCCAGCCCTGGGGATTCACAACCGGCGCTCCTGGGCAGGGCACTGCAGGTTCTGCCACCCTTGGAGCTGGTGCACTCCATCCGCACGAGGCCAGCAGGTGTCTGCTGCTCACATGGGGCACAGGGCACAGGCAGCTGTGTGACCCCATTCTGAGCCTCTGAGATGCTGCTGCCCCCTTGAATGGTGGCTCTGCCCTGTGGCATGCTGTCTGTCCCCACATGCCCTCCTGGGCCAGCACTGCACAGCTCGGTCGCCTTCCCAGCTGCTGGGCGTGGCACTGGGACAGCGTTCTTCTCTGCTTGCCGCAGGTGCCCAGTGCTCTGCCGTGGCTCTAAGCCATTCTCCACTTGCTGTCCCTGCCTGGAGCCCACTCTGTTGCACAGGGGCTGGGGAGCAGCTGTCTCAGTCGCCCCCAGGCTTGGTCTCCGCACCAGCAGGGTGCCCGGCGTGGCAGCTGGGAGAATAAATCACCAAGAGTTACTGCTCGAGAGAGACAGGGCACAGTCTGGGGCAAAGGGCTGGGCATCAGGGAGCTGAGTTCATCCCGGCTGTGCCCAGACTCCCTGGGACCCTGGGTCAGTCACAGAGGGACACTTGCCTCAGCTCTGTAATGGGGACAAAAGCCTGGCCCCGCCTCACATGAGGGTCAATGCAGGAGCCCCTGGGACCTTCACACCACAAAGGAACCGCCTGAAGAGCCCAAACCCTAGCAAGCAAGTCTATGGCACTCTTCTCGCTCAGCGCCGGGGAGAACTTAAGACATCAGGGTTTCGTTACAGGCGGGGCTGGCAGCTCCCTCTACAGTGAGCTGCCCAACACCTCTCATTATAGGATCCTGTTTTCAGCTGCATATATTTTTGCCAAACTCCAGGTTTCTGGGCTAGGATTTTCCTTGCCATCTGCCTGCCTCCAGCTGAATCCAACAGGAATCGTTCAACTCTTTCCAGAAATGAGAGTCGGAAAACAGCCTGCTTTGCCCAGCAACCAAACCAGCCATAATACTCGCCTAGGACCTCTGGCACCCCACGCTCGAGAGCAAAGGCCAGAAACTGGGTTAGGGGTGCTGGCCTCAGGGAGGTGCCTTTGGCTTTTTCTATGAAACCCTGCTCACACCTGGCCATGGATGAGCCTTTGAAAAATGTCAAGTTTGCACATGCTCAATAGAGATGTTAGAATTCAGCTGCTAAAATCACCAAACATTCCAGTTACCCCAAGCATGCTCCAGCCTTCCATGCGACCAGCCTGTGCGTGCTCCATCCCCCAGTGCAACTGAGCATGCTCCAGCCCCTCGAGCAACCAGTCTGCATGTGCTCTGTCCCCCCCATTACGCACTCCAGCTCCGGATGCAGGGGTGAGCAGGACTTTCCTTGTGATAGCTGCTGCTGGTTGCCAGAGGCACTGTGGCTCCAAGCTCCAGAACTGAGCAGGGAGATATCTTCCCATTCTGCCTAAGCTCCAGGGCGTTCAGCCTCAATATGTGACAACTACTGCTGGCTGTCCTGGGGCAGAGGAGCAGGTTAGGTGCTGCAGGCACACCCAGACAGTGTGCAGGCGACTCAGAGTATCTCCTGCTAGTCCCCCCGGGCCCACACCCGCTGAGGCCCCAGAAACCAGCCCTGCGCTGGAGCCCACCCAGCGCTTCTGAGACAGCCAGATCCAGTGCTGGGGAAAGGAACTCTCACCCAATAAGCCGCCGTTCCAGCCGTTCTCCTGCCCGCTGGCCCCCTGGGGCACTCTCTGCCGCTCGGCCAGTTGAGCCCGCTGCGCCGCACCGACATCCCTGGCCCCTTCCTGGGCTGGTACCCGTGCCTGAAACAACCAGTGTCTCTGCTTAGTGCCAGCTAGTCCAGGCACTGTCCCCAGCACCACACGGCCCTACACCATGGAGCCACAGCAGAGCCAGGAGTCACAAAACATTCCATGCACCACGGAACAGGCACAGGATGAGCAGCAGTTCTGGTACCAACACCCCCCACAACACACTGTTCCCATGGGGCAAGGTCAGGGGATGTGCAGCATCCCATGTGCTCACCTGGGGCTGCCATCTGGGCTTCTGGGGAACAAGCTGGAAATCCTCTGCCAGGGCCACGGCCTCCTGGCCACTCTCCGGGCCACGCTTCTGCACCCAGCTTTGCATTTCCTCAGGCAGGAGGCTCAGGAACTGCTCAAGAACCAGAAGCTCCAACATCTGCTCCTTGGTGCGGGTCTCTGGCTGCAGCCAGCGATGGGAAAGTTCCCACAGGCGGCCATAAACCTCCCGGGGCCCCTCAGCCTCCTGGTAGCGGAAGCCCCTGAAGCGCTGGCGCTGTGTCTCCATGTCATGGTGGTGCAGGACAGTTCCCTTCACCTTGGCACCATCACCGGCCTCGCTGGCATCCAGGCTGGCGTGGATCTGTTGGGTTTTCCCACAGAGTGGAGGGAGAAGTCGGGCTCCCCCTAGCCCTTTGGGCCCCTGACAGGCGTCAGTCAGTCGTCTGGAGAATGCGAGATTGGACTCATTCTCCCCCCTTTCTCCCTCTCCCTGTGAGGCCAGGGGGCCTGGCAGCCCCTCCCGATAGCGCTCGCCCCAAGGTTGCTGCCCAATCAGTGGCTGCTGCGGCACCAGCCAGCGCAGGATCTCATCTGCCGTCCAGTACTGCACAGCAGGGGGGGCTTTCCCTGCTCGCTCCGGGGCTCCTGCAGGGGCAGGGCCAGCTGCGTCGGCCTCCTGCCCCTTGGCCTGCGTCTGCACCACTTGCTCCAGCACAGCGGGAAACTGGAGCCCAGCTCCCTCCCGCACCACGGGCTCCGGGTCCTGCAGTGGGGGTGCGGGCTGGGCCAGGGCACCCACCATCTCCAGCTGCTTCTGGAAGAGCTTCTCCAGGAGCTGGGCCTGGAACTCCCGGTCCTCCCGCCGCATCTCCCGGTCATGCTGGATGAACTCGGCCAGGCTCTGCCTCTCCTCCGCCCTCCAGGCACCAGTGCGCCTTGCCCGCTTCAGCTCCAGCTGGCTGCGCCCGTGCTTCTGGCTGGGGCCCCGTGGAGTCTCCAGCGGCCCATCCTCCCGCGTCTTGCGCTTCCTGGCCCGGAGGTGTACGAGCCGGTCCAGCGCCGAGACCAGCTTCCGAGAGGCCGGTTGGGGCTCCGTCGATGCCGATGGGGAAGGGTCTGGAGAAAGAAAGAATGCAGGATGAGGGCCCACAGCGCACCTGGCCTGGCACACACCCTGTCGTATCCATACAGCCCACCCCTCCAGCTCCCTCTACTGTACAGTCCCAGGCAGCAGGGGAGCTGGGCGCCTGCTCCCAGTCAGGCTGGGGCACCAATGGGGTTGGTGCAAGGAACAAGGGGCACAGTGCTACTCTCAGATGAAGCTGATGGTGCCCAGTACAAGGAGAGGGAAACCCAGGATGGCTTTGCCCCTGTGGGTAGGCAGAGGAAGGCCCCAGACACCAGGCATAGTCCAGATGGGCCACCAGGATGGCAGAGCCATGCACATAACCCAGGGCTGGTTTCCAAAATGTGCCAGGCCCTGGCACGCTGAGTGATGATGTCCAGGGCAGGAGAAGCACAGCCAGGCTGGACTGGTGCTAACACAAAGGGCCCTGCAGTGCCCAGGCTCCATGGCTCGCACACAAGAGGAGACTGGGACTGGAGAGTAATGGAGTGGCATTGGTGTCCAGAGCTAATTGGTGCCAGGGTGACAAGCAGCTGTTTCACCCATGCGCCATTCAAGACCTGCTCACAGAGACTCTATGGGAGCAAAAACACAGATCCCAGGGACTTCTGGGGGAAGGCTTCAGCCCAGAGCCCCTGCCCTCCACTGGTGAGTCTTGTTAGTGTATAGGTTTGTTTGTTAACCTAGGATAGAACTTTGGGTTTGACTTTTTGATACTCTTATACTAACATGTTAACAAGGGACAAAGACACTAATGTCGCTTCTGCCTAGTCAGCTGGATTTGTTAGTACAATGGGAACAGATAAGAGCAGTTGAAGTGTTACTCCAGAGCACACTTTAAGATTGCCTAAACCCCTATCTCAAGGCAAAGTCAAGCAACCAATTGGGAGGGGCAAAGGGGCGGGGGGTGGGATAAATGCCCATTCCTGACCAGAGCACCTCATTCCTTTCCCCTCCCATGGGGTACAAAAGGGGTGAAATGAAGACCCCAGACCCAAAATGTAACATGACCCTAAGTTGTAAGGGGTGGGATTGTAGGCATGAATTGCAGGTATATTTGGGCCTGCTAAGGAGGAGGTGGGAAATGGGAGTGGGGACACAGGCCAGGCTCTGCAGCCTCAGAGCTAGGAAGGGAGACCTGGGGTAAATGCTCCGCGATGTGAGAGCTGGGAAGGAGCACTGGGGAACAGACTCTGCTGGTGTGTAGAGCTATGCATATGCTTATTTGGAACTAACCCCAATAAACACTGAATTGCCTCCACTTTGTACTTCTGGTCTTCTGCTTTCTGTCTGTGTGACAAGAACCAGAGGAGAGGGTGAAGGGAAAGCCCTCTAACAAACCTCAGGGGTCCTCGGAGACATCCACACCCCAGCATACTCCTGGGAATTCCTGGCCAGTACTGCCAATACACGAGATCCTGCTCCATCTTCCCCTTGCTTGTGTCTCTCTTCCCATCCCACACTGGTCATCCCCCGCCCCCTCCGCTTTGACTCCAATCATGCTGCACAGTGGAAGCCTGACAGACCGAGATGGCCAAGCCAGCTCTGCCAGCCTGTGAAGGATGGGGAAGGAGAGGGGCCTGCTGAGACCAGCCAGGTGAAGTCCCTCCAGAGGTGTGGTGAGCCAGAGGCTGGAGAATAGCTTGATGGCTGATCCACCCAGCCAGCTCAGCCACCTGAGACCCACCTGCAACTCCATCCAAATTAACATAAGTTTCCCCAGCGTTCCTCTTCAGATGGCCTGGGGCTCCCTCTCCCAGCAGCAGGGCACTGGGTCCATCCCGGAAGAGTCTGTGGCCCCAGTGCTCTGGGGTAGGGCCCCTGTGGACAGCCCCCAAGGGAACTAGGCCAGGCGATGGCAGCAAGGTTACCCTACCCCCTGTACAGAGTGCCCTGGGCTAAGCACTTCCAAGGGAGCAGGGCTCAGCTGCACCAGACCACAAGGGGAGTTTGTGGCCCCATGGAGCCCTGCTCTCAGCTTGCCTGAAGGTGTGGGACCCAGCTAAATCAAGGACATGGCCAGCACGGCAGCCATCACCCCCCCCAGGGAGCAGCCCCAGCTATGTCCCTACCCTGGGCCATGCTTCCAGCCATGAGTCCCTGACACAGAACTGCTGCTTGCCAGGATAGCAAGATTCTGGCATGGCTAGGACTCCAGGAGACAGGGCCGGGCCCCTGGTGCAGCACCTCCCACCAACCCCTCGCCAACAACATGGGCTTACCAGGCTCAGGTGGCAGTTCATCCCCGGACGCCTCCTCCTCCTTCACCTGCACGGCCTGCACCTCGCCCAGCAGGGCCTGAGCCTCAGGGAGCACGTAGCCCAGCTCCTCAGCCCCCTGGCTCTCTGAGGCAGCAGCCTGGGACCCCCAATGGTCAGAGGCTGAGGCCTGGGACTCCCAGTGCTCAAAGGCAGCAGTGGCCTGGGAATCCCATGGTTCAAAGGATGGTGCCCCCCAGTTCTCCAGGGCAGCTGTGCCCTCCTGCCTGTCTACAGCGCCAGGCCCCTCCCCACTCTCTGCCAAGAGGCTAGAGCGGGTGCTGTCGCAGCGCTGCATGATCTGGTCCATCTCCTCGTAGAATGGGCAACGCATGGGTGGCCTCCCAGCTGCATTGTTCTCTTTGGCCTTGCGATATGTCACCTTAAGGCCTTTCATCTTCTCCCGGCACTGGTCCCCAGTGCGGTAGATGCCCAGCTCAGCCAGGCGCTGGGAGATGCCATCGTAGACAACCCTGTTCCTGCCGCGCGAGCTCAGGTCATGTGAGGTGGCCGCCTCTGCCCACAAGGCAATTAGCACCTTGATGTGATCAGCTGGCCAGCTGGCTGCCCGCTCCTGAGGCTTGTCCCGGCGCATTGCAGCAGGAAGGGGCTGGACCAGTGGAAGATTCCTGGGGAAAGGCTAGTGCCCAGCACCAGCCCGGTCTGACACAGGGACCTCACAACACGATACACCACAACCCAACAAAGATGGCCGCAGGTCTGTGCTCTCTGCCCCTACTGCAGGTATCACAAACAGCACAGGCTGACCCCAGGGTCCTCACGGACCAAGGCTACAGGACACCAGACACATGGGGTTCCTGGCACAGGGCTGGTGGTTCCAGATCCGCAGAGTGGTATCAGCCCCAGAGATGCTACCATCGGTGCCAGCGCTACAGATACGGGCAGGGCAGAGTGGCAGGAATGAGCATCCTGTACAGAGCAAGAGAGATGATCAGTGCAGCTGCTGCCCCCCCTGCAGGCTCCGCTCACCAATGGCCAGGCCAGGCCAGCCCAGCCCTTTCGGGTGCAGCCATGCGGGCCCCAATGTGTCAGATCACACCCTCACTCATAACCCAGCTCCCCAGCACAGACAGATCCACCCCCCCACCTGTAACCCAGCTCCCTGCCCCCCCAGCACAGACAGATCCACCCCCCGCACCTGTAACCCAGCTCCCTGCCCCCCCAGCACAGACAGATCCACCCCCCCCACCTGTAACCCAGCTCCCTGCCCTCCCAGCACAGACACATCCATCCCCGACCCATAATCCAGCTCCCTGCCCCCCAGCACAGGCAGATCCATCCCCCTCTGACCCATAACCCAGCTCCCTGCCCCCCAGCACAGACAGATCCACCCCCCCACACCTGTAACCCAGCTCCCTGCCCTCCCAGCACAGACACATCCATCCCCGACCCATAATCCAGCTCCCTGCCCCCCAGCACAGGCAGATCCATCCCCCTCTGACCCATAACCCAGCTCCCTGCCCCCCAACACAGACAAATCCATCCCCCCTCCACCTGTAACCCAGCTCCCTGCCCCCCAGCACAGCCTAAAGCCCCCGTGTTTCGAGTCTCGTTGGGGACTCGCTCTCTCTCCCCAGCCCGTGGCCACCTGCAGGGCCGGTGCTTTTCCCCGCTCTGCTCCGACACAAAGGAGCGGGGCTTTCCGCAGCCAGGTGGCGCCGGGCACGGCTACGCGAGCATCCTGTAGGAGCAGGCCCCGCGGAGCCACGGCACCTGGCCTGCCCGGGAGGACGAGGCTGGAGTTCCTGCCTCGACCCAGCCTCTCGGGCAGCGCGGGCTGGATGCGGCCTGGCGCAAATGGCCCTTCTCCGCTCGGGAAGGGGGGGGGGCAGAACCAGCCCAAAGGCTCGAGGGGGGGGAGGGGCGCAAACGGCCCTTCTCCGCTCGGGAAGGGGGGGGGGGCAGAACCAGCCCAAAGGCTCGAGGGGGGGGAGGGGCGCAAACGGCCCTTCTCCGCTCGGGAAGGGGGGGGCAGAACCAGCCCAAAGGCTCGAGGAGCGGGGCGGGGGCGGCCCCTGCAGAGCCGCCCGAATCCCCGACGGGGCCAGGCCCCTGCACCGGAGCCGCCCGCCCGGCGCGTTCAGCTAGGGCAGGACAGGACCCACCTACGGCAGCCAGAACCCTGCGTGGGCGGGAACACATCGCCTGCCCCGGAAGCTCTCAGCAAATACCGCTGATACCAGAATATCGCCCACTATTGGCTGACCAATCATGAAGGAGAGGGAGCGTCGATTGGCTGATCGGGCAGCCAGTCAGGGTCGAAGGGAGTAAAGAAAGGTCTGGACATCTGTCAATTTTAGCTGACACCTCAAGTGAGGAACAGCAGGGATAGGTTGATCTTTTGAATCGTCACCAGGGTTCATCCGATCAGCTATTGGTGAACAGGTCTGTCAGAGAGGGATTGTAGGCAGCGATTGGACACCCTCCCTGTCACACCGCGGAAGGGCCGGACTTCTAGTTACCCGCCCCCTCACCGCCCAGCTGCAGCAGCCAATAGGCAGAGCTGGGCCTGTATCTCTCGTTGCCTTGGGTCGAGGCCTGCGCCTCGAGATCAGGGGATCCTTCACGTCACCGCCTGGAGCTCTCCAGGTGTCCGCTGGCGGGGTCGGTCTGCGCTGGGGGCAGCGAGCTGGGCACGGGGGTGGGAGGGGCCTGCTTTGGCCGGGGGCAGGGAGCCGGGTTATGGGTCGGGGGGCAGGGAGCTGGGAGGGGCCTGTCTTGGCCGGGGGCAGGGAGCCGGGTTATGGGTCGGAGGGCAGGGAGCTGGGTCGGGGGGACAGGAACTTGGGTTATGGGGTAGTGGGCTAGGAGGTGGGTTTGGGGCTGGGGTAGGGGGACAGGGAGCTGGATCGGGGGGACAGGAACTTGTGTTATGGGGTAGTGAGCTAGGAGGTGGGTTATGGGGTTGGGATAGGGGGACAGGGAGCTGGGTCACGGGGTAAATAGGGTAGGGAAGGATATGGCTTGACTGGGGGGTCAGGGAGCCGGGGCAGAGAGCTGGGTTATGAGCGAGGGGCAGAGAACTGGGTATGAGGGTGGATGGGCAAAGATGGGCCTGTCTTAGCCAGGGGGTAGGGAATTGGGTTATGGGGTAGAGGGCCTGGAGGTGGGTTATGGGGCAAGGAGCCAAGGCAAGGGAGAGGGGGGAGGAAACTGTGGGATGGGGCAGAAAGGTGGGTTACGGAGTTGGGGCAGGGAGCTGAGTATTGAGCTGGATGGGTGGGGAGGGACATGTCTTTTCCAGGGGCAGGAAGCTGGTTTATGGGGTAGTGGGCCAGTAGTGGGCCAGAAGGCGGCTTATAGGGCAAGGAGCTGGGTTAAGGGTTGGAGGAGCAGGGGTCTGAGTTGGGGGGCAAGGAGCTGGGTAATGGGGTAGTGGGCCAGGAGAAGGTTATGGGGCAGGGACCTGGGGGAAGGGGGGTGTCTATGTGGGGGGCAAGCAGTGTTGGCAAATGTTGGCTGAGCTGTTCTAGCCTTGGCCTCAGTATCCTGTGCTGACTCCTGGGTGTTTCCCTCCCTTCTCTAGGAGAATGCTGCATTGGGGAGGGGAAGTGCTTCCTTCCCTCGGGTTGGGCTGCTGTCTACTTGTCCCGTAGTTTCAGTCCTGCGTGGCCCAGCACGGTGTGTGGCTGGTCAGGCTCCCTGAGTGCAGGCTGCATGTCTGTCTGGCTGGGAAATTCTGTGCTGATTGCCATGGGCTGCAGCTGATGTGGAGCTGAGTGCAGGTTTGCAGGCAGGTTTGCAGACTCAGGGTTTCAGTCACAGGTTTTTCCCCACCCTTTACTGGATCAGGGCAGGTTTGTGGGTTGTAATCAGGGCTGTTAGGCCTCTGAGTGCTGTTTTTCAGTGCGTTGGCCCCTGCAGAGCACCTGTATGGCTGCCTGGTGCTCTTTCCCCCAAAGATGTATGTGTTAGCAGCAAATCCGTCCTTCGTTCTCCCAGTGTCCGTGTTACTAGCACAGACCCTTTTATCCCTGTCAGGTGCAAGCTGTTTCCACAGCAGCCAGCTCTGTGTGGTGCCACCTGCTGAACAAGTCCCATCTCAACACCTGTGATGCGTCGGGACCGGCCCCCGGAGCGGGCGGCCAGCTGGCCGGCTGACCATGTCATAGTGCTCATCTCCTACTGGGCAGAGGCGGCTGCTGTGCACGATCTGGGTTCTCATGGCAGGAACAGAGTTGTCTATGATGGCATTTCCCAGCGCCTGTCGAAGCTCGGCATCTACCGCACTGGGGACCAGTGCCGGGAGAAGATGAAAGCTCTGAAGGTGGCTTATCGCAAGGCCAAAGAGAACAATGCAGCTGGAAGGCCGCCCATGCGCTGCCCCTTCTACGACGAGATGGACCAGATCATGCAGCGCTGTGTCAACACCCGCTCCAGCCTCCTTTCAGAGAGCGGCGAGGGGCCTGGCGCCACGGACAGGCAGGAGGGCACAGCTGCCCTCGAAAGCTGGGAGACACCAGCCTCAGCCTCTGACCATTGGGGGACCCAGGCCACTGAGAGCTGGGGATGTGAGGAGCCAGGCTATATACTCCCTGAGGTGCAGGACCCGCTGGGCGAGGTGCAGGCTGTGCAGGTGCAGGTGAAGGAGGAAGAGGCATCCACAGATGAGCTACCACATGAGCCTGGTAAGCCCCCTTGTTGGTGAAGGGTCACTGGGTGCTAGGAGTCCCTCCTGCACTGCATTGGGGTCAGGGGTCATGTGGGGGATCCTGGCCTGTTGCATGGAGGGATTTTTGTTTCCCTGGCTGATGTGTGGGGTGATCCACACTGGTACAATGGGCTGAGTGCCAGGCCAGGTGCGCTGTGGGCCCTCATTCTGCATTTTTGCTCTCCCCAGACCCTTCCCCATCGGTATCAGCGGAGCCCCAACCGGCCTCCCGGAAGCTGGTCTCAGCGCTGGACCGGCTTGTGCACCTCCGGGCCAGGAAGCGCAAGACGCGGGAGGATGGGCCACTGGAGACTCCACGGGGCCCCAGCCAGAAGCACGGGCGCAGCCAGCTGGAGCTGAAGCGGGCAAGGCGCACTGGTGCCTGGAGGGCGGAGGAGAGGCAGAGCCTGGCCGAGTTCATCCAGCATGACCGGGAGATGCGGCGGGAGGACCGGGAGTTCCAGGCCCAGCTCCTGGAGAAGCTCTTCCAGAAGCAGCTGGAGATGGTGGGTGCCCTGGCCCAGCCCGCACCCTCACTGCAGGAGCCGGAGCCGGTGGTGCGGGTCGGAGCTGGGCTTCAGTTGCACGCCCTGCTGGAGCAGGTGGTGCGAGCACAGGCCAAGGGGCAGGAGGCCGACGCAGCTGGCCCTGCCCCTGCAGGAGCCCCGGAGCGAGCGGGGAAAGCCCCCCCTGCTGTGCAGTACTGGACGGCAGATGAGATCCTGCGCTGGCTGGTGCCGCAGCAGCCGCTGATTGGGCAGCAACCTTGGGGCGAGCGGTATCGGGAGGGGCTTCCGGGCCCCCTGGTCTCACGGGAAGAGGGAGAAGTGGGGGAGAAAGAGACAGATCTTGCCTCCTCCAGACGAGTGACTGACACCTGCCAGGGGCCTAAAGGGCTGCGGGGAGCCCGACTTCTCCCTCCCCTCTGTGGGGAAGCCCACCAAATCCACGCCAGCCTAGATGCCAGCGAGGCCAGTGACGGTGCCAAGGTGAAAGGAACTGTCCTGCACCACCATGACACAGAGACACAGCGCCAGCGCTTCAGGGGCTTCCGCTACCAGGAGGCTGAGGGGCCCCGGGAGGTTTATGGTCGCCTGTGGGAACTTTCCCATCGCTGGCTGCAGCCAGAGACCCGCACCAAGGAGCAGATGTTGGAGCTTCTGGTTCTTGAGCAGTTCCTGAGCCTCCTGCCTGAGGAAATGCAAAGCTGGGTGCAGGAGCGTGGCCCAGAGAGTGGCCAGGAGGCCGTGGCCCTGGCAGAGGATTTCCAGCTTGTTCCCCAGAAGCCCAGATGGCAGCCCCAGGTGAGCACATGGGATGCTGCACATCCCCTGACCTTGCCCCATGGGAGCAGTGTGTTGTGGGGGGTGTTGGTACCAGAACTGCTGCTCATCCTGTGCCTCTTCCATGGTGCAGGGGACGTTTTGTGACTCCTGGCACTGCTGTGGCTCCACAGTATGGGACCGTGTGGTGCTGGGACCAGTGCCTGGACTAGCTGGCACTAAGCAGAGACACTGGTTGTTTCAGGCACGGGTACCAGCCCAGGAAGGGGCCAGGGATGTCGGTGCGGCGCAGCGGGTGCTGCTGGCCGAGCGGCAGAGGGCGCCCCAGGGGGCCAGCAGGCAGGAGAACGGCTGGAACAGCGGCTTGTTGGGTGAGGGTTCCTTTCCCCAGCACTGGATCTGGCTGTCTTGGAAGCGCTGGGTGGGCTCCAGCGCAGGGCTGGTTTCTGGGGCCTCAGCGGGTGTGGGCCCCGGGGGGATTAGCAGGAGATACCCTGAGTTGCCCCCACATCGGCTGTGCATGCCTGCAGCACAGGTCACCCGGCAGTGGGTGTCACTGTACAGAGGCTGATGGGCCCAGAGCGTAAGGTGGGTTAGTGACAGTGAGGTGCACCTCTAACTGATTTCCCCCCTCACCCATCCCAGCCCATGGGGCTGAGTGCGCTATGGAGACCTCCAGGGAGGTGGGGGAGGGTCTCTGTACATGTGCCTTACGTGAGGAGGTATCAGGGAGTGTGCTCCCTGGCACTCACTCTCATTAACCTGTGGAGAATGTCCCAGGGCAACTTTGCTGTGTCATCAGAACCTGAGCCATGGGTTCCTGAGATGACCTACCTGTGAGGCGGGGCCAGGCTTTTGTCCCCATTACGGAGCTGAGGCAAGTGACCCTCTATGACTGACCCAGGGTCCCAGGGAGTCTGGGCACAGCCGAGATGAACTCAGCTCCGTGATCCCCAGCCCCTTGTCCCAGACTGTGCCCTGTCTCTCTCGAGCAGTAACTCTTGGTGATTTATTCTCCCAGCTGCCACGCCGGGCACCCTGCTGGTGCGGAGACCAAGCCTGGGGGCGACTGAGACAGCTGCTCCCCAGCCCCTGTGCAACAGAGTGGGCTCCAGGCAGGGACAGCAAGTGGAGAATGGCTTAGATCCACGGCAGAGCACTGAGCACCTGCGGCAAGCAGAGAAGAACGCTGTCCTAGTGCCACACCCAGCAGCTGGGAAGACGACCGAGCTGTGCAGTGCTGGCCCAGGAGGGCATGTGGGGACAGACAGCATGCCACAGGGCAGAGCCACCATTCAAGGGGGCAGCAGCATCTCAGAGGCTCAGAATGGGGTCACACAGCTGCCTGTGCCCTGTGCCCCATGTGAGCAGCAGACACCTGCTGGCCTTGTGCGGATGGAGTGCACCGGTTCCAAGGGTGACTGGACCTGTAGCCCTCAGCACAGGAGCTCCGGCCGTGCTTCCCCGGGACTGGATGGCCCCTTGATTGGGGATGTCTTGGAGACTTCCTTGGACTCTCCATGGGATGGAGAGGGCAGCGCAGACAGAGCACCAGAGGATGACACAACCTGCCCTGGGGCACGGCCCCACTGCCTGGGCTGCACGGTGCTGCGGGCTGAGCTGGACGCTGCGCGGGAGGAGCTGAGAATCACCCAAGGTAAGCACTGGCCACCGGGGGAACCGTGGCTGTGGGGGGCTGTGTGCTCGGCTCGTGGGTCAGATGCGGCCCTGGCCTGCTTGCTGCACCCTCGGGTCTGGTCTCATAAGGGGCCGAGCATCTAGGAGTGTCATAAGGAGGAGGGAGGAAACTTGTTCACCTTACCCTCTAAGGATAGAACAAGAAGCAGTGGGCTTAAACTGCAGCAAGGGAGGTTTAGGTTGGACATTAGGAAAAAGTTCCTAACTGTCAGGGTAGTTAAACACTGGAATAAATTGCCTACGGAGGTGTGGAATCTCCATCCAGATTTAAGAGTAGGTTAGATAAATGTCTATCAGGGATGGTCTAGACAATATTTGGTCCTGCGATGAGGGCAGAGGACTGGACTCGATGACTTCTCGAGGTCCCTTCCAGTCCTAGAGTCTATGAATCTGCGGGCTCCTGGGACCAGGGGAAGAAAGAGCCTGT
The DNA here is from genome assembly GCA_026122505.1 of Aldabrachelys gigantea. Taxonomy (NCBI): domain Eukaryota; kingdom Metazoa; phylum Chordata; order Testudines; family Testudinidae; genus Aldabrachelys; species Aldabrachelys gigantea. The sequence continues at coordinate 66,652,183 of CM047489.1, forward strand.
ACCACTGGGGATTTGACCCATGCTTGCACTGTGTCCGTGAGTGAATTGAATCCCGCCCCTCAATGCCAAAGGCCAGGCTCTGGGTCCCTGGGGCAGTCTGTAAAGACAGAAGAGCAGAGCTCCTGAGCTGGTGGCTGGCCCCTCAGCTGTACACCACCACCAAGCCATTGCGTGCACTAATGGAGTAACTCCATCAGCAGGCAATGTTAGCAAGCTGTCCCCCCAGTGCCTGGGGAGGGCACTGTCCTGGTTTCCGTCAGCAGGCAGCAGTGGCAGGCTGTTATCCCAGGGGCTGATGGGGCTGGGCTCTGTTCCCAGCTAGGGTGAAACCCATGCAGCATGTTTGTCCTGCAGCTTCCACACTGTACGGGCTGAGTGGCACCCAGCTGCAGGGCCTGGCTGAGGCCCTGGGCACCATCTCACGCATCCTGAATGACAGGAGGCCAACAACGAACAAAGCTCCCTGGGGTGTATCCGAGAGCCTGGGCGTGGCCGTGACCCGACAAACACAGGTAAGTGTCCAGCTGGTGCCCTGGCGGGAGTATGCAGGGCTGCCTTGGGTTGGGCTGCATGGACCCACCAGAGTTGAGCCTGGCAGAGGGCGCGACGGTGTGGAAGTTCCCCATTTGTGGCCCCCCATTGGGTTCCTGCCAGTCATAGCTGAGTCAGTTCCTTGTTCCCCTTCGCGCCCCCCGCCCACCCCCCGGTGTCTGGCTCGTCCCGTCCCTCCCCTTCCAGAGTCCCCCTCTGCCTGGTGGCTGCGTGTGCCCATCTCCATGGCACCTGGGCCTGACTCACCTTGTGAGGAAGGATTGGGCGACGGCAGGCTCAGAGCTCAGCTCTGGGAGAGCCTGCAATGAGCTGAACCTGCAGAGTTATACCCAGAGAGTGTCCTCCATGCCCCCACACACTCCTTCCCCTGGATCTGTGCTAACCCTGTCCCCCATCCACCCCCCTTTGCTCCTGGCAGCTTGCGCTGCTGCTGGCAGCTGCTATCGATGCTAGGAAGGCTGGGTGGATTTCCTGGCAAATTAGGACCATTCTTATTGCTCAGCCTGACCCCAGCATGACCTGGCCAGAGAAAGCCCCCAGGACTCCTGCCCCAGCCCTGCCCAGCTCTCAGTAGAGATGCAGGTTTCCCTGCAGAACAGGGCTGCGATAGGCTTTGGCCTTGATCGTCATGTGCTGAGCTCTGGCCCTCTTGTGGGATCATCCGAGCCATGGGTGCTTAGCCCTTTGCATCAGGGCTGGGCCTGGAGGGGATCAGAGACCTGTGGCTGCTGCCAGCTAACAGGAGTCTCCCCTGGCTCGGGGGCTGGCTGTGGGGTGGGAACTGAGGGCACGGGGGCCCTGCCTCCCCGGGGCACATGCTGATGTTGCGATGACTGTCTGGGGGGTTGTTCCAGGCCTCCTCCTCTCTGCTCTGTCTGTGCAAGGTATATATTTCTTTCCCTGGAGCGAGTGCTGCTCTCCGCTCAGAGCTGAGCTCTGAGCCCTCCCAGCCCTGCCCCCTCTGTGCTGGCACTGGCATCCAGTTCCAGACACTCCGGAGTGATGCCACAGGCAGCTGGAGGGCAGGCCAGCTCTGCCTGCTTAACAGCCTCCTCCACTGCATCTTCCCAGGGAAGAACTGGTGGCCAACACACCCCAGCAGTATGGGCTGGTTTCCTCCCCCCCATGTGCTCAGTGACTGGTGGATGCAGGGCTCTGATTAGTTACTTGTGACCAGCGGGGGGCTGATGGGCTGGGCTTGGCAACTCCTGTTCTCACTATGTCCCTCCCTGCAGCTGTCTTGAAGCCTAAGTGCCTGGCAAGCAGCTGGCCGTGGCCCGCCGCCGAGGAGCCCACACCATGTTCAGCAGCGTCGGCAGCACCAGGGAGAAGGTGACGACCTCCCACTCAATCCCAGAGCCGCTAGCATCGAGCCTCATACTCGTGGCAGTGCCTGGAGCAGGGAGGCCTTGGACAGGACCTGAGGGGTGCTGGGCCGGTTGCCTGGGGTGTTGGGAGCTGGATCCAGCAGGGCCGGTGCTGAGCCAGGGCAGCTGGCGTCTCGTCACTGGACTTTCCAGGGAGCCTTTCCTACTCGACTAGCTTTTTGATACAAGGTCCCCAAAGCCCCCTACTTTCCCCTTCACTTCTCAGGTTGGTCTCAGTAAAGCAATGCGCAGAGCTCCAGGCCCGGTGTGTGCAGAGCACAGGCAGCTAGAGCCCATTGGTCTGTGCTGACTGTGGCTGTTGCTCTGGAACAGACTATTTAGCTGTATCTCCATTAGCCCAGCAATAGCCTGTGTTCTCGGGGGAGTGCTGGGTGCTGAGTTCTTGTTACTATCTGACCCGTAGCACTTAGCTCCACTCTCTTGGCCTGTCACTGTGATGGGGCGGAGGGTGAATCCTAGCTCCTAGCACTACAGGGCATGTGGGACCGTGCTGGCTCTGGCTCTGGCCCTTAGCGTGGCATGCACCAGCCTGACCTTTGTTCCAGTGGATCCACCTTCCTGGGAAATAGAGCCTGGCATGCTAGCTGCCTCCTTGCCTGTCAATGCCCAGTACCCTCAGTGCAGACTCTGCAGTCTTCAGCCTTCTCCAGCCAGAGAAGCCCATCGCTTTCCTAGCTCTAGCCACCCCTGCTACAGAGGGAGGAGAGAATGGGTTTGTGCTGAAAGGCTGAGAATGGGTGTCTGCTGCTCTCCTCAGGGAACCCAGAACCGTCAGCCCTCCGCCTTAGCAAGAGGGAGCTCAAGTACATGGCAGCTCCCTGTCATCCCATCGATGGCCTCTCGAGGTCCCTTCCAGTCCTAGAGTCTATCCCAGTCTGTCCGCCTCACCAGCAAATGCCTTGAGACTCTGCCAGTCTAAACCTTGCCTTGCACCCCAGTCCCCCAGAGATGTCTGCAGTGCCCAGTCCCTCTTACTGGGCCCTCACAGAAACTAAGGTTGCTCCCTCCAAAGAGCCAGAGCCTGCACCTGCTTGTTCACTCAGCTGAGGTCTCACCCTTGAATGCACAGTACTGAGATGGTTTTGTAATAAAACAAGAAGTTGATAAATAAAGAACACAGATTGAAGTGATACTAGGCAGGAATAAGAGACAGAAAAGGATTACAAACAAAATAAAAAGACTATGCTTTCTCGTGCCTAAAACTTAATTTTAGCAAACTGGATCTTTGCCTAAACCAGTTTCTAGGTCCCCACACCTGCTGCCCTTCAGGCCCAGAGGATCTGTCATTCACAGGCCCAGAGGGTTCTGTTTCGAATGTGCCGTAAGTGGTAGATAGCTGAGGGGCTCTCTTCCTCCCTTTTTGTAGTCCAAAGAACCTTTGAAATGTTTTCCAGTGATGTGTGACCCTACATAAAGATTTTCTCCCCTGCTATACATGCAGACACCATGCTGTCCCCTACTCCTCTTCTCCAGTTGGCTCAATTGCTTAGATGCAAATGTATTGCCATATTCTCTGGTGTTACCCTGCTTAGTTTGCAGTGGAGCACAGGTAAACAGGCCAAACATTTCTTGTCTAAGGCCATCTTATGTATCCATTGCCTCCAAAACAGATTTTAAGAACATATTTCCAGCACTCACACATATGGAACTTGTTCTACACAACCTGCCATACCTCACGCAAAGATACTTGTGACCAGTGTGTCACCAGTTTTTAATCTGATACCTACAGGACATAGTTTAGCTAAATATTCTGGCAATGGGGTGTTGTGCACCCTTTGCCAGTTGGAATAAAGGGTCTGTTAGGGTCACACCTCCCCTCTCTTACCATGCTGCAGGAGCATCTGCCAAATAGCTGAACTGGAGGTTGTGGGTCAGAACCCTTGTTCCAGGACAGGGTATCTGCTGCTATGTTTTCTCTCCCTTTGATGTGCACAACTTCCATGGCATATGCTTGGGATGTTGTGCTCCACCCAGCAGTTTGGAGCTGGTGCCTTTGGTTTTGTGTAACCGCACCAGTGGAGAATAGTCAGTTAGAACCTGAAATTTTGTGTTAAGAGAGAGGGCCTGAGTTGGTTAATTTCCCATAAAATAACATCTTTCTTTTATGTGAGAGAGTAACTGATGTCCCCTGAAGAGTTTCTTGCTCAAGAATTCAAGGGGATGCTTTGTTGCTTTCCGCCGGCTTGCACTGATACTGCACTTAACCCACTGACTGGTTCAGCTGTATGGAGTTCAAATGTTTTGTTAAAATCTGGACTGGGCAGAACAGGTTGGTCAGACAAGACTTTCTTTAGCAAAATCCTCCTGACAGTCCTTGTCTATACAGCTTTGGTTTTGTCGTCTTGCACAAGCCCGCTGTGGTGAACGCAATGTCACTCAACCCATGCACAAAATCGTCAGTAAGCATTAACGAGGCCCATGAAAGGCTGGACCTTCTTTTTGTCTAGGGCACAGGCCAGTTAACAGTAACTTCCACTTGCAAGGTAGCAGGAGAGAGTTGGCTGCCCTCCTCGCTATGTCCAAAATAAGGAACACTTGCTGTTCTTATTTTACATGTACATGTCTTTACCATAAGGCCTGCATCTCTGAGTTTTGAAAATTCAGTCCCCAAGTGTTTGTTGTGAAGTGCAGGGGTTGCTGATGTTGCTAGATCAGTGATATAAACTCCTGCAAAGTCTTGTAATCTGCTGAACACATAGTTGATTGACAAGTGGTCTCTGCAGTAATTAACTCAAAAATTAACGTTTTAAACTCATGAAGTCCCATGTCTGTAATAAAGGCAGATTTCTTCTGTGCCTTGTTGTTTAAAGCAGGGGCAGGCAAACTTTTTGGCCTGAGGGACGCATCGGGTTTTGTAAATTATATGGAGGGCTGGTTAGGGGAGGGGGTTGTGGCCTGGCCCCCACCTCCTGTCTGCCCCCCTGGGACTCCTGCCCCATCCAACCCCCCTTATTTCCTGAGGGCCCCCCCAGGACCCCTGCCCCATCCAATCACCTCTTCTCCCTGTCCCCTGACTGCCCCATCCAAACCCCCCTCCTTCCTGACTGCCCCCCCAGGACCCCTGCTCCCATTCTACCCCCTGTTCCCCCCCAACCGCACCAACCCCTATCCACACCTCTGCCCTGACCACCACCTCGAACTCCCCTACCCTCTATCCAACCCCCCTGCTCCGTGCCCCTGCTTACTGCACTGCCTGGAACACTAGGGGCCGCACCACCGCCACCACACAGCTCAGAGCACCGAGTCAGGCCGGGCTCTGCAGCTGTGCTGCCCCAGGAGCTCACAGCCCCGCCGGTGCCACCCAGAGCATCAGCGAGTGAGCTGAGGCTGCAGGAGAGGGGGGACAGTGGGGGAGGGGGGGCAAGCCTATCAGGCAAGGAGCTTGGGGGCCAGATGTGGCCCATGGGCTGTAGTTTGCCCACCTCTAGTGTAAAGGAATCTGCTAGTAGCCTTTCACCAGGTTAGTCCTACTTGGGTATTTTGCTTTGCCTAAAACATCTCGGTTTGGGGCATACGGTATCTATCAGGAATTGTGGTAGCATTAAGTTTTCTATAATCAACACAGAACCTTGCAGATTTGTCTTTCTTAGGGATCAACACAACAGTAGATGCTCAGGAGCCATGACTCTTTACTTATCCCCATTTCCAGTGTACCCTGTATCTCAGTACAAATTTGCTCCTGTGATTTACAAGGAGTTCTGTGTGCCCTCTTGGGTGCAGTTGGGATCCCGCAGTATCAAGCCTATGAACCATCTTATGAGTCCTCCTTAGCATGTTAGGAAATAGCTGCTTGTGGCTTTGCAGCACAGCCATGATCTCTACCCTCTCAGCCTGCATTAGCTCTCAGTGCTCCCAAGTGATGAGTCATCCAGATGTTCAGCCACCAGATACTGAGATGTGTGAGGTCCCAACCTCCCCTTCAGCACAACAAATCCCAGTCACAAGGTTTTCTCAATTGTTGTGCTAGCTTTGATTTAGTCACATGCAGTGTCTATGAGGCAACTTCACTGTGGGATTTTTTACACTACATGTGGCTTCATCCTCCCTTTCCACAAACCTGGTGCAATCCCGCCCATGAGCTTTGCGTGTTGTGCCTTTTTCCAGGGAATTGCCCTAGCACTAAATCCCCCAATCCTGAGGAGTCTTCACAAGCATCCTGGTCATACCAGGCCTGCTGTGGGGGCTGGCTATCAGTGAGGTGAGTTTGAACCACTTCCATGATGTTCCTTAACTCCTTTCCGAATTTTTGTACATAGTCCCTGGTTCCCCACTCCCCGGAGTCCTGGATGAGATCCAAGATCCCTCCCCTTTCTCCCATGCAAGAGATCAAATGGAGGTGAACCCTGTAGATTCCTGGAGAACATACCAACAGGCAAATAACAGATAGGGCAGCACTTCATCCCAGTTGCTCTCCCTCTTGTTTGAATATATTCCTGGCATTCTCTTGTGGCTGGGTCTGGGGATCAGCTCCCTTTCATCCAGTCTAGTGCCCTCTCACTCTTCAGGACCTAGGGTGCTTTCTCTATGTGACTTGGCCATGTGGCCAGGTTGCTGTATAGCTTTCCCCTTCTGGGGTACCAAAGCCCCTGCAGACAAGCTGTCTGGATGCTGTCCCAAGCAATCATCCATGCCAATTCCAAGTAAGTGCACTGGCGGATGGGGGAACCTGGCCCCGCCTCTGGGTTCCAGCCCAGATGCCCCATAATCAGCCAAGATCTACATTGGGTGGGCAAACTTTTTGCCCTGAGGGCAGCATCGAGTTTTGTAAATTGTATGGAGGGCCAGTTAGGGGAGAGGGTCGAGGGCCGGCCCCCACCTATCTGCCCCCCCTGGGACTCTTGCTCCATCCAAACACCCCTGCTCCTTGTCCCCTGACTGCATCCTGCTGCCCCATCCAATCCCCCCTCCTTCCTGACTGCACCTCCAGGACCCCTGCCCCCATTCTTCCCCCTGTTTTCCCCCCAACTGCCCCAACCCCTGTCCACACCCCTGCCCCCAACTATCACCCCAAACTCCCCTGCCCTCTATCCACTCACCCCCCTGCTCCCCTTACCGCTCTGCAGCTGTGCTGCCCCAGGAGCTCACAGCCCCTCCTCCCAGAGCATTGTGCCAATGGCCTAGCAAGCTGAGGCTGTGGGGTAAGGGGGACAGCAGAGGAGGGTAGGGGGTGAGCGTCCTGGGCCAGGATCTTGGGGCCTGGGAAGGATGGTCCCATGGGCCAGATGTGGCCTATGGGCCATAGTTTGCCCTCCTCTGGTCTACATGATCTCAGCCCTCATTTCTGACCCTAGGCTTCTCCCTACTCTTCTTTCTTCCCTGCAACTCCTCTGTGTGACCACTTCTTGCAGGGCTAGGGTCTCAGAGGGGTTCCTCCTTCCCACCTCCCTGTGCTGAGACAGTGACTGCAGCCTCCTTCTGCTGCCAGCTTCCTGGCTTTATACACCCTCAGCCTGCCCTACCCAGCTCAGCTTCATTATCAGTAAGCCTTGATCAGTCCTGGGCTCTCCCCAGCTGTGGCCCTTCTGAGTCACCTCGACCTCTTCAGGGCTGGGCTGGGGTGAACATCCCATCCCATCACACCAGGCCATGAAATGTGACCCAGGAGCTGACAAAATATTCTGAGGAAAACCTACTTGGCTGAAAATAGTGATGGAAAGGGCTTTGGCGACAGTCTCAAGCCTTTGTGTTAGAGAAGAGGTGGGCAAATTATGACCCACAGGCCACATCCGGCCCACAGGACTGTCCTGCCTGGCCCCCAAGCTCCTGGCCCGGGAGGCTCACCCCCAGCCCCTCCCCTGCTGTCTCCCTTCCCCTGCAGCCTCAGCTTGCTCACTCCGCCGTGGGAGCAATGCTCTGGGCAGTGGGTCTGTGAGCTCCTGGGGCAGTGCAGCTGCGGAGCCCGGCCTGGCCCAGTGCTCTGAGCTGCATGGTGGTGGTGGCGGGTGGTGCGGCTGTAGTGTTGCCAGCCACTGATGCTCCAGGCAGCAAGGTAAGGGGGCACGGAGCAAGGGGGGGTTGGATAGAGGGCAGGGGAGTTTGGGGTGGTGGTTGGGTGTGGGGGCGTGGATGAGGGGGGAAAGGGTGTTGAATGGGGACAGGGGTCCCGGGCGGAGGGCAGCCAGTAAGGAGAGGAGGTTGGATGGGGTGCCAGGGGGCAGTCTGGAGACAGGAAGAAGGGGTGGTTGGATGGGGTGGGGTCCCAGGTGGGCCATCTGGAATGAGAGGAGGGGTTGGATGGGGCGGCGGGGTCAGGGGGCGGTCAGGAAACAGGTAGCGGGGGTGTGTGGATGGGGCCAGGGGTCCCAGGGAGGCCGTCAGGAAACAGGGGGGGTTGGATGGGGCAGGAGTCCCAGGGGGGCAGATAGGGGGTGGGGGCCGGGCCACGACCCCCTCCCCTAATCAGCCCTCCACATAATTTATGAAACCTGATGTGGCCCGCCCCTGTGTTAGAGCAACAGGTGCTTGAGAGTGTGCACCATAGCCCACTACCACCAAAATAGAGTTATTCCCCTCTGGACTGGCCAAAGCAAAGGACCCATGCTCCCCATTGCCACCCAAAATCCTGCTTCCTTGATGGCAGGTAAGGGCTGTAGGTAAGTGTTGGGGGACGGCGCAGGCCTCTTCGGCTCCTGAGGAAAGTCACAAGGCTTACGCTTATCTCCCACCTCTTTCTGAACAGCCAGTCAGTACAAATCCCTTTTCAGCCTTCCACAACTTCTCTGTGTCTGCAGGTGCCTTGCCAAAGGACAGCTAAGGGCTAACATTAGCTTCCCGAACAGGCATAACAGGCACCACCAGCTGCTTGTGCGGCTTCCAAAGTGCCCTGTTTTTCCCTGCAGGAGCCTCCTTGGACTATCTCCCTCTGTTATGTAAAGCCTCCGCTCAAATGCAATTGTATGATCTGTAACTTGTATCATTAAGTTCTGCAACCTTTTTGCAGACTTTGTAACTTCAGCGATTGTTAGCATAGCCTTTTAAGTTTTGTAACCTTTGCAAGCTCTGTGGCCATTTCAGGTTGCCACTTGTATGAACTTCCAAGCTTTGTAATATCCCATCCCTCAGAGAGAGTGTGAACGAGGGAGTGTGAACAAGGGAGTGAATGTGGGACTGGACGGAGAGGAACTGCAAGGAGAGAGGAGCCCGGAGCCAGGTGTGTCTGATATAATCTGCCCTGAGAAGGCAGTCATGAAGTGCTGAAAAGAAAAGAAGAACCTGGTATGCATGAAAGGAACTGGTTTGGGAATGCTTCTTGGTGACGGACACAGAAAGGAAACTCAGTGTACGTGACAGGAGCCGCCAGTTCTAAAAATAAGAGGAAGAAGGCATGCACACAAGCCCCTGCTTCTTGACCCTCTCAGCAGCCTGGATTCGTGACTGCAGACAGAAACACCAGATATACCATGTAAAAGCAGCAAAGAATCCTGTGGCACCTTATAGACTAACAGACATTTTGGAGCATGAGCTTTTGTGGGTGAATACCCACTTCGTCAGATACATGTAGTGGAAATTTCCAGAGATAACAAGATCAGTTCAATCAGGGAGGATGAGACCCTCTTCTAGCAGTTGAGGTGTGAAAACCAAGGGAGGAGTGTGACGTTATTGATATAAACTGGGACCATATAGAACGTGGGTTGCAACCAAGGTCCTGTAGGGGCACGAAATCCTATGTAAAGGGGGTCATATAAGGTGTCTAAGATCAGGTTACGGGTTACTGGTTATGATTATGCTGTCTGTATGTCTGTATCATTTTTGTAGTTGAAGTTATGAATATTGGCTGTATGCTGTCTATATTTCAAACTTGTGTTGTGTTACTGGGAATGATCCTAGACAAGTTGGTGTCAGCTCTGTTTAGCCTGCTTGATGGTCCATTAAGGACCATCAGCTACACAATTGACCCATTGAGAGGAGGCGAATACACCTTGTGACTCAGCAGGGTGTGCAGAGACTGGCCCATGTGACTACAGACTCCATTTTGCTGTAACTTTCCACAGTAGGAACAAAGAGGTTCTTACACCTGGAAAAGCCTGTATAAGGTGGAGGCCTCATCTCCATCTTGTCTTCAATCCTGCTTCTTACCTCTGGAGGGACTTTGCTACAAGCTGAAGCTCTGCACAAAAGGCTGATGACCCATCCCAGCAGGGGATGTACTCCAGAGACTTGATTTGAACCTGCAGTTTATTCCATCACTGCTACAAGCCTGAACTAAGAACTTTGCCATTACTGTATGTAATTGATTCCATTTAACCAATTCTAGCTCTCCTCTCTATCTTTTTCCTTTTATGAGTAAACCTTTAGATTTTAGATTCTAAAGGATTGGCAACAGCGTGATTTGTGGGTAAGATCTAATGTGTATATTGACCTGGGTCTGGGGCTTGGTCCTTTGGGATCGAGAGAACTTTTTTCTTTTACTGGGGTGTTGGTTTTCATAACTATTCATCCCCAGGACGAGTGGCACTGGTGGTGATACTGGAAGACTGGAGTGTCTAAGGAAATTGCTTGTGTGACTTGTGGTTAGCTAGTGGGGTGAAACCGAAGTCATTTTTGTCAGACTGGTTTGGTTTGCCTTAGAGGTGGAAAAACCCCAGCGCTGGGCTGTGACTGCCCTGTTTGAGCATTTGGTCCTGAATTGGCACTCTCAGTTGGGTCCCGCCAGAACCGCATTGTCACAGTGACGTAGTCGTGCTTGGATCCACAGAACCAGGTCAGCTAAGCTTTGGGTCAGAACCTCACGCTATCCAAATTTGAAATTTTGGTATTGAGAGTTTGGTTGGTTAAAGATCAGTGACCATGAGCCAGAAAGCATCAGCAAAAGCAATGAAACTGCATGCCCTGATGGACAGCCTGCAGTTTGAACATGAGCAAAAGCTGGCAGAAATTCAAATGAGAGAGAAGCAAGCCTTGGCCCAGCTGGAGGAAGAAGCTGCTGAAAGAGAGAAAGAAGCTGCTAAGAGAGAAAAAGAAGCTGCTGAACAAAAGAAGGAGACTGAGGAGAGAGAAGAAAAATCTCGTAAGGGGCGTCTGGAGCTGCTGGGGAGAAAACTCGACAGATGCAACAAGAAACTGCTAGACTTTGGCTCCAAGTCAAAGAAGCAAGGGAAAAACAGCAGAAACTGTATCCTCTTGAAAACCCAGTTTATAACTATGTTAATATGTGGAATTACTCGGAGCAGTTTTCTGTGTGTAACCAGTTTTGCTATGGCCAGGGAGAGGGGGAGTCTAACCTGGTGGGTAATAGCTGTTTGTCTGTGCAAGAAAGCAGTATGTCTGTAAATGAAGTTTCTGAATGTCTGTCTGATGTCTCAGAAGTGAATCTGAAGTTAGATCAAGAGCAAAAAGATCTCATTGGGGAGGAAAATGTTTCTCAGGAGCAGATTCAAGTAAATGGTCAGGTGGAAGCCCTAACTGAGGAAGGAGAGAATAGATTTGTAAAGGGTAATGAATTGTTAGCTAGGGCAGCTTGTAAAAGTGAACCTGAAATGGGTAACTGTGATTTGCTGGAAGTAGCTCAGTGTAGTGAAAAAAGCAGCAGCTTATCTGTTGGGAGTGGCAATGTGCCTGGTAGGGAAAGTTTGGAGAAGCCTAGGCAGTCTTGTGAGCTGATGGCTTTGTTTAGTCAGCCGTTTGGGAAGACAAGGATAGTGGAAGATGAGTGTCCCTATCCCTTACCTGTTTCCTGTGTGGAGAAATGTAACAGTGAAGGAAATGTGCCTGTGTCTGTCAGGGGTATTGACTTGCCTATGGAGGAAGCTACCTCGGTCTCCAAGCAGTTGTCTGTGAACAGCCCTGTGTGCTGGGACAAGGGAAAGGAAATCCCAAGCTGTGTGTCTGGTGAAGGAGAATGTGTCTCCAGCTTTTCTGTGTCTGTGGAGCAGAGAGAAGGTGCCTTTCAGCCTGTAATGGTTGAGGGTGATTCAGTTGTCTCGGAGTTGGTTGTAAATACAGCTAAAGCCCAGGAAGGGAATGATCCTAAGTTTGTGTCTGCTGGGAAGAATGGCACTGTAACTAGGTTGCATCCAGTTAGTGTCTTAGCAAAGTCCCAGAGACCAGACAATTCTGGTGCTTGTAGTTTGCCAGTTGCTAATGTGTGGCTGGAAAAGGGTGTAGCAGCTCTGTCTGAGCAGGGTGATACCCTAGCCAAGGCACAAGGAGAGCAGAAAGGTGATTTAATTGTGTTACCTACTGACAGTTTAACAACTTATAAAAAGGAGGAAAAGATTCCTAAACTTGTGAGTGTTGAGCCTGACAACGTGCAGGTTGCCAGTGACTTTGAGGAAAGTTGCCAAGGAAAGGAGAATGCTTCTAACCTGTTATCTAGAAAGTCTATAAATTTGCCTGAAAAGAAATTGTATAGGAATCTGCCTGATGGGCCAGAAGTGATTCAGGATGTAAGTAAGACCCAGAAAGAGTCTGTTGTGGCTCAGGGAAGTGTTCCTTTAGAGCAAGCCCTAGGTAAAGAGGATAAGGGGAAAATTTCTGAGAGGAGTGAATTGCTGCTTAAAAAAGCTCTTGGAGAAAGGAATCCTCATGGTAGTCTGTGCAAGCAGTTTGCTGCAACTGAAGGGTGTAAAAGTAATTTAATCAAGGAAGTTTCAGTTCCTAACAGCCAGAAATGTTCTATTGTGAATGGATCCACTGACTTTCCTTTTGAAAAATCCAGTGTGGATAGCTTTGAAAAGGTCTCAGATGGAGTAAAAGTTGTTAAGGAATTTAAACAGCCCTATAACCAAGTGGCTATGTGTGGCCAGCTTGTTGGGAAGCCAATGGTGTTGGGACAGGACTGTCTCCATGCTAATTTTGTAAGTGAGCAGTCTGTGCTTCAGGGTCTGAGGAGAGATTTGGTTACTGGTGTTTCAGAGCTAAACGGTTTTATGTCTAAGCGCTTGAGGATGCAGGGAAGAGCAAGCAGACTCTCATCCTCCAACTATTTAAATTTGTGTGGTATCTCTGTAAGACAGAGTCTAGCCTTGCAATGGGTAGCAGCTGAAAATCTAAAAGCTAGTGTCTGTGCTGATGCAAATTACCTGACTGGCAGGGAGAAGAAAGACTTGCTAATAGCTGTTAGCAAAGAGAGCCCACCCCATCAGCCAGTGAATTTGGTTAAGCAAGGAAAATCAGGGTTTGATCCTGCAGGACAAGGAGAAAAGAGAAAACTAAATTTGGCAAAGGAAAGCCAAATGTTAACCCTAAAATTCCCAAACTCCAATGGTATTAATCCAAAGGTGTGGCATGACAAACATGATTGTAGATGGACCCTTGCAATGAATTTGTTGTTATTGCTAATGGTGATTTTTGTAACTAATGTGTTGCTATTACCAAGAATTGTAAGAATGTACAACGTGCCTAGTCCTTTGGAAAGTCCCTTGAACGTGTTGAAAGCAGTACATGAGAACACACTTTATGTTAAAAGGCCTTGCTATACTAATGTTTCACAGTTAATGCCTGTAAACAGTATTGAAACTTTTCACAGGGGAAAAGACATTCCAGACCTGATGTGCACTAGGAAAGGGGAAACTGAGGCACACTACCATATTGATTGCATGGCTAAATGCCAAGATTCCTCTGCTGTGAACGACATTAATATCTATGTTGATTTGATGTTAATTGGGTTCCAAACATTTGCCAGAGCTTGTATAGATAAAATAGCTAGTTTCTTTAGCTCTTGGCAAGATCATATGAGATATACAGGAATCCTGCTGCAAGAGCAGATCCAATCCACTGTTGTTCAAACTAAGTTTTACCTTGACTTTGTAAAAAGATTCAATCATGTTATTGAACATGAGTTTGGTAAAGCAATTCTGTTATACATTGATATGGCTTCTAACCCAGTACAAGCTGTAATAAGACAGATCCCAGGATGGGGAGTTTTTGGGATGCAGTCAGTGATGTCTGTGTCATCCCTTCCTGCATCAATTTTGCGTTGGGGGTGTGACGTCATTGATGTAAACTGGGACCATATAGAACATGGATTACAACCAAGTAACTGTAACTGTGACTATGTGGTTCTGAGAGTGCCAAATCAGGACCAATTGCTCAAACAGGGCAGTCACAGCCCAAGGCTGGGGTTTTTCCACCTCTAAGGTAAACCAAACCAGCCAGACAAAAATGACTTCGGTTTCACCCCACTGGCTAATCACAAGTCACACAAGCAATTTCCTTAGACACTCCAGTCTTCCAGTATCACCACCAGTTCCACACGTCCTGGGGATGAATGGTTATGAAAACCAACACCCCAGTAAAAGAAAAGGTTCTCTCGATCCCAGAGGACCAAGCCCCAGACCCAGATCAATATACACATCAGATCTTACCCACAAATCACGCTGTTGCCAATCCTTTAGAATCTAAAATCTAAAGGTTTATTCATAAAAGGAAAAAGATAGAGAGGAGAGCTAGAATTGGTTAAATGGAATCAATTACATACAGTAATGGCAAAGTTCTTAGTTCAGGCTTGTAGCAGTGATGGAGTAAACTGCAGGTTCAAATCAAGTCTCTGGAGAACATCCCCCGCTGGGATGGGTCATCAGTCCTCTGTGCAGAGCTTCAGCTTGTAGCAAAGTCCCTCCAGAGGTAAGAAGCAGGATTGAAGACAAGATGGAGATGAGGCCTCCACCTTATACAGGCTTTTCCAGGTGTAATGACACATCTTTGTTCCTACTGTGGAAAGTTACAGCAAAATGGAGTCTGTAGTCACATGGGCCAGTTTCTGCACACCCTGCTGAGTCACAAGGCGTATCCGCCTCCTCTCAATGGGTCAATTGTGTAATTGATGGTCCTTAATGGGCCATCAAGTAGGCAAAGCTGAGCTGACACCAACTTGTCTGGGATCTTTCCCAGTAACACAGCACTAGTTTGAAATACAGACAGTATACAGCCAATATTCATAACTTCAACTACAAAAATGATACAGACACACAGACAGCATAATCATAACCAGTAACCCGTAATCTGGTCTTAGACACCTTATATGACCCCCTTTACATAGGATTTGGTGCCACTACAGGATTTTGGTTGCAACCCACGTTCTATATGGTCCCAGTTTATATCAATAACGTCACAAGGAGAAACTGGTTTTGTAGTTGGCAAGCCAATCACAGTCTGTGTTTAATCCTGAGCTGATGGTGTCAAATTTGCAGATGAACTGAAGCTCAGCAGTTTCTCTTTGAAGTCTGGTCCTGAAGTTTTTTTGCTGCAGGATGGCCACCTTAAGGTCTGCTATAGTGTGGCCGGGAGATTGAAGTGCTCTCCTACAGGTTTTTGTATACTGTGTGATACAGCAGGGCCAGAGGGCAGCATGATAGCGTTAGCAGGGGGCCTTATTCCCTGCCAAGGGAGGAAAGTTTGCTTTAGATTAACTAGAACACCTGACTCCAATTAGAGCACCTGACTTCAGTCATGTGATAAAAACCCCCTGCTTCAGTCAGACAGTGTGGGAGCTGAAGGAGGAAGGTTTGGTTGGAGCAGAGTTTAGGTGTTTGTTAGGTGTGCTGCGGTGGATTGTGAAGTCCAGAAGAAACTCTAGGTAAGGTGCACCAGGCTTGTGTAGAAGAGAGGCAAGAAGCCCTTCACAAGCTGAAGGATAGGAGAGGGAAGTAACCCAGGGGAAGGAACCGCTAGTTCAAGTGGTTCACCACAACCCTCAGGGGCCCTGGGTTGGGATCTGGAGTAGAGGGCGGGCCCAGATCCCTCCCTCTCCACTCCCCTCCTCCAAGGACACTAGTGGAGTAATTAAGAACCAGTTCAGAGGCAAGCAATAGCGCCCTGAACCTACCCCAGAGAAGAGAAAGCGTGAGACCCAGCAGAACAGTACTGGCAATTTGCCACAATTGCCATTCCTAATATCTGATTTGTGTCCATTTATCCTTTTCTGTAGGGACTGTCTGGTTTGGCCGATGTACATAGCAGAGGGGCATTGCTGGCATATGATGGCGTATATTACATTGGTGGATGTGCAGGTGAATGAACCGGTGATGGTGTGGCTGATCTGGTTAGGTCCTGTGATGGTGTCGCTGGTGTAGATATGTGGGCAGAGTTGGCAGCGAGGTTTGTTGCATGGATTGGTTCCTGAGCTAGAGTTACTATGGTGCCGTGTGTAGTTACTGGTAAGAATATGCTTCAGGTTGGTAGGTTGTCTGTGGGCGAGGATTGGCCTGCCACCCAAGGCCTGTGAAAGTGTGGGATCATTGTCCAGGATGGGTTGTAGATCCCTGATGATGACTTGGAGAGGTTTTAGCTGGGGGCTGTATGTGAGGGCCAGTGGAGTCCTGTTGGTTTCTGTTTTGGGTTTGTCTTGCAGTAGGAGGCTTCTGGGTACACATCTGGCTCTGTTGATCTGTTTCCTTATTTCCTCATGCGGGTATTGTAGTTTTGAGAATGCTTGGTGAAGATTTTGTAGGTGTTGGCCTCTGTCTGAGGGGTTGGAGCAGATGCAGTTGTACCTCAGTGCTTGGCTGTAGACAATGGATCATGTGGTGTGCCTGGGATGGAAGCTGGAGGCAGAAAGGTAGGCATAGCGGTCTGTAGGTTTTCAGTATAGGGTGGTGTTAATGTGACCATCACTTATTTGCACCGTGGTGTCTAGGAATTGGACCTCCCATGTAGATTGGTCCAGGCTAAGGTTGATGGTGGGGTGGAAGCTGTTGAAATCGTGGTGGAATTTTTCCAGAGCCTCCTTCCCATGGGTCCGGATGATGAAGATGTCATCAATGTAGCGTAGGTAGAGAAGGGACGTGAATGGACAAGAGCTGAGGAAGTGTTCTTCCAGGTCGGCCATAAAAATGTTGGCATATTGTGGGGCCATGCGGGTGCCCATAGCGATGCCACTGATCTGGAGGTATATATTGTCATCAAATTTGAAATAGTTGTGTGTGAGGATAAAGGCACAGAGCTCAGCAACCAGTTGTGCTGTGGCATCATCAGGGATACTGTTCCTGACAGCTTGTATTCCGTATGTGTGTGATATGTTTGTGTAGAAAGCCTCTACATCCATGATGGCTAGGATGGTGTTTTCTGGAAGGTCACCACTGCATTGTAGTTTCCTCAGGAAATCAGTGGTGTCACGGAGATAGCTGGGGGTGCTGGTGTCATAGGGTCTGAGTAGAGAGTCCACATATCCAGACAGTCCTTCAGTGAGAGTGCCAAGGCCTGAGATGATGGGGTGTCCAGGATTTCCGGGTTTGTGGATGGATCTTGGGTAGTAGATAGAATAACCCTGGTCGGGGCTCTAAGGGTGTGTTGATTTGTTCCGGTGTTAGTGTAGGGAGTGTCCTGACTAGATGGTGCAGGTTCTTAGTGTATTCCTCATTGGGGTCTGAGGGAAGTGGCCTGTAGAATTTGGTACTGGAGAGTTGTCTGGCGGCCTCTTTTTCATAGTCAGACCTGTTCACGATGACAACAGCACCTCTTTTATTTCTGGTACATAACTTCTACGTCTACCATGGGTCCCAGGGGCGGTTTCATCAAGGGACACCATGGTAGACGTAGAAGATACGTACCAGAAATATTGTGAGCTTTATCATCCAATTCAAAGACTAAGGATCGGATGGCGGCATGGTTGTTGTGGCAAACTTGTTGTGCTTGGCAAACTGCTAAAGCTGACTATAATTCTGAGACTATGCAAGGGAAGCAGGAGTTGGAGCAGGTAAAGGCGGAAAGGGATATGTGTAAGGCACAGGCACAAGTGACAGGGCAAGCTGTCAGCAGCTAGCAATCTCTACTGTAAAGGCTACGGAGAGAGCTGAATAGGCCAAGGAAGAGAGGGAACAATCTAAGGAGTTAGAGGCCCAGGTGGAGTGTTTGTGGGGATTGGTGTTAGAGCAGGGGACCCGTCTGGGCAGGAGAGCAGCAGGACCCCTGGGACTGGGGACAAAGGCTCCACTCCGATATGACCCCGGAGACTGGGACGGGGACATATGGTATGATCCCGACCCGGGATGGCCACCAGATGGGCCGGGAGTTTATCCCGCCCCGGTGGCAGCTGTGCAACGGTTAACTTTCCAGCACAGCCCCCTGGCCCAGAGAGGGAGCCCCGGACCAGTAACAGGGGTAACCATGCAGGAAATAGCCTTGACCCCTGTGGAGATAACTTCTCTGGCTCAGGGGTTAGGCCCAGCCAAGGCAAGCACATTCTCGGAATGGGCATATCAGTTTCTGATGGCTATAGAGGATCACAGGTTAAACCCAGAGGAGGTTAGGAAGCTGTTGAGGGCGGCATCCACAGTACTGGGTTGCGATATGGGAATTGCACTACAAACACAGGCAGCTGGACGGTGGCAGTCCCCGTTTGTGCTGGTTCCTAACTTGGCTCAAGGAGAGGCACTGCAGGAGGTTAGCCGCCAGTATGCAGTGGGCTCTCCCACTCCAGGGGAGGCCCCTGACATTTTTGTGGAAAGAATGGTATTAGCAGGATTGTTAACTTGGAGGTATCCAGCCCGCGCCCAGGGGTAGCAATCTCCAGGACCCTGTCCGAGATTGTGGTCCCAACAGCTGAATTAAGGCTTATTGCAGCAATGTTGCCCAAAGATGTTCAGATGGCTATGGGAGTGTGGAGGCAGGGAGAGCCCCTAGACATATCACACCTTAAGGAAGCGGCGCGCTGGACCACCAGAGTGGTTGGTCAGTCCGAAACTGGGGTTCCTGCTCCCATCGCTATGGCTGCAGCCCTAGCACCTAGATACAGGTGTCCCCGACCAGACACCAATTGGCTCCGCATGCAGTTGTAAATGGCCTTGAAGGACCAGGGGGAACGCATGGTCCAATGGGACGGGAAGTCCACGGAGTCCCTAGCACTCAGCTGCATTCAGCTGGGGTTGAAACTCCCAGAGCCAGGGGGTGATATTGGGAACAGAAAAGCAACCTCAGATTAGGGGGGCCCCGACTCCCTGAGTCCACTGGGAGAGGGAAGCACCCAGGAATGGACCTGGGTGGGACCTCTCCAGGTGGATTCCGGAGGAAGGTGGCGGATGCACCTTTGGGTGGGGGGGCCACATGAGCACCCTGAGGCATCTGAACTAGATTTTGTGGGGCTGGTGGACACTGGTGCAGCTGTCTCACTGCTTCCCTGCCTCGTGCCAGGAGTGCCGATCCAGGGATTTAATGGTACCTTGGTGGAGGGACAAGTGTTGGGACGATTGATCACCTGGGTGGGGAATCTCACTCAAAGATGGCCCTGGATTTATAGCCCCCGACTACAGAACCAATTTTGGGCATAGATTGCTTGCGGGAGGAATAGTGGTTAATTGTGCTATCAAAGGTTTATGGAGGACACCAAAGAAAGACTGAACCGCTGAAGTAAGGCAGGGAAATACAGGATTGCTGATGCATAGTATGCTGGGAGTGGCGGCAGTGACCAGAGATAGCAAGGAGGAGTGGAGGAAGCATTTTCCCCAGGCATGGGCAGCCCACAAGCTGGACTGCGGTAAATGGACTGGGGAACCAGTGAAAATAGAAGGACCAGCGTTCCCCCTACAGAAACAATATCCTATCCCCACTGTGGCACGCCGGGCTATAGCAGAGATAGTCAGGGAACTGGAAGGACAGGGAGTAGTGAAAAGAATGACTTCCCCCTTTAATTCCCCGATATGGCCCGTGAGGAAAGCTAATGGTGTCTCATGGAGACTGACTGTCAATGCGATGACCCCCCCCAGTGGGTACCAATAGTCACAGACATGACTCAGGTGTTACAAGACATACCAAGGGAAGCTAAAAGTTTTTCTGTATTGGATTTGTCTAACTGTTTCTTTGCTATCCTGCTCGAGGAAAGATCGCAGGACCGATTTACGTTCCATGTGGATGGAATACAGTATTGCTTTACCCACGTACCCCAGGGATTTCATAGCTCCTCCGCTATTGTGCATAAAGTAGTGACCCAAATGTTAGAGCGTCTCCCTCCAGGAGATAAGGGGTGAGTGGTCTCATATGTGGATGACATCCTGATAATGGGAATGGATGATGCGGATGCCCGAGGGAGGACTGAACAAGTACTGGAGTTGATTCAACAGTATGGCATGAAGGAGTCCCTGGAAAAGGCACAATTAATACAACCACAGGTGGAGTATCTGGGGGTTACCCTATCGGAAACAGGAAGGTCTATCAGTGAACAACGATTGGCAGATTCTGCAAAGCTGACAGCCCCCCAAGATTTGAGAGGCCTACAGGCCATATATGGGGCTTTTAATTTTGTAAGAGCCCACATATGGGACTATGCCTGTATTACCAAACCCTTTTATAGCCTATTGAGGAAGGAGGCCCAATTCCAGTGGGGCCCAGAACAGGAAGCAGCTTTTGGTGAGCTAAGCAATCTTTGTTGCGAGCAGTGACACTGCGACCCGTACAGGTTGGAGAGTCCATATATGTGAGGGTCGCCACCAGTCCTGAGGCATTGGCTGTGGTGTTATTACAAGCAGACCCATTGCAGAAAACAGCCTCAATAGCATTTTATTCATGCCTTTTAACACCAGTGGAGCAAAAGTTTGGCCCATGTGAAAGGGAATGTCTGGCAGTAATATGGGCGCTGGAAGTAGAGGCAATGGTGGTGGGAGATAATCCAGTTATAATTCAGAGCACCCACACCCCCTTAAAATATATATTGTCAGGAAAACCCACCCAAGCAGGAGTAAGTAACCCAAGGATGGCTCAGTGGACCCTGGCCTTGGTAAATCGAGGGGTCCAATACCAAAATACCCCAGGTACTGGGCAACTACCAGGGGTCTTGCTTCAGACAAAAGGAGCAAAACATGAGTCCCCTGTGCCAGAGACCAATCCACTGCCAGTGGGTTCGGTAACCTCAATAGAGCAAGCATGAAGCCTAACAGCACCGGCCAACGTTTACTTTTCAGATGGGGCAGCTTGGGTACAAGAAGGAAAAAAACACATACAGAGTTCAGTCATAAATCTGGAAGAAAAGTCAGTAGTGCGAGTTTGGCCCCAAGAGTCGGCACAGCTGACTGAGTTAAAGGCATTGATGGAATGTTTAACACTTTGGGAGTCATGTCTGGGACCTTTGGTGGTCTTTTCAGATTCTCAGTATACGTTAGGAGGATTAACTAAATGGATGCCACAATGGGCCAGTAGTGACTGGAGAAGTGCCGATGGGAAGGAGTTGGTCCATCGTAAGGACTGGGAGGGTGTGCACCAGTGGGTCACTGCTAACCCTAATCAATTGTTAGTAGGATATGTTAAAGGTCATTGAAGTGCAGACTCATCAGTGGAAGCCCTTTTTAACAATAAAGTGGATGGGTTAGCAAGAACCCCTGTGGTGGCTGCTGTCACCACACGAGGGGCCCTGCGTCAGCAGTTAAAGCAAGATGAACATCCAGAGGATCACCCGGTAGTAGTACCAGCACGGTGAAATCGACAGGAAATTATATGTTGGTCCCATGTGTTGGCCCATGAAGGCATGGAAGGGACTCTACAACGAGCTAGAGATGTAGCCCGCTGGCCAGGACAGTGACGGGACGTGACCAATTGGGTACAAAATTGCCTTACATGTGCTGCTTTTAACCCTCGCTGACCAGGGGAATCTGAGGATCAGCTGCCTTTAGGTCATCAGCGAGAGCCGGAAGGTCCGTGGGCTCGCCTCCAGGTAGATTTTATTGAAGGGTTACCACCTGGGAAAGGAGGATATATCTCGCTTTTGGTGATAGTGGATGCGTTTTCGGGATGGGTAAAAGCGTTCCCCGTGAAAACCCATAGCGCCGAAAAAACAGCTAAGGTTCTGTTCAAGAAGATCATTTGTAGATATGGATCTCCCAAGGTAATTGATTCGGACAGGGGACCCCAGTTTGTGTAGGCGGTCTGAAAGGCATTGTTGGGTGCTTTGGGAATACAGCGGAAGCTGCATATTCCTAGGCACCCTCATAGCTGTGGGCAGGTAGAGAGTATAAATTGTACCATCAAAACAGCCAAGTCTAAAGTCTTGTCAGAGAACGAGGCCTGGACTAAACATTTGACTTTAGTTTTAGCCATAATCAGGAGCAGATCTCAGTACAGTAGTTCAGTGACGCCTTTCCAATTAATGTTTGGACGACCAATGTGCTTTATGCAAGCACAATCAGTCCCCTCCCCCTCCAACTCCACCAGTCTGGAACTGATCCAATGGTATAAACTTCTAAGAGAGGAACTTCCTCAAGCTGTTCAACTCATGCACCAAACAGTGGGACAGGCTCAGAAAAAATGGACAAGGGGAGACAGAAACCACTTGCCTGGGAGGTGGGTGATCAGGTAATGTACATGAAATGGAACACTAAGCCCCTCCAAGCAAGGTGGGAGGGGCCGTTTACTATTTGTAATAAGGGAAGTGATACAGTGTTCCAAATTGACCAAGGCCTCCAGGGGAAGTGGGTCCATCAGGGACAGCTAAAGCATACAGGGGGGACGACCCCGACTCCATGTTCCTCTCTACGATAGCCCACAGTTTACAATGTTTAAGTCCTTGTTGCAGTTTCTGGTTTTTTTAGAACACCAGAAAGAGCTGGTGTCATAAATAGATAGCTAAGGGTTAATGTTTCTTTTACCTGTAAAGGGTTAACAAAGGGAACCAAACACCTGACCAGAGGACCAATCAGGAAACTGGATTTTTCAGTCAGGGAGGGAATTTTTGGGGTCTGAGTCTTTTGTCTGTCTCTCAACTGTGAGAAGGTTCTTTCTATCTTCTAATCTGTTTCCAAATTGTAAGTACAGGTAGAAAAACAATATAGGCTTTTATGTTGTTTTGGTTGTATTTACATGTGTGTAGCTTGCTGAAATGTTTCAAATTGGATATCTTTTTGAATCAGACTGTTTATTCATATTTTTCTTATAAGCAATAGCCCTGTATTGTCATCTTGATACAGAGAATATTTTGATGTCTTGTTTCTTTTTTTATATAAAGCTTTCTTTTTAAGACTTGTTTGAGGTTTTTCTCTCTGGGTAGGCTAAGGAATGAAGGGGAGGGGAATTCTCTTTGTGTTAGATCTACGGAGGGTAAGCTCTGCAGCACCAGGGAATTGGTGGGAGGGGGAAGAGATAGAATCATCTCTGTTTCCTTGTATTTGGGGTCTCTCTCTCTGTGGAATAGAGGAGACATGCTTCTTGGTATTGTGATGTAAAGAGATTGCATCAGTACTCCCAGGTTAGCCCAGAGAGGAAAGTCTGGGTGGGAGAGAGAGGGGGAAGGGAAATGGGTTATTTCTCTTTGTTGTGAGACTCAGAGTCTCTGAGTCTTGGGGTCCCCCAGGGAAAGTTTGGGGGACCACAGCAAGGCAGGCAGTATAATTCCTGTCTGGTGGCAGCGAGATAAGATCCAAGCTGGTAATTAAGCTTGGAGGTTCATGCTAGGCACCCAGATTTCTGGATGCTAAGGTCCAGATTTGGGAGTTAGGCTTATGTTCTTCAGCTGGTACCAGCTATCAACTGAAATGTACCATGGCGCATCGTCACGACAAAACTTCTATGTTGTCTCATGTTCTGCGTTTTATGTTTCATGTTTTATGTTTGTCTTGTAGCGCTTGTCTCACTGTTAGCATTATGGTGTATGGTGGTTGGGAAGAGGGAAGATACTGTATTAGGCAAGGAATACCAACAAACCATTCTCACAGCCCTCTTTAACTCCAACTAGAACCCTCTCTCTCCTTACCCCTCCGTCTCCTGCCAAATTGTCAGTCACATATCTATCCCCATAGTGGCCACCTCCATCCAAAAGCCGGTGATAACTACCTCCTTTACCAATTGTTTACCTTCCCACCAAATGTTCTGATTTTCATCTAAATGTTGTACATGAGAAGGGCTGTTTGACACTCATTGTTACATCCTCCGGTCAATATTTTGATATGTATTTCTGTTACTGTGGACATGCTATGTGTAATGAAAATCTGGAATTGTTCCAGCAGTTGAAGCACTGGCATGGATGAGCAGAGGCATGTCATCCCCCTTTGGATGGTCACCACAATTTGGGGTGACCAAGGCGCAGGAAATGTTATGTAAAGCCTCCGCTCAAATGCAATTGTATGATCTGTAACTTGTATCATTAAGTTCTGCAACCTTTTTGCAGACTTTGTAACTTCAGTGATTGTTAGCATAGCCTTTTAAGTTTTGTAACCTTTGCAAGCTCTGTGGCCTTTTCAGGTTGCCACTTGTATGAACTTCCAAGCTTTGTAATATCCCATCCCTCAGAGTGTGAAAGAGGGAGTGTATGTGGGACTGGGCGGAGAGGAACTGCAAGGAGAGAGGAGCCCGGAGCCAGGTGTGTCTGATATAATCTGCCCTGACAAGGCAGTCATGAAATGCTGAAAAGAAAAGAAGAACCTGGTATGCATGAAAGGAACTGGTTTGGGAATGCTCCTTGGTGACAGACACAGAAAGGAAACTCAGTGTATGTGGCTATGTCTACACTACAGGATAAATTCAAATTAGCTTAAACCGATTTTATAAAACAGATATTATACAGTCGATTGTGCGTGTCCACACTAGGCACATTAATTTGGTGGTGTGCGTCCATGGTCCGAGGCTAGCGTCGATTTCTGGAGCAGTGGACTGTGGGTAGCTACTGTAAAATAATGAGGCCAATAACATCAATTTGCGTCCACACTAAACCTAATCCGATATAGTAATATCGATTTTTAGGGTTACTCCTCTCGTTTTGTAGGAGTACAGAAATCGATTTAAAGAGCCCTTTAAATCGATATAAAGAGCAGTGTAGTGTGGACAGGTGCAGCGTTAAATCGATTTAACGCTGTTAAAATCGGTTTAACAGCGTAGTGTAGACCAGTGACAGGAGCTGCCCAGTTCTAAAAATAAGAAGAAGAAGGCATGCACACAAGCCCCTGCTTCTTGACCCTCTCAGCAGCCTGGATTCGTGACTTCAGCCAGACACAAAAGATCTACCATGCTTCGGCTTCTCGGCCTCCATGCTGTCTCCAGTAACTCTCTGCCTGTGTAAGTGTGTGCGTACATGAGGGTATGAATGCAGTGAATGTGTGCGTGTATAAATAAGCTCCATCTCTTTTCTAGCTGACCTAACAGCGGCATTGTAATAAAACTAATCCAAGTGTAATCCTGGGTTTGTTTTTAGGGGAACCTAGGTACTACCCTCCTCTTCAAAAAACCTTGCCCTGTTTCCCTAGCCGGGAAACCCTGGAGATGATGCCCCTTGTGCTTTGTAGGGCTGAGTCTGCTCTGCTGCAAATTCCTCTAATTCACCCTGTCGGCTGGCAGCTCTGAGCTGCCTCCTGCACTGGGAGTGGCCCCTCCATCTTTATCCCTGGAGAGACTTTCCCTTGGCTCAGCCAATGCCTTTGCCATTTCTCTGCTTCCACAATTCTCTCCGGGCATCACAGAGCAATGTTCCTTATGGTTGTGGGTTGCTATGTTACCAGCCTTAGCCATAGTGAATAGGTGATTACCTGTGAGCACTCTGGCTGGAATGCAGCCCAATGCACCAACTTCCAAAAGGCCTTCTAGCCCCTCCCCCTGCAGATGCATGTTAGTCAAAGGCAGAGTGGTTTTAAATTTATCCTAGGCCAGGCGTTCCACATTTCCCCAGGTACCATGTCCATCTACCTGACCATGCCCTCTCCGAATAGAAATCTGGGCACCAGCATCCCTCCACCCCAGGCATTCTATTTTACTCACTTTGGGAACCTTAAGAAAGTCGGTAGGAACCTCCAATGGGTAACGTACACAATTCATCAGGGACCTCTCCCACACTTCTGTGGGTCCTGGGTTTACCGCAGCTGTGTTAACCTGGGCTGGATGGCGTGTGGGTTAGGATTCCCTTTACTCATGGCAGTTGTCCCTCCAGGGTTCAGTGAAGTTACATATGAAACACCTTCTTGAACTGTCCTATGTCTCAGAAGAGATTCTGCAAATGTGATTAGCAGGAGGGATTTGTTCTGGAGGGGTGAGTGCCTGGGTTCCAAACCACCCTTCCCCTTTCCAGGGGTAAAACAGGGTCCCTTCTTTACACTCAGCATCTGTCCTTCTCTTTTTCATTGGACTCTCTGGCTTGCACATAGGAAATAGCCAGATCTGCTGCCTCCTGTTCCGAACCCAGGGATTTATCCCAAACAGCTTCTCTGCTCTCCTCAGAACACGTGTGCAGGAAATGTTCCTGGGCAAAGAGATCAAATAACTGGTCGTAATTCTCTGCTCCTTTCCCCTTTGTCCATTTTGTCATCAGGTCACATATCTTGTACACGTATTGTTTATGGCTCACTTTATCCCACATTCTGAGGTTTCTGAACCTTAACCTCAGGGATCATTTGAAATCTTTGCAATATGGTCTTTTAAAATTCAGCCTATTTCAAAGCCTGTTCAATTTCCATTTAATCAAATACATGTGTAACCCTTCTGCCCCTCTGAGTTGGCAGCAACAAGGGCCAGGTTCAGTATCTAGGGGTTCCGTTTCAATAACGCAGTGCAAAACTGGCTCGACTCCCCACCCAGTGACCTGGGACTATTACATACCACCCCCCTGGGCGCCTCTAGAAGGCAATACTTCCCCTCTCGCAAGCACGGAGTCTGAGTGTAGCAAAATCCTTTTAATAAAGGAGGGAAACAATGCAGCATTAGGTTGAGGAAACACCACAAACAGGATTCATAACACAAACCATGAGCAAAAGACCCACCTCCAAGTAAGTTTGGCAGTGTCCTTTTCCCCTCAGGGTCTTAAGTTCAAATCACCCCAAAGTCCAACAACCCAAAAGTCTCTGTCCCTGGTCAGTGCCGTTCCCCAGAGTTCAAAAGTTCATTTGCAGAGTTTTACATTCCCCCCCCCAAGCCTGGGTGGAATTGCAGGGGGACACAAGGGGCACCTTACGTGGGCCAAGGCTGACTGCCCCACCGCTCCGTGGAGGTCTGCTGCAGCCTTTCACCAAGAACGACTCTGCTCCTCCAGCCACTCCACTCCTCCAGCCATCCCCACAACGTTGTTCCGTGGGCTTCAACGTTTCTACAAGCTGCTCCACTCCACCAGCCATCCCATTAACCACACCAGCTGTCCCCACAAACTGCTCTACCAGCCACTTAGCAATATATCTTCAGGCTCCCCCACTAGTTAACACAGCACTGAGTAATTCACCTCACCTCAGTAATTTTTGCAGTTTCAGTTCTTAGTGATTTCAGTTTGTAGTAGTGGAGCTCCAGTGCTGGTGCACCATTGGCCCAAAGGGGATTCAGCTCAACAGCCTGTGGCTAGATTTTTCATAGAATCAAAATTAGCCCTGCTATTCAACAGTGGAGAGAAAGAAAAAGGTGTAATTAGTGTGCCGTGCCGTGCCGTGCCGTGCCGTGCCGTGCCCTCAAACAGGGCCCATCTCATCAAGTACACACATCTTTCTCCAACCACTCTCAAGTCACTGGGTTTTGGAACCCGTGTCCCTTGTCTAGTGAGTGCTACTTAGTTGATGGTGAGACCCTCTGTCATAAAACAGTCTCATAGTCATTCATTCACATAATCAGGGTAACAACACTTTATTCCTCCTACCTCAATAACCGAGAAATTGGAGATCCCACAGTTGTCAAAGTGACCATTTGGGGCTGCTGTGGGCTCATGCTACGCAGAGTGGGTTTGCCTATGCAAACAAGATCAGCCCCCTAAGTTCTTTTCCACACTCACCATAATACACCACCAGATGTCAGGGTAGAGCTCGTCCTGACTCTGCTTACACATGTAATGCTCTACCAGAGAGATTTGTAACTAGCATGGGAACCTTCTTGTCTTCTGGAATGTCATGGAATGTACAGAGTCTTTCAAAAGTAGGAAGGTATTCCCACGTGCCATCCAATTGGCGGTGTATGGAGCACAGCTTGTGGCCCTCAGGGATGACTGATTACTGCTTGAGAATTTTCTGTTTTTAGTTCTCATAGCTTGAGCTCTTGTTGGCATTGCTTCTCTTTCTCCTCCATGATTCATTGGTAGGCAGCTATTACCACTTTCAGCATTTAATGGTCTGCTACTGCTGCTTGTTTTTCTGCCTCCTGCTCTCTCTGAATCTCATTTCAGCTACAGTGTAGACACTCACTACAGTGACGGGAGGAGTTCTCCACTGGCGTAGTTAATCCATCTCCCGAAAAGGCAATAGCTGGGTTGACTGAATAATTCTTCCATTGTCCTAGTTCTGGGTTGGCATGGTGACATTGCCCAGGGATGTGAATTTTTCACTCCCCTAGAGACACGGCGATGCCAACATACATTTCTAGTACATATCAGCCCTCAGAGTATTGATAGTCACCTAGGCAAGAATCTCTCATAACCAGGGCCGGCGCTACCATTTAGGCAGCCTAGGCAATCCCCTAGGGCACCAGGATTATTCAGGGGGCGGCATTTTGTCAGGGGGGTGGCAGGTGGCTCTGGTGGAGCTGCGGCAGTGGTGCCTTTGGAGGGTCCTTTGCTCTGCGCCTCCGGTGGAGCTGCCGCAGTCATGCCTGCGAACGGTCAGCTGCTCACGTGACTCCGGTGGACCGCCCACAGGCATGCTTGTGGGAGCTCCACTGGAGCCACGGACCAACGGACCCTCCGCAGGAATGACTGCGGCAGCTCCACCGGAGCCACGGGATCAGCGCGGGGGGGCGGCGAAATGGCCATGCGCCTAGGGCGCAAGAAACCCTAGTGCCGGTCCTGCTCATAACCTGCATATATGTATAAACTTCTTTTTCCCTCCTAGCCTAGTTAAAATAACTCCAAGTTTTCAAGCAAGGATCACATTTCCTATGCAAAGTGGCCATTGTACACTGAGTGGATCAAGAAGAGATGGGTGGGGAAGCTCCAAATTAAACTTGAAATGTGATTGTAAGATCAAAGGTCAACCTGGATAAGCTGTTCCCCCAAGCCACAGGTTTTCACCCCAAATTACAAACTACATGGTGTTCCTTGTAAATCAAATAGACTGAGAATAATCTTTCACCCCAAATTAGAATCTGCACATTTGTTTGCTTTGCGATTCAGATCCATATTCTTCTGTATGTGGAAGAAGTTTCTTGTTCTATTAGGGTATGTCTACACTACAAAATTAGGTTGAATTTATAGAAGTCTTTTTTTAGAAATCATTTTTATACAGTCGATTGTGTGTGTTCCCACACAAAATGCTCTATGTGCATTAAGTTGGCGAATTGTGTCCACAGTACCGAAGCTAGCGTCGACTTCCAGAGTGTTGCATTGTGGGTAGCAGCGGCTAGCTATCCCACAGTTCCCGCAGTCTCTGCTGCCCATTGGAATTCTGGGTTGAGATCCCAATGTCTGATGGGGCAAAAAACATTGTCGCGGGTGGTTCTGGGTACATGTCATCAGGCTCCTCTCTCCCTCCCTCTGTGAAAGCAACGGCAGACAATCGTTTCACACCTTTTTTCCTGGGTTACCTATGCAGATGCCATTCCACAGCAAGCATGGAGCACACTCAGCTTACCGTTACTGTACATCTCCTGGGTTCTGGCAAACGTGGGACTGCATTGCTACACAGCAGCAGCTCATAGCTTTTTGGCAGCAGACGGTGCATTACGACTGGTATCTGTCGTCGTCGTCGTCGTCGTTGTCGTCCTCTGGGTGCTCTTTTAGCCCACCTTGGTGAGGTTGGTCGGGCACCTGGGCAGACATGGGAGTGACTCAGCCAAGTCATTCCCATCTTCTGCCAAGCAGCCAGGAGATGACAATGTCTTGCAGTTGTAATGCAGCATCTTCTGCCGAGCACCCAGGAGATGACGATGGCTAGCAGTCGTACTGCACCATCTGCTGCCAGCCTAAGATGTAAAAGATAGATGGAGTGGATCAAAACAAGAAATGGACCCGATTTGTTCTGTATTCATTTGCTTCCCCCCTTCCTCCCTCCGTGAAATCAACGGCCTGCTAAACCTAGGGTTTTGAGTTCAGTCCTTGAGGGGGCCATTCTGTGTGATAATTGTTTGTGTTTCTCCTTGATGCAAAGCCACTCACTTTGTTAATTTTAATTCCCTGTAAGCCATGTCATCAGTCGCCCCTCCCTCTGTCAGAGCAACGGCAGACGATCGTCTTGCGCCTTTTTTCAGCACAGACGCCATAGCACTGGGAACATGGAGCCCGCTAAGATCACCACGACAATTCTGTGCACTGTAAACACCAAGCACACTATCCTGCAGTATATGCAAAACCAGAACCTGCCAAAGCAAAACCAGGAGAGGAGGTTACAGCAGTGCGACAACGAGAGTGATGAGGACATAGACTTCTCACAAAGTACGGGCCCCGGCAATGTGTACATCATGGTGTTAATGGGGCAGGTTCATGCCTTGGAACGCAGATTCTGTGCCTGGGAAACAAGCATAGACTGGTGGGACCGCATAGTGTTGCAGGTCTGGGACGATTCCCAGTGGCTGCGAAACTTTCGCACACGTAAGGGCACTTTCATGGAACTTTGTGACTTGCTTTCCCCTGCCCTGAAGCACCAGAATACCAAGATGAGAGCAGCCCTCACAGTTCACAGGCGAGTGGCGATAGCCCTGTGGAAGCTTGCAACACCAGACAGCTACTGGTCAGTCAGGCATCAATTTGGAGTGGGAAAATCTACTGTGGGGGCTGCTATGATCCAAGTAGCCAACACAATCAAAAAGCTGCTGATATCAAGGGTGGTGACTCTGGGAAATGTGCAGGCCGTAGTGGATGGCTTTGCTGAAATGGGATTCCCTAACTGTGGTGGGGCAATAGATGGAACGCATATCCCTATCTCGGCACCGGAGCACCAAGCCAGTGAGTACATAAACCGCAAGGGGTACTTTTCAATGCTGCTGCAAGCACTGGTGGATCACATAGGATGTTTCACCAGTATCAGCGTGGGATGGCTGGGAAAGGTATATGATGCTTGCATCTTCAGGAACTCTCATCTGTTTCAAAAGCTGCAGGAAGGTACTTTCTTCCCAGACCAAAAAATAACCACTGGGGATGTTGAAATGCCTATAGTTGTCCTTGGGGACCCAGCTTATCCCTTAATGCCATGGCTCATGAAGCCGTACACAGGCAGCCTGGCCGGTAATTAGGAGCTGTTCAACTATAGGCTGAGCAAGTGCAGAATGATGGTAGAATGTGCATTTGGATGTTTAAAAATGCACTGGAGCAGTTTACTGACTCAGATAGACCTCAGTGAAACCAATATTCCGATTGTTATTACTGCTTGCTGTGTGAACCATAATATTTGTGAAAGTAGGGGGGAGACGTTTATGGCAGGGTGGAAGGTTGAGGCAAATTGCCTGGCCGCTGATTACATGCACCCAGACACCAGGGCGGTTAGAAGAGTACAGAAGGGTGCAGTGCGCAACAAAGAACCTTTGAAAACCAGTTTCATGACTGGCCAGGCTATAGTGTGACAGTTCTGTTTGTTTCTCCTTGATGAATCCCCCGCCACCCTTGGTTCACTCTACTTCCCTGTAAGCTAACCATCCTCCCTTCCCCTCTTTGATCACCACTTGCAGATGCAATAAAGTCATTGTTGCTTCACATTCATGCATTCTTTATTAATTCATCACACAAATAGAGTGTTAACTGCCAAGGTAGCCTGGGAGGGGTGGGGGAGGAGGGAAGGACAAGGTCACACTGCACTGTAAAATTTAAAATCTTTAAAACTTATTGAAGGCCAGCCTTCTATTGCTTGGGCAATCCTCTGGGGTAGAGTGGCTGGATGGTCGGAGGCCCCCCCACCGTGTTCTTGGGTGTCTGGGTGAGGAGGCTATGGAACTTGGGGAGGAGGGCGGTTGGGGCTGTCGTGGCGGTTTGTGCTCCCGCTGGCTTTCCTGCAGCTCAACCATGTGCTGGAGCATATGAGTTTGATGGTCCAGCAGCCTGTGCATTGACTCCTGACTTCTGTCAGCAAGCTGATGCCACCTATCATCTTCAGCCCACCACTTACTCTCTTCAGCCCGCCACCTCTCCTCACATTCATATTGTACTTTCCTGCACTCTGACATTATCTGCCTCCATGCATTCTGCTGTGCTCTGTCAATGTGGGAGGACAGCATGAGCTCAAAGAACATTTCCTCCCAAGTGCGTTTTTTTGCCTTCTAATCTTCGCTAGCCTCTGGGAAGGAGAAACATATCCAGCTGGTGGAGGAAAAAAAAGGGAGAGTGGTAGTTACAAAGATACATTTTATAGAACAATGGCTACACTCTTTCACAGTAAACCTTGCTGTTAACATTACATAGCACATGTGCTTTCGTTACAAGGTCATATTTTGATGGCTTCAGCCCTCCCCCCACCACGTGGCTAACAGCAGGGAACATTTTTCTTCAGCCACAGGAAAACAGCCCAGCAGGAACAGGCATCTCTGAATGTCCGCTTAATAAAACCACTCTATTTCAACCAGGTGACCATGAAGGATATCACTGTCCTGAGGATAACACAGAGAGATAAAGAACGGATATTTGAATGCCAGCAAACACCGGGACCATACACTGCAATGCTTTGTTCTGCAATGATTCCCAACTACATGCTGCTGGCCTCGTGTGGTAAAGTGTCCTCCCATGGAGAACAGAATAAGGCTGCCCTCCCCAGAAACCTTTTGCAAAGTCTTTGGGAGTACATCCAGGAAAGCTTTATTGAGATGTCCCTGGAGGATTTCCACTCCATCCCCAGACATGTTAACAGACTTTTCCGGTAGCTGTACTGGCCGTGAATGCCAGGCAAATTAACCATTAAACATGCTTGCTTTTAAACTATGTCTAATATTTACAAAGGTACACTCACCAGAGGTCCCTTCTCTGCCTGGTGGGTCTGGGAGGGAGCCTTGGGTGGGTTCAGGGGTTACTGGCTCCAGGTCCAGGGTGAGAAACAGATCCTGGCTGTTGGGGAAACTGGTTTCTTCACTTCCTTGCTGTGAGCTATCTTCAACTTCCTCCTTTTCATCTTCCTTGTCCCCCAAAACTGCTTCTGTGTTGTGTCCTACTCCATTTATGGAGTCAAAGCACAGGGTTGGGGAACTGGTGGCTGCACCTCCTAGAATGGCACGCAGCACATTACAGAAGCGGTATATTTGGGGCTCTGACCCGGAGCAGCCATTTGCCTCTCTGTTTTTTTGGTAGGCTTGCCTTAGGTCCTTAATTTTCAAGTGGCACTGCTGTGGGTCCCTGTTATAGCCTCTGTTCTTCATGTCCTTGAAGACTTTTTCAAATGTTTTGGCATTTCCTTTACTGGAACGGAGTTCAGCTAGCACGGATTTGTCTCCCCATACAGTGATCAGATCCAGTACCTCCTGAATGGTCCATGCTGGAGCTCTTTTGCGATTCTGGGACTCCATGGTCACCTCTGCTGATGAGGTCTGCATGGTCACCTGTGCTGATCAGCTCGCCACGCTGGCCAAACAGGAAATGAAATTCAAAAGTTCACAGGGCTTTTCCTATTTACCTGGCCAGTGCATCTGAGTTGAGAGTGCTGTCCAGAGCGGTCACAATGGAGCACTCTGGGATAGCTCCCGGAGGCCAATACTGTCCAATTGAGTCCACACTACCCCAAATTTGACCTGGGAAGGCCGATTTCAGTGCTAATCCCCTCGTCGGAGGTGGAGTAAGAAATCAATTTAAAGAGCCTTTTAAATCGAAAAAAAGGGCTTCGTCATGTGGACGGGTCCAGGGTTAAATCAAGGTAACACTGCTAAATTTGACCTAAAATCTTGTAGACCAGGCCTTAGAGAGACAAAGTGGGGGAGGTAGTATCTTTTATTGGACCAACTTCTGTTGGTGAGGGAGGAAACGTTCGAGCTACAAAAAGCTTTTCTGTTGTAAGTCCTAACTAAAGTGAAATGCTTTTGTATAAGCAAAGACTGCAGAGTCTGTCCTCCAACTTGAGAAGATTATAAGGGGTTCATTGGTTTTAACTGTAAATAACTGTTGCACTCGAGAATAATAGGCAACAGGGCCATTCCTAGGGGGATGTGGGGCCCGGGGCAGAAGTGATAGATTTGTCTCTTCTGGGATCAACCGAGCTGGCCAATCGCACTGGCCTTCCATGGTGCTGCCGCCGACCCACTGCCAGACACCTGGGCTGCGGTGGCCCCAGTCCTTCCCCGAGACCCCCACCACCTCCTCCACTCCACACCACCTCGCATCCCCACTACTTGCTGCATCCCTCCTCCTTGGGATGAGAGAGTGAGAAGGGACGTGGAGAACCAGCAACCAGTGGACGGAGCAGGCTCAGCTGGTTGCTGGGGCCGGCAACTCAGTGTGGGGAGTGTGGCCTTCAGGGGCAGGAGGAGCTGGCGCTAGCGGGATGGCAGCTCAGCCTGGCCCGACTCCACCTGACTCGG
The DNA here is from genome assembly GCA_026122505.1 of Aldabrachelys gigantea. Lineage (NCBI taxonomy): Eukaryota > Metazoa > Chordata > Testudines > Testudinidae > Aldabrachelys > Aldabrachelys gigantea. Next base: position 66,686,346 of record CM047489.1, read on the forward strand.
CCCGGCAGGCACTCAAGGCACAGCGGCTTGGCATGGTGCTGGGGGAAGCTGATGGCTCAGCCCAGCCCAGCCCAGCTTGCCGCTGGGGCTGGCTTAGTGCTGGGGAAGGCCAGCGGCTCAGCCTTGCCTGGCTCTCAGGGAAGCCGGTGGCTTGGCCCGACTCTGGCGAGGGGAAGTGGGGCTCAGGAGTGGGGAGGCCAACAGCTCAACTTGGCGCTTGGGTGGGGTGGATTGGGGAGGCCAGTGACAGAGGCTCAGCCTGATGTGGCTGGGGTGGGCGGGCTGGGCTCCTCCGGTTGTGGGGCCCCCTCAGAGTCAGGGCTTCTCCTTTTACAGGGTGGGAAGGGGTTTTGGAGCTCCAGTGTGGCGGGGGGCAGAGCCTTGGGCAGAAGGGGCAGGTTTGTCTTCACCCACCACCCATCAGGACAGGGCCCAGAGCAGTCGCCCCGATTAGCCCTACGGCTCTGATAGGCTTTTTCTGGCACAAGGACAGAGAAATGGTGAAAGATATCAACCAGAGTAGAACTCTGGGATATTAAGAAAAATTACTTAGAAGGAGGATCCCAAATGATAGCACCGGCAGGTAGTGAAATACAATCCTTGAAATGAATCAAACTTAAAATGCCTCCGATAAGAAAAGGATTGAAGAAATCTGTTATACACCAGCGCCGTCTACTGGATACCAATGGAAACGACAAAGAAATGAAAGAGGTAAAACCTAAGCCCTCCTTTGGCACGTGTCCAATGGGAATCAGAGGGTGGCCCCCCTCCAATGAGCCCTGAAACCAGGACATATAAACTGAGGTCACCAGGTGCTTAGGAGAGTTGACTAAGCCCAACACAAGAAGCAACAGAATCCTAAATGTGAGCGACTCCTGGAGCAGCTGTGTGGAAATGACTCTCCCCGATTTCAGTGCCAAGCAGAAAAACGGAGATTCCATCTCAAAGATTATATTTCCCCTTCTGTTCTTAATATCGATACTTGTGAGTTATTTTGCTGAGTCTATGCTCCCTAGCGAGACCTCAGTAGAGAGAAGTATAAAAATATCGCTCGAGCCTACAGTGGTGTAATCAGGAAGGATAAAGTACAATTGGAGTTGCAGCTAGCAAGGGATGTGAAGGGTAACAAGAAGGGTTTCTACAAGTATGTTAGCAACAAGAAGGTGGTCAGGGAAAGTGTGGGACCCTTATTGAATGGGGGAGGCAACCTAGTGACTGATGGTTTGGAAAAAGCTGAAGTACTCGACGCTTTTTTTGCCTTGGTCTTCTCAGAAAAGGTCAACTCCCAGACCGCTGCACTGGGCAACACAGTATGGGGAGGAGGTGTCCAGCCCTCTGTGGTGAAAGGACAGGTTAAGGACTATTTAGAAAAGCTGGACATGCACAAGTCCATGGGGCCAGATGCAATGCATCCGAGGGCCCTGAGAGAATTGGCTGATGTGATTGCAGAGCCATTGGACATTATCTTTGAAAACTCATGGCAATTGGTGGAGGTCCTGGATGACTGGAAAAAGGCAAATATAGTGCCCATCTTTAAAAAAGGGGAGAAGAATAATCCAGGGAACTACACTTCAGTCTCTGGAAAAATCATGACGCAGGTCCTCAAGGAATCCATTCTGCAGTACTTGTAGGAGAGGAAGGTGGTCAGGAACAGTCAACATGAATTCACCAAGGGCAAGTCATGCTTGACAAACCTGATTGCCTTCTATGATGAAATAACTGGCTCTGTGGATATGGAGAAAGCGGTGGATGTGATATACCTTGACTTTAGCAAAGCTTTTGATACAGTCTCCCACAGTATTCTTGCCAGCAAGTTAAAGAAGTATGGATTGGATGACTGGCCTATCAGGTGGATAGAAAGCTGGCTAGATTGTCAGGCTTCACAGTTAGTGATCAAAGTCTCGATGTCTAGTGGACAGCAGAGTGCTCCACAGGTCGGTCCTGGGGCTGGTTTTGTTCAACATTTTCATCAATGATCTGGATGATGGAATGGATTGCACCCTCAGCAAGTTTGTGGATGACACGAAGCTGGGGGGAGAGGTAGATATACCGGAGAGTAGGGATAGGGTCCAGAGTGACCCAGGCAAATTGGAGGATTGGGCCAAAAGAAATCTGATGAGGTTCAACAAGGACAAGTGCAGAATCCTGCACTTAGGATGAAAGAATCCCATGCACTGCTACAGGCTGGGGACTGACTGGCTAAGCGGCAGTTCTGCAGAAAAGGACCTGGGAATTACAGTGGACAGGAAGCTGGATGTTAGCCAACTGTGCGCCCTTATTGCCAGAAGGCTAATGGCATATTTTGGGTTGCATTAGTAGGAGCATTGCCAGCAGATCAAGGTGTGAAGCAAGGAGATTCTTTTCCCCGAGAATCAGGCAGGCACAAACAATACTGAAGGGGTTTATTCACTGTACCAGGAAAACTGATAAACAGCTTCAAAAGTATGGTCCTACAGTGACCAATTAAATACATTTTTCTTACAGTTTAATTTGTATTTATCTTGTACTTACAGAGACAAACATTGTTTCAGAGAGAGAGAGACCATGATAATGACAGGAGCAGAACATACGCATAAAACTATTTTGATTATATCAATTATCTATGACGACCTTAAGGAGAAGGGGTCGGATAAGGTGAGTGTTCACAGATATCCAGAGAGCTGTGGCAGGGGTTTGTACTGTTCTTTCTTACCGAGAGGTCGAGTTACTGGGTGAACATCTGACCATGTAAGTCTATCAAGTGTTTACAGCTGCCACTGTCCTTGGGCCTCTGGTATTTCTGCTTGTTAGTGTAAGCAGTCAGAATGAGCTCTACCCTGACATCTGGTGGTGAGCTGTGGAAAAGGACTTCAGGGGCTGATCTTGGTTGCATGGGCACTCCCATGGACGGACGACTTGCCCAAATGGTCACTTTGGCTGCTGTGGGACCCCTAGTCCCTTTGTTATTGGAGCAGGAGTAATAAAGTGTTGTTATCCTGATTATGGAATCAAGGACATAGAACTGTACTTGGCATTTTATGAGAGGGACTCGCCCTCAACTAAATAACACTCGCTAGGCAAGGGACATGGGTTCCAGAGCCCAGTGAACTGAGAGAGGCTGGTGACAGGTATGTGCATGTGGGTCCCTTTGGAGGGCCCTAAACAGTACTTTGATGCTTTCCACTATACAATGACAGAGCTAATGTTGACTCCATTAGGAGTCTTGTTACATGCTGCAGAGTTGAACTCACTGATTCCTAGGTCTAAACATTAGACCTACTTTGGGCAAGTTCAGAAGTTCATCTGCAGAGTGTGCCAGCACTGGGGCTCTCCTACTAACAGCTGAACTCACTAAAGAGCTAAAGTTACTGAGAGTTGTGTTAAGTGGGGGGCTGAAGACATATTGGTGAGCGGCTAGTGGGATGGCTAGTAGAGAGGAGCAGCTGGTGGTGAAAACTGTAGCAGAACCCTGCTGAGAGATATGGCAATTGACCATAGACCTGAGCAGTGGAGTATGTAAGCTGCCCTCCATATCTCCCCCCACTTCCACCCAGTTTGGGAGGTAAACTCTGCAGATGAACTTCTGAACTCGGGGGGCTGCACTGACCAAAGACAGAAACTGTGGGTGAGGGTGACTGTGAGCAGGGCCGGTGCAACCATTTAGGCAGATTAGGCGGTTGCCTAGGGCGCCAAGATTTGGGGCGCCAAAAATCAGTGCCCTCAATTTTTTTTTTAAGTGGTTGAGCGGCCGCTGCTGCTGGGATGGAGAGGGAGTCTGAGTTGTCGGCGGCAGCAGGCAGCCCAGGGTGTCCCCTGGGTCAAAGCGCCACTGCCGGCAGCCCAGGGCTTCCTCTGGGTCAGTGCGCTGCCGGCAGCCCAGGGGTTCCCCTGGGTCAGTGTGCCGCCGTGGCAGCCAGCAGCCCAGGGGGTCCCCTGGGTCAGCACGCCACTGCCAGCAGCCGCCAGTCCAGGAGTTCCCCTGGGTCAGCGCGCCGCCGCCAGCAGCTGGCAGCCCAGGGGGTCCCCTGGGTCAGTGCGCCACCGCCAGCAGCTGGCAGCCCAGGGGGTCCCCTGGGTCAGTGCGCCACTGCGGCAGCCAGCAGCCCGGGGGTTCCACTGTGCAGTCGTGCTTGGAGAGGACGCGGAGCAGAGGTGAGCTGGGGTGGGGAGGTACCGCAGGGCTCCTCGGGCCAGTGGGTGGGGAGCTGCCGCGGGGTGCGGCGAGCTGCCACAGGGGCGGGGGGCACACTTCAGGGCAGCGGGGGCAGGGAGCTGCTGCAGGACTGGGGGGGGCGCAAGGTGGAAGTTTTGCCTAAGGCGCGAAATTTCCTTGCACCAGCCCTGACTGTGAGGTTGCTGGACTTAAGGACACTGCCAGACTTACTTGGGGCTGGGGCTTTTGCTCATGGTTTGTTTTATGAATCCTGTTCTTTGGTGTTTCCCCAACATAATGCGACAATGTTTCCCTCCTTTATTAAAAGGATCTTGCTACACTCAGACTCCGTGCCTGCGAGAGGGGAAGTATTGCCTCTTAGGGTATGGCTACACTGGCACTTTACAGTGCTGCAACTTTCGCGCTCAGGGGTGTGAAAAAAACACCCCCCTGAACGCTGCAAGATACAGCGCTGTACAGCCTCAGTGTAATCAGTGCTGCAGCACTGGGAGCATGGCTCCCAGCGCTGCACGCTACACCCGTAGAGGGTGCTCCGACCACACTCACACTTCAAAGCGCTGCCGCAGCGGTGCTTTGAAATTTCAACTGTAGCCATACCCTCAGAGGCACCCAAAGGGGTGGTATATAATTGTCCCAGGTCACTGGGTGGGCAGTTGAGCCAGTTTTGCACTGTGTTATTGAAACGGAACCCCTAGATACTGAACTCGGCCCTTGTTGCTGCCACCTCTGATGGGCAGAAGGGCTACATTAGTCACATGTGTTTGTCTTAGCTGCTAACTGAATTTTTAACTCTTGCCTAAACAGAGGGCAGTGATTATTCCCCTCTATTCAGCATTGGTGAGGCCCCATCTGGAGTATTGCATCCAGTTTTGGGCCCTCCACTACAGAAAAGATGTGGACAAATTGGAGAGAGTCCAGTGGAGGGCAACAAAAATGATTAGGGGGGCTGGGGCACATGACTTACATGGAGTGGCTGAGGCAACTGGGTTTATTTAGGAGCGAAAAGGGGGGATTTGATAGCAGCCTTCAACTACCTGAAGGGGGGTTCCAAAGAGGATGGAGCTCGGCTGTTCTCAGTGGTGGCAGATGATGGAATAAGGAGCTGTGGTCTCAAGTTGCAGCGGGGAAGGTCTAGGCTGGATAGTAGGAAAAACTATTTCACTAGGAGGGTGGTGAAGCACTGGAATGGGTTCCCTAGGGAGGAGGTGGAATCTCCATCCTTAGAGGTTTTTAAGGCCCAGCTTGACAAAGCCCTGGCTGGGATGATTTAGTTAGGGTTGGTCCTGCTTTGAGCAGGGGGTTGGACTACATACCTCCTGAGGGCGCTTCCAACCCTAATTGTCTATGATAGCCATATGTTAGATTTTAGCTCCTTTATAAATCCAAGCAAATTCACTTCAGAGAGGTTGAAATGAATTGTTTTAAGCCATTGCTTTTAATATTCTAACCCTGTCCCCTTTGGACCAATGTAGTCAAAGAGAAGTAACTACCCTCTTCGAAGCACCTTAGGAAAGTGCACCTGGGCAGTGTGAGCAATGTGGGAGATACTAAAGAACTGAGAATTGATGATTGTAAGTAAACTTGCATTGTTCCCTGGTATAACTGCTGAACCGCAACTCTAGTCTGGGAGCACTGCTTGTGGGACTGTACTGTGTGTATAGCACATTCAGGCAATTGTGTCGACATTTAAGGTTGAATTGCTTACTATGTATTCATGTGATTCTGAGTGCATTCATAAATTGTCGGCTGGTTAAGAATAGGTGAGTATCTGGATTTGAGAAATCCTACTCAGGTTAAAAAGCTGACTGAAAAGATACTAGCATCCCACTAGTCAGCTAATGCTCCCTGGACTTTGTGCAAAGGGGCTCTCCTGTTGAAGTCTACTGGAGTCTGCAATGGGTGCCACAGGGAGGGGGGCGCTTTTCAAATCTCCCCAGGTGTGGCCTTGGCAGTGGGTGGGTGGGTCCTCTGGAGCCCTGCTCTGTGGGCGCAGTGACTGGGGAAGGGGAGGGGAGCAAGGGGAACTCAACCAGATGTCCCTATAGAGTGAAAGGCCCTTCCTTTCCTTGGGCATTCTGTGCCTCAAAGCAGCACCCTGAAACCCCCATATTTACCATTGTCAAATGATTATATGTTTCAGACGAAGCATGTCCTATAAGATATCTGCTGAAACCCATTGTTCTATCCAAATGTGTATATCATTAGTATGTATCAAGTTATGAGATTGTGCTGTATGGTTGTTCCTGAGAGATGTTGTAAGTTTGTTAGGGACATAAAAAGAAGGTAAACTACTCCCAGGAGGGTGCTCCATGACCATTAATCAGCAGGGGAGTTGTAGTCAAGGGATTTATAATTCAATGACAGTTGAGCAAGCACCACACAATGGGGACTCCTCAACCCTATGACTCAGTAGCACAAGACCACACCAGGGGGATTGCTCAACCCAATGACTCAGTGAAGCCCACCAGGCCATGTCTCGGCAAGCATCTTCTAGGCATATGGATAAAGCTAAGGATATAAAATAGGTAACAGTGGCAGCATGCCTTGGTCTCCTCCCCTACTTATGCTGGAAATAACTGGGACACTGAGAAGACAAAGATCATCTGAGAAGACTGGTCCAGGCTTCAGGGGGAAGTCTGTGTATTAAGGACTGTTGTGATGAACTAGGAATGTTCTTAATGTTTTCTCTGAATACTGTGTGGGTGCCTCAGTTTCCCCTGCAAGATGCCAGTTGAAGGTGTTGGGGACAAAGAGATCAGGTGGCCTCCTTGTCCAGCAGAGACACAAAGGCCAGAGGAAGAAGTGTCAGTTTGGAGCTGAATGGGGAAATGGGGAGAGGCCCAGAACTTGGATCTGGGCTCCCCACCCCCTCAAGATGGACCTGGCTGAGGGTCCTGTTTTCTGTACCTATAAGCTCTGTTTTAGACTGTGTTCCTGTTGTCTAATAAACTTTCTGTTTTACTGGCTGTCAAAGGGTCACGTCTGACTGCAGAGTTGGGGTGCAGGGACCTCTGGTTGCCCCAGGACCTGCCTGGCCAGACTCACTGTGGAAAGCGCACAGTGTGGAAGGGCAAGCTGAATGCTCCGAGGTCAGACCCAGGAAGGTGTAAGCTTCTTGCCCTGGAGACAGTCTGCTCAGAGAGAGGAGGCTCCCACAGAGTCCTGACTGGCTTTGTATGGAGTAGTTCTAAAGCATCGCAGCATCCCCTTCCACACCATGCACCTCCCAGAAGTCCGCACAGGCACTGACACTCCCTCCTCTGGCCTTTGTCTCTTTTCCAGGCATTAGGAGGCCACCTGATCTCTTTGTTCTCCAACACCTTCAGTTGGCACCTTGCAGGAGAGCGGCCCAGGCCATCAGTTGCCCAGAGACAGGGTTGCAGCCATTCTCTGTGCAGACGGCATCACACTGGCTCTCTAGGGCTCTACAACAATTACACCCCCTTAGCCCATCATCTAGATTCTTGAGAAATGCATAGGGGAAACTGAGGCACCCACACAGTATTCAGAGAAAACATTAAGAACATTCCCACTTAGTAACACCTGTATACGACTAGTTATATACTTTAAAGGGTGTAAAATAATCAAGTATTGTGCTAAACACAATGATACTCCAAGCTGACCACTAAATTTAAGCAGCACGTTTTTCCCCTCAGGTGAGGGCTCTGGGGTGGGGCCAGGGATGAGGGGTTCACAGTGCAGGAGGGTGCTCAGGGTTGGGGTGCTGGGAGCGCAGGCTCTGGGGTGGGGAAGGGCTGAGGATAAGGAACTTGGGGTGCAGACAGGCTACCCCAGGGCTAGGGCCAGAGAGGACTACCCCCACCCCACCCCTGGCAGCACACTCGCTCTGCACCATGGTCACTGCACATGCTCCTAGGGCCTCTCTCAGGTCCAGAAAGCACACTCGCCTCCCCTATGGTGGGTACTGGGGGGCGGTTGTTGCCATCATGTGTGGCCTCCCCTGCTGCTGCCCCTCACCATAGCCTCACTGGGGATGGGGCTGCCCCTTGCCCAGTGTGGGGCAGGAGTGGGGACTGCAGGGTAGTGGCTGGGGGTGGGGTGTCACAAAATTCACCTAAGCCCCAGCTGCTCAGGTCTAGGAAGCCCGCCCTCCCCCATCTCCCCTGTGGTGGGTGCATGAGTGCTGGGGGGGGACTGCCATCACATGTGGCTTCCTTCCTCCCCTGCTGCCCCTCACCCTTGCCTCACTGGGGATGGGGCTGCCCCTTGCCCAGCATTGGGCAGGAGTGGGGGCTGCGGGGGAGAGGGAAGAACGGGGTGGATCACAGGGTCAAACCTCACTGAAGCCCCAGCAGCTGCTCAGGTGAGTGAGGTCCACTCCAGATGTCCATCTCCTGGCCGGAAGTCCCCTTGGCGTCTCCTCCAGGTGGGTGCTGGGGGACAGGAGAGAGAGCTCCCAAGCACGTGTGTGCCGCCTCTCCCCTCCTCTCTCCCTCTCCCTCTCCCCCTCCCAGGTGCTCCAACAGTCTGCTGGCCGCTGCTCTCTATAGCTATAGCAGAAGCAGTGGCAGGCAGCTGGCAGCACAAGCAAGGGAGAGAGGCACCCTTCAGGCAAGGAAGCTGGAAGGGCAGGGCACAGGGCCCGCTCCAGGCAGGGCCAGGGGAGAAACCCAGCTCCAAATATTGGTGGAGCACAGCCCCCAGCCTTGAATATTCCTGATGCTCGGGCACCACGAGCCCATATAACCTGCCGCCCCTGCTGACGTGACACTCACCCAAGCCCCAGGCTGCTGCTCAAGAGGGCCAGACAGGATAAGTCCCCTCGGAGTCGTCTGCCAGGGTGGGGAAGGGATGCTGCTGTGCCTCCACCCCTCCTCCCTCCGCAGGCGTAGCAGTCAGTCTGCCATGGGCGGGCAGCAAGGGAGTGCAGTGCCCAGCTGCAGGTGGCAGCTGCCTTCTGCCCAGGGCGCAGGTGAGGCAGGGAGGAGGGAGGCACGTGGGAGTGGCAGGCAGACCGGGGGAGAGACCAAGCCCTGAACATTGCTGGATCCGGGCCCACAGGGCCCTGAATTTACTGGAGCATGGGCACCACAAGCCCATAAAACTCGCACCCCTGCTTAGAGGACAGGGGAGCAGTGATTCTGGGGGGCTTATCTCCTTTAGTGGCCTAGTGGGGGATATGCTCCCACTCTGTTCTGTCGGCGTTCTCCCTGAGATGTTCCCTCAGGCAGCGGTAGCAGAACTCCATCCAGCACTCCGGGCACTCCACCAGGAGGCAGCCTAGCCCAGTGTGGCTCTCCAGGGTGTGGCACTTGGGACAGGCCCACTAGTCCTGTCCCCCAGCAGCCAGGTAAAGTGGCAGTGCCCCCTGCATCCCAATAGGCTACAGAGGGGGAAATGTCCTCTGCACTCCAGTGTCTGGGGGAGGTGTCAGTCTTCTATGCACCCCAATACCCAGGAGATGGGGCAATGGCCCCTGCACCCCAATAGCTAGGAGAGGTGTCAGTTCTCTCTACACCCCAACACCCAAGAGATGGGGCAATAGCTCTGTCATGGAGCCACCAGAGCAGTGCTCTGGAACTACTCCCTGTGAAGCCAGTCAGGACTCTGGGGGAGCCTCCTCTCTCTGAGCAGACTCTCTCCAGGGCAAGAAGCTCACACAGCTTCGACCTTCCTGGATCTGACCTCAGAGCATTCAGCATCCCCTTCCACACCGTGCACTTCCCACAGCAAGTCTGCCCAGGCAGGTCCTGGGGCAACCAGAGGTCCCTGCACCGCAACTCCTGCAGTCAGCAGTGACTGTCAGCCAGCCGGTGAAACAGAAGGTTTATTAGTTGACAGGAATGCAGTGGATAGAACACAACTTCTTAGCACAGAAATCAGTGACTTTCAGCAAAGTCCATCTTGGGGAGTCCTGGGCCAGATGGCCTGGACTCCCCCTCTTCCAGCCCCCCAAGCAGACTACCCAGCTTGCTTCTCCTCCTCTTCTTTGTCTCGCTTCCGGGGCAGTCACTTGCTCATCACCTGGTTGCACTCCCCTCCTGGGTCTCAGGTTACGAAGGGCATGGGTCATAGGATATATGCAGGCTGGAGCAGCTTCACCTGCCCCAGAGGTCTCAGCCAAAGTCACACACCTCTGTTCCCACCACCAAGGTATCAGTGCAGCACACAGAGAAACTGAGGCACACAGAGTATTCATGCAAAACAGTAAAACTCACATAAGACTCACAACATAATGAGGGAAATTCCCCATTTTGTCACAGGTGCCTGCACCCCTATCTCTGGCAGAGGCATTACTCCTCCCTGCACCTCGATGCCCAGGAGCCAGTGCACTGCCCCTGGCATCCTGTGAGCAAGGAGTGGGGGTTGGGCCCCTGGGGGTCCCTAAATCTGGGAGCAGGGCTGAGTGTGATGGGGTAGGACCTGGCTTTGGGGAGTCAGGAGGGGAGTTCTTAGGGGTCACAGCAGGGGTTGAGTCTGGAGTCTCCCTTGGGTTAGGGGGACCTGTTCAGCTCCTGCCTCCTGGCGACACTGCAGCTGGCCTCCAAGTAATTATTGTAATCCAGGCCTTCATCTTCATCATGCTCCCACTCTGTCTCATCGGCATCCCCCCCCGAGATGGTCCCTCAGGCAGCGGTAGCAGAACTCTGTCCAGCACTCCGGGCACTCCACCAGGGGGCAGCCTAGCCCAGTGTGGCTCACCAGGGCGTGGGACTCAGGACAGGCCCGCATGGACAGATGATCCCGGGGCCTGGATCTCCAGGGTATCGTAAAGTGCAGCCTGTAGGGGACACTGGGGATTGGAGCAGGATTTTCCCTGAGGCAAGGGGTCCTTCCAGTCCGTGCAGCAGCCCCAACAGAAGCAGTACAGCTCCTCGGCCCGCTGGGAGCAGGACAGGCAGGGGGTGTGCAAGGTACTGGGGTCCAGACACTGGACCAGGTGCTGGCTGCGCGGGCACTGGGGGAGGTCATGGCGGGGAGTTAGGCACCTCTGTGCTCTATTTCCCTGGGCTCTGAGCTCTCAGTGCTCCAGTTCTTGGGCTCCCAGCCCAGCCTGTTGGCGATATCCCCCGCTTCCCCCACAAAACACCATAAAAGGGGACTTGACAGTTGTAGCCAATTTCACAAGGTTATTGGCAGGGAATTTCCTTAGGTTTTGTTTTAATGTAGTATCTCTCTCTCCCCCTGCCCTCTCCCTATCTATCCCCATCCACTCCCTCAGTCTAATCTATCTATCTCCATATCATAAGCATACTTCCCAATTCTGAACCTTAGAGTCCAAAAAGTGGGTGCCTGCATGAAACCTCCAAGCTTAATTACCAGCTTAGATCTGATATCGCTGCCACCAGACAGGAATCAGTGCCTGTCTCACTTTGGTCTCCCCAAAATCTTCCCTGAGGAACCCCCAAGACTCAGATGCCCTGAGTCTCACAACAAAGGGAAATAACCCACTTCCCTTCCTGCTCTTTACTTCCTCCCAGATTTTCCCACCCTGGGTATACTAGGAGATTTCCCTGCTTCAATCCCTTGAAACACAAAACAGAGAGGACAATTTACCTTTCCCCCTCCTTCTTTTCCCCCCTCCCAGTCTTTCCCTGAGAGAGACAGTAATCTTGGCACAGAGATTCCTATCCCCTTGCCATAACTAGAAAAAGAAAAGTCAACAGGTTTTAAAAAAAGAAACCTTTATATAAAAAGAAAGAAAAAGACAAAAAAAATCTCTGTATCAAAGTGACAATACAGGGTCAATTGCTTAAAAGAAAAATATGAATAAACAGCCGTATTCAAAAAGAAATACAATTTAAACATTCCAACAACTACACACATGTGAATACAAAACAAAACATATAAAAAAACCTATTGTTTTGCTACCTTTGTACTTGCAACTGGGAAACAGAAGATTTAGAAAGGCTGAAGATAGATCCTCTCATAGCTGAGAAAGCAACAGAAGAGAGACAAAGACCCAAGACAAAGAACACCCACAAATTCCCTCCCTTGAGCTTTGAACAATCCTGTTTCCTGATTGGTCCTCTTGTCAGGTGTTTGGTTCCCTTCGTTAACCCTTTACAGGTAAAAGAAACATTAACCCTTAGCTATCTGTTTATGACACTCCATCCACCCTCTCTATCTTCATCTACCCCCTCTATCTATCTATCTACGCACCCATCAATCCATCCATTCATCCCCATACATACCCCTCCATACACACCCATCCAGCCCTAGATACACCCACCTATCCATCCAGCCCCAGACACACACATCCATCTATTCATCGTTAGCTACTGAGACCCACTCATCTGGAGTCGGGGGGCTGGGATCCCCCATGCCTCCCCCAGGACTCACCTGGTGGTAGCTGGCTCTGGCCCCCTCCTGTGCCAGGATTTGGGCCTCCAGCATGGCCTGGTCCTCATCCGAGAAGAGCCCGAGCCAGAGCCAAGGGGTGTTCGGGCAGCAGGGGCAGCGGAATGAGGTGATGCCCTGGATGGGAATGGGGGGACCTGGATGGGCCACCAATTCTCCCCTATCCTGCAGCCCTGGGCCACCCACCTACCCCACCCATCCCTCCCCAAGTGCCTCCCCCTTAAACCCCCTCCCCTTCCCCATCTCCCCAAATGACCCCTCCCCCTTGAACCCTGTCCTCTTCCCCTCTCAGTTCTCATCCAATCCCTCTAGCACCTCCTAACCCCTCCCCTTCCCCATCTCCCCAAATGATCCCTCCCCACTAAACCCCACTCCCTTTCCCCTGTCACTTCGCATCCAATCCCCCTGGCACCCCTCCCCTTGCCCTGTCACTTCGCATCCAATCCCCCTGGCACCCCTCCCTTTCCCCTGTCACTTTGCATCCAATCCTCTTGGCGCCCCCTAACCCCTCTTCTTCTCCTGTCACTCTGCATCCAATCCCCCGGCACACCTTAACCCCGCCCTTTCCCCATCACCTCAACTGATCCCTCCCCCTTAAACCCCCTCCCCTTCCCCTGTCACCCCACATCCAATTCCCCTGGCATCCCCAACCCCTCCCCTTCCCCATCACCACAACTGACTCCTCCCCCCAAATGATCCTTCCCCTGTCACCCCGCATCCAATCCCAATCCCCCTGGCACCCCCAACCCCTTCCCTTCCCCATCACCACAACTGACTCCTCCCCCTTCAAGCCCCGGAACCCGTCCCCTGTCACTCCGCAGCCAATCCCCCTCTCTTGGCACCCCCCACCCAACCTGCCTCCCCATCACTCCCTCAACCACCCCAAAATCTTCCCTGAAGATCCAGCCCCCCTGTGCCTCCCCCGCCCCCAGCAGGTGGTTACCTGGTCCAGCAGCGCCTGCACCCATCCCCGCAGCCCAGCTACTCTCACCCAGTGCCCACAGGACACCTGTCCTCGCAGCGCCCCAGGGGACCCCACACCTGGAGGGAGAGAGGGTGAGGGTGAGACAGGGCCCAACCCCCCTGGGAGCTTGGCTGCTTCAGCCCTTCCCCAGGGGTGACCCCAAAGGGCCCCACAGGGGGAGGGGAAGAGGAGGGGCCAGGGTCTCACCTGGGGACCCCCCAGGGGGGCAAATCACCTGGAACTGCTCGGCAAGTGCCTGCCACTGCGCCAACGCCATCACAGGCTGCTGGAATCATGTGTCCTGGTCTGGGAACCCCCCCGTGGGAATCCACCCACTTTCCCTTTCGCCTCCCTACGGTGCCCAGCCTCCCCAGTTCTGCAGGTGCCCCTCACTCCCAACCCGCAGCCCCCTGCTAGCCCAGCCCTGGGATCCCCCCAGCTCTGCTGGGCTAACGTTACAAACTGCGCCGCCCTGCACAACCGGCTGCTGTTGCCCTTCCTCAGCTTCTGGGCCAGGAATGTAATGCACCGGCGGGGCAGAGCGAGCAAGAGGCTGCGGGTCTGGACTGAGAGGCACTGGCAGAACTGCTGGGGACCCCCGGGCTGGGCTAGCAGGGGCTGCAGGTCAGGAGTGAGGGGCTGCGAGAGGGTTCGGGGACTGGGCAGAAAGGGAAAGCAGGTGGATTCCTGCCATGTGTATGTGTTTCCCAGCCAAGGACAGATGATCCTGGCAGCCTGCAATGGCATCAGGGCAGTGGTGGGCACTGCTGAGCAGTTCCAGGTGATCTTTCCCCTTGCAGGGGGCCCAGGTGAGACCTTGGACCCTCCCCCTCCCCCTGCCCCCGGGAGGCCCTTTGGGGTCATCCCTTGGGAATGGCTGGAGTAGCTGAGCTCCCAGGAGGATCGGGCCCTGTCTCACCCCTCCCCCTCTCTCCCTCCAGGTGGTGGTGGGGGTCCCCTGGGGCTCTGTGAGTGCATTGGGTGAGCACAGCTGGGCTGTGGGGATGAGTGCGGGTGTTGCTGGACCAGGTAACCACCCCACCCCTGGGCATGGTGGGGGGGGCAGGAGGGAGGAGCCGAGGGGAGTCAGAGGGCTGGATTTTCAGAGCAGATTTTGGGGCCAATTGAGGGAGTGATGGGGAGGGGAGGTTGTTGGGGGCTGCCAGCAGAAAAGGAGGAGAGTTCAGGAGAGTTAAGGAGGAAGACAGTTGGGGAGGGATGGGGGTAGGGTAGGTTCAGGGCCACAGGGGAGAATTGGTAGCTGATGTGGGTCCCCTCATTCCCATCCAGGGCATCACCTCATTCTGCTGCCCATGCTGCCCAGACACCCCTTGTCTCTGGCTGGAGCTGTGCAAATTCAGGCTTTTCTTGGACAAGGACCAGGCCACGCTGGAGGCCCAAATCCTGGCACAGGAGGGGGCCAGGAGCAGCTACCGTCAGGTGAGTCCTGGGGGAAGTGAGGGGGACCTGAAACCCCCTGCAGGATCTGGCTCAGGCTGGGATCTGGGGTGTGGGTGGGGTCTCAGTAGTAACACATCCTCATTCTGCCCTCCAGTGCCTGTGCTGCCAGCACCTCGTCCAGCACCTGGACCTCAGGATTCTCTGCACCCCCTGCCTGCCCTGCTCCCAGTAGGCTGGGGGGCTGTACTGCTTCTGCTGGGGCTGCCGCACGGAATGGAGGGACCCCTCATCCTAAGTCAGTGCAATGCCCCATAGGCTGCGCTGCATGACGCCCCCATGATCGTTCATCCACAACTACCCCTCGCTGCGGGCCTGTCCCTGTTGCCACACCCTCCTGAGCAACATTGAGAAAGACTGCCCCCTGGTGGTCTGCCCTGAATGTGGGGTCCCATTCTGCTATCTATCACTGCCTGAGTCTGTGCAGGGGACTGGCAGCTGGTCTGCTGGGGAGATGCAGTGACCCTAACTCCCAGAGGGAGCCCTGCAGTGCCCCATGTCACAGGCTGGATCCAGGGGCTTTAGAGAGGGGGGATCTGAGACAAGGGGGGGGCTGCTTTGACCCCCACCAGGGCTATCAGGACTCAATGCATTTTGGGTATGTGTATGGGGATAGATACATGGATGGGAATGGGGATGAATGGATGGATGGATATGGAAATGGAGATGTGTATGGGCTGGGGATGGATGGATGGATAGATGGATGTGTATGGGGATGGGGATATATATGGGGATGTGTATGCAGATGGAGATGGGGATGTGTATGGGGATGGATGGATAGAGGATTGTATATTTATATGGATGGGTGGATGAGGATGGTGATGGCAATGGTAGATGGATGGATGTGTATGGGGATGGGGAAGGGGATGTGTATGGGAATGGATGGATAGAGGATTGTATATGCGATGGGGATTGGGATGAATGGATGGATGTGTAGGGGAATGGATCATGTGGATGCGGAGGAATGCTTGGATGTGGATGGGGGTGGAAATGTGTACGGGGTGGGTCTGGACGGATGGATGTGTAGGGGGATGGATGGATGGATGGATGGATGGGGATGGGGATGGATGGACGAATGGATAGAGGATTGTATATTTGGATGGATATATGAGATGGGGATGGGGATGAATGGATGGATGTGTATGCAGGTGGTGATGTTATGGAGATGGATGGATAGAGGATTGTATATTTGGATGGGTGGATGGGGATGGATGGATGTGTATGCAGATGGTGATGTGTATGGAGATGGATGGATAGAAGATTGTATATTTGGATGGGTGGATGGGGATGGATGGATGTGTATGCGAATGGGGATGGATGGATGTGTGTGCATGGAAAGAGGATTGTATATTGGGATGGATAGTTGGATGTATGTGGATGGCTAGAGGATTGTATATTGCAGAGGGCAGGCCAAGGGTAGGCAGAGGCAGCAGATCCAAACCCCCCTTGCCAGTGATGAGTGGCATTCATACTGCAGTCTACCCCAGTGAGTGGGGGCTAGATCGAGACTGGCAGTAGCCATAGTCTGAGGCTAGGTGGGGATAGAAGGTGGGGGTTCCCCGGGGAGGGGAGACCCAGGTATATGAGGGTACTGCCAGGGGGCATTACCCCAGCCTGAAAAGGGCACTTGGGTCCAGGAGGGACTAGGGCTCAACGGCAAACGGGACACCAGCCTGCAGAGGGTGCTCCGGAAGCTGGAAACGCTAATTCCTTGCACAACCAGCAGGAGGCGCTGTGACAGTGAGTTGTCGCCCCTGAGAGACAGATAGAGGATTGTATATTGGGATGGATGGATGTGTATGTGTATGGATGGATGTGTATGTGTATGGGATGGGGATGCTGTAACAAAGCAGCCTTTGGTGGGACATTACTGAGAGTATCAATTCAGGACAAATTGCTTAGAGCAGAGCAGTTACAGCCCAAGGCTGGGGGTCCTTTGCACACCAAACCAGCCAAACAGAGAGGGCTTCAGTTTTACCCCACTGGCTAACCAGAAGTCACACAACGAATTCCCTCAGCCACTCCAGTTTCCCAGTATCACCACCAGCACCACTCCTGATGGGGATGAATGGTTATGAAAACCAACACCCCAGTAAAAGAAAAAGTTCTCCCGATCCCAAAGGACCAAGCCCCAGACCCAGGTCAATATACCAGTCAGATCTTACCCACAAATCATGCTGTTGCTAATCCTTTAGAATCTAAAATCTAAAGGCTTATTCATAAAAAAGAAGAAATATACATGAGTTAAAATTGGTTAAATGGAATCAACTACATACAACAATTGCAAAGTTCTTAGTTCAGGCTTGTTTCAGGCTTGATGGGATTACTGCTGATTTATACCAATCAGGTCTCTGGAGTACAAACATCCCAGCTTGGATGGGTCATTCAGTCCTTTGTTCAGAGCATCAGTTTCAAGCATAATTCCTCCAAGGTCAGAAGTAGGATTGAAGACAAAATGGAGGGGTTTCCAGGGCCTTTTATGTCCTCTGCCATGTTGAAAGACCCTTTGTTCTACTGTGGAAAATCACAGCAGCAAGATGGAGTTTGGCGTCACATTGGCAAGTCGCATGTCCATGTATGACTCAGGGTATGGCTACACTTGCAGGTGTGCAGCACTGGGAGTTACAGCTGTCTTTGTACAGCTGTGTAGGGAAAGTGCTGGAGTGTGGCCACACTGACAGTTACCAGTGCTGCAGTGTGGCCACATTTGCAGCATTTGCAGCGGTGTTGGGAGTGGTGCATTATGGGCAGCTATCCCACAGAGCACCTTGTCCCATTTTGGCGCCACGGGTTGTGGGAAGGGGGCGGAGGATGCAGGTCATTCTGCTTCCTGTCCCAACGCCCCATGATGTATCGCTTCACATCCCAGCAATCCCTGTTTTTCTGTCCACATTTGGCACCATCTTGACTCTCCCAGTGGTTTCGGTGCAGCGCAATTTCTGTGGGAAATGGAGCCCGAACTGCTGAGGAATATGCTGACGAGTCTCGCCAGGACATCACGTTTGGCAGTTGAGCTATTCCTCAAGATCCAAAGTGATGAGGAGTCCGATGATGATAGCGAGTCGCCTGATGCGTACAACACAACATTGCTTGTGGCATTCACGGAAATGCTCAGCACCGTAGAACGCCACTTTTGGGCTCTGGAAACAAGGACTGAGTGGTGGGATCACATCGTCATGGAAGTCTGGGATGACGAGCAGTGGCTGCAGAACTTTCAGATGAGAAAAGCCACTTTCATGGGACTGTGTGCTAAGCTCGCCCCCACCCTGCGGTGCAAGGACACGCGATTGAGAGCTGCCTTGATGTTGGAGAAGCGGGTGGCTATTGCAATCTGGAAGCTGGCAACTCCAGACAGCTACTGATCGGTCGGGAACCAGTTTGGAGTGGGAAAGTCGACCGTTGGATTCGTGTTGATACAAGTTTGCAGGGCCGTTAATCGCATCCTGCTAAGAACAACCGTGACTCTGGGGAACGTGCAGGACATTGTGGATGGCTTTGCACAAATGGGTTTCTCTAACTGTGGAGGGGCGATAGATGGGACGCATATTCCTATTCTGGCACCACCTCACCTAGCATCCGAGTACATTAATCGGAAGGGGTATTTCTCTATGGTTCTCCAGGCGCTTGTGGATCACCGTGGGCATTTCATTGACATTAACATAGGCTGACCTGGAAAGGTGCATGATGCACTCATTTTTCGGAACACTGGCCTGTTCAGGAAGCTGCAGGCAGGGACTTTTTTCCCAGACCGGAAGATCACAGTAGGGGACGTTGAAATGCCCATTGTGGAGACTCCGCTTACCAATTAATGCCTTGGCTCATGAAACCATATACAGGGAAGCTTGTATACCGGAGCAAGGACCGGTTCAGCTACAGGCTGAGCCGGTGCCGAATGACTGTGGAGTGTGCTTTTGGCCGTTTAAAGGGGTGCTCGCGATCTCTGTATGGGAAGCTAGACTTGGGGGAAAGCAGCATCCCTGCAGTTATATCTGCATGCTGTACCCTCCATAATATTTGTGAAAGGAAGGGTGAAAGATTCAGTCAGGCATGGACCTCAGAGGTTCAACGCCTGGAGGCTGAATTTGCACAGCCAGAGAGCAGGGCTACTAGAGAGGCCCAGCACAGGGCTTCAAGGATTAGGGATGCCTTGAGGAAGGAATCTGAGGCTGAAAACCAACAGTAATGTTTGGTGCCTTGCACAGGAGTGAAGTGCAGTGGTTACAATGTTAGCAGGAATCTGTTTTTCCTAAGCTGATTTGCAGTGCCTGTTTCTTTCCTGGGCTAAGGTATCTTTGACTTTCTGCATTAATAAAGACTGTTTTCAAAGCCAGGAATTCATTTACTGAAAAGAAAATAACATTATTGACAGACACACAACATTTTGGGAACCTAAAAGGGCAGAGGGGTGGGGTGGGGAACTGTACAGTCCCAGGTTTGAATATGTCCTGCCTGGACTGCTGTGCAGTGACTGCTGCACTTCAGGATGCCTGTACTGCATGGTGATGGGGGTTGAGTGCAGAGGGTAAGGGTTGTAGTTCTCAGGGCTGGTTGGTGAACGTACAGGTGTTGGAGGCAGCTGGTGGTGGTAAGAACCTGGATGCTGGGGAAGGGGATTTGGAGCTGACATTGGGGCACAAGGGAAAGAGCTTTGGGACGGGGGTGGGGCCAGAAGGGTAGTGCTCTGCCTGCATGGCTACAAGTGCCTGGATAGAGTCCGCTTGGCGCACTAGGATGCTTATCAGCTGCTTTGTGCTCTTCTTCTTGGCCTCTGCATTTCTCTGGTGGATCCTGCTTTCCCTTTCCCTCCAGTCCTGCACTTTTTTATTCTCTCTGTCAGAGTGATCTATAACTGTTTGCAGCAGGTCATCTCTGCTTTTTTGCGGCTTTTTCCGGAGGTTTTGGAGTCTTTGAGCTGTTGATAACACGGGCAGCCGAGAACTCAAGGTTGCTTGTGGAAAGGCAAAAAAGGCAACAATTAACGGAGGCAGCATTGTTTATATCTCAGATAGTTATTCCCACACAGTGAAGGAGTTTACAATCTTCACAATAGCATAATTTTCCCATACCAACGAGAGCGCACATAACCCACAGGAGCACCAAAATGGTGAGTAGGGGGGACTGATTGCTTCAGGGCTGTGCTGGGGTTTCTGTGTGTTGGGGAAAGCAAACTGCTGCAGGGAGCACCCACAGTGAACACTCTCCCAACACTTTCCACAGAAGTTAATCCTGGAAGCTATCTCGCTGCTGTGGGTCACCTGGGAAGAGCGGGAGGGTCTTCTACAGCAATGCTGATTCCGCCCTAGCCCCTATGCAGCTTGCCTATGTGCAGCAATGGTCCCCCCACCCCTCGCACCACAGTGGCGCGGACGCGTTAGCCTGACTGGGACAAGGACCACAGTGGCTCTCCCAATAAACTTGCGCAAGCGCATTGCCCATGCTCTAGCTGAAACTTTTGAAGAGATTACTGAGGCCGATAACCACGATGTGATAGACCACATCAATTGGCTATTCCACATCTAGGCATGCATGCAGGCAGCCCTAATCCTCCCTCCTCTCCCGAAAAATTTCCATCCTGAAAATAAAAGCCGCTTACCGGGAACCCGCTCCTCTGTCTCTCCTCCACCAAGTACCGGCTGCTGCGACTGGCTACCTTCCTCCTGGCTTGAGAAGAGCTCCTGGCTGCATGCCTCCAGGGACTCCAGGGTGTCTCCCCGCACCCCAGTACCCTCACTCTTGGTTTCCTCCTCCTCCCTCCCTCCTCCCCCCCCGCAATCTGAAGTGTCCATCGTGGTCCTCGGATTAGTGGTAGGCTCACTCCAAAGTATCGCGTCCAGCTTTTTGTAAAAATGGCAGGTCATGGGGGCAGCGCCGGAGCGGCTGTTTCCCTCGCAGGCTTTGCAATAGGCACTTCACAGCTCCTTCACTTTAAACCTGCACTGCAGTGCGTCCTGGTCATGGCCCCTTTCCAGCATGACCCTTGATATCTGCCGTAGGTATTGTAATTCCTATGGCTGGAGCGCAGCTTGGACTGCACAGCTTCTTCCCCCTAAACACTGATGAGATCCAGCAACTTGCCGTTGCTCCATGCTGGGGCTCGTTTTGCGCGTGGAGGCATGGTCACCTGGAAAGATTCACTGATTGCACTCCACACCTGGCTGAGCAAACAGGAAAGGGATTTTTAAAATTCCTGGGGCATTTAACAGGTGGGTCACCTGAGGCCAGGGCAGTAGAGTTTGAACTGATGAGCAGAGTGGCTGAACAGGCATTCTGGGATACCTCCGAATACCTCTGGAGGCCAATAACAGTGCTTTTGATGGCCACACTGGCAGAGCAGCGCTGCATCACCAGCTCTGCAGTCGTTATTCTGCAGGCCGAGGTGGAGTACAGCCAGCGCTGTAGCCAGGGAGATACAGCACTGTATGTGCCTTGCAAGTGTGGACGGTGAGGGAGTTGCAGCACTGTAAAGCCACCACCAGCGCTGCAACTCTCCAGTGTAGCCAAGGCCTCAGTTTGCAGGCGGCAGCCATTGCTCACATGCTACCTTGAACATTCCCAGGAAGGCTCCCCAGATGTAGATTGGAGTTTCCCAAGGTCCATTGTCAGTTAAGTGTTTCTTGATTGGGCACTTACTCAGAATAAGGCCTTTCTCAAGAAGCTGACCAAATGCTTCACCGATGCTACCTAGAATCAAACACATTGAGATACAAGTACATAACCAATACAAAATGATACACAAATACAAAAATGATACACACAGCATAATCATAACCAGCAAATTACAACCTCTCCATAGACACCTTCCTTGACCTCCTTTGTACAAGATTTGGTGCAACTATAGGACCCTGGTTGCAACAATGATCTATATGGTCACAGTTCATGTCAATAACGTCACCGATGGGCATGGGGATGGATAGATAGATGGATATGTATGGGGATGAGGACGGATGGGGCTGGCTGGCTGTGGATGGGGATGGCTGGATTGAGGATTATCTATTGGGATGGATGGATGGATTGATGGGTGATAGATCATCTGACCTACAGGACCATCCTGTCTGGCCCTCGAGCTCCTGGGGGGACCTGCATGAAAGACTTCCTAAGCTTATTTACCATCTTAGGTTAACAGTAAGCTGCCACCATCAAGTGTGTTTCAAATCTTAGGGGAGAGCAACTTGGAACTCTGCCTTTCCCCAAATATTTCCCAAGTCCCTACCCCCCCCTTTTCTGGGCAGATTTGAGAATAATTCCTCCCCCCTACAAGTCCTTATACCCCTTTCCTGGGTAGGTGTCAAGGTTCCTTCCCCACTCTGGACTTTAGAGTACAGATATGAGGACCTGCATGTGAACTTCTAAACTGAATTACCAGCTTAGATCTGGTTTTGCTGCCACCACTTCCAAATACTAGCTCCCTTCCCTGGATAGTCTTAAGAGGCTTCTTCACCAAGTTCCTGGTGAACACCAATCCAACCCCTTGGTTCTTAACACAAGGAGAATTTAACCATCTCCCCTCCTTTCCCCCACCAATTCCTGGTGATTCCAGATCCAATCCCCTTGGATCTTAAAACAAGGAAAAATCAATCAGATTCTTAAAAAGAAGGCTTTTAATTAAAGAAAGAAAGGTAAAAATAATCTCTGTAAAATTAGGATGGAAAATAACTTTAAGGGTAATCAGATTCATAGGGCCCAGAGGAACCTCCTCTAGCCTTAGGTTCAAAGTTACAGCAAACAGAGGTAAATCCTCTTAGCAAAAAGGAACATTTTCAAGTTGAGAAAACAAAGATAAAGCTAACACGCTGTTACTTACAAGTCTGAAATATGAGAGACTGGTTCAGAAAGATTTGGAGAGCAGGGATTGATGTCTGAGGGCTAACTTTAAAGAGTTAAGGAAATTAGTTAGGGAAGAGGATTGGACTGAAGAACTTGTGGATCTAAATGCGGAGGAGGCCGGGAGTTACTTTAAGTCGCAGCTGCAGAAACTATCAGAAGCCTGCATCCCAAGAAAGGGGGAAAAAACCATAGGCAGGAGTTGTAGACCGAGCTGGATGAGCAAGCATCTCAGATAGGTGATTAAGAAAAAGCAGAAAGCCTACAAGGAGTGGCAGAAAGGTGGGATTAGCAAGGGATGCTACCTTAGTGAGGTCAGAACATGTAGGGATAAAGTGAGGAAGGCTAAAAGCCATGTAGAGTTGGACCTTGCAAAGGGAATTAAAACCAATAGTAAAAGGTTCTATAGCCACATAAATAAGAAGAAAACAAAGAAAGAAGAAGTGGGACCGCTATACACTGAGGATGGAATGGAGGTTAAGGATAACCTAGGCATGGCCCAATATCTAAATAAGTACTTTGCCTCAGTCTTTAATAAGGCTAATGAGGAGTTTAGGGATGATGGAAGGATGACAAACGGGAATGAGGATATGGAGGTGGATATTACCACATCTGAGGTGGAAGCCAAACTTGAACAGCTTGATGGGACAAAATCGGAGGGCCCGGACAATCTCCATCCAAGAATATTAAAGGAACTGGCGCATGAAATTGCAAGCCCATTAGCAAGAATTTTTAATGAATCGGTAAACTCAGGGGTTGTACTGTATGACTGGAGAATTGCTAACATAGTTCCTATCTTCAAGAAAGGGAAAAAAGGTGATCCGAGTAACTATAGGCCTTTTAGTTTGACATCTGTAGTATGTAAGGTCTTGGAACAAATTTTGAAGGAGAAAGTAGTTAAGGACATTGAGGTCAATGGTAATTGGGACAAATTACAACATGGTTTTACTAAAGGTAGATCATGCCAAACCAACCTGATCTCCTTCTTCGAGAAGGTGACAGATTATCTAGACAAAGGAAATGCAGTAGATCTAATTTACCTCAATTTCAGTAAGGCATTTGACACGGTTCCACATGGGAAATTGTTAGTTAAATTGGAAAAGATGGGGATGAATATGAAAATTGTAAGGTGGATAAGGAACTGGTTAAAGGGGAGACTCCAGCGGGTCGTACTGAAGGGTGAACTGTCGGGCTGGAAGGAGGTTACTAGTGGAGTTCCTCAAGGATCGGTTTTGGGACCAATCTTATTTAACCTTTTTATTACTGACCTTGGCACAAAGAGCGGGAATGTGCTAATAAACTTTGCGGATGACACAAAGCTGGAGGGTATTGCTAACACAGAAAAGGACCGGGATACCATACAGGAAGATCTGGATGACCTTGTAAACTGGAGTAATAGTAATAGGATGAAATTTAATAGTGAAAAGTGCAAAGTCATGCACTTAGGGATTAATAATAAGAATTTTACATATACATTGGGGACACATCAGTTGGAAATAACAGAGGAGGAGAAGGACCTTGGAGTATTGGTTGATCGCAGGATGACTATGAGCCGCCAATGCGATATGGCCATTAAAAAGCAAATGCGGTTTTAGGATGCATCAGGCGAGGTATTTCCAGCAAAGATAAGGAGGTGTTAGTACCATTATATAAGGCACTGGTGAGACCTCACCTGGAATACTGTGTGCAGTTCTGGTCTCCCATGTTTAAGAAGGATGAATTCAAACTGGAACAGGTTCAGAGACGGGCTACTAGGATGATCCGAGGAATGGAAAACTTGCCTTATGAAAAGAGACTCAAAGAGCTTGGCTTGTTTAGCCTGGCCAAAAGAAGGCTGCGGAGGGATATGCTTGCTCTATATAAATATATCAGGGGGATTAATATTCGGGAGAGAGAGGAATTATTTAAGTTTAGTACTAATGTAGACACAAGGACAAATGGGTATAAACTGGACATTAGGAAGTTTAGACTTGAAATTAGACGAAGGTTTCTAACCATTAGAGGAGTGAAGCTCTGGAACAGCCTTCCAAGGGGAGTAGTGGGGGCAAAAGACATATCTGGCTTTAAGACTAAGCTTGATAAGTTTATGGAAGGGATGGTATGATAGGATAGTTTAATTTGGGCAATTGATCTTGGATTATCAGCATATAAGTCTGCTCAATGGTCTGTGATGGGATGTTGGATGGGATGGGATCTGAGTTACTGCAGAGAATTCTTTCCTTAGTGCTGGCTGGTGAGTCTTGCCCACATGCTCAGGGTTTAGCTGATCGCCATATTTGGGGTCAGGAAGGAATTTTCCTCCAGGGCAGATTGGCAGGGGCCCTGGAGGTTTTTCGCCTTCCTCTGCAGCATGGGGCATGGGTTGCTTGGTGGTGGAATCTCTGCAGCTTGAGGTCTTCAAACCACAATTTGAAGACTTCAATAACTCGGACATAGGTTAGAGGTTGTATAGAAGTGGATGGGTAGGGTTCTGTGGCCTGCTTTGTGCAGGAGGTCAGACTAGATGATCATATTGGTCCCTTCTGACCTATAAGTCTATGAGTCTGATCCCTCTTAGTCCCAAGAGTGAACAACCCCAAAAACAAAGAGCACACAAACAAAAGCCATCCCCGCACCAAGATTTGAAAGTATCTTATCCCTTTATTGGTCCTTTGGGTCAGGTGTCAGCCAGGTTACCTGAGCTTCTTAACCCTTTACAGGTAAAAGGATTTTGGTGTCTCTGGTCAGGAAGGATTTTATAGTATTGTACACAGGAGGGCTGTTCCCTTCCCTTTATAGTTATGACAGTAGGCTTGAGAGTATACCCTCACCAATTAGTCCTGGTGAACACAGATCCAAAACCCTTTGATTTTTCATTGTTTTAAGATCCATCGGGTTCTTAAAAGGAGAATTTTAATTAAAGAAAAAAGTAAAAATCATCTCTATAAAATCAGGATGGAAAGTAACTTTACAGGGTAATCAGATTCAAAGAGACCAGAGGAACCCCCTCTAGCCTTAGTTTCAAAGTTACAGCAAAACAGGTATAAACCTCCCTCTAGCAAAGGAACATTTACAAGTTGAGAAAACAAAGATAAACTAATACCCCTTGCTTGGCTGTTACTTACAATTTTGAAATATGAAAGACTTGTGCAGAAAGATTTGGAGAGAATGGATTGATGTCTGGTCCCTCTTAGTCCCAAGAGCGACCACCACCAAAACAAAGAGCACAAACAAAAGCCTTCTCCCCCCACCCCAAGATTTGAAAGTATCTTGTCCCTGTAACCCTTCTGCCCCTCTGAGTTGGCAGCAACAAGGGCCGGGTTCAGTATCCAGGGGTTCTGTTTTAATAACACCATGCGTAACCGGCTCAAGCCCCCACCCAGTGACACTTACATACCACACCCTCCTGGGCGCCTCTAGGAAGCAATACTTTCCCTCTCGCAAGCACGGAGTCTGAGTGTAGCAAAAATCCTTTTAATAAAGGAAGGAAACAATGCAGCATCCCATTGGAGAAACACCACAAACAGGATTATGACCACAAACCATAAACAAAACCCACCTCCAAGTACATTTGGCAATGTCCTTTTCCCCTTAGGGTCTTAAGTCCAGTTACCCTAAAGTCCAATGACCCAAAAGTCTCTGGTCAGTGCCACCCCAGAATTCAAGAGTTTATCTGCAGAGTGTTATGTTACACACACACCCAGCCTGGGTGGACATGGTGAGGGGGGAAGTCCACACAGGATGTTAAGGGGCATCTTACGTGGGTCAGGGCCAACTGCTCCACCTCTCCGTGGAGTTCTGCTGCAGCCTTCACCACGACCAGCTCCACCACACCAGCTGTGCCACCACACCAGCTGTGCCACTCCTCCAGCTGTCTGCGCAAACCACTTCACTCCACTCACTGTTCCATGGGCTGCTCCAACACACTGCAAACTATTCTGCTCTGCCAGCTGCTTAGCAATAGGTCTTCAGGCTCCCCCACAGGTTAACACAGCACTCAGTGATTTCAGCTCTTAGTAGGGGAGCCCTGGTGCTGTTGCACCATTGACCCAATATGAATTCAGCTCAGCAGTCTCTAGATGGACTCCTAACAGAATCAAAATGAGCTCTACTCTTTAACACTGGAGAGAGAAGAATGTGTAATTGGTGTTCCAGACCCTCAAAAGGGACCCATACCAACAGATACACACCCCAGCCCCCAACCTTTCTCAATTCAGGGGGGTTATGGAACCCATGTCCCATGTTTAGCAAGTACCACCCAACTGAGGTTGAGTCATCTCTGTCACAAAGCAGTCCCACAGCTCCCCATTCACACAATCAGGGTGACAAACTTTTTTTTCCTCCTGCCCCAATAACAAAGAAATTGGGGATCCCAGAGCTGTTAAAATAACCATCCCAGTCTGCTGTGGGCTTATGCTAAGTGGAGGGTGGATGCCAGTGCAAATCTTTCCACACTTTGAAATTCTTGAAATTCTTTCCACACTCCCTACAATTCACCACCAGATGTCAGGGTAGCGCTCAGCCTGACTCTGCTTACATTCCCTTATTGGTCCTTTGGGTCGGTTTCAGCCAGGTGACCTGAGCTTCTTGACCCTTTACAAGTAAAAGGATTTTGGTGCCGCTGGCAGGGAGGGATTTTATAGAATTGTATACAGAAAGGTTGTTACCCTTCCCTTTATAGTTATGACTGGCTCAATGATCTGGGTGGTGGGGCTGTGAGCTCCTGGGGCAGTGCAGCTGCAGAGTCCGGCCTTACCCAGTGCTCTATGGTGGTGGCAGCAGTGTGGCCCGGCTCCAGCTGGGCGGTGCGACTGTAGCACCACCAGCCACCAGTACTCCAGGCAGCACGGTGAGGGGGCATGGAGCGGGGGAGTTGGATAGAGGGCAGGGGAGTTCAGGGTTGTGGTCAAGGGTGGGGTTGTGACTAGGGGTCAGGGTGGTTGGGGGGGGAACAGGGGGTTGAATGGGGGCAGGGGTCCCTAGGGAGCTGTCAGGAAGGAGGTGGGGTTGGATGAGGCATCAGGGGCAGGGGTTCTGGGGGCAGTCAGGGGACAGGGACTAAAGAAGAGCTCTGTGTGGCTCCAAAGCTTGTCTCTATCACCAAGAGAAGTTGGTCCAGTAAAAGATATTCCCTCCTCCACCTGGTCTCTCCAAAAGCCCGTTGACGGTGGATGTTATTTAGACTCCTAAGTGCCTAAATGACTTATGAAAATGAGATTTAGGGTATGGCTACAATTGCAGCTGTACAGCGCTGGGAGTTAAACCTGTCTTCGTACAGCTGAGCAAGGAAAGCGCTGCAGTGTGGCCACACTGACAGCTACCAGCGCACTGTCATGGCCACATTTGCAGTATCTGCAGCAGCACTGGGAGTGGTGCATTATGTGCAGCTATCCCAGCGTTCAAGTGGCTGCAACATGCTTTTCAAAAGAGGGGAGGTGGAGTGTGACAGCGTGGGGGAGAGAGAGAGTGGATTTTTGGAGCTGACACTCTGTCAGCAGCTGCAAGCTCTGACCCCCTCCCCCACCCCTCTCTCTCTCACTGAAAGCACCAGATAAGGAGCCTCTCTGAAACAGACCCCCCCTGCACGCCGTGCTGCTTCTCTCCTCAAGCCCCACTCTCTTCAAGCAAATGCTCGCTGTGGGCGTTCCAAAGGGAGCTCATTCACAGCAAACACGAGCTGTGTTTGTTTTTTTGATAAGCAGCTTTGGCAGCCCCGAGGCATCACAACAAAACAAAGAGCGGGACCTTCACTTAAAAGCCTTATGGGAAGGTTCCGGAGGTCAGTTACGGCGTAGTAAGATTACTCCCTGTTTACACTGGCACCCCAGCGCTGCAGCACCAGCGCTGTCCTCTTTTTTCCTCTCGTTGAGGTGGAGTACAAGCAGCACTGTAGCCAGGGAGATACAGCTCTGTATTTGCCTTGCCAGTGTGGACGGGGAGTGAGTTACAGCGCTGGAAAGCCACCACCAGCACTGTAACTCTCAAGTGTAGCCAAGGCCTCAGGCTCCAAAATTAGTTGACGACGCAGCCCTCAGGGCAGCTAGCCTTGTCTCTTGATCTCTGTCCCTTGCTGATCTCAACCTATGTCTTCAGCCACTGTCTAGCTGAGCTCGCTCGTTTCTCTGTAGCCTCACTCTGTCTCTAGAGCTCAGTAGCTGTTTGGCAGTCTGCACATCAAGAGCTCGACCTGACCCCTCTGTCCTAGGTACAGCACCAGTCCCCACAGGACCCCGTGCGGCACTGCACACACACACTCTAGGTAAGTTCCCCCAGCCTTCTGCTGCCTTCCCTGAGTGTGGGCTCTCCACCCTGCCCCTTGCCATGCACCCACTCGTCCCCCTGCCCCCTGACAAGGCAGGGGAGCCCTTGCCTGGCTCCCACAGGATTCCAGCAAACTACATTTCCCGGCACTCTCTGCAGGGGAAGGGCTCCCAAAGGGGAGCACTCACATGGCAGGTGCAGCTTCCCCCAGCTTGTCCATGTGCCCCAGGCTGGGCTGGGCTGGCTGTGCTCCCCATCGGGCGCTCACGGGTCGTGGTGAGTGGCCAGGGCTCAGCTCTGCTGGAGCAGAGGCTCCCATGGAAGGGCAGCCTCCTCCAGCAACCCCCTCTATGCCGTGCCCAGTGCTGCCCCGGGGGAGAGAGGCTGGGTTGGGGCTGGAGCGCAGCGGCTGGGCAGGGGCTGGTGCGCATCTCATCAGGAGCTCCACCCCCTCTGCAGGGCCAGCTAGGCCAAGGAGCCGACGGGGGAGCCGTGTGCCAAACCTGGCCTCTGCAGGACAGGCCTGGGCCCTGGGTGCTGTGGGATATGCCAGAGTTGCGCGCTCTGCTCCTGGCAGCTGGGTCTGCTGCCGCTCCGCCTGCCTGACTCAGCCACGCAGTTGGAGTGGCTCCAAGCCTGGTTACTGGGGGTCAAAGGCGTCTTTCCCCTTCGGTAAACGCTGGCCCTGGTGGGGGGTATTGATGCATCATGGGGGCCCCGTGGGCTCCCTGTCCCACTTCCCCTTCCCCACCAGACACCCCCACTGTCGCTGTCCTGTGCAGCCCTGAACTCCCACTCCATTGCCTTGACCATACAGCCTCTGCTCTCGCAGCCTGGTGAAAGTCCCTTTGCTCCCTCTGTGGAGAACCAGCCACCACCCTCCACTCCACAGCACCCTCCTTCCTCATCCTGCTCCCGCTAGCTCAGACCACCAGCACCTTGAGAAAGATTGGCTTGGAATGGGCGTGGTGCATGCTGATTGCCACGTGATCATGCCACACATACTATCCTTTGCCTTTCTTCTGGTACCCCTCAGGGCACGGGCTGTCTCCCCCTCTGGCTTTGGGAAGGGCCTGGCACTTGGGGTGAAGATGGAGGAGCAAGACCAGCCAACCAGGCCTGCCCTGAGGGAGGAGACACAGTCAGTGGGGAACCACCCCCCTTCGGGGCAGGCCTGGATGAATGATGAGCTCAGCAGGTGTCAGGGACTGCAACAGCTGGTGAATCAGCTACATTTGCAGGAAAAGCCAGAGCTTCATGGGGAGGGGCTGCTGGGCCCCCTACCCTCCCACCAGCCCCACGGGGAGATTGAGCCCAATTTGCCACCACCAAATGAGTGACTGACACTTGCCAGGAGCCCAGGGGGCTGAGGGGAGCCCGGGACACACACCCCCTCGGTGGGGAAGACCAACAGGCCCATGCCAGCCTGAAGGCCAGGGAGGCTGGTGATGATGCCAAGGTGAAGGGAACTGTCCTGTGCCGCCATGACACGGAGACGCAGCACCAGCATTTCAGAGGCTTCCGCTACCAGGAGGCTGAGGGGCCCTGGGAGGTTTACGGCCACCTGTGGGAACTTTCCCATCGTTGGCTGCAGCCAGAGACCCGCACCAAGGAGCAGATGTTGGAGCTGCTGGTTCTTGAGTAGTTCCTGAGCCTCTTGCCTGAGGAAATGCAGAGCTGGGTGCAGGAGTGTGGCCCATAGAGTGGCCAGGAGGCCGTGGCCCTGGCAGAGGATTTCCAGCTCATTCCCCAGGAGCCTGGCTGGCGGTCCCAGGTATCCTGGTCTGGGAGGAATGTAGGCGGGGAGGCAAAGACAAACCAGGCAGGGGATTGTCCTGGGTCACCAGATGCTGGGTGGGGGATGGTCCTGCCAGACCGGCTGCAGGGCAGGAGATGGTCCCTGGAGACGATGGGTGGGGAATGATCCCAGGACCAGCGGGTGCTGAGTGAGGGTTGCGTGTTCCAGGCCCCAATGACCTTGAAGGCGGAGGTCATGTGTACCTCTGAGGAGATGCCCGGGAAGGAGGACAAGCAGAGGAACGCCACACTGGCAGTTCATGGCTCACTGGGTGAGGAGTCACACAATCCCTGTTCTGTCCACTATGTTGGGGGAGGGAGGAACCTGGGTCCTTGTCCTGTGCCTGGAGAAGGGAGGAACCTGGCTCTGGCACTGGGCTGGGTGACGATGTTCCCAGCACAGCTGGAGTTATGGACTGCTGTGCACCATCCTGCCCTGGGGGTCTGTCCTGCTCTGTGGAGTCTGCCCTGCATGTGGGGAATTTCCCACCAAGTGGGGTGTGCCCTGCCCTGTGGGATGTGTCCAGCTGTGGGACCAGCTCTCAGTGGCATGTTGTGAGCTCCCCTGCTCTCTTTCCTCAAACAGGATTTTCCACTCATGGCCCAGATGATGTCTTCTGGCTGGACGGAGGGGCCGAGGTGCTTGTCCCGGATCCCCAGGACCCTGAGGAGATGGAGACCCCTAGCGGTGGCTGTGGAGGTGAGCAGTGAGCCAGACCTGCTCTGTGACTAGCCATGATGGTCGGAAAGGCTGGGACCCCAGCGGGCAGAGTGGGAGTAGTGTGGGCAGGGCCAGTGGGACACTGAGCACTGCCATGTGCCCTTCTGCCTCATCAGAAAATGGAGTGAAGCTGCTGTGATGCCAGCACAGGGCATCCCCTGCCTTGGTGCTTGGCCAGTGCATGGGAACTGGGAACCAAATCCAGCCCCTTTGGCCCCTGGCATCAAGCTGGGCTCTGTTCTGTGATGGGCTTGGTTGTTGCTAGGCAGGTGCAGAGCACGGGGCATGGGGTGGTTTGGGGATGAAGGGAGGTGACATCACACTGGCTTTTATTTTAAGGGTGTACAGTTTGGGAGTGGGTACATCCCCTCCCCTTCAGCCTGCTCTGCAGAGGGGTCAGGAGCAAAGGGACAGGGACAGGGACAGGGCCAGGGTGAGCAAAACCTGAAGGGGCTGGGGCCAGTTCCCATCTCTGCCCCACACCGCACAGGGGGAGGACTCAGCTAGGGGGCTACAGGCCCAGCAAGGCCTGGGCACCCCGCTCCTGAGCACAGGGACTGACCAGTGGTTAGTAGTGAGCTAGTGCCTAGAGACCCCAGCCAGGCTCCGGGTCCTGCTGGCTGGGCTGTGACATAGTCCCATTTCTGACGGGCTCCCGGCCTGCACACATAGCAGGGATCATCACCCCTTTGGCCACTCAGGGAGCCCACGGTCATCCTGGGAGCATGTTGCAGAGGCAGGAAGCCAGCATTGCTCTCTTGAGTGCCAGGCCAGGTCCTGCCCACAAGCTCAGCCATCCCTGGCATTTGCTGGAGGCTTCATCAGCTTAGCTAAAAACAAGCCATCTCAGTTTATTAGTGACATGCTTCGGCAGGTTCCTTTGCCAGGTGCCCCATCCCCATGCACAGGGAATCAATCAACTGGCTGAATATTAATCATTATTTGTATGTTGTATTATGGTGGCACAGAGACCCTCATCATTGTGCTGAGTGTTGCCCAGACACACACAGAGGGTCTGTACCTGCCCCAGCTGAGGTAAGGGCCCTGTTGTGCCAGGCACTGCCCAGACATACACTGAGACCGTCCCTGCCCCAGCTGAAATCAGGGGGCTGAGCGCTGCCCAGAACCACAGCGAGGGTCCGTCCCTACCTCAGCTGAGATCAGGGCCCTATTGTGCTGGGTGCTGCCCAGACCCAAAGTGAGGGTCTATCTCTTCCCCAGCTGAGATCAGGGCCCCATTGTACTAGGTGCTGCCCAGGCACATAGCGAGAGTCCATCCTTGCCCCAAAGAGCTTACACTATAAGCAGACAGTGAAGCAGAGGGGGAGAGAGTTATTATGCCCATCGCACAGAGGGGGCATCATGGCTGGATTTCTTTCTTCTAGCAGCTGACGGGCTCAAGACTGAGGAGGAAGTGAAGGAGGACAATCTTCAGGAGCAGGCTCCCCAGAAAGGCAATCTGTCTGGGCTGGCACCAGCACAACCCAAAGGCATCCCTCCCCTGCGTGGGGCCTGCAAGGGCCAGTACCAGCCAGAGCAGCTGCCAAGAGCCCCTCCAGGGAAGAGACGCCATGGGAGAGGAGGTGTCAGGAAGCTGCAAGACCTCATTGTGCAGCAGATCCTGCAGCGGGGGAGAGGCTGGGGTGGCGTGCTGGCCTTGCCTGGCACTCGCGCCATGCCTGGCCACAGGGCACAGGTGAGGAGGACAAGCCTTTTCAGTGCCCAGCGTGCAGGAAGAGCTTCATCGAGAGCTCAGCGCTGATCTGGTATCAGAGGATCCACACGGGTGAGTGGCCTTATCCGTGTGGGGAGTGCAGCAAGCGCTTCATTGAGAGCTCGGACCTGCACAAGCACCAGCGGGTGCACACGGGCGAGAGGCCCTGCCCATGTGGGGAGTGCAGCAAGCAGTTCAGCGGCAGCTCCAACCTCATCCAGCACCTGCGCACCCACACCAGGGAGTGGCCCTACCGCTGCACCGAGTGTGGGAAGAGCTTCTTGCAGAATGGCACCCTCGCCACCCACTACCACATTCACACAGGCGAGCGCCCCTACAAGTGCCATGCCTGCGGGAAAAGCTTTGGCGCCCGCTCCACGCTCTTCCAGCACCAGCGCACCCACATGGGTGAGCGCCCCTACCAGTGCACCCAGTTTGGCTGCTGCTTCAGCTGCAGCTCCTACCTCGTGGCGTACCAGAGAATCCACGGGGGGGGGGGGGAGGGTAGGGCCCTGGGGCAGCATGCCAGGGACCCAGGTGTGGGAGGGCCCTTGGGGCAGCGTGTCATGGACCCATGCGGGATAGGGGCCAGCGCACCAGGGATCTGTGTGGGGGAGGGGGCTCCTGGGGCAGCACACCAGGGACCCAGGTGAAACGGGCTAGCATGCCAGATACCCATGTTGGGGAGAGGGGGCGCCTGAGGCAGCGTGCCAGAGACCCATGCAGGACAAAGGCCAGTGCACCAGGGAGCAATGATGGGGAGGGGCGCCCCAGGGCAGCATGCCAGGCATCCACATGAGAGTGCACCAGAGATCTATGTGAGGGAGGGAGGTAGTGTCAGTCATTTACATGGAGGAGGGGTCCCCAGACTATTGCACCAGGGATCCAGGTAGGGTGGCCATTTCTTTGGGCAGTGATAATTGTCTGGCTGTGAGAAGGGGGTTGTAAGGAAGGGTCTGGACCCAGGGCGATTGACCTTTGCAGTCCATGACTGGGAGGCAGAGGACCCGGGGGGTGGGGAGAGGTTGGGCTGGAGAAGGAGTGGTGTGTTGAGGTGATCGGTCATACAGGCATGGGAAATAGAAAGGAGCAGGAGGGTTGCTCATGGGGGGGGTTGTGAAGGGGATGGGAGGGATCTGGGTGCTGGGGTTTGGAGACTGTGAAGGGGATAGATGGGTGATCGGGAATGGTGAGTAACAGGCACTGGAGATCAGTTGTTCCTGGGCTTGCCCTTGCAGCTCCCTCCAGTCTCTCATTCCGAGAGGAGACTGTGCCCAATTCCCGGCTGTCTGCCAGACATAGCTGCAGCTTTAACAACATTGCAACGAGGACTGCTCAGAAAACAAGGGTGCTGAGGGAAAACTGCAGGGTCTGACCGGGTTTGCATTCCATGTGGGAGCAAGAATAGGCCCTTGCCAAATATTTCACAAAAAATTTGAAAGAGAAAGCGCTCTGCTGTGCTGGACAATGGTCAGAGCCCATGCCTGGGGGACGGGAGCCCTTGCTCTGTCTGATTGTGGAGAGAGTTCTGAGCTACAGCTATGGTGTCAGTCTCTCGTTCTTTCCTCTTGGAGCTGTTCCTCTTGGTATAAATAACATGGAGCCACTGGGCCAGAAGGGAAGAGATTTGACACTGCAGCGCAGTGGCCAGAGTCCCCACTGGGGCTGTGACATACATAGGGCCTTACTAAATTCGTGGCCATGAAAAACACATCACAGACCATGAAATCTGGTCTCCCCCCATGAAGTCTGGTGTTTTCTGTGCTTTTACTCTATACTACACAGATTTCACAGAGGAGACCAGCATTTCTCAAAGTGGGGGGTCCTGACCCAAAAGGGAGTTGCAGAGGTGTTGCAAGGTTATTTTTTGCGGGTAGCAATATTGTGACCCTTACTTCTGTGCTGCCTTCAGAGCTGGGTGGCTGGAGAGAGGCGAGTGCTGACTGAGGGCCCAGCTCTGCAGGCAGCAGCACAGAAGTAAGGGTTACAATACCACACCAGGCCATCCTTACTTCTGTGCTGCTGCTGGCGGTGGCTCTGCTTTCAGAACTGGGCTCCCGACCAGCAGCCACCACTCTCCAGATGCCCAGCAATGAAGGCAGCGCTGCCACCATCAGCTGCGCAGAAGTAAGGGTAGCAGTACCACAATCCTTCCTACAATAATCTTGCAACTCCCCCCTCCCTACCCCATACATAATAGCTCCGTGGTTTGAGCATTGGCCTGCTAAACCAGGGTTAGTGAGTTCAATCCTTGAGGGGGCCATTTAGGGATCTGAGGCAAAAATCTATCAGGGGACTGGTTCTGCTTTGAGCAGGGGGCTGGACTAGATGACCTCCTGAGGTCCCTTCCAACCTGGGTATTCTATGATTCAACTCCTTTTTGGGTTAGGACCCCTACAGTTACAACACTGTGACATTTCAGATTTAAATAGCTGAAATCATCAGCCTGGCTGAGGGCTTTTGCTGGAGTCTCTGTGGGTTTGACCAGAAATTCCATCCTAGACCTGAGAATCCTTCCCAACAAAAGGTTTGGTTTCCCCAAATTGGTATTTCCATAAGACATTTTGTCAACAACCCTCCCACTCTGGCTCTACCTGGGGTAGGGTCACCACCTGGCTGGTATTTGACCGGCCTGGATTTTTTTTTTATGGGTTTGCCAGTTGCCAGAAAAATAATTTAATCTTCTGGGTTTTTTAACCCTGGTCTAAAGATTGGCATTATTATCACAACAGTGTGTTAAAAGTTTTGGTGTCCAGCTAAAGATGCTGCAGCGTTCCCACTTCTGCAGTGTAAGGGTAACAGATCAAAACTGTTGCAAATACAGTGGCTGCCCACCAACACACAAGCATGTGTGTGAGAAGGTTTGAGGCATGTGAGAGTGAGGAGACATGCTGTTATCAATCTGATCTATAGAGTTGGCAGCAGAAGCTGTGCTGCTCGGTTCACGATGGCCAAGCAGAGTTGGCAGTGGAAGTGGTCGAAGAGGAAGAGAAAGAGTAGATACTTATGGAGATTATATAGAAAGACAAGAGGAAATGCGAGGTGGATTCATAGTACCAGGAGAGAAGCGGTGCACCGTACTGCACCGTCTACT
Organism: Aldabrachelys gigantea; assembly: GCA_026122505.1. Classification (NCBI taxonomy): domain Eukaryota; kingdom Metazoa; phylum Chordata; order Testudines; family Testudinidae; genus Aldabrachelys; species Aldabrachelys gigantea. The sequence continues at coordinate 66,722,630 of CM047489.1, forward strand.
GAAAGCAGGATGGCATCTGTACACGAAAAAGGCGCGAAACGATTGTCTGCCATAGCTTTCACGGAGGGAGGAGCAACTGATGACACACCCAGAAACACCTGCGAGAATGTTTTTGCCCCATCATGCACTGGGAGCTTAACCCAGAATTTCAATGGGCAGTGGAGAATACAGGAACTGTGGGATAGTTACCCACACTGCACCGCTCCGACATTCGATGCTAGCCTCAGTGCTGTGGACGCACTCTGCTGAATTCACGCGCTATAGTGGGGACACAAAAGACCAAATGTATAAAATTGCTTCTGAAAAGTCTAATAGAATAATTTTGAAATAATTTTGTACTGTAGCCAAACCCAAAGGTGGCGGTGGCCCTAGCAGCATAGGGTGTAATGAGAAGTGGCCAGCTGGTTCAAATTAGCTTCCATGGAAGGAAGCAAAGCTATGGCAGTGGAAGGTTCAGCAAGATGTAACAGCTGGATATAGGCACCACTTTCAGCTTCAGCTGTTCAAGATGGCTGGCTCGCTACCACATACCCTTCTGCCAGACTGGATACTTGGGGGCCCGAGGGCAGATGGTGTCCTCAGCAGCTTTCACTCAGGTGCTGGGTTGGGGGAGGAGAGTGCTGGTGCTATGCCAGACTCTGCCTGCAGCTCAGCTGGGATGCCATTCACAGCAGCCCTGTGCTGGTTTTCATCCCCCATGTGCTGCGATTGGCCATGGAATCGTTAAGCAGGTTGATGTAACAATACTCCCAGAGGGGTTGTTGTCCATAGAGATTGGTCCTGAGACTTCCGGATCTCAGAGTGTGGGTTTGCTCTCATTAGCTATGAAACAATAGAGCTGAGTGTTGTGAACTGTGCCCAGTAATGTCAGTTGACCATTGGGTCAACTGACATTACTGGGCACAGTTCACAACTCTCAGCTCTATTGTTTCAGGCTGGCTGCAGATGCCAGCAGACATCACTTCACCCTTTAGCTCATGGCTTGAAGGTTTTCTTCATCACCTTCAGACAGAAGCCTAGATCTTGGGAAACAAGATGGCAGGTACCTGAGGGAAGTACAACGCAGCACCAACCCAGCCCAATCTGCTGCCCAGCCGATATCAGGATGTCAGGTGTGGCTCTTTGGTATAATGGCCCCTTCTTACTGCTCCCTGTCTGTATTGGAGTCAGAGCCATTGGCTTTAGCACTGGTTATTTCCACAGCACTGGGAGAGGGAAGCATATTCTGTCCTGGCTGGGGCATCATTAGTTCAATTCCCTAAGCCATTAACCACACAGTCACTCCCCAAGGCCCCAGGCAGGGTTAGAACCCCACTTTCCTTGCACAGACAAAGCCCCTGCCCCAACACTTCCAATGACAAATGATGGACAGACACAAAATGGGGGAAGGGATGCAACCTATGAGCAATGATCAGGGTGATGGCACACTCGTGGCTAATTGCCTATGGCATGGGGCTCCAATCTGTTTGGTTTATTTCTCTTAGAAAACCCCAGCAGCTGTGGTTTGTCATGGCCTTGCTCCACTGGTGCAGACCATGGGATAAACCAGACCAGTGCAGCGCGGCTCTCTGGGGGTGAGCTGCATGACACAGTACCCAGTGTAGAGCCTTAGCGCAGGCAGGCCTGGAGCTTTGGGAAGCAGAGCTCAGAGGCTGCAAGGGGCTGGTGGAGAGAGGGAAGCTGAAGGGAGGAATAGGAGGGAAAGAAGCACAATAGGCCATGTTCCAGGGTGGTCCGTGCCTGTTAAGCGTGAGCAGGGGATGGGAAAGGGGCACAGCACTGTGACCAGGGTCCTAGGAAGGGCCACGCTGAGATTGCTCAATTGGGGCAAACTGCAGAGGATGGGGCACACAATTCCCAACACTGATGGTTATTCTAATAATTAGATTCACCAAGCCTGCACCAACAACCCAGTTTCTATAGTATCTTACTGCTTACCAAGAAGCCAACTCCCTTAAAGCTATTCAGCTTTGACTCTCACCCAGACAGCCAAAGCAAATATGAGGATTACTGAAAATCTTGTTCATCATATATAAAGTTCTACCAATCCCAAAGGATCAGGGACATTACACACTGATCAATCCCAAATACACACTTACAGCCAATTCTTATTAACTAAACTAAGATTTCTTAAAAAAAGAAGAGAGAGTATTGTGGTTAACAGATCATTATACATACAGAGATGAATAAAGTTCTTTCGTCAGTTTCATAGCAGAGATGGTGAGCTGCTGAGTTGCAAAAAGTTCTTTTCGAATCAGTTCATCAGGTTATGTCCAAAATATGTCGTCCATATCCAGAGTTTGTTCTAATTCTTCCATGAGAATTAGCAGGATAATCCAGACTGGAGCTGGAGACCTCAGTCTTGTGACACAAGCTTCCCCTGACCAAGCTTAAGCAGATCTAAGATAAGGAGTAAGGGCCCTTGAGTTCTTGTATGGATCTCTGGCAGGCTATCAATAGCCTCTTGACAACAGGTATTCCTTGGGGGAAGAATAGTGACTTTGAAGTAAAACCTTCTATTTCCTATGTATACCAGGTAATATAATTAGTGTGCTACAGACTTCAAAGAGAAATAAGGACAATGATATTATTACACCCAAGTTCCATCTCTCGCTTACTGTTCCCTTTTGATCTCTGAATTAATAGAATACAATAAGAGACAGGAACCATCTGGTTACATGGTTAACATTTAACAAGGTATCGGTAAACAAGTACAATTTGTATTTCTCTAATACTCTAATAATACAGGTCTGCATTTCCAAGCGCTATCTAACATGGCTTTGTTAGCTAATTCTAAGGAATGGTTGTAATTATCATTTACATACTTTTCTAATATGTCTTTAAAGGTTGAATTTTGGTCATTTAGCCTGCTAGTTGCTTAACCCTTTGTGGTCCAATGTCACAAGCACTTCATAGGAATGGTACATATTCTGTCCAAGTTCTGTCCACACCTGGCTGCAGGAGCTGAACCCAGACGTTAGCTCACAAGGCAGGATGTTGGGTAGGACAGGGCAGGTCCCCACCAAGCATTTGATGTGCCAAAACAAGTGATAATGGATGCCCCTGTCCTGAAGCACCACCAGCCAGGAGAGCCAGTGACACTTCAGTGGAATGCATTGGGAAAGGAATAGGGGGGCTGTTTTGCAGGAGCAGCCAGTTATGACAGCAAAGCCCTGACAAAGAATGGGCAGGGACACGCCCAAGCAGAAAATGAACTTCTGACTAGGATATTTGGTGCTGTAGTGGAGCAATTCCATCAATGCATCTACAGCTACCTAGTAATAGACCGGAAACCCCGAGAGACAATCAAGGCAAAGCCCCTTCTTAGTGCTTCAAGAGGATAGCAGCACATGTTGATGCACCTCCAGCACTACCAGGTAGAGAGTGGATATCATCAGGGCTTAATTTCAGCCAGAGCTGTCCAGAGCAGAGTTCCAGTAAATATTTTCAGATCCCCTGGAGTTTTCATAGCATTTTGAGGGGTGGAGATGGAGGGGGCCCCTCCTGAAAATACTCTATGAGAATTTAACCCCTGGATATTGTCCATGATAACAACTGGTGTTGGCTGAAACCCACAGCAGGGCAAATATACCCTGAGGGTCAGACTAGATGATAATCGTCCCTTCTGACCTTAAAATCTATGATTCTATGAGCCAGTTGGGGGAAGGGTCTCAGGACACTGAAGCCACTAACATGCTGCTCTGTCTCTCAATTTCAACAGCGAAGCTGATGGAAATCAAAGACACTACAGAAAAGGCCACCCAGCTACTGGCAGTCCAGAGAGTGATCCTAGCAGCATGGGAAGAAGACAAAGGCCAAGCACTCATAGGCGTAAAACCCCATTGCCAAATTAAAGATGAGCTGAGCGTGCAGAATGGAACCATATTTTGAGGAGCCATTGTCCCTGCCTCCTGTCATAAAGATGTCATGCAGAAACTACCTGCCTCAAACATGGGCACTGACAGCTTTTTAGGTAGGCTCAAGAGTGAGTTTACTGGCTGGGAATGAATACACAATTCCAGTCCTGGATAAAAGGGTGACAGGCCTGTTGTGTGATAATCACCAGCAGAAAGACTGTTACTACAGGAGCTGGCCCCCGCCCATGGGAAAAGGTGGGCATAGACTTACCTTCCACTCCAGTACTTGATTACAGTGAAAACTGTAAATATTTTTCTGAGCTCAATGCCCTGATGCAATGCATGATACAAGAAATTGATAGGCAAACTGAGGGACTACTTTGTGAGATATGGCTTTCTGGATACTGTATTCATTGACAGCTGGCCCAATTTGCTTCAGCAGAATTCAAGAAACTGGCATGTAAATGGAAGTTTACCTACCACACACCCATACAGTGATGGTAAGGTGGAATCAGCTGTGAAAACAGCTGACCTGTTACATAAGGCTGTTTCTTCTGGTTCAGACCCCTAGTTAGCATTTTTGGCATACAGGAGTACCACATCATGGGGTGGCAAACAGTTCAGTCCAGGCACTGGTGGAACAAAGGACCAAAACTCTGCTATCAATGAGGGGAGACCAATGTTGATACCAGGAGGATGCTGCAGGGATGCTGCGGGTTGGACACTTGCTCTGGCAGTGGCCACACACTCTTGGGCTCTGGGTGGCAGGTACCCTTCTCCCCAGTGTCACCCCCGCTCTGTCAGGGTTATGATCCCCCTCCAAGTCTGGCCTGCAGAGCCTCTTGGCTGAGGCGTCTCCCTGTGCAGGGCCCACTGCCCAGGGTCCCCCTCACTCTCCCCAGCTGCTCACCGTACCCAGCTCCAGTCCCAGCTCCACACTGCCTCACCACGTCTGCTGCTGCTGCTCTGCTTCCAGCTCCCTGGGCTGCTTCTCTGGCCTCTCTGGCTCTGGTTGCTGCAGCTCCCCTCCCAGGGCAGGTCTGCTCTCTCTGGGCTGTGCTCTGGCTTTTTGGACTGCAGCTCTGCTCCTAGCAGCTTAGCTTGGGCCCCTGCTCTCTCCTTAGCTCAGCCCCACTGTCTGACTCAGGCAATTTCAGCTCACACAGAGGATGAGACCCACCCTGGTCTTCTGTCTATTTGATTAACCTGCCCGCCCTGTCAATCAGGCTGACGTGGAACATCGGCCTCTTGCCATTGTTCCTGGGGATTGTCAATCTCAGGGTCCTGATTTGCCATCGATCCCTCCCCTTTCAGTGCTGGGAGCTAGCAACCAAACACCCCCACTGAATGTTAGTAAAGGCATAACAGTCCCCTTTCATCTGGGGCCGGAGAGGGGGCTGGGACTAGATTCTTTTTCTTAAGGAGGTTTTCAGAAGCCTGTTCCTGGGTTGCTGGGTGTTGCAGGGGTGGGGCAAGGGTGGTACATCAAAGGAATGGGCGGGGCATCAGGGAAAGGGGTGGTGCACGTGGGGATTAGAGGGAAGGGACAGTGCGGGGGCGGGGAATCAGGAATGGGCAGCGTGACAGCGAGGGTGGGGCAGGAGTGGGGCCTTGAGGGAAGGAGCGATGCAATGATGGGCAGTATGTGGGTGGAAGCTCAGGCAGAAGGGGTGATGTGGGGACAGGACTGGGAGAAGGGGCAGTGCAAGGGTGGGAGCTCAGGTAGATGGGGAAGCATGAGGTCGGGGCCTCGGGGAGAAGGGCTGGTGCGAGGGCAGGGCCTTGGAGGAAGAGGCTGGGCAGTGGAGGGGCAATGCAGGAGCAGGGATGGGGGGAAGGGGTGAGGGAGGGTAGGGGATTGGGAAAAGGGCTGGGTGAGGGTGGAGTCTTGGGGAAGGGCTGGTGGGGGTGCAGGGCCTTGGGGAAAGGGGCAGTGCAGGGCCCGGGTTTCAAGAAGAAGAGGAAGCACAAGGGCAGGAACTCGGGGGAAAGGGACATGCAGGCTTGGGGAATTGGGGAAAAGGGACAGTATGAGGCAGAGCCTTGGGGGAAGGGGCCATGCAGGGTTGGGGAATCAGGGAAAAGGGGCAGCACCTTGGGGGAAGGGCTGGTGTGGGGACAGGGAATTTGGGGGAAGAGGCGGCATGAGGGCAGGGGATCAGGGAGAAAGTGAAGTGCAAGTGGGGAACTCAGGAGAAGGGGCAGTGTGAGGGCGGGGCCTTGGAGGAGTGGGTGTGGCCTAGAGGGGAGGGGCAACGTGGAGCAGGGATTCAGGGGGGGAAGGCATGAGGACAGACTAGGAGGGAAAGGTGGTGGGAAGGCAAGGCATTGGGGAAGGGGTGATGCAGGCACAGGGATGAAGGGGAATGGGTGGAGCAAGGGTGGGGCCTGCAGGTGAAGCGTAAGGGAGGGGGCTCAGAGGAAGGGGGCGGCCACATTCCAGCACTGGTGGCCCCCCACTTTTAGGGACTGGAAATTCCATCGTTCCTGCACGCCCCCTGCCCCTTGATACACAGCCTGGCTCACACTGCCTGGCTCCCTGCGCTGAGTGCAGCAGCTGTGGGGAGCTCAGGGCAGGGACAGTGCAGTGCCTGGATCAGTGGGGAGGGACGCGCCCCGACGGGCTGGTTCTCAGAGTGGGGCCAGGGCAAAGAGGGGCAGCGGTGCTCCGGCAGAGTGTGGCACACTGCCTCTGCTGCAGGGAGAGTAGTTGACACACAAGACACGTGTCACATGTCAGTGGGCGGGGTTATGCAGATCAACAGTGTCTGGCTGCAACAGAGATCAGCCAGCTGAACCGAAGCAACTGGGCTTGCGGGTGGAGGGAATTCTGTGCGTGAGCAGAATCCAGTGTGGAGAGTCCCTGCTTTGAGGGGCTGCATTAGAGTCACTTCGGGGCAGTGATTGCCACTTAGCTACGAAGTTATCAAAGCAGCTCCTGGTGAAAGGCAATGGGAACAAGAGGGGAGGGTAGTGCAGTGTTGCAGAACAAAGGTATTTCTTTTTGGTCTGAAGGCTAAGATCTCCTGATGCTTAAAAAACTTCTGCACCCCAATAGGGATCTACGCTGGTTGTGTGATATGTATATACCTTATAACTGATACTTGTAATCCCCCATAACCCAAGCCTGACCCCAGCTGTGCAGTATCTTCCCTTGTGTAAATATTAAAGTTAATAATTTTTTTAAGCATTAAATGGATTTTTGGAACAGGGAGATGGAATAGGAGCTTGCTCCATCCACTCCATGCATTGTTAAAAAAAAAAAAAAGGGAAAAAACGTGTGCTGAGTCAGTCTTTTGTTTGTAACCTTGAGCTGTGTTTTCTGTCATAGACTATCAGGGTTGGAAGGGACCTCAGGAGGTCATTTAGTCCAACCCTCTGCTCAAAGCAGGACCAATCCCCAGAAAGATTTTTACCCCAGTTCCCTAAATGGCCCCCTCAAGGACTGAACTCACACCGCTGAGCTATCCCTCCCCTAGTTTGTCAGTTTGTCTTTGCTTTTTCTGGTGGGGCTTTACCCAGATGGTGGCTACTCTTATTATTTCTACTCTAGCATTGTTTCATAAAACATTTAAGAGGCTGTTGCTACCTCAGCACAGGAATAAAGCCCTGGGCTCAGGCACTCGGGACAAGGCCGTGTTTACTAGCCCCTTGGGCAGGGCACAAAGGACGTCGGGATGGTCCAGGCAGAACCACAGGCCCAGCCAGCCTGAAGCAGCCAGACAGAGCTGGTGCCTCCTAGCAGGGGACCATTCCCCACGCACCTGAGCCAGCCAGTCCCTGCCCTGGGGCCCAATCAGAGCTGGGGCCCAGAGGGGAAAGGTCCCGTGCCCCATTCCCCGCCCATCTGAGCCAGCCAGTCCCTGCCCTGGGGGAGATCAGAGCTGGCGCATCCCAGAGGGGAAAGGCCCCATGTCCCAGGCCCTGCCATGGGCCTGAATGTGAGTCAGTTTATTCAGAACAATGTGAATTACAGAACGCCATAAAACCCATCTGGGATCCCCCCCCACCTGACTCCCGCTCTCCCACCTCCGCTCCCATGACCAGCATCTGGTCACCCCCTTTAACACTGACCCTCCCCACTTTGCACAAGAGGAGACAGCTGGACTGGACTGGGCTAAGCCCCCCAAATCTCCACCCCATATAGGCATGTCCCACCCACACTCCTTCCCTAACAGGGGTATGGCTACCTACAACTGCACCCCTTTGGGGGCGGGGCTCCCAAGCCCCTCCCAGGCAGGATGGGGCCATCAGGCCCAGCTGTGCTGCTGCTGCAGGAGGGTCCTGAGGGCCAGGGTCCAGAGCTCCAGCCCAGACAGTGCTCCACAGGCAGGACAAACTGCCCCAGCTGCTCCCACCTGCAGACAGGGAGGGGGAGAGATGGCTCCTTCCGCGTTCTCCCCACCCCCAGCACAGACACCCCCACATCCACCCTTACCACCCTCGCACAACCTCTCCCCCAAACATCCTCCCTCATGGCACATGCCCCCAGCTCCTCCCTAGGTACGCCCATTCTCCAGAGGCACAAGGCCACCCCCTTCCTTCTGACCCCAGTCACTAACACCCCCCGATAAGTTCCTCCTGTGCCCCCACCACTTGGGCAAGCCCCCTTCTTCCTCACAGCCCCCACTCCAGGCAGGGGAGAACTGACCCCCAGCGCAGGATGGGCAGGGCCTCCCCCCTCCAGAGAACAAAAAGCTCCATAAACTAGGTGGGTGGGGCCTCCTCACCAGGCGTTGATAGCGGCCTGCACCTCGGGCCAGCACTCAATGCCTTGCCTGCACTGCACCGTCACCAGCTGGATCTGCGGCCCCAGGGCTCCGGCCTGCTCCCGGTCGTGGTCCCGCAGGGCCTGCACCAGGGCTGGGGGAAGAGACGTTGGTGAGGTCTGGAGGAGTTACGGCTTTAGGGGTGGGGCGTGGGGTGCTGAGTTATAAGTGGATGCCATGGTCCTGCCACCCTCAGGCCAGCTCGTGTGCCAGGAGGGTGCCCCTTGCAAACCCTGGGAAGGGTCCTCAGCCTGGGGAGGCATCCCCCTGTCCATCTGGAGCCATGGAGGGGATCTCACCTTGCGCATTGGTCCCCGGGGAGCCCTGGTGCTGTTGCAGGCTGGCCAGTGCCCAGTTCTTGTAGCCCAGCTGGGCACACAGGGCCAGCAGCTCCTTCTTCAGCTCAGCCATGTGGGGTAGGGGGTGCTCCAGGGCCTGGGGCAGATACAGACAGAGATGGGGTGAGGGGCCTGCCCGCGCCCCCCCCCATCAGCCCCCATGGGGCTCTAGGGAGGTTTAATGCAGAATAAACTGGAGGGTGCTCCTGCCCCACCCCCTCCTCCAGGACCCCCCATCCCAACTCCCCCCAGAAGAGGGTCACACTCCCGCCCTGTGGGGAGACATCCCCACTCCCTGCCCCATTGCTCCAAGTGTGCATCTCACCTTGCAGAGAGGGAAGCCAGAAGCCTGGCACACAGTGAGGAAGGCCCGGTGCTGGGCGAGCGCCGTCCAGTCCAGCCTATAGATGGAGAGCTCACGGGCTGGGACCTGGAGATGGGGGATGACTGGGTCAGGAACGCCAAGGATCAGCCCCTGAACCCCCCACCCTCAGGCACCCCCCATCTCACCAGACATCTCAGCCAACCTCCCCTCCCCTGCTCCCCAGAAAGGACTGGTGGGACCCCATCGTCACAGCCGCCTGCCAGGGTAGTACACATTGGTACCCTGGGGACAGCAGGTACCAGTGTTCCCAGAGTATTAATACCCCAGAGAATATCAATGCTCCTCTCACTGCTATAGACTACCGATGCTCCTAGAGCATATCAACCCAGAAAGTATTAATCCTCCCACCACAGATGTTGGGTACCAATGCTCTCAGAGCATTATTACCCTGGAGGGAATATTCATGCTCCCACCAGAATATTAAAGCCCATTCCAGAGAACACTGGGTTTTCGTGAGTATTCCCCAGTAGGGCCGTCCTTACCCATATGCAGCAGCGTAGGGCACCAGGAAATTTGCACACCCACGTGCTGCTCCAGTCCCTGCTCTGGCTCTCCCCCAGGGCCCCTGCCCAGCCCCGCCCGCACTCCCAAGCTCTGCAGCAGGGCCAGGGTGCAGTCACCAGCGGCAGGAGTGCAGTGACGCGGCCCCAGCTGTGCTGCAGGATGTTCCCCTGCCCATGGAGGCCTGGGGCTCGCTCTTCACCCACTCCCCCCACGTGGAGGCCTGCCCACCCCCCGGGGGGCCTACATAGGGCCCCAGAATAGCTAGGGATGGCCCTGTTCCCCAGCACCAATGCTCCTGCCTGTCTCAATGCCACTACTGCAGCATTAATACCACTGCCCAAGTACTGATGCTCCTTGCAGAGGACCAGCGCCCCCAGCATGGGGCAGAGGAGCAGAGTATCAGTACTGCTGGGCAGGCACCTACCCCCTCCAACCTGCAGATCTCAGGGTGCTTTTCCCAGGGTTGGTCTGAACCCCATTTCAATGGGGCACAGGTGGAGGGAGGGGGGAGAAGATCCCAGGAATCCTGCATACCCCAAGTCCAGTGGGGGGGGGCAGAGCCCTTCATCCAAGGTACTGCCCCCTAAGGCCAGGGGGCTCCCCCATATGGGGATCCAGCCGCTGGGGCACCCTAGAGAGGACAGTCGGCCCCAGAGCCCTGTTGGCTGTGGGGGAGAGGGCCCGCAGGGGGGGACGGGACAGATCAGACAGAGCGAAGGGGTGGAGGCCTCATCCCAGGAGGCTGCAGCACAGTAGGCAGGGGAGGGCGATGGCCCCCAGCTGCTGGACCTCGCGCTCCACCCCCCCGTGCAGCCGCTGCGACTCCAGCGTCATGTCCTGCTCCAGGCCCAGCAGCTTCCGCTACACAAAGGCCTGGACCAGAGAGAGAGTGTGGGGGAAACCATGCTGGTGCTACTTCCCCAGCCCTGCTGGTACCCCTCGATCCTGCCCCACAGCCTGCTGCCATCCCCACTCAGTCCCAACCAGCAGATCTCTGCCATCCCAACCCTGCACCCCACTCCCCCAGCCTTGCCAGTGCCCCTCAATCCCGACCCACAACCTCCTGGTATCCTGGCCCTGGACTCCCCCTTCCTCTGCCACCCGAGAGAGAGAGTGTGTGCACGTGCGGGGGTGAATGTGTCTCACCTCGACCTGGTCCTTGCGGAGCAGGGATTTGATCTAGGAGATGCCTTTGATCAGTGCCTGGATGTGCTGCTGCTTTTCACGCTGGAATATGGGGGACGGAAGTCCTGGGGCTGCTTCAAGACATTGTCTCTGCTCCCCCTATGCGAGCAAGAAACCCCCATATTCACACCTGCAATCCCTCCCGTTCCCCCCAGAAGGCACCCCCACTCTTCCCCAACTTGTCCACTCCATCCCTTCCCCCATCATCCCTACACCCCTATATTCCCCCTAGCATGCACCCCATCTACTTCCTTCCCCCTAGGCCAGCCAGATACCCTGTGGATCCCCCTCCAGGAACCCCCCACCTATGGGTCCCCTCCCAGCCAAGCCCCCCCATCCTCCTGTGTGCCCTATTGTTACCCCACCCCCCCAGGCAGGTCCCATCTCCAGTGGTTGCCCTGCTCTGACCCCCAGATTCCACCTCCCCCACGCTCCCCACCAGGTGGCGGAAGTCCAGGATGCGCTGCCGCTTGCTCTGCAAGGCCTGCAGCTCGGCGTGGCGGTCACTCACCTCCTGCTCCCGCTAGCCCCGGTGCAGCCCATCCCGTAGCTCCAGCTCCGGGACAGGTCACAGGCCGGTTCAGCGGGGGGCCCGCTCTGTAGGTGTTGGGTTGCACCAACAGCACCAGGGGTCCCAGCAGGGGACACTCTCCCAGGGGTGGGTGGTCACTGACTGTGCAGGAGGGACCCTGGGTGGTGGGGATGTCTCCCTAGCAGCGGGTGCTCACCATAGGAACCCAACAGCACCAGGGGACCCCATGGGATAGGGAAGTCTCCCAGCAGGGAGCACTCAGGACAGTCACCAACCATGTGGAGGGGCCCCCATGGAACTGGGAAGTCTCCCCAGCAGGGAGAGCTCTCCAGGGGCCCCTGACTGCGCAGGAAGGCCCCTGGGGTGGGAAGTTCCCCCAGATGGGGCCCCCTCCCCTCCCTGCTGTGCCCCCCGCACTGTATCCTAGCTGCTGGGACTGCCCAGTCCCCAGACACGGCCCTGCCTGCCCCTCCCCATGTCCCCACTCACCTGCATGAGGCCCCACACCGAGGGCAGGGGTGCTGGTGGCCCCGCCAGGTCTTCCAGGCGGGAGCTCTCATAGCAGAGCCTCCAGGGCAGAGGTACAAGCCCCAGCACTGGTGCCATGGGTCACTGCAGCACCACTGGGGTGACAGCCCCCCAGAGCCCTGACTCTGCCCCCCTGCAGTACAAGCTACTACCACCAGGGGGCAAAAGCCCCATAGCACCTTCTCTCCCGAGTTCTGACCCTGCCCCTCCCAGTACAGGGCACCACCTCTGTACAGCACCATGCACCCACACTGCCACCTCCTTAGTGGTACCCACTTAAGGGCCTCTACGTCGTGGGGAATGTCAATGCGGCTGGTGAGCTCTTGCATCTGCAGGGTGTTCTCCAGAGCCAAGTGCTCCAGGGCTGCCAGGACGTGGTTGAGAGGGTGGGAATCCAGGATGTCCTGCGTGGGCAAAGAGGTGGGATGAGCCACAGCGGGGGCAGGGACATTGTACCCTCCATCAGGGCTGGCTCCAATACCCCAGTGCGGTGCTAGGAGGTGCCGTGCTGTAGGGAGCAGGGCAGGGGGCTCTCCCTGGGCAGTCAGGGCTGGCTCCGATGCCCCAGCGTGGCATTGGGGGCACTGTGCTGCAGGGAGCAGGGCCGGGGAGGATACCCCCTAGCATTCAGGGCTGCCCCAATGCCCCAGCCCAGCACTGGGGGCGCTGTGCCATAGGGAGCAGGGCAGAGGGCTCTTCCAGGGCAGTCAGGGCTGGCCCCGATGCCCCAGCCCAGCACTGGGGGAGCTGTGCTGCAGAGAGCAGGGCAGGGGCGATCCCCCCTAGCAATCAGAGCTGCCCCAGTGCCCCAGCATGGTGCTAAGGGCCACCCAGCTGCCCCTCCCAGAGTAGCTGCACCTTAGCACCAGGTGAGCTGTCCTAGTGCAGCGTTATGTGCAGCTGTTCCCAGCTCAGAGGTGGCTGCATCTCTGCACCATGCGAGCCGTCCCCAGGGTCCCTACCCCATTGCCCCTTCCTCGTTCGTTACCTCCACCGTGCTCAGCCAGTGCTGGTAGGATGCATCCAGTAGCTCCTTGCTTGTCCCGCTGATGAGGGAAACACGTGGGGCAGGTAAAAAACAGAGTGGGGTGGGGGTGGGGGGGCAGAATCTTATGGGAAGGCCCCAGACATGCTGTGCTCGAAGAGCAACTTCAGGAAGTGGAAGCGCAGCTGGCAGGCTGTCCGCATGTCAGGCTGTGGAGAGATGGACAGACACGTTGATAGGTTACCGGGGTGGGGAGGAGACAACGGCTCTCAAGAAAGCTGCAGATCACCAGGAATCATGGGTGGAATCACCAGGATCTACTGGGATCCAGGTACCAGGCTCAGTGAGATCCCTCAGGATCCCAAGACCTTATTGCCAATGGCCCGACAGACTCCCTCCAGGTCCCAGCACCAGGTTCAGTCTGATTCCCTCCTCCTCCCCAACCAAACCCCATCACCAGATCCCACAGTGAGATCATCAGAGCCCCATGCTGGCATTCATAGGGCTCAGATCACCAGGTACTGCTTGTCACTAGATCCTGCCTTGGGATCTCCAGATCCCCCACAAGATCCCAGGACTGGCATCTCAGATCACCATCCCCAACTAGCACAAGGGAGCAGGATTCCCAAATTCCTTTCTGCCCCACTCACCAGTACTTCAGGCTCCACGCCAGCAAATCCAAGGTCAGGCACCTTCCCTCCTATCATCAGCTCTACCTTGGCCTTTCTGCAAAGGCCAGAGAAGGCCGTGAAAATGGGATGGGGGAGAGGGGGAGCAAAGTTCAGGACATCCCCCCACCCTCACCTCAACCCATCCCCCATCCCCAGTGGGACCCTGCCATGGAGCAAAGGATCCTGAGACATACTACTCAGGATGGGCAGTTCCCTATCTCTAATGCCACTCACCATGGGACCCCCTTCCAAGGAGCAAAGGATTCTGGGAGTTACTACTCAGCACAGATGTCCACTGGGTAGTGCTTCAGGAGCAAAGGATTCTGGGGGATGTGACCAGGACAGTGGGGACCCCATGCTAAGGGCAGACCCACTCCACCACACACCTGCTGATGTCCTGCAGCTGCTCCAGCCGCCTCCCAGCTGTGTTACGTTGCCCTGCAGCTGCTTGTGCTCCTTGGCTGTGCGGGCCGCATAGGCCTTAAGCAGCAGGGAGCAGCGCTGGGCGTCGTGGATCCACTCTTGGGCCGCTCCAGGCAGACCTCTGTGGGGTGTGAAGGGGAAAGAGCGTCAGGAAAACCGCACCCTGAGCCCCAGATGATAGCCACTAGGCCCCACTCCCCTCCCAGAGTAGGAGACAGAACCCAGGAAGCCTGAGGTGATGGGTGTGAACCGCACAGGTGACTGTCTGGGGAGGGAGCATGGGGGGAAAAAATCAGCAGCCCCATGGGCCACAGGAACCTTGGGGCTGGGGAAGAGACCATGTGGGGAGATGCTGCCCCCAAAGAGGGCAGGGCGGAGAAACAATTCTGCCCCCATGAAGAAATGGGGGGAAATGGAGCTGGGTTGCAGGGGCACAAACCCACTGTGTGTTGGGGAGAACAGATGGGAGGACTGGGGTGGACTTTGTGCCCCCTACCCCCAAAGTGGTGGGTTGGGGTACAAGGAGCATGGGAGGCCCTCGGTACAGGGCTGTATATCTCCACCACGTCCCTGCCCCTTTTCCTTCCCTCCCGCCACCAGGCCTGGCTCATCCAGGTAACCCCACAGGGCTGGGGGGTAACATCTCCGGGGACTGCCAGGCCCTTTCCTGGGGGAGAGCGGAGGGGGGGCGGCGGCTCTGGCCCCCCAGCTGGGACATAATGAGTGGGGACAGGTGGGGGCCATGAGGCGGGGGGCTGGCAGGGAACCCACGCGGAAGAGGGGTCCCACGTGGGGGTATGATAGGCGGGGGGGAGGGGCAGGGAGGTACTAAGGAGCAGTGGGGGCAAGGGGGGGGTCCAAGGAGGGAGGAGGACCGGGGCGCAGGGAGCGAGGACAGCGGGGACCCCAAGGGGGCAGGGGGAGGGTGGCCCGGGGAGCACAAGGAGGGAAACGGGAACCCAGGGAACAGGAGCTGGGGGGA
Source organism: Aldabrachelys gigantea (assembly GCA_026122505.1). NCBI lineage: Eukaryota > Metazoa > Chordata > Testudines > Testudinidae > Aldabrachelys > Aldabrachelys gigantea. The sequence goes on from CM047489.1 coordinate 66,737,789, forward strand.
TCCCGCGCTGGGGGGCCCAGGGCTCTCACCGGCGGAAGGCCCCGTCGGGGGGGGCCGCCCCATCTCTTGGGCCACCCAGAGCTCCAGCCCCACGGGAGCTGCGGCGCCTGCCGGGAGCTGTAGTCCAGGGACGGGGGCCGTAGTTCTGTGGGGGCGGAGTTCAGGGGGCGGTGCCTGCTGGGAGCTGCAATTTGCATTTTCCCCCATTCACGTGGGTCACACCGTAGGCCCCATGATGGTCCCCTAGGCAATTTGTAATAGTGCCACCTGGAGACAAAGGTAAGGCACAGCTCATGTGCCCTGGAGACAGAATTCCCCCTGGGGTCTTTGCTGAGCCAGTCTGTACCCCAGGGGTTCTCAAACTGGGGTCGTGAGGTAATTACATGAGGGTGTCACAAGCTGTCAGCCTCCGTCCCTAACCCTGCTTCACCTCCAGCCTTTATAATAGTGTTAAACATAAAAAAGGTGATTTTAATGTCTAAGGGGGGTTGCACTCAAAGGCTTGCTGTGTAAAAGGGGTCGCCAATACAAACGTTTGAGAACCACTGTTGTACCCCCATGCTCACGGCCTCCCTGCTAATGCCCACCTCCCCTCTAGTATCAGAGGGGTAGCCATGTTAGTCTGGATCTGTAAAAGCAGCAAAGAATCCTGTGGCACCTTATAGACTAACAGACGTTTTGGAGCATGAGCTTTCATGGGTGAATACCCACTTCGTCAGATGCATGTAGTGGAAATTTCCAGGGGCAGGTATATATATGCTAGCAAGCTAGAGATAATGAGTTTAGTTCAATCAGGGAGGATGAGGCCCTGTTCTAGCAGTTGAGGTGTGAAAACCAAGGGAGGAGGAACTGGTTTTGTAGTTGGCAAGCCATTCACAGTCTTTGTTCAACCCTGAGCTGATGGTGTCAAATTTGCAGATGAACTGAAGCTCAGCAGTTTCTCTTTAAAGTCTGGTCCTGAAGTTTTTTTGCTGCAGGATGGCCACCTTAAGGTCTGCTATAGTGTGGCCGGGAGATTGAAGTGCTCTCCTACAGGTTTTTGTATATTGCTATTCCTAGTATCTGATTTGTGTCCATTTATCCTTTTCCTTAGAGAGTGTCCAGTTTGGCCGATGTACATAGCAGAGGGGCGTTGCTGGCATATATTACATTGGTGGACGTGCAGCTGAATGAACCGGTGATGGTGTGGCTGATCTGGTTAGGTCCTGTGATGGTGTCGCTGGTGTAGATATGTGGGCAGAGTTGGCAGCGAGGTTTGTTGCATGGATTGGTTCCTGAGCTAGAGTTACTATGGTGCGGTGTGCAGTTACTGGTGAGAATATGTTTCAGGTTGGCAGGTTGTCTGTGGGCGAGGACTGGCCTGCCACCCAAGGCCTATGAAAGCGTGGGATCATTGTCCAGGATGGGTTGTAGATCCCTGATGATGCGTTGTACAGCTTTTAGCTGGGGACTGTATATAATGGCCCCCTCTGTCCCCATGGCCTGTTCAGCCAGCCCTGGTGTCAATTTTGTGCTTCAGACACATTTGCTAGGAACAGGTCTGAGATGCTCACAGCTCATTCCACCCAGCCACCTATCAGGGAAAAGCCCCTTCCCCCCCTCCTTTGATCCAACCATTAGATCCCACACCCTTCTCCAAGCCAGGCATAGAACCCAGGAGTCCCGACTCCCTGTTCCCCCGCTCTAACCCATTGGACCCTCACTCATCCCAAAGCCAGAGATAGAACAAAAAACTCCTCAGTGCCAGTCCCCCTGCTCTAACCACAAGACCCAACTCCCCTCCCAGAGTGAGGGAGAGAACCCAGGAGTCCTGGTTTCCAGTTCCCTGCTCTAACCTGCAGACCCCACTGTGACATTCCCCTCTGGTTATCTGGACTGGTGATCTGCTAAGTCACTCCAATCCTTGACTCTGGGAGCCAGCCTTACACAGCTTTGCTGTAAGAACCCCACTCTGGGCTGTTCATGCACAGCCTCTGGCATGTCAGCTGCTCCTTGGCTTGTGCAACCGAATGACACTAGCCAATATCTACAGTCCCAGACACAACCCTAGGAACCTCCATCTTGCAGTGTCCAGTTATGCCCTCTGGACACTGCAAACTTATATGAGTTTGTCAATTTAACTAAGAAATTGATATGTACCAGGCTTGTTATCCCAAGGAGAGTCTCTGACACACTTCAAACCGAATGCACTGCTTCAGGTAGAGAAAAAAAACAGATGTATTAACTATAAGAATAGATTTTAAGTGATTATAAGTCAAAACATCATAAGTCAGATTTGGACAAATGAAATGAAAGCAAACTGCATTCTAAGCTGATCTTAACACTTTCAGTGCCCTTACAAACATAGATGCTTCTCACCACAGGCTGGCTGGTTGCCCTTCAGCCAGGCTGTCCCCTTTGATCAGCGCTTCAGTCGCTTGGTGTAGTGTCTGTAGATGTAGGTGGAAGAGAGGAAGAGCCTGGCAAAGCTCCCTTCCTTTTATCATGTTCTTTCTTCCCTCTTGGCTTTGCCCCCGCCCCTTCAGAGTCAGGTGAGCATTACCTCATCGCAGTCCCAAAGTGGCCAAAGTCAAGTGGGTGACTCACTCGAGAGCCCATCAGCTCCTTTTGTTGCTGCCTAGGCCAGTGTCCTTTGTTCCTGTGAGGCTGGGCTGGGTTTGTCCCATACCTGCCCTGATGAGGTGTGAACTGCCCCTCTGCTCTTGGAGAGTTTTTTCCTGGGCTTATTTTAAGTCATGAGGATACAACCTGTAACTTTACTATAACATTACTGTAATAACAATGCTCAGTGCAACATGAGCCTTCCAAAGACACCCGACATGACAAACTTTGCACTGGATACCACACAGTCATTTTACAAGGGTGAACATGGGGATGCTGGATGTTCCCCTGAGGTACAAAGTGTCACACCCGCTCCTCTCCCAGAGCTGGATAAAGAACCCAGGAGGCCGGCTTTCGCCACAGTCTTTGTGGCTTCAGGACTTCAGGAAATCAGGGAGGGGTCAGAGAAGAGCAATAGGAACTATCCAAAGGCTGGAAGACCTGCCTGAGAGCCAAGGACTGAAGGAGCTCGATCTAGTGAGTTTTTCCCAGAGACGGAGACAACCAGATTAGATCCCGGTCTGTGAGTACCTCCCTGGGGAGGAGCTTTCGGGGAGCAGAGGACTCATCAACCCAACAGACAGGGAAAGAGCGAGAGCTGATGGCTGGGGGCTGAAGCCAGACAAATCAAGACTGGGAATAAAGGGCAGATTTTCCCCAGGAAGGGAACTGACCCTGGGAATCACTGCCCCAGGGACAGGACAGAGTCTCCAGCCCTCTGAGTCTTTCTATGGAGATCAGACATCCGTAAAAGCAGTGCTCTAGTTTGACCATCAGATCTAGGCTGGAGTCCGGGATCCCTGGGGGGAGGTCTCCAGGCTGGGCAGACTGCGTGGGCACAATGGTCCCTTCTGGTGTTAAGATGGGCAGATCAATGAACATACTGTAAGTCGCTGGGCTAGGAGGTTCTGAGTCCTTCCCAGCGAGGCAAGAAGCTGCGATGCTGAATAAAGCTAAACACTGTGAGGTCATTGTTACAATTTACCACATGTGTTACAGTCACATCTAATGGCCCAGCTGGGATCAGGGCCCCACTGTACCAGGCACGGCCCAGACACAATGACAGACAGTCCCTGTCCCAGCTGGGATCAGGGTACCGTTGTTCCAGGTGCTGCTCAGACACAGCGAGAGACCATCCCTGCCCCAGCTGGGATCAGGGTACCGTTGTTCCAGGTGCTTCTCAGACACAGTGAGAGACCATCCCTGCCCCAGCTGGGATCAGGGTACCGTTGTTCCAGGTGCTGCTCAGACACAGCGAGAGACTGCCCCAAAGCATTTGCAGTCTAAAAAGAGAAAAGTAAGATTTTTATCCTCATTGTATAGATGGGTAAACTGAGGCATGGAGTGCTGCAATGGCTTGCTCATGGTCACATGGTGCCCCGTGGCAGCATTGTGTAGCCCATAAGAGCCAGCTTTAGCATTTATCTTATGGGACAGTAATGCAAGCAATCAACAGGCCTGTCTCTTGTAAATTGCTGGCTGCATCAGTTAGCATAAGGCTTGGGGCCTATGAACTTTGTCACAGATAAATGGCCCAACAGTGACCCCTAAGTTTTAGAGGCCTGAGAACAGAGTGTTTAAGGGGGAGCTATGTCCACAATGACACTAGGAACGTGAGCTGACACCAGCTTCAGGATATGTTTGGATGAGGCCATCGGCAGACATCTTACCACAAGAGAGCCATGGCAACAAACTGACGTCTTTGATCATAAGTTGACGCATTAGTAGACCAACTTATAGGTAGAGTTGCAGGCGTCCAGTTTTCAGCTGGAACGTCTGGTCAAAAATGGATCCTGGCAGGAGAGTGTGATTGGCTCCCGGTTGCGCAATCTGCTAAAAACCCCTTTGAAAGGCTGCTTGCTGCGTCATTTTTCCTTTTGCTTTCAAGCCTTGGAGCCCCGTGCCCTCGGCAAACCCTCCAGTCCAGCAGCAGTCACCCAAGCTGATGGTTTTATAAAACCACTTTATTATTCAATAATAAGAAACAAAATGAAGGCAATTCCCTGGCAAAAATTGTGTTAAAGCTGAGAAAGGGGCTGGAACTGAAAGAAAGCAGTGGGGTTGGTAACGACACCCTGCCTGTGTCTGGCGCTTTCCAGCCAGAGATCTCCAAGTGCTACACACAGGAGGTCAGGATCATTACCCCTCTATACAGGAGGGCAGGACCATTACCCCTCTTGCACAGACAGAGAAACTGAGGCATGGAGCAGGGCTGTGAGTTGCCCATGGGCAAGCAGACCTCCAGCTCGCTTCCCTCCCAGTTCTGTTCTCTATCTCCTAGGCTGACCTGCCTCCCGAAAGCCAACACAGCCTGGAAAATCAAAACTACAGTTAAACTGCCCCAGAAACGCCCAGTTCCCGTGGCACAAGTGGGGCCTGCCCTGGGGCTTGGCTCTGCTGCGGAGTGAAAGAAGGGATGGGAGTCAGGATGCCTGGGTTCTCATGGGTTTCCCCAGCTAATGGAGGAGGGTGAATGCTGCCTGGGGCGTGAGCGGTGGACTCTTATCGAGATCCAGGTTGTGGCAGCGCGGAGGGGACTGTGGACAGCAGGGATCTCAGCTGTGCTCAGTTACAATAGTCCATGAGGCTGTTACAATAGTTGCCGTGTTGTCCGAGGGGTAAGGAATCTCCCTGGCGCATGGGATTTCCTGCTGGAGACACAGGAAGAGAGAGAGATTGTGTGAAAGAGGGGCCACTCCCCCAGCAGGAGACCTGTGTTTGATGTCTGCCTGTACTTACGGTAACGGGAGTGGAGAGGGGGAGTGGGATCCAGGACACCTGGGTCCTCTCCCTGGCTCTGGGAGGAGAGTGGGGTCTAATGGTTAAGGGGGAGGGCTGGGATCCAGACTCTTGTATTCTATCCCCAACTCTGGGAGGAGAGTGGGGTCTAGTGGTTAGAGCAGGGGGGCGGGTCTGGGAGCCCGGACTCCTGGGTTTCATGCTCATCTTTACTGCCCTGCATAGCTGTGAATTGCAATTACCTAATGCACTAATGACGAGCATCCCCAACTGTATTTGGGGAGAGATCTCCCAGCCTCCTGTGCCAGCGCAGGATCTGGCTATTGGATGTGAAGGAAAATCTCCCCTGAGCCATTATCTGGATGGGATCTATGATGCATACTCAGGGAGTGCTGATTCCATCCAGCTGGGGGCAGAGCTTCACCCTGCTGGGGGGGAGGGCACAGGCTGCAGCTGCATACTCAACTCCAGGCAGTATGTGGGGGCAGTGGGGACCCAAGGGCTAACAGACCCCCCTTTCACGGACCTCATAGTGTGAGTCTCTCTATGGGGTGCTGGGGTCCTCTCTGCTGCCCCCTTGGGAAGGAGACACAATTATCCCCTTTCACTGTTTATTTTACTTCTTTAAACATTTCCCCCCAAACCGATTGTTTCCCCCTTCTGGCAACCCCCGCCCCCCCGCCACAAAGCAAGCTGCTTCCGCCAACCCTCACACACACAGTGCAGGGCTCAGCCCCTCCAGCAGGGGGCGGCAGCGACACACACACACACAGTGCAGGGCTCAGCCCCTCCAGCAGGGAGTGGAGGGACACACACACGCACACACACACACAGCAGTGGGTTGATTTTCTTCACACTCTAGGTTTTCCATGATGCAGCCAGAGCCCCCCCTTTTCTGCCCCTCCCTCAGTTCCCACCCAGGGGGGTCCCTTACCTTGCAGACTCTCCCTCCCCCTAGTTCTTTCCACTGTAGGATTCTCCTGGCCAGACAATAAACCCCAAGCTTGCTCAGGAGGAAGAGCAGCAGGACCCCTGCTCCAAAGCCTGCCATGGGGCCAGGGCTCAGCTGGTACCAGTCATTGCGGTCTGTGGTAGGGGGAGGGATGGAGAATAGGATCATTAGTTCCAGTGTCATGCAGGGTGCAGTGGGGAAGGCACAGGGAAGATGGGAAGATAGGAGGTGATGGAGGGGGCAGCATAGTCCTAGGGATAGTGAAGGCAAGTCTCAGCGGAGGGGGCAGGAAGGAAGCTGGGTTTTTAACCAGGAGAATTTTCCTCCCAAGTGTTTATTGGACATTGGAGTGTCTTTCAGGTTCATAAAAACTCCAATCTCCTCTTATTACAATAGCATCTAGAAGCCTCTGCTGAGATCAGGGCCCCATTGTGCTGAGCACTGCCCAGACACAGAGAAAGAGACAGTCCCTGTCGCTGCTGAGATCACAGACTCAGAGTGAGAGACACACCCTGCCCCAAGTGAAACTAGAGCCCCCTTGTGCTGGCAGGTGCACAGGCCAATGGAAGAAAAAACGTGAAAGATCACAAAAATGTGTGTGTTTCTGTTTCGCTGGGTACAAAATGGAGCCGTTTTCCCTTTTTTTCCCCAAAAAGTTTTGGGAATTTGGCATTTGAAACTTTTGCTAAACTTTGAACCTACCCTTTTGAATCTGACTGTGAGCGGACATTTCCTCCAAATTTTCATCCATTGTTTCTTCTGCATTTTGATCAAATATGGTTCTGTTCAGCCATCATAATTGTCTGTTTCCGAAAAACCTAAACAATTTTGTTTACCCTCCCACACACCCACACCATTTTCTGTTTAAAAGATTATTTAACTTTAATTTTAACTGATTATAATTTTCAACAATTGCCCCATGGGCAGCAGGTATCATGGGATGGGAAAGGCTGTGTCTCCCCAGCCAGGCATGGTCCAACCACACTCCATCCCCAGGCACTCTCCTACCTGCTTCCAGTTCCCTTCCCACTCTTCTGTGGCTGAGAGGCTGGGGCAGGCAGGCTGGGACTGCTGCTTGCGAGGCCTGGGCCACGTGTGCGGGTGCTGAGGCTGGGGCCATGCCACGGCACCTGGCGCAGGGGTTGGGGTGCTCCAGGACTGGGAGGGCACGGGGGGGGCAGTGGCTGCGGGGGGCAGGCAGGGACACACACACACACACGGGCTCTGGACTGTGGTGGGGAAGGGGAGTGGGGCCTCAGGCAGAGAAGTAGGGGCAAGGGGCTAGCCTCCCCCAATCGCTTGTTCACCCGCCACCCATGAGTTGCTCCTTCAGAAACACTGTAGATAAAAGCTGAGATGAAAATTTTAATGAAAAGTCTGGCAAAGAGCTAATTTTGAGGGGAGCAAACCAGACATTTTTTCATAATGATTAAAAAATATTAAATTTCAGCCAAATCTACATTATTTGAACAGGTGTTTTTTGGCCTGATGTCAGGTTGACTTGCAATGTCATTTGGCCACTTGATGGCTCTGTGCGCTGGACAGGGATACTGGAGCCTGGTCAACAAAGTGGACCCAACTGGAGCATGAGCTGGGAGCTTCTTTAATTGAGGTTGGTCTTGGAGAAGGATGGTGCTGGGGTGGCATCGGGTAGGGGTTCAACCATGGTGCATGGGGGGCTCTAAGCCATTCCCTGGCTATGTAATGCATAACGTGGAGTCAAATGCACCCAGTACTTACACACAACAGTGATGGTGAGTGGCAGGGAGGTGAATTTCCCTGGGGTGCTGTGCACCTCACACTGATACTCTTCCCCATCAGCCACCCGGACATGCAGGAAAGCCAGCTCTGGCTGTGCCCACCCCAGCTACTCACCATCCTTGTACCATAGGCTCACCATCCTCTGCCATAGACACTGGTGTCCAGCCGGCACATCAGGGACAGGTGTTCTCCCATTCTGCAATAAGGGCCTGAGGCCACATGCACCGTGGGGAGAGGAGGGGCTTGTGGAGGAAGCAGAACCAGATATTAGCTAACGGTGCCCCTGCAGGATGGCAGTTGGGGGCTTAGGCACAGCATGGCATGGGGCAGAGGGGCTCCATGGCTCCGTCCCCAGTGCTCTAGCCCCCTCCCATTTGTGAACCTGTTTCCACCCCCATGGCTGTGGCCCTGCCCCCAACTGGAACGTCAGTGACAGAAGGGACCCCCAATCTGTGCTCTCCTGCTCCTCACCCATGGCTGTGGTCCCACCCCCAACTGGAATGTGGTGAGAGAATGCCCCCTTCCATCTGTGCTCCTTGGCCCCACCCCCAGAGCTGTGGCCCTGCACTGGTACTTGCTATTCACCAAGGATGGCCACATAGGTCGTGGGGGATATGGCCAGGTAGCTGCGCCCGGTGCCAGAGACCCACTCTATGCAGGTGTAATTGCCCCCGTGACACAAGGTTACCCCCTGTTCAATCTGGACAGAGGGGCGCCCGGGCAGGTCCTTGTAGTTGTGAACCCAGAAGTAGAACTGGTCCAGCGACCCGCTGTTCCCACGCATCTCACTGTGAACAAGTCACCCTCCCTGATCAGGCCTGGGCTGTCTGCGTCCACCAGGACCTTCAGGCAGGGGGCTGAAAAGGCCATTGGAGATGGGTCAGAAGCAGCACCCCATTGAGGGGAAGGCCCCATGCCCCATTCCCTGGCCCCCTGAGCCAGCCAGTCCCTCACCCTGGGGTTAGATGGGAGCTGGAGCTGGCTAGAGGGGAAAGGCCCCATGTCCCATTCCCCACCCACTGTGCCAGCCAAAGTCTTGCCCTAGATTAGAGCCAGTGCCTGCTAGAGGGGTGTGACGTTATTGACTTGAACTGTAACCGTATAGATCATTGTTGCAACCAAGGTCCTATAGTGGCCCAAAATCTTATACAAAGGAGATCAAGTGAGGTGTCCACAAAAAGGTTATAATTTGCTGATTATGATTATGCTGTTTCATTGTTGTAGCTGAAATTATGAATATTGGCTCTGTACTTGTAGCTCAATGTGTTTGATCCTAAGTAGCATTAGTGAAGCATTTGGTCAGCTTCTTGAGAAAGGAATTTGTAGATAAAGTGCCCAGTCAAGAAACACATAACTGACAATGGCCCTTGGAAGACTCCAGACTCTTAACTTACAATGGACCTTGGGAGACTCCAATCCACAACTGAGAAGTCTTCGTGGGAACGTTGGAGGTAGCTTGTGAGCAATGGCTGCCGCCTGCAAACTGAGTCATGCATGGACGTGTGACTCCAAACTCCATCTTGCTGCTTTGATTTTCCACAGTAAGAACAAAGGCGTGGCCTTCCACATAGCAGAGAATAGAAAAGGGCCACGGAGTTGGCACCTTCCTCCCGCTGCCTCCTTACCTGATTATCGTACACTGATCGGGATGTGGGACAAAGGGTTCAATATCGGAATAATCTTCATTTTATCAGGACATCTGGTCACCCTACACATATCTATCCCTCCCCACCCACCCCCATTATCCATCCCCATCCACTGCCTATCTATCCCTTCCCACCCTCCCCCCATTATCCATCCCCATCCACCCCCCACTGCCTATCTATCCCTCCCCATCCACCCCCATTATCCGTCCCCATCCACCCCCCACTGCCTATCTATCCCTCCCCATCCACCCCCATTATCTGTCCCCATCCACCACCCACTGCCTATCTATCCATCCCCACCCACCCCCCATTATCCATCCCCATCCACCCCCCCACTGCCTATCTATCCCTCCCCACCCCCCCGTTATCCATCCCCATCCACTGCCTATCTATCCCTCCTCACCCTCCCCCACTGCCTATCTATCCCTCCCCATCCACCCCCCATTATCCATACCCATCCACCCACCACTGCCTGTCTATCCCTCCCCACCCACCCCGATTATCCATCCCATCCACCCCCCACTGCCTATCTATCCCTCTCCACTCACCCCCATTATCTGTCCCCATTCACCCCCCATTGCCTATATATCCCTCCCCACCCACCCCCATTATCCGTCCCCATCCACCCCCCACTGCCTATCTGTCCCTCCCCACCCACCCACCCCCCATTATCTATCCCCATCCACTGCCTGTTTGTCCCTCCCCACCCTCCCCCAGTGCTTATCTATCCATCCCACTCCACCCTCCTTTATCCATCCCATTCACCCCCACCGCCTACCTCTCCATCCACATCCACTCCCCACTATCCATCCCCATTATCCATTCACATCCACACCCCCATTATCCATCCCCATCCACCCCCACCACCCAGCTCTCCATCCGCATCCACCCCCATCGCATATCTATCCATACCCATCAAACCCCACTACCCATCTATCCCTCCCCATCCACATGCACTGCCCATCTCTCCATCCCCATCCACACCCACTATCAACACCCCCCCATCTATCCATCAGCACCCACTGCCCACTATCTCTCCCCACACATACCCCACTATCTAGCCATCTATCGAGTGGGCGTCTTCCCTAGGCAGGGTGACCTGCTCTGAGTCACACAGGTGCCCTGTTTATGCTCCTACAACTAATGACTCTTCACTTCCCCTTGTGTGTCGGGGACTAAAATTATCGCTGCTATAAAAGCCCCGCGGGCCAGGGTGGAGCCGCTCTGGGTCTGTGAGCTCGCAGCACTGCAGTCTGTCGCTAGTAGCACAGTTGTTAATAGAACCCAGGCGATCTGCTCCCAGCCTCTCTCCCTGCTCTAACCCACCAGACCCCCCTGCTGCTATGGCTGGGGATAGAATCCGAGAATCCTGGCTCCCCCCTCGTGGCCCTCGCCCACTAGCTCCCCCTTCCCTCCCGGAGTTGGAGGCAGTGGACAGACAGATACAGAGCTCCTGCCTGGGGCCGGGAAAGGGGCGTGGAGTGGGGGAAATACCCCAATGCTTTGTCTGTCGCAGATTCACCAGTGATGTGGTGAGTCACCACTGATGACTCAGTGCCTGGGGACCCTGCCCCATCCACGACTCTGCCCCACTGATTCCCCTGCCCGCCCTCACCCTACGGGCAACAGCTTCATTGCCGCTGCGAGGAGCATTTCCACCTGCCACCACAGGGTGGTGCTGCTCTGCAAACCTGGGACCTTGGGATGGCTAGATAGCTAGATAGGGTGTATGGGGATAGATAGATAGATAATAGTGTCCCATAGAAATAGCCTGTTAATTAGAGCAGACAGATGGAGAGGGAAATGCTCACATAAGGAGTCTCTAACTATCTCTATTCTTACTCCCCTGGGTTCTAACCCTGGATCATGAGGGGAGTGGAGTCTAGTGGTTAGAGCAAGTAGTGGCACCAGCAATGGGGCAAATGAAGGATGTAGGGACAGGAATGAAAGACTCCCCTCCTCAAAAGCCAAGACAGCTCAAGATACAGGGAAGAGCTGGCACCCCCTAGAGGAGAAGGGCCCGTGCCCCATTCCACACCCCCCAGCCAGCCATCCCCCTGCCCTGGGGCTGGAAGGGAGCCAGCGCCCCCTAGAGGGGAGAGGCCCCAGGCTCATTCCCATCTCCCTCCCCTTTAAATTGCTTTTTCTGGCTCTTCTCTTACTCCTCACTAGTTGCCATGGGAACCAGCTGCGTCGCACCTGGAGGCGGTCTCTGATTGGCTGTCCAGGCCGGTAGCCTCATAAGGAACCTGTGGTTACAAGTGGGTGTCGTGTATTTAAAGGCCCCTCCCCCCGCCCCCGGAAAGGCCGCCAAGCAGCAGCGCCTGGGCGCTGGACTGTGGCTTGGGGAACACCCCAGGGCTGGGGGGAATCTCCCGCCCCCGCTGTGACATATTGAGCCCCCAGAGCACTGCGCCCGTCCGGTGTCACTTCTGCAAACGTGGTCATTAGGAACTCTGATGTCATGCCTGGGGAACCCCTCCTCCCAGAGCTGGAGAGAGAACCCAGGAGTCCTGGCTCCCAGCCCCTCCGCCTTCTAACCACTAGACCCCACTCCCCTCCCAGAACTGGGCGTAGAACCCAGAAGCCCTAGCTCCTAGCCCCCTCCTGCTGTAACCATTGAATCCCACCAGAGCCAGGAAGAGAACCCAGGAGTCCTGAGTCCCAGCCACTGTGCTCTAAGCACTAGACCCTACTCCCCACCCAGAGCTGGGGAGAGAACCACTAGCGCCCCCCCCGCCCCCGAACCCAGGAGTCCGGGCTCTCAGTGACCTGGGGACAATCAGAAAGCGATTTTGTTTTAGCCCCGCCCTGCTGAGGGGGTGGGGAAAATGTCACTAGCCGGCCTCAGAAAGCAGGTGTTTCCACTTGAAGGGGCGGAGCAGTGCTTGCCCCCTATAAGCCGGGACACACGACAGCTGGTCTTACTGGGGCAGTGAGCTCGCGGGGAACAGCGGCTGGGGGGCATGCGCTCTCAGAAAGGTGAGTGGGGTGCACTGGCCCTTTAAGAGAGGGGTGTGGCTGCTTTCGGGGTGACACGTTGCTTCTTTGCTCCCTTTATAAGCTGCTGAATAAAAGCAGGGTGCTGTACCTTTAAGGAGGGATGTCTATATGGGACCAGTCAGTATACAGATTTGCTTAGCTGTCCTATGAGATATACAGCTATTATAGACCCGGCTGTGTTGGCCTAGTATCTCTGTGCCTGAAATGCAGCTATTCTGGAGTGGGCTGCATTGTGTGTGTGTGTGTGCTGTATTAGACCGGTATTACTGTGTCTGGGCTGCAGCTGTCATTGACTGAGTTGTATTGTGTAGAGGGGCTGTGTATGGACCAATATAGCCGTGCCTGGGACGTAGCTGTCATAGACTGGAGTGTATCGTGCAGGAAGGGCTCTATATTGGACCGGTATTGCTGGGCCTGAGACACAGCTATCATAGATGGGTGTAGAGGCCTTCTATATTGGAACAGTCCCTATACAGAACAGGGTATCGGACACCTGAGTTACAGCCGTATAGACTAGTCTGCAGTGAGTGGGGGAGGGGAAACCTGTATTAGACTGGTCTCGGTGAAGACCATCAGAGCTGAAACAGGGCTATAATACGTGGGATGGGAGGAGTTCCCAGGGCTGTATGGCCTCTATATACTGGTGCTGTAACAAGAACTGGCTATGGACCAGTTGTTAGTGACAGCTGATGCCTAGAGTGCAGTGATATAGGCAACAGGCTTCGGTGGTTAAGGGCTGCCTGGACCTTCTGGGTTCTGTCCCCACCTCTGGGAGGGGAGTGGGGGCTAGTGGGTGGAGGGATAAAGGGATCTCCTCTGAGGCAGGGGGGGATGGTCTGGGCTGTCCCTTCCCTCCTGTGGGCCTGACAGTCCCAGGGCATTGGTGCGTGGAGCGGAATCCCCGAGCAGTAGCTCTGCGTCACCGGGAAACCCCTGCTAGCGCGGAGCCCTGATGATAAGGAGGAAACAGCCTCTCCAGTGGGCAGCCAATGACAGGCCTCGAGCCCGAGGAGGAGTGGAGGGTCTGGGGAACCCTCAACCCTTCCCAGATCCCGCTGAGGGTCTCCCGGAGCAGAGGGGGACGGACCGTCCCTGCGCGAACCCCGGGTTTGGTAGAGGAATCCTGTCCCAGGAACCCTGACTCTCAGTCCCGCTCTAACCACTCTCCCTCCCAGTCCTGGTTCAGAGTCAGGGCTAGGACCCAGGAGTCCTGACTCCCCCCGCGTTACCCTCCCACACCCGTTTCCAGGACACACTGTCTCATTGCCCGGTGGGTCGGTGTCATCCGGGTGCGAATGTCTCAAATTCAGTCTCGGTTTGAATGTGGGGGCGAGGGAAGCGGAAATGAAATCCACAGGGGGGAGGCGAGCTAGGACGGTGCTGGGGGGGCATTCTGGGAGGAGGAGGAGGCGGCTGGGCTGAGGTGGGGGAGGGCAGAACTGACCAAGGATTGGATGAGGTGGGGAGGGGGCAGGGAAAGGGGGCACATGGTCAGGGCAGCTACAGAGCGGAAGGGCAGGCGGGGGGTAAGGCCCCCGAGAAGAGGAGCACAGGGAGCTCTGACCGGTCAGATGGGACCACCCCCGACACAGGAGTGGGTCAGGAGCTGCTCTTGGGTAGCAGATGGGGTGGGGGTGTCACGGGGCTGGGAGCACTAGGCTCTTGTGAGGGGGCTGCCTCCTGTCCCCCCTCAAGAATGGGGACTCAGATTCTCCCCCACCGGAGACTGACTCTTCCCCCTTTCCCCCTCAATCCTGGGTGTGTCAGCCCCAGGTCCGGGAGAGACATGATCCAGTGGTTGGAGGAGGGAGGGCCTGGGAGCCAGGACGCCTGGGTTCCGAGGGGAGTGGGGTCTATAGCTGGAGGGGGCTGGGAGCCAGGACGCCTGGGTTCCGAGGGGAGTGGGGTCTATAGCTGGAGGGGGCTGGGAGCCAGGACGCCTGGGTTCCGAGGGGAGTGGGGTCTATAGCTGGAGGGGGCTGGGAGCCAGGACGCCCGGGTTCTGAGGGGAGTGGGGTCTATAGCTGGAGGGGGCTGGGAGCCAGGACGCCTGGGTTCCGAGGGGAGTGGGGTCTATAGCTGGAGGAGGGCTGGGAGCCAGGACGCCCGGGTTCTGAGGGGAGTGGGGTCTATAGCTGGAGGGGGCTGGGAGCCAGGACGCCTGGGTTCCGAGGGGAGTGGGGTCTATAGCTGGAGGAGGGCTGGGAGCCAGGACGCCTGGGTTCCGAGGGGAGTGGGGTCTATAGCTGGAGGAGGGCTGGGAGCCAGGACGCCTGGGTTCCGAGGGGAGTGGGGTCTATAGCTGGAGGAGGGCTGGGAGCCAGGACGCCTGGGTTCCGAGGGGAGTGGGGTCTATAGCTGGAGGAGGGCTGGGAGCCAGGACGCCTGGGTTCCGAGGGGAGTGGGGTCTATAGCTGGAGGAAGGCTGGGAGCCAGGACGCCTGGGTTCCGAGGGGAGTGGGGTCTATAGCTGGAGGGGGCTGGGAGCCAGGACGCCTGGGTTCTCTCCCCAGCTCTCACCCTATACCTGGAGCTGGGCAGAGAGCCTAGGCGTCCTGGCTCCCAGCCCCCGCCCCCACCTGTCGCTGGGGCCCACGTCACTTCCCCGGCGGGCAGCGTGGGGGCTGCGTGAGCTGTTGCTTTCCAGCATGGAAGGAACACGCTGCCGGGTGGCAGGGGCAGCCCTGCCGGGGGCACGGGGCGGGCCGCAGCGAGCAGCAGCGGCGGCGGCGGCCTCTGTCTCTCGGTGTCTCAGACGGTCCATGACACGTTTTCCTCCTGGGGCGGCTTGGAAAGGAAAAATCCGCTGTGTAGGCACCGGGCTGGGTGGAAACGATTGCTCCATGGGTGTGGGGAGGGGCGGTCGGAGAGCGCCGAGACATCCCATTAGTGTCCTACCTACCCTAGACCCCAAAGCTGGGGAGAGACCCTAGGTGTCCTGGCTCCCCGCCTCTAACCCACTAGCCTCCCCCTCCCTTCCCAGAGCCAGAGAGAGAACCCAGGAGTTCTGGCTCTCACCCCAACTCTAACTGCTAGACCCCACTCCCCTGTCACAGCTGGGGCATGGAACCCAGGAGTCCTGGGCTGAGTGCTTGGTCTCCCTTCCCCTCGCCAGGCGGTAGAGGAGACAGAAGCACGGTCCCACCCCAGACAGTGAAGAAGCTTCTGGAGCAGAAGAGACGGCAGCAGACAGTGCTGGGCTATGCGGCCAGCTCTCAGGTGAGCCCCTCTGCCCTGCCCCCCAATTTCCCTGGGTGTCTTGACGACAGCTGAGACCTCTCTAGCCCCAGACCTCAGGCATGACTCCTGGTGTGTGGGCCAAATCCCTTCGTGTCAGTTCCATTCCGCCTCCCAAGGCGCATGCTCCTTTACTTCCTGGCCACTCACAAGTGTTATGTGCAGTTGTTACCTGGCTGGTCTACCCCAGAGGTGGCTGCATCTCAGCACCAAGTGAGCTGCCCTGTGGCTACTCAGCAAGTTCTGTTTTTTCTCTCTAGATCCCAACAGATGCCATTGACCCTTCCCAGACGGGTGAGTCAAACATGGACCCCACATTGTAGTTTTCCCCCAACCCTAGATACCCTTCAATTTTTCCCCTGGGGTCCCCACTCCCTGCTTGTGGTATGACAACCTGAGTGCCCCAGACCCTCTGATCCCTCAGGAGTGCCGTCCCCTCCCTCTGGGATCCCCATGCAGTCTCCCAGTCCCCCCACCCAGGACACATCCCCTCCCAGCTCTGGGACCCCCCTGCTCAGTCTGCCCCCCAATGCTTTGCACCCACCATCCATGTCTCTCTCTCCCATCCAGATGAGTGCCCGGACCCCATGGGGCTGGGAAGGGGATCTGGGGGGGAATCTGCCTCTGGCCCCCCCATGGCTCCCTATCCACCCTGGCAGGTCGATCCCTCATGCCATGCAGCCTTCCCCGACTGCCACTATCACTGCTCGGCCGCGGCCAGCAGCTACCAGCCCCCAGGACCCACGTATGGTGCAACAGAGTCCTACACCCCGGTGGGAACTGGAGCGTTTGGAGCAGGGGATCCCTACAGCACCATGATGGCAGCCACGGGGGACTTGGAGGTGAGATGAGGGGCTGTGGGTCAGGAGGGAGGGGCACTGGCAGAGCTGTGGGGCTGGGCTAGCAGAGGGTGGTGGGTCAGGAGTGAGGGGCACTGGCAGAGCTGTGGGGCTGGGCTAGCAGCGGCAGTGGGTTGGGAGGGAAGGGCATTGGCAGAGCTGTGGGGCTGGGTTAGGAGAGGGCGGTGGGTCGAGAGTAAGGGGAACCAGCAGAGCTATGGGGCTGGGCTAGCAGCGGCCGTGGGTCGGGAGTGAGGGCTATAACCCCCCCTGCTCTCTCCCCTCATCAGGTCCCTGTGTCAGCACCCTCACTGGGCCTGTTCCCAACTTCGCAGGCATCTGCTGCTCCCTGGATGCAGCCTGCCCGGAGCACCCCCTATGCTGATCCCCTAGAGCTGGGTAGCTTCGGGGACCCAGTTGGGGTGCTGGATCCCGGGGAGCTGGCTAGGGCCCGAGCCGAGATCCAGAGCATGGACCCGGCGCAGCTGCTGCATCAGGATGAAGATGGGGACACGTGAGTGTCTAGGGGGAGCGGGGGGAATCCCAAAACTCACCCTGCCCCCGACTCCTGGGAGTGGAGGAAAGGGGCCATCTGGGTTGTGGGGACTGAGCTGCTGTGTCCCAGGGAGGGTAAGGGATAGAGCTGGCAGGGGGCAAATGGGACTGGGTGGGGGGGCACATAGTCGTGAGGGGATGGGACGGTCTGTCTGGAGGTGTGGGGGTGTGTGGTAATGTTAGTGGAAGCTTGGGGTGGGGGGGAATGGGCAGTGCAAGCAGAGGGGAGGGTGGCACGGAGGGGATGGGGGATCTCCTGGGGTTTAGGGAGGGGCAGAGAGCAGGCAGCACTAGGGGTGCAGGAGGCAGGTTGGGGGAGCTGCAGGGGTGGGTGGCACTGGATGGGGAGAGCAGCAGGGGTTTTGGGGATGCAAGGGGTCACTGACATCTTCCCCTCCGCCCCCCATGGCAGGATCCTACACCTGCTGGCTGCCCGGGGGCTGCGTCACTTTGCCCAGGCGGCTGCTGAGGCCTTCAAGGAGTGCGGGCGGCTGGAGATCAAGGAGCACAAGGGCAAGGTGAGCTGGGGAGTTCTGGGGGTGGATGGGCAGGAGAATGGAGCTGCTGTGGGTCAAAGGTCGCAGTGCTGTGGGTGGATGGTAAGGGTCATGCAGATGAGTTGGCCAACAGTGCCGATGGGTCCAAGGGTCACTGGGTAGTGAGGGCACTGATAGGAGCCAAGGGTCACACCAAGATAGGGGTCAAGGGTCACTGGGTGGTCAGGATAAAGGCATTACTGGGGGCTAAGGGTCATGCCCTGGGCCCCTTTGCTGCTCTCTAACGCTGGGGTTTCCCGGCCTCCCCAGACCCCGCTGCTGGTGGCAGCCACAGCCAACCAGGCCGAGCTGGTGCGGGACCTGCTGGCGCTGGGAGCCGATGCCAATGCCGCTGACCACAAGGGCCAGACTCTGCTGCACCTGGCAGCCACCTACGGGTTCCCCAACGTCCTCATGGTGAGTGTGTAGCTGAGAAGGAGCCCAGGTGTCTGGGATCACAGGCAACCCGCCCTCACTTCCCAGAGCTGGGGATCCAACCCAGAAGTCCTGGCTCTCAGTCCCTTCCCCCACCCCCCTCTAACCACTAGACCCTACTCCTTCTACCCAAATACAATGTCTAAAACCAGTGTCGATTTACTCCCCCCTTCCCCCCGATTTAATTTAACCTGGTTTCTCTCCCCCAGGCTGTGGTGGCATCTGGGGTCCTTGTCAACGTGGAGGCCAGGAACTTTGAAGGTAGGATGCATCCAGCTGTGGGGAATGAGGAAGCGTGCTGGGGATGGGGGTCTCCTGGCCTCTCCCAGCAGGAGGTGCTGTGGAAAGGGGGAGAGCATGCTGGGGGGAGGTCTGACCTCCCCCAGCAGGGAGTGCTGGCTGTGCGGGGGCTGCTCTTACCCCTTCTCTTGTCACCCCCAGGGCAGACCCCTCTGCACTGTGCAGTGATCTCCCACAACAAGGCCTTGCAGGCGCTGGGCGTCGGGACCCTGACCCCAGAGCGGCTGCAGGAGATGCTGGCCTGCATTCAGACCCTGCTGCACATGGGGGCAGATTACACCAGCCAGGTAGGTAACTGGAGTGGAGGAGGGGGAGTTCTGTGCCCGCCTCCAGGGTCTGTCAGCCTTGACCCATGCTTGGTGTAGGTGGGGGAGGATGGGTGGGGAATTGGCTAGGAGGGCCCTCCTAGCCACCTGAAACTTGCCCCTTCCATTCTTGCCCCCGCCTTCCCTCCACCGCATTGCAGTTGACCTTGGTGCAGCATGGGGACGGTGCTGGGAATTCCTCCACCACCCCCACCCCACATAGCCCCAGCTGTCCTGGCCTTCCCTCTTGGGTGTCGGGGTGGGAGGGACAGGCTGCCCAGGGATTTGGGGGGGCAGGATTTGGTCCTCACCACTCTCCTATCCCTGCCTTCCCAGGACATAAAGAGCAGCAAGACAGTTCTGCACCTGGCTGTGCAGGATGGGAACCTGCTGCTGGTTCAGTTCTTCCTGCAGCTGCCTGGGCCCCGGCAATTCATCAACATGAAGGTGAAGGGGTGGTGTCTCCTTGCTTGTGGGGGGGAGGGGGGAGATTGGATGGGGGAGAGGCCATTCTGCAGGGGGATGGGGTGGGGTGCGCTCAGCTGGGCCTGCGGGGGAGGGGGTGCCTTCCTGATTGGGGGAGGGGGGCGACAGGGGCTGTGTGTGATCCTCTGTCTCTCCCCCCTCCACCCCGCAGGCCCACGGGAACACAGCTCTGCACATGGCCGCAGCCCTGCCGAGCCCCCCTTGCCAGGAGAGCCTTGTGCAGCTGCTACTGAGCCGGGGGGCTGACCCCAGTGCCCGCAACCTGGAGAATGAGCAGCCGGCCCATCTGTTGCCCCCTGGGCCCGCGGGAGACCAGGTGAGACCCCCAGGAGCTCCACCGTCCCTCTGATACCGCCCCCCCCCCCCCCCCCAGAGACCTGGAGTGAGGCCTCCCTACCCTTTGTGACCCACTGAGGCTCCCTAGCCCTGGTGGACCCCAAAACTCTCCCCCACAGCCCTGGGGCCTGGCCTCAACAGAAGCAGGTGCACCCCAGCCTGCAGGGGGGGGCACAGTGTGTGGCTGGGGGTTCTCCAGCATCCCCCTAACTCAACCTCTCCCCTTCTTTCCCCTAGCTGCGCCTCTTATTGAAGAGCCGGCGCCCGCTTCCTGGCACTGCCCGCCGTCCTGCCCAGCCCCCCTAGATCCATGGCTGCCGAAGGAAGGGGGCAGTGGGGGGCTTATCTGGTGCCGCTCAGTGAAGTGGGGCGGGGGAGAGGATTTGGCATTTCTTTAGAAAGTTGTCTGTAATTATTTTCTGTATTTAACTAACTTATTGTATGGGGGCTGCCCGGACACCTGGGTTTTCCAAGTCCCCTGCTCCCTTGTTGTTTGGACCCCCCTGGGTCCCACAGTAGCAGGTAGCATGGCCCCTCAGATGCCTGGGTCTGCTGCTGCCTGCCATGTGTGGCTGCACCACTTGGGGGGCCGAGGTCTTTGCCTTCCCTCTCTTGGGGCTGGGTGTGTGACTGCCCCCTACTGGACAGAGCAGGTGAGACTCTGCCCAAACCCCTCCCCCGGTGAGGCTGCATGCGCTTGTGCCAATGCAGCGGGTGGCAGCTGAGGGGCAGGCCAAGGGCAGCCCCATCTCTAAGCCCCCTAGACCTAACTCCCCGAACCCAGACATCCTGCTTGCAGCAGCCTCCTTCCCACCCACCTACCCCCATGGGGAAGGAGGTTGGTTTGCCCCATTAACCTTTCCTCTGCTGAACATTGACTCAGCCCAAATCTCTCTGTCTGGGAGCAGCCCCACACCTCATTTTGTCTCCCCCATGGCCCTATATTGCTGGGATGGGGAGGGGGGGGCGGCAGCAGAGGGTCCTTTGTTAATTTCTATGAAATCATGTCTTGGTTGGGAATTGAACCCAGGTGTCCGGCCCCACCAAGAGGGGGAGGAGCTACCCCCCCTTCAGTCTTATCATTTCTGTGAAATGAACTTTTATGAACCACAGTGGTTCACGTAGAGGGAAGGAAGAGTGAGGCAGAGTGTGGGCCGGACCCATGTGTCCGACTGGCCTTTGACCTACACCCTCCACATTAACACAGCGCTGTGTCCCCAAACAGCCTTGAGTGACTGACTGTGATAAGGGCAATGGCACAGTGGTGCCCTCTTCGGGCAGTAAGCAGAACTGCTGCCTGTTTCACAGTCCCTGTACTACCAAGGGCTGTTGTCCTTGGGAGGCAGCAGGCCGGGGTCCAGCATTGCTATTATTGCCCCCCTACACACACAGGGGGTCCCAAGTTTGTTCCCTTGTTGGAACATGAGACGTTTCATTCAGAAATAAGGTTTAGTGCTTCTTGCCTTTTCAAACTTCCCGCACAGCATCTGTGTTACTGGAGACCTGTAGGCCAGATACCCTGGTTCAACTTATAGCTGGGCCTAGTAGCCCTGCCCCAGTGGTGGCTGTATCTCAGCACTGGGGACCTGTTATAGGCAGCTGTTCTCTGGCTGCCCCACCCCAGAGGTGGCTGCATCTCAGTGCATGTCCCCTGAGCTCTGACTATACAAGGGGGGAGGGGCAGACTGTAAGCTCCTTTGGGGGCAGGACTGTATTTTTATTCTGTGTTTAAACAGCCCTTGGCACTGTGTGGGCCGGGCCTATGACTAGAGCTCCTGCCAGCTTCCATGATGGAACTAAGACAACTGCTAGTCCAGACCTGGGAGGAATCAATGCCACCCCCCCAGATAAACACCTTCCTTTCTCCGCCCCACACTCCCCAGTGACAGCCAGGGCTGTTCTGGTTCTAGCCAGCATAATACTGGGGCTACTGTGCCAGGCTGGGGCAAAGAGGCCAGCCCTGCCTGTTGGGGGAGGGTGCCCCCTGTCCAAGACCCCTTTTCACCTGTCTGGGGATAAACAGTAGAGCTGCTCCTCTTAACCCAGCAGTGTCCCTCCCCATGGTGACTCCTGTTGCCAGTGCCCCTAGTAGCCCCCAGCAACAACCGCACGGTGGTAGAGATTCTGGCCCCACTCCTGGGGGTAGGGAGCAAACTTCAGTCTGGGGGGGGGTTACATCTCCCACAAACCAGCCTGAGGGTACACCTGGGCAGGTGCCTGTTGCTTTGTAGTAGGTGTTGGGGCAGGGGCGGGGGAAGTGGCAGAATGGGGTGTTGGCACCAGGGGCTCCTGGCTCCCAAAGAGGACTCCCAGACACCCCCAAATAATAAATGGCTTTTGACATCCTGCTACCTGGCTTGCAGTCACTGAGAAGGGTAGTCGCTGAGTCGGCTTGAGAGGACAGATGGATAATTCCCCCCGCTGGGCCCCTCACCCTGTTCCCCATTGTCCCCATACAACAGTGGCCAGGTCCAGGCACCGTGGGGTTCAGGAGGTTTATTCTATGGTCAGACAGACACCAGGCCCCCAGCCTAGGCCCCCTCACACCAGCTCCCCCCTTAGCTCAAAGGGGAGCCCCTCATCTGCCCCAGGGGGTGGGGTATCTGCCACCTGGTCGTAGATCCTTGGGGGTTCCTCAGAGCCAGCCAGGGACCAGCCCCTCCATGGATAGGTGCCCTGGGAAGAGAGAGAGCCTGTCATGCCAATCCCTTGCTGAGCCAGGCAGAGAACCCAGAGTCCTGACTCCTTGCTCTGACCACTACACACCACTCCCCTCCCTGAACCAGGGTCAGAACCCAGAAGTCCTGTTGAAGCTGGGCGGATGGCCACTCACCACATCATCCTGGCATGGTAGTGCCCCTGGAGAGAGTGGGGCAGCAGCTCGCAGGTGTAGAGCCTCCAGTTCCTCATAGACCCCAGGCTCCATCACATCCTCATATTCATGGGGGCCCAAGGGGCCGAGCCAGTGTGCAAGGAACCCAGAGTCCGGAATGGCAGAGGGACCTGTGGGGTGGATCACAGCAAAGGACTACGGAGCCTTTCCCCTCTAGGAAGTGCTGGCTCTGATTCAGCCCCAGGCTGGGGACTCCCAGACTTGGGCAGCAGGGAATAGGGCAGGGGGGCTCTCCCCTCTAGGGGGCACCAGTTCTGACACCTCACACCCACCTGTGGTACTGGCGTCTGTCTCCCCCTCGGCTCTCTCGGGGTGTGGGGGCAGCCGGGGTTGATACTCACGGCTGGGCACATAACCTGCCCAGGTGCCCATGGAACTGCCCTACAGGGGAGCCACAGAGACACCCTGTCACATGCCAAGGGAACATTAGCCCCCAAAAAGAGAACCCAGGAGTTCTGGCTCCCACATCCCCTGCTATGACTGCCTGACCCTGCTCTTTTTCTGCTAGTGCACGTGCCCCGTAACCCCCAACCCTGGTATCTTTCCTTCCCCGCCAGGCCAGACCTAACCCTCACCTGTCAACTGAGCCCCCCCACATCACAGTACCCCGTTGAGCCCCCTGCCCTGCTCCCTGCAGTACAGCGCCCCCTGCTGAGCCCCTGCCCTGCTCCCCACAGCACAGTCCCCCTGCTGAGCCCCCCACCCTGCTCCCTGCAGCACAGTCCCCCTGCTGAGCCCCCCACCCTGCTCCCTGCAGTACAGTGGCCCCTGCTGATCCCCCTACTGAGCCCCTGCCCTGCTCCCCACAGCACAGCCCCCTGCTGAGCCCCCTACCCTGCTCCCTGCAGCACAGCACCCCTTGCTGAGCCCCCTACCCTGCTCCCTGCAGCACAGCGCCCCCTGCTGAGCCTCCCACCCTGCTCCCTGCAGCACAGCACCCCCTGCTGAGCCCCCACCCTGTTCCCTGCAGCATAGCACCCCCTGGTGATCCCCCTGCTGAACCCTCCCGCCATGCTCCCCACAGCACAGCGCCCCCTGCTGAACCCCCACCCTGCTCCCTGCAGCACAGCGCCCCCTGCTGAGGTCCCTCCAGCACAACACCTCATACTGAGCCCCTACCCCTGCCCCTGCTTAGTCCCTCGACCTGCCCCTGCAGCACGCTCCACTCCCAGCAGCACAATGCTTCTGCTGATTTCCCCACCCGCCCCACTCCCTCATCTTCTCACCCTAGAGGATACACTCCTTTCTGAGTAACTGTCCAGGAGCGTCTGCCATGCTGCTGGATTCACTGCTTCCCCCAAGCTGTAGTCATTCCCAGCACTGGGCTTCCTCCTGAAAGGCAAAGGGTGGGAGCAAGAATGCCTAGGTTCTCTCCCCAGCTCTGGAAGGGGTGGGGGGGGGTCTAGTGGTTGGAGCTGGGAGGGCCCGTGTGTCTGGATGTCATAGTGTGACAGGATGGACAGAACTGCCTGCCCCCCATGTGCCCTGCCCCTGACACTCACCTCTCCTTCGCCTCCTCCCGGACACCTGCAGTCAGAACCAGAAAACAGCAAGGATCAGCCCAGGCTGGGCCTCACTGGGGGGAGACTGTTTGGTGCTGTGAGCTTCCCCAGGGCAGTGCCCTGGTCCAGGGGGGTGGGGAATTACCTGCCCAGGTCTGGCGCCGTCTGAGCAGGCAGGTGAGGAGAGCAGCGTTAGAGAGCAGCAGCAAGGCCCCCAGTGCGCTCAGTCCCCCAGTGAGGGCCGGGGGCCACGACAGGGCTTCTGGGAAAGCAAAGGAAAGTGTCACAGAGCGGCCAGGAGCCAGCATCCGCCAGAGGGGAAACACCTGGGGTCCCATTTGCCACCCCCTGAGCCAGCCTGTCCCTCACTCTGACCACCAGACCCCACTCCCCTCCCAGAGCTGCGACAGAACCCAGGAGTCTGGACTGTCCACCCCTTCCAGTACCCACCTGTTTTTGGCACTTCAGGCTCCGCAACTGGCAGCTCCTCTAAGGGCAGCTCTGAAACGACGACAGCTCCGTCAGGGTCGAAACTCACAGACATCCCCCCACCAGCTGAGCCCCCACCTCTGCACAGCACGACCGCCTCCATCTCAGCACAGTCCCCTGCCCATTCCAGCACAGGGCCCCTACTACACCTCCTGCCACCACACGGTGCCCCCTTCTGGAACTCCCATTCCCCTAGCCTGACACCCCCTTCCTCCCCCAGCAAGGCACCCCCTACCTGTGGTGGTGATGGTGATGCTGGGGCCCTGGGTGCTCTCCCCCAGGGTGTTGTGGGCGCTGACACCAATATTGTAGGAGGTGGCTGGGCTGAGCCCCGTCAGGGTGAATGCGGGGGTCTGGGCGGGGAACACGTCCATGTACAGGGCACCGGGGGTGCCTGGCCAGCGATACCTGGGAGACACAGGTGGTGAGGCACCCCAGACTCCGGGGGGGGCACCTCATCCATCCCCACCCAATGGCTCCACCCATGCCAGCCCCCTAGCTCTGAGCCTCCCAGCCCCTCCTCCTCCCCCACCCATGCCAGTCCCCAGCTATGAGCCCTGCTATCCCTGCCCCCAGCCCTGTCATCCTCCCACACCCATACCAGCCCCCCAGCTCTGAGCCCCACTGTCCCTGCCCCCTGGCCCCTTCCTCCTCCCCCCACCCATGCCAGCCCCCCAGCTCTGAGCCCCACTGTTCCCACCCCACAACCCCCTCTTCATCCTCCTACTGCCCATCCAGAGTCCCCTCCAACCTCATCTTTGTCTTCTCCACCTCACACCACTGCTCCCCACCTGATACGGAATCTCTGGGGCAGCCCCCCATCAAATCCAGGGATCCACTCCAGAGTGGCTGAATTGTGGGTGATGCTCACGACCTTCAACCCCGTGGGGGGGTCAGGGGGGCCTGCAGAGGCAGGAGAAAGAGAGAGAGAGAGATCACCCTGTTCTGCCGGTGCCCCTCATTCCTGACCTGCAGCCTCTACTAGCCCAGCCCTGGCCTCCCTCCCCCGCCACGCCTGACCCGCAGACCTCCCTGGGCCGTACTTGTGCTGAGGAGCTGGATGTCCAGTTTGTCCGTGCCCAATGCATTGCTGGCGCGGCAGGTGAAGGTGGCGTAGTCGTGCATGGCGCTGACATTGGTGATGGTCAGGGTGCTGCTGTGCCAGGCGCCCTCATGCCACGTGCGCTCCGTGTACCTGGGGGCAGGGGTGGAACTGGGGTCAGCCCAGACCCAGGCGCTGAATCAGAACAGGGACTGGACTAGAACAAGGATTTGATCAGGATGGAGACTGGATGAGAACCAGGAACCGCATCAGAAGCAGGATGGAAGCAGCAAACTCAAGGGTGGGGTAGGTCAGAGACCCCCATCTAAGGAGGAGGGGTTGTGGGGGGGCACTCACCAGGATTGGGGTCTCACTGGTGTGCCCTGTGTCCAGGCAACGAGGGGCACATTAAAATGAGGGTCTGCCTCTGCCAGTCATTACTGTGACAAAGCAGGAATTTTCTGTGACATATTTATGAAGCTTGTGCCTGCCTCAGTTTACCTTTCTGCTTCATGTCACTCTCCCAGGGGTGAAAAAGGGCTAACGTGCTGGTCTTGGAGCAGCATCGGAGGCATGGGGTGTGTGTGTCCCAGAGCTGGCTGGGGGGGTTAAAGGACTGGCTGGAACCGACCCGGGTCCCCAGAAGGTCATTATCGTCAAGTGACCCTAGTGGTGAAATCTGGGACCAGCAATTCTTAACAAAGAATCTTTTTCTCTGGCAGATTTTAGTTTTGGTACTTTTGCCAGACAATCACAATGTTTATTTTAAAGCATTTTCTCCTATTTTTATCAGCTGATGTTTTCATAGTTGTGGGAAATGATGGGGGCGGGGGGGGATCATGATTTGATGCCAATAGCTGGTAAGATTCCAAAAGTGAAAGCTTGATTAACTGTGAAAACACAAATCGCCAAGGTCACCTGCCAAAATATGTTAAACAACTTGCTGAAAAGCAGCCTCTCCCAAGGTCTCAGCCAGCATCGTTCATAAATTCCCGGGCATATTGGATTGGCCAGGGTGTGGGCAGTGAAATCGACAGTGATCAGCATTTAGGGATGAAAGTTGGATCCTTTCAGCCTTCTCCTGCCACTGGCAGGTGGCCCTAAATTCCAGCTGCTCAGGAAAGTGGTGCTCTGCAGTGGCGGAGTTTTTGTAATGGAGCCAATTGACAGGGTCCCCGGCAAGCTCCGGCTGGCAGACGACATGAGTCTTGGGTGACCAGATGTCCCAGTACTAGGGGCTTTGTCTTATATATGCAACTATCCCCTCTGCCGCTCCAATTTTTCATGCTTCCTGTCTTGTCACCCTACGTGGGTCCTGGGGTCTGCAGGAGATGGATGACTGTTTTCCAGATGCCTGGGATAAGGGCCAGCTTTTGGAGCAATGCCCAGCTGTGCCCTGGTGCTGCCAGTGAGATGGAGCTGGAAAAGGACAGAGCTGGGCAGGAGCAGTGCAGGGTTGGCCTGGGTCTCTGACTTTGCTTCTCTATGCCAAGCTCAGGGCTTCCCAATGCCTGTGTGCCAGGACTAATCAACCCCGGCCAGCTTGACCAAGGCCCCGGGGAGTCTCTGCCCATATTGGCGGGGTTGCACGGATCTGTGGGGTTTCATGTCCCCTCCTCTCCTCACACATGCTGGGCCCCCTCCTACCTGGGGTTGTCAGGGTGCAGGGCTGCTCCATTCTTTTCCCAGCTGAATTTCACCCTGGGGACCCCCTGGGCACGGCACTGCAGGGTGGCAGGCGAGCTCCCGTCCCCAGGCATGGCCACCTTCCCCAGCCCCATGCCCTTTTCAATCTCTGGCTTGACTGCAGGGAGAGAGAGAGTGAATGGTAGTCTGGGAATCGGGGTGGGGGAAGAGTAGGGAGGGCCTTAGAGGGGCAGGGAAGTCCCTGGGGAGGGGGATGTTCTTGGGGGGGTCCCCCAGGCCTCAAGGGGTTCCCCAAGGGAGGGGGTTTGGAGGAGGAAGGGAAGAGATCAGAGGGGATGGGCAAAGGTCACATCAAGGGGTGCTGGGTTCTGGTTTGTTCTCAGGAGGGGTTCCTGGAGAGGGGGTTACAAGGTGGGGGGGCACAAGAGAGGCTGGGAGGGTCCCCAGGATGGAGAAGCAGTGCATGTGGTGGATCCTCAAGGTGGGGTAGGAGCAGAGGGTGGGGAGATCTCTGAGGTGGGGGACCAGTGAGTCAGAGGCCCTGGGAGCAGGGGTTTCTGGGGTGGTCCCTGGGGTGGGGGGGGTCTGCATGGGGCACCCACAGCGCACGATGAGGCGGGCGCTGCCCCGGGCTGGGGGGGGCAGCCCGTTGTCCACGCGGCACTCATAGAGCCCGGCCTGTGCCTTCCGGGCCCCCCGGATCTGCAGCCGCCCCACAGCCCCCGAGGCCTCCGGCTCCAGCTCCAGCTCCTCCAGGCTGCGCTCCTCTGCCCCCTGTGGGAAAGCCAGGGTCAGTAGGCAAAGGCGGGGGAGACAAACCAGGCAGGGCAAAGGTCAGAGGGGTCAAAGGTTACCACAGAGATGACAAAGGTCAGAGGGTGGAAAGATCTCCCTGATATTTGCATGGCTCAAAGGCCACATTGGGGAGGTCAGCAGTTGGATGGGCAATGGCAAATGTTAAAGGTTAGAGAAAAATGAAAGCTCAGCAGAGGGTCAAAGGTCACAGGTCAGGGAGGAGAAGGTGCAAAGGTCACGGGGGCAAAGGGTAGATCCTGGTAAATGAGGGTCAAAGGTGACAAAAGAAATAAAAAAGGCCAGTGAGGGACAAGGATCACATAAGACACATCAGAATTCTGTGCAGAGGTCAAATAGGAGAGGACAAAGGTCAGGGTGGAGACAAAGGTTGCCACCGGCGAAAGGTCACTCACATAACTGCATAGGTCAAAAGCCACCTTGGGGAGGTCAATGGCTAGATGGGTGACAGCAAACCTTAAAGTTTGGAGAGAGGGGTCAGAGGGCACAGGTCAGGGACAGGAAAGTGCAAAGGTCACAAATCAGAGGGCAAAGGGCAGACCTGTGTACGTAAGGGTCAAAGGTCAGAGACCATAAGCTAAATTAAAAGGTCAGAGGAGACAAAGGTCACATAAGAGATGTCAAGGGTCAGAGGTCAGGAGATGGCGAACCTTAGATGGGGCAGCCAGGTGGCAAAGGTCACAGGTGGCTTATGCCCCTTTGAGAGACGCCGCCAGAGCAGCCCTCCCTTACCAGCCACGTCCACTGGAACATGCCCTCAGGGATGGGGTTGGCATCGGCTATGCATACAAGCTCAGCCGTGGCGCCTAGGTCCACATAGATGGGGTCCCCCAGGCTGCGGATGGAGGGGGCATCTGGGGGGCAGAGAGAGGGCAGGGGTTAGAGGAGGGCACTGAGGTCAGGGGGCAGCGGGATGTGGGGGGTGGAACTCACAGTGCACGTCCAGGTGGAGGTGGGTCTCGTTCCGCCCCTCGGAGTTCTGGCACCGTGCCCGGTACTGACCCATGTCGGCCCGGCTCAGGTTCCAGATGGCCAGGCTGCCCCCTGCTCGCAGGTGGTGCCGGGGGGACCCCTCTGTGAGAGAGACAGAGAGAGGAGTGATGCAG
Source organism: Aldabrachelys gigantea (assembly GCA_026122505.1). NCBI lineage: Eukaryota > Metazoa > Chordata > Testudines > Testudinidae > Aldabrachelys > Aldabrachelys gigantea. The sequence continues at coordinate 66,767,012 of CM047489.1, forward strand.
GGATGCTATGCCCAGCTTGGGCAGGGACAGCACCCCCCCAGAGCCTCCCCCACACCTGGGCTCAGCGCCTCCCCTGAACCACACACCTGGTCTCAGTGCCCCCCACACACACCTGGTTCAGTGCCTACCCCCACACACACTGGCCTCAGTGCCCCCCACCCACCCACACCTGGTTCAGTGCCTACCCCCACACACACCTGGTCTCAGTGCCCCCCACCCACCCACACCTGGTTCAGTGCCTACCCCCCCCACCTGGTCTCAGCGCCCCCCACACACACACCTGGTCTCAGCACCCTGCCCACCACACACCTGGTCTCAGCGCCCCCCACACACACCTCATCTCAGCACTCCCCCACCACACACCTGGTTTCAGCACCTCCCCACGGAAGCTCCAGCTGCAGCTCAATTCGGGGGGGTTGGCGGAGACATGCAGGGGCAGCTCCACGGCTCTGTGTTCCACACCCTGGGCCACAGCCAGCTGCTTTGACGAGAACTCGGGGGGATCTGGGGCCACACAGGGGGCAGCAGCAACTGAGACCCCGCCCTGCTCAGTGCCCCTGCTGGGCCCCATGCCCTGCTCCCTGCAGCACAGTGCCCCCTGCTGACCCCTGCCGCTGCCTGCTCCCTGCAGCCTAGAGCCCCCTGCTTAGCCTCTGGCCCCTCCCTGCATCACAGTTCCCCACTGCTGAGCCCTCCACCTGCTCCCTGCAGCACAATACCCCCTGTCAAGTCCCCACACCACTGCCCACAGCACAGCGTCCCTGCTGAGCCCTCACCTGCTCCCTGCACACAGCGCCCCCAGCTAAGCCCCTGCCCTGATTCCTGCAACACAGCGCCCCCTGCTGAGCCCCCTACTCCGTGCAGCACAGAGAGTCTCCACCCCGCTCCCCGCAGCACAGCACCTTCTGCTGAGCCCCCCACCCCGCAGCACAGCGCCCCGTGCTGAGCCCCTGCCCTGCTTCCCGCAGCACGGTGCGCCCTATCCCCAGGCAGGGAAAGCTCTCACACAGGATGTTGAGCTTGTAGAAGGTGTTGACAGCCTCAGCCAGGAAGGAGCTGTAGGCCTGGCATGTCACCCGCAGCCCATTGTCAGAGGATGACACTACCAGGGTCACCTTCCCTGAGGTGGAGAGACCCCCGAACTCTGCCGGCTTCTGGCCCAGATCCACACCCTTCAGCCTGAAAGAGCAGCACAAGATAGGACAGCACAGGGCTGTGGGTCGGGAGTGAGGGGCACCAGCAGAGCCAGGTAGGGGAAGCCCAGGGCTGGGACAGCAGGGGGTTGCAGGTCAGGAGTGAGAGGCACCCTCTCTTACTTCTCTGCGTCCTTGAACCAGGCCAGGGTGGCAAAGGGGTTGCTGCTGCCGGTGACGCAGGTCAGGGTCAGTGTCTGGCCACGTCGCACCTCCTTGGCCGTGGTCGTAATCTTCACATCTATGGGTGGGACTGGGTGTGCGGGGGGGCGGGGGGAGAGCAAAGGGGCAGAACTGAGACTGGTGTAGGCTAACCAGATGTCCTGATTTTATAGGGACAGTCCCGATTTTTGGGTCTTTTTCTTATATAGGCTCCTATTACCTCCCACCCCCGTCCCTATTTTTCACACTTGCTGTCTGGTCACCCTAGACTGGTGCATTGCTGTCACCACCCAATGGGAGTGCTGTGCCCTTAAGGGGTAGATTTACTTGACTCCGCCTTGTGTACACACCGCCCCTCTCCTCCCCCCACCCCAAGGGCCAAGGACGCACACTGGACGCGGAGGCGGGTCTGGGCTGTGAGCGCTGGGCTCTTGCCGCCATTGGAGGCGTTGCAGCGGTAGATGGCCAGGTTGTCGCTGGGGCTGGTGGTCAGGATCAGCTCTTTGGAGACGATCTTGCCAGAGGCCACCTGGGTCCCCTCCTTGAGGGACTTGGTGTCCTGTCGGGAGAGAGCCCAGAGCCCAGTGAGTGATGCAGAGATGCAGCCACCTCTGGGGCAGGGCAGCTGGGAAACAGCCGCATATAACACCCCATGGGTAGGTCTCTGGGCTATGGTGGAGCTCATTCCAAAGGGAGACTGCCCCCTACTGAACCTCCACTCCATTGCCTGCACCATGGTGCTACAGCTGAGCTCCCCGCTCCATTCCTCGCAGCAGAGCCCCCCGTTGAGCTCCCCGCCCCACTCCCCACAGCACAGCCTCCCCTGCCAAGCCCCGAGCCCCGCTCCTCGCAGCATAGCACCCCCTGCTGATCCCCCCATGGCCTGGTGCCCCCCCATGACCTTGATCCAGACGAGGCGGGGGGCCGGGTTTCCCCCACTGGCAAAGCAGATCAGCCTGACCTTAGTGCCAGCCCGGAATCGGCTGTCAGGGGGCGGGGCCTCAATCCAAACCTTCTGGGGTGGGTCTAAGGGGATGGGGAACAAAAAGGTTAATGTCAATCAACTCCTATGTTGCCATGACAACCTGTGTCAGCTCCCCCCCCCGTCCCCAACAGCATCACAGGGGGTGCAGCCCCCCCTTCCCCAGGGCCCCTCTCCACCTGTAAGTCTGGCCATGTGCCCCAGGCAGGAGTGAGATGGGACTAGGCTGCTGGTGGGTGGGGATTCCACATAGGTGGGGACTTGAGCGGGGTCTTAAGTCTCCACAGGGGGCGTTTCCACACCTCTGGTCTTCCACTTCCTCTGCCCCCAGCACCCTCTGGTCTCACTCCAGCCCCACCCCACTATCCCCCTCCCCCACTGCCCCCTCATTCCTCCCTGCCCCCTCCCCTTCCTCCAGCCCTCCTCCCACCCCGCCCCACCCTGCCTCCCGCAGCCTGCCCAGCCCCACCACCCATTGGCACCCCCTGCCCTGGGTGGGGGCTCACACTGCACACGGAGGAGCAGGCTGGTGCTGCGGGTGAAAAGCATGACCTCATTGAAGGCCTCGCAGGTGAGGGGCAGCTCGTTCTCTTCGCGCCGGGCCACGTGTGTCAAGTTGGAGACGGTCACTGTCCCGCCGTGCGCTGCCTGCGGGAGAGAACCCGGCACCCAGCCCCTGCTCCTGGAGCCTGGCGGGCTTGGGGGCAGGAAATGGGGCCCAGGGCCTGTTCCCTCCAGGGGGCGCCGGCCCTGATCTGTCCCAGGGGAACTGGCTGGCGTAGGGGGCAGGGACAGTGACCATCACTATTGTTATGCAGAGAGGGAAACTGAAGTACCCATAATGGGAGGAGCTCATTGAAATTCACAAAAGATTCTGGGAGAGAACCCAGGAGTCCTGGCTCCCAGCCCCTCCCAATTTCCCCTGGCTCAATGTCTCCCCCTGTGGTGGCCGTGGGGGCAGCAAGTGGGGCAGCTCTGGGCGGCTGTGGCTGGGGACTGACCTCAGTGATGGTGACCTCGGTGGTGGTGAGCTCCTGCCACCCCAGCCACCAACGCAGCTGCACCGGGGGGTTGCTGGGGGTGGTGGAGCAGGACAGCGAGATCTGCTTGTTCTCCAGGGTGCTGCTGGAGCCCAGGATGGAAACCTCTGTGGGGAGAACTGGGGAGGGGGAGAGACCTCAGAACTGCAGACCCAGCCACTGCCAGGGGAGCAGGTTTGGAGGGAGCTCCCTACTCCTGGCTACTCCAGCCTGATCCAGCCTAATCCACCAGGGGACGCTGTGGGGGGCAGTCACAGACCACACACAGGGTGACGCCAGCCAGCAGGGGGCCCTAGGGGGAGTCGGGCGCTGGTGGGTTAAAGCCGGGAGGCAGTCCAGAGGCGCTGGGGGGCACAGGGTCCTGGGGGGAGTGGGAGGGGCACTCACAGACCACACAAAATGATACTGGCCAGCAGGGAGTGCTGGGGGGCGCAGGGTGCTGGGGTGGGGCATTCACAGACCACATGTAGAGTGACATTGGCCAGCAGGGGGCACTGGGGGGGCGCAGGGTGCTAGGGGGGTGGGGGTGGGGCACTCAGAGACCACATGCAGAATGACACTGGCCAGCAGGGGGCACTGGGGGGGGGGGGCGCAGGGTGCTGGGGGGGTGGGGGGGGGCACTTACAGGCCACATGCAGAATGACACTGGCCAGCAGGGGGCCCTGGGGGGAGCAGGGCGCTGCCTGGTGGGTTACAGCCGGGAGACAGTCCAGAGGCGCTGGGGGGGCGCAGGGTGCTGGGGGGGGGCATTCACAGACCACACGCAGAATGACACTGGCCAGCAGGGAGTGCTGGGGGGCACAGGGTGCTGGCGGGATGGAAGCGGCACTCACAGACCACACGCAGGGTCACACTGGCCACCAGGGGCAGGGGCGACACCTGGTTCATGGCTTCACAGCGCAGCTGAGCCCCATTGTCCTCGGGTTTGATGCTGAGGGTCAGGAGGCTGCGGGAGGCGCCGCTGGCATCCTCTGTCTCCCAGCTGGTGGAAACCACGTTCCCGTTCTGCGGGGACATGGGCTAGCGTCCCCCATGGCTCTGCCGGTGCCCCTCACTCCTGACCCGCAGCCCTGTGCTAACGCACAGCCCTCGGCTCCCCCACACAACTCTGCCGGTGCCCCTCTCTCCTGGCCTGCAGCCCCTGCTAGTGCAGTCCTGGTTCCGCCCCCACAGCACTACCTGTGCCCTTCACTCCTGACCCGCAGCCCCTGCGAGCCCAGCCCTGGGCTCCCCCCCACAGCTCTGCCAGTGTCCCTCTCTCCTGACCTGCAGCCCCTGGTAGCCAAGCCCTGCCCCCACTAGCTCTGCTGGTGCCCCTCACTCACAACTCGCAGCCCCCTGGTAGCCAAGCCCTGCCTCCACTAGCTCTGCTGGTGCCCCTCACTCACAACCCACAGCCCCTCCTAGTCCAGCCCTGGGCTTTCCCCCACACAGCTCTACCAGTGTTCCTCACTCCCGACCTGCAGGCCCTGCTAGCCCAGCCCTGGGCTCCCCCGAGTTCTGCCAATGCCCCTCACTCCCAACCCACAACCCCTGCTGTCCATTCTCCTTGTTACCTTTAGCCATTGCAGCGTGGCCAGTGGGTTCCCACTCAGCGAGATGCAGGTGAGTTTCAGAGTCTCTCCAGCTTTGATTTCGGGGCGTTTGTATCCTTCAATGGTGGGTGGCTGAGGTGGGACTGGGGGCAAAGAGACAAGGACGGGTGGTGGGGGAACTGTGGCGCAGCCTGTGCTCAGGGGCACCCCTTTGTGGCACAACAGTGCCATGTCCTGCCACCAGGGTTAGGAGTCAGTGGGGCCAGCTGGGGGACTGGGAAGACAGGCGTAGATGGCCCCAGTCAATTGGAGCTGAAATATGCTGCCCCCCACCCCGATCCGGGGGGCAGACAGATCTGGTAGCTGTGAGGGGTAGCAGTATGGTCAGGGAGCTGGACAGAAGGGAGGTGGGGGGGGGAGATAGAGAAGGGGATGGACCTGGACAGACAGACAAGGGGATGGGAAGGATGCGTGAAACATGCACAGTCCTCTCCTCACTGCAGGGCCCCCTCCATGGCCTGGGGCCTCCTGCAGCTGCTCCTTCATCAGGGTGCTTGGGGACCGGAACAGCCCGGGGTGCTAGGTGTATAATTAGGCTGTTTAACGAGCTGCCTAATGACTCTCATGCTGGAGAGGAGCGGATGTGGAATCACCCCCCCATCAAATAATCTCCCCCACCCCCTTTGCCAACTGGGGGGCAGAGCCCTATGCCTCTGGGTTTCCTCAGAGAAGGATTGGAGCAGGGAGAATTCTCCAGCCCCTCCAGTCCCACACCAATGTATCCCATGTTCCTCGAGCCAGTTAGAGACAGACCGTCCTAGCATCTCTGGCTCCTTGGTGCGGTACGGGTTAATGGTTAGGGTTTGGCATTCTATACCCATTTCATCTCACACTCACAGGGTTAACAGTTCAGGGGTTGACTTATATACTCAAAATACAGCTCCTTGGTGCTCTCAGCATTACTTATTGAAGAGTCGACTTATATATGCCAGCTCTTCCCTTTCAGAACCTCAGTCTTCTAGGGGTTGATGGTTAAGGGGGTTGACATATATAGGGAGTGAAGTTAATGGTGGTGGGGTGACGGTCACATCCTCAGCTTTGACTCTCCATTGCTTTAAGGAGTAACTGAGGATGGGTTGACTGAGACACAGGCCCCCAGTTCCTCAGGGTTCTAGAGGTTAAGAGGTGAGGCTCCAGTTTATATACACTGCAGCTGACCCCTCATTCTCCTGAGAGTTGGTCACAGAAAGGGCCAGCTTATAGAGTGAAGGGATTCCACATCTTGTTCTGAGGGCTCAAAGTACATCCATGGGCCAACCTCAGCTCTTCAGAAAATCATTGCTCTAGGGATTACCAATGAGTCACCTCCTCAGGGCACCACAGACTAATGGTTGAGGGGTCAACTGAAATACTAGACCCAACTCATCTTCCCCTCCTCTTTCAGTGACAGTTCCTTGTCTTCCAATCCCCATTGTTCTAACAGTTAAACACTGAAGGGCCAACTTATATACACAAGTCTTTGTAGCCTCATTGTCCGAAGGGTTAAACTTTGAAAGGTCAACTTATATACATGAGTCAACAGGAGTCTCCAGGACTTCATTGTTTTCAGGGTGAGCCATTGAGGGTTGACTTATATAAATGTCACCTCCTGATCTTTTCCTAAGGGTTAATGACTGAGGGGTCAATTTATATAGTCTCCTTGATGAGTTAATTGTGGTAAACAGAAAGCCTGCAAATAGAAAGAGCCAGAGGCAAACACCACAGCTGGGTGCAGGCTAGGGAAGGGGAGACACTCAGGAGAGAAGAGGGTGAGGCTTATATTTTAAGTGGGGAGCCACTGAGTATCAGCTGATAGGTGGAGCTGATGTACATGCAGGAGAATATGGCTGTGGGGATCTTTTTAACCCTTTCACTGGTGTCCCCAGCTGTGAATGAGTCCCCACAGAGATTGGAGGGACACCCAGGGCATGGTGGGCATTACTCACACAAGATGTTCATGGTGAAGCCAGCCACCACAGAGGCCAAGATGGCCTCATTTGTGGCTGCACAGACCAGACGCTTCCCATTGTCCAAGCTCTGTGGGGTGACCCTGGGGACAGAAGGGGAACGGGCTATACCAACTAGCGCAGAAGTGGGCAAACTATGGCCCCCTCCCCTGCTGTCTCCCCTCCCCCGCAGCCTCAGCTTGCCCCGCCATCAACACTCTGGCCAGTCAGGGGACAAGGAGCAGGGGGGTTGGATGGGTCGGGGGTTCTGAGGGATGCAGTCAGGGACCGGGAAGTGGGAGGGGGCAGATGGGGGTGGGAGCCAGGCTATTTGGGGAGGCACAACCTTCCCTACCCAGCCCTCCATACAGTTTCGCAACCCCGATGTGGCCCTCAGGCCAAAAAGTTTGCCTGCCCCCACACTCCCGAACTAGCGCCTACAAGGGGCTGCAGGTTGGGAGTGAGGGACACCAGCAGAGCTGTAGAGGGCTCAGGTCTGCTAGTGGAGGCTGGGGAGGGAAGGGGGCACTACGCTGGTATGTGAAAGGGGGCACCTGGCTGGCGACCCCCTGGCTAAGTCGGGGCCTCCCTGCTCCAACAGGGAAAGGGACCAGGGAGGGGCATCCCTGCACCCTCTCACCTGAGCACGGCGACGGTGCTGGAGAGCTTCTTGCTGGACCCAGAGTGCACTTGGTGTGACACGTCAGGGAGGGGGCTGCCACCTGGGGGCGGGAGGGGTTGTGAGGGGAGGGGAGTTCCCAGCACTCCCACCCTGGCCAACATATCACAGTGTTGCTGAGGGCACCCCCATGTGTCCCGGGGAAGAGATGCCCAGATACCAGGGGGCTGGGATGGGGTGATTGAGAGACACCCCACAGCCATGCGCCCTGGGGGACAGGTGCCCAGATACCAGGGAGAGGGGCTGGATTAGATAGAGGGGTGTATATGGAAAAAGAAAGACCCTCTCACATTATGGTACAATATGGTGAGTGCTGGCCTCATATAATACCCCAGTCTCCCCTCCCCGATCAGACCCATGGGCCCCTCCATCCCAGTCTCCCTCCCCAGTCAGACCCATCAGCCTCTCCAGCCCATCCCCCTTCGGATCAGACCCATGGGCCCCTCCAGCCCAGCCCCCCCGATCAGACCCATGGACCCCTCCAGCCCATCCCCCTCCCTGGATCAGACCCATGGGCCCCTCCAGCCCAGCCCCCGCCCCGGATCAGACCCATTGGGCCCCTTCAGCCCATCCCCCCCCAGATCAGACCCATGGGCCCCTCCAATCAGACCCATGGGGAGCACTCACCCTTGCTGAAGGAGATCTCTGCAGCCGGCTTGGCGTCCGCGGCACTGCAGGTCACCTTGTACTCCACGCCGGCCACCCAGGTCACGGTGCTGTTGGCCTCATACTCCTTGAAGGCGGGTGTCTTGGGGGGCACTGCAGGGGAGGGGAAAGGAGGAATGGCCCTGAAGAGTCACCCCTCCCCCAGCTCCGCAGAGCCAAGGCTACCCTCCCGCCCGCAACCTGGTAGCTCACCCAGCACACTGAGCAGCGCCGTGTGCGACACAATGCCTGGGCTTTCCTCGGAGCGCCCCGCCTGGCACTCGTAGTCCCCGTCGTCTGCCAGCTGGCTGCCCACGATCCGCAGGTGGTGCTCCCCTGCTGGGCAGGACACAGAGGGGATGGTGAATCTATATGGCCCGGATGCCTGGGTTCTGTGCTGGCTCTGCTCCTGGCTCCCAACCCCGCTCTAGCGACTAGACCTCACTCCCCTCCCAGAGCCGGGGATAGAACCCAGGAGTCCTAGAACTAGGCCAGTCAGGGCTCTCACACACACAGGTGTCCCCAGAGCTGGTTCGCAGCCACAATGGCTGAACTGGGGGTGGGAGGGATAGACACACTTAGCCTCAGCTGGCTGTCTGGGGGCCAGACCAAGCCACTCGCCTTTGCTGGGGTCTCCCGTCATACTGTAGCGGGGGAATCCAGGGATGTTTGTGTCTGGTCCTAGCAGCAACCCATCCTTCACCCACTGGATCACGCCTGAGGGATTGTCCACCACGCACTGCAAGAGAGCCACAGCCCCTTCCAGGACTGTGATGTTATCTGGCTCCACTCTGAAAGCCTGCTGGGCGCTGGCCCCTGGGAGAGGAAAGAGGAGGAACTTAATTAACCTCTAATTTTTAAAGATTTCTTGTCAAAATTAATTAATTATTCCAGGAGATCACACACCAGAATCTCCCACTCTGGCCCACCTTCTCGCCTAAGCTCAGAAAGATACAATGTGCTGAAGAACCATGTGACTTTAAATCCTTTGTTCTATTTTCATCCAACTTGGCCTGTTCTTTAGATCTTTCTGTGAACTCCAAAGTGAGCCAAGATTGAAAGAAATTGGCCCAGAGTTTCTCAATTGACTTACATGCAAAATTTCTGATGTGATCATTGGTGGAAATACAGATGGAAATATCCATAAGTTTAAACCCCCTTATTCCATTTCTCATCCTTTCCGGCTTGTTGTTTAGATACCAGTGAGAGCTCCAAAATAAGCCAAGTTGGAAGGAAATTGGTACAGGTGTTTTGATGTGACAGCTGGGCAAAAAAAACCCCAACACTGATGACTTTGGGGGCTTGGGATCCTCTGGTTGTAACTCAGAAAAGCTCAGACAGATTTGAATGAAACTTCACAAAAATTGTGCCCTCTGGAGCGAGATACATCATAGAAATCTTTAGCCTGGCAGGATTTTGTTTGGGAGAGCTGTGAGCAATGGGGAACAGATGGCTGGGAGGCAGGGGAGAGTCAGTCCATGTCTGGCTCCTGGCACTACTTAGAGATGATCGTCTGCAGAGAACATCGGCGGAAGTTCTCTTACCTCTTGTGAAGGCACCAAGGAGAAGACAGAGGAACGTGGTGACTGGTCCCTTGGACACCATCCCCACCAGTGTGCTGGGACAGGTTGGGAGGATAAACTGGGACCACAGAGGATGGTTGTGAATCTGAAATACAGTTGGAGATATACTGAAATACATCTGTGTCCCATCTTCCCAGCCTGGCACTAGGGGGTGCTGCCCTTCCTCACCCACCCATGCCCCATCTCCCCAGCCTAGTGCTAAGGGGTACTACCCTTCCTCCCCCTGCCCATGTTCCTTCTCTCCAGGCTGGCTCTAAGGACTACTGCCCTTCATCCCCTCGGAAAGCCCCATCTCTCCACCTGGCGCTAGGGGGCGCTGAACTTAATTCCTGGCTGTGCCCCTTCTCCCCAGCCTGGCACTAGAGGGCACAACACTTCATCCCCTGGCTGTCCCCGATCTCACCAGCCCGGCACTACGGGGCACTGCCCTTCATCCCCTGGCCATGCCCCATCTCCCCAGCCTGGAGCTAAGGGGCACTGCCCTTCATCCCCCAGCTCTCCTCCTTCCCCCCAGCTTGGCGCTATGGGGCACTGCCCTTCATCCCCCAGGCCGTGCCCCATCTCACCAGCCTGGCACTGGGGGGCACTACACTTCATCCCACTCACCATACCCATCTTCCCGCCTGGTGCTCGGGGGCGCTGACGTTCATCTCCAACACTGTGCCCCTTCTCTCCAGCCTTGCACTAATGGACGCTGTCCTACTTCCCCCTGTGATGACCCATCTCTGCCGTCTGGCCGGGGGGGGCTGCCCTTTAACCCCCTGGCCATACCCCATCTCCCAACTCTGGCGCTAGGGGGCGCTGCCCTTCATCCCCCTGGCCATGCCCCATCTCCCCTTCCTGGTGCTAGGGGGCGCTGCTCTTCATCCCTCTGCCCATGCCCCATCTTCCCTGCCTGGCACTAGGGGGCGCTGCCCTTCGTCCCTCTGGCTGTGCCCCATCTCCCCTGCCTGGCACTAAGGGGCACTGCCCTTCATCCCCCTGGCCATGCCCCATCTCCCCTGCCTGGCACTAAGGGTCGCTGCCCTTCATCCCCCCAGCTCTGGCCCATCTCCCCACCTGGCACTAATGGGCTCTGCATTTCATCCCCCTGGCTCTGCCCCATTTCCCCAGCACGGCACTAGGGGGCGCTGCCCTTCATCTCCCTGCCCATGCCCCTTCTCCCCACCTGGCGCTAATGGGCGCTGCCCTTCATCCCCCTGGCTCTGCCCCAACTCCCCACCTGGCACTAAGGGGCGCTGCCCTTCATCCCCCTCGTTCTGCCCCATCTCCTCACCTGGTGTTAAGGGGCACTGCCCTTCAACCCCCCAGCTCTGCCCCATCTTCCCAGCCTGGCGCTAAATGGCAGTCCTTTTCATCCCCCTGGCCATGCCCCATTTCCCCAGCATGGCATTAGGGGGCGCTGCCCTCCATCCCCCTGGCTGTGCCCCATATTCTCTGCCTGGCGATAGGGGGCTCTGTCCTTCTTCCCCCTCACAGTACATCCTCTCCCCTGCCTGGCACTAAGGGGCACTGCCCTTTATCCCTCAGCTGTGCCCAATCTTCCCCGCCTGGCTCTAGTGGGAGCTGCCCTTCATCCCTCTAGCCATGCCCCATGTCCCTGCCTGGCACTAGGAGGAGTTGTCCTTCATCCCCTTGGATGTACCTTATCTCCCCAGCATGGTGCCGTTCTTCCCCCTGGCGATGCCCTGTATCCCTGCCTCACACTAGGAGAGCTGCCTTTCACCCCCACTCTGGCCATGCCTCATCTCCCCACCCCCTGGCCGTGCCCCTTCTCCCAACCCTGGCGCTAGGGGGCGCTGTCCTTCATTCCCCTGGCTGTGCCCCATCTCCCCTGCCTGGTGCTAGGGGCACTGCTCTTCATCCCCTGGCCGTGCCCCATCTCCCCTGCCTGGTGCTAGGGGCGCTGCTCTTCATCCCCTGGCCGTGCCCCATCTCCCCTGCCTGGTGCTAGGGGCGCTGCTCTTCATCCCCTGGCCGTGCCCCATCTCCCCTGCCTGGTGCTAGATGGCGCTGCTCTTCATCCCCTGGCCGTGCCCCATCTCCCCTGCCTGGTGCTAGGGACACTGCTTTTCATCCCCTGGCCGTGCCCCATCTCCCCTGCCTGGTGCTAGGGGTGCTGCTCTTCATCCCCTGGCCGTGCCCCATCTCCCCTGCCTGGTGCTAGGTGGCGCTGCCCTTCATCCCCCTGGCCTTGCCCCATCTCCCCTGCCTGGCACTAGAGGGCGCTGCTCTTCATCCCCTGGCCGTGCCCCATCTCCCCTGCCTGGTGCTAGGTGGCGCTGCCCTTCATCCCCCTGGCCTTGCCCCATCTCCCCTGCCTGGCACTAGAGGGCGCTGCTCTTCATCCCCCTGGCCTTGCCCCATCTCCCCTGCCTGGCACTAGAGGGCGCTGCTCTTCTTCCCCTGGCCGTGCCCCATCTCCCCTGCCTGGAGGCCAGTCCTGCTGCCAGAGTGAGATGCTGGGGACAGAGCCTGCTTCCTCTCCCCCATCCCGATCAGTGCCATGGACCCATCCCGCCCTGTGTTCCCCCTCCCACCCCTGATCAGAACCATGGCCCGTCCAGCCCTGTATCCTCCCCTCCCATCAGACCAATAGGCCCATTCTGCCCCTTATCCTGCCCCCCGCCCCCCGGAACAGACCCATGGGCCTGTCCCACCCCGTATCCTGCACACAAACACACGATCAGACCCATGGGCCCATCCAGCCCCGTATCCCGCACATCAGACCCATGGGCCCTTCCCATCCCATATCACCATCCCCACATCAGACCTATGGGCCTGTCCTACCCCATATCCCCCCACTCACCCGGTGCCCAGGTCCACACAGTGTCCCCAGCTCTGGTCAAGAGAATCCCCGTGGGGCTACGCCAGCCCGTGTGTGCCCAGCCTCTGTCTGCCTGGAGAGTGAAGGGAAGGGATGAGATTCCAGTCGTGGGTGACGCCTCCTGCCCTCCCCCTATTCCTCCCGCCAGATGGCACCAGCTGGGACATCTCCCAGGGCTGCCTCCCCTGGCCTGTGAACCTGGCCCAGGGATGTGACTGGAGTCCCTGGGGGCGGTGCAGTTAATTACAGGATGAGGCAGAGGCAAGCGAGCGGCTGGTTGGGCTCAGAGCTCCTCAGGCAAGAGCTCAGCACTTGCCTCCACCCACCCCACCGCTCAGGGATCAGCTGCAGGAGAATCCCCTGTAGCCAGGAGCAGTGCAAGGGGTATGATACACAGAGCAGGGTTAGTTCCATCCAGAAGGGGCATACACACCCACCCACCTGTGTACACACACACACACACACAGAGCAGGGCCTGTTCCCCAGGTTATGGGATCTCAGTGTCCAGTCTGGCGTTACAGCCGTCGGTGTCCAGGCCCTGGGTGTCCCCCCTACTGTCCACTGCTGGTCCTGACATAGACAGGAGCTGCAGGCTCTGGGGGCAGAGGGGGAGTTGTTCTGGGATTTGGGGCTCAGGACAGAAAGCCAGGGCTTGGTGGCTGTATGTGCAGTTGCCTTCCCTTCTGCATCTCCTGCCCTCCGTGCCTCGCCGCCCCCCAAGTATCTGCCATTCACAGTGTCATGGAGTTCAATGCCCAATCAGCACGCCAGGAGAGCCCAGGCCAGGGGCCACCACAGAACCCTGGATAATGAACCCCGTAACTTTAGATTGGAACATTTCGGGCCTCAATAGACTCAGCTGCTGAGTGCCAAGGCAAAGAACAGGAGGGACTGAGGTGCCCCAATCCCCTGCCGTGTAACCTGCTTCCCTACCCCACCCCTGAGCAGTCCTATGGGCCCATCCCACCCTGTGTTCTCCCTCCTACCCCGATCAGACCCATGGCCCCTACAGCCCCATATCCTCCTCTCCCATCAGACCAATAGGCCCGTCCTGCCGTGTATCTCCTCTCTGATCAGACCTATGGGTCCATCCCACCCCATATCCCCTGCCCTCATTCAGAGTTTCACAACACCCTCTGGCAACAGGTTGACAGTGCATTGCATGAAAAAATACTTTCTTGTGTTTGTTTTAAACCCGCTGCCTATTAATTTCATTTGATGGCCCCTGATTCTTGTATTGAGAAGGAGTAAACAACACTTCTTTATTTACTGTCTCCACACCACCTATGATTTTATAGACCTCTGTCATATCCCCTCTTAGTCGTCTCTTTTCCAAGCTGGAAAGTCCCAGCCTTATTAATCTCTCCTCATATGGAAGCTGTTCCATACCCCTCATCATTTTTGTTGCCCTTTTCTGAACCTTTTCCAGTTCCAATCTATCTTTTTGGAGATGGGACCACCACATCTGCACTCAGTATTCAGGCTGTGGGTGTACCATGGATTTATACAGAGGCAGTATGATATTTTCTGTATTATTATCTATCCCTTTCTTGATGATTACCAACGTTCTGTTCACTTTTTTGACTGTTGCTGCACATTGAGCAGATGATTTCAGAGAACTATCCACAATGACTCCAAGGTCTCTCTTGAGTGGTAACAGCTAATTTAGACTCCATCATATGTATAGTTAGGATTATGTTTTCCAATGTACGTTACTTTGCATCTATCAACAATAAATTTCATCTGCCATTCTGTTGCCCAGTCACCCAGTTTTGTGAGATCCTTTTGTAGCTCTTTGCAGTCTGCCTGGGACTTAACAATCTTGAGTAGTTTCTTGAGTAGTATCTTGAGTAGTTTTGTATTTTGTTTTGAGTACTTTTGCCTCCCAGCTGCCTGAATAGTGAGGGAAAGAGATGAGATTCCAGCTCTGGGTGACACTCCCTGCCCTCCCCCCATCCCTTCCACCAGCTGGCACCAGCTGGGACATCTCCCAGCATTGCCTGCCCCACCCCCCACCCCACACACACAGCAGGGCCCATTCCCCAGGCAATGGGATCCCGGTGCTCAGTCTGGCATTACAGCCCTCGAGGTCCATAGCATCGTCATGCCATGGATGGCTCCAGGCTCTGGGTGTTCCCCCTACTGACCACTGCTGGCCCTGTCCCACCCCGACTCTGATGATCAGCCTGCCCTGAGCACATGTGTAAGACGCACCAGCCAGGCAGCCAGAAAGAGCTCCCTGGTAGGGATAACCCTGCCCGGTGTCCTGTCCCCAGCTGTGGCTGATCCCTGATGCTGCAGAGGAAGGCAGGGAAAGAAAAAAACAGAAGCCATCTGGCCAGTTGTGCATTGTGGGGAGAAGGGGGGGAACTCTTCCTGGCTGCTACAGGTGCTCCCCTGCCACTCTGAAGCATGTGATTGGCTCAGAACCAATCATATGACAGCAGAGCACGTGGAGGACAATGCAGGCCACCTTGCTCTCTGCAAGGCCTGTGATGGAAGGCCAGGACCAAGGATATGCTATCCCCGTCTTTCCTGGCCTGCGCATCGCAGAGCCCTTAAACTTTTCCCTCTCTGGGAGCTGTTCAGAGGGGGGATTCTTGTGACTGGCCCGGTTGCATGCCCAGTGCCATGCCAGATGCTTTGGCTTCATGTCACAGAGATTCTCCTTCTTTTCCACAGAGCTCTGGAGTTACTGGGGCTGTGGGCAGGAAATTCATTTCCTTGCCTACCCAGGATTTTCCCAGGGTGTTCCGAAGGGGTGAACAATTTGTCTGTCTGGACCTCTGGGGGATGCCGAGCTTTCACAGCCCCTCACCAAAGCGTCCCTCCAGCCATTAATTATTTAATCCTGTAAAGAATTTGCTGTGAGAGAGGCCCAGCGGGTGGGAGTCACCCAGCATTGCACCGCTTGGCCATCAGGTGGCGGCAAAATGCCAACAGGTTGTGTGTGTGTGTGTGTGTGTGTGTGTGTGTGTGTGTGTGTGTGTGTGTGCGCGCGCAAGAGAACATAATGGCACAACATATGCCCTGTACAAACGGGCTGAGGGCTTAATCCACCAACAAAATGAGGGGTTTAAGGCCGTGTGCTTTAAACCGACCAACTGTGCGAAAATCCACAGCTAGGAAATACGGATCAACGGGCAGGATCGTCCTCCTTGCCCCCTCCTGCCTTGTTTCCAGCTGATGCCACCTCTCATCACAGTCCCTCTGAATACCTGCCCCCACCCCACACAAACAATGCCAGTCTGGTGACCTCACCCCTCACTAGCCTCTCCTCTCCCTGTCCCCTTTTCTAATTAATTCTAAGGATTGTTGGCAATTAATCATCTTTTCTTAATGAGATTACAGGATTAGCAAGAGGCCACCTTCCCCTCCCGTCACCCCAAACACACCAGCCGCTTGGACAGCGGGCATAAAATTGGACATGTGCCCAGATGCCAGGGTGAGGGGTGTTGTGGAGCAGGGGCCATAAGGAATCCGTCATCCACCTCTAGACTCCCATGCTGGGATCTCTGGGTGGTTGGTGAAATCCAAACAAATTTCAGACCATCCCAAAATTTTGAAAGATTCCCCCCATGAGGAAAATGGGGTCCTGCCACTCCATCTTGCCCCTCTTCACACACACCCCCACACTCTGTCCTGTAACTTAACCCTGGTCCTGTCACAGAAATGAGGCCTGCTGGTTTGGTGAAATCGACCCTGAGGTTCTTCCCCCAGTACTGCTCTAGGCCTGCTCTGGTGGGCACCATGACCTTGGCTGGGGTATTGGCCTCCATCTTTCATCCATTTGAAGGGACTAGAGAGCTTCCCAAAAATCCAAATTAAATACTTCCCAGAGAACTGAGCATAGACAATGATGCTGGTGCTGGGAATGAAGGGGTCCCCCGTGGGGTGAGCCTGTCTCTGTGTCCCCCACCACACACAGCACCATGCAACTGTAAGACCTACCCATCAAGGTGGGTAGGGAATGGGAGCTGGGGCCTTTCTCCTCCAGGGGACAATGGCTGTAATCAAGCCCAGGGGTAGGGGGCACTGGCTGGCTCAGGGGATGGTGAATGGGACACAGACCCTTTCTTCTATTTTCTCCGGCCCCAGGGCAGGAGGAGGAGTGAAAGCCATTCCTGTCTCCATCCTGTCTCGATCGTCTATGAAGATTTGGGGTGAACTACATTTTGCCACGTCCTTTAACCAGGTGCCATGTTCTATAGAGAAGCAGCCTGTTAGAATGGGCCATGGAGACCGACTGGCCTGCACCCCAAATAGACAGGGCATAGATAGATAGATAGATAGATAGATAGATAGATGGGGTGTCTGGGGATAGACAGACAGAGCCGAGGGGGTGTCTGGGGTTAACTAGGTCCGTAGCTTGCCAATCCCCAGGCTCTTCACCCCAGCGAGGGAAGGAGGCCACAGGGCAATGCCCAGAGGAAGGCGAGCAGGCCCAGCTACGCAGCCCCCCCATCCCCTCCCTCCCACGCTGCCAACATGTCAGCAGGGAATGAATGCAGCAGAAACAGATGGTACTTTTGTGACCCCTGCAGGGGATAATGGTGCCGTGGCTGGGAGTGAAGGGGGAGGGGGTGGGGGCGGGGGGCCAGGATTAATAGACTATGCAGGAATGTCCAAACCACACTTTTAATGAACTCAGATCAAGATTTAATGAAGCACGACGTGGCAGTACAATCGGAGTCCCCGACCCTGCGGAGGGGGGCAGAGGTCGTCATGGTGAGAGTGGGCCCCCCGCCCGCCTTGCCTCGCCTCGCCTCACAGGGACAA
This sequence comes from Aldabrachelys gigantea, assembly GCA_026122505.1. Classification (NCBI taxonomy): domain Eukaryota; kingdom Metazoa; phylum Chordata; order Testudines; family Testudinidae; genus Aldabrachelys; species Aldabrachelys gigantea. Next base: position 66,784,422 of record CM047489.1, read on the forward strand.
AACTGGGAGGAGGGGCTTGCACTTGGTTATATAGTAAACCAACTGCCAGGATAGCTAGCTAGCTAGCTAGAGAGGGTGTCTGGAGATAGATAGATAGATGTGCCTGGCGATGATAGCTAGCTAGTTGGGTGAGGGGGAGTTCACCCGTGCCCCTCCCAGACGCAGATATCCAGGTGGGCAGGAGCAGCCCTGGGGGCTCTGGAGCCCTGCAAAGTGCTCCTGAGAAGTTAAAGTCCCAGCAGTCCAGGCTAAGGGCCTAGGATTTGGGGCTGGTCTCAGCCTGCCCTCTTCTCCCTCCCCCTCCAACAGGAGAGGTGCTTTCTAATGGCAGAGGGAGCTCAGTGTCCTGCTCACAGCTGCTGTCCAGCCTCTGCCCAAGGCTGAAATTCCCCATCCTGCTCTGGGCAACTGTGTCAAATTCACAGATGGGGAAACTGAGGCACAGCTTTAGGCAGTGAGTTCTACAAGGTTACAGCTGAGAACAGACCCCAGGAGTCCTGGCTCCCAGCTCCTCTGCTCTAATTACTAGACTCCACTTCCCTCCCAGAGCTGTGGATAGAACTCGGGAGTCCTGATTCCCAGCCCTCCCTGCTATAACCCACTCGGCCACTGTCTGTGGCAGGTACATTGGCCTGTAACTGAAATGGGCAGCTCGTGAGGTAGCTCCTGGAGGAGGAATGGGGGGTTAGAGGACAGGGCCTGGCATGGAGAATGGAGGGGAAGCCTGATGCAAAGCCTAGCACCCTGGCCTCCTCCCCCCAACACCCAGGATGTGCCCCTCATCACTCTGCCTATGGGAGCTCAGAGCCTGGACCCCTGGGTTCTGCCCCTGCCCGCCCCCCCGGCTGTGGGAGGGGAATGGGGTCTAGTGGTTAGAGTATGAGGGGCTGGGAGCCAGGAGTCCTGAGTTCTGCCTTGGTTTTGGGAGGGTCATGGGGTCTGGTGGTTAGAGTAAGGGGGGGTTGACAGCTAGGACTCCTGGGAACTGTTCTCTGATCCCAAGTTTCCCCTGTGAGTTGAAGGAGGCTGTGGGGATCACATCAGCATCCATGTTGCCCTGCTGGGGGGCAACGGGTAGGACTCCCCACAGTCAGGGCAGGCTCAGTGCCCATTGTGGACACAAGGTCCATGATGGCCGCAGAGGCCTAGCCCCATCTGGAGGCCTCCGCGGCCCTTGGCGAGGGCAGATGACTACCAGCCCATCCCCACATGGGGAACAGATGGCCACCACACCGTCCATCACCGCCTGTCAGCCCCTGAATGGCAACAGGGCGCCACAGGCAGGGCAGGCCGAGGTGGGGGGGGGAGATGGGGAGCAGGGTACCCAGTGAGTCTGGGGGAGCAGACAGTCTTGGAGGTGCAAGATGGGGGAGCACAGTGGGAGCAGGTTATATGGAGATATATGGGGCTCTGTGTATTGGGGGGGAGTGGGAGCAGGGTAAATGGGGGATATAAAATGGTGTTATAAGGAAGTGGGAGAAAACTTGTTCACCTTACCCTCTAAGGATAGAACAAGAAGCAATGGGCTTAAACTGCAGCAAGGGAGGTTTAGGTTGGACATTAGGAAAAAGTTCCTAACTGTCAGGGTGGTTAAACACTGGAATAAACTGCCTACTGAGGTTGTGGAATCTCCATCTCTGGAGATATTTAAGAGTAGGTTAGATAAATGTCTATCAGGGATGGTCTAGATAGTATTTGGTTCTGCCATGAGGGCAGGGGACTGGACTCGAAGACCTCTCGAGGTCCCTTCCAGTCCTAGAGTCTATGAATAATGGGGCTGTGTATATTGAATTGTGGTACACTTGGGGCAAGGTATATGGAGATATAATGGGGCTGTGTGTATTGGGGACAGTGGGGGCAGGGTACATGGGGAATATAATGGGGCTGTGTATATTGGGGCGCACTGGGGGCAGGGTACATGGGGGATATAATGAGGTTGTTTATATTGGGGTACATTTGGGGCACGGTATATGGAGATATAATGGGGCTGTGTATATTGAGGGGCAGGGTACATGGGGGATATAATAAGGTTCTGTATATTGGGGTGCAGTGGGGGCAGGGCACAGTGGGGGAGGGTACATTGGGGATATAATGAGGCTGTGTATATTGGGGGACAGTGGGGGCAGGTACATGGGGATATAATGTGGCTGTCTATAGGGGGCAGAGTGGAGGGTAGAGGAGGGAAGAAGGATATACAGTGGTGCAGTGGGAGGCAGCGTATACAGGGGTGCACTCTGGGTCAAGGTTCCAGCTAGGGATCAATCTCCTATCAACCACAAGCTGTGACACCAGACCCCCATCCCCGATTGCATACGGATGCTCCCCTTGTTCCCTGCACTCCTTCCACTAAAGCCCCCTGGCACCGCCCCGAGGGTCTCCCATCCGACCCACAGCCAGGCACGCTGTCCCCAGGCGGCTCACAAAAGGTGCTTTAATTAGCCCCATCACCAGGCGCTGTTTATTTTCCACAGGCTGCGCTCCCCCTGGAGCTGGTGCCCGGGACACAGCCTCGGCTCCATGATTGGCATGATGCCAGCCTCCCGCCGGAGGTAATTACCCTCCGCGCTCTGCCCCGCTTTCTTCCATGATCTCACCCTACAGTCCCCCCAGGCCTGTGCTTGGAAAAAAGCTCCCAAGAGACATGATGCTGTGGCCTGTTAACTCCAATCTCCAGGCCACATCTGCAGGCTGACAGCCACCCCCCTGCCACTGAACACCCCCTGAATCCTCTGGGCGGCCCTGGTGCTGGGCAACTGAGGGTCAAAGGCAAGGGAAACCTTCTGGGGTGGGGAAGGAGCTTTCTCCTCTTAGTCCATTCAGCCCTTACCTTCCTGCTGAGGGGCCCAGTTTAGTACCAGCTGGGCCCTTGTCATGAATCAAACTGAGGTGTGAGAACTCACTGACCCATTACAGGGCCCCACAACAAACAGGAACCCTCCCAAGTGCTGGGAAGAACCATTGCCTAAGAGTCAAAACACATGAAGGCATAGATAGAACCCAGGAGTCCTGGCTCCCAGCCCCCCTGCTCTAATCCACCAGACCCCACTCCTCTCCCAGATCTAAGAAGAGAACCTAGGAGTCCTGGCTTCTAGCCCCCCTGCTCTAACCCACCAGACCCCTCTCCCAGAGCTAGGGAGAGAACCTTGGAGTCCTGGCTCCCAGCCCCCCACTCTGGGCAGGGGCTGGGGATTGGCGGGACTGCCAGGCAGCTGGGGGACGTGGAGCTGAGTGGGAGTGCAGGCACATGTTGCTGGGACTTGTGGGGGGGGGGGCGTCCCTTGGCCTTTTCACACTCCTCCCTTAGGGACTTTGTCCCCCTCTTCCATCGTCCGCCCTCAATAGGGTCGCAGCAGGCCCTGTTCCCACAAGGCCCCGTTACCCGGGTGACAGGCCCTGCTGAGCCTGGGAAGCCCGACAGCTTTTCCTGACGCCCACACCAATTGATGGACCACTCACCATTCAGATGCTGGGGAGGAGAGGGGCAGGTGTTGGGGGAGCAGTGCCCACCCCCGCCCCCGTACTGTGAGCCGATGACACCGGCAAAGGATTGGGACCCATGGTGGTCTCTTAGGAAGAGTTTGTGCCATCAGGACTCCTGGGCTCCACCCCCAGCTCGGGGAGTGTGGGGAGGGAGAGCTGGGAGCTGGGATTCCTGAGTTCTCTCCCTAACTCTGGGAGGGAAGTGGGGTGCAGTGGTTAGACTCAAGGATGTGGGAATTGTATATTGGAGTCCTGCCTCCCAGAGCTCTGGTGCGGCTGGGCCCTGCCCCCAGTCCCCGCCCCCACTCCATACAGATGCCAATTTTTTTTTTCTGTCTAATCCCCAAATCTTCAGAATATTCTTTCCAAATCCTCTTGGGACAGATTCCAACGGCGGCTCGCTGGGTGTCTCCAACCTACACTCCCACTCACAGCACTCTGCGACAGTCCTCTGGACACACCCAGAGCCTGACACAGTCCTGCTCACTGACCCCAGAAATACAGCAACACCAACTCACACGCTAGGGCATGGTACATGCAGAGCTGCACAAACATGCTGAAACATACATGAACACGCAGGTACACACACAACTATATGCACTACACAAACACGCTGAAACAGAGGTGGGGGCTTAAATCTGTCTAGCAAAGAAAACACAAACCAGCAGAAATCCCCTTAAATCTCCTCCCTCCACACCCACCCCAGCACAATCTGCTTCCCATTCACCCTCATTACCCAGGGACTGGGAGGGCAGGCATGTGCCCGCAGCATGGCCTAGCACAGAGAGCTGGGGGGCTGGGATCCAGGACTACTGGGCAGGGCCGCCCAGAGGATTGAGAGGGCCTGGAGTCTTCGGCGGTGGAGGACCTCTGCCATTGAATTGTCATTGAAGACCTGGCACTTCGGTGGCAGGTCCCGGGGCGGAAGGACCCCCTACTGTGGGTCTTCGGGGCACTTTGACGGTGGGTCCTGGAAGGACCCCCTGCCGCCGAATTGCCACCGAAGACCCAGAGTGAAGGACCCCACTTCAGGGGCCCTGAAAAACTCTCGTGAGGGCCCCTGCGGGGCCCAGGGCCTGGGGCAAATTGCCCCACTTACCCCCCCCCCCCGGCGGCCCTGCTCCTGGGTTCTATCCCCAGCTCTGGGAGGGGAGTAGGGGCTAGTGGGTTTGTTTCCCAGCTCTGGGAAGGGAGTGGGATTTAGTGATTAGAGTTGGGAGCCGGGACTCATGGGTCCTAATCCTGGCCCTGGGAAGGGAGTGGGAACTAGTGATTAAAGTGAGAGGGGACAGTCAGGAGTTCTGGGGTCTAGTGCCTCCATGAGGTCTCAGGTTCCCCCATTTCCCCTGTTGCACAAACTCCCAAGAGATCATTGGGAACAGATGGGGGGAGGGGTGGCATTCCCAGCCCCATGGCATTTCCATTCATGTGAGTGCAAGACTCCTCAGGGGGCAGAGTCATAGGCCCGGGATGCGCTCTGTCAGCTGGTGCTACCTGCCCAGGCAGAGAGAGGGAGCATGAGGGTAGGCAGCGGGGAAAGGCTAAGAAAGAACAGGGGCAACCAGAGAAAGAGGGTGGAACCAAGGAAGGGGAGCAGGCCAGGCTGGGGGCTGGGGAAGATGGAGCTGTTTGGGCCAGGAATTTGGGGGCTGGGGGCTGAGGATCTAGCCAAGCTGAGGGGGCAAAAGGCTGTGGCTGGCGAGGAGCTGGCAGGAAGCCGGGGGTTGCATCAGGTTGTTGTGCAGTGGCTGCCCCCTGGGATTCCCAGTTCCTATTCTTAGGCCTCCCTGCTGGGGGGCCGGGGAGTGGCAAGGAGAGCAATCAGCTCCAGTTGTGCTCACACAGCACCCAACACTGCACACAAAAACAGCGCGCACACCAACTGCAACACAGAAATGACACCCAGAATGTGCACACATACAGCATCTGCAACCCACATACAGACACACACACATCCTCCTATGCACAGCAACACCACTCCACAAAAACAACCCTCACTGCACACACACCAGGTCACACCCCTCCTGGGGTTGTGGAGGTGCATGTGTTGTGTGCCCACTTTCCCCTCTTGTGAGCTGGCTTGATTCATGCATGTAACATACCTACCTACACCCCCCCCGCCCCAACATCCCATAATGCCCTTCTCATGCTGCTGGGGGAGAAACCCTCTGTTTGGGCTGAGGGGCTCCCCCTTCCCCCACTCAGCAGCAGATGACCCAGGCTCTGTGTGTGTGATTTTTTTTTATTAATGAGAGCACTCTCTCCACCAATCAGTGCACACCCTGGGCGGGGCCTGTCGGCTGGTGGCCTCAATGAGTCGCTATCCCCAGAGCTGAAGGACTCTAGAGCATCATCATCAGCCTGGCTCTAAAGAGCGTGTTCTTGGGATCGACAGAGAACCCAGGAGTCCTGGCTCCCAGCTCCCCCAACTACTAGTTCCCCATTCTCTCCCAGAGCTCGGGATAGAACCCAGGAGTCCTGCCTCCCAGCTCCCCCAACCACTAGACCCTCATCCCCTCCCAGAGCTCGGGATAGAACCCAGGAGTCCTGCCTCCCAGCCCCCACACACTAACCACTAGACTTCCCTCCTCGAGTTGGAATAGAACCCAGGAGTCCTGACCACCACTCTCCCCCGCGGTGGGTGTAGAGAAATACAGAGCAGAGCTGCAGTGTGGATTTACCGATCCCCATCCCAGTGCAAGCAGCGGACCGGAACAGGAGCTGGATCCCTCAAGGGCTTCCCAAATCAGCACGGAGATGTCAGCCCTGCTCCCCTGCATCCTGGCCCTGAGCTGCCTCGCCCACATAGGTAGGAGCTGGGCGGATGGGACCTGGGCTTGTGGGGTGGGGATCAGTTGGTCCCCCCGTGCCATATCCTCCACTATCCCCAAAGTGGGCTGAGCAATGGCTGGTTTTGGAGGGGTCTTCTTAGCCTTCCTTCCCAGGACTCTGCACAGACACCACTGAACTCCTGGGTTCTTTCCTTAGGTCTGGGAGGGGAGTGGGGTCTGGGAGCTAGGACTCCTGGGTTCTCTCCCCAGCTCTGCTACTAGCATCCTGACCTTGAGCAAGCTCCTCTGGCCTTTGCCATTCAGGATGATGGTGCCAAGCTGTGTGGGGGTTTTTTTTTGGAGGGGGGGATATGTCTGTGTGTTTTGTGTGGGGGGAGTAAATGCAGTAAGCCCAGGGGTGGATAATTATCCTGCTCCCCAGTGCCTGTCCCGTCCCTTCAGGATCTTACTGGGAAGGGGCCCCAATGAGTGCCCACAGTGGGGTGCTGTGATACGGCCCCATGGGGGGAGAAGGGTAGCAGGCAGTGGGGAGCTATCCCCCAGCCTCTCCTGCACCCCATGGGGCATTCCGGGGAAAGAACAAATGAGTCCTGCAAGTCTGCTATTTCCGGGATCATCCCCTACAGACTTCCCAAGGAGGTGGTTGCTGGGTTCTGTCCCAGCTCTGGGCAGGGAATGGGGGCCAGTGGGTGCAGAGGAAGGGCTGGGAGCCAGGACTCCTGGGTTCCATTGCTAAATCTGCCTCAATTTCCCCTTCTGGAGGCCCAGAGCATGGTGGGCTATCGGATCCTAAGCAATGGCAGGGATACAGAGGGGGATGGGGGAGAGCAAAATCTCAGCTCCGTTTACCCCCTCCCCCCACCCTTTCCCAGTGTGTCTGTCAGATCCTCTCCTCCTGCGCTGACAGGGAAAGGAGCAGACCTGCCCTGGGGCAGGTGTGGAGGTGCCCAGGCACGGCTGGGTGCCAGTCACCCCCAGGGTATGTGTGTGTGTTGGGGGAGCAGGTTCTGGAGGTGTCAGGGGAGCCTAGCCCAGCTCACACTTACATGCCTGGTTGGGCTGCTGGGTCCTCCAGCTATGAATTCCCTTTACAGAAACATTAATGAATTCTGAGCGGTTCGGGGCAGAGTGTCAGGGGGAGGGGGGCTGGATGGAGCCGGGAGTGTCTTTGCTCTGGGGCATTGTTTTGCATTCAGTTGACTCAGAAGAGCTGGCAGGGGGCTGGGTGGGGACTAGGGGAGTGGGTTTGGGGTCTGACAGGGGAAGGATGGGAGCCCAGGTGCTTGTGGGGGAAATTGGGGGGTTATGGGGCTGGGGGGGCATCAGGGTCTGACAGGGGAGGGATGGGGCCCAGGGGCTTGTGTGGGAAATCGGGGGGTGGGGGAGTATGGGAATAGGAAGATCAGAGTCTGACAGGGGAGGGATGGGGGCCCAGCTACTTGTGGGGGCATTTCCAGGACTGCTGGGGATGGGTTGGGGGGATGGGTCAGGAGAGGGGACTGTAACTGTTCTGTACAACTCTCCATGGGCCCATCCAGCCCCATATCTCCCGTCACCCCAGATCAGACCCACGGACCCTGGTACCTGCCCCTCCTCCCTTGCCTGCTGCTCAGGATGTCAAACCCAGGGGCTCTGATGGTCTGGCCGTGCAAGTTCAGTAACTAACCTACACTCTAGTGATACTTTCTGTAAGGATCAGGACGCCTGGGTTCCATCCCCTGCTCTGAGAGAGATGTCGAGTTTAGTAGGTTGCAGCAGTGGGGCTGGGAGGCAGGGCTCCTGGGTTCTCTCCCCAGCTGAGGTGGGGGGGCTGGGAGGCAGGGCTCCTGGGTTCTCTCCCCAGCTCAGGGGGGAGGGGGCTGGGAGGCAGGACTCCTGGGTTCTCTTCCCAGATCTGGGAGGTGGCGGCTGGGAGGCAGGGCTCCTGGGTCTAGTCCCCAGCTCGGGGAGGGGAGGGGAGTGAGGTGGTTGGAAGCCAGGACTCCTGGGTTCTAATCCCTGGCTCCAGTGGGGGGTTGCCTTTCCTCTGGCATGGGGGAGGGGCTGGCTTTGCAGACACACACATAAAATTAACATCTGTTGGCTGTTTGGAAGTGACCTAATTTCTGGGGGCCAAGCTGGTGCCAGGTGGTGCTGGCAAACCTACCAGGGTGTGTTGTGCTCATTGCTGGGCATGTGCCTCACAACTCCTGCCATGGGGCGCCCGGCTGGGCATGAGGGGGATTTCTCATGCCAGTGGGGTGGCCCTGTGCAGCTGCAAGGCTCCCACCTCCCTGCAGTGAAAGGGGGCAGGGGCAGTGGGGAGGAGGGGAGAGAAGATGCCATCCATCCATCTGCATACACAGGGACACCCATCCATTTATCTATCCCCATATCCTGCCCTCTGCACCCCCCACTTTCTCTCTCTCTCCTGCTGCCCCCCCTTTATCCAGTGGGCTGTGGGGGCAATGTTGGGCTGTGTTCTGGGCAGTGGGGGCCAGGTTGGCAGAGGTGTGGGGGGTTCAGGCTGGGGGGGATCAGGCTGGAAGACATGGGGGAGGTGCAGGCCATGAGGGGCCAGGCCAATGAAGGGAGGGGGGCCAGCATAGGTGGAGGGGTGCTGGCCATGGGGTTAGGGGGTCACAGGCCATTGGGGGGCTAGGCTAGTGAAGGCACCAGGCCAGTGGAGGCAGGGGGGCCAGGCCAGCGTAGGTGGAGAAGTGCTGGGGGGGGTGTCACAAGCCGTGGGGGGAAAGGCTGGTGGAGGTGGAGGGTGCAGGCCATGGCGGGTGCAGGCTGTGGGGTGGGGGGGCAGGCCAGTGGAGAGGGGTTGTGGGCTGTGGGGCAGGAGGACCAGGCTGGGGGGGTGGGGGCAGTGGCCAGCCTTGCTCTGGGCTGCTGAGGCAGCAGGCATGGGGGTGGCTGGATGGAGGAGGGGGGATGGACGCTGAATGAGCCCCAGCACAAAGGCATCCATTGTGGGTCCTGGCAGCTACCGCTCTCACAAGCTGTCTGCCCCAGGGTGGGGCCCCCCATGTTCCTCTCCGCCCCACACCCTCCCACTGCCACTCACAGCACAACAACTCCGGCTTTGTGTGGGTCCTACATTAACCCCACAGCCTCCCGTGGGCTGGCCTGTCTGCCTGGCCCTCCACTGCACTCACATGCCTCATCCACCCCTCCCTGCCCCATGAGAGACAAGATACTGGCCCCAAGGCTAATGGGGCACTGAGTGGCTCAGGCGGGTGGGGAATGGGACAGCTTCCTGAGGCTGCCCCCTCTGCCAGTCTCTCTCATTATCCCCTTTATGTTGATGGGGGAAACTGAGGCACAGAGCAGCAACAGGACTTGTCCAAGATCACCTGGGCAGCAGTATAGGGGCAGAGCCAGGGAGAGAACCCAGGAGTCCTGGCACCCAGCCCCACAGCTCACATGGTGGAGTCTGTGTTTCCTGACTCGCTGTCCCATGCTCAAACCACTAAGCCAGCGTGCCTCCGGCTATTTCCATCCTCGGAAACTCAGCGCTTTCTGCTGGCCCTTTCCCCCATTCTGTCCCCCCTTCTATGCAGGGGGAGTTACTGGGGGCCTAGCCAGGCTGGGATCAGCAGGGCCCCATTTTCTGCACAAAGCTATTTGTTGGAACTGCGCGGCTTCCAGTGCCCCCTCCCCAGAGCCAGGCGCACAATGGGGCCAGATTTCACGCCTGTTAGGAGGCAGGAATCTGAGGCCTCTGTGCAGCTTCCAAGGGGATTTGCTGTTGAGCATGGAAATGCAGCTGAGTATCTCTGAGTGCAGGGGCTGGGAGAACTGACAAGTGGGGAAGGAGGGATGGCAAGAGAACCCAGGCATCTGACTCCCAGTCCTCCCCCTCTCCCAGCTCTAACCACTAGACATGCTCCCATCCCCAGGCCAGGATAGAACCCAGGTGTCCTGACTCCCAGCCCCCCCTCGCTGTAACCACTGGGAATCATTCCCCCTATTTCCAGCTGTGGGCCAAGAATGGGTTCTAGTGAGGACTCCTGGGTTCTATCCCTGCCTCTGGCAGGGAGTGGGGTCAATGGTTAGAGCAGGGGAGGCTGGGAGCAAGGACTCCTGGGTTCTTTCCCCACCTCTGGGAGAAGAGTGGGGTGCTGTAACAGGGGTCTTCCCCAGGGTGCCATGTATCTTCTCCCCCAGGCCAGGAGTGGGGGCATGGGACCAGCCCAGTGAGCTGAGCGCTGGTGACCAGGTGTGTCAGGATGTGAGTGTCAGCCCGGTGCACTGAAGCTGTTGCTGCAAGTCAGCGTCATGGGGTGCGAATGTTCTCAGGGAGCCTGGGGGTGAGTCCAGGTCAGCCTTGGACTGTGTGTGAGACCCTATGCCCCAGCGCCAGTGTGAGTCTGTGCATGGTTGTGTCCACGTGGGGGGAGGGGGGTGAGCCTGTTTGGGTGTGCGGGGGTGTCAGGAGGCGTGAATCTGGGTCAGGGTGTGCGTGATCCCTTGTGTACGTGTAAATCTGGCAATGTCACCGAGTGTGTCTCAGTCAGCGTGTGATGCGGAGCGGGTCAGAGTCAGTGTCACTGGCTACAGAGGAGAGAGGTGTGTTTGTGTATCAAGCCAAAGCTGGGTGTGTATCAGTGAGCAGTGTGTGTATGGGTATCAGAGCTCTGTGTGTGTTGTGCATCTCCATGTGTGTGTCACATCTGTGTGTGTGCGTACATAGCCTCCCCTGATGACCAGCATGCATCCAGCCCAGCCCCCCACCCGTTGGGCATTGCGAATGGGTGAGAATTTAGTGCCCATCTGTCCCTGCTCCGCGGCTGGTGTCCATCACCTGACACTGTGCATGGAAGGGGGGATCCCTCATGCACCTCCACACCCCACAGAAATCCCATTAACTTTCCTGTAATTTCAAAGCCAAAATCTAATTAGCGTGTGCATGTGGGGGGAGGATTCAGTATCAGTGAAGACAAAACCAGTCAAGGGGTGAAATTAACCAGGACATCCTCCTCCTTCCCAATTCTGCAGGGGGTTATGATCTGCTTCCCACCCATCGCTCTTCCCTGCCTGCCCCTGGAAACCCGCCGCATGCCTGGACGCCTAGGTTCTATCCCCAGCTCTGGGAAGGAGTGGGGTCTAGTGAGTTAGAGCAGGGGAGCTGGGTGCCAGGACTCCTGCGGTCTATCCCTTGCTCTGGAGAGCTGGCAGTCAGGATGGGGAGAGGGATAGCTCAGTGGATTGAGCATTGGCCTGCTAAACGCAGGGTTGTGAGCTCAATCCTTAAGGGGGCCATTTAGGGATCTGGGGCAAAAATCTGTCTGGGGATTGGTCCTGCTTTGAGCAGGGGGTTGGATTAGATACTTCCTAAGGTCCTTTCCAACCCTGACAGTCTGTGGGTTCTGGCCCAGGCAGTGGGGTGTAATGGGTTAGAGCTGGGACTCATGGATCCCCTGTGCTGCACAAAGCCTGGCATATGTGCTTCTCCCTCTGTTTTGTTCTGTCTCGCTCCCCTCCTGACTCTCCTCAGAGGATTATCCCCTTATTCAGATCCTGGTTTATTGGGTAAACTTGGAAACAATCGGGACAAAGGGCGGTGTTATTGGATTGGAATTAAGAAGGGTTTAGCCAGGAGATCAGAGCCGAGGAATCTCAGTGGCGCAGAAAGGAACTTTCACCCTTCAGCCTCTGGGCTCCTTCCCCGCAGAAATGGAGCAGTTCCTGCCCCAGGGGTGCTGAGGCTGGGACACAGAAGGCTGGCAGGGGTAGGGGTGTCTCGGGCAAGGCCTAGGGGGAATGGGGTAGTGAGGAGAGTCTGCAGGGCAATTGGGGGACAGAATTAGGTGGGGGGAGGGTGTATCTATCAGGGCTGTCCTTAGGCATTCACGGCTGCACAGGGTATCTGAGAATTTGGGGCACCACTGGGACAGCAGGGCAGGGCAGGTTGGCTCCCACGCACCCAGCTTGTGTTGCAGTCTTCTTAGGCAGGGGCCGTATTCACAGAGGCGAATGTGCTGGCACTACACATTCTGCCCAAGGGAGAGGGTACAGGGCGGGGAACTGTGACTCTGCTTTGCTACCTTGTCCCTTCCCCCTGGGGCTTTGAGCCTGGGCTGCCGCAGCATCTGCTGTGTAGGAAGCTCAGTGTGTCAGCAATGGGGGGGTGGTTCTTCTGGGGGGTCCATAGGTGGGGGTGGTGGCTGTGCCCCAAGTCAGGCATGGGGCACCAGTTAAATAATACTGCATAGGGCCCCATAAATCCTAAGGACTGTCCTGGTATCTATAGTGGGATGGGATGGACAGTTGAGGGCTGTTGGGCGAGTGGGTATCGGTGGGGTTAGGCTAGGGGACAGAGGTCCCCAGGGAAAGGCTGGGGGGACCCTGGGGGAGGGTGTGTCTGTGGGGGGTGGAGCTGGGTGGGGCAGGGGGAGGGAGGCACTTTGCCATCCAATCTGCCTCCACCTTTTGTGGGGGACTCTGACTCCTGTTCCCCAGCCCTAGCATCATTTGGGCCCTGGCACCTACGTTCCCCCTATGTCCCCTCCAGCCAGCCTGCCAGCCCCACAGAAAGGCTGGGCCAGCTCTGTGGGGATTTGCACCACAATGCCCTTACAACCCTACTTAAGGTTCCCAGGGTGGGGAGGTTGGCAGAGACCCCATAACCCCTTCCCTCCCCTATGGACTCCTTGGGGTGAGGGGCGGCAGTGCAGGTGGACCAGACCCACCCCAGCAAGCCAGGCCGCCATCCTGGGTCCAGATCACATCTGCGCCCCTAGAGGGGAAAGGTCCCAGGCTCCATTCTCTGCCCCGCTGGCAACTACAGCAGCTGCCCTTCCATGCACCCCTCTCTTCCTGCCCCTTCCATCTCCCTGTCCCAACCCTGCCTCACCCCTTTCAGGCCCCACAGAAAGGCCCCTCCAGCTGCACCAGGCCCTCATTCACTTGCAATATCAAATGGATTTACTGGGGGCCTCATCCCAGCTCAATCCTCCCCTGCTGCTTGGATCCCCCATCCCACACTCCCCATGCCCCCCTCCCCTGCCAGGGCTGCTCGGGGGGGGCAAGTGGGGCAATTTGCCCTGGGCCCCACAGGGGCACCCACGAGAGTTTTTTGGGGCCCCTGGAGAGGGGTCCTTTACTTGCTCCAGGGGCCCTGGAAAAAACTCTCATGCGCTGGGCTGTCATAGCTTCCTACTCAGATTTGAACCTTAGCATTCATAAACTGAGAAGCTAGCAAGAACCCTCTAAGCTTAATTACCAGCTTGGATCTGATAGCGCTGCCACCAGCCAAAAATTTCCAGTGTTTGGCTCACTCTGGTCTCTCCAAAACCTTCCCTGGGGGGACCCCAAGACTCAGGTGCCCTGAGTCTTACCACAAAGGGAAATAACTCCCCTCCCCTTGTCTTCTCTTTACTTCCTCCCCAGGCTTCCCCTCCGTGGGTTATCCTGGAAGATTACTGTACTTAAACTCCTTGAATTACAAAACAGAGAGGGCAATTTACCTTCCCCCCTCCTTCTTTTTCCCCCCTCCCAGTCTTTCCCTGAGAGAGACTGTAATCCTGGCACAGGGATTTCTATCCCCTAGAGCCTCACTTAGAAAAGAAAATCCAACAGGTTTTAAAAAGAAAAGCTTTATATAAAAAGAAAGAAGAGACATAAAAATGCTCTCTGTATCAAGATAACAATATACAGGATCAATTGCTTAAAGAAAAATATGAATAAACAGCCTTATTCAAAAAGAAATACAATTTAAACATACCAGCAACTACACACATGTAAATACAAAAAAAAAAAAACCAATAAAAGCCTATTGTTTTTCTACCTTTGTACTCACAACTTGGAAACTGAAGATTAGAAGCTTGAAGATAGAAAGACCCCTCTCATAGCTGAGAGACAGACAAAAGACACAGACCCAAACATTCCCTCCCTGAGCTTTTAAAAATCCGGTTTCCCGATTGGTCCTCTGGTCAGGTGTGTGGCTCCCTTTGTTAACCCTTTACAGGTAAAAGAAACATTAACCCTTAGATATCTGTTTATGACATGGGCCCCCGGAGCTTCTTCCGCTCCAGGGCAGAAGGACCCCCTGCCACCAAATTACTGCTGAAGCAGGACCCGCCGCCGAAGTGCTGGATCTTCTGTGGTAATTTGGCGGCGGGGGGCCCTGCCGCAGGTTTTCAGGGCACTTCAGCGGTGGGTCCCAGAGCGGAAGGACCCCCCACCACCGAATTACCGCTGAAGTGGGGGCCCCCCCACCGCCAAAGACCCCAGGCCCCCTGAATCCTCTGGGCGGCCCTATCCCCTGCTACCGGGATCCCCCATTCCCCCACCCTCCATCCTGTGCTCCCTATGCCCCCTTCCCCACTGCCTAGATTCCCCATCCTGCCCTCCCCTCACACCCCTTCCCTGCTGCCTGGATCCCCCATCCCCCTAGCCTGCACTCCCCACACCACCCCCTCCCCTGCTGCCAAGATTCCCCATCTCCCCCTCCAGTGCTCCCTTCCCCTGCTGCTGGGATCCCCCATCCCCACTGGCCTGGGCTCCCCATGCTGCTCCCTTTCCCCATCCAATCTCCCCCCACCTTGTGCACCTGTTGGGAGCCTTCCCTCATGAACTCCCCTCCCCAAGATGGGATTGAACCCAGGAGTCCTGGCTCCCAATTCCCCCTCCCATAATCCCCGGACCCCTGTCTGGTTAACACCTCCCCCTGCCCCCACCCGCCAGGCTGGGGGGCATATTTCTTTCAGCAGCCCATGGACCAGGTGATCGTGGCAGGGCAGTCGGTGACGCTGGCCTGCGTGGTTGTGGGCTACCAGGGCATGGTGCAGTGGACCAAGGATGGCCTGGCACTGGGTGGAGAGCGAGACCTGCCTGGTATGTATGCGGCTGCAGGGGGGGGTTAGCAGGGGGCGCTGTGCTGCGAGGGGTACTGGGGGTTCCTGGACGGGGCGCTGTGCTGCAGGGAGGGAGGGATCAGCGGACCCCACTGCCACTGTGCTGCAGGGGAGCAGACTGGGGGTGCCCAGGGGGCACTGTGCTGCGGGGAGCAGACTGGGATCCCCAGGGGGCACTGTGCTGCGGGGGGAGCAGACTGGGATCCCCAGGGGGCACTGTGCTGCGGGGAGCAGACTGGGGGACCCCAGGGGGCACAGTGCTGCGGGGGAGCAGACTGGGGTCCCCAGGGGACACTGTGCTGCGGAGAGCAGACTGGGGGTCCCCAGGGGGCACTGTAAGGGCAGCACAGTGAGGGCAGCACAACCTGTGGGGAGCAGACTGGGGGTCCCCAGGGGGCACTGTGCTGCAGAGAGCACACTGGGGGTCCCCAGGGAGCACTGTGCTGCGGGGAGCAGACTGGGATCCCCAGGGGGCACTGTGCTGCGGGGGAGCAGACTGGGATCCCTAGAGGACACTGTGCTGTGGGGAGCAGACTGGGGGTCCCCAGGGGGCACTGTGCTGTGGGGAGCAGACTGGGGGTCCCCAGGGAGCACTGCTCAGTGGGGGGGAGGGACCAGGAGACTCCATAGGGTGCCATGCTGTGGGGGGAGGACTGGGGGTCCCTGGGGAGCTGTGCTGTGAGGGGGAACCAGGGGTTCCTGGGGAGGTGCTGTGCTGCAGGGGGGGTACCCTGTGTCCCTGCGGGGTGCTGTGCTGTGAGGGGGACTGGGGATCCTTGGGGGCTCTGTGCTGCAGTGGGGTGAGGTGGGGGTCCCTGGGGGGTGCTGTGCCAGTCCCTGCAGTCTGTCCCTCTCTCCCACAGGCTGGTCCCGGTACTCCATTGTCGGGGATCCGGTGGCTGGGCAGCACAACCTGAGAATTGAGTCTGCTGAGCTTGGTGACGACGCCGTGTACGAGTGCCAGGCTACGCAGGCTGCACTGCGCTCCCAGCGTGCCCAGCTCACGGTGCTCTGTGAGTGTCCCCTCCCCCCCAACTGGGGAACCACCCTGGGGAAGCTCACAGCACTGGAGCCTCCTCTCCCCACAGCCGGGGCACCGCCCTGGGGACTCCCACCCCATCACTGATTCCCTCTCTCCCATCTGCCCCCTCAGTACCGCCCAATGACCCCGTGATCCAGAATGGCCCCATCGTCCGGGTCCAGGCCAGCGTGCCCTACAACCTGACTTGCCAGGTGTCTGGTGCCAAGCCTGCCCCTGAGATCAGCTGGTACCGCAATGGGCAGCTGCAAGACTCTGCCCTCTATGCCAAGGTGAGACACCAGGGTGCAGGGCTAGGGCATTAAAGGGGAGGCACAGGGGCAGGTTATTAAAGGGCAGCCTGAAGTGTGTGTGTGGGGGTGTTGGGAATTAAAGGGGCAGCCCAGGTGTGTGGTGGGACTCAGGCTATTAAAGGGGGCGGTTGGGTATTAAAGGGGAGCTGGGATATGGCATGAAAGGATGGCACAGTGTGGGGGTGGGAGATTCTCCCTCCCAGCCCCTGGCTCCCCTTGGGGGATGGGCCTAATGGGCCTCAGGCTGAGACCTGACCTCTGCTCCTGCCCCCCAGGCCCTGATGGAGGATGGGAAGCAGGCAACGGCTATCAGCACCCTGCTCCTCACACCCAGCACCCAGGACATGGGCAGCACCTACACCTGCCACGTCGCCAACCCGGCCGCACCTGCTGGCAAGCAGACCTCCATCACCCTTGATGTGCTGTGTGAGTCCTGACTTGGGGGTGCTGGTGCTGCGCTGTGGGGGGGCAAGGCTGGGTCTTGGCATGGGGCGCCATGCTGTGGGGGGAGGGGAGCTGGCAGGCACATCATGTTGTGGCAGCCCAGGCAAGGGACTCAACGGGGGCACTGTGCTGTGGGGAGCACGGGAGGGTCAGGTGGGGGGCACTGTGCTGCAGGGGGCACTGTGCTATGAGGGGCAGGGAGGGGACTCGGTGCCCGACCGGTGGTGCTGTGCTGCAGCGGGTGAGGGGTGTGCCTGGTGGGGTGCACTGTGTTGTGAGGGGCAGGGGGCTCAGTGGGGGGCAGGTGAGCCCCACCCCAGAGCTGGTCGCATGTCTCTGACCATCTTCCCCTTCCCCCCTCCAGACCCCCCCACCGTGATCCTCTCTGTCCAGCCACAGACTGTTGCAGAGGGGGGCAAGGTCAGCTTCCTCTGCACTGCCACTGCCAACCCCGAGGTGACCGGCTACCGGTAAGAGCCGCTGGTGGACCCCGGCGTCCGGGTACCCTGAGACACCCCACGAGCCCAGCCAGGGGAGAGGGCAGGGATGCACTGCCCTCTGGTGGCTGCAATGGGGACGTGCAGGCCCCCTCTCACCGGCTCTTGCTGCCTTACCTGCCGGGCGCAGGGGGAATCCACGCCCCCTGGTGGGAACAGGCGGTACTGCCCCCCAGCTGATGCCGCAGAGGCTCCCCCTAATTGTGCGTCTCCTCCCCGGCTGTGGGGCAGGTGGGCGAAGGGCGGCGTGGTCATCGCTGAGGCCAATGGGGACAGCTACGAGGCCAGGGTGGATCACTCCTTCTTCACCCAGCCTGTGTCCTGTGAGGTGGCCAACGTCGTGGGCAGCACCAATGTCAGCACCCTGGTGGATGTGCACTGTGAGTGGGGGTGGGTGCTGTGGGGGGTTTGCAGGGGATGGGTGCTGGCAGTGTGGGGAGCAGGGAAGAGGAGTGGGCTGGGAGGGTGAGGGATGGGTAGAGGGTAGCAGGGAAGGGCACAGTTAGGGAGCCAGGCTGTCGTTGCAGCAGGGGCTGGGCACTGAGCAGGGGAGGACAATTAAAGGTGGGCATGCACGGGGGAGGGGTACAGTATTGGCAGGGAACCATAGGGGGTGGGTTTGGCAGTGTTGAGAGGATGACCCTGCCCAGCCACCCCAAGCCCCACCCCTGCACTGACTGGATCCTCCCCCTGCAGTTGGGCCCCGCCTGGTCTCCCAGCCCAAGCCCCTCACCGTGGATGTCGGGGCCGATGCCTCTTTCACCTGCACCTGGGCTGGGAACCCGCCCCTCACCCTGGCCTGGACCAAGAAGGAAGCTGGCGTGGTGAGTGACCTGCCTGCTGTAGTCCTGGCTCCCAGCCCCACTGCTCTAACCAATAGACCCCACTCCTCTCCCAGAGCCAGGGATGGAACCCAGGAGTCCTGGCTCCCAGCCCCACTGCTCTAACCACTAGACCCCACTTCCCTTCCAGGGTCAGGGATTGATCCCAGGAGTCCTGGCTCCCAGCCCCACTGCTCTAACCACTAGACCCCAATCTCCTCCCACAGCTGGGGCTGGAACCCAGGCGTCCTGGCCCCCTACTCTAACCCCTGCCATGTGGCTGCAGGTGCTGAGCAATGGCAACACCCTGCACCTAAAGACTGTGACACAGGAGGATGCTGGCACCTATGTGTGCAAGGCTATCGTGCCACGCATCGGTGCGGCTGACAAGGAGGTGACGCTGGCGGTCAACGGTGAGGGCAGGGGTGGGACATTGCCTGGGGGCTGGGCATTGCCTGGGGCTGGGGCTTCCATGGGTGGAGCCTCAGGTGGCCCAGCCCCATGGGGGTTACTTCCTGTAGGGTGTGGGGATGGCATCCAGGGCCGGTGCAACTATTTAGGCGACTGGTGCTAGGATTTGGTAGGTGCCATTTTGTTTGGCAGCGACCGCGGTGGCCAGATCTTCAGCTGCCCCAGTCGCTGCCGGCATTTAGGCAGAGGGAGCTGGAGCAGGGGAGTGTGGAGAGGGCTGCCTGCAGCAAGTAAGGGGCGGAGGTGGCATGGAGGGGAACCGCCTGTCCCAGCTCACCCCTGCCCCAGCTCACCCCTGCCCCGCCTCCTCCCCAAGCACGCTGTGGCTGCTTCACTTCTCCCGCCTCCCAGGCTTGCGGCACCTATGCTGATTGGATAGGAGGCGAGCAGGGGTGAGCTGGTGCGGGGGGGGTGCCTCAGGGCGGAGGGTGGGGAGCTGCCCCGGGGGGGGGGAGCCTCAAGGCACAGCAGGGGAGCTGCTGGGGAGGGGGGCCCCTCTGAGTGGGGGCTCGGGGATGGGGGGAGGGCGCAAGGTGGAAGTTTTGCCTAGGGCGCGAAACATCCTTGCACCGGCCCTGAAAGCGTCTGAGGACAGGGGTGTCTCTGTGCTGGGGGAGGGGTATGAGTAGGTGCCGCCCCCCCGTTAATTCTGCCTTCCCCCATTGCAGGGCCCCCTATCATCACCACTGGGTCCAGCCAGCAGACGGTGCTGGGGGACAAGGCACGGCTGGAGTGTCTAGTGAGGAGCACCCCCCCTCCTGACCGCATTGTGAGTGCTGTCCTCTGACCCCCCCAGCCCACCAACCTGCCCCCCACTGCATTGAGTGCTGCCCCCTGCCCCCACCGATACCCCCAGCCCCACAACCTGCCCCGACCACATCGTGAGTGCTGCCCCCACCGATACCCCAACCCCACAACCTGCCCCGACCACATCGTGAGTGCTGCCCCCACCGATACCCCAGCCCCACAACCTGCCCCGACCACATCGTGAGTGCTGCCCCCACCGATACCCCAACCCCACAACCTGCCCCGACCACGTCGTGAGTGCTGCCCCCACCGATACCCCAACCCCACAACCTGCCCCGACCACGTCGTGAGTGCTGCCCCCTGCCCCCACCGATACCCCAACCCCACAACCTGCCCCGACCACGTCGTGAGTGCTGCCCCCACCGATACCCCAACCCCACAACCTGCCCCGACCACGTCGTGAGTGCTGCCCCCACCGATACCCCAGCCCCGCAACCTGCCCCGACCACGTCGTGAGTGCTGCCCCCACCGATACCCCAGCCCCGCAACCTGCCCCGACCACGTCGTGAGTGCTGCCCCCACCGATACCCCAGCCCCACAACCTGCCCCGACCACGTCGTGAGTGCTGCCCCCCTGCCCCCACCGATACCTCAGCCCCGCAACCTGCCCCGACCACGTCATGAGTGCTGCCCCCTGCCCCCACCGATACCCCAGCCCCACAACCTGCCCCGACCACAGCGTGAGTGCTTCCCTCACCGATACCCCAGCCCCGCAACCTGCCCCGACCACGTCGTGAGTGCTGCCCCCTGCCCCCACCGATACCCCAACCCCACAACCTGCCCCGACCACGTCGTGAGTGCTGCCCTCACCGATACCCCAGCCCCACAACCTGCCCCGACCACATCGTGAGTGCTGCCCCCTGCCCCCACCGATACCCCAGCCCCACAACCTGCCCCGACCACGTCGTGAGTGCTGCCCCCGCCCCCGCCCCCACCGATACCCCAACCCCACAACCTGCCCCGACCACGTCGTGAGTGCTGCCCCCTGCCCCCACCGATACCCCAACCCCACAACCTGCCCCGACCACGTCGTGAGTGCTGCCCTCACCGATACCCCAGCCCCACAACCTGCCCCGACCACGTCGTGAGTGCTGCCCCCTGCCCCCACCGATACCCCAACCCCACAACCTGGCCCGACCACGTTGTGAGTGCTGCCCCCTGCCCCCACCGATACCCTAGCCCCACAACCTGCCCCGACCACGTCGTGAGTGCTGCCCCCTGCCCCCACCGATACCCCAGCCCCACAAACTGCCCCGACCACAACGTGAGTGCTGCCCTCACCGATACCCCAGCCCCAAAACCTGCCCCGACCACATCGTGAGTGCTGCCCCCACTGATACCCCAGCCCCACAACCTGCCCTGACCGCATGGTGAGTGCTGCCCCCACTGATATCCCAGCCCCAAAACCTGCCCTGACCACATGGTGAGTGCTGCCCCCACCGATACCCCAGCTCCACAACCTGCCCTGACCACATCGTGAGTGCTACCCTCTGCCTGCCCCACAACTCACCCCCAGCTCTCCAGCCTGCCCTGAACACATTGTGAGTGCAGATGCCCCCCGGCCCTCCCATCTGCCCCGACTCTATTGTGAGAGCTGGCCCCTGACTGACCCCCTGAACTCCCCACCCTGCCCCCTGCTGCATCCTGAGTGCTGCTGTTCCCTGCCCACCCCCCAGCCTGCCCTCCTGCTGACAGGGCCCGTACCTTGCTCTCGCGGTAGGTGTGGGCATGGGGCGAGCGGGTGCTGGACAGCGGCTCAGAGCAGCGCTTCACGGTGGACACGGCGCTGACGGAGCAGGGGGTGCTCTCGGCCCTGCTCATCCAGCCCACGCACCTGGAGGACTTCGCCCAGCCCTACAACTGCACGGCCTGGAACCGTTTCGGGGCCCGCTCAGCAGCCGTCACACTGCGCCGGCAGGGTAAGCCCTGCCCCTGGCCCATAGCCCTGCCCACATCCACACTAGCCCTCCCCACAGCCCAACTGTCCCCACCCACATGCAACCCTGGAACAGCTGCACAGACTGGCACCACTTAGCCCCATGCTGACAGGATGGGTCCCATGGGTTCCAACCCCTGACCCAATTGCCCCACCCTCCCACACCAAACCGGCTACAGCTTACCCAGATGGCCCACTCCTGAGGTGGCTGTCACCAGATGAACCATGTTCCCCAGCTGCCCCACCCCAGAGGTGGCTGCATTTCAGTGCTGGGTGAGCCATCCCTGTGAGGTGTTATGTGCAACTTTTCTCCTGCTGTCCCCACTCCCCAGAGGTGGCTGCATCTCAGCACTGGGCAAGCTGTCCGTGTGCTTTAGCAGCAGGGACCCGCTCTCATCTGCTCTTTCCCCCACAGAGGTCCTGCCCATCATGATAATCGGGGCCTCGGCCGCGGCTGCCGTCACCCTGCTGCTGGTCTTGGTCGTTGGCGTGTCTGTCTGCTGCCTGCGCTGGTGCCACAGGAAAGGTGAGGTCACTGGCTAGCTCTACCCCTCCCCACTTACGGACGTGAGTCAGTGATGATCTGACAAAATATTAACAACCGGTTCCCTCCTCCTCACCCCACGAGGGGGTCATGCCCCCCACCCCCCCGGAACTCCTGTCCCATCCAACCCCCCACGTTCCTTGACAGCCCCGCTCCCAGGACCCCTGCCCCATCCACCCCCCTTCCCTGTCCCCTGACTGCCCCCTGCCGCCCCATCCAACCCCTCCTCTCATTCCTGATGGCCCCCCAGGACCCCTACCCCATCCCACCACCCCTTCTCTCTGTCCCGGCTGCCCCTGGAACCCCTGCCCCTGACTGCCCCCCCACCGCCCCATCCAACCCCTGCTCCTTCCTTACTGCCACCCCAGACGCTTGCCCCCGTTCAATCCCCCTGTTCCCTGCCCTTTGACCACCCCAACACTAATCCACCCCCCCAACTCCCCTGCCCTCTATCCAACACCCCCTCCCTGCTCCCTTACTGTGCTGTCTGGAGGTGGGAGCCAGGCTGGGGCCGCTCAGCCAGGGCCGGGGTTGGGACCGGAGCCGTTCGGCCATGGACGGGCTGGAGCCACGCTGCCCGGGGACAGGGTTGGGGTCGGGGCTGGGGGCCAGACCAGAGCCATGCGGCGCCTGGAGCCCTCCTCGCGTCCCCTGCCCCAGCTCACCTGCGGGAAGCCGCTGCTTCCTTCTCAAACCTCCCAGGCTTCCCGCTGATTCGTGGGAAGCCGGGGAGAGGGAGGAGAAGCTGGAGGAGGAGGCAGAGGTGGAGTGCAGTGACCTGGGGCTGGGGGAAGGGCAGGGAGCTGCTGGAGCTTTTGTTAAATTTAAAAGCCTTTTTCAAAGGCTGAGATGGGCCTTTCCCCCTTCACATGCAGACACACTCCTAACATGTGTTAATATGCTTGGGCTAATACGTGGATCCACACATGCCTCGACATGGTACCACACAGACCCACGCTTCTGTGCATAGGGGCACATGAGGACACACATGGACACGCCAGTTTAGATACAGGAACCCTCGCGGGTTGGTGTTAGAAGTCTCGTGGTGACATGGATAGGCTTGATGCTCCCGAGAACATGTCTGTACAGGCATGAAACATGTGTCCCATGTAAAGGTCACACAAACATACCCTCACATATGTAGGCAGCCCCTTTAACATGTGCCTAGGGCCTTGACACATTAACATGCGAGTCATTCCCATGTGTACCTGGAGCCATGATGTGTCTCAGACACGTCTGCACTGATGTGGTAACCCTGCTGCATGTCTCTTTTAACACGTGTGTGACTGGATCTGGACAGCTTGCTGGATAAGTGTAACCTCTCTCTCCAATGGCTGGTGCAGGATAACAGTTCTCTACTGCTACACACCGATGGAGTCACTCCTCCACTTCCAGTGGCAGTTGCTTCATCTCAGTGCTAGGCGAGCTGTTCCCATGCAGAAGTGACTCCATCTTAGCACCAGGGGAGTCATCCCCGTGCAGTGTTATGTACAGCTGTTACCTGCTGTCCCACCCCAGAGGTGGGATGGGGGACCACACCAATGGGGTGCACAGATTCTCCCCCCCCCCGAACCAGCGGTGGGTGGGGCCCATAGGGAAGCTGGGGACCCAGGGGAGGTTCACGCCCCTGTGTCTGTCTGTGTCCAGCAGCCAAACAAGGCACCAAGCTCTCCAAGACAGATGTCCTGGTGCAGATCACCGCGAGCGACAGCAGCCCCAGCCGGCCCAGCGATACAGAGGAAGATGTCAAGGAGCCCATGGTGAGCATGGCCTGGTGTCCTGTACTGAGCCCCCACAGCATAGTGCCCCCTACTGAGTCCCCTCAGTCTCCACGGCACTGTGGCCCCTACTGAGCCGCTGCAGCATGGTGCCTCCTACTGAG
Organism: Aldabrachelys gigantea; assembly: GCA_026122505.1. Lineage (NCBI taxonomy): Eukaryota > Metazoa > Chordata > Testudines > Testudinidae > Aldabrachelys > Aldabrachelys gigantea. Next base: position 66,808,273 of record CM047489.1, read on the forward strand.
CCTCCCAGCCCCGTGGCACTGTGCCCCCTACTGAGCCCCCCATTCTCAACAGCACTGTGCCTCCCTACTGAGCCCCCGCAGCGCTGTCCCCCCCTACTGAGCCCCCCATTCTCCACAGCACTGTGCCCCCTACTGAGCCCCCGCAGCACTGTGCCCCCTACTGAGCCCCCCCATTCTCCACAGCACTGTGCCCCCTACTGAGCCCCCCATTCTCCACAGCACTGTGCCCCCCTACTGAGCCCCCCCAGTCTCCACGGCACTGCGCCTCCTTCTGAGCTGCCGCAGCATGGTGCCTCCTACTGAGCCCCCCAGTCCCCACGGCACTGCGGCCCCTACTGAGCCACCACAGCATGGTGCCTCCTACTGAGCCGCCCGGTCTGCACAGCGCTGTGCCCCCCTACTGAGCCCCCCGGTCCCCCTGGTGCTGTGCCTCCTACTGAGTCACCCGGTCTCCACGGCATAGCGCCCCCTACTGAGCCCCCGGGTCTCCACGGCACTGGCCCCTACTGAGCCCCCTGGTCTCCACGGCACTGTGCCTCCTTCTGAGCCACCGCAGCATGGTGCCCCCTACTGAGCCCCCTGGTCTCCATATCACAGCGCCCCCTACCGAGCCCCTGTGCCCCCTACCGAGCCCAACGGTCCCCACAGCACTGCACCCACCTACTGTGCTTCTGCCCCATGGTACGGCCCCCTGACAAACCTCCTACAGCACAGCGCCCCCTACTGAGCCCCTCACCCTGCTCCCCACAGCCTGGCGCACCGCAATGCCACGCTGGGCTATGCATGCAGGTTCAGTAGGTACATGGGGGGGCGCAGGTGTGGAAGCCCCAGGATCTGGCTGCAGGGAGTGGGTGACAAAGCCAGACCTCCCTACCTCGAGACTCAGCCCCTCCCCCTTCTCTCCCCACCCCCACAGGCCACGAGCAGCGAGTCCCCAGCCACGTCGCACACGGAGCACAGCGAGATCCTGGAGGAGGAAGAGGGCAGGCAGGATATCAAGGTGGGAAGCCTCGTCTCTGACCCAGGCCCCACCCCATTTCCCCCAAGAGGCAATGCCATGGTATCTCCTCCCCCTCTCTTAAAGGCACAGTGGCCCCCCTGCACTTCTCTTGGCCCTGTCCTACCCCACATAGAGTGCCCTACTGGCGTGGGGCTGGGGGTCCCCCCAGGCTACAGGGGCTGGGAATTCACACCTCATTGGGATGCAGACAGCAGCATTCTCTTCCCAATAGCAAGGGGCACAGGCTTTCTGCAGACTCAGGCAGCATCGCTGTGTCAGTCGCACTTGGGGCAGTTCTCCCCACTCTGAGGGGCAGCCCCCAATCTCCCCTCCCACTTCTGGCTCATTGATGTCTCTCTTCTACCCCTCCCCAGGACCCCACCAACGGTTACTACAAGGTCCGTGCTCACGAGGAGCCCCACCTGTCTGGCAGTTTCTCAGAGTATGCCCCAGCCCCGCGCCCCCTCTGTGCCGGGTCCCATGCTGTCATGTTCCCTCCCTCAGGGCAGCCCTACAGCCACCGCTATACGCTGGGAGCACCCAGCTCCCGCATAGCCTACGAGCCCCACTACCCACAGGATGCAGTTTACGGAGGGGGCTACCTCACGGCCCCCTACACCCGGGCCTTCACCAGCTACGTTAAGCCCAGTGCCTATGAGAAAGCAGAGAACGGCTACGAACACTCGGACCAGGCCAGCAAGGTGTCGGGCGGCTCCCGCTTCTCCTACACCTCCCTCTCGCAACAGTCAGACTACGGGCGGCCCGCCCAGCAGCGCATGCAGACACATGTGTGACTCTTCCTCCCCAACACACATCAAGCCTTTGGGGGACAGACACCCAGGGTCGTCCCTGTTGTGGGAGGGGGTTGGTGTAGGTTCAGCTTAGCCAGCTGTCTCAAAATGGCCGACAGGCTAGCTGACTTGTGCTGCTGGAGGTGGAGAGGAGTGGCCATCGGCTGGGGGAAGGTGTTCAGAATGGCTGTCTCCCCAGTTGACTTTTTCCTCCTAGAGGCGGGGATGAGTGGCTATTGGCTGGGAGTAGGAATCAAGGGATGGATTCAAAATGGCTGACAAAGGGGGTTCAAAACAGCCCTGTTGACTTCCTCTGTTGGACCTGGGGATGGATTTGCACTGGATAGGGAAGAAGTCAAAGGTTAGATACACTAATGGCCATCAAAAGTGGGCTCAAAATGGCCGTTGAGTTGGGTTCAAGATGGCTGATGGCCCAGCTTACTTCTTCAGTTGAGCCTGGTGATGAATACAATTGGCTGTGGAAGAAGTCTGGCTTAGCCCTGGGACTTTGAGGTGGGTTCAGAATGGCTGATGGTCCCATTCACTTCCTGAAATCGGCCGGTTGGCTTAGCCCAGGGCTGCCAAGGTGGATAAAAAATGGCCACCAAGAGAGGCTCAAAATGGCCAACAGCCCAATCAGCTTCCTGCAGACACGAATGGAGGGAGGAGCCAGTGGATGTTGGATTTCCGAGTGGCTTCCTCCACTTCCGCTGGCACTGGATCAGCCAGGCCTGGACGCAAGAGGGCGACTGCAGGACCAAGATGGCAGCTGATGCTAGGGCCCACCTGCTGGCATTGCAGGCCCAGTAAAAATGGCAGCTCTCAACTTTCCTGTGCAGCCTGACCATGGGGCTCATGGGGGGCAGTGGACATATGCGACTCCCCCCAATGGCAGCACCCTCCCACACACCACCAATGGGGGGGCTGGGTCTGCTGCCTCTGCCCCACCCCTACCCCCTGCTGGGGTGGGACTGGTAGGGGCCCCACAGATCCGTGAGGCTCGAAGCTAACAGAGTTTCCTCCTCTCAGAGCGTGCAATCTCAGGCATGCCCCAGGGCAGTGGCCTGGTTAGCTTGGGTGGGGAGGGAATAGGACACAGGACTTCTCCCCTCCAAGGGGCACCAGCTGTAATTCCCCACTGCAAGACCACAGGGGCAAGATGTTGATGTTATAGCCAGGCCCTGGCCACAGGCTCTGGCAGTAACCGAGCTGGGCCAAATCCATTCAGCTGGGGGCTGGGTTTTTCCTACCATTAAAAACACACCGGTTCCCGGCCATCCCCAGGCACTGGGTTCCCCCACAGCGGGGAGGGGAGTTCTCAGGGTGAACCCCCCCACACCTGTCAATCTCCCATCGCAATGGCACAGACTTAAATAATTTATATTTAATAAAACACATGGAAAGAGTCAGTGAGACTTTTATTGGGGAACCAGCCTGACGGGACGGAGCCTGGCAAAGACTGCCTGGGTCTGCCCCCTGGATGCAAGCGACACCTGCTCCCTCCTGCCCCCCGAATCTGACCCATCCTGCCCCCCGAATCCAACCCATCCAGCCCGGTGTCCACCCGCTCCCTGCCCTCCAGATCCAACCCATCCACCCCAGTACCCGCCCTCTCCCTGCCCCCTAGAGCCAACCTATCCATTTTGGTACCACCTGCCCCCTGGAGCCATCCCATCCAGCCTGCAATCCATCTCCCTCCCTGCCCCCCCCGCCAGAGCTGACACATTCAGCCTTGTACCCACCCCCTCCCTGCCCTGCAAAGCCGACCCAACGAACCCGATACCTGCCCCCTCTCTGCCCCTGGAGCCAACACAGCCACCCCAGTACCTGCCACCTCCCTGCCTCCTAAGCTGACCCATCCAGTCTGGTACCACCTGATCCCCAGACCCAACCCATCCAGCCTGGTACCCCGCCCCCAGGAGCCAACATATCCAGCCCAGAAACCACCTCCTGGACCTGACCCATCCAACCTGGAATCTGCCCCTCCCTGCCCCCTGGAGCTGACCCATCCAGCCTGGTGCCTGCTTCCCTCTCTGCCCCATTCAGCCTGGTACCCGTCACTCCCTGCCCCCCAGAGCCGACTCATCCAGACAAATACCCACCCTGTTCCTGCCCCCCGGAGCTGACCCATCCAACCCAGTACCTGCCCCCCCAGAGGTGACCCGTACAGCATGGTACCTGCCCCCTCCCTGCCCACCGAACCCAAACCATCCAGCCTTGTACCCGCCCCTCAGATCTGAGCTGTCCAGTCTGGTGTCTGTCCCCTCCCTACTCCCCCAGATCTGACCAATCCAGCCCAGTAACTGCCCCCTCCCTATGCCCCAGAGCCACCCATCCTGCCTAGTACCCAGCCCCTCCTGGCTCCCTGAAGCCGACCCATCCAGCCTGGTACCAGCCCTTTCCACACTCCCCGGAGCCGACTGATCCAGCACAGAACCCAGCCCCTTCCACCCCCAAGAGCCTATCCATCAAGCCTGGTACCTGCCCACTTCATGGCCCCCAGATCCAACTCATCCAGCCCTGTCCCCACTCCCTCCCTGCCCCCTGGAGTCGACCCCTCCACCCCTGTACCCACCCTCTCCTTGCCCCCTGAAGCTGACACATCCAGCCTGGTATCTGCCCCCTCTCTACTCCCCAGAGCCGACCCATCCAGCCTGGTAACACCTGCCCCCCAGAGCCAACCTATCCAGCCTTGTACCACCCCTCCTGGTCCCTCAGAAGTGACCCATCCAGCTCGGTACCCGCCCTCTCACTGCCATCCCAGAGTCAACCCATTTAGTCCAGAACCTGCACACTCCCTGCCCCCTGGAACTGACCAATCCAGCCTGGTACCTGCCTCCTCCCTGCCTCCCCAGGGATGACCCACTTAGTCCAGTACCCACCCCCTCTCTACCTCCCCTGAGCCAATACATCCAGCCTGGAACCTGCCCCCTTCCCATCCCACAGACCAGACCCATCCAGCCTGGTATCCGCCCCTCCCAGCCCCCCTGAGAGCTGACCCATCCAGCTCGGAATCCGTCCCCTTCTTGCCCCCTGGAGCCAACCCATCCAGCCTGGTACCCACCCTCCTCCCTGTCCCCCCAGAGCCAACCCATACAGTCCAGAACTTGCTCCCTCCCTGACCCCTGGAGCTGACCTATCCAGCCCATTACCCACCCACTCCTTGCCCCCCCACAGCTGACCAATCCAACCCGGAACTCACCCCCTTCACACTCCCTATTCCTGACCCATCCAGGCTGGTACCAGCCCTGCCCAGCCCCGACCCTCCAGCACCATACTCGCCCCTTTCCCACCCCTTGGACCCGACTCATCAAGCCTGGTAACACCCACTCCCCGGATCCAACCCATCCACCCCGGTACCTGCCCCCTCCCTTCCCTTTGGAGCTGGCTCATACAGCCCAATACCTGCCCCCTCTCCACTCCCTGGAGCTTACCCTTGCAGCCTGGAACCTGCCCCCTTCCTGCCCCCTGAACCCAACCCATCCAGCTTCATACGTGCCCCCTGAGAGACAATGCATCCAGCTGGGAACCTATCCCCGCCTCTCCTTGGAACGGATCCATCTAGTCCGGAATCGCCCCCTCCCCACCTCCCACAGCTGACCCATCCAGCCCAGAACCTGCCCCCTTTGTGCCCCCTAGACCTGACCCATCCAGCCTAGTACCAGCCCCACCAGGCCCTATTCATCCAGCATGGTACCCGCCTCCTTCCCACCTCCTGGGCCAGACCCATTGAGCCTGGTAACAATCACCCCCAAGAGCTGACCCATCCAGCCCAGTATCCTGCCCCCTTACCAGCCCCTAGACCCAACCCATCCAGCCTGGTAACACCTGTCCCACCCCCGGAGCCAACCTTCCAGCCTAGTAACATCCCCCACCCAGGAGTCAACCCATCCAGCTCGGTACCACACCCTCCCTGCACCCAGACCTGACAAAACCAGTCCAGTACCCACCAGCTCCCTGCCCCTCGAGCCGACCCATCCAGCCTGGTATCCGCCTCCTCCCTGCCCCCCAGAGCTGAGCCATCTAGCCTGGTACCACCTTCTTACAAAGCGGCCTTTGGCGGGACACAACTGAGAGTATCAGTTCAGGACAAATTGCGCAGAGCAAGGCTGGATTTCCTTTACCACTAAGGCACAGCAAACCAGCCACACAGAGAGGACTTCAGTTTTGCCCCACTGGCTAACCAGAAGTCACACAAGCAATTCCCTCAGCCACTCCAGTTTCTCAGTATCACCGCCAGCGCCACTCATTGTGGGAATGAGTGGTTATGAAAACCAACACCCCAGTAAAAGAAAAGAGGTTCTCCTGATCCCAAAGGACCAAGCCCCAGACCCAGGTCAATATACCAGTCAAATCTTACCCACAAATCACGCTGTTGCCAATCCTTTAGAATCTAAAATCTAAAGGTTTATTCATAAAAAGAAAGAAATATACATGAGAGTGAAAATGGGTTAAATGGAATCAGTTACATACAGTAACGGCAAAGTTCTTGGTTCAGACTTGTAGCAGTGATGGAATAAACGGCTGGCTTAAGTCAAGTCTCTGGAGTACACCCGCAGCTTGGATGGGTCATTCAGTCCTTTGTTCAGAGCTTCAGTTTGTAGCAAAGTTCCTCCAGACGTAAGAAGCAGGATTGAAGACAAAATGAAGGGGATGCAGTTGCCTTTTATAGTCTCTTGCCAAGTGGCCTGTGCTTCCTGTTCAGCTTGGCTGAACAGTGAAATCCTTGCTGATCCAAAAGCAAAAAAGAAACTTACAAGAAGTGGAAGCTTGAACAAATGACTAGGGAGGAGTATAAAAATATTGCTCAGGCTGCAGGAGTGAAATCTGGAAGGCCAAATCACACTTGGAGTTGCAGTTAGCAAGCAATGTTAAGAGTAACAAGAAGGGTTTCTTCAGGTATGTTAGCAACAAGCAGAAGGCCAGGGAAAGTGTGGGCCCCTGACTGAATGAGGGAGGCAACCTGGTGACAGAGGCTGTGGAAAAAGCTAATGTACTCAGTGCTTTTTTCACCTCTGTTTTCACGAACAAGGTCAGCTCCCAGACTGCTGCACTGGGCAGCACAGCATGGGAAGAAGGTGACCAGCCCTCTGTGCAGAAAGACGTGGTTCAGGACTATTTAGAGAAGCTGGATGAGCACAAGTTCATGGGGTCGGATGTGCTGCATCCGAGGGTGCTAAAGGAGTTGGCAGATGTGATTGCAGAGTCATTGGCCATTATCTTTGAAAACTCATGGGGATCGGGGGAGGTCCGGGATGACTGGAAGAAGGCTAATGTAGAGCCCATCTTTAAAAAGGGAAGGAGGATCCAGGGAACTACAGCCCAGTCAGCCTCACCTCAGTCCCTGGAAATATCATGCAGCAGGTCCTCAAGGAATCAATTCTGAAGCACTTAGAGGAGAGGAAAGTGATCAGGAACAGTCAGCATGGATTCACCAAGGGCAAGTCATGCCTGACTAACCTAATTGCCTTCTATGAGGAGATAACTGGCTCTGTGGATGAGGGGAAAGCAGTGGATCTGTTATTCCTTGACTTTATGTGTATAACGCCACCCCCACCCCCCACCCCCCGGATCCAACCCATCCAGCCCAGAATCCACCCCCTTGGCCCGCCCCATCTAGCCTGGTAACACCTGCCCCCAGAGCCAACCCAGCCAGGTCAGTACCCGCCCCTCACAGCTGCCCCAGATCCGACATATCCACTGCTGTACCTGCCCCCTTCCCACCCTCTGGACCTGACCCATCCAGCCTGGTAACACACGCTCCCGGAGGCAACCCATCTTGATCGGTACCCACCCCTTCCTTGCCCTCCAGAGGAGACCCAGCAAGCCAGGACCAGCCCCTCCCTACCCCCCAGAACCGATCCATCCAGCCCAGTGCCCACCCCCCTCCCTGCCCACCGGATCTGGCCCATACAACCATTAACCTGCCCCCTTCCCACCCCCTGGACCCGACCCATCCAGCCTGATATCTGCCCCTTCCCTGCCCCCCAGATCTGACCTATCCAGCCCAGAACCCTCCCACTCCGGGCCACCCGAAGCCCAGAATTTGCCCATTCTGTGCCCCGGAGCCAATCCATCCAGCCCACTACATGCTTACTCCCCGCCCCCAGGACCAAACCCATCCAGCTTGGTACCCGCCAGCCCCTGCCCCCCCCTCGCCCCCGTGCTGACCCATCCAGCTTGAAACCATCCCACTTCCCACCCCTAGATCCAACACATCTAGAGTGGAACCCGCCCTCTCCCCACCTCCTGGACCTGACCCATCCATCCTGGTACTCACCCCACCCAACTCCCCAGAGCTGACCTATCCAGGCCAGTACCCACCCCCTGCCTGCTCCCCAGACTGACCGCTCCACCCTGATACACGCCCACTCCCTGCCCCCTGGATCTGACCCATTCAGCCCCAGGACCTGCCTCCTCCCTGACCCCGGGGGCCGATCCATCCAGCCCGGTACCCACTCTCATCCCTGCACCCCAGAGATGACCAATCCAGCACAGCACTGGCACTGTCCCTGCCCCTTAGATCCGACCCAGCAAGCCTGGTAACTGCCCCCTCCCTATCCCCCCAGTGCTGATCTCTCCAGAGCTGTCCCTGCCCCTCAGAGCCAACACACCTAGCATGGAACCCACCCCCTCAGCTCCCCCAGAGCTGACCCATCCAGCCCGGTACCCACTCTCATCCCTGCACCCCAGAGATGACCAATCCAGCACAGCACTGGCACTGTCCCTGCCCCTTAGATCCGACCCAGCAAGCCTGGTAACTGCCCCCTCCCTATCCCCCCAGTGCTGATCTCTCCAGAGCTGTCCCTGCCCCTCAGAGCCAACACACCTAGCATGGAACCCACCCCCTCAGCTCCCCCAGAGCTGACCCATCCAGCCCGGTACCCACACCCTCCCTGCCCCCAGGTCCGGACCCATCCAGTGCAGTACTGCGAACAAAATCTGTTCTACGCTGTGCTCCTGTCGACTAATAAGCCTTCTGTTTTGCAATGCTGGCTAAGAGTCAGGGCTGACTGCGACGTTGGGGAGCAGGGCCCTTCAAGAGCTCATGGTGAGAACAGGGGTGCTGACTGCTCCGAGGTCAGTCCCAGGAGGCGTCAAAGCCAAGGAGGCTTCCCCTAGCAGTGTGTGCCCTGAGGGGAGTCGCACTAAAGAGGGTCCTGCCTGGGTTTGATTCAGAGTGATTCCAGAGCACTGAGCCTGTGTAACCTCTATGACAGTGGGTATCGGGCTGGATGGGTCGGCTCCGGGGGGCAGGGAGGGGGCGGGTACTGGCCTGGCTGGGTCAGCTCTGGGGGGCGGGGAGGGGGCTTGTACCAGGCTGGATGGGTCGGCTCCAGGGGGTTGGTGAGCAGGTTCTGAGCTGGATGGGTCAGTTCTGGGTTGTAGGGAGGGGGCGGGTACTGGGTGGATGGGTCAGCCCTGGGGAGGGCAGGGAGGGGGCAGGTACCAGGCTGGATGGGTCAGGGGGGACAGGGAGGGGGCAGGTATTGGACTAAATTGGTCAAATCTGGGAGGGAAGGGAGTGGGGGTACTGGGCTGGATGGGTGCTATCCGAGGGACAGGGAAGGTCCAGGTAGTGGCTGGATGGGTCGGCTCTGGGGGAGCTGAGAGGGGCGGGTTTCAGGCTGGATGGGTCAGCTCCTGGGGGCAGCGACGGGGCGGGTACGAGGCTAGATGGGCTGGGTCCAGGGGCTGGGAGGGGGGTGGGTTCCATGCCAGATGTGTTGGATCTGGGGGGCGGGGAGGATGCGGGTACCAGGCTTTATGAGTCAGACGTGGGGAACAGGGAGGGGGCGGGTATTGGACTAAATTGGTTGACTCTGGGGGGACAGGGAGGGTGTGAGTACCAGGCTGGATGGGCTGGGTCCAGTCCAGGGACCGGGGAGAGGGCAGGTTCCATGCTAGATGTGTCAGCTCTGAGGATTGGGGGCGGGGGGGGTACTGGACTGTATGGGTCCGCTCCAGGGTGCAGAGAGGGGACAGGTATAGAGCTTGTTGTCTCTAGGGGGCAGGGATGGGGCAGGTACCAGTCTGCAGGTATCAGCCATGGGCGGGTAGGGAGGGGGCAGTTACTGGGCTTACTTGGTTGGATCTGGGGGGAAGGACAGTGACAGTGCCGTGCTGGATTGGTTGCCTCTGGGGGGCAGGGAGGGGGCAGGTACTGGGCTGGATGGATTGGCTACTGGGGGGCAGGGAGGAAGCAGGTGCCAGGGCTGGATGGGTCAGCTCTGGGGGGCAGGCAGGGGGTGGGTACTGGCCTGGATAGGTCAGCTCTGGGAGCTGGGTGGGGTGAGCAGGAGGAAGGGAGAGGGCGGGTTCCATGCTAGATGTGTTGGCTCTGGGGGACGGTACTGGGCTGGATGGATTAGCTCCAGGGGGCAGGAAGTTGGTTCCCAGCTGGATGGGTCAGCTCTGGGTGGGGAGTAGGGACTGGCGGGTACCAAGCTAGATGGGTTTGGTCCTCGGGGTGGGGAGAAGCGTGTAGTGGGCTGATGGATTGGCTCTGGGGTGCAGGGAGGCTGCAGGTATCAGGCTGGATGGGTCAGCTTTGGGCGGCCCAGAGTGGGTGGGTACCAGGCTGGATTGGTCAGCTCTGGAGGGCAGGGAAGGGGCAGGTTCTGGGTTGGATCGTTTGGCTCTGGTGTGTAGCGAGGGGTACCAGGCTGGTTGGGTTGGGTCCAGGGGGTGGGAAGAGGCCAGATTACTGGTTGTATGGGCCAGATATGGTGGGCAGGGAGGGGGTGGGTACTGGGCTGGACGGGTTGGCTCTGCGAGGTACAGAGGGGCTGGTACCAGCTGGATGTGTCTCCTCTAGGGGGCAGGGAGGGGGGCAGGTATTGACCTAGATGGGTCAACTCTGGGGGCAGGTGTTACCAGGCTAGATGGGTCTGGTCTAGGGGGCAGAAAGAGGGCAGGTTCTGGGCTGGATGGGTCAGCTCTGGGGAGCGAGTATCAGGTTGGATGGGTTGGCTCCAGGGGGGGCGGGTGTGTGACGTTATTCACATGATCTGTAACTGTATAGATCATTGTTGCAACTAAGGTTCTATAATTGCACCAAATCTTGTTTGAAGGAGGTCAAGTGAGGCGTCTATGAAAAGGTTATGATTTGCTGGGTATGATTATGCTATCTGTATGCATAGATCATTTTTGTTTTTAAAGTTATAAGTATTGGCTCTATACCTGTTTCAAATGTTGTCTCCTGGGGTAACGTCCACAAAATAATCAGCCAGATATGCCGTGTAAAATACCTGCAAAAATGTTATAATTTGCCAGATATTTATAATCTTGTTTATATGTTTGTATCGCCTTTGTATTATGAGTTGTACATATGTATGTATGTCTTTATTTCAAACTTGTGCTCTGCTTCTGGGTAACACCCCAGACAGTTTGGCATCAGCACTGCCTAGCCTGCTTGATGGCCCATTAAGGACCATCAGCTATACAGCTAATCCATTGAGAGAAGGCAGATATACCTTGTGACTCAGCAAGACAGGCAGGGACATGCCTATGGAGAGCGCTGTGCTGGGCAGCTTGTGTTTGAACAAAGGGTATGGTTACACTGGCACTTTACAGCGCTGCAACTTTCGCGCTCAGGGGTGTGAAGAAACACCCCCCTGAGCGCTGCAAGATACAGCGCTGTAAAGCCTCAGTGTAATCAGGGCGGCAGCACTGGGAACTGCATGCTACACCCATAGAGGATGTGGTTTACGTGCAGCGCTGGGAGAGCTCTCTCCTAGCGCTGCCGCTCCAACCACACTCACACTTCAAAGCGCTGCCACGGCAGTGCTTTGAAATTCCAAGTGGGCCATACCCAAAGGAATCATAGAATATCAGGGTTGGAAGGGACCTCAGGAGGTATCTAGTCCAACCCCCTGCTCAAAGCAAGACCAATCCCCAACTAAATCATCCCAGCCAGGGCTTTGTCAAGCCTGACCTTAAAAACCTCTAAGGAAGGAGATACCACCACCTCCCTAGGGAACCCATTCCAGTGCTTCACCACCCTCCTAGTCAAAATTTTTTTTGTAATATCCTAAGCCTCTGCTACTGCAACTTGAGACCGTTACTCCTTGTTCTGTCATCTGTCACCACTGAGAACAGTCTAGATCCATCCTCTTTGGAATCTCTTTCAGGTAGTTGAAAGCAGCTATCAAATCCCCCCTCATTCTTCTCTTCTGCACACTAAACAATCCCAGTTCCCTCAGTCTCTCCTCATAAATCATGTGCTCCAGCCCCTTAATCATTTTTGTTGCCCTCTGCCGGACTCTTTCCAATTTTGCCACATCCTTCTTGTAGTTTGGGGCCCAAAACTGAACACAGTACTCCAGATGAGGCCTCACCAATGTTGGATAGAGGGGAATGATCACATCCCTTGATCTCCTGGCAATGCCCCTACTTATACAGCCTAAAATGCTGTTAGCCTTCTTGGCAACAAGGGCATACTGTTGACTCATATCCAGCTTCTCATCCACTGTAACCCCTAGGTCCTTTTCTGCAGAACTGCTGCCTAGCCACTCAGTCCCTATTCTGTAGCAGTGCATGGGATTCTTCCATCCTAAGTGCAGGACTCTGCATCTGTCCTTGTTGAACCTCATCAGGTTTTTTTTGGTCCAATCGTCCAATTTGTCTAGGTCCCTCTGTATCCTATCCCTACCCTCCAGCGTATCTACCACTCCTCCCAGTTTAGTGTCACTGCAAACTTGCTGAGGGTGCAGCCCATGCCATCCTCCAGATCATTAATGAAGATATTGAACAAAACCGGCCCCAGGACTGACTCTTGGGGCACTCTGCTTGATACTGGCTGCAAATTAGACACGGAACCATTGATCGCTATCCGTTGAGCCTGATGATCTAGCCAGCTTTCTACCCACCTTATAGTCCATTCATCCAGCCCATACTTCTTTAACTTGCTGGCAAGAATTCTGTGGGAGACTGTATCAAAAGCTTTGCTAAAGTCAAGGAATAACACAACCACTGCTTTCCCCTCATCCACAGACCCAGTTATCTCCTCATAGAAGGCAATTAGGTTAGTCAGGCATGACTTGCCCTTGGTGAATCCATGCTGACTGTTCCTGATCACTTTCCTCTCCTCTAAGTGCTTCAGAATTGATTCCTTGAGGACCTGCTGCATGATATTTCCAGGGACTGAGATGAGGCTGACTGGGCTGTAGTTCCCTGGATCCTCCTTCCCTTTTTAAAGATGGGCTCTACATTAGCCTTCTTCCAGTCATCTCGGACCTCCCCCGATCCCCATGAGTTTTCAAAGATAATGGCCAATGACCCTGCAATCACATCTGCCAACTCCATTAGCACCCTCGGATGCAGCACATCCGACCCCATGAACTTGTGCTCGTCCAGCTTTTCTAAATAGTCCTGAACCACTTCTTTCTCCACAGAGGCCTGGTCACCTTCTTCCCATACTGTGCTACCCAGTGCAGCAGTCTGGGAGCTGACCTTGCTCGTGAAGACAAATGCAAAAAAAAGCACTGAGTACATTAGCTTTTTCCACATCCTCTATCACTAGGTTGCCTTCCTCATTCAGTCAGGGGCCCACACTTTCCCTGACCTTCTTCTTCTTGTTACCATATCTGAGGAAAACCTTCTTGTTACTCTTAACATTGCTTGCTAACTGCAACTCCAAGTGTGATTTGGCCTTCCTGATTTCACTCCTGCAGCCTGAGCAATATTTTTATACTCCTCCCTGGTCATTTGTCCAACCTTCCACTTCTTGTAAGTTTTTTTTGTGTGTTTAAGATCAGCAAGGATTTCACTGTTAAGCCAAGCTGGTCGCCTGCCATATTTACTATTCTTTCTACACATCGAGATGGTTTGTTCCTGCAACCTCAATAAGGATTCTTTAAAATACAACCAGCTCTCCTGGACTCCTTTCCCCCTCATGTTATTCTCCCAGGGGATCCTGCCCATCAGTTCCCTAAGGGAGTCCAAGTCTGCTTTCCTGAATCCAGGGTCCGTATTCTGCTGCTCTCCTTTCTTCCTTGTGTCAGGATCCTGAACTCAACCATCTCATGGTCACTGCCTCCCAGGTTCCCATCCACTTTTGCTTCTCCTATTAATTCTTCCCTATTTGTGAGCAGCAGGTCAAGAAGAGCTCTGCCCCTAGTTGGTTCCTCCAGCACTTGCACCAGGAAATTGTCCTCTACACTTTCCAAAAACTTCCTGGATTGTCTGTGCACTGCTGTATTGCTCTCCCAGCAGATATCAGGGTGATTAAAGTCTCCCATGAGAACCAGGGCCTGTGATCTAGTAACTTCTGTTAGTTGCCAGAAGAAAGCCTCGTCCACCTCATGCCCCTGGTCTGGTGATCTATAGCAGGCTCCCACCACGACATCACCCTTGTTGCTCAAACTTCTAAACTTAATCCAGAGACTCTCTGGTTTTTCTGCCGTTTCATACCGGAGCTCTGAGCAGTCATACTGCTCTCTAACATACAATGCACCTCCCCCACCTTTTCTGCCCTGCCTGTCCTTCCTGAACAGTTTATATCCATCCATGACAGTGCTCCAGCCATGTGAGTTATCCCACCAAGTCTCTGTTATTCCAATCACATCATAATTCCTTGACTGTGCTGGGACTTCCAGTTCTCCCTGCTTGTTTCCCAGCTTTCTTGCATTTGTGTATAGGCACTTAAGATAACTCGCTGATCATCTCCCTTTCTCAGTATGAGGCAGGAGTCCTCCCCTCTTGTGCTCTCCTGCTCATGCATTCTCCCAGTATCCCACTTCCCCATTTACCTCAGGGCTTTGGTGTCCTTCCCCCAGTGAACCTAGTTTAAAGCCCTCCTCACTATGTTAGCCAGCCTGCTTGTGAAGATGCTCTACCCTCTCTTTGTTGAGTGGAGCCCGTCTCTGCCTAGCACTCCCTCTTCTCGAAACACCTTCTCATGGTCAAAGAATCCAAAGCCTTCTGTCCGATACCACCTGCGTAGCCATTCATTGACTTCGGTGTACCCGCTTCCCTTTGTAATGGATGTTTAACAATGTGGTGGGAGAGAGTTTGTTGTTGCAGAGGACCAGGGGTGACCTCGCTCAGCAGTTGGGAACCCCCGGACAGTGGCCTGGAGCTGGGGAACCCTAACAACCAGTGACCTGGTGACTAAGAGGCCCACCCCAGCTTGGCAGTCAGCTGGTTCTAGCAAGTGGGAGGACAGTGGACTGAGGACAGAGGACCCCGGTGACCTGACCAACTAGTTCCAGCCAGAAGGGAACAAAGGACTGAAAAGAGAGTGACTCAGCGACTTGTTTACTTGGACAAAAGACAAAAGACAGGCGAGGAGCTGTTGCAGGAGGGGATATTGGATGCCCACCTGGAAAACGCAGGGTCTCTGGGCTGGAGAGAGGGAGCAGGCAGAGCCCGCCAGGATGCAGGAGACACTCAGATGTGCTGTGCTGAGGGAGGCCAGGCCTGAGAGTTTCCTGTGCTGGGTTCAGACACTCAATAAACCCTCCTGTTTTATGCTGGCTGAGAGTCATTCTGACCTAGAGAACAGGCTGGCATTATTCCCTCTGGGAGAGGAGGCTCTGGTGGGCCAGAGGCATGCTAAAGCTCAGAGAGGTGCGGTTCCTGGAGGCATAGGGGCTTAACCCCCAAAAGTGGATCCTTGAGAAGGGCTTTCACATTGAAGGGGGTTTCCCACAGGGACCGTACAGGGCCAGGAATAGGCATGACCTGTGAGTCCGTGACACCTGGGACCCATGGTCCCACCCACTCCCTGCCCCCTGGAGCCAACCCAGCCAGCCCCTTATCCCCCTCCTTTTTGCCTCCTGGATCAGACCCCCTGGGACCATCCAGAGCTGCATCCTCCATTAGGAGTTGTGTCACATGCATCACTCATGGGCTCTCCAGGCTGCAGTGTCCAGCCCCACATGTTCCAGACTCATTGGTCTGTAGAGATACGAGCTGCGTATTGGTCACTTGCTGTATGAGGTGCTGTGGGGAAGACTAGAAACTCCTTTGTTCTTGGCAAGCCTGAACCATCCCAGAGCCCTGGGACTCCTGTTGCTGGGGCTTTAAGGAAAACAATAACTGTCATAAGACTGCTGACGAAATCCTGAGAGTTGGGAACCTGACGGATGCAGCTTCCTGCCCTCCGGCTTGCCCAAGGCCTGGCCATGCTGGGTCCAGCCACCTAAAAAAACCCCCTGCCCTTCCCCCACCGGCTGGGAGCCCCGGCAGATGTTGGAGGGGCAAGGCCCCCTCTGCAGGTACACATCTCCCTCAGGGTCCCACAGGTGAACCTGGAGGGAGCACCCAGCGGGGAGCAGAGGGCTGGAGGGGTCAAGGTTTGGTCCCGGGGGCGGAGAAGCTGAGTGGCTTCCCTGGTAACAGTGCAAAACCCTAAGGGGGGCTGGCCCGTGGATGTCCCACCTCGGGCACTGGGCCTGTGGAGCCAAGACAAGGGTGTTAAGATGTTGATGCAGGCCTGTGGGGTCTGAATAACAGAAAGCTGGGGGCAGGGCGAGAGAGAAGGCTTAAAGAGGGGGTGGGGGGCAGGACTCCTGGCTTCTGTTCCTTCTAGAGCTGAATAGTACCCACAAGTGCTCAACCCCACTACCCTTCCAGAGCCAGGACTAGAACCCAGGAGTCCTTTCTCCCAGCCCCTGTGCTCTAACCACTAGACATCACTCCCCTCCCAGCTCCAGGGAGAGAACCCAGGAGCCCTGACAACACCAACACCCTACCACACTCTCAGCACCACACACTTCACAGGGATGGTGTAGTAGGAGGATTTTATGTTTGTATTTTGTATAATTTAGAATAAAGGATAAAGAATAACAATGTAGCATGTGTGAAATGTATTGGCGTATGATTTAACCATACCCTGCCAGCCACCCTTTTTGAACAGCAGAAAGGAATGGTCTAATGGGCCACTGGTAAAGATGCATCAGACAGAATCTGTGCATAAGCTGATTTCAAGGCAGTAACAGACCTTTTAGGGTCACTGCTTTGTTGTAGGTTTAGCATTTTAAAATAAGTACAAGAATGCCATCGTTGTTTTTCTTCTGCATTGCAACTTGATGTTCCTGTTTAAATGTTCTGTGTAAATCAATTCTGGTTTGTGTGTGAATGAGGAATGTGTGTGTTAGAAGATAAGTGTGAGGGCCGTCACTGAATCGAGGACCGAGGCAAGGGCGCCAGAAGATTGCAACACGCCCTGTTGAAATGTCAAAAGAGGGCAGATTTACGACTTTAAAGATGAGACAGGCACCTATCAAGGGGGACAAGATAGCTGTGATCATAACCAGCATGGGATAACTCCCTGAGAGACTTGCTGAAAGAACAAGATAAAGGATGAGAAGGACAATTTAAGAAAACAAGCTCTCGTCAAACAAGTTGATTACAGCATGATGGTACAGAACTCACTGGTCCCAGTGAAGGAGAACCACTGTATAAACAGGGGGCCTTGCCATGAAACTTTGGATTCATCCTGCCGAGACTTCCCTGGCGCATCGTGTCGCGACAAACAGAACCCGGCTCCTCCCTACCCATGATCAACCTAGCTGGCCACTAGATTGATCCGGACTCTGAACTGGTAACTATAACATCAGCTGGCAGGACAGTGTGTGTATGTGTGCGCGCACGCGCGCACACGTGATTGAATGGATATGCCAATTGTTGTATCTTCAATAAACGGGGCGTATTGCCTTTTCCCCTGAAAAAGATCCTGTGTGCTTCTTATAAGGATAACAATGGCTCACTTGGAGCTGGGATGCAGACACTTCTGGAGTGGGGCAGCTGGGGAATAGCCTCCCACACATTTAGGACAGGAGGTGGACCCTGTCCCCAAGTGGGTCACTTCAGGGATTCATCGACCCATCTCTGCTGCCAACCTCCTACCCCCACCCACAGGGGCCCTGCCGGACATTGCTCAGGACCATGCCAGCCTGCTGCAGACCCTGCACATTCAGGTGTCCAGCTCTCTGGTGGGTGAGAGGCCCGGGTGGGAGGGGGTGCGCTGGCATGGGGGGGGAATTGCCTAGATTCTGCCAGCTGGAGCTAGGGCATGGGGGTGCTGTGGGGGGTTAATCACTGCACCAGGAAGGGGTTTGGTGGAGAGGAGCACAGTGTTGGGGGTCCCAAAAAGGAGGGACATGGGGGAGGGGAGAGGGGTGCACGGGAAGGGCACTGAGAAAGAGGGAGTTCTGAGATTGTGAGGTGGGGGCGCCTCTCTGGGATGGGGGGCTCTTTGGGACTGAGGATCTGATTTTCCCAGCCTGTGCATGAGGGGAGGATGCATCAGGGATTGGGGATCCCCCAGCTGGACTTGCCCCCTTTCCTCTCCTCAGCTGCTGACCCCTGCACTGTGAAACCTGAGTGCTCCCGAAACGCAGGGACATGGGTATAATTCTACCCCAGTGTCCTGGGGACCCTTCCACGGGGCTGAACAGTAGGGGCAGAGACTTCTAGGGGGGTCTGAAACTGCAGGACCCCAGGCAGAAGGAAGCCCTTAGATACTGCTGCACAGTGACCCCCCAATGGCTCCTTCTGTTTTTGATTGGGGCAACCCCCCCAAAAGCTGGCTGCATTTCAGCGCCGGGCCAGCCATCCCCATGTGGTGTTATGTGTGGCTAGTTCCCAGCTGCTCCACCCCTGAAATGACTGCAACTCTGTGCCAGGTGGCTCCATTCCCCCATCCCTCCTTGCACTGCCTCCACCACCTGTGGGTGGCCCTGGGCCACATCCTCCACCCAGGACAGTGGGGCTGCATTTGTAGGGGTGTATAGTGCCCTGAGCCCCAGCCTCTGGCACTTCTTTGTCCAGTGAGGGGGCAGGGGAGGCTCAGAGGATACTGCTGGGGTGTGGGGGAGGCACCGTGGGAGGGCTCAGTGAGGGGCACCTTGGGGGGTGCACCATGGGGGGAGCTCGTTAGGGCCTCTGGGTATGTTTTAATAAGCTATAAAAGCAAACTCTGGATGCCTGGAATTTCAAGACTTTCTCCCTAAGTGCCCTGGTGTGAACTCAGGTGTCCTGCTTCCTCCCTAAAATTGCCCTTCGGGTCTCCTTCGCTTCCTGTCCCGAGCTTCCACAGCTCTGACCCGTCTGCACCGCCCCAGAGGTGGCTGCATCTCAGCACCAGGCAAGGGATCCCTGTATAACCACCCACCCCTCCCCAGCACCAGGTGAGCCATCCCCACAGCGTATTGCTCAGTAGCTGATCTAAGCCCCCCTCTGTTTCCCTGGGCACCATGGGCAGCAGCCAGCCTCCAGCCCCCTGGCCATCATCCTCTCTTGGAATGTAGCCCTGGTGGCTTTTGTCTTCGACCAGGGCTGCTGGTCCATTGGCTTCCAGGCTGGGTTCTGGCAGGAGCTCAAACCCCCACGTGAGGAATACTGGCTTCTAATGGGTTGGTGGGGTAGGGCCAGGTTGCCTTGTTAGGCGGTGCCCCTCTGCTGGGACTTGTAGTCAGGACACCTGGGGTCTATCTCCAGCTCTGGGATGGGAGGGGAGTCTCGTGGGTTACAGTGGGAATCCTGGCTTCTGTCCCTGGCTCTGGGAGGGAAGTGATGGTGTAGTGGGGTGGGGTGGGACTCAGGACTGCTGGGTTAGAGACTATCAGGCAATGGTGCCAATCATCTGCCAGGCCTTGCTCAGTGTCCTGGGAAGAGCACAGAGCCATACTGACCTGTGTGCGCTACAGGGTGTGTGGGCTGCTCTGTGCAGTCCCCACATTGCAGTGTCTGGGGCCTGTGTCCAGACTCCCTTGCTTGGTGGGGTGGGGGAACTGGCCCCATCTGGGTGTCCCTCCCTCCCTCAGGGCTGCATGGTCTCCCTCCACACACACCTTCCCGGACCAGGTCTGGCTTGGTCCCTGTGTCCCTGGCCTGGGGGAGGGGGGTTGGGCTGCACCACCCTGGGGAGGGGAGAAGAGGTCAGGGGTGTCTGTCCATCCTGCACCAGTGTGGGCCTGTCCCCCCGGCCCTGGGCTACCACATCCCCAGGAGTGGGGCTTATTCCCTCTGTCTGCCCTGCTCCCTGGCTGTGGGTCTGGTGGGGGGCAGCTCTGCTCCCTGGCTGTGGGTCTGGTGGGGGGGTTGTCTGTCCCTGCTCCCTGGCTGTGGGTTTGGCGGGGGGGGGGGGCGCGGGCGGGCAGCCCTGCTCCCTGGCTGTGGGTCTGGTGGGGGGGGCGGGGGTGTCTCTCCCTGCTTCCTGGCTGTCGGTCTGGCGGGGGTGGGGGTGTGGTGTCTCTCCCTGCTCCCTGGCTGGGGGTCTGGCGGGGGTGGGGTCTGTCCCTGCTCCCTGGCTGTGAGTCTGGGGGGGGGGGCGCGTCCCTTCTCCCTGGCTGTTGGGGGGTGGTGGTGTCTGTCCCTGCTCCCTGGCTGTGGGTCTGGCGGGGGCGGGGGGCTGCTCCCTGGCTGTGGGTCTGGCAGGGGGAGGGCGGCCCTGCTCCCTGGATGGCAGCGGGGGGTGTCTGTCCCGGCTCTCTGGCTGGGGGTCTGGCGTGGGGGAGGGCGGCCCTGCTCCCTGGTTGTGGGTCTGGCAGGGGGAGGGCAGCCCTGCTCCCTGGCTGTGGGTCTGGCAGGGGGAGGGCGGCCCTGCTCCCTGGCTGGCAGCGGGGGGTGTCTGTCCCGGCTCTCTGGCTGTGGGTCTGGCAGGGGGAGGGCGGCCCTGCTCCCTGGCTGTGGGTCTGGCGTGGGGGAGGGCGGCCCTGCTCCCTGGCTGTGGGTCTGGCGGGGGCGGGGGGCTGCTCCCTGGTTGTGGGTCTGGCAGGGGGAGGGCGGCCCTGCTCCCTGGCTGTGGGTCTGGCAGGGGGAGGGCGGCCCTGCTCCCTGGCTGGCAGCGGGGGGTGTCTGTCCCGGCTCCCTGGCTGTGGGTCTGGCGTGGGGGAGGGCGGCCCTGCTCCCTGGCTGGCATGGGGGAGGGGGGTGTCTGTCCCAGCCCCCTGGCTGGGAGCGTGAGTCTGTGTGTGTGTCTGTCGCGGGGGGCGGGTGTCCGGGCTGGGGCGGGGCCTGCCGGGGCTGCAGCTGGCGGCCCAGGCTCCTCCTGTCACAGCCCAGCCGGAACGGAGCCGCAGCGAGCGTGGGGAGAGCGCCGAGCCCGGCCCGGGAAGACGAGCTTGGGGCGGGGGGGGAAGCGAGCGCAACAGAGCCCGGGGACACCCAGTGCGGGGAGCTCACGTTCGGCTTGGAGCCCGCCGGGAGCCGCGGCCATGGCTCTGCCCGCGGGGCTCTGGGCAGCCTGGATCCAGCTGGCGCTGTGCGCTGGAGCCACCAGCCAGGTGAGGCTCCAGGGTTACGGGGCTTGGCGGGCAGGGCGGATGTATGGGGCTGTGGGATGCCTGATCGGGGGCGGTGAGGGGCGCATAGGCAGCTCCCTGTGGGGGGTTTGTTGGAGGGGGCGTTTTTCCTGGGTAGCCATGGGGGGCTTGGAGGCGGGCGGGGGCCAGATGGAGGCGGAGGGAGGCAAAGAGGGATGTAAATCACCCCACTTCCCTGTTCCCTCACCTAGGACAGGCCACGACGTAGGCTAAGCCCCCTCCCCCCGCCCCTGTGTGTAGTTGGGGGGTGGTTCTTAGCCAGAGCTCTCCAGATGTGACTGTTTGGGGGTGGGGGAAGTGAAGCATACAGGAACTTACCAAGGTCACCCCATGAGCAAGAGATAGAACCCAAGAGTCCTGGCTCCCAGCCCCCTGCTCTAACCTAACAGACCCCAGTCCCTTCCCTGAGCCAGGGGAGAACCTAGGAGTCCTGCCTCCCACCAGACCCTGCTCCTGCTCCACTCCCTGAGCCAGGAGAGAACCCAGGAGTCCCTGGCCCCTACTCTCAGGGGCTCTAATGCCCCATGCTATGTGGTAAGGGGTAGCAGCAGCGGTGGGCGATGCCCTAGACCTCAGACTCTGGGTCTCATGTGGGGGTATCCCTGCAGTGCCTCCTTTCCCCAGGCATTCCCCATGGCTCCATTCTGGGACCCTGTGGTTGTGTCTGGGAGCCCCATAGATTAGGATGGGCCGGGGCCTGGCCTGGAGCTGCCCTCTCGCCCCCCATGAGAGTTTCCTGGGGGGGTCACTGTGCCCCATGCCAATGGGGCAGCCTGGTGTTTGGGGGAAGGGAGCCTACTTCCTTGGATGGCATGATCACCACTGAGCTGTGCCTGCCCCCCCCGGCCTGTGGGGTCCCAGCCCTGCATATGAGAGCCCCCCTGGACATCAGCTAGTGCTGAGCTCCCCTCAGCAGCCACCAGTCTCTGGCAATGCCCCTGGCTGACCCCAAGCAGGCCTGGTTAGCATTCATGTCCCTAGTGCCACTGGCTGGCATGGCACATGGGCAGTGCCACAATGGCCATGCTTGTTCTGCTGCCCGTGGTAAGTGGGTCTCGTGCCTGCTGGGCTATGGAGCCATGGGGGGAACCTCCCCCCCATCATCCTGGACACCCAGTTCTATCCCATGCCAGCTACTCTGGGTCAAGCTGGACGGAAGGGAAGCAATGGGAGCAGTCGGGGCCTGAGAACCTAGATTTCCCACCCCCAATTGTCCCATCATGCAAGGCAGCGCCAAGGGACAGATCGGGGGTGGGGGCAATGCCCCATCAGCGCTGCAGGAGGGGAAGGATAGGGAACCCCCTGCTGGTGCAAGGTCCCTCTGTCTTGCTGTGTCCTGTCTCTGCGAGCTTTAACCCCCCAACCCCTGCCACCATGTTCAGTGCCCTACTGCTCTTGGGTTGATGGTTGGGGCCTGGTCTTTGGAGGGGTTGGTTCTGGTGCCCAGCCCCCTCCCCGCCAACCCCTAGACCCCCCCCTCCCCTCACAGAGCTGGAATCGAACCTAGGAGTCCTGACTCTTGGCTGTGGGCCCCTTGATACCAGAAAGCCAAACTGGATAGAAGTAAGGAGGGCTGGGTGGGGAGCCAGGACTCCTGGGTTCTTTTCCTGGCTCTGGGAGAGGAGTGGAGTCTAGAGGTTGGAGCAGGAGGGCTCCAGGACAGGACTCCGAGGTTCTATCCCAGCTCTGGTAGGGGAGTTGGGTAGAGTGCCATAACCTCTATTCTAGATGATGTGTGTGGGGAGGGGGTTCTCCTGTAGTTGGGGATGCTGCTCCCCCCATGAATCTGGGGAGATCCCTCCATCTGCCCTCGGTCCTATGTTGTTGCCAGTTACCAACCTCCCCCCCCCTCACCCCCAGCTTGCCATCTGGTGCCTTAATTTACTGATGGATGTAGCATGGATAATTCATGGGCTGGAAGGGGAGACACGGAGCAGGGATGGATGGGGGAGGGAGGGACAGAAAGTAGGGGGAAGGGTGGATGGGGTGGGAAGGGAATGGGCAGGGGGGACAGCTCGTAGTTTTCACCCTGGCAGCCTCCGTTCCTTCTGTTGTCCCCCTCCCCAACTGGTCCCCCTTCTGCCGCATTAGCTGCCATCCCATTAGCTGCCCTATGCAGCATCTAACCCCGTTCTCACCCTCCCCAAGACGCTGGGCTGGGGGGAGGCTGAAATCAGCCCAGGCTAAATCGTGGCAGCTGCTGAAAAGCTGGGAGTGAGCAGCTTAGCCAGGGAGAGCTGGGATAATCTGGGCTGAACCGGGGCCAGCCCCCTCTGGCATCCTCCACCAGCCCTGCCCCTCCCATGGCAGAGACAGCCCCCTGCCCAGCCAGTGACCCTCCCGACGCAGCCCCTGCCCCTCCACAGTTCTTGCCCCGCCATTGCCCCTCCACATCTCCCTACCCCTCCTCCTCAGTGCCCCTCCCCGACAGAGACACAGCCCCTGCCCCCATGTCCCTGCCCAGCCAGAGCCCCTCTCCAGGACACAGCTACACGCCCCCCACCTCAGTGCTCTTCCCTCAGTGCATGGACACAGACTCCTGCCCCGCATTCCTGCCCAGCCAGTTCCCCTTCTCCACAGAAGCACATCTCCCTGCCCCCCACTTCCCTCACGCATCTAAGGGCTCCCCATCTTCCATGCACCACACAGAGAGATGAGGGTCACCCTTCTGGGGAGGAGAAAGGAAGCACTCTGCACCCCTCCCTTGAAACCTGATTCTCCCCCAAGTGGGTACCCAAGTGGGGGCTGAGAAAGGAAGAGATCTCCTGACACACATGGGGGGATCTGTGGAGTTCCCCCAAAATCCTGGGGTCTCTGACCTTCACTGTGGCGTCTGAGCTCAGGGCAAGGGTGAGGCCCCTGGGATTATGGCCCAGTGCCACAAAACAGGGCAGAGAATCCTGACCCGCAGCCCCTGCTAGCCCAGCCTTGCCCCCCACTGCTCTGCCACTGCCCCTCCCTCCCGACCCATAGCCCTCTGGCTACCCTGGCAGGGTCGAGAATGAGCCCTTTGTTGTTGTTTTGGTTGGGCCGGGTGAGGCTTTGAAAGGCGGTTTGTTAAAGGGCCAAGGCTGGCACTGGGCCGGGCGGGGGGCAGGGATGGCACCTGGTTCCTCGGTCCCAGGGCTCCGTGGGGGAGGGGGGATGACCTTCATGCCCTGCTAGGAACCGTCCTCCCTGGGAAAGATGGGGGAGTGTTGGGGCAAATGGGGGGCAGAGATCCCATTTCCTCAGCAGTGATGAGAGGTAATGGTGGGGTATGGGGGAATGAGAGGGGGAGGGGCTGGGATGGGGGGAAGGGAGAGTAAGTGGAGGGGGGCTGGGATGGGGGAGGGTGATCCTGAAGGGGGTTATGTGTGGGGGAGGGAGCGGATGATAGGGGGAGGGTTATTTAAAATTCCTTCTGGGAGATGGTCTCCATGGCGACCAGGAAGATCGGGCAACTCCATGGGGAGCAATTACAGCAGCAACAACATCCCTGTGGTTGCTTGGGAGAGAGAGAGAGAGATGGATGGGGGGGGTGGGGGGATGAACGTGTCACTGAGCCACCCCTAGGGGTCCTCCAGCTCTGACAGAG
The DNA here is from genome assembly GCA_026122505.1 of Aldabrachelys gigantea. NCBI lineage: Eukaryota > Metazoa > Chordata > Testudines > Testudinidae > Aldabrachelys > Aldabrachelys gigantea. The sequence continues at coordinate 66,832,915 of CM047489.1, forward strand.
CTCCCAAACCTGACCCATAGCCCTCCAGCTGCTGACCTAGAGGGAAAAGCCTCTGTGTCCCATTCCCTGCCCCCTTGAGCCAGCCAGTCCCTGCCCTGTACAGATCGCAGCTGGTGCCCCCTCGAGGGGAAAGGCCCCATGCACACTGAAGGAGAGGTGGGGCGGGATCAGCTGGGAGCCCAATCTGACTCCAGGATCGGGCTCCCCCACCTGGCCACAGGGTGCTGGCACCTCCTGCTCTCATGCCAGCAAGACGGGCAGGGATGCATGTCTGGCGGGTGCCGTGGGGTTGAGTGCGGTAGGGGCAGGGCAGGCTGGGCACTTCTCTCTCCCCCCATGGCAGGCACTGGGTGTGGTGAGGGTGGAGCAGTCCAGGCACTAACCCCTCCCCCTGTGGCTGGCACTGGGCATGGCAGGAGTGGGCGGGCCAGGTGCTAACCCCTCCTTCCCCCATGGCAGGTGTGGGCATGGTGCGGGTGGGGCTGGCCAGGTGCTAACCCCTCCCCCTATGGCAGGGGCTGGGCATGGCAGGGGTGAGGCTGGATGGGCACTAACCCCTCACCCTGTGGCAGGTGCTGGGTGTGGCAAGTGCACCTGTGTCCGAGCCCCAGGTAGCTGTTTTCTGTGGGAAGCTGACCATGCATCGAAACCTGCAGACAGGCGGTTGGGACCCTGATGCTGCTGGCGCCCGCAGCTGCTTCCGCAACCGCCAGGAGATCCTCACCTACTGCCAGGAGGTACCTGCCCCACAGCTCCCCCTGCCCCACGGCTCCCCTACAACCCATGGTCTCCCCCGTACCCTCCGCACTTGCACCCTGCCAGGAGATCCTTGCCTACTGTCAGAACGTACTGACCCCCTCTCTCCCACACTCCCTGCCGCCTCCCTCCCCCATGCAGCCTCACACTGGCCCCCTCCCAATAGCTCCTTTTCCATGGTCTGTTCCCTGCCAGCGATGGGGTCTCCCCGTGCTGCGCTCTTCACACAACAGTGCAAAGGGCTGAAAGATATTTGGAGGTAAGGGGCTGATCTGTTCCCAGGGGAAACCCAGGAATGAGGAAAAAGGGGCAGAGACCCCTATTGAATCCCTGCTGCCCCATGGTTCTTCCCCATGGCCCCTGCTGTCTGCCTCCATCTTTGGGGGGAGGGGCAGGATTTTATGCCCCTATTGGCCCCATCGGTGATAACTGCCTGCCCCCCATCTGCCCCACAGGTGTACCCCGAGCTGCAGATCACCAATGCAGTGGAAGGCACCCAGCCAGTCACCATCAACAACTGGTGCAAGAAAGGACGTCCCCAGTGCAAGGGGCATCGGCACATCGTGGTGCCCTACAGGTGCCTGGGTGAGTGGGGTTGGGGGCAGGAAGCCTGGGTTCCATCCCTGATTCTGGGAGGGGACTGATGTCTAGTAGGTAGAGTTGGGGAGCTGAGAGCCAGGAATGCTGGGTTCTCTCCCCAGCTCTGGGAGGGGAGGAGGGTCTGGGGGTGCAAACAGGGTGTGTGAGGGCCATGCTGACCCTGTGTGTGTGTCATCCCCTCTCACCCCACCCCCACCCCCACCAGTGGGTGAGTTTGTCAGTGAAGCGCTTCTTGTGCCTGACACCTGCAAGTTCCTGCATCAGGAGAAGATGGATTCATGTGAGAGCTACGTCTACTGGCATGGCGTGGCCAAGGAGGTGAGTGTGGGCAGGGGTACCGGAGGACCCCAATGTCATCCCTGGGCTGCCAGTGCACCCCCTTGGGGAGACTGCCCCTTACAGGCACCAGCGTGTACCACTACCTTCTGGGAGAGTTGGGGTGGGGCTTCTTGGGAGATACCACTCTCATGTGGGGTAGGCGAGGCTTCAGGACAGACAATTGAGGGGAGAGGGGCTTGAGAGATACCACTGCCATCTGGGGAGGAAATTCTTGGGAGATACCATTGCCATTTGGGAGCAGGGAGTTTTGGGGAGATATCGGGGGTGGGGGGACAGTTTGTGGAAGATACCACTGCTATTAAGAGGGATATCATTGCCATCTGGGAAAGGTCTAGTGCAGGGGTTCTTAAAGTGGGGGTCGGGACCCCTCAGGGGGTCACAGGGTTATTACATGGGGGGTCATGAGCTGTCAGCCTCCACCCCAAATCCCGCTTTGCATCCAGCATTTATAATGGTATTAAATTAAAAACACCTTTTTATATATTTGTAAGGTGGGTCGCTTGCTATGTGAAAGGAGTCACCAGTACAAAGGTTTGAGAACCACTGGTCTAGTGGGATACCATGGCCATAAGGGAGGATTGGTGGGGGAGGGTAAGTCTGAGGACATACCATTGCCACAGGGGAGTAAACAGTTTTCAGGACATAACATTGTTGGGGGGAATTTTTTTTGGAAAATATTGTTGCTATTAAGGGGTGTTAGGGGATACCACTGCCATTGTGGGGGGAGCTCTCAGGTGATACCATTTCTATTGTTGTTGGGAGATACCACTGCCTTGGAGGTAGGCAAGGGGGGTGCTTGTTGATATACCAATGCTGGATTGTATAAGGGTGTCTGATGCTGCTTCCCCAGGCCTGCAGCAGTGAGGGGCTGGAGCTGCACAGCTATGGGATGCTGCTGCCCTGTGGGGCTGACCGCTTCCGGGGTGTGGAGTACGTGTGCTGCCCCTCACTCCCCCTCCCTGTCCGGCTGGAGGAACCCACCCCGGTCCCCCGCAACATGGCCCACCTGAAGGAAGAGCCCAAGAGCAGGTGAGGGGACATATAGGGCACTGCTGTGGGGGAGCTTGCACCCTGTCTCCTTTGCTCAGGGCACTGCTGCAAGGGAAGCTCACAGCCCCCCCAATCCTTAGTGACTCGGGGCACTGTTGCGAGGGAAGCTCACAGCACCTCCATTCCATGCAGCTCAGGGCACTGCTGTGAGGGAAGCTCACAGCCTATCCTTGATTCTTACCCTTCAACCCTGCTGTAGTGAGAGGCTCCCAACAGGCTGGGCCCCCATGGAAGAGGAGACACTGGAGGCAGATGGGGATGGGGAGGAGGATGTTGAGGAGGAGGAAGAGAACGAAGGCCCCAGGGACAGTGCAGACGACACTGACCCCTTTCCCGCCACCTGGGATGACTATTTTGTGGAGCCCGGTTACTACGACGACAGCGTCACCCAGACCACCATCACCACTACCACGCAGACCACCGAGGAGGAGGGCAAAGGTGAGACCCAGTCCCTGGGCAAGGGGCAGCTGCGTGGAGCAGAGGGGGTGGCTGTCCAGAATCCTCCAGGGCAGATGACTGCAGGGACAGAGCTGGAAGTTTCCCATATTTCCCAGGGGCAGGGCATTGCTGCGGTGGGAGGGCGGGGGGAGAGAGAGAGCTATCAGTTTCCCAGAATCCCCTGGGGCAGCGTGCTGCTGGGGGGCAGAGTTGGCAGTTTCCTATCTCCTGGGTCAGGTGCTGCTGGAGTGGGGGAGCTGGTGGTTTCCCAGAATCCCCTGGGGCAGGCGCTGCTGTAGGGGGAGCTGGCAGTTTCTGCTGTGCTGACCCTTTCAGGTGGGATGGGAGTTCCCAGGCGAAGGGGGATGGCACAGCCTGGCATGGAGCTGATGCACCTGCGGATTGGGGGGCGGGAGATGGGATGCTCAGCTGCCTAGGCTGTTTTCATCTCCTCCCTACATCACAATGTGGCTTCTGTTCTGCCTGGCACTGTGCCCAGCTGTGCCAGGCTCAGAGGCAGCTGCCGGAGACCCTTCACCCTGCCTGGGTTCAGGAGAAACTGCAGCCCAATATCCCAGTGCAGTGTTAGGGGGCGCTCAGCTGCAGGGGTGCGGGCTTAGTAGGGGGTGCCGTGCTGTGGGGAGTGGGGCAGGGGCTCAGCAGGGGGTGCCATGCTGCAGGGCAGGGCTCAGTGGAGGATGCTGTGCTGTAGAGAGTGGGGCGGGGTGGGGCTCAGCGGTGTGCACTCTGCTGTGGGGAGTGGGGCGGGGGTTTGGCGGGGTGCGCCGTGCTGTGGGGAGTGAGGGGGGACACCGTGCTGCGGGGGCAGCAGGGCTCGGTGGGGGCCACTGAGCTGTGGGGCATAGCCCGATGAGGACTCATCAGGGGCTACCAAGCTGACCGCCCCTCTCCCCCACAGCCAGCCCTACCCCGCACCCCACAGATGGCGTGGACATCTACTTCGAGATGCCAGGTGACGGGAGTGAACACGCCAACTTCCTGCGAGCCAAGATGGACCTGGAGGAGCGCAGGATGAAACAGATTAACAAGGTGCTTGTGGGGAGGGATTCAACCCCCTCACATCCACCACCCTGCCCCCCCTTGGTTTTCCCCGGCACGGTAGCCCACACATGGGCTCCACCCCACATCCTCCATGTCTGCAGGGGTCTCTCCGTGGCCAGTTCCACATGGCCAGGGCTGCCCTCGACTCACCTGTCAGAAAGTCCTGTCAGGTTCTGACCCCCCTTGCTGCTGCAGGAGCAGGCCAGCAACACGGGCCATGTCTGTATGTGGTCCGTGTTGGTGGCCTGTGCACCGGCGAGCATGGAGCCGGACTGTGGAGCTTGCAAGCCTGGGGGATGCAGGCTGATGACAGGCAGGGTGCTGGATGTAGGGCCAGGCTACCCATTCATCCCCGGTCCCCCCCAGGTGATGAAGGAGTGGGCCGAGGCGGACAACCAGGCCAAGGAGCTACCCAAGGCTGACCGGCAGGCACTGAACGAGGTGAGTCCCATGTCCGCTGGGAGAGCAGGGTGGGGCTGCCCCCACAGGTTCATGACCCTGCCCCCTCCCCACCCACTACCTCCTGACACCCAGGGCTGTCCCACAGCCATCTACGGTGGTACCAAGTCTGCCTGAGGGGTTGAGGGACCCCACTCGCTTGCCCCTGCCCCACTGACGCCCCTCACTTCTCCCCTATGGGTTCCTGGCCCTGCCCCCACTGACTAGCCCCGCCTTCTGTGACCTCTCTGGCCTCACCCATTTGAGTTCTTGAGGGACCCCACTCGCTTGCCTCCCTGCTCCACCCCACCCCCCGGAGGGTTCCCGTCCCACCTCCAATAACCTTCCCCCCTGGATTCTCAGCTCCGCCCCCTTGAGGGCTCCTGGCCTGGCCCCTGCTGACCCCCGGCCTCTCCCCACACAGCATTTCCAGTCAATCCTGCAGACACTGGAGGAGCAGGTGGCGGGTGAGCGGCAGCAGCTGGTGGAGACACACCTGGCCCGGGTGGTGGCCCTGCTCAATGACAATCGGCGCGTGGCACTGGAGAGCTACCTGAGCGCCGTGCAGAGCGACAGCCTGCAGGTGGGCGAGGCAGCCTTGATCCGAGGGCACTGGATCCTGGCGGGGGAGGGGGCAGGTCAGCCTAGAATGGGTTATAGAATGGGGTGCCAATTGGTTGGCTCAGATGCCATGTTTGCCCTGAATTGGCTGCCCCAGCTGGAGCAAGTGCTGCATAGGTTGGTGGGATGAGCCAGTCTAGAACAGATTCTAGAAGGGGTTCTAGGGTAGGAACACTGATTTGCCAGCTCTGACTCCTTCTCTCTCCTGTATTTGGCTGCCCCAGTTAGAGCAAGTGCTGTGTGGATTAGTGGGAGTGGGTCAGTCTAGAGCAGGTTCTGAAGTTGAGATTTCTATTAACTCTGCCTCTCCCCTGCAACTGGCTGCCCAGCCAGAGCAAGTGCTGAATGTATTGGCAGGGGTGGGCCAGTCTAGAATGTAGTGTAGAGTAGGGGTGCTGATTGGCCGGCTCTGACTCCACTTCTCCCCTGCGATTGGCTGCCCAGCCAGAGCGAGTGCTGCCGGCGCTGAGGCGGTACATTCGGGCGGAGCAGAAGGACCAGCGGCACACGCTGCGGCACTACCAGCATGTTCGTGCCGTCGACCCTGAGAAGGCCGAGCAGATGAAGTTCCAGGTGGGGACTGCCCCCATGCCCTCAACCATCCCCCAGCCCGGTGGTCAGGGGAGAGAAGCGCCTGCCCTAACAGCCCCCCGTCTGTCTGTCTCCTCCTCCATCTGTCCCCAGGTGTACACCCACCTGCATGTCATTGAGGAGCGCATGAACCAGAGCCTGGCCCTGCTGTACAAGAACCCTCAGCTCTCTGTGGGGTTGCAGGACCAGATACGTACGTATCCCAACGGCCCCTCCCCTGACAGGCCTTCACCTGGCTCTCTGCGGGGCTGTGGGACCAGATATGTATGTACCCCAATAGCCCCCTCCCCCGGCTCTCCATGGGGCTGCAGGATCTGATATGTACGTACCCCAATGTCCCCTCCCCCAACGGCCTCCTCCCCCGGCTCTCCGTGGGGCTGTGGGACCAGATACGTATGTACCCCCGATGGCCCCTCCCTGGGCGGCCTCCTCCCCTGGCTGTCCGCGGAGCTGTGGTACATACATATCTGGTCCCCCGACGGCCCCCTGCCCTGGCTCTCCATGGGGCTGCAGGATCTGGTATGTACGTACCCCAATGCCCCCTCCCCCGACAGCCTTCTCCCCCTGCTCACTGCAAGACCAGATATGTATGTGCCCCAATGGCCTCTCCCCCGACGGCCTCCTCCCCTGGCTCCCCATGGGGCCGTGGGACCAGATACGTATGTACCCCGATGGCCCCTTCCCCCAAGAGCCTCTTCCCCCCGGCTCTCCATGTGGCTGTGGGACCAGGTACATATGTACCCCCAATAGCCCCTCCCCTGGCTCGCTGCGGGACCAGATACATATGTATCCTGCAGCCCCTCCCCCAGCTCTCTGCAGGGCTGCAGGACCAATACATTCATACCCCGTTGGCCCCTCCCCTGGATCTCTGCGGGGCCAGATATACATGTACCCTGACGGCACCCCCTGGCTCTTCGCTGGGCTGCAGGACCAGATATGTATGTACCCCCGGCAGCCCCAACCCCCCCCGGCTCTCCACAGGGCTGCAGGACTAGATAGATATGTACCCCAGCAGCCCCTCCCCTGACAGGCTGTCACCTGACAGCCCCCTTGCCTGGCTCTCTGTGGGACCAGATACATCCATACCCCGATAGCCCCCCAATGGCCCTTCCCCCAACAGCCATAAGGGCTGCAGACCACATACATACCCCAACGGCCCCCTGATGGCCCAGGGCCCTGACATCCCTCCCTGACACCCCCCTGGCTTTCCTTGGGGCTGAGGGACGAAGATACATACAAACCCTGGTGGCCTGGCCCACCAACATCTGTCCTCCCGATGCCCCCGCTTCCCCAATGTACCCAGCTTCCCAAAGGTCTTTGTCCCTGGTGGCCACCTGACACCCCTCCCCCCAGTGTCCCAGCCCCTGATGGCCAGTGTCCCTGATGGCCCAACCCCACCAATGCCCCCTTCCCCTTACATTGCCTTCCCCCAGTGACCCCCCCCCCCCCAACATCCCCATCACCCACCCCTGGGTGGTGGGACCTGTGTGTACCTCCTGCCAACTCCACCCCCAATGCTCCCTCCCCACCCCTCCCCCATGACACCCACCCCACCAACTAGATGTGTGTGCTGCCCTTGCCCGGCTCTCAGAGGGGCTGTGGGAGCTGGCGTATACATACCCCACACCCACGGGCAGCGAATTGTATAGGCCCATGGTGCCCTTGTTCTACCAATATGAGAGCACAGGGGCCCAGCTCCACCAAAGTTTGAGGCCGGGTCTCTTTCCCCGGCCCCACCTGCCATCCCTAGGCAATTTAAAACGGCTTGGGGTCCCCGCCGCCACCACTGGCAGTGCAATGGGGCTAAGGCCACTCCACTTCCAGAAGCGGCTGGCACGTCCCTGTAGCCCCAGGGGGATGGGGGGGGCTCTCCGTGCTGCCCCGACCCCGAGCGCCAACTCTGCCAACAGTGGCCAATGGGAGCTGCAGGGGGTGGTGCTTACGGGCAGCGGCGTGTGGAGACCTTTCTGGCCCCCCACCTAGGAGCTGCTGCCAGAGGGGGGTGCAGGTCACTTTTGGGAGCCACCCGAGGTAAGTGCTGCACCCCTCACCCTCTCCCACACGCCAACCCCCTGTCCCAGCCCAGACTCTGCACCCGAACTCCCTCCCAGAGCCTGCCCTCTGCATCCCCTCATGCATCCCAACCCCCTGCCCCAGCCCAGACTCCGCCCCCAAACTCTCTCCCAGAGCCTGCACCCTCTCCTGCACCCCAACTGCCTGCCCCAGCCCAGAGCCTGCATCCAAACTCCCTCCCAGAGCCCACACCCACTCCTGCACCCCAGCCCAGAGCCCGCACTACCCAAACTTCCTCCCAGAGCCTGACCACTCCTACACCCAAGATTCTTCCTAGAGCTTTAGGCAGGGGTGCGTGTGTGTGTGTGTAGCGGGGGACTTGGACCCGTTCTGGGCACCACCAAAAATTATATAAACCTGTCCTCCCTGCCCACACCCATCTGGGATGGCTCCTACCCCTCACCCTGAAACCCTCGTGCTCAGCTCTGGGAGGGGAGTGGGGTCTATTGGGTTAGAGCAGGGAAGCTGGGAGCCAAGACTCCTTGGTTCTATCCCTGACTCTGGGAGGGGAGTGGGGTGAGACGGCTTCAGTCACAGAGACCCCCTCAGGACTGTTACCAGATGTACTTAAACTACTTCTGAGCCTGTTTTCCCTGCCAGTTTGGGACTCCAGAACCCTGCCATATTGAGCCAGACATGCTAGTCTGCTGCAACACAGACCCAGGTCTGGTCCATGCCCCTAAAGCTGCAGACTTTAACCAAAAACTGCTCAAGTCACCTATCTCCAGCACCAAGACACCTAGTTCCCAATGGGATCCAAACTTCAGATAAATCCATTTTACTCTGTACAAAGCTTATACAGGGTAAACTCATAAATTGTCTGCCCTCTATAATACTGATAGAGATGCACAGCTGTTTGCTCCCCCAGGTATTAATTGCTTACTCTGGGTTAATTAATAAACAAAAGTGATTTTATTAAGTATATAGAGTAGGATTTAAGTGATTTCAAGTAATAACAGACGGAACAAAGTAAGTTACCAAACAAAACACTCAAGTCTAAGCCTAATACATTTAAGAAACTGAATGTAGGTAAATCTCACCCTCAGAGATGTTCCAATAAGCTTTTCTCACAGACTAGACTTCTTTCTAGTCTGGGCCAATCCTTTCACCTAGTACAGTTCTTGTTAGTTGCAGCTCAGGTGATAACTAGGGGATTTCTCATGACTGGCTTTCCTTTGTTCTGTTCCACCCCCTTTTATATCTTTGGCACAAGACGGGAATCCTTTGTCTCTTGTCTCTTTCTGGGTTCCCACCCTTCCTTCTAAATGGAAAAGCACCAGGTTTAAGATGGATTCCAGTATCATGTGACATATTCACATGTCCTGTGAGACTTTATTACTCACTGGCTGGCACCTAGGAAGGCTTACAAGTAAACAGAGCTATTTACAGCCAATTATCCTAGTTAATGGGAGCCATCAAGATTCCAAGCCACCATTAATGGCCCACACTTTGCATAGTTACAATAGGACTTCAGAGTAATACTTCATATTTCTAGCTTTAGATACAAAAATGATGCATACATACAAATAGGATAAACACACTCAGTAGATTATAAGCTTTGTAATGATACCTTACAAGAGACCTTTTATATGAAGCATATTCCAGTTACGTTATATTCACACTCGTTAGCATATTTTCATAAAACATATGGAGTGCAATGTCCCATAGGGTTTAGTGATTAGAGGGGACTGGGGGAGGCTGGGAGCCAGGATTCCTGGGTTTTATTCCCAGCTCTGGGAGTGGAGTGGGGTCTAGTAGTTAGAGCAGGAGGCCAGGTTCCCAAGAGGTGGTAGGGATGCTTCTTGCTGGGGAAGGTCTCTCTGTGCTGTGACTCCGTATCCCCTGGTCTCTTTAGAGGAGCTGCTGCAAGCAGAGCGGGCAGGGACCAGCAGCCTGCTCACCACGTCCATCTCCGAGACACGCACCACCGAGGAGTTCCTGCCGCTGGACAGCAGTGAGGACCTAAGCCCCGAGGACCATCCTGACCACCTGGGGGCCGGGAACTTCTTTCAGGGGGAAGGTGAGGGGGTGGGGCCAGAACCTGGGGGTATGGATCCTATGGGGACGGGGGCAGGGCCAGAACCTGCAAGGGCAGAGCCAGAGCCTGTGGGGCAGGAACTGATGAGGAATCCACAACCTGCTGGGACTGGACTAGAACCTACAGGGCTGGGACTGTAGAGAAGGCAAAAGGGACAGGCTAGAAGCTTTGAGAGTGAAGGGTGAGGCCAGAACCCAAAGCATCAGGCCAAGGGCAGGGAAGGGGCTAAAACTGGTGGGAGAAGTGCTATGGGGCAGGGAGGGGGATTTGAAGGGGATACCCCCATGTTTCTATGCCAGGCTGTGGGGGCGGGGGGGGGACAGGGCAATTTGTTTTCCATGGGAGGAGTCAGCATGGGCCCCCAGCCCCTACCTCAACACGTCTGTTGTCTCTGCTCTGTGTCTCTTCCTGTTGCTCCCCCACCCCATGGGCTGTCTTCTTCCGCCACTCCTGCGGGGACCCCTCGTCAGACTCCCAGCCAGCCATGAAGAAAGGTGAGTGCCAGGGGTGGCCGACTGCTCCCCGTCCCCTCGCAGCAATCAGCCTGCTTGACTTTTACTCGCCGGGACTACTTTCCCCACTGCCTACGTGACTCTTTTCCCCACAGCCTCGGGGATGGCGGCGGAGTATGACTACCTCACCAGTGAGAAGATCCCATTGGGCGAGGATGAGCAGAGGGTGAGCAGATCTGGGGACTTGGGGGCCACCTCACATTAGTGAGTAGGGGTGGGAGGGGAATAGCTGCTCTGGGGTGCACAAGACCTTCCCCGGATGGAATGAGGGCACAGCTTGACATGACCCCCGCCTCAGCTGGGGATGTGGGTGCAATGCATGATGGGAGAACAGGTTGATGTGACTGCCCATGAATGGAATGAGGGTACAGTGGAAAACACGGTCTCCTCCAAGACTGTACAGGCAAGTCTTATGTTATGTGGGGGGTCCATTCCGAGGTTAGCGCGTAAAGCGAAAACCGCATATACTCAAAATTACATCCCCAAGCTCTTTAAATCCCAGCCTGCAGCTCCAGCACGTGGGCCGGGGCCAGCATTTAAAGGGCTCCTCCCGGCTCTCCGCCGGGGAGCCCTTTAAATCCCAGCCCGCAGTTCCAGCATCTGGGCCGGGGCCAGCATTTAAAGGGCTGCTCCGGGCTCCCCACCGGGGAGCCCTTTAAATGCCGGCCCTGGCCCGGCCACCGGAGCTGCAGGCAGGATTTAAAGGGCTCCACCGGGAGCCCGGAGGAGCCCTTTAAATCCTTCCCACAGCTCCTGCAGCTGGGGTGGGGCAGCATTTAAAGGGCTCCACCGGGCTTCCTGCCGCAGTGGGGAGCCCGCGGGAGCCCGGAGGAGCCCTTTAAATCCCAGCCCGCAGCTTTAGCAGCCAGGCTGGGGCTGGCATTTAAAGGGCCCGGAGCTCCACGGTGTCTGGAGCCTCAGACCCTTAAATTTGCCCCAGGGGCCACCAGCCAGCTCTGCAGCTAGGAGCACCCTGGATGATTTAAAGGCCCTGGGAATCCCAGCCACAGCTGGTGCCCCAGGACCTTTAAATCTTGAGGCCACGCCTCTTCTGCTTGAGGCCACACTCCCTCAGGACTCCAGCCGTTCAGCATAAAGCTGAAATCGCGCATGTTAAATGCGCATAAGTTGCAACAGACCTGTATGATGACAGTATGTAAGGGGAATGCAGCTAAGCACCATTTATCCACAATACTTTGCACCTGTTGCCATGGAGGGATAGGTGCCCCCTCTCAGCTCTAATGTGTCCCCCTCACCCTGCCCCCCAGGTAAACATCTCCATGGGGGACATCAAAGAAGTGGTGTACAAGTCCCCGGAGATTCAGCGTGATGAGCTGGTAAGCAATTGCAACATCCACAACAGCAGTGCTGCCTCCCCCACCCCGCCATTTACACCCTGCATCCGTGTCCCCCTGCAGCGCTACCTTCCCCCACCCCACTCTGCCATGTGTGTGTTACATCTGTCCCCCTGCAGCGCTGCCTCCCCCCTGTGTGTGCCCTGAATCTGTCCCCCGCGGCGCTGCCTCCCCCTGCCATGTGCACCCCGCATCTGTATCCCCCTGCAGTGCTGCCTCCCCTCTGCTGTGTGCCCTGCAACTGTGTCTCCCTGCAGTGCTGACTCCCACTGGCTCTGCTCTTTGGGACCTGCAACTGTGTCCCCCTGAAGCGCTTCCGCCCTCCAGCCCTGCTCCACCATGTGCATTTTGAAACTGTATCTCCCTGTAGTTCTGCCTTTGTATGGCCCTGCGATGTGCGCTCCGCATCGCAGTTCCCCTGTTGTTCTCCCTTAAGCCCCTCCACTCCTGCATGTTCACACAGCTAGGGGCACTCTACCACCATGTTCCCCTTTGCATTGGTGCCCCCACAACTGCGTGCACCTTTCAGCTTGCCCCCTCCCACTGCCATGATGGTGCCTCCTGCTCACTTGCCCCCTCCACCACTACTGGACGCAATCTCCGTCCAGTAGCACCTCCTCCCATACGCAGTGCTGAGTGCATCCCCCATCTGCAGTCCCAGTCCTTCTGCTGTGCACCCCCAGATGCTGCAACCTCGCCTTTGCCCCATTGTGAGCCATAGAAAGTCCCTGACAACCTGCACCCCACCCCTGGGGGATGGGGGGTAAAACTAACTTGAACCCTAAACTGGGGCTCTTCTCTCTAGGGCTGTGGGACCTGCCCCCTCCTTGCTAAGCCACCCAGCCTCTCCCAGTGAGTCTACTAAGAAGGGGGAAGGAGCACATGACACTGTCTGTCCCCCACAGGAGCCGGACACCCTGGTAGCCATTAACAGGGGTGCCCTGATTGGCCTGCTGGTGGTAGCAGTGGCGGTTGCTATGGTGATCATCATCAGTCTCCTGATGGTTCGCCGGAAGCCCTACGGGACCATCAGCCATGGCATTGTCGAGGTGACAACCCCTTCAACCCCTCACAGGGACTTCTGGCCTCATGGAACACTGGGTGGGGTGGCACAGCCAGGCAGAGCCAGAGATGGAGCCCAGGTGTCCTGGCTCCCAGCTGCCTGCCTTTCTCTGACCCACTGGACTCCACTTTCCTCCCAGAGCTCGGGACAGACCCAGGGGTCCTGGCTCCCAGCCCCCCTGTACTGCCTCCTAGCGATGGGGTTTGGGAAAAGGGGGCAGAGCCTCCGCGACAGCACCCCTAACCATAGGTGGCGACTGCATGGGTGCTCCGAGGCTGGTGAGCACCCCCGACAGCTCACCGGCCCCGCTCCAGCTCACCTCCACCTCTGTGAGTGCAGTGCTGCGTCCTGCTTCTCCCTCCCTCCCAGCGCTTGCTCCGCAAAACAGATGTTTTGTGGGGCAGGGAGGGATGGCGGAGGAGGGAGAATGAGGCGGGGCTGGGGTAGGGATTTGGGGAAGGGATCCAATAGGGCAGTGAGGGGGTGGCGTTGGGGTGGGGACTTTGGGGAAGAGGCGGGGCCAGGGGCGGGGAAAGGGTAGAGGCAGGGCAGGGCCAGTGCCAGGGGGAGGGGCACGAGCCCCCACTGGTGCTGGAGAAAGTTGGTGCCTATGTCTCTAATCCCTGTGTCTGTCTGTCCGTCCTTGGGGCAGGTGGACCCCATGGTGAGCCCTGAGGAGCGGCAGCTCAGCAAGATGCAGAACCACGGCTACGAGAACCCCACCTACAAATTCTTTGAGGAGATGCACTGAGAGGCCAACTGCACCATGGGTGGGAGGGGCAGTGGGGGGGACACAGAGTGAAGCATTCACAAACTACTACCCCTCCCCCAACGCTGGAAGAGGATTAAACCCGCTTCCCCCTCATGACTTCCTGTTCCATCTCCCTTTCACCCACCATCCCCCCCCAATGCTACCCAGCCCCCCCCAATGTGTCCCTCTCCAATGGTCCCCAGCCCCCACAACCCTGCCCCTAGTGCTCTCCCAGCCCCTTTCGCACCCTGGTTTCTGAACAGCCCACACTGCCCCTATGGAATCATGTCCTACAATGAGGGGGGCTTTGGATGTGCTGTAGTGGGGGTGGGGGGGGTCAATCCCATCAGCTGGGCTGTGGAGGATTCTGGGAGGTGTTTTGAATATGTGCACATGCACACAACACCGTAACTACACCCAGCAACCCACCAATGTGCACCCTCTTGTACGTCCAATGCTGTGACCTACGTCCACACAACGCAGACATGGCACCATAACCTACACCCACCCCTACACACAGCAACACTTGTGTTCAAAGCCGCGTGCTGTTAGGTGCACACTTGCACATGCCCCTCGCTAGCTGTACTTAGTATCGGGGCGTAGCCATGTTAGTCTGTATCAACAAAAACAATGAGCAGTCCAGTGGCACCTTAAAGACTAACAGATTTATTTGGGCATAAGCTTTCGTGAGTAAAAAACTATTTCTTCAGAGGCATGGAGTGAAATGCCTGTATCTGTAACTCTCACTCCATGCCTCTGAAGACGTGGCTTTTTTACCCATGAAAGCCTATGACCCACTAAATCTGTTAGTCTTTAAGCTGCCCCCCTGACTCCTTGTTGTTTTAGCTGTATTTAATTTATTTCAAAACTCAATTTGGGGAGGGGTGTTGGGGGGGAGTAGTGGGAGGGGGTAAATCCACTTCCTAGGACTGGAGGGCTTGGTGACTGGAGCAGGGAGGACTAAGTAGAATTGCCCTGGGTCTCTCCAGAGCCTACACTTGCCCCCTGCCCTGCCAGTCTGTATTAAAATGTGTGTCCAATTTAATGCCACACACAGAGGACTCCACAAACTCCCCACCCCAGTAGAATGGCTGAAATGGGATATACCATCTTAACTCTAGGGGGCCATTGGGGCTATACTATCTGCCCCCCTCAAATGAAGGGGGGCAGAGTTGGGATATATCATCATGCCTGCTGCGGGGGGGGGGTGAGGGAGGATACACCATCTTGTTCCTGGGTGTCGGGGCAGAGTTTATTTGGGACATACCACCTTACTCCCGGGGGGAAGATGGGGTGGGGGGTTAACAAAATAAAAAAGGAGGGTAATTTATTTCCTCTGTAAAGCTTCGTGCACGCTGGGTTTTTCCTTTGTTCTTTCTGTTTAGTGTTGGTCCTGCGATCGGGGAATTCGCTCTGGGGCGGGGTTTTATTGCGGAGAGGCGGGGCGAGACGTTTAGCTGGGAGGTGTCTGACAGGATGTACCACCTGCCGCATTTGCGGTATTCGGGATATACTATAGTGCCACCGGTACAGGGGTACAGATTGGTACAGTCGGGAGCTACCATTTTACATCCGCAGGAGCAATGTTTACTCCCCACCCAGAAGGGTGCCTTTGGGATATACCATCTTACCCCCTGGAGCGGGGGGTTGCCGTGGAGATTTACCATCTTCATCGCTGGGAGCGGGGAAATTGCAGTGATGCTAGTACCTCCCACCTGCACATCTTAGGTGGGGGGCCAAATCAAGAACTATGGCGACTTAGCCCTCTAACCACCAGTGACACCCCAGAGGAAGGGATCCCCTTGATAATTCCACCCCCCAATATAGGCCCCCCAGTTGTTGACGTGCCCCTATTTGCATGTCTGTGTTTAGAGAAGGGACGGATGACAGGACAGGAGGGGTGTTGATTGCCCCCCAAACACACCTACCCCCCAGGTGTCTGTCTTTCACCCCCCTGTGCTGTGCCCTGACTGCAGAGCACCAGGTGTTCTCTATTTCCCAGGCTGCTCGCTCTGCTTCACACTCTCCCAGGGGCTCACACAGTTGGAATGGCAAGATGGAGAACGTCACCCGCTGCTGGGGGGGGGGGTGTCCCCCCGGCCACCACCCCTACTAATAAAATATTGTCACTTCCTGAAACCCACCATGTGCCTGGACTTTTTGTGCTGCTTGAAGTAGGAGGAGGCTGGGCAAGCAGAGATGCTGCCACGTGGGGCGTTAAAACTAGAGGCCGCTGTGTTGTCGGGCAGGGTGGGGCTCCATAGGGAGCATCGTGCTGCAGGGAGTGAGGCCGGGGGGTCTCAGCATGGGGTGCTGTAGTGTAAGGAGCAGGGCCCAGTAGGGGACGCCATGCTGCAGGGAGCAAGATAGGGGGTGCTGTGGTGCAGGGAGGGGCGGGGGCTCAGCAGGGGGTGCCATGCTGCAAGGAGGGGAGCACGGCTCAGGATGGGTGCGGGGGGGGGGGGCTCAGCAAGGGGCGCCGTGCTGCAGGGTGCCTAGCTCGGCAGGGTGCACCGGGGGGGCTCAGTAGGCTCGCTCACTTCTTGCTGGCCCAGTACAGCACTAGGGGGCGCTGTGCTGCTCAAGCTATTAGGGTTGTGTTGGATCCTAGAGGAAGCCGCTTTCAGCTGGGAGCCTGGAGTCCTGGGCTCAGCCTAAGGCCAGCAGGTCTTGTGTCCAGGAGCACCACAGCCCCAGTGACTGACAAGGCCCTGCCCTGCTGGTTAGGGCAGCCATGGCCTAGTGCTGTGCTCGCAGAGGCTGCTGCCCAGGACGGACTCGGCGCCAACGCCACGCACCACCTTTCCAATGGGACGTGCTCTGACTAGGAGCTTTGGGCCCCTTCCTCAAATGATTACAATGCAGTGCTCTCAGGGAGCGGGGACAAAACATGTGATTCCTAAATCCCAACTCCCAGGCCACCATGCTCTAAGCCACTAGATCCCACTCCCCTGCCAGAGCCAGGATAGAACCAAGGAGTCTTGGCTCCCAGCTCCAACCCACTAGACCAGGGGTGGGCAAACGTTTTGGCCAAGGGCCACATCTGGCAATAAAAATTGTACAGCAGGCCATGAATGCTCAGGAAATTGGGGGTTGGGGTGCAGGAGGGGGTGAGGGCTGTGGAGTGGGGATGAGGATAAGGGATCGGGGGTGCAGGAGGGTGCTCTCAGCTGGGACTGAGGTGTTTGGAGGGCAAGAGGACAATCGGGGTGGGGCAGGGGATTGGGGCACAGAAGGGGGACAAGGGTGCAGGCTCTGGGGGGTGCTTACCTCAAGCAGCTTCCTGAAGCAGCAGCATGTCCCTCCGGCTCCTACGCGGAGGAGCACCCAGGTGGCTCTGTGCGCTGTCCTGTCTGCAGGTGCCACCCCTGCAGCTCCCATTGGCCATGGTTCCAGGCCAGTGGGAGCTGTGGGGGCAGCACTTGGGGTGGGGGTAGCATGTGGAGCCCTGTGGCTGCCCCTATGCATAGGAGCCAGTGGGGGGACATCCTGCTGCTTCCGTGAGACCCGTGGAGCAGGACAAGCCCCTGACCCTGCTCCCTGGCAGAAGCTCAAGGGCCAGATTAAAACATCTGGAGGGCTGGATGCGGCCCCCAGGCCGTAGTTTGCCCACCCCTGCACTAGACCGCACTCCTCTCCCAGAGCATGGGATATAACCCAAGAATCCTGAATTCAGCAGTCATGAATCTTGGTACTTAACCTGCCACTAGCCTTCCATGGTCACCACCCTCTGCCCTGATGTGTGATGAGTTTACAAGACCTCAACACATCCCCATTCACACAGCACCCTGGGTTTTGGGGTGGGGATCCAAGACCTCCCCTCCTCAGCTTGCTGCAAACAGGCCTGTACCTGAGCAGTGGCATGTTCTGTGCCAGGGGAAAGGGTGGAGCCAGGGCCCTTCCCCTCTAGGGGCAGCTGGCCCTGATCTGGCCCCACAGCGGGGCAATGGCTGGCTCAGAGGGGTTGGGGAAGGGCAATGGGGTGTTCCCAGTGCTACTGGAGATGCTAACAACAGACTGGGGCATGAGAACCATTGTAGTGTGCAGGGTGCCACCCCACCAGCCTGGCTCCTTCCCCAGTCCACCCACTGCAGAAGGGACCCTTTAGGGGTTGCAGGGCTGGGGGCGGAGCCTGGCTGGGGTGGGCAGGACTCTGTACCTCTGCCCCCTGGCTGCTGCTCAGCCCAGCGTGGGGCTTCCCGTGCTGGCTCCACCCAGCCAGGTGGGTATAAAGGGGCGGCTGGGGGTAGGGCTACTTATTGCAGGAGGAGTGAGGAGCTGGTGAGTGGGGTTAGGGCTGTGGTGTGGATTGGCTTGGCTGCTGGGGGCAGAGCAATGGGTGAGGTCAGGGGCTGGGTGATGGGGGAAAATGTAGGTGGGGGATGAGCAGGGCTGGGAGCAGAGTAATGTGGGGGGCTGGGGTGGGGCTGAGTGGGGGGATGAGCTAGGGTAATGGGTGAGGTGGGGGGTTGGGGCTGACAGGTGTATGGGGAACAGGTGGTGCTGATGAGTTGATAGCAGGGGGATGTACTGGGTGTAGGTGATAGTGCGGCATGTAACAAGTGTTAACCAGCATGTGGGGCTGGGAGGGTGCAGACCTCTCATTTCTAAGCTCTGGAAGCCCTCAGCTGTGAGCCAGGACTCCTGGGTTCCTTTCTTGGCTCTGAGAAGGGAGTGGGGAGGGACTCTGGCTTTGGGGGGCTGGGTGTGCCTGGGAAGGGAATCTGTAAAATGGTTTGTGTGGGGGGGGAGAAATGTGGGGTAGCTGGAAAAACCTGCTGGGCTCCCCTGGGGCCAAAGGAATCTGGCTGGGTGAGTCCCTGGGGTGGGGCTGTAAGCCCAGGACAGTGAGGCTGGGGGAGGATCCAGATCTCTCTGGCCACTTGGGAGTCACAGCCTCTCAGGCCAGTGCTGGGGTGGGGGGGTACTGGCCCAGACAGGCCTTGATGCCTCTGACCCTCCCATCCCACTGAGTCTGGCCATGCTTGGTGTGGCTGGTGCTGGACTCTATGCAGGACAGCCTTGGGTCTGGGGTGGGGTTTCTGGGCCTGTTGGGGGCTGAGGGGGAACAGAACTCCAGGCTCACTTTGAGATGGGGGTCTTGTATTTGCATTAACTATCAGCATATATTAGCATGCCAATCCAAGTGTCCCCCCACCACCACCCCAATCCTGCAGCGGGGCCTCTGGTCTCTAAACCCCTTGTCTGTTGCAGGGTCTGAGCTGGCAGAGTCCCCGCAAAGGCAGAACATGGTGGAAAAAGGAAACCCCTTCATTGTGGGGGTGCTGATTCTGGGGAACATCATCATCCTGGTGAGGAGGTTTGGGGGGCTGCTAGGCTGAGGGGAGTGGGTATGTCTGGGGGGATCTGGCTGCTGTGGGAAGAGGGCAAGGCTATTTGAGGGGACCTGGGGATTTGAATTTCTAGGAGACCCCCACACAGCTGGCTGAGCTGGTGCTGTATGCCATGGGGGATTCAGGGGGCTAGGGCTGGGCCAGACTTAGGGTCCCAGGGAGCTCACACCCCTCCCGTAAACCCCGCCCCATAGGTATGTGGCTTGAGTGCTGGGAGGTGGCTGCAGGGGGGTGGGGTTTGGGGTCCTGGGCTCACCTTCCACCCTGCTCCCAGATCTGCAGTGTAGGGATGAGGTTCAGGGTCCCAGGGCTCACCCCCAAACCCAGCCCCCTAGATGTGCAGCATATGGATGCAGTGGGGGGGGCCCTGGGGTTTAGGGGCCTGGGGCTCACCCCCCCACACACACACCTCAGATGTGTAGCGCAGGGATGGAGGTTTGAGTCCCAGGGCTCAACCTGAACCCTGCCCCCAGATGTGTGGCATCGCGCTCTACGCGGAGACGGTTTGGGTCACGGCCGACCAGTACAAGGTTTACCCCATCCTGGGAGTGTCGGGCAAGGATGATGTCTACGCGGGTGCCTGGATCGCCATCTTCTGCGGCTTCGCCTTCTTCTGCCTCGGCATCTTCGGCATCGTGGCCCTGGCCCGGGGCAGCCGCCTGCAGCTCATGCTGGTGCCTGGGGGTGGGGTGTGTGTGTGTGTATGGTGGGGGGCTTGCTGTACAGAAGGGTGCTGTGGGGCTAGAATGATCAGACAGCAAATGTGAAAAATCGGGATGGGGGTTGGGGGGGGGTAATAGGAGCCTATACAAGAGAGAGACCCAAAATTGAGACTGCCCCCTGTGCCTGGGGTGGTGTGTGTGTGTGGTGGGGGCAGCCTCATGGTATCCCTGACTGGGAGGGGGGGGTGTTGGGGAGAGGAGGGTCCTGGGGAGAGGGAGGGGGGGAAATCAATGATGCACCCTGCCCCATGGGGGGAGGGGCAGCTCTGGGGTTCATGCCCCATGTGGGCCCCCACAGCAGGGTCTCACAAGCTCTCTTCTCTTCTCTTCTCCGCCCCCAACCCCAAGTACCTGGTATTGATGCTGATCGTCTACATCTTCGAATGTGCCTCCTGCATCACCTCCTACACCCACCGTGACTTTGTGAGTCTGCCAACTGGGCAGGCTAGTGGGTAGACCTGGGGGGACTGGGGATCAGGCTGTCTGACTTCTGTCCTGGCTCTGGAAGGGCAGAGGTGCTGGTGGAGGGGGGGGGGGCGGGGAGGCATGGGTGGAAGTCAGGATGCTTAGGTTGGGGTTGGGGACAGGCTGGGGGATGGGCCCATGACAGTTTCAGCCTGGCCCTGCCCCCCCAGGTGGTCTCCAATCACAGGATGGTCACCAAGCAGATGCTGACATTCTACGCGGCCCCCACAGCCCAAGGCCGGGAGCTGACCCGCATGTGGGACCGGATCATGATGGAGGTGAGTCTTCTCTGCCTTGGGACCCCACCCCTGGCAGGCAGCCAGCCCCCTGTGGCCTCCCTTTGGCTACTGTGAGCTCATTTCCATGGTGACCCCTCCCCTGCAGTGGGCACCTACTGAAAGGACTTGACCCCTTGCTGGATGCCCAGGGCTGCTGCCTGGCTGGGCTCATTTGCTCTGGGTCCCCTCTTCTCCCCCCCACCCCCATCAGGGGAGCAGGCATGGTCTAGCCAGGGGATGCTACAGATTGCCAGGCATCCAGTTCTCAACTATCAGAAGGCCCAGTTGAAAAGGGATCCTGGCGGCTCCAGTCGGTACTGCTGACTGAGCCATTAAAAGTCGTTGGTGGTGCAGTGGGGCTAAGGCAGGCTCCCTGGCTCTGCATGGCTCCCAGAAGCAGTGGCATGTCCCCATCCAGCTCCTATGCATAGGGGCAGCCTGGGGCTCTGCACACTGTCCTGGCTCTGCAACTCCATTGGCCATGGTTCCTGGCCAATGGGAGCTGTGGGGGCAGTGCCTGGGGATGGGGGAAGTGCACAGTGCCACCTGGCCATGCCTTCACGTAGGAGCCACGGAGGGGATGTGCTGCTGCTTCTGGGAGTTGCCGGAGGTAAGCGTTGCCTGGAGCCTCCACCCCTGATGCCTTCCTGTGCCCCTGCCCCAGCCAAGAGCCCTCACCCTCTCCTGCACCCCTGCCTTAGCCTAGAGCTCCCTCCCATACTCCAAACCTGTTGGCTGCACCCCAAACCCTTCATCCCTGAGCCAGCCCAGTGAAAGTGAAGTGAGGGTGGGGAGAGATGGGGCCTCAGGAGGAGTGGGTTGGGATGTTTGGTTTTGTGGGAGGAGAAAGTTGGCAAGCCAGCAGGGTGGGTGGGGGTCTGTGTGTTGCCCACCCTAGGGATGTAAACTTTGGCTAGGAGGGCTAGATTAACCCTTTCTTCTCCCTTTGCAGCAGATGGGGGAGGGGTCCTGATCCTGGGCTGGGGGGTGGTGGCTGTGCTCAGCTTTGCTCCCATGTATTCATGGTGGGCTCTGAGGGTCAGGGCTGTCTGGTGGGGTGGATGGGAGCCTCCCAGAGAAGGGTCTGTGAGGGGACCAGGCACACTGGGCAGGAGGGGGGCCGTGGGAAGGGGGCAGCACTAACAGCCATATTGTCATCTATCTTTTTTTTTTTTTTTTTTTTTTTTCCCTACCTGCCCCCAGCAACAGTGCTGCGGTGCGACAGGCCCCCTGGACTGGGTGAACCATACGTCCACCTTCCGCTCCTTCTACCCTGAGGGGCTGGCGCCATGGCCCTTCCTCTGCTGCAAGCGCGACGCCAACTTTGTTATCCTCAGCCCAGAGGGGTGCCGTGTGGGGCACGTGGATTATATCAACACCAAGGTAAGGAGCACTCCTCCTCAGCTCTGACCCACAGTGCCCTGCACTCCTGACCCACAGCCCTGGGCTCTCCCCCCACAGCTCTGCCAGTGCTCCTCAGCCCTGACCCACAGTGCCTTGCACTCCTGACCCACAGCCCTGGGCTCTCCCCCCACAGCTCTGCCAGTGCTCCTCAGCCCTGACCCACATTGCCCTGCTAGCCTAGCCCTGGGCTCCCCCAGCTCTGCCAGCGCCCCCTCACTCTCGACCCATAGCCCCTCCTGTTCCTTGACACCCAACTACTTAGCTCTGCCTTAGTTCTGGCTCCCAGCCCCTCCCCTGACCCCTGTCTGTGCAGGGATCACAACATCTGTCTCCCTAGGGCTGCTTTGAGCACATTGAGAATGCCGTCAACAGCTACACCTGGGGCATCTCCTGGTTTGGATTCGCCATCCTCATGTTCACGGTGAGTCTGGGCTCCAACTTGGGCTGGTGTGGGTGGGGAGTGGGACTGAGGGATCCTTCCCTGAGGGGGTGGGGGTGGGGGTGTAGTTCTAAATCCTCTTCGGCAGGCAGGACACCAGGCTAGATGGGCACAGGGGCAAGGGCAGCTGGGCCACTGGGCTAGGTGTGCCGGTAGATATGATCTCAGGGTTTTTCTTTGTTTCCCTGCAGTGCCCAGTGATGCTCTTAGCCATGTACCACTACACCACACTGTGACACCCCCTGCCCCACACACCCTGCACTGCTGTGGGGCAGGGCTCCTTTGACCCACCTGCAGCATCAGTGAGGGGGGGAAGCCAGCCAGTCCCACCTCCAGCCTATGTCTCGGAGCTAGGCAGACCAGCCTGGTGACCACCTGCGACTGCCTCAGCCCTGCTCCTGCCACCAGGTGACATCCCCTGTGACATCCAACCTTTTAAAACCTCTATTAAACACCCTGAAAACCCCCTCTTGGTCTGTGTGATGTGGGGTAGGGTTGTAAATGTCCCCTGGCCTCTAACAGCTGGTGCTGGTGTGTGGTTAACAGGGAGGGGAAGTCCCCTCCTCCAGCAACACAGGGCCCCTGCCCCTTTGGATGGGAACAGCTGCTTGCTCTGCTGTGAGGTGGCAGGGGGCGGGGGGTGCTTTACATCTCCTTCCTGCTTGGCTGCCCTCAGCTGGGCTGTGAATTTTTCAGCAATACCTGAGGCCTCCTTTGCTGCTGGGGTAGCCTCCATCTGCTGTGCCTGCCCCCCCACCCTTAAGGCTGTGTGTGTGTGTGTGTGTGTGTGTGTGTGTGTGTGTGTGTGTGTGTGTGTGTGTGTGTGTGTGTGTGTGTGTGTGTGTGTGTGTGTGTCACACCCCCCTAGTGGCAGGCTGGGCACAGATGCCAGTGTTGTGGGCAGCAAGATGTCAGGGCTGCTGCCCCCCTGCCTCCCTTGGCCAGGTGTGTCCCTTTGCAGGAGAAGGTGGGCCTGGAAGCTTGGTTCCCTTATCTGCCCCACTACTACTGCCTATTTGCCCCATGTGCTGCTGGGTGTGAGCCAGGAGGGCCTTGACCCCTCCTGGGATGGGAGCAGCTGAGACCCCTCTGCCAGGGCCCAGTGGACAGCATCTGAACTGTTCAGCCAGCCGGGATTGTCCCCTGCCTGGGGTGACTCCCCAGCCCCATGGGTTTGGCTGCTATTGGAATAAAGGATGTCAGGGCGATTTAGCTACAAGAAGTGTAGGGGCCCAGGGTTTCCTCTAGCTGCAGGGAAGGGAAAGGGAGCTCAAGCAGCGTGAGACACCTCTAACAGAGGTGGCTGCTGGTTATGGGGTGGTAGCTACAGCCTCCTACTTCTTAGCCAAGTTCTTTGGACACCCCATGATGCTGTGTGACCCCTAGGCATGAGCTGGGGCCCTGGTCTGTTCCCTGTCAGGCTGCAGGGGATCAGTTGCCCAGGGGCTGGAATACACTCCCCCTCTCCCTCTGTGCACCCTGTAAGAGGGCATAGGGGGCTCAGAACCTCTCCCGGGACTGTGTTTAAATAGATATTACCTAATTCTTGTCCCAAAGATTGGGGGGGAGGGGGTCAGCACCACATGCCCTAGAGGCTGCCCCTGGGCTTGCAGGGCAGAGGCAGCCAGAGCTGGGAATCACCATAGGGCTGCAGCCCCAGGTTACTTGTATCTGGGTTCTAAACACTATGTTGACTCCTCATCTCTGTATGGTGCAATAAGAGTTAATTTTGGCAGGGAGGGATAGCTCAGTGGTTTGAGCATTGGCCTGCTAAACCCAGGGTTGTGAGTTCAATCCTTGAGGGGGCCATTTAGGGAACTGAGGTAAAAAATGTGTCTGGTGATTGGTCCTGCTTTGAGCAGCAGGTTGGACTAGATGACCTCCTGAGGTCCCTTCCAACCTTGATATTCTATGACTCTACAGTGTGGGGGCCACCTCCCCTAATGCTCAGCAATGACCACAGAGAGCAGTGCAGGGTGAGGGTGTGTGGTGCTATAGAGAGAAGGAACTGACATAA
Source organism: Aldabrachelys gigantea (assembly GCA_026122505.1). Taxonomy (NCBI): domain Eukaryota; kingdom Metazoa; phylum Chordata; order Testudines; family Testudinidae; genus Aldabrachelys; species Aldabrachelys gigantea. The sequence continues at coordinate 66,857,281 of CM047489.1, forward strand.
GCCACAGAACCACTATGCACCTGGGTGCCAGTTGCCCTGCCCCAGTGGGAGAGCTGTCACCATGTGGTGGTGTGTGTGGCTGTTTCCCAGCTGTCCTGCCCCACAGGTGGCTGCATCTGAGGGTTCTAGAGTCCCTTCTCTCTATCTCCACTGTCCTCTACTACTTCTGGGTGCAGTTTGAGGTGCCAGCAGCTGACCTCCTGCCCCTGGTCCAGTAATGGGAAATAGTCTGTTGTGAGACTATGGAAAAGTCAGAGCTAGACCCTAGGAGTCCTGGCTCCCAGCCTGCCCCACCCCTGCTCTAACTCACTAGCCCCCACTCCCCTCCAGGAGCCGGGGACAGACTCCCAGCCCACTCTGTCTGGGGGACCTTTGTGCAGTTTGGGATGCTGGCTGGGGCAGTATGAGGGAAGTGCTCAGTATCAGCCTTTGAGCCCTGGTTTTCCTAGAATCATAGCGTGACGGGTTGGATCACAGAACCCCTCCCCTGGGGAGCTGCCACGTGATGTGCCAAGACTACTTCTGCCCTTGCTTTCCTGCCCCATCCGCTTAGGACTTCAGTGCCCTGCCTGGTTTGAGCCAGACCCACTGGCCTGCTGCAAACCCAGACCCAGGTCGGAACCACATCCCCTAACTGCTGCAGGCTTGACTGAAAGCAGCTCACAGAAGTGTTCCAGTGTTTAACACTAGATGCCCAACTCCCAATGGGGCCTAAACCCAAATAAATCTGTTTTACTCTGTATAAAGCTTATATGGGGTAAACTCATAAATTGTTCGCCCTCTATAACGCTGATAGAGAGAGATGCACAGCTGTTTGCCCCCCCCCCCCCCCCCGGTATTAACACATATGCTGGGTTAATTAATAAGTAAAAAGTGATTTTTATCAAATACAGAAACTAGGATTGATGTGGTTCCAAGTAGTGACAGACAAAAGAAAGTGAATTACTAAGTAAAATAAAACAAAACATGCAAATCTGTGTCTAATACAGTAAGAAACTGAATACAGATAAGATCCTCCCCAGTTCCAGAATGCTCCTTTTACAAACTAATCTCCTTCTAGTCTGGGTCCAGCAAACACTCACACCCCCTGCAGTCACTGTCCTTTGTTCCAGTTTCTTTCAGGTATCTTTGGGGGTGGGGAGGCTCTCTCTTTAGCCAGCTAAAGACAAAATGGAGGGGTCTCCCAGGGGTTTAAATAGACTGTCTCTTGTGAGTGGAGACCCCCTCCTCTCTCTTATGCAAAGTCCAGCTACAAAATGGAGTTTTGGAGTCACCTGGGCAAGTCGCATGTCCATGCAGGGCTGAGTTCTTTACCAGCCAAACCACATTGCTGAGAAAGTCCAGATGTGGACTGGTGTGCCCAAGTTCATTGTTGGCTTCAGTGTTTCTTGATGGGGCACTTACTGAGAATAGTTTTTTCTCAGGAAGCCGACCAACTGCATCACTACACCCTACTTAGCATCAAACAAGTATGCAGCCAGTATTCATAACTTCAATACAAAGATGATACATGCTTACAAATAGGATTAATAGATGTAGTAGATTATGACCTTTACAGAGATGTTACCTGGTATATGTAGCATAAAACACATTCTAGTTATGTTATATATATACACATTTATAGGCATATTTCCATAAAGCCTTATGGGTGGCATCGTCACACATAGAATACCAGGGTTGAAAGGGACTTCAGGAGCTATCTAGTCCAACCCCCTGCTCAACAAACACCAACTAAACCATCCCAGCCAGGGCTTTGTCAAGCCTGACCTTAAAAACTTCTAAGGAAGGAGAGTCCACCACCTCCCTAGGGAACCTATTCCAGTGCTTCACCACCCTCCTAGTGAAAAAGTTTTTCCTAATGTCCAACCTAGACCTCCCCCACTGCAACTTGAGACCATTGCTCCTTGTTCTCTGATCTGCTACCACTGAGAACAGCCTAGATCCATCCTCTTTGGAACCCCCTTTCAGGTAGTTGAAAGCAGCTACCAAATCCCCCCTCATTCTTCTCTTCTGCAGACTAAACAATCCCAGTTCCCTCAGCCTCTCCTCATCAGTCATGTGCTCCAGCTTCCTAATCATTTTTGTTGCCCTCCGATGGACTCTTTCCAATTTGTCCACATCCTTCTTGTAGTGTGGAGCCCAAAACTGGACACAGTGCTCCAGATGAGGCCTCACTAGTGCCGAATAGAGGGGAATGATCATGTCCCTCAAGGGAAGCGATGGTGGCTGGGGGGTATAGGCCAGCCCCCCACCCTGTGCAGCGGGTGTGTGTGTGCAGGCCCCATGCCTCAGCAGCGGGAGTGGCGTGACATCCAGCCCCAAAGTGCCGAGCCCCAGGCAAGGCAGGGCTCTGCCTGGTACCCTACTTGTCAAACAGGAGTCACAGCTCTCACTCGCCTGACTCCAGCCCAGCCTTGGCAGGGGAGTGGGGTCTAGTGGTTAGAGTGGGGTGGGGGAGGGTGCTGGGAGCTAGGACTCCTTGGTTCTGTCCCTGGCTCAGGGAGGGGAGTGGGGTCTGGTGGATTTAGACCAGGGAGGGGCTGGGAGCCAGGACTCCTGGGTTCTGTCCCTGGCTCAGGGAGGGGAGTGGAGTCTGGTGGTTAGAGCAGGGGGTGGGGAGGTAGGAAGCCAGGACTCCTGGGGTTTGTAAAGAATGTCCCCTGACAGTGGGTGTCTGACCTGGCCAGGTTCCCCTCTGGCCCCTCCCAGCCCTGGGACCCAAGGATCCACCCATCCAGACAAGCTGGTCCAACCGGCTTCACTGCCTGCCCTGCCAGAGCCAGCTGCAGCCAGGGCCCCTGCCCCAGGGCCCCTGCAATGGAGATGGGGGCAGTACTGGGAGGGGTGGGGGGGAGGTGGGTCTCACAGCAGCTCTTATCATGCTGCCCTCTAGTGATGAGAGCTGTTCCTTCCCCACCAGCCTACTGAGGGGATTGTGTGGCCTCAGCCTCAGCCTCAGCCCTGCCAAGGATGCTGGGCTTATACCGGGCATATGCTGCATCCTCGCCCTCCCCCAGCGTGGACGCAGGCTCGCGGCAATCTCGGGCCCAACCGCTAAAGCCAGGAGCTTTTGCAGCCTGTGAATGCTGAGGCTCTGTGGGATGTGGTGGCCCCAATGGAGCCCTGTGGCCCTGACTGGGTTTCCCAAGTTGCAGCATGGGGGTCACAAAGGAAGGGGCTAGCGCAGCCATGGCCAAGGGGGCCGTGTGTACAAGGGCTCCAGGAAAGTCACTAGCTAAACTCCCTGTAAAATGAATGTTTCCAGGCCTCAGGGTGACCGTGGCAAAACAGCTGCTTGGGATCAGTCTCAACAACACTGCCAGAGGCTGTCAAGAGCCTGCGCCCATTGCTAGGTGAGGGCAAGTGTGACGTTGCACCCTACGAGGCTTTATGGAAATGCTTCTGAATGTATATATGGCATAACTGGAATATGTTTCTGCTACATATGCCATGTAACATATCTCTGCAAAGGTTATGATCTACTGAATCTATTCCGCCTATTTGTATGCATGTAGCATTTTTGTGTCTGAGGTTATTAATATTGGCTGGGCACTTGCTTGATTTCTAAGTAGCCTTAGTAAAGCATTTGGTCAGCTTCTTGAGACAGGAATGCGCAAATTAAGTGTCCAGTCAAGAAACACTTAACGAACAATGGATCTTGGAAGGCTCCAATCCACATAAGACGCCTACATGGGGATGTGCAAGGTAGCATGTGAACCATGGCTGCTACCTGTACGTTCTGAGTCATGCATGGACATGTGACTTGCCCATGTGATTCCCAAACTCCATCTTGGAGGTGGGATTCTACACAGCTACAAGGGGAGGGAGGGGTGTCCACCCACAAGAGAAAGTCTATTTAAACCCCTGGGAGACCCCTCCATTTGGTCTTCAGCTGGCTCCAGAGAGAGCCTCTCCACCCTAAAGGATGCCTGAAAGAGACTGGAACCAAGGACAGTAACTACAGGGGGTGTAAGTGATTGCTGGACCCAGACTAGGAGATTAGTCTGCAAAAGGAAGCTCACTGGAACACCTCTGAGGGGGAGGTTTATCTGTATTCAGTTTTCTCACTGTATTAGGCTTAGATTTGCGTGTTTTATTTGATTTTGCTGAGTAATTCACTTTGTTCTGTGTGTTACTACTTGGAATCACTTCAATCCTACTTTCTGTATTTAATAAAATCACTTTTTACTTATTAATTAACCCAGAGTATGTGTTGATACCTGGGGGAGGGAGACAAACAGCTGTGCATATCTCTCTGTCAGTGTTATAGAGGGCGAACAATTTATGAGTTTACCCTGCATAAGCTTTAGACAGGGTGAAACAGATTTATTTGGAGCCTACTGGGAGTTGGGCATCTGAATGTTAGAGACAGGAACACTTCTGTGAGCTGCTTTCAGTTAAGCCTACAGTTTGTGGGACGTGGTTCAGACCTGGGTCTGTGTTTGTGGCCGGCAAGCGTGTCTGGCACAACCAGGCAGGGCTCTGGAGTCCCAGGCTGGCAGGGAAAGCAGGGGCAGAAGTAGTCTTGGCACATCAGTTGGCAGCCCCAAGGGGGTTTCTGTGATCCAGCCTGTCACAGCGAGGATGCAGCAAACGCTGGGTATGAACCCAATGTCCCTGGAGGGTCTGAGGCTGCGGCCACACAATCCCCTCAGGGGGCAGGAACAGTTCTCACCACTAGAGGGCAATGTGGTAAGAGCTGCTGTCAGGCCCAGCCCTGCCACATCCAGTACTGCCCCCATCTCCATTGCAGGGTCCCTGCCAGGGCCCCAGCAGGGCAGAGAATGAAGCTGGCTCAACCAGCGTGGCTGAATGGGGCAGCTCCATTGGTCCCGGGGCAGGGAGGGTCTCCTGAACCCCACCCAGGTGCTGGGTCTTTTATTGAGAGCGAGGCCAGAGGGGAACAAAGAAGTATGGGCTGGATGATTGGACTATAAGGTGGATAGAAAACTGACTAGATCATCGGGCTCAACGATCAACAGCTCCATGTCTAGTTGGCAGCTGGTGTCAAGCGGAGTGCCCCAAGGGTCGGTCCTGGGGCCGGTTTTGTTCAATATCTTCATTAATGATCTGGAGGATGGTGTGGACTGCACTCAGCAAGTTTGCAGATGACACTAAGCTTGGAGGAGTAGTAGATAGGCTGGAGGGTAGGGATAGGATACAGAGGGACCTAGACAAATTAGAGGATTGGGGCAAAAGAAACCTGATGAGGTTCAACAAGGACAAGTGCAGAGTCCTGCACTTAGGATGGAAGAATCCCATTCACTGTTAGACTAGAGACCGAATGGCTAGGCAGCAGTTCTGCAGAAAAGGACGTAGGGGTTACAGTGGATGAGAAGCTGGATATGAGTCAACAGTGTGCCCTTGTTGCCAAGAAGTCTAATGGCATTTTGGGTTGTATGAGTAGGGGCATTGCCAGCAAATCGAGGGATGTGATCATTCCCCTTTATTCGACACTGGTGAGGCCTCATCTGGAGTACTGTGTCCAGTTTTGGGCCCCAAACTACAAGAAGGATGTGGCAAAATTGGAAAGAGTCCAGTGGAGGGCAACAAAAATGATTAGCAGCAGAGAATCCTGTGGCACCTTATAGACTAACAGACGTTTTGGAGCGTGAGCTTTCGTGGGTGAATACCCACTTCGCTCACGCTCCAAAACGTCTGTTAGTCTATAAGGTGCCACAGGATTCTCTGCTGCTTTTACAGATCCAGACTAACACGGCTACCCCTCTGAAAAATGATTAGGGAGCTGGAGCACGTGACTTATGAGGAGAGGCTGAGGGAACTGGGATTGTTTAGTCTGCAGAAGAGAAGAATGAGGAGGGATTTGATAGCTGCTTTCAACTACCTGAAAGGGGATCTAGACTGTTCTCAGTGGTAGCAGATGAGAGAACAAGGAGTAATGGTCTCAAGGTGCAGTGGGGGAGGTTTAGGATGAATATTAGGAAACACCATTTCCCTAGAAGGGTGGTGAAGCACTGGAATGGGTTACCTAGGAAGGTGGTGGACTTTTCTTCCTTAGAGGTTTTTAAGGTCAGGCTTGACAAAGCCCTGGCTGGGATGATTTAGTTGGGAATTGGTCCTGCTTTGAGCAGGGGGTTGGAGTAGATTACCTCCTGAGGTCCCTTCCAACCCTGATATTCTATGAACCTGGCCTGGCCAGACACCCACTGTCGGGGGACATTCTTTATGGACCACAGGAGTCTCAGTCTCTGCACAGACATGGGGCCCAGCCCCACCCAGCCAGGCATGCATCACAATGAGACTGTGCAGCAAGGCTCCCACCTTGTCCCACCACCTAGCTAGCAATGCAGCAGGTGGGGAAACTGAGGCAGGCATGGGCTTCATACCAAATGTTAGAGCAAATGCCCCCGCTGTCAGAGCAGCCTCTTTGAGCCCAACCTGAGCAGAGGTCACTTCAGCCAGCAGCAGGGCGATGATCAACTGCCCCCCCTTGGGTAACAAGGCAGCTGCTATAACTGTCCCAGGCCCATTAAGGTGACTCAATTTTGTATCCCGGGAGGGTGGCCTGGCAGCTCAGGAACCTGGCATCAGCTCCGTTCAGCTGCTGCAGCTGTGGCAGAGGAAGGTGGCTGGCAGCACCACCCCTGATCTGCTGCAGCTCTGAGAGCCCACAGCAGCACGGCTCTGCTCCTGGGGAAGCCAGTTCTTGCTCAGGTTCAGACTCTGGTGTCTGCACCACGCCCAGCCCCGAGGCGGCTGTGAACACCAGGGGGTGTCAAAACAGGGCCTGGCTTGAGCCCCTGGCACTGCTCAGGCCAGAGTGCACTGTCCTGCTTCCCCTTCAGCCATGGGTGCTCCCATGGGCACACACCTCCGGGAGCACCCCGCCAGCCCAATAGAGGCCGGTCTCTGAGCATCTCCACCTTGGCTGGCTCTGGCCAGCTGTAGCCGCTGCCCATCTTGTGATCCAGGTCTGACACCTTGGCCGTCCCACATTACACATCTCTGCCCATCAGCCAGGACAATTCCTCCCAGGCTGACTAAGGTACAGCTAGGGTCAGTGTATGCCCAGGCCAAGTCCTCCCTTCCCCTCAGTGACCAGCCCGCCTAGCACTGGCAGGTGCCCCCAGAAGGCCAAAAGGGAGAGCCAGGAACTCACTGAGCCCAACTGGGTTGGTGAAGGCAGATTTCAGCCAGGTGGCTGTAGCCAAGGGCACCAGCCAGTGGCCCATGGTGAGGTCCATGTTGGTAAGGAAACAGGGCTCCCAGCTTGTCTGGGATCTCGTCCGTCCCAGGCATGGGGGAGGTGTCAGACACCGGATCTGACTGACCCTTCTTTGGAGACCAGCACCATGGGAGAGGCTCGGGCTAGTAGACACTGGATCACCCCTAGGGCCAGTATGTCCCTGACCTCTCTCTCCAGGGCCTGGGCTGTGTTCCCAGTGACTCTGAATGGGGAACACCTGACGGGAGGGTTGGCTCCTGTGTCCACCTGGTGGACAGCCAGATTAGTGAGCCCAGGCCAGCTGGAGAACAGTGGCTGGTAGGAACGCAGCATCTCTCTGATCTCTGCCTGCTGGGCAGGGGTTAGCTGGGCAGAGAGGGTAATTGATTCCATTGGGCGGCTGGCTCCTGGCACAGGCCTGAGACCCACCAGGGTGTCTTCCCCCTTCTCCCACTGCCCACACACAACCAGCACCAACCTCTCCCTGTTCACATACGGCTTCAGCATGTGGACATGGCGCACTCGGTGGCTATGGGCCCGTTTGGACAGCACCTCATTCAGTGCCGTGATGACCTTAAAGGGCCCATCTCAGGCAGCTTGTAGCTTGTTCTGCTGCACTGGGCTGAGAACCATCCCCTGGTGCCATAGGAGCAAACACACGCTGTGTAGTCAGACCATGTGGTCTGCCTCCCTTGGACCCGGGCTAGCTTCTCCCTGGCCCAGCCCAAGATCTCAGTGAGCTTTTCCTGAAAGGACAGTACGTACTCCAGCACTGATTCTCCATCGGGCGAGACCTTCCTCTCCTATTCATCCCTCACCAAGTCCAGGTGTCCCCTTCCTGTCCCCCAGTACAGCAACGCAAAAGGAACCCTGTGGATTCCTCGGGACCTTCCTGGTGTGCAAACAGCAGGTGGGGTAGATACCTGTCCCAGTCCTGCAGATGCTGGGCCATAAAATTCCTCAGCATCAGCTTCAGGGTCCCATTAAACCTCTCCATCAGCCCATTGGACTGAGGGGGGATGTGCCAGACCCCACATTTCCCTCACAGCCCCAGAGCAGGGCTGGCATGAAATTGGACCCCTAGTCTGTAAGGACCTCCTGGGGGAACTCCACTCTGCTGAACATGGTCAGCAGCGCAACTGTCACATGTCTGCCTCACTGGAGGACAAAGCCACCGCCGATGGGTGGTGCAATCTACTGCCACCAGAATGTATTTCTTCCTGGCCCAAGTCAGCAAGTTGAGGGGCCCCACTATGTCCACAGCCTTCTGAACAGGTCCTTCTGTGATGGTGTCATAAACAGATAGCTAAGGGTTAATGTTTCTTTTACCTGTAAAGGGTTAACAAAGGGAACCAAACACCTGACCAGAGGACCAATCAGGAAACCGGATTTTTCAAAGCTCAGGGACGGAATGTTTGGGTCTGTGTCTTTGTGTGGCTCTGAGCTAGGAGATGGATGTTTATCTGTAAGCTTCTAATCTTCAGTTTCAAAGTTGTGAGTACAAAGGTAGAAAAAAGAATAGGCTGTAATTGTTTTTATTTGTATTTACATGTGTGGAGTTGCTGGAATGTTTAAATTGTCTCTCTTTTTGAATACGGCTGTTTATTCATATTTTTCTTTTAAGCAATAGCCCTGTATTGTCACTTTAATACAGAGATTAATTTTTTTGTCTTTTTCTTTCTTTTTTATATAAAGCTTTCTTTTTTTAAAACCTGTTGACTTTTCTTTTTCTAGTTATGGCAAGGGGATAGGAATCTCTGGGCCAGGATTACTGCCTCTTTCAGGGAAAGACTGGGAGGGGGGAAAAGAAGGAGGGGAAAGGTAAATTGTCCTCTCGGTTTTGTGTTTCAAGGGATTGAAGCAGGGAAATCTCCTGGTATACCCAGGGCGGGAAAATCTGGGAGGAAGTAAAGAGCAGGAAGGGAAATGGTTTATTTCTCCTTGTTTTAAGAATCCAAGGGATTTGGGTTCTTGGGGTCCCCAGGGAAGGTTTTGGGGGGACCAGAGTGTACCAGGCACCGGAATTCCTGGTTGGTGGCAGGCTATCAGATCTAAGCTGGTAATTAAGCTTAGAGGGTTTCATGCAGGCACCCAGATTTTTGGACGCAAAGGTCCAGATTTGGGAAAGAGGCTTATGATGTGAGTGGCAGCGAAGTGGAAAAGATAACAATCCAGAAGCCAGTAGGAATATTATTTTTCTTTTCTCTGCTAGGGGCTTTTTAGCAGAGAGAAAGGGTTTGGTTTTAAAAGGAGCCAGAGAGAATTTTTTTTTCTGTTTCTCTTCTGCTCAGCTTGGCTTGCATTTTAAGCAAGGAGTCATTAAGGTGACAAAGGGTCTATTGTTAAGCAATAGAATTCCGATTGGGAATCAAGTACCCAGCAGAACACACACAGGTAAATAAACTGGTTTTTCTAGTTAATTTGCATGTCAAAGGTTAGCTAGCAGAGGAGTTAAACAAAAGGAGTTGCTAGGCAGACTCCAGGAGACAACAGAGAGCCAGCAGTTCGGACAACAAACACCAGAGAGCACCCCAACACAAGAAAACAGGAACCATGACTACCAAAGATGCCCTAAAGCAGGAACGAGCGAGACTAGAGGCAGAGGAACAAATAAAAGACGCAGATCACAGGTGAGACCTGGAAAAAAAAATACAAGAGATGGAGCTGAGAGAAAAAGAAAAAGACGCTGCCTACAAAAGAGAACAAGCAGCCAAAGAGGCAGCCCACAAAAGAGAACAAGCAGACAAAGATGCAGCCTTACAATGAGAGATGGAAAAACAGAGGGAGGCCCACCGGCAGGCCCTGGAATTAGAACAGGCTAAGCATCAGAACGCAGCCAATCCTAATCACCCGTCGCCAGTTGTTGTTCAACCGCACAAGAAATTTCCCAACTACAAGGCAGGTGATGACACTGAGGCCTTCTTAGAAAATTTTGAAAGAGCCTGCATTGGGTACAGCATCGCTGAAGACCAGTACATGGTAGAGCTGAGGTCACACCTCAGTGGACCCTTAATAGAGGTGGCGGCTGAAATGCCAAAGGACAAAATGAACGATTATAAACTGTTTCAAACCAAGGCCAGATACAGAATGGGGATAACCCCGGATCATGCCTGTAGGCATTTCAGAACCCAAAAGTGGAAACCAGATGGGTCATTTCCCAAACACGCCTACTACTTTGGAAAGAATTATAAGGCCTGGATATCAGGAACCAATGTTCAATCCATTGACGAACTGCACCTCCTCATACAAATGGAGCAGTTCTTGGATGGTGTTCCTGAGGACATAACACGGTACATACAAGATGGAAAACCCAAAAATCTCACCAAGGCTGGGGAGATTGGAGCCAAATGGATGGAAGTGGCAGAAAGCAAGAAAGCTACTGTAAAGGGGAATGAAAACCCCAGGGGGCACACCGACAATAAACCCTACAACCGAGGGCAACCCAAAACCCCACCTACAACCCAAGGAAAGCCACAGACACCCTATTCTTCCACCTCACCAGTCTCCAGTAACTCACCTCGACCCAGTGACCCGTCAGCTGGAAGATGCTATAAGTGTAATGAACTGGGACATATAAAGACCAACTGCCCAAAGAACCCCACCCGGGTGCAAGTCATTATACCACCATCACACCGAATATCCCCAGGCCTAGATACCTCTCAAATCCCCTTGGAGCGAAGGGAAAATTTGAGAGCGGGCAGAAAGAAGGTTACCACGTGGAGAGACACGGGGGCACAAGTGTCAGCTATCCACCAATCCTTCGTGGATCCCAAACTCATCAACCCAAAGGCTAAAGTGACCATTTACCCCTTCATGTCACAAGCTGTAGACTTGCCTACAGCTGAACTGCCTGTCCAGTACAAAGGCTGGTCAGGAATGTGGACTTTTGCAGTCTGTGACAATTATTCCATCCCCATGCTACTGGGGGAAGACTTGGCCAACCAGGTGAAGTGGGCCAAGAGAGTGGGCATGGTTACACGCAGCCAAACCAGGCAAGCTTCCAGACCCATTCCTGTTCCTGAGCCGTCCACAGGGAACCCGTCTGTGTTACCAGAGACCCAGACCGAGGTAGTGGACCCGGATCCCATGCCAACGGCTGAACCAGCCACAGCACCTCCAGTCCCAGGACCGGAACTGGAACAGCAACCAGCACCAGCAGTTGCAACCACATCTTCAACCTCCACGCCAGAGGGGGCCAGCGAGCCTGAACTCGCAGAACCAACAGACAACCATACCAAAGAGGCTCAGCCAGAGCCTGAAATACCTACAGGTGCACCAGCGGAGAGCGGTTCACCGGCAACGGAAACAACCCCATCACCTACATCGCTTCCAGAGGGACCAAGCCCAAGTCCACAGTCTGAGGAAGAACTGGTATCCCCAGCCTCAAGGGAACAGTTCCAGACTGAGCAGGAAGCAGATGACAATCTTCAGAAAGCTTGGGTGGCGGCACGGAGCACCCCACCACCTCTCAGCTCTTCTACCTGATCCCGTTTTGTTATAGACCAAGGACTTTTATACAAGGAGATTCTTTCTGGTGGACACCAGGAAGAATGGCAGCCGCAAAAACGGTTGGTGGTTCCAACTAAGTACTGGGGGAAGCTCTTAAGCTTAGCCCATGATCATCCCAGTGGCCATGCTGGGGTGAACAGAACCAAAGACAGATTGGGGAAGTCCTTCCACTGGGAGGGGATGGGCAAGGACGTTGCCAAGTATGTCCAGCCTTGTGAGGTGTGCCAAAGAGTGGGAAAGCCCCAAGATCTGGTCAAGGCCCCTCTCCAGCCACTCCCCATAATTGAGGTCCCATTTCAGCGAGTAGCTGTGGATATTCTGGGTCCTTTCCCAAGAAAGACGCCCAGAGGAAAGCAGTACGTACTGACTTTCGTGGACTTTGCTACCCGATGGCCGGAAGCAGTAGCTCTAGGCAACACCAGGGCTAAAGTGGTGTGCCAGGCCCTAACAGACATTTTTGCCAGGGTAGGTTGGCCCTCCGATATCCTTACAGATTCAGGATCTAATTTCCTGGCAGGCACCATGAAAGACCTGTGGGAAACTCATGGGGTGAATCACTTGGTTGCCACCCCGTACGACCATCAAACCAATGGCCTGGTGGAAAGGTTTAATGGAACTTTGGGGGCCATGATCCATAAATTCGTGAATGAATACTCCAATGACTGGGACCTAGTGTTGCAGCAGTTGCTCTTTGCCTACAGGGCTGTACCACATCCCAGTTTAGGGTTTTCACCATTTGAACTTGTGTATGGCCACGAGGTTAAGGGGCCATTACAGTTGGTGAAGCAACAATGGGAGGGGTTTACACCCTCTCCAGGAACTAACATTCTGGACTTTGTAAGCAACCTACAAAACACCCTCCGACACTCTTTAGCCCTTGCTAGAGAAAACCTAAAGAATACTCAGGAAGAGCAAAAGGCCTGGTATGATAAACATACCAGAGAACGTTCCTTCACGGTAGGTCTTAAAGGCACAACAGGCCCATAAGATGGAAGCATCATGGGAAGGGCCATTCACGGTCCAAGAGCGCCTGGGAGCTGTTAACTACCTCATAGCATTTCCAAATGCCTCACTAAAACCCAAAGTGTACCATGTTAATTCTCTCAAGCCATTTTATTCCAGAGACTTACAGGTTTGTCAGTTTACAGTCCAGGGAGGAGATGACGCTGAGTGGCCTGACGGTGTCTACTACGACGGGAAAAAGGATGGTGGCGTGGAAGAGGTGAACCTCTCAACCACCCTGGAACGTCTGCAGCGGCAACAAATCAAGGAGCTGTGCACTAGCTTTGCCCCATTGTTCTCAGCCACTCCAGGACAGACTGAACAGGCATACCACTCCATTGACACAGGTAATGCTCACCCAATTAGAACACCACCCTACCGGGTGTCTCCTCACGCCCAAGCTGCTGTAGAACGGGAGATCCAGAACATGCTACAGATGGGTATAATCCGCTCATCTACCAGTGCATGGGCATCTCCAGTGGTTCTGGTACCCAAACCAGATGGGGAAATACGCTTTTGCGTGGACTACTGTAAGCTAAATGCGGTAACTCGTCCGGACAACTATCCAATGCCACGCACCGATGAGCTATTGGAAAAGTTGGGACGTGCCCAGTTCATCTCTACAATAGACTTAACCAAGGGGTACTGGCAAGTACCGCTAGATGAACCTGCCAAGGAAAGGTCAGCATTCGTCACCCATGCAGGGGTGTATGAATTTAATGTACTTCCTTTCGGGCTGCGAAATGCAGCCGCCACCTTCCAGAGGCTGGTAGATGGTCTACTAGCAGGAGTGGGAGAATATGCTGTTGCCTACCACGATGATGTGGCCATTTTTTCAGACTCCTGGGCCGAACACCTAATACACCTGGAAAAGGTCTTTGAGCATATCAGGCAGGCAGGACTAACTGTTAAGGCCAAAAAGTGTCAAATAGGCCAAAACAGAGTGACGTACCTGGGACACCAGGCCAAGGTGGAGGCTATCCAAAAGTGGCCTGTCCCAAAGTCAAAGAAACAGGTCCAATCCTTCTTAGGCTTGGCCGGGTACCACAGGCGATTTGTACCACACTACAGCCAAATCGCTGCGCCACTGACCGACCTGACCAAAAAGACCCAGCCAAATACAGTTAAGCGGACTGATGAGTGTCAGGAGGCCTTTACCCAACTTAAGGCGACGCTCACGTCTGACCCTGTGCTAAGGGCCCCGGACTTTGACAAACCATTCCTAGTAACCACCGATGCATCTGAGCGTGGTATAGGAGCAGTTCTCATGCAGGAAGGACCGGATCACAACTTCCATCCTGTCGTGTTTCTCAGCAAGAAACTATCTGAGAGGGAAAGCCACTGGTCAGTCAGTGAAAAGGAATGCTATGCCATTGTGTACGCCCTGGAGAAGCTATGCCCATATGTTTGGGGACGGCGGTTCCAGCTACAAACTGACCATGCTGTGCTAAAGTGGCTTCATACAGCCAAAGGGAACAACAAGAAACTTCTTCGTTGGAGTTTAGCTCTCCAAGATTTTGATATTGAAATTCAACACATTTCAGGAGCTTCTAACAAAGTAGCTGATGCACTCTCCCGTGAGAGTTTCCCAGAATGCACTGGTTAAAAATTTTTCCTTAATATGTAAAAGTCTTGTAGTTTACATACTTAGTAGTATATGTAAAGGTGCATGTGTTTTATTAATCTGTTTAGTCTTAAGTTCTAGAAAGAAATCACCGCCAGTGACATTTCCCACTGTCTGTGATTTGGGGGGGCGTGTCATAAACAGATAGCTAAGGGTTAATATTTCTTTTACCTGTAAAGGGTTAACAAAGGGAACCAAACACCTGACCAGAGGACCAATCAGGAAACCGGATTTTTCAAAGCTCAGGGGAGGGAATGTTTGGGTCTGTGTCTTTGACTGGCTCTCAGCTATGAGAGGGGATTTTTTCTTTCTTTCTATCTTCAAGCTTCTAATCTTCAGTTTCAAAGTTGTAAGTACAAAGGTAGAAAAACAATAGGCTGTTGTTGGGTTTTTTTTGTATTTACATGTGTGTATTTGCTGGAATGTTTAAATTGTATCTCTTTTTGAATAAGGCTGTTTATTCATATTTTTCTTTTAAGAAATAGCCCTGTGTATTGTCACCTTAATGCAGAGATCATATTTTTATGTCTTTTTCTTTCTTTTTATATAAAGTTTTCTTTTTAAGACTTGTTTGAGTTTTTTTCTCTCTGGGTGGGCTAAGGAACAAAGGGGAGGGAAATTCTCTTTGTGTTAGATCTACAGAGGGTGAAGCTCTACAGCACCAGGGAATTGGTGGGAGGGGGAAGAGAGATAGAATCTTTTCTTTTCCTTGTATTTGGTTGTCTCTTTGTGGAAGAAAGGAGACATGCTTCTTGGTATTGTGATGTAAAGAGGTGGCCTCAGTAACACTCAGGTTAGCCCAGAGAGGAAAGTCTGGGTGGGAGAGAGAGGGGGAAGGGAAGTGGGTTATTTCCCTTTGTGGTAAGACTCAGGGCTTCTGAGTCTTGGGGTTCCCCAGGGAAGGGTTTGGGGAGACCAGAGGGAGCCAAAACCCTGGAATTTTTGGCTGGTGGCAGCGAGATCAAATCTGAGGTGGTAATTAAGCTTAGAGGGGTTCATGCAGGCAGCCAGATTTCTGGACGCTAAGGTCCAGATTTGGGAATGCTTATGATAGATGGGCAGGGGTCTCCAGGCTGCTTTACCTTATCCTGGGCCTTCCCCACCCTTTGGCAGGGGTCATAGGACCTGCAGTGCTGCCTGACTGTCATGTTCTGCAGCAGCCTCTGCCTGGTGTGCCTGATTCCGGATGTCCTGTAAAATAGCCAGCGGTCGCACTTCTCGGAGACCCCCGCCTGCCTCCTGATCCCCCACAGTTCAGTTTTCCCCAGGAAACCTGCTCCAGGAATCTCATGTCCCCCAGGAATTCGACCCTGCTGGCCTCCCTCAGGGGTCCTGCCGCACTGCCCCCAGCCAGGGCCCTCAGCTCCTCCAAGCAGGGCTCCTTCTGCAGCTCTGGCTGAAATTCGGCTTCTGGGCTAGAGGGTGGGAGTCCCTCCTTGCTAGCCTGGGGTCAGGGCCCTCACTGGCTGTGTCTTGGTTTCCCCACCTTAGGACAAAGCCTTGAGCCCAGCCTTGTGAAGACTGGTGGATCCCTTCCTCTGGCACCAAGGCAGCGTGGCCGTCTCTGGCTCTAGCTCCAGGACGGAGCAGGGCGCTCTGGGCATCACCCAGCCAGGCCATCGGCTCAGTCCCCATCAGCCCCACCTGCATCCCAATCTCTTTGGGCCCCTCTTTGGCCCCACCATCTCAGACCCTCGCTACAGGCATCATAATCAGGGGCCAACGCCCCCACCCCCCACCCCCAGAGTGAGAGATCATTGGACGCTAACTGGGCTGAGTCCACCACCTGGGGCCAGGCCAGCATCCCCTCAGCACCCATGGCCTGGTACCCTAGGACTCTCCTCCCTTCCACCTCAAGGGGTGTGTGTGTGGGGGAAATGGAGTGATTGCTCCCTGGGACTGCCCTGTGCCCGCCCTGTAAATTGACTGCGTCTGGCCTGCGCCCACTGCACAGCCATCTGCACCTGCCTGGGAAGCTGGTGCCCCCCTCTCTGCCTGGGCTCCCTCCCCAGTTAACCCTTCTGCTTGGCCACTAGTTCTTTACCCTTTGGGCCCCGTGCCCACTTGGGCCCTGTTTGCCCATAGTAATTACAGCTCAGGTCTTGGTGGTCTGCCCCCGTGGCCATCACCTCTGATTTGGCTTTGCCTGATGCCCACTTCTGGGGTGCCCCTGACACCCCCCCTCCCCCCGAGGCCAGTTCCCTTTGGGTTGTTTTTCACACCCAGCCCTACTGTCTGCAAACGCAGCTGCCCACCTGCCCTGTGCAGATCCTTGGGCTTCAGGCTCCCTAACCCCATTGTCAGGGCCTGAGGCCAGAGCTCACCCAGCTGCGCCAACCCAGCCAGGTGCACACCTCCCCTGAGCCTAGCGAGACCTGCACCCTTTCCCCGTTTGCAGCCTGGGTCATATCACAGGCCTGCCCCACAGCAAAGAACTAGGTGGTTATAGTCGTCCCCGCTCCCGGTATCTAGGTTCCCTGTGGAAGTGGCATCCCCGGGCTTTTCCAAACTCTCCCCTCGATGGGTCCCTCTGCATCTCCAGTTTATGCTGCCACTGCTTCTCCCACGCTTCCAGCTCCTTCACTCTCAGCTCCAGCACAGGACAGCCAAGGTGTGAAGCTCCCCTGCTGGACGGGGAATGGGGTCTGGGGGATGCCCAGCTGCTGCCTCTGCTGCGCCTGGAGGCTTGTGACCCCCCACTTGGGCGTGGAACCTCCTTCTCAGAGCAATCACCCTTTTTGTGCAATCGGCTGCACCTTACTGAGCCTCCCTGGGCCTGCCCCTTACTCCCAGTCCAGTTAGGGGAGCTGGCTACAGGCAATTTCCGGTTGCCAGGCCCTTCAGCATCCATCCAGCCACTGCTGCCTGCGACCGCCTGTCACAGCTCTGCAGGCCTGGTGCCTTGGTGGTGGGCAGCTGTGGGCCAGCGCCCCCCCCCCCTTATGGTCTTTCTCTGCCACCAGGGGAAGCCACTTGGCTTCTCTGTCCCCTGGGACTGAACCTTGGGGCCTCCACCTGCCTGCTCCTCACTGGGGGCTCGCTCCAGCAACTCCGCCTGTGGGACCACAAGGGAGACGTGTACCCCCCGAGGGGCCCAGCCACACCCAGCTGAGCATCCATCACACTGGGGCTAAGCAGCAAGGCACCCACCTCGTCCCATCACCTAGTTAGCAATGTAGCATATGGGGGAACTGAATGCTCATTCCATCACACTCAGCCCCACTCTAACCCTCTAGACCCTACTCCTCTCCCGCAGTTGGGGACAGAACCCAGGAATCCTGGTTCCCAGCCCCTCCCCTCCAACCAATCACTCAATCCCACTCCCAGAGCTGGGGACAGAACTCAGGAGTCCTGGCTTACAGCCCCCAACCCCAAATTGAAGAACATAAGAACAGCCAGATTGGGTTAGACCCAAGGTCCATCTAGCCCAGAATCCTGCCTTCCGCCAGTGGCCAATGGGAGGTGCCCCAGAGGGAGTGAACAGAACAGGTAACCATCAAGTGATCCATTCCCTCTTGCCCAATCCCACCTTCTGGCAAAGAGACTAGGGACACCATCCCTGCCCATCCTAATAGCCATTGATGGACCTTTTCCAAACCCTGTTGTGGTCTTGGCCTTCACCACATCCCCTGGCAAGGAGTTCCACAGGTTGACTAGGCGCTGTGTGAAGTCACCTTCCTTTGGTTTGTTTCAAACCTGCTGCCTATGAGTTGCACTGAGTGACCCCAAGTTCTTGTGTTCTGAAGAGGCTGAATTACATGGGCAGCCTGATGGTTTTTTTTTTTTTTGTCTTTATTAGTTAATGGGATTGGTTTAAACCATTTAGTACAGAACGGGCGGGGGGAGGGCAAGATCTTCAACAAATACACTCACCAGGGGAACAGTCACAGAAGCACCCCAGGGCCCTGCAGTGGGGATGGGGCTGAATTAGGTGAACCAGGATTAGCCCCTACCCCAATCTGTGGAACTTTGGCTGGGGTGGGTTATAGGCTTAGGATATTGGGAGAGGTCAGCACTCCCAGGGCAAACCCACCCACACTGCACCAAGTTGGTCACAGCACTGCCCCTTTATCATGTGGGGGCGGGTACAGGGTATGGAGAGGGTCAAAGATCATAACTCCCAGGGGACCCCCCCCCCAAGTCACAATGGGAGTTAGTGCAATAAAA
Organism: Aldabrachelys gigantea; assembly: GCA_026122505.1. Lineage (NCBI taxonomy): Eukaryota > Metazoa > Chordata > Testudines > Testudinidae > Aldabrachelys > Aldabrachelys gigantea. Next base: position 66,875,769 of record CM047489.1, read on the forward strand.
TCAGTCAGATGGCACCCGCCCCAGCAATCACCCCTCTCAACCACTGGGAGGATCAACGGGGGGGTACCCCCAACACCTTCAGCTACCCCATAACATACCCCCACACATACACTGCGGTACTGCCACAACCAGACAACAGCCACAACCACACAACACAACCAAGCACCAACCATCACACACCCCCAAGCAGGGCTCAGCTCCTCCAGCAGGGGGCAGCAGGCACACTCCTAGTCTAGCCAGATACATACACCCCCCAGCCCGAATATGCCCCCACCCCAACCCATGGGTCATGCTGACCAGGGAGGTCAGACAGGCAGGCTGGAGAAGAGATTTTTTTTCCTTTAGCCTCCTTCCCCTCCCCTTGGTACGGCCCCGGGGATCCTATCTCAGGGTGGGGGTGTTTTAATTGGGTTAATGAAGGGTTAAAACGTTAGAAATCTTGCTCAGCTTTAAAAACTTTATAGAACAGCCCCCCTGTCCTGCCCACAGGGGGGCAGGGAGGGTCCCCCTATTACCAGGGCTGGCAGCAGGGTAAGACCCCAAGAGTTTTATGCCCCACACTGGCCCCCGGGGGCAGTCAGGTAGTGATGTCATTCATGGTTCTGCTGATGTCACCAGTGCCCCCTCCCTATGTCACACTGAGGCGGTTCCTATTAGTAGGTGAAGGCCTAGCCAAAGTGGGCAATGATGCTACTAATTGTGATGACAACTGTAGCCCAGTGATGTCATATGGGATGTGGTGATGTCACTGAGGGGCCCTGAGGTCACTGGAGAGCAGCTGTTACATCATTGGGGAGCAGCAACGCAGTTGGGCTGCCGTCACATCAGGTGTTCATCCCACCATTGAGGGCCCTGTAGCAATGTCACTGTACCAGTCCTGTTGCCATTGGTGGCCTCATTGTGATTTCACAGTGCCCATCCTCCTGCCATTGATCCCAGTGTGATATCACTCCAGCCCTGCAGCAGCTCAGGCATGTCATACAGACTTCGGGTGACATCACTGGGGCCTCCCGTGATGTCACAGCCCGACTCTCTCAGCAATGGTCCCCAGCCAATGCTCAGATCCTGCACCCGGGGGGGGAGGGGGTGTCAGCACTTGAGGAGCTCAACACAGGTCCTCCAGCCCCCCAGCCAGGGTCTCTCGTGATCCAGCGCGGCCCCCCTCAGCAGTAGCTCCGAGTCTGCCCCTCAGAGCGCACTGTCCAGTTGGGAGCCAGGCATGTGGGCGGTGGGGGAGGCCCCTCCTTCCTCTCCACATTGCCATACTGGGGGGGCAGGTGCTCAGCACAGGGGGAGTAGGGCCTCAGCCGGTAACCGTCCACCAGGCCAGGGCTGAGGAGGGCAGGAGGCCGGGGCGAGGGCTCAGCGTAGGCAGTGAAGGGGGGGGTGCAGGCGGCGGCCGGCTCCCAGCCAGGTGGTGCTGGGCGGTAGAATCGCAGCATGGTGCTGCCACAGGGCAGCACATCTAGTAGCTGGCGGTAAAGTCCCGGCACCGCTGGTGGTCTGTAGGCCCAGCCTGGTGCTGCCCGCAGGCCCTGCCTCTGTTTCTGCGGCAGGGCTGGCACCGGGGGGCGGCGCAGGGCGGCGCGGGCAGCCCCAGGGTCAGAGCGGCTGCGCAGGTGCCCGCCCTCCAGTGGAGGGGAGGACGAGGTGGAGGACGAGGAGGGGCTGGCCCTGCCGCGGCGGTGCCCCCCAGCCTCTGGCCCTGCCGCAGGACCAGCAAAGGGGACGTTGACGTAGACGGGCTCCGGTGGCTCGTAGCGGATGCGCCCTTCCTCAAAGATGGCCCAGAGGGGTGGTGTTGGGGCTGAGGGGCCAGGCCTGGGCTGCTGGAAGACGCCGTAGGAAGCGTTGAGGGCAGCCAGGTACTCAGGGGGTGCCAGAGGGTGCGGGGGGCCCAGAGGCCAGGGCTGGTACACGGGCGGCTCTGGGATGATCTCGTAGTACAGGTTCTCGGCTGCGGGCTCCAGCAGCGGGCGCCGGGGACGGGTGGCAGTGCTGGGGGGGCGGTGAGCTAGGAAGTGGTGGCGCTGGTGCAGTTGTGGCTCTGGAGGGGCAGCGCAGGGGGGGGCCCAGCCATGGGGGGATGGCGTTGAGACAGGCTGCAGGTGAGGGGTGGAAGTGCAGGGGGGCTTGGGGCTTGGGTGGGGCCTGCGGGCATCGGGGGGCAGGGTCCAGTGCTCGGGGGAAGGGCAGCGGCTGGGTCTGGCAGGGTGGGTGGGGTTCGGGGCCCCAGTGGTGGGTGTTGGGAGGGGCTTTGCTGTAGTGGGGAGGGGCTGCCAAGCTGGCCCTGCCCCCCTCCTGACCCAGGGCAGAGGCCTTGGCCAATGTGACCTGTAGGGAGAGAGAAGGAGGGTTAGTGAATGGGGGTTCACACACACAGTCCCCCTTCCAGTTGACTCCCCAGCCTTCCATCACAGCCCCAACCTCACCAACCCACTGTACCCCGAAACCCTGCACTGCACCCCAATCCCCCAGTCCCTCCCACTGAACCCACAATCCCACCCAGTCCCTTCACCCAACCACAACACTTCAAACTGCCCCTGCTGCAGCCCCCGCAATCTCCCCATCCATCAACAATAGCCTAAATTCCCTCACTGTACCCCACCCACTGCACCCCCTATTCCTCCATCCAGCTGCAACCCCACTGACTCTCCACAGCCACCAAACCTCACCCCAACCTGACTGCCTATCTGCCCCATGACTGCCCCCCACTGTCTCCACAATCCCCCAAACCTCACCACCTACCTGCCCTCCTCCCAGGCCCCCCAAATCCCCCTTGCTCAAACTGGCAAACCCCCCCTACCCCAACCCAGCCACCAATTCCCCCACACACCCTAAGGGTCCAATGTCCCTAACTCCCTCCTGCCCAACACCCCCTACCAGCGATCCCTCCCCCACTCACCTGGGGGCCCCCTACCCGCTCCTGACGCTGGCTCCGGGGTTGCCCGTCACTCTGCTGGTGCTGCAGAGAGGTGCCAGCGAGCTGGGCAGCAGGGCCAGGGTGCACCACAGAGTACAGGGTGCCCGGTCCCATCGCTGCCCCCTCCCCATCACCTTCCAGGGACAGGGAGCGCCGGAACTGGGCCCGCTGCTCCCTGTGTGGCACCCCCTGCTGCTGCCTGGCGGCCCGGTGTGCGCTTTCTACCAGCGCCAGCGCCATCAGCCGGGCTGGGTTCTTTGGGGGCGGCGGGGGCGGCACGTGCCGAAACAGGCACAGCGCCCCGGGCCGTGGGGGGGAAGCCTCCGACTCAGGACCTGAAGGGGGAGAGGATAAAAGAGGGTGGTCAGTGCCAGCCACACCAGCAAGGGGCGCTGTAGGGGGAGCTCCCGGCTATTCCAGCCCTGGCCTCGCCCAGCAGGAGGTGCTGTAGGAGGCTGGGACGTAGTTGCGTGCTCCCCAACTCCCCCAGCAGGGGACATGGGGGGTTCCGTTTGGGGGAGGGGGTTGGCTGGGGAAGGGGATGGTTCTGGCTGGGCAGTTCTGACTGAGAGTTCCAGCTATGGGGGTTCTGGCTGGCGAATCCAGCTGGAGGGGTTCCGGTTGGGGCAGGGGCGGCCATGGGATTCTGGATGGCAGGGGTCTGGCTGGGGCTAGGAGGTTCCAGCAGGGGGGTTGCGGCTGGCGGGGGATTTTGGATGGGGTTGGGAGGTTTTGGAGAGGGGGGGAATTTCCAGCTGGCATGGAGTTCTGGAGGGGGCTGGGAGGTTTTGGTGGGAGGGAGTTCTGGAGGGGGCTGGAAGGTTTTGGTGGAGGGGGGAGTTTTGGAGGGGGGGAGTTCTGGAGGGGGCTGGAAGGTTTTGGTGCACTCACTCTGGGCCAGGCTCCCGCTCACGGCTCGGGTCAGTTTGCGCTGCACTTCACGCTGGCAGCTGTCAGTCAGCATCCTGTCGCCAGCCTGCAGCAGCCGGGAGATCATGGGGGGGGGGGCTGCGCGTCCTCCGGTGCCGTCCGGACCTCAACACACCCCCAGTCTCGCCCCCCCCCAGCATCTCCAGCACCTTGGTGGGCAGCGAGATGGCCACGGGCTCCGAGATCTCCAGGGCAGCCGTGGGGGGCTCCGGGCCACGGGGTGACAGCGCCCGGGCCACCTTGCAGGTGAAGGGAAGGTGGGCAGGGCTGGAGGCCGAGTCAGAGGCCTCAGAGAGTGAGGGGCACTGGGGGGGGCTGCGCTGGAAGGGGAGCAGGTCCAAGTCCAGGAAGCTGGGGGGGCTGAGGTCTGGTTCCGAGTCCAGCTCGCCCTCATCGTCCAGCCAGACGGAGGCGCGGTGATGGGGTGCCAGGTTCTCACTGCAGCCGCCGGAGGCCGAGGAGCTCAGCGACTCGCAGGAGCGGCAGGGCTTGAGGGGGTCTTGCGAGGTCCCAGGGAGGGCACCAGGCAGGGCTGGGAAGGTGTCGCTGCTGGAGTGTGGGCGCCGCAGGCGGTTCAGTTTGTGCAGGCCTTGGGGACAGATGGACAAACTGCAGTGTAAACAACTCTGACATGGCAGGCAGCTGGGGAACAGCCACACATAATGCCGCATGGGAACAGCTCACCTGGCACTGAGATGCAGCCATCTCTGGGGTGGGGCAGCTGGGGAACAGCCGCACATAATGCCACCTGGCTGAGATGCAGCCACCTCTGGGGCAGGGAATCCAGGAACAGCCACACAAACCACCATACAGGGACTGCTCGCCCTGCACTGGGACACAGTCACCTCTGGGATGGGGCAGCTGGGGAACAGCTGTACATAACGCTGCATGGGGACAGCTCGCCCGGCACAGAGACGCAGCCACCTCTGGGTTTGGCTTCCCCCTGAACGTCCCCTCCCGCCCCTGGCGCTGCCCCTCATACCCGCGGTGCTGGACTGGGACGTAAGTGACTCCTCACTCTTGGCGGATCGCAGTGTGACAGTGTCGGCCCGGAGCCCTGCAAGGAGAGGGGAGGGGTGAGAATATCAGCCGCACTAGCCCTCCTGCAGCCCTCCATCTCTGTATCGAACCCCTGCCTGGACCCCACTGACATCCTCTACTCCCACCTCTCCTGCCTTCAGCACTGCCCTGTCCCCACCTCTGCTCCCGGGAACACCCCAGACAGGCCCCCCAACAATCCTTTCTTCCCCCAGAAAAAATGGTTCCCTACCTTCTGTAACTGTTGCTCCTTGAGATGTGTTGCTCATGTCCATTCCATGCTAGGTCTGCATGCGCCCACAGGCCCGGCTGCCGGAGATTTTTCCATTAGCAGTATCTGTCGGGCTGGCTCTGGTGCCCCCTGAAGTCCCGCGCCCATGCACCAGTATATGGGGCATTGCCATTCCCGCACCCCCTCAGTTCCTTCTTGCCAACAACTCTGACAGAGGGCCAGGAGGGCAGGTCGTGGAATGGACGTGAGCAACGCATCCTGAAGAACAGCAGTTATGAGAGGGAGGTACTGTTTCCTCTTCTTCAAGTGCTTGCTTGTGTCGATTCCAAGTTAGGTGACTCCCAAGTGGTATCCCTGGAGGTGGGCTCTGATTTCATGGACATGTTGCTTGCAACACTGCTCTGCGAAGCTGGCCTCATCCTGGGCCTGCTGGCTGATGGCATATGGACCAAGGACCAGGGGCGGCTCTGCAGATACCCCGGATACCTGTGCGAGGAAGGCTGCTCACAAAGCGTGCGCTCTGTGGAATGGGCAGGCTGGATGGCCAGCAGTGACACCTCCACTTGCTCACAGCAGAGCCTGATACAGGCAGTTATCCACAAGGAGCTTCTCTGAGCGGACACAGCCAAACCTTTCATCCTGTCCGCCCTGCGACGAGGAGCTGCGTTGATTTACGGAAGGGTTTGGTCCCCTCAATGCAGAAGGCTAAGGCCTGCCTAACATCCATACAGTGTAACCGATCCTCTTTGTTTGCCTTCAGGAAGAAACCTGGTAGGAAGAGGTCCTGATTATTGTGAACTGTGACACCACCTTAGGTTAGAAGGCTGGGTGGGGGCTCAGCTGGACCTCGTCCTCATAAAAAACCATGTAAGGGGGTGCTGACGTCAACGCTCTAATCTTGGAGACTCTGTGGGCGGACATGATAACCGCCAGGAAGGAGACCTCCCATAAGAGGAGTAGCAGAGAACACGAAGTCAACAGCTTGAAAGGGGGACCCATGAGCCTCGCTAGCACCAGGTTTAGATCCCAAGGAGGGATGGGATCCTAAACCTGTGGATATGGCTTTTCCAGACCCTTCAGGAACCTGATCGTCATGTCATGAACCAAGATTGACCTGCCCTGGATTAGAGAGTGAAAGGCTGAGATGGGCGACAACAGAACCCTGATTGCCCGGCCCTGGTGCTTGAGGTGGAGCAGGTATTCCAAGATGGATTGTAGCAATGACCGGGAGGGAGAAAGACCTTGATCCGCGGCCCTTAGTAGATGAAGCGTTTCCACTTGACGAGGTCATCTTGGTGGAGGGCTTCCTGCTGCTCAACAGTAGCTCCGAGCAGGCCTGCTCCTCTGTGTTCAGCCATGCCATCAGATGCAGCGAGGCTAGGTTCAGATGGAGCAGACAGCCTTGGTGCTGTGAGAGAAAGTCTGGGCGAAGCGGGACCTCTAGTGGGGTTGCCATTGAGAGATCCGAAAGCTGCTGAACCAAAACTACCATGGCCAGGCAGGAGCTACCAAGATGCCCTTCGCTTTGTTCCTAGGACCTTGTGAACTGGGAGTATCAGTGGGAAGGTGTACAGCGCGGCCCCATCCAAGTGCGCAGGCAAGCAGGGAAGGCAAACAGCGAGGCCACATCCAAGTCCGCAGGCAAGCCGGGAAGGTGAACACCAGGGTCCCCATCCAAGGGCGCAGGAAAGCCGGGAGGTTGAACAGCAGGGTCCCCATCCAAGGGCACGGGAAAGCCGGGAAGGCGAACAGCAGGGTCCCCATCCAAGGGTGAAGGAAAGCTGGGAAGGTGAACAGCAGGGTCCCCATCCAAGGGCGCAGGAAAGCCGGGAGGGTGAACAGCAGGGCCGCATCCAAGGGCGTGGGATAGCCGGGAAGGTGAACAGCGGGGCCCCATCCAAAGGCGCGGGAAAGCCGGGAAGGCGAACAGCGGGGCCCCATCCAAGGGCGCAGGAAAGCCGGGAAGGCGAACAGCAGGGCCCCCATCCAAGGGCGCGGGAAAGCCGGGAAGGCGAACAGCAGGGCCCCCATCCAAGGGCGCGGGAAAGCCGGGAAGGCGAACAGCAGGATCCCCATCCAAGGGCGCGGGAAAGCCAGGAGGGTGAACAGTAGGGCCCCCATCTAAGGGCGCGGGAAAGCCGGGAAGGCGAACAGCAGGGCCCCATCCAAAGGCGCAGGAAAGCCGGGAAGGCAGGAACTGCTGGCTAGCCCGTAAAATGAGCACAACTGCTGACATGTCTGAGTGGCCACGAATAGGTGCACCTGAGGAGTCCCCCATTTGGGGGAGATCGTGCTGACGATCTTTGGGTGGAATGATCACTCATGGCGAGAGGAGAAGTACCTGCTGAGGAGATCCGCCCGTGCGTTCTGGGCGCCTGAGAGGTGCAAAGCCTTGAGATGACCAGCCTGCTGCACACACAAGTCCCACAGGCAAAGAGCATCTCGACACAGGGCAGACGTGCGGGCTCCATCTTGCTCGTTGAAGAACATTGCTGCTGTATTGTCCGTGAAGATCTGCACCACTCTGCCCCTTAGATAGGGAGGAATGCATGGCAAGCCGAGCGTATCACCCTGAGGCCCCTGGCCTTTCTGTGAAGAGAACCAGAGATCTTGGGTACTGCAGCTGCCAGGCTGGGCTCCCCACCCTTGATCTGACACATCAGAGACCAGTGTTACTGATGGGAGTGAAGCTACGAAGGGGACCCCATCCAGAACAGCTCGCAGGGCTGGGCACCAAGCGAGATGACAGGACGTTCGACAGAACTGCAAGCATTAGCTCCAAATCGTGAGAAGACTGATTCCAGCCACATCTGGAGACTGAGCCGCAGCTGTGCACGTTGCACCACGTCAGTACATGCCGCCATGTGACCCAGCTGCTGGTGGCACACCTGGGTGGCTGTGAGCGACTGGGCTCTGACATGCCCAGAATTGGGACTCCGGCAGGTAGGCTCTGGCATAGGTGGAGTCAAACACTGCTCCTATAAACTCTATTGTCTGAATGGGGGACAGTCGACTTCTGGTCATTGAGATGCAGGCCTAGATCCCGACGTGGTGACGTGAGCCTAGGACCTGCCTCTGACCAGCCAGTCCTCAAGGGATGGGTAGATTAGAATGCCGCGACACCTCAGGCCAGCATCACCGTGCACTTCGTGAAGACCCTTGGACCAGAAGAGAGGCTGAAGGGCAGTGCCGTGAACTAGTAAAGGCGCTGCGCCACCACCGAACAGGGGAATCTCCTGTGGCCATGGAAGATAGAAATATGGAGGTAGGCGTACGTTAAGTCAAGAGCAGCATACCAGCCTCCTGGATCCAGAGAGGGGATGATGGAGGCCAGGGAGACCAGGCAGAACTTTGACATCTTCAGATAACTGTTGAGGCGACACAGGCCTAGGATGGGTCTGAGGCCTCCCTTGGCCTTTGGGATAAGGAAATACTGGGTGTAAAACCCTTTCCCCCTAATGTCTAGGGGAACCTCCTCCCTGGCCCCCAGACATAGGAGGGAATTCCCCTCCTGGATGAGGAGCTGCTTGTGAGAAGGGTCCCTGAAGAGGGACAGGGAAGAGGGGTGTGAGGGGGAGATGGAGGAAAACTCCAGGGTGTAGCCAACTGCTATGGTATTGCGCACCCAGCAGTCTGAGGCGACCTTGGCCCATGCAGGAGAAAGGGAGACAGGAGGTCCCGAAACAAACGGGGAGATAGATCCTGGAAGGAGACTGTAACTCCGGCCTCAGGCACGCCCTCAGAATGCCTGCCGACGGCTGCCTGAGCAATGTGCAGGGCCTGGCTGGGCAGCCGAGGGCGCTGGGGAGGGGCAGCATCATTTAAAGCCCCTGGCTCTGCCGCTGAGGGATGGAGAATCTATGTGGCCGGAGTCCCAGGTGTTAGCACCGTGTCTCCCCAGCAACGCCTGCTGGCCGGAGTCCCAGGTGTTAGCACCGTCTCTCCCCAGCAACGCCTGCCGGTTGGGAGTCCCAGGATTTATTGTTGTGGTGGCCCCGGCAACGGTGAGCAGTGCTAGGAGGCAGTAGCATAGCTGGGGGGAAGCAGAGGGAGCAGCCTCACCCCCACTGACCACAAGTGGCGCCTTGTCAATTTCCTGGCACCTTTGTACTCACCCGGGGGAATGATAAAAAAAAAAAACGCCACCCACTGTGGTGCTTTTATTTTGCTCATCCGGCAGCGCTCTGAGTCTTCGGCGGCACTTCGGCAGTGGTACCTTCAGTGCCGCCGAAGACACCCAGAGCGAGTGAAGGGCCCACTGCCAAAGACCCAGAGCGCTGCTGGGTGAGTAAAAGCGCCGCAGCAAGTGATACCTTTTTTTTTTTGATTGCTCCCCCTGTTCCCTCCACGTGGCGACGTCACTGCCAGGAAGAACCCGGTGCCAGTGGGGCTCACCGTAGGTAGAGGGACTCAGCACTGTGTCGGAGTGGGAGGGTTCTGAGGCCTGTCTGAGAGTCGCCTCCAGGAGAAGGGCTTGGAGATGAACGGCCCTGTTCTTCCGAATGCGCTGTGAAGCCCTTACAGATCTGGCACTTCTCTTTGATCTGCGATTCCCCCAGACACCTCAGACAGCTGGCGCGGGGCTCACTGACCAGCACAGCTCTATGGCAGACGGCTGGGATCCCGGGGAACGGGGCAAGCCCCATGCTGGGGACAAAGTCCCTAAGGGGACTAATGGTCCCCTTACTAAAACTTAATAGGATTTTTGATTGGCTACCTCCCAGTACCAAAAGAAAGGGGAAGGGTCAATGGGAAATCAGGACCCTGAGACTGACAGTCCCCAGGGGCAATGGGGAGAGGCCAATGCTACAGGTCAGTCTGATTGACAGGGTGGGCAGGCTAATCAGGGACTCAGGAGGCCAGGGTGGTTTTGTCCTCTGTGTGAGCTGGAATTGCCTGGGCCAGAGAGAATGGGGCCAAGCTAAGGCCCAGTGGCCTAATAGATGAGGCACTGGCTTCCTAAGCTAGAGCTTGTGGGTTCACGTCCCAGGTGGGGTGAAAAACTACCCTCTGTGGGGAGGGATAGTTCAGTGGTTTGAGCACTGTCCAGCTAAACACAGGGTTGTGAGTTCAGTCCTTGAGGGGGCTATTTAGGGATCTGAGGGAAAAAGCTGTCTGGGATTGGCCCTGCTTTGAGCAGCGGGTTGGACTAGATACCTCCTGAGGTCCCTTCCAACCCTGATATTCTAAGGAGAGAGCAGGGGCCCATGCTGCACTAGGAGCAGAACTGTAGCAGCTGGGGAGAGCAAGGGGGACCCTGGGCAGCAGGCCCAGCACAGGGAGATGCCCCTAGTCAAGAGGCCTGGCAGGCCAGACTTGGAGGGGGATTGTAACCCTAACAGGGTGGGAGTGACACTGAGAAGAAGAGTCCTGCCACCTCAAGCCTGAGCAAGTGTCTGATCTGCAGCACTGCCAGGGCCTGGGATGTGTGAGGAATGAACTGAACGTCCCAGAGATGCTGGTTGCGATGTCCCTGTGCCACGGAGCAGGGTGACAGGTTTTCCTTTCCTGTTTCCTCCTTATTTTTTTAAATTGGATTCACTTTAATAAATTGTATTTGCTTTGAACTGTATGTAACGATCAGTGGGTCAGGGACGCATCCAGTGCAGAGAGAGCACCACGGAGTGGGGACACCCTAGCCCCTGCCATAAGTGACCACGACAACGTTGGGGGTCGAGCCCCCCACGAATCCTGGGCCCAGCCTTGTTGGGGTTACGAGGACTCTGCCACACAGGAGATGGAAGGGGAGCCCCTGAAGAGTGGGAGCGAGGACTGAGATCCTTTCGCTAGCCCATTTCACCGGGGTAAGTGCAGAAGCCAGGAAAGTTCCCCATAATAGCAGGACCATTCCCCCACTTACATAACTATCTCACCTAATTAACTACTTCATGATCTAGATCCAACTATATCCAACACCTATAAAGTTACACTACTTGGAGCACTTTGGAATCACGAAGAGAGACGAGGAATTGAGGAGTGCGGGGCCAGCAGGGCCCAATATACTGGCACGTAGGTGCAGGGCTACATGTGGCGACAGAGCCGGCCCTACGGATACTGCTAAGGGAAAAATCTCTGGCAGCTGGGCCCATGGGCACATGCACACCTAGCATGGAATGGACATGAGCAAGCACTCAAACATACACCCCTCATCCCCACTCCATGGGGCAGGGGGAGAGACTGAGAGAACAGGAGGAAGAGAGATGTGGAGCTGGGAGGTCAGTGTGAAACTGGGGGGAGGTCTGTGGGGCAGGGCTGGAAATGGGGGGTACGTGGGGCAGGGGAAAGCTGGGAGGCTGTGGGCGCTGAGGGAAGCTTGGGGGGCTGCATAGGGCTGTGTGGGGCAGAAATCGGGGGTTGTGTGGGGCTAGGGGGCAGCGTGGGCCAGGGCTCACTCACCCATCTGCCCGCCTGGAAGCTGCACTCTCTTGTGGCTGATGGCAGGTGCCCTGCCCAAGGCAAAGAAGGTTTTCCAGCTCCCGCCCCGCGCCTGGCGCCTGTGGAGAGACAGCATCAGCCCAACCCATGGCCCTGCCAGCCCCATTCCACATACCCGAGACCACCACTTTCTGGGGCCAGCACCCCCCCGATGCCCCATCCCCCCTGAGTTCACTAGCCCCCACCCCAGAGCCAGCAACCTGAGTGGGGGAAGGCACCATTACCTGTCATGGGGAGAGTCCAGCGCGAGGGGCAGCCTCCCCGGCGGCTCCCGTCCGGTCTTGGCCTCAGGTCTCTTGGACTGGCCAGGGGTCGTGTGCTGGGCCTGGGCTTGGACTTGGGCCTGGGCCTGGGCCTGTGTCCGGGCCTGGGCCTCCTCCAGCGAGAGCAGGCGGGTCGAGGGGCAGCTGCCCAGCAAGGACTTGGGGCGCGGGAGGCAGGAGCGCCCTGGGGGATAGGGACACAGACGGGGAGGGAGATCAGCTGGGCCTGCCCCACAAGAATCTCAGTCCCTCGCTGCAGCACAGAGCCTCCTACTAAGCCCCTCTCTGCAGCTCCCCCGCCCCACTCCCCGCAGCCCAGCACCCCCTGCTGAGCCCCCACCCCACTCCCCGCAGCCAGCACCCCCTACTGAGCCCCCACCCCGCTCCCCGCAGCCCAGCGCCCCCTACTCCGCTCCCCGCAGCCAGCGCCCCCTGCTGAGCCCCTCACCCTGCTCCCTGCACACAGCGTCCCCTACTGAGCCCCCACCCTGCTTCCCACAGCCCATCGCCCCCTGCTGAGCCCCCGCCCCGCTCCCTGCAGCCCAGCGCCCCTTGGTGAGCCCTCACCCTGCTCCCCACAGCCCAGTGCCCCATGCTGAGTCCTCAGCCTGCTCCCACAGCCCAGCGCCCCCTGCTGAGCCCCCCCGCTCCCCACAGCATATTACCCCCTGCTGAGCCCTTCCTGCTCCCCGCAGCCCAGCACCCCCTGCTCCTCTCCCTGCAATATGGCACCCCCTCCTCAGCCCCAAGCACTATGGTGCCCCTAGTGCCAGCAGCAGGACAGGATTTGATGCCCTGGCAGGCTGCAGGGATCTCACCATAGAAACCAGTGATGGCACTGTGAGCCCATGGAGAGACAGGCCAGGGAGAGGCTTGACTCCGCAGAGACGCAGCAGCGCAGCTGGGCACTGGGAGTTGTTACCTGGGTGAGGGGCGGGGTGCCAGGCCAGCACCAACCCCCCCTCAGCATGGCCGGGCGCTGGGCTCAGGGTTCCGCAGGTCCCAGCTGGTGAGGCACAGAAAGCAGCTTCCCCGGTGTGTGTGTGTCAGGGGGAAGGTTCCCCGCCCCCCGCCCTGCAGCTCACATTGGCCTCGGCCTCAGCTCCCGAGCATCCAGGCCCAGCACTCTATGGGCCCCCCCAAGTTCCATACCCCACTGCATTTGGTCGCAGGATTGTCCACCCCTCCCTCCCACCACAGGGCTAGCCTGTCTCGTCGCCTCCCAGCCTGCCTGGGCATTCCCAGAACGCCCCTCCCCAGCCTGTCTCAGCACCTTCCCACCTCAGCACCCATTTTCCTAGCCTGCCTTGGCACCCCCTAGCCTTCCGTGGTGCACCCCAGCACCCCCCACCTCAGCACCCTCCTCCCCAGCCTGTCTGGGCACCCCCTACACCTCAGCACCCCCCTCCCCAGCCTGCTTCAGCACCTCCAGCACCCCCCCAGCTCAGCAACCCCCTCCCCAGCCTGTTTGGGCACCCCCCATACCTCAGCATCCTCCTCCCCAGCATGTCTGGGCACACCCCCCAGCTCAGCACCCCCCACCCCAGCCTGCCTCAGTACCTCCAGCACCACCCCCCAGCTCAGCACCCCCCTCCCCAGCCTGCCTCGGTGCCCCTGTAGCACCTGCCTCCCCAGTCTGCCTTGGCAGCCTCCCACTTCAGCAACCCCCCACCCTCACCAGACTCAGTGTCCCCCCCACACCAGGCCCAGTCAATGTCAGCCCCCCATCCCTACCCCCAGCCAGTTGTCTCCCCAGGGCGAGCCGCTGGGTGCCGGGCACCATGTATCACCAATGCGGGGCATTACCAGCTGGACATTTAATGTTCTCTTGTTCTCAACAGGAGCTGGTTAAATCCAGGGCCTGAGCCTCCCTGCCCGGGTGGGCACTGACCCTGTCCTGCCCTGCCCCAGCCCTGAGAGCCCATAGGGCCCCACGCAGGGACAGCTGTGCCACCCTGCTCGTGCCCCACAGCCAGCGACCTGGGCTGCCAGAACCTCCTGCTATGGGCACCTCCCCACCGCAGAGTCTGGGATCAGTGCTTATCTGGGGGTGCAGCTGACTGCACCAGAGCAGGGGGTGGGGTCACGGAGCCATGGTACCCCACAGCCCATGTAGAGGGGCCTGTGGGTGGCAGGGAGGGGTCAGGATACCGGGGGGTAGAGAGGCCCGTAGGTGGCAGGGAGGGGGCAGGATACTGGGGGGTAGAGAGGCCCATGGGCGACAGGGAGGGGGCAGGACAGAGGGGTGCCTGGATCCATGAATCTGATCCGGGGGGGTGGATGAACCCCCCAGTCCCTCAGTCTCTCTGTTCCTTCGGCACACCCCCCCACCCCATCTTGCTGCGTCTCCGGCTCCCTCTGGGCCTTGCTCAGGGCTTCGGGCAGGGTGAGCAGCCGGCCAGTCTTGGGGGGCCAGGCCAGCTTCCGGGGTTCCGGCTGGGGGGCTGGAGAGAGAACAGGGTTAGAGAGTGGTCGGGGGGGGCAGCACGCCAGAGCCCAGGGGCACCCCCATGCCCAGAGCAGAGCCCCCTCTCCCTGGGCCTGGGATCCTGACATGCAGCAGGGGAGCGGGGGTCCAGCCTCATGCCAAGGACCGGGAGGTAGCTGCGGAGAACAGATCAGCTTGCTACACAGGGAGCAAAGCATGGGGTGGGGGGTGGTGGCACTGGATGCCCCAATAGCTCCCCATGCCCCACTGCCCCCAAACTTCTCCCAGTGCCCCACTGCCCCCCATCCCTCCAAACCCCACTGCCTCCAGCCTTCCCCAGTGTGACAAAGTGGGAATGTTCTTAATGTTTTTCTCTGAAAACTGGTGTGTCTCAGTTTCCCCTATGTGATAGGATAAGGGGGTGTGATCGTTGCAGAGACCCCGAGAGGGCAGGTGTGACTGCTGGTGGGCTGCAGAGAACAGCCCACACGCTGTATCCTGGCAACTGATGGCCAGGCCCCCTCCTCTGCAAGAACCAGCCCGAGGTGCTGGTGCAGACCAGAGACCCAGGACCTGCTGGCCCAGGAAAGAGACAAAGGAAGGAGAAGGGCCAGTGGGCAGCTGAAAGGGTCAGTCTCCTGGTTTGGGACTGGGGAAGGAGGGAGGGGGCGGAGCCAAGGGCTCTGGACGTCCCCCCAACCCCTCCAGATGGACTCTGTTGAAAGTTCCTGATTTCTGTGCTAACAAGATCTTTCCTACACTGTGTTTCCCTGACCAATAAACCTCCTGTGTCACACATTGGCTGAGTCCCTGTGACTGCAGAGTGGGGGTGCAGGGCCCTTTGGGGAGGTGAGGGTGCGCAGGTGTCCCTTCCAGGTGGACTCGCTGCGGGGACCTCAAACCCCACTGTCCCCAAACTGTCCCCCCAAACCCACTGCCCCGAAACTTCCCCTACTTCGCCCAAACTGCCCCATCCCCCTAAAACCCACTGCACCCAGCCTCCCTGTGCCCCCACCCCCCAAACTGCCTCATTGCCCCAAACCCCACTGTCCCGAGCCTCCCCAATGCCCCTCCACCCCTCCAAACCCCACTGTTGCCAACCTTCTCCAGTTCCTCCCACCTCTACCCCTCAGAATCCCTCAGGTGTCTCCCTCCATCCCTTGCTGCCCCCATACCCCCGAGTCCCTCCCTGCCAGACCCCCAAGGACACAAGACAGAGAGAGGGCACAAAGCTGGATCTGGGGGGGTGGGGTGAGGCAAGGAGACCACTCCCCAAATCCTGCTGCTGGCCATCCCCCCTCACGCACCCTGCCCAATGCCACTGGGAACAGGTCCCCACCCTCAGAGCAGCAGCTCCCACCCAGCCCCACCCCAACCCCCTGCTGGGGGTCAGGGAGCAGGTCTGAGTGGGGGGGGAGGGTTGCCCAGCAGCGCAGCATCACAAACAAAGCAGCAGACAAAGATCCCAGCCTCCTCTAGGGCAGAGCCTGTTCCCCCACACCCACAGCTCAGCAGCCAGCCAGTCTCTGTATGGCCCCCCACCACTGAGCACCTTGCTCCCCCCACACATGCCCTCTGGCTCCCCAATACCCGTGCTGCCCCCTTGGGCTGAACTTCCCCCCCAGGCTGTGCTGTGCTACTCCCAGGGCCACCCCACGCTGCCCCCCAGCTTCTCATAGGCTGGCCCCCAGCACTGCCCCTCCAGCCTGTACTGTGCAGTTCCCTCTCATATGCTGCCCCTGCTCGGCTGTCCTTTCCATGTTGTCCACCCCACACTGCCTCTCCATGCCACGCCCCCCACTGCCCCATATGGCCCCTGTCCCCCTCATGAGCCCCCCCCATGCCCCACCTGCGCTGTCCTTGCCGATGGAGGTGAACTTGTCACTGAACAGCACCTGGACATGGCTGAGCAGGAACTCAACCACCACGGACTGGACTCGCACCTCGTGGAAGGCCTCCGCCCCGCTTAGCCCCACGGCCTCCAGCTCCAGTGACCTAGGGGGCAGAGGGGAGCAGATTGGAGCCGGCGCGTGGGGCCTGGCAAGGGTGCACTCACCGGAGCAGGCTGGAGGAATTGGAACCAGCATGGGGGGCTGGTGGGAGGAATTCAGAGGAGCAGGTTGAGGGGATGGTAGCCAGTGTGGGGGCCTGGCAGGGCAGGTGGAGGGGAGCCGGAGGGGGGTCGGAGGCACTTACCGGAGCAGGTTGGGGGGATGGTAGCCGGTGCGGGGGCCTGGCAGGACGGGTGGAGGGGAGCCGGAGGGGGGTCGGAGGCACTTACTGGAGCAGGTTGGGGGGAAGGTAGCCACTGCGGGGGCCTGGCAGGGTGGGTGGAGGGGACGTAGAGGGGGTGGGGGGTGCTCAGCAAAGCAGGTTGGGGGGATTGTAGCAGGGGCAGGGAGCTGGCTGGGGGGCCAGAGCAGGGTTGGGGGGGCACTTACCGGAGCAGGTTAGGGGGATGGTAGCTGGTGTGGGGGCCTGGCAGGTCGGCGGAAGGGAGCCGGAGCGGGGTCGGAGGCACTTACCGGAGCAGGTTGGGGGGATGGTAGCTGGTGCGGGGTCTGGCAGGGTGGGTGGAGGGGAGCTAGAGGGGGATGGGGGGTGCTCAGCAGAGCAGGTTGGGGGGATTGTAGCAGGGGCAGGGGGCTGTCTGGGGGGCCAGAGGGGAACTCGGGGGGCACTTACCGGAGCAGGTTGGGGGCCCATACGATGGCCAGGTTCTTGATGTGCATGCTGGTTTCTGGGCTGTGTGTGGCCACCCGCGCCAGGTGCCGCAGCAGGAATTCCAGGGTCCTGAGGGGGGGCAGCAGCTGGTGAGGGGACCTGGCCCCAGCCTGTCCTCCAATTACCCACAATCCCACAGGGCCCTGACCCCTCCAACTGCTATCCACACCCTTTGGGGTCCCCTAGCCCTCAACCACCCCCTAGTCGTCACCCACGGACCCCTGACCTCCCCCCCCAGCCATCATCCATGCCCACCCCCCCAGCTGTTGCTCATGACCCCGTGGGGCCCTGACCCCGCTGTGTGTCACCCACCACCCCAACCCCCCCAGTTGTCACCCATAGCTCTGCGGGGCACCAAACTCCCACGGCCCTGTGGGGCAGGTACCTGTAGTGGGGCGGTGGCAGCTGCTGGATGACATCATGCACCCGCACCAGGCGCTCCTCCTCACCGGGCACTGCCACAGCTTCCTGCAGGGCAAAGGGGTTTGGGTGTTAATGTGAGGGTGGGGGCATGCGGAGGCAGGGGGGCAGCCCTGGGCTCACCGCAAACTTGTGGTAGAGCTGGTAGGTGAGCAGTGGGTTGGGGGGTTGGGTTAATACAGGAGGGTGCGGGGGTGGGAGGGAACGCGGGAGTTGGGGGGCAGGCGGGGGCAGCCCGGGCTCACCGCAAACTTGTGGTAGAGCTGGTAGGTGAGCAGCGGGTTGGGTTAAGGCAGGAAGTGAGGGGGTGGGAGGGAACGCAGGAGTTGGGGGGCAGGCGGGGCAGACCGCCTCACTGCGAACTTGTGGTAGAACTGGTAGGTGAAAGTGGGTTGGGGGTTGGGTTAACACGGGGGGATGCAGGGCGGGAGGGAACGCGGGAGTTGGGGAGCAGGCAGGGGCAGCCCAGGCTCACCGTGAACTTGTGGCAGAGCTGGCAGGCAAGCAGCGGGTTGGGTTAACGCGGCGGGGGGTGGGAGGGAACGCGGGAGTTGGGGGGCAGGTGGGGCAGATCACGCTCACTGCAAACTTGTGGTAGAGCTGGTAGGTGAGCAGCGGGTTGGGGGGTTGGGTTAACACGGGGGAGTGCGGGGGCGGGAGGGAATGCAGGAGTTGGGGAGCAGGCAGGGACAGCCCAGGCTCACCACGAACTTGTGGCAGAGCTGGCAGGAGAGCAGCGGATTGGGTTAACGCGGCGGAGGTGGGGGCGGGAGGGAATGCGGGAGTTGGGGGGCAGGCAGGGGCAGCCCAGGCTCACCGCGAACTTGTGGCACAGCTGGCAGGTGAGCAGCGGGTTGGGTTAAGGCGGGGAGTGCGGGGGCGGGAGGGAACGCGGGAGTTGTGGGGCAGGCAGGGCAGACTGCGCTCACTGTGAACTTGTGGCAGAGCTGGCAGGTGAACGGCGGGTTGGGTTAATACGGGGCGGGGGTGCGGGAGTTGGGCGGCAGGCAGGGGCAGCCCAGGCTCACCGCGAACTTGTGGCAGAGCTGGCAGGTGAGCAGCAGGTTGGGTTAACGCAGGGAGTGCGGGGGCGGGAGGGAATGCGGGAGTTGGGGGGCAAGCAGGGGCAGCCCAGGCTCACCGCGAACTTGTGGTAGAGCTGGCAGGTGAGCAGCGGGTTGGTTTAACGCGGGGGGTGCGGGGGCGGGAAGGAACGCGGGAGTTGGGGGGCAGGCGGGGCAGACCGCGCTCACCGCGAACTTGTGGCAGAGCTGGCAGGTGAGCAGCGGGTTGGGTTAACACGGGGGGTGCGGGGGCGGGAGGGAACGCGGAAGTTGGGGGGCAGGCAGGGGCAGCCCAGGCTCACCGCGAACTTGTGGCAGAGCTGGCAGGTGAGCAGCGGGTTGGGGGGTTGGGTTAACACGGGGGAATCCGGGGACGGGAGGGAACGCAGGAGTTGGGGGGCAGGCGGGGCAGACCGGGCTCACCTCGAACTTGTGGTAGAGCTGGTAGGTGAGCAGCGGGTTGGGTTAACGCAGGGGGTGCAGGGGCGGGAGGGAACATGGGAGTTGAGGGACAGGCGGGGCAGACCGGACTCACCGCGAACTTGTGGCAGAGCTGGTAGGTGAGCAGTGGGTTGGGTTAACACGGGGGGATGCAGGGCGGGAGGGAACGTGGGAGTTGGAGAGCAGGCAGGGGCAGCCTAGGCTCACCACAAACTTGTGGCAGAGCTGGTAGGTGAGCAGCGGGTTGGGTTAACGCAGGGAGTGCGGGGGCGGGAGGGAACGCAGGAGTTGGGGGGCAGGCAGGGCAGACCGGGCTCACCGCGAACTTCTGGTAGAGCTGGTAGGTGAGCAGCGGGTTGGGCAGCTCGCGGAAGTAGAGCTTGCACAGGGAGCTCACGCAGTGGATGTCCTGCAGATAGGTCGCCCGGCCCAGCTCTGGCACCCGCTCACTGTCAAACTCGTGCCTGGGAAAAGGGGAGAGTGGGTATGGCGAGGCCAGTGCCTGCCCCCAAACTCTGCCCCCCTGCCCCCTAACCCATCCACCCAAACCTGCTCTCCTGTGCCCTGCCCCCTGCTCCCTGCACTCTGCCCCCCAACCCTGACACCTTTCTTCCCCTGTCCTGCCCCTTCACCTTACCCCCTAACCCTGGGGGCCAGTCTGGTACCACCCCACACAGTGCCCTGCACCCCCCACCCTCCCCTGCCTATCGCTGCGCTCTGCACCTCTCCCGTGCCCAAATTCCCTCACTGCCTGACACTCCCCTGTGCCCTGGCATGTGCCCCTCCCCCGTGCCCTCCCCCAGCTCCCCATCCCTGGGCCTCACCGCAGCTTCTGGATGTTGGAGGCAACGCCTGAGAGGCGATAGATCCCATCCACCATGCCGTGCTTCTCGATGAACTCTGAGCAGCAGCGCAGGACCTGGGGAACTGTGCGAGGCACGGGATAAGCAGAGGGTACGGGAACAGGTGGCAGCATCAAGACCTCCAAAGCCAGGCCGGCAGCAGAGCTGAGGCCAGGGGACAGGGCATGGCTGGGGGAAAGGAGGCAGTGCCCCATAGCGCCAGGATGGGAGCAGAGGTGAGGCCAGGGGACAGGGTATGGCTGTGGGAAAGGAGGCAGAGCCCCACAGTGCCAGGATGGGAGCAGAGGCGAGGCCAGGGGATGGGGCATGGCCAGGGGGAAAGGAGGCAGAGCCCCATAGCGCCAGGATGGGAGATGGGGCATGGACGGAGGCCAGGGTGCAGCCGGGGGAGATGGGAGGCAGAGCCCTATAGCACTAGGCTGGGAGACGGTGTGGCTGGGGTGGATAGGAGGCAGTGCCCTATAGTGCCAGGCCGGGGGATAGGGCACGACCAGGGGGGATGGGAGGAAGTGTCCCATAGCGCCAGGCTGGGAGACGGGGTCCAGCTGGGAGGACAGGAGGCAGTGTCCCATAGCGCCAGGCTAGAGGATGGGGCACAGCTAGGGGGATGGGAGGCAGTGCCCCATAGTGCCAGGCTGGGAGATGGGGTCTGGCCAGCGAGATGGGAGGCAGCGTCCCATAGCGCCAGGCTGGAGGATGGGGCACAGCTGGGGGGATGGGAGGCAGTGCCCCATAGTGTCAGGTTGGGAGATAGGGCATGGCCGGGGGGATTGGAGGCAGTGCCTCAAAGCGCAAGCCCGGGGTGAGGGGCGCGACCAGTGGGATGAGAGACAATGCCCTATAGGCCAGGAGTCCCACCATCATGCCCCGAGTTCAGGAGATGCTCCCCCAGGTCGCAGCCGAAGACACGCTCACGCAGGATCCCGCGCTGCTTCAGTCGCTGCTTGCTGGGCCGTGACTTCATGAAGGTGCGAAGAAAACCAAGGAGCTTCCCGTGCTTCTTACACACTGCGGGATAGAGACCGTCACAAACCAGGAATAGCCGCACATAACACTGCATGGGGACAGCTCGCTCGACACTGGGACACAGCCACCTCTGGGGAAGGGCAGACAGGAACAGCCACACATAACACCACATGGGGACAGCTCGCTCCATACTGAGATACAGCCATCTCTGGGGCAGGGAAGGTGGGAACAACTGCATATAATGACGCATAGGGACAGCTCACCCGGCCCTGGGACGAAGCCACCTCAGCGGTTATAGCTGCAGATACCACTGCGCAGGGACATACTGCTCATTGCTGGGATGCAGCCACCTCTGGGGCAGGCCAGCTGGGTACAGCCACATATTACACCACAGTGGGACAACTCGCCTGGCGCTGGGACGTAGCTGGTGGGGAGCTGGGCAGTGGCCGCTCCCCCACTGAGCACAACTGGTGCCTTGTCAATTTCTTGGTGCCTTTTTAATTTTTACTCACCCGGTGGCGCTTAGGGTCTTCAGTGGCACTTCAGTGCTGGGCCCTCACTCTCTCCGGGTGTCTTCGGCGGTACTGAAGGACCCACTGCCGAAATGCCACCGAAGACCCGTGGAGCGAGTGAAGGTCCCACCGCCAAGGTGCCACTGAAGACCCGGAGCACTGCCGGGTGAGTAAAAGCACCGCCCCATTAGTAAAAGTGCCGCAGTGGCTGCCCCCCTTTTTTTTTGTAAAAGCAGCAAAGAGTTCTGTGGCACCTTATAGACTAACAAAGCTCCCCCTGTTCCCTCCACCTGGCTACGCCACTGCAGCCACCGCTGGGGCGGGAGAGCCAGGAACAGCCACACGTAACTCCTCATGGGGATGGTACACCTGGTGCTGGGACACAGCCACCTTTGGGGTAGAGTGGACAGAAACAGCCACACAACACCGCCCGGGTACAGCTCGCCCGGCGCTGGGATGCAGCCACCTCTGGGTCGGGGTAGATAGGAACAGGAGCACGTGCTACCAGACGGGGACAGCTCGCCTGGTGCTGGAAAACAGCCACCTATAGGGTGGGACAGCTGGGAACAGTAGCACATAATGACTCATGGGGCCGGTTCGCCTGGCACTGGGTCACAGCCACTTCAACAGCAGGGTGGACAGGAACAGCCACACACAACTCCACATGGGGCCGGCTCACTCAGTGCTGGAGCACAGCCACCTCTAAGACGGGGTAGGGGGGAACAACTGCACATAACGTCGCAGCTTGCACGGTGCCGGGACACAGCCGTGTCTGGGCTGGGACAGCTGGGAAGAGCTGCACATAAAACCACACGAGGAGAGCTTGCCCAGCTCCAGGATACAGTCACCTCTGGGACAGGGCAGCCGGGAACAGATGCACATAACACCGCATGAGGACAATTTGCCCGGCGCTGGGACACAGCCACCGCTCTGGGATGCGGTGGAGAGGAACGGCCACCCCTAACAGCACATGGGGATGGCTCACACAGTACTGAGATACAGCCAACTCTGTGGCAGGGCAGCCAGGAACAGCCGCACATAACACCACACTGGCACAACTCGTCCAACGCTGGGACACAGCCACCTATGCGGTGGAGCAGCCAGGAACAGTAGCACATACTGCACAGAGGCAGCTCGTGTGATGCCAGGATGCAGCCATCTCTGGGATGGGACAGCTGGGGACAGCCACACATAACAGCGCATAGGGACTGCTCGCTCAGTGCTGGGACGCAGTCACCTCTGGGGCAGGGCAGCCGGAAAAAGCCGCACATAACTTCTGACGGGGACGGTTCACCTGGTGCTGGGACGCAGCCACCTCTGGGGTAGGGCGGATAGAAACAGACACACATAACACCCCATGGGGACGGTGTCACGGAATGTGGGGGAGTCAGGGCCCTGCACCCCCCACTTCCTACGATTCACCGTGACTCTGAGCCAGTCAGTAAAACAGAAGGTTTATTAGACAACAGGAACACAGTCCCAAGCAGGGCTTGTAGGTACAACCAGGACCCTTCAGCCTGGTCCCTCTAGGGGGCAAGGCTCTTAGACCCCAGACTCGGGGTTCCCTGCCTCATCCCAGCCAGCCCAAAACTGAAACTAAAAGCCCCTCCTTCTCTCCCCCTCTTCCTTTGTCCAGTTTCCCCGGCAAAGGTGCTGACTCACCCCGCCCCCCACAGCCTCACCAAAAGTCATCCCCTGCTCTCCATTCCCCATGCAGACAGTCCCAGTAAAACTAAACGACATTCCCAGGTCAATCCACCCCACCCCCTCCTGCGTCACAGATGGCTCACTTGGTACTGAGATACAGCTATCTCTGGGGCAGGGCAGGTGGGAACAGCCGCATATCATGCCACATGGGGACAGCTCGCCCAGCGCTGGGATGAAATCACCTCTGCGGCAGGGCAGCCGAGTTATAGTCACAGATGACACTGCACAGGGACATATTGCTCATTGCTGGGACACAGCCACCTCTGGAGTGGGGCAGCCGGGAACAGCCACATATAACACTGCACAGTGCCAGTTCGCCTGGTGCTGGGATGCAGCCACCTCTGGGGCAGGAGAGCCAGGAACAGCCGCAAATAACACCACATGAGGACAGCTTGCCTGGTGCTTGGACACAGGCACTTCTGGGATGGAGCAACTGGGGACAACTCCACATAACACCAAATTGGTACTGCTCGCCTGGTGATGGGATACAGCCACCTCTGGATTGGGGCAGACGGGAACGGGAGCACATAATGCCTCACAGGGACAGCTCGCCTGGCCCTGGGACCCAGACACCTCTGGGGTTGGACAGCCAGGAACAGCTGCACATAACAACACATAGGGACAGCTCACTTGGTACTGAGATACAGCTACCCCTGGGGCGGGGCAGGTGGGAACAGCCGCATATAACACTGCATGGGGACATAGTGCTCGCCGCTGGGATGGAGCCACTTCTGGAGTGGGGCAGCTGGGAACAGCGACACAAACCAGCACAGGGAGGGTTCACCTGGCACTGGGTCGCAGCCACTTCTGCAGTAGGGTGGAGAGGAACAGCCACACACAACTCCACATGGGGATGGCTCACTCAGTGCTGGATGGAGCACGGCCACCTCTAGGATGGGGAAGGAGGAAACAGTTGCACATAACTCCACAGGGGGACAGCTCTCCCGGAGTTTGGATGCAGCCACCTCTGAGGCAGAGAAGATGGTAACTGCTCACGGCGACAGTTCGCCTGGTGTTGGGACACAGCCACCTCTGGGGCAGGAGAGCCGGGAACAGCTGCACATAACACCACAAGGAGACAGCTTGCATGGTGCCAGGACACAGCCACCTCTGGGGCAGGAGAGCTGGAAACAGCTGCACATAACACCACAAGGAGACAGCTTGCGTGGTGCCAGGACACAGCCACCTCTGGGGCAGGAGAGCTGGGAACAGCTGCACATAACACTGCAGGGAAAGAGCTCGTGCAGCACTGCGACGCAGCCATGTCTGGGGCAGGGCAGCCAGGAAAAAACCACACTGGGAGAGCTCGCCTGGCTCCAGTACACAGCCACCTCTGGGGTGGCACAGCCGTGAACAGCCACACATAACACCACATGGGGATGGTTCGCCTGGCACTGGGACACAGCCATCTCTGGGGTAGGCAGACAGAAACAGACACACACAATACCACATGGGGACAGCTCACTTGGTACTGAGATACAGCCATCTCTGGGGCAGGGCAGGTGGGAACAGCCGCATATCATGCGACATGGGGACAGCTCGTCCAGCGCTGGGATGAAGCCACCTTTGGGGTGGGGCAGCTGGGTAATAGCTGCTGATAACACTGTATGCGGACATATTGCTCATTGCTGGGACACAGCCACCTCTGGAGTGGGGCAGCCACACTGGGACAACTTGCCTGGCACTGGGATGCAGCCACCGCTGGGGCAGGGGAGCGGGGAAGAGACGCATATAACATTACAAGGGGACAGCTCGCCTGGGGGTAGGTCACAGCCACCTCTGGGGTGGAGCAGTTGGCAACAGGCGCACAAACCACTGTGACAAAGTGAGGGATTTTCATGGTTTTTTCAACGGTTTACATGCAGAGAAGGGGTTGGGACTCAGTTACCCTGGGTGTTGCTGGTTTAACAAGGTTATGGGAGAGGGTTTGTTGTTACACAGGACCAGTGAGGGAACTAGGGACCCCAGCCAATGGCCTGGAGAATGGATACGCCAGCGACTGGTGACTTGGCGACTGGGAGGCCCAGCTCAGGAGTCCCAGCCAGTTCTGGCCAGAGGCAGGACAGTGGCCTGTGCAGAGAGGACCCCGGTGACCTGACCAGCCAGTTCCAGCCAGAGGGGTACAGAGGATGGCTGAGAGGAGAGGAGGCCCAAGCGACCCTGTTTACCTGGACAGAGGCAGGTCTAAGGGAAGGTGCTCTCAGATGCCCAGCTGGAAAGTCCAGGGTCTCTGGGCTGGGAGAAGAGAACAGGCAGAGCCCACCTGGATGCAGGAGAGACTTAGATGTGCTGTGCTATGGGAGACCAGGCCTGAGGCCCTGAGAGTTTCCTGTTCTGTGTTCACACTCTCAATAAACCCTCCTGTTTTATGCTGCCTGAGAGTCGCTCCGGTCCAGAGATCAGGGGGGCATTATTCCCTCTGGGAGTGGAGGCCCCAGGGGTCCAGAGTGAGTAGACACCCTGAGGGGGTCCACGGTGCAAGACAGATGTGCTAAGGCTCAGAGAGGTGCAGTTCCAGGAGACTGACAGGCTTAACCCCTGAGAGAGAGTGGACCCCCAGGAAGGGCTGTCACACTGAAAGGGGTTCCCCCCAGGGACCCTACAGGGCCAAGAGTGGGGCACAACCTGTGAGTCTGTGACAATGTAGTAGCAGAGGATGGTTTGTGGATGCACCCTGTAGACAGCTGGCTGTGAGCACAGTCACTTTGCAGTGAGTGGCTGCCAGCGATAAAGTGAGGGGACTGAAGGAACCAGCATGGAAATGGCCTATAACCAGCTCCATAAGAAGGACCTGGCACGTCTGTGCAAGGAGAGAAGGCTGAGTGTGGGGAGACTCACTAAGGAGCAGCTGATGGCTCAGCTTGTAGAGAATGATCAGTCTGAGGAACAGGCTCCAGACCCCAGCAGGGGCAGCCGGGGAGTAGCCATGGGGGCAGTCTATGCAGTAGCTGGGAGTCTTATCAGACCCGACTCCCTGGAGCTGGAGCTAAATGTGAAGGAGCTGGAGATGGAAGAGCAGCACGAGTTGGAGGAGAGGCGGGCTGTGACGAAGTGGGAATGTTCTTAATGTTTTCTCTAAATACTGTGTGGGTGCCTCAGTTTCCCCTATGCATTTCTTAAGTATCTAAGGGCATGCAATTGTTGCAGAGCATAGAGGGCAGGGATATGCAAGGGTGCGCACAAAGAATGGCCGACACCCTGTCTCCTGGCAACTGATTGCAAGGGAGGGGGCCAGGCTAAGGTGCCAACTGAAGGGTGTTGGAGAACAAAGAAATCAGGTGGCCTCCTGGCCTGGGAAAGAGACAAAGGGAGAGGAGGGGCTAGAAAATTTGTTTGGAGCTGGTTGGGAAAATGGAGGGGAGGCCAGGCAGACCTCCTGGCCTCCCCTGGCCCCCCAAGATGGACCTGACTGAGGAGGTCCTGTGGTCTGTACTTGCAAGGCCTGTTTTGGACTGTGTTCCTGTCATCTACATAAACCTTCTGTTTCACTGGCTGGCTGAGAATCATGGTGAATTGCAGGAAGCCGGGGGTGCAGGGCCTTGTCTCCCCCCACACTCCACGACACGGGCCAAGAGGGCCTTCCAGGGGGCGGGGGGTAAGTGGGAAATGGCCCTGAGACACCACTTTTGTGGGGAATCTAGATACCAAACTGCTACCTCAGTTTAAGGAGGCAGGGGATATTGATGCCTACCTCACAGCCTTTGAGAAGGCTTGGGATCTACACCAGATTGATTCCACAGACAGGCTCTGCTGTCTACCCCACCCGCTGGGTCCCAAGGCCACAGAGGCATTCAGCCAAATGGATGGTATTGAGACAGGGGACTATGACCTGTTCAAACAGGCTTTGCTGCTGAAGTTTGAACTGAGCCCCAAGGCATATAGGAAATGATTCCAGGGTGTAGGCAAGATCTCAGGTGTCACTTACAAGGGGGTCACCAACCTGCTGTGGGAATATCTTCGCAAGTGGCGGAAGGGCGCAGGGGCCACTATCGCAGAGGCTGTGTATAACCTGGTGGGGTTGGAGCAGCTGTATGACATCTGCTCTCCAGACCTTAAGGTGTGGTTAGTGGACTGGAGGCCCAAAGATCTGCGCAGTGCGGGTGCAGTTTGTGGACAGCCGATGGGAGGTAAGGAGGGACCCAAAGAGGCTGGGGTGCATGATCACCTAAAAGGCAGTCAGCTGTGAACCAGCTGAGCAGCGAACAGCGGAAAGGCTAACAGAGGGAGTCTGACTGGGAGATGGCCTGGGGAGAGCCCACTGAGGCATTCAACTTGCAAGCTCCTCTGAGTAGTTGCTGCAGCAGCTGAGGAAGCTCTTAGAAGGAAGGAGCTATGGATGGTGAGTGATCTGCTGTTGTGACCTGCACAGGTTGTGCCATGTCTGTCTTTCTTCCACAGGACAGAAGTGACTTTGTCTGTACAAAGTGCAAGCTGGTCTCCATATTGGAAGAGAAGCTTCAAGATCTGGAGAAACAAGTATTGACCCTGCACTGCATAAGAGAAAATGAAGATTTCCTGGACAGACGTCAGGATATGCTTCTACGGGCACAACATTCTGAAGAATCAGAGCAGGCTGCACAGCAGGGACAGAAGGACGGTGAAGAAATTTGGTCACATGTGATCTCCAGAAGAGGAAAGAGGAGCGTCCATGTACCAGCAATGCAGATATAGGTGAGCAACCATTTTCATGTTCTTTCCACAGGCACTAATGCGGAGAGTGGACTCCATGATACATCTGAGGGAAGGGAGCAGAAGGAGACTCCACCGATTGGAAGGCATGAGATGCACTGTCCTAGGGATGGGGGTTCCACGACCACCACTCCTCAGAGAAGGAGGCAGGTGGTGGTGGTTGGGGACTCCCTCCTCAGGGGAACTGAGTTATCTATCTGCTGTCCCGACCGGGAAAACTGAGAAGTGTGCTGCTTGCCAGGAGCTAGGATTCATGATGTGACGGAAAGACTGCTGAGACTCATCAAGCCCTCGGATCACTACCCCTTCCTGCTTCTCCACATGGGTACCAATGATACTGCCAAGAATGACCTTGAGCGGATCACTGCAGACTACGAGGCTCTGGGAAGAAGGATAAAGGAGTCTGAGGTGCAAGTGGTGTTCTCATCTATCCTCCCTGTGGAAGGAAAAGACCCAGGTAGAGACCGTTGAATCGTGGAAGACAACGAATGGCTACACAGGTAGTGTTGGAGAGAAGGCTTTGGATGTTTGACCATGGGATGGTGTTCCAAGAAGAGGGAGAGCTAGGCAGAGATGGGCTCCACTCAATGAAGAGAGAGAAGAGCATCTTCGCAAGTAGGCTGGCTAACATAGTGAGGAGGGCTTTAAACTAGGTTCACGGGGGGAAGGAGACCAAAGCCCTGAGGTAAGTGGGGAAATGGGATACCAGGAGGAGGCACGAGCAGGAGAGTACAAGAGGGGAGACTCCTGCCTCATACTGAGAAAGGGAGATGATCAGCGAGTTATCATAAGTGCCTATACACAAATGCAAGAAGCCTGGGAAACAAGCAGGGAGAACTGGAAGTCCTGGCACAGTCAAGGAATTATGATGTGATTGGAATAACAGAGACTTGGTGGCATAACTCACATGGCTGGAGTACTGTCATGGATGGAAGGACAGGCAGGGCAGAAAAGGTCAGGGAGGTGCATTGTATGTAAGAGAGCAGTATGACTGCTCAGAGCTCTGGTATGAAAGTGCAGAAAAACCTGAGAGTCTCTGGATTAAGTTTAGAAGTGTGAGCAACAAGAGTGATATCGTGGTTGGAGTCTGCTATAGACCACCAGACCAGGGGCATGAGGTGGACGAGGCTTTCTTCCAGCAACTAACAGAAGTTACTAGGTCACAGGCCCTGGTTCTCATGGGAGACTTCAATCACCCCAATATCTAGAGCAATACAGTAGTGCACAAACAATCCAGGAAGTTTTTGGAAAGTGTAGGGGACAATTTCCTGGTCCAAGTGCTGGAGGAACCAGCTGGGGCTGAGCTCTTCTTGACCTGCTGCTCACAAACTGGGAAGAATTAGTAGAGGAAGCAAAAGTGGATGGGAACCTGGGAGGCAGTGACCATGAGATGGTCAAGTTCAGGATCCTGACAGAAGGAAGAAAAGAGAGCATCAGAATATAGACCCTGGATTCAGGAAAGCAGACTTGGACTCCCTCAGGGAACTGATGGGCAGGATCCCCTGAGAGAATAACATGAGGGGGAAAGAAGCCCAGGAGAGCTGGCTGTATTTTAAAGAATCCTTATTGAGATTGCAGAAACAAACCATCCTGATGTTGTAGAAAGAATAGTAAATATGGCAGGTGACCAGCTTGGCTAAACAGAGAAATTCTCGCTGATCTTAAACGCAAAAAAGAAGCTTACAAGAAGTGGAAGATTGGACTAATGACCAGGGAGGAGTATAAAAATATTGCTCAGGCTGCAGGAGTGAAATCAGGAAGCCCAAATCACACTTGGAGTTGAAGCTAACAAGAGATGTTAAGAGTAACAGGAAGGGTTTCTTCAGATATGGTAGCAACAAGAAGGTCAAGGAAAGTGTGGGCCCCTTACTGAATGAGGGAGGCAACCTAGTGACAGAGGATGTGGAAAAAGCTAATGTACTCAATGCTTTTTTTGCCTCTGTCTCCACGAACAAGGTCAGCTCCCAGACTGCTGCACTGGGCAGCACAGCATGGGGAGGAGGTGACCAGCCCTCTGTGCAGAAAGACGTGGTTCGGGACTATTTAGAAAAGCTGGATGAGCACAAGTCCGTGGGGCTGGATGCATTGCATCCGAGGGTGCTAAAGGAGTTGGTGGATGTGATTGCAGAACCATTGGCCGTTATCTTTGAAAACTCATGGCGATTGGGGGAGGTACGGGATGACTGGAAGAAGGCTAATGTAGAGTCCATCTTTTAAAAACGGAAGGAGGATCCAGGGAACTACTGGCCAGTCAGCCTCACCTCAGTCCCTGGAAAAATCATGAAGCAGGTCCTCAAGGAATCAATTCTGAAGCACTTAGAGGAGAGGAAAGTGATCAGGAACAGTCGGCATGCATTCACCAAGGGCAAGTCATGCCTGGCTAACCTAATAGCCTTCTATGACGAGACAACTGGGTCTGTGGATGAGGGGAAAGCAGTGGACGTGTTATTCCTTGACTTCAGAAAACCTTTTGATATGGTCTCCCACAGCATTCTTGCCGGCAAGTTAAAGAAGTATGGGCTGGATGAGTGGACTATAAGGTGGATAGAAAGCTTGCTAGATCGTTGGACTCAACGGGTAGTGATCAATGGCTCCATGTCTAGTTGGCAGCTGGCATCAAGCGGAGTGCTCCCAGGGTCAGTCCTGGGGCCAGTTTTGTTCAATATCTTCATTAATGAAATAGAGAATGGCGTGGACTGCACCCTCAGCAAGTTTCCAGATGATACTAAACTGGCAGGAATGGTAGATACACTGGAGGGTAGGGACACGATACAGAGGGACCTAGACAAATTAGAGGATTGGGGCAAAAGAAATCTGATGAGGTTCAACAAGGACAAGTGCAGAGTCCTGCACTAGGATGGAAGAATCCCATGCACTGCTACAGACTAGGGACCGAATGGCTAGGAAGCAGTGCTGCAGAAAAGGACCTAAGGGTTACAGTGGATGAGAAGCTGGATATGTGTCAACAGTGTGCCCTTGTTGCCAAGAAGACTAATGGCATTTTGGGTTGTATAAGTAGGGGCATTGCCAGCAAATCGAGGGATGTGATCATTCCCCTTTATTCGACACTGGTGAGGCCTCATCTGGAGTACTGTGTCCAGTTTTGGGCCCCACACTACAAGGAGGATGGGGAAAAATTGGAAAGAGTCCAGCGGTGGGTAACAAAAATGATTAGGGGGCTCGAGCGCATGACTTATGAGGAGAGGCTGAGGGAACTGGGATTGTTTAGTGTGCAGAAGAGAGGAATGAGGGGGGATTTGATAGCTGCTTTCAACTACCTGAAAGGGGGTTCCAAAGAGGATGGATCTAGACTGTTCTCAGTGGTAACAAATGACAGAACAAGGAGTAATGGTCTCAAGTTGCAGAGGGGGAGGTTTAGGTTGGACATTAGGAAAAACTGAGGCACCATCAACCAGGGCTATACCCTCAAACCCAGCGGCTGAATTCAGATGGAGCTGCAGGAGGATCTCTCTTTAGAGAAGCTGAGGGCCATAGCAGTGCAGGATCCCAGGGGAGGACCACTGGGAGAGATTCTTGTGGGAGAAGGGATTCCTGTACCGGGAATGCACTGGTTTGGGGCATACTGAACCTTGGAAAGCCAGGAGGCAGCTGATGGTTCCCCAGAGGTACTGCCGCAGACTGTTGTACTTGCCCACGATATTCCTTAGAGGTTTTTAAGGCTTTTGACGAAGCCCCTGGCTGGGATGATTTAGTTGGGAATTGGTCCTGCTTTGAGCAGGGGGTTGGACTAGATGACCTCCTGAGATCCCTTCCAACCCTGAGATTCTATGATTCCCCTTTCAGGGAATCAGGGAGTACGGCACAACAGGCAGAGGCTGCTGCAGAACTTTTACTGGCCTGAGGTCTTTGACGCTGTCCAACAGTATTGCAGGTCCTGTGACTCCTGTCAGGGGGTGGGAAAGGCCCGGGATAAGTGCAAAGCACCTGTGACAAAGTGGGACTGTTCTTAATATTTCCCCTGAATATTGTGTGGGTGCCTCAGTTTCTGGCCGGCCCTCTATCACCTAGCAACTAATGGCCAGGCCTTTCCCCCCTGCAAGGTGATAGCTAAAGGTGTGGGAGAACAAAGAGGTCTGGTGACCTCCTGGCCCAGGAAAGGAACTCAGCAGAGAAGGAGGGGCTGGAGGGGGTTTCAGTTTGGGGGCTAGCTGGGGACAAGGAGTGAGGGCAGACGTGGGGGTCTGCCTCACTGGGCCCCAGAATGGACCCGGCTGAGGGGTCCGGATCTCTGTACCTACAAGCTGTGTTTTAGACCATGTTCCTGTCATCTAATAAACCTGTTTTACTGGCTGGCTGAGAGTCATGTCTGACTGCGAAGTGGGGGTGCAGGACCCTGAGTGGACTCACTGTGGGAAGCGCACGGAGGGGCAGAAGATGCTGAATGCTCCAAGGAGAGACCCAGGATGTGAAGCCATGTGAGCTTCTTGCCCTGGAGACAGTCTGCTCCAAGGAAGAGGAGGCTCGCCAAAGTCCTGACTGGCCTGGTAGGGAGCAGTTCCAGAGCATCGCCCAGGAACTCCATGACAGCACCTCTGAAACCTTTGCCCATCATAGATGAGCCTTTTCAGAAGGTGGCCATGGACATCGTAGGGCCCCTCAGCAGGGTGACCCAGTCAGGGAAGAAATACATTCTGGGGGTGTTGGATTTCGCTTCGTGCTATCCCGAGGTGGTGGCCTTGTCCTCTATCTAGGCAGACACCGTGGCAGATGCACTGCTGCCCATTGTCAGCAGAGTGGGTTTCTCCAAGGAGGTCCTTACAGACTTCAGGTCGGGCATCCTCCAGTGCTTGTGGGAGAAGTGTTGGGTCCGGCACACTTGGGCCTCAGCATATCACCCTCAGTACAATGGGCTGGTGGAGAGGTTCAATGGGACCCTAAAGATGATGCTGAAAACATTTATGGACCATCACCTGCGGGACTGGGA
The DNA here is from genome assembly GCA_026122505.1 of Aldabrachelys gigantea. NCBI lineage: Eukaryota > Metazoa > Chordata > Testudines > Testudinidae > Aldabrachelys > Aldabrachelys gigantea. The sequence continues at coordinate 66,908,349 of CM047489.1, forward strand.
CAAGTATTTACCCCACCTGCTGTTTGCATACAGAGAAGTGCCCCAGGAATCCACAGGGTTTTCCCTGTCTGAGTTACTGTATGGGAGGAGAGTGAGAGCACCCCGGACTTGATGAGGGACAAGTGAGAGGTGAAGGCTTCCCTCAACAGAGAATCAGTGGTGGAGTATGTACTGACCTTCCCGGAAAAGCTTGCCGAGCTCATGGGCTTGGCCAGGGGAAACCTCGTCAGGGCACAAAGGAAGCAGAAGGTCTGGTACAACTGTTCAGCATCTGCCCACTCCTATGCTATCGGGGTCCAGGTGATGCTTCTCATCCCCGAAAGGAAGAATAAGCTGCAAGCTGCCTGGGACTGTCTCTTCAAGGTCATCAGACAGGTAAAAGAGGTGAATTAGTAGTGGAACTGTCCAACTGGGCACACAGCCACTGGGTGTACCATGTCAACATGATGAAGCTGTACTGGGACAGGGAGAAGTTGGTGCTGGCTGTGTGTGGGCAGTGGGAGAAGGGAGAGGATCCCCTGGTGGGACTCCTCCCTGAGGCTGAGGCTGACCCCTTGCTGGAATCGATTCCCCTCTCATACCACCTAACCCTTGCCCAGCAGGATGAGATCAGAGGGGCGCTGCATTCATTACCAGCAGCTATTTTCCAACTGACTGGGGCTCACAAACCTGGATGTTCACTGGGTGGAGACGGGAGCCAACCATCCCATCAGGTGTTCCCCAGTCAGGGTCACTGGGAAAGCAGCCCAAGACCTGGAGAGAGAGGTTGGAAACATGCTGGCTTTAGGGATGATTCAGCCACCCGCCAGCCCCTGGGCCTCTCCCGTGGTGCTGGTTCCCAAGAAGGATGGGCCAATCCCGATTGGAAGCTCAATGCCATCACCATGTCTGATGCCTGACCCATGCCTAGGACTGATGAGGCCCTAGACAAGTTGTGGGGTGCCCGGTACCTCACTACTATGGATCTCACCAAAGGCTACTGGCAGGTGGCTTTGGACCCAGAGGCCCGGGCGATGTCTGCCTTCACCACCCCAACAGGGTTCTTCGAGTTCCTGGTCCTGCCTTTTGGCCTCAAGGGGGCACCTGTCACCTTTTAGCGCCTGGTGGACCAGTTACTGGGGGGGTGGGAAGACTTTGCTCTAGTGCAAGGGGCGGCAACCTTTCAGAAGTGGTGTGCTGAGTCTTCAGTTATTCACTCTGATTTAAGGTTTCCCATGTCAGTAATACATTTTAATGTTTTTAGAAATTCTCTTTCTATAATTCTATAATATATAATTAAACTGTTGTTGTATGTAAAGTAAATAAGGTTTTAAAAACGTTTAAGAAGCTTCCTTTAAAATTAAATTAAAATGCAGAGCCCCCCTGGATCAGTGGCCAGGACCCGGGCAGTGTGAGTGCCACTGAAAATCAGCTCATGTGCCGCCATAGGTTGCCTAATCCTGCTCTAGTGTATATTGAAGGTATCTGTGTCTTTAGTCAGACCTGGGAAGAACATGTGTTCCAGGTGAAGAGTCTTCCAGGATGGAGGACTGACCATAAAAGCTAGAAAGTGCAAGGTGGGGACGGCAGAGGTGTCATATCTAGGCCACAAGGTGGGGAGTGGCCACCTGAAGCTGGAGCTGGCCAAAGTGGAGACAGTGAAGGACTGGCCCACTCCCCAGACTAAGAAGCAGATCCAGGCTTTCACTGGGATGGCAGGGTACTACCGCAAGTTCGTGCCCCACTTTAGCTCCCTGGCAGCTCCCTTGACAGAGCTTGTAGGAAGGCAAAGCTGGACAAGGTGGTCTGGACTGAGCAGTGCCAGAGGGCTCTCTCTGCGCTAAAGGGGACACTCATCCAAAGCCCAGTGCTGGTAATTCTGGATTTTAACAAACCATTCCTGGTGTTCACCAAGGCCTCAGACACGGGACGGGGTGCGGTGCTGATGCAAACTGATAGACTCGTAGGTCAGAAGGGACCAATATGATCATCTAGTCTGACCTCCTGCAAAAAGCAGGCCACAGAACCCTACCCATCCACTTTTATAACAACCCCTAACCCATGACTGAGTTATTGAAGTCCTAAAAATTGTGGTTTGAAGACCTCAAGCTGCAAAGTCTAATACTAAGGGGGAGAGACACCTCATTGTGTATGCAGCAGGGTGGTTACCTGCTCCTGCCCTGAGGGGTTTAAAAAGTGGCTTGGGGGGACTTGAAAGCTGCAGCTCTAAAAGCTGGGTTGACTGGAGAAGCAGCCACAGCTGGGCCACGCCCCAGTCAGGCCCAGCTGGTCCCTATAAAAGGCAGTGAGCCAGAAGCCTAAGGAGTCTCCCTCTGCCTGTAGAGGGAGAAGAGTCTGGCTGCAGGGAGCTAGACACAGGATACCTGAGTGAAACAGGGCTGGGGAAAGGCAGAGGAGCTGGGGAGCTCCAGCTTGGAAAGCCCCAGGCTGTGACCTAGCATTGCGCCAACAGGTACTGGAGGTTGCAGAGGGCAGCCCAGGGACAGGCCAAGGCAGCAGGTCCAAACCCCTTTGCCGATGAGTGGCCAATACTGCAGCCTGCCCCAGTGAAGGGGGGCTAGATGGAGAGTGGGTAGTAGCCAAAACTGAGGCAAAGTGGGTTGGGGGTTCCCCAGGGAGGGGAGACCCAGATTAGTGGGGTACTGCAGGGGGCAGCACCCCAGTTAAAAGGGCACTGGGGTACAGGGAGGGACACGGGGGCCAAGAGGACAGGGGGATCACTAGTCCGCAGAGGGTGCTCCAGAGCTAATTCCCTGAGAGACCAGCAGGAGGCCCCGTGGGGGTGAGTCTGCATGTCTACAGTGTACCTGAGTGAGAAGCTGCTGCCCCAGGAGCAGCACTATGTGGCCATAAAGAAGGAATGTCTGGCCATGGTGTGGGCTGTCAAAAAGCTGCAGCCATATCTATTTGGGCAGCGCTTCACCGTGTACACTGACCATTCACCCCTGACATGGCTGCACCAAATGAAAGGGGCTAATGCCAAGCTGCTGAGATGGAGCCTGCTCCTCCACGGTTATAACAGGGATGTGGTCCATGTGAGGGGGAGTGCCAATGTTACAGCCGCTGTTTTGTCCCAGGGCAAGCGCCGTGAACTTCCCCAGTCACTGGCTAAGTGACCCCGCTCAGTTCAGACTTGAACGGGGGGAGATGTGATGAAGTGGGGGATTTTCACGTTTTTTTTTCAATGGTTTGCATGCAGAGGGGGTGGGACTCAGTTTCTCTGGGTGTTACTGGTTTAATGAAGTGATAGGAGAGGGAGTCTGATGTTACAGAGGACCAGTGATGGAACTTGGGACCCCAGCCAATGACCAGGAGAATGGATATGCCAGTGACTGGTGACCAGGAGGCCTAGCTCAGATGCCACAGCTGGTTCTGTCCGGTGGGAGGACAATGGCCTGCAGAGAGAGGACCCTGGTCAGCTGACCAGCCGGTTCCAGCCAGAGGGGTACAGAGGATGGCTGAGAGGAGAGGAGGCCCAGGGGACCCTGTTTACCTGGACAGAAGACAAAGGACAGATGTGGGGCTTGGAGGCAGGTGATATCAGATGCCCAGCTGGAAAGTACAGGGGCTCTGGATTGGAGAGAGAGAGCAGGCAGAGCCCACCTGGACGCAGGGGGAGACTTAGATTTTCTGTGCTGAGGGAGGCCAGGCCTGAGGCCGTGAGAGTTTCCTGTGCTGGGTTCACATGCTCAATAAACCCTCCTTGTTTTATGCTGGCTGAGAGTCGCTCTGGTCTAGAGAGCAGGGTGGCATTATTTCCTCTGGGAGTGGAGGCCCCGGGGGTCCAGAGCGAGTGGACTCCCTGAGGGGGCCCATGGTGAGAGACAGGCATGCAAGGCTCAGAGAGGTACGGTTCCAGGAGGCAGAGGGGCTTACCCCCCCCCCCCGCCCCCGAGAGAGAGTTCACCCCCGAGAAAGGCTGTCACATTGAAGAGGGTTCCCCCCAGAGACTGTATGGGGCCAAGAATGGGCACGACCTGTGAGTCCGTGACAGCCACCGCATGGGGACAGCTCGTCCAGCATTGGTATGCAGACATCTCTGGGATGGGCCAGCAGGGAACAGCATCATATGCCACCACTCGGGGACAGCTTGTCTGGCCACCTCTGGGGCGTGGCAGCAAGGATAGCTGCATACAACACCACATGGGGACAGCTCGCCTGGCACTGGGACACAGCCACCTACGGGACAGGGCAGCTGGGAAGATCCACAAATAACACCACAAGGGGAGAGCTCACCCAGTGCAGTGACGGAGCCACCTCTGGGGTGGGGCAGCTGGGAACAATCACACAACGCCTTACAGGGACAGTTCTCCTGGCCCTGGGTCACAGCCACGTTTCAGGTGGGGCAGCTGGGAACAGCCACGCATAACACTGCAAGGGGAGAGCTGACCCGCCGCTGGGATGCAGCCACCTCTGGGGCGGGGCAGCTGGGAACAGCCACACATACTACTACACAGGGACAGCTGTCCCAGTGGTGGGACACAGCCAACACTGGGGTGGGGCAGAGTGGAACTGATGCACATAACACACAGGGACAGCTTGCCAAGCGCTGGGACACAGACACCTCTTGGGTGGGGCAGCCAGGAACAGCCTCACATTACACAGCATGGGGATGATTCGCCTGGCACTGGGGGACAGCCACCTCAGGTAGGGCAGACAGGAACAGCTACACATAACACCACATGGGGATGGCTCACTTGGTACTGGGACACAGCCACCTCTGGGGCAGGGCAGGGCAGGTGAGAACAGCCACACATAACACCACATGAGGACAGCTCACTCAGTGCTGGGACACAGACACCTCTGGGTTGGCGCATCCAGAAACAGGTGCACATTAACACCTCACAGGAACCGTTCTCCTGGCACTGGGATCCAGCCACCTTGGGTGGCGCAGCCAGCAAAAGCCGCACACAACACTACACAGGTACAGCTTGCCCAGTGTTGGGATGCAGCCACCTCTGGAGCAGAGCAGTTGGGAACAGCCGCACATAAATCTGCATGGGGACAGTTCGCCTAGCACTGGGACACAGCCACCTCTGGGGTAGGTGGACAGGAACAGCCACACATAACACCACATGGGGACAGCCCACTCTGTGCTGGGACACTGCCACCTCCGGGGTGGGACAAGTGGGAACAGCTGCATATAACGCCACATGGGGACAGCATGCCCAGGGCTGAGATGCAGCCAGTTCTGGGGTCAGAATAATATTGTAGTGTTTCCCCTGCATCTCTTGTTTAGGCCTCCTGTGCCAGCTCTACTGTACTTACCCAACGTGGGGGAGAGGGGCCCCTGAGGCGTGAGAACCCCAGGGATGCTGGCGCCTGTCCCATCTGTGTCTGTTGGGGGTAACAGAGGGGAAGAAATGGGGTTGGGATGGTGGAGACAGAGCTTCCTCCCCCCCTCCCCTCCACCCCAGCACAGGGTCACCCTGAGTCACCTCTTCATGGAGCAGACATGGGTTGGCCCTGCTGAGCACCAGAGCCCAAGATGTGCTCCAGGGTGCCAGAGAGACCCCTGAGTCCCAGGGGAGACCCCAGCTAGGGGGAAAGGATGCCCCCAACACCCAACCGCTGTACCCCATCCACTCTGTACCCTGACACCCCAGTGTCCCCTGCCCTACCCCTATATCCCATCCCGTCCATAACCCCACAACCCCAGCTACACCCCTACATCCTGTACCCTCCATACCTCAAAACTCCTACTGCATCCCTGCACCAGATCCCCTCTGTACCCCCATACTCCCTGTCCTGCCCCTACACCCTGTCCTCCATACTCCCACACCCCAGCGCCCCCGCCACACCTCTACACTCTGTCCCCTCCATACCCCCCACCCCCTGCCCTACCCCTACACCCCACCCCCTTTACCCCCACAACCCAGCACCCCTTACCCCACCCCCCCTTACTCCATCTCCTCCCAAGTCCCTGCTGCCCATCCCACCTTCCCCATATCCCCCATACTCCTGTGTCCCTCCCCCTGTCTCCCCCAAACACCCTGCTCCCTACCCCCCCCAGGTCCCCAGGGCCACCTCATTGTGGGGGAGCAGCACCCCAGCTGTGGGGCCCAGGCATCACCTGCTTTGAGCTCTGGCGCCAGGCGGTCCGGGAAGAGCTCAACACACTCACTGGGGAAGAAACCGACCTGGCGAGATAGACAGATGGGGTCAGGATCCACTGCCCCACCCCCAATAGCTGAACATGGGGGTGTGACCGTATTGACATGATCTGTGACGTACAGATCATTGTTGCAATCACGGGCCTATAGTGCTACCAAATCTTGTATGAAAGAGGTCACGCAAGGTGTCTATGGAACGGGTATGATTTGCTGGTTATGATTACACTATCTATATGCAGGTATCATTTTTGTATTTAAAGTTGTAAGTATTGGCTCTACACCGTCTGTATTTCAAACTTGTGCTCTGCTTCTGGTTGACACCTCAGACAGTTTGGCATCAGCACTGCCTAGCCTGCTTGATGGCCCATTAAGAACCATCAGCTATAGAACTGAACCATTGAGAAAAGGCAGATACACCTTTGTGACTCAGCAAGGCAGGCTGCCCATGGACAGAACTCGAAGGCTTCCAAGCCATGTGCTGGGCAGCTTGTGTTTAAAACAAAGGAATCACAGGCCACATGGCAAGAGACTAGAAAAGGCAGCTCCATCGTCCCCATTTTGTCTTCAATCCTGCTCCTTACCTCTGGAGGAACTTTGCTACAAACTGAAGCTCTGAACAAAGGACTGAATGACCCATCCAAGCTGCCGGTGTACTCCAGAGACTTGACTTAAGCCAGCCGTTTATTCCATCACTGCTACAAGTCTGAACCAAGAACTTTGCCATTACTGTATGTAACTGATTCCATTTAACCCATTTTCACTCTCATGTATATTTCATTCCTTTTATGAATAAACTTTTAGATTTTAGATTCTAAAGGATTGGCAACAGCGTGATTTGTGGGTAAGATTTGACTGGTATATTGACCTGGGTCTGGGGCTTGGTCCTTTGGGATCAGGAGAACCTCTTTTCTTTTACTGGGGTGTTGGTTTTCATAACCACTCATTCCCATAATGAGTGGCGCTGGCGGTGATACTGAGAAACTGGAGTGGCTGAGGGAATTGCTTGTGTGACTTCTGGTTAGCCAGTGGGGCAAAACCGAAGTCCTCTCTGTTGGGCTGGTTTGCTGTGCCTTAGTAGTGAAGGAAACTCAGCCTTGGGCTGCGACTGCCCTGCTCTAAGCAATTTGTTCTGAACTGATACTCTCAGCAGTGTCCCACCAAAGGCCGCTTTGTTACAGGGGCATCCCCCCAGGCTAGCCTAAGAGACACTCCCCCCCCCCCATCCTGTGTGGTGAATTCCTGCCCCACCCCTCGGATGGCATGGACATCTGTCCATGTGATCCAATGGAGGACACTGGACCTGATGAACCCCAGGGCTGAATCCAGAGCAGCCAAAAGTGTGAACTCAAGGTGGGTTCCTTAAACTGAATTAAGCCCATGGGTGGATGCTTAGCTTCCCAATGGCAACGGTCTTCCTAATCCACTTCCAAAGGGAGTGACACTCACCCAGATGCTGGCCACTCCCATTCGGAAGGAGAACATTGTGACTAAGTGCTGTTTTCCTCCTTGTTATGCTGTACATGAGCCTATGTGAGTCTTACTGTTTTCCATGAATATTGTGCACGCCTCAGTTTCCCTGTGTATTGCACCAATGCCTAGGTGGTGGAAATAAGGGGGTGTGACTTTTGCTGAGACCCTGGGAGCAGGTGAGGTGGTTCCAGCTGCCTGCACATATGCCATGGCCAGTGCCCTTTGTAACTTTAGACCCAGGAGGGGGATGCGACCAGGTGATACTTCGCCCAGGAAGTGAGATAAAGGCCAGGAGATGTGTTGGAGCTCGAGTCCCTGGTAGCTGGGCAGTTGGCTTTGGGGGACTCGGAAAGGAGGGAGTCCAGGAAATCTGGCCCAGGGTCCCCCCAAAATAGACTTTGCTGACAGTCACTGATTTCTGTGCTAACAAGCTCTGTTCTACACTGTGTTCCTGTTGACTAATAAACCTTCTGTGTTACCCGCTGGCTGCAGAGGGGAGTTGCAGTGCCGTCTGGCTTCCCCAGGGGTCCCGTCCAGCTGGACCCGCCAAGGGGAAGTGTATGGTGTGAACAGGGATGCTGGATGCTCCGAGGTCAGACCAGAAAGGCCATAGCTCCTTGCCCTGGACAGCGTGCCCTGAGGGGAGCCATGCCACCCCCGAGTCCTGGTTGGCTGCATACAGAGCAAGTCCAGTGCATCAGGCCTGTGACTCCATCACAGTGTCCACACTGCCATTTAACTAATCCACTTTAACACTAAATCTGGATTAACCCACCATCACTGAATCCAGATTAACCCAACAATCGCAAATCTGGACTTCTTTCCTAATCCATTTTCCTGGTAAATGTGGATTAACCCAACAACGGTGAATCTGGATTAACCCAACTAGAGTGAATGTATATTACCCCACCAACAGCAAATCTGGATTTCCTTTTCTAATCCAGTTTAACCATGAATCTGTATAAACCCATCACCAATGAATCCAGATTTCCTTTCCTAAACCACTTTAACTGTGTATCCGGATTAACCCAACAATAGAAAATCCAAATTAACCCATCACCTGCAAATCTGGATGCCCATTCCTGTGTGTCAATGGCTATGACAGACCCTCTCCCAGCAGAGCTCCTGGTGTAGATGCCAACAGAGGCTCTTCTGCAAGTGCGTGCATACATACACACCCAGCACAGCACGCCAGTGGGAGCCCTCCTCTGTCAACACAGCTGTGTCTACACTGCTCTGGCCCTGGGATGGGGAGATCTGACACCCCAGACTGAGGTAGCTGTGCCAAGATCAGTTTTCAGTGGAGACCAAGCCCTAGTTAAATGGCATTCAGCTCCTCCTCCCAAACTGACGCAGCCTGAATTCAGTTTAGCTTCACTCCCTTGCTAAGTGGGTTCATCTTCTTGGGGCCAGGCACCTGCAATACAGATGACAAGTGTCCACCCAGGCAGCTAGGGAGCAATGGTTAATCCCACGTGACATGTTATTCCTTGAGTTTAGCAAAGCTTTTGATACAGTCTCCCACAGAATTCTTGCCGGCTAGTTAAAGAAGTATGGACTGGATGATTGGACTATAAGGTGGGTAGAAAGCTGGCTAGATCATCGGGCTCAATGGGTAGTGATCAATGACTCCATGTCTAGTTGGCAGCCGGTTTCAAGCAGAGTGTCCCAAGGGTCGTTCCTGGGGCCAGTTTTGTTCAATATCTTCATTAATGATCTGGAGGATGGCATGGACTGCACTCTCAGCAAGTTTGCAGATGACACTAAATTGGGAGGACTGGTAGATAACGCTGGAGGGTAGGGATAGGATACAGAGAAACCTAGACAAATTAGAGGACTGGGCCAAAAGAAACTTGATGAGGTTCAACAAGGACAAGTGCAGAGTCCTGCACTTAGGATGGAAGAATCCCAATCACTGTTACAGACTAGGGACCGAATGGCTAGGCAGCAGTTCTGCAGAAAAGGATCTAGGGGTTACAGTGGATGAGAAACTGGATATGAGTCAACAGTGTGCCCTTGTTGCTAAGAAGCCTAATAGCATTTTGGGTTGTATGAGTAGGGGCATTGCCAGCAGATCGAGGGATGTGATCATTCCCCTCTATTCGATATTGGTGAGGCCTCATCTGGAGTACTGTGTCCAGTTTTGGGCCCCAAACTACAAGAAGGATGGGGAAAATTGGAAAGAGTCCAGCAGAGGGCAACAAAAATGATTAAGGGGCTGGAGCACATGACTGATGAGGAGAGGCTGAGGGAACTGGGATTGTTTAGTCTGCAGAAGAGAAGAATGAGGGGGGATTAAGTAGCTGCTTTCAACTACCTGAAAGGGGGTTCCAAAGAGTATGGATCTAGACTGTTCTCAGTGGCATCGGATGTCAGAACAAGGAGCAATAGTCTCAAGTTGCAGTGGGGGAGGTTTAGGTTGGATATTAGGAAAAACTTTTCCCCTAGGAGGGTGGTGAAGCACTGGAATGGGTTACCTAGGGAGGCGGTGAAATCTTCTTCCTTAGAGGTTTTTAAGGTTAGGCTTGACAAAGCCCTGGCTGGGATGATTTAGCTGGGGATTAGTCTTGCTTTGAGCGGGGGGTTGGACTACATACCTCCTGAGGTCTATTCCAACCCTGGTATTCTATGATTCTGTGACTCCACAGGCACACCTGCCTCTGTTCCAGGACAGCCAGTGCCAGGCAGCTGGGCCATCGGAGCTCACTGCTGTGGTGGGGGAAGGCAGCCATGGGGTATGTGTTGGGGAGACCCAGTGCCAGAACCAGGGACTGGACACTGCCCAGACCCCAGGAGGCAGGCAGGCAGCTCAGCCGGAACTGTGACCCCCCACCACCCCGAGCTGCTCCCCACCCTGCATTCCCACCCCCCATGCACCCTCATGCCTTCAGCTGTCCCATGGAACTCCCCGTGACCCGAGTGTGGGGGTACAATGCCCAGCGGGGAGCGCCCCCTGCAGGCCCCACACTCACCTGGAAGCCGTGCTTTCCTCGCCACCAGCTGACCTCCTCCTTGGGGGGCATGTCAATTACCGACACAATGTCCCCAACCTGCACAGAGCAGAGAGACAGTCAGGGGGTCCCCAGCCACACAAGGCAGTGCCCCAGAGGGGGCTCCGGGGATGTGAGCTTCCCTAGGGCAGTGCTCCAGCTTGGGAGGGAGGGAGGCAGGAAGGGCTCCGGTCCTGTGAGCTTCCCCAGGACAGTGCTCCATCTGGGAAAAGGGGGCTCTGGGGCTGTGAGCTTCCCCAGGACAGTGCCCCAGCTGGAGAGAGGGGCTCTGGGGCTGTGAGCTTCCCCAGGACAGTGCCCCAGGGCTGTGAGTGTCCCCAGGATAGTGCCCCTTCGGGGGGGGGGGGGGGTTCTGGGGCTGTGGGGCCCTCCCACACCCCACCTCAAAGGACAGCTCGTCAGGGGCCTGGGCCGCGTAGCGCTTGATGACGTGGGCAGCCGCAATGGCTGGGACATTGATCGAGGCCTCCTCATTCACCAGCAGCCGGTTGCCATGATTATCGATCTGCAACAGAGGAGGTGCAAGACTGAGCACGTGGCAAGGGGGAGCCTGGATGCGGCATGGGTCTGATCTGGGGGAGGGTGGGAGGGAGCGGTAGTGATCAGGGATGGGATGGATACTGGGCTGGGTGGGCTATAGGTCTGATGGGAGGGATATAGGGCTGGGGGACTATAAGTCTGATTGGCAGGGGGGAGGATGGGAGGGGCTGTGGGTCTGATGTGGGGGCAGATGCCGGGCTGGACGGGCTCGTGGGTCTGATTGGGGAGGGGTGTTGGGTGGGATGGGCCATGGGTCTGATGGGAGTCTGTGGGGTTACTGGACTGGACAGGGCCAGGGCAGGTGTGGGGGCAGATGTTGGGTGGGATGGGCCCATAAGTCTGACTGGGGGGCGGGGGGGAACCAGTGCTGAATAGCCCCTACCATTTCTGCCCCCCACCAACACCCCATCTCACCTCCATCCAGGTGAGGACAGGCCCGCAGTTAATGTTGCTGTCCACAATGGCTGACAGCTTCTCCAGGTATTGCCGCAGGACTGGGGCCAGCATCTGGGGGGCACGAGCAGAATCAGGGCCTGGCAACCACTTCCCTCATGTCTGCCCCGCAGTGACGGCTCGCCTGGTGCTGAGATTCAGCCATCTCTGGGATGGAGCAGCTGGGGAACAGCTGCACATAATGCTGGCCGGGGACTGCTTGCCTGGCACTGAAATGCAGCCATCTCTGGGGTGGGGCAGTCCGGGAACAGCCGCACAGCAACTCCCCCAAGCTCTGCCAAGCACTCCCCATGACTCACCTCAGCCTGTCCCCGGGGCTGGCAGGGCGGTGGCAGCTCCGGCAGCTGGGAGAAGCGGCGGTCGAAGATGCAGCAGTGCAGGTGCCCGTCCAAGCTGCAGAACTCCTCGTAGCTGCGGTGAACAGTCCATGTCTTCCCCTGGGGGGCAGGAGGCAAAGTGGGATGTCGGAGGGGGAGGGGTGTCAGGGTGCTTGGGGGGGATGGGACACTGGTGAGGTGGGGCTGGGAGGTGCTGGAGCAGCTGAGGACGGAGAAGGGGGTGGAACTGGGGGGTCTAAAGAAGGAAAGTGGGTAGCAGTGGCACAGTGTGGGGGTGCCACTGTGGAGCACGAGAGGATGGACTAAGGGAGGACTGCAGGGGAAAGGGGAGGGGGCAGGTCTAGGGATTCAGGGGTCCGCTTTCCCCCAAAGTAGTTGGCATGGCAGAGGGTACCCCAGCTGGAGAGGAGGGACCTGGGTTGGGAATGGGGGGTCAGGAAGGGGGGGCCCTGGGGAAGATTGGGAAGGGGAGGGTTGGGGGGGGGCACTCACCTTGCAGGTGACCTGGACGATGAAGAGCAGCTCCCTGTCCCTCAGGGTACTGGGCAGCCCCTCCCCTTGCTCGGAGGCCAGCAGGAGCTGTGGGCACACAGCAGGTGACAAGTGCCCCTGTGGGACCCAGGCATCCAGGGCAAGTTGCCTCCCCAGCGTCACTTCATGCAGGCTCAGCCCAGATCCCCTGAATGTCCCCTCTCACCCCAGGAGAGAGCCCAAGTGTCCGGGAGTTCAGTCCCACACCTGACACCAAACCTGCGTCTGATCCCCATTGGGACCCAACGTCTGGCTAGCTCCCACCTCCCCAAGGACCCAGCTGTCTGGGAGATGACCCCCACTTGTCCCTGTACATGGGACTCAGGCAATCAGAAAAGCCCCCTAGATTGGACCCAGGCATCCGGGTGATCAGGCATCCTCACCCTGAAAGGACTGGGGCAGCACCTGGGAAGAGGATTGCCCAGATGGGACCCAGGAGTCTGAGGAGAGGGCTCTACAGGCTGGGGGCGGGGGGGACGGAGGTGCAGGAGGAGGGATCCCTGTAGGGGGACCCAGGCATCTGGGATTGGGGCTCCCTGGGTGAGGCACGGCGGTCGCTCACCTGGATGTGTCCAAAGTCCACGGCCTCGTAGTGGAAATGGGCGCATTCAGCCAGCTTGGGGAAATGGGTTCGGGTGATGGATAGCCTGGGGGCAAGGACATCCCACTGAACCTCAGTGTGCCCCACACAGCACTCTACTGTACCCCACCCCTGCTGCCACCCACACAGCACACCACCCCTGCTGTACCTCACAAAGCACCGCACCCCTGGTGCACCCCATACAACACCCCACTGTAACTCACCCCACTGTCCCCCAGTGTGCCCCCCACACTACCCCACTGCACCCCACCTCTGCTGTACCCCACACCAAACCCCTGCTGTCCCCTCTGTCCCTCAGTGTGCCCCACACGGCAACCTACTGTACCCCACCCCTGCTGCAACCCACACAGCACCCCACTGTACCCCAGTGTGCCTCACACAGGACCTCACTGTACCCCACCACTGCTGTACCCCACACTGCACCCCATCCCCACTGTCCCCCAGTGCCCCCCACAGTACCCACTGCACCCCACCCCTGCTGCACCCCATACAACACCTCACTGTAAATCACCCCGCTGTCCCCCAGTGTGCCCCCCACAGTACCCCATTGCACCCCACCCTGCTGCACCCCACACTGAACCCCACCCCTGCTGTCCCCAGTCCCCCAGTGTGTCCCAGAGACAGGGGTGGGTGGCTCCAGGCCCCAGCACGCCGAGCATATGCTTGGGGCGGCAAGCCACGGGGGGTGCTTTGCCAGTCCCCGCGAGGGCGGCAGGCAGACTGCCTTCGGCGGCTTGCTTGCAGGGAGTCCGCTGGTCCCTCGGCTTCGGCGGACCTCACGGCTTGCCTGCCGAGGGTCCGCTGGTCCCACGGCTTCGGCGGACCTCACGGCTTGCCTGCCGAGGGTCCGCTGGTCCCACGGCTTCGGCGGACCTCACGGCTTGCCTGCCGAGGGTCCGCTGGTCCCACGGCTTCGGCGGACCTCACGGCTTGCCTGCCGAGGGTCCGCTGGTCCCACGGCTTCGGCGGACCTCACGGCTTGCCTGCGGAGAGTCCGCTGGTCCCACAGCTTCGGCGGACCTCACGGCTTGCCTGCGGAGAGTCCGCTGGTCCCACGGCTTCGGCGGACCTCACGGCTTGCCTGCGGAGAGTCCGCTGGTCCCACGGCTTCGGCGGACCTCACGCCTGCGGAAGGTCCAACAAAGCCGCGGGACCAGCGGACCCTCCGCAGGCAAGATGCTGAAGGCAACCTGCCTGCCGTGCTTGAGGTGGCAAAATGCCCCAAGAGCTGCCCCTGCCCAGAGTTCACCCCACTGCACCTCACCCCCACTATACCCCACACAGCACCCCACCTCCACTGTCCCCCAGTGTGCCCCACAGAGCACCCCACCCCACTGCACCCCACACAGCACCCCACTGTACCCCATTACCACTGTACCTCACACAGCACCCCATCCCGCTGTCCTCACTGTACCCCAGTGTGCCTCACACAGGACCCTACTCTACCCCACCTCCACTGTACCCCACACAGCACCTCACCCCCGTCCCCACTGTACTCCAGTGTGCCCCACACAGCACCCCACCCCTGCTGCACCCCACACAGAACCCCACTGTACCCCATCACCACTGTACCCCACACAGCACCTCACCCCCATCCCCACTGTATCCCAGTGTGCCCCAAACAGCACCCCACCCCTGCTGCACCCCACTGTACTCCATCACCACTGTACCCCAAACAGCACCTCACCCCCCATCCCCACTGTACCCCAGTGTGCCCCACACAGCACACCACCCCTGCTGCACCCCACAGCACCCCATCTCTGCTGTACCTACACAGCACCTCACCCCACTGTCCTCCCTGTACCCCAGTGTGCCTCACACAGCACCCCACTGTTCCCCACCCCTGCTGTACCCCACACTGCACCCTACTGTATCCCACCTCCGCTGTCCCTACTGTACCCCACACAGGACCCCACTGTTCCCCACCCCACACGGCACCCCACTGTATCCCATCCCCGCTGTCCCCACTGCACCCCACCCAGGACCCCACTGCATCCCACCCCTGCTGCACCCCACACTGCACTCCACTCCCACCATTCCCACTGTCCCCCAGTGTGCCTCACTCAGCAACCTACTGTATCTCACTCCTGCTGTACCCACACAGCACTGGGTACCCCAATCCCCTCATGGTACCCCTCAAAGCACAGATTACCCCAACATGCCGTGGTACCCAACTATAAATAATCCCATTTGATTGAGCAAGAGCCAGGCATCTGCATGGGCCATTCTCTGCTACATCCCCGCACCGCACAGTGGCAGGCAAAAACATCTCAGCACCAGGAGCCCTCGGGACAGGGACAGATCATCTGAGAGAAAATCTTGTAACGTCGGCGCTGTTTGAACCCCAAGTGCCCCTGCCCCGGCCACTGCCCAGGAACACTGCCATGAAGTGGGGATTTTCCCTTGTTATGTTCTATGTGAGCTTATGTGAGTTTTACTGTTTTGCATGAATACTGTGTCTGCCTCAGTTTCCTTGTGTGCTGCACCAATACCTCGGTGGTGGGAAAAAGAGTGTGTGACTTTGGCTGAGACCTCTGGAGCAGGTGAGGCTGCTCCAGCTGCCACACGTACTATGACCAGTGCCCTTCCTAACATGAGACCAGGAGGGGGATGCAACCAGGTGACTCTTTGGCCAGGAAGCGAGAGAAAGACAAGGAAGAGCAACGGGGGTGTCTGAAGTCAGGTTGCTAGAAGCTGGAAGCATACTTGGGGGGACTGGAAGAGGGGGAATCCAGGGCATCTGGCCCAAGACTCCCAACATGGTTTTGGCTGAAAGTCACTGATTTCTGTGCTAACAAGCTCTGTTCTACGCTGTGTTCCTGTCGACTAATAGATTCGTTTTACTGGCTGCCTCCAAGTCACTGCTGACCACAGGAGGTGGGGTGCAGGGCCCTTTGGCTTCCCCCAGATCCCTGCCCGGGCAGACTTGCTGCAGGAAGCGCACGGTGTGGAAGGGGATGCTGAATGCTCCAAGAAGGTCAAAGCTTCTTGCCCTGGAGACAGTCTGTTCCGAGAGGTGGCTCCCCCTGAGGCCTGACTGGCTTCACATGGAATAGTTCCAGCGCCTGGGTGACTCCATGACAGACGCCGTCTCGGACACCGCCTGGGGACACTGCCTGCCTCCAGATCCAGGCCCAGCGCCGAGCAGAGACCTGGGCGAGGTGCAGGGAAGGGAACAGGGAACGAGGAGAGAGTCAAAGGCCTGGGACTGTTCAGCTTGGCAAAGAGCGGATTGAGGGGGTAGGCCAGAGGGCTCTAAAAGCCTGTCTGGGGTGGGGGGGAGTGACGGGAGGTTATTTACTCCTTCACCTAACACGGGCCAAGGGCATCCAGGGAAATGACAAGGCGGCAGGTTTCGGACAAACAGAAGGATGGACTCAGCACACAGCCAGCCTGGGGAGCTCACCGCCAGAGGATGTGGTGGGGGCCAAGAGTGTAACAGGGTTCAAAGAATGAGCTAAGTTCCTGGAGGAGGGGCCAGGCACGTGCTGTCCCTGAGCCGCTGACTGGCAGCCAGCAGCTGGATGTTCCTGTTCCCCTGGCCCAGGCCCCTGCCAGGCACCGGACACTGGGCTGCCCCAGTCTGGCCGTTCTTATGTTTGTACTTCAATGGTACCCAACATAGCACAGAATACCCCTATATTGCTGTACCCTCCCCAGCATGGTGTACCCACTCCCCATGGAACCCAACACAGCACAGGGCACTCCAACACCACTGTACCCCACACAGCACAGGGTACCCACCATAGAATCACAGAATATCAGGGCTGGAAGGGACCTCAGGAGGTCATCTAGTCCAACCCCCTGCTCAAAGCAGGACCAATTCCCAACTAAATCACCCCAGTCAGGGCTTTGTCAAGCCTAACCTTAAAAACCTCCAAGGAAGGAGATTCCACCACCTCCCTAGGTAACCGATTCCGGTGCTTCACCACTCTCCTAAGGAAAAAGTTTTTCCTAATATCCAACCTAAACCTCCCCCACTGCAACTTGAGACCATTACTCCTTGTTCTGACATCAGGTACCACTGGGAACAGTCTAGATCCACCTTCTTTGGAACCCCCTTTCAGGTAGTTGAAAGCAGCTACCAAATCATAAGAACATAGAACATAAGAACGGCCGTACCGGGTCAGACCAAAGGTCCATCTAGCCCAGTATCTGTCTACCGACAGTGACCAATGCCAGGTGCCCCAGAGAGAGTGATGCTAACAGGCAACAATCAAGTGATCTCTCTCCTGCCATCCATCTCCATCCTCTGATGAACAGACGCTAGGGACACCATTCTATACCCTTCCTGGCTAATAGCCATTTATGGACTTAGCCACCATGAATTTATCTAGTTCCCTTTTAAACATCTTTATAGTTCCAGCCTTCACAACCTCCTCAGGTAAGGAGTGCCACAAGTTGACTGCGTTGTGTGAAGAACTTTCTTTTATTTGTTTTAAACCTGCTACCTATTAATTTCATTTGGTGACCCCTAGTTCTTGTATTATGGGAATAAGTATTCTTCTCTTCTGCAGACTAAAGAATCCCAGTTCCCTCAGTCTCTCCTCATAAGTCATGTGCTCCAGCCCCTTAATCATTTTTGTTGCCCTCCACTGGACTCTCCAATTTTTCCACATCCTTCTTGTAGTTTGGGGCCCAAAACTGGACACAGTACTCCAGATGAGGCCTCATCAATGTCGAAAAGAGGGGAATGATCACATCCCTCGATCTGCTGGCAATGCCCCTACTCATACAACCCAAAATGCCATTAGACTTCTTGGTAACAAGGGCACACTGTTGACTCATATCCAGCTTCTCGTTCATTGTAACCCCTAGGTCCTTTTCTGCAGAACTGCTGCCTAGCCATCCGGTCCCTAGTCTGTAGCAGTGCATGGGATTCTTCCATCCTAAGTGCAGGACTCTGCACTTGTCCTTGTTGAACCTCATCAGATTTCTTTTGGCCCAAACCTCTAATTTGTCTAGGTCCCTCTGTATCCTATCCCTACCCTCCAGCATATCTACCACTCCTCCCAGATTAGTGTAATCTGCAAACTTGCTGAGGGTGCAGCCCACGCCATCCTCCAGATCATTAATGAAGATATTGAACAAAACTGGCCCCAGGAACGACCCTTGGGACACTCTGCTTGAAACCGGCTACCAACTAGACATGGAGCCATTGATCACTACCCGTTGAGCCCAACGATCTAGCCAGCTTTCTATCCACCTTATAGTCCAATCATCCAGTCCATATTTCTTTAACTTGCCGGCAAGAATACTGTCAGAGACCGTATCAAAAGCTTTGCTAAAATCAAGGAATAACACATCCACTGCTTTCCCCTCATCCACAGACCCAGTTATCTCCTCATAGAAGGCAATTAGGTTAGTCAGGTATGACTTGCCCTTGGTGAATCCATGCTGACTGTTCCTGATCACTTTCCTCTCTTCTAAGTGCTTCAGAACTGGGTACCACCCCCATGGTACCCACACATCGCAGGCACCCCAACACTGCTGTACCCCACACAGCACAGGGTATGCCACACAGCATGGGGCACCCCAACAATGCTGTACCCCACACAGCACCAGGTACCCACCCCTATGGTACTCCACACAGCACAGGCACCCCGACACTAACGTACTCCTTACAGCACAGGGTACCCACCCCCATGGTACCGCCCAATGCACGCAGTACCCCAACACTGCTGTGCCCCACACACTACGGGATACCCAAGCACTGCTGTACTCCAGACAGTATGGGGTACCCACCTCCCATGGTACCGCACACAGCATGGTGTACCCAACACTGCTGTACCCCAGACAGCACAGAGTACTCAGCCCCATGGTACCAGACACAGCACTGGACACCCCAGCACCGCTGTACCCCAGACAGCATGAAGTACCCACCCGCAGGGTACCCCAACACTGCTGTACCCCAGATAACTTGGGGTACCAATGCCCCACAGTATCCTACTCACCATAAGGTACCCAATCTCACATGGTAAGCCAGGTAACCTGACACCCTGATACTCACACAGCATGGGTACCCCAACTCCCCATGATATCCCAACCCCCTGCTATACGCAACCAGGGACCCCCAACCCCTCACAGAATCCATCCCCCCTCAGCTGTACCCCAAAGCCCCCAGAACCCATTTCCCTTCTGCTGTACCCCAACCCGGGACCCCAACCCCCCAGAACCCATCCCCCCTCAGCAGTACCCCAACTGGGGGCCCCGCCTGCAGACAGAACGCTGTTCTGTTGCTATATGCCAAACTCCAACCACCCAGCATACAGCACCCCCAGAATACCCCAAGCACCCACAATACCCTAATCAGGTAACAGCCACGTACCCAACAGCGAGACAGAGCCCAGTGTCTCCCCTTCCTCCTGCTACATCCCAGCCTTGGGACTCCCCCACCACCCAGACACCCCCCTCTATATTCCAGCCCTGGGACCCCCCCATCATCTAGACATGTGCCCCTCTATATCCCAGCCCTGGGACCCCCAGTACCTGGACATGCCTCCCCCCTACCCCCGCAATATCCCAGCTCTCATAGCACCGAGACATCCCTGTCCCCTCACTATACCCCAGCACCCCCGGACTCCCTCACATCCAAACACAGCCCATCCTCCCCCTAGGCTATATCCCAGCCCTGGGACACCCTGCATCGAGATATACCCTCCCTCCCGCTATATCCCAGACCCCCAGGCCTTCCAGCACCCAGACACTGACACGGCCCCTCGCTATACCTGAGCCCCTCAGGCCCCCTGACACAGA
The DNA here is from genome assembly GCA_026122505.1 of Aldabrachelys gigantea. NCBI lineage: Eukaryota > Metazoa > Chordata > Testudines > Testudinidae > Aldabrachelys > Aldabrachelys gigantea. Next base: position 66,928,162 of record CM047489.1, read on the forward strand.
GACACAGACCCATCCCTCCCCTGGAGCTATATCTCTGCCCAGGTACTAGAGGATCCTGTCCTTTCTATTGTACTTTTAATTGTCTGTTTCTCTAGCTGGACTTCCATGGGACACGTGCCCCCAAGTGGGGAGCCTGAGATCTGAGCCCTCCCCTCCCACCTGCAACCGGCCAGGCCACAGGAACCCCAGCAGAGAACTCACTTGCTCCCCATTTGCATTGACAGGCCAGGCACAAGTCATGCCACACTCACCACCAGGGACCCCGCTCCAGGAACAGGGCTCCCCTTGCTTACCGCTTGGGGGCTTTCCCCTTGACAGTGGTGGCTGTGTTCCCCAGAGGGCGGAGCGGCCCATCCCCCGTCCCGTCCAGACTGTCCGTGCTGCGGGCCTGCAAGGGCAAATCAGATAGACCTCAGCACCAACTTACCAACCCCCCAAAAGGAGCCCAAAGCCGAGTTGCAGCCACCTCAGGGGGAAGAAAGCTGGGGAGCAGCTGCACATAACACTGCCCGGGGACAGATTGTCTGGTGCAGAGATGCAGCCAGCTCTGGGGCAGGGCAGCTGGGGAACAGCTGCACATACCACCACATGGGGACGACTTGTCCAGTGTGAAGATACAGCTAGCTCTGGGTTGGGGCAGCTGGGGAACAGCCGCACATGATGCCGCTCGGGGGACAGCTCACCCAGTACTGAGATGCTGCCCCATCCCAGAGGTGGCTGCATCCCTGCTACATGACAACTGTCCCAGTTCTCCCCCCTGCACCGTGTAATCCCATCTCCTTTGGCTTTAGCAACCTGCAGAGCAACAATCTCCATGGATCCGCTTTCCTGTCAATAATTCACACCCAAGCTGCCTGCTCTTTGCCATGACCCCCACCCTTTCCTGCAGCTCCCTGTTTTACCCAGCTCCCATCACCCCCAAGTCCCTGGCACTGTCCAGAGAGATTGGGGGATTGCTGGGAAAGGGACATCTCCCCTCCTATCCCCAGCAGACCGATTTGGGGGGCAGGACCTTGTTGAGGGGTGGCGAGGGAGGGGTACGGGCACGGGCGGAGGCAGCTCACGAGGGGTAGAAGTCACGGCACCCGACAGCCCCAAATGCATACGGAGCCCCAAACGGCACCCCAAAATCCAACCCGGGGCTGCATCAGAGCTGGTGTCCCCCTAGAGGGGAAAGACCCCGTGCCCCATTCCCTGCCCTGGGGCTGGATCAGAGCCCACATCCTCTCTGTCAGTTGTATGGAGGCACTGGTTATTGACTGTGGGGGGAAGCCCCCAATGGCCTCAGAACCGGGTCAGGCCCAGAACCCTGGCCTGGCCCTTCTCTCTGAGTGGGATGGGTGAAAGGGGGGGTGGGAGTGGGGGGATGCCATGGGGGGAAGGGGGTGCCTGGGCTGAGGGGCGGGGGCAGAGCCCAACAGACCACATCTGGGGGAGAGAGAAAGAGGACAAAGGGTGAGACAGACACAGGAGAGTAACCCCCATGCACCTTCCCTTCCCATCCCCCCGCCAAGGAACTGACCCCCAGAAACACCTGGCCATATCCCTGCTCCCCCACTGCCTCCCTTCCTCCCACAAGGGATTGCATAGCAGACACACACATCCCACTCCCGCCACCTCCACGTTGGTGGGGGGGGGGTTTTAAGACACGTGGTGGGGGTTACATAACAGCTTCTTGCAATGGCCCAGTTCCTCCCACAGGGACCCAGGAAAACCACAAGATGCCCCCCATAACCCAGTTCCCTCTTCCCCCAGCCCGGCTGCCCCCTAGATCATTCCCTCCTCCAGCCCAGCTACCCCACTTATTTCCCACCCTCTACCTAGCTGTACCTCCAATCCCTGCCCCTTGGCAAGCTGCTCCCCCATAACCCACCCCAGCCTATCTGGCCCCCTTATAACCCACCCCAATAGTTTGGGGTTGGGGGCTCTCTCCCCACCACAACTCTGGTGTGTGTCCCCATTTCCCCCATCTAGCTGCATCATTCGGGGTTAGGGGGATGAATATCCCCCCACTGTTTTAACAGAGACCCCTCATTTCCTCTGCAAAAGTGGAGAGCATAACCCCTCATGGGGGGCTAAGATTGGGTGCCAGGCGATTTCAGGCAGAAATACAGAGCAAGGCAGCTGGAAAAATTATAGCCTCCCTCCCCCCAAATAAAAACTGATGAGAGAAACCAGGCATCCCAAAATACCTACAGCGTGGGAGTGGCACTGCCAAATCTCGGAGCATTTACAGGGGTGATTCCCTTGGCCCCCAAAAAGAGGATTTTGGGGGTGTGGGGATTTTGGATCTGGGATTCCCTGCAAAATCTCTCCCCCACCCCACACACAAACACGAAACTGAGAGAGGTGTGCACTGTGGGGGGTGGGGATCCCATACAAATCTTTATGGTCAGGAAGGTTTATGGGGGAAAGACCCCCCATCTGAGAGCTGCCCCGAGGCAGGATTGTGGGGTATGGGGAGGGAACCCTAAATACACATTGGAATAGATCCCCCAATCTGAAAGACACCCCCAAGGGGGATTAGGGGTGCAGGGAAGGAGACCCTAAATATATATATATAGGGTTTGGGATGTGGGTGGGGCTAAGGAACAGGTGCATGTGAGGGGAGCGTTGACGCCGGGGCCAGCCGAGTGGGGGGCCAGCATTTTGGGGTGGGTAGAGGGTTAAACAAACTTGGGGACACAATCCAATGGGGACCCCTCCCCGTCAGCCCAGACAATAACCCCCCCCCCCGCACTTACCACCATTGTGTCTCCGGTCCGCTAGGAGAAGCCTGGGGTGAGGGCCGAAGCCATGCGGAGGGGGCCGGCATCTAGGGGGGCAGGACCCCCATCCGCAGCACCCCCCCCCCGGGAGGGAGCGTGGGTGGGGGCGGTCAGCTCCCAATGGCCATTGGGAGAGAGAGGCACAATGGAGCGGGAGGAGGGGAGAGGACGCGCACGGGGAGCGGGGTACGGACGGACACAGGCACGGAGGGCACAAGGGCACCGCCTACCCCAGAGCAGAACCCAGCCGGGCTCCGAGCCGCGCAGGGGGGCCGAGCGAGGGAGGGGCGGAAGGAGCCAGGCAGACGGAGGGAGGGGCGTGGGGGGGCGGACCGAGACAGACAGACGGGGGGAGCAGGGGAAGGGGGAGAGCGGGAAAGCCCCTGGGAGGGAGGGGGGCAGGATCCAGAGGTGCTCCCCACGTCCAGCCCCACCGGGAGGGGTCCCAGGGAGCGCCCCCGGGGGTGGGGGGCTGGGAGGGCAGAAGCCCCCCCCGCGCCCGCTGGTACGTCCCTATTGAGATGCAAAGGCACAGAGGCACAATGGGCCGGTCGCCAGCAGCTGGGCAACCCGCACAAAGGGGCTTCTGTTAGCCCCGCCAGGGAGAGAACCCAGGAGTCCCAGCCCCCGTTCTAACCACCAGACCCCACTCCCCTCCCCTCGCCAGAGAGAGAACCCAGGGGTCGCAGCCCCCAGCCCCCGTTCTAACCACCAGACCCCACTCCCCTCCCCTCCCCTCGCCAGAGAGAGAACCCAGGGGTCGCAGCCCCCCATTCTAACCACCAGACCCCACTCCCCTCCCCTCCCCTCGCCAGAGAGAGAACCCAGGGGTCGCAGCCCCCAGCCCCCATTCTAACCACCAGACCCCAATCCCCTCCCCTCCCCAAGCCAGAGAGAGAACCCAGGGGTCGCAGCCCCCAGCCCCCGTTCTAACCACCAGACCCCACTCCCCTCCCCTCCCCTCGCCAGAGAGAGAACCCAGGGGTCGCAGCCCCCATTCTAACCACCAGACCCCACTCCCCTCCCCTCCCCTCGCCAGAGAGAGAACCCAGGGGTCGCAGCCCCCAGCCCCCATTCTAACCACCAGACCCCAATCCCCTCCCCTCCCCAAGCCAGAGAGAGAACCCAGGGGTCGCAGCCCCCAGCCCCCGTTCTAACCACCAGACCCCACTCCCCTCCCCTCCCCTCGCCAGAGAGAGAACCCAGGGGTCGCAGCCCCCATTCTAACCACCAGACCCCACTCCCCTCCCCTCCCCTCGCCAGAGAGAGAACCCAGGGGTCGCAGCCCCCAGCCCCCATTCTAACCACCAGACCCCAATCCCCTCCCCTCCCCAAGCCAGAGAGAGAACCCAGGGGTCGCAGCCCCCAGCCCCCGTTCTAACCACCAGACCCCACTCCCCTCCCCTCCCCGAGCCAGAGAGAGAACCCAGGGGTCGCAGCCCCCAGCCCCCATTCTAACCACCAGACCCCATTCCCCTCCCCGAGCCAGAGAGAGAACCCAGGAGTCCCAGCCCCCGTTCTAACTACCAGACCTCACTTCCCTCCCCTCCCCGAGCCAGAGAGAGAACCCAGGAGTCACAGCTCCCAGCCCCCATTCTAACCACCAGATCCCACTCCCCTCCCCGAGCCAGAGAGAGAACCCAGGGGTTGCAGCCCCCAGCCCCCATTCTAACCACCAGACCCCACTCCCCTCCCCTCCCCGAGCCAGAGAGAGAACCCAGGGGTTGCAGCCCCCAGCCCCCGTTCTAACCACCAGACCCCACTCCCCTCCCCTCCCCCTCCCCTCCCCTAGCCAGAGAGAGAACCCAGGGGTCACAGCTCCCAGCCCCCGTTCTAACCACCAGACCCCACTCCCCTTCCCTCCCTGAGCCAGAGAGAGAACCCAGGGGTCACAGCCTCCAGTCCCGGTTCTAACCACCAGACCCCAATCCCCTCCCCTCCCCTCCCCTAGCCAGAGAGAGAACCCAGGAATCCCAGCCCCCAGCCCCCGTTCTAACCACCAGCCCCCACTCCCCTCCCCAAGCCAGAGAGAGAAACCCAGGGGTCGCAGCTCCCAGCCCCCATTCTAACCACCAGACCCCACTCCCCTCCCCTCGCCAGAGAAAGAACCCAGGGGGTCGCAGCTTCCAGCCCCCATTCTAACCACCAGACCCCACTCCCCTCCCCTCGCCAGAGAGAGAACCCAGGGGTCGCAGCCCCCAGCCCCCATTCTAACCACCAGACCCCACTCCCCTCCCCGAGCCAGAGAGAGAATCCAGGGGTCACAGCTCCCAACCCCCGTTCTAACCACCAGACCCCACTCCCCTCCCCTCGCCAGAGAGAGAACCCAGGGGTCGCAGCTCCCAGCCCCCATTCTAACCAGCAGACCCCACTCCCCTCCCTGAGCCAGAGAGAGAACCCAGGCGTCGCAGCCCCCATTCTAACCAGCAGACCCCACTCCCCTCCCCGAGCCAGAGAGAGAAACCAGGGGTCGCAGCTCCCAGCCCCTGTTCTAACCACCAGACTCCACTCCCGTCCCCTCCCCGAGCCAGAGAGAGAACCCAGGAGTCCCAGCCCCCCACCTCCACTCTAACCACCAGACCCCACTACCCTCCTGGAGCCAGGGAGAGAACCCAGGAGTCCCAGCCCCACCCCATCCCCGTCCTAACCACCAGACCCCACTTCCCTCCCCGAGCCAGAGAGAGAACCCAGGAGTCCTAGCCCCAACCTCCGCTCTAACGACCAGACCAGACCCCACTCCCCTCTCGGAGCTAGGTTGAGAACCCAAGAGTCCCAGCTCCTCCCCCACCCCAACCACTCTCCTCCCAGAGCCAGGGAGTCCTGGCTCCCAGCTCCGCCCTGAGACCCAGGCCCTTGGTGGCAGTGTCAGGGCTGGGAATCTGGGGGGGGGGATGCTCCTATGTCACTCAGCACAGGATACAGCACGAACCCCTCCCAGCCTCCCCACACAGACTGACCCCCAGTACTCCACATATTGATCCCCCCAGACCCAGTGCCCCACAGATTGACCCCTAGGCCCCCACAGACTGACTCCCATCCCCAACTCTCCCCAGACTGACACCCTCAGCTCCTCCTCCCCACCTGAGCCCCCCCAGCCCACTCTGCTCAGTGTGAGGAACAGAACAGGTTAGGGTTAGGGTGTGGGGGGTGTCAGTGCCGGGGGTATTTGGTGTGGGGAGGGGATTACACAAATGAGGGGTTGGGAGCTGCATGGGGGGCATGAGGGTGGGGGGTGTAAGGGGCTGTGGGGTGCAGGAGGAGGCTGTGGGGGGACACTAATCAGAGTGAAGGTGGGAGGAGAGGGAGGGAGGCTATGGGGTGGCCAGAGTATTCCATGCAGGGCTGTGGGTTGGGGGCTGTGGCTGCAAGTGATGAGGAGGATCATAGAGTCTGTAACAGGTGGGGCGATGGGAAAGGATTGAGGGTCTGGAGGGATTGGGGGGGCTGTGTGGGGAAGGGAACCTGTGCAAGTCAGTGTGGGAGTCCCTGCTGCCCCCAGCTGGGGGTACGGGCCCGCTGTGTGTGTGTTGGGGGGGGGGGCTGTCTGTCTGGGTTCAGTGGTACCAATGGGGGGACTCCTCAGGAGGGGGGCTGCATATCTGGGTCAAGGCAGAGAAGTTGGGGGTCTGTGCTCTGGGGAGAGATCAAGAAGCAGCGTTGTGGTGCATCTCCCAGACCACTCCATGAATCCCTGCTGTGCCCACCAGCACTCACTGTTTCCCCCCAGACCCTGCCCCATGGTGGGGTAGGGGGATGCCGAGTTCTCTTTCTGCTCCCTACCGTGGAGAGAGAGCGCAGACGGGGCATCCACTTCTGTTGGCTGTTGTCCACCAAGGAGAATCGGCGCAGCATGTGGAGCTCCATGGTGGGGGGCTGGAGACCCTGAGGCAGGGAGGGGGTCAATGGTAGAGTCCGGCTGTGGCCAGGGTCCCTGCCACACAGGGAGACTTATGAGAGGTCTTACATCTGGCTGTTCCCCAGCTGCCCCACCCAAGGTGGCTGCATCTCAGCGCTGGGCAAGCCATCCCTGTGCAGTGTTATGTGTGGCTGTTTCCCAGCTGCCCCTGAGGTGACTGCACATCAGTGCTGGGCGAGCATCCCCAGAGCTGCTTGGATCAGATCTCGCTCCTCCTGCAAACGCTGCTTCTGCTTTCTGCCCACATTTGGGAACCGCAGCAGGAAGCAGCTGGGGTTTGCCAGATCCCATCGGTGCTAAATCTGTGGGCTGAATTCTGAGCTAAGGGTGAGCTGGGTGCAGGCTGGCATGGCTGTGCTCATGGCACTGAAATTCCCTTGTGCACACTAGCTCACAAGTCTCATGCCAGCGCCTCCCTGCCACACACGCTGGCCTAGGCCCAGTGCACCTACATCAGGGATGGGCAAACTTTTTGGCCTGGGGGCCACATCTGGGAATAGAAATTGCATGGTGGGCCATGAATGCTAACAAAATTGGAGTTGGGGAGAGGGCTCTGGTTGGGAATATGGGCCAGAAATGAGGAGTTCAGGGTGCAGGAGGGGTCTCCGGACTGGGCTGGAAGGTATGGGGAGGGGAGTAATGACTCCAGTTGGGGTGCGGACTCTGGGGTGGGAGTTTGGGGTATAGGAGGGTGCTCTGGGCTGGGACCAAGGGGTTCAGAGGGCATGAGGGGGATCAGAGCTGGGGCAGGAGGTTAGGGCACAGGGGGAGGCTCAGGGCACCACTTACTTCAAGCGGCTTCCAGAAGCAGTGGCATGTCCCTCTCTGGCTCCTGCGCGGAGGTGCAGCCAGGTGGCTCTGCACGCTGTCCCATCCGCAGGCACCGCCCCTGCAGCTTCCATTGGCAGCGGTTCCTGGCCAGTGGGAGCTGCAGGTACAGCACTTGGGGCAGGGGCAGCATGCAGAGCATAGCCAGAGGGGGGCCATGCTATTGCTTCCAGGAGTCGCGTGGAATGGCCCCCGACCCTGCTCCCTGCTTGGAGCAGGGCAAGCCCCAGACACTGCTCCCCAGCGGGAACTGGAGGGCCAGATTAAAACAGCTGGCAGGCTGGATCTGGCCCACAGGCTGTATTTGCCTACCCCTGACCTACATCCTCCTGGGCACACTCACCTGCGCACAGTGCATGAGGCTACTTTGCCCCCACCATGCACATCTCTCCTTGCCTTTTGCACTAGGACGCTGTTTATGCTTGCCACAACTGTCCTCTTTATCAGTAGTCCAGCACCACTGCCTACATAGATGGCTCGCCTGGCACTGAGATGCAGCTACCTCTGGGGCAGGGCACCCAGGGAACAGCAACAAATAATTCCACACACAGATGGCTCGCCCACAGGTGAGATGCAGCCACCCCTGGGGTGGGGCAGCTGAGGAAGAGCCGCCCAGGGAGCCACACTGAGGCCAGCCCCGTGCAGCCCACCCGCTGTTCTGGAGGTTTCCTACCCACCTCCCTGCCCAGCCCGAGGCTGCGAGATCACCGCCAGGGCAGCCCCAGCTGGACTGAGACTCGCCAAGCAGGGCAGCAGGTTTCAGAGAGCAGGGGTGGGGGTAGTAGCACTGTGGGGCTCTGCCAGGTATGTCCGTGGGCCCGGCTGGTCTGTCCCACTGTCATGTGCACAGTGCCCCTCCGCGCCAAGCTTAGAGATGGAGCAAGACTGGGGGGTCAGAGAGCAACATCCCCTAGCACAGGCTGGGGCTGGATTGAAGCTGGTGCCCCCTGGAGGGGAAAGGTCCCATGCCCAGTCCCTGCCCCACAAGCCCGCTGGTTGTCAGATTCGCAGTTGGGAGCTGGCTCCGTCACCTCTAATGTAGTCTGTGGCTGTACTGGTGTCATCATGTCCCACAGAGCTTCAGCTTTCATGGAATGCTAAAGGTTCTGCCCTTAGTGGTTGGGATAGAGGCTGCCTGGGTCTGCGGAGAGCCTGTGCCTGTCACTGGGAGAAGGGGGAGCTGCCTGCGTGTGACCAACCCTGCAACACTGCCTGGGTCTGCTGAGAGCCTGAACCTATCACGAGGTGGGGTGGGGGAGGGGAAGCTGGCCTGCCCCTCCATGATCTCCAAAGTCCAGTGTCCCTGACATTCACTGTTTCCCTCTTGGTGATCTTGGCGGCAGAGGGCAGGGAGGGAAATGCAGAAGGAAGAGACAGGCTGAGGGGGAAGTACAAGTGGGGAGGGTGAGAAAGAAGAGAGCAAAAAAAAAAGGCTGTGTTGGGAAGGGGGCGGGGACAAGGGATTTCCCTCCCCACCTGCTGCCTGCTGGGAAGGCAGATGGGCTGACAGCTGGGCTGGTGCTTTCCCAGGAGGCTGGGGGAGAAAGGACCCCCATGCAGGAGTCAGAGAGGGACTGAGAGTCAGTGAATGACCGACACACATAGGGATGGGGACTCAGCCCCTCCAGCAGGGGGCAGCACACAGAGCTCGGCTCATCCCCTGTAAAGGGGGGCAGTGGTCACAGGCACACACACAGGTGCCAGCTGCACAGACGTGGGGCAGAGGGAAACCCCAGTCCCAGGGAGTGGGGCCCCATGTGGCCCAGGGAGGCAAGAAGAAGCTGCGTCAGGAGCCAGAGTGGCTCTGGCAAGCATCTGGGAGCAGGGCCAATGGGGGAGTGTACAAATGTACATGCAGATGGACAGCCAGCTTCATGTGGGCATGGATAGAGACAGGCAGAGGAGGGCGTGCATGTGGGGAAGGACGGATGGATGGAGGGGAAGAGGATGTGTGTGGGCAGGGGAAGGGGTGGGTGTGGGGAAGAATGGAGGGTGCAAGTGAGGGGCAGATGGGGGAAGGGGTGGGGGGAGGGTGCATGTGGGGCAGTATAGATTGGTGGGAGGATAGCAGAAGTGTGGAGGGGAGCAGATGGAGGGATCACAGACCCATAGCAATGTGGGGCTGGAAAGGACCTGGAGAGGACATCCAGCCCAGCCTGGGCTTTGTCTGACCTCCTGCGCCAGGGCCCCCTGCTGAGGTCCCCGTGTCCACCCCATGGCACCTGCCATACTCCTTGCATGCAATGTGCAACCTAAGCCTGCCTCACGGCACCGCCGCCCTTTGCACCTCGTCCTGCCGAGAAGCCTGGCTGCCCCTCTGCACAACATGCCAGAGCCGGTGTCTCAGCTCCAGCCTCCCAGCCCCAGGTTTCAGTCTCTCCTCCTTGCCCAGGGGTCCAGACCTTTCCTCCTTTGTTGCTTTCCTTGGGGCTTTGCCAGCAGCTGCTTCACCCCCCTTGCACAGGGCCAGAACTGGACCCAGGATGCCAACTCAGGCCTCCTCAGCGCGGCTGCAGGGCCGCTCCTGTCTCGCTCCCAGGCCCCTGCTGACCCAGCCAGGACGGCCGCTGGCTTGGCACTAGTATTACTCTGGTGACATCTCGTTTGTGACCCACTCTCCACCCAGCTCCTTCTCTGGCAGACTCTCCTAGACTGGCAGCACCAGCTGGGATCTGGGCAGTGGTTCCCCCCTCAGATCAGGGTGTAAAATCCCGCCCGAGTAAGGCAGCTGCACCAGCCTAACCCCAGGGCAGACAGCACCCAGATGACCCCAGGGTGCCTTCCAGGGATGTCGCTACCTCTCTCAGGGAGGTGATGCGTAGCTCTCTGCTTGGCGCAGCAGCACCAGGCAGCATTGTGTCTATCTGCTTTAGCCTTGTATTTTCCACGTGACTTTCTATCCCCCAAAGCACTCGTGTCCCGCCTGGCTGGGTACTGTCTGCAAACGCTACAAACTGCCATTAGCCCAGGCCTGATCCTGGCGGGCCCCTTGCTGCCAACCAACACGACCCCCTGGGAATGGGCACCTGCCCCCTAGCAGACTCGGCTAGGCTGCATGGCCCTGCTTTGCTCAGGAGGTCACATGGGGCAATATCAACAGCCTCACTGAAGGGGAGATAGCTCATGTCAACCGCCCCCCTTGCCCCAAGGCTGGGCCCTATTGGAGGAGAATGGGTCAGGGATGTGATTTGTTCTGGACAAATCCATGTGTCCCGAACGGCCATGTCTCACCGCCTCACCTGCTAAGGGCCAATGGGAGCGTCCATTCTCTCCCCGGGCTAGTCTAGGAGCTCCTGGGTTGTCCCTATGCACAGACAGATGAAATGTTTCCCTTTTCCAGGCCTCTGGGGTCTCTCCTGTCCCAAACCAGTTCGCAAACGTGGAGTGGGTGCATGGGGAGGGGCTGGTGCATGGACGGTGGGGGCGCATGAGGGGGCAGTTGGATGGATGGGGCGCATGGGGAGATGCGGGTGGACGATGGAGAGGGTGGGTGGCAGGGTGGATGGAGGGGCATGTGCAGGAGGGGAGCGAAGGGCTGCATGGGAAGGAGATCAGCCAGGCACTGCCCTGATGGACAGCCAGAGCCCCTGGGGCAGATGGTGCAAATGGGTACAGGTGGCAGCCCAAGCGAGCGGGGAGTGAGCCAGGAAGTGACAGAGCGGGAAGGCCCCCACTGAACAAGCGCTCCAGGATCCCTTGGACTCAGGTGGTGTCTCCGCCTCCAGGGGACTCTGCAATTGGCGCCGCCCAGCCCATGGGACCCAGGCGTCTGGGGCACTGGTGGGATCCCCCCAGACTCCCCTACCTGTGGGGGCTCAGAGCCCGTGTCCGGGGATCCAGGGGGCTCCAGCGTGAGGCCTGGAGGCTCTGGCAGAGCTGTGACTCTGCACTGCCTCGGGCCACCCAGCGCAGGAAGCTGGAACCCGCAGGTTAAACCACATTGTCGCGCTGCTGAAAGGGGAAGTCGAGTTGCTGAGCGGTTCCTCCTGGGCTGCCTGCAGGGAGTGGGCCTGGGCACAACACACAACAGAGGGCTGGGGGCAACAGGCAGCATCAGGACACGGCACCGAGCTTTCCAGCCCCACCCTGGGGCCGGTGTCCCTAGAGGGAAGCCCCCCTCCTCCCTAGCAGCCAGCCAGTCCCCCAGTTAGAACACCAATGGGTGCTGAGGGTTGGGATTGAAGGGCACCAGCAGGGCTGGTGGGGGAGGGAGGCTGGGACGGCAGTGGGCTGCAGGTTGGGATTGAGGGGCACATGCAGGGCTGGGTGCGGGGGGAAGCTGGGACAGCAGGGAGCTGTAGGTCCCCCGTCGTCCTCCCCACAGTAGCCGTGGGGACAGGAATTGCCCCCACCCCCTCCCCAATGCTGCTGGGTCCCACTTCCTGTTTGCAGGCCGCTGGGGCCGAAGAGCCGGGAGCCCGATTTAGCCTCCAGCTCACACTCACTTCCTGAGCATGGGGCCGAGCTGGGCCCAGCCTCAGAGCGCTGGGGGGAAGGGATCACTCTGCTGGACTAGAGGTGGATGGAGCAGAGGAGAATCCCCCTCTGCTGCCGGCAGGACAGGGTGCAGGACACACAGCAATGCAGCTGGTATCCCAGCCAGCAGAAGGCAGTGAGGTGTGTGTGTACACACCCCACTCTCCAACAGGGGGCAGTGGGGTACACCCCCAGCCAAGGCAGTGTCTCACAGCCCCCTCAGTCAGCGCCCACTAACCAGTTCCCCCCAGCAGAGCTGCCCTGGCAGGATGCAGTTGCCATGGGGCAGGAGCAGAGCCCTTGGCTTTGTGGTACCTGTGGGGTCAGGGCTGTGGGGTAAACAGCACACGCACACACACACACGGCCATTGAGGACTGGACATACAAAAGGCTGATTATGAGGGGACGGGGGAGCCAGGAGCCGGCATTTGCCGGCCTGACACAGGCGCTGGCCCCGGGCCAGGGAAAGCCAGAGTTGAGCACAGGGGGGTGGGCAGAAGGCCAGACTACCTCACCTGGGAGGCAGCACAGGATGAGGCAGGGGCTTCCCCACTAGGGAGCACCAGCTCTTTTCGGGTGGGGGGCGGGGCAAACTCCCTAGAGAGGAAAGGCCCTCTGCCACATTCCCTACCCCCTGAGCCAGCCAGCCCCCCGCCATGGGCCAGATGGGAGCCAGTGCCTTCTAGAGGGGAAGACCCTGTGCCCCATTTCCTGCCCCCTCAGCCAGCCAGCCCCCCATCATGGGGCTGGATGGGAGCTGGCACCCCCTAGACCCCATTTCCACATCACAGAGCCCCCTGCAGACAAGCCCATCCCATGCCAATTAGCAAACCCACTTTTATTACATTGCCTAAGAAAACAGCAAAAACCATCCACATCTGGCCAGCGAACAGCTCCTGTGCCCTAGAGCACCCCCCGCTGGGCCAAGCTGGGGGGCTGGGAGCTCCGCCCACAGCCAGTGCTCCCTACTGTGCCCCCACTGAGCCAATGATTCACCCCCAAGGGGCACGAGGTCCTGGCTGAGGTGCAGGCGGCACTACGTAGCCTATCTGGCCTGAGGGGAGCTGGCAGATTCGCCCGCCTCTGGCTCTGGGCTGACTCGGCCCTGAGATGGGGGCACGTGGACTCACAGCTAGTCACCCCAGCTCAGAATATTGTTAACAGCCCCCGCAGGCCGATTCCAGACAGAGCAGGGCCAGGAGGGAGGGAGACCCAGAGACCATCAGCGGGGGCGGCTGAGTGTCTCAGCCAAGCCCTGAGACATGAGCCTGGAGAATGCGATGTCGACGGCCCTGGGGAGTGAGAGAGCACAAATTAGCACTGAGTGTGCCCCAGATAGCTGCGTCTCTGAGCTATGCAGGCCAGCTCTGGGCTGCACCATGGCGACAGCAGCCATCCTCTGCCCTGCCCCACAGCACCCCCTAGTGTTGCGCCAGGTAATTACCGGAGCTGGCTGCGCAGATCCTCCCGTTGGCCCCGCAGCACCTCCAGCAGTGGATCCTCCTCGAATTCAGTGCCATCTGATTCTGGGGTGACAGAGAGAGCCCAGCTCACACCCCAGCCAGGTCCCCCATATCCCACCTGCTCCCACTCACACCCCAGCCAGGTCCCCCCAAATCCCACTTGCGCCCACTCATACCCCTACCCTACCCAGACCCCAGCAAGATCCCCCACCCCCAAGATCCCATCCAGTTCCCCCCAGCCCCCACCTCCACTGGAACCCTGGCTAGATCCCTCCCTAGCCCTGCTCAGAGCCCCTCTCCTCCCAGCCTGAAATAAGAACTCCCACTTCTTGCTGCCACTCCTCACTGAGCCCCCCCACCAGCCCTCTCTTCCCTACCCAGGCTGCCAGCCATCCTCTGCACCCCCTCACCCTCCGCCTCCTCTAGCAGCTGAACTGCCAGTTGCAGCAGCTGTGGGTGCTGGGAACCAGGGGCTGGGAGCTTCTCTGCTGCACTCTGCTCTGGAGGGGAGACTGCTCCCTCCCCTGACTGGCATCCCCTGGTGGGAGAGTGGGATGCTGGGGGGGAGAACAGCCTCTCAGAGATCACCTGGGAAAGAGAGAGATATGGGAGGTCACTTGCCCTGCTGTCTGCACCCCCAGCCCACAGCACTATCGTGTTCCCACAGCCTGTGCCCACAGCCAGCACCTCAAACCCACTCCCTTACCCTGTCAGCGCCCCTGCCTCATCCTTCTCTGTTGGGAGGTCAGGTGCTCCCCATGCATTCCTGCCCCCCACAGTGCCCCTTGCTGGGAGAGGAGCTCCCTCCACAGCCTGCACCCCCACCCCACTCCCCACAGCCAGGCTCTCTCTGGGTACTGCACCTGCCCTAGGACACTGTGGATGGATGATTCCCCCTTCCTGCCTCTCCTGCTCCAGCTGGGGGTTGCCTCTGGCTCCATGGCAGCTCTGCCTCGCCATGGCTGAGGCTTGGAAGGCCGCTCAGTCTCTTTAGGCATGAGCTGTGCCACACCCACTGCCCAGGCTCCCCGCCGAGCATCCCGGGAGCCGTGCCGCTCCGCCGGTCCTGCTGCCCGCCGAGCATCCCGGGAGCTGTGCCGCTCCGCCGGTCCTGCTGCCCACCGAGCATCCCGGGAGCTGTGCCGCTCCGCCGGTCCCGCTGCCCACCGAGCATCCTGGGAGCCAGGCCACTCCACCGGTCCCACTGCTCGCCGAGCATCCTGGCAGATGGGCCGCTCCCTCGATCCCGCTGCTCGCTGAGCATCCTGGGAGCTGGGCTGCTCCGCCGGTCTTGCTGTCCACCGAGCATCCTGGGAGCTGGGCCACTTCGCTGGTCCCACTGCTTGCTGAGCATCCTGGGAGCCATGCCACTCCACCTGTCCCACTGCCCGCTGAGCAGCCTGCGAGACAGGTTGCTCAGATGGTCCTGCTGCCCACTGAGCATTCTGGGAGCCAGGCCACTCCGCTGGTTCTGCTGCCTGCTGAACATCCTGGGAGCCGGGCCGCTCCGCTGGCCCCACTGCCCACCGAGCATCCTGTGAAACAGGCCGCTCAGATGGTCCTGCTGCCCACTGAGCATCCTGGGAGACCGGCTGCTCTGCCGGTCCCGCTCCCCACCGAGCACCCTGGGAGATGGGCTGCTCCGACGGTCCTGCTGCCCGCCGAGCACCCTGGGAGATGGGCTGCTCTGCCGGTCCTGCTGCCCGCCGAGCATCCTGGGAGATGGGCTGCTCTGCCGGTCCCGGTCCCCACCGAGCATGCGGGGAGACGGGCTGCTCTGCTGGTCCCGCTCCCCACCGAGCATCCTGGGAGACGGGCTGCTCCGATGGTCCTGCTGCCCGCCGAGCATCCTGGGAGATGGGCTGCTCTGCCAGTCCCGCTCCCGGCTGAGAATCCTGGGAGGCGGGATGTTCCGCTGGTCCCATTCCCTGCCGAGCATCCTTGGAGCTCCACCTCTCTGCAGCTCCTCCTCCATCTCCCTCAGGCTGTGGTGTGCTGGAGGGTGTGGCAGCAGATGCCAGCTGCCCCAGGACGTGGACAGCTATGGGGTTCTGCCCCACAGCTGGCTTAGCACTCAGGAAGGGCACCTCCAGGGGCTGCCCCACCTCTTGGCGAAGAGCAGAGGGTCCTGGTGCCCACTCCAGGCTAGATCTGACTTCTGGCTGGGCAGCAGGTGTTGGGAACGCAGCATCATCTCTGCTCCTCCATGCCACTGCACCTGGCAGCAGCCCAACACCAGGATGTGCCATGCACACTCCATGGCCCTGCAGGAATAAGGGGAGAGGTGTGCCAATGAAGGGGCATTGCCTGCAATATCCTCGAATAACATTAAGTATCGCCAGAGCTTGCTGCATTAAAAACACAAACGTTTGTGCATCACCACGGGATCGATTTCGCTAGGAGACCCATCTGATGGAACCCTGGCAAATGCTACGAGCTCAAGGCACTCTCCAAACCAACGGGCCAGCCAACCCCAGCTTGGGATTGGTTTAGTTGGGAATTGGTCCTGCTTTGAGCAGGGGGTTGGACTAGATACCTCCTGAGGTCCCTTCCAACCCTGATATTCTATGATTCTATGATTGGGGGTCCCTAGGAGATGCTCAGGTGATGGGGAAGGCATCCTCCAGAGCAGCCTGAAGGGAAACCCGCTGTCAGCTGCTCACCTGCAACAGGAAGCCCAGCCCAAGGGCCCAAGCTGGACGAGAGAGGGACTCACAGACTGATGGGGTTGCTTGTGCGGAGCTAAGAGTTGCTACAGATTCCTAGATCCCAAGGCCAGAAGGGAACGTAGTGATCACCCAGTCTGGCCCCCTGTGTAACACAACCCGAGACCTGCCCTGAAGAATTCCTCGAGCTACGTGACAACAGGGGAATTTTCTGTCATATTTTTATGACGATGATGTGTGCCTCAGTTTCCCCTATATGATGCATTGTTACCCGGTGGGAGGATGGGAAGAAACGGGAACACTCTTAATGTTTTCTCTGAATACTGTGTGTGTCTCAGCTTCCCCTACATTGGGGTGGGCAAACAATAGCCCATGGGCCGTGCCCAGCTTGTTACACCTTTTAGTCCGGCCCTTGAGCTCCCACCAGGGAGCAGGAGCTTGCCCCTTTCCGCGCATGGCTCCCGGAAGCAGCAGCATGTTCCCCCAGGGGGCTCCACATGCTTCCCCGCCCCAAGTGCCGGCTCTGTAGCAATCACTGGCCACAAGAGTGGTGCCTACAGATGGGGCAGCATACAGAGCTACCTGGCTGGTGCTGCACCTCCGCATAGGAGCCGGAGAAGGGATGTGCCGCTGCTTCTGGGAGCTGGTTGAGGAAAGCATCACCTGGAGCCTGCACACCATACCACCTCCCATGGCTTAACCCTCTGTCCAAGCTCTGATCCCCCTCCTGCCCTCTAAACCCCAGTCCCAACCCAGAGCCCCCCTACACCCCAAACCGCTCATCCCCAGCCCAGAGCCTCCTCTCATATTCCGAACCCCTTTGCTCCACCCCCAACCCCCTCCTGCACCCCAAGCCCTTCATCCCTGGCCCCACCCCAGAGCCTGCACTCTCGACCAGACCCCTCACCCCCAATTTCATGAGCATTCATGGCCTGCCCTACAATTTTCATACCCAGATGTGGCCCTCAGGCCAAAACGTTTGCCCACCCCTGCCCTATATACTACTCAAGTATCTAGGTGGTGGGATAAGGGGGTGTGATCGTTGCAGAGAACCCTAGAGGGCAATTGTGACTGCTGGTGGGCTGCAGAGAACAGCCCACAAGCTGTATCCTGGCAACTGATGGTCAGGCCCCCTCCTCTGCAAGAACCAGCCCGAGGTGCTGGTGCAAGACCAGGGGACCTGCTGGCCCAGGAAAGAGACAAAGGAAGGAGAGGGGGCAATGGGCAGCTGAAAGGATCAGTCTCCTGGTTTGGGACTGGGGGTGGGGCAGTAGAGCCCAGGGCTCTGCCCCACCCCGCCCCCCAGATGGACTCGATTGAAACAACATTCCTGATTTCTGTGTTAACAAGATCTGTCACACACTGGCTGAGTCCCTGTGATTGCGGAGTGGGGGTGCAGTGCCCTTTGTGGGGGCGGGGTTTGAGGGTCCCCAGGTATCCCTTCCAGGTGGACTTGCTGCAGGGAGCTCACAGGGTGAACACGGGGCTGAACGCTCTGAGATCAGCCCCAGGAAGTGCCGAAGCTGAAGATGCTTCTTGCTCTGGTGGAAGGGCCCCTGCAGGGAGACATGATACACAAGAATCTGGGCTGACCCTCATACAGATCAGTTCCAGAGCACCCAATTGTGACTCCATGACAGTGCAAAAGGCTTGTTTGCTGTCAGAGTGGGCTGGGAGAGGAGACAAAGGTATGAAGGGAGGCCAGGTCCTTCGAAAGGACTGGCCAAGGCAGGCCCTGTATCAATGAAAAAGCCTAGAAGACAATGGCAAGAGGTCAGCAGGCCATGGCTGCGCCCCAGAGCGGGATTTCCCCACCTCTCCACAGGGAGCGGAGCGGAGACCCAGCTGGAGGACAGGCAAAGTGTGAGGTGGGGGGAATAAAGCCTTGGCTGCTGGAGGGGTCTGGGGCTCTCCCTGGGACCTGACCAAGTCAGTTGGATGTTCAGACAGACGGGTGGAATGTGAGGTTCATTACAATGTGCCTGGGCTTGGGGTTTGTCATGGAGTCACCGGGCAATGCTCTGGAACTACTCCCTATGAAGCCAGTCAGCGCTCTCGGGGAGCCTCCTCTCTCTGAGCAGACTGTCTCCAGGGCAAGATGCTCACACAGCTTTGACCTTCCTCGGTCTGACCTCGGAGCATTCAGCATCCCCTTCCACACCGTGCACTTCCTGCAGCAAGTCCACCTGGGCGGGGCTCCTGCGGAAGCCAGAGGGTCCTGCACCCCAACTTCACAGTCAGATGTGACTCTCAGCCAGTCGGTAAAACAGGTTTATTAGTCGACAGGAACACAGCATAGAACAGAGCTTGTTGGCACAGAAATCGGTGACTTTCAGCCAAGTCCATCTTGAGGGAGGGAAGCCCACAATCAGGGCTCTGGTCCTCCGCTTGTGCCCCAAGCCAGCCCAGACGAGACTGACTTCCAGCTGCCTGGTCCCTGCCCTGCCCATTGCTCCTCCTCCAGCCTTTGTCTCGCTTCCAGGGCCAATATCCCCCTCCTGGGTCACTACAGCATCCATATAGGCAGCTAGATCACCCCCTACAAGTCACACACCCTTATTCCCACCACCTAGACATTGCTGCAGTACACAGGGAAACTGAGGCACACACAGCATTCATGCAGAACAGTAAGACTCACATATAACATAACAAGGGAAAATTCCCACTTTGTCACAGGGTTGACCTGGCTATGTTTGAACCCTAAGCTCTCTGCACCAGCCTAAGGCCTCCCTAGGCTGCAGCTAGGTGTATGGTGCATCGCAGGGGCTCCTCCCAGGGACAGTTCTAAGGTGGGAGCCCCGATCCTATGCACCCATGACAAGCAAGTGTTTAGAAAAACCTCCCACCTTGATCTAAAAGTTGCTGGTGACAGCAAATGCCCCCACTCCTTGGGAAATCCTTCCAATGGTTACTTTCTCTCACCGTACGCCCCATTTCCAGGCTGACCTGCTCTAGCTTCACCTTCCAGCCCTTGCGTGATGGCAGAGCCCAGGATGTCACATTCCTCCCCCACGTAGACACTCACAGACTGGGATAAGTCACCCCTTCACCGTCCCTTCATTAAGCTATAGACTCAGGCTGCAGCTATGCTACAAAATGACGTTGATCTAACTTACATTGGCACATGGCTGCTGCAGTTACTGAACAGCACTTGTGTGCCCACGTAAGCCGGCTACCTTGCATCGCCCTACCTCTAGTGCAGACCAGGGCTCAGGGACGACACTTCCGTGGCTAAGTCAACCCCACACAGCCTATGTCGACCTAACCGAGTAGTGCAGCCCAGACTTCCATCTGTCGTTCTCGGGCGGGTTTTCTCTAGTCCCCCTCCAATTTATTCTCATCCTCGAGCAGTAGGCACAGAAGTGGATGATGATGTCCGGCGCATGGGCTACGGGCTGGACAGTGCTGCGGCAGGGCGGTTGCTGGGAATACAGAGCACAGGGGAGCTGACCAGAGGGCTCTGAACAGTTTGTGTTTAGGAAAGGCAACAATGGTATGATGCCCTGTCATACATAAGGGCTCACCCGGGAGCGTCACTGGTGCAAGTACTGGTGGAGGGTGCTCTGAGTGGATTACACAGAGACAGTAGGGTGACCTATGATGAAGCGGGGGGATTTTCTTAGTGTCTTGCATAAATGCTGTCTGTGGCTCAGTTCCTCTGTGTGCTGTGTGTTTAACGAGGTGGTGGGAGGGAGTTTGTTGCTGGAGAAAAGCAGGTGTCACCTCTCCTGGCAGTCAGGACCCCGACAATTGCCTGGAGATTGGGTACCCTAGTGACTGGTAGGTCCCCGCAGCTTGGCAGTCAGCCGATTCTGGCCCGTGAAAGGACAATGGGCTGAGGCAAGAGGATCCCTGCGGCTGGGTTCCAGCCAGGGGGCTGCTGGGCTGGGGACAAAGAGCAGCCTGAGCCCAGCAGGACTGAGACTGGCCAGGCTCAAGAGCCCTGAGAACTGCCTGTGCTGGATTCAGATGCTCAATAAACCCTCCTGTGTTACGTTGGCTGGGAGTCACTGCAGGGTAGAGATCGGGGTTGCATTGCTCTCTCTGGGTGTGGAGGCCCCGGGGTCCAGCATGAGTGGACTCCTTGAGGGGGCTCACGGCGAGGCATGGGTGAAAGGTGCAGGTCCAGGAGGCGCTGAAGCGCAGGGCTTAACCCCCAGAGAGTGTGAGGACCCACGAGAAGGGCTGTCATGTCCTCCCAGGGAACTTACAGAGCCGAGAGCACACGGGGCATGACAGTCCGTGACATGACCCCAGGGTAGATTGAATTGCCCAGCACTCTGAGGCAGGGCGGGCTGGGAACAGCTCCACACATGGCTGTGCCCCCATGATCCCTGCTGGGAGAGGAGGGTCTCCCAGAATCAAACCCCCAATCACTTCTGGGCTCGTACCGTCCTTGGGCCCCAGGCCAGCTCAGTCCTCCAGTCCAGCAGGGGCAGCGACCTATCAGCCTGGCTTGCCTGCTCCATCTTCCGACGCAGGCGCCACTGGAACAGGATGTCATCCTCTGGCCGAATGGAAGAGGAGCATTGTGGGATATGGGCAGGAGGCCAGCAGGCAGAGGGTAGGGGCTCTGGAGGAAGATGAAGAGTGTCAAGGGAGGAACAAGAGACAGGGAATAACCCGCTCTGGGCCCAGATGGGAGCTGGTGTCCCCTGGAGGGGAAAGGCTCTGTGTTCCATTCTTCCCTCCTTGAGCCAGCTAGTCCCCACCCTGGGGCCAGATGGGAGCTGGTGCCCCCTAGAGGGGAAAGGCCCAGTCCCTCGGTTCCTACCTGGGGAGGGCTCCGGCAGGGAGAGGTGAAAGGGGCTGGGAAGCGCCTGGTCCGAGTCCGCGGTGCTGGATGGAGGTGTGGAGTGCAGCCCCTCAGAACTGACGGGGATGGTGCTGCTCAGGGAGGACTCACTGCAGGAACAGCAGGCAAGTTTAGAGGGAACAGAGGGTTTGTCCGTTGGAGGGCATCCTGCCTCTCCCCAGTGTGTAGGAGGGGGGATACCCAGTGTAGGTGCCATGGCGGGGGATGTTGCGGGGGGGGAGATGTGTACACAGCAGAAAAGGGGCTGCCATGGGGTGGGGGGTGGGGGGAATACCCAGTGCAGAGTGTGTGTGTCAGGACAGTACCTTCTCAGCAGCAGCTGGGTGGCTCTCTCCTGCAGGCTGTGGCTGTCGGGGTCAGGCGAGTCCAGCGGGGAGGTGTCTGAGGGGGCTCCCTGGAAGAGAGCAAGCGTACAGGGCAGGGAACAGCCCCACGATCAGGCCCCAGGGGCTGGTAGCACCAGGAACTGTCCCCCACAAAGCCAGCCAGGGGACGTGGTCCCCTGTGGCCCAAGAGAGGGGCTGGGCAGAGTCTCGGGCGTGGGGTGGGATCCCCAGAGTGGATAGAGAGGGGCTGGGCAGGGTCTTGTGAGGGAATCCCCAGAGCAGATAGAGAAGGCCTGGTCAGGGTCCTGGGGATGGGGTAGGATCCCCAGAGTAGATAGAGAGGGGCTGGGCAGGGACCAGGAGGCAGAGGGATTCCCGGAGTGGAGAGAGAGGGGCTGGGCAGGGTCCCAGGGGCACCCCAGAGCCAGCCTGCCCCTCTCCCTAGCTATGTAGCTGCCCGGTGCCCCCCAGCTCTGCCCCCCTGGAAGTGACTTACCATGGGGCGCAGCGGGGGGCTGACAAGCACCCATCCTGGCCTGGCCTCTTCCAGCTTGGCACAGTCTGTAAGGAGATGGCCCAGTTAAAGCAGAGGCCAGGGAACCACCAAGTCCCCACCCAAAGGGACCTCAAGCAGGGGAGAGGTAGGGACCCCTTAGTCTAAGTGCCCTCCCCTAAGCAGGGACCCTGAGCTAGGGAGTGCGGGATTCCTGCCCAGCAAGGGAGGGTACCTGGCATTGTCCCCCCTTTCAGGGTGGAGCTGTCAGAGGGAGGTGCTGGCTCCAACCACCAGAACTCCCTAGCTGTTGAGATGGGGGGCACCTGGCGCTGGCTGCGGCTGCTTGGCTGCCCATGGCGGAAACGCTTTATGTACCTGCAGGGAAAGGAGATGGTGTTAATGGTCACCCTCCCAGCCCAGAGCCAGGCCTAAAACCAAGAGTCCTGGCTCCCAATCCTCCCCCCTGCTCGCCCCTGCTCTAACCACTAGACCCCACTCCACTCCCAGACCTGGGATAGAACTCAGGAGTCCTGGCTCCCAGCCCCCACACTCCGCTTTAATGACCAGACCCCACTGCCCTGGGAGCAGCTCACTTGGCAATGATGGACTCCCCATCCTGCGCTAAGGCAGCCCCTGGGCCCCCTAGCCTCAAGGCTGGCGTCTCCTGGGGGGTGCTAGGGGAGCTGTGCTCGGTCGAGGGCCACGATTCGGGGAAGGGGTTGGTGGAGTCCGAGTCCAGAGCTGTCCCCCGGCAGCTGGGATCCTGCAGGAAGCTGAGGTCTGGGGGGCTGGAGGCCGTGGGCTCAGGGGGTCGCTGTCGGTGCGGGGCGAGGGCAGGGACACCGGTCTGCAGGCGGGCCGGGCTCAGGGTCTGGGAAGAAATAGAGAAAGCTCAGGGGTGCGATGCGGGCCAGCCTAGCAGAAACTGCACCCCCATCTCTCCCACAGTGCAGCCCCCACAAACCTCCACACCCCAACCCGGTTTCCCCATAGCCACCCCTGCCTGACCCAGCTCCCCCCCTGCAGCTCCCTAATGCAACACAGCTCCTCTCTGCATCACTCCCTCAGCCCAAACCAGTTTCCCCCAAACACAGCCTTTCCCAGCACCCCCAATGCCTCCCTGCAGTCCCCACCCCGACCCAGCTTCCCCCTAAACTCCACAACACAGCATGACCCCGCTTCCCCATCCAGCCCCCCAATGCCTTCCAACACCGGACCATGCACTGGTGCTGTGGGCCGGGCAGGCGGATAGGTGAGGGGTGGTAGTGGCTCCGGGCTGGGCTCTTCATGGCGAAGGGGCTCCCCTGGACAGAGAACAGAGCCATGCTGCAGGCAAAAGGGGAATTAGCAGGGCTCAGGGCAGCCATCCCCCAGCCGTCAACCCCACCCCTGGAACCAGACAGCATCACCCCCCCATTCTCTCCACAGCCCAGGACCACACACCATCCCCGCCTCCAGTCCCACACACACCCGGGGACCAGATGGCATCACACTCCAGTCCCCTCAATCCCCAACAGCATCGCCGCCCCCCACTGACAGCCTTGCCCCCCATTCCCAGGGACCAGACAGCATCGCCCCCCCAGCATCACTGCCCCAGTCCCCACCACACCCCGGGACCAGACAGCAGTGTCCCCCCAGCAGCGCCCCCGTCCCCTCCCTCACAGCATCACCCCCCGCTTCCCTGGGACCAGACAGCATTGCTCCCCGTCCCCTCCCCCACAGCATCGCCCCCCCAGCAGTGCCCCCGTCCCCTCCCCCATAGCATCGCCCCTCCATTCCCCGGGACCAGATAGCGTCGCTCCCTGTCCCCTCCCCCACAGTATCACCCCCCCCATTCCCCGGGACCAGACAGCAGCGCCCCCCCCAGCATCCCCGCCCCAGTCCCCCCGACACCCTGGGACCAGACCGCAGTGCCCCCTCCCCGGCCTGAGCACGGTGGGACGCAGCCATCTCTGCTGGACGCCGCGGGGGGGACACAAGGGGCCGCGCGCCCCAGGGGGACCGGGGATGGAGGTTGAGGAGGCGGGAGGACCCAGGGGCGGGGCCCGATCTCGGGGGGACCGTACCCGGACTCCATCCTTCCTGGCCCCTGAGGTGCAGGCCCGCGGGGGTATTGGGAACCCAGGCGTCCGGGCTCCCCCCTCTGTCCCAGCAACTTCCAGGACGCACGACCCTCCCCCAACCGAACTTGCCGCCTAGGGCGTCACCTAGCAACGGCCGCCAGGCATGACGGGTAAAGCCGGCGGCGGGAGAACTGGGCGTGTATCCCATAATGCACCACGCTGTCCGGGATTTTTCCCCCGCCGCCCAAAATGGCCGCCCAGGCGTCTTTGGGCAGGTCCTGACTACCGTTCCCATGAGGCATAGCGCCACTTGACTAAGCTCCCATGGTGCCTCGCGCCTCTTTTAACGAGCTCTATAAGATCGCTGGCGGTGGGGAAATCCTTTGACTACAACTACCGTGAGTCATTTCACCACCGACTACAACTCCCATGGGGCAGCACAGCTTGCCACCAGCAACTCCATAAAAATGGCTGTGGGTGTGTCTGTGCTTCCCATGACTACATAGTTGTTGTTTCAGAATAGTAGCCATGCTAGTCTGAATCCCCAGAAAGAACAGGAGTACGTGGGGCACTTTAGAGACTAACAAATTTATTTGAGCAAAAGCTTTCTGTGGGCTACAGCCCACTTCTGCGGCTGCATGGGCTGGAACGTACAGCAAAAAGCTACATATACACATACAGAGAACATGAAAAGGTGGAAGTAGCCATACCAACTGTAAGAGGTCAATCAATTGAGACAAACTATTATCAGCAGGAGGAAAAAAAAACTTTTAAAGTGATAAGCAAGATAGCCCATTTCAGACAGTTGACAAAAAGGTGTGAGGATACTTACCGTGGGGGAAATAGCTTCCATTTGTGTAATGACCCAGCTACTCCCAGTCTCTAGTCAAGCCCAAATTAATGTTACTTAGTTTGCATATTAATTCAAGTTTCAGCAGTTGCCACCTTTCAGTCAGTTACTGAGTGACCAGAGAGGTTGAAGTGTTCTACTGGTTTTTGAATGTTATGATTCCTGCTGTCAGATATGTGTCAATTTATTCTTTTTCATAGAGACTGTCCGGTTTGGCCAATGTACATGGCAGAGGGAGTTGGCATTGTGCTTTATTGCAAGGATAGGTTCCTGGGTTAGGGTTTTTGTTGTATTGTGTGTGGTTGCTGGTGAGTATTTGCTTCAGTTTGGGGGGGTTGTCTGTAAGCGAGGACTGTTCGGTCTGTCTCCCAAGATCTGTGAGAGTGAGGGATCATCTTTCAGGATAGATTGTAGATCTTTGATGATGCGCTGGAGAGGTTTTAATTGGGGGTTGTAGGTGATGGCTAGTTGCATTCTGTTATTTTCTATGTTGGGCCTGTCCTGTAGTAGGTGACTTCTGCGTACTCTTCTGGCTCTGTCAATCTGTTTTTTCACTTCAGCAGGTGGGTATCATAGTTTTAAGAATGCTTGATAGAGATCTTGTAGGTGTTTGTCTCTGTCTGCTATACTTACCTACATGCCTCCAGCTTCCATCCAGGACACACCATACGATCCATTGTCTACAGCCAAGCTCTAAGATACAACCGCATTTGCTCCAGTCCCTCAGACAGAGACAAACACTTGCAAGATCTCAAGAGACAGACCAGTCCTCACTTACAGACAGCCCGCCAACCTGAAGCAAATACTCACCAACAACCACACAACAAAAACCCTAACCCAGGAACCTATCCTTGCAATAAAGCCCACTGCCAACTCAGTCCACATATCTATTCAAGTGACACCATCATAGGACCTAATCACATCAGCCACGCCATCAGGGCCTCTTTCACCTGCATATCATTCACTCTCAGTAATAGACTTAAAGGTGTCAATTTTGCAACAGAAAAGCTTCAAAAACAAACTTCAGTGAGAAACTGCTGAACTTGAATTAATATGCAAACTAGATAATATTAATTTAGGCTTGAATAGAGCTTGGGAGTGGCTGGGTCATGACACAAATTGAATCTGTTTCCCCATGGTAGGTATCAACTGTCTGAAATGGGCCACCTTGATTATCTCTACAAATTTTTTTTTCTCCTGCTGATAATAGCTCATCTTATTAATTAGCCTCTTAGAGCTGGTAATGCAACTTCCAACTTTTCATGTTCTCTGTACGTTTATGTATATCTTCTTACTGTATGTTCCATTCTGTGCAGATGATGAAGTGGGCTGTAGCCCACAAAAGCTTAAGCTCAAATAAATTTGTTAGTCAGGTGCCACAGGTACTGCTGTTCTTTTTACATAGCGCCCTTTAACTACAGCTCCCATGGTGCTCCGCGTCCAGTTCCACCTGTTCTACCTCTACTATTCCCAGAAGGCAAAGCGCCGGTCCGCAGACACGACGTGGACTACAGCACCCAGCGTGCCTTGCCAGAGAGGCCGGGCTGCAATTCGGACCTGGGCGCTGATTGGTGGCGAAACTCACCAATGGGAAGGTTGCAAACTGGTGGGCCCCGGGCCGTGCTCGGGAGGGGGGTTCGGAGTAGCTGCTGCTGGTGTCGGCGGGAGGGAGGTGAGAGGGCGGGGAAGGGGGTGTCTGAACTCCGGGGGGGGCGGAAGCGGCCGTAGGGGGTGTATGGGGAACGTGGGGTGGGTGCAGTTGGAGCTGTGGGGGAGGTCCGGGGCTGTATGGAATGGGGGGGTGCTGTCGGTAGGAGGGGGTGGGGGGAAGCGTAAGGGGTCTATGGGAAACGTGGGGTGGTGCTATGTGGGGGAGAGTTCGGGAGTGGGGAATGTGGGGTGGGTGGGGCTGGAGATCAGGGTGGAGCTATGGGGGGGAGAGTTTGAGGGTAGGGGGATGTAGAAGGTGGATAGGTAAGATATGTGTGGGGTAGCTCGGAGGAGTGCGTGGGGGGAGTGTATGGGGAATGTGGGGTGGGTAGGCTGGGGTGGAGTTATGTGGGGAGAGAGTTTGGGATGTGGGAATGGAAGGAATGTAGAGGATGGGGAGGATATGGGAGTAGGTTGAGAGGTGTATGGTGGGGGGGTGAAGATACTCTGTGGGGGAGAGTATAGGGTGTGTGGTGGTGATACCAGGGCTGGCCCTGGCCCGTAGGAGAGGTGGGGTATTTGCAGTGAGGGGTTGTATGGTACTGGGCTCTTGCCTGGTCTGCATTGGTGTGTAAGGGGTTGTGTGTGCGTGTGGTGGGCTGGGCCTGGTCTGCATTGGGTGTGGGGTGCAGGCCCATGGCAGTAGGTTGGCTGCACGTGGGCTGGGGAACGGCAGGGCTTCTAGCTTCCTCTCACTGCCCCCAGAGCACTCATGGAACTGTGCTTGAAGTTCAGAATCCAACTGTTTCCCAGCACGGCCCTGCCCCAGGTACCATCTTGTCCCTGAGTGGCCCAGAAACCGGCCAGTACCACCTGGGCATTACTGCCTCTAGCTAGCATTCAGCTTTGTCGAAGCAGAGTGGTCTGGAAATCAAGCAGATGCTGTCCCCTGCTGCAAGCTTGGCTGGTTCTGCTTTTGCCGCTACATTTGGTAGACGGATGGCTCGCAGTTTCCAATCCACCATCCCCAAGGAAATGGGCCCAGAACAGAAAAAGATAATGCGGCCAAGCCCTGAAATCCTGGATTGTCCCCTTTCTAGAGGATGTCAGTTTGGCTGGCTACAGATGTGAAGATGGTGCAGGTTTTGTGCAGTGTCCTGAGATGGAAACGTGTCTGTGACGTGCTGCTCCATTTCTCCGTCTGCTCTTGGGGGGCTTTCGGGCCAGCACGTTTCCCCTTAGGTCGGCGTCCCCTTCAGTCTGTCAGCTGGAGTTGAGTGCAGCTGGAGAACTTGGTTTGTCGTCCTATGCGCTTGGCCCATTTCAGGCCATCATATCAACGAGTTAAGCTACAAAGAGCAGGGAAATGACCCTGGTTTCTCTCTGTGGCTTTGCCCTACTGCTAGAAAAACAGGCCAAGCAAAAGCTCTTTACCACGTTGCATTGGGCAGTCGGTCCCTTTGTTGCTGTTGTTTTGTGTTCCTGTAGCACTGAGTGCTTCATTTCTCCTTAAAAGCTGGTCGGTGACTTATTCTGGACTCCTGAGGGCCAGTAGAGCTTGTTGTTGAAAAATCTGGCAACCTGATTCAGCATAGAAAGGTCAGGACTCCTGGGTTATATTTCCTTCTGCCCCATCCCCCTTCTGAGCCAGGATAGAACCCAGGAGTTTTGACTCCCAATGCCCCCCGGCTGTAACCCACCAGACCCCATCCTGCTCTCCATGCCTATGTCCCCATAGCATGTTCTCTGACCCCTGGTCTCTCTCTGCAGGATTCCCAGCCCCAGGTCACCATGCTGCCTACAAAGGTGGAAATCGAGAAGCAGGGTAGGTTCTGTACCTCTGTGGATCTGCCTGAAGAGCCCTGGTGGTACCAGACGGCAGGGTGGGCACCTCCAGCCACCTAGTCTGGGATTCCAGCTGCCCCCCCAGCCAGGCACTGAAAGACATTCCCACCCCACAGCTACTCTGTGCTCAGCGGCTGATGCATTCTAAGGAGGCCACAGAACCCACACCCCCGGGGAGGATGGTCATGAGGGAAGTTGGGGGTTACATGCCCGTCTCTTCATGGGCTCTACCTGCCCTGGGCATGTTTTGGTCCTCAAAATACTTTGGTGAGTGGAGGGTCCCAGTCGCTTGCCATCCAGGATCTTCGAGGCGCAGACCCAGGCATCCACACCCGTTCAAAGGGACAAGTTTTGTGACAGTCCAGTCAGGATTCAGGGTGCACTCCAGCCCAGTGAGGGGTTGTCTTCACTTGCCCTGTAG
The DNA here is from genome assembly GCA_026122505.1 of Aldabrachelys gigantea. Classification (NCBI taxonomy): domain Eukaryota; kingdom Metazoa; phylum Chordata; order Testudines; family Testudinidae; genus Aldabrachelys; species Aldabrachelys gigantea. The sequence goes on from CM047489.1 coordinate 66,956,746, forward strand.
CCTGGGATGCCTTCCAGTGCTTTGTCTACGAGCATCCCAGCAGCAGTCTACGAGCATGCAGATCACACCTTGAGTGTGTGCTAGACAGCCCTGAACCAGCAGCCTGTCTGTAGTCCCACCAGCAAGCTGACCCCAATGTGTTCCAAGTCCCAAATTTCCCCCAGACTATACTCTGCCATGTCCAGCCCTCTCCTGGCCAGTTCAGAGAAATAATGTGGTTCCTTTGCTCCTCAAAAGACACCCACCCATCACAGCTTATTAACCTCACTGGGGCGAATGCACCTGCCATTTAAACACAGCCCTGAGTTGGCTTGTATTAAGAATAAGACCCATTTATGAACAATAGGACACGATAAGTGATTCCAAGTAAAAACAGTCAAGTTAGAAAGGGGTACAGGCAAAACACAAGTGAAAACATATGTCTAAAACAATCGATCAAGGTAGTCAAGTTGGTCTCTCTGTCCACCTGCTCTTCCCAACCTCAATCAGGACCTTAACAAAAGCGCAACACGCTGGCTTCCCTGGTCCTTTTAGGTGCAAGAACTTTGCCTAAGTAGATTTCTCACCTGTATTCAGTTCCAGAGACTTCAACCCCTCTGTGGTGGAAGGACCCATTTTTCTTAGCTTGCAAGAGCTCTGATCTCTTGTGTCTAGTGACTGGTGCCAGAGGTGGCTTCTGTCTTTGCCTTATACCTTTAGAGAACTTGTTCTAAGCAGCAGGTTGACCTCAAACTGTTTGTTTCCCATGGGCTTCCCAATCCCTGTATGGTTTCTGTGTAAATGGGCCTGTCTGTTGGTTGTGATCACACTTTGCTTAATCTCCTGGGAGGCAGGGAGCTGCCTGGCTGGAGTGAGCGGTTACAACCTGTGTCCACACAGAGAGAGAGAAACATCACCTCACTAAGTATCAGTATTTCCCCCTATAGCGTTAATACAGACATCTCCCCAGGATATTCATCGCCAAGTGTGTCGTTAGCTTCAGAAAAGACCTCACTTGATACCCTCTGATAATATGTAATATTGTATGCAACCCATTGAGTCAGTTGCTTATCATTGAAATTCAGTGCCCGGGGTGGGGGCACTCTGTTTTTATAGCACAATCAACCTTTGCATTGTTTGCTGTGGACAGCAGAACCCCAGCCCAGCTTCTCTGGGCATGTGGGTTCAGCGACATTGTAGCTGCAAGCACAGATGTGTGTAGAAAGCCCGACAATCTTGTGTGGTTGAAGGTATGTCGAGGGCTGTGATAAGGGACAGAAAATCTTGGCTGAGAAGCCTGTTCTGGCTACTTCAGACTTGAGCTGTGCACAGACACCTCACTTGCTAGGTTAGGGGCTGCACTAATGCAATCAGGGGACAGTAATAACCCCCCCACACACACCTACTTTCTGAAGCAAGAATCTGACACCCGCTGAACAGAATGATGCTGTCATAGAAAGAGAATGCTGGGCCGGAGCGTGGGCAGTGCAACAGAAATTCTGGGGCCTAACCAATCACTCTGCATTAGCACGATGGCTCCAGTCCCAAACTGCTCTGATGGAGCAAGACGCTCCAAGAATATGAGATGGAAATTGTACATAGAAAGGGAACAGAGACCCTGGTCCACGAAACAGGGCCTTTGCGTCAACCAGCGGGTAACCCTCCTGCAGTGTTGTAAGGGGGGCAGGTGACCTGAAGTATGCCTGGATTCACACCCTTTGTACAAAATATGCCTTGGGAAGTGCCAATGGAAAGCTCATGACTCACTGGGTATTAATATCATCGTGTAGTGTGGCTACAGGCAACTGCTGCAAAGTTATGGATGTAAACTGAAATAATTGGCAAGTGGTTGCTAGCCGAGCAGGAGCTACCCCACTACAGCTAGAAGGGTGAGTTTTCCACTCCTGCAGTATTCTGAAAGACAGTGAGAATGTTGTGTAAACAGGCCCATCACGCTCACAAAGAGGGGAGGTGAAAGCCAATCACGTGTCTCGTGCATTCGGTTACACTGGCAGAGGCAGGACTAAATGATTTCCATCTTAGCAGACAGCTCCAGTGGGCTGGTAGGGGGACAGACCTCACAGTGCCACCTCACAGCTGAAATAGGCTTTTGTCATTGACATTTTCGAGGGGCCAGGTGGTCTGGCTGTCCCCTAAGACGACAAAGGATCTAGCCCCCTTTGACTTTGGGGGATCGATCCGGCCCTTGGGGTTCGGTCAGCCGGTGTGGCAGAGACGTGGGAAGGTTTTTACCTTCCACCACATCTGTCTTGTTAAGTTTCATTCAGTAGATCATGTTTTCTCTCCTTTTCTCTTGTAACTGTTCCTGCCACTTGAACTCATTGCAAAGCTCACTTTGGAATTACATGAACGTTATTTATGTTGAATCTCGACCCGTCCCGGGCTGTGTTTGAACTCAGCTGTTGGGGAACTTCAATTCAAGTAACAAACAGTGGGCTGTTGACTCTGTAAAGAAGCAGCAGACCCAAACCTCCCTCTGAGGTCTGGACATCTCAGAACACGCAGTTTGGGGAGATTCTGGGCTGGCTAGAGCATGGGCTCACCTAATCCATTGATAACCAAGGCTGGGTATCAAGGCCAGCTCCTGGAGCAAAAGTATTGGATGACGGCTGCCCAATACCTGGCCATAGAGCACATGCTTGGTCCTGACCGGGGGCGTCTCAAGCAGACAGCTACAGTAGCAAGGTGTTGAGAGACATGTTGGGGTAAGCGAAGACACAACTCTTCACCCGTCTGAATTGCACCCCACAACGTGACAGATTCTGTTTTGCCTCCCCATGTTCAGGTTTCTTCAATTCCTGTCCCACAGCAGTCTTTGGACCTCCTGGGTTCTGTCCTGGCTTGGGGAGGGGAGTGGGGTTTAGTGGTTATGGCAAGGAGGGGCTTGGGGAGGGGAGTGGTGTTTAGTGGTTATGGCAAGGGGGGCCTTGGATTCAGGACTTTTGGGTTCTATTCTAACCCTGCAAGAGCCCCAAGAGACAAGGTGCTAACTCCTTTGCTGTAGCTTGTGTGTTTAGCTCTTCCCCAGCTGCCCCGCCCCAGAGATGGCTGCATTCCAGTGCCGGGCAAGCCATCCCTGTGCATGGAGCTCTTTGGGCTGTGCAGAGCCTGGAGGGGCTGGCCATATGGGAAGGCACAGGCTCCTCTGCCACCATTGCGCTCAGGGCGCCATGTGTCTATTACACTTTCCACCGCAGATCAGGAGACGACCAATGCCCGGAGCCGTCTTGATGCTGTGCTGCAGTGTCTGCTGGAGAAGAGCGATGTGGACCGGTGGGTGGAGACGCATGCAGATTGGTGTGGGGGTGAAAGCATAGGCTGGGAGTTGGGCTTAGAACAGAGCTGGGGGCATTTGAGGCCTTTCACCTCTAGCGGGCATCAGTTCTAATCCACCCCCAGGGCAGGAGTCTAGTGGGCTGCCTTGGGGCCTTTCCCTTTTAGGGGGCACCCCTGGGTGGGGGACTGGCTGACTCAGGGGCATGGGGAATGGCAATGAGGCCTTTCCCCTCCTGGGAGTGCTGGGTCCCTCTAGCCCCACGGCAGTGGGTCAGCTGGCTCAGGGCCTGGGCCCCCAGGGTTACATGCGATAGGGGACGGGATTGGGCTGGCTCTGATTTGGACTGACATGCTCTTGCAGGGAACAGATGGACGAGGACTCCGGGAAGACCTCCAGCGACCCGCTCAGCAAGTAAGGAGCCTCCGGCCAGGAGCTGTTGTAGGGGCTTGGTGGGGGGAGCCTTTCTCTTGGGGCCCTTTGGAAAAGTAAGTCAGAGCTGGGAGGGCCCGTAACGTTCCAGCGCTGAGCTGTGGGGTTGGCTAGATTGTCCCCTTCACTCAGCACTGCGTTACCCCAGCTGAGTTCAGCTCCCCACCCCTTCAGCTGGGCAGATTCTACCCCACTGACCTCCACCCTGCTCTTCAGACCCCGTTCCCCCTCTCGGGTCGGGTGTGGGCAGGATTGGAGCAGGGGGCACCATGTCTAGCAGCTGGGGCCTGCTGCCCCTGAGGAGGGTGGGGGGCCTTGCACCTCGGGCCTCACCTCCCCTCTTCTCTTGTTTTTGCAGGGACTCCTCCCCCTCTGCAGCTGGGAAGAGGTGGGTACATCCAGCAGCATGGTGCCTCGCTGTGTGCCGTAGGGCTGCCAGGCCCAGACACAACCCCGACGGGAGATGGACGAGCAGTAGGGGCCTGGGGTCTAGTGGGTTAGAGCAGGGGGGCTGGGAACCAGGATGCCTGGGTTCTCTCTCAGCTGTGGGCAGAGAGTGGGGTCTGGTAGGTTGGGAGGGAGACAGAGTCCGGACTTCTGGGTTCTCTCCGTCTTGAGCCTTTGACCTGATGCAAGTCCCTTTGCAATCAGCACCTCCGTTCTGTCTGTGAAGTGGAGGTGACACCCCAGCTCTTGGAAGGGCATCATGAGGCTGAAGTTGTTTGTTGTTAAAGGGTTTAGAGATTCTCAGGCAATAGTCATTGTGTGGCTGTTCCCCAGCTGCCCCACCTCAGAGCTGGCTGCATTTCAGCACTGGGTGAGCCTTTGGGGTGGGGGGAGGGGGGTGGCAGGACGGTGCTAGGATGGGGATATCTGTGTGGGGAAGAGCTGGCTCCTCTCTCGTGATCATGCCCAAGGCTCCATATGTCTGGGCCTCCATTTGGCCCTATGGCGGGGAGTCCCTTCTATGGCCTGGCCTCTGTCCCTGGAGGTGTCGGGGCTTGGCTGTCCACCATTGATCTGTGTCTCCCTCCCTCCCCGACCATGGCAGGCCCTCCGCACGGTTCTCTCATCACCGGCGCAAGAAGAGGAAGGAGACAGACGATGGATTGACTGAGAGTGGCCAGCAGAGACAGAGTAAGTGGGGGTGGGGCATGGGGCCTTCCCCTCTAGGAGGTGCTGGCTCCTATCTGGCCCCAGGGCAGGGGACTGGCTGGTTTGGGGGATGGAGGGGACTGGAACACGGCTGGGTTGGGGAGGAGGCACGGAATGGGGCATGGGGCCATTCTCCCCCCACCCCGGATGCTGGCTCAGATCCTGGGCAGTGGGCTGGCTAGTGGGGGTTCCCATCTGACAGTTTTGCCACCCTGACCCCCAGACACCTACATCATCAAGCTGTTTGACCGGAGTGTGGACCTGGCGCAGTTTGCGGAGAGCACCCCGCTGTACCCCATCTGCCGGGCCTGGATGAGGAACAGTCCCGCTGTGCGCGAGAGGGAGCGCTCGCCCAGCCCCCCACTTCCCACCCTGCCCGAGGATGAGGAGGTGGGAGGTATATGGGGGGAGGGGCTGTGTGGGGTACCATCCCCCGCATGGGGTAGGGGCTGTGTGGGGTGTCCCTTCCCCCTCCTCTGTGTTCCCAGTGGGCTGAGGGGCAGGAATGGGGGAGGGGTTGTGCGGGGTGCCCCCACCCCTTGCGGTGACCTGCTCTCCGTTCCCAGGGGGCTGAGGGGCAGGAATGGGGGAGGAGTTATGTGGGGTCCCCCCACCCCTTGCCGTGACCTGCTCTGCATTCCCAGGGGGCTGAGGGGCAGGGATGGGGGAGGAGTTGTGTGAGGTCTCTGCACCCCTTGCTGTGACCTGCTCTGTGTTCCCATGGGGATGAGGGGCAGGGATGGGGGACGGGCTGTGCAGGGTCCCCCCCCTGCCATAACCTGCTCTGCGTTCCCAGGGGGCTGAGGGGCTGAACGGGAAGAGCCAGGATGTGTACAAGCTGCCCCCGCCGTGTGCTGGCCTGGAGAATGCAGGCGGGGAGTCTGTGAGCACCAGGATACCCTCCCCACTGCCGCCCGAGGATGGGGAGTCACTCCCTGACATGGTGAGGGAAGGACCCCAGGCGGCTATGTCCACCCCCTGCTCAGGGCCTCGTGCCCGCTGAGCTTTGGCCTCTTCCCTCCCTCAACTGCAGGGGGTGCTGCAGCCCCCCTCAGTCTGCCCACCATCCACTGCTCTGCTCTCACAGCCTGGACTGCTGCCCCGCTACTCTCCATGGGTTCTGTGGGGTCCCCGATACTGGGTCCCAGCCTTGCAAGCTGCCTGCCCCCTATCTCCCACCTGGTTCTCTCTACCCCTGCCTTTCTACTCTTCCTACCCGCTTCTCCGGGGCCCACCCCCCAAGTACCCATCTCCCCCCACATACTATGCTCCAACCATGACACTGCCCTTCCCCCCCGGGGGGTCCACCTCCTGCGGGCTACTGCTCTCCCAGGTTCCCCCCTGATCTGATGTGTTCTCTCTCCTCCTCCCCCGTAGACCCCTGATGCACGGCCCTCAATGTCTTCACTCATCTATAAGAACATGGAGCGCTGGAAGAAGATCCGCCAGCGGTGGGTGTGCCAGTGGGGTGGAGGGAGGGTGTTCTTCCCCTGGGGGGGCTTCAGCCTTGGGGAGGGAATGGGGGGGGGTGGTCTTGATCCTCCTGCCCCATCTCTTCTCTCTGCTGCCCCCATAGGTGGAAGGAGGCATCACACCGGAACCAGCTGCGCTACACCGAGAGCATGAAGATCCTCAAGGAGATGTATGAGCGGCAGTGATGGGCCCCACACCCTGCCCAGGCCCCCCCAGGAGTGGAGGCGCTTGGGTGTCCCACCTCCGGGGGGAGCCATTCCTAGTAGAAAGCAGACTCGTACCCTGGGCTTGGTGCTGGGGAGAGTGGTCTAGCTCGGGGCTGCCCCTCATGCCCCGCTTCTGTCCCCTGGCTGAGCTCTGTAAGGGGTGGGGCTGCCCCCAGTGGAGGCAGTGGCTAGTGCATGTAAAGGGACCTAGGCTCCCATCCCACCATCTCTCTTCCCCCTCCTCCCCCCAACTGTCATAACATAGCCAATAAACAGAGTCTCTGGCGCTTGGCTAACCTGTGTCATGGGGGGGGTGACACCCTGGAGCGGCCCAGGCAGAAGCCCCCTTTTGGGGGGAATTCACAGCTGAAGGCAGTGCAGCAGGGGCAGGGAGATGGGGCGGCTGAGAAGTGGGGTCCTGCCTCACCCCTGTGGGTAAAGGGGCACAGGTGGGGCCAGACCCCTGTAAACCACACCTGAGCTGTTCCACAAAGGGCTAATCAGCCTTGAGTGCCCCCTTCCCCTCAATAACAGAGGGCTGGGTCTCAGTGATGTCATGCTGGTGCAATGGGGCGGAGCAGGGCATTTGCACTGACCACACCCTGGTGGCTGGGCTACCCAGTGTCTGGCAGCTTGTCCAGGGTGGGACAGGGCCCCAGGGGTTCTAGTGAGAGGGTGCAGTGTGTGTGGGACCTGGGGGGAGCATGAGGTGAGAGAGTAGGGTGGGGAGTGTTACTGTAACCCATGCCCTGTGAGTATGGTTACATGTGTACCCCCTGCAGCTCCCCCACCCCACGTATGCAGCCATAGGTACACCACCGTATGGCCCAGGGCCACCCTGGTTATCTCTTTCAGCCCCACGCAAAAGGTGCGCTCTAACACAGTGCCAGAAAACAGGCGCACCACACAGACCCAAACACCTGTGATGCTCTGACATACAACTCCAAACTGCTGCCTGCCATGCACAGCCCTGGGCAACAGGCGCGTTCTGCTTTATAATCTTAAACCGGTGCACCCTGACACATCCTCTTTGCTATGCACTACCTGCCCCCGCTGCCAAACAACACCAGCCAGGTTCATCCTGACCACCACGCCTGTCCTGTCCCCCAACACGTTCAGACCAACCACTGCACACAATTCCTACCATGCACCCCTGTGACTTACTTCCACCACTCCCCGCCCTCCTCCCAGGCAGCAACCCTGGGTGAAATCCCACCCCACCCCCAGCAGTGCCCCCCAGAAACAACCACAGGGAGGCACTGGTCCAGCAGGTGAGTGAAGTTTATTGGCCGAGCTCCCAGCTTCATACAGCACCAGCCATAGATAAGAAAAGACCCTGCAAAGCAGCTGGGGGGGAGCATTAGCAAATCTCAGCTCTCTGCTCCCCTGGGACACCCCCAGCTCTCTGCTCCCCTGGGCCTGGAAAGGGGACCCCCTGAAATTCTGCTGTCCCAAGGGGCTCAGGGAGGGTGATCCCCATAGGGGGTGGCTGTGTCCTTGGGGGGGGGTAGAGGCAGGTTCTTGTCCCCCCTATTTCCCGGTGACAGCAGGGCTCTGCTGGTGGGTGATGGGGACGGTGCGCTCCTGGGCCTTGCCCTCTGGTTTGGTGGGCGCTGTGATGGAGAGGATGCCGTCAGGCGAGAGGGACGAAGTGATGGTGGCGGGGTCCACACCCCGGGGCAGCCCATAGCGCCGGTGGAACTCACGGGAGATGTAGCCGTGCTCGTCCTGGGGGCAAGAGAGAAGGCATTAGTGCGGGGGATGGGGGGAGGAGGGCTGGGGGGCACTCTGGGCTGGGAGGCCATACCGGACGCTCCTCATGTTTGGCGTGCACCTCCACGTAGTCACCCACCACCTTCACGCTCAGCTCCTCGGGTGAGAAATGCTTCACATCCAGCAGCACCGAGAACCGGTCCTTGTCCAGCGTCATCTGCAGGGGCAGAGCAGCGGGTGAGGACACTGCCAGGGGGAAGCTCGCTGGGGTTGGGCACTGTCAGAGGGAAGGTTGCAGGGCTGGGGGCCAGGCACTGCCAGGGAGAAACTTGCAGCACCGGGGGCTGGGGCTGGGCACTGCCAGAGGGAAGCTCACGGGGCCAGGGCTGGGCACTGACTGGGGGAAACTTGCAGTGCTGTGGGTTGGGACTGCACACTGCTGGAAGGAAGCTTGCAAGTCCTGGGCCGGGCACTGCCGGAGAGAAGCTCACGGCACCTAGGGCTGGATACTGGGGCGGGGGGAGCTCGTGGGGGCTGTGGCTGAGCACTGTTGGGGAAGCTCACAGACCTGGAGAGGGGGGAGATGTTCCCACAGCTGGACACTGCTGGAGGGAAGCTTGCAGCACCTAGGGCTGGACAGTGTAGGGGAGGAGCTCATGGGGGCTTGGACTGGGCACTGTCAGGGAGAAGGTCACAGCGCCTAGGACTGGGTACTGTCAGGGGGAAGCTCACAGTACTGGAGTTCCAGCCCTCCCACTGAGCCCTGCCCCTGCCGGGCCCTGCAGATGCTGGTGCGGTGAGGGATGCAGAGCCTGGGGGAGGACAGAATAATGGGGTCCAGAACTGGGGGGGAGATAGCTACTCCCCCCCCCACCCCTTTGGCCGGCAGCCCGACCAGCTGGCAGCAGGCGCTGCACGGCACAGGAATGTTACCATAATAGGGCAGCCTCTGCTTCTGCCCTGTCACCTCTCTCCTTGCTGGGGCTCCAAGGGTTGGAGGGCACCTGCACCCCAATATGCTTGTGTACAGCAGCAGCCCCACAGTCCTCCTGCTCCCAGCACAGCGTTGGGGAAGCTTGTAGCCCCTGGCTGGGGCACTGGGGTGAGGCTCTGGTATTTGGGATATGGGCCTGGCAGAGCAGAATTTGGGGATGCAGAGAGGATGCAGCCATGCATGGATCTGGGGGTACAGTGAGCACAGGAAACACCTGGATTTGGGGGTAGAGAGAACAGAGGCTAGCCCTGGATTTGGGGGGGGAAGTAGGGAATGGGGATGCAGGGAGGGACAGAAGGGGTGTGGATTATAGGATGCAGCAAGGGGACATGGCCAGAATTGGGGGTGCAGAGAGAGTAGGGGACATTCATGGATGGCTCTGGGGGGCCAGCAGCGGGTGGGGCCTGGATGCGGCTGTACAGGAAGGGTGGAGACCACACACAGATCCAGGGGGTGAAGCAAAGGGGAGCAGGGATGTGGGGAGCAGTGAGGGTGATGCAGAGATTTTTGGGGCAGTCAGGGAGTGCAGAGCTTGGGGGGTATAGGGATTGCGGACAGTGAGGGTAATGCTGGGATTTGGGGGGCAGTGAAGGGGCAGGAGTATTGAGGTGCAGTGAGGGTGGGGCAAGGATTGGGGGAAGGGATTGGTGCAGCGAGGGAGTGTGGGGATTCAGTGGGCAGTGAGGGTGATGCAGGTTTTTGGGGTGCAGCAAGGGAGTGCAGGGCTGGAGGGGTGCAGGGATTGGGGCAGTAGAGGTGCAGGTTTTAGGATGCAGTGATTTGGGGCAGTGGGGGGTGCAGGAATGGGGGCAGCAAGGGGAGCAGGGAGGGGGAGCTGGGATAGGGGGCAATGAGGGGCACCTGACCCACCTCAGAGAGGCCAGTGTCGGGCAGAGCCACGCCAGGGAGGCGACCACAGAGGGGGCCGAGGCCGGCGCCGGCGGCAGGGCAGAGGGCCGCCAGGTCGCTCTCCAGCAGCCCCTCGCCGAAGCGCTGGTCGAAGAGGCGGTTGGTGAGGAAGGGGCCGAAGCCAGGGCCCATGGGCCGGCGCAGCCAGGGGTGGTGGATGGCGATGTCCATGGCAGCTGGGTCGGGGCGTCCGTCTGCACCCGCCCGGCGTCAGGGCCTTATATCCCACGGGTGTGGAAGGCGCTAGAAGCCTGGGCGAGGAGGGATGGCCGGGCACTGGGCCAAGAGGAGGGCTGGGCTGCCTGCCAGGCCTGCGGGGCCAGGCAGGACCGACACAGAGTGACAGACCGACCTGCACTGATGCAGACAGACGGAGCGGGTGGGCAACCCCCCCCATCCCAGCCGTCTGTCACCAGAGACAGGCCAAGTCGGGGGCAGATCGCAGGCCTGGATCCCACAGAGGGGGGAAGGTCCTGGGGCGGGGAGGGGGGGGCGCATCACTCCTGGCCAAGGGACTGGGAAGCTGTGGGCACAGACAGACAGCTCTGCTCCTCCAGCTGGGGGATAGACAGACACCCCCAGAGCTCAGCCCCTCCAGCTGGGGAATGGAGAGACAGACACCCCCAGGGCTCAGCCCCTCTAGCTGGGACAGACAGACACCCCCAGGGCTCAGCCCCTCCAGCTGGGGCAGACAGAAACCTCCAGAGCTCAGCCTCTCCAGCTGGGGGATAGACAGACAGACACCCCCAGGCCTCAGCCCCTCCAGCTGGGGGATAGACAGACACACCCAGGGCTCAGCCCCTCCAGCTGGGACAGACAGACAGACACCCCCAGGGCTCAGCCCCTCCAGCTGGAGCAGACAGAAACCTCCAGAGCTCAGCCTCTCCAGCTGGGGGATAAACAGACAGACACCCCCAGGGCTCAGCCCCTCCAGCTGGGGGATGGAGAGACAGACACCCCCAGGCCTCAGCCCCTCCAGCTGGGGGATGGACAGACAGACACTGCCCCCCAGAGCTCAGCCCCTCCAGCTGGGGGATGGACAGACAGACACTGCCCCCCAGAGCTCAGCCCCTCCAGCTGGGGGATGCACAGATACCCCCATGGCTCAGCTCCTCCAGCAGGGACAGAGAGACACCACCCCCAGAGTTCAGCCCCTCCAACTGGGGGATGGACAGACACCCCCCACATACACACAGGTGTGTATGTCTGTCCCTGCTGGAGGGGCTAAGCCCTACCCTGTGCACCCTCACCCCCATGAGAGCACCTCTGGGAGGCCAGCTCCAGACACAACACAGACTGTCCCCCTGACCCCCACCAGGACCTGGCTCCCCTCCCTCTCCTCCCAGCCCTGTGAGCACCCACCCCACACGTCTGTGGGCCACTGCCCAGGGAGGGTGCTGCATGTGATGTGTGCTGGGGAGGGGCAGGGGTGAGATGGACAGGCAGTGGGATGGGGTGGGTATCCGGCACCTGCACCCTGCCCCAGTCCCAGGCACATTTGTTTTCCATCCTTCCCCAATCCCATTCGGGGAGCTGCGCCCCAGACACAGAGCCAGGCTGAGCTCTGTGTCTGGGGCACAGAATAAAGGAGATTGCACTACCAGGGTCCTGCCTGGTTAGGTGCTGCTGCAGGGGAGCTCACAGCAGCAGTGTCCCTAACTGGCTTGACTAAACAAAAACATTGTGTGTAGGGCTCAGAGCACTGGGGGTGGGGGGGACGCTGGGAGCCAGGACTCCTAGGTCCTTTCCCCAGCTCTGAGAGGGCAGTGGGGGCTGGGGGTTAAAGCAAGGGAGTCTCTTTAAGGCTCTCTGTCCCAGGTACCACCCAGCAAGATTCTGTGCCCAAAGCCTGAGGCCAAATGTGCTCATGTTACTATATCAGGGATTAGCCCATGTGTCAGGCATCCGCCAAGAGACTGTGGCTAAAGTGCATGCCACACGTGGGGGGCTGGGGGGACTGGCTGGCTCTGGGGGATGGGGCATGGGACCTTTTCCCTCTAGGGGGCGCTGGCTCTAGTTCCTGCCCAGCTGGTGGTCTCTGTGTAACAAGTGTTGTGGGTGTGAGCGGGGGCACACTGCAACGAATCTCACACACTGCCCGATGCCCCCGGCACAGTGCCTGCCAAAGATCCGAACCCAGCTACAGAGCCACAGCTGGACATGGGTGCTACCTGGCTCGCAGCCTCAGACACAGCTAGAGCACCCCAAACACTGACCCAGCTGCAGCCTGAGCCCCACAAACACATGCATAGCTGCAAACACAGCTACAGTCACACACACAACCATGCCCACAGCCAGACACGCACAGCCGCAAACGAGACAGAACTGCCACAGCCCACAGATGCAGCCAGACCCCCTCATCCAGAAACGCACAGTCACAAACGCATGCACAGCCACAAACACACACAGCCGCAAACACGACACAGAACAGCCACAGCCCACGCCTCCACAACAGACGCAGACACATCCAGACACACACACAGACCAGCCACAGCCTGAGCCCTGAAACAGCTGCAAACCCAGATAGCCAGATACATACACAGCCCAGCAAGGAGTCACCGCAGAATTGAAAACACCAGCCGCAGCAACCCCCCCAGCCCAGCCTCCGGATCCCCACAGGGGTGGGTGGTTTTGTCTCCCCCTGGGCCACTGCAGCCAGCCCCCCATAGCAGCACAATAACCACCAAAAAGCTTCATCCTGCTGTCTTGCCCCCTGGTTGTGGGCACAGGGGGTGTCAGTATCCGACACACAAAGGCCCTTCAGTGATGGGCTGATTCTACAAGCAGGGAGAAAGTGCAGGCTGGGCACAAGAGACGAGAGCTGGGAAGAGAACCCCAGGGGTCTTGGCTCCCAGCCCCTGCTGCTCTAACCACCAGACTCCACTCCTCTCCCAGAACCAGAGAGAGAACCCAGGCATCCTGGCTCTCCCTTTCTAGCATCACATTCTGGCAAGGAAAGGGTGTTTATCGCCCTAATGCAAAACAGCTGAACTAGCTCAGCTCAAATCTGGACCATAAAAATTGACCTGGGGGCTGGGAAGTTTCACTTACAAAATCAGTGTTGCAATGTCTGTCTCATGGGGTTTAACAACCTCAGAACTAGGGCCCAGTGCTCAGATGCAGACACCTGTAAGCAGGGCAGGAGGGGAACAGCTGTACATAATGCCACATGGGGAAGGCTCACAAGGTGATGCAGCCACCTCTGGGCCAGGACACCTGGGGAACAGCTACACAGTGATACTGCACAGGGACAGCTCAATGGGTGCTGAATTGGAGCCACCTCTGGGCTGGGGCAGTTGGGGAACAGCCGCACATAATACCGCATGGGGATGGCTTACCCGGTGCTGAGACACCGCCCACTGTAGGCAGAGCAGCTGGGACTCAGCCGGGCTGGCTGTGTAGGGCAGAGGAATCTGGCCCGAGGAGCAGTGAGACCCACAGCAGGATGTTACACTGTTTTCCCACTTTGATGTGCCAGGGCTGGGTCGATTGTCTCACCTGTTCTGAACGCAGGAGCTGGTGGGGCCCTGTAATTAGTGCCGGCCTGATGCCCGGGACTTGTCTGAGCAGCCGGGCCTGGAAAGCAGGCTTGGTCCTGGTGCCTCCCACCCGAGACACCCCACCCACTGCATCCCCCTGGGGCCAGGGCTCGGTCTCTAGACTAGGCCCTTCTGGGTGCTAGCTCCAGCTCTGGGAGGGGAGTGGGGTCTAATGAGGGGAAGAGGGCTGCAAGCCAGGACTCCTGAGTTCTATCCCTGGCTCAGGGGGCAAGGGCTAGTGGTTAGAGCAGGATGCCTGGGTTCTGTTGCTGCTGAGTGACACTGTGGGAGTCCTGTTGCCAGGGAGTACTGTGGGCCTGGGGGGCCTTAGCCTGGGCCTGTGCAGCCCCGTGACTGGGAGCTAGGCGAGGTCCCTGGAAGGAGCTTTGGGGACGTCAGCAGGTAAACTGGGGCCCGTGACTCAGCGCTGGCCACAGGCCATGTCAGGCTGGCTGCTGCCTGGCATAGTGGCTGTGGAATGTGCTCGCTGCAGACTGGGGCGACCCGCAGCAGACAGGGCACAGCAGGGAGTGGCCTAGCTCATGGCCCACTCCTTGGAGTGGTGGGGGGGTCTTTCCTGGGCTGGGGGCGGTGAAAGGGGAGTATCCTAAGCCCCCCTGCAGCTGGCTGGTTCCAAGCAGGGGGCTGAGGCTGAGCCAAGGCTGGGCTTCCAGCTGGGCAGCGATATAATTAGTGCCCAAAATAGATGAGCGGAAATTGATGACTGCCACTGGATCCATGTGTGTGTGCATCAGCCAGAGGGTGTGTGGGCCTGCGCATGTGTGTGTGAACGCACTGCCAGGGGGTGGGTGTGTTAGTGTGGAGATGTGTGCATATTGTTGGGTGTGCGTGTGTGTAATGTATGTGTGTGTGGAGGAAGCTGCCATTGGGGAACGTGTGGGTGGGTTGTTGCCATGGACACGTGCATTGTGGGGGGAGAGGTCTGTTTGTGCACTGTTAAGGGGTGGGGTGAGTGTGCTTGTGCATCTGACTTTTCAGGCACACACCTGAGCGTATGCTTGTGAGTGCATGTGTGTGTCTGTGTCTGTGTCCTCTGGCCCCTGGGCTCTGACCAAGGACATCAGTGCAGCTGGGTCCATGGGCTGAGGCTCAGCCAGGGCGCCCAGGTGAAGGGCTGGCAGGGTGGGGACATTAAGCAAGGCTGGGCCTAGCTAGCAGGGGGAGGGGAAGTTAGGAGGTTGACGAAGTGGGAATTTTCCCTTGCTATGTTGTGAGAGTCTTACTGTTCTGCATGAATGCTGTGTGTGCCTCAGTTTCCCTGTGTTTCCCGCAGGGCACTCACCAGCCACCTGACAGGCTGCCCTCTCCTGTGCTGTGGCCTAGTGGGGGCGAGAGAGGAGGCCTGGCTTGGGCGGGGGCTGGGCCTGGGGGGGCCATCCAGGCCCTGGCTTGCTGGGCACAGAGGGGATAGGCTCCTCTGTCCACATGCAGGCTGCCTCCCACTGCATGGCAGGGGCCACAGCCTGCAATGCAGGGAGACTTGGGCAGCCTGGAGCAGGAGGGGAAGGGGCGGGTGGAGCAATATGGGGCAAGGAGTGGGTGCCAGCTCAGCCCACATTGAGGACCCTCTCCCCCCAGTTGCACTGGGCTGGTGGGGGAATGGTGAGGAGGAAGGATCCAGCAGAGGTGGGGACAGGGCAGGAGGCTGAGATGGAGGGATAGAAGGGGGCAGGGATTTGGGTACAGTCCTGAGTGTGGGAGGGTCAGACTGCTCCGACACAGTCCAAAATGAAGGTTGAGCTCCCCACTCCCAACAGGGTGGTGGGGGCAGGGGTAGCCAGGGACACAAACAGGGGGGGTCAGTGTGGGTGCTGTGCTGCAGGGAGCAGTGTGGGGACCCATCAGGGGGCAATGGCTGCAGAGGCTGCTGTCCTGCAGGGAGCAGGTTGGGGGCCCAACAGGGGGCAATGGGCTGCAGGGGGCAGGCGCTCAGCAGGGGGCGCTGTGCTGCAGGGAGCGGGTTGGGGGCCCAACAGGGGGCAATGGGCTGCAGGGGGCGCTGTCCTGCAGGGAGCAGGTTGGGGGCCCAACAGGGGGCAATGGGCTGCAGGGGGCGGGCGCTCAGCAGGGGGCGCTGTGCTGCAGGGAGCAGGTTGGGGGCCCAACAGGGGCTAATGGGCTGCAGGGGGCAAGGGCTCAGCAGGGTGCGCTGTGCTGCAGGGGGTGGGTGGGGGGCTCAGTGCAGGTGCTGTGCTGCAGGGAGCAGGGTGGGGGCCCAACAGGGGGCAATGGGCTGCAGGGGGCGGGCGCTCAGCAGGGGGCGCTGTGCTGCAGGGAGCAGGTTGGGGGCCCAACAGGGGCTAATGGGCTGCAGGGGGCAAGGGCTCAGCAGGGTGTGCTGTGCTGCAGGGGGTGGGTGGGGGGCTCAGTGCAGGTGCTGTGCTGCAGGGAGCAGGGTGGGGGCCCAACAGGGGGCAATGGGCTGCAGTGGGCGCTGTGGTGAGTTAAGTGTGTCAGCAATGCCAACAACTCCCTGGCGCCCCCTACAGCATTTCTAAGCCAGTACAGCCTTTGTCAGCCTGCTTTGTGCCCGGTCAAACAAGCCACGTGAGATGGACTCTCTGCGCCTGGGCTCAGCCCCTCACTGTATTGGGTCCAGTGTGAACCCCCATGTCCGGAATGTGGGGCAACAGCACAGAGCTGGACCCCTCCAGCTGGGCTCTGAGCTGCCCCTTGGCTGGCAGTGCTAACCCGTCTACCGCTGCTGGAAGTGCCGCGCCTGATGCACCTGGCAGCGAGCTGGCTGTTGGCACAGTGCCCATTCCCTCTGCCTGACAAGCCCCCATCTATCCTACCAGGGGCCCTACGCCACACCCTTGCTTTTTCACGCTGTCACATTCCCTGTCTGTCCCTCCCATGGGCAAGCTCATCCAGGACTGATCCCACTCCCGGTTGCCCAATTCCCCACCTCCCCCGCGTCAGCAGGTTTCACCCGCCCATGCTGGGTCAAGCTTGTTAATGAAGAGATTAAATAAATGAGACTCCAGTCGGAGCCATGGGGCATGACACCCCGCCCTGCTCGGAGTCAGGGCAACACCCCTGGTTGCCAACCTGCCATGCTTCCCTAGGGCAACTCGGCCTCTTTCACCCAGCAGCTGGTATGAGACCCCTGCCCCTCTACAGCTACTAGCTCCAGGGAGCAGGGTGAGGGGCTCAGCAGGGGCAGTGCTGCACTCCTGAACCCAGAGCAGCTGCTTCCCTGGGGCAGAGCCGGGTTTGGCTGACTCGACTGGAGACAAGAGCGATGTTGCATTTTACAGGTCCTGGCTGTGCACAATTACAGCGCTCAGCGTCGTCTTTGAAAGGTGAAGCCAGTGACGCTTTGAGCGTGGCAGGAAACTGGGGGGGCTCGGCCTGCAGGGTCAGCCAATAGTCAATGACAGACACTGTTGAGATTGGAAAGGCTAAAGCTGGATAAAGCGTTAAACACAAACTGGTCTCATCCCCTGTCTAAGGAGACAGGTCAGGAGCCTTCAGCTGTGGCACTGGTCTCAGGCTGCAGTCTGCTGGCGCTGCCTCTCTGTGCGCTGACTGGCAAGGGAGATCTCGACAGGTAGGCTCATGTGCATCCTGCACAACTGACATGTACTGATAAACCCCAGTTCCTTGCAAGCCCAGGCACAGAATCCTCCTCCCTCCGGCCCAAGAACTCCATAACCAACATGGAGCAGGAGGGACTCAGGCCAGAATATTAGGGGTTTCCCTGGGAGGGGAAAGACAGGGGCCAATCCCTGCTCCACATCAGGCTGAGCGGTCACACCCCTAGCCCCTGGTTCCGGGATTAGGTGTTCTCTGTGCCTGGTTCAGGCCGCCTGGCCCAGATAGCCAGGGAACACTTGGTTTGTGAATCCCAGAGCTCCTCTCCACAGCATCAGGACTCGGGCAGGGATTGTGAGGATCTTGGGGGCCCCTGCACGCAGGACTTGGGTGCTGAAGCCCCTTTGTGGATCCAGCTGCCAGGGGGTTTTGCTGAGGAAATCTGCTGGCTGCCACAGCCAGGAAATCCTGGGCTCTACTTGTTAGAGGGATTCAGTCACCAGCCTGCCTGGGAATCACAGAGATGCAGGACTAGAAGGGACCTCAGAGTGCAGCTAGTCCAGCCCCCTGCACTGAGGTGGGACCAAGTAACCCTAGAGCAGCTCTGACGGGTTTGTCCAGCCTGGGCTTAGAAACCTCCAGTGGGGGGGATCCCATGACCTCCTTGGATGCCAAGTCCAGGGGTGAACTCCCCTGGGAGCTAGCAAGTGGTTCCTAATATCTACCCTCACTCTCCCTGGCTGCAGATTAAGCCCGTTGCTGCTTGTCCAGCCTCCGGGCATGGAGAACAACTATCCTCAGCCTGTCTAGGGCAGCCCTGCACATGGCTGAAGACTGTTCTCGGGTCCCCACCCAGGTTTTAACTTTTCCTCCCAGGTCAGGTTTTCTAACCCTTGGATTAGTTTTGCTGCTGCCATCTGGACTCACTGCAATGTGTCCCCACCTTTCCCAAAGTGCCACACACAGAGCTGGACCTAGGACTCCTGCCAAGGCCTCACCAGGGCCGAGCAGAGCGGGACAGCGACCTCCTGTGTCTCACATCCAACACACCCATTAACACAGCCCAGAATGAGCTGGGCCTGCTTCGCAGCTGCAGCCCACTGCTGCCCCCCTTCCACTAGTGACATGCCACCCCCCGCAGCCTGTTCCTGCCCGGTATGACCCCTTGCCAGTTACTACCAAGTTTGGAGTTGTGATTTCTCCTTCCTTTGCACTTTATTCACCAAGCTGGGTGTGGTGAGCTGGAGTCTCCCATAATGACAGCATCCACAGACGTATTTCTAACACTAGAGATCTCAATCCACATAAATATCTGACTGGGAGTGTGTGTGGGGGAGGTGTCTATAGCAGACCCCTGACACTACCCTGCTAGACCATCTCTTGGGATCCTTCCCCAGTGCGATCTCTGACCCACACTGCTTCTGTTTTATCCACACTGCCACTTTGGATTCCTCTGCAGTGTCCACATCACTGTTGTAAAACTAGGCTTGGCAGGGGTATCACTGCAGACACACCGACCTAAACTACTTCCATCCACAATAATCACAATTTGCAGGCAGACTAGCCCCTCAATAGCGAAAACAGGTACAATTTGGAAATTTAAATTGACGAACATAAAGAGAATGGTGAAACCCCTAAGCTCATGCAACTGGGAAAATGTAAATCAAAAATCTAAATTAAAAAAAAGCTTAAAAGAAACTAATATCCATCAGAATCAGAAAACAAAAATAAAATCCTGCCAAGTGCAGGTACAACGCTACCCCCCCCCCCCTATTTTTACCTTTACTTCCATCGCTTCTGAACCCCACGTACCCTTCAACCCCTGCTCTGGCACAAGAGCCAGGCCCCGGGGTTCTGCTGGCCCTAAGCAGGCCGGCAGAATCCAATTTGGATTTTTGATCATTTTGACAGATATTAGGGTTTAGTTTTAAGCATTTTTTTTAGATTTTTATCAACTTAAATTTTCACAGTGGCAAAAAATTATGGGGTTTAAGCCTCCCCATCCATTTCTATTGTTTGAAATAGTCACAGTTGTGGGAAATTGGGAGGATGTCACACAATGGGAGGATCAGACCATTGTTTAATGACAGAGCCAGCAAGATGCAAAAGGCTAAAGCTTTAACCCCATTCCAACACCCTGGGAACATCCCCGGCCAAAACACACCTGTACATCACCTGAGCTCCACTTGAGCCGCTTCTCAGGCTGCATTTTCATTACGCTGCCGAGCTGTTGTCAAGGATGGAAACACTCGGGTGCCAGCTGCAGTGAAATCCACATTTACCGCTGACAATCTAACCCAACCTTTCAGAAGTGCTGTGCCGAGTCTTCATTCATTCACTCTAATTTAAGGTTTCGCGTGCCAGTCAGACATTTCAACGTTCTTAGAAGGTCTCTTTCTATAAGTCTATAATATAGAACTAAACTATTGTTGTATGTAAAGTAAATAAGATTTTTAAAATGTTTAAGTAGCTTCATTTAAAATTAAATAAAATGCAGTGCCCCTGAACCAGTGGCCGGGACCCAGGCAGTGTGAGTGCCCCTGAAAATCAGCTCGCGTGCTGCCATAGGTTGCCTACCCCTGATCTAACCCCTGTCAGTCTATATCCAGTGTCACGGTCCTGCCCCAGTTCTCCCAGCTCCCTTCTGGGGCCCAGGCTCTAGTGTGGCATTAATGTGCCAACATCTCAGTTGTTCCTCCCCACCTGCCTGCCGCTTCCTGGCCACATCCTACCCTCACTCTTGCCCTGCCCCCTGCTCCATGCCCAGGGCTCCGAGGTTCCATAAATAATATTTTTCCTCCTATTAAAGCCAGGTGTGGAGATGACAGGAGCACCTGCTGCATCCTCTCCTAGCTTACAGCCCTGCTCTTCATAAGAGGCTTGATGGTGGAGGGAGCCCTTATTATGAGAAAGCCAAGGGCTCCTTCCTGCCCTCTGCAGTTACCATTGTACAGCTTGTGCTCAGCTGCCTCTGGAATGTCACTGTGCGGCTGCTCCCCGCCTGCCCTACCCCAGTGGTGGCTGCATCTCAGCACGGGGTGAGCCATCCCCATGCAGCATTACATGTGGTTGTTCCCCAGCTGCCCCACCCGAGAGGCGGCTGCATCTTAGTGCTGGGTGAGGTGTCCCCGTGCGGCATTGTGTGCGGCTGTTCCCCAGATGCCCCACCGCAGAGGTGGCTGCATCATAGGGCTGGGCAAGCCATCCCCATGCGGCGTTATGTGTGGCTATTCCACAGCTACCCTTCCCCAGAAATGGCTGTGTCCCAGCACCCCTGCCCCATTCCCCCCCACAGCTGTGCAGCCATGGCTCTGGTTCTCAACCAGGAGAAGTTACATGCCGCCTCTCTGGTCTCTACCCCTGCAGGGAATGTGCATGTCCCTCCAGGAAAGGCAGGAGCCAAGACTATTGTGGCAGGGACACCCCCTTTCCTCACACGCTGCCCTCCCCCACTTGAGGTGGCTTGAATCACTGCAGTGTCCTTGCCTGTCTCTGCTGCCTCTCTGGGCCCTACACACCTCCCCACCAGGAACTCCTCCCCTCCCCCCCCGGTGTTCCCACAGACAGCCGCAGAGCAAGTGGGACAGGGGGAAACGGGCCTCAGCTTTATTGATTCTCTTGGAGCCCAGCTGGGATCACGGGGCAGAACTGGGCACGTGGAGGACCGGCATCCCTGGCCAGGAACGGCAGCTCGGGCAGGAACGTGAGCCCCGCTGGTCCCAGCTGGAGGGCGCCCCCTGGATGCCCTCTGAGCGGGGCGCCATCAGGGGATACCCAGCGGAATGGTGAAGGACAGGTAGTCACCCAGCTCGCCCCACCGGGCCCGGTGCGTCTGGAAGATGGTGACCCATGTGGTCAGCAAGACCACCCAGAACAGCAGCCCCACGGCTGAACGCTGGACGTCTGAAAGAGACAGGGGGCTGAGTGTGGTGCCCATCACATGTAGGCCCTGCCCCACTGGCCCCTCCCTGCTGCCCCCAGGGTCCTGTCCCCTGCCCTGATGGCCCCCACTGGGCCCTGCCCCAGGGGCCCCTCCCTCCTGCCCCCCTGGGCCCTGCCCCCCAGCTCTGCTCCCAGTACCCTCTCCAAGTCCTCTGGGCACTGTCCTCCATGCCTTAGGCCCTGCCTGCTAGCTGCACCCCCAATGCACCCCCCTTGCCCCCATAGTCTACACTCAATACCCCCCTTCTACCCACCTCCCCAAGGAGCCACCTGCCATGCCCTGGTCCCTGCCCCCAAGCTCAGCCCCAATTACCCCTTCCCTGCCCCCGATGCCCTTGGCATTGCTCCCAGCACAGAGCCATTCCCACCCCAGCTCGCTGCAGCACTGTACCCAACCCCCACCCCTCAGCAAGTTCTGCCCCACTCACAACTCTTGATCTGCGGCTGCTCGGTGTAGGCAGGTGCCAGGAAGGCCTCGCGGCAGAACCACAGCACGTTGACCAGCCAGAGGAAAGGCAAAAGGGCAAAGCCACCTGGGGAGAGGGCAGCAGAGAGGGGTCAGACCCCCACTTCATCCGGCTTTGGCAGGCTGCGAGCCAGGACACTGCCACCAGGAGCTGCCACCAGGCAGCATAGGGGTCACATGGCAGGCAGCCCCGAGGCTGGCAAAAAAACATGGCCCGCTGGGTGGCTGCCATCTATACCCGTTGCTCCTCGACCCTACAAACTCCATCCCAGCACCTGGGCACCTGCTACTCCCCCTCTCCTCCCCACTCTCCCTGCCTGGTGCCCCCTCATCCCAGCACTCGGGCACCCATCATGCCCCCATCCTCCCTTATCTCCCAATCCCAGCATCAGGGCACCTGCCACTCCCCCTCTCCTTCCCACCCTCCCTGCCCCGTGCCCCATCCTATCCTCCTCATCCCAGCACCCGGGCAACTGCACGCCCCCTCTCCTCCCTACCCTGCCTGCTCGGTGCCCCCTCCTGCCCCTCCACATCCCACCATGCCCCCTCTCTTCCCCACCCTGTGCCCTCTCCTGCCCCCCACATCCCAGCACTCAGGCACCCATCATGCCCCCTATCCTCCCGTCTCCCACAATCCCAGCACCCAGGCAACTGCATGCCCCCTCTCCTCTCCACCCTCCCTGCCCGGTGCCCCGTCCTCTCCCCCCATCCCAGCACCCGGGCTCCCAGCACGCCCCCTCTTCTCCCCACCCTGCCTGCTCAGTGCCCCCTCCTCTCCTTCACATCCCAATACCCAGGCAACCGCCTCGCCCCCTCTCCTCCCCACCCTCCCTGCTCGGTGCCCCCTCCTCTCCCCTCATCCCAGCACCGGGGCATGTGGTTGCCTGCTCTCCTGCCCCCCACATCCCAGCACTCAGGCACCCATCATGCCCCCTAGCCTCCCCTCTCTCACAATCCCAGCACCTGGGCAACTGCCACTCCCCCCCTCCTTCCCACGCTCCCTGCCCTGTGTCCTCTCCTCTTCCCCAATCTCAGCACCTGGGCCCCCAGCATGCCCCCCTCCTCCCCACCCTGCCTGCCCGGAGCCCCCAGTGACGAAGTGGGGATTTTCCCATGTTATGTTGTATGTGAGTCTTACTGTTTTGCACAAATACTGTGTGGTGCAATACGCAGGGAAACTGAAGCTTGTGACTTTTGCAGAGGCTGCTCCAGCTGCCTGCACAGATGCTGTAGCCGCCCCTTCATAACCTGAGATCTAGGAGTGAGATGTGGCCAGGTGACTCTTGGCCCTAGGAGCAAGACAAAGGCCAGAGGAGGAGCAGGCCAGGCAGCTGGAAGGGAGTCAGTCTTGGCTATCTCCAGGAACACAGGGAGGACCAGAACCATGGCTCTGGGCTCCCCTCCCCCTAAGATGGACTTGGTTGAAAATCACAGATTGCTGTGCTAACAAGTTCTGCCCTACGCTGTGTTCCTGTCAGCTAATAAACCTTCTGTTTCCCCGGCTGGCTGAGAGTCACGTCTGACTACAGAGGTGGGGTGCAGGGCCCTCTGGCTTCCCCAGGAGCCCTGCCTGGGCGGACTCACTGCGGGAAGCATAAGGTGTGGAAGGGGATGCCGAATGCTCCAAGGTCAGGCCCAGGAAGGTCAAAGCTGTGTGAGCTTCTTGTCTTGGAGACAGTCTGCTCAGAGAGAGGAGGCTCCCCCAGAGTCCTGACTGGCTTTGCAGGGAGTAGTTCCAGAGCACCGCCCTGGTGACTCCGTGACAACTGGTGGGAGCAGTGGGATAATCCAGGATGCTCTGTCCATGGGGTGCAGTTTAAGTGACTGGGGAGCAGTAAAACAAAGGGGGATTAGCGAGAGATGGGCGTCCTGAAGACTCAGAGAGGTGTGATTCCAGGACGCGGAGGAGCCTACAGCTTAACCCCCGAGAGAGTGGACCCCCGAGAAGGGTTGTCGCACTGAAGGGGTTCCTCCAAAGGACCATGGGGAGCTGAGAGAGCACAGCCTGTGAGTCCGTGACCACTTGGCAACAGCATGGAGATAGCTTAGAACCATCTCCTTAAGAAGGACATTGTAGAGCTGTGCAGAAGGAGAGGGCTGCACTTTGGAAAGGTCACTAAGGCACAGCTGACTGCTCAGTTGGAAGAGGAGGATTGCTCTGAGGAGCCAGTTCCTGACTCAGCTGGGGCCATGAGAGAGGCTGGAAGCAGCCAGACAACCCCAGGACCCACACTGGTTGCTGATCCAGCTTGGGGCCCGAGAGAGGCTAGGAGCAGCCAGGTGTTCCAGAGACCCTGTCCCCGACCACCGGGGGTCTCCACCAGGATCTGAGACGGATGCAATTGGAGCTGAGATCGAAGGACTCAGAGGACCATGAGAGACAGGGAAGGCATGAAGCAGAACAGCAGGAGAGACAGGCAGCTGGAACTGGCGATGGCGGACCTAAGAGGCAGAGGGACCCTGAGGTGCTAATTCTGCAGGGAACCTCAACACTAAATCGCTGCCACAGGTTAAGGAGGGGGGAGAGATAGATGCCCGTCTCATGGCCTTTGGGAGGTTGGCAATTGGAACCAGACTGGCCCTGCCAAAAGGCTCCAGTGTCTAGCCCCCTTTCTGGGTCCCAAGGCCATAGAGCTGTTTAGCCAGATGGACGGTGTGGCCAACTGGCTCCCACTCCTGTCCCAGCATATATGTCTGCATGGACTCTCCTGGGTTCAGGCCCCTCGAATCCCCAGTGCTGGGGAAGGTGGTGGTGAATGGGGAGACATTCCTGGAGTGGGGAGAGATTCCTGGGACCAGGGGAGGCTCTAGGGATTTTGCCGCCCCAAGCATGGCAGGCTGGCTGCTTTCGGCGGCTTGCCTGTGGAGGGTCCGCTGAAGCCATGGGACCAGCGGCAGCCTGCCTGCCGCCCTCACAGTGACTGGCAGAGCGCCCCTCCGTGGCTTCCCGTCCCAAGCACGCGCTTGGCGTGCTGGGGCCTGGAGCCGCCCCTGCCTGGGACAGAGAGTACTGTTGTCAGGCCCCAGGTGGTGCAGCCTCACCAGATGCTGAGGGGCTGTGGGACCTGGGTGAAGGTCCCAGGGATGAAGCCCCTTGCCCTGCCTATGGCCCGGATCCCTGTGCAGACACAGGAGGGGTTGGGCTGGCTGGTAGTTGGAGTTCTCCAAGATACTGGCAGTGACCTCCTGTTGAGGGATGACTGACTGTCTCTGGGACAGGATCCAGCCCCTGCTCCTGTAACCGCTGAGGATTTGGTTCCCTGAATTCAAATTCAGCCGGCTGAAACTGAAGCAGTCAGTGAAATTGCAAATGACCTGGCTGGCAGGGAGGAGGAGCTGCTAGGTCAGGGGCCAGCAACCTTTCAGAAGTGGTGTGCTGAGTCTTCATTTATTCACTCTAATTTAAGGTTTCGCGTGTCGGTAATACATTTTAACGTTTTTAGAAGGTCTCTTTCTCTAAGTCTATAATATAGAACTAAACTATTGTTGTATGTAAAGTAAAAAAGGCTTTTAAAATGTTTAAAAAGCTTCATTTAAAATGCAGAGCCCCCCAGACTGGTGGCCAGGACCCAGGCAGTGTGAGTGCCACTGAAAATCAGTTTGCATGCAGACTTCGGCACCCATGCCATAGTTGCCTACCCCTGTGCTAGGCTCAGAATACCTGCCTGTCTATAACCAGTGCCCTGGAGCTGAGTGGGGCAAAGAGATACTTCCCACCCCCCTGCGCATGGGGCTGGGTGCCGAGGCAGGCCAATGCAAAGGGAGAGAAACACCCCATCATGTACCTGAGCAGGAAGCTGCTGCCCTGGGAGCAGGGCTATGCAGCCTTAGAGAAGGAATGCCTGGCCATGGAGTGGGCTGCAGCCAGATCTATTTGGGCAGCGCTTCATTGTGTACCCGGACCAGTTGCCCTGCCATGCATACACCAGATGAAAGGGCTAATGCCACGCTCCTCAGGTGGAGTCTGTCCTTCTACGATTATGAGATGGAGGTGGTCCACATTAAGGGGGGTGCAAATATTACAGCTGATGTTTGTCCTGGAGAGGGAGGCCTGAACTTCTCCAGGTCACTGGCTAAAGTGACCCTGCTTAGTTCAGTTTTGAAGGGGGTATTTTCCCTTGTTATGTTGTATGTGAGCCTATGGGAGTCTTCCTGTTCTGCATGAATGCTGTGTGCCTCAGTTTCCCTGTGTATTGCACCCGTGTCTAGGTGGTGGAAATAAGGGTGTGTGACTTTTGCAGGGGCTGATCCAGCTGTTTACATGGATGCTACGGCCACCCACTTCATAACCTGAGAACCAGGAGGGGGATGCGACCAGGTGACTCTTGGCCCAGAAGGGAGATAAAGACCAGAGGAGCATCAGGAGGGCAGGGGCCAGGCAGCTGGAAGGGAGTCAGTCTCAGCTGGCTTCGGGGACAGGGGGAGGACCAGAATCATGGCTCTGGGCTCCCCTCCCCCTAAGATGGACTTGGTTGAAAATCACAGATTTCTGCACTAACAAGTTCTGCCCTATGCTGTGTTCCTACTAATAAACCTTCTGTTTTACCGACTGGCTGAGAGTCATGTCTGCCTGTGGAGTTGGGGTGCAGGGCCCACTGGCTTCCCCAGGAGCCCCACCTGTGTGCACTCTCTGCGGGAAGCACACGGTGTGGAAGGGGATGCTGAATGATCTGAGGTCAGACCCAGGAAGGTCAAAATTGTGTGAGTTTCTTGTTCTGGAGAGTCTGCTCAGAGAGAGGAGGCTCCCCCTAGAGCCCTGACTAGCTTCGTACAGAGTAGTTCCAAAGCATTACCTGGTGACTCCATGACACCCCCCGTCCTCTCTCCCCATCCCAGCACCTGGGCACCTACCATGCCCCCTCTCCTCCTCGCCCGGTACCCCCCTCCTCTTGTCCCCATCCCAGTACTTGGGCACCCAACATGCTCCCTGCCCAGTACCCTCTCTCTCCCCTCCCCCCATCCCAACACCAGGGCACCCACCACACCCCCTCTCCTCCCCACCCAGTGCCCTCCCTTCCCCCCCATCCCAGCAGCAGGGCACCCACCACACTCCCTCTCCTCCCCACCCAGTGCCCTCCCTTCCCCCCCATCCCAGCAGCAGGGCACCCACCACACTCCCTCTCCTCCTCACCCAGTGCCCTCCCTTCCCCCCCATCCCCCCCATCCCAGCACCCTCCTTTCCCCACCATCCCAGCACCTGGGCACCTACCACGCCCTCTCTGCTCAGTGCCCTCTCTTCCTCCCCAGATCTCTACCCCTGGGCACCCAGCACACCACCTGTCCTCCCCACCCTGCCTGTCCGATGCCCCCTCTTCTCCCTCTCCCCACAACTCCCCAACCCAGTACCCCACCTGCCCCCCATCTCCTCCCCTGCAACCTGCCGCCCCCGCCCCCGCCCCCTGCCGGGCCCCGGACGCACCCAGGTAATATTTCCGGCACAGATTGAGCTTCTCCTCGTTGGGGACCCGCTCCAGGTTCATGCCGGCGCCGGCCCACGGGCAGCTGCGGAGAGGAGCAGTGGGGTCAGCCCAGGGGCCCACACACCCCGCGCCCCCCCGCACTGGGGACAGGGGGAGCTGGCTGCCCCCACTGAGACACTTACCCGACTTCCTTAGCCACGCTCAGCGCATGCGCCTGCCTCGCTGCATGCCGGGAGTTGTAGTCCCGGGATCAGTTCCGGCCCACGATGCATGTTGGGGGATGTATTCCTCCTTCGGAATAGAATAGGGCAGGCGGCCATCCTGCCGCGGTGCATTCTGGGAGCTGTAGTCCCGTTCTCTCGAGGGACTGGGCGGGCCCGCTCCTCACTCTCTCCCTGGGCTATTTGGTCCCCAGGAGTGCGAGGCTCAGGATGGTGCTAGGCGGGGATCCAGGCAGGACCGGTTTTCGCCTACTGGAGTGGGGACTACAACTCCCAGCATGCCCCGGGGATGGGGTCAGGCCTGGCAAGGGGTTAGAGGTCAGCTGGACCATAGCTGGAGCTCAGGTTCCTGGGTTCTTTTTCCAGCGTTTTTTTTGAGGGGCTTAGGGGAGTCTAGTGGTTAGAGGAGGGTGGGCCTGGAAGCCCGGACTCCTGGGTTCTGTCCCCGGCTTGGGAGGGTCTGTCTAGCAGGAAACAAAATCCACAGCTTATTCCAAGTTTGGATCCCAGGCCCTGTTAATTTCAGGCTAGGTCCCAGCTGCCTTGTCCATCGGGGTGTGGTTACCAACATTGCATTTAAAAATAGGGGATTGTTTTCTTCACACCCTGGCCTACTTCCTCCCAATATTAGCATTGTTATTAATTAACACGTTCGCCCGGGAGATTCCGGACTGCGCTCAGCAGCTCCCAATCTTGTACAGCAACGAAGAAACAAGGACATCCCTTGTAAGATGTGCCTGTTGTCAGGCCTAGTTGCAGGGCCCAGCCTGCGGGACTACCAAAGGCTATGTTACACCAAGCTTGGAGTCTTTCTTTCCCTACCCCGAGTAATACCCTGCATTTATCCCCATCCGCTCCTCTGATTCATCACAGAGCAATAGTCATGACCAAATTCCCCATTCCATGTTGGAGCAGGGAACATGTCTCTCTATCTATTAACAACAATAAAGCTACTAATCTTATCTCTGGATAGGCACTTCTCTGGTTTGCTCTGCTTGTGCTCTCAGTGCCCTGTCCTCAAGTCAGGGACATCCCAAAAACACAGTAACAGGATCTTTAGCACACCAAGAAGGCTGCGTTTGCATTCCTTTCTGGAAGGGTTATCAAAGGTCTCATCAACCACACTAACTACTAGGCCAAGAAGTCAATTGCTTATATACAGCCTGTTAAATGCACTTAGGCCTTTACCCTCTTCATCTAATCGCTGTTTCACGTACATACCACATCCCCTGGCGGTCATTTCCACAAGTTGACTGTACATTGTGTGAACTACTTCCTTTTGTTTGTTTTCAATCTGCTGCCTGGTAATTTGATCAGGGGACCCCTAGTTCTTGTAATCTGTGAAGGGATAAATAACACTTCTATATTCACTTTCTCCACACCAGTCACCCTTTGTAGACCTCTATCATATCCCCCCCTGCGTTGTCTCTTTTCTAAGGGGAACAGTCCCAATCTTTTTAATTTCACCTCCTATGGAAGCTGTTTCATCCCCCCTCATCATTTTCATTGCCCTTCTCTGCACCTTTTCCAATTCGACTGTAACTTTGTTGAGACAGGGCAACCAGAACTGTGACCAGACTGCGTCCCGAGTCTGTCATTTTCCTTCTGTTGGCTCCCGGGTGCTTTCTTAGTCAGTGTTTGTGAAGCAGAATCAGGGTCTGAGGTGGATTTTGGAGCCGTTGAAATATCGCCTTTTACTTCAGAAACTTAGGTTGAAGGGCAAATCTTCCTGAAGGCACTCCTACGGAATGCAAGGGACATGCCCAAGACACATTTTCTGGACATTGCACAGGACTGGGTTCAAACTCATGATATGTGAGTGCTGTTCATGTTCAATGCCCAAAGCGTGTCACCTTCAGCCACCCCACTGATGATTTTCAAGAGAGCCCCAAGCACATGTCAGACTCTTCGTCTCATCGGTTTAGCTCAACCCTTGCTGGAGAGCCAAACTTCATCCTGAAAAACTTCAACCATGAATAGACTAGACAGAAACTTCAGAATTGACCTCTCTAAGGGGTCTGATTATTACACTAGTGTATAGGGTGAGAATACGGGTCCCAGGGCTCCAGAAGTAGTTTTTGTTAAAAGTTTGGTGGTAACTTTTTCCAACATCTTTTGATCTTCCTGGTTTCAAACCCGTCTGTTACCAAGACAAATTTTTGGTGTTTAGTCCCATGCATATACATATGGTCACCAAAATTCACGAGCAATGGCTGATTTGTCAACCATGAGTGCGGGAACTTGTCAGCAAAATCAAAGTGTTTGGCATAACTCCTGCTCAGTCTATTCAGACCAGAAATGAGAAGACACGCATCATGGTCTTAACACCTATTGCACCGATTGCAAGTTCTCACAGTGTTTAGTCATCTGCCTTTCGGAACATTCAAACTACGTTAATCATGACACAGAAAGAAGTTCTTTTTCCTGGAATATGTGAAATCATTTTCTTGCATGCTTAGTATTTGTTTTATTGTACATGAAGCTTTGTAGTTAGACTGGCATTAACATAGATGTGATGGGGATGGAGTTACCATGAAGCTTTGTAGTTAGACTAGCATTAACATAGATGTGATGGGGATGGAGTTACATGAGGTGGTGGGTTATGCCACTCGGATTGTTTTCAGTTGTAGGTAAACCATGGAACCAATTGTAAATCTCAAAAGAGCCATGCCAGTTTCCTGCAGTCACTGCATTATTTGCCATTATTTTATTTCTTGACTAAAGAAGACGCGTGTTTAGCAGGGGAAGTAGGATTGCACAGAATGAGGCAACAGCCAGTAGAAAGAAATTGCATGATGTCAAATGCAGAGAGACCACTGATGGAACAGAGTCTGTCTTTTGTTCAGAACAGAGAGTACCAGATGCGTGGCACAGACATTGCTGTGCCCAACACACTGACAATGGCAAAATCCATTGGTTACAAAAAGCAAACGTGTCTGCAACTGATGGAGCACGTGTGACAAGTGCAGAGATCCCGGTAAAAGACACCAGTGTCTGCCCTACTAGACAGTCCGGTTCTGTGACACCGATGGCCTGGAGATGCTGTGTGGTTTTGTCCAGAAATGCTGTCCAGAGACATTCGGCACCTCCCCATGGCACAGGGATGGTCCTATCTTCAGCACTGGGTTTACAGTGGTGCTGTTGTGTCGGCCCACACGCAGAAAGGGTCCCGGTGCCCGGACTGTGGCCCTGCCCTGGCTCCACCTGTGCTCTGCCCCAATCCTCCACTGACTCCTCTCTCCTCTCCCCCTTGCTTGCTTCTCTCTTCCCCCTACACCCTTTGCAAACGGTAGGTGGGGCCTCGGAGCAGAGCGCGGGCAAGGTCCCCGGGGTGGGGGGGGAGGGAGAAACTAAGATGGGGTGGGGCTTCAGGGCGGAGCATGGGCATGGCCTGGAGGGAAGAGGCTGGACGGGACCTTGGTGTGGAGCACAAGGGAGCAGGGGGCTGGGCCATGGTCCAGTTGCAGGAGCCCACAAAAGATTAATCTGGCCCAGCTTGTTCCATGAGGACAGCGTCAGTTGCTTGGGAAGGCAGAAGCCACTGGTGGGAAAGATTCACAGATTCCTTGTGATCATCTTGTCTGACAGGCCAGGGACCTGCCCCACAGTAACTGGACGAAAGCAGAGCTCTGAGCGAAACCCATCCCAGCTCGGGTTAAAAATGACCAGTGATGGAGAATCCCTCGCAAGCCTTGGACGATTGTCCCACTAGCTGATAAACCTCGCTGGAAAAAAATGCACCTTATTTCTGTCTAGCTTCAGTTTCCAACAACGTCAGATGGTGTTTGACCGTTCCCTGCTGGCTGGAAGAGCCTGTTATTAAAGATCTGTTCCCCTGGTGCTGGTAGATGGGGATCAGATCACCCCTGAACCGTCTCTGTGTTACACTAGAGTGAGCGCCTTGGTCTGTCCCTCTCAGGCAGGTTTTCTAAGTCTTGAATCATTCTTGTGGCTCTTCTCTGACCTGGCTCTGATTTATCTACATCCTTCTTGGATGGAGAGCCCCAGAACAGGACCCAGGATCCCAGTTGTGGTAGCACCAGGGTGAAATCCAGAGGTCAAATCACCTCTGCTCTGCACTAGCTCTTTGAACTGCAGCATCGCACTGGGAACTCGTGTGCAGCTGATTCTCCACCACAACCCCACATCTTCCAGAGTCGTGGCTCCCCAGGAGAGCATCTCTGATCCCTAACTCCGGCTGACATCCCAGATGGATACATTGACCTTTAGCCATCTTAAAACATGAATTGTTCGCTTGTGCCAGGATTGCGCTGTGTCAGTGCCTTGCCCTCTTCAATATTTCCCTCTCCCCCAAATTTGTGTCAGCTGCAAACTGTCTAGATCACTGCTAAAGGCATGACACAGCAGGGCCCAGAACCTCTCCCTACAGGACCTGCTGGAAACACACCCACTCAGTGACGATTCTCCGGTTACAGTTTTATCTTGAAACGCATCCACTAGTTTCTAATCCATTTACTGTGGACCACGTTAATTGTGCATCATTCTAGCTTCTCAATCAAAATGCCATGTGGCACCAAGGCAAAGACCTGTTAAAGTTCCCACCCTTTAGCACTCTGGTCTTTATTGGCCAAACTCAGACTCTCCGGCAAAGAAAGTATCCGGCTAGGTAAGCAAGATTCATTTCCTTAGCTCTGGAGAGCCCAGGCCTGTGTTGGCCGTCCCATTACTTTGCTGGGATCAGTGTCAGACTGGCCAGCCTAGAATTACCCCAGGGTCCCATTTACCCTTCTGAGATATTGGCACAAGATTCGCTTCCATCCTGTCCTTGCCTGCTGTGCTGAGTTATTGACAGTCTGTTGTCATGGTCCAAATAGACCCTTCCCCTGTTGCCAGAGCCCGAGAAAGACAAAACCCAGGGGCTGGCGGTAGGAACTGCAGGGCAGTCCCACAGCTGCAGCCTCACAGGGAACAGTGTCGTTCAGCCAGCCTGGGACAGGGAAATGTACCGGCCACAGCTGTCACTGCTGGGCAGCACTGGGAATGGTTTCTGGTCCTCTGGAGGGGGCTGGCCAAATGTGATGAAGCAGGGGGGTTTCTTGTTGGTTTCAATGGTTTGCATGCAGAGGGCATGGGACTCAGTTTCCCTGTGTGTTACTTGTTTAACAAGGTGGTAGGAGAGGAAGTTTGTTGTTACAGAGGGACAGCCACGGAGTTCTGGCCACTGGGAGGACAATAGGCTGCAAAGAGAGGACCCCTGTGACCTGACCAGCTGGTTCCAGCCAGAGGGGAAACAAAGGATCCAGGAGAGGAGAGGCTGAGAGGAGAGGAGGCCCAGGCAGGGACAGAAGACGAAGGACAGAGGCGGGACTTGGGGGAGGGTGATATCAGATGCCCAGCTGGAAGGAGGGGAGGACGAGAAAGCAGGGGCTGGGAGGAGAGAGCAGGCAGAGCCCCGCTGGAGGCTGGAGCTACCTAGATATGCTGTGCTGAAGGTTGCTGGGCCCTGAGAGTTTCCTGTGCTGTGTTCAGATGCTCAACAAACCCTCCTGTTTTACGCTGGCCGAGAGTCACTGCGAGCTAGAGAACAGGAGTGGAGGCCCCGGGGGTCCAGAGCGAGTGGACTCCGTGAGGCGGCCCATGGTGAGAGATGTGCTGAGGGCTCAGAGAGGTGCGGTCCCAGGAGGCGGAGGGGCCTATGATTTGACCCCCGAGAGAGCCGACCCCCAAGAAGGGCTGCCACATTGAAGAGGTTCCTCCCAGGTACAAACAGGCACCAGGCGGGCGTTGAGCTGGCGGCAGCGAGGTGCCGGAGGGGCCAGCCCAGCTGGGTGTTGAGAGGAGCACAGGACACAGCCAGGCCCCAGGGATGGGGCTCTGCTGGGGCAGGGCCGGCGCTTCCATGTAGGCAACCGCACGCCAGGATTTGGGGGGGAGCATTCAGCCACTGTCGGTGGCAATTCGGCGATGGGGGGTCCTTCCGCGCTCTGGGTCGTTGTCGGCAATTTGCGGTGGGTCCTTCACTCGCTCCGGGACCTGCCGCCGAAGTGCCCCGAAGACCGGGAGCGCGGAAGTGCCCCACCCCGCAGAACTGCCGCCAACGACTGGCAGCGCGGAAGGACCCCCGCCTAGGGCGCCAAAAACCCTGGTGCCGCTCCTGCTGCTGGGCCAGAAGGGAGCGCGCTGGGCCTGGCTGGGCTCTGAGTCCGCATCTGGTGGGTGGATTTAACGCGGCAGCTGGAGCCGGCTGTGGTTCCCAAGCATGTCCACAAGGGGGAGCCAGGGCTCCAGCGCCGCAGCGTCGGCCTTGTCCAAAGGCAGCGAGAGTCTCACCCCGCACCGAGGCCGGTGTCCCGCACTCCCGAGCTGCAGCCCAGCCCCGGGCTCCCCAGCCCCAGTTTTACCGGTGCCCCACACTCCTGACCCACAGCCCCCTGCTAGCCCAGCCCTGGGCTCCCCCACAGGGCTCTGTCATTGCCCCACATCCCGACCCACAGCCCCCTGCTAGCCCAGCCCTGGGCTCCCCCCACATGGCTCTGTCATTGCCCCACATCCCGACCCACAGCCCCCGTTAGCCCAGCCCTGGGCTCCCCCCACATGGGCTCTGTCATTGCTCCACACTCCTGACCCACAGCCCCCTGCTAGCCCAGCCCTAGGCTCCCCCCACATGGCTCTGTCATTGCCCCACACTCCTGACTCTCAGCCCCCTGTTAGCCCAGCCCTGGGCTCCCCCCACATGGGCTCTGTCATTGCCCCACACTCCCGACCCTCAGTCCCCTGTTAGCCCAGCCCAGGCCCCCCCTGCCGGTGCCCCACACTCCTGACCCTCAGCCCCCATTAGCCCAGCCCTGGGCTCCCCCCACATGGCTCTGTCATTGCCCCACATCCCGACCCACAGCCCCCGTTAGCCCAGCCCGGGTCCCCCCTGCTAGTGCCCCACACTCCTGACCCTCAGCCCCCTTCTAGCCCAGTCCTGGGCTCCCTCACATGGCTCTGTCATTGCTCCACACTCCCGACCCTCAGTCCCCTGTTAGCCCAGCCCAGTTCCCCCCTGCTTGTGCCCCACACTCCTGACCCTCAGCCCCCGTTAGCCCAGCCCGGGGTCCCCCTGCCGGTGCCCCACACTCCCGACCCTCAGCCCCCGTTAGCCCAGCCCAGGGCCCCCCTGCCAGTGCCTCACACTCCAGACCCTCAGCCCCCTGCTAACCTAGCCCTGGGCTCCCCCCACATGGCTCTGTCATTGCCCCACACTCCCGACCCTCAGTCCCCTGTTAGCCCAGCCCAGGCCCCCCCTGCTGGTGCCCCACACTCCTGACCCTCAGCCCCCATTAGCCCAGCCTGGGGCCCCCCTGCCGGTGCCCCACACTCCCGACCCTCAGCCCCCGTTAGCCCAGCCTGGGGCCCCCCTGCCAGTGCCTCACACTCCTGAACCTCAGCCCCCTGCTAAACTAGCCCTGGGCTCCCCCACATGGCTCTGTCATTGCCCCACACTCCCGACCCTCAGCCCCCTGCTAGCCCAGCCCTGGGCTTCCCCCATGTGGCTCTGTCATTGCCCCACACTCCTGACCCTCAGCCCTCTGTTAGCCCAGCCTCGGGCTCCCCACCCCCAGTTTTGCTGGTGCCCCACACTCCTGACCCTCAGCCCCCTGTTAGCCCAGCCCTGGGCTCCCCCTACATGGCTCTGTCATTGCCCCACACTCCTGACTCTCAGCCCCTTGTTAGCCCAGCCTGGGCCCCCCCTGCCAGTGCCCCACACTCCTGACCCTCAGCCTCCTGCTAGCCCAGCCCTGGGCTCCCCTGCAGGTGCACCACACTCCTGACTCTCAGCCCTGTTAGCCCAGCCTGGGCCCCCCTTGCCGGTACCCCCACACTCCTGACTCTCAGCCCCTGCTAGCCCAGACCTGGCCTCCCACAACATGGCTCTGTCATTGTCCCTCACTCCCAACCCGCTGGTGCCCCACACTCCTGACCCTCAGCCCCCTGTTAGCCCAGCCCTGGGCTCCCCCTACATGGCTCTGTCATTGCCCCACACTCCTGACTCTCAGCCCCTTGTTAGCCCAGCCTGGGCCCCCCCTGCCAGTGCCCCACACTCCTGACCCTCAGCCTCCTGCTAGCCCAGCCCTGGGCTCCCCTGCAGGTGCACCACACTCCTGACTCTCAGCCCTGTTAGCCCAGCCTGGGCCCCCCTTGCCGGTACCCCACACTCCTGACTCTCAGCCCCTGCTAGCCCAGACCTGGCCTCCCACAACATGGCTCTGTCATTGCCCCTCACTCCCAACCCGCAGCCCCTGCTAGTCCAGCCCTGGGCCCCCCTGCCAGTGCCCCTCACTCCCGACATGCAGCCCGTGCTAGCCCAGCCCTGGGTTCCCCACATTGCTCTGTTGTTGCCCCTCACTCTGGACTCGCAGCCCCTGTGCTTCTGCTGACATGCTGCGTTTGGTGCCTGTGCTGTGAGGTGCGTCACAGCGGATCGGGCATTTCCAGGAGCTGGTGAGGCCGGGCACTGTCATCACCAAGGCCCAGGCAGCATTTCCTGCCCCGGCTCCAGCAGTTGGGCCCACTGACAGGCTGAATCATCGGCCAGGCAGAGGGGCCATTTCCAGGAAACGAAACCCCACAAGAACCATTTTGCTGACCTGGCTCTCCCCGCCTGCTAATCTCAGACCCCCCCCTACTTCTGCAGCACCCTTGCTGGAGGAAGCAGGATATAGCCACCCTTCCTCCTCTTGGTAACCAAGCTTCCCCGTGCCTCGTCTCAGCCTGCCTGCCCCCAGCAAGATGGGGCTGGTGCCCCCTGGAGGGGAAAGACCCCATGCCCCATTCCCAGCCCTCCTGAGCCAACCCCCCCACCACCACTGAGGCCAGATCAGAATTTTTTAGGGGTCCTCAAATGAAAAAAGGTTGGAATCCCCTGAGCTGGGACAGAGGGATCCCTGGGGAAAAGGGACTTGGATGCAGATGTGTGAGCAAAGCACCCCCTAGTGCTGCAGTGCGGTATTGGGACTGACTGTGTGGGGAAAGCGACCCCTATTCACAGCCTGCCCCAGTCCCTGCAGCACAGCACCCCCTGCTGAGCCCCCGCCCTGCTCCCTGCAGCCCAGCGCCCCCTGCTGAGCCCCTCAGTTTGGAGTTTGCTGCTCAGTCTCCCACCCAGCCCCTGACCACTCCTCTGCATGGCTGGCCAGGACCCTTTGACGGCCCCAGTCCCAGGACAGTGGAGTGGGATAGGGGCTGTGCAGGAGCAAGGCGGTCCTTGTCACCATGGCAATGGCTCTGCGAAGCAGCTGTAGCTAGAAACCCCCTTGCTGGTGGGGCAGAGAGGGGCTCAGTCCGAAAGGGGAGCGGTAGTCCGGGGGGGTGCTGAGGGTTTTTCAGGAGGGGCTCATTGAGGGGACTGGGGGGGGGGTCGTAGCCCCAGTCCGAAATTGGCTTGACATCTAAGACAGACAGGTTCAACTGCCCAGCCACCCAGTCCCATTCCCTGTCCCCGCGCTGGGGCCAGATGGGAGCCGGCTGCTTTGGAGGGGAAAGACCCCACGTCCCATTGCTCCCCCTCTCCCCCCAGCCAACCCTGCTGCTGTTCAGTCCCCTGCCTGGGAACCCCAGGCCTGCAAGGGGGTTAGTGGCTGTACCAGGTTTCTGGGGGGAGTCCCTTCCCCAGAGAGAATCCACCGGGGGGATGCAGGAGACCCTTGTCCTCCCCAGCCACAAGGCCCTGGGGATCCCCCTACTTCAAGATGGGTACTGCAGGCGGCGGGGAGGGGGAAGACGGGCAGCAACGTCTGCTAGGCCCTGCAGTGACTCACCCGGCTCCTGCCCTTGGGACGGTCCCTAAACCGCCCAGCCAAAGGGGCTGAGTCAGCTGTGGGGGGGGACTATGGGGCCAGACGTGGGTCACCCTATCCGTGGGTGCTCTGGTCACAGCCAGCCCAGCACTGGCGGGGGTGGGGGCGAAGCCTTGTGTCACAGCCAGCTCTGCAGTGGGATGGGGGGGAACCGTGGGTCACAGCCAGCCCAGTACAAGGACAGAGTGGAGCTGTGGGTCACAGCTAGCCCAGCACCAGGACGTGGGAGCCATGGGTCACAGCCAGCCCTGCACCAGGATGGGAGGGGGGAATCTCTGGGTCACAGCCAGCCCCACAGCAGGATGGGTGGGGCGTGGGTCACAGCCAGCCCAGCATCAGGATGGGATGTGATGAAGTTTGGTATTTTTGTAGTGTTTTACATGAATAGCGTGTACGTGCCTCAGTTTCCCTGTGTGCTGCATGTTTAACAAGGTGGTGGGAGAGGGTTTGTTGTTGCAGAGGACCAGGGGTGACCTCGCCTATCAGCCAGGACCCCTGAACAACAGCCTAGAGCTGGGGAACCCTAACAACCGGTGATCTGGTGACTATGAGGCCCACCCCAGCTTGGCAGTCAGCTGGTTCAGGCCAGTGGGAGGACAAAGGGCTGAGGAGAGAGGACCCTGGTGACCTGACCAACCAGTCCCAGCCAGAGGGGAACAAAGAACTGAAGAGAGAGTGACTCAGCGACCTATTTATCTGGACAGAAGACAAGGACAAGGAGGAGCTGTTGGGGCCGGGATGCCCAGCTGGAAAGCTCAGGGGCTCTGGGCTGGAGAGAGGGAGCAGGCAGAGCCCGCCGGGATGCAGGAGACACTTAGATGTCCTGTGCTGAGGAAGGCCAGGCCTGAGAGTTTCCTGTGCTGTGTTCACACGCTCAATAAACCCTCCTGTTTTATGCTGCCTGAGAGTCGCTCTGGTCTAGAGAGGAAGGTGGCTTTTTTCCCCCTGGAAGTGGAGGACCCGAGGGTCCTGAGCAAGGGGACTGCCTGAGGGGGCCCCTGGTGTGAGACAGATGTACTAAGGCTCACAGAGGCGGTTCCAGGAGGCTGAGAGGCTTAACCCCCGAGAGAGAATGCACCCCTGAGAAGAGCTGTCACACTGAAGGGGGTTCCCCCCAGGGACCTTACGGGGCCAAGAGTAGGCACGACCTGTGAGTCCGTGATGGGTGGAAGTGGCAGAAAAGAAAAGAGCTACTATCAAGGGGAGCGAATATCACAGAGGTCACACCGACAATAAACCCTATACCAGAGGGCAACCCAGAACCCCACCTACGACCCAAGAAAAGCTGCCAACTCCCTATTCTCTCACCTCACCAATCTCCAGTAACCCACCTCGGCCCAGTGACCAGTCAGCTGGGCGATGCTTCAAGTGTAATGAACTGGGACATATAAAGGCCAACTGCCCCAAGAACCCCAACCGAGTGCAGTTCATTTTATCTCCATCACTCCAAAGATCCCCAGACCCAGATGCCTCTCAAATATCCTCGGAGTGAAGGGAAATTTTGAGAGTGGGCGGAAAGAAGGTTATTGCGTGGAGAGACACGGGGGCACAAGTGTCAGCTATCCACCAATCCTTAGTGGACCCCAAATTCATCAACTCAAAGGCCCAAGTGACAATTTACCCCTTCATGGCACAAGCTGTAAACTTGCCTACAGCTAAACTGCCTGTCCAGTACAAAGGCTGGTCAGGAATGTGGACTTTTGCAGTCTATAACAATTATCACATCCCCATGCTACTGGGGGAAGACTTGGCCAACCAGGTGAAGCGGGCCAAGAGGGTGGGAATGGTTACACGCAGCCAAGCCAGGCAAGCTTCCAGACCCATCCCTGTTCCTGAGCTGTCCACAAGGGCCCCGTCTGTGTTAGCAGAGACCCAGACAGAGGTAGTGGACCTGGATTCCCTGCCAACGACTGCAACAACCACAGTACTTCCAGTCCCAGACCCGGACCTGGAAACGCAACCAGCACCAGAATCATTGCCAACACTGATGCCAGCGCTTGCAAACACATCTTCAACCCCAATGCCAAAGGGCGCCAGTGAGCCTGAACTGGCAGAAGCAGCAGACAACCAGACCCAAGAGGCTCAGCCAGAGCCTGAAACACCACCTGGTGACCAGCGGGGAGCGGTTCACCAGCCACGAAAACAACCCCATCACCTACATCGCTTCCCGAAGGACCAAGCCCAAGTCCACAGTCTAAGAAGGAACTGGTGTCTCCAGCCTCCAGGAAACAGTTCCAGACTGAGCAGGAAGCAGATGACAGCCTTCAGAAAGCTTGGGTGGCGGCACGGAGCACCCCACCGCCTCTCAGCTCTTCTAACCGATCCCGGTTTGTTATAGAACAAGGGCTTTTTATATAGGGAGACTCTTTCTGGTGGACACCGGGAAGACTGGCATCCACAAAAACAGTTGGTAGTTCCAACTAAGTACCAGGGGAAGCTCTTAAGCTTAGCCCATGATCATCCCAGTGGCCATGCTGGGGTGAACAGAACCAAAGACAGGTTGGGGAAGTCCTTCCACTGGGAGGGGATGGGCAAGGATGTTGCCAAGTATGTCCGGTCTTGTGAGGTGTGCCAAAAAGTGGGAAAGCCCCAAGACCAGGTCAAGGCCCCTCTCAAGCCACTTCCCATAATTGAGGTCCCATTTCAGCGAGTAGCTGTGGATATTCTGGGTCCTTTCCCAAAAAAGACCCCTAGAGGAAAGCAGTACATACTGACTTTCATGGACTTTGCTACCCAATGGCTAGAAGCAGTAGCTCTAGGTAACACTAGGGCTAAAACTGTGTGCCAAGCCCTAATAGACATTTTTGCCAGGGTAGGTTGTCCCTCCGACATCCTTACGG
Organism: Aldabrachelys gigantea; assembly: GCA_026122505.1. Lineage (NCBI taxonomy): Eukaryota > Metazoa > Chordata > Testudines > Testudinidae > Aldabrachelys > Aldabrachelys gigantea. The sequence continues at coordinate 66,996,691 of CM047489.1, forward strand.
ATTCAGGGACTAATTTCCTGGCCGGGACCATGAAAGAACTGTGGGAAACTCATGGGGTGAATCACTTGGTTGCCACCCCATACGACCATCAAACCAATGGCCTGGTGGAAAGGTTTAATGGAACTTTGGGGGCCATGATCCGTAAATTCGTGAATGAACACTCCAATGACTGGGACCTAGTGTTGCAGCAGTTGCTCTTTGCTTACAGGGCTGTACCACATCCCAGTTTAGGGTTCTCACCATTTGAGCTTGTGTATGGCCACGAGGTTAAAGGGCCATTACAGCTGGTGAAGCAGCAATGGGAGGGGTTTATGCCTTCTCCAGGGACTAATATTCTGGACTTTGTAAGCAACCTACAAAGCACCCTCCGACACTCTTTAGCCCTTGCTAAAGAGAACCTAAAGGATGCTCAGAAAGAGCAAAAGGCCTGGTATGATAAACATACTAGAGAGTGTTCCTTCAAGGTAGGAGACCAGGTTATGGTCTTAAAGGCGCAACAGGCCCATAAAATGGAAGCATCATGGGAAGGGCCATTCACGGTCCAAGAGCGCCTGGGAGCTGTTAACTACCTCATAGCATTTCCCAATTCCTCCCTAAAGCCCAGAGTGTACCACATTAATTCTCTCAAGCCCTTTTATTCCAGAAACTTACAGGTTTGTCAGTTTACAGCCCAGGGAGGAGATGACGCTGAGTGGCCTGACGGCGTCTACAATAAAGGAAGAAGTAACGGTGGCATGGGAGAGGTGACCCTCTCCACAACCCGGAAACGTCTGCAGCAGCAACAGATCAAAAAGTTGATGCACTCTCCCGTGAAAGTTCCCTAACATCAACTGGTTAAAAATTGTCCTTACAACGTGAAGTATCTTGTAGTTTTACATAATTAGTGGCATATGTAAGAATGCATGTGTTTATTGATCTGTTTATTCTAGAGTTCTAGGAAGAAATCACTGCCAGTGTGGTCCCACACTGTCAGCGATTTGGGGGGCGTGTCATAAAAAGATAGTAGGGGTTAGTGGAACGGAAGTACTTTATATCTCTCTTGACTATAAAGGGTTAACAAGTTCAGTAAGCCTGGCTGTCACCTGACCAGAGGACCAATCAGGAGACAGGATACTTTCAAATCTTGAGGGAGGGAAGTTTGTGTGTGTGCTGTTAGTTTTCGTTGTTGTTCACTCTGGGGGCTCAGAGGGACCAGACGTACAACCAGGTTTCTCTCCAATCTCCTTGATACAAGTTCTTATAGATTCCAAATAGTGAGTACTAGATAGATAAAGCGGGTTAGGCTTATGTTTGTTTTCTTCATTTGCAAATGTGCTTTTGGCTGGAAGGAGTTTAATTTCGCATTTGGCTGGAAGGAGTTCAAATTTGTATTTTTGCTGAAAGGATTTTAATTTGTATTTGAATACTTAGGCTGGGAGGGTATTCCTAGTGTCTATAGCTAAAAAACCCCTGTGCCTATTCCATTTTAAATTTACAAAGATAATTTTTATTGTTTTTCTCTCTTTAATTAAAAGTTTCTTGTTTAAGAACCTGATTTTTTTTTATTCTGCTGTGAGACCCCAGGGGACGGGGTCTGGATTCGCCAGGGAACTGGTGGGGAGAAAGGAGGGAAGGGGGAGAGAAAGGCTAATTCTCTCTGTGTTAGGATTACTTTCTCTCTCAGGGAGAGTCTGGGAGGGGGAGAGAGAAGGAGGGGGGAAGATGAATTGTCCTCTCTGTTTTGTGATTCAAGAAGTTTGAATCACAGTGATCTTCTAGGGTGACCCAGGGAGGGGAAGCCTGGGAGAGGCAACGGTGGGGGAAAGGGATTTCTTTCCTTGTGTTAAGATCCAGAGGGTCTGGGTCTTGGGAGTCCCCGGGCAAGGTTTTGGGGGGACCAGAGTGTACCAGGCACTGGAATTCCTGGTTGGTGGCAGCGCTACAGGTTCTAAGCTGGTGATTAAGCTTAGAGGAATTCATGCTGGTACCCCATCTTTTGGACGCTAAGATTCAGAGTGGGGAATTGTACCATGACACAAGGCCACAGAAGCATTCAGCCAAATGGATGGTATTGAGATGAGGGACTATGACCTGTTCAAAGAGGCTTTGCTGGTGACGTTTGAACTGACCCCCAGGGTGTACAGGAAACGATTCTAGGGTATATGCAAGATCTCAGGTGCCACCTACAAGGAGGTTGCTTGGGAGAATATCTCCACAAATGGGGTAAGGGCACAGGGGCCACTACCTCGAGGATGTGAAACTGGAAAAAAGCCTGTTGAGAGTCTTTGGGTTAAGTTTAGAGGTGAGAGCAACAAGCACAGGCGCCGACGCTGTGGGTAGGGTGACCAGATGTCCTGATTTTATAGGGACAGTCCCGATTTTTGTGTCTTTTTCTTATATAGGCTCCTATTACCCCCCATCCTAGTCCTGATTTTTCACATTTGCTGTCTGGTCATCCTATTGGTGGGTGCTCTGGGGCTGGAGCACCCATGGGGAAAAATTAGTACCAGCACGACCAGCAGCCAAGCTCCTCGCCCAGCCCCGCCTCCTCCTCCCCTACAGCATGCCGTGTCCCCACTCCTCCGCCTACCCCCCAGTGCTTGCTGCCACCAAACAGGTGTAACAAGCTCCAGGAGCGAGGGGAAAGGAGCGGGAATGTGGCGCGCTCAGGGGAGGAGGCAGGGATTTGGAGAAGGAGTCGGAATAGGGGCAGGGAGGAGGCAGAGTTGGGGCGGGGACTTTGGGGAAGAGGTTAGAATGGGGGTGGGAGGGGCAGGGGTGGGGGTGGAGTCAGGGCAGGGCCAAGGGCAGAGAAGGGTCGAGCACCCCCCGGCATCAGTAGAAGTCGGTGCCTATGGCAACAAGTGTGATGTCGTGGTGGGCGTGTGCTATAGACCACTGGATCAGAAGGATGAAGTAGATGAGGCTTTCTTTGGACAACTAACTGAAGTTTCCAGATCACAGGCAATGCCGGCTTTAGGCCGATTCCACCGATTCCCCTGAATCAGGCCCCATGCCTGAGAGGGCCCTGTGCCCGTGCCTAAGAAGCCAGTCCCCTAAAGAAGAGCGCCTTTTAAATTTTTTTACTCACCCAGCGCTGGTCTGGGTCTTTGGCAGCACGGGAGTTCTTCACTCGCTCCGGGTGTTCGGCGACATTTCAACGGCTAGGGGTCCAGGGAAGACCAGGAGTGAAGGACCCCCTGCCGCCAAAGTGCCGCTGAAGACCCGGACCACCGCCAGGTATTCAAATCGGGCCCTGCAGTTCCTAAAGCTGGCCCTTATCACAGACCCCGGTTCTAATGGGGGACTTCAATCACCCTGACATCTGCTAGGACAGCAATATAGCAGTGCACAGACAATCCAGGAAGTTTTTGGAGAGTGTTGGGGACAACTTCCTGGTACAAGTGCTGGAGGAACTAACTAGGGGCTGTGTGTGACAATGTATCTCGTAATACTTTATCAGAATATGACATAACTGGAGTATGTTTTACGCTACATGTCCCATGTATCATCTCTCTGTAAAGGTTAGGGTTTACTGAATCTATTCATCCTATTTGTACACGTATATCATTTTTGTACTTGAAGTTATGAATATTAGCCGTATACTGGCTTGATTTCTAAGTAAGTGTTGGACAGCATTTGGTCAGCTTCTTTAGAAAGGAATTTGCAAAGTTAAGTGCCCAATCTAGAAGTACTTAAGGAACAGTGCATCTTGGAATGCTCCAATCCACATAAGAAGTCTTCCTAGAGACATTCAAGATAGCATGTGGACGAGTATCAGAGGGGTAGCTGTGTTAGTCTGGATCTGTAAAAGCAGCAGAGTCCTGTGGCACCTTATAGACTAATAGACGTATTGCATCTGATGAAGTGGGTATTCACTCATGAAAGCTCATGCTCCAATACGTCTGTTAGTCTGTAAGGTGCCACAGGACTCTTTGCTGCATGTGGACAAGGCTTCTGCCTGTAAAAACTGTGAGTCATGCATGGACATGTGACTTGCCCAGGTGACTTCAGAACTCTATCCTGGAGCTGGACTTTGCATAGGAGAGAGGAGGGGGTCTCCACCGACAAGAGAAAGTCTATTTAAACCCCTGGGAGACCCCTCCATTTTGTCTTCAGCTGATTAAAGAGAGAGTCTCCCCACTCCCAAGGATACCTGAAAGAAACTGGAATAAAGGACAGTCCCTACAGGGGGTGTGAGTGATTGCTGGACCCAGACTAGCAGGAGACTAGTCTGTAAAAGGAAACTTACTGGAACTGGTGAGGTGTTATTTGTATTCAGTTTCTTAGACATAGACTTGCATGTTTTATTTTATTTTACTTGGTAATTCACTTTGTTCTGTCTGTTACTACTTGGAATTACTTAAATCCTACTTTCTGTATTTAAATAAATCACTTTTTACTTATTAATTAACCCAGAGTATGTGTTAATACCTGGGGGAGGGGGACAAACAGCCGTACATCTCTCTCTATCAGTTTTAGAGGGCGAACAATTTATGAGTTTGCCCTGTATAAGCTTTAAATAGATTTATTTGGGTTTAGGCCCCATTGGGAGTTGGGCATCTGAACACTTCTGTAAGCTGCTTTCAGTCAAGCCTCCAGCTAGTAGGGGATGTGGTTCAGACCTGGATCTGGGTTTGCAGCAGGCCAGCGGGTCTGGCTCAAACCAGGCAGGCCACTGAAGTCCTAAGCTGACAGGGCAAGAAAGCAGGGGCAGAAGTAGACTTGGCACATAATTGGCAGCTCCCAAGGGGGGGTTCTGTGATCCAGAGCTGTAACAAGGGCAAGGCGAGTGAGGGACTTGCCTCAGGCGCACAAAGCCAAGGGGCACAGAAAGCGGCGGAGGGGGGAAAAAAGAAGAAGAAAAAAATCCGTGATCGGTGGCACTTTGGCTGCAGCTCTACTACCGCCACTTCATTCATTCTTTGGCAGCAATTCGGCAGCAGGCCCTTCCTTCTGAAAGGGACTGAGGGACCCACTGCCAAATTGCCACCGAAAAGCCAGCCCTGGGGGAAGGCGCAATTTTATATTCTTGCCTCAGGCACAAAAATACCTAGTTATGGCTCTGCTGTGATCTAACGTGTCACCGTGCTCCTCTTGACCTGCTGCTCATAAACAGGGAGGAGTTGATAGGGGAAGTAGAAGTGGGTGGCAACCTAGGCAGCAGTGACCATGAGATGGTTGAGTTCAGGATTCTGACAAAAGGAAGGAAGAAAAGTAGCAAAATACAGACCCTGGACTTCAGAAAAGCAGACTTAGACTCCCTTAGGGAACTGATGGGCAGGATCCCCTGGGAAGCTAATATGATGGGGCAAGGCATCCAGGAGAGCTGGCTGTATTTTAAAGAAGCCTTATTGAGGGCGCAGGAACAGACCATCCTGAAGTGCAGAAAGAATAGCAAATACGGCAGGCGACCAGCTTGGTTTAAAAGTGAAATCTTCGGTGAGCTTAAACTCAAAAAGGAAGCTTACAAGAAGTGGACATTTGGACAGATGACTGGGGAGGAGTATAAAGGTATTGCTACAGCATGCAGAGGTGTAATCAGGAAGGCCAAGACATGACTGGCCTGCAACACAGCAAACCACTGGCCAGGAGGTCCAGGCAAAGGCCCTTCATGGGAGGTACAAGCTTGTGAGTGCACTGCTGAGCACATGGCCCCTTCCCCTTTTAAGGACCTGCTCCTCATGGCCTGTGACTAGAAATGACTTAGCCACATCTGGTTGGTCACACTCCACCTCGGGCAGTGTCCATGCATTGGGTGTGTGAGTGCTGTCTAATTAGAGGCCCAGACACTTTGTCTACCTGGAAGCTCTTCTGATCTTTCAGCTGTTCAACCAGCCCATTCATCCTACAAGCATTCCAGGAGGGAAGGGGAGGGGGAAAGCCACTTCACAGGTATTCAAAGAGGGAGAGGAGACAAAAGGCGGAGTGAAGTGTAACAGACCTTTTGAGCATACAGGTTATACATAGCATACAGATCATAGGTGCTTCTACAACAGCCACTGCCTTGGGGTAGCAGGTAGAGAAATCTACCACCACCAGAATGTATTTCTTTCCCGACCAGGTCGTCTTGCTGAGAGGCCCCACTATGTCCAAGACCATCTTCTGAAAAGGCTCCTCTATAATGGGCAGAGGTATCAAAGCTGCTTTCCCCTTGTCCTGGACCTACCTCACCCTCTGACAGGCATTACAGGATCAGCAATACTGTTGGACAGTAGTAAAGACTCCAGGCCAGTAAAAGTTCTGTAGCAGCCTCTGCCTGGTATACCGGATTCCCTGGTGTCCTGAGAGAGGGATGTCATGGGCCAGGTACAGGAGCTTGTGGCAATACTTCTGGGGAACCTCCTGCTGCCTTCAGATCCCCCACGAATCCACTTCCCCTGGGGGAGTCCATTCTTGGTAGAGGAATCCCTTCTCCCACAGAAACCTCTCCTAGCAACCTCTCCCCATGGTCTGTGCAGCACTGAAGACAGCCAGGTCCCTTAGCTTCTGCAAGGAGGGATCTTTCTGCAAGTCGGCCTGGAACTCAGCAGCTGGGGAAAGGGTGGGGGACTGATCCCTCTCGCTGGCTGGGTCTGAAGCCTCTGCCCCTCTGAACCATGTCCCTGGGCACTCCCTCCCCACCATGGTAGGGTCCTGTGCCCCTCGCTGACTCCGTCTACTGGTCACGATTAGGGCATTCTGGGGGTTGCTTGGCCAATCCTCTAGGTCACCCACCATCAACACCTCAGTGGGCAAATGATGGTGCACCCCCACGTCCTCGGGGCCCTCGTTGGGCCCCCATTTCAGATGTACCCTCGCCATGGGCATCTTGAGTGGGTCCTGCCCACACCCATCAGGGTCAGGGAGATGTTGAGCACCACCCAATCTGGGGCCACCACCTTGGGCCGGGTCAGCATCACCTCCAGGGGAACAAGGCACTCGCTCTGCAGGGACAGCCCTGCACCCACCTTGTAAACTGAGAACCTTGAATCCAGAGCATCCAACCCCCCAGAGGAGCTGGTCTGGGAAACTCCTCCCTCCTGATCAGTTGGTAAGCCACCAGCCCCACTCCCGCCTGGGAAGCCTGCCCCTCCTCCAGCTGGGCCCGTACCCAGTTAACCCTGTGCAGATTCGGTCTGCTCAGTCTGTCCTTGAGCTAGGGGCACTGGGTCCATATGTGGCCTCTCTGGCCGCAGTAATAGCAGATCATGTTCCGTTGATCCCCTTAAGCCAGCGGTTGGTCCTGATGCTGGTTGTTCCCCTTGGGAGAGGGTTCTCCACATTCCCCCTTTGCGGGGGTCCCAGGGTAACTCTCTGTCTGCATCATGGTGGGCTTATTCTTTTGGGAGTTCTCCTTTCCATCCCCTGACTATCTGTCCACAAACTCGTCAGCCCGCTGCCCTGCACTCTGCAGGTCTTCTGGCTTTTTGTCCACCAACCATATCCTGAGGTCGGATGGGCAATGTTCATATAGTTGCTCCGGTTCAATCCGTTTAACCGTGCCCTCCTTAGTCTAGGCCTCATCTGGACTTGTGGACATATCCCTCCATTCAGAGGATCAGTTCCAGAAATATGTGTCCTATGGGGTTTTACGCTGACTCTGGAACTTTTTCTGGTACACCTTGTGTCATATACATACAGCTAAGGGTAGCATAAAATTCCTCCTTTACCTGGCACCTCAGGAGTCATCACAAACTAGCAGGGCCATTTTGAACAGTTCATAGTTCCCTGCCTCCACCCCTTCCATTCAGCTGTACATCCTTGCGGCTTTGGGGTCCAGTAAGGGAGGAAGAAACTGGAGCCTATCTGCAGGGTCAACGCTGTGCAGCCCACAGGCTTTCTAAAAGGCCATCAGGAATTCATCTATGTCCTCCCCTTCCTTCAACTGGGACAGGATGCGCTTATCAAAGCTCCATGCAGTCCTGGGTCCCCCCTCACTCACTGCAGCAGGGGGCTCTCTGCTCCTCAGCCTTCCCAACTCCAGTTCATGCTGCCACTGTTTCTCCCGCTCCTCCAGTTCATGCTGCCTCAGCTCCAGCTCTTTCAGTTTTATCTCTCTCTCCCATTCCAGCCACCTCAGCTCCAGCGATGGGAAGCTCTGCCGTGAGGATTCCTTGCTGGCCGTAGGGATCACGGTGCCCTCAGTGTTTGCCTGGGCTCCTTCCAGACCCTCCCCTAGCCAGAGGTAGGCAGGACAGCCCAGGCACAATTTTCTCCAGGCCCCGGGTCCCATGAGCCCTGGCCGAGAATCCCTTCCCTGGCTAGAGACACTTTTTTCATTTTTACTTACCCGGCAGCGGTCCGGGTCTTTGGTGGCACTTCGGTGGTGGGTCCTTCAGTGCTGCCGAAGATGCAGAGTGAATGAAGAACCTGCTGCCACTGCCACCGAAGACTCGGAGCGCCACCCGGTGAGTATAAGCGCCGCAGCAGATGGCGCCTTTTTTTATGTCCGTTCCCATGCTTTGCCCCAGGCCCTCTGAATCCTCTGGGCAGCCCTGTAAGTAGGAGGGTCCTTGGAATGCCCTCAGCAGCAGTCTGACCCATCCCAGCCAGGACAGACACCAATGCCCGCGCTGCTGGGCTGTTTCTCTCAGGGACAGGGATCGGCTCCTCTGAGCGATCCTCCTCCTCCAGCTGGGCAATCAGCTGTTCTTTGGTGAGCTTTCCAATGCACAGCCCCCTCTGCTTGCACAGCTCTACCAGGTCCCTCTTAAGGAGATGGTTATACATCTTCCTGCTGTTTCCAAGTTGCTGTGGACTCACACATCTGTGTGCTCTCAGCTCCCCACGGTTTCCAGGAAGAACCCCTACTGTGCCAGCCCTTCTCCAGGTCACCACCTCTCTCCCAGGGTCAAGTCATAGACTCCTCCACCCCTGGAACCATTCACCTGGGGACCCTGTTCCTTCAACAGTCCTATCTCCCGGGTGAAGCCGCAGACTCCTCCATTGCTGGAATTGTTAACCGCAGTCCCCAGGGGGAACCCATTACTGCAACAGTCCTTCTTGCTGGTCATACACTCCCAGGGGTTAAGCATAGCTCCGCTGCCTCCCGAAACCACTCCTCTCTGAGCCTTCAGCATGCCTGATTCTCATTAATCCCCCTTCGTTTTACTGCTCCCCAGTCACTTGCTGCAGGAAGCGCCGTCCATGGGGTGCAGTACATCCCATCTCTTGCCACCAGTTGTCACAGAATGTGGGGGAGTCAGGGCGCTGAAACCCCACTTCCTGTGAGTCACCGTGACTCTTAGCCAGCCAATAAAACAGAAGGTTTAATAGACGACAGGAACACAGTCCCAAACAGAGCTTGTAGGTACAGAGAACAGGACCCCTCAGTCAGGTCCATCTTGGGGGGTGGGGAGCCCAGACCCAGGTTCTGGGCCTCCCACCACCTTCCCAGCCAGCTCCAAACTGAAACCCCCTCCAGCACTCTCCTCCCACCCCAGCCACACCCCTGGCTCCTTCTCCAGCCTTTGTCCAGTTTCCCAGGCAGAAGGTGTCACCTGGCTCCTGGTGTCAAGTTACGTGCTCATCCCTCAAGTGAAGTCACTCCCTGATATCCCACCACCATCCAGCACCAATGCAGAGAGTAAACCAGTAAAATTCCCACGCAACATTACCAGGTCAATACTCCCCACTCCTACAGGGGGAGCCGTGGGTCACAGCACCCCAGCAACAAGACGGAGGTCAGGAGCCATAGGTCACAGCCAGCTAGGGTGACCAGACGTCCCAATTTTATCCCAAGATTTGCTTGTTTGTCCCGCGTCCCGACCGATGTTTGGTCGGGACATGGGACAAACAAGCAATTTTGCCCTTGGCTCCAGCACAGGCGGAGCCCGGAGGGGCTCTCGCCCCCCCCAGCCCCGCCCCTCCTTCCCCCATTGGATCCCTCCCCAAATCCCCACCCTGGCCTGCCCCCGCCCCAGCCCCGACCCCCACTGCCCCATTGGATCCCTCCCCAAATCCCTGCCCTGGCCCCACCTCTTCTCCAAGCATGCTGGGTTCCTCCTCCCTGCCAGGCTTGTGCTGCTCAGCTGCATGGCGGCACAAGCCTGGAGGGCGGGGTGGCCCCCAGCACTCACCCTGTGAACTGCTCCAGTCCAGCTTCTGGTGGTAGCGGCAGTGGTGGGGGGGGTGGCGCTCCGGCACTTTTTTTTTTCCTGCTGCCAGCATTATTTTTTCTCTGCCACGCCACCCCCCATGCGTCCCAATATTTCATTTTTGTCATCTGGTCACCCGACAGCCAGCCCCGTATCAGGACCAGGGGGGGTTAGATGTCGTAATAGCTAGCTCCTTACCAGGACCGGGCCAGCTGTGGGTCACAGCAAGTCCCGCACCAGGATGGGGAGGAGCCATGGGTCACAGAAAACCTCACACCAGGATGGGGGGTAGCCGTGGGTCACAGAGACCCCTGCATCAGGATGGAGGGGGGAGCCATGGGTCACCACCAGCCCTGCACCTGAAAAGTGGGAGCCATGAGGAAGAGCCAGGCCCACACTAGGACAGGGCAAGCCGTGGGTCACAGCCAGCCCCATACCAGGAGCAGGGGTTGTGGGGGGGGCTAGCCATGGGTGACAGCCAGCTGCGCACCAGAATGAGGGAGAGCTGTGGGTCACAGCCAGCTGGGAATCAGGACGGGGTGGGGGGAGCCGTGGGTCACAGCCAGCCCAGTATCAGGATGTGGGGGAGCCATGGGTCACAGCCAGCCCAGCACCAGAACGGGGGGAGCCATGGGTCACAGCCAGCCCCACACTAGAATGGGGGGGAGCTGTGGATCACAGCCAGCCCAGTTACAGGATTGGGGGAAGGAATGGGTGTCATGGAGTCCCCAGGTGATGCTCTGGAACTGCTCCTTACAAAGCCAGTCAGGACTCTGGTGAAGTCTCCTCTCTCTGAGCAGACTGTCTCCAGGTCAAGAAGCTCACACAGCTTCACCTTCCTGGGTCTGACCTTGAAGGATTCAACATCCTCTGTCCCTCCGTGCGCTTCCCACAGTGAGTCTGCCCAGGCAGGGTCCTGGGGAAGCCAGAGGTCCTGCACCCCAACTTTGCAGTCAGACACGAGTCTTAGCCAGCAAATAAAACAGAGGTTTATTAGACGACAGGAACACGGTCTAAAAAAGAGCTTGTAGGTATGGAGAACACGACCCCTCAGCCGGGTCCATTTTGGGGGGCAGTGAGCCAGACACCCATGTCTACACTTCACTCCTCATCCCCACTTAGCTCCAAACTGACTCACCCTCCAGCCCCTCCTCCTCTGGGCTTTGTCCCTTTCCCAGGCCAGGAGGTCACCTGATTCCTCTGTTCTCCAACACTTTTAGCTATCACCTTGCAGGGGGGAGGGGCCTAGGCCATTAGTTGCTAAGAGACTGAGTGTTGGCCATTTATGTGCACTGGGCCCTTTGCTCTGCAACAATTAGACCCCCTTATCCCACCACCTAGAGACTCAAGAAATGCATAGGGAAAACTGAGGCACCCCTACAGTATTCAGAGGAAACATTAAGAACAGTCCAACTTCGTCAAAATGGGTCACAGCCAGTCCTGCACCAGGATGGGGAGAGCCATTGCTCACACCCAGCCCAGCACAAGACAGTGGGGGACGAGGATGGGAGCCATGGGTCACTGCCAGTCCCGTACTAGGACGAGGGGGAGCCCTGGGTCACAGCCAGTCCTGGACCTCGATGGAGAGAGCCGTGGGTCACAGTAGGCATGGGGTCCGGTTCCACCACCTCAGTCTGGGTCTCTGGTAACACAGGCTGGGCCCTTGTGGAAGGCACAGGAACAGGGATAGGTGTGAAGGCTTGCTTAGCCTGGCTGCGGGTGACCATTCCCACCCTCCTGGCTAGCTTCACATGGTTGGCCAAGTCTTCCCCCAGCAGCATGGGAATGGGATAATCATCATAGACTGCGAAAGTCCACGTTCCTGACCAGCCCTTGTACTGGACACGCAACTTGGCTGTAGGCAAGTTTAGAGAGTTTGACATGAAGGGTTGAATTGTCACTTGGGCCTCTGGGTCGATGAATTTGGGGTCCACTAAGGATTGGTGGATAGCTAACACTTGCGCTCCAGTGTCCCTCCACTTGATAACCTTCTTCCCTCCCACACTCAGTTTCCCTTCACTCTGAGGGTACCTGGGAGGCATCTGGGCCTGGGGACCTTTGGTGTGATTCTAGTGTAATGAACTGCAATTTGTTGGGGTTCTTGGGGCAGTTGGCCTTTATATGCCCCAGCTCATTACATTTCAAACATCACCCAGCTGACTGGTCACTGGGGCAAGGTGGGTTGCTGGAGACTGGTGTGGTGGGACGATAAGGGGTTTGGGGTTTTCCTTGGGATGTAGGTGGGGCCTTGGGCTGCCCCCGGTGATAGGGTTTTGTTTCAGGTTGCCCCTTCAGATATTCGCTCTAACTGCTACTAGTTTTTTTCTTTTCTGCCACCTCCACCCATTCGGTTCCAATCTCCCCAACCTTGACTACAGTTTTGGGCTTCCCATCTAGGATGTACCTTTCTATTTCCTCAGGAACACCCTCTAAGAACTGCTCCATATGCATTAGGACAGGTAGATCTTCCAGAGATTTAATGCTTGTTCCTGATATCCAAGCATCTCAATTTCTTACAATGTGGTAGGTATGTCGGGAAAATGCCACATCTGGTTTCCATTTCAGGGCTCTGAACCACCATTGGGCATACTTGGATGTTAGTCCCATTCTAATTCTGGCCTTGTTTTTAAAAAGTTTGTAGCTGTTCCTGTTCTCCTTAGGCATTTCAGCTGCCACCTCTGCTAAGCGTCCACTGAGCAGTGGCCTCAGCTCTACCATATACTGGTCTGTAGAGATGCTGTACCCATGGCAGGCCTTTTCAAAAATTTTTAAGAAGGTCTCTGTATCATCGCCTCCCTTGTAGGTGGGGAACTTTCTGGGATGAGAAGTGGTACCTGGAGAAGGATCGTTAGGGTTGGCTGGTATATTCTGCTTAGCCCTTGCCATCTCTAGCTCCAGTCCATGCTTCCTCTCTTTTTCTTTATCCTCCAGGGCTCTCTTGTGCGCAACTTCTTCTGCCTCCACCCTGGCTTTTTCTGCCTCTGCCCTGGCTTTTTCTGCCTCCATCTCCAAGCGCCCTAAGGCCATCTGTCTATCTTGTTCTTTTTGTCTCTTTTCAGCTTCGAATCTGGCTAATGCTAATTTCTTTTGGACTTCACTGTCCATTATCCTAGTCTTCCTGTGCTTAACCTAGCCTAATCTGAAAGCTAGAAAGAAAAAAAAACACCACTTGTGGATTCCCTTGCAGGAAGTTAACTACCCTGCCCTCAGGCAGAGAAAAAGAACTCCAACTGCTCACAGCTTAAAAAAAAAAACAACAAACAAACAAAAAAAAACCCTCCCTGCTTTTCAAACAGCCAAAAGGGAAAAAAAATTGTCCTTTTAAAATCCTACTGTACTTTTGGTTCAAAATGATCCCACCGCTCTGCCATCATGTCAGGGTTCCTTCTGAACTCTGAACTCTGGGGTACAGATGTGGGGACCCACATGAAAGACCCTCTAAGCTTATTTTTACCAGCTTAGGTTAAAAACTTTCCCAGGGCACAAATTCCACCTTGTCCTTGAACAGTACGCTGCCATCACCAAGTGATTTAGACAAAGAATCAGGGAAAGGACCACTTGAAGTCCTATTCCCCAAAATATTCCCCCAAGCCCTATACCTCCTTTCCTGGGGAGGCTTGAGAATAATATCCTCACCAATTGGTACAGGTGAACACAGACCCAAACCCTTGGATCTTAAGAACAATGAAAAATCGATCAGGTTCTTAAAAGAAGAATTTATTTTAAAAAAGATAAAAGAATCACCTCTGTAAAATCAGGATGGAAGATAACTTTACAGAGTAACAAAAAGATTCAAAACACAGAGGCTTTCCCCTCAAGGCAAAACTTTAAAGTTACAAAAACAGGGATAAACCTCTGTGGTAAACATTTTTCCCAAATCTGGATTTTAGCATCCAAGATCTGGGTGCTTACTGTGAACCTCCCCCAAGCTTGTACCCAGCTTGGATCTATCTCGCTGCCACCAGATAAGATTATGGCTCTTATCAGCCTGGGTTCCCCAAATCCTCCTTGGGGGACCCCCTCTCTGGCCTCCCCAACTTCCCTTGGAAAGACACCCCCCCCCCCCCCGAGACTCAGAAGCCTGAATCCACGGGCAAGGGAATTATCTCCCGTCCCTTGCCGTTTCTCTGAACAGCCTGAGGGAATGATGCAATCTTCTTTACATCAAAATACCAAGAAAGCCCTGTCTCCTTTCTCTCCAAAGAGACAGTTTCAACCACAGGGAAACTAAAGGGATTCTTTCTCTCTTTCCCCGTAGCCTGTTCCCGCCCTGGGGACAATAAGAAACTAACCCACAGCCTGGGCTTTTCTCTTCCCCTCCTTAGCCTGTCACAGATGTAACAGAGCTCTTGGGCACAAAAATTCCTCTCCCCTTTGCCTCAGTAGGAAAGAACTTCCACAGTTTAAAAAGAAAACTTTATATAAAAAGAAAGAAAATACAGAACAATAATACTGCATTAAAGATCAATACAGGCTCTTGCTTATAAGAAAATATGAATAACCGGTCTGATTTAAAAAATAGCCAATTTAAAACAGTCCAGCAAATCAACACACAGTAAATACAAATCAAAGCACATCACAGACGATTTACTTTGTTTCCTTTTGTACTCACAGACTTTTAGTAGAATATTAGAAAGAAGATTGGAGTTAGAGAGAAGCTTGTTTTCCCATAGCTGAGGAAAACACAAAGACCCCGAGTTCCTTTCCCTCCCAGACTTTAAAAAAAAATCCAGGTCTCTGATTGGTCCTCTGGTCAGGTGTTTGGTTCCCCCTTTCCAGGTAAAAGAAACTTAACCCTTACCCACCTACTTATGACACGCCCCCCAAATCACCGACAGTAGAAACTTTCACTGGAGGTGATTTCTACCTAGAACTTTAAACTAAACAGAGGAATACAACACATGCACATAGAAATAAAAGCATGCAAAGTACAAGACTTGAACATATTCAGGAAAGTTTTAACCAGTGTCCCTGGCGAAAATGTCGGTTAGTGCCTGGCACACCGCTTTGGCCCTGGTGTTGCCTAGAGCTATGGCTTCTGGCCATCGGGTAGCAAAGTCCATGAAAGTCAGTACGTACTGCTTTCCCCTGGGTGTCTTTCTCGGAAAAGGACCCAGAATATCCACAGCTACTGGCTGAAATGGTACCTCAGTTATGGGGAGTGGCTGGAGAGGGGCCTTGACCAGATCTCGAGGTTTTCCCACTCTTTGGCACACCTCACAAGATTGGACGTACTGGGCAACGTCCTTGCCCATCCCCTCCCAGTAGAAGGACTTCCCCAACCTGTCTTTGGTTCTGTTCACCCCAGCATGACCACTGGGATGATCGTGGGCTAAGCTTAAGAGCTTCCCCCTGTACTTAGTCGGAACCACCAACTGTTTGTGTGGCTGCCATTCTTCCTGGTGTCCACCAGAAAGAAGTTCCTTGTATAAAAGTCCTTGGTCTATAACAAACTGGGATCGGTTAGAAGAGCTGAGAGGCGGTGGGTTGCTCCGTGCCGCCGCCCAAGCTTTCTGAAGGCTGTCATCTGCTTTCTGCTCAGTCTGGAACTGTTCCCTTGAAGCTGGGGACACCAGTTCTTCCTCAGACTGGGGACTTGAGTTTGGTCCCTCTGGAAGTGATGTAGGTGATGGAGTTGTTTCTGTAGCTGGTGTACCGCTGTCCGCTGGTGCACCTGGCGGTATTTCAGGCTCTGGCTGAGCCTCTTCGGTATCGTTGTCTGTTGCTTGTGCCAGCTGAGGCTCTTTGGTCCCTTCTGGCGTTGGGGTTGAAGATGTGGTTGCAGTTGCTGGTGCTGGTGCTGGTTGCTGTTCCAGTTCCGGGCCTGGGACTGGAGGTGTTGTGGCTGGTTCAGCCGTTGGCATGGGATCTGGGTCCACTACCTCGGTCCGGGTCTTTGGTAACACAGACAGGTTCTCTGTGGACGGCTCAGGAACAGGAATGGGTCTGGAAGCTTGCCTGGTGTGGCTGCGTGTAACCATTCCCACTCTCTTGGACTGCTTCACTTGGTTGGCCAAGTCTTCCCCCAGTAGCATGGGGATGGAATAATTGTCATAAACTGCAAAAGTCCACAGTCCTGACCAGCCTTTATACTGGACAGGCAGTTCAGCTGTAGGCAAGTCCACAGCTTGTGACGTGTGTCTTTGGATATCTGCCTAGCCGCTTGTGTTTTGCTACCTCTGGCTCTGTTTGATAAGCAAGTGAACCAAACAAAACCAGTGTATTTACCTGCGTGCGTTTGCTGGAATTCACTCTCAAAGGGAGTGCTATTGTTTAAGCAACGACCCTTAATGGCCCTCTTAAGTATCTTGCTAAAAATGCTAACAGCCAAAAGCAGGCAGAAAAACTTTCTATCTGGCTGCTTAAAAACCAACCCCTTCTCCCTGCTAATCCCTAGCAGAAAAAAGGAAAATTAATGTAGCTTGTGGCTTCTGGATTCATAATTCCCAATCCGCTGCCTCCATGTAGCAAACGTTTTTTTCCCAAATCTGGATTTTAGCATCCAAGATTTGGGTGCTTACTGTGAACTTTCCCCAAGCTTGTACCCAGCTTGGATCTTTCTCGCTGCCACCAGATAAGATTATGGCTCTTATCAGCCCGGGTTCCCCAAATACTCCTTGGGGGACCCCCTCTCTGGCCTCCCCAACTTCCCTTGGAAAGACCACCCCCCCAAGACTCAGAAGCCTGAATCCACGGGCAAGGGAATTATCTCCCGTCCCTTGCCGTTTCTCTGAACAGCCTGAGGGAATGATGCAATCTTCTTTACATCAAAATACCAAGAAAGCCCTGTCTCCTTTCTCTCCAAAGAGACAGCTTCAACCACAGGGAAACTAAAGGGATTCTTTCTCTCTTTCCCCGTAGCCTGTTCCCGCCCTGGGGACAATAAGAAACTAACCCACAGCCTGGGCTTTTCTCTTCCCCTCCTTAGCCTGTCACAGATGTAACAGAGCTCTTGGGCACAAAAATTCCTCTCCCCTTTGCCTCAGTAGGAAAGAACTTCCACAGTTTAAAAAGAAAACTTTATATAAAAAGAAAGAAAATACAGAACAATAATACTGCATTAAAGATCAATACAGGCTCTTGCTTATAAGAAAATATGAATAACCGGTCTGATTTAAAAAATAGCCAATTTAAAACAGTCCAGCAAATCAACACACAGTAAATACAAATCAAAGCACATCACAGACGATTTACTTTGTTTCCTTTTGTACTCACAGACTTTTAGTAGAATATTAGAAAGAAGATTGGAGTTAGAGAGAAGCTTGTTTTCCCATAGCTGAGGAAAACACAAAGACCCCGAGTTCCTTTCCCTCCCAGACTTTTAAAAAAAATCCAGGTCTCTGATTGGTCCTCTGGTCAGGTGTTTGGTTCCCCCTTTCCAGGTAAAAGAAACTTAACCCTTACCCACCTACTTATGACAACCTCCCTCTTAGACTCTTAGACTCATAGGTCAGAAGGGACCAATATGATCATCTAGTCTGACCTCCTGCACAAAGCAGGCCACAGAACCCTACCCATCCACTTCTATAACAAACCCCTAACCTATGTCCGAGTTATTGAAGTCTTCAAATTGTGGTTTGAAGACCTCAAGCTGCAGAGAATCCACCAGCAAGTGATCCATGCCCCACGCTGCAGAGGAAGGCGAAAAACCTCCAGGGCCCCTGCCAATCTGTCCCGGAGGAAAATTCCTTCCCGACCCCAAATATGGTAATCAGCTAAACCCTGAGCATGTGGGCAAGACTCACCAGCTAGCACTCAGGAAAGAATTCTCTGCAGTAACTCAGATCCCATCCCATCCAACATCCCATCACAGACCATTGGGCAGACTTATCTGCTGATAATCCAAGATCAATTGCCAAAATTAAACTATCCTATCATACCATCCCTTCCATAAACTTATCAAGCTTAGTCTTAAAGCCAGATATGTCTTTTGCCCCCACTACTCCCCTCGGAAGACTGTTCCAGAACTTCACTCCTCTAATGGTTAGAAACTTTTGTCTAATTTCAAGTCTAAACTTCCTAATGTCCAGTTTGTACCCATTTGTTCTTGTGTCTACATTGGTACTAAGCTTAAATAATTCCTCTCCCTCCCTATATGTTAATCCCCCTGATATATTTATAAAGAGTAAGCATATCGCCCCGCAGCCTTCTTTTGGTTAGGCTAAACAAGCCAAGCTCTTTGAGTCTCCTTTCATACAACAGGTTTTCCATTCCTCGGATCATCCTAGTAGCCCATCTCTGAACCTGTTCCAGTTTGAATTCGTCCTTCTTAAACATGGGAGACCAGAACTGCACACAGTATTCCAGATGAGGTCTCATCAGTGCCTTATATAACGGTACTAACACCTCCTTATCTTTGCTGGAAATACCTCGCCTGATGCATCCTAAAACTGCATTTGCTTTTTTAACGGCCATATCGCATTGGCGGCTCATAGTCATCCTGTGATCAACCAATACTCCAAGGTCCTTCTCCTCCTCTGTTGCTTCCAACTGATGTGTCCCTAATGTATATCTAAAATTCTTATTATTAATCCCTAAGTGCATGACCTTGCACTTTTCACTATTAAATTTCATCCTATTACTATTACTCCAGTTTACAAGTCATCCAGATCTTCCTGTATGATATCCCAGTCCTTCTCTGTGTTAGCAATACCTCCCAGCTTTGTGTCATCCACAAACTTTATTAGCACATTCCCGCTCTTTGTGCCAAGGTCAGTAATAAAAAGGTTAAATAAGATTGGTCCCAAAACTGATCCTTGAGGAACTCCACTAGTAACCTCCTTCCAGCCTGACAGTTCACCCTTCAGTACGACCCGCTGGAGTCTCCCCTTTAACCAGTTCCTTATCCACCTTTCAATTTTCATATTGATCTCCATGTTTTCCAATTTAACTAATAATTCCCCATGTGGAACTGTGTCAAATGCCTTACTGAAATCGAGGTAAATTAGATCTACTGCATTTCCTTTGTCTAGATAATCTGTCACCTTCTTGAAGAAAGAGATCAGGTTGGTTTGGCACAATCTACCTTTACTAAAACCATGTTGTAATTTGTCCCAATTACCATTGATCTCAATGTCCTTAACTACTTTCTCCTTCAAAATTTTTTCCAAGATCTTACATACTACAGATGTCAAACTAAAAGGCCTATAGTTACTCGGATCACTTTTTTCCCTTTCTTGAAGATAGGAACTATGTTAGCAATTCTCCAGTCGTACGGTACAACCCCTTGTCATAAACTCTCCTGTGAGAGTTTCCCGGAATACACTGGTTAAAATTTTTTCCTTAAAATGTAAAAGTCTTGTAGTTTACATGCGTAGTAGTATATGTAAAGGTGCATGTGTTGTATTACTCTGTTTAGTTTAAAGTTCTAGGAAGAAATCACCGCCAGTGAAGTTTCCCACTGTCTGTGATTTGGGGGACGTGTCATAAATAGATAGCTAAGGGTTAATATTTCTTTTACCTGTAAAGGGTTAACAAAGGGAACCAAACACCTGACCAGAGGACCAATCAGGAAACCGGATTTTTCAAAGTGAGGGAGGGAACTTCTGGGTGTGTTTTGTCTTTGTTCTGCCTGTTTGTTTTCTCTGGGCTATGAGGGAAGAGCTTTTTTTTTTTCTGTCTCCAAGCTTCTTTCTACCCTTCTGTTCCCAAGTTGTAAATACAAAAGGAAAAGCAATAGGTTTATATTGTATTTTGTATTTACATGTGTAAAGTTGCTGGAATGTTTAAATTAAATATCTTTTTGAATAAGGCTGATTATTCATATTTTCTTTTAAGCAATAGCCCTGTGTTATGTCATCTTGATGCAGTGATCATGTCATGTGTTTTTTCTTTCTTTTTTACACAAAGCTTTCTTTTTAAAACTTGTTGGATTTTCTTTTCCTAGTTAAGGCAAGGGGATAGGAATCTCTGTGCCAGGAGTACTGTCTCTCTCAGGGAAAGACTGGGAGGGGGGAGAAGAAGAAGGGGGGAAGGTAAATCGTCCTCTCTGTTTTGTGTTTCAAGGGATTGAAGCAGGGAAATCTCCTAGTATCCCCAGGGCGGGAAAATCTGGGAGGAAGTAAAGAGCAGGAAGGGAAGTGGGTTATTTCCCTTTGTTGGAGGCTCAGGGCATCTGAGTCTTGGGGTCCCCCAGGGAAAGGTTTGGGGAGACCAGAGAGTTTATCAGGTACTCAGAATCCTGATTGGTGGCAGCGAAATAAGATCCAAGCTGGTAATTAAGCTTGGAGGTTCATGCTAAGCACCCAGATTTTGAACTCTAAGGTCCAGATTTGGGACAGAGGCTTATTACACCCCTGAGTTTACTGATTCATTAAAAATTCTTTCTAATGGGCTTGCAATTTCATGCACCAGTTCCTTTAATATTCTTGGATGAAGATTGTCTGGGCCCTCCGATTTTGTCCCATTAAGCTGTTCAAGTTTGGCTTCTACCTCAGATGTGGTAATATCCACCTCCATATCCTCATTCCCGTTTGTCATCCTTCCATCATCCCTAACCTCCTCATTAGCCTTATTAAAGACTGAGGCAAAGTACTTATTTAGATATTGGGCCATGCCTAGGTTATCCTTAACCTCCATTCCATCCTCAGTGTTTAGCGGTCCCACTTCTTCTTTCTTTGTTTTCTTCTTATTTATATGGCTATAGAACCTTTTACTATTGGTTTTAATTCCCTTTGCAAGGTCCAACTCTACATGGCTTTTAGCCTTCCTCACTTTATCCTTACATGTTCTGACCTCACTAAGGTAGCTTCCCTTGCTAATCCCACCTTTCTTCCACTCCTTGTAGGCTTTCTGCTTTTTCTTAATCACCTCTCTGAGACGCTTGCTCATCCAGCTTGGCCTACAACTCCTGCCTATTGGTTTTTTCCCCTTTCTTGGGATGCAGGCTTCCGATAGTTTCTGCAGCTGCGACTTAAAGTAATTCCAGGCCTCCTCCGCATTTAGATCCACAAGTTCTTCAGTCCAATCCACTTGCCTAACTAATTTCCATAATTCTTTAAAGTTAGCCCTTGAGAAGTCAAAAACCCTAGTCCCAGATCTATTTTTGTTTATCCTTCCATCTAGTTTGAATTGAATTAGCTCATGATCACTCGAACCAAGGTTGTCCCCTACAACCATTTCTTCTATGAGGTCCTCACTGCTCACCAAAACCAAATCTAAAATGGCATCCCCTCTTGTTGGTTCTTCAACTACTTGGTGAAGAAATCCATCTGCTATCACATCCAGAAAAATCTGAGCCCTATTATTCTTGCTAGCACTTGTCCTCCAGTCTATATCTGGGAAGTTAAAATCTCCCATGATCACACATTTCCCATTAGTGTTTACTTCATTAAAAACATTAAAGAGGTCTCTATCCATATCCAAATCAGATCCCGGCGGTCTGTAGCACACCCCAAGCACTATCTCAGGGGAGGCTCTAGTAGCTTTCTTTCGCAGTGTGATTTTTGCCCAGGGAAAATTCACAAGCTACAGCAAAAGATAATTTAACACATTTCCTTACTATTACTTACCATTTCTCCAATATTAGATGCTTAGTTCAGATATGGCTTAGGGAGATGTATTTTCCCTGCCCTGGTTCCTTGCTGACTCGGAGATAACAAAGGAACACAAAACAAAAACCTGCCTCCACAGATTTGAAAGTATCTTTTCCCCTTATTGGTCCTTTTGGTCAGGTGCCGACCAGGTTATCTGAACTTCTTAACCTTTTACAGGTAAGGAGGGATTTTATGCGATTCTTAGCTGTATGTTTATGATAGGGTGTTATTCATGAAAAATTAATCACAACATAGTTAGAAACTTTAACAGTCTATTGCAGAACCGCGGGCCAATGCACTGAAAAATTTTGCATTTTTGATCTTAACAGCAAATCAAAAGGCACTCTGGGGTTGGTGGTTCTCCAAACACACGCAGAGGTATTGGTAAACACATGTGCTGCAGTGGGGGCATATTCCAATGCCTTCCCTTCCCAACAAATGTGTTGACCCACCTTATAAAAGCGGCCTGGCACTGCTTTCTTTTCACACACCGTTTGAGGGGGCTTCATAGGCCACAGCTGCCATATGTGCTGATAGAAGATGTAGTCAGCACATACCACTTAGCCATGTCATTGGAGGGAGCCACCTTCCACATGTTGCGATGGACCACTCAATCCCAGATCCCAGATAATATGTGATGCCACCTTCTTAGGATGCTAAGCCACAACTGCCCTCGCCAATGGATAATTGACTTTTGTTTTTTTTTCCATGGTCGATTCTGAACAGTGATAAAATTAACAAAGGAGGACAAGAGTGTCAGACACATGAGGATACTTATAGATATGCGCCATCATACATACCTGATTTTGCCCTGACAAATTTTGCAGGCGTGAAGCAGCAAGAGCGGTCCCACAACTCCTGTTCAGGGTGTCCCTGGGCTCTCGCTATTACTGCTTTGTCCTGTTAACAAAGCAAGAGGGAAAGAAAAAGAACAACACAAATGCCCCTATTGGGGAAACTGAGGGACAGATGAAACCTCCCTAAATTATTAGTTGTCCTGTTACAGCCCTCCCTTGCTTTCGTTATGGATGTTGTTTGCCTGGTTTAGGAGGTTACAACAACAATATTATGCCCTGAGATCAGTAATTGCTATTGCTTGCAGAGGGCTTCCCATTTCACTTCCACTTCAGGCCCCCACAGGAGGAAAAGGGTTTGTCCCAATGGGCCACCCACCAGGTATTTTTCTGTGATCCTGCTGTGTCTATCCGGACTATGAACTGTCTCCAAGGCACCTCCCCTCCCCTCCAGCCTTCCACTACACGATGGCTCGAGCCCCATAGGCAGTTCAAGCCAGGGAGAGCCTTTGGGGGTATTCTCCCTTTTCAAAATTATAATTATCCAGATAATCCCATGGATAGCTAGAAACCCGAATGGTCCAGGCAGGTGGCTGGTCCACAACTGAGGCCCACGATGCCATGACCAGAAACCTAGGAAGAAACCTATGTTTTGAATTGATTGGCATGCACTCATTTTAATTTGCTGGGTAGCTGAAGCTGGTACACTACCAGAGAGATGCGGTTCACAATGGACTATGGACCTACCCACTTAACATCCAGGGTGTGGGCTGCTTTCCCCAGTTTTTGCAACATTACCTTGTCTTCAATTTGCCATCCCTGGATGTTTTTAACGACGATCCTCTTACACTTTTCATTAATTAAAGTGGCCTCTACAACTTCATAGGTTTCACATGGCTCCTTCCTCAGCTGGGCAAAGCTGAGACTTTTTGGTTGTGGGAAAACAATAAATGTGATTATTGGTAATTACATTTTCATTTGTCTACTAGCAGTTGCTAACATTTCCATCCTCCCAAAACACTTTTCCCCAGGAATTAACACATACACATTGCCCATTATACCATAATTTGGTTTTATAATCCAATTCATCCCACGTACAGGATTCTAGTGAAATGTCTTAGAGGCCTTTGGAGCAACAGGCAAGAACAAATGCACCCACTTTTGAGGAGTCCACTCAGTACCCGCCTCTGGTGTCCAATCACTTCCCTCCCTCCCCAGCCAACTGGCTCGAAGTCCGGGGTAGCCAGAAGGATCCCATGTGCAATATGGGGAGTGGGTTAATTTTCCATATCTTTGCTTCCAGAGCTTGTTGGTGTGCGATTTTAACGATTTCCTCCAATTAAAAGGTCTGGCCTTACTCTGTTAGAAACATAGTGCATCTGTTCGTACTGATAAGTATCAAACAATGATCGTTTTCTTTGGTCTAGCAAGTGTATTAAAACCTTAGTGTTTCCCAAGATTACCCGAAACATTTTGTGTTCCAAGGTGGACAAAGCAAGTATCTGCATTTCAGTACCTCCCATAGCTATAGCAGTATGGTTTTTCATTTCCATTTCTTTCTGTATTAGGCTGTTTTATATCTGGGACAGAGAGCTTAATTCATTTTTAATTACCTCCAGGTCCACAGTATGTGTAATCCCTGCTCCAAAACCAATTTCTCCCAATACGCTGTCTGCTACCTAAAGATGTTTCCCTGAAGCATTTATACACAGCAGTGCTAGCAGCAAAACAAATGATACAAGACAAAACATAGAACACAAAACACAATTTCTATTGTGACAGTTGAGTCATGGTATTTTGGGTTGATTTTCAGGTGGTATCACCTTCTTTTGATTTTCTGGAAGACAAAAATAACATGTTTCTACTCCTTTGGGGGAGGTAGATTCTTGCTTAAAATATTCCTTTCTTTTACAAATACCCTTGCTGATTGCAGGCAAAACAGAGGAATTACCCCCATATTTTCCTGTGTTTATTCTATAGGAAGGCCAGGTTTCAATGGCTTTACCTTTATTAATTAGGTAATTTGCATTAACACAGATGCTTTCTAGCCTGCATTGGATTCAAAACTATCAGCAGCTCAGAGACTCTGTCTTAAAAGGGACACAATCAGCTTTGCGCAGTGGCAGTATCGTAGCCAATTAGATTAATCCGAGGCGAGATTATTGCTAAGTGGAAACTTTTACCAGAGTTCTGATTAGCTTTTAACTTTTAACTCCTGCTTCCAAAACACATAGTGATTTGAAAAAGAAAACACAACCTTTTGTGGCTTCCTTTGGCAAAGTGACTGTTTGATTACAAAGAGCCACCTTAAGGCTTAGTGCCGGGCACGGTCTTTGTCTCTTTTACTACAGTTCTTATTTGCTATTTTGTTACCAAAAAACGGATTTAAAATCTTTTCCCATTTTCCTGGCTTTGAGTGCCCTGCTGCAGACTTTGGTCTTTATTTAAAATAGTTTAAATTTTGTAAAGCATTGAGGTACCTTAAGGGTTAAATGCTAAATACTAAAGTTAAACAACACTAGTTACCTGTGTCTGGCAAAAGCGTTTCTTGGTTTTGCAACTTTGAATAAAAGATTCAAATGGATTTTAGTGGTATTATTTAAAACAACACCAATTCATCTTAAACCTGCAAAACACTAGGAGTTTTCTTTTAGCAAATTTGACTAACTTGTTCATAGTAAAATGATTTCACTTTGATAACCTCTTTGCCTGGATTATTTACAGACATTCCTTTGGAAAAGGGCCCGTTTTTCCTCAGAATGGCTGCAAAGAAACCAAGAATTTTCTTCTCTTAACACCTTTTCTTTTAACATTTTTACAAAGTTTCACTGCTTAAATCCCTCCAGCCTCTTCAGAGTTAACCTCTCACTTTCTCTTTACCAATTTCTTCAACTGTTGCCTGCCTGCTTGTCTGGGCCCGATCCTGTTTTTCTCGCTGAACCGTTCCTTTCCATGGGCACAGGCTTGGTTTCACTACCAATTCAGCAAGGAGGGTGGGCTCCTTAACTAGCCCCCACTCTTCCTGGTCCCTTTCCTCTTCATAACTACCCCACGGGGTGCCGTACATACGACCTTCTCCCCGCACTTCACCCGCTGGACTTCTCCTCAGTCTTAATGAGGGCTGCTGTAGGGGTTCAACAAGGTTCTGCCCATAACTGGGGATCCTCACAAAGGGAGAGATCAAAGCCCTCACGAGGGTCACCCAAATCATCCCCCGTGAGGCTTGCTGCCTGGACCTAACGCACGGCCAATTGATGTTTTAACTGTTCAATTTTCTTTTCATGGCAAGCACACTGCCGTTGGGCGTCTGCTGAGCCCAGATGGTCAAATCCTTGACAAGCCCTTGAAGGACCGGTACCTTCTTAGCCAGTGCTTCCAGGTGGGTGCGTTCTGCCTTTTCCGCCTGGAAGTCTTGTATTAAGGCTTGCAACTTGTCCTGGGAATAGGCCTGAGTTGCCACCTGGCTAGTGATCTGCGCTTTCAGTTGCCCAGTTTCCCCCCCAGCTGCCAGGTACACACCTCTTCCCTTCTTCCCAACTCCTCTTTCTGTCCCGACAACATTTGATACCACATGCCTGCTGCAGGCCAAATTAATCCCACAACTGCCCCTAGATTTTTGCCCTTCTGCTTTTCATACTTGGCATACAAGTCTAACAAATCCTGCCAAGAATGCACACTGCTCTGAAGCTCCCTCATGGAATCCCAGGGATTGTATCCCACCTTGGCGAGAGCCCTCTCCAGCCAGGAGAGGTCCTCACCCCCATTTTGAAAGAGGCAGCAGGGTCCTGTCCCTCTTTGCTGCCTCCCTCATGGCTCGGGCAGCAGGTCCACCTCCCTCCCGTGACTCCAGCTGACCAGGCAGCCGGACTACCATGTCCGCGCTCCTGAAAGCCAGTACATCTAGCTTGAACCCATTGCTGATGCCATTGCCCACGACTGCAGGACTCCCAAGTCCGCAGCTGTACACATCTGTTTCCCGGACATGATGTCACAATCCATCAGTACAACTCTTAAGGTCTGTTAATCTCTTGAGATTTCACGTTGCTCACTGCCAGCGCTGGGGCTTCCAATGTTACCCCACTGGACAAGAGAGAGAGATGTTAAGTCTCCCTCTGTATTGCTCGGCCTTCTACCACCAAGGGCCCATACACCAAATGCAAAACCCCTCCCAGAAACAAAGCGAGAAACCCTAAGTTCTCCTCTTCCAGTCAGCCCTTTTACAACTGAGGGTGTAGGGGCCAAGGATTCTCTCTTGGAGTGAGGATCTTGAAGTCCTCCTCCTAGAACCTGGCACTTCTACGACCGGGGGTTGACCCACCAGCACCTTTTCCCCACCTTTTCCCTTTCCCCCTGCGACTTTGGTGGAGAGCATTTCTCCAGTTCTCAGCTATGATACAACTGAGGGTGGGGCACACCTGTAATTATAAAATCCTCAACATGAAATACCAACAGTGCTGAGCTGAGAAAACATGAAATATCAAGGGCAGAACAGTTGGTGCGTTCTGCAGGGCTCCCCCCGCTCTGCAATTCTCCACCAAAACTGTGACAGATTTTTGTTACCAATTTGCCTGAAGGTGTCAGTTGATCAGGCTGATGCCTCAGGATCTTTTTAGGGAGGAGATGACGAAGCACACCAAGGGTCTAAAATTTAAAGCTTTATTGATAAAATAATAAAATAACAGCAGAGAGTGCTTGGAACGCTCCTATGTCACTCAGGGGAAGAAAGAAAGCGTTAATGCCCCAATCCCTAACCCACTTTCATACTCACATGCGCACGACCCAGATGGCCAAGTCTGGGTGTAACGTCAGAAGAAGGTGGGGGAAGGTGGGTGGGAGTGTTGTCCTGGGCACAGGCCATCCAAGAATCTGCTGTGCTCTCTGAATTGCTCCAGCTTTCAGGAGGGTTTTTAAGTCCTAGCTTCTTGGGGTGGGGGTGTGCTCCATTTGGGGACCTCTGGTCCTGGTGCCCTCTGTGCCAGTCCAAACCGGCTTTCCATAGTTTTTAAATCTTTCCCAAAACACCCAGTTTCAGGGCCGTGAGACGGTTCTGTTAGTTCCTGGCTGGCCTTTGCCATTTTTTTTCCCCCTGGCCCCTGCGTTTTGTTTAACGACTCTCCTTTCTCATGGCTGGTCGGGGAAGGGTTGGACTTCCCCCTTTCTGTCTTGGCAGGTAGCAGCTGGCCTTGGGCTGGAGTTAGCTTCTTACCTTCAGACTGAGCTTGCTAGCTGCAGCGTTGAGTTAACGCATTCTCTGCTTTCTTCTTTCTCTCCCCCCCTCGGCCTTTTGTACCTCCAAAGGAAACTTCCACTCCCCACTCACACACCTTTGACCCTCCCCAAAATGATTTGCAATGCTAGCAACAGCATTAGCAATATACAGTGCTGATCTGCCTTCCCAGGGGCCTCCCTGAGGGAGGGGGCCTTGGGGTGTCACAACAGCCAGCCCAGCACCAGGATCGGGGGAGCCATGGGTCACAGCCAGCCCCGCACCTGGATTGGGGGAGCCATGGGTCACAGCCAGCCCCGCACCTGGATTGGGGGAGCCATGGGTCACAGCCAGCCCTGCACCTGGATTGGGGGAGCCATGGGTCACAGCCAGCCCTGCACCTGGATTGGGGGAGCCATAGGTCACAGCCAGCCCCACACCAGGATTGGGGGGAGTCATGGGTCACAGCCAGCCTAGCACCAGGATGGCGGGGAACTGTTGGTCACAGTGAGCCTGGCACCGAGATGGGGGGGTCATGGGTCATAGTCAGTGCCTCAAAGGACGGGTAGGAGGCAGGAGTCACAGTAAGGGCCACACTAGGGTTGAGGGAACCATGGGTCACAGCCAGCCTAGCACCATGACGAGGGGAAGCCATGGGTCACACCCATCCCAGCACTTGGACTCGGGGAGCTGTGGGTCACAGCCAGCCCAGCACCAGGATTGGGGGAGCCATGGTTCACAGAGAGCCCTGCACCAGGAAGGGGGTGGGGGGTAGCTGTGTGTCACAGCCAGCCCTGCACCAGGACGGAGGAGCCGTGGGTCAACGACAGTTCAGCACCTGGACTGGGGGAGTCATTGGTCACAGACAGCCCAGCACCAGGACGGGGGGTGGGGGGGAGGAATGGGTCATAGTTAGTCCTGCACCAGGACAGGCGAAGCCGTGGGTCACAGCCAGCCCTGCAGCAGGATGGGGGGGAGTCATTGGTCACAGCCAGCCCCCCACTAGAATGAAGGAGAGCCGTGGATCACAGCTAGCCCTGTCCTAGGATTGGGGGGAGTCATGGGTCACAGCCAGTGCAGCATGAGGACGGGTGGAGCCTTGGGTCACAGCTAGCCCCGTACCAGGACCAGGATTTGGTCGGATTAGCCATAGGTGACAGCCAGCTCCACACCAGGACAGGAGGAGTCATGGGTCACAGCCAGCTCTGCACCAGGACAGGTGGGAGCTGTGGGTCACAGCCAGCCCAGCACCAGGATGGCAGGGGGGGAGCCGTGGGTCAAAGCCAGCCCAGCACCAGGACAGGGGGAGCTGTGGGTCACAGCCAGCCCCACACTAGAAAGGAGGGGAACCATGGATCACAGACAGCCCCGCACCAGGATGGGTGGAGCTGTGGGTCAGAGCAGCCCAGCATTAAGATGGGGGTGTAGAGCTGTGGGTCACAGCCAGCCCTGAACCAGGACCAGGGATGTATGTGGGAGTGGGAGGGGGTTAGCTGTGGGTGACTGCCAGATCCACACCGGGATAGGGGAGCCATGGGTCACAGGCAGCCCTGCATAAGGATAGGGGGAGCTGTGCATCACAGCCAGCTGGTAAGCAGGACAGGGAAGAGCTGTGGGTCACAGCCAGCCCAGTACCAGGATGGGGGTAGCTGTGGGTCACAGCCAGTCCAGCACCAGAATGGGGGGAGCCGTGGGTCACAGCAGCCCAGTACCAGGACAGTGGGGGAGAGCCATGGGTCACAGCCCACCCCATACCAGGGCTGTGTGTGTGTGTGTGTGTGGTGGGGGGTTAGCTGTGGGTGACAGCCGGCTCTGCACTAGGATGGGGTGGAGCCGTGGGTCACAGACAGCTCCAGACCAGAGTGGGAGGATCCATGGGTCACAGCCAGCCCAGCACCAGGTTGAGGGGGGAGCCTTGGGTCACAGCCAGCCCAGCACCAAGTTGGGGGGGAGCCATGGGTCACAGCCAGCCCAGCACCAGGTTGGGGAGGGGGTAACCATGGGTCACAGCCAGCCCCACACTAGAATGGGGGGGAGCCATGGATCACAGTCATCCCAGGACCAGGATGAGGAGGGAGGAATGGGTCATAGCTAGCCCCACACCAGGATAGGGGGATCCGTGGTTCACAGCCATTCCAGTACCAGTATGGAAGGAAGCCATGGGTCACAGCCAGCCATGTATGAGGATGGGGGGAGCTGTGGGTCATAGCCAGTTCAGTACCAGTATGGGGGGGAGCCGTGGGTCACAGCCAGCCCTGTACGAGGATGGGGGGAGCTGTGGGTCACAGTCAGCCCAGCACCAGGATGTGGGGAGCTGTGGATCACGGCCAGCCCTGCACCAGGACAGGTGGGAGCTGTGGGTCAGAGCCAGCCCCCTGGTGGATCGCTGAGGTTCAGGCTCACCCCCCATGTTTTCCCCTTTGCAGACAGTTACAGGCCCCAGCCCGTTTGATTTGCATCTTCCTTTCGCTATGAATCAGCCTGCAGAGTCCCTGGCCCTGCCCAGGGGCCCTCGAGCCCTCACCTCTGTGGGACTGGAAACCCCAGTGACCCAGGGGGTCATGCCGAGGGGCAGTGACTGCTCAGGATACCCGGCCTCCTCGTCCTGCTCCCATCTGCCACAACTTGCTCAGCAGAAACTGAGGCACAGCGAGGCAAGGAACTTCTCCAAGATCAGACAGCCGTGAAAGGAGCCAGGCGTCCTGAGTTCCAGCCCTCCCTCCAACCACAAGATCCCACTCCCCACCCAGATCCAGCGAGAGAACCCAGGTGTCTGGGCTCCCACAGGATAATTCCCTCTGAACTGGTTTCTCGCTTTGGTCAGCTGTGTCCTGCTGCTCTAACATCATCTCTGAAGTTGAATTTCAATGGCCAGAAATCACAGTTGGGACCCGACAGTTCAGAAAAGAACCCACTTGTGGTTCTGAAGCCCCCAACCCCGCCGTCCCAGTCCTGGGCTCCCCACCCAGCTCTGACGGTGCCCCTCACTCCTGACCCACATCCCCCTGCTAACCCAGCCTTGGGCTGCCCCCTCACTTCTGACCTACAGCCCCCTGTTAACCCAGCCTTGGGCTCCCCCCTCACTTCTGATCTCGAGCCCCCTTCCAGCCCAGCCCTGGGCTCCCCCATCTAGCTCTCCCGGCGCCCCTCACTCCTGCCCCACCCTCTCTCTGTTGAAGCAGGGCAACTCGGCCCCGAGGGATGTGTCAGCGGGCGCCCACTCTGCCTGGTGGAAACTTGCCCTGTCCCCGTTTCCCACAGCCCTGGGTGCTGAATCATCCCCAGGCCCCACTCCCCACCCCACAGTGTCCTTTGTCCCCGCCCCCACCCTTCACTTTTGTTTCTCAGTAAAACGAAAACCAGCCCCTCTTGGTTATTTCTCAGGGGGCCTGAATCGCTGGATTGGTCCCTGTCCCACCAGAGCCCGTCCATCCCCCTGTCCTTAACCCCCCCCCATCACCCCAAGAGGGGAAGTCAGGCAGAAGGGAGTAAGGCATGGCTGGGGTATGCCAGGGAACATAGCCAGGGTGAGGGTGCCGATGTGGGGTGAGGGTGTGGATGGGTGGAGAGGGTGGGGCGGGGGGTCAGGCACAATGTCTTTTGGAGGCAGCCTCCCCATGCAGCAGATCCCTCCCAACACTGGCTGCAATCTGTGGGGTGTGACACTGTTGGGCATTGGCTCAGCCTGGCACCCCTGGGGGGGCAGCAATGGGACAATGCAGCCCCCCCCCCGCACTGCCATGGGGCCCTGCTGAAGCTGGGGGAGGCTCAGGAGAAACTGAACCCTGAGTTCTCATGACAGGATGGTACTGTCTGCCCCTTCCAGTCACTGGGGTGTGTGTGTCAGAGTCACATTCAGGCCCCCCCCACCAGTCTGTTCCCCAGCTGCCCTGCCCCAGAGGTGGCTGCATTCCAGCACCAGGCGAGCTGTCCCCATGCAGTGTTATGTGTGGTTGTTCCCCAGCTGCCCTGCCCCAGAGCTGGCTGCATCTTAGCGCCAAAAAACACGGCTGCTACTCTGAAACCAAAAAAATAGTTTCCCTTCAAAGAAAACATCATTTTTTTCTCCGAAAAGTCAAATCCCTCTGGGTGGTGCCAGATTGGTCCTTGATGACAGCTCCCTTTGTCCAATGTAAGCTCACCAGATACCTCCTCCAGCCAATGGCAGGGCGTGGGTGGGTCCCCCGGCCCATCGATGGGACCCAAGACCTTGACACCTGATTGACAGGGACTGTCAGTGGAAGAGACGTCTGCTGCCGGTGAAGGATGGATGTGTCTGGCTTGGTGCCCCTGGACGGGGTGAGTGGCAGGGCCTTAGCTCTGGGAGGGGGTGTGGGAGGATCCTGGGGACAATCCCCCAGGGAGGCAGCTGCCCATTTCCACCGCACCTTGCATTTGCTCTTCCCTCCTCTCTAGGTTCTGTGCACGTCTGTTTCCTCGTGTCACGGCACAGGATGTTCCACGCTCACCGCCCTCCCCACCGCGGTGTGCGTAACCCTTTCCAACGGGGGTAGCCCCTCTGGGCCCCAGGGGGGAGCAGGAAACCAGGGCACCGGGGACAGCAGCAGTAAGAACTGCTGGCCCCCTGCCGCCGTACCCCTAGGGAGACCCCCTGGCTGGTCCCTGCTCAGTTACAGCTGAAGGCAACTCATTTCTGCCAGGTCTGCAACTGCTTGTGAGTTGTGCCACTGATGGAGGGGTTTGCATCCCTGGTCTGGACTGGATCAGGGCCAGAGTCCTCCAGAGGGAAAAGGCCCCGTGACCCATTCCCGCCCCCTAAGCCAGACAGTCCCCCACCCTGTGGCTGAATCGGGGCCAGTACCCCCCAGAGGGGACAGGTCTCTGCCCTATTCCCTGCCCCCCTAAGCCAGCCCCTCATGTTTTCACAGCATCTAGGTCCCTGCGGATGCTCTCTACCCACCTCACCTTCCCCATCCCCTAGCCCAGCTGCCCTGTGCCCCCTGGCTTCTGGCCATCAGAAAATCCATAGGATGTTCTGCCAGCACGGAGAGGAAATTGAGGCAAAGCCCTCCATGGAATTAACCCAACTGGAGTACTTAACTCGCATCACTCAGGTGCCAGCCGTGGGTCCCGATCTCAGCCCCCCATCGGCTTGTGCCCTGCACTGGCACCCTCCCCTGCTAGCCCTGAGCCTGCCAGTCACTGACTCCTGGCCTGGCTGGGACGTGGCCACTGGGCTTACTTTAAAATGCCTCCCAATTCCTGTCCCCTCCCATGGGGCTGCACTGGGGTTACTCCCCCACCCCTGGGAGCTTTGTTAAATAGATAAATAGCCATTGTCAAGTTCAGGGTCCCTCTCCCAGCTGCAGTGTCATTTTGGGGAGGATTATCCAGTCCCCCAGCCCCTCACCCGGAAGCCCCAGCCACGGCCCTGGGGCCCATTGTGCCAGGTGCTGGACAGGCCAACTGGAAAGCCACTTCCTGCCCCAAGGCCAGTTCTAGGGGTCCCCATTGAACCGGGTTCGCAGCCCGTTCGCCATCTGACCCCAAGACACCAGCTCAAGGAGTCCCAGGCCGGATTAATGAGGGGACTCAACCCCACTGACCCCTGGGAGCCGCTCCCCATTTACACCAGCATGGGAGGGAAATGGGCAGAAATCCTGCTCCATTGCTTCTCAAGAGCGCTGCCCTGGACCGGCCCATGGGCCCAGCCAACCTATATCCTCCATCCCTGCTCAGACCAGTGGCCCATCAAAGCCAGGAATGAAGATTCTCTGTTTGCTCCACGGATGTGTGTGTGTCATGTGTCCTATATTGCTGATTCCCAAGGGGGATTCTCCCAGGCTAATGACACTCACGGCAGGGCTCTGGGATCTACACCTTGCCGTTTCTTTCTGAGTGCCCATGGACTAGTTGCAGTCCCCTTCTATCCCTTGTTTACTGGGAAGCTGGGAAAAGGGAAGGGATTTTTATACCTGAACAATCTGGAATTTAGCGAGCTGGCAGCTGCCACAATTGCTGACAGATGCCGTGCAGAGGCCACGTGGCCAGGAGACTGGCCCTCCTGAAGGTGCCCTGGAACATGGGAGAACCTGGGGGGAATGAGGGGGCTGCCCTCTTTCCCAGGCGCTTTCTGGTGGTGATGAGCTGGTATTTGGGGGGTCCTTGTTGCTTCGACACTGGAAATAGGCCTGAGGCCCCAGCCCTGCCCTGTTTTTGCCTGGCAGTCTCTGCAGAGGATGGGACACGTTTTGCTCCCAATGGTTTTGCAGGTGTCTTGAGTTGTGGGAGGGGGGGGGAGAGGGGCTTTGGTTCTTTAGGGGGTTGTTTAATTTTTTTAATTAATAATAACCAGAACGTGAGTTTGGGACTCACCTTACCTGGGCCCGATTCCCAGCTGTGCCACAGAGTTCCCGTGCGACCTTTGAGATGTCACCCAGGCTGTCTGGGCCTCAGTTTCCTCATGGAGTGCATAACCCTCTTTTTGTCCAAATCGTCGATCTGAATTGCAAGCTGAATTCAGTGGAGGGAATTGCTTGCTATATATCTGCAGTGCCTGGCACAATGTGGGAGCCCTGATCTCGGTCGGGATCTGTGCAGTGCTTAGTAAAATGGGGCCCTGATCTTGGTCAGGGTTTGTGCAGTGCCTGGCATAACAGGGCCGTGATCTCGGTTGGGGTGTGGACAGCACCTAGTAGAACGGGGCCGTGATCTCAGTCAGGGTCTGGGCAGCACCTGGCACAATTGGAGGGGGAAAGGGGGAGGCCCTGAACTTGGTCGGGGTCTGTGCAGCACCTGGCACAGTCGGGAGGGGTGAAGGGCCCTGATCTCAGTGGAGGCCTCTGGGTTTTCAGCCGGCCAAGGAAGGCCACCTTGCTGCAGTGAGTTATAAGCAGTTTGATGGGGCTGGAAGCATCCATCCAAACTTGGCCAGATTCCTTGGCCTCTGTAGAGTGTACCTGCGAGAACAGCAGAGGGGCAGGACGAGCCCCTACAAACCCAGGCATAGGGTGCAGGTGGAGCTGGCCACCGGTGTCCCTATAAAGTGCAGCTCCCATTACGGCTTTGCCCTGGAATGGCCCAATCTCACTCCCTTCTGCCCTGTCCCTTGCCCTGCCCTGTCTCGGGGGCCATTGATTCTGAAAAGGGACTAGTGCTTTTGGGGTGCCAATGTCTGACACCCCAAAGAGGCCCTGTGTCCAGGAAACGCCAAGCTCCCCACGTCAAAAAATCAGGGGTCTCATTAGGGCATCTGGGCACCTGGAAACCTTGGATCAATTCATGGGGACTGTGGTAGGAGAAGAGTAGTTAAGTGCATCTTTTAAAAAGCTTCTGAGTAGGGGCCCAGACTCCTGGATTCTTTCCCTGGCCCTAAGAGGGCAGTGGGGTCTAGTGGTTAGAGAAGGGGGGGGCGCTGGGAACCAGGACTCCTGGATTCTCTCCCTGGCACTGGGAGGGGAGCAAGGCCCAGTGCTTGCTCCGTATGTGTAATGCAGCACTGAGCGCTCATTTCCGCACACAGGAGTTTGAGGGGAGCTCTCCTTGTGGGGGAGGGGGTACTGGGGAGGGCTTGGGATGCACTGGAGGGAGGAGATCCCTGCACTGGCTCCTAGTCAACCCCCCAATCCGGAGCGCCCCACTCCCCCCTGCGCTCTCTGGTGGGGCTGCCTCTTTCATATGCTGAACCCGCGCAGCGCTGCTGCCTTTGTTGTGGGAGCAGAGCCAGGGGTTGGAGCGGTGGTGGGGACAGACACTTTCTCATGCTCTTGAGAGCTGGGCGCTCACCTCCCCCCACTCAACTTCCTGCCTCGCAGACAACAAAGCGAAAACCCCAAACCCAACAGTGCTGTGCTGCGGAGGTCCTGCTGCCTGTGGCCTGGGCTCACGGCACTCCCCAGCCAGTCCAGGCTTTGTCCCTCCAGCAGGCCCAAGCCCTGCTCCCCCTTGAGATGAGTTCACAGCACCCCCAGCTGGCCCAGGCCCTGCCCCCTGCAGGCCGGGCTCACGCCCCCACCCCCAGATGGCTCAGGCCCTGCCCCACATGAGCTAGGCTCACGGCCCCCTCAGCTGGCCCAGGCCCTGCCCCCCGTGAGATGGGCTCACGGCCCCCTCAGCCAGCCCAGGCCTGGCTCACGGCCCCTTCACCCGGCCCAGTCCCTGCCCCCCTGGGTGGGGTCACGAACCCCTCAGCCAGCCCTAGCCCTGCCCTCCCATGAGATGGGCTCACAGCCCCCTCAGCAAGCCCAGGCCCTGCCCCCCCGCAAGATGGGCTCACGGCACCCCCAGCTGGCCCGGGCCCTGCCTCCCGCGAGATGGGCTCACGGCCCCCTCAGCCAGCCCAGGCCTGGCTCACGGCCCCTTCAGCCGGCCCAGTCCCTGCCTCCCTGGGTGGGGTCACGAACCCCTCAGCCGGCCCAGGCCCTGCCCCCCGGGTGGGGTCATGACCCCCTCAGCCCCCTTCGAGATGGGCTCACGGCCCGCTCAGCCGGCCCAGTCCCTGCCCCCCACAGGAGAGGCTAACACTCCCCACCAAGCCAGCCCAGGACCTGCCCCTCACAGGACAGGCTAACGCCCCCCCCCGCCCATCTGGCTCAGGACCTGCCCCCCTTGGGAATGGCTCACGGCCCTGTCCGATCCATCTAGCTGGCCCAGGCCCACCCCCACCCCTCACAGAAACCCTGCTCATGCCAGCCTCCCACTTCCATGTGCCCCTCTGCCCTCCACTCCCACCATCTCCTCCCCCAACACACTCTTCCCAAACCCCTACTTCTGCCAGTCCCCACACCAACGCCCCCAACTCCTGCAAGGCCACCACCTCTTCCCCGCAACCCCCAGCAACCCTCTGCCCTTCCCCACAACCGTTTCCCTCCATACACCCCTCCTGCCAGCCCCTCCCTCCAGGCACAATCCCGCCCAGGGCTGGCAAGAGGGGAGGGGAACGAGGGACAACTGTATCCCCCAAACGTCTGTGT
The DNA here is from genome assembly GCA_026122505.1 of Aldabrachelys gigantea. Lineage (NCBI taxonomy): Eukaryota > Metazoa > Chordata > Testudines > Testudinidae > Aldabrachelys > Aldabrachelys gigantea. The sequence goes on from CM047489.1 coordinate 67,033,216, forward strand.
AACTAAAGTGAAATCAGAGGGGGGAGGGGTTCAAATTCCTCTCAACAGGCATATTCCTGCCATCCCTGAGCATTGGGGTCTGAGATCCCGGCAGCCATCTTTTGGAGCTCCCCTCACCACACACACTCCCGCCATCCCTGAGCATTGGGTCTGTGACCCTGGTAGCCATTTTCTACAGACCCCTTCACCCCTGCACGCTCCCGCCATCCCTGAGCATTGGATCTGAGAGCCTGGCGGCCATCTTGTGTAGCCCATCCCCACTGATGATCTCCCTCTCTCCTTGTCACCAGGAGGAAGAGCCCTGCATCTGATGGAGGAGCTGACCCCCGACCGGCAGCGCCCCTGAGCCCAGTGGCAGGGACATGGCACGGCGGGTCAGGCTGCACAGCCCCTCGCACCCAGACCTGCTGCTGCACCGGGCCAGTGAGCTGAGGCATGTGCAGGCCCTATGCGATGTGTTGGTGCGCGTGGGCCAGCAGGACTTCCTGGCCCACAGCTTGGTGCTGGCCTGCGCCAGCCACACCCTGGCCCGGCTCCTCCTGCCACAGGGTCCCAGAAAGCTCTGCAATCTGGACTTCCTTGCGCCTGCCACCTTCAAGCACGCCTTGGACTTTGCCTACACCGGCAGCCTTGAGGTGGCACCTGAGGAGCTCACCAGCCTCCTGGCCACTGCCCGGGACCTGGAGATGGAAGAGCTGGAGCAGGCATGCCTCAGGGCGCTGGGGACTGGAGGCCCTGATGGGACTGGCATTGGCGACAGGGCTGGCGGCCATGAATCAGTTAGTGTTGGGGACAGGACTGGTGGCTATGATGGGGTTGCCATTGGTGACAAGACTGGTGGCCATGGTGGAGTTGGTGACAGGACTGGTGGCCATGATGGAGTTGCCATTAGCGACAGGACTGATGGCCCTGACGAAATGGGCACTGGCAACACGACTGGCTGCCATGATGGAGTTGGCATTGGTGATTGGGGTGGCAGCCATGAAGAGGTTGGCGCCCAAGATGTGAGGAAGGAGACAAAGGATGGGATGTCCCAGATAAAGTCACCAGGCAACCACGACCTAGTTTTATTGGCCGATGGGCCCTGCCTGGGTAGGCCAGACAGTAAGGGGAGCCAAATCCAAGATGGCAGCTTGGGACCCAGTTGGGTCCTGTTTGAACAGTCCTCCCTCAAGCCGCGGGAAAGCATCATCACAGCTACGGCCCGGCCACTGTCTCAGGAGCACCGCACCCATCCCTGGCCGCCAGAGGTGCTCTGGGGGCCAGAGGGGGTGGTTTCTGGCTACCAGCCCTACCCACCATTGCTCAGCTACCAGCTGCAGTCACTGCCTTCGCCCTTGGGCAATCTGGGGCCTGGGCACATGGCCCTCTCAGCATCGGTGGGTTTCCATGGCTACGTCCGACCCTTCCCCTGCAGGCTGGAAATGGGGAAGCCGGGCACCCCCAGTGGGATCACGGGCAGAGAGAAGCAACTGGAAGACCAGAGGTGAGCGAGGTGGGGGTGGGAGAGAAGCCATAGGTAATGGGAGTGGATGGGGGGAGGCAGGGAGCAGGACTCCTGGGTTCTGTCCCTGGCTGGCCCTGGGAGTGGAGTTGGGTCTGGTGAGTTAGAGCAGAGTGGGCTAGGAGCCAAGACTCCAGGGTTCTAGCCCCAGTTCTGGGAGGGGAGTGGGGTCTAGTGGGTTAGAGCAGGAGAGGGCTAGGAGCCAAGACTCCTGGTTTTATCCCTGGAAGGGGAGTGGGGCCTAGTTGTTAAAGCAGGGGGGCTGCGAGCCCGGGTGGATGATACAGGCCATGAGGCTGCTGCCCTCCCTTCCCCTGCAACTCCGAGGCACACTGGCTCTCGGCTGTGGGGCCTATTCTGTGGGAACCGTCTGTGTCACTCACTTCCTGCCTGGTCTCCTTGGGGCACCCTCCCCATGAAGGCAGGCATGGCAGGTGCTGTTGCAGCTCTGAGCAGGGCACCAGGGGCAGGCATGGACCAGCTGCGCATGCGCCTTGCCAAATGCCGCTGACCTTTCGCAGCTGTGGCCAGAGGCCACTCGTCCCTGGCGCCAGGCCAGCTGGATTAACCCCGGGGTAGGGGCGCTGCAGCCCGGGGAGTGCTGAGGGGAGGGAAAGCATTGTCCATTGGGGGAGTTCCCGAGTACCTCAGCCCTGGCCTGGCGCTCTGGGGGGAAATCCCCCAATCTCTCTGGTTTGCAGTTATGCTGGTCACAGCTCAGGGTCTCTCGCACCCCCAGTGATGCACAGACCCTGAGCCCAGCAGGTTTCTGCCCCAGAGAGCGGCGGAGCTCGAGATGAAACAGGTCCCATGGGAGGGGGTGGCCAGCTGACTCGCCTGTGGGGTTTCCCCTAGCTGGGCCCACACCCACACGCCTGACTTCAAAGGGCTGAGTTGTTCCTAGATGACACATTCTTCCCCCCCATCATCCCAGAGCCGTTCACATTTTCCTCTAGGCCAAATTACCTTAATTTGGAGGGTGAGGAAGTGAAGGACTATCAGGGGGCTGTAGGGGTGGATCAGGGGAAGCGGGGACATGGGGTGTACGGATGGATCTAGGTGGGGGCAGTGGGGATATGAGGTTTAGGGGTGGATCGGGGCAGGGGGCTAAGGGGTGTAAGGGTGGATCTCAGAGGATCAGAGGGGATATGGAGTGTGGGGGTGAATCTGGGTGGGGCCAGGGAGCTATGGGGGTAGGGGTGGATCAGGGACAGGTGACTGTGGGGTACAGGATTGGATCGCGAGGGCAGGGGAGCTACTGTAGTGGTGGATCTGGGAGTAGCAGGGGGACATGAGGTGTAGGGTTGGTTTGGGGACCAGGGGGATATGGGGTTTAGTGGTGGATTAGGGCAGGGGGCTATGGGTGTTGGGGGGGATCTGAGTGCAGGTAGTGGGGGCAGTGGGAGATATGGGGTGTAGGGGTGGATTGGGAAGCAGGGGGGATATGGGGTGTAGGGGTGGATCTGGGAGAAGCAGTGGGGATATGGAGTATAGGGGTGAATCTAGGTGGGGGAAGGGGGGCAGTGGGAGCGATGGTATGTAGGGGTGAATCTAGGTGGGGGAAGTGGGGGCAGTGGGAGAGATGGTGTGTAGGGGTGAATCTAGGTGGGGGAAGTGGGGGCAGTGGGAGAGATGGTGTGTAGGGGTGGATTGAGGAGCAGGGGGATATGGGGTTTCGGGGTGGATCGGGGCAGGGGGCTATGGGGTGTAGGGTCGATCTGGGTGGGAGCAGCGGGGGCAGTGGGAGATATAGGCTGAATGGGTCTGGGTTTCAGTTTCCAGCCTTCCATGGGGCAGTTCTTCCTCTGATGACCCAGTTATTAATGAGCCGTGCCCCTGTCGGCATGCACAGACTGCAGCCAAGTCGCCCCTCAACCTGCCCCGTGTGTAGCTAAATTGATCCCATGCCTGGAGTCTCCTCTTCTCCGACCCCTCTCCAATTTATCTACATCCCTTCTGGAAGGCTCCAGGGCTGGCCACAGGGTCCCAGCAGCACTCACACCAGGGCCAAGTACAGAAGTCAAATAACCTCTGGGCTTCTTCTCCAGATTCCCCTGTTTATAGACGCCAGGGTCGCCTCTTTTGGAGCTGTCCTCCATTGACATTCTGTGGTCCCTGGTGGATAGATTGACATTTAGCCGTATTAAAACGCAGAGTGTTTGCTTGTGCCCTGTTTACCAAGCCACCCTGATCGCGCTGAATCGGTGACATGCCCTCTTCAGTATTTCCCATTCTTCCAATTTTTGTGTCATCAGACACTTTATCAGGGATGATTTTATGTTTTCTTCCAGGTCACTGTTAAAGATGTTAAATAGCACAGGGCCAAGAGCATTTAGGATTCTTTTTTGTTCCCAATATACTTAAAAAACTCCTTCTCATTGTCCTTTTCTCCGCTGGCCACAGATTGCGTCTGGCATCCTTTTGCTTCCCTTATCCAGTTTCTACAATTCCAAGCTTCTGAATGATAGTCATTGCTCTCTGCTCCCTCCTTTTCCCATTTGCTATGTATTCCGTTTTTGTGATTTAGAGCCACTTTCACTTCCCCTGTAAGCCACGTTGGTTTCAGAACTGGCCATTCTCTAGCTTGGCTTTCCTGGCACCTTGTAAAAGTGTTCTCAAACAATTCCTAAGGGTCATTCACATTTTTCTGCTGAAATCCTGTCTCCTAGCTAAGATTTGTTGGTGCATGGAGCCCTCTAGTGCCCAGATGGGGCAGGCACCGTGTTGCTCAGTCCTGAGCTAAGAGCTGGGCATCAGCTGGGGTTATGGAGGTGTCATGGATGCGCAGAATTGGGGCTGTGCCCCAGGTTTGGAACAGTTCCTCAGTGGAGCCCCTACAATGTGCCAGACCCCCAAAAGGGCTCACGTCCTTCTGCCACATGGCCTCAGTGCCTCTAGGCTGCACCTCGGGCCCTTCTGCTTCACCCCGTTCAGCATGGCCAACGGAGCCCGACTTGCTGGAGGGCCTTGTCCACTCTGCCAGGACTGATGCCAGAGCCTGTGCCCCCCATCATGCACCTTCCCTGTTCTGAGGTCTCTGCCCAGCTCCCGTGCGTTGAGGCGGGGAAATCCCAGCTCCTCTGGGTCATGGGCTGGCTGGGGGCTACGTCCCGGTGATCAGTTTTGCAGCTGTCTTTTTCAATTTCCCATTGACATGGGGTTAGTGAGTCCATTTTCATGGCCTCGTTAATGACCCATCACAGCTCAGCTGGCCAGGTGACATTTATAGCTTTGTCTCCCAGTCTGCCCTGAGAGCAAAAACAGACCTTTACCCTACACCAGGCAGCCATGCACAAGGGAAACTGAGGCACACATAGAGGTCATAAAAATATTACGAAAATTGCCATGTAGTCACAGGGGACTGCTCCCCACATCTCTTCTTCTGCTAAGCAGTGCCCCTGGCCCGGCAGCTCCCCAGGGTTCAGCTGCTACCGTGCTGTGTGTCTAGCAGGTGCGTGTGGAGCCTTTTTCTTATGTCCTTTCTTCCCTCTTGGCTTCGCCCCCAGCCCCAAATCAGGTGAGCATTACCTCATCGCAGTCCCAAACAGGCCAAAGGAAGGAGCTGACTCCCTTGAGAGTCCAACAGATCCTTTGTTGCTGCCTAGGCCAGTGTCCTTTGTTCCTGTGAGGCTGGGCTGGGTTTGTCCCATACCTGCGCTGATGAAGTATGATCTGCCTCTCTGCTCTTGGGGAGTTTTTGCCTGGGCTTGCCCTAAGTCATGAGGACACATTTTCAGCCTTATAACTATGTACATGAAATTACAACCTATAACCTGTAACCGTACTGTAACATCACCGTAACAACCATGCCCAGTGCATCAGGAGCCTTCCGAAGACGCCCGACATGACAAGCTTTGCACTGGATACCACACAATCCTTTTATAAAGATAAACCGGGGGGGGGGGGGGGTGTAGGGTGCTGCCCTGAGGTACAGAGCGTCACAGGAGCAATGGGGTCAGAGCTATGGGGGGCTGGAGGTGATGGGGGGCTTTGAATGGAGATTCTGCCTGTCTCCATCCTGAGCCCTGTGGGTCATTTGCCGTTTAACCCCTTGTTTCTGTCTGCTCAGGCTGCTGGTGGTTCCGGCCAAGAGCTCGGGGTCCGACCTCTGCCCTCAGCGGGACCCAGATACCCAGGACCTCCCACTGCTCTGCCACCCGCGTAAGGAATCCCCTGTCCCCCCGCCTGCCCCACTGTGCCACCCATGTAAGGACCCCCCACCCTGCCCCTCCGTTGTGCCATCCACATACAGACCCCCTACTGTGCCCCTCCTGCTCTGCCACCCATGTACGGACCCCCCAGCACCCCCACTGTGCCACCCATGTACGGACCCCCACCCTGTCTCCCCACGGTGCCACCCACATAAGGACTCCAACCTTCTCCCCACACTGAGCCACCCACATACGGACCCCTGATCCTGCACCCCCGCTGTGCCAGCCATGTAAGGACCCCCACCCTGTCCTCCCACAGTGCCACCCACATAAAGACTCCCACCCTGTCCCCACACTGTGCCACCCACATACAGACCCCTGATCCTGCACCCCCGCTGTGCCAGCCATGTAAGGACCCCCACCCTGTCCTCCCACAGTTCCACCCACATAAGGACTCCCACCCTGTCCCCACACTGTGCCACCCACATACGGACCCCCCATCCTGCACCCCCGCTGTGCCACCTATGTATGGACCGCCCACTGTGCCACTCACATAGGACTCCCCTGCCCCCCATTGTGCCACTCCTGTATTGACCCCAGACCCTGCCCCCACTGTGCCACTCATGTATGTGCACTCTGCCCCCTGGGCCACCCACATATGGACCCCCACCTTGTCACCCACTCTGCCACCCACACATGGACCACCCACCATCCGCCCCCCTCACTGTGCCACCCAGGTATGGACCCTGTCAACTGCCCCACCCTGCCCGTCTCCTCCCACTAGCAGCTCCTGGACCCTGACCCCAATGACCCACGGCCCCATTACCTCTCCCTGCCCTTCCCCCCACCTTGCCCCTCACTGGCTCTACTGCCCCCCCCACCTCCCAGCCACCTTCCTGCCCTTGTCTCCTGAGTCCTCCAGCCCCACCCCAATTATCCCCTCCCCTCCAAGATCCTCGACCCCACCCTCACTGCCCCTCCCCCAGACCTCTCACCCAGTCTGCCCCACACCCCATCTGACAGTCACTCCATCTCCCCAGGGCCCCGGTCGCTCCCGCTCCCCCGTTTCCGGGCCCAGCGGAGCTGTGACAAGGACCTGCTGCCTCTGAGCACAGCACCCCCTGGAGGTGAGAGGGGCGAGAGGAGGGAGACCTGGGGCACTGACAGTGGGGGGTCCCTGAGGGCTATCAGTGGGGGAGGACCTTAGGGGGCAGGGGCAGTGGTAGGGAGACCCTGGGAGGCAGGGACAGCGGGGGTGGGGGGTGCTCCAGGGGCAGGAACAGCGGGGGGCCAGGGAGGCAGTGGTCCGCCCTGGGCAGAGGCAAGGAGCTGGATTTTTCAGTTGTTTCTACTGGGCATGTTGTTATTGTAGGGTCACCCGAGAGCAGTGGGGCTGGAAAACCCGGGTTGCATGGGCCCATGGGTCTCACTGGTAGGGTGGAGGGTAGGAGCCAGCTGGGCTAACTGGTGAGGGACTGGTGAGGAGGGCTGGGGCCATCTTTGAGCTGTGTCTCTCCTGCTCCTCCCCAGAGCCAGCCACGGCGCCGTCAACCACCCTGTACTTGATGTACGGCCCACGGTGCCCCCCACGGGCCCTGCCAGCTGGCGCCTGGAGCTACATCTGCCAGCTGTGCCAGCGACAGTTCCCCAGCCAGATGGCGCTGCGCAGACACAGCCGCAGCCACATGGGTACGGCCTGGGCCATGAGCGCTCCTGCCCTTCCCCCATCCAGCTGGCGCCCCTCACTCCCGACTCGCAGCCCCTGCTCTCCCAACCCTGCCCTTTCCCCATCCCACTGGTGCCCCTCACTCTCAGCCTGAAACCAGTGCTCCCCCAGCCCTGTCCCCGCCCCCCCACGTCCAGCTGCTCCCCCTCACTCCCGACTCGCAGCCCCTGCTGTCCCAACCCTGCCCTTTCCCCATCCCACCGGCGCCCCTCACTCTCAACCTGAAACCAGTGCTCCCCCAGCCCTGTCCCCGCCCCCCCACATCCAGCTGCTGCCCCTCACGCCCGACTTGCAGCCCCTGCTCCCCTAGCCCTGCCCCCACCCCCAACCCATCCAGCCGATGCCCCTCACTCCTGACCCACAGCCCCTGCTCTCCCAGCCCCCCCAATCCAGCCAGCGCCCCTCACTCCCGGCCTGCAGCCCCTGCTCTCCCAGCCCCCCCAGTCCAGCCAGTGCCCCTCACTCCTGACCTGCAGCCCCTGCTCTCCCAACCCTGCCCTTCCCCCATCCCATTGGTGCCTCTCACTCCTGATCCATACCCTTGCTCCTCCAGCCCTGCCCCCACCCCCCGCCTGTCCAGCTGGGGCCCCTCACTCCTGACCTGCAGCCCCTGCTCTCCCAGGCCCCCCAAATCCAGCTAGTGCCCCTCACTCCCGACCGGCAGCCCTTGCTCTTCCAGCCCCCCCATCCAGCCAGTGCCCCTCACTCCAAACCTGCAGGCCTGACCCTGGTGCCACCCCTGCAGGCCAGCGGCTGTTGGAGCGGGATTTCTGTGCCCGTGGGTTTCAGGCCGAGGCCGGGCTGCGGGGGCCCCGGCGGGCATCCCCAGGGGAGAAGCCCTACGAGTGCGGCGAGTGCAGCAAGCGCTTCACCCTCAAGCACCAGATGGAGACGCACTATCGGGTCCACACTGGTGAGTGGGTCCCCCCTCAGCCACAGCGCTAGCCCCCCTCGTGCGGGGTACTCCTCCCCACTGGCATGAGCCCTCCCAGTGCTACGTGCCCCTCCTCCGCGGGCATCAGCCCCTCCCAGGCTGTGTGCCCCTCTCCTGTGGGCTTCATCTCCCCCCCACCAGTGCTGTGTGCCCCTCCCCCAGGAGCCTCAGCCCCTGGTGCTTCCTGGCTGTGTTGCACCGCTTCTAACTCCTGGGAACCGGGTACACGTACCTGTCTTGTGCCCCTGCAGGCTGGGGCATTGCTCCCACCCCATTCCCCCAGCCCTCCCTCCACTGGGAGTGGGGGGCACTCTGGTCCCCCCATCTCCCTGGGTCTTGGGGGGGCAGCCCTAACTTCTCCCGCACCCAACCCTGCCATGGCCCAAACCCCTGTGGTGTCCCCAGGAAAGTGAGGCTGGGTCTGGGGGGAAAGGGTGGGCAGTGGGATAGAGCTGGGGGAGGGGTGGGGAGCCAAGGCAGGGAAGGGGGCGGGAGGGGCTGGGGATACCCCCTCTCACAGCCTGTTGCCCCCTGCAGGCGAGAAGCCGTTCCAGTGCAAGCTCTGCCCCCAGCGCTCCCGTGACTACTCTGCCATGATCAAGCACCTGCGGACCCATGGTGGCGCCGCCCCCTATCGCTGCACCCTATGCTGCCAGTTCTGCCCCAGCCTGGCCGCCATGCAGAAGCACATGAAGGGCCATTGCCCCGAGGAGCTGCCCTCGGACTGGACGATCGAGACCACCTACCTCTACTCCTCCTCCACCTCCTCCTGAGCTGCCTGTGCTAGTGCAGGCACCGGGAGACTCATGCGTGGCACAGGGAGGGCGCGGGGACCAGTGTCGGTGTGGCAGCTGGATCCGCGATGGTGCGTGGCATGGGGAGGGCACGCAGACCAGCGTCGGCGTGGCTGACGGATCCGTGATGGTGCATGGCACGGGGAGGGCGCGGGGACCAGCGTCGGCGTGGCAGACGGATCCGCGATGGTGCGTGGCACGGGGAGGGCGCGGGGACCAGCATCGGCGTGGCTGACGGATCCGCGATGGTGCGTGGCACGGGGAGGGCGCGGGGGCCAGTGTCGGCCTGGCAGACGGATCTGTGATGGTGCATGGCATGGGGACCAGCGTCGGCATGGCAGACGGATCTGCGATGGTGCATGGCACGGGGAGGGTGTGAGGTGTAGCAGCACCTGGCATGGTGAGAGAGCGCAGCTGGCCATGGCTGGACCCGCAGAACATAGATCCGTGGCTCGATTTCCTGCCCGCCACACACAGCGTGCCAGGAGCGCCGCCCACTGGCTGGGAGTCATGAGTGTGGCATGGGCACCATGGGCAGCTAGCTACTGAGGGCATGAACCTGCTGCAGGCCAGAGATGAGAGCCCATGTGGAGAAGATCAGTCCCTGCTGTTCCCATCTCACTATGTAGGGGGGGCTGTATGTGTGGGGCCCCAACCTCTAACATCACCTTCAGTATGGGGATGGGGAGACCCCAGTTATCCTGGGGGCGGGAGGTGTTAGGTGAATCCCGATCAGTGGGGACTCCTGCTGCTCAGTAGCTAACTGGGGGAGGGGGCATCTGTCATTAGCTTGACAGGATCCTCTGCTCTGCTTGGAGTCCCTACCCCACATAGCCAGCAGAGAGCTGAGACTGGATGGGAGGGATTCTCCCAGCCCTGGGCTGCAATGTCACAGGTGGCTGGGGAAGGGCCTGCCTTGATCATCACAGGTCACTCATTACCCAGCAGCGGGGTGGGACTCATTAGCCTGCAGGAATCTGGGTGACACTGAACTGTCCGGGGAGTTGCAAGCAGAGAAGTGGGAAGTTATCCAGGGGGAGAGGGTGTAAGAACTGGTTCCAGGGCCAGGAACTGGAGAACTGGGGAGCGGGGAGGAATAGCTGGGGTTCATATGGCACTGTCCCTTCTATTCTGCCCACCCGCACCCCTTGCTCCCCCACCCATTGGCCTGCTTTGACTCCCCTATCCCTGTGGATGCTGCACAGACTCCTCAACAAGACAGGGGTTCCCATTGCCATGGGCACTGCTTAGACCCCCCCATCACACCGGGTGCTACACAAACACTGAGTCAGAGACACTCCTACCCCAAAGAGATTCCCAGTCTGGACAGACAGAGTCTCCCATTACTGGGGAAACTGAGGCTCAACGAGCCACAGCAACCAGAGTGCCTCACCTGCCAGTCCTTCATGTCCCGCCCTTGGCCTGGCTTTGCCAGCTGTGTTGCGGGGCCAATGGCCATTGCGTGTTGTGTCCCGTCTCTTGCCCCTTTGTGACCAGGCCCCACAAGCCGTGTGTGGGGTGGGGAATCACATTTCCTATTAAATGTCTCAGGGATACTGAAGGTCTCTGTTATTTTCTGTTGATCACAAAAATTCTGTCCCACCTCTGCCCACAGGACTCTATGGCGGCACTTTGGACACGGGGCCTTCTCCCCTGGAAGCACCCAGCTCCAGGAGTCCTGTGACTGCGGAGACTCTCACAAATCCATTCAGACATCACTTCTCACCCACCGGGCAGTGGGGAACACAGCTGAGAAAGGTGCCTCATGGAGTCTCTGCTATGTTTGTCAAGCACCCCCCACAGACTAGTTAAAAGGGGCATTTGTCATTTGTAGTGTGTGATGTCTCCAGTAAAAGGATGTTCTGCTACTGGGTGTAGGCCCTGCTGCCCCATCCCCTTACAGTGGGACCTCCTCAAGGAGAATCCCCAATGGCCATATGGGGCATATGACACATGGATCGGTGTGATGTCTATTGGCGGGACAACTACTGTAAAATCTGGGGTGGGGGGCTGCTCGGCCCAGAACTACATTTCCCACAGTGCATTGCAATAACATGCAGCACAATACCTCCTGGGAGCTGAAATCTTTTATTCCCTTCAGCCCATGGGGTGGTAGTGATCAGTGTCTCAGAACTACATTTCCCATGGTGCCCTGGGCTAAGAGTGGGCAGGATGAGCCCAATGTATGCTGGGAGTTGTAGTCTAATTGCCACCCCCCCGGCATTCTGAGAGGGAACTGAGGATTTAGGATAGCGTTTCCCATGGTACATTGCTGCTGAGTCTGAATGGCTGGCACAGCTGTATAGATATGGGACCTGCTGGGAGCTGACCTCGAGTTGCTGCATGGGGATGGAAAGAGAGCTGGGCCTGCATATCCCAGGATGCACTGCGTATCTCCTACCTGGGCAATGCCTTCAGGGAGATGTAGTCGTCTCCCCTGTTCAGTGCCATACAGGACTACAACTCCCACAGTGCATTGCGAAATTGCTGGCCACCATTCCTCCCCACACTTTGTAGCTGCAATGCCTGCTGGGAACTGTAGTCCCCCTCTGTTGTCTGTGGCTGGAGTTACATGGCGCCTCCTTCTCCAGACTCCATGCTCCATGGTGCCCTGGGGCCAGCGCGTGCCTCAATGCCTGGTGGGGATCGTAGTCATTTAATTACATCTTTCATGAGACAGGAAGAGAGGAGCTGGGGCCACCTATGCTAGGCTACAGGGTGTCGTTCCTAGTGGAGCAATGGCTTCTGGGAACTGAAGTTTTCTCCCCTGCCTGATGGTCAGAGAGGACTACAACTCCCATGGTGCATTGAAGACGAGCCCTCACCCTATGACTCCAATCCCCATGATGCAACGGCGTCTCTGAGGCTTTGTAGCGCCAATGCCTGCTGGGAGCTATTATTCATTCCATGTTGCGCTTCTCCCCGCCTGGACTCCATCCCCCAGGGAGTCCCGCGGCCGGGCCAGGAGCGGGACCGCAATGCCTGATGGGGGCTGTAGTCCTCGCCCCGCTTTGGCCAATGGGCGCCACCCTCGCCCGGACTCCATTCCCCAGGGATCCCCACGGCCGGGCCGGGCAGTCAGCGGAGCCGCAATGCTTGTTGGGGGCTGTAGTCCCGGCCCTGCAGCGGCCGATGGGCACCGCCCCCGCCCGGACTCCATCCCCCATGGTGCCCCGCGGCCGGGCCGGGCTGTTATTGCGGCGGCCCCGCCCCCCCGGGCCAGGCCCCCCCCAGCGGTTAAAGATGGCGGCGGCGGCGGCGGCGGCGGGCGGCGGTGGCTCCGCCTGGGCCCGGGGCCGCTTCCCCGGGCGGCCGGGCGGGGGCCGCCCCCTGCCTCGGGCCGGGCTGCGCGCGCGCCTGCCCCTGCGCGGCGGGTCCAGCGGGGACGGGCCCGGCCTGGGGGACCCGGCGCTTCGGAGCCTTCTGGGCCTGGGCTGGAGCCTGCGTCGCCTGCGGGGCCTGTTAGGCGGGGGCAGCAGCGAGGAGGAGCCGGTGAGCGGTGGGGCGGGACTAGGTGGGATTTGAGCTGGGGCTTGCGGGGCTCGAGGTAGGACCCTGGGGGGCTGGGGCTGGGGAGAGCAGCTGAGCTTGGGCAAGGCTGGAGCTGCATCCCGGAGGAGATGAACTGAGCTGGGGGCTGATGGGCCTTGAGGTGGGAACTTGGCGGGGAAACTGGGAGGTTCTGATAGGAAGGGAACTGGGGGTCTGGGAACTCGTGGAGGAGGGGCTGTGGGGAGAGGGCTGGAGCTGAGAGTCTGGGAGTATGTGGCATGTAGGAGAGGTTGGGGGATGTTATGGGGCAGTAGGAGGTGGAGCTGGGGGGTGGGTGGGACCTTGGGGTGCTGCTGGGGAGGGGGTGTGAGCTGAGCCCCCCAGGGTGGGGGGTTGGGTGAGGTGGTGGATTGGGGTGCTGGAACCTTAGGGCTGAGGGGGGACTGAATAGTTTCCGGAGGAACTGGGAAGTATAGGGAGAAGCTGCAGAGGGCATCCCTGTGGGGAAAGTAGCTGGGACCCAGAGTTGGAGGTGTGGGAAAGGTTGAGGGGTGGGAGATCATGGAGGGTCTGTGACTCTGGGCCAGGGGGCATCTTGGGGGTGAGTTGGGTGACCTGTAGGGGTGGGTATGTGTGGGTGCTGCTGGGAGATGGGAAAGTTAGGGGGCTTGGTGGACTCTATAGAGCTGGGTTGAGGGGGCTCCTATGTGGGGCTTGGGCAGTGTTGGGGTTCTGCTTGGGGGTAGGGAGTTGTGGGGTGCAGCTCCCCAATGTGTAGAGGGGTTTGGTTGCTGCATGATAGGAGGTGGTACCTGGCCAGAGGAGCCCATCCTGAAGGAGTTCTGAGTGCCCCCTTGCCCGAACAGTTCTGTCGGGCTGGAGCGGGGCAGACGAGGGTCGTTGGCGAGGAGCCCTCCCCCACATGGTGTATGTTGGGCAGCAGGAGGCACACATACTGCCTATCTCACAGTTGCTGACTGTAGCTGGCACTGGGCTTGGCTCATCCTGGCTTCTCTGTGCCCCCCTCTGGAGTTTGGCTTCAGATTCTGGGCAGCAACTGGCAATGCTACCCCCAGCAGCTTGCTGACCTGCCCCGGGCATGGCACCACTTGGAGCCCTCTCTGCATAGTCAGGGGTGGAAAATTGCTGTGATCCAGATGGCATCTGCCCTGGAGTCACATTTGGTTCCTTGCCTGCCCCCACCTCAGTGCATTGGCCCCTTTTTGTGGGCACATACAGGTGGTCTCCCCCTCCGGGTGGGCCTGTGTGCAGTGAGGGGTGGGAGGTTCCCCTGTCCTGAGGAACCCCTGTGAACTGTGAGATGCTGGGGCTAATGGCCAGCAAGGTGCCTTTTTCGGGAGTGGGGTGAGTCTCTGGCCCCAGAGTTCCCACCCCTTGTTGTCATGCCCGATGCTCCTCCTGCCGAGGGCTAGTATGTCACGGGTGGGCTCTTGCTGTGGGCAGGCTGGCTGGTTTGGCTCTGACCTGACCGCCCCACGCAGGTGGCGTTGAGAGCTCTGCTGGCCGCAGTCTTGCACGTGGGGCAAGAGCTGCGCTGGAATTGGGAGTCGAACTCCCTGATTAGGGAATAGGTGGTTGGAGCACTGGCACTCTGGAGACCTGGGGTCCAGCCCCGGCTCTGTCACTGGCCTGGTCCCCCTCCATACCTCAGTTTCCCCACCTTCCTAAGGGGGCTGGTGACTCTTCCCTCTTTGGAAAGGGATTGAAGTTCATGGATAGAGCTGTGGGGCTGGCCTAGCACGTGGGGGTCCTGGCCTGAACAGGCCCTTCTTTGCTAGATGCTGAACATGCTGATCTCTGCCTTGGAGCTGGAATCATCACTTTTGTGGCTCTCTGTGTCCACTGGGCCCGGTAACTTGCCTTTCCTGTTTGGAGAGGAAAGCTGTGCGTCTCGCCTGGTCACGGGACTCCTGGAGCCTGGCCTTGGAGAGAGGTGCCAGCCTTGCTCAAGTGGGCAGCATGTGGGGCTGGTGAGGGCAGGCAGCTGGCAGGGATCCCACAAGGTGGGAGGGGGCCAGCACTGGATCAGCCTGCCCTGCAGAATGGCTTGTCTGTCTTCTGTGGGTGTGGGGGAGCTGGGTGCCCCCAGCCCATGGGCCTCAGGTTGCCCGGTTACAGGGGCCTGCAGACAGGGGAGTGCAGCTATCTTCTGCAGGGGTTGCTGAGAGATGAGACCCCTGACTTGCCTGGGAGGTGCAGACTTCAGCAGAGGTGCTTGGGTTAAAGCCACTACAGACTTGGGGCCCAATTGGAGCCGGTGCCCTGTAGAGGGGAAAGGTGCCATGACCCATTTCTTTCCCCCTGAGCCAGTCAGTCCCTGCCCTGGGGCCTACTCAGAGCTGGAGCCCCTAGAGGAAAAGCTCCCCTGCTCTGTTCCCTGCTCCCGCTATATCTTGGCTCCATTTTGCTGCAGTTCTGTCAGTGTAAGGCTGCTGGTTCCTGACCTAGCTAGGGATCTTTCAAGGGGCATGTGGAGATGGCCACCAGTCTCCTGCCCCACCAGCAGAGGGACTGGTTCTGTTTCCTCCCAGGGTGGAGTTACCCATGTACCAGCAGGTGGTGTGGTCTCTTGGCACCCAGCCCGAGGAGTTTGTCCAGCTGTAGCTTTGCGTTGCGCTCCTGTTGCCCAGTGAAACGCTGGGTGCCTCTGACCTCAGGCAGGCCCCGGCTCTTCCCCAGCACACAGGTGAATGTTGTCAGTGCTCTCCGCTGCTTGGGGCGGCATGTGGAGAGGGAGAGTCTGGTGGTATGAGCCTGCACGATTGTGGTGTGGACCCAGCAGTCCCCATGCTGTGCGCCTTTGAGCTGGCAAAGCAGCCCATTGTGAAGTGCCCACAACAGAGGGGCAGCACCGCCTGATTGGCAGAGAGGAGGGGGCACTGCTGTGCAGGGTTCACACCCCAGGGCTGCTTCTAGCTTCTCAACTTACTCAACTGCTGGGGCTAGTTGAGCTGAAGCATGTTATGCTGGGATGGCTCGTCCAGCATTGAGATGCCGCCACCTCTGGGGCGGGGCAGCTGGAGAACAACCACACATAACTACATGAGGATGCCTTGTCCAGCACTGGACAATGAGATGCAGCCACCTGTGGGGGATGCTGGGAAACAGCCACACAGGGATGACTCATCTGGCGCTGAGGGGGAACAGTCTCATTGCTCCTGCTGACATGTTACTGCTTCTAGGGTGGGGTAGCTGGTGCGGCTACACGGTGATGACACGCTCGTGTCTTTGGGTGCCTGCCATGCTCCACTGTGAAGGCAGCTGTATCTAGCGCTGGGCAAGCCTCCCTGTGTGGTGTGTTATATGCAGCTGTTCCCTAGCTGCTCCACCCTAGAGGCAGCTGCATCTTGGTGCTGGGGGGAGTGTAATCCGTTAAGGCCCTTGCTGTCCTTTGGGGCATCTATCAAACCTGCTAGGGAATGGGCAACATTTCTCTTTAGGCAGAGTATGCTCCCACTTCCATGGTTAGTTGTGTTCTCCCAGCACCTCCTGATCCCACATGGTCCTGGGTACAGTGGCATGGCAGCCGGTGTATGCACAGCTAGGGGCAATGTGCCACCAATTCCCAGATTTCGTGTGTGACCTTGGCCAGCGCTGCATCTCTCTGTGCCTCAGTTTCCCCCATATGCAGGGGGATTGCACACTGGCTGGGACAGGGCTGTCTCTGGGCGTCCGAGGGGCACTGATTGTGCCTGTTGTGAGGATCCTATGGGCCGCATCTCAGTGTGCAGTTAGGAAGCCGGGTGAGCCTGTGCAGGTGCAGCAGGAAGCCAGTGAGCCGAAGTTACTTAGTGGTTAATGTTGGGTGGGCTCCACTGCCTGCCCCGTTCAGGGGCAGCCGGGAACACAGCGGCTGGGTCCAGCAGTGGGCTGCTGGAAGAGGGATTGGTGCCAGTGGCCTGTCCAGGCCTCAGCCTGGCCCGATCGTGCTGGCAATGAATGAGGAACCTGGTAGCTTGAGGGAAGTCTGTGCCCTTGTGACGGGGAGCCCCCCACCCTATAGCTGTAGCATGGAGCTGACCGGGCTCATCTTGTCCCCCCATGCTGGCCTGGCAGTGCCCCAGTGGCTCTTCCTGATCCTTCACTGTCCCATGGTGGGCCTGTGACAGCCTCCCCATCTGGGCGCTTGCTTCCAGCTGTGTGGCATGTCAGTAGGGGTGCCTGGGGAGGAGGTGTGGGTGGGACAGCTGCTGGATGGGTGAGGCCTAAGGAGTGTGGGCATGGTCACCTCTAGTTCCTCTGAATAGGTGTGTTGAACGGGGTCTAGGGGATATGGGTGGGGACATCCTGGGGGGAAATGAGAGGATGGGACCTGAGCCTATGCATGGGCCCAGCTCGGTTCTGCTTGGAATAGGTCTGTGTAGCAAGGGGTGGCTAGAGCTCATGTTGGGGGCTGGAGCTTGGTACCCTTCATCTAACCACAGCCTCTTTCTGTCTCTCCCCACGCCGCTGCAGGAAGAGTTCCAGGGCTTCCCTCCTGATGAACCTGTCTCCCAGAGTTCCTTGCGTGCTGCCCTGCGCTCTCAGAGAGGTGAGGGCAGTGGCCGGCCTGACCCCATGCGGACACCCCCTCGATCCAGCACTGGGGAGGTGTCAGCACTGGCGTCCCATGTTCCCAGCCTCCGGTCACATCTCCTGTGCTGTGCTTCTCCACGGGGTCCTTGGGGTTCCCCAGCCCCCTCGACCTGGCACTGCGGCCCAGGGGCCTGGCTGTCTCTGCCAGCAGCGGGGCTGCTGCCTGATGCTACCTCTGTTCCGCGGGGGTCAGGCTTGCAACACGAGGCCTTGCATGAACTCTGATCTTGTGCATTATAACAGTGTCTCTTGGGGGGAGGGAAAATAGCTCTCCCTACCTACCGCCATAGGGTGGGCCCAGTTGCACCAGCCATAGCTCATGCCTGCAGGGGACGGGGAATTGCTATGTCGTCCTCCCCTTGTGTAAATGCGGCCCTACTGGGGTCTAGGTGCCAGCTTCTCCTAGCAGTGTTAACGTGGGTGTGGCTGTGGATAAACTGAGACTGCTCCCCACTGTGAACGTGCTTCTCTTCTGCCTGAAACTGCTTGGCCACATCAGCTTCCGGCGGTGCCTAGGGCACTTGGTCAGGGCGAGGGCCCTTTCTGGGGACGCAGTGCTGGCTCCAGCCAGTGAACGTGGGAGTCACTTTGTTCAGTGCCCACAGCCCCTCTGCCCAGCATCAGCTTTCTGGCTCTGTGTTTGCAGCATGTTTCCAACATGGAAGGGGAGGGAGAGATGTGTGGTGGTGGGTGGCTGGGAGGAGAGATGCTGGACATGCTGGGGCTCTGCTGCTGGCTCCTAGTGTCACCCTGAGCAGCTCTCTGCTCCCTGGGCTTCAGTTTCTCCATCTGTGAAATGGGGATAATCCACCTCTGGCTGTTCAGACTGTGAGCTCTTTAAACAGGGCCTGTCTCTCGTTGTCTGTGCAGCACCCAGCACAGGGGGGCCCTGATCTCAGTGGGCAGGGATTGTCTCTCAGTGTGCCTGGGCAGCGGCTGGCATGCTGAGAGAACCTCGCTCTAACGGCTGTGGGGGTGTCTGGGCAGTGCTTGGCACAATGAGGGGATCTCATCTCAGTTCGGTTGCCCTGGTATGATGAGGGTCCAGTCTCTCTATTGCAGGGCACACAGTGCCACCCCTAGAGTAAGCCAGGTCTTGGCTGGGGTGATAGCAGCTGTCACCTCCGCCCCCCCAGCCCCCAGAATTGGGGGTCTGGGATGGAGTTGCCACATGTTAACCACCCTTGCTAGCTGGCTGGCCGATGTGCGGTGCTGCATGGGTGGGGTCCCAAGTCCAACCCCCTGGTTCACCCCCCTCTCATTTCTCGTTGCAGGTGTGTTGCCCCAAGCCAGCAGCAGGAAGAAGAGGGACGTGTCCTTGCTTGCAGACCCCTCCAAGGCACCGGCCAGGCCAAGGAAGGGCGAGGCCCAGCGGGAGCGCATGGTCAGGGCCCTGGCCGAGCTGCTCCAGAGATCCAGGCCCCCACCGGCCAAGTCCCCTTCAGGCGCCAGCCCCACCCAAGCCACCAGGATGCCTCCCAAGCAGGACCCAGGGCCCTCTGAGGCCATGCCCCCTTCCCCATCCCCCAGCAGCCCCCCAAGGGGGAAGAGCCATGACTCCATAGTGCCCCACCGACCGCGGGGCCGCCCTCGCGGCTCCTTCAAGAAGAAACCAGGAGCCCCTCAGCGGAGTGCCAAGGCTCCCAGCGCTGCCCCAGTGCCCCCCAGGAAGAGCCAGCAGCCGGCCTCTGGTGCCAGCCTGAGCTCCCAGAGGAAGGGCCCTGGGCGTGGGCGGAAGAAATTGCCCCTGCTGCTCAAGTTTGTCTCCAAAGCAAAACGGCTGAAGTCAGGGCGGGTGGTGTTGGCCCGTGCCAGGCTAAAGCCCTCCATGGGCAGGAAGCAGGGCAGCAAGAGGAGGAAGAGCAGCCCACCAAGGAAGGGGGATGTTTTGCCGGGGAACTCCCCAACTCCCTCTGCCCCTCCTCCGGAGCAGCTGCCTCATGAGGCGCCAGCTGAGCCAGCCTCTCCGACCCAAGCCCGGTGGAAGCGACGGAGACGGGCGCAGGGGCTGTCCCGGCGCGAGGGCGCCATGGAGGAGAGACCGCTGTCGCCCCCGTGTCCGGCCCAGGCAGAGGAGGAGTCAGCTGCCCCGGCCTCCATCGCCCAGTCCACACGGGCACAGTGTCTGAAGCGGGGGCGGGGCCGGCCACCCCTCACCCCCAGTCAGCGGGCTGAGCGGGTGGCGGCTGCCCAGCGGGAGGGGGCTGGCACGGTGGGTGAGGAGCCCCCCGGGCACAAAGCCACCTTCCTGAAGAACATCCGCCAGTTCATCATGCCTGTGGTGAGCGCCCGATCCTGCCGCCTCATCCGTCCTCCGCAGCGCTTCATGGACGAGCCCCCCCGACGAGCACCCCGGGCCAAGGCCCCTGTAATGGAGGGGCTGCCCCATGGGGAGCCTCCAGCCCCACAGCAAGCCCCTGGCCAGGAGGTGGCACCTGGCCAGCCCCCTCGCTCAGCTGACGAGTACCCCTCCCCCCTCTCATCACCCCCTCCTTCCCCTGGCCTCTCACCCCCAGCCTCCCCTCTCCCCAGCCTCCCCGGCAAGCGGCGCTCTATCCTGCGGGAGCCCACCTTCCGCTGGACCTCCCTCAGCACCTCGCCGCCTCTCCCCCCCGAGGCAGGCAAGTCCCTCTTCCAGCTGCCCCCCGAGGAGCCCCACCTCTTCCCAGCTGGCCCCCAGCTGGCCCCCTCCCCGCTGGCCAGGCGGCCCCCGTTGCTCCGGGCCCCTCAGTTCACCCCCAGCGAGGCCCACCTGAAGATTTATGAGTCGCTGACAGTGTCGACAGAGGAGCCAGAGCCCATGTGCCTCAGTGAGGCCGGGAAGGACCCCCCACTGTCCCCTGTGCCCCGGCCAGAGCCCCCCTCTCCCCACTATGAGCCCGTGATGACCCGCAGTGGCAAGCGCCTGCTGGGTCGAACCAACCACCTGACCCTGCCCCTCTTTGGGGAGCCCCCCCAGCACCTGCCTGTCCCCCCGGACACAGAGCTGATCAAGATGGAGGACGTGGATGTGCCAGGCGTAGTGCGTAAAGTGGCCATCCGCCGCGTGGCCTCACTGGCCAGCCATGAGTCCGAGGAGGAGGAGGGCTCAGGGTGCGAGGCTGAGGAGCAGGGAGCTGTGGCGCCCGCCCGGGAGGAGGCAGCACCGGCTGCACAGCCAGCCCAGCTGTCGGGCATGGACAAAGTCTACAGTCTGCTGACTCGCGCCAAGGTGCAGCTCTTCAAAATCGACCAGCAGCAGCTGCTCAGATTGGCCCCGGTGAGACAGAGCCCCCTGTTCAGGGGCGGCACTGGGTGGCTGGGGGATGGGTGAGTGGGGGTTGCATATGCTAACTTGTCAGTCTGCCTTACTAACAGTGCTTCCCGTGAGGCCGGGAGGTGGGGTTGGGAGCCAGGACTCTTGGGTTCTCTTCTCAGCTCTGGGAGGGGAGTGGGGTCAAGTGGTTAGAGCAGGTGGTGCTGGGAGCCAGGACTCCTGCTTTCTTCCTCGAGTGCTTGCTCATGTCCATTCCAGTATGGGTGTGCATGTGTTGCATGCACTGTCACTGTAAGGCTTTTTGCTTCCTAATCACTAGTAGTATCCGTTGGGTAGACTCTGGTAGTGCCTCCATGGTGCAGTTGGTAGGCACCTGCTATCACCTCAGTTGCTTCTTTCTGTGTAGAACGATCTTCTCTCTTGCCCAGCAGTAGATCCCCCATGAGGGGATCTTTCTGTAAATAGATTCTAGATACGTGTAAATAGTTTGTTAGCATAAGCATAGTGCTAGTTAGTGTTTCTAGTGAGCACCCACCCTGGCCCCAGGGCAGAGTTCAGTGTTCAGAATGCCAGGCACAAGCCAGTTAGTGACCCTCACATGTGCTGCTTGAAGTGCCCGGGAGAGGGTCTCATCCAGGGTAAGTGCCAGATCTGTAGGAACTTCAAACCAAGAACCCAAAATGAGAGAGAATCGATTGAAGTTCCTACTTATGGAGGCGGCACTCTGTCCTGCTTGAGAGCGGTGACTGGACCCAGCACTGAGCGCTCCCTTTCCCAGGTGCGCGCTGGCATCCGGTTGGCTCCCCGGCATGCTTCTCTGGCACTCAAGAAATCTGCACCAATGACACAGCACTGTTCCCCATCACTGGGGCCGAAAAGAAGTCTGATTGGGGGCACTGCAGGATGAGTGAGCTGTGGTGAGCCACTGTAACCGCCCGGCAAGGTGGGGGACCTGTCAAGTCTGGTACCGAGGTGCTCCCCATGTGGGGTGATCCAGGAAGAGGACGTGAACCTGGCAGCACCAGAGGTGTATGGGGCAGCGCAAAATCTCTTACCCCTCCAGGTAGCGCTATCTCCAAACTGGGGGCCTACAAGGGACAAGACAGGCACCACAGGGCCCAGCCTTAAGAGGGCAATCACCAGTCCTGGACAAGCCCGTGAAGATGGTGATGCACCACCCTCCATCTCGCTCATCGTTGGGAGACTCGGCACCCAGGCCATGCTTGCTGTAGCGACGCCTTGCCTAGATGCCGGTCTCATCCCTGGCATCTGGCCAGCAGTTGCAGCACTGCTTCCTATCAAGGCAAAGTCATTTGGTGCCATCTTGGTCACCTAGAAGCTGGTCCTTGCGCTCCAAATCTCAGGCAAAATCATGTGCCTTGTGAGGGACCAGACCTTGGGCAGATCATACCCCCCACGGATGTGGCCCAGGGACTTGTCCCACTAGCATGGGGTATAGTCAATGGCAGATGCTGGACCCTTTGGCTGCACATGGTCCAGGGCTCCCATGAGGGATGCTCCTTTTCGGCACTGTAAGAGAAAAGGGCACTCCCTGCATCCCTGTCGGAAAGAGGATTGGTTACTGGGACAGCAATTGTGGGTCCTCAAGCCACACTGGCAGTTCACACGCTGTTCTCACTGGCACTGAACTTTTGTCTTTCAGGTTTTTTTAACACCTCTGAAAGACAAAAATTTTGTTGTTCAATTGCCAGTGTAGACATAGCCTAGGGCAGAATTTGCTGTCATGACTGAAGAGGGCAGGGCCATAGCCAAGACATCCCTCCAGCCGGCCCTAGACACGGATGCAGTGGCCTGGGCGATGGCTACTGAAGTTGTAATGAGAAGTTCCTGGCTTTGGTCATTGGGCCTCCCCCATGAAGTCCAGCAGACTATTCAGGACCTCCCATTCAAAGGGCAGTCCTGATGTCCAGCTGCACAGCCTGAAAGATTCAAGGGTGACCTTGAAATCATTGGGCTGCCCCATCCTGGACTCCTTATAAGCCGCAGTCTATGGGCTGTGTTTTTACCAGTCCCTCTAGTGGCAGGACTTCAGGTGACAGAGCAATAGGGGTTTCAGGAAGAGACCAGCCTCAATGTCTGCACACGTGAAACAACCATCAGGCAACAGACAAAGCTTTTGAAGGGGCACCTGAGGACAGGGCACCAGCCCAGTACCTGGATCTTGGCCTTATGTTTGTGGACCATTGTCCCACTTTTACCAGGTGTGGGCCAACATGACGTCCAACTGGTGGGTGCTCTGCATGGCAAAAGTGGGGTACGCCTTGTAGCTTTTCTTCCCCTATCCCTCTTCAGGGACCCTTCTCACTAAAATCTCCTGGCCCAGGAGGTGCAGTTGCTCCTAAGGGCGGGGGCAGTGGTGGAGGTTCCCTGATCCCAAAGTCCAGTAGGGATCTCAGATCTATCCTAGACCTCAGAAACTTTTAAGAAGTTCTTAAAGAAGTTGAAGTTACACATGGTTTCCCTGGATCCAGGGCGCTGGTATGCCACCCTTGACCTATAGCTCTCTTCTGGTGGCACAGAGATACCTTTGGTGTATGGTAAACCGGAACCACTGTCCGTTCATAGTTCTGCCCCCCTGGCCTCTCAGCTGCCCCAGGAGTGTTCACAGAATACATGGTAATGGAGCAGCTTCTTCAGGAGGAGAGGCGTGCAAGTTTGTTCCGACCTGGACAAGGGCTGGTGAGAGGTCAGTCCAAGTGTTAGTGGAACAACCTGTGGAAATTGTTCTGTCCACTTTCAAGAGCTTGGGACTCCTGATTAATATGCAGAAGTCCACCTTCATGCCCTTCCAGAGGGTAGAACTCATAGGAGCAATCCTTGACGTGACTGAAGCAAGGGTCTCCCTACCGGAGAGCTGCTTTCAGGGCCATCTCAGCCCTCATACCAGGCCAGATAGCATACTCCACTACTACAGCCAGGAGCTGCCTAAAGCTCCTGGGGCACATGGCCTCCTGCACTCACTATGGTACAGTGTGCATATCTCAGACTCCACCCTCTGCAGCTGTGGGTGTCAGTGTGCATTATCAGGTGTCACCCACTAGACAGAGTGGTTGCTCTTCCCCAGATGATGCTCGATGCCCTTCAGTGGTGGCTGGATCAAGACACTGTGTGTGCTGGCGTTCCCTTTGCAAGGCCCCCGCCAACGATAGAGCTGGTCACAGATGCCCCAGATATAGGGTGGGAGCCCACCTGGAGCCTCTCAGGACTCAGGGTCTCTGGACAAAGGCGGAGGTTTGCCTGCATATCATTGTCAGGGAGTGAAGGGCAGTGCGCCTTGGCTGTCAAGCATTCTGCCGCAAGGGCAGATGTGCATCAGTCCTCGCAGACACCACGGCAATGTTCTACTTAAACAAGCAAAGGGAAACCCGATCCTCTCCCCTGTGCCTAAGGTGTTGAAACTCTGGGACTACTGCTTAGCCCACTCCATTCACCTGGAGGCTGCTCAGCTTCCAGGCGCTCAGACCACCTGAGCAGGTCCTTCACCAGACATCACCAGTGATCTCTCTGGCTGGACGTCCTGGAGGCTATTTTCCAGAAGTGGGGGTTTCCCCAGGTGGATCTGTCTACAACCAGAAGCAATAGGAAATAATCCAGTTCTGCTCATACCTGTACCACAGCCTGGTCTCTCACTGACACCTTCCATCTGCCATGGGGAGGCAGGGCCTTCTATGCCTTTCCTCTCAGACTGTCATCCACAAAGTGCTCCTCAGGGTCAAAAGGGACAAAGCCCACGTGATTCTCCTAGTACTGGCATGCCCATGCCAGCATGGACCTCTCAATAGATGCCCCAGTCGGTCTCCCAGTGTGGGCGGATCTGATCTCCCAGGGCTAAGGCCTCATGCAGTCTCTCAACTTTCTTTGTGGCTGAGCGAAATGGAGCTGGGCTGTTTGGCACTGGTCCAAGTGGTCCTTATGGGCAGTCGGCCAGAATGGCCTATCTAACATAATGGAAAAGGGATCTCATTCTGGTCACTTCAGAACGGGGTCCCCCTTCTGGAGGCTACACTCGCCTTTAGCCTGGACTACCTGCTCCATCTGAAGGGAGAAGGCCTGGCGGTCTCTTCCATCAGAGTCCAGTGGGTGGCAATATTGACATTCCCCCTCTGGTGAACGGCAGATCAGTTTTCTCTAACTCCATTAGCTCTCGGCTCTTAAAGAGCTTTGAGCGCCTGTATCCGCAGCCTCTGCTTCCCTGGGATCTCAGCAGAGTCACTGTTTGAGCCACTATCAGTATGTCCCTTGATTGATTTATTCTGGAAAACCACCTTTTTGGTGGCCATCACCTCGGCCAGGAGGGTGTCAGATCCGGCCTTTCACCTCCGAGCCGCCCTACATGGTCATCTTCTGGGTCAAAGTCTATATGTGTCCTCACCCATCCTTCCTTCTGAAAGTGGTCTCCCATTTCCACAATAGTCAGGACATCTTCCACTGTTCTATCTTAAACCTCGTGCTAATAAGCATGAACAGAGGCTGGACTCTCTGGACGTTAGACACAGGGCTGGTTCTTCCATTTTTGCAGGCCCAAGCAAAAAATAAAATAAAATAAAGCTGTTCGGACTGTGCCGCCCCAAGAATGAATGGAATGCCGCACCTTAGCATGTGCCGCCACAGGCACGTGCTTCCTGCGTTGGTGCCTGGAGCCGGCCCTGTTCAGACGTGCTCAGCCCGTTTACATAGAAAGGACCAGACCCTTTTGGAAGTCCACCCAGTTATTCATTGCTGTTGCAGAAAGGATGAAAGGCAGCGTGGTCTTGGCATGGAGGATCTCCTGGATAATGTCCAGCATCTGCACGTGCTATGGCCTGGCGAAGGTGGCTCCCCCACGCTTAACAGCACACTCCACACGGTCACACACCTTATCAGTGGCGTTCGTGGCTCATGCTCTGGCTGTAAATATCTGCACGGTGGTGACTTGGTCCTCTGTCCACACGTTCGTGGGCACTTCGCCCTTACCCCGTGTGACGATGTGGTTCTG
This sequence comes from Aldabrachelys gigantea, assembly GCA_026122505.1. Taxonomy (NCBI): domain Eukaryota; kingdom Metazoa; phylum Chordata; order Testudines; family Testudinidae; genus Aldabrachelys; species Aldabrachelys gigantea. The sequence continues at coordinate 67,058,665 of CM047489.1, forward strand.
GCAGGACCCAACTGAGAGTGCCAAATCAGGACCAATTGCTCAAACAGGGCAGTCACAGCCCAAGGCTGGGGTTTTTCCACCTCTAAGGCAAACCAATCCAGCCAGACAAAAATGACTTCGGTTTCACCCCACTGGTGAACCACAAGTCACACAAGCAATTTCCTTAGACACTCCAGTCTCCCAGTATCACCACCAGTTCCACACGTCCTGGGTATGAATGGCTATGAAAACCAACACCCCAGTAAAAGAAAAAGGTTCTCTCGATCCCAAAGGACCAAGCCCCAGACCCAGGTCAATATACACATCAGATCTTACCCACAAATCACGCTGTTGCCAATCCTTTAGAATCTAAAATCTAAAGGTTTATTCATAAAAGGAAAAGAGATAGAGATGAGAGCTACAATTGGTTTAATGGAATCAATTACATACAGTAATGGCAAAGTTTTTAGTTCAGGCTTGTAGCAATGATGAAGTAAACTGCAGGTTTAAATCAAGTCTCTGGAGAACATCCCCCGCTGGGATGGGTCATTCAGTCCTTTGTGCAGAGCTTCAGTTTGTAGCAAAGTCCCTCCAGAGGTAAGAAGCAGGACTGAAGACCAGATGGAGATGAGGCCTTCGCCTTATATAGACTTTTTCAGGTGTAAGAACACTCCTTTGTTCCTACTGTGGAAAGTTACAGCAAAATGGAGTCTGCAGTCACATGGGCCAGTTTCTGCACACCCTGCTGAGTCACAAGGCGTATCTGCCTCCTCTTAATGCATCAATTGTGTAGTTAATGGTCCTTAATGGGCCATCAAGCAGGCTAAGCTGAGCTGACACCAACTTGTCTGGGGTGTTACCCAGAACTGCAGCACCAATTTAATACACAGACAGTACACAGCCAATATTCATAACTTCAACTACAAAAATGATACAGACATACAGACAGCATAATCATAACCAGTAACCTGGTCTTAGACACCTTATATGACCCCCTTTACATAGGATTTGGTGCCACTACAGAATCTTGGTTGCAACCCATGTTCTATATGGTCCCAGTTTATATCAATAACGTCACACCCCGCAGGCGAGGAACGATGCAGCCTTTGGGGCAGTGCTCCTTCACTCCGTCTCTCAGGAACTCCGACCCCACTCATTGATGGAATGCGGGGGAGTCCCCTGTGTTGGGATGGCCATGAGCAAGCACTCCAAGAAGAAGAGATGGTTACTAAGCCTTCTGTAACTCCTGTTCTTCAAGATGTGTTGCTCATGTTCATCCCCCATCCCGCCCACCTGCCCCTCTGTCGAAGTTGCTGGCGAGAAGGAACTGACAAGGCAGCAGGTGCCTATCTACCATGCCATGGAGGTGCTACTCCAGGGGGCACCAGAGCCCAGTTGATGGATATCACTGGTGGGGGAAAAGTCACGATGTGCACACACCCATGCTGGAATGGGCGTGAGCAAGCACTCGAAGAACCGCTGTTAAGGGAAGGTTAGTAACTGTCTCTTTCTCCCCAGCTCTGGGAAGGGGAGTGGATACGAGTAGTTAGAGAAGGGTATGGGGGGCTGGGTTCTGTCCCTAACTTTGGGAGGGGGAAAAAGTAGGGGGGCGAGTCTGGGAGTCAGGACTCCTGGGTTCTGTCCGCAGCTCTGGAAGGGGAGTGGCCTCTATTAGAGCATGGGTGACGGGGGTGAAGCTGGGAGCTAGGACTCCTGGATTCTATCCACGGCTCTAGGAATCCTGGCTCCCAGCCCGCTGCTTTAACCCACTAGACCCCACTCCTTTCCCAGAGCAGGGGAGAGAATTAACCAAGCTCACCCACGCCCCAGAGCTAGGGAAAGGGGTAGGGGGCTAGGTCTCTGTAGCTCTGGCTGTGCTGTCACAGTCACATCTGTCTGTCTCCTGCCTGCAGCCATCACCCAGCGTCAAATCGGAGGAGAGTGCAGAGGCTGTGCCAGGGGAGGGTGAGCCGGAGCTGGCCAGCACGGACAGGAACGAGACCAGGAAACTGGTATGCTGGGCTGGGAGCTGGATCACTGCTGTGGGGCGGGGGCCACAGCGGTGGGGGGAGGATATGTTTTCTCCAGCCCTGCTCTGTACACCCCCTACCAGTGGTTGGGGAGCAGGGCAGCCTCTTGGCCCCATGGTGCTCCCTGCAGGAGGGCATCTCTTCCCCTGGCACCCACCCTGTCATCATGTCCCCGCAGGGCCAGGAGTCTCCAGTGCAGGGCCCCCGGATCAAGCATGTGTGCCGGCATGCGGCTGTGGCGCTGGGCCAGTCACGTGCCATGGTGCCCGAGGACGTGCCCCGCCTGAGCGCCCTGCCCCTGCGCGAGCGGGAGGAGATCGCTGCCTCACCGGTCGCCGAGGGTGAGTATATGGAGGCAGTGCCCACTCCTCTGGGACAGAGCTGGGGCACGACCATCAGTGCTGGCCTTGAGGTGGCGCCAGGGAGTGCTGGCCTGCGTTGTGGGAGGGGGTGCCTCAATGAGGGGTGGGTGGGGTCTGCACTATGGGGTGGCTTGGCAGGGTGTGTCATGCTGTGGGGGTGGGGTGGCAGATCTCCAGGAGGGGGCTGCACTATGGGGTGGCTTGGCAGGGTGTATCATGCTGCGGGGGCGGAGTGGGAGGCCTTGGGCGGGGAAGGGGGCTGCTGTGCTATGGGATGGCTTGGCAGGGGGTGCCCTGCTGCAGGAGCAGAGTGGGAGGGCTTGGAGGGGGGTGCTGGGCTACTGGGTGCTGTCCTGCAGGCAGCTCTATGCCCCACAGGGTGGGGCCAGGGCGCCCCATGGTAACCCCCCCTGCCGTCTCCCCCACAGAGACCTCCTCGGCCTCAGAGAGTGAGGGTGGGCGAGCACGACGGGGGAAGGTGGAGCCAGTGGCAGTGAAAGCCCCACCCCCTGTGCGCCGCCCCACCCCCCACCACCATCACTCAGGCAAGAAGAATCGCATGACCCGCTGCGGCAAGTGCAAGGGCTGCCTGAAGCTGCAGGACTGCGGGACCTGCGTCAACTGTCTGGACAAGCCCAAGTTTGGGGGACCCAACACCAAGAAACAGTGCTGTGTGTGAGTGTCCCCGGGGTGGGGGCAGGGCACCCAGCTGCCAGCCTGGCTTTCCCCAGGGAGTGGGGTGTGGTGGTTAGAGCGGGGAGTTGGGGGCCAGGACTCCTGCCCCCCCCAGCTGTGCCCCTGTGTGGCTTAAGGCAAATCATGTCACCTGCTGGAGCTCCCCCTATGGCCCCAGCTCCCCCAAAGCACTGTGTGAGTGCACTCACTCCTCTGCTAGCTCCTTTCACATCACAGGTGATGGACGAAACGCCCCCACCTCCCCGAGCTCTCCCAAAGCACTGCATGAGTGCACTCACTCCTCTGCTAGCTCCCTTCACATCACAGGTGATGGACGAAACACACACACTCTGCATGTTGCTGCCCCCCCTGTCCTCCTGCACCCGTGGCCCTCTTGCTCTGACTGGCTCTGTCTGCCCTGGCAGGTACCGCAAGTGCGATAAGATTGAGGCGCGCAAGATGGAGCGGCTCTCCAAGAAAGGTAATGCCAGTGCCGCCGCAGCCTGGCTGGGGGGTGGGCTGTCAGCCAGGACTCCTGGGTTCTGTTCCTGGCTCTGCCAGTGTCTGAGTGGGTGGGTGAGAGTCTGTGGCCTGCATTTGTGCAGGAGGTCAAACTAGATGATCATAATGGTCCCATCTGACCTTAAAGTCTATGAGGTCATGGGGCTTGCCTGTGTGCTAGAGACCCACCCTACCCTGGGTTTGTGCACTGAGCGCTGCAGGCAGTGGGTCTGTGTGTGGGGGGTCCTTTTCTTTTCCCACCTGCTCTCATCTGGGGCCCATACTCCATTCAACTACAGAAAAATCGCCGTGGCAGAGCCTGGAGCTCACCTAGTCCCCTGAGGCTCTGAGCTGGATGTTCCAGGAACCTTCAGAGCTCCCCACCCTGCCCTCTGCAGCCCAGCACCCCCCTAGTTCTGCCCTGGAGCATCTGAGCCTGCCCTCTGCAGCCCAGTGCCCCTTAACATCGCCCTGGGGCATTAGGCCAGCCTTGTCTCTGCAGCATGGAACCCCCTAGCGCTGCCCTGGGGCTCTGGAGTCAGCAGTGGCTTAGGGGAGGAGCTCCCCCTACTGAGTGATTCCCCCCCCTCCCCCCACCTTCCCTTCGCCAGAGTGTCCCTCCCCTAGCCCGTAGAAAGCTTCTTGAAAATCTCTGGAGTGTTCCTGTCTGACGGCTGGAGCCGGGGGCATTGGGGAGCAGCCTGCATGCCCTCCCCCAGCTGTGGGCCACTCTGAATCTAGAAGCTGTTCTTGCAGAACTCCTGGATTCGGTGGATGGTGGGGCGGGGGGGTTGGAATGGAGCTGCAGCTCTCACTTGCTGCCACCTTGCTAGATCGCCAGTGTCATCTTCATGTGTTTTGCAGAGAAGCCCTAGTCCCCCTTAGGAGGGACGCCCCCTTGTTCTGGATACGTCTAACCTCCCTGGCTAGCTCCATCTCCCCCGACCCCGTCTGGGAAATGCTCAGAGGTTGTAAGTAGCAAGGGCTGCAGTGGCATCTCATTAGAGTTCAGAGTTAACACAATGACAATTGTGGGGTAGTAGTTAAGGTTCAGGGTTAACGCAGCCTGAGGTTGCCAGACTATATAATGGGCTTGTTAGGGTTCAGAGTGAACATATCAGCAAGGCTGACACATATTGATTTAAGGTTTAGAGTTAACATAGTGTTGAAGTTGATGCGCCTTCCTTAAGGTTCTGAGAGAACTTGCTGGCAAGGATGGCGCATGAGTGGCCAGTAAGGGTTGGGGTTTACCTGGCCACGTGCATCACACAATCCTTGTGGTGAAAGCCCTGGGCACCCCGGCCCTGTGGCACTGCTGGGCCCAGTGGCGCTGCATGTCTTCACCAGGGCATGGCTGCTGATCTCAGAAATAGCCGAGAAACTTCCCGGGGTGAAACTCACCCGTGGGTGTTTGCTCTGAGGCCAGGGATTGCTGAGCTTGGGGAGGCAGCGTGGCCTAGCGGATGCAGCCCTGGGCTGGGACCAAGGAGACCTCTGCTTTGTTCCCAGCTCTGCCATTGGTTTGCTGGGTAAGCAGGTAAGTTGTCATCGGCCCATGCCTCAGTTTCCCCGCTGTGTGGGGTGCTTTGAGATCTGTGAATAGGGGCGCTGGAGGAGAGCAGGGTGTTCTTCTCAGTGCTGCTGGGATGCCGCCCTTAGATGCAGCAGGCCCCTACAATCTAAGCAGGCAGAGTGGCACCTGGCCTGCCAGGGGAGGGGGCAGCTTCCAAGCTTGGGCAGGGTCTGTGGGTGCTGAACCCAGCTCATCCTGCTGTGGGTAGCCCAGCTCTCCCCACCTGTCCTGTGGCTGAGGAGGGAAACCAGGCCAGCCCCACTGCCCTGTCCTTTTGTCCTCCCTTCCCGCCCCCCAGCTCACCCAGAGCCGGCCCTTTGGCAGGGGGCAGAGCCCAGCTCTATGGGGCAGCAGCAAGCAGGATGGGGGGTTTCTCTCCAGCATGGTGTGGGAGGAGGAGGGTGCGGCAGGAGGAGGCTGCAGCAGGTACCTTGGGAGGGGGCCGGAGCTGGGGCGCAGACAGGCTGCTCTGTGCTGCTGCCAATGGGGGAAGGCTCAGGGCCTGTGTGTGTGGGTCCCAGCCCCTTGGGGAGGGGAAGTGGAATGGGGGAGCTCTGTGTGTGGTTGTGAGCCATGTATAGCTTGCGGGGAAAGACAGAATGGGTGGGGTGGAGTCTGGTGCAGGGTGTGTAAATGGGGGAGGGGTGCTGAGGGTGTGTGAAAGTGGGTGGGGGAGCCCTGGGGTGTATATCAATGGGATGGGGGAGGGGAGCCCTGCGGGGCGTTGGGTGGGGGGGAAGCTGTTCACAGAACCAGACCTGCTCCAGCACTAGGCTGGGAGCCAGGACTCCTGTGTTCTATCTGCCCCCCCACCCCCACTCCGCACCCTCCACACACTTCCCCATGCGGAGCCCCTGCCCCCTCTGTGCTCTGTCCCCAGATCACAGGCTCCTGGGCCAGGGCCCATCCTGACAATATCTGGGTCAGTGTTTGGGGTGAGGGTGTGTGTGTACAGAGCCCAGTGGGGTGTGTGTGTGTACAGAGCCCAGCCCAGCATGCCGAGCGTTCACTCGGGTGCCTGGGAGATCGTGAGCGTGGGAGGCAGGCATGAGCTGGGGGGTCGTGTTGGCTGGAGGTGGGTGGTGAGAGCAGCCACCGTGGGACAGTTCGGGAGGCTGCTGTGTATATGGTGCTCAGTGGGGCGGACGGATCTGCGACCTACTGAGAGGACCTGGGCTGTGGAGGGGCTGCTTAGGCTCTGACAGGCAGGGGGCCTTCTGCAGCATTGCTGAGTATCAGTGTCTCTCGGCAGGTTGCCCGGCGTTGGGGCTTGTCTGTGTCTCTGAGCTGCTCCCATGGCGCATGGGGCCCGTGTCTGTGTGTTTTGGTTGCCCCCTGTGGTTGTGGGGCTGGTGGGGGCTGTGTCTCTTGGCCACCCTGTGGTGGGACTGGTGCCTGCAGGTCACACAGACAGGGCCAGCAGTGCCACGGCCCCCGTGCTTCAGTGTCTCTCAGCCGTCCACAGGTCGCATGGCAGTGGGGCCGGTGGCTCCATGGGGCTGGCGGTGCTGTGGCCTGTTGGCCCCATGTCTGTGTCTCTGCCACCTGCAGGTCGCACGGTGGTGAAGCCGGTGGTGGCGCGGGACTCGGAGGACTCACAGGAGGAATTCCCGGCACCCTGGGAGCTGATGCTGGGGGCGACGGAGACAGCAGAGCAGGAGGCCCTGCTGCAGCGCAAGTCAGCCCGGCGCTGTGTCAAGCAGAGACCCTCCTATGACATCTTTGAGTCCACGGATGACTCGGACGCCGAGCCCCGGCCCGGCTCCGCCACGCCCCGCAGGAAACCCTCCCGTGACTCGGGTAAGCTGCCCTGCTGGGACCTCTGTCCCCCCCTGCACTTGACCTGGCTCCCCCCTCCAGCGTATGGGGGCCGGTTCCCCTCTCCCCGTGCCAGGTTGCTGTTTTCCCCCACCTGTGTATTGGGTGCCTGGCTCTGGGGTGCAGAGGGACCAGGGTCTGGGAGGTGGCTGTGCCAGCAGGTGGGGCTGGGGCTGGTTGGCCCTCTAACAATCTCTTTGCCCCCCCCAGACCTGCTCCCCATGGAGACGGAGGAGCAGAGCCGGCCACGGAGAACGCCGCTGCAGCCTGTCGTGCAGCTCAAGGCGAGGAGGAAACTGGAGAAGGTGAGGTGGCCGCAGGCACGGAGTGGGCAGTGTGTGGGTTCGATGCACCTACGCCCCAATACTGGAAGGACCCAGGCCCAGAGCAGAGGGAGAGGAGCTTGCATGGGGCCCAGGGATCCCAGTTCTGCCACAATCAGCTAGTTGTGGGTGGGCAGGCAGGGGTCTGCCAGGATGGAGAACCCCACCTTGTTCCATCCAGGCCTCCACATGGCTGGTGCAGCTCTCACTGGCTAGTTCTAGGATCCGTGGCCTGTTTCCCGCCCTCTGAGCCAGCCACTCTCCTGTCTTGTGGCTGGATCAGGGCCAGCGCCCCCCAGAGTGGAGAGGCCCAATGTCCCTTTCCCCACCCCTGTGGCCCAACCAGTCCCCTGCCCTGGAGTCAGATGGGTGCTGGTGCCCCCTAGAGGGTGCAGGGCCCCTGCCTCCTCCCCTGCCCTCCCCTGACTCTCTGCTCCCCCCAGGACACACTCTCCTCTGGCTCATTCCCTTCCTTTCCCAACGGCTGGAACGGGAAGCAGAAATCCACTGACGGCATCCACCGGCTACGCGTTGACTTCAAGGTGAGGGGGCAGCACTCCCTGGTCCCCAGTGTCAGGCAGAATCTGCACCCAGCTTGGCCCTGCTGCGGGAGGGAGGTCAGCACTGGCTCCACGGCTCAGAGCGAGCCTCCAGCCCCCTCCCCTTGAGGTGCTGAGAACACAAGGCAGCTCAGTCCCACATGGGTGATGGGGCAAAGGCATTAAACTCCTTTCTGCTGCCAGTGCCTCCCCTGCTGGCGGGGCTGGAGGAGGGGCTGGCAGGGGACTGTCTGGGGAGTGGAGGTGATCCGGCCCCTCTGGGAGCTGGCAGGGTGCCACCCCCTCTCTCAGGTGTCCAGAGGGTTGCCACGCCCTGCCCAGTAGCTGTTCCTCACCCCATGGCTGCATCGGGGGTGGGGAGGCTGGTCCCCGTGCTGCCAGGGCCCTCGTGTGCTGCTGCCCTCTGAGCTGGGGGGTACCGCTGAGCCATGGGATTGGTGTTGGAGTGTGGGTGACATGTTCAGCCTTTGCCCCACGGTGTGACCGTCTGGAATCTGGTGGGATGAGTGGGTCCAGAGTGTGGCATGGCTCCATGCGCCGGCTGCTGTCCCAGCCAGGTGTCTGGGCAGAGTGAGAGGCTCTCAGCTGTGGGGTGGGCACTCTCTTGCAGGAGGACTGTGACTTGGAGAATGTGTGGCTGATGGGGGGGCTCAGCATCCTGACTTCCGTGCCCGTCACTGCCCAGCTCATGTGCCTGCTCTGCGCCAGCAAGGGCTTCCACGAGGTGAGCACGTGGAGCCCGGATGCTGGGGTTCTCTCCCTGCTCTGGGGGCAGGGGGTCTAGTGGGTAGAGCCGGCGGGGGGCGCTGGGTTCCTCCCCTCTTGGGGGTGAGGGGTCTAGTAGTTGGGGGGGTGGGCATGGGGCTGGGAGCGCAGGCTCTGGGGGCAGGGGAACTGGGAGCCAGGACTCTTGGGTTCCCTCCCGGTCTGAGTGGAGCCATCTTATCAGCCCGTCCCCTCCCCAGCTGGTGTTCTGCCAGGTTTGCTGCGACCCCTTCCACGTGTTTTGCCTGGAGGAGGACGAGCAGCCACAGCGGGAGCAGGAGGAGAACTGGTGCTGTCGCCGCTGCAAATTCTGCCATGTGTGTGGGCGCAAGAACAAGGTCTCCAAGGTAGGTGCCCTGGAAGAGGTTGAGGCCCTTCCCTCCAGGCAGCGTTAGCCTGTACCCCAGGCCAGGCACTAGGGGGCACTGTGCTACAGGGGGTGGAGCAGGGGCTCTCCCTGGTGGTCAGGGCTGGCCCCGATGCCCCAGGCCGGGCACTAGGGGGCACTGTGCTGCAGGGGTCTGGGCAGGGGCTCTCCCTGGTGGTCAGGGCTGGTCCCGATGCCCCAGGCCGGGCACTAGGGGGCACTGTGCTGCAGGGGACTGGGCAGGGGCTCTCCCTGGCGGTCAGGGCTGGTCCCAATGCCCCAGGCCGGGCACTAGGGGGCACTGTGCTGCAGGGGACTGGGCAGGGGCTCTCCCTGGCGGTCAGGGCTGGCTCTGATACCCTGCACTGTGCACCCACCACCTGAGTCCTCTGAGTTACGTGCAGGCCTTTGCTGCCAAAAGCCAGGTGTGAGGCTGTTAGTCCCCCCTCGGGTGATTCCATTCTGCTCTCTGAAATCATCCACATTGGCAGCGTGACTGGGGCTCTGCTTTGGTTCCTGCCCAAACCCGGTAATGCTGGGCAGCTGGGAATTCCCAGCAGGGCCATGTCTCAGTGCCGGACAAGGGGGCCCTGGGTGACCAGCCCCCTTCTTCACCTCAGAGGCAGCTGCATCTCAGCACTGTCCATCCCAGGGCGGAGGGTGGGGGGGGAGAATGAGAGGGGGTAGAATCCATCTCTCTGTCTCATCTGCCTTCTCCTTTCTGCCCTGTCACAGCCACTGCTGGAGTGTGAGCGCTGCCGCAACTGCTACCACCCAGCCTGCTTGGGCCCCAACTACCCCAGCAAGCCCATCCGCAAGAAGCGGGGCTGGGTGAGCACAGGGGCAGGGCCATGCCAGGGTGGAGGATGGGGGTGGGGTCTATCCTGGGATTGGTGGGGGCAGGGCTTGTGGGGGAGGGGTTCCCCCCACACTAATGCTCTTGTTGGTTTCTAGATCTGCTCTGCCTGCATCCGCTGCAAGAGCTGTGGGGCTGCCCCAGGGAAGAACTGGGACACAGAGTGGTCCCACGATTACAGCCTCTGCCCCCCCTGCTCCCTGCTCTATGACAGAGGTGTGTGGGGTGGGGAATGGGGCACGGGGCCTTTCCCCTGTAGGTGAACAGGCTCCCATCCAGCCCCCGAGTGGGGACTGACTGGCTCGGGGGGCAGAGAATGGGGCGTGGGGCCCTTCCCCTCTAGGTGACACAGGCTCCCATCCAGCCCCAGGGTGGGGACTGGCTGGCTGAGGGGGGCAGGGAATAGGGCATGGGGCCTTTCCCCTCTAGGTGACACAGGCTCCCATCCAGGCCCAAGGTGGGGACTGTCTGGCTCGGGGGGCAGGGAATGGGGTATGGGGCCTTTCCCCTCCAGAGGACACAGGCTCCCATCCAGCCCCAGGGCAGGATGCTGGCTAGGGGTGTGGAATGGGGCTTGGGGCCTGTTCCCTCTGGGGGTGCTGGCCCCGTGTGCAGCACTAACCCCTCTGCCTCCCAGGTAACTACTGCCCCATCTGCTCTCACTGCTACGAGGACAACGACTACGAGAGCAAGATGATGCAATGCGCTAAGTGCGAGCACTGGGTTCATGCCAAATGCGAGGGGCTCTCAGGTCAGTCTGGGGACTTGCCCAGCGAGCTGTGCTGGGTCTCGGGGCTGGCCCTGATGGCTGGGGAGAGCCCTGCAGCGCAGCACCCCCTAGTGCCCCCACCCTGACCCCTGCAGCATAACACTCCCACAGTGCTCTCTGGTGCTGCCCAGGGGCATCGGGGCTGGCCCTGCTGGCTGGGGAGAGCCCTGCCCCCTTCGGTACAGCACCCCTTAGTGTGTTCCCTCAGTATCTGCTGCACACCCCTTTTGCCTTGGGCTGCCATCTAAGCCCTGGCCCTGCTTCACTGGGCATGGCTGGCGCATGCACTCTCTGCCCCAGGAATGGGAGGCTGCGTGGTGCTGGGGCTGGGGCTGCCTGACCTGAGCTGCTCTGCTCTTTCCCCAGACGAGGACTACGAGATCTTGTCCAGCCTGCCAGAGAACGTGGTCTACACCTGCCAGCCCTGCTCTGGCAGCGACAAGGCCAAGTGGTGGGACGTCCTCACCTCGGAGCGGCGCAAGGGGCTGCGCAATGTACTGCAGGGGATGATGGCCTCCCAGCACGCCGAGCCCCTGCTACAGTGCGCCCAGGTACGGCCCTGTGCCTGGAGCCAGGAAAGACCTTCGCCCCTGGCTCCCAGCGTCCCCCGCTCCAACCCCCCAGTCCCCATTCGCGTCCCAGCATGCTGAGCCCCTGCTGCAGTGTGTCCAGGTATGGCCCGGAGCCAGGAGAGACCTCGGCCCCTGGCTCCCAGCATCCCCCACTCCAACTCCCCAGTCCCCATTCCCCTCCCAGCATGCTGAGCCCCTACCGCAGTGTTTCCAGGTATGGCCCAGAGCCAGGAGAGACCTCGGCCCCTGGCTCCCAGCGTCCCCCGCTCCAACCCCCCAGTCCCCATTCCTCTCCCAGCATGCCGCGCCCCTGCTGCAGTGTGTTCAGGTATGGCCCGGAGCCAGGAGAGACCTCAGCCTCTGGCTCCCAGCATCCCCCTGCTCTAACCTCCCATTCCCCTCCCAACACCCCTGGAATCCGCAAGTCCCCTTACCCCTCCCAGCGAGGTGGGAGGAGTGGGAGTTAGAACCCAGGTGTCCTGGATCCTAGCCTCCCTTTCCTGTTAGTCCATGTTGTTGCAGTGACACTGTCTGGTGCCCTCGCTGGCTGGGAGCTGATTGTGCGGACGTGTGTTTCTGGGTGCCAGGCGGATCAGTCTCAGCCTGTGCGGGGGGATCATGGTCTGGGGTAGGGAACAGACCCTCCCCCGCCAGCAATCCGTGGCTTTCTGGGGTGCTGATGCCTGTCTCCCCGCAGTGCTGCCCAGATGACGGCGTGAAGGTGCACCGGCAACCCTGCAACCTGCGCACAGTCAGCAAGCTCTTCGAACAGGGCCACTACAGCTCCGTGGTGAGGGGGCCGCGGGTTGTTCGGGGCACTGATGGAGTCTTAGGGATGGGGACAAGGGAGATGGGGGGCGCAGCAGTGCAGGGGGGGCTTGGAGTGGGTGATGGGTAGGGTGGGAGAGTGATTAGGCCCTGCCCCCACGGTCACTCTCCCCCCAGCACGCGTTCAGCGAGGACGTGGTGGGCATCCTGCTGCAGCACCTGGAGGAGCGTGAGGGCCTCGAGGAGGAGCAGGGCAGTCCCTCCGTCAAGGCGCTTTACATTGAGGTACCGCAGGGGAGCACCAGGGGCACACGGGGGGCACTGCACATGGTATGCACCCAGCATGGGGAGTGAGACAGGATTCCAGGTCAGCTGGGCCCCCTGTGGGTCTGGCTGAGGGCGGCAGCAGTGGGCAGGGCCCCAGGGGGGTGGATGCTGGGTGGTGGGGGTGGCAGCGGTGGGCAGGGCCCCAGGGGGGTGGTTGGGGGACCCTGTGGATGTGGCAAGCCCCCACCACTCAGCTCTCTCCTGCAGCTCATGGCGCGCTCATTCAGCTGGTTCAATGCACAGGATGCCAAGCGCTGGCAGCGGCGCAGCTGCCTTCCCAAGTGAGTACCGGGGAGAGGGGTATGGGCAGTAGGGACATTGCGGGGTTCTGGGAGGGCTTGCTGGACTCCCGGGGCTCCGGCTCCCCTGCCGTCACGCTGTTACTCTGCCCCCCCAGTGGCATGCTGCCCGACGCTGTGCTTCCCCCGTCCTCCGACCACATGTATGCACAGTGGCGCCGGCCCGAGGAGCCCAGCGCCACCGAGAACGGCCAGCTGGCACCCGGAGCCATGAGCACCAGTGAGTACAGGGGAGCTGGGAGCCAGGACTCCTGTGTTCTATCCACAGCTCTGGGAGGGGAGTGGGGTCTGGTGGGTTAGATTCGGGCAGTGGGGGCTGGGAGTTTGGCCAGCTGTTGGGTGGGTATGGGGTGTAGGGGAAGGAACTCAGTAATACCTCTCCATGTGTATTGCTAGGGCCTCTCTCCTATCCCCACACCCCCTCCATGCCATCAGGTCTCTGCCCCCAGCAGCTCTCACCCCCTCTCCCTGCAGGTGGGAAGGGCCAGGAGGTGGTGCTGGCGAAGCAGGGGCTGGGCAGCAGTGCTGAGGACAAGCGTCAGTGTGCCCTGTGCCTCCAGTACGGAGACACCCCCTCCAAGGTAAGGCCTGGCCTGCACCAGGACTGGGGGAGCCGTCAGCCCTCGAACGTGCGGCCTTGGGCCAATGGGGGTCCAAGGGAGTGTGGCATATAGGGCTTGGACACCTGGGTTCAGTCCCCTGCTCGGGGTAGGGGGAGTGGGGGCTAATGGTTAAAGCAGCGAGGGCTGGGAGCCAAGACTCCTCCAGCGGTGACCTGGGACAGAACCCAGTTTTTGCCCTTTGCTCCCCCTGCTGGCTGGTGATGCTGACCCTGTCCCCCTCACTCCCCACCCCTCCCCAGGATGCAGGGCGGCTCCTGTACATCGGCCAGAATGAGTGGACCCACGTCAACTGCGCCATCTGGTCGGCCGAGGTCTTTGAGGAGAACGATGGGTCCCTGAAGAACGTGCATGCCGCCGTGGTGCGAGGGCGCCAGATGGTGAGGGGGCAGGTCCCTGCAGGAAGGGGGTCGGCCCTGGCAGGGTGAGGGGGCAGAGCTGAGGTGCTGGCAGGGGTATGGCCTAGGGCAGGCCTGCACAACTCGTAAAGTGGCGAGGGCCACATTACTCCAAAGAAAACAGCTGAGGGCCAAAACCCCACGGAAACACCCCCTGCCCCCGGACCTCCCAGCCCAGTGGAAACACCCTGCCCCAGCACCGCCCAGCCAAGCCCTGCAGAAACAAACTCTCCTTCCCCAGCGCTGCCACACAAAACAGCTGTGGGCCAAAAAGGATGGTTGCGGGTGGGGAGGTGATACTTGATTTTAAATCAAACAGGGGCTCCCAGCTGAAGAGGTGGCTAGGAGCCCTCAGGGTCAAATTAAAGGGCCCGGGGCTCCGGCAGCTGGGGGAACCTGGAGCGTTGCAGGGCTGGGGCAGGGATTTAAAGGGCCCAGAGCTTCTGCTGCTGAGGGGAGCCTGAGCCCTTTAAATCCCAGCCCCAGCCCATCAGCTGGAGCCGCCGCCGGGATTCAAAGGGCTCTGGGCTGCCCGTGGCGGCGGGGAGCCCTGAGCCCTTTAAATCTCAGCTGCGGCCGGGAATCTCTGCGGGCAGCCCAGAGCCCTTTGATTCCCAGCCGTGGCTGAGATTTAAAGGGCTCAGGGCTCCCCGCAGCTGTAGGCAGCCCAGAGCCCTTTGAATCCTGGCCGCGTCTGGCAAGGCCGGCTTTAGGAAGTGCGGGGCCCAATTCGAACATTTTCGGTGGGTCCCCGGCAGGGATGACTGGGAGGGGGGGAATATGTGGGGAAAAAAACCTTTCATTTCTTAGCAACTGGTTCCCTATAAAAAGTTCTGTCACAGTATGTATTTTTTGTACCAATCGGGTTACCATACGTCTGTATTTTCCTCCTGGATGGCGATTTAAGAACCAAAAAGCCTGACATGTCTGGGAAGATACAGATGTATGTTAACCCTACCTAAAGTTCTCTTTTTAAAAAGATGGGTCTGAACTAGAAATGAGCTCCTCCACTCCCTGAGGGTGTGCTAGGTGCATGTGTGTGTCTCAGTTGCTCCTTGTCCACCTCATTGAAGCAGGTGTGCAGGATTACTTTCCTGGGAACTGCAGGACACCAGTGGACATGGGGCTGGCTGGATGTGGGGGGGAGGGGGCTGGAGGTAGGGTCTGGCTGCAGGCTGGGCAAGGGGTGTGGGGCAGGCTGGAGACAGGGTGTGGGGTGGGTTGGCTGGCTTCAAGCAAGGCCACGGAGGGGTGCGGCATAGGTTGGCAGGGCTGGAGACAAAGGAGTGCAGGACTGGCTGGCTTTAGGCAGGTGGGTTCGGCAGGGGTTGGCTGGAGACAGGGAAGGGGGGTGCAGGGCTGGCTGTTTGCCCTCTGCACTGGCACAGGCCAGGCTGCGAGCACTGCCCCCTTACCCCCCCCTGTGCCCCCAGCGCTGCGAGCACTGCCAGCGCACTGGTGCCACGGTGGGCTGCTGCCTGTCGGCCTGTCTCAGCAATTACCACTTCATGTGTGCCCGCCTGCGCCACTGCACCTTCCAGGAGGACAAGAAGGTTTTCTGCCAGAAGCACACGGACCTGCTGGATGGGACGGTGAGGGGTCATGCCGGGGGCCCCTGTGGGGCGGGGCTATGGGTTGCAAGCCAGGTGGGTTGGACTATGGGGCGCTATCCCCGCTGGAGATTGAGGGCTGGGGCCCCATGGTGTGTTTAGGGGGGTCCCTATGGCCAGGCTGACCCTGGCGGGGAGGAGGGGGGGCGGCGTGTCCCCGCAAAGCTGCTCCCAGGCATGGGCGCACCGCTGACCCGTCCCCCCGCCCACCCCAGGAGATTGTCACCGAGGACGGGTTCGACGTGCTGCGCCGGGTCTACGTGGACTTTGAGGGCATCAGCTTCAAGAGGAAATTCATGGTTGGCCTCGAACCTGACACTGTCAACATGATGATCGGTGAGTGCAGGGGGCTTCTCTCTCCTAGGGGGCGCCAGCTCTCATACGGCCCCACAGCAGAGGACTGGCTGACTGGGGTGGGGTGAGGAATGGGGCATGTGGCCTCCCCCTCCACGAGGCTCCAGCTCCCATCTGGCCCCAGGTACATGCAGACGCCCTTGCCTTGTCTCCTGTTCTAGGTTCCATCAAGATTGACAGTCTGGGGCTGCTGACCGACCTGTCAGAGTGCGAGGGACGTCTCTTCCCTGTCGGCTACCAGTGAGTATCTGGCCCCTGGCGCAGGGCTCCCCCAGCTCCTTGCCATGCGGTGCGTGTGCTACAGGGGTGGATCTCCCCCTATCCTGAGGCTGCCTGTGTGCCCCACCCCAATTTCCAGCCCCCCATTCCCCTCTTTGGGGGGGCCAAGCGGGCAGCTGGGGCCATGCTGGAGCGGCCAGGGGAGGGTTGAACTAGCAGCACGAGGGAAGGGTAGTGAGGACGAGTATGGTGCTGACCTGCCAACGTGGAGACCTGTCTGGCCGCTCCTGCTGGGAGCACAGGCATCCAGCCTGTGGGACGGTGCCCTGGCAGGGGCATTGCACTCACTGGCTACACCATCCGGGAGGGGGCAAACAGTAGGAGAGGTGGCCAGGGCATGGTGCAGCAACCTGGGCCGGCCAGCTTTCGGGGAGTTGCTTTAGCCAGACACCTGTGGCTGGGCTTGGCATGAGGTCTCCGGCTTGTGTTGTCCCAGAGCTCAGGTGGCTCTGGGCAGTGCCAGGGCTCCGTGGCCATGCTCTGACAACTGACCAGCTGCTCTCTCCTGCCAGGTGTACCCGGCTGTACTGGAGCACGGTAGATGCCCGAAGGCGCTGCTGGTACAAGTGCCGAATCCTGGAGTGCCGGCCCCAGCTGAGCCAGAAGGAGCCAGACCTGCTGGGGTGGCAGGAGGAGAACCGGACCATCGCGCACAGTCCTGCCACAGGTGAAGGGTGGGAGCGGGGGGCTGACCCTGTTGGGGTTGAGTGAGGAGGTATTCTGCCACCCCATTAAGGAGCTCCGTGGGCCCTGCACAAGCCAGGGCAGTTCTGGGCCGGGCGCTCCCTTCCTTGGGGGCGGGGCTGTCCTTGGTGCACCAGCCCCTATGTCCTACCTGAGAGCTGTCCTCTCACCCTGGCAGAGGATAAAAGACCCACTGCTGCTGCAGATAGGGGAGACTCCTTTCAGCTCAAAGTGCGGCGTTATGTGCAGCTGTTTCCCAGCAGCCCTGCCCCAGAGGTGGCTGCATCTCCACGCCAGGCATGTGTCCCAGTACTGTCTCCAGGGCCGTGCAGGTGGGGCTCCCCGCTCTAGCTAGCGTGTTGTTGTTTTTGCTCCCATTTCAGATGCTCACCTCGGGGACTCACACCTCCTGGGCACAGCACCTGCCATGCTGGCACCAGAATGCCACTCACCTTCCCGCAACCCGGGGCCCCTGCCTCCCCCTGAGTCGGCCACTGCCTCTGTGCCCCGCTCCCTGGCCGGAGCCCGCATCAAAGTGCCCAACTACTCGCCGACGCGCCGGCCCCTGGCCGGGGTCTCCTCCCGGCCGCTGCCGTCACCCAGTAAGTGCCTCTTGCCTGGCTGTGAGGGGCAGAGCCAGCTGCCCTATGGCGGGAGGGAGAAAGGTGCGCTGCTGCTCATGGCCCAGCCTCTCAAATGATTCTGGGAGGCAAACTGGGTGTGAGTATGGCGGGGACGGGGGTGAGTTGTGGCCCAGGGGATTCTGGGATGCGGTGTGTAGGGTTTGTGATGAGGAGGGTGTTGTGGGCAAGGGGGTTGAGAGAGACTTTCTGGAGGCTGGCGGTCTGATCCTGTCTGGGAGGGGCATGCGGGGGTCCCCCCCACCTGGTGCCAATATCTCACCCCTCGTCTCCCCTCCCAGGCA
Source organism: Aldabrachelys gigantea (assembly GCA_026122505.1). Taxonomy (NCBI): domain Eukaryota; kingdom Metazoa; phylum Chordata; order Testudines; family Testudinidae; genus Aldabrachelys; species Aldabrachelys gigantea. The sequence continues at coordinate 67,076,079 of CM047489.1, forward strand.
GCACGTCGTCCATGGCCCACCACATCCTGACAGTGGGTGACCCGGACTTCACACCACTGCGCCGCCCCCGGCGCCACAGCCCCCTCTCATCGCGCCTGCCCCCTCGCTGGGCCCCCTCCCCCCCACGCCCCGCCAGGACTCGGCCGCTTGGCCCCACCTCTCTCAGGGCAGGAGCCGCTCCCCCAGGGAGCAGCCCACAGCATCCCTCTACCTCAGCCAGGCCCGGCCCACCTACCTCCCCCCCGGCACTGCCCCCTGAACTGGCCTTCGACGAGCTCAACGTCTCGGACCTGGAGTTCGACGACAGCCTGCTGGACGAGACCTTCCATGAGGGGGGCGAGGGGCGGGGGCCCTGCTCCTCACCTGGTCTGCCCCTGGCCGGCCCCAGCGACGAAGATGAGGAGGAGGAAGGGGCCGGGGGCACCGGGCGCTACTTCCACTTCCCCCGCAGAGTGGTGACACGGGAGCTGGACCTGGCGCCGTTTCCACTGGACCTGCCGCTGCCCCACATCGACCAGCTGGATGGGGTGGATGATGGGGAGGGTGAGGGGCGGGGTGCCAATGGCAAGCGGGTGGAGCCAGGGGTGGAGCAGGTGTTGGCTAGCCCTGCCCCCCCACCTGAGGACCTGCCCTCAGAGATTGTGGACTTTGTGCTGAAGAACCTGGGCGAGGGCAAGGCCCCGGAGCCCAGTGTGAATGGCAGTGAGGCAGGCCCCGTGCCTGAGCCAGCCCGTGCCTTGGGCTGGGTGCCAGGCAGCCCGGGCGTCCGGGTGCTGGGCCCCGAGGCGCCTGCTCCCCCCAAGCCTGGCTCCAAGGTCATTCTGGTCAACAAGCTGGGACAGGTGTTTGTCAAGATGCAGGGTGGGGAGGAGGCGCCGGTGGGGGGTGGCCTGGAGGGGCCGGGTGCCCCTGCCAAGCCAGGCCCGGCTCTGCCCCCGCAACACCCAGCCAGCCTGGGCACAGTGATCTTCCGTGCCGCGGCCCCGCTCGGCGTGGCCAGGAGCCCAGTGCCCACATGGACCATCCGAGCGCCAGTTCTCAGCATGGTGCCCATGGTGAATGTGCTGCAGCCGTCAGGTGCTGGGGGGCAGCTCACCCTGGGCCCCTCGGCCCTGGTCACGCCCTCGCTGGGACTGTCTCAGCCCTGTCTGCTGCAGCGCCTGGCCCTCAACTCAGGTCTGCTCCACCTGCCTGTCTCCCCGCCCCAGCCGCACCCCCACCAGTTCCACAGCAGTGCCAAGAGGGTTTCTGCTGTTGCTGGTGCCCCCCCTAAGAGGCCCAAGCTGGAGGAAGATGAGGAGCCGCTGCCCCCTGCGTCGCCAGCTGGTGCCCCCGACAGCCAGAGCAGGAACGGCTTCGCCAGCCCCCCGCAGGGCCCCGGGTAGGTGACCCCACCCCCTGAGCTGTGGGGAGCAGTGCATGTCTCCCTGTAAGGGTGTGTCAGCTCTGTCATGGGGTGCCTCAGCCCTGCCCCCTAAAGCTCTGCTGTTGCCCCTCAATCTCAACCCACAGCCCCCTCTTGTCCCACTTCTGGGCTCCCCACAATCTGCCCTGCTCTGCCAGGGCCCCACAGCCGCCACTGCCTGCCTCCTAAACCCCCTGCTGTGCTGGCATTGCAGGCCCAGCCGGGTGCGGATGAAGACTCCCTCGGTGAAGTGTGTCCTGGAGCTGGTGGCACGGAAGGAGCAGGCGGAGCTGAGCGATGGGGGCAGCACAGGGTGAGTGTGAGGCTTGCCGGCTCCCCACAGTGTCCCACCTTCCTAGCCGGTGGGCCAGCTGTGCTGAGCTCCCTCTGCCTGCCCACTGCAGGTCACCCTCGGATCCCTCTCTGGCCCTGGAGGGCAGCCCTCGCATGCCGGATCCCAGCCTGGAGCCTCTGCCGGAGCCCACGTGGCATCGCTACACAGGTATCGCGCGGGTGGGCAGCATGGGGCTGTGCCACGGGGAGCAAGGCAGAGGGAGGTGGTGCTGTGGGGAGGTTGGGGCATCATGGCCTGCTCTGAGGGGGTTTGGGGGATACTGTGCTGCAGGGCTTGGCTGGGGGGCAGAGTGGGGTCTGGGATTGGAGCAGGGTGCCCGTCCCTCTTTGTGGAGACGTGAGCCAGGGCCAGCCGTCATCTGCCCTGCCCCATTCTCACTCTCTGCCCCCAGGGGAGCTGTCGAGCTCTGATGAGGACACCCTGTACTGCGAGGATAAGGAGAACGAGGCGCCACCCAAGAGTCAGCCGCACCTACGTTTCGAGATCAGCAGTGAGGATGGGCTCAGCGTGCAGGCGGACAGTATCGATGGTATGGGGTTGGATGGCTGCATGGGACACAGGACCTTTCCCCTCCAGGGGGCACTGGCTCTGAGCAGTCCTTACTGGAGAGGACTGGCTGGCTTGGGGGAGGGAGGGGCGGGCAGGGCATAGGGCTGGGGGAGTGCCAGGCAGCCCAGGGGCTCATGCTCTCTCCTGCTCTCCCTCCAGGTGCCTGGAAGGCTGTGATTGAGAAAGTGCAGGAGGCACGAGCCAACGCCCGCCTCAAGCACCTGTCCTTTGCTGGTGAGTGTCGGGAGCCTTGGCCTGAGGTCTTGTGGGCTAGAGCAGTGTGGCTGGGAGCCAGGACTTCTTGGTTCTCTCCCTGGTTCTGGGCAGGAGTGGGGCTTGTGGTTAGAGCAGGGGTGGGGGGAAAGGGCCCAGGAGCCAGGACTTCTGGGGGAGGGGGTGGGGCGGGGCTCATGGCCATGCTGATTTCTGATGTGTGTGTGGGGGGTCTCCCCAGGTATGAATGGGGTGCGCCTGCTGGGCATGCACCACGACGCTGTAACTTTCCTGGTGGAGCAGCTGCACGGAGCCAAGTCCTGCCACAAGTACAAGTTCCGCTACCACCAGCACGAGGAGGAGGAGGAACCGCTGCCCCTGAACCCCAGTGGCTGCGCCCGGGCCGAGGTCTACGTCAGGTGGGGCAGAGATGTGTAACTGAGTTGGGCAAGTCCAGTCATGGGGGCGGGGGAGACACCTCGGACTGGAGATGCAGCCTTGTGTGAGGATGCTGTTGGGAGTGGGGCTGGAGACCTGGCCAGTAGGAGGGTGAGGTGTCTGTCAGGAACGGGATGGGGGTCGGTGGGGGGGTGCAGAGTTGATCCAGGCAGGGATGTGGGTGGGAATAGGGGAGGGATCAATGGTGCTTTAATCCTGCTCTCCCGCCCCCCTGCCAGGAAATGCACCTTTGACATGTTCAACTTCCTGGCGTCGCAGCACCGCACACTGCCCGAGGGTGGCACCTATGATGAGGAGGAGGATGAGGTGCAGCTGAAATCCACCAGGTAATGGTGCAGGGAGCCAGGATGCCTGGGTTCCCTCCTGGGCTGGGAGCCAGGACTCCTGGGTTCTGAACCCAGGCAGGTTCAGTTCTGATCCGCTCTTGTCTCCTGCTCTCCCCAGACGAGCCACCAGCCTGGAGCTGCCCATGGCCATGCGCTTCCGGCACCTCAAGAGAACCTCCAAGGAGGCTGTGGGTGTGTACAGGTAATGGCCTCTCCCCCTCCAGCACCCCCAGCCAATCCCAAGCCCTGGCATATGGCCCCGCTTTTACACGGCAACGTACAGGGGGGCAGAAATAGGCATCTGGCTGCAGCTGCTGCCCCCACTCACTCTGCTGTTTGCCCTGGGGACACTTGCTGCTTGGCTTGTGCTACCTGCCCCCTCCACCCCATGTGCTGCTGTGATCCCAGGCCTGGCCCCGGCGCTGACCCTGTGTCCCCCCCAGGTCGGCCATCCATGGGCGCGGGCTGTTCTGCAAACGCACCATCGATGCGGGCGAGATGGTCATCGAGTACTCGGGCATCGTCATCCGCTCAGTGCTGACCGACAAGCGCGAGAAGTACTACGATGGCAAGGTGCGGCGGGGCTGGGTTGGGGGAGCTGTGCTGCTAAAGGCTCCATCTGGGTGTGGGGGATGGTGGTGCTGGGGGGCTGGTCCATCGGGGCTGAGGGCAGGAGGGGAGCTGCTCTGTGGGGGTGGAGACTGGGGCTGTGGGCGTTGCAGGGAGTGGGCTGCCAGCTTGTGGAGATTGCTAGGGGTAGGTTGTTGGCTGGGGAGGGCAGGAGCAGCTGCGGGGGTGGGTTACTGGGGGTGGGTCGCAGGCTTGTGGGAGGAGCAGCTGTTGAGTTGGGTTGCTGCCTAGGAGGGGGGTTGCTGGGGGCAGGAGAGGGGTGGCTAGTGGCCAGAGGGTGGGTAGGAGCAGCCTGGTGGTTGCTGGGACTGGGTTGCTGGCTCAGGGGATCAGGAGACACATAGCTGGCGGCCAGGGGGTGTGGAGGAGCGGCCGGGGGGTTGCTAGGGCTGGGTTGCCGGCTTGGTGGATCAGGAGGGGTTGTTGCAGGGGGAAGGAGAGGGGTGGCTGGTGGCCAGGGAGTGGGGAGGAGTGGCCGGGGAGGGCTGCTGGGGGCAAGAGAGGGATGGCCAGGGGGACTGCTGGCTCGGAGGCCCAGCAGCAGCCATGGGGTGCCCTGTGACCCATCTCCACCCCCCCCACCCCCCAGGGTATTGGCTGCTACATGTTCCGCATTGACGACTTCGACGTGGTGGATGCCACGATGCACGGCAACGCCGCCCGCTTCATCAACCACTCATGTGAGCCCAACTGCTACTCGCGCGTCATTCACGTGGAGGGGCAGAAGCACATCGTGATCTTCGCCCTGCGGCGCATCTTCCGCGGCGAGGAGCTCACCTACGACTACAAGTTCCCTATCGAGGACGCTGGTTCCAAGCTGCCCTGCAACTGCGGGGCCAAGCGCTGCCGCCGGTTCCTCAACTAGCGCCCGCTGCTCTACCTAGGGCGCCCGCCTTTGGGAGCTGGGATCAGCCCTCTCCAGAGCCCCCTGATTTCCTGCTACCTCCCCCCGATCCTCCCCTCTTCCAGGCCCCCAGCAGCCCAGTGCTGGGCTTTTGGGGAGCAAGGGAGCCCAGCTGCTCAATCCCCCCAGACATTGGCCTAGGGAGGAAGGGCCCCTAGCGTCGGTGCTGGGGGCAGGGCCCGGTGCCCTGGACTCCTCTGCTGTGATCTCCTCCTTCACCCCTCCCCCAACCTCTGGTTCCAGGGCAGCTTGTGGCTCCTGCCCTTCAAGTGCCCCCCTTTTCTGGGCGGGGAGGAGCAAGACTTGACTTGGGGCAGGCCCCTTGGGGAACAGGGTCTTGCCCCTTTTTCAGAGCCCCCCATGTGGGCTGGGCTAGTGGGGTTTGCCCCAGAGCAGGGGAGCACAATGACTCCCCTGCTGATCTGCACTAGCAGAGGCATGAGGTGTGTGTGTGTGTGTGTGTGTATGTTGGGGGGTGAGTTTGCCCAGCCCCCATCTCCTGAGTCTGGACTCCCAGCTCCGGCCTGGGGGCTGCTTTCCTTTTTGTACGGGGAGGGTGTGAGTGGGGGCTGGGGGGCCAGGGCAGGCCCCCCTGCAGCCCCCCCAACCCTGTAGATATTTGTACAGATGTTTCTAAACCTGTTTATTTTCTATGCACTTTTTTATTTAAAGCGGTGAGTCGGCCCTGTGCCCCCCGGCCCCGCCCCGTTGGTATAATTTTAAATAAATGGCCATTTTCACATGCTGCGCTCTTCCTTGGGTCAGTGGCAGGGGAAGGGGGGAAATGGGCTCTGTGGAGATGCCCAGACCCCCAGAGGTTGAGAGGGGGTCTGGGCACACTGTCCTCTGCTGGGAAAGGCCTGCCCCTGCTCTGCAGAAGTGCTGCTTCTTTTCCATTGGCGCAGGTCTGGGGCAGCCACAGCTCCCTGCTGCTTCCCCAGCCACTACCACCTGGCTCTGGTCAGTCACCATCTGTTACCCCAGGAGGAGGCTGCTGGCCGAGAGGGGTGCTCTGCGCCTGTAGGAACTATTCCCATTGCTCCCTAGTCTCACGCCTCCAGGCAGAGTTCCACTGGGCAGCGTCCGCTGACTCCTTAGACACTTTCAGGGCGTGTGCCTGCTGCTCGGGCCAGGTTCATTGCAGGGACTGGCTCCATGTGGCATTATGTGCAGCTGTTCCCCATCTCAGTACTGGGCAAGCTGTCCCCCTGGGTTGCTGCAGTGTGGCAGTTACCAGATGCTCCTGTCCTGCATCAGTCAGTTACTGTCTCCTGGACTGGGGGTGGGCTCAAGGTCTCCAATGTGGTTAGGTGCCTCTTGCTGCCCTTTTGATGTGACTGTCTGCACCATAGGCTGAGACTAGGTGGGGGAGGGCAGCCCCTCTGCCTGATTGACTGTCAACTCTCCTCCAGTGGTGGGGGCCAGGCCTGCTCTAACAGCTGCCCCCAGCCACCTGGCAACCCAGGTGTCCTGGTCTTCACTCTAACTACACTCCTTGATGGTTCTTGGTGGATCATCCCCCCCCCCAGGGGGAGGCTGGCAGCTGAGAACCCAGCTGCCTTGTGATTCTTGTGGAGGAGGATAGATGGGATAGTGAGGTGGCACAGCTAGAGACTGGAGGGCAGTGTGAACAAGGTCCTGGCTCATTTCCTTCCTGTGGCTGGCAGGGGGATTGCATGTCAGTCCAGGCATGCACCTCACACCCCCACCTGCACCCCCTCCAGCACCTGTAGGGCATCATTGCGCCCCATGGCAGCCAGCAGCCCAGCCAGCTGCCCCAGTGTGGCATCAGGCTGGCGGGCAGCCACTGTCTCCAAGGTGGCCCGCAGGGGACTGCGCGTGCTGCGCAGGGAATAGGCATAGTCAATCCAGGTGGCTGACAGGCCGTAGCGGGCAGCCAGGTGCCGGGTGCCTGCCCCAGCCTTGCCCTCAGGGTCCAGCAGCATGATCAGCTCCTCCAGCATATCCGGGTCATCCAGCAGGTGCTGCAGTGGTGCCCCCCACAGGCCTGTAGGGCACAGAGCAGGGGTGATTAGGACAGGGTGTGTGTAGGCATGGCTGGTGAGGGAAGGGAGCCACACCTACCTGCATGGCCAATGGTGGGTGCTATGATGCCAGATGTCTCCTCTGCACTCTGGGGATGAAGCAGCAGATTGGGCTTAACCATGGAGCTGGAGGCTGAAGGGGCAGGAGGGGGAGGTGAGGGTTGGGGTCCTGGATCCCCAGCCCAAGGGGAGTACTGAGCAGCTACCCAAACTCTGTCTGCTGCTCATGGAGCAGAGCTTCACCACCCCCACCTGAGGCTAGGCCCCACCTACTGTCCAAGGAGCTCTACCCCCCAGGGGCTAGGCCCCACCTGCTGCCTAAGAAGCATTGCCCCTGACATTCGGGCTTGTAGTGCTTAGAGCAACCCTTCCCTGGTGGGGGGGAGGCCCCTCCCACTCTTCCAAGGCACTCCTCCCAGAACAGAGCAGACCCTACCCCTTGGTCCTCCCAGCCTCTGCCTCACGAGCTCAATGAAAATGGGAGTGGGGGGAGGATGGGGGAGAAGTCTGATGGACAGTGGCTGGGACCTGCTCTCTGGGAGGGCTCTCAGCTGGGGGAGAAGCTTGATGGAGTTGGGGGTCTATTTAAGGTGACCAGACAGCAAGTGCAAAAAATTGGGATGGAGGTGGGGGGTAATAGGAGCCTATATAAGAAGAAGACCCAAAAATTAGGACTGTCCCTATAAAATTGGGGAATGGGGTCAGCCTACGTCTATTCCAGCACTGGCAGAAGGGGGGCAGTAGGGCAGGGCAGCTGTGGGGCTGGCTGGCTACTCACCCTGGGGGGGGCACCAGCCACGCTTTGTCCAGACAAGGAGGGCGAAGGACCCAGTCAGCAGCAGCAGCAGCAGCAGCGTCAGAAGAGCGACATGTCCCCCATAACCTGCAATGGGGGCGGCAGTGGGTCACGGGGACAGCGCCCGGCTACTCTGGCCTTGGCCAGCAGGGGGCACTGTGGGGGCGAGCTCCCCGTGCTCCCAGCCCCGGTCTGGCCCAGCAGGGGGCGCTGGCAGCCCCCACGTACCTGCCGTGTCGCTGCAGGATTCGGGCGCTGCAGGGGTCCCAGAGGTGGGGGGCGAAGCAGGGCCCCCCAGTCCCTCTTCAGACGGAAGCCAAGTGGAGGACCCAGGCCAGCACGGCGGGACGGAGGCAGAAGACTCGGCGCCGGGAGCCTGAAAGGCAGAGCCAGGCAAGAGGGAATGAGCCCGTCTGCCACCCCCCCGCCCAAATCCGAACAGGACCCAGGAGTCCTGGCTCCCCACCCCCAGCACCTACCTCCGCTGGGCTGTCGCAGTCGATGTCAGCCCGGACCGCAGGGTGACACTGCTCGGCGGGGAAGCAGCACTGGGGTCGGCACCTCCCATCCGGCCCCCGCCGCTGCCTGCGGAGCCGAGAGCAGCCTTGTCAAACAGGGCAAAGAGCAGCGTCCCCCACGTGTAGAGAACCCAGGTGACCTGGTGCCCAGCCCTCTAACCACTAGACCCCACTCCCCTCCCAGGCCCAGGGATTGAACCCAGCTCCCTGACTCCCAGCCCCTGCTCTAGCCAAGGTGGGTCCATGCCGTACCCGGGGGGGCAGCACCGGGCGTCCTGCAGGCGGGTGCAGGGGCTGAGCTCGGTGCCGGGCGGGCACTGGGAGCAGGGCTGGCACAGCAGGAATCGCCCATCGTTGAAGGATTTGGATGGACACTCCTGGGTGGGAGTTGCGAAGCGGCCGCCTGTGTCCCTCACGCCGCAGTTCACGGTGAATTCCAGTCCTGGGGAGACCGCAGAGTGAGTCAGAGCCCCTGGCCCCATGGCATAGTGCCCCACACCCTGCGCCCCACTGCACACACCCCAGGGTCCCCAGCTGACCACCTGCCCCACAGCACAGAGCCCCCTGCCCTGCTCTCTGCAGCAAGACACCCCCCCACGCACCCTGGGGCCCCCTGCTGACCACCTGCCCCACACCGCAGCGCTCCCTACCAGGCCCCTCATCCCACAGCACGGCACCCCCTAGTGAGCCCCCTGCCCTGCAGCATGGTACCCCCTGCCGAGCCCCCCCCCACTCACCGTGCAGTGGGACTTTGTTTGCGTAGCCGTTCTCACAGGGGACGCAGGCCTGGGCCTCCTGGTGCCAGTACTGCAGGGAGCTGCACTTCTTGGACAGGGAGTTTCGGGCCCTCGTGCAGGCGCCGGGGGGCAGCAGGGCGCTGGGCAGGAGGCAGAGCAGCAGGGGCAGCAGCATGGCAAGGACCGTGTGTGTGTGTGTGTGTGTTGGGGGAAGGGCTGGGAAGTGCTGGGACCTGGGAGAGGGGAGAACATGGGGAGGAGGGATGTGGGGTTCACCTACAACCCCCCCACATCTTCCAGTTCACCCCAACCCCACCACGCTCCAGGGGCAGTAACCCCCCACATCCCAGCTACTCCCACCCCCAGCCGCAGCCCTACTGATACCCCCACTAGCTGACCCTGAGCCCAACCACATCCAGGTCCTTAAATCCTCATTCTCCACCCCACCCCCTGCTAGCTGCCTGTAAACCCCCAGCTCCCGTCAACCCTCCTCACCTGTACTCCTTCCACACAGGCCCCCTGGCTGCTTCAGCCCCCACCCCACTAATCATACCCCTTCCCCTAGCTCACCCCTTTGGCCTGTACCCCTTCCCACATACCCTCCGTAACCCCACCAACCTGTGCCCCTCTGATACCCCACTCTACCAGCCCCAGCTGTCCCCCAGGCTCTCACCCCTACCCAGCGTGTGTATCCTCTTTCCTGCTGTCCCTCCACGGTCGTCTGGGCTGACGAGTTACACGTATGTTTGCTTCGCTGCTCACCTCTGTAAGGTCTGTGAACTCCGTGGTGCTGCCCCCCCCGCCCAGCCGGCCCCCCTTTCCCATCTCCACCCTGCACACTTCCTGCCATCGTGAAAAACAGCAGTCAGCTGAGGCAGATATAACCAGTCAACTCAGCACTACCAAGCGCATGGGGATTACCCAGACATGGGTGCTGGGGAATGGCTGTTTGTAACACCGGATGGGACAGCGCACCTGGTGCTGCGATGCAGCCACATCTGGAGTGGGGCAGCCAGAGAACAGCCACACATAACACCACATGGTTACAGCTTGCCTGGGCCTAGGATGACCAGACTGCAAGTGTGAAAAATCGTGATGGGGGTAATAGGAGCTTATATGAGAAAAAGCCCCCAAAATTGAGACTCTCTCTATAAAATCAGAACATCTGGTCACCCTACCTGGCACTGAGATGCAGCCAGGGCTGAGTCAGGGTAACTTGGGAACAACTGCACATAACACCGCATGGGGATGGCTCACCGGGTGCTGAGACATGGCCAGCTCTGAGATTCTTGCAGGTGATGAATCTAGACAAAATACAGGGGCTGAGAGTGCAGGAAAAGACAATGACATTAAATGCCAAAGCATTCAGGATGTGTGGGCAGGACTGAGAACCGGTGAGCTGGTTCTTGGTAAAATGAAGTTCACGGAGTGGAAAGCTTTCACTCCTGGGGGTGGTACTGTGCAGCTGTTCCCTGCCCTCAGAGGTGGCTGCATCTCAGTGTCGTGCAAGCTGTCTCTGTATGGCATTGTGTGTGGCTGTTCCCTGGCTGCCCCACCCCAGCAGTGGCTGCATCTCAGCATTGGGCCCACCATCCCCCTGTGTCTGTTACAGTTCCTAGGGGGTGAGAAGAGCTTTTTACCTTCCGAATTTGGGATGCAGTTTATGGGGCAGGTGCAGAGGGAACATTTTTTGTCTTTTGTCTTCCAAATCGTGCCACTGCTTGGGAGCTGAAAAAGCCAGAAGCTTCTTTTTCCTCTTTCTGTGAATCCCAAGCAGTTAGGAGAAGCTGAAAGCTACAAGGTCTGCAAAGCCACAAGGCCAGCATTCAACAGGGGTTTAAGAATTGAAAGGTGCAGCTAGTCGCCTCGTGGGAATTTCAGTTTCCCAAGTATGTGATGTTGGCTGTGCCAGATGCCCGTCCGTGCCTGGGCTGCAGGCGTTAGCTAAGACCTAACAGACTCGTAGCTGAAGCCCAGACCAGGTCACCTGTATGCTAGTTTCGCTCAGAATAGGTATTAGTCTAATGAGAATGGATTTAGTGTTTAGACTCTATGACATGCTTGTAAATTGCTGCCTGCGTTCAGCTCACTTGCAATGTCGGTATTCCCGGCGAGAAGGAAAGATGTGAGTTTTGCTTTAAAATGTGGAAAACGTTTTGCAATGTGAAGGATTGTCCCACTGGAGACCTGCTCTGTGCAGGGAAGCTCGGCTGGGGGCCTAGAGTCTGAATGAAGGAAATCAAACAAAGTCACAGGAACAATTTCCATCTGGGCTGGTTGACCTCGAACAGGGCCAAAGGCTGTAGCTGAAGCCAGAGATCCCGGGTGGGGGGGTCCGCCCCAAACGACAGATCATTGCAGCCTCAGTCACTCCAGCTCAGATGCTAACTCAGCAGTGTGTGTCGCTTGTTAGGAGAATGTAAAGTAAATAGGGTAGAGACCAAACAATCATAATCTTGCTTCTGGCTTTGCTTTTAAAGAGGCTGAATAAGCAAGTGAATGTAAGTGAAAGCACAAGGATGCACCCCCTGTCGCCTTCCCCCCATGGCTGGTAGCCTTGAAGATAAGGGGCTAATGGAGCAAGGGGTTGCAATGGTTACCAGGGAGCTGGAGAGGAAACGTGGAGTCTGCAGAGGAGTGACCATGACCTGCTCCTTACCCCTCCCATCAGGTACAAAAGAGGCAGCGCATCGACCCCCGACTCAGGACCCCCCAGAATGGAACCTGACCATTGGATTGGAACAGGTGGGTGGGCCCAGGGGAAGAGCACAACAAGTATAATTAAGTTTGCCAAGAAGAGTGGGGGAAGAGGGACTCGGTGGTGTTTGGAGCTAGGGGTTAGGAGAAGAAGAGGGCTCTATCGGTGTATAGCCCTGTGGGGGGGGGGGGGGGGGAGAGGAAGACTCTCTCCTCGTATAGACCTGTAGTTGCGGGAGGGGAAGAGTAAAAGTCTCTCGGCGTATAGCCCTGTACTGGGGGGAGGGGAAGAGGAAAACTCTTGGCATGTAGAAATAGCCCAACTGGTGCGAAGGGCCTGGCTTCTGAACGTTTGCTTGTTTAGCCCCAATAAACCCATGGAAGTGCCTGCAGGCTGCACTCTGGACTGTTACTTTCCAGCAAGCTGCATCTGGGAACTAAGAGGGAGGAGGGAGCTGGACCCCTGCCCACATACCCCTGCTTGCTTTAACTTGTAAATAACTCGTATTCCTAATTAATAGCTGGCTGATACTGTAACAAACTACAGGCATCGTCTTCAGGCGGAAGATCTAGGCCAGTTGTTTTCAACCTTTTTTTCATCTCCAGACCCCTGAACAAGTTTGAATGGCAGCGCGGCCCCCCCTTGGATAGTTTGTGGCCCACGTGGGGTCCATGGCCACAGGCTGAAAACCGTTGCTTTAGGCTCCCATGGATCTGGGCTGCACGGTCTCTTGCAACTGGATGTGACCTGAACATGTCAGTGATCACTGAGTCCAGCTTGTTTGGGGGGCGAGATGGACTGGAGAGCCCAAGGGGACTGTCTGGGACTCGATGGTGAGATGGTGCCGCGGTCCAGGCATTAACTGTTCCTGGGTCAGGGAAATCTAATTACAGCCCCCACCTCCAGTCTGGGTGTATCTGCTCTGGCTGTGGGAGCCCTCCGCACAGCGTGACAGTTAAAACACCCACCCTGGTGTGTAACAGACTAGCTTTGTGACAAGTTTGGAGCTCCGCTGCTGGGACGCACTAGTTGAGAGCGAAGGTTTATAATTACCCACCTCGTTAGACCCCCAAACCCGGCTCACTGTCCCCCAAACAGCCCCCGCGGTCACTAGGTGCAGTTCACACTTACTGCAGCAGGTCCCTTTAAAGGCCAAAGGTTTTGATTCACGTCTGACTGCAGCCTATTGAAAGACGTTTTCTTGAAGAAAGAAGAAACCCTTGGAAAATATCGTGTTTGCGCCTCGCTGCTGGAACTACCCTTGCTACTCCTGGGGGGATTCGGCCCAGTCAGGCACCTCACTCCCCCAGCCCTGCTGTGTGGTATGCCCCCCCTCAGCACAGCACCCCCTGCCCTGCAGCATGGCCACTCCACCCCCCCAGCAGTGTTCCCTGCCCTGCTGTGTAGTATGGCCCCCCATCCCCCAGCAGAACGCCCCCTGCCCTGCAGCATTGCCCCCCACTCCCCAGCATAGCACCCCTCACCCTGCTGTGTAGTATGACCCCCCTGGCCTGCAGCATGGCCCCTCACCCTGCTTTCCACAGCACAGCATCCCCCATCCCACTCCCTGGAGCACAGCATGCCCCATGATGCCCCCCAGCCCACTGCCCTCTGCCAAGCCCCCTGACCAGCTCCCGCAGCACAGTGCCCCCCACACTCCTGCCCTGCAGCATGGCACCCCTGACATTTCCCGACCCCATGGCACACCCCCCCACACCTCACTCCCTGCAGCATGGCACCCCTGCCATGTCTCTAACCCCGCAGCACGGTGCCCCAACCCTGATCCCTACTGGTTCCCTGCCCCGCTCCCCATGGCACGGCGCCTCCTGCTGCCAATCGACGTAATCCCTAGTTCATGCTGCACCCAGAGGGAATGAGACGGGTGGGGTGGATCATGTCTAGTTTATTCCAGCTCTCATCATTACATCCCACACGGGGGGAGGGACAAAGTTCAGACAGTCACTCCCTGAGCAGTCCTCCCCGGATGCCCAGGTCCTACTGACTCAACAACTGGGGAGAGCCCCCCCCAGTACAATTATGGGCTACGCGGAGTCACATTAGCAGAATGTATAGAGAGGGGCCTTAAGGATCCCCAAGCCCTCCCACCGTGGGGACTCCAGCAGCTGCACTTCCGCTGGGTCTAGGGCAGGTCAGGTGACCTGGTGCCTGGGCGGGGCTAGGTGAGGCAAGGAGCCTGGGGAGGGGTCAGAAGCGTCCGTAGCGATGGTCGGGCGAGCGCTGGCGTTTCTTGTCACGGGGCCGGTCGTGGGAACGCGATGGGGATGGGGCCCTGGGAGAGAGAACAGAGTCAGCATGGCCATGGCCGGACCCCGGGGGGGCTGCATCACACCCCAGCCCCTAGAGCTCCCCTGGCCCAGCCTCCCAGGGGGTGCTGCATCCTCCTCCAGCCCCGCAGGGAGCGCTGCGTCACCCCCCCCCCGGCCCCTAGAGCTCCACCAGCCCCCCAGGGAGTGCTGCATCCTCCTCCAGCCCCCAGGGGGCGCTGCATCACCCCCCGTCCCCTAGACCTCCCCCAGCCCCCCAGGGTCTGCTGTATCATCCCCCTTCCCTCCTAAGCTCCCCCTGGGGGGCACTGCACCCAGCCCCTATATCTCCCCCTTGCATCATCATTCACCCAGCACCCCTGACCCCTGCTACTTATTCTGCCCCAGCACTCCCCGACCTCATTTGTACAGCCCAGGGACCTTCCTACCCCACAGGACCCACCCCCCTCCCCCAGGACAGCAGCTGCCCCCACCCTCCAGTCATCCCCCAAGGGCCCAGGCCCCCCACTCCCACTCACCGCCGGCGCCGCCCATACAGCTGCCGGCGCAGCTCCCGGGATATGGGCCGCAGGTGCATGAAGTTGCAGAACCCTCCACGCGTGCACTCCCTGGGGGGCAGAGAGCGAGGGGGTGACAGTCAGCAATGGGGGCACTCGTGGCAGCTAGTGCTGGCCAGGGGGCACTGACCATGAAGGGTTAACGGGGCCAGGGTACCTGGCAGGTACCTGCCAGGGGAGAGGAATCCCCAAGGCTCTAAGTTCCCTCTAAGCTGCGTGGCCACACAGCTGCATAGTAAGTGCCGCAGGCACTTAGGGCTGTGGTGGGGAGAGATGCCTCTCCCCAAAGCCCAGTCCTGCCATGGCCCCCCTCCCCCAGCCCACTACTTAACCTACCCGCCCTTCCCCCAGCCTTGAACCTGCCGCGGCCCAAGGACAGATGCCTTCCCTGGCCCTGACCCAGCCCCGAACCTGCTGCAGCCACGGGACAGGCGCCGCTCCCCAAGCCCAGTCCTGAACCTGGCCGTGACCCAGCCCAGCCCCAAACCTGCCGCAGCCAGGGGACAGGGACCATCCCCAGCCCGGTCCTGAACCTGCCCACCCTTCCCCTGGCCCCGACCCCAGCCCAGCCCAGTCCAGCCCCGAACCTGCCACAGCCGGGGGACAGGCACCATCCCCAGCCCAGTCCTGAACCTGCCACAGTCGGGGTACAGGCGCCATCCCCGGCCCAGCCCAGCCCCAAACCTGTCAAGGCTGAGGGACAGGTGCCCCGGCCCTACCCATCCTGGACCTGCTGTGGCTGGGGGAGAGGCGCCTCTCCTCCCCAGCCCAGGTGCTGCTGAGGGGAGAAAGAGATGGGGTGAGGGGGGAGTCCTCTCTCCCCACTTTTACCCCAGTGCACCCCAAAGCCCTCATCTCCAGCTCCACCCCAAAGCCCACACCTCCAGCTGCATCTCACCCCCCTGCATCTCAACCCTCTCAACTCCCACGCTCCAAATGCTTTGGGGGAGGGATAGCTCAGTGGTTTGAGCACTGGCCTGCTAAACCCAGCGTTGTGAGCTCAATCCTTGAGGGGGTAAAAATCTGTCTAGGAATTGGTCCTGCTTTGAGCAGGGGATTGGACTAGATACCTCCTGAGGTCCCTTCCAGCCCTGAGATTCTATGATTTCTATGACCCCAGCCCTGAGCCCCCTTCCACACTCCGAATGCCTCGGCCCACACCATGAATTTTGTTAGGTGCATCAACATGGAGGTGATGTGTCACAAAATTCATTCCGCACATGGGTGGGAAAAATTCAAGGGAACACTGCAAAGGGTTAATGGGGTCCAGATGCCCAGTGGGTACTTGCTGGGAAGAGGAGTTCCCTGAGGGGGCCTGGGGAGAGGGGTTAGAGGGCTAGCGTGACCAGCAAGTACCTTCCTGGGGAGAGGTGATCCTGAAGGATTATGGGGCCAGGGCGCCCAGCGGGTACTGGCCAGAAAGGGGGATCCCTGAGCGGTTAATGAGGGCAGAGTCCCAGAGGTGCCATCCCTGTGCCCAGTCACTTACCCCATCTCGTACTGGCGGCAGCAGGACTCGCGGAAGTCGGTGACCGGGGACAGCTCGGCCCGCACGGCCTGGCCATTGAACCAGCGATTGTTCAGCTCCCCCACAGCCCGCTCGGCGTCCTCCTCCCGCCGGAACTGGGGAGGAACGAAAGTCAAAAGGGCTGCCTCTGGGGAGCACTGGCCCCAATCTGGACCCAGGACAGGTATTGGCTGGCTCGAGGGGGGGAGGGGAAAGGAATAGGGCACAGGGCCTTTCCCCTCTAGGGGGCATTGGCCCCAATCTGGCTCCAGGGCGGGTACTGGCTGGCTCAGGGGGTGGGTGGGAGGAATGAGGCACAGGGCCTTTCCCCTCTAGTGGGTGCTGGCCCCAATCTGGCCCCAGGGCAGGTATTAGCTGGCTCGGGGTGGGGGGCGCTGGGGGTTACCTTGACATAGACGTTGCCGACTAGGTGGTCCCCAAGGTTGTCACAAACGTTCATCTCCTCAATCTCCCCATACTTCTCCTCCAACTCTGTGAAGACCTCCTGGCGCAGGAACAGAATGAGCTTCATGGGGCAAATACCCAGTAACACTGCACAGGGTTGGCCAGCCTGGCCCTCGGATGCAGCCACCTCTGGGGCAGGGCAGCTGGAGAACAGTCACACATAATGCTGCACAGGAATGGCTCGCCCGGCCCTGGGATGCAGCCATCTCAGGGGCAGGGCAGCTGGGGAACAGCCGCAGAGTGATACCACATAAGGCTGGCTTGCCTGATGTGAGATGCAGTCACTATTTCTGGCTTCTGTTCCCAGCTCTGGGAGGCGAGTGGAGTTTTGTGGTCGTGGAGTAGGGGAACCTGGGAGCCAGGATGCCTGGGTTCTGTCCTAGCTTGCTTTCAGTGACTTACCTCAAAGAAATTGTCATAATGCTCCTGCACTTCCACATCGCTGACATGACCTGGAGGAGAGAGAGACAGACTCACGGCTGCCGGACAATGGGCAAGCTGCATTCGGTGCCTCCTGTTGCCAGGAGTGAGGGGCGTCTCCAGAGGCCACAAGCTTCCTCACAAGCAAGGCGGTGCCCAGGAGCATGGACGGAGACCCGATCAGGGCGTTAAGGGACTAGAAGGGCTGGGAGGCTGTGCACTTCCCCAGACAGTGTCCCATGCAGCTGGGCCAGGAGGGGGTAGTGGGTACTCACAGTGCGAGCCGTCTGCCGACTGCGCCGTGTTCTGGGGGTTCCGATACAAATTCAGCAGCACGATGGTCTACAAACGGAGATGCAGACATAGTGAGGTGTCCGTGTTCCCCAGCTGCCCCCCGCCCAAAGGTGGCTGCGTCCCAGCAGCAGGTGAGCAGTCCCCATGTGTTGGTGTGTGTGTCTGTTCCCCATCTACCTCACCCCAGAGGTGGCTGCATCCTGATCCCCCAGACGCTGTGCCCCGGAGCCTCACTGCCAGGCTCACCTGGCTGAAGGTGGGTCTGTTGTGGAGGCGGGAACACCTGTCTCCGTGACGACAAGCCCCGATCTTAAAGTAAAAAGAGCAGTTAACCCTGGAAAAGGGCCAGAGATGTTTAGTGAGCAAGGGGCTGGTGGTGCCAGCAACCCCCAGAGTGCCTGGGACCCAGGAGTCCTGACTCCCAACCCCCAAGCCAGGGAAAGAACCCAGGAGTCCCGACACCCAACCCCCGCCTCCCCCTAGATCCCCTTCCCCGAGCCAGGGAGAGAACCCAGGAGTCCCGACTCCCAAACCCCCCCCCCCCCCCGAGCCAGGGAGAGAACCCAGGAGTCCCGACACCCACCCACCCCCCCCCGAGCCAGGGAGAGAACCCAGGAGTCCCGACACCCAACTCCCCCGCCCCCAGCCAGGGAGAGAACCCAGGAGTCCCGACACCCAACTCCCCCCGCCCCCCCCCCCCGAGAGAACCCAGGAGTCCCGACACCCAACCCCGCCCCCAGCCAGGGAGAGAACCCAGGAGTCCTGGTCATCTGACCTTTGCCCCCCTCCCCCCACTCACTTGTCTTTCTCGGTGCCGAAGATGGAGGCCAGGTACTCGGCCATCTTCCCTCTTCCAACTGCCCCGGGGCACGCTGGGAGTTGTAGTCCCCACACCAATAGACCCCCCTCGACAGACTCAGCGGCTTGGCTTGTACCGAACATGCGCACCCGGAAGGAGCATGCTCAGTAACACCGGCCCTTCTCTGCCCCTGCTTGGAGTTGGGGGGGATGGGCAGGGTGTGGGAGTAGAAGGGGGGGGGGGGGGCTAGCTCAGTGGTTGAGCGTTGGCCTGCCTAGCCCAGGGCTGGGAGCCCAGTCCTTGAAGGGGCCAGTAAGGGATCTGGGGCAAAGTCAGTACTTGGTGCTGCTAGTGAAGGCAGGGGGCTGGGCTCAATGACGATTCAGGGTCCCTTCCAGTTCAATGAGATGGGTACAGCTCCAGCTATTATTATTAAACTGGACGGGGGTGAACCAGCTAGAGGCAGGGGCAGGAGAGCAGCCAGGGGGTGGGGGGGAACAGGGTCCAGGGGTTCAGCCTAGGGAGGAGGCACTGCCAGAGGGTAGCAGGGGGCAAAGCCCCAGCACAGGGGTGGGGGGCACCTGTCGGGTTTGCAAAAATAGAGTGCAAGCAGGTTTTTTTAAAATTTCCCCTCTCCCAGGCCAGCGTGTCACAGCATCTGCTTCTCAGGGCTCCACCGTGCAGGGCACCCCCCCAATCATGGTGTGCCCTGGGCAGGGCGGTCACCCACCCTTAAGGCATGTTTCTTTTGGTAACAAGCATGGGGGGGTGGGGTCCAGTTCCAGTGCCCCAGCTGAGACACACCATCACAGTGTTTTAAGCAATCTGAAAATGTTTTCGCTGCAGCCCATGCATCTGGGTCCTCACATCGCTATGGGTAGTGCACCCTGGGCCTGTGAACATCCCCACCATAGGCGCTGACTCCATGCCCAGAGCACCCATGGGGAAAAATTAGTGGGTGCTCTGCACCTACTGGCAGCCAAGCTTCTTGTCCCCATGCACCATATCCCCACTCCTCTGCTGTTTGGCAGCGTGCTGGGAGAGAGGAGGAGCAGGAACATGGCACTGTCAGGGAAGGAAGCAGGGATTTGGGGAAGGAGTTGGAACAGGGGCAGGGCCAGGGGCAGAGGGTGGTTGAGCACCCACTGTTGGGAGCAGAAGTTGGCACATATGATCCCCACTGTAATGTCAGGAAGGGGAGGGAGACAACACTGAGTCTGGAAGTGCAGCTCTCCTGAGAACACATGTAACACAGTCACTGACAGACCTCAGTTGTCATCGGGAAGGATTGAACCTGGAGCCTCTGGAGCTTAGTGCATGAGCCTCTTTGCATGAGCTAAAAGCCAGTTGGCTGTTAGCAAAGGCTGTGGAGCAGACTCATTTTATCTCGCTCTCTCTCTGTAAGTCAGCAGTTTTCAAATTGGGGATCAGGACCCCTTGGGGGGTCATGAGGTTATTATATGGGGGGTTGCGAGCTGTGAGTCTCCACCCCAAACCCCACTTTGCATCCAACATTTATAATGATGTTAAATACCTAAAAATGTGTATTTAATGTATAAGGGGAGTCACACTCAGAAGCTTGCTGTGTGAAAGGGGCCACCAGGACAAAAGCTTGAGAATCACTATGCTAAGTGGTCTCAGTGCCCGTAGATGGGACAAAGCACCACCCCCAGGTGGTGTGTGGGTTACACACATACAGCAGAACTGCAGAGTTATGGACACCATGGGAAGGGAAGGGGAGGGGTTCATAACTCTGGTTCTTTCAAAAGTTTACAACTGAACATTGGCCTAATACAGCTCTGTTTACTATGCAGAAGTAACCATCTTCATTTAAGTATCAGAGGGGTAGCCGTGTTAGTCTGGATCTGCAAAAGCAGCAAAGAGTCCTGTGGCATCTTATAGACTAACAGACGTATTGGAGCATGAGCTTTTGTGGGTGAATACCCACTTCGTCAGATGCATGTCATCATCCGCCGAAGTGGGTGTTTGCCCTCAAAACCTCATGCTCCAATACGTCTGTTAATCTGTATGGTGCCACAGGACTCTTGTGCTTTTACATCTTCATTTAAATGAAACAAGCGCAGGCAGTTTCCTTACCTCGTCAAGTCTTCTTTTAAATTTGTCCTTTATTTTTCAGTAGTTTGCATTTAACACAGCACTGCACTGGATTGGCTTTTTTTTTTTGTGGTGTCTGCTGCTGCAGGTTGCATATTGCTGGTTCCCACTGAGGTGTGTGGTTGACTGATCAGTTTGTAACTCTGACGTTCGACTGTAGTAAAAGGGTAGGTTTATATCACGTGTGGGCAGTGAGCAGGCTGAGGCTGAGATCAGAGGAATCTTCACAGTTAAAGGCCAAATTTTCCCTCTTGAGCTCAATCCTAACCCACAGCTGGCAGCCCCCTGTTAGCCCAGCCCAGGACTCCTCCCCCCAGCTCTGTTGGTGCCCCTCACTCCAGACCCACAGTCCACTGCTATCCCAGTCCTGGGCTTCATCCCCCACCCCCAGCTTTGTTGAAAGCCCTCAATCCTGACCCACAGCCCTCTGCTGTTCAGCCCTGAGTTCCCCCCACAGCTCTGCCAGTGCCCCCAAAAGCCTGACTGAGCACCGTCACCACTCATTTCAGGGGCTGGAGTCCTGCTCTTATCCTGTGCCATTGACAGGGGATGTGGGGTGACGCTGAGTCACAGGAATGTTGAGACCTGTTGCTGACAGGGTCTCACTGCACCTTCCAGCCTGATCCCAGCCAAGGCCATCATAGAGTGGGCTGGGGGCCAGCTGTGAGTGCTGGGCTCTGGGGCTGTCTGGGGCCTGGCAGGGAATGCAGAAGAGGGATTTGTGGGGAAGGTGGGGAAGCTCACTAGGGAGTGTGTGGAGCTGGGGGGGCAGGGTCACAAGAGGGCAGATCTGAGGGGGGAGCTGAGGGCATGTTCGAGGAGATGGGTACCTGTGAAGGTGCAACAATGGTTGGGTTTTGTCAGCAGGTTGCGATAACGCTCTGTCTGCAGAGCCCAGCTGGGTGCAAAGAGAAGCCAGGGAGAGCTCTCCAAAGGCGGGGGTGTTAGTCTAGGGGGGTGAGAACAGGTGTGAGGGCCCAGAGGAGCCTAGTTTTTGAAGCAGAGAGAAGAAAACAGGATTTTAGAACCAGAACAGGCTGGGCTGTTCTGAGAGACAGAGCAAAGTCCCACTGGGGTTTCATTCAGGAAACTTCCAAGGGACATCTGGTGACTTTCCTTTAACCGTCTCTTCCAGGAGCCATTTGGTGCTCAAGGAGCAGAGAGATTTCTGGGGAATCCCTCAGTCCTGCAAACCAGCCGGAATTCGCAAGGTCCCAGTGCAGAGACAGCCTGTGCCAACTAGATCACCGACACCCACTGGCCAGAGCACCAGCTATTCTGTTCCCACTTGTTTTTGTTGCACCAACAGTCCCATCTCAGGGCAGCATCAGGCACTGCAAGCAGGTGACCTGGCAGGAGCCTAGGGATGGTCGGCTGTATCCATCTGGGGGTTCAGCTGCAGGCTTGGAGGTCTGCCTCTAGTCCTCAGGTGTACTGGGCAAACTTGTCTGTCTCTTGTGGTGTTTGATATGCTGTCATAAACAGATAGTTAAGGGTTAATGTCTCTTTTTCCTGTAAAGGGTTAAGAAGCTCAGTAAACCTGGCTGACACCTGACCAGAGGACCAATAAGGGGACAAGATACTTTCAAATCTTGGTGGGGGGAAGTCTTTTGTTTGTGCTCTTTGTTTTGGGGTTTGTTCGCTCTTGGGACTAAGAGGGACCAGACATCAATCCAGGCTCTCCAAATCTTTCTGAACCAGTCTCTCATGACAGCCAGGCAAGGCGTGTTAGTCTTATTTTTGTTTTCTCAACTTGTAAATGTTCCTTCTAGCTGAGAGGATTTTACCTCTGTTTGCTGTAACTTTGAACCTAAGGCTAGAGGGGGTTCCTCTGGGCTATATGAATCTGATTACCCTGTAAAGTATTTTCCATCCTGATTTTACAGAGATGATTTTTTACCTTTCTTTTCTTTAATTAAAAGCCTTTTTTTCTTAATATCTGATTGATTTTTCCTTGTTTTTAGATCCAAGGGGATTGGATCTGGACTCACCAGGGATTGGTGGAAGAAAGGAGGGGGGATGGTTAATTTCTCCTTGTTTTAAGATCCAAGGGATTGGATCTGGACTCACCAGGGAATTGGTGAAGGAGTCTCTCAAGGCTACCCAGAGAGGGGAAGGTTTTGGGGGGGAAAGGGAGTGATCCAGACACTGAAACTTCTGGATAGTGGCAGTGATACCAGATCTAAGCTGGTAATTAAGCTTAACGGTTTTCATGCAGGTCCCCACATCTGTACCCTAAAGTTCAGAGTGGGGAAGGAACCTTGACATAGGCCTTGAAGGACTCGCGGCCCATCCCCATTTTTTTTTCCTGTGGTGAACAAGCCTTGCTTCTCGCACAGCTCTTCCAGCTGCTTTTTGTTGTGCCTACCATCTCTGCCTTTGCTCATCCTTCCTCTTCTGCTGTCCTGCTTCCTTTCTCAAAATAAACAGACAATAAAGTGTAACCTCACCTTTACTTGTGTAAGCAGGGTGTGAGTGAGCTCTCCCCTGACATCTAGTGATGAGCTCGGGAAGAGGACTTCAGTAGCCAACCTTGTTTGCATGGACACATCCACTGTGCCTAGATGCTCAGCCTGATGGGATTGCTTTGCCCAAATGTTCACGTTTGGCTGGTTTTGGATCCCCAGTCTCCTAGTTATTGGGGCAAGAGTAATAAAGGTGTTATCCTTGTTGTGAGGATCAAGGGCACCAGGACTGTGCTGGGCATACCCTGCTTGAGAGACTGCCCCCTCACCTAAACCACACTTGCTAGGCAGGGGACATGGGTTCCAAACAGGGCAAGCAGATGTCCTGATTTTATAGGGATAGTCCTGATTTTTGGGTCTTTTTCTTATATAGGATCCTATTATCCCCTGTCCTGATTTTTCACACTTACTGTCTGGTCACCCTAGTTCCAAAGCTCATTGGGTGGGGGAGAGGGTATCTGGTTTTGTAGGAGGAGCTACTAGTTCATGGGTCAGCAAACTTTTATATGTGGTGTGCCAAGTCTTCATTTATTCATTCTAATCTAAGGTTTTGCGTGCAAGTCATACATTTTAATGTTTTTAGGTCTCTTTCCATAAGTCTATAATATAGAACTAAACTATTGTTGTATGTAAAGTAAATAATGTTTTTAAAATGTTTAAGAAGCTTCATTTAAAATTAAATTAAAATGCAGAGCCCCCTGAACTGGCGGCCAGGACCTGGGCAGTGTGAGTGCCACTGAAAATCAGCTTGTGCCACCTTTGGCATGTGTGCCATAGGTTGCCTACCCCTGCACTAGTTGATACTGTTTTTCTCCTCTGTATAATAATAGAGCCCTGATTAAGGCTCAATGGAGAGCTGAAATCACTAATAATCAGGTCTAAGCATTAGACCGGTTTTGGGACAGTGTTTCTGATGCAAGAGACTTCCAGCAATGAGAGTCCCTCACTAATGGCTGAAATCGTTGAGTACTTGTCATGGAGTCACAGTTCTGGTGCACTGTATGAAGCCAGCCAGGACCCTGGGGTGGTGTGACTCCCCTCAAGGCATGCTGTCCAGGGCAAGGAGCCTCCTCAAAGCATCCAGCATCCCTGTTCACACCAAACACTTGCCCTTGGTGGGTCTACCCTTGAGGAAGCCAGAGGGCCATGAACCCCACTCTGCAGCCAGCCGTGACTCTCAACCAGTGAGTAAAACAGAAGATTTAATAGTCAACAGGAACACAGCGTAGAACAGAGCTTGTTAGTACAGAAATCAGTGATTTCACCCAAGTCCATCTCGGGTGGACTCTAGGTCAGATGCCCTAGACTGCCCACTCTCTGAGTCCCCAACAGCAGACTGGCCAGCTTCTAGAGACTCCACCTCTGGCATGCCTCTTGGTCCTCCTCCTGGTCTTTGTCTCGCTTCCTGGGCAAAGCGTCATCTGGTTGCATCCCCCTCCTGGGCCTCAGGTTACGAAGGGCACCGGCCATTGCTTAGTGCAGGAAGCTAGGCATTAGTGCATATAACCATGCCTTAGTACTCCCAACTGAGGATGCCAAATGCAGGATGAACTGCTGAGAAATAGGCAAACACAACGCAGAACAAGAACCAGCCACAAAGGTAAACTCCTGTTTCATCACACTGGTTAACAAGAAAACATAAAGGCAGTGTAGTAAGGTGGTGAGGCTCCCCGTCACCCCGGAGCGGGATGAGCCCATCTGGAGACTGGAGTGGGCGGAGCTAGGGAGTTTGGAGCCCGCCCCTCAGGGGGTCAGGTGGTGACTCAGAAGTATAAAGGTTTCGACCTCAGAGCTCACTAGGGAGCCAGCCGCCGGGCAGGTCAGACGTCTCCAGCCTAGCCCACGATGGGGAAACCCCCACGGCCCAAGGTGCACACCAGAACTGGCCGGACCTGCCCAGTGCTCACTACCCGGAGGAAGTGCCAGACCTGCCCAGCATTCGCTACCCCGAGGAACCCATGGTGCTGAACCACCCAGAGGACAACATCCTGACCCAGGCACGACCTAAGGGGGAGTCTGGAAGTAGCCTGGGGGCAGCTGACGCTAGTCTGGCTGCAGCACTGCCAGAGCCTATGTCAGTGTGTTGCAGCCAGGATCCCCACTGACTCAGCAGTGGGTCTTCTGCTGCTGCCAGGGCCCCGGGCTGGGACACAGTGGAGTGGGAGGGCCTGTGTCCCCCCCTGCCACCCAACTCGGGTGGCCGTCTCCCCCTCTCCCAGGCCTTGGAGGCTTGGGCCTAGGTGAAGGCCTGAGCCCCTGACTCATTGCAGCCCTGCCCTGCCCCAGGGCCTGGGCTTAGTCCCTGCCTGAGGGCCTGAGCACCAGACTCACTGCTGCCCCACCCTGACCCAGGGCCTGGGCTTACGGTGCTTATTCCAGTTACCGCAAGGGCCGCCAGGAAAGACTCCTGCGGCCGGACTAATTCCCCAAACCTCAGCAGTGAGCTGGTGTGGCTGCCCTCCGCCCCAGAGAGGTGCTGGCCAGGGCTCGACCCTCTACAGGCAGTTTCCCCAGGCATTCCGGTTCTTATATCACCACCAAAAGCACTGGATTCAGAGATCAGTGGTTCTTTACAACCAGTCTAATCAAATAATAGGTTCTTCTGATGCCAAAGGACCAGCCACACACCCAGATCAATACATAACTTAGATCTTACCCAAAAATCATGCTGATGCCAATCCTTTAGTATCTACAATCTAAACATTTAGTTATAAACAGAAAGAAAGGTGAGTTAAAATTGGTTAAAGGAATCGATTACATACGGTAACGGCAAAATTCTTGGTTCAGACTTGCAGCAGTGATGGAATAAACTGCTGGCTTAAGTCAAGTCTCTGGAGTACAGCCACAGCTTGGATGGGTCATTCAGTCCTTTGTTCAGAGCTTCAGTTTGTAGCAAAGTTCCTCCAGAGATAAGAAACCGGATTGAAGACAAAATGGGGACGATGGAGCTGCCTTTTCTAGTCTCTTGCCATGTGGCCTGTGCTTCCTTTGTTCCAGACACAACCTGCCCAGCACATGGCTTGGAAGCCTTAGGGCAGTGCTTTAGCATGGTGTGTGCAGTCGTGGCATAGCCTACCTCCATGAGGAAAATCCCAGCACTGGTGCAGTTTTCACTGACACTTCACAGTGCTGAAACTTGCAGTGCCCAGGGGGGCATTTTTTCACTCCTCTGAGTGAGAAAGTTGCAGCACTGTAGAGTTCTGCCCATAGGCATGTCCCTTGAGATAAGGTGTATCTGCCTTTTCTCAATGGGTCAGTTGTATAGCTGATGGTCCTTAATGGGCCATCAAGCAGGCCAGGCAGTGCTGATGCCAAACTGTCTGGGGTGTCACCCAGAAGCAGAGCACAAGTTTGAAATATAGACATACATACATGTGTATAACTCATAATACAAAGATGATATAAACAAGATGATCATATCTGGCAAATTATAACATTTTTGCAGATATCTTACGTGGCATATATGGCTGAGACTGCTCTTCCAGCGGGGGATAGCTATGGTCACTCAGTTAGGGTGAACTGCAAAGCATGGGGCAGACAATCCCCATAAAGCTGGTGGATATTCCAATA
Organism: Aldabrachelys gigantea; assembly: GCA_026122505.1. Taxonomy (NCBI): domain Eukaryota; kingdom Metazoa; phylum Chordata; order Testudines; family Testudinidae; genus Aldabrachelys; species Aldabrachelys gigantea. The sequence continues at coordinate 67,102,191 of CM047489.1, forward strand.
CTTCATATACAAAAATGATACATGCATGCAGATAGCATAATCCTAACCAGAAAAACATAACCTTTTCCTAGGTACATCACTCAACAACCTTTGTATAATATTTGCTGCAGATATATAACTGGTTGCAACGATCTATAGGGTCATAGTTTAATCAGATAATGTCACAGTGCAATACACAGGGAAACTGAGGCACACACAGTATTCGTGAGAAACAGTGAGACTCACATAGGCCTGCTTTGTGCAGGAGGTCAGACTAGATGATCATATTGGTCCCTTCTGACCCTAAAGTCTATGAGGCTATAAAAGAAAAACCCACTTTGTCACAGTGCTGTGTTAACGGGTAGGAGCAGGTGGCCAACGGAGGTGTGTGCGCCTGGCAGGGTGGCTGGTGGAGCGGAGTGTCGAGTGAACTCCTGGACACAACTGAGAGTGGGGTGTGGAGAAGCGAAGGGCATGTTAAAGGAACTTTTGGTTGCTGGATTTAAGAACCTGAGGCAAAAGGAGACTGCCCAATGTAATCTGGGGTAAGTCCTGTGTTCATGGCTTTGTTTATGAATCCTGCTTGCGACATTTCCCCAAATTAATGCAAGTGACTTCCCTTCTTTTATTAAAAGTGTCTTTGCTACAGTCAGATTCTGTGCTTGCGAGAGGGGAAGTTTTGCCTCTAGAGGCACCCATGGAGTGGTGTATAATTTTCCCAGGTTACTGGGTGGGGGCTCGAGCTGGTTTTGTGTTGTATTGTTGAAAAGAAACCTCTAAGTATTGAACCCAGCCCTGGTTGCTGCCGGCTTCACCTGGCATAAGGGTTGCACTTACACCCCACCTTCATGCTCTGTAGTCTCTCAGTAACTGGTGGGTACATGCTGGAAGTGTGATTTGTGGATAGCTAGAAAATGGAGTACAGATCTTGCTTCTAACACCACTGTTATGTTTCTCAGGGTTATCCAGTAGTTTCCTTCAGTGAGAGGCATCTTTCTTGTGGCAGCCAGGTACCAGATCCCTGACACTGCCAAACACTCTCCTCTGGGCTATTCCATTCCTGTCTTTACCTGACTGGTTAACAATAGGTGTACCCCAAGTTCCTTTGAATCATTCCTGTGTGATATCCAGCCGCTAACACTGGCCACTCCCAGAAATACCAGATCCTCTGTGCCCAAAGCAGCAGTGTGCCCCGGTTTATCAGTTTTTCCTTAAACCACTGCTCTTGCAAACCACATAGCACTTGTGAGCACTTCCAATAACTCAGAATAGGGGTTATGTAAGAGAATAAAGATCCAACTAGAAATAAGAGTGGTGGAAACAAGTGGTTACAATACAAACACAAAACCTGAACCAGGTTAACACTAATCAACCATTAGCTTTCCTCTCCAATCAAGTAGATTTTCCCTCCCACACATTCAGGCTTTTGTAGAGCAGGCTGATTCCAGACAAATCAGGATGCAAGTGTTCATGAATGGGCTCCCTCTAACCCCCCACACTTCTCAAGGGGTTTCCTTCGGTTACCCTAAAAACCCTCTTTTGTTTCTATTCACAGCCAGGGCCAAGCGCTGTTTGCTGCAATGCTCCTTTGCACCTTTGAGGGTTTTGACTGATTGAATGGGAAATCAGCCGAGGCAACTGCAAGCCTTAGTTGCATGAGGGTGACAACTTCCCAGTGCCCAAATGGACCATCACGGAGACATACTGGTGACCAATTGTGATGAACTGGGAATTTTCTGTAATATTTTTTATGATGTCTGTGTGCCTCAGTTTCCCCTACATTATGAATGGCTACTGTGATAAATGAAGTGTGTGGGGGGTAAGCTCCCTTTTATGGACACCCAGCCAGCCAGTTAGCTATAAAATCCTTCTTTGTAGTTATTCTCTACTTGCTTTACCTGTAAAGGGATAAAAAGTCTCCCTGCATAGGTAAAAGGAAAGTAGTGGGCACCTAACCAAAAGAGCCAATGGGAAGGCTAGAACTTCTTAAAATTGGGGGAAAAACTTCCCCTTTGTTTGTCTGTTGTTCTTGGGGAGAAGAAGAGACCGGGCTGCAGCGATGCTGTAAGAAGCTTTGGGCCAGGTATGAAAAATCATCTGACTCATACCTAGAAACTACTCACTTAAACCCCCCACATACAGTCCCCAGCTAAAACCCCTCCAACGCATCATCAGGGATCTACAACCCATTCTGGACAATGACCCCACACTTTCACAGGTCTTGGGTGGCAGGCCAGTCCTCGCCCACAGACAACCTGCTAACCTGAAACATATTCTCACCAGTAACTGCACACCGCACCATAGTAACTCTAGCTCAGGAACCAATCCATGCAACAAACCTCGCTGCCAACTCTGCCCACATATCTACACCAGCGACACCATCACAGGACCTAACCAGATCAGCCACACCATCACCGGTTCATTCACCTGCACGTCCACCAATGTAATATACACCATCATATGCCAGCAATGCCCCTCTCTACGGAAAATGATAAATAGACACAAATCAGATATTAGGAATGGCAGTATACAAAAACCTGTAGGAGAGCACTTCAACCTCGCTGGCCACACTATAGCAGACCTTAAGGTGGCCATCCTGCAGCAAAAAAACTTCAGGACCAGACTTCAAAGAGAAACTGCTGAGCTTCAGTTCATCTGCAAATTTGACACCATCAGCTCAGGATTAAACACAGACTGTGAATGGCTTGCCAACTACAGAACCAGCTTCTCCTCCCTTGGTTTTCACACCTCAACTGCTAGAACAGGGCCTCATCCTCCCTGATTGAACTAACCTCATTATCTCTAGCTTGCTTGCATATATATATCTGCCCCTGGAAATTTCCACTACATGCATCCGACGAAGTGTGTATTCACCCACGAAAGCTCATGCTCCAAAATGTCTGTTAGTCTATAAGGTGCCATAGGATTCTTTGCTGCTTTTACAGATCCAGACTAACACGGCTACCTCTCTGATACCATATAGGTAAGTAGATCGATCAGGAAATGTCTAGGAAGATGCGATTAGGTTTATTTCTTTATGACTTGTGGACTCCTCTGTGCTAACCCCAAATACTTTTGTTTTGCTTGTAACCGTTAAGCTGAACCTCAATAAGGTTAGTCTTGATGCTGAATTTTTGTAAGTGGGTTTTTAAAATCTAGTAATAGCCAAAGTTTTTTAATTTTTTTTTTCTTTTTTGTTTTTAATAAAATTTACCTTTTTTTAAGAACAGGATTGGATTTCTGTGTCCTAAGAGGTTTGTGCAAATGTTGTTCAATCAACTGGTGGCAACAGCTGATTTTCTTTGTGTTCTTTCTTAGCTCTTCCCTGTGTGTGTGTGTGTGTGTGTGTGTGTGTATGTGTGAGAGAGAGAGAGAGAGAGAGAGGCTTGAGGGTGCCCCACAGGAAGGAATTCCCCAGTGCACCTTCCTGGGTTCTGTAGTGAGGCGGTGTGGCTCCCCTCCAGCCCAGAGGAGGAAGATCCCAGCCAGAGGCCAGAATGGGTGGAGCTAAAGAGCTCTGAGCCCGCCCCTCAAAGGGTCAGGCGCCGATCCGGAACTATAAAGGCTGGCCCTCAGAGCTCAGTCAGGGCCCAGCCGCTGGAGCGAGCAGATGTCCCTCAGGGAGCTTGAGACTGGGAACCCACTGCGACCCAGGGTAGCCGCTCAGACTGGCCTGAGCTCCCCTGCCCCCGCTGCCCGGAAGAGCTGCTGGAGCTCCCCCGCGGCTGCTGCCTGGAAGAGCTGACGGAGCTACTCTGGACCGTCTGTCCGGAGGAGTTGCTGGACCTGCCACCCAGCCCCAACAGCGACGAGCCCATGCTCCTGGACCCTGCAGAGGCTGACGTCCGGACCCAGATAGGGCCCGAGGGGGAGCGTGGAAGTAGCCTGGGGGCAGCTGACCCCCGTCTGGCTGCAGCACTGCCAAAGTCTATGTCAGTGTGTTGCGGCCAGGATCCCCACTGACTCAGCAGCGGATCTTCAGCCGCTGCTAGGGCCCTGGGCTGGGACACAATGGAGTGGGAGGGTCTGTGTCCCCCCTGCCACCCAACTCCTGGGTGGCAGACTCCCCTTCTCTCTGGCCTGAGGATGCCAAAGCCTGTCATTGTTGCACAGCCCTGTCCAAGGGCCTGAGCTTCCTGACTCAGCGTTTGCTGCCCCGCCCCGACCTAGGGCTGGGCCTTAACTGCTATTGTCACTTAGCCCTGCCGAAGGACCTGAGCCCCTTGCCCCCGCAAGGCAGACAATTGCTGTGAGGACAGCCGGGCAATTTCCCCGGACCCACCGGAGTGTAGTGAGCTGGTGTGGCTCCCCTCCTCCCCCTGGAGAGGGTCGAGCCCCGGCTGCACTCATGTACAGTTCTCAAAGGGGTTTTTGCACTTAGGTGGTGGCAGCATCTACCCATCCAAGGTCAGAGAAAAGCTGTACCCTTGGGAGTCTAATACAAGCTGGAGTGGCCAGTGTTAATTTTTAGAATCCTTGTGGGCCCCACTTCTGCACGTGGAGTGCCAGAGTGGGGAATCAGCCTTGACATGCTGGCAAAGGTGGGATCAATTTGAACCAGAAACACAGATCTAAGGATTTTAAAAGGACCCATTTTTCCTTGTGGCAGCCTGCAAAGCCAGGGAGTGGTGAGTGGTTTTTTCTCTCCCTTTCTTTGCTGCCTGTTGGGGAACAGGCATGAAGAGTGTTCAGTCTGCCAAGCCAGGGAGTCCAACAAGCAGTTTATTTTTTTTTCTCTTTCTAGCTTCATGGCAACAAAATAGCTAGGCTAGAGCAGGACAGCCCTGTGCATGAGATTGCGCTCGGGCACCGAAACCTTAGAGCAACCAGTCTTCCCAAAGCAGCACAGCACAGAGAAGACAGGCCCAGATACCCAGCTCCATGATGGAAATGCAGGGAGGGGATGCGGAAATGGAGACTTCTCAGGAGGGAAGGGTCAGCCCTCCCCCACCTGAGATCCCAGTGCCAGGATGGAGGGATGCCCTTAACCCAGGCCGAGTTCTAACTGTGGACGAACGGAATTTTTTCTTAGAGGCAAAGTGCTTGGAGGCAGAAACGTAGGAAAGGAGAGAGGTGAAGTGCTTGGAGGTGAAGTGCTTGGAAGCAGAAATGGAGCTGAAGTGCTTAGAGCTGGAAGAGGCTAAGCTGGCTCAATCAGGTAGCACTAACAGTCCTTCTCTAGGTACTGCTCCCACATTCTAAGAAATTCCCCACCTACAAGGTAGGCGATGATAAAGAGGCCTTCTTAGAATTTTTTTGAAAGGGCCTGCCTTGGGTACAGCATCCCTCCAGACCAGGTGGAGCTGAAGCCACAACTCTGTGGACCCTTAGCAGAGGTGGCAGCTGAAATGCCTAAAGAACTCATGAACAAGTATGAACTTTTTAAACAAAAGGGCAGAATTAGGATGGGGCTAACACCCGAGCATGCCTGTCAGCAGTTCAGAGCCCTAAGGTGGAAACCAGACGTGGCATTTTCCTGACACACCTACCACATTGTAAAAAATTGGGATGCCTGGATATCAGGAGCAAATGTTAGATCTTTGGAAGATCTGTCTCTCCTAATACAAATGGAACAGTTCTTAGATGGTCTTCCTGAGGAAATAGAAAGGTACATTCTAGATGGGAAGCCCAAAACTGTAATGGAGGCAGGGGAGATCAGAACCAAAGGGGTGGAGGTGGTGGAGAAGAAGAAAGCTAGTAGCAGTTGGTGCGGATACCACAAGGAGCAACCTGAGAACACCCCATCATCAGGGTTAGCCCAAACCCCATTTCACAAGGAGGAACGCTCCACACAGCCAGAGAGACCCCAGACGCCCTCTCATCCCACCACCATACTCTCCAGTCACCTACCTTGCCCCAGCCCACAGTCAGCTGGGTGTTGCTTTAAATGTAATGAGCTGGGGCATGTGAAGGCCAACTGCCCCAAGAGCACCAGCCAACTGCAACTCATCACCCCGGAGTCCCAACGAGAGCCTTCATGCCCAGATGCCTTGCAGATACCCCCAGGGGGAAGGGAAACTGTGAGTGTGTGTAGGAGGAAGATTACTGCATGGAGAGACACTGGAGCACAGGTATCAGCTGTCCACCAATCCCTAATGGACCCCAAAATTCATTGACCCAGAGGCCTAAGTGATGGTGCAACCCTTTAAAGCCATTCACAATTGACAGAGACACTCCTATCACCTACATTGCTTCCAGTGGGACGAAGTCCAATGTGATGGGTTTGGTCACAGAAGCCCCCTTGGGACTGTCACCTGATGTGCTGAAACTACCTCTGAGCCCATTTTCTTTTCCATCTTGGGACTCCAGAACCCTGTCTTGTTGAGCCAGAAACGCAGGACTGCTGCAACACAGAGCCAGGGTCTGAACCATGCCCCCAAAGTTGCAGACTTAACTGAAAACTGCTCAGCAAGTACTCCTGTCTCCAGCACCCAGACCCACCCAACTCCCAATGGGATCCAAACCCCAAATAAGTCTATTTTACTCTGTATAAAGCTTATGCAGGCTAAACTCATAAACTGTCCACCCTCTATAACACTATAGAGAGATATGCACAGCTGTTTGCTCCTCCTCCCTCTGGATTAATTAATAAACAAAAGTGATTTTATTAAGTATAAAAGGTAGGATCTAAGTTGTTCCAAGTAATAACAGACAGAACAGAGAAAGTTACCCAGCAAAATAAAATAAAACACACAAGTCTAAGAGTAATACAGATGCTCCCCAAATTATGCAAGTCAAATTTTATGTAAGCCGGGAACCTCACAATTATCACCCCACATCGAAAAAACAAAAACAAAAACCGTACGGAACATTTTCTGTAAGTGTGGATTTGCGTGAATTGGGTTTATGTAACCCAGGGAGCGTCTGTATATTAAGAAACTGAATACAGGCAGACTAGACTCCTTCCTAGTCTGGGCCAATCCTTTCCCCCAGTACAGTTATTGTTAGTTCCAGCTCAGGTGGTAACTAGAGGATTTCTCATGACTGGCAGTTCCCTTTGTTCTGTCCACCCCCTTTTATATCTTTGGCACAAGGGGGGAATCTTTTGTTTCTCTCTGGGTTCCCAACCCTCCTTCTAAATGGAAAAGCACCAGGTTTAAGATGGATTCCAGTATCATGTGACATGTTCACATGTCCTGTGAGACTTCATTACTCACTGGCTGGCACCCAGGAAGGCTTACAAGTAAACAGAGCTATTTACAACCAGTTATCCTAGTTAATGGGAGCCATCAAGATTCCAAGCCACCATTAATGGCCCACACTTTGCATAGTTACAATAGGACTTCAGAGTAATACTTCATATTTCTAGCTTCAGATACAAGAATGATGCACACATACAAATAGGATTAACACACTCAGTAGATTATAAGCTTTGTAAAGATACCTTACATGAGATCTTTTGCATGAAGCTTATTCCAGTTACATTATATTCACGCTTATTAGCATATTTCCACAAAACATATGGAGTGCAATGTCACACCCAAGTCCACAATCCAGTGAGGAACTAATGTCTCCAGCATCAAGGAAGCATTTCCAGGCAGCACAGGTAGCGCATGAAAGCCTCAAGGGAGCTTGGATGGCAGCATGGAGCGACCCACCACCTCTCAGCTCTTCCAATAGGTCCAGATTTGTTGTAGAAGAAGGAATCTTAGCCAAGGAAACCCTTTCTGGTGGGCACAAGGAGGACTGGCATCCCCAGAGACAGTTGGTAATTCCAACTAAGTATAGGGAAAAGCTCTTGAGCTTAGCCCACTATCACCCTACTGGTCATACTGGGGTGAACAGGACCAAAGACCATTTGGGGAAGTTGTTTCACTGGGAGGGAATGGGCAAGGACGTTTCTGCCTATGTCTGGTCTTGTGAAGTGTGCCAGAGGGTGGGAAAGCCCCAAGATAAAGTCAAGGCCCCTCCCCATAATTTTGGAACAGTCATCGCGGCACACTTGCCAATTTCGGCAAAGGGACATGGCGAGGTTTGAGTGTACCCCCTGGACCTGTTGATGCAGAGCACTTATTTTCAAAGCTGGATTAGCACCAAGAGAGCAAGAGGCTCAACGTGAGGGAGGATACGCTGAAGAAAATTATGTGAGCGTTTGCAAACCAGGATTTCTGGAAAAGCTACTAGCACTGAGAGAGACAAAGTATACCTTTGTACATTACATTTTTTCCCCCAATTTTACTGTATAAAATGTATATATTATAGACATTCTTTTGTCCCCCCCCCCAATTTTTCCCATTTTTTAAAATTTTTTATTTTTAACCTGATTTCATCCTGGTTTTAATGTTTGGAAAATAAACACTGAAAAGTTGCCTATTTTTTATTTATTTATTTTTAACAACAACCCCCCGCCCCCAAAGCGTTTATTCTTTATGGACAAATCTACTGCAACTACTGTTTGGTGTAGTGGATTTGTTAGGTCTGGGAGTTGTTTGCAAAGAACAGGGAAGGGACCCCATCTAGGTGTCCCACTGTAGTTTGCAGTGTTGCTGTAGTTGAGTGGATCCCAGGATATGAGAGAGACAAGGTAGAGGAGGGAATATCTTTGATTGGACCAACTTCTGTTGGTGAGAGAGACAAGCTTTTGAGCTACATAGAGCTCTTCTTTAGGTCTGAAATTGGGAATAAATTGTCCATAATATTCTACTGGCCCTGTGGGCAGTGATGCCTGCTTCTTGATCTTGGGAGGAGACTGGCCTGTTGTGTCTTCTACCTTACTACGCTCCAGCCTCACAACTTCAGTATCTGTGATACGTTACTTGGTCAGATCCACTTTGGATCTTACGACTTTGGTTATTAAGCCAGCTTGCACACGTAGGAGCGGAGAGTCTCCCGTTTTGCTGTAAATAGCTTTGTGGTCAGTATATCCCCCAGCAAAGTTTGCCCTTGGCAATGTCTGCTCCCTCTGTTTTGTGGGAATCACAAGCTCTCGTCTGACTACGAGTGATATGTGCATCACTGGAGTGTCTCCTGGTGGCTGCGTCTGAGGATTAGCTCTGCCGGGTTCGATGCCTCCTACTCAGCTCATGCAGCAGCCCCTCTTGCTCTCTAGGAGTCGCAGTTCTTCCTCTTTGCGGCTTGGCCCTTTGACCAGGTCACTATACAGGTTTCCCTTGCTAGGATATCAAAGTCTCACTGGACCAGCTATCTGGGTGCCATCCCAGGCAGTCTTCTGATTCAAGACTGTGCCACTTTCTTAGTGGCTGGCAGGGGAACCCAGGACCACCTGCTCCTCTGGGTTCCAGCCCACCCCAGGTCTGCACTGTCCCAAACCTTGCTGGCATTTCCCTGGGCTTCTTTCTATTCCTGCCTCTGCAGCCCCCCATGCTGCAGCCCTTTCTGCAGTCATTTCCTGGCTTCATACAAGCCCACCGCCCCCAGGTGGATTCCATCTTCAATTAGTCCTTGTCAATCTAGCCTAAATCTCTCCTCAGGTGCTGCTAGGTTAATTAGTCCATTTCTTAGCCACCTTTGCCCCCTCATACTGCCCTGGCCTTCTAAGAGGCCCGTTCTCTGTACAACAGATTTTTATCCCAGATCACTCTTTGCCTGCCGGGGCCTCCCAGTATTCACACCCTACATGCTACTGCAATGATGTTTTTCCTGAATTGCCTTGTAAAATGTGAGCATTAGCCTCATATGTGAAGTTATGAAGTAATTACTCCACCAGGGTTGTCCAAGGCAAAGGAATGTGGGTCGACCTCAATTTACCGATTAGCCAGAAGCCAAGCTATCAGGCAAACCAGAGCGGGTATAGTCCCCGTATAGACAACGCTTGGTTGATGGAAGAATTCTGCCTTTGGCATCTCTACTGCCTCTCAGGGAAGTGGATTATGTACACTGACGGGAAAACTCCCATTGGCATAGGTAGTGTCTACATTGAAGCACTATAGCTGCGCTGCTGTAGCATTGTAAGTGCAGACAAGTCCAGAGAATTAACTTGGCTCCTGCATCCCAAGAAACACAGGAAGCACAATCTCCAAGGGGCCTTCCTAACTTTGAGAACAAAGGCAATTCTCTGGGAATACACGGAACAGAGACTCTGTCTTTACCTTTCACCTAAGAAGTTGAGGGAAGCCCAGTGCCTCATACTTCTGTGGAAGGCCCTGCCTAACAGACAGTTACTCATGATGGACCAAGAGTAATGGTGAGTGAAACCATCTTAACCAAAGAATGGGCCTTGCTAGAGTAAGTTTTAGACTTTTCAATTCACATTTTCACTTTTATTTTCTTGTGACCATCTCCACCTTCATTTGTATTTCCTCAGTGTCACTGAACCAAGTCCTTTTGTTAATCAACTTGTCATATTTTAGTCTAAACCAATCCAGTGCTGACTTGAAATGGGAGTGATTGTTAATTCCAGTCAACATGGCAAGCTGCTGGGGATTGTCTCTTTAAAGGAGCAAACAAGCCTCATTATTTCTCTGAGTGGCCCAGGAGGGGGTTGGCCACTTTGTGGCAGATTGGGCCAAGAAGAATGTGGGATTGGAAGGGTGGTGAGGTCACCCGTAAAGCTAGTGGAAAACAGGGTGGGGCTGTCATGTTGCCAGCAGGCTGCTGGGGTCAGCAGTGCTGAATCAGGGCAGCATACAACACAGACACTCAGGATACTGGCATGCTTGTCTTCTGGCTGTTGTGTGTGGACTCTGTGTCACAGCACCCCAAAGAATGACACATACAACTCTCAGGGAGAGAGCATCCACTTTCCCAGTACCTGGTTCCCTGAATTGGGCCTGAGATCCATCCCTCTGCTGGTCTCAAGTTGCAGTGGGGGAGGTCTAGGTTGGATATTACGAAAAATGATTTCATTAGGAGGGTGGAGAAGCACTGAAATGGGTTATCTAGGGAGGTGGTGGAATCTCCATCCATAGAGGTTTTTAAGACCTGGCTTGACAAAACCCTGGCCAGGATGATTTAGTTGGGGTTGGTCCTGCTTTGAGCAGGGGGTTGGACTAGATGACCTCCTGAGGTCTCTTCCACCCTTAATCTTCTATGAGACCGTGATCTCTTCTAAATAGCTCGCAGTGTTCCAACATTTCAAGGGGTTCTGTTTCAGAGCTGGGGCTTCACCATTCATCTTTCTGCTCCTCAGCCTTGAAGTATTCAGCAGTCACTTCGTTCCTGTCACAGATTCATAGAGTCCATGGTCAGAAGGGTCCACTGTGGTCATCTAGGCCGACCTCTTTTACAGCACAGGACAAAGAACTGCTTCCAGATAACCCCTAGAGCAGGTCGAGTTAAAAATTGTCACTGATGGCGAATCCACAACCACCCTTGGGAAATCGTTCCAATGACTAATTACTCTCACCGTTACATATTTCCACCTTAGTTCCAGTCTTTATTTGTTGAGCTTCAACTTCCAGGCATTGGATCATGTTAGACTGAAGAGCCCACTATTAAATATTTGTTCCTCATGTAGGTACTACAATCAAGTCACTCCTAAGCCTTCTCTTTGTTAAGCTAACTAGAGTGAGTGCGTTGAGTCCATCACTATAAGGGAGGTTTTCAATCACTGCCTCCTTTAGGACACATATTTACTATCACAGGCCATGGCTATACCTGCTTTGTGACTGTGCGCTGATGTACCTGGGGCACCCTCACTGAAAATGTCAATGACAGGGCAGACTGCAAAAAGGAGAGCAGATTCTCCCAAGACTGGTGGGTCACCCTGAAATTAAACTCCTCAACCAGTCACAGACTGTGCTCCTGATCCCCCACACTGGTTATTGAGAAGCTGAAAAAAGAAATCACCCAGCCCCCTTCATTGCATTCCAGTTTAGTGCCTAAAACTAAAGGTTTAATATAAAGAAAAAAGAAAGAAGAAGAAGAGAGTTGTTAAATGGTAAAGCAATCACATACATACAGAGACTTCAAAGTCCATATTACAGATTCTTTGCAGTGCTGGTGAGTTTGCTGGCTTGAAAGTCCCTCTGGAACACATCCACAGCTTGGATGGGTCATTCAATTCTTTTTTCAGAGCTTTGTTGGTAGGAAAGTCACTCCAGTTGATGACCCTTGCTTGGCCATTAAACAGGCCAGGTAGTGCTGATACCAGTCTGCCTGGGGGTGTCACCCAGAAACATAGCATAAGTTTGAAATACAGATATACCCTACGTGTCTATAATTCATAATACAAAGGTGATACAAACATATAAACAAGTTTATCATACTTGACCGTTCATAACATTTTCACTCACCCCTTACATGGCATATCTAGCAGGATTCATTGCAATTTTATAATATTGGTGGTAATAATAATAATATAATATAAAGTGTCTCACAATTCCATACAGCATCACTGTGACCATGAGCTCATTTTTCTGCTGATTTGCAGCCAACTTTTCCCTTTGGTTGTGTGTAACCATAAAAGCAATATTAGCATCAATTGTCAAGTTATTACACCCAAAAATACCTGCACGCATTGTGTCTGATGATCCAACTTCAGCCCACTTGAATTCCCCAGGCTGTTTCGTGTCTACACGAGACCGAGGGATCTCGGACAATGTGCCCTCAATGCCGATTGGAGACTTTCCCCTGCAGGGGAGAACTATCTTTAGCTCTATTAAATTGGACTGAACCATGGTAAACTGAGATGTGGCGTTCCTCCACTCCCATCAACCTCTGTAGTATGGTATCAAAAAAATTGTGAGCTGAAAGGGACCTCGAGAAGTTTTCAAGTCCAGCCCCCTGCACTGAGGCATGACCAGGTAAACCCAGACCAGCCCGACAAGGTGTTTATCCAACCTGTTGTTAAAAACCTCCAGTGACAGGGATACCACAACCCCCCTTGGAAGCCTATCCCAGAGCAGAACTCCCCATAGAGTTGGAAAGTTTTTCCTGATATCTAACCTCAATCTCCCTTGCTGCAGATTATGCCCATTACTACTTGTCCATGTTTATGACCAGTATGTATGACCCTGTACCTAACCACTAACTTTGTGCTGTTACCTAGTGCATATATAAGGGTTAAACTGCTTCCCCTAGAATAGAGGTACAAGGCTGAGGCATAGTAGCAGGTTGCCTGGCCTGACACAAGACATTAAACACATGGGGCGATGCCTCGTCTTTGGATGATAGGATTAGGGAGGTAAATAAATCATCAGGCTGGAAACCAAATGTTTTTGCTAACCAAGGTAAGTAAATAGGTCAGTAAGCGACAAGACAGAATGTCTGAGCTAGCTAAGATAAGAGGGAGAACTCCCAGGGAAATATTTACTGTGAACAAATTCACAGTGGACAAGATAAGTTAGGAATGTAGAGATGAGGTAAAGAGTAGGTCGAACATGGACAATATGTGCCCAGAGCATGCTGCACAGGGATTGGTTCCTACAAAGTAACCAAGCCAAGCCAAGCATATGTGATGCAATATGTAGTGATTACAATGAGATGTGTAAATGTATTTAAAGGGAGAGAGTTTCTGTGTAACTTGGGAGCACTGACATGCCCACCATCCACCCCACCTGTGTTTGCATTCCACCTGCACATCGCAGGTCACAGAATGCCACCCACCCACCCGGGAATCTCTGGCTGAGGGATTGAAGTTCTCAAATCTTGATTTAAGGACTTCAGGTTAGAGGGACTCCACCATTTACTCCAGCAAATGGTCTGTGCCCCGTGCTGCAGAGGAAAGCAAAAGCCTCCCAGAGTCTCTGCCAATCTGATCTGGGGGGAAACTCTTTTTTATAAAGGTTGATCATGCCAGACCAACCTGATCTCTTTTCTATAGCTGCATATTTCCCATCCACCTTCCTACCATCCTGCCCTCCTTTGAGACAACTTTCCCTGGGCTTTCCTCTCTTGACCCAGTCACTTCAAATCTCTTTTCCAAGGAATTAACAGCTCCCTGCTCCCTGGTGCCTTTCTATGGCTCTCTGGCACATTGGCCAATTCAGCTGACTCTACTACTGGGGCAGGTTCTTTATAGACTGTCCACCTTGAACTCTGATGGACAAGCATTCCACAAGTGCTCTGGATCACCCTGGTACAATGCCTTTTCCCGTGTCTGCTTTGTGCCCTGGCTACTGGTGCTCCAAACACTCCTCCAGTGTGGGGAGCAAATATTTAGCAACAGGCTCTTCCATCAAGCAGAGGAAGGTCTAACACCGTCCGCTGGCTGGAAGTGGAAGAAGCTTCGTGAGGTCAGACTGTAACTGAGGTGTAAATTTTGAGCAGCGAGGGGAATGAATCGTTGACACCATTTCCCCAGGGGCATGGTGGATTCTCCATCACTGGCCATTTTGAATTCCCGGTTGGATGCTTTGCTAACAGATCTGCTCAAGGGATTATTGTGGGGCAGGTCTCTGGCCTGTGTTATCCAGGAGGTCAGACTAGATGTCACAGTGCTCCCTTCTGGCCTTGGACTTCGTGACCCTATGAATCTGCCTCCTGGCACAAGCTTTCCTTCCTTATTCGATGCATTTCCCTGAATTTCCTTCTATAATGCCCAGGGGTCAGTGTGATACTGCTTTTCACCGGTCCATCCATTGCTCCATCCTTTGGTGAATCTACCTCTTGTTCCATCCGCCATCCACTGCTCTCTCTTTCTCTCCCTCTCTCTCTAGCTATTCAGAGAGCAGGACGGGGGCTGAGTAGGGGGCTCCAGGCTGCAGAGAGTAGGGCAGCAGGGGCTTAGAAGGAGACTGTCTATTTAGCCACCTGCAAAGAGAAATGGCTAACTAACTAAGATGTAGGTGGGAGAAAAATAATGACACAGAAGCAAATCCAAAGCCTTTGCCAGAAGCGTTTATTGATTCATAGATTCTTAGAGCACTTTCAGTTGAATTCACGATTCTCCTTCACTTACTATCCCAAAGTGTTGCTGTGCATCTGTGTGTTAAACACCTGTTGCACCCCACCCCAGAGGAGGCTGCATCTCAGCGCTGGGCGAGCCATCCCCGTGCGGCTGTTCCCAGCTGCCCCACCCCAGAGGTGGCTGCATCTCAGTGCTGGGCTAACCATCCCTGTGAAGCGTCACTGTGCGGCTGTTCGGCAGCTGCCTCCCCAGAGGTGGCTGCATCTCAGTGGCAGGTAAAGCGACCTCAACATAAATAATTTGCATAACACTTTGAGACAAAAAGGGGCTTGGTAATATTAGTAAAAAACACGGAGAGTTTTGAAATCAGGCATTAATTTGCATCTAGACTAAGATCTTCAGCTGGTGGAAATCCATTGCTGGGTCTACGCTGATTGACAGCAGCTGAGGACATCCACAGCCATAGCGTTTAAACAGCATCTCTGCATTGCAAGCAATCCACAAAGTCAGCTGCTCTGCACAGGGATCTAGGGAAGGGAATTTAGTGCTTGTGCTAAGCTGGGATCCGTTGTGTCTTAGAGCCTGGTGGATTTCCAGAGGGTGACCTGAATCCTTAGAGGGCTTCAGAAATTCATATCTCAGTCGTAATCTAAAAAAATAAAATAAAAAGAGTGTGTGTGGGGAGGAGGTTAAATAAAGCAACCACTTAACTTCCTCTTCATTTGAGAGTCAAAATTCTGCTATTCCAAAAATACAGGGGTAGATGGGCCCATGGGTCTGAAGTGGGGCCGTGGTGGGGGGATACTGGGCCCATTGATCTGATCTGGGATGGCAATGGGGGTTGAGGGAACAATATTAGGGTAGATGGGCCCATGAATGGCAGGGTGAAGGTGGGATATCAGGTTAGATGGGCCCATTGATCTGATCTGGGGCAGGGGATACCAATCTGAAACAGTGGCCCCTTAGCTCCTTTGGACCCAGACTCTTGGTTCTGCTCTGCCCCACGTACCATCCTGGGGGTTCTCGGAGAATCTCCAGTAGCTGAGAACCTCGCCGATGTTGTCCAGGACTGTCCCATCAGGCAGGCGCAGGTCGTCGGCGCTGTTCCCGTTGTAGTTCCCGCAGGCGGCTTGCACCTTCCTGGCTAGCTTCCCATCAATTCTCACCGTTACATCCCCACTGGTGCTGAAGAGAACCCGCAGTGCCGAGCCCTGGGCCACGGTCACCACGTTCCCTGCCCGACTCACTGACACGGCTCTGGAGGGCCTGGCCGGGAGCTTCACAGGATGCCCATTCACCTGGAACATACAAATGGAGAGGTCACTGCCAGAGATGCCAGAGAGACAAAGAGAGGGGATAGAGAAACACCTCAGACTGAGGATAGAGGGTCTGCATCGGGTGGGTACAGAGACAGACATTGTAAGTGCCAGGGATGAAGGGTGGACGGACAAACATTGCAGATGGCATGGATGGATGGATGGACGCTGTAAGTGCCAGGGATGAATGGATGGATACTCCAGGTACAATAGACAGACGGATGGTTAGATGGACAGATGCTATAAGTGTTATGGATGGATGGACGAGTGGCTGGACATTGTAGCTGGCATAGATGGATGGATGGAAGGATGGACATTGCACATGGCATGGATGGATGGATTGATGGTGATGGGAGATACAATAGATGGATGGTTAGATGGATGGACAGATGCTATTGATGGATGGATGGATGGACAATGTAGGTGATATGGCAGATGGATGGACAGACACTGTAGGCGCAATAGGTAGACAGACTGACAGGCCCCCAGTGGCACCTCCTCAGCATTTCCCCTTACCAAGACTCTGCCATTGCGGTTGACCAGGATGGTGAGCTTGTGAAAGTAGACGGTGACAGCCGTGACTCTGGGTGCACGGCACTTTTTGCAGGTCTGGAACTCTACCACCACCCGGAACCAGCTGGCGGCCCTGGTGTCGATGAGCGAGGAGATCTCATAGGTGCCATCCAGGGGCACCTTCCCTGAGACCCCATCGTAAGAGGTGAAGACGTCACCTCGGGTGATGGTGCAGTTCCCGTCCCGTCTCATGCAACCCCATCGGCCTTGGCTCAGCTCGCAGAGCTCTCCCGCTGGGCACTGGAATGACTGGCACACCACCCCTCCTCTTGGGATGCACCTGCACCGCTGCCGGCATCGTCGTGTGAGCACCCTCTCACCTGGCTGCCAGGAGAGACAGACACATGGTCGGACAGAGAGCAGACTCCGGGGTTCTATCTCCAGCTTTGGAGGTGGGAGGAGACTGGTGCTTAGAGCTGGAGAGAGAGGGCTGGGAGCCAGGATTCCTGGGTTCTGGGAGGAGAGTGGGGTCTAGTGGGTTAGACCAGGGGGGCTGGGAGTCAGGACTCCTGGGTTCTAACCCCAGCTCTGGGAATATCCAGAATGGAATGTTACATCCTTTCTGATTTCATAGTAGCAGATTCAGACTGAAGGATTCCAGCGTTAGGGGATTTTGAGCCATCCATCCCCATTCACACCCCTCCGTCCATCTCCCCACAGCCCCCTATCTCTCTCTGTTCCCTCCTCACACATCCAGTCCTGTATTGAACCTCTGGTTCCCCAGCTCTGTGTGGGGCAGCTGTGGATTCTCATTTGGGTCCTTCTCTGCCTCCAGATGCCTACTGCGCTGGGCTGGCCCTGTTGGGTGAGGGCTTACCTTGTAGTACCTGCCCTTGCGGAAGCAGTGGCAGTGCCGAATGGAGATGCACTCATTGCCAGCCCAGAAATAGCCTTTGTTGCACTGGCACCCTTCAGCGCAGGTCTTGGGGCACTTGGTGATGTTGGCCACCCCTTTGCAGCCGCTGGAGCAGGGGTTGGCACAGAGTTTGTAATGGCTGTTGGCTGGGCAGTTCTTGGCTAGAGGGGAAGAGAGGGGAATGGAGAGGGTTAGTGCATAGAGGAGGGACGGAGAGGGAATGGAACAGTAGGAGGGGGGAGAATGGGTTTTATAAGAGTGTCCTCTTTCTGCTACTCTTGGATGAATGGGTGGATGGATGGACAGATGCTGCTGATGGATGGAAGGATGGAGAAGGGGATGGATGGAGATACTGAGGATGGATGGATGGAGCAAAGGAGCAGTGGAGATATTGCAGATGGATGGATGGGGATACTGCTAGATGGATAGAGGCAGGAATGGATGGATGAATGGATAGACAGAGATACTGTTGATGGATGAAAGGAGGAAGGGATGAATGGATGACAGGGATACTGCTCATGGATGGATGGACACAAATATTGCTGATGGATGGAGGGATGGCTGGCTAAACGGAGATACTGCTGATGAAGGAATGACAGAGATACTGTAGATTGATGGATAGATGGACAGACAGAGATTCTAGGATGAATGGAGGAAGGGATGGGTGGATGGATGGACAGATTCTTCAGATGTATGGATGGAGATACTGTGGATGGATGGATGCGTGGATGCAGATACTGCTGATGGATGGATGGATGGATGAACAGATACTGTGGATAGATGTATGGATGGTCAGAGACTGCAGATGGATGGATGGAGGTATGGATGGATGGACAGTTACTACGGTTGGATGGACAGAGATATTTCAGATAAAGGGATAGATGGTTGAATTGGTGGATAGATGAAAAGAAAGCTATTGTGGGTGGCTAGCTGGTTGTATACTGCAAAAGGATGAGGAGAGAGATATCATGGATGGTGGAATGGATACTGTGAATGGATGGGTGGATAAATACCTTGGATGGAAGGATCTGTGGAGAGATGGATCCTGAGCAGGGATGGAGGGACTGAGAGAGAGATTTCAAACGGATGGATGAATGTGGAGGGAAGGATACTGAGGAAAGATGGATGGACAGTTGGGTAGAGATATAGATATTGTTTGTAGATGAATGCTGGGGATGGAGAGGAAGGAGAGAGAAATAGATTCTGAAGACAGCTGGATGCTGTGAATGGATGGACCAAGAAAGAGGTGGATGGAGGGATGCAGAGACAAGCTGTGATGAAGTTGGGGATTTTTGTAGTGTTTTACATGAATAGTGTGAGTGTGCCTCAGTTTCTCTGTGTGTTGCATGTTTAACAAAGTGGTGGTAGAGGGTTTGTTGTTGCACAGGAACAGGGGTGACCTCATCTATCAGCCAGGACCCCTGAACAACAGCCTGGAGCTGGGAAACCCTAACAACCGGTGACCTGGTGACTAAGAGGCCCACCCCAGCTTGGCAGTCAGCTGGTTCTGGCCAGTGGGAGGACAAAAGGCTGAGGATAGAGGACCCAGGTGACCTGACCAGCCAGTTCCAGCCAGAGGGGAACAAAGAACTGAAGAGAGAGGCACCCAGCGACCTATTTACCTGGACAGAAGACAAAGGACAGGGGAGGAGCTGTTGGGGCTGGTGATATCCGATGCCCAGCTGGACTGGAGAAAGAGAGAGAAGGCAGAGCCTACCTGGATGCAGGGGAGACTTAGATGTGCTGTGCTGAATGAGGACAGGCCTGAGGCCCTGAAAGTTTCCTGTGCTGGGTTCAGACGCTCAATAAACCCTCCTGTTTTACGCTGGCTGAGAGTCGCTCTGGGGTAGAGAACAGGTTGGCATTATTTCCTCTGGGAGTGGAGGCCCCTGGAGTCCAGAGCTAGTGGGGGCCCACGGCAAGAAACAGGCGTGCTAAGGCTCAGAGAGGTGCGGTTATAGGAGGTGGAGGGGCTTAACCCCTGAGAGAGAGTGGACCCCCGAAAAGGGTGTCGCACTGAAAGGGGTTTCCCCCAGAGACCGTACGGGGCCAAGAGTGGGCCCGACCTGTGAGTCCATGACACAAGCAGAGGGATATCAAGGAGGTTTCAGCCACAGGCAACACTTACGGCAGAACTTCTTGGTCCTCCAGGGCTTGATTTTGACACCAGCGGCCTGGCAGGCAGTGACGTAGCTGTGGATGGACCTGCACATCAGCTGCCGGTTCCCCCCAGCTTTACACAAGTCGTGCACGCAGTTGTTGAAGAAGACAGTGGGGTTGAGGGTGGAGTAGCAGGCGCTGAAGGGCCCATAGGGTGCCCGGATGATGCCGCAGTAGTTATTGTGGACATAGCTTGCCTTCCGGGACTCCTGGCAGGCAGGGCAGACCAGGCTGGCACAGCCGTGGTCACACACTGCCCCGGGGACTTTCACCCTCCAGGAGACACCCAAGTCCCGCAGGTCTCGGGCCAGGTGGCCGTTGGGCCGCAGAAGATCGTCATGTGGTTTGCCATTGTAGTTGCCACACAGGCCACAGGTCTGTCTACGGTAGCTCTTGGGCACAGTGATGGCCAAATAGTAGTTCAGGTCAAAGGAGATGTGCAGGCCAAATTTTGTGTGCAACACCACATTGGCACCATGGTAGTAAACACGCACCAAGCCGCTCTCCAGCTGGAAGGGAAGGTAGTAGGAGATGCCATCCACCTGGGGCAGGGGAGAGGAGAGAGTGGGTTTAATAGGAACTGTGGCATTTACTGTATAAGGCAGCTACTGCCTATGATAGGCACCCTTACATATCCTTCCATCCATCCCATTCCCATTCCCCTGTCCATCCATCCATCCACTTTTTCCGTCCATCCAGCCCCCCTTGGCTGTCTAGCCATCTACCTTCTCCATCCCATCCCCCTTGTCCGTCTACCCATCCACCTTATCCATTTTGCCACCAATTCACCCACTCACCTTATCCATCCATCTGTACACACTCCCTTCCATCCATTCATCCACCAGTATCCACTCACCCAATGAGCTGTATCCATTCATCCACTAATATCCATTTATGCATCTCCTTATCCACCCATTAATCCACCTATTCAGCAGTCTAGTATCTATCTCTCCACCCTTCTCTCTCTGCATCCCCTTATCCTTCCATCCATCACCCTCCTGCATCCCTCCATCCCTCTTCTCCATTTCTCCATCCCACCTTTCCTCCATGCCTTGCCACCTTTGGCAGCTAATCAGAGACGAGGCTCCCCAAAAGCCCTGTGTGCGCTCTTACCAGGACAACGCCATTCCTGTTCCGCACCAATGTGAATGTGCGTCTGTAGACGATGATGGACACAGTGTTGGTGACAGCAGCCTTGCTCCTGCCCAGCCGTTCATTCTTCACGTGGATTGCAAAGGAGGGCAGGTAGCCCTTTCGGACACAGCTCTTGGCAAGGACGTAGGTGCAGTTGCCTTGAAAATCGAAGGGGAAGCCATCGAAGGTCAGGTAGTGGGGGTCACCGGCAGCATGGCATGTGCCAGTCCTGGGCACCACTGGGTGGCACTTCTGGATGCCATCCACTACCCGGCACTCCTCGTTGGGGCCGCAGGAGAAATGGTGGCATTCCACAATCCCTCCTGCCTGGCATGAACACTTCTGCTTGCAGAAGCCATTGGGGTAGAAGGTCTCGCCCGGCTTGTAGTAGAAGCCCCGGTGGACACAGCCGCACTGGGAGAGGGGGACGCACTGATCACCGCTCAGCACAAAGCCTTCGTTGCACACGCAGCCCTCCCGGCACTTGCTGGGACAGCGGGTTGGGACGTAGAGACTGCGGCAGGTGGCCGGACAGCCGCTGGAGCACATCTCGTAGTGGCTGTTCTGGGGGCAGGGTGGCCCTGCGAAGAATATCAGAAAGATGTGGATGTCCCAGTTTCCTAGTGCTAACCCTGACCCCTATTCCCGTGATCCTCTCCCCATCCCCTCTATGCTCCCAAACCCCATTCCCCTCTTTTCCATCCCCCAACAACCCATCCCCTCCTCCCACATGTCCCTGCCCCTCTCCCACCCAACCAGAGAGTGAGAAGAGGACCTGCCCCTTGGATCCTACCCCATCCCTGGACGGCTGGGACTGTGAAAGTGTCACCAGCTGGCTTGTCCGTGGGAATGTATTTATACAGAGTGCCCAGTGGGAATCAAACCTGAGACCCTTGGATCTAAAAGCACGAGTCCCGGGGGTGGGGGAAGAGATGACACATCATGCAGTGGGCACACTCACGGCAGAATTTATTGGTCCTCCACTCATAGATCTTGGCACCAGCTGCTTGGCAGGCTGCAGCATAGCAGGCAAGGATGTGGCAGACTACAGTCTGGTTGTCCTTGTGGGAGCAGCGGTCGAAGATGCAGTCTTTGAAGTACCCCTCCGGGTTCACCTTGTTGTGGCACTTCTTGAATGGGCCATCCCTGTTCAGGAGGAGCCCACACTCTTTCTTGCCCTTCCTGTGCTGCTTCTCCACCCTCGCTATGTCCATGCAGTCTTCTTTCTCCATCTCCATGCAGCCTGGGATGTCCCGGGCCTTCCAGCTCCTCCCAAAGTCCGATGGGGTGGGTGCCGGCAGCAGGTTGCTCATGGTCATGTCATTGTCATCTTCCCCATCAAAATTGCCACACAGGCCACACACTGCGCGGCCATAGGTGACTGGCACCTTCACCCGGATGTGGTTCTGGCCATCAAAGGTCACAGTTAGGCCAAAGGCCGTCTTCACTACTATGTCCCAGCCCCGATGATAGGCCGAGATCTTGTCGTAGTCGATATTGTAGGGGAGGTTGATCTGCAGGCCGTTCAGCTGTGGAGGGCAGTGGTGGGATATGAGGGGAGAGAGAATACTGCAGGATTAAAACTGATCTCTGGCCATGGAAATGTCTTTAGCCCAAGAGAAAACACCCATCAGTGTCTAGGTGAATACAGATCCCGCTCAGTGGGGACAGGACTGAGACTGGAACATCTTGTACATCTTTGACTCTCAGAACCTAATCCAGAGTCCTTAGTATTTAGTCAGTAGTTTTTATTAATTACTCATGATTCATTCCTTACTCAGGAGTTATTCATTCCCTACACACTACCTACTTATTCCTTACCCCTTAGTAACTAAGGGGTGGGCCAACTTTTTGGCCTGAGGGCCACATCTGGGTATGGAAATTGTATGGCAGGCCATGAATGCTCACAAAATTAACAATTCATGTTCAAACAAGGACATAAGAACGGCCCTACTGGGTCAGACCAGAGGTCCAATCTAGCCCAGAATCCTGTCTTCTGACAGTGGCCACTGCCAGGTACCCCAGAGGGAATGAACAGAACAGGTAATCATCAAGTGATCCATGCCCTATCACTCATTCCCAGCTCCTGGCAAACAGGCTAGGGACACCATCCCTGCCCATCCTGGCTAATAGCAGTTGATGGACCTTTCCTCCATGAATTGATCTAGTTCTTTTTTGAACCCTGTTATGATCTTGGTCTTCACAACATCCTCTGGCAAGGAGTTCCACAGACTGACTGTGTGTTGTGTGAAGAAATACTTCCTTTTATTTGTTTTAAACCTGTTGCCTATTAATTTCATTTGGTGACCCATAGTTCTTGTGTTATGAGACGTAGTAAACAACACTTCCTTATCTTAACAACACAAGATTGTTTCAAAATCAACAATATTAAAATAATTCTGTTGAACCAGGCGCTGTTAGAAAATTACTTTACTGAGCTGTTTGTTGATTACTCACTCCTTACTCGGTAGTTACTCATTACCTGCTAAGAAGTTATAACTTCCTTGCTCCTTACTCAGTATTTGTGCCTTATGCATTCCTTACTCAGTATTCACTACTTACTAAGAAGTTATGCCTTCATCAGTGTTTATGCCTACTTTGTACTTACTCACCTCTTACTCTGTAGTTACGACTTCCTTTCTGCTTACTCAGTACTTACTCATTCTTTCTCAGTATTTACTTGCTATTTACTCATTCATTATTCATGACTTACTCATTCCCTACTAGTTGCTCAGTAGTAAGTTAATTTCTTGATCCTTAGCCAGTATTTATTCACTTCCTCACTCCTGACTCAGCACTAGTTCCTTGTTTAGTAGCTATTCATTACATATTCCTTACCCACTACTTATTCAATACTTATTAGCTACTCGCTAATAACTCCTTATTCATTCCTTACTCAGTAGTTTCTCTTTACTCATTCTTTATTCTGTATTTACTCACTCTTTACTGGGTAGTACTCCTTGATGTCAAAAGAAGGCACCTGCATCTGTGTAGCTGCATGCAGTGACTGCGCACTTGCTCTGCAGTGACTAGTGACCAGGGCCAGATCCATGGGTTTTGACGCCCCAAGCAGCCAAAAAAAGAAGAAGCCGCGATCGTGATCTGCGGCAATTCAGCAGGAGGTCCTTCGCTCCAAGCGGGAGTGAGGGACCCTCCGCTGAATTGCCGCCGAACACCTGAAAGTGCCGCCCTGCTCCGCAGTTGTCGCCCCAAGCACCTGCTTGATAAGCTGGTGCCTGGAGCCGGCCCTGCTGGTGACTTACCCTGCAGCGACTGCATCGTTACCTTGCAAAAACTGCACACTTAGCCTGCAGTGACCGCACACTTACCCGGACTTTTCCGTGGATAATGACAAGCTTCACTCCATAGACCTGGATCTCTACCACCTTGGTGCCAGAGCCACTCTGGCTGCCCTTTCTCTGGTACTGCACCAGGACCTGAAACTTCACCAGGCTGGAGTTCTTGTGGCACAAGCCAGCCAGGAGGTAGACACAAGTGCCACGGAAGTCGTAGTGGAGCCCGTCGAAGGTGATGTAGTGTGACTCCCCCAGGGCAGAGCAGGTTCCGTAGCGGGTGGGGTAGCAGCTCCGGATGCCATTGGCCACCCGGCACTCCTCACCCTCCTGGCACCGGGAGAGCTGGCAGGTGACCTTCCTGCTGTGCAGGTTGCACTGGCACTTCTGCTGGCACTTCTTATCCCCCCAGAAATGCTCTCCAGGGACATAGAGACGCCCCTTGTGGATGCAGCCACAGCGCCCCTTGGGGATGCACTGACCCCCGTCCAGCATGTAGCCCTGCTTGCACTGGCAGGTCTCCATGCAGGGCAAGCGGCACTTGTCCAGGGATGCAAAGTTGTTACACGTGGAAGGGCAGGCGGAGCCACAGAGCTGGTACTGGCTGTTTTCTGGGCAGGGCAGAGCTGTCAATGGGAAAGGACACCAGCGTCAGTGGTTACTTCTCCTTAACAAAGCCATGGCCACTGGAGTCTCTGCTGCATTACACAGGAGCCACAGGGTCTCCTCCTGCTGTGCAGACACAGGCCTGGGCTTCCTGAGCTAAAGGGGAATCACACTCTGTTGACAGCAGTATGGGAGGTATGACACACAGCTGTTCAAATCTGATTCCATCCAGAAGTGGGTGTGGGCATACACACACAGAGAGACCAGATGCAACACATCCTGCGAGAGGTGGTAGTTATTACACATGCACAGCGCAGACAGTATATTCATCCATCCAATCAGTTACAGTTCATCTCCATCCACAGCATACATCTAACTGCCCTTCTGCAATATCTATCTACCCATCTTCCATATCTCTCCATCCATTTGCGGTATCTATCATCCATCCCTCAGTCTATCCAGGTATCTTCCATTTGTTCTATCTATGTGTTCACCTCTCCATCCATCCATGGTATCCACCCATCAATCTAATAGATGTGTCTGTCCATATATGCATCTACTCTGACTATCCACCCTTCTGCAGGACCTATACCTACCCTTCCATCCAGACATTTACACCACTTTCCATCATATTGGGACCCAGAGCCCCATGCTGCTGGAAACCCAACAAAATGCACCCATTGGACACCCATGTCCTCAGCCCTTCCCGATGCTCCCAGCACTCAATGATATGGCTGCCCATGGTCCCATCTCCTCTTATTACTCACGGCAGCCAGCCTGCTTCCTCCAGTCTTTCACCACGGCGCCCTCCCGCTGGCAGGCGTCCACGTAAGTCTTGAGCGCCCGGCACAGGATCTGCTTGTAGCCATCGTAGCTGCAGAGGTCGGCCACGCAGTCATCAAGGAAGGCTTTGGGGTTGATCAGGGCATGGCAATGCCGGAAGGGGCCATTTTGGGCTGTCTTGGTGATCAGACCACAGTAGGCCTCTCCACGGTAGCGCCTCACCAGCTCTGGTGAGCAGCCCCAGCACTTTCCCTTGCAGCCATGCCGGCACTGTCTGTCACCATCCTCCACCTTCCAGCTCTTGCCAAACTCCACGGCATTGGCAGCGGGGTGCCCCGAGGGGGTGAGGAAGTCATCACTGGGGTCCCCATTGTAGTTGCCACACAGGCCACACAGCTGGCCCAGGAAGGCCTTGGTGACCTTGACCACCAGGTAGTAGTTCCAGTCGTAGTAGACCTTCAGGCCGAACTCAGCCTCCACAACCAGCTGGCCTCCCCGTTGATGGAGCCAGAGCTTCCCATCGTGCAGGGAGACGGGCAGGCGGGTCCGCTGGCCGTTCACCTGCGGAGGGTTAAGGGAACAGCCTTCATCAGGCTAAATGCCAAACACCAGGCTGAGGGGAAGAGCAGCCTTGCAGCTAAGGCCTTGGCTGGGGTCTTTGGAAACCTGAGTTCAGGTCCCACCTGTGCCACTTGGGCTCTCCCTCAGCATTGGTTTGGGAGCTGGGCTAGGCCTCAGCAGTGTTGATTCCTGGTTCTGTCCCTTGGACTAGGGTGGGATTTTTTTCCCACCACCCTTTACAAGGCATCTGGATGCCAATTTCCCTTGGAACCAGGCAGCCTACCCGGCAGAACTCAGCCATAATCTCCCAGTGCAGTGCCAGGACCTCCTCCACTGGAGCATCTAGGCCCCTTACAAGCATTAACGGAATTAACTTCGCAGCCCCTGGGAGGGAGAGCAGGGCCATTATCTAAAGAATACAGGGATCAAACAGAGGATCTGTGGCACAGCAGGGAATTGTAAACCAAGGTCTCCTACCCTGTAGGCTAGTGCTGCAACTTCCTCCTATTCCTGTTCAGTTTGTGAGGTCTTGGGGGCAGGGAGCATCTCGTGCTATGAGTCTGGGCAACGCCCGGCACAACGGGGCCCTGAGCTCAGCTGAGGCAGGGCCTGTCTTGTGCTGTGAGTCTGGGCAGCGCCCGGCACAATGGGGCCCTGAGCTCAGCTGAGGTAGGGCCTATCTTGCGCTGTGAGTCTGGGCAGTGCCTGGCACAAGGGGGCCCTGAGCTCAGCTGAGACAGGGCCTATCTCATGCTGTGAGTCTGGGCAGCGCCCGGCACAACGGGGCCCTGAGCTCAGCTGAGACAGGGCCTGTCTCGCGCTGTGAGTCTGGGCAGCGCTTGGCACAATGGGGCCCTGATCTCAGCTGAGGCAGGACCTGTCTTGTGCTGTGAGTCTGGGCAGCGCCCGGCACAATGGGGCCCTGAGCTCAGCTGAGGTAGGGCCTATCTCATGCTGTGAGTCTGGGCAGCGCTCGGCGG
Source organism: Aldabrachelys gigantea (assembly GCA_026122505.1). Classification (NCBI taxonomy): domain Eukaryota; kingdom Metazoa; phylum Chordata; order Testudines; family Testudinidae; genus Aldabrachelys; species Aldabrachelys gigantea. Next base: position 67,129,181 of record CM047489.1, read on the forward strand.
AATGGGGTCCTTATCTCAGCTGAGGCAGGGCCTGTCTCGTGCTGTGAGTCTGGGCAGCGCCCGGCACAATGGGGCCCTGATCTCAGCTGGGGCAGGGTCTGTCTCTTGCTGTGTGTCTGGGAAGCACCTCACACATCAGGGGCAGGGATTGTGTCTTGCTCTGTCTGGGCAGCACCTGGCAAAAAAGGGTGGCCACTGGATGCATCTGATCCACTCTGTTATAGTCAGTGGAACCTGATTCTCCACTTGCACACAAAGGTGTAACTCCATTAGCTCCAGTGGAGTCACTCCGGATTTACACTGGGTGAGTGAGAGGTGACTTAGCCCAATTGACCCCAATGGCATGGCTGTGGGTGGTGCTGAGTTCCTTACCCTGGCGAGCCCGTACTCGTATTTGACCATGGTGATGTTGTAGTGGTAGGTCTTGACGGTGACCTGGCTGACGAAGGAGACCCGTGTGTTGTCGCGCTTCTGGCTCTTGGCGATGATGTGGAAGGCAGGGACCTTGGGCTTATGTCTGCAGGTCTTGACCACAGTGTAGCTGCAGGTGCCGTGGAAGTCGTAGCTGTGCCCGTCGAAGGTGTGGTAGTGGGGGTGGCCTGAGGCCCAGCAGACGGGCTGGGAGCGTGATGCCGGGACGCACTGGGGCCAACCACCTGCCACCTCGCACACCATCCCTTTGCTGCACTGGACAGTGTCACAGGATTTGTGGGTTGGCACGCACTTGGGCCAGCCATTCACCACCTGGCACAAGGTGCCTGGTTTGCAATACACACCATCACAGGAGGGTTTTTTTGGCATGCACTTGGGCCATCCATTCACCATCTGGCACACTGTTCCTGGTTTGCAACGGATGCTGGCACAGGAGGGTTTCCTTGGCACGCACTGTGGCCAACCATCCACCATCTGACACAAGGTATCCGGTTTGCAGAGGATGGTTTCACAGGAGGGTTTCTTTGGCACACACTGGGGCCAGCCGTTCACAATATGGCACACAGTACCTGGTTTGCAACGGATGCTGTCGCAGGAGAGCTTCTTTGGCACACACAGAGGCCAGGTGTCCACCATCTGGCACACAGTGCCTGGTTTGCAATGCACACTGTCACAGGAGGGTTTCTTTGGCACGCACTTGGGCCAGCCGCCCACCATCCGGCACACAGTACCCGGTTTGCAACGGATGCCATCACAGGAGGGTTTCCTTGGCACGCACTGGGGCCAACCGTCCACCATCTGACATAAAGTATCTGGTTTGCAACGGATGTTTTCACAGGAGGGTTTCTTTTGCACGCACTTGGGCCAACTGTCCAGCATCCGGCACACGGTACCTGGTTTGCATTGGATGCCATCACAGGAGGGTTTCTTTGGCATGCACTTGGGCCAGCCATTCACCATCTGGCACACGGTGCCCGGTTTGCAGGCAGTTTTAGCACAAGATGGTGGAGACAATGGGGCAGCTCTGAAAAATCGCATACACTTGGGCCAGCCATCTATGGCCTTACACACAGTTCCTTCCTTGCAATGTACTCCGTCACAGGCTGGTGGGGTGTGCACACACTCTGGCTGGCCATTCACCAGGTTGCACACAGTGCCTTCTTTGCACTTGAAGTGGTGGCAGGATGGCACTGGGACACAACTGGGCCAGCCATGAACGATCTCGCACACAGTCCCCGGTGGGCACTGGAAATTCAGGCAGGATGGTGGCACGGGAACACACTTGGGGCCATCTTTCCCCATCTCGCACATGGTCCCTTCTTGGCACAAAAAGGCAGCACATGATAAAGGCGGGGAGGAGACACACATGGGCCAGCCCTGAAGCATCTCACACACCATGCCCTCTTTGCAATGGGTGTTCTGACAGGATGGCACAGGGAGGCAGTTGGGCCAGCCATTTACCATCTTGCATGCTGTTCCTTCTTTGCACTGGATTTCTTTGCAGGATGGTGGGATGTGAACACACTTAGGCCAACCATCGTCAAGCTTGCACACAGTCCCCTCTTTGCAGTGGGTGTTCTGGCAGGATGGCACAGGGACACACTTGGGCCAGCCATCTTCCTCCTGGCAGAGGGTCCCCTCTTTGCAGTGGGTATTCTGGCAGGATGGTACAGAGACACATTTTGGCCAACCATCTTCAACCTTGCACACAGTGCCCTTTTTGCACTGTGTGTTCTGGCAGGATGGCACAGGGACACACCGAGGCAAGCCATCTACTATGCTGCAAAAAGTCCCCTTTTCGCAGTGGGTGTTCTGGCAGGATGGCACAGGGATACACTTGGGCCAGCCATCTATGATCTGGCACCTGGTTCCCTTTTTGCACTGGATGTTCTGGCAAGACGGCACAGGGACACACTTGGGCCAGCCATCTACTATGCTGCAAAAAGTCCCCTTTTTGCAGTGGGTGTTCTGGCAGGATGGCACAGGGATACACTTGGGCCAGCCGTCTATGATCTGGCACACAGTGCCCTTTTTGCAGTGGGTGTTCTGGCAGGATGGCACAGGGATACACTTGGGCCAGCCGTCTATGATCTGGCACACAGTGCCCTTTTTGCACTGGGTGTTCTGGCAGGATGGCACAGGGACACACCTAGGCAATCCATCTACTATGGTGCAAAATGTCCCCTTTTTGCATTGGGTGTTCTGGCAGGATGGCACAGGGACACACTTGGGCCAGCCGTCTATATCTTTGCACACAGTCCCCTTTTTGCAGTGGGTGTTCTGGCAGGATGGCACAGGGACACACTTGGGCCAGCCGTCTATGTCTTTGCAAACAGTGCCCTTTTTGCAGTGGGTGTTCTGGCAGGACGGCACAGGGATGCACTTGGGCCAGCCGTCTATGATCTGGCACACAGTGCCCTTTTTGCATTGGGTGTTCTGGCAGGATGGCACAGGGACACACTTGGGCCAGCCGTCTATGATCTGGCACACAGTCCCCTTTTTGCATTGGGTGTTCTGGCAGGATGGCACAGGGACACACCTAGGCGAGTCATCTACTATGCTGCAAAAAGTCCCCTTTTTGCAATGGGTGTTCTGGCAGGATGGCACAGGGACACACTTGGGCCAGCCATCTATATCTTTGCACACTGTGCCCTTTTTGCAGTGAGTGTTCTGGCAGGATGGCATGGGGATGCACTTGGGCCAACCATCTATATCTTTGCACACAGTCCCCTTTTTGCAGTGGATGTTCTGACAGGATGGCACGGGGATGCACTTGGGCCAGCTGTCTATATCTTTGCACACTGTGCCCTTTTTGCATTGGGTGTTCTGGCAGGATGGCATGGGGACACACATAGGTGAGCCATCTACTATGGTGCAAAATGTCCCCTTTTTGCAGTGGGTGTTCTGGCAGGTCGGCACAGGGATGCACTTGGGCCAGCCGTCTATATCTTTGCACACTGTGCCCTTTTTGCAATTGGTGTTCTGGCAAGATGGCACAGGGATGCACTTGGGCCAGCCGTCTACAACCTGGCACACGGTCCCCTTTTTGCAGTGGGTGTTCTGACAGGTTGGCACGGGGATGCACTTGGGCCATCCATCTATGATTTGGCACATGGTACCCTTTTTGCAATGAGTATTATGGCAGGATGGCACAGGGACACACTTGGGCCAGCCATCCATGACCTGGCACACGGTGCCCTCTTTGCAGAGTGTGTCATGGCAGGATGGCACAGGGATGCACTTGGGCCAGCCATATATCATGTGGCACACTGTGCCCTTTTTGCAGTGGGTGTTCTGGCAGGATGGCACGGGGATGCACTTAGGCCAGCCATCTATATCTTTGCACACTGTGCCCTTTTTGCAGTGGGTATTCTGGCAGGTTGGCACAGGGATGCACTTGGGCCAGCCGTCTATATCTTTGCACACTGTGCCCTTTTTACAGTGGGTGTTCTGGCAGGATGGCACAGGGATGCACTTGGGCCAGCCATCTATATCTTTGCACACTGTGCCCTTTTTGCAGTGGGTGTTCTGGCAGGTTGGCACAGGGACACACTTGGGCCAGCCGTCTGTATCTTTGCACACTGTGCCCTTTTTGCAGTGTGTGTTCTGGCAGGATGGCACAGGGATGCATTTGGGCCAGCCGTCTATGACCTGGCACATGGTCCCCTCCTTGCAGTGGGTGTTCTGACAGGATGGCACAGGGACACACTTTGGCCAGCCATCTATGACCTGGCACATGGTTCCCTTTTTGCATTGCATGTTCTGGCAGGATGGCACTGGAACACATTTAGGCCAGCCATCTATATCTTTGCACACAGTGCCCTTTTTGCAATGGGTGTTCTGGCAGGATGGCACTGGGACACACTTGGGCCAGCCATCTACAACCTGGCACATGGTCCCTTTTTTGCATTGGGTGTTCTGGCAGGATGGCACAGGAACACATTTAGGCCACCCATCTATGATATTGCACACTGTCCCCTCCTTGCAATGCGTGTTCTGGCAGGATGGTACGGGGATGCATTTGGGCCCACTGTCTGTCATCTGGCAAAAGGTCCCATCCTTGCAGTGGGTGTTCTGGCAGGAGGGCACAGGGACACAGCTGGGCCAGCCATTCTGAAGTTTGCACACAGTCCCCTGTTTGCATTTGATGTGATGGCAGGACAGCAGGTTGGGGACGCACCTGGGCCAGCCGTGTACAATATTGCAAGTAGTCCCTTCTTTGCAGTACACTGAGTTGCAGGTTCGAAAGTCAGGGATGCAATCTGGCTCTCCATTCTTGTCAATGCACTGGTACCCCCTTCGGCACTGCACCCCACTGCAGGGATCTGGGTGCTTGGGATGCTCGGGACTCACAGCTGAGGAAGAAAAATACACACAATTAATTGAAAAGGCCACCGTGGAAGAATCACTCATGCTCAGAGCAAGACCTGCCACTTGAGTGGTAGCTAGCGAGAGCTGGAAACGAAGTTGGTTTCTGCAAACAGCAGTGTGAGACAGGACGGCACAAGTACCTACCTAGGTCAGCCATCTATGGCATTGCACATAGTCAGCCTGCATCTGTCTCCATTAGTTGACTCTAATTAAGCCTGTGTGTCTGTCATGGAGGTCATGGGAGCATGAGTGATACATCTAATACGCAGGGGAAGGCTGTGCCTCCCCAAACACCCCCACGTTGCCCTGCCCACGTTCTGTGCGGAGGTCCCTTCTTGCTGTTTGTTGGCCCCAGCCCAGGCAGGCTGCTCCTCTTCCAGGAAGGGAAGCCTGCTGGGGCTGGGGCTTGGGCGGCTGGGACTTGGAGTAGCTGAGGATGTCCAGTATTGGGAGGGCCCCTGGCACAGGGCCTGTGCCACCCAGTGCTCCAGGGCTGGGAGAGGGGTTGCGGGGGCCACATGCCACCCGCCTGCCCAGTGGTCTGTGGCTGGGGGCTATGCAGTGTCTGGTGCTCTGAGGCTGGGGGTGGGGGTGGGCTGCCGGCCCAGTGCTTTGGGGCTGGGGGAGGTGCATGTTCGCTCAGTGTTCCAGGCCTGGGGACCACCTGCCTGTCCAGTGATCCAGGGCTTGGGGCTGCAGAGGGTGTGTCTGGGCTTGGGGAGAAGGAGGAGGGAGGGACGGGGCCTCAGGTGGGAAGGGGTGGGCCAGGCTGGGGGCTAGCCTCCCCAAGCCACTGGTACACCACTGCCCATGCACGCAAGTCATGGATTTTGTGACTTTCCATGACCTCTATGACTTCTGCAGCCAGTGTGTCTGGCTAAGGGGCTGCCTAAGCAGGGCAACCTCTGGGCCAGCAGCAACAGCAGTTTGGGTGTGGGAGGGGGCTCAGGGCTGGGGCAGGTTTATTGGGGTGCAAGAAGCTCCCTGGCTCCCACCGGCATGTCCCTGTAGCTCCTAGGCGGAGGAGCCAAAGGGCTCTGCGCACTGCCCATGCCCGCAAGTGCTGCCCCGCAGCTCCCATTGGCTGCACTTCCCGGTCAATGGGAACTGCAGAACTGGCGTTTGTGGTGGGAGCATGCGGAGCCCCCCTGGCTTCCCCTCCCTTGAGGAGCATCAGGGTCATCAGTGGGAGCCAGGAAGTTCTCCCCCTCAGGTAAGCATTGTCCCCACCCCAACACCCTGCCCCAGCCCTGAGCCTCCTCTCCCCCCAGCACCTGTGGGGGTCCTGGGTCATGTGCCACTGCCCGTCCCCGATCAGCACCAGTGGGGGTCCCAGGCCACCCCTGCCCAGCACCTGAGACCCCTGTCCCAAATTTTATTTAGAGGTATATAGTAAAAGTCATGGACAGGTCATGGGGTGTGAATGTTTGTTTACTGCCCTTGACCTGTCCATGATTTTTACTAAAAATACCCATGACTAAAATGCAGCCTTAACTCCAATATGTAATACATCAGAGGGCTAAATGTCTGGGGATGAGGTGGGGAGATCTATGAAACTGAAGGAGAACATTGGCACAAGAACCAATGTGGAGAAACTGGCCATGGCTGGAAATTTTAACCACTAAAGGAGAGAGGCTGTGGAACAGAACTTCCACTAGGAATTGTGGGGGCTGTGATCCAGAAATTTCTTGATTCCAGCTGGTGGGGGGCCTTAGAGTTTCACAGTCAGAGGTATGCATACTGAGTTTACCAAAAGGTGGCATGTGAGGTCTCTACCAAGATCCCCAAAACCACTGGTCTTCTTAGTTGTTGCGAAACGTACGTATGGATCATGTTTAAGGAATTACATATCTGTGCCGAAAATGTTCTGAAAGCCTGCGAAATACGGCAGGGCCCCATGTTATGAAAGAATTGAACTTGACATAATTCAGTTGTGTATTGAGCCACCATTACCTGGAAGTGAGAACACCATGGAGACAGGAATAATTTGGTCTTTGTCTAAGTAGAGCAGACAAAACAGCTGCACAGATTCAGTGTTGCTAACAAGGAAAGATAAAGTAACAGATTCACAGGAAAGGAAGGGAATGTGGATAGCTGATCTTGAATCTGGGTGTCTCTGACTATGAGTGCTTTTGTTTGGGAGTTGTTTTACTGATAAGTAGAATTATTAGTTACTTTTGGTGTTGCTAGGGAAATTGTAAACCTATTAGGGGTTATTATAAGTTATGTGCTTGGCTTTGAACATCCTATACAAAGATTAGAGTGTGTACTTGGGAGAAGTTTGGAGAGAGATTTCAGCAAGCTAGGAGACTGGCATCCAACTCCGCAGCGGCTAGGAGGAAGGCTGGCCACTGGAAACCTGCTGCTGACCACTCCACCCCTCCTCAGATTTGGGGTAACTATAGCTGGGGTGCTCTAGAGTAATGTTATTTTTGATGTGTGCTTTAGACCCAATAAAAACAAGGATTTGGGGGTGAAAGCACTCTTGTGTGTACCAATCATTTATCAGATGGAGGAGTTGTGATTTATGTCCTGAAACTGCCTGGGAAACAAAGACTACCATAGTTTTGGGTTCAGAAAACCTTGGGTAACACCAAGAGGGCGATAAACATGCTTCTGTCAGGTAGGAGGGAGAGATGCTTTTTGCCCTCTGGCTGGTCTTTATTGCATCGGGGCTTGTCCACTGTCTATAGACCCAGCTGAGTGCTAATCAAAAGATTGTGAAATCGACAGGAAAGAGGCACACAGGAAAGTCACGAGTAAAGACAATGGTTTTGGGGGCTATGACCCTGATACACCCTGGATCTTTTCCACTGGAGAGGCAAACTAACAGCATGTCCTGTCTTGGGAAAGGAAAATCACAGCCAAGTGTGTCTTTAAGATGCTGGCAGGATTTTGGGTAAGCTTTGCCCTTTGAGACACAACAGTAACTAGTTCATAGATTCATAGATTCCAAGGCCAGATGGGACAATTGAGACCATCTAGTCTGAACTCCTGTGTCACACACACCAGAGAGTCACCTCCAAATAATACCTAAAGTAGATCTGTTAGAAAAACATCCAATCTTGAGTTAAAAATTGTCACCGATGGAGAATCTGCCATGCCCCTTGGTAAGCTGTTCCCATAGTTAATTATTCTCACTGTTAAGAATTTACCCCTCTTTCCAGTCTGAATCTATTTTGCTTCAGCTTCCAGCCACTGGATCGTGTCAGACCTTTCTCTGCTAGATTGAAGAGCCCATTATTAAATATTTGTTTCCCATGTAGGTACTTATAGATGGCAATCAGATCACCCCTTAACCTTCTCTATGTTAAGTGAAATGGATTGAGCTCTTTGAGTCTATCACTATAATGCACGTTTACTAATCCTTTAATCATTCTCGTGGCTCTTCTCTGAACACTCTCCAGTTTATCAATCTCCTTCTTGCAAAGTGGGCTCCAGGACTGGACACAGGATTCCAGCATCAATCACACTACAGACAAATACAGAAGTACAATAACCTCTCTGCTCCTACTCAGGATTCCTCTACTTATGCATCCCAGGATTGCATTAGCACTTTTGGCCACAGCATTGCACTGGGAGCCAGGGTTCAGCTGATTATCCTCCAGGATAAGTAAGTCTAGTTACGCAAGTCTGAAATGTGTGTTAGGTTTTTGTTTTATATGTAACCATCTGTTTCCAATATTTCTACTTGCTGTCATTTGAATTTCAGTGCTTTGTTAAATAAACTTGTTTCCACTATAAACATATCTATGTGCTGTTTGCCGCATTGGTCCCAGGATATGAAAGAGATAAGCTGGATGAAGTACTATCTTTGATTGCACCAACTTTTGGTGGTTGCAAATACAAGATTTTGAGCTTCCCAGAGCTGAAGATCAACTCTGTGAAGCTCAAAAGAGTGTCTCGTCCACCAACAGAAGTTGGTTCTGTGAAAGGTGCTACATTACCCACCATGCCTCACAGACTTTAAGGTCAGAAGGGACTATCGTGTTCATGATCTGACCTCCTGCACGCTGCAGCTGACAGAACCTCATCCACCCACTCCTGTAACTGACTCCTAACTTCTGGCTGAGTTACTGATGTCCTCAAATCATGTTTAAAGACTTCAAGTGACAGAGAATCCACCATTTACTCTAGTTCAAACCAGCAAGTGATCCATGCCTCATGCTGCAGAGGAAGGCGAAAACCCCTCAGAGTCTCTGCCAATGTGACCAGGGGGAAAATTCCTTCCTGACCCCAAGTCTGGTGATCAGTTAGACCCTGATCATGTGGGTGAGACCCACCAGCCAGACACCTGGGAAAGAATTCTCTGTTCTAACTCAGAACCCTCCCCTTCCTGTGTCCCATCACTGGCTGTTGGAGATTTTGCTGCTACCACTCACAGATCAGCTACATGCCATTGTGGGCAGTCTTATCACAACATCCCCTCCATAAACTTATCAAGCTCAGTCTGGAAGCCAATTACGTTTTTTGCCCCCACTGTTCCCCATGGGAGGCTGCTCCAGAACTTCACTTCAAACCTTTGCCTAATTTCAAGCCTAAACTTTCTGATGGCCAGTTGATATCCCTTTGCTCTGTGTCTGTTTCACATGTAAGTGCTGTGTGTTCCGTGGGGCAGTGATGGGAGGCGTAACGCGGGGTCTTCTGGTCCTTTGGGAGCAGCGGCTCAGGGAGCACCTGGGGGAGCAGGGGGACGCTCGGCAGACTTGGGGGTTGGTGTGTCCTGTTGCTGATTGAAGAGAGGCAGTGGGGCCTGCGTAGGCTGAGAAGAGGGTTCTTGCATTGCCCACAGCTGGGGGAGTCAGGGAGCTATCCTATGGCCAGAGACGATGTGTAACTCTTGATGGTGGTGTGGCACATAACCACCCCACACGTTGCCTCTGGGCTGAGGAGCAGCAGCAGAGCCAGGAGCGCCAGGACAGTGGTGAGCGAGCACCTTGGGAGCATCTCATGCAGACAGGCTCCATAGGCAAGGGCCAGCTCCAAGGGTCCGGCATGGGGCTCTTTGGGGGGAGAGGCAAGAGCTGTGCTGCCTGCCCTGTCTGAGAAGCACACGGCCATGCAGAGGCTGCTCAGGGAGCAGGGCTAGGCAGGGAGGGGTGCCAGGCAGCCAGTCAGCATCTCATTTCCTACAATGCGGAGGCCAGGGGCCCGAGTGGGCTGGGTGGCTCCCACCAGCTTCTGATCTGCCAGCTCCTGGCAGGAGGTGACGTTTTTGGGGCAGATCCCTCAGTTTGAAAACCACTGTGCTAAATGGAAGGCAGAAATCTGTGGGGGAGGCATGTGACTTGGCGTGCCCCTCACACATTTCCTCTGCCTAGAGCAGGCATCATTTAATTCGTTTTAGAGAGATCTTGACAAATTTATGAGTGGGACTGCATGACGGGGCTTCTTGTCATGATGGGGGCCAGGGTTTGGCAGCATTGGGGGTCCCTTCTGGTTTATGTCTGATGTTACTAAACTCTCGTGCTTCAGGGCTTCAGACAGTCACCTACAGGGGTCAGGAAGGGATCCACCCCCATCTCTATTTTGGGTTATGATTTTTCTCCTGCCTCTGAAGCACTGGGGACAGCCATGAGGGGACACCATGCCGCGTGGGCCAGGGCTCTGCAGCAGCACCCAGCTTTCTCTCCTTGGGTGCTTGGCTGGCTGGTTCTCACCTACATGCTCAGGGTCTGGCTGATCACCATAGGTGGGCTCAAGAAGGCATTCCCCTCCCACAACTCAGATTAGCAGGGCTCTTGGGGGATTTTTTACCTTCCTCTACAGCGTGGGGGGCAGGTCACTGCCAGGTTATCTGCATATTTCTCAATCATTGCCCTGCTATTGCAGGGGTCCCGGGCACTAGTGGACCTTGGTTCCTCCTATTCTCTGCCTGTGGCACATCATAGTCCTGTCTCCTGTGAGGCGTAACTTTGGTCTCATTTTGGTGATTGGGTTGAGCGTGGGGGTGCTGGGGGATGTTGGGGGACTGTGATGTACAGGCAGTGAGACCAGTTGATCTGATACCACCCTATGACTCCAGGATTCTCTATATCAGTGGTTCTCAACCTCTCCGGTCTACTGTACCCCATTCAGGAGTCTGATTTATATTCTAAGTTTCACCTCACTTGAAAACTACTTGCAGACATAAAAATACAAAACTGTCACAGACACATTAGTACTGAAAAATTGCTTCCTTTCTCATTTTTACCATATAATTATAAATAGGGCTGTCAATTAATCACAGTTAACTCAGGTGATTAACTCACAAAAATTAGTCATGATTCATTGCAGTTTTAATTGCACTGCTAAACAACAGAATACCAAGTGAAAGTATTCAATATTTTTGGATGTTATTCTACATTTTCAAATATAGTAAAAGCTTTGTTATTCGGCATGTTGGAGGAATGTGGGGTGCTGGTAAGTCAATAATTCTGGTTAACTAAGAGGGATGGAGTTTGGGTGTGGGAGGGGGCTGGGGTGCAGGAGGGGGTGCGGGGCATGGGTTCTGGGAGGGAGTTTAGGTGCGGGAGGGGGCTCAGGGTACAGGGTGAGGTGTTGGAGGGGTTTCAGGGTGCCAGATCCAGGTGGCGCTCACCTCGGGCGGCTCCCCGCAAGCAGCGACATGTCCCTGCTGCTCCTAGGTGACGTGGCTTCCTGGCCAATGGGAGATGCGGAGACAGTGCTCGGGGAGGGGGGCAGTGCATGGAGCAGCCATGGCTGTTCCTCCACCTAGGAGCAGTAGGGACATGTTGCCACTTCTGGGGAGCCACGCAGAGCAGGTAGGGAGCCCCACACCAACTGGACTTTTAATGGATATCAGAAATGCTGATTTCTAGAGCTTTCCAGTTGGTAAAGTGCCAGATAGCACAGCTTTTACTGTATATTGATTTCAATTACAACACAGAATCTAAATGCTTACTTTATATTATTTGTGATTCCAAATATTTGCACTGTAGAAGTGATAAAAGAAATAGTATTTTTCAATTCACCTCATACACCTCTACCTCGATATAACGCTGTCCTCGGGAGCCAAAAAAATCTGACTGCATTATAGGTGAAACCGCATTACATCAAACTTGATTTGATCCACCGGAGTGTGCAGCCCTGCCCCCCCCCCCAAGTGCTGCTTTACCATGTTATATCCAAATTTGTGTTATATCGGGTCGCGTTATATGGAGGTAGAGGTGTACAAGTACTGTAGTGCGATCTCTTTATCATGAAAGTCCAACTTACAAATGTAGATTTTTTTGTTACATACCTGCAATCAAAACCAAAACAGTGTAAAACTTTAGAGCCTATAAATCACTCAGTCCTTCTTCTTGTTCAGCCAATCGGTAAGACAAACAAGTTTGTTTACATTTATGGGAGTGTAGTGAAGTGGTCACCCGCTCCGGCCTTAAAGGGCTTAAAACAGCCCAGGAGAGGGCTGTGGCTGGGAGCAAGCAGTTCCCAGGCTGATTGGGGAAGCAGGCTCAGCTGTGGCCATGCCCCAATCAGGGCTAAGTGGGCCCTTATAAGAGGGCAGTGGGCGAGGAGCAGAGTCAGTCTCTCTCTGGCTCTAGAGGGAGAAGGGCCTGGATGTTGGGAAGCTGAACAGGGTACCTGAGTGGGGCAGGGCTGGGGAATAGGGCAAGGGAGCTGGGGAGCCCCCTCCCAGAAAAGCCCCAGGCTGCGGCCTTCTCAGAGGCCAGAAAGGTGCTAGGGTGCAGCCAGGATAGGCAGAGGCAGTTGGTCCAAACTACCCTTGCCTGTGATGAGTGGCTTGTACACTGCAGTCTACCCCAGTGGGCAGGGGCTAGATGGTGACTGACAGTAGCCCAAGACTGAGGTGAGGTGAGGATAGTGGGTGGGCGTTCCCCTGGGTGGGGAGACCCAGAGAGTGGGTGTACTGCCGGGGCAGCATCCAAGGACAAGGGGCACTGGGTCCGGGAGGGACACGGAGGCCAGCGGCAGTGAGGCATCAGCCTGCAGAGGGCGCTCTGGGTCAAAAGAACTAATTCCCTGGATGACCGACAGGAGGTGCCACGGGGTGAATCTCACCCGTTACACGATGGTGGAAAATGTGGGCATAGGCGGTCCACCCCGATACAAGGGGCATTGGAAGGATGGTGGGAGTATTGCCCGAGGACTTAAAGGAACAGGGGATGATGGGTCCTGGATACACTGGGGTTTTCTATGGGGAGACCCCGGGTGTTGTCCGTGGGTGGGCCTCAAGGTAAGCGCCCTGTTGGAAGGGGGCTGATGACTTGCAGGGGGGCTGGAGACCCAGAATGGACTGTGGGAGGTGCAATGGGCCCTCCATAGACAGATGGTCCAGCTGGCAGAGGAACAGCAGGCCCTGACAAAGCTCCTCTGGAGGGAGTTCAGGAGGAACTACCGAGGGCTGGGAGAGAAGCCCAGCTCCAGGGCCAGGAGGCCTGGCGTGGAACAGAAGATGTGTTACGCCTGTGCCAGGATTGGGCATTTAAGATGGGACTGTTCCTATTGGGGTGGAGGCAGGGTGCTGCAGCCGAAGCAGGGACAAGGACAGGTCCCTAGGACAGTCTGCTGGGTGAGGGAACCTGGGCAGCTGCCGACCTGTTGGGCCTGTGGGCGACAGGGCTGCATGCAGTGGACATGCGCAGGCCTGACGCGAAAGGTCCACATCAGTCCTGGCAAAAGGACGGAACTCCAAATGGACCAGGAGAAGCCCCAGGCAGCCTGGGGGAACTGAGAGGTGGCCAGAGGAGGTGCCAGTCAGGGCCAAAGCTGGAGAAGGCGGTAACCAGGATGGAGGGGACCTCGAAGGAGGTCGGGACCCAGACCATTGCTGGGCAGGTCGCCAGTGCAGAAACCCAGACTGAGTCGGCACAGCATGAGGCTGGGGCCCAAGTGGTCCAGGAACAAGAGACGAAATGGACCTAGACCCTGAAGGAAGAGGGCCCGGGGGACCCTGGCCTGAGGGAACAGCTCGAAGCGACGGAGCTGGCCCCTTGGAAGGCTGAGGTGCAGGCCCGGGAGAAGCCTGAGGCTTGGAGGCTTGGAGAGGAAGCGTGTGAGACTGGAGGGGTGGCTCTGGAGGGCTAATTTCAGGAAGCCCAGGCCAAGAGGCCCCCCTTCCTCCATGGGTGGGGTTTTGAGGGGTGTGTGTGTGGATGTAGCAGGGTGGTCACCTGCTCCGGCCTCAAAGGCCTTAAAACAGCCCAGGAGAGGCCTGTGGCTGGGAGCAAGCAGTTCCCAGGCTGATTGGGGAAGCAGGCTGAGCAGGCCCTTATAAGAGGGCAGTGGGCCAGGAGCAGAGTCAGTCTCTCTCAGTCTCTAAAGCAGGGATCGGCAACCTTTCCGAAGTGGTGTGCTGAGTCTTCATTTATTCACTCTAATATAAGGTTTTGCATGCCAGTCATACATTTCAACGTTTTTAGAAGGTCTCATTCTATACATCTATAATATATAACTAAACTATTGTTGTATGTAAAGTAAATAAGGTTTTAAAAATATTTAAAAAGCTTAATTTAAAATTAAATTAAAATGCAGAACCCCCAGACCGGTGGCCAGGACCTGGGCAGTGTAAGTGCCACTGAAAATCAGCTCGCCTGCCGCTTTTGGCACATGTGTCATAGGTTGCCTACCCCTGCTCTAGAGGGAGAAGGGCCTGGCTGCTGGGAAGCTAAAGAGGGTACCTGAGTGGGGCAGGGCTGGGGAATAGGGCAAGGGAGCTGGGGAGCTCCTGCCTGGAAAAACCCCAGCCTGCGGCCTTGTCAAAGGCCAGAAAGATAATAGGATGCAAGGGTGCAGCCCAGGGTAGGCAGAGGCAGTTGGTCCAACCTCCCCCTTGCCTGTGATGAGTGGTTTGTACACTGCAGTCTGCCCCAGTGAGCGGGGGCTTGATGGTGAGTGGGAGTAGCCCAAGACTGAGGCAAGGTGGGGATAGTAGGTGAGGGTTCCCCTGGGTGGGGAGACCCAGAAAGCGGGTGTACTGCCAGGGGGCAGCGCCCAAAGACAAGGGGCACTGGGTCCGGGAGGGACACGGGGGCCAGTGGCAGCGAGGCAGCAGACTGCAGAGGGTGATCTGGGTCAAAAAAGCTAATTCCCAGGATGACCGACAGGAGGCGCTGTAGGGGTGAGTCTCGCCCCCATTACAGGCATATAATGTTGCTCACTTCTTATTTACAATGTCACTTGAAAGTGAGAACAGGCGTTCACATGGCACTTTTGTAGCTGGTGTTGCAAGGTATTTATGTGCCAGATATGCTAAACATTCGTATGCCCCTTCATGCTTCTACCACCATTCCACAGGACATGCTTCCAGGGGTGGCAGGTTTGTATAATTTTTGGTGGTGCCCAGAATGGGTTCAAGTCCCACGTGCGTGCCACCCCTCCCCCCCTGGAAACAGTAAGCATTTAACACTTTCCCTATATTGAACAATGTGGGGTGGGGGGTGAGGGCTAAGGTAGAGGGTTGGGGTGTGGGGTATGAGGGCTCTGGCTGGGGGTGAGGGGTTTGGGGTGTGAGGGGGCTCAGGCCGAGGGCAGAGGGTTGGGGTGAGGGCTGCAGAGTGGGCTAGGGATGAGGGGTTCACTGTACAGGTGGGAGGTCAGGGCTAGGGCAGAGAGTTGTGGTGTGGGGTATGTGCGGGCTCTGGGGTGGGGCAGGGCTGAGGATGAGGAGTTTGGGGTGCAGGCAGGCTGTCCTAGGGCTGGGGCCAGAAAGGGCTCCACAGTCCCCTCAGCCCTCCTCTGCAGCAGCACACTCATCCAGCACTGGCACTGTACGTGCTACTGGAGGCTGGGCCCCAGTCAGGTCCAGGAAGCCCCCTCGTCCAGGGCCGGCTTTAGGAAGTGCGGGGCCCGATTTGAATAGTTTTGACGGGCCCCTGGCAGGGATGATTCACCAGGTGGCGCTCCGGATCTTAAGCCACCGAAGTGAAGGACCCGCTGCTGAAGACCCGGTGTGCCACCGGGTGAGTAAAAATTAAAAAGGTGCTCTTCTTTAGGGTGCAGGGCCCTCTTAGGCACTGGCCCTGCCCTCGCCTCCCCTGTGGTGGGTGCTGGGGAAGGAGTGGGAGGGCTACCATCATGTGCATGCCTCTTCCCCTCCTCCCTCCGCAGGCAGTGGCTGTGCCACCACCTCAGCCTGCCGCCAGCACCGGTCCCTTTTGTAGCCAGCAGCAGCAGCGGCTGGCAAGAGAACGCAGTGCGGAGCAGCAGGGCAGCTGCCCAGTGTCCCGGGATGCTCCAGGGGAGGCGCCAAGGGTGTCAGTGGGGCCGGGAGATGCTCCAGGGGAGGCACGCGGGGCAGCAAGCAGGGCCAAGGGAGAGACCCGGCCCCAAACATTGGTGGAGCCAGGCTCCTGTGACCTGAATTTGCTGGACCATGGGCACCACGGGCCCATATAACTCGCTGCAGATGCTTCCATGCTGATGACTGAACTCCTTGGTGGAGAGTTAGATGTCCCCTGCTCTGTTTTACCCGCATTCTGCCATATATTTCATGTTAAAGCAGTCTTAGATGATGACTCAGGACGTTTGTTTCAAGAACACTTTAACTGCAGATTTGACAAAATGCAGGAGGTACTAGTATGAGCTTTCTAAAGATAGCTACAGCACTTGACCCAAAGTTTAAGAATCTGAAGTGCTTTCCAAAATCTGAGAGGGAGGAGGGGTGGAGCATGCTTTCAGAAGTCTTAAAAGAGCAATACTCTGATGCAGAAAACTACAGAACCTGAACCACCAAAATAAAAATATATAATCAACCTTCTGCTGGTGGCATCTGACTTAGATGAAGAAAATGAACATGCATTGGTCCACACGGCTTTGCATCGTTGTCAAGCGAACCTATCAGCAGCATGGACGCATGACCCCTCGAATGGTGGTTGAAGCATGAAGGGATAGATGTATCTTTATGTGTCTGGCATATAAATACCTTGCAATGCTGGCTACAGCAGTGCCATGTGAAGGGCATGGTTTATTTTCAGGTGACACTGAAACAAGAAACAGGCAGCATTATCTCCTGTAAATGTAAACAAACTTGTTTGTCTGAGCGATTGGCTGAAGTAGGACTGAGCGGACCTGTAGGCTCTAAAGTTTTACATTGTTTTATTTTTGAGTGCAGTCATTTTTTATACATAACTCTACATTTGTAAGTTCAACTTTCATGACAAAGATTGCACTACACTACTTGTATTAAATGAATTGAAAAATACGATTTCTTTTGTTTTTTACAGTGCAAATATTTGTAATAAAAATGAATATAAAATGAGCATGGTCCACTTTGTATTCTGTGTTGTAATTGAAATCAGTATATTTGAAAATGTAGAAAACATCCAAAAATATTTAAATGGTATTCTATTAACAGCGTGATTAATCATGATTAATTTTTTTAACCGCTTGACAGCCCTAATTATAAAATAAACCAATTGGAATATAAATACTGTACTTCCATTTCAGCGTATAGCATATAGAGCAGCATAAACAAGTCATTGTCTGTATGAAATTTTAGTTTGTACTGACTTCGCTAATGCTTTTTATGTAGCCCGTTGTAAAATTAGGTAAATATCTAGATGAGTTGATGTGTCCCCTGGAAGACCTCTGCATATCCCCAGGGGTACATGTACCCCTGGTTGAGAACCACTGCTCCATATGATCCTAAACTGGAGTCACTCTCTTTGACAGCAGATGGGTTATGTCTTTACTGGTGTGGCACCCCACTGAGATCCAGAGGCAATGGAGGGCAAAAGGGCGGCTGAGGGAAGGCAGGAGGATGTGTGAAGGGGAGGACATAAGGACAGCCATACTGGGTCAGACCCATGGCCCATCTAGCTTAGCATCCTGACAGTGGCCAGTGCTAGATGCTTCAGAGGGAATGAACAGACCAGGCAATCATGGAGTGATCCATCCTGTCCTCCACACCAAGCTTCCGGCAGTCTGAGGCCTGGTCTACACTATGCGTTTAAACCGATTTTAGCAGCGTTAAACCAATTTAACGCTGCACCTGTTCACACAACGAAGCCCTTTATATCGATATAAAGGGCTCTTTAAACCGGTTTCTGTACTCTTCCCCGAAGAGAGGAGTAGCGCTGAAATTGGTATTACCATATCGGATTAGGGTTGGTGTGGCTGCAAATCGACGGTATTGGCCTCCGGGTGGTATCCCACAGTGCATCATTGTGACCGCTCTGGACAGCAATCTGAACTCTGATGCACTGGCCAGGTAGACAGGAAAAGTCCTGCAAACTTTTGAATTTCATTTCCTGTTTGCCCAGCGTGGAGCTCTGATCAGCACGGGTGGCGATGCAGTCCCAAATCCAAAAAGAGCTCCAGCATGGATCGTACGGGAGATACTGGATCTGATCACTGTATGGGGAGACAAATCTGTTCTATCAGAGCTCCATTACAGAAGACAAAATGCCAATCTCCAGGCTATGATACAGAGTCCACAGTGTGACAAGCATAACGAAAAGCCAAAAAATCAAATGGATGGCTCAAGGAGGGAGGGAGGGGGTACCGAGGACTCCAGCTATCCCACAGTCCCCACAGTCTCTGAAAATCATTTGCATTCTTGGCTGAGCTCCCAATGCCTGAAGGGTCAAACACATTGTCCGGGGTGGTTCAGGGTATATCTCGTCAATTTACCCCCCTTCCCCCCATGAAAGAAAAGGGAAAAAAATCATTTCTTGACTTTTTTATATGTCACCTTATGTCTACTGCATGCTGCTGGTAGACACGGTGCAGCGGAAGTGAACAGCAGCATCCTCTCCCCTCCCCGGTGGCAGATGGTACTCTACAAAAGGACTGATAGCCATCCTTGTCATCATCCTGTGAGTACTCCTGGCTGGCCTCAGGTGAGGTCAGCCGGGGGTGCCTGGGTAAAAATAGGAATGACTCTCGATCATTCCTGGTAGAGGTACAGAATGGCTGGTAACTGTCTTCATTATAGCAACTGGGGGCTGAGCTCCATCAGCCCCCCCCATTTCATGTCTAAAGAAAAGATTCTGTACTGCCTGGACCATCATAGCAGTGGGACGCGGGGCTTCTCTCCCCCGCACTGTTTAATGTCCTACCTGGACCATCATAGCAACTGGAGGCTGCCTCCCCCTCATTTTATCTCACTCAAAACTCAGTGTTTCTTATTCCTGCATTCTTTATTACTTCATCACACAAATGGGGGGGGGACACTGCAACAGTAGCCCAGGAGGGTTGGGGGAAGCAGGGAAGCAACAGGGGGGTTGTAGCAGGGGCACCCCCTAGAATAGCATACAGCTCATCATTTCTGCGGGATCTGACGCGGAGCGGCTGTGCTCTCTGGTACACTGGTTCTCTAGCACACTTGCTCCATATTCTAGGCAGGACTGACTCTATTTTTAGGTACAACATAGAGGAGGGAATGACCCAGGGGTCATTCCCATTTTTGTCTTTGCGCCCCCAGCTAACCTCAGAAAAGGTCAGCCAGGAGCACCCATAACAGCAGCAGATGGTACAGAATGACTGATAACTGTCATCTTATCACCAATTTACAATGGCACAGCAGATGGTACAGAACAACTGGTAACCATCTCTGCTACCTTGCAAAGACAAATGAATACTGCTGTGTAGCGCTGCAGTACCGCCTCTGTTAGTGGCATCCAGTACACATACGGTGACAGTGAGAAAAGGCAAAACGGGCTCCATTGTTGCCATGCTATGGCGTCTGCCAGGGCAATCCAGGGAAAAAGGGTGCAAAATGATTGTCTGCCGTTGCTTTCATGGAGGAAGGAATGAGTGATGACATTTACCCAGAATCCCCCCCCCACACTGTTTTTGCACCATCATGCATTGGGATCGCAACCCAGAATTCCAATGGGCGGGGGAGACTGCGGGAACTATGGGATAGCTACCCACAGTGCAATGCTCCAGAAATTGATGCTAGCCTCGGACCATGGACGCACACCACCGAATTAATGTGCTTAGTGTGGCCGCGTGCACTCTTCTTTATACAATCTGTTTTACAAAACCGGTTTATGTAAAAGTGGAATAATCCCGTAGTGTAGACATACCCTGAGGCAAGTGACAGCTAAAGCGTGCTGTTGCATCCCTGACTCTCTTGGCTAATAGCCGTTGACGGACCGTAGCACATTCCTTTTTGAACCCAGTTATACTTTTGGCCACCACAACATCCCCTGGCAATGAATTTCACCTGCTGTCCCCTCAGCTTCCCTCCTGCCCCCACAATCCCCTGCTTCTCCCTCAGCCAATTGTGCATTGTGTGAAGAAATACTTCCTTTTGTTTGTTTTAAACCTGCTGCTTATAATTTAATCAGGTGACCCAGGCACTTACATGAAGAGATAAATACATGACACTTCCTGATTTACTTTCTCTACACCATTTTTGATTTTATAGACCTCAATCATATTCCACCCCAGCCCCCAGTAGTCTCTTTTCCAAGCAGAAAAGTCCCAGTCTTATTAATCTCTGTTCATATGGAAGCTGTTCCAAACCCCTCATAATTTCTGCTGCCCATCTCTGTATTTTTTCCAATTCTATTTCTAATATATCTTTTCAGAGATGGGGTGACCAGAACTGCACAGAGAATTCCAGGTGTGGGTGTACCATGGATTTATATAGTGGCATTACATTTACTGTCCCTTTTTTCCTAACATGCTGTTAATTCTTTTGACTGCTGCTACAAATTGAGTGGACGTTTTCAGAGAACTATCCACAGTGACTGCAAGATCTTTCTTGAGCGGTAACAGCTAATTTAGACCCCATCATTTTATATGTATAATTGGGATTATGTTTTCCAGTGTGCATTACTTTGCATTTATCAACATTGAAATTCATCTGCCATTTTGTTGCCCAGTCACCCAGTTTTGTGAGATCCCTTTGTAACTCTTCACAGTCTGCTTTGGACTCAACTATCTTGAGTAATTTTGAATCGTCTTCAAACTTGACCACCTCACTGTTTACTCCTTTTTCTAGATCATTTATGAGTATGTTCATAGATTCTAGGACTGGAAGGGACCTCGAGAGGTCATTGAGTCCAGTTCCCTGCCCTCATGGCAGGACCAAATACTGTCTAGACCATCCCTGATAGACATTTATCTAACCTACTCTTAAATATCTCCAGAGACGGAGATTCCACAACCTCCCTAGGCAGTTTATTCCAATGTTTAACCGCCCTGACAGTTAGGAACTTTTTCCTAAGGTCCAACCTAAACCTCCCTTGCTGCAGTTTAAGCCCATTGCTTCTTGTTCTATCCTCAGAAACTAAGGTGAACAAGTTTTCCCCCTCCTCCTTATGAAACCCTCTTAGATACCTAAAAACTGCTATCATGTCCCCTCTCAGTCTTCTCTTTTCCAAACGAAACAACCCAGTTCTTCCAGCCTTCCTTCATAGGTCATTTTCTCAAGACCTTTAATCATTCTTGTTGCTCTTCTCTGGACCCTCTCCAATTTCTCCATATCTTTCTTGAAATGCGGTGCCCAGAACTGGACACAATACTCCAGTTGAGGCCTAACCAGCGCAGAGTAGAGCAGAAGAATGACTTCTTGTTTCTTGCTCACAACACACCTGTTAATGCATCCCAGAATCACGTTTGCTTTTTTTGCAACAGCATCACACTGTTGACGCATATTTACCATGTGGTCCACTGTAACTCCTAGATCCCTTTCTGCCGTACTCCTTCCTAGACAGTCTTTTCCCATTCTGTATGTGTGAAACTGATTTTTCCTTCCTAAGTGGAGCACTTTGTATTTGTCTTTGTTAAACTTCATCCTGTTTACCTCAGATCATTTCTCCAATTTGTCCAGATCATTTTGAATTATGACCCTGTCCTCCAAAGCAGTTGCAATCCCTCCCAGTTTGGTATCATCTGCAAACTTAATAAGCGTACTTTCTATACCAATATCTAAGTCGTTGATGAAGATATTGAACAGAGCCGGTCCCAAAACAGACCCCTGCGGAACCCCACTCGTTATACCTTTCCAGCAGGATTGGGAACCATTAAGAACTACTCTCTGAGTATGGTTATCCAGCCAGTTATGCACCCACCTTATAGTAGCCCCATCTAAATTGTACTTGCCTAGTTTATCGATAAGAATATCATGCAAAACCGTATCAAATGCTTTACTAAAGTCTAGGTATACCACATCCACCACTTCTCCCTTATCCACAAGACTCGTTATCCTATCAAAGAAAGCTATCAGATCGGTTTGACACAATTTGTTCTTTACAAATCCATGCTGGCTAGTCCCTATCACCTTACCACCTTCCAAGTGTTTGCAGATGATTTCCATAATTACTTGCTCCATTATCTTCCCTTGCACAGAAATTAAACTAACTGGTCTGTAGTTTCCTGGGTTGTTTTTATTTCTCTTTATAGATGGGCACTATATTTGCCCTTTTCCAGTCTTCTGCAATCTCTCCTGTCTCCCATGATTTTCCAAAGATAATAGCTAGAGGCTCAGATACCTCTTCTATTAGCTCCTTGAGTATTCTAGGATGCATTTCATCAGGCCCTGGTGACTTGCAGGCATCTAACTTTTCCAAGTGATTTTTAACTTGTTCTTTTTTTATTTTCTCTTCTAAACCTACCCCCTCCCATTAGCATTCACTATGTTAGGCATTCCTTCAGACTTCTCGGTGAAGACCGAAACAAAGAAGTCATAAAGCATCTCTGCCATTTCCAAGTTTCCTGTTACTGTTTCTCCCTCTTCACTGAGCAGTGGGCCTACCCTGTCCTTGGTCTTCCTCTTGCTTCTAATGTATTGATAAAAAGTCTTTTTGTTTCCCTTTATTCTCATAGCTAGTTTGAGCTCATTTTGTGCTTTTGCCTTTCTAATCTTGCCACTGCATTCCTGTGTTGTTTGCCTATATTCATCCTTTATAATCTGTCCTAGTTTCCATTTTTTATATGACTCCTTTTTATTTTTAGATCATGCAACATTTTGTGGTTAAGCCAAGGTGGTCTTTTGCCATATTTTCTGTCTTTCTCAGCGGAATAGCTTGCTTTTGGGCCCTTAATAGTGTCCCTTTGAAAAACTGCCAACTCTCCTCAGTTGTTTTTCCTCTCAGTCTTGATTCCCATGGGACCTTACCTGTCAGCTCTCTGAGCTTACCAAAATCCGCCTTCCTGAATTCTGTTGTCTCTATTTTGCTGTATTCCCTTCTACCCTTCCTTAGAATTGCAAACTCTATGATTTCATGATCACTTTCACCCAGTAATCATGATCATTCCCTCCATGATCACTCCCTCCAGGGGTCCCAGTATAGACGCCTGGAGGGAGACACCATTATTTACCTCTCTCTATACTGAAAACCTCCTATCCTTTGTTTCCTGTCTTTAAACCCGTTCCTGATCCATAAGAGGACCTCTTATCCCATCACTCCTTATTTTGCTTAAGAGCCTTTAGTGAGGCACCTTGTTAAAGGCTTTCTGAAAGTCCAAGTACACTATAGCCACTGGATCACCCTTTTGTTTGCCCCCTCGAAGAATTCTGGGAGATTGGTGAGGCATGATTTCCCTTTACAAAAGCCCTGTTGATTCTTTCCCCCAAAATTGTGTTCATCTATGTGTCTGACAATTCTGTCCTTTACTATAGTTTCAACCAATTTGCCTGCTACTGAAGTCAGGCTTACCGACCTGTAAATGCCAGGGTTGCCTCTGAAGCCTCTTAAATAATCAGCGTTACCTTAGCTATCCGCCAGTCATCTTGTACAAAGGCTGATTTAAGCAATAGGTTACATACCACAGTTATTAGTTCTGCAGTTTCATGGTTGAGTTCCTTCAAAACTTTTGGGTGAATCCTATCAGGTCTTGGTGACTTATCAATTTGTTCCAAAACCTCTTCTATTGACACTTCAATCTGGGACAGTTCCTCAAATTTGTCACCTAAAAGAATGGCTCAGGTGTTGGAATGTCCCTCACATCCTCTGCAGTGAAGACTGATGCAAAGAATTCATTTAGCTTCGCCCCAATGGCCTTGTCTTCCTTGAGTGCTCCTTTAGCACCTCGGTCGCCCACTGGCCCCACTGATTGTTTGGCAGCCTTCTGCTTCTGATGTACTTAAACGATCTTTTGCTGTTAGTTTTTGTGTCTTTTGCTAGTTGCTCTTCAGACATTTTTTGGCCAGGCTAATTTTACTGCCATGCCAGTCTATGCTCTTTTCTATTTTCTTCACTAGGATTTGACTTCCATTTTTTAAAGGATGCTCTTTGGTCTCTAACCACCCCTTTTGCTCCCATGGTGGCATTTTTTGGTCCTCTTTCTGAAGGGGAGAGGAGGAAAGCTGGGAGATATAGGGGACAGGGGAATGTGGGGGGTAGGAGAGAGGCTGACGGGGAACAAGGTGTTGTGGGGGCCAGGAGGGAGGCTGAATGGGGAGCAGGGGGTGTGGGGGGGTAGGAAGGAGACTGAAGGGGCAGGGGGATGTGGGGGCAGGAGGGCGGCTGAGGGGGGACCAGGGGGATGTGGGGGAAGGAGGGAAGCTGGGGGGGGTGGGAGGGAGACTTGGGGGGAGCAGAGGGATGTGAGGGGCAGGAGAGAAGCTGGGGGGAGCAGAGGGATGTGGGGGGATGGAGATGGGGGGCTTAGGGATGTGGGAACAGCAGCAAAGCTGAGGGTGCAGGGGGATTGGGGCAGGAGGGAGGCTGAGGGGGGCAAGGGGTTGAGGAGGCAGGAGGGAGGCTGAGGGGAGAGCAGGGGGAGGGGGGACAGGAGAGAGGCTGAGGGGGGAATAGGAGGTGGGGGTGGGATGGAGGCTGAGTGGGAGCAGGAGAATGTGGGGGCAGAAGGGAGGTGGAGTGGGATGGGGCAGGAGGGAGGCTTGTGGGAAGCAGATAAATCTGGGGGGCAGGAGGGAGGCTGAGCAGGAAGGAAGAGTGTCTTAGTTGGGGGGCATGCTGGGGAGCGAGGTAGGGGGTAGAGAGGAGCTGTGTAGTGGCAGGTGAGGGGATCCTGTGGCTCCCCCCTTTAGCCAGTGCAGGAGGAAGGGGTCGGGGTCCCAGGTACAACATTGCCTGGTAACTTATTCTAATGAATTGTGAGAGTGGAGAGCACCCCCCCATTTATAGCACCTTCTCCCCCTCCTGTATACAGCACATCCCTCAAGCACACGATATGTCCCCCCATGTACGCAGATCCTCCCACCAGGTATACAACACCTGACCCCTCCTGTATTCAGCACATTCCCCCAGGCACACGACACAGCATGTCCTCCCCCATGTACAGAGATCCTCCCCCCACTTCAGGTACACAGAACCTGATCCCCCCCCCGTATACAACACATCTCCCACAGCTAGGCCCTAACAAATTCACATTCCATTTTGGTAAATTTTGTGGTCAGCATTTTAAGAATCTGTGAGAGTGGCATGCTAGGATATTGCCACCCTTACTTCTGTACAGCCGCCAGCAACAGCAACGGAGCTTCCTGCAGCCAGGGGAGGTTCCTGGAGTTGGGTCTGACCTGGCCCTGGAGTGGCCTGTGCAGGAGAAGAGGAAGTCCAATCCCTCCTCAGCCCAGCCAGGACTAGCAGCTCGAGCCCAGCAGGAGCCCTTGGCTGGGGTGCCCCCAGCCCTGCCCCTCCCTGGCTCTGGCCCCATCCCTCCGGGGTTAAAGGAGCCTTGGGCTGGCAGTGTATGTGTGTGTGTGTGTGTGTGTGTGTGTGGGTGGGTGGGTGGGTGGGTGGTGGTGACCACAGTACCCTCCCTCCGTGGTGCCTTGGGTGGCTGCCCACATCACCCCTCCATAAGGCCAGCCCTGACAATGCCCCCATATCATGCCACTCTCACTTCTACGCTGCTGCTGGCAGCAGCACTGCCTTCAGAGCTGGGTGCCTGGCCAGCAGCTACTGCTCTGCAGCTGCACAGCTCTGAAGGCAGCACAGAAGTAAGGGTGGCAATACTGCAACACCCCTAAAATAGACAGATTTCATGGAGGAGACCAGATTTCACAGTCCATGACATTTTTCATGGCCATGAATTTGGTAGATCCTACCACCAGAACATGGCATAACCCCATATACACAGGCCATCCCGCCCCCCACATATAGCATATGGCCCCCTGCGTACAGCATGAACCTCCATCCAGTATACAGTACCTAGCCCACAGTTCAACTCACCGCAGAGGAGAGAGAGCCAGGCCCAGAGCAGTAGCGTTCGTATGGGCCCCATTTCTGCAACAAACAAGAGACAATAAAAATGGGAACTGGAAAAGAAAGAGCTAGAAATAGACTGACAGCCCCAACTCTAACCACTAGACCCCACTCCTCTCCCAGAGCCCAGGATAGAACCCAGGAGTCCTGACCCCCCCGCCCCTCCCTGCCCTAACCACTCAATTCCCCTCCCCTCCCAGAGCCATGGATAGAACCCAGGAACCCTGGCACCCAGCTCCCGCCCCCGCATGCTGTAACCACGTGACTGGACTTACCTCGTCAGGGCCATCTGGCTGAAACCTCATCTGGATTGTAAGGCTTTTGTACTATCCGCGTCTGGGGGTCCAGCCAATGGCGCGAGGGACATGCCCACTTGGCACCCTTCAGCAATATTTCATCCCCAGTCCCTTTCAGGGTGGGTGGTGCCTCCTGCTCATTGGCTGCTCAGAGACTCAGTAGACGGGAACGGTGGGCTGGATCCTTCTGGAGAGCCTGTGGGACCTGCCCAGTGCTGCGCTGAAGTACTGCCAGCTGCCACATGGGGGCAGCCATTAGTGCTGGGTGCAGGATCTATCTATCTATCTATCTATCTATCTATCTATCCCCATACACCCCCTCTATCTATCTATCTATCTATCTATCTATCTATCTATCTATCTATCTATCTATCTATCTATCCCCATACACCCCCTCTATCTATCTATCTATCTATCTATCTATCTATCTATCTATCTATCCCCATACACCCCCTCTATCTATCTATCTATCTATCTATCTATCTATCTATCTATCTATCTATCTATCTATCTATCTATCTATCTATCAATTGTATGGCCATTCTGCCATACCTATCAACTAACATTCATTCTCAGAGTGCCCAATGCCTCATCATCATGAAGACAAAGGTGAGAAGAATGTCATGCTGGGACCCAATGGCCATTTCCCAGCAAAGAGGGCTCTGGGCAGCTGGGAAATCAGCTCCCGAGTGGGGTGAAAGCCCCATCTCTCAGGACATTAAGTGCTAGGACTGTGTAGAACCATGAGGAGCAGCCTGTTGGGAATCATTGTGCCTTGGTTGAAGTTGGTTTGCACTCATCTTTTGGCAAATCTCTTTTGCCACTGGGTGTCAGTGGGACCTAGTGGCAATGACACTTCATTGGGGGCAGGGATCCTGGATTCTGTTCCTGGCTTTGCCATTGATGTACTGTGGGACCTTGGGCTGGCCTCTCCCCCTCTTTGTCCCACTTCCTGCCTCCTTTGTCTATCTATATTGTGAGCTTTTGGAGGCAGGGACTACCTCTCATGTGTCTGTGCAGCACCTGGTACAATGGGGACCTGATCTCAACTGTGGCAAGGACTGTCTCTTGTTGTGTTTGTGCAGCATATGGCATAATAGGGCCCTGATCTCAGGTGACAGTTAAATCCTGCTCCGGAGATGTTTCTAATAGCAGAACTGAGAATAGAAGCCAGGAGTCTTGATTCTCAGGTCTCAGTGCTAAGCACTACACCCCACTCCTCTTCCACAGCTAGGGATATAACCCAGGAGTCCTGACTCCCAGCTCCCCCTGCTCTGACCCTGTAGACCCAACTCCCTTCCAGATCTGGGAGCAGATATCAGGCTGTTGTCAATATCATGAACCCCTTCTGAAAAGCATGGCCCATTATGACATGAATGTGCACTCAGTGCCAGCTGGTTGGAGTGTGGTATGTGGGATATGGTGCTTTGTTTGAATGTCTGTGACCCAGAATGGAGTTACCCAGACTGATTTTATCCATTCAGCATTGGGTCAACTCTACACTATCTCTTCTGCCTTTTCTTCTGATAATTGCTGAGCAAAGGAACAGCTGGGACTTAATCATTTTCCAGGACGCAATGCTCTCTGTTTATTAGTGAAAAGTTTGATTGTATAAAAACACAAAACTGAGCCAGAAAATGCTGGTTGAAAGTTTTTTTTTCCAGGCTGGGGATTTGTGCATCAAAACATTGCAATACAGATAAGAACATAAGAATGGCCATACTGGGTCAGACCAAAGGTCCATCTAGCCCAGTATCCTGTCTTCAAACACTGGCCAATGCCAGGTGCCCCAGTAGGAATGGAGAAAACAGGTGAACATCAAGTGATCCATTCCCTGTCACCCATTCCCAGCTTATGGCAAACAGAGGCTAGGGGCACCATCCCTAATAGCCAATAGCCATTGATGGACCTATCCTCCATGAATTGATTTAGTTCCTTTTTGAACCCTGTTATAGCCTTCACAACATCCTCTGGCAAGGAGTTCCACAGGTTGACTACGTGTTTTGTGAAGAAATACTTCCTTTTGTTTGTTTTAAACCTGCTGCCTATTAATTTCATTTGGTGACCCCTAGTTCTTATGTTATGAGACAGTAAACAACACTTCCCTATTTACTGTCTTCACATCAGTCATGATTTTATAGACCTCAATCACATCACCCCTTAGTTGTCTCTTTTCTAAGCTGAAAAGTCCCAGTCTTATTAATCTCTCCTCATATGGAAGCTGTTCCATAACCCTAATAATTTTTGTTGCCCTTTTCTGAACCTTTTCCAATCCCAATATATCTTTTTTGAGATGAGGTACCACAACTGCATGCAGTATTCAAGGTGTGGGCATACCATAGATTTATATAGAGGCAATATGATATTTTCTGTCTTATTATCTATCCCTTTCTTAATGATTCCTAACATTCTGTTTGCTTTTTTGACTGCCACTGCACATTGCGTGGACGTTTTCAGAGAACTATCCACAATGACTCCAAGATCTCTCTCGAGTGGTAACAGCTAATTTAGACCCCATCATTTTATATGTATAGTTGGGATTATGTTTTCCAATGTGCGTTACTTTGCATTTATCAACATTGAATTTCATCTGCCATTTTGTTGCCCAGTCACCCAATTTTGAGAGATCCTTTTGAAGCTCTTCGCAGTCTGTCTGGATCTTGACTATCTTGAGTAGTTTTGTATCATCTGCAAATTTGCCTCTTCACTGTTTACCCATTTTTCCAGATCATTTATGAATATGTTAAATAGGACTGGTCCCAGCACACCACTATTTATGAATAGCGACCATTCTGAAAACTGACCATTTATTCCTACCCTTTGTTTCCTATCTTTTAACCAGTTCCTGATCCATGAGAGAACCTTCCCTCTTATCCCATGACAGCTTGCTTTGCTTAAGAGCCTTTGGGTGAGGGACCTTGTCACAGGCTTTCTGAAAATCCAAGTACACTATATCCACTGGATCCCCCTTGTTCACATGCTTGTTGACCCCCCCAAAGAATTGTAGTAGATTGGTGAGGCATGATTTCCCTTTACAGAAAACATGTTGACTCTTCCCCAACAAATCATGTTCATCTATGTGTCTGATAATTTTGTTCTTTACTAATTAGCAGATAATTGCAAGGATCACCTCTGGAGCCCTTTTTAAAAATCAGTGTCACATTAGCTATCCTCCAGTCATCTGGTACAGAAGTTGATTTAAATGATAGGTTACAAACTACAGTTAGTAGTTCTGCAATTTCACATTTGAATTATTTCAGAACTCTTGGGTGAATACCATCTGGTCCTGGTGATTTATTACTATTTAGTTTATCAATTTGTTCCAAAATCTCCTCTAATGACACCTCAATCTGAGACAGTTCCTCAAATTTGTTACCTAAAAAATGGCTCAGGTTTGGGAATCTCCCTCACATCCTCAGCTGTGAAGACAGATGCAAAGAATTCATTTAGTTTCTGTGCAATGGCCTTATCGTCCTTGAATGCTCCTTTAGCATCTTGATCCCCCAGTGGCCCCACTGGCTGTTTACCAGGCTTCCTGTTTCTGATGTACTTAAAAATGTTTTTGCTTTTACTTTTTGAGTCTTTGGCTAGCTGTTTTTCAAATACTTTTTTGGCTTTCCCAAGATGTATTTACTTATTAATATTTCTTTTACAGTATCTCCCAGAAGGTTGCCAACTGAGATCGGGGCCTTATTGTGTCAGACACTGCACAGAAAAACAGTAACTGAAATCAGGGCCCCATTGTGCTGAGTGCTGCCCAGACACCAATGAGAGATAGTTGCTGTGCCCCTGAGCTCAAAATCTAAACAGTGATGGCTGACAAAGGATGGATGTCTTGTTTATATTCATGGTTGCACTGTTTTAACTTTAAATCAGATTTAAATCAATTTACTTAAATGGCTACAAAATGTGGTGTGGACATACTTAATCTAAATTAAACCTACTTTATTATAAGCATTGCTAGTAGCACTGCTTTAGTTAATGTTGCCTGGCATGTCCCATTATAACAGCCTATTTTCAGCTGCTTGTAACTTTGCTAAATTTTATCCATTTGGCTGAAATCTTCCATGCTGGATTTTGTTTTGTTTTTGATTTTGTTTTTAAAGTTTCAGCATAAACAATTTAGCCATTTTCAATGTTAAGGGTGAACATTTTTTTTTTTTTACAACTGTTGCCTTGAGTAGCTCTAGCACATCAGTGCTTTGGAGCAGAGACTGGAAATTTGGAAGAGGGTGGTGTCAGGGATGTGCCTTTTCCTGGGTTTGTGAAAATCTGCCAGAATTTGGCCAAAAATGAAACTCTAAGTTCTCATGTGCTCAATAGAGCTGGCAGCTAAATTAGCCAATGATTCCATTTGCACTGAGCATGCTCCAGCCTACGGCTCCTACATTGCTTGGTCTGCACATCCCTGCGGAATGGGGAATGTTCCAGCCTAGGGCTGCTGGGTCTCAGCTGGACTTTCCCTGGCATTGCTCCTCCACATGCTGTGGAAGTGGAACAGGCAGCAGTGACGGTGTTTCTCCCATGCTGCCAGTGCCCCGTTGCTGGACCCAGGTAGCATGGACGAGGGAGTAGCTGGACTTGAATGGAGAGGAGACAACAGCTGGATCTCAGGTGTGGGAGAAGCCTGGGACAAGAAGACTTGTAGGGAAGATTGAGAGCCAGGGGATGAAGATTGGAACTTGGAAGGCGGCACCTAGAGGGAGAGACTAGGACTGGCTGGACAAGGAGCCTGAGATGAGGAGAGACTAGCGCTTGGTCTCCCCTTGGTGGGGGTGGGGGTGTCGACCTAAGATGTGCAACTTCAGCTATTCAAACAGCGTAGCTAAAATTGGCGTATCTTAGGTCGATTTACCTGGCCGTGAGGACGGCGGCGAGTCGACCACTTCCGCTCCTCCATTGATCCCACTTCTGCTTCTCACGTGCGGTGGAGTTCTGGAGTCGACGGCAGAGTGATCAGGGATTGATTAGATGTGATAAATTGATCCCCGATAGAACAATCACTACCTGCCGGATCGGCAGGTAGTGTAGACGTACCCTAGGACAAGGAACTGGGGGTGGAGAGGAGACAGGATGGGGGAAGGGACTGGCTGGGTGGGGCAGAAGGGGTCAGGATTGGGGAGAAATGGACAAAAGGGGCTGTGACCACAAGAACATGCTCCTCTCCAAAGCTGCAATGGAACTGAGGTGCTCTGAGTCTCATCAGTCCTCGGCTGTCAGCCACTGTTTGTGGGGGAGGGATCCCTCAGTGGTCTGAGCGTTGGCCTGCTTAAACCCAGGGTTGTGAATTCAATACTTCAGGGGGCCACTTAGGGATCTAGGGCAAAAATTTGTCTGGGAATTGGCCCTGTTTTGAGCAGGTTGGACTAGATGGCCTCCTGAGGTCTCTTCCACCCCCTAATGTTCTATGAAACCTATTGGAAAAGTGTGTGTCTCAGCCACCTCTAGTGGCTGGTCTGCACAGAGCATAACAACCTACTACTACTATCAGTTACTTCATTAGCACAAGGCTGGCGTCTTCTGGAAACAATAGCATATGTGAACTTGTAATCAGAGACTGTCTCACAATGCAGGTGCCTAAATTGAGGTTGCACAGACAGCATTAACTCTGACATTTCCTACCTTTGGAGTGCTTGACTTTGCACCCTTGATCATGTTCTTTTAAGACATCTATGATGATTTTGCTTAACTTGATACGGGCAAGAGGGAAACTAACTGGGTCAGGAATGGGATGTGGGGCCTTCTGAGGGAGCCAGTTCCAATCTGTGTCACTGCATCTGTTGCATTTGGTACAGCGACGCGCTATCAGAGCAATTGATTCAGGCTCTCTGCAAACTCAGGCAGTAGCACTGCGTTGGTTACACTTCCATCACATTTTCAAGGCTTTTTTGCAACCATGACAGCTAGACCATTGTGTAATTTTGTTTAGCGGGAACTTAGATTGTGAAGCACAATTTGGGTTTTTTCTGTACACCTCTGGCTAGAGCTTTGTGCCCTGGGAGGCAGGGGAGGGGCACCTTGACTTAGACTCTGGGCTGGGACTCAGGACACCGGAGTTATTTTCCTGGCTCTGCCATGAACTCTCTGGGTGACCCTGAGCAAGTTACTGCCCCACTCCGTGCCTCAGTTTCCCTACCTGACAGTAGGGCCATGGGGAGAAAATCTATTAACGATTGTGAGGTACTGAGCTGGGATGCTGATGGTGGCCATATAAGTGGTTAGTGAGATAGAGAGGCAGTTTCCAAGGTATGGCTGAAACTCATTGGTGTGAGTCTGGGGGTATTTGCCAATGCATTCTGACTACACAGAATTCCAGCCACACGAGGATAGTAGAGGACATGCTGTGTCTTTCCAAAGACAATAGTTTAACATCATGCTGTGGTTCTGTGCAGAATTTGGACAAAGGTAAAGATGTTGAGGATGGTCTCTTCTATGATGTAGTCTAGTGGTTAGAGACAGGGGCAGGGAAATGGGAGCCAGGACTACAGGGTTCTATTCCTAGTTTGGGAAGAGGAGGGGAGTCAGGACTCTTGTATTCAAGGCCTGGCTCTACCACTAACTTGCATCAGGGGCAGGTTGCTTAATTTCTCTGTGCCTCAATTTTCCCATCTGTAAAATGGAAACGACAACACTTCCTTATGTCACAAGAGGGTTATAGGGAAAACCCATTAATTAGATTAATTCACGAGACCAGAGATCCTAGGAGGCCATGGAGGAACGTTTGGGGAGGTGCAGCAGGGCCTGGGCCAATCAGGGGGTGGGGATGGAGTGCTACTCAGCCCTGCTCTGCTTCCGGTTCTGTTCTGGCCCTGGGCCCACCCCCAGCCTCAGCCCCTGACCATGGAGTGGCTGCGGCTCTGCGCCTGGCCCCAGTCCCAGCCCTCCCCCCAAGCTGCACCCCCACCCCAGCTCCTTTACCCCTGTCTGTGATCCCTCCTTCCAGGAGCTGTGGCCCTGCTCCCGACCCCAGGAGGCAGGGAGGCATGGACAGGTGTAAGGGGGGCACAATCCTGAAATGTGTGGGGCTGACTGCATTAGCCTGTAAGCTCTTTAGAGCAGGGTCTGTCTTTTGTGTATCTGGGCTCGGCTTGGCACAACAGGGCTCTTGTACCAGCTGGGAGTTATCCACCCTACCACTAACTACACCTAATACAGGAGTGAACAGATTAATAGAACCCAAGGCCAGGAGGGACTGTTGTGCCCACCCACTCGTCTCTCCTGCCTAGCCCAGGCTGAGAACCTCCCCCAGGGATCCTGGCCTCCAGCCCAGACCTGATGCTTGAGCTAGAGCGCAGCTTTGAGAGAGGTGCCTGATCACCATGGAAAGACTCTGAAGGTCAGAGACTCTTTCCTTTCCCTGAGGCAGTCATCTGGGAAATCTGCCCCTTATTCCCAGTCTCGATGTGTCTGACTCCCTCCCTCAGCTGTAGACTTTTGCTCTGCCCTTGTCTGTTGGGTTAATGACTCCTCTGCTCCCTGAAACCTCCTCCCTGGGGAGGTCAGATAGACAGGGATCTAGTCCCCTCTGAGCCTTCTTTGGGTTAAACACACTAGTTTGAGCTCCTTCAGTCCCTGGCTCTTGGGCAGGTTTTACAGCCCTTGGATCATTCCTGAGGCTCTTCTCTGACCCCTCCCCGATTTCCCGGCACTCTGTTTGACGTGTGCACCCCCCCTAGGCTGAGTGCAGGCTCCAGTTTCTTCCCAATTCAACCCCAACTCCAACTCGCTATCCCCTTGGTTCTGCAGCCCAGGGTCACGCTCACCCTCTTAGCCACAGCACTGCCTGGGGAGCTCATGGGCAGCTGGCTCCACCAGGACACCTGGGTTCTTCCCAGAGTTGCTGCTTTCCAGGGTACAACTTCCCCCACAGCCTGACTGACAGTCTGTGCCCCCACCACGTATGACCTTTCACTGGGCTGTTTTAATACATGTTGCTCAGATGAGCCTTGCAAGAGGACTGGGGTGAGGGAACTCCATCAGCAATGAGCTTCTGCCTGTGTGTGCTGAGGCTAGAACCTAGGAGTCCTTCCAGCCCCCCTGCTCTAACCACTAGAACCCACTCCCCTCCCAGAGCTGAGGTTAGAACCCAGGAGTTCTGACTACCAGTCTCCCCACTCTAACGCACTAGATCCCACTCCCCTCCCAGAGCCAAGGATAGAACCCAGGAATCCTAGGTCCCAGCCCCCCTCTCCCCATCTCTTTGATGATGTGGAATCCAGGAGTGGATGCCCCATGTCTCTGTGCATTGTCAGGATCAAAGAGCTGCCTTCCCAGGGGAGCTTGTCTGGCCCAACTAGGTCTGACCTGGAAACGGTGCCCCCCGCGCCCCTCAGTGCCTTAGCATGTGGCTGTCTCTGCACATCTCACAGCAAGCACAGGCCGACCCAGCATTGATACCAATCTGAACCGAAGGGAGGGGGTGGGGGGCTTGGGCACTGGGAAACCATATGGACCCTGGTCCTGTCTTCTGGGAGCTAAAGGACATGGGCTCTGAGGCTTGGGCTGTGGGCAACTGTCCTGCCAGAAACCGGGCAGAATAAATGGACTCATCTCATCACTCACAGCACCCCCTAGTGGGGAAAGGCCCTGTTCCTCATTCCCTGCCACCCCAGCCAGCCCTGGGGCCAGATCTTTAAAGCAAAGTCCTTGCAGGCTTGATCGAGATCCCAGGCCGGTTGCAGACGCTGAAGGGTATTCCCCCAGTGTCCTGCTTAGTCAGGATCTTTTCAGTAAACGTTTTTCTTTTGGGAAAAGAGCAAACTCAGAGAAAAGAAAACTTTTTGGGGACAGGTCAGGAGGGCAGGGAGTCTCAGTGTCAGCATGACATTTCTGCACCAAGCAGGTGCAACCGAATTAGCTGGCAGTCTGGGGGGTTAGGACATTTGGCTGGGGAGTGAAGACAGGTTCAAGCCCCTCGCCACCTGGTTTAAGCTTCAAAGCTGGATCTCCTTTATCCTATGTGAGGAAAGTGCTTGACTCTCTAGTCCAGTGGTTCTCAAACTTTTGTACTGGTGACTCCTTTCACACATCAAGCCTCTGAGTGTGACCCCCCCCTTATACATTAAAAACACTTTTTTAATATATTTAACACCATTATAAATGCTGGGAGCAAAGCGGGGTTTAGGGTGGAGGCTGACAGCTTGTGACCTCCCCCTGTAATAACCCCAGGGCCCCCTGAGGGGTCCCGAGCCCCAGTTTGAGAACACCTGCTCTAGACCATAGATGAGGTAAACCACCGGGGTATTGGCTATGCTGGGATGCAGCTTTCTCAATCCCCTCGTGAACTTTTTGAACAATCTTGGGTTTTTTTGTCCAGCCGAGGAAGAAAAAATAATTTTGAAACTCCTCTTAAAACTCTTTGTAAAATGAAATCTGTGTTCTCAGACCAGCCATAGTCCTGGTTAAATTTATACCCAGTCCATCTGTTAAAAACTACCCCTCACGATTGGATTAGATGCAGGGTTCCCTTTCGTGTCACATCCTAAATTATGGTGCAGCTGTTACGCCGTAGAGGTGGCTGAATCTGAGCCCTGCATGAGTCCTCCCCATGCACGGCTGCTGTGTGGCTGTTCCCCAGCTGCCCCACCCCAGAAGTGGCTGCATTTCAGCACCAAACAAGCCATCCCCATGTGGTGTTGTTGTGTGGCTATTATCTAGCTGCCTTGCCCCACAGGTGGCTGCATCTTAGTGCTGGGTGGGTGCTCCCTGCAGAGTGCTTTAAGATCCTTCTTTCTGGAACACATTGTTCCAAAGCAGGAGATTGGATCATGCAAAAGGGGCAGAGGTCCCTCAGGGGAGGAGGGGTTGTGGGGGATGGTGGTTATGAGTTACCTATTGTTTAATAGAACAAAAAGATCCTGAGTTAATTCCTTTGCAGCCTCAATTATCATGAGCAAGGGAGCAAGAGAACCTGAGAGGACACAAATGTTCCCCCCACCCCCCGCCAGCGACCAGATAACAATAGGCACCGACACCACCCAACCCAGTCCTTGGGACCCAGCGACACCACAACCCGGATGTCCCTGCAGACACTAGCTGGGAGATGTCGGGAGAGAAGGGTGAATTGTCTACAGCCCAAAAAAATTACAGAATCTGGGTTCAAGCACACTTCTGGGAGAGGAGTGAGGTCTAGTGGTTAGAGCAGGGGGGCTGGGCTTCCTGGGTTCTATCCATGGGTCTGGTGGTTCTAGGGGGGGCTAGGAGCTATGACTCCCAGGTTCTAGCCCTGGAAGGGGAGTGGGGTATGGTGGTTAAAGCAGGGGGGGCTGGGAGTCAGAACACCTGGATTTTGGTGCTAGTTGTACCACTGTCTCCCTCGCAGGCCTTTTGCAATTCACTTCCCTTCTCCACGCCTCTGTTTCCTAGGCTATAAAATCACTTCTCTCCTTCACAGGGGAGCACTGATAATTGAGTCCTTAATGTGTCTAAGGGGCTGAATAGGAAGCATGCTGCCCCTGAGAAGCAGCCCTGTCTGGGACAGAGCACTGCACCCAGCACAATGTAACAAGGCTGGGGAGTGGACAAAAATTGGCCAAGGACAGTTGGGAAATGCTGTGTTCAGGAAATAGATTACTTCAGTGCAACGATTAACTAGGGTTCTAACCCTCCACCCCCACTATCCTACTTGGGGCGCAGTCTATACTCCTTGGACAGGTCCAGCATTCTCAGGGATCAGCGTATGTCAAGACCAGCAGGTGCCATGGGATAGGCATTATAGCCTCCAGTCTGGGGTGCCAGCTCCTGGAGTCATGAAGAGTCCAGCAGGCTCCCAGGTGCACTGAAAAAAATCTGGAGACTCTGGTCCACGTGGCTGTGCCAAAAAAATGCCTGAGTGTGCACCCATTGTCGAGAAAGTGGGGAGCTGCCCCATGCGTGATCAGTGCAGTGACACTGCTGCATCTGCAAACAGCCTGAGCCCATCCCTCAGAGAGGGGGGAACTGCCCTGATGTGACTGATGCAGCAACGCTGTCTAAGCGTGAGCGCATCGTTTTGAGGGGCAAGAACTTCCCTGTGCATCTCAAAGGGATGTCAATCTCCCACCCCACTGCCCTTGGGGTCATGCCAGCCCTACCCCAGCAGGGAGTTGGGGGGGCCACAAAGGGGGTGGCCCAACCTCCTACCTAAGCACAAACATCCCAGTTGCAGGAGGACAGCAGTCCCTTGCTCTTACTTTGGAGGGGAAGAAGGTGACCACATGCTGCCAGGGGGAGGCATGGCACGGGGGTAGGACTTCAGGGGTCCCCAATTGTCTTAACGCTGCCCTGGCTAGCTACCAGCCCCATAGGACAGGGGGAACTGAGACTCCATAGCACAGAACCCCCACATTGAGCTACAGGAGTCAGATCTTTAAGGTGCAGCACTAGGAGGTTGTTACCTTGTATGTGCTCCAGGGACATAGGGGATGGAGACAGACAGACACACACGGTTTCCAACGCCCCTCCCCCCTCCAGGATGGCACCCCCAGTTTGATTTCTATATAAGGAGGAACTCTGGGAAAGGGAGAAAGTCCTGGGATATAAGCCTGGGTCCACCCTCATCAGCTACTGCCATAGGAGTGTATCCACCCAGGGAAACTGAGTCAGGCAAACAGCAGCAGCTTGGGTAAAAGGTCACACACTGAACTCAAAACAGAACCAGGAGTCATAATGCCCAACTCCACCACTAGACCCCACTCTCCTCCCAGAGCTCAGGAGTCCTGGCTCCCAGACCCCCCCCTCTAATCAGTAGACCCCACCCTGAACCAGAGCTGGGGAGAGAACCTAGGAGTCCTGGCTCTCAGGCCTCCACTCTAGCCACTAGACCCCACCCTGAACCAGAGCTGGGGAGAGAACCCAGGAGTCCTGGCTCTCAGGCCCCCACTCTAACCACTAGACCCCACCCTGAACCAGAGCTGGGGAGAGAACCCAGGAGTCCTGGCTCCCAGCCGCTCCGCACCAGAGCCGGAGCTGGGAACAGTACGTAGCTGTGGTGTGTGTGAGCGCTGCCCCCTGCAGGACGGACCATGGCCTCGCCCTGGGCTCCCGGAGCGAGCAGTTCCAGGAGCGCCCAGCAGAGGGAGCCCGCCTGCCGGGCACCGCGGGCTCGAGGGTCTGGGGCCGGGTTCGGCGGACTTGGCAAGCTCGCTGCGCCGAGCAGGGGCCGCAGGGCGGGACTCGAGAGCGGCCCCGCGAGACGCGCCGCGGAGAATGTGTGGCTGCGCGCTGGGGGGCGGGGGAGCTGTAAGGCTCTCAGTGTGCAGCCTGACATCTGCGCCATGACACCAGTGTTGTCTGATCCCCCCGAGACCGACCCCCAGTGTCTGATCCCCCCGACACCCACCCCCAGTGTCTGATCCCCCCCGAGACCGACCCCCAGTGTCTGATCCCCCCGACACCCACCCCCAGTGTCTGATCCCCCCCGAGACCGACCCCCAGTGTCTGATCCCCGCCGAGACCGACCTGCTGTGTCTGATCCCCCCAAGACCGACTCCCAGTGTCTGATCCCCCCCGAGACCGACCCCCAGTGTCTGATCCCTCCGAGACCGACCCCCAGTGTCTGATCCCCCGTCCCCCGAGACCGACCCCCAGTGTCTGATCCCCCCCGAGACCGACCCCCAGTGTCTGATCCCCCCTCCCCCGAGACCGACTCCCTGTGTCTGATCCCCCCGAGACCGACCCCCAGTGTCTGAACCCCCTCCCCCGAGACCGATTCCCTGTGTCTGATCCCTCCGAGACCGACCCGCTGTGTCTGATCCCTCCGAGACCGACCCCCAGTGTCTGATCCCCGCCGAGACCGACCCGCTGTGTCTGATCCCTCCGAGACCGACCCCCAGTGTCTGATCCCCGCCGAGACCGACCTGCTGTGTCTGATCCCCCCAAGACCGACTCCCAGTGTCTGATCCCCCCCGAGATCGACCCGCTGTGTCTGATCCCCCCGAGACCCACCCCCAGTGTCTGATCCCCCCCCGAGACCCATCCCCAGTGTCTGATCCCCCCCGAGACCGACCCCCAGTGTCTGATCCCCGCCCCCCCGAGACCAACCCCCTCTGTCTGATCCCCCCCGAGACCCATCCCCAGTGTCTGATCCCCCCCGAGACCGACCCCCTGTGT
This sequence comes from Aldabrachelys gigantea, assembly GCA_026122505.1. Lineage (NCBI taxonomy): Eukaryota > Metazoa > Chordata > Testudines > Testudinidae > Aldabrachelys > Aldabrachelys gigantea. Next base: position 67,168,461 of record CM047489.1, read on the forward strand.
CTGATCCCCCCGAGACCGACCCCCAGTGTCTGATCCCCCCGAGACTGACCTCCTGTGTCTGATCCCTCCGAGACCCACCCCCAGTGTCTGATCCCCCCCGAGACCGGCCCCCTGTGTCTGATCCCCCCCCGAGACCGACCACCAGTGTCTGATCCCCCCTCCCCCGAGACCCACCCCCTGTGTCTGATCCCCCCCGAGACCAACCCCCAGTGTCTGATCCCCCCTCCCCCGAGACCCACCCCCAGTGTCTGATCCCCCAAGACCGACTCCCTGTGTCTGATCCCCCCTGAGACCGACCCCCAGTGTCTGATCCCCCCGAGACTGACCCCCAGTGTCTGATCCCCCCCGAGACCGACCACCAGTGTCTGATCCCCCGGAGACCAACTCCCTGTGTCTGATCCCCCCCGAGACCGACCACCAGTGTCTGATCCCCCGGAGACCGACTCCCTGTGTCTGATCCCCCCCGAGACCGACCCCCAGTGTCTGATCCCCCCGAGACCGACCTCCAGTGTCTGATCCCCGCCGAGACCGACCCCCAGTGTCTGATCCCCCCCGAGACCGACTCCCTGTGTCTGATCCCCCCCGAGACCGACCACCAGTGTCTGATCCCCCGGAGACCGACTCCCTGTGTCTGATCCCCCCCGAGACCGACTCCCTGTGTCTGATCCCCCCCGAGACCCACCCCCAGTGTCTGATCCCTCCGAGACCGACTCCCTGTGTCTGATCCCCCCCGAGACCGACCCCCAGTGTCTGATCCCCCGTCCCCCGAGACCCACCCCCAGTGTCTGATCCCCCCCGTGACCGACTCCCTGTGTCTGATCCCCCGTCCCCCGAGACCCACCCCCAGTGTCTGATCCCCCCTGAGACCGACTCCCTGTGTCTAATCCCCTGTCCCCCGAGACCGACCCCCTGTGTCTGATCCCCGCCGAGACCAACCCTCAGTGTCTGATCCCCCCTCCGAGACCGACCCCCTGTGTCTGATCCCCGCTGAGACCGACCCCCTGTGTCTGATCCCCCCCGAGACCCACCCCCAGTGTCTGATCCCTTCGAGACCGATCCCATGTGTCTGATCCCCGCTGAGACTCACCCCCAGTGTCTGATCCCCCCCCAAGACCGACCCCCTGTGTCTGATCCCCCCCGAGACCCACCCCCAGTGTCTGATCCCTTTGAGACCGATCCCATGTGTCTGATCCCCGCTGAGACTCACCCCCAGTGTCTGATCCCCCTGCCCTGAGACCGACCCCCCTGTGTCTGATGCCTGCTGAGACCTACCCCCTGTGTCTGATTCCCCCCGAGACCGACCCCCTGTGTCTGATCCCTGCTGAGACCCACCTCCAGTGTCTGATCCCCCCCGAGACAGACCCCCTGTGTCTGATCCCTGCCGAGATCCACCCCCGGTGTCTGATCCCCCCCCCGAGACCGACCGCCTGTGTCTGATCCCCCCCGAGACCCACCCCCAGTGTCTGATCCCCCCCCGAGACCGACCGCCTGTGTCTGATCCCTCTGAGACCGACCCCCTGTGTCTGATCCCCCCCGAGACCCACCCCCAGTGTCTGATCCCCGCTGAGACCCACCCCCGGTGTCTGATCCCCCCCCCGAGACCGACCCCCAGTGTCTGACCCCCGTCCCCCGAGACCAGCCCTCAGTGTCTGATCCCCCCGAGACCGACCCCCAGTGTCTGATCCCCCCCGAGACCGACCACCAGTTTCTGATCCCCCCTCCCCCGAGACCCACCCCCTGTGTCTGATCCCCCCCGAGACCAACCCCCAGTGTCTGATCCCCCCTCCCCCGAGACCCACCCCCAGTGTCTGATCCCCCGAGACCGACTCCCTGTGTCTGATCCCCCCCGAGACCGACCCCCAGTGTCTGATCCCCCCGAGACTGACCCCCAGTGTCTGATCCCCCCCGAGACCGACCACCAGTGTCTGATCCCCCGGAGACCAACTCCCTGTGTCTGATCCCCCCCGAGACCGACCACCAGTGTCTGATCCCCCGGAGACCGACCTCCAGTGTCTGATCCCCGCCGAGACCGACCCCCAGTGTCTGATCCCCCCAAGACCGACCTCCAGTGTCTGATCCCCGCCGAGACCGACCCCCAGTGTCTGATCCCCCCCGAGACCGACTCCCTGTGTCTGATCCCCCCCGAGACCGACCACCAGTGTCTGATCCCCCGGAGACCGACTCCCTGTGTCTGATCCCCCCCGAGACCGACTCCCTGTGTCTGATCCCCCCCGAGACCCACCCCCAGTGTCTGATCCCTCCGAGACCGACTCCCTGTGTCTGATCCCCCCCGAGACCGACCCCCAGTGTCTGATCCCCCGTCCCCCGAGACCCACCCCCAGTGTCTGATCCCCCCCGTGACCGACTCCCTGTGTCTGATCCCCCGTCCCCTGAGACCCACCCCCAGTGTCTGATTCCCCCTGAGACCGACTCCCTGTGTCTGATCCCCTGTCCCCCGAGACCGACCCCCTGTGTCTGATCCCCGCCGAGACCAACCCTCAGTGTCTGATCCCCCCTCCGAGACCGACCCCCTGTGTCTGATCCCTCCGAGACCGACCACCAGTGTCTGATCCCCCGGAGACCAACTCCCTGTGTCTGATCCCCCCCGAGACCGACCACCAGTGTCTGATCCCCCGGAGACCGACCTCCAGTGTCTGATCCCCGCCGAGACCGACCCCCAGTGTCTGATCCCCCCAAGACCGACCTCCAGTGTCTGATCCCCGCCGAGACCGACCCCCAGTGTCTGATCCCCCCCGAGACCGACTCCCTGTGTCTGATCCCTGCTGAGACCGACCACCAGTGTCTGATCCCCCGGAGACCGACTCCCTGTGTCTGATCCCCCCCGAGACCGACTCCCTGTGTCTGATCCCCCCCGAGACCCACCCCCAGTGTCTGATCCCTCCGAGACCGACTCCCTGTGTCTGATCCCCCCCGAGACCGACCCCCAGTGTCTGATCCCCCGTCCCCCGAGACCCACCCCCAGTGTCTGATCCCCCCCGTGACCGACTCCCTGTGTCTGATCCCCCGTCCCCTGAGACCCACCCCCAGTGTCTGATTCCCCCTGAGACCGACTCCCTGTGTCTGATCCCCTGTCCCCCGAGACCGACCCCCTGTGTCTGATCCCCGCCGAGACCAACCCTCAGTGTCTGATCCCCCCTCCGAGACCGACCCCCTGTGTCTGATCCCTCCGAGACCGACCCCCTGTGTCTGATCCCCGCTGAGACCGACCCCCTGTGTCTGATCCCCCCCGAGACCCACCCCCAGTGTCTGATCCCTTCGAGACCGATCCCATGTGTCTGATCCCCGCTGAGACTCACCCCCAGTGTCTGATCCCCCTGCCCCGAGACCGACCCCCTGTGTCTGATGCCTGCTGAGACCTACCCCCTGTGTCTGATTCCCCCCGAGACCGACCCCCTGTGTCTGATCCCTGCTGAGACCCACCTCCAGTGTCTGATCCCCCCCGAGACAGACCCGCTGTGTCTGATCCCTGCCGAGATCCACCCCCGGTGTCTGATCCCCCCCCCCGAGACCGACCGCCTGTGTCTGATCCCCCCCGAGACCCACCCCCAGTGTCTGATCCCCCCCCGAGACCGACCGCCTGTGTCTGATCCCTCTGAGACCGACCCCCTGTATCTGATCCCCCCCGAGACCCACCCCCAGTGTCTGATCCCCGTTGAGACCCACCCCCGGTGTCTGATCCCCCCCCGGAGACCGACCCCCAGTGTCTGACCCCCGTCCCCCGAGACCAGCCCTCAGTGTCTGATCCCCCCGAGACCGACCCCCAGTGTCTGATCCCCCCTCCCCCGAGACCGATTCCCTGTATCTGATCCCCCCCGAGACCGACCCCCAGTGTCTGATCCCCCCGAGACCGACCCCCAGTGTCTGATCCCCCCCGAGACCGACCACCAGTGTCTGATCCCCCCTCCCCCGAGACCCACCCCCTGTGTCTGATCCCCCCCGAGACCAACCCCCAGTGTCTGATCCCCCCTCCCCCCGAGACCCACCCCCAGTGTCTGATCCCCCGAGACCGACTCCCTGTGTCTGATCCCCCCCGAGACCGACCCCCAGTGTCTGATCCCCCCGAGACTGACCCCCAGTGTCTGATCCCCCCCGAGACCGACCACCAGTGTCTGATCCCCCGGAGACCAACTCCCTGTGTCTGATCCCCCCCGAGACCGACCACCAGTGTCTGATCCCCCGGAGACCGACTCCCTGAGTCTGATCCCCCCCGAGACCGACTCCCTGTGTCTGATCCCCCCCGAGACCCACCCCCAGTGTCTGATCCCTCCGAGACCAACTCCCTGTGTCTGATCCCCCCCGAGACCGACCCCCAGTGTCTGATCCCCCGTCCCCCGAGACCCACCCCCAGTGTCTGATCCCCCGAGACCGACTCCCTGTGTCTGATCCCCCCCGAGACCGACCCCCAGTGTCTGATCCCCCCGAGACTGACCCCCAGTGTCTGATCCCCCCCGAGACCGACCACCAGTGTCTGATCCCCCGGAGACCAACTCCCTGTGTCTGATCCCCCCCGAGACCGACCACCAGTGTCTGATCCCCCGGAGACCGACTCCCTGAGTCTGATCCCCCCCGAGACCGACCCCCAGTGTCTGATCCCCGCCGAGACCGACCCCCAGTGTCTGATCCCCCCCGAGACCGACTCCCTGTGTCTGATCCCCCCTGAGACCGACCACCAGTGTCTGATCCCCCGGAGACCGACTCCCTGTGTCTGATCCCCCCCGAGACCGACTCCCTGTGTCTGATCCCCCCCGAGACCCACCCCCAGTGTCTGATCCCTCCGAGACCGACTCCCTGTGTCTGATCCCCCCCGAGACCGACCCCCAGTGTCTGATCCCCCGTCCCCCGAGACCCACCCCCAGTGTCTGATCCCCCCCGTGACCGACTCCCTGTGTCTGATCCCCCGTCCCCTGAGACCCACCCCCAGTGTCTGATCCCCCCTGAGACCGACTCCCTGTGTCTGATCCCCTGTCCCCCGAGACCGACCCCCTGTGTCTGATCCCCGCCGAGACCAACCCTCAGTGTCTGATCCCCCCTCCGAGACCGACCCCCTGTGTCTGATCCCTCCGAGACCGACCCCCTGTGTCTGATCCCCGCCGAGACCGACCCCCTGTGTCTGATCCCCCCCGAGACCCACCCCCAGTGTCTGATCCCTTCGAGACCGATCCCATGTGTCTGATCCCCGCTGAGACTCACCCCCAGTGTCTGATCCCCCCCCAAGACCGACCCCCTGTGTCTGATCCCCCCCGAGACCCACCCCCAGTGTCTGATCCCTTCGAGACCGATCCCATGTGTCTGATCCCCGCTGAGACTCACCCCCAGTGTCTGATCCCCCTGCCCCGAGACCGACCCCCTGTGTCTGATGCCTGCTGAGACCTACCCCCTGTGTCTGATTCCCCCCGAGACCGACCCCCTGTGTCTGATCCCTGCTGAGACCCACCTCCAGTGTCTGATCCCCCCCGAGACAGACCCGCTGTGTCTGATCCCTGCCGAGATCCACCCCCGGTGTCTGATCCCCCCCCCGAGACCGACCGCCTGTGTCTGATCCCCCCCGAGACCCACCCCCAGTGTCTGATCCCCCCCCGAGACCGACCGCCTGTGTCTGATCCCTCTGAGACCGACCCCCAGTGTCTGATCCCTCCCGAGACCGACCCCCAGTGTCTGATCCCCCCTCCCCCGAGACCGACTCCCTGTGTCTGATCCCCCGAGACCGACCCCCAGTGTCTGATCCCCCCTCCCCCGAGACCGACTCCCTGTGTCTGATCCCTCCGAGACCGACCCCCAGTGTCTGATCCCCGCCGAGACCGACCTGCTGTGTCTGATCCCCCCAAGACCGACTCCCAGTGTCTGATCCCCCCCGAGACCGACCCCCAGTGTCTGATCCCCCCGAGACCCACCCCCAGTGTCTGATCCCTCTGAGACCGACCCCCAGTGTCTGATCCCCCCCGAGACCCATCCCCAGTGTCTGATCCCCCCCGAGACCGACCCCCTGTGTCTGATCCCCCCCCGAGACCCACCCCCAGTGTCTGATCCCCCCGAGACCGACCCCCAGTGTCTGATCCCCCCCGAGACCGACCCCCTGTGTCTGATCCCCGCCGAGACCCACCCCCAGTGTCTGATCCTCCCCCACCCCGGAGACAGACCCCTTGTGTCTGATCCCCGCCGAGACAGACCTCCTGTGTCTGATCCCCGCCGAGACCCACCCCCTGTGTCTGATCCCCCCCCCCAAGACAGACCTCCTGTGTCTGATCCCCGCCGAGACCCACCCCCTGTGTCTGATCCCCGCTGAGACCTACCCCCGGTGTCTGATTCCCCCCAAGACCGACCCCCTGTGTCTGATTCCTGCCGAGACCCACCCCCAGTGTCTGATCCCCCCTGAGACAGACCCCCTGTGTCTGATCCCTGCCGAGATCCACCCCCGGTGTCTGATCCCCCCCCGAGACCGACCCCCAGTGTCTGATCCCCACCAAGACCTACCCCCAGTGTCTGATCCCCCCGAGACCAACCCCTGCGTGTCTGACCCCCCCCCCGGTCTCAGCCCCCTGAGACTGAGACAGCCCCCCAGTGTCTGACTGGCCCCCTTGAGTGTGACCCCCACAACTGACCCCCCCAGTGTCTGACTGACCCCCCCCTCCGGACTGATCCCCAGGAGACTGAGTCTGCCCTATCTGAACTGTAACTGACTGAACCCCCTGAGACTGACCCCCGTGTCTGATGCCCTGAAACTGACCCCCCCCAAGTCTGACTGAACCCCCCCTCCCAGTGTCTGACACCTGAGACTGACCCTCCCAGTGTCTGACCCCCTGAGTCTCAGCCCCCCCCAAGACTGACCCCCCCTCAAGTTTGACTGGACCCTCCCCCAGTGTCTGACACCCAAGACACCCTCCCAGTGTCTGACCCCCTGAGTCTCAGCCCCCCCAAGGACTGACCCCCAAAGACTGACTGACGCCCCCGAGTGTGACCCATCCCAGAGGGATCCCTCTGAGACTGACTGACACTCCCTGTGTCTGAACCCCTGTGTCTGACTGACCCCCCCCCCAAGATGGACCCCAATGAGACTGACCCTCCCAGTATCTGACTCCCGATGTCTGACCCCCCTGCGACTGACTGACCTCCCGTGTCTGACCCCAAGACTGACCACCTGAGGTCAGACTGACACCCCCAAGTATGGTCTCCCCATGTCTGACCCCCTTGAGTGTGACCCCTGTGTCTGCCCCCCTGAGACTGACTGACCCCCCATGTCTGATGCCCTGAGACTGAACCCCCCCCCCCCATGTCTGAAACCCCTAAGAGAAGTTGGTCAGATAATAGACAGACAAGGTGGATGAAGGGATCTCTTTTATGGCACACCTGTTCCTACAGCACTTGCAGATACACCACCTCTGCCTGGAAGCAGGACCTTGGGGGTGACCCTTTTAGTTTGCCGCCATACAGCTCCACAGCGGCAGCCCGTGGCCTACATGACTCTGAGATGGGATCTATGGGGGCCAGTTCACCCCATCTTGCTACGTGGCTTCCTGCAGCGAAGCCAGTATCATAGAAGATTTGGGTTGGAAGAGACCTCAGGAGGTCATCTAGTCCAACCCCTTCCTCAAAGTAGGACCAACATCAAATGAAAATCATCCCGGCCAGGGCGTTGTCTAGCCAGACCTTAAAAGCCTCTAAGGATGGAAATTCCACCACCTCCCTAGGGAACCCATTCCAGTGCTTCACCATCCTCCTAGTGAAATAGTGTTTCCTAATATCCAACCTAGACACCCCACCAGTGCATCTTGAGACCATTGACGATTGTTGTCATCTGCCACCACTGAGAACATTATAGACATACCTATCTCTTAGAACTGGAAGGGACCCCAAAAAGGTCATGGAGTCCAGCCTCCTGCCTTCACTAGCACAACCACATACTGATTTTTGCTCCAGATCCCTAAATGGCTCCCTTAAAGATTAGGGCTCACAACCCTGAGTTTAGCAAGGTAATGCTCAAGCTATCCCTCTGAGGTCTAATCTCTTTGGAATCACCTTTCATTTAGTTGAAGGCTGCTATCAAATCCCCCCTCACTCTTCTCTTCTGCAGACTAAATAACCCCAGTTCCTTCAGCCTCTCCTCGTAAGTCATGTGCTCCAGCCCCCTAATCATTTCTGTTGCCCTCCACTGGACTCTCTCCAATTTGTCCACATCCTTTCTGTAGCAGGGGACCCAAAACTGGATGCAATACTCCAGATATGGCCTCACCAGTGTCAAATAGAGGGGAATAATCACTTCCCTCAATCTGCTCGCAGTGCTCCTACTAATGCAGCCCAACATGCCATTAGCCCTCTTGGCAAAAAGGACACACTGCTGACATATCCAGCTTCTCATCCACTGTCATCCCCAGGTCCTTTCCTGCAGAACTGCTGCTTAGCCAGCTGGTCCCCAGCCTGTCCTAAGTGCAAGACTCTGCCCTTGTCCTTATTGAACCTCATCACATTTCTTTTGATCCAATCCTGCAATTTGTCTAGGTCACTCTGAACCCTATCACTACCTTCCAGCGTATCTACCTCTTCCCCCAGCTTAGTGTCATCTGCAAACTTGCTGGGGGTGCAATCCATCCCATCATCCAGATCATTAATAAAGCTGTTGAACAAAATCGGTCCCAGGACCGACCCCTGGGGCACTCTGCTTGATAGTGGCTGCCAACTATCCATCGAGCTGTTGATCACTACCTGTTGAGCCTGATGATCTAGCCAGATTTCTATCTACTTCTCTCTCCAGACTCTTGTACCAGGCTGAAGCAGGAATCATCTTTGCTTCCTGTCTCTGACTCCTCTCCATCTTCCAGGTAGAACCCCTGTATATCTACCAGCTCAGTTCTTTCCCCAGGCACCAGACACCTTTCCCCTACCTTCTGCAGCTCAGAGCCTCTGGTCTGCTTCCCTGATGAGCAGTGGAGGGAAATTTCCTGCCTCTTGATTGTTACTCATTTAGTAGGAACGTCCCAGCCACTGGCTTTCCACTATCTCTTCCAGACCCTCCATTCACACACACTGGCTATGTCCCATTTATTGATGATTCTGGTTTCATGAGGCCAACACCTTGACCCTCTCCCTTCCCACTCAGTGGACAGCAGTACGAAGCACCGAGGGAAAGTGAGACATGCAGCAGCATGATAAAAACATTACCCAAATTCCCATTTTTGACAGATCTCTTCCTACGTCAAGACTGCATTAAGCAGGGTCACTTGAACCAGGGTGAGCTCCAACCCTCTACTAGCTTGGCACTTGTGAGTTCAGGTGAAACCATGACTGTTATCCATAGATCTTAATGCATCTTTCCCATCCTCTCTGCTGTCCTGCTACGTGGCAGTGAAATTCCCCTCTGGTGTTATCCGGACTGGTAATCTGCTGGTCACTCCAATCCTTGACTCTGGGAACCAGCTTTACCCTGCTTTGCTGTGAGAACCCCACTCCTGGACTGTTCACATACAGCCTCTGGCATGTAAGGTGCTTTCAGCTCTTTGCAAGCAAATGACACTAGCCAATATCTCCAGTCCCAGACACAACCCTAGGAACCTCCATCTCACTGTGTCCAGTTATGCCCCCTAGACGCTGCAAGCTTATATAAATTAGTCAGTTTACAAAGAATTTGATATGTACCAGGGTTATTCTCCCAAGGGGAGTCTCTGACACGCTTCATACCAAACGCACTGCTCCAGGTAGAGTAAACGAACAGATTTATTAACTATAAGGATAGATTTTAAGTGAGTATAAGTCAAAGCATAACAAGTCAGATTTGGTCAAATGAAATAAAAGCAAAACGCATTCTAAACTGATTTTAAAAAACTTTCAATGTCTTTACAAACTTAGATCCTTCTCTCCACAGACTGGTTGGTTACTTTTCAGTCAGGCTCTCCCCTTTAATCAGCGCTTCAGTTGTTTGGACTTGTGTCTGTAGATGTAGGTGGAAGAGAGAAAGCACAGCAAAATGTCTCTCCCTTTTATTGTGTGCTTTCTTCCCTCTTGACTTTGCCACCCCCTCAAGTCAGGTGAGCATTACCTCATCGCAGTCCTAAACTGACCAAAGAAGGGGGTGACTCCCTCGAGGGTCTAACAGATTCTTTCGTTGCTGCTTAAGCCAGTGTCCATTGTTCCTATGAAGCTGGGCTGGGTTTGCCCCATCCATGCCCTGACGAGGTGTGAGCTGCCTCTCTGTTAGAATCATAGAATATTAGGGTTGGAAGAGACCTCAGGAGGTATCTAGTCCAATCCCCTGCTCAATGCAGGACCACCACCAACTAAATCATCCCAGCCATGGCTTTGTCAAGCGAGGCCTTAAAAACCTCTAAGGAAGGAGATTCCACCACCTCCCTAGGGAACCCATTCCAGTGCTTCACCACCCTCCTAGTGAAATAGTATTTCCTAATATCCAACCTAGATCTTCCTGAAGAGTTTTTGCATGGGCTCACTTTAAGCCATGAGGATACATTTTCAGCCTCATAACTATACACATGAAATTATAAACTTACTATAACATTAGTGTAACAGTTACTATAACATCACTATAACAACCATGCTAAGTGCATCATGAGCCTTCCAAAAACACCCAACATGACAAACTTTGCACTGGATCCAACACTATCATTTTAGAAAGATAAACATGGGGGTGTAGGGTGTTGCCCTGTGGTGCAGAGCGTCACAGCGGCACATTCAAGATCCTTACAGCCCAGTTTCTAAGCAATCAAACATCCTGTTTTCCTAGCATGCTATCAAGCGGGTTCACAGCCTCCTGGAGGACTTGTCCTTTAGATGACACTCTGAGGATGCTTTGGAACCCCACCCTCCCATTCCCCTGCCACCCCAAAGCCTTTTTGGTTTGAAATTGGGTTGGAATTTCCCCATTTTCCCTTCATCTCCCAGGGGTTTTCTAGGCCTAAGCAAGAAATCCTCAGTGCTTAGCCTGGGTTAGCTCTAAGGGGCATATGGTGTTTGCTTATTATGGAAGCTGCTGTCACCTTTTGAAAAAAACTTAAAACTAATATATATGTGTGTGTATTTACCTGTGTTATCCTTGGAAATAACTGTCTTATTGCTTTTTCCTTTAGATAGAGTGTTATAGACTTGGCTATAAGCGTTGTCTTTGGTGGGAGATCTAAAGTGCAATTGACCTGGGGTAAGTGACTGGTCCTTTGGGACTGGGAGTAACCTGAATATTCCTATGATTTTTGGTGACAGGAACCATCTATCACAATGGCAAACTCGCTAGGTGGCAAGATGGACCAGAATACCTATAGGCATAGTTTGGGGAGACAGGGAGGGGCATTGCCCCCCCAAACAGAAGCAAAGCATGAGGGGGTCACATGTCACTCCCCCCCATTTCTGTGAGCACTGAGCTGCCTGCAGAGCTTGCTCGGTTCACCCAGGGATTGGGGAGAGGCAGTGGCTTTGTCATTCCCATGCTGCAGCCCCCTCAACATGTTTTGGCTTGTGGGGAGCAGACCGAGCTGCTTTTCCCCTCTGCTCTGGGTCCTGCCTCAGCCACTGGAAGCTGCCTCCTGGGTCCTAATGACCACTTGTTTACTCTACAACCGTGAGTGCCCATGGGAGTGGGGCAGAGCAAGGGGGTGGGGTAAGGAGAAGAGACAGTGGGGAAGGGAGGCAAGGGGACAGGATGGGGGAGGGGATGGGGAAGACAAGGGAACATGGGACTGGGCAGGGCCAGTGGGGAAGTAGGACCCCAGCATGTGGAATTCCCTGGGCAGCAGCAGCAGCCCCAGAGCAGTGACATCACTGCAGGAGCCAGCGCCGCAGTGGTCAGCACCAGCAGCTGAGGCTCCCTGTTCACTGTCCTGTCTCCCCCCAGCACCAGCAGCCCAGGTACCACTGGAGGCAGGGGGAGAGAGCCAGTGAACCAAGAGGTCTGGCTTCAGCATGCGTGTGTGTGTGTGTGTGTGTGTGTGTGTGTGTGCTTACTTCCCCCCCACCCCAAACATAGCAGTCACACTATGCCTGTGGGAATACCCAAGGGGGCTGGCAGCTGTGACTCCATGGTCCAGCTGTCATAGTGCCTGAGGAGTTTGTAGTTGCGAGCTGGTTGGTGAAATCAAAGTATAGATCTCACTGTCAGTTTGGGGTTTGTTCCCTGGTTCCTAACAGTATGCCCTGAGGTTGGTTCCCACGCTCATGAGCCACTGCAGGACAGCATGACACCCACAGTTTGTCACAACAGCCCTGTAGCAGGTCACTGACTCACCAGCACAGCACCTCCTGCTGGTCATCCAGGAATTAGCTCAATTCCAGCACAGAGCACCTCCTACTGGCCAGGGTCTCTCCTGCCTCACAACACCATGTCCCTCCTGGACCTCAGTGCCCCTTACCTTGGGGTTCTGCCCCCACAGCAGTACCCCATAACTCTGGGCTTCCCCTCCCAGGTGAACCCCCTCCCCCATACCCACCTTGCCTCAGTGGCTACTGCCAGTCATCATCTAGCCCCCCCTCACTGGGGCAAACTGCAGTCTGTGATGGCCACTCATCACTGGCAAGGGGGTTAGACAAGCTGCGTTCTCTGCAGCCCCAGTACCTCCCTAGACCTTTGAGAAGGTCTCAGCCTGGGGAAGCTGCTGGGCTGGAGCTCCCCTTGCCCTGCTCCAGTTACCATGAACTCCCAGGCAGTGAGGTCCTTCTCACTTCAAGGCTGGAGTGAGACTGACCCAGCTCCTGCCTTAGCCCCTATATCAGGGCCAGCTGTGGCCTGATAGGGTGTAGTCACAGCTGTGGCTGCCTCTCCAAGCAGCCTACCTCAGCTGCCCTCACTCCTTGTCTCCTAGGAGCAAGCCCAGAATGACCATTTTTTTTCGCAGCAGCATCACCCTATTGACTTGTCTTCAGTATTCGTGAGGCTCATACCAATTATTTGTTCTATCTGGCCTCTCACCATCAGAAGCATGGGTCCAGTAGAGTGGTGCAAAGTCCACATGCTACTTTCAGAGACAGGGTGCCCACTGACCAGTCCCACATGGGCCTGCGAGATGAGCAACTGAGTGTTTGGAATGGCGCATGAAGCACCAGCAGACACAGGATTTTTGGCTGAGGTGTTACCTGGGGTTTTGCTGAACTCAAAGTTCTTGGTAACTTTTCTCTTTGCAAAGCAGTGGCAGGAAATAAATCAATGGGGACACGGTTCGTCTGGCTGATAGTTGATGGAAGCAGGCAAACAAAAGAGCTGTCAATCAAAGCTTCTACTTGATTTAGCCTCCAGCCCTTACCTACATCTGCAACAGGTTAGCAGAGCACCCCAAATTAACCCCAGATTAACATTTACCCAAGATCTTCAGGAGGTCTTGAGTGGATATTTGTAGACATCTAGCGGCCAGCCTTCTGTCTGCAGGGGGACTTGAGAGGTGTCCAAGAAATGTCCAGGAGTTCAATTGTCTAACCAGTTTAGATCTCTTCCTCTTTTTATACCCAATTTGTTAGTATCACTTAGCTTGATCATTTAAAAAAAAAACCCTGCTGAGCAGAATAAGTTAAGTGTGGAGTTTTCCAGCCTGTCAGGCAGGCATTTCCCATCAGTTAACCAGCTGGACTTCATATAGCAATAGCTAACTATTGCCAGACTTCCCATCTTGCACAATTGGATGCTTCGGGAAAATACCTCCAGTCAGGAGGGCACAGGGGCATGTTTATGCCTTGTGCCCACTCACTTCCCCCTCCCCTCCTGGTCTATTAGTTGTGCTAAAGCAGGGGTAGGTAACCTATGGAACGGGTGCTGAAGGCAGCACGCGAGCTGATTTTCAGCGGCACTCGCACTGCCTGGGTCCTGGCCACCAGTCCGGGAGGCTCTGCATTTTAATTTAATTTTAAATGAAGCTTCTTAAACATTTTAAAAACCTTATTTACTTTACAACAATAGTTTAGTTCTATATTATAGATGTATAGAATGAGACCTTCTAAAAACGTTGAAATGTATGACTGGCACGTGAAACCTTAAATTAGAGTGAATAAATGAAGACTCGGCACAGCACTTCTGAAAGGTTGCCGACCCCTGTGCTAAAGTTTCAGAAATGGCCTGTCTAGCTGCTTTAGCCATGAGTATAACAATTGGTAGTCCAGCTGTGGGCAGTGGTCTAAGCTTGTTACTGGGCTCTAGGCTATCAAAAATTCCCCCCTCTTACAGGGGGAGGCCACGCTACTGTGTCTGTGGGCTATGCTCATCCCAGCCCTCCCGCCCAGAGAGCTGCTTAGGCAGTGCTGAAACACTGCGCTCCAGGAGCTTGCACTGGTGGATGGCTACTGATTGAGGTGCAATCGATTTGGGACTGGCACATCCACAGCATCCACAGCATTGCCCTCCAGGTGGGCAAGGCCATCTCTGGCTGTGTGGACTTGTGACTCTGGGGCCTGGTCTACACTACGCTGTTAAACCGATTTTAACAGCGTTAAATCGATTTAACGCTGTACCCGTCCGCACTACAATGCTCTTTATATCGACTTAAAGGGCTCTTTATATCGACTTAAAGGGCTCTTTAAATCGATTTCTGTACTCCTCCCCAACGAGAGGAGTAACGCTAAAATCGATATTAACATATCGGATTAGGGTTAGTGTGGACGCAAATAGATGTTATTGGCCTCCGGGCGGTATCCCACAGTGCACCACTGTGACGACTCTGGACAGCAATCTGAACTCAGAGGCACTGGCCAGGTAGACAGGAAAAGCCCCGCAAACTTTTGAATTGCATTTCCTGTTTGGCCAGTGTGGAGCTCTGATCAGCACAGGTGACCACGCAGAGCTCATCAGCACAGGTAGCAATGCAGTCTCCTGAGAATCGAAAAAGAGCACCAGCGTGGACTGCATGGAAGGTACTGGATCTGATCGCTATATGGGGAGAGGATTCAGTGCTAATAGAACTCCGTTCGAGAAGACGAAATGAAAAAGTATTTGAAAAAATTTCCAAGGCTATGATGGGAAAAGGCCACACCAGGGACTCAGTGCAGTGCAGAGTGAAAGTTAAGGAGCTCAGACAAGCCTACCAGAAAACCAAAGAAGCAAACGGAAGATCCGGGTCAGGGCCGAAAACATGCAATTTTAGGGGGCTGCGCTACCACTATCCCCCCACCCCCTTGTCCGTGGATTCCGAGGTGGGGGTTATAATCTCAACCATGGCTGAGGATTCACTGCGAATCGTCCCACACGTGCAAAACTATGCGGTCCCACCAGTCAGTGCTTGTTTCCCGCGCCCAAAATCGGCGTTCAATGGGTAGAACCTGCCCCATTACCAGCAGGAGCTGCAAAGCGCAGGGGCCCGTGTTTAGGGAGAATTCAGTGTCCATGTCCTCATCACTCTCGTTGCCGTGCTGCCGTAGCTGCCTCCTCCTCGCCTGCCTTCGCAGTTCATGGTTCACCATAGACTGCACGAGAATGCGCGAGGTGTTTACAACTTCCACGATTGCTCTATTGATCTGAGCAGGGTCCATGCTTGCTGTGCTATGGCATTTGCTCAGTTCTCCCAGGAAAAAAGGCGCGAAATGGTTGTCTGCTGCTTTCACGAAGGGAGGGGTGAGGCTGTACCCAGAACCACCCGCGACAATGATTTTTGCACCATCTGGCACTGCGCTCTCAACCCAGAATTCCAAGGGGGGGGGAGACTGCGGGAGCTATGGGATAGCTACGGAATAGCTACCCACAGTGCAACGCTCCAGAAATCGACGCTAGCCTCGGACCATGGACGCACACCGCCGAATTAACGTGCCTAGTGTGGCCGCGTGCAATCGACTTTACAATATCTGTTTTATAAAACCGGTTTATGCTAATTTGAAATTATCCCATAGTGTAGACATAGCCTGGGTGAAGGACAGGAAATAAGAGAAGGATGTGAAGCAATGGGCTGCCCCAAATGCAGGGAGGCAATAGAGGGGAGGCCCTGCCCCACCTTGCTAGTTCTCCAACCTGTGAAAGCTGGGATGAAGGTGAGAGTTTTCTGTCATATTCTAATGAACCCTACAGCTGACTCAGGGTGACCCACCCACTGCTTATGGTTACCCACTAGGGACAGACTTATTCTCCTCCCTGGGACAAGGGACATAACAGCTATGGGGTGGAGGCTGGGTTTGGAATGAGGCAGCTGAACAAGAACTGGCTGGACTTTCCACCCATGCATGGAAGACCCAGTGTGGCCAATGGAAGAGCCTAAAAGTGGGGCAGCTGAAAGCTGGCGATTGCCTCCAAAGCTCTGCAGGGAAGGAGAGTGAAAACCTGAAAACCAAGGAACGGGGCTGCCAAGGGGGTGTCTTTTAAGGATGCTGTGGTGAACAGAGAGACTCACTCGGACATAGCGAGCAAGGATGGACCTCTGTCTTATGCTTCCCTTTACCGTGCTGACCTAAGGTCTTTAGCATGCTGGATTCTGGGTGACTGATCAAAGCCACATGGCTTTGAAAAGTCTGGCCAGCATCATTGCAGATCCCTGCTCTCTGCATTGCTCCCTAGGAAGGACAAGGCCCTATCTGGGGTCCGACTGCAGTTGGGCTAACCAGAGACCCCTGGTCAGACCCAGGAGTGCTGGAGCCCAAAGGCCTAGTCTTGGCTGTGCTGAGGCTGCATGGAGCAGTGCGACCCCCCTTGGGGTCTCTGGTTCAATAAAGGTGGTAAGCCTGTTTCAAGGCCAGGGTAGCACCGAGATGCTGTGAATCCGTGGCACTGTGCTGGTGGATTACCAGGGATATTTCACTGCCATGAATGGCAGCTGGTCTGGGAAGGTGCGTGGCCCTGACATCTTTGGGCACACAGAGCTTTCCCCAAAGATGCAAGTAGGGCTATGACATATTTACACCAGGGTTCATAGATTCCAAGGCCAGAAAGGACCATTGTGATCATCTAGTCTGACCTACATAGCACAGGCCAGAGAACTGCCCCACATAATTCCTAGTTTAGATCCTGGAATTGCAATGCCAGTGGTGATTCTGGGGCACCTGATGTGATGAAGTGGGGTTTTATTCAGCTTGTTATGCTGCATCTGAGTCTTACTGTCCTATACTAATACTGTGTGTGCCTTAGTTTCCCTGTGTACTGAACCAATACTTAGGTGGTGGGAAATTGGGTGTGTGATTTTGCTGAGGCCCGCGGGACAGGTGAGACTGCCCAGCTATTTGCACCTGTGTAACCTGAGACCCAGGAGGGGGGTGTGACAGGTGACTCCTTTGGCCCGGAAAAAGAGACAAAGGCCAGAGGAGGGGCTGGAGAGTTTCAGTTTAGAGCTGGCTGGGGAAACGGAGAGAGACCCAGAACCGGGGTCTGGGCTCCCTACCCCCCAAGATGGACCTGACTGAGGGGTCCTGTTCTCTATTCCTACAAGCTCTGTTTTAGACCAAGTTCCTGTCGTCTAATAAACCTTCTGTTTTACCAGCTGGCTGAGAGTCACGTCTGACTGCGGCGTTGGGGTGCAGGGACCTCTGACTTCCCCAGGAGCCCCGCCTGTGCGGACTCGTTGAGGGAAGCGCATGGTGTGAAAAGGGGATGCTGAATGCTCCAACATCAGACCCAGGAAGGTCGAAGCTGTGTAAGCTTCTTGCCCTGGAGACAGTCTGCTCAGAGAGAGGAGGCTCCCCCAGAGTCCTGGTTGGCTTCGTAGGAAGTAGTTCCAGAGCATCACCCGGTGATTCTGTGACACCTGGCCTACTCTTTGTTCCCTGGTTTGTGGAACCTTTCACTGGACACCTGGAGAGCAGCAAGGAGAGGTTTAGCTTTTGTCTGGGCAGCTGCAGGATGGCTGCAGAATGTGGGTTTGGTAGACTGAAACAGATGCTTGGTGATGCTTTCTGGGTACTCTGGGGCACAGCCAGGCAGCCGTTTTCCTTGTTATTGCTTCATGGTGTGTATCACCTCATAGTTGTGAAGCAAAGTGGGGAATCATGGAGAGATCAGGCTGGAAGGAACTGTGAGAGGGCATCTAGTCCAGCCCTCTGCACTGAAGCAGGACCAAGTAAACCTAGACCTTCCCTGACGGGTGTTTGTCCAGCTGCCCTTAAAACCCTCCAGTGACGGGGCTTCCACAGCCTCCCCTGGAAGCCTGTTCCAGAGCTCAACTACCCTTAGAGTTAGAAAGGTTTTCCTAATATCTAACCTAAATCTCTCTTGCTGCAGATTAAGCCCATTCCTGCTTGTCCTGTCTTCAGTGCACATTGAGAACACTTGATGCTCTTCATAACGGCTCATAACATATTTGGAGACTGTCATCAGGTCCCCCCTCAGCCTTCCCTTCTCTAGACCCAACAGGCCCAGTTCTTTCTAAAGAACTGTTCCTTTTCTGAACCTCAGATCATTTTCATTGCTTTCCCTAGGACTCTCTCCAATATGTCCTCATCTTTCCTAAAGTGCGGCAGCTGGAACTGGACCCAGGACTCCAGCCAAGGCCTCCCCAGTGTTGAGCAGAGTGGGACAATGACCTCCCATGCCTGATCGATGACATGAAGAGGAGCTCTGTGGAACTGGAAAGCTTGCCTCTTTCACCAGCAGAAGTTGGTCCAACGAAATATATTCCCTTGCCCACCGTGTCTCTCCAATACTACGCTCCTGACTTGCTCCTGGACGGGTGGATGGGCAAAATGGAAAGGCAGTCTGCTGATCTAGGACAGCCAGATGCGAGAGCAGGAATCAAAGCCCGTGGAGGAGTGGTAGGGCTGACGGTAACCTTAAAAAATCACATTGCTTATGTGCCATAAAGATCACTTGGCCCATAGAGCACAGCATTGCTGTGTGCTGCTTTGTGTAGTGTGCTCCATTGCGGGAGTGTGTGATTTCATCCAGAGAGGAGAAGGCTGAGGGGGGCGTGATAACAATCTTCCAATATGTCAATGGCTGTTATACTGAGTGTGAGGATCAATTGTTCTCCACGTCCATCAAGAGTAGGACAAGAAGGAATTGGCATAGCAGGTTAGATATTGGGAAAATCTTTCTAACTCTAAGGCATGGGTGATGGGTAATGGAGATTGGGGGAGGCTATGTCTCCTCAAACTTCCACTAATGATCCCCACTGTGGCCCCAGGGCCACGTTGCTGTGGGGCTCAGAGCTCCTTTGGGTGACCCGGGCTTAGGGCTCGGCCCTCCAAACTGCTCCAGGCACCAGCAGGCCGGCAGGGGTTCAGGGCTGCTCCGGGCATTGGCAGGGGTTCAGGGCTGCGCTGGTGGGCCAGCTGGCAAGAGCAGAGTGGGGGCGGGGCCTTGGGTGGAAGGGGAGGGGCGGGGGGCTAGCCTCCCCATAGCGGGGCTGCATGAGTCATCCATGCTTTCAGGCTAGGTCAGCAGTGGGACAGGTGACCTAGGGAGGTTGTGGGATCCCCATCCCTGGAGGTTTTAAGAACAGGTTAGACAAACACCTTGTCAGTGTGGTCTTGGTTTACTTTGTTTTTCTTGCCGCAAGAGACTGGACAAGGTGACCCTTCCAGCCTGACATTTCTCTGATCCTATAAATGTCTGGTGTGAATGTGATAGTTGGCATGGTGGGGGAGGAAGGGCAAGGGACATGGGAGATTTGGTTTGGGACATGTCTGACACCCAATAAAACAAACAGAGATTTTCAAAAGCAAACTTTATTGAGTGCAAAAAACCAGATGGCTTAAGAACAGCAAACACTGAGTGGTATCACCAGCTGGAAAACCTCACATGCAATCTTATTAAAAGGTAGACCACTCACTGTGTTATTTGGGATCAGGAAGGAATGATCTTCCAAGTCAGATTGACAGAGACCTTGGGGTTTTTTCACCTTCACCTGCAGCATGGGGCATGGATCATTGGCTGGTATAAACTAGTGTAGATGGTGGATTCTCTGGAACACGAAATCTTTAAATCATGATTTGAGGACATCCGTAACTCAGCCAGAGGCTAGGGGTCCATTACATGAGTGAAGGTGAGGTTCTGTGGCCAGCGATGCAGAGGAGGTCAGACTAGATGATAATGATGGTATCTTCTAGCCTTAAAGTCTATGAGTCTATTACACACCCCAGACTCAAATGCACTGGGAGCTCATTGTCTGACCCGGCATGGTTCACAATGTGCATTGTGATAGTTCTCTACCCATCTGTCTTCCATCCACATGGAATGGGAGGCCGGCCATGCAGGCGCCATGTGCACGTGTGGCATGAATGGCTCTGTGTACATCGCGCCATCCATGGCGCAGAGAGATTTGGGGGTAGTTTGCTCCATTATGTTCTGCAGCGATTGTTTGTGCTGCTTGAGAAGAGTCCTGGGGGACTTTATGTAGCTCTCTGTCCCCTGCCTCTCTCTGCTTTTCTTGGAGCACACGCTTCTTTCACTCCTGGTTGTTCCACCTGCAGTCCAGCATCCAGGTCCTCCAGTCCTTGCTCTCCCAACTGGCAGCCTCTGAGGTCTGGAGAAGCGTAGCTAGGCAGGCACAAACCCCTTGTGTAGACCCCAGCAGATGGAATTTTTCTGGTGGGATAGGAACGCCATGCCACCAAATGCCATTCGCTGTGTTGACAGAAGTGCTCTTCCGTTGGTGTAGCTGGGTCTACACTGGGGTTTTTGCCAGCACAGCTATGCCGCGAGGGTTTTCTCACTCTTGACCAACCTATCTAGGCCTGTATATGGTTTGAGCGAGACTAGGCCATCCTCATGTGTGCCTTGTCCCCGAATCTCAGCTTTCACACTCGGCAGCCCTGTGGAGCAGGACTTCCCTCTTAATACTTTATTTGCCAGCTTCATGTTGAAACTGCAACTTAATATGAGGAGAGCACTTAGCAAACAAAGGGGCCTTTCTCAGAATTCCAGCTCGGGGGACAGAGTAAACATGGGCAGCAGCCATGGGGAAAGGATTTGCAAGGGAGCTGTCTGATTTAATTCAGTGGGGCTTTTCTGCATCTGTGATTTTGAGGCATGAGGAAGACCTTGATTCTAACTGGCATGTGAGAATAACTTCCTGTACCAGAAGATTCCCAAGCAGCATACTGGGGAATGATGTTGTAATCTTGGCTCTGGGAGAGGAGGAGGGGGGCTGGGATCCAGGACTCTTGGGTTCTATCCCAGCTCTGGGAGGGCAGCGGGGGCTGGTGGTGGTTAGATTGAGGGGGCTCAGACTCAGAACTCCTGGTTCTATTCTGAGGTCTGCTACTCAACCTGTGGCTGTGTTACTCCTGTGATGTGAGAACCAGCTGCAGCCTTGGCTCTGGGCCCTAGGGTGTTGTACACTGTAATGTGAGTAGGTAAACTGCTGGGGGATTATCAGATTACAGAAAAAAGACGAGTTTGCTCCACGTCATCAGATAAATGCCTGAAATTTGGCAGATGAGGTGTCAGTGCAGCTGGAGTACCTGCACCCCAGCCATAGGGATGGAATAAAGCAGTGGGGCCAGATCCCAGCTGGGGTCAATTGACTGTAGCTCTACTGAAATTAATGAATCCTTTTTGATTTACTCCAGCTGGAGATTTGGCCCTGGTTCTCATGGGGGCCTTCAATCACCCTGATATCTGCTGGGGGAGCAATACAGCAGTCCACAGACAATCCAGGAAGTTTTTGGAAACTGTGGGGAACAATTTCCTGGTGCAAGTGCTGGAGGAACCAACTAAGAGCAGAGCTCTTCTTGACCTGCTGCTCAGAAACAGGGAAGAGTTAGTAGGGGAAGCAAAAGTGGATGGGAACCTGGGAGGCAGTGACCATGAGATGGTCAAGTTCAGGATCCTGACACAAGGAAGAAAGGAGAGCATCAGAATATGGACTCTGGACTTCAGAAAAGCAGACTTTGACTCCCTTAGGGAACTGATGGGCAGGATCCCCTGGGAGAATAACATGAGGGGGAAAGGAGTCCAGGAGAGCTGGCTGTATTTTAAAGAATCCTTATTGAGGTTGGAGGAACAAACCATCCTGATGTGCAGAAAGAATAGTAAATATGGCTTAACAGTGAAATCCTTGCTGATCTTAAATGCAAAAAAGAAACTTACAAGAAGTGGAAGGGTGGACAAATGACCAGAGAGGAATATAAAAATATTGCTCAGGCTGCAGGAGTGAAATCAGGAAGGCCAAATCACACTTGGAGTTGCAGTTAGCAAGAGATGTTAAGAGTAACAAGAAGGGTTTCTTCAGGTATGTTAGCAACAAGAAGGCGGCCAGGGAAAGTGTGGGCCCCTTACTGAATGAGGGAGGCAACCTAGTGACAGAGGATGTGCAAAAAGCTAATGTACTCAGTGCTTTTTTCACCTCTGTCTTCACGACCAAGGTCAGCTCCCAGACTGCTGCACTGGGCAGCACAGTGTGGCAAGAAGGTGACCCCCTCTGTGCAGAAAGAAGTGGTTCAGGACTATTTAGAAAAGCTGGATGAGCACAAGTCCATGGGGTCGGATGTGCTGCATCCGAGGGTGCTAAAGGAGTTGGCAGATGTGATTGCAGAGTCATTGGCCATTATCTTTGAAAACTCATGGCGATTGGGGGAGGTTCTGGATGACTGGAAAAAGGCTTATGTAGAGCCCATCTTTAAAAAAGGGAAGAAGGAAGATCCGGGGAACTACAGGCCAGTCAGCCTCACCTCAGTCCCTGGAAATATCATGGAGCAGGTCCTCAAGGAATCCATTCTGAAGCACTTAGAGGAGAGGAATGTGATCAGGAACAGTCAGTCACCAAGGGCAGGTCATGCCTGACTAACCTAATTGCCTTCTATGATGAGATAACTGGGTCTGTGGATGACGGGAAAGCAGTGGACGTGTTATTCCTTGACTTTAGCAAAGCTTTTGATACAGTGTCCCACAGTATTCTTGCCAGCAAGTTAAAGAAGTATGGGCTGGATGAATGGACTATAAGGTGGATAGAAAGCTGGCTAGATCGTTGGGCTCAGTGGGTAATGATCAATAGCTACATGTCTAGTTGGCAGCTGGTATCAAGCAGAGTGCCCCAAGGGTCGGTCCTGGCGCCGGTTTTGTTCAATATCTTCATTAATGATCTGGAGGATGGCGTGGATTGCACCCTCAGCAAATTTGCAGATGACACTAAACTGGGAGGAATGGTAGATATGCTGGAGGGTAGGGATAGGATACAGAGGGACCTAGACAAATTAGAGGATTGGGCCAAAAGAAATGTGATGAGGTTCAACAAGGACAAGTGCAGAGTCCTGCACTTAGGATGGAAGAATCCCATGCACTGCTACAGACTAGGGACTGAGTAGCTAGGCAGCAGAAAAGAACTTCAGGGTTACAGTGGACAAGAAGCTGTATGCAAGTCAACATTGTGCCCTTGTTGCCAAGAAGGCTAATGGTACTTTGGGCTGTATACATAGGGGCACTGCCAGCAGAATGAGGGATGTGATCATTCTCCTCTATTTGGCATTAGCGAGGCCTCATTTCATAGAATATCAAGGTTGGAAAGGACCTCAAGAGATCATTGAGTCTAATCCCCAGACAGATTTTTACCCCAGTTCCCTAAATGTCCCCCTTAAGGATTGAACTCACAACCCTGGGTTAAGTTGGCTAATGCTCAAATCACCGAGCTATCCCTCCCCCCAAGGTGTACTATGTCCAGTTTTGGGCCTCACACTACAAGAAGGATGTGGAAAAATTGGAAAGAGTCCAGCAGAGGGCAACAAAAATGATTAGGGGGCTGGAGCACACGGCTTATGAGGAGAGGCTGAGGGAACTGGGATTGTTTAGTTTGCAGAAGAGAAGAATGAGGGCGGATTTGATAGCTGCTTTCAACTACCTGAAAGGGGGTTCCAAAGAGGATGGATTTAGACTGTTCTCAGTGGTACCAGATGACAGAACAAGGAGTAATGGTCTCAAGTTGCAGTGGGGGAGGTTTAGGTTGGATATTAGGAAAAACTTTTTCACTAGGAGGGTGGTGAAGCACTGGAATGGGTTACCTAGGGAGGTGGTAGAATCTCCATCCTTAGAGGTTTTTAAGGCCTGGCTTGACAAAGCCTTGGCTGGGATGATTTAGTTGGTGTTGGTCCTGCTTTGAGCAGGGGGTTCAACTGGATGACCTCCTGAGGTCCCTTCCAACCCTGATATGCTATGATGGTAAGGTGATTGGTCCCCGAATAAACATTTGTCTTGAGAACAAGTAGAAGTTGGACTTGTGGGTTCTGTTCCTTGCTTCTAGGAGAGGGTTTGGGAGCCAGGGCTCCTAGGTTCTAGCCCTAGCTCTGGGCAGGGAAGAGTGCTCCCTGGTTAGAATTTGCACTAGTGGTAGAGCTGACATCAATGAGTATTTTGCACACGGAAGTATCATGCCTCTGAAGGTGCCATGAGTAGAAAAGTATCTGCAAATATTTGACTAACACCCTGGGCTAACAGGGGTGTAACGTGTGCACAGGGCTGTGGGCTGCTTACACACACAGAGCCCCAGGGCTGAGTTCAGGAGCATGAGCATGACAACGCTCAGCATGGCTCTTCCATACCCCAGCAAATACAGCCCCCGAGTCAGTTACGTTGCAGGAATCAGAAGTCACTGGGTCCAATTCCCCCTCACTCACCCTAGTGTAAATCAGGAGTAACTCCCCTGGGATCAATGGGGCCAATTCCCCTCTCACTCACCTTGGTGTAAATCAGGAGTAACTCCCCTGGGATCAATGGGGCCAATTCCCCTCTCACTCACCTTGGGGTAAATCAGGAGTAACTCCCCTGGGATCAATGGGGCTCATTCCCTGCTCATTCACTCATTCCATTCAGTTAGCTAGTCCATCTCTGGACGGCATCTGAGGTTGTGGAGATTAGCATCTCGCGCTACTGCTACTGGGGTGAAAGGGGTGAGGCCAGATTGACACCAGCATAACAGACATCAGAATCTGGATTAAAATCTGTGGAGTTCCTCTAGGTTTCCTCCAGGCAAAGCGTGACCCCATCACAGACCGTGAGCTACCCAGATTTACCCTGTGTGATTGGGAGCAGAATCCGGTGGTGGCTCCATTGCGCTCAGTGGATGAGGGATGACTCAGGGAGCTGAGCCCAGGGTCTCTCTGTCCTGTTGGCACACAGCAGTGCTAACTGCACTGAGACAGCAATGCCTGGATGGGGTGCAGGCAGGCATCGGAAGTCAATAAACAGTAATTGGGCATTTCCTGCCCTTGTTTTGTGCCTGTGTGTATCTAGCTGGGGGAGATAAAAGTTACTGGCCTTTATAGGAGGGTAAATAGTGAGTGGAGCGAGATGTAACACTGACAAATCCCGGTGTAAATCAGGAGTAACCCATTGGGGTCACTAGGGCTCATTCCCCTTGTGCTAACCCGGGTGTAAATCAGGAGTAACCCATGGGGGGGCACTTGGGCTCAATCGCCTCCTGCTCACCCTGGTGTAAATCCGGAGTGACTCCACTGGGGTCACTGGGGCTCATTCTCCTCTTGCTCATCCTGGTGTAAATCAAGAGTAACTCATGGTGGTCAGTGGGGCTGATTTTTCTATTGTCACTCCTGATTTACACGGCGGGGGGAGCGAGAGGGGAATCGACCCCAGTGACACCTGTGGAATCACTCCGGATTTACCCAGGGGGAGCAAAAGGGGAATCAGCCCAGTGACCCCTGTAAATCAGGAGTGACTCCACTGGGAGTCATTTTGGATTGACCCTGTGTGAGAGAATCCAGCTCCATAGCATCTCTATTACTCACTAAACATATTGAAACAGCTAAAAATAACCTTCAGGCCTCCCCTAGCACTGACTGTGCCTGGCCTTCTCTGCCCATGTGGGTTTTGGGCCCATTTCCCAGCTGCTGGCAGTTGGCCGTAGCGCCTCAGGAGTCACGGAAACAGGGCTGGTTCACACCTGCAGGGGATCTGGCCGAGGCCATGGGAGCCAGGGCCTGTGGTTGGGCTGTGAGCGGAGCTGCATGGTAATGTGAGCTCTCCTCCTTCTCAAACATCACACCAGGCACGGGTTAGTGCTGAGCATACAGCTGCTGAGCCTC
Source organism: Aldabrachelys gigantea (assembly GCA_026122505.1). Lineage (NCBI taxonomy): Eukaryota > Metazoa > Chordata > Testudines > Testudinidae > Aldabrachelys > Aldabrachelys gigantea. Next base: position 67,194,339 of record CM047489.1, read on the forward strand.
GCCCACCTGCAGACAGGCAGGGGAGAGATTGTGTAAGGCTGGGCTGGGCACTGGGCTGCAGAAACGGGGGTGGGCTCAGCAGGGCGTGCAATGTTGCAGGAAGGGGGAGTGGGGGCTCAGTAGGGGGCACTGTGCTGTAGGGAGCAGGGTGCTGGGCTCAGTATGGGGGGGTCATGCTGCAGGGAGCACGTGGAGGACTTAGGGGGCACCATGCTGCAGGGAGAGGGGCGGGGGGTCAGTACGGGGCACTGTGCTGCAGGCAGTTGGGTGGAGGCTCCACAAGGGGCACTGTGTTGTGGGGAGCAGGGTGGGGTCTGTAGGGAGCTGTGCTGCAGGGAGGGTAGCAGGAGGGGACTCAGGAGGGGATGCTGTGCTGTAGGGAGCACGGCGAGGGTCAGTAAGGGGTTGTGCTGTAGAGAGGGTGGCAGGAGGGACTCAGCAGGGGGCGCCATACTGCAGGCAGTGGGGTGGCAGATCCATAGGGGGCTGTGCTATGGGGAGCACTGGGGGGCTCTGTGGGGGTGCTCATTCCACACCTCCTCTCATGGATGCTCACAGCCCTGGCTCCTCACAGCAGCGCCCCCCTGGCTGGGTGCAGGGCATGGCCTTGGCACGCTCCCAGCAGCCAGGCAGAGAAGTTCCCCATGGCTTCGGCACGCTCCCAGCAGCCAGGCAGAGAAGTTCCCCATGGCTTCGGCACGCTCCCAGCAGCCAGGCAGAGAAGTTCCCCAAACAGAGGTGGTTGTGCGATACAGTGTCCAGGCTGCAGGATCCCCTGAACTGTGACGGACCATGGTCAGCTGTGGCCAGTTTGCAGGGAACCGGCTGTGCCAGCAATGGACATGTGGGGCCTGCCGTACCCACTGTGTGAAAGGGCAGTGTGCTGGGGTCTCCAGCCCCGCCGTGAACCAGGCAGGGATCCTGGCAGTGGGGGAGGTGGGCAGTGCAGGCTGGTGGGCAATGGGGGGAACCTGGCAGCAGGGGAGGCGGGTGGTGTGGGAAGTGCAGGCTGGGGGGAAGGTTGAGGGGGATTCTGGAAGCAGGGGAGGTTGTTGGTGTGAGGAGTGCAGGCTGTGGGGGAGGGGAATGGGGGGATCCTGGGAGCGAGGGAAATGGGCAGCATGGGAAGTGCAGGCTGGGGGGGAGGAGAATGGGGGGATGCTGGCAGGGGGGCAAGTGGGCGGTGTGGGGAGCACAGGCTGGGCAAGGAGGGGAATGGAGGGATCCTGGCAGTGAGGGAGGTGGGAAGTGTGGGAAGACTGAGGGGGAGAGGGAGGGGGATCGGGAGATCCTGGCAGTGCTGGAGGCGAGTGTCATGGGGCGTGCAGCTGGGGGTGATCAGAGAAGGATCCTGGCAGAGGTGGATGCCCGAGGAGCACAGGAAGGGGGGAAAGGGGGCTCAGGAAGGTGAGTCCTGGCAGTGGAGCAGCTATGACAGTGCCTGCACTGCCTCCACTGGTGTCAGCAGTGGGATGAGGAAGCTATGCCTGTGGTGGCCCTGATCTGACCCAGCCTGTGTGAAAACAGTCACAAATATTGACACTAATGGGGGAGTGCTGGGCCAAGGGGTGGGGCTGCATGGGGGGTAGGGAGAGGATGAGGATTCAGGGGGGCAGAGAGATTGGGGCGCTCAGATCCAGGACTCCTAGGTTTTATCCCTGTATCTGGGAGGGGAATGGGGTCTGGTGGGTTAGAGCAGGGGGAGCTAGGAGTCAGGAACTGAGGGGGGTTAAGTAGCTGGAAGTCAAGCAGTGGGCCCTTTAATTGTGAGTGACTGGAGAGGAAATAAATTGGTGAGGAAATAAATCCCAGGAGAGGCATCCGACTCACATCCCCTGTCTCTGCCATGTCCACCCCTCACAGATGCTGCAGGGGCCCATTACCTCAGTATCCTGTCTCTGGTGGTTTTAGGATTAGGGTTTGCCACAAGAAGGTAAAGAAACCTGCTAGTGGCATTTGGGGGTGGGGGGGAAGTTCTCTTTAACCCGAGGCATTGTGGAGTTCTGTCCCATAATACTCTGATGCTCCTTCCTCAACTGCAGCAACTGTATAAGAACTCTGCCCTTTTTGCAAGCCTTGCTGAGTCCTTGATCCCAAGGGCACCCTGTGGCAAGGAGTTCCACAGGCCTCTGTTGCATTGTCCCACCCCTCGTTCTTTGAATTACAGCGCAAAGGGACCTGACTCTGCCTTCTCTCCCAGTCCAGATATTGTAACCCTCTGACACAGCCCCTCCTATTTGTCATCTCTCTACACCTCATTCTCCAGCTCCCTTTGCCAACTCTGTGTAGAATTGCCCTCCTCCAGGAAGCTGTGATGAAACCCCACCCATTTGCCTCACCCATGAGTGTCACCACCTGCCTGGGGGAATCCCTTGTCATATAAGCCCCTCAGGCTCCGCTGCTGAGCTAGCCAGGTGCTCCCAGCAGGTGAGTCCAAATTCTTTCCTTCCTCTCTTGCCCCAGCCACTCACTCGGCAAAGGGGTGAGGTGGGGGAACCAGAGGGGACATTTTGGGGCCTGGGGATTTAATGCTGCTTGGATTCAAATCCAGTGGCTGTCAGATAGACAGATAGAGGAGGTGTATGGGGATGGGGGAGGGGGAGAGAGAGTTTGTATATAGGGCTAGATAAAAGGTGTATATGTAGATAGATAGATGACGGGCTCACATGGGGGTGGATGGGTGGCTAGCTAGCCAGATGATGGGGTATGTATGGACATAGATCAATAGACAGACAGATGTGCACTAAGGCATAGCGAGAGAGACAAGAAGGGAGCAGATACTCAGATAATGGAGGGTGACAGAGGAGAGCGTGGGGTAGATGGAGAAGGGGGTTGCTCTGGAGCAGGACCAGAGAGATAAGTGACGGACAGGGATGTTTTGGGGTGGGGAGCATACTGCAGGGCCCATATAAGGCATCGCCTCCCTCTAGACCCAGCGGAACAGATCAGACCAATGGGCCCATCTACCCTGGTATCCTGTTGCCAACAGCGACCAGTCCCAGTGGCATTAGAGTAGGTGCAGGACACCACCTGATAGCCAATGAAGGAATGACATGCCACAGGGAAAGTTGCTGATTGACCTTATGCCAGGAGGGACGGGTGTCAGGGGGATCTGTCCATATGGGACCACATGCCTGGCAGTCTCCAGCTCCTCCTCCATTACCACTTTGCTAAGGCAATATAGGGATGGATGGCCCTATTTTAACCTTTTTGTGGTTGTGACATTATTGGGGTGTGGGAGAGAGATTCATCCTGTAACAGACAGGAGACCCTCAGAGAGCTGGGGATAGAACCCAGAAGTCCTGGCTCCCAGCCCCCCCCCATTCAATAAACCCCATTCTTCACCCAGAGCTGGGAATAGAACCCAGGAATCCTGACTCCCAGCCATCCCAACCTCTAGACCCCTCTCTCCTCCCAGAGCTGGGGGTAGAACCCAGGAGTCCTGGCTCCCTGTTGTCTTGGGAATCCCAATTCCCCATCAGTGCTGCCTCCCCCTATCCCCATAATCAGTGGGTCCCCTGGTCTGCTCACCTCCACTCCCCCCAGGCTCCCCAACTCCTGGGGCAAAGGTGACCCCAAGGCCCCCACTCTATCTCCCCTGATTAACCCCCTGATCACCCCCTTGTGTTTCAGCCATGGCGACAAGCATGCTGCTGCTGCTCTGGGCCGGGCTGGCGCTGCTGGCAGGTGAGTGGGGATCCAACGCAGGGCCAAGGGACCTCAGGGTGAGAGAGGGTCCCAAGGGCGGAGCAGGGCATGGGGTACTAGACTGAGAGTGGGGCAGTAAAGAGCACCCAGGGGCTGGGACCTGGGCAAGGGGGAAACCACAGGGCAGGGAGGGACAGAACATTCTCCAGTCACCCTGGGTAAATCACTGGAGGTGATCTCTCTTTCACACACACTGCTGTAAATCAGGAGTGACTTCACTGGGGTAAATGAGGCTGATTCACCTCTTGCTCACCCCAGTATAAATCTGGAGTAACCCTACTGGAGTCACTGGGTCAGATTTTTCTCTCTGTGTAAACTCAAGCTCACTGTTGGGCCAGCCCCCTGAGCCAACCTCCCCGGTGCCCAGCACAGCCGGGGTTCTAGGGGTGCTGCTCCAGATGGACATAGTTCACACAGCTTTGGGGCTGCTGTAACGTTTGCAGGGGGTGGGTGGCTGGGATCACACTCCGTTACCTTAGCCACACCCGTATGTTGAGGAAGGGGTGTGGCATAACTTCAGCTACTGCTACGCTCTACCAGAGTATCACCCCTCCTTCCACCCTGGCTGGGGCCATGCCCCAGGTGTGCAAAGCTCATGTGGCTCCAGTTTGCACACACAGAGGGTGCATCACACTCACTTTTCACATTCAATAGGGGAGAGGGAGCTGCATAGAGCTCATCAGCGTGTGTGTGCATGCTCATGCACTTGTGAGCACGTATGCTATCATAGATATGTATGTCAGTGTGTGCAGGTCTCCATGTTTGTGTGTCAGCATGTGTCTGTGTGTTTGTGAATGTCAGTGTGTCTGTGTCAATGTGTGTGTAGATCTACGTGTTTGTGTGTGTATGTGTGTCAGTGTGTGTGTTAGTGTGTGTGTCAGCATGTGTCTCTGGATGTTTTATGCATGTCAGTGTGTGTGCGTGTGTAAGTCAGCATCTCCGTGTGTAAGTGTATGTTTCTATGTGTGCATCAGTGTGTGTATGTTAGTGTGTGTACATCAGCATGTGTGTATGTGTGTCAGCATGTGTCTCTGTGTTTGTGTGTGTCAGCATGTGTGCATGTCAGTGTGCATGGGTGGTTTAGCTCTTCGCCTCTGCCCTGCACCTCCTGCAGCCTGGTTGCCCCGAGCTGGGGAAGGGGCTGCAAATACAGCGGAGGATGGGTACAGAGCAAGGGTCTGCTGGCAATACCCTGCTTCAATTTGACCACACCTCCTTTCCTCTTGGCCACCTCTTTCCTCTCTGAACTCACCCCTTTGCCTGCTGATCACTCTTGCATTTCCTCTGACCACACCCCTTCTCCTGCTGGCCACGCCCCTTTCCCCTCTGACCACACCCTTTCCCCTGGTCACTCTTATATTTCTTGTGACCACACTCTTTTCCCTCTGATCTTTCTCCTGTTGACCACGCCATTGTCCATTTGATCTGACCACACCCATTTCCCCTTTTTGCCACACTCTTTCCTCCTCTGGCCATGCCTTTCCCACCTGGACATACCCGCCATTCGATCATGCCCATTCCCCTCTGGCCATGCCTTTTCCCCGACACTCAGCCTCACTTGCCCACTGTGGTGCTAGTGGCAGGAAGGGGCAGAGCTGGTTACCCCAGATTTAGGGGTGTTTCCTGCCAGCACTGAGCTGGGCTATGAGGCCTGCAAGAGTGGTGGAGGGCCTGGGAGCCAGGACTCCTGGGTTCCATCCCCAGCTCAGGGAGATGTTTAGTGGTTAGAGCCAGGAGTATCTGTGTAAGCAGTGGAATGGTCCCACTATTGTGGGGAACTTTCTTGGCTTATACACTACCCTGGTGAAAAGGGCTAGTGAAAGGATCTGAGTCTTTGCTCCCACTCCCTTTACCCAGAGGCCTGCCTGACCTCAGGGGCTCCCCTTCCATCTTCTGTGTGACAGAGTCCTCGTAACCCCAACAAGGCTGGGCCCAGATGTCCTGGGGGTTTGACCCCCAACCTTGTTTTGGTCACTTATGGCAGGGGCTAGGGTGTCCCCACTCTGGGGTGCTCTCTCTACATTAGATGATTCACTGACCCGCTGATCGTTACATACAGTTCAAAGCAAATGCAATTTATTAAACCACAACCAATTTAAAAAAAAAAAGAGAAAAAACGGGAAAGGTTAAAGGAAAACCTGTCACCCTGCTCTGTGGCACAGAGACATCACAACCAGCACCTCTGGGATGTCAGGGAAGTTTGGTCTGTTCCTTACACGACCCAGGGCCCTGCCGAGGCCCTGGCAGTGCTGCAGGGATGCTGCAGGTTGGACACTTGCTCTGGCAGTGGCCACATGCTCTCAGGCACTAAATGGCAGTACCATTCTGCCCAGCGTCACCCCTGCCCCGTTGGGGTGACAATCCCCCTCCGAGTCTGACCTGCAAGGCCTCTTAACTGGGGGTGTCTCCTTGCGCTGGGTCTGCTGCCCAGGGTCCCCGTCGCTTTCCCTAGCTGCTCATTGCACTCAGCGCCAGACAGCTCCAGCTCCAGCCGCAGCCTCACCCCAGCCCCAACGTCACTCTGCCTCTGTGCTGCTGCTGCTCTGCCTCCAGCTCCCTGGGCTGCTTCTCTGGCCCCTCTGGCTCTGGTTGCTTCAGCTCTCCCCATCCCAGCGTAGATCTGCTTCTGGGGCCGCTTCTGTGGCCCTACTCCCAGCTCTGACCTGCTCCCTGGGCTGCTTCTCTGGCCCCTCTGGCCAGCCCGGCTCTGGTACCCAGCTCCACTCGGACCACTGCTCTCTCCTTAGCTCAGCCCCACTCTGTCTGACCCAGGCAATTCCAGCTCATGCGCAGGACGGGACCCCCCAACCTCCTGACTCCCTCATTAGCCTGCCCGTCCTGTCAATCAGGCTGAACTGGAGCATGGGCCTCTCCCCATTGCCCCTGGGGACTGTCAGTCTCAGGGTCCTGATTTCCCATTGACCCCTCCCCTTTTAGTACTGGGAGCTAGCAACCAAAAACCCCACTGAGTTTCCCCTTACATTTGGAAGCTGAAATCTGGTTTCCCAGCTCACTGGGGGTAAATCCACTGGCTTTAGAGATAAGCTGGCCCCAGACAGTAACAGCAGCACCTGGACTCAGCTCTCACACACCCAAATGTAACTTCCTTGGGGTTACTCCTCATCACACTACACTGAGTAAGAGGTGAATTGGCCCCACTGAGGGGCCAGCAGAGCTGTGTGAGGGGCTTCCCATGGCTGGGGTCTTCAGGTCAGGACTGAGGGGCACTGGCAGAGCAGTGTATGGGTTACTGAGAGCTTTAGGCATTGCTATTAGCTCTTTTCCATCACTAAGACACATAAAAGCAGCTGGAAGACCCACTAGAGCTGCCGACTTGGTGACCCCTCTCTGTCCCTCTCCCCTCAGAGCCTAGCATGGCCGCCCCCATGGGCCGGGAGTTCATCACGGCCTTCATGCAGAATTACCAGATCAGCTACTCCCAGGCTGACTTCCAGCTCTTTGTCTCTGGCTACTCACCCTCCACCACCGTCACCGTCGAGATGAATAAGTCCCAGTTCCGCCACAGCTTCCAGCTTGGCCAGGGTCAGACGGTCTCGGTGAAGATCCCGGCCAACGCTGAGATGTCCGGTACCACCAAGTTCTGCAACACCATCCTGGTGCAGGCAGACAAGGATGTCTCTGTGATGTCGCTCAATGCCAAGGAGCTGACAGCTGACACTGGCGTGGTGTACCCGGTCCAGAGCCTGGGCGTAGAGTACTACATCCTCACGCCAGCTGGAGATGTCTCCGGGACCTACAAAGAGTTCTCTGTCATGGCATGGCGGGAGCTCACCACTGTGGAAATCTACCTGAAGGGCAGTGTGAGGTTTCAAGAGCAGGTCTACCTGGCCGGCAGCAAGATCATTGTCTCCCTTGAACCCTACGAGGCTGTCCAATTCCAGAGCAGCCAGGACCTGTCTGGCACCCGGGTGGTGTCCCTGAAGCCGGTGGCAGTGCAGAGCGGGCACAGCTGTGCCCAGAAGAACACCAAGTGCAACCATGTGGCCGAGCAGCTGTTGCCCGTCTCCAGGTGGGGCACGGCTTTCTTCGTGCCACCGATGCCCTTCCAGGCCAGCTACGACCTGGTATACGTGGTCGCCTCCCAAGCCACGCAGCTCACCTATCTCACTGGCGGGGCCCAGAGGAGCCAGGATCTGGGGTCTGGGCAGGTCCTGCAGTTGAAGGTGAGTCTGGCCAAACCACTGTATCTATCCGCCAGTGCTAGCATTCAAGTCTTCTTCTTCTGCACCGGCGGGACTCAAGGCATCATGCATTATGACCCCTTCTTGGTTAGCATCCCGGACATCTCCAGCTACTGTGCTTCCTACTCCATCGCTGGCCAGCAGGGCTTCCAAAACTATGCCATCATTGTGGCCAAGACTGCATCAGCTGCCGGCATCACCATGGATCGGCAACTCCTGAGCGGAGTGCGCTGGAACCCGATTCCTGGCACGCAGTATTCCTGGGGAGAGTTCAAACTGGGAATCGGGGCCAGTACCCGCTCGGTGGAGCACCCCAGTGCCACCTTTGGGCTGCTGAGCGTCGGCATCGCTCAGCAGAATGGCTACGGTCTGGCTGCCCTTTGCCAGAGTGGTGAGTGGGGGGTATCTGAGGGAAAAGGGGGCTATGGGGTGTATCTGTGTGCTTGCCCTGTTGTAATTGTGAAATCTTAGGGTGGTGAGCTGTCTGAATAGCCCCTATGAATGGACATGGGGGTGTCTCTAGGGCAGGGGTGTTGCACAGGGAGCCTGGCACGATCCTGCTATGGTCACCCCAACAAGCATTCACAGCAAAATCCATCCATCCATCCACCCATCCGCCCATCTCCAATCAATCCCACCAAGCCTTCTTCCCTTCCATCCATCCCTCCATACTTCACCATGTTATAATGCTCTGCCTATCTGCTCTAAGCCACCAGGTCAACCCACTGGATCCTATGGGTTGACCTGGTCGCCAGTTTGCTTCCTGTTATAATGTCCTGTCTATCTCTCTGCTCGCCCTTTCCTTCCCATCCTGTCCCCAGCAATCCCAGTGCCCTCCTGCAGCTCTGTGCAGTGCCGGAAGAAGGAGACCTGCCAGATGACCAATGGCAAACCCGAGTGTGTGGCCACCTCCTTGGCAACTTGCTGGGCGCTTGGTGATCCCCACTATCGCACCTTTGATGGGCGCAACTATGACTTCATGGGCACCTGCACCTACACCCTGGCCAAGACCTTCAGCTCGGATTCAGCTCTCCCAGCTTTCCACGTCACGGCTAAGAACGAGAACCGGGGCAACCAGAGAGTTGCCTACGTGGGCTTTGTGACCGTGCAGGTTTATGGCTACACCATCTCTGTGGTCAGAAATGAATACGGACTTGTGAGGGTAAGAGTGTACCCATCCCCTTCTTTATCTATCCATTGGCCTTTTCTTTGCTTCTCCCTCTTCATTTCTTTATTTTTCTTCCTTGGTTTCTCTTTCTCCCTTCTTTTCTTTTCTTTTCTTTTCTTTTCTTTTCTTTTCTTTTCTTTTCTTTTCTTTTCTTTTCTTTTTTTCCCCTTCATATTTCTCTCTGTCTTCTTTTCTTTTCTAAAATAAAAAAAATAATTTTGATCAAAACAAAAATAAAGTAGAAATTTTTGCCAAGTTGAAAAGTTGACTTTTTTGTTTTGGGTTAAACAAAAGTTTCATTTTGATTTCCATATATTACATTTTAAAAAAATTAAAGGAACTTTTGAATTGAGAAGTTGTCTCGAATTGAAAGATCGAAACATTTTGATTTTTTTCAGAATATTTTTTTGAGGATTTTTCTTTTTCATTGAATTGTTTTGGTGTCACCAAATCTGCTTTTGTGGAGGCTGAAAAACTATTATAGTTGAAAATTTCCCCCGGCTCTATTGTCAAGCAGGGCTGGGAGTCCACCTATCAGGGTACCACTTCTAGCAGCTGCAGATGTTCCAGGGGAAGGTACAGGGAACCTGTGGGAGGTGATGGCAGAGTTATCTGCTCTGGCAAATATCTCTTGTAAACACCAAGTGGATCAAGGTGAAGTGGGTTCTCTTGACTTGGCCTGGGTGGGCTTTGGACTTGCCTGGTTTTTAAGGGAGAGGTTGCTGGGAATAGGACATGGGCTGAAAGGTTTGCCTGAAATGATGGCCATTGCTTGTGGTTGCCCTCCCAGGTGAATGCCCAGCACTTCCGCCTTCCAATCTCCCTGATGGAGGGGAAACTGAAGCTGTATCAGAGTGGGAACTCTGTGGTCATTGAGACTGACTTCTCCCTGAGGGTCTCCTATGACTGGGCCAGCTCCCTGGTGGTGAAGATCTCCAGCAGCTTCTGGGAGAGTGTGCGTGGCCTGTGTGGCAACTACAATGGGGAACCTGGAGATGACTTTGCCACCCCCATGGGGGTGCTGGCTGCCAGCCCCGTGGAGTTTGGAAAGAGCTGGAAGGTGGAGGAAGGGGACAGGTTCTGCTGGGACGACTGCCATGGGGTGTGCAAGAGCTGCTCCCCAGAGCTGGTCAGCAGGTACAAAGCTGAGCCTTTCTGTGGCTGGATCACCAAAGGGGCAGGCAGCCCCTTCAGCAGATGCCACTCCGTGATCGACCCCAAAATCTACCTGGATAACTGCATCTATGATCTGTGCATGAATGACGGCCTCAAGGAGATGCTATGCCAGGCGCTGACGAGCTACGCCGATGCCTGCCAGAGAGAGGGGGTGGATATCTCTGAGTGGAGAAGTCTCACAGGCTGCAGTGAGTGGGGTTAACCCCTGGTTTGATCATGGTAGCTAGTGCCAAAGAAATTCAGAGCACTGGCTGCTCAGGGGATGGGCATGGAGTCTTTCCCCTCTAGGGGGCAGTGGCTCCCATCTGGGCCCAGGTGGGAGACTGGCTGGCTCTGCGGGGGCTTGGAATGGGGCATGTGGCCTTTCCCGTCTAGGGGGTGTCATTGGGAGACGGGCTGTTTTAGGGAAGTGGGAACAAGCTGGCCTGTTTCTGGCAAGGAATTTGTGGCAGATCCTCGTTACACAGATCCATTTACTAGTGCACCCAGTTTGGGGAGGAGACCTGGAAGCCACGTCTGTCGCCTCTCAGAGCTGCAACAGTGGTTCTCAACCTATTTACCGTTGTGGGCCACATAACAATGTGTTATGTGGGCCATAGGCGCTGACTTCTAATGGCGCTGGTGGGTGCTCGATCCCCCTCTGCCCCCGGCCCCACCCCAACTCCACCCCTTCTGGGCCCCCTCCTGCCCCCATTCCAATCCTTTCTTCAAAGTTCCCGCCCCAACTCCGCCCCTTCCCTGCCTCTATTCTGACTCCTTCCCCAAATGCCTGCCCTGTCCCCGACTCTTCCCCACCTCCTCCCCTGAGGGCACCACATTCCTGCTCCTCCCCACTCCCTACAGCTGTTTGGTGGCAACAAGCGCTGGGAGGCAGGCAGAGGTGCGAGGATGTGGCACGCTCAGGGGAGGAGGTGGAGGAGGAGGTGACGTGAGGCGGGGCAGGGCAGGGAGCTTGTCTGCCAGTTGGTGCAGAGTGCCCACTAATTTTTCCCCATAGGAGTTGGCTAGGGTGACCAGACAGCAAGTGTGAAAAATCAGGATGGGGGTGGGGGGTAATAGGAGCCTATATAAGAAAACGCCCCAAATATTGGGACTATCCCTATAAAATCGGGACATCTGGTCACCCTAGAGTCGGCACCTATGATATAGGCTGTATCCAATACGACCTGTATGGCCATGAGGGTGTCACATGGGGCACAGCTGTGTGCTGATTGGGCTGCAGGTTGAGAACCATTGCGCGCCATAGTATCACAAAGATTCCCTTAATAAATATGGCAGCAACCCCGCCCCCCTCCAGTGGGACTGACACCAGGATGTGCTTATGGGGTTCTGCTTCCAGGCAATGGGGGATGGGAGGATAGACTTGGAAGATGGTTAATTTGGGGGACAGAGAAGGCAGCAGGGAGGAGACTAGTGGGCAGGCAGATGTGGGAGGCAGGAGAGAAAGGAAAAGGGTCTGGGGGACAGAGGCATGTCGGGGGAATAATATGGGGGACAAGGAGAGTTTGGGGGGGCAGAGTGTGGTGGGGAGAAATGTGGGAGAACAGAGGAGTGGGAAGTTGGATGTTTGGGGTCCAGAAGGGTCTGAGGTTGAGAGGCAGGGAGGAAAAGATGGGGCAGAAAGGGGGGCAGAAGGGACACACACACAGATCAGTGTTCTTACGCTCCAGCAGGGGGCAGCCTACACACACACAGCAGGACCCATCCCGTCCGACAGAGGGCAATGTTCTCTCTCTCTCACTCACACACATACACACACACACACACACACACACACACACGTGCACACGCTCTCTCTCTCTCTTAACCTGAGACTGTCTTGCAGTGAACTCTCCCCCACCTCCCTCAGGACAGAGCGGTTGTCTCAGGACTCTGGCCTCTGCCGCGTTGCAGATAACTCCTAACAACAGTTGTTGGTGGCGGTGGGGAGCTGCAGGTTACAGAAGCTGGAAATGACCAATGCCCGCCTGACACAAGATATTTATTTAACTTAATCTACAAAAATTTTATGAGTTTTGACCAATCTCTCCATTTTTCGGTGGGCTGGCAGGGGGATTCTTTTAAGTGTCATGATTGGCAAGAGCGCAGGCCTCCGATGCTTGAGCTAAAGGGGAACTCCCTCAGTGGGCAGCAGTAGTAGAGCTCTTATCTATGTCTGAGGCTGATGCAAGAAGCTGGTGGTTCAAGCTGCAGCATGTGTTGAATGCAGCGATATTCCCAGTGAACCGTGTCCCATTCCTTTGACAGCTTTGCCCTGTCCAGAGAACAGCCAGTACCAGCTCTGTGGCTCTGCATGTCCTGCCACCTGCAATGACCGAGCGGCCCCTAACAACTGCTCCTCGCCCTGCGTGGAGACCTGCCAGTGCAACAAGGGCTTCGTGCTGGATGCTGGGAAATGCATCCCCAAGACCGGCTGTGGATGTGAGTTTGAGGGCCGCCTCTACGCCCCTGGAGAGCAATTCTGGGGGGACGGCACCTGCATGAGACGCTGCATCTGCAACCCGCAAACCAGGCAGGCGAGCTGCCAGGTCGCGGGGTGCAGGACTGGGGAGCAGTGCCGGGTGGAGAAAGGTATCCAGAACTGCTACCCCATCAGCTATGCTAGCTGTGCGACCAGCGGGTATTCCCACTACCGCAGCTTTGATGGGCAGAGATTCGACTTCCAGGGCACCTGCCAGTACCAGCTTGCCGGGCTGAGCAAGAGGAGCCAGGAGCTGGTGGATTTTCGGGTTCTGGTGCAGAACGCCCGCCGGGGTGGCCGATCGGTGTCCTTCAGCAAAGTAGTGCAGGTCCATGTCTACGGAGTGGAGACCACTATCAGCTGGGCCTATCGGGGCAAGATCATGGTGAGTCTGTGAGCCTGGACTGGGGAGACGCCAATCTGTCAAGGGCAAGGGCTGGCTCCCCAGCTGGTCTGCTTCTACGTCAGCCTGAGTTTCTACACTTCCTGTCCTAAACTCTCTGTCCAGTAGTAAAAAGTGACAAAGAGTCCTTTGGCACCTTATAGACTAATAGAAGTATTGGAGCATGAGCTTTTGTGGGTGAATACCCACTTCGTCAGATGCATGTCCAGTAGTAGCCTCCCCCTGGCCCTTTCAGAGAAGTCCAAAGCACAGACGTCGACACAACCCTTTCCCGAGGCTGGGAAGTGCCCATTTCACAGCTGGGGAAACTGAGGCATTGACAGTTTAAGGGACTGTCACACAATCACCCAGCAAGCCTGGACTAGAACCTATCATTACCCTGCCACTGTAACCAGTAGACTCCACTCACCTCAAAGATGGGAATAGAACTCAAGAGTCCTGGCTCCCAGCACCTCTCTGCTCTAACCACTAGACCCCACTGCCTTCCCAGAGCTGGGGAGAGAACCCAGAGCTCCCAATACTGTGCCTTAACCTCAAGACCATCTGTCCTCTTCCATAACTTGTGGTTTGTGAATCAGCTGCCCTGCTCTAAGATGCAGCCACACTACCCCAGATGTGGCTGCATCTTAGAGCAGGGCGAGCCATCCTTAGATGGCATTATGTGTGGCTGTTCCCTAGCTGCTCCACCTTAGAGGCAGTTGCATTTCTGCACTGGGGCTCAGTGAAAACTGCACAGTCTTGTATCAAGGTGTCTGTCTTTATTCCTAGGTGAATGGTGTTTTGACCAACCTGCCATACCAAGTAGGCACAGGAAAGATCTCCATGTACCAGAGAAGCTGGGATGCCGTGATCCAGACAGATTTTGGCCTCACTGTCACCTTTGACTGGCACAGCAGGGCCACCGTCACCGTGCCCAGCACCTACGCCGGTGCCCTGGGTGGTCTGTGTGGCAACTTCGATGGGGACAGGAGTGATGAGCTGGCTGGGAAGGACGGTGCGGGTGCCGGGCGCAGCTGGAGGGTGGCCGAGCCTGTGGGCTGTGGCGAAGTCGACTTGGGGGCCTGTCCCAACCTGGAAACCCTCGCCAATCGCCAACGGGGCATCAACACCGAGTGCGGGATCATCCTGGAGAAAACTGGCCCCTTCAGGGAGTGCCACAGCAAAATTGACCCTGAGGGCTTCTTCCTTGACTGTGTGTCCGACTACTGTGCATCCAAGGGACAGCTGGCCATGCTAGGGCAGGTGATCGCTGGCTATGCCTCAGCCTGTCAGGCCGCTGAGCTGACTGTGTATCCCTGGAGATACCATGTCTTCTGGAGTGAGTGTCCACTGGGGAGGGTTCCTGAGCCGGCCTACCACACAGGGCAGGCTGGCTGGCATGAGGCGCCCTCTGGTCTCCCATGCGTGACTCTATGCATTGCTTTATCTCTGATGAGGGAGAATATTTATAAACCTGGATAAGTCCAACCAGATCCCAGCTGGGATCTATCAGTCGTAGCTCCATTGAAGTCAATGGGGCCAGATCCCAGCTGGGGTCTGGGGTCAATTGGTCATAGCGCCACTGGAGTCGATGGGGCTGGATCCCAACTGGTGTGAATCAGCACCATTGCATTCAAACCAATTGTGTTACATTGACAAACAGCAACGGAGGTTTTGCTCTGTTTTTATCCCCAGAGCTGGCTGAGAGAATGGGCCTTTCCCCTCTAGGGGGCGCTATCTCCAATCCTGCCCCAGGGCAGGGACTGGCTGGCTCGAGGGGTGGGGGTGGGGGCGGAATGGGGAAAAGGGCAGACAAATAAACAGTGACAAGTTTTAAAGTGCTTGTACACAAATGCTAGAAGTCTAAATAATAAGGTGGGTGAACTAGAGTGCCTTGCGATAAAGGAGGATATTGATATAATAGGCATCACAGAAACCTGGTGGACTGAGGCCAATCAATGGGACGCAATCATTCCAGGGTACAAAATATATCGGAAGGACAGAACAGTTCATGCAGGGGGACGGGAGTGGCACTATATGTAAAGACAGTGTAGATTCAAGTGAAGTGAAAATCTTAAGTGAATCCACATATTCCAGAGAATCTCTATGGATAGTAATTTCATGCTCTAATAAGAATATGTCAGTAGGGATCTATTATTGACCACCTGACCAGGACAGTGATAGTGACACTGAAATGCTAAGGGAAATGAGAGAGGCTATCAAAATTAATTAATTAATTAGTAGGGGATTTCAATTATCCCCATATTATCTGTGTACATGTCGGCTCAGGACGAAATGCAGAGACAAAATTTCTCGATACTTTAAATAACTGCTGCTTGAAGCAGCTAGTACGGGAATCCACAAGGGGAGAGGCACCTCTAGATTTAATCCTGAGTGGAGTGCAGAATCTGGTCCAAGAGGTAACTATAACAGGACCGCTTGGAAATAGTGACCTAATATAACATTTAACATCTCTGTGGTGGGAAGAACATCTCAACAGCACAACACTGTGGCATTTAATTTCAAAAAGGGGAACTATGCAAAAATGAGGGGGTTAGGTAAACAGAAATTAAAAGGTACAGTAACTAGAGTGAAATCCCTGCAAGCTGCATGAGCGCTTTTTAAAGACACCATAATAGATGCCCAACTTAAATGTATACCCCAAATTAAGAAACACAGTAGAAGAACTAAAAAACAGCCACTGTGGCTTAACAACCATGTAAAAGAAGCTGTGAGAGATAAAAAGGCATCTTTTAAAAAGTGGAAGCCAAATCCTAGTGAGGTAAATAGAAAGGAGCATAAACACTACCAAATTAAGTGTAAAAATGTAATAAGAAAAGCAAAAAAGGAGTGTGAAGAACGGCTAGCCAAAAACTCAAAAGGTAATAACACAGTGTTTTTTAAGTACATCAGAAGCAGGAAGCCTGCTAAACAACCAGTGGGGCCCCTGGACAATCGAGATACAAAGACGAGGATGTCATTGCGGAGAAACTAAATGAATTCTTTGCTTCAGTCTTCATGGCTGAGGATGTTAGGGAGATTCCCAAACCTGAGCCACCCTTTGTAGTGACAAATCTGAGGAATTGTCACAGATTGAAGTGTCACTAGAGGAGGTTTTGGAATTATTTGATAAACTCAACATTAACAAGTCACCGGGTCCAGATGGCATTCACCCAAGAGTTCTGAAAGAACTCAAATGTGAAGTTGCGGAACTATTAACTATGGTTTGTAACCTGTCCTGGTGATGCCTGTGGGGATGTGGCCTGCAAGGGCTTGTCCAGTGGCCACAACGAGGAGTGCAAAGTGGTGGGCAGCATCCGGAGGTGCCACCCTGTGGGATCCGCCACCTGCACTGTCTCCGGCAGCTCTCGGTACCCAATGACTGGAAGATAGCTAATGTAACACCAATATTTAAAAAGGGCTCTAGAGGTGATCCTGGCAGTTACAGAGCGGTAAGTCTAACGTCAGTATCGGGCAAATTAGTGGAAAGAATAATAAAGAATAAAATTGTCAGACACATAGAAGAACATAAATTGTTGGGCAAAAGTCAACATGGTTTCTGTGAAGGGAAATCGTGTCTTACTAATCTATTAGAGTTCTTCAAAGGGGTCAACAAACATGTGGACAAGGGGGATCCAGTGGACACAGTGTACTTAGATTTCCAGAAAGTCTTTGACAAGGTCCCTCACCAAAGGCTCTTACTTTGTCATGGGATAAGAGGGACGATCCTTTCATGGATTGAGAACTGATTAAAAGACCGGGAACAAAGGGTAGAAATTAATGGTAAATTCTCAGAATGGAGAGGGGTAACTAGTGGTGTTCCCCAAGGGTCAGTCCTAGGACCAATCCTATTCAACTTATTCATAAATGATCTGGAGAAAGGGGTAAACAGTGAAGTGGCAAAGTTACTAAACTGCTCAAGATAGTTAAGACCAAAGCAGATTGTGAAGAACTTTAAAAAGATCTCACAAAACTAAGTGACTGGGCAACAAAATGGCAAATGAAATTTAATGTGGATAAATGTAAAGTAATGCACATTGGAAAAAATACCCCCAACTATACAAAAAATACGAAGGGGGCTAATTTAGCTACAACTAATCAGGAGAGAGATCTTGGAGTCATCATGGATAGTTCTCTGAAGACATCCATGCAGTATGCAGTGGCAGTCAAAAAAGCAAACAGGATGTTAGGAATCATTTAAAAAGGGATAGAGAATAAGACAGAGAATATCTTGTTGCCCTTATATAAATTCTTGGTATGCTCACAACTTGAATACAGCGTACAGATGTGGTCTCCTCATGTCAAAAAAGATATACTGGCACTAGAAAAGGTTCAGAGAAGGGCAACTAAAATGATTAGGGGTTTGGAATGGGCCCCATATGAGGAGAGATTAAAGAGGCTAGGACTTTTCAGCTTGGAAAACAGGAGACTAAAGAGGGATATGATAGAGGTATATAAAATCATGAGTGGTGTGGAGAAAGTGAATAAGGAAAAGTTATTTACTTGATCCTATAATATAAGAACTAGGGGCCACCAAATGAAATTAATGGGCAGCAGGTTTAAAACAAATAAAAGGACATTCTTCTTCACACAGCGCAAAGTCAACATGTGGAACTCCTTACCTGAGGAGGTTGTGAAGGCTGGACTATAACAGGGTTTAAAAGAGAACTAGATAAATTCATGGAGGTCAAGTCCATTAATGGCTATTAGCCAGGATGGGTAAGGAATGATGTCCCTAGCCTCTGTTTGTCAGAGGATGGAGATGGATGGCAGGAGAGAGATCACTTGATCATTGCCTGTTAGGTTCACTCCCTCTGGGGCACCTGGCATTGGCCACTGTTGGTAGACAGGATACTGGGCTGGATGGACCTTTGATCTGACCCAGTATGGCCGTTCTTGTGTTCTTATGTTCTTTCCCCTCCAGGAGGTGCTGGCTCCCATGCAGCCCCAGGGTAGGGACTGGCTGGCTGAGTGTGTGTGGGGGAAAGGGTAAGAGGCATAGGGAATGGGGCACAGGGCCTTTCCCCTCTAGGGGGTGCTGACTCCTATCCCGCCCCAGGTTGTTGGGCTGGCTGCCTCAGGGAGGTGGGGAATGGGGCAGGGCCTTTTCCCTCCAGGGGGCACCAGCTGTGATCAGAAGCTGCTGCAATGACACCTCATTCTGCTCCTGTCGCAGAGCCAGCCTGTCCCCGGAACAGCCACTACGAGATCTGCGCCTGGGGCTGCCAGCCAACCTGCAGCAGCCTCTACGCCCCAGTTCAGTGCTCGGCCCAGTGCTGGGAGGGCTGCGTCTGTGATGAGGGCTTTGTTCTGAGTGGCGACCACTGTGTGCCCATGTCCCAGTGTGGCTGCATTCACCAGGGAATTTACTACCAGGCCGGGGAGACCTTCCACCCAACGTGCCAGGAGCAGTGCCTCTGCCAGGCCGGTGGGGATGTGGCCTGCAAGGGCTTGTCCTGTGGCCCCAACGAGGAGTGCAAGGTGGTGGGCGGCATCCGGAGATGCCACCCTGTGGGATCCGCCACCTGCACTGTCTCTGGCAGCTCTCGTTACATCACCTTCGACGGCACTGCCGCCAACTTCCAGGGTACCTGCACCTATGCCCTGGCCACGACCTGCGCCAACGCTCAGAAGCTGACGCCCTTCGCCGTCCACCTGGAGAACAAGCCGTGGGGCACCAGGCAGGTCTCTGTGGCCAAGCTGGTGTCCATCCGCCTCTATGGGACCACCCTTGCCCTGCTGCAGGGCATGAAGGGGCTGATCAGGGTAAGTCTTGCTCATGGGACGGGCCAAGGAAGGGTGGACTCTGTAGTGGGGTGGACAGAATAGCAGGGCCAGTTCCTACATCTCAGAGACAGCAGAGTGCCTGCTGGCTAAGAGGGGTGCTCCCAGCTGAGCTCTGTCCCCCCATCTGTATCTGGGACCTGCCCCTCCAGGGCCATAGCATTAGACCCCCCTACACGGGTTCAGTGACCTGGGGCGGGGGAAGAGAGGGGTTGATCCTGTGTGACTCTGGAGTCATCCCTCTGAAATCTGTGAGCTGGCTCTGGATTTATCCTGGGGAAGCTTCAATAAAAATCCAGCCTTGACCCTATTTCAGTCAGGGGTGACTCTGGATTTACACCGAATCTGGCCCTGGCTGTTGGGATTTACGTGCGTAGAACAGAGTGGAATTCAGCCTGCATGCTTTCCTGTTGCATCTCTCCCCTGCCCCAGTGTCCGCTCCCCCGGCTCACAGAGAATGCTCTCTCTCTCCCAGGTGGACGGGGTGTCCCACAACCTGCCTGTGGTCGTGGCTGATGGGCGGCTCTGGGCATATCAGCACGGCAGGAATGTCCTGGTGCAAACTGACTTCGGTCTAACCGTGAGCTACAACCTCCTGTACAACGTGAGAGTCACCGTCCCGGGGAACTACCAGGGCCAAACATGTGGCCTGTGCGGGAACTACAACGGGCGTCAGGACGACGAGTTCCTGCTCCCCGATGGCAGGGCGGCCCCTAACGTAGCAGTGTTCACCTCTGCCTGGAAAATCCCAGTCCCAGGTGTGGCCTGTGCAGACGGATGTGCCGGGAACAGCTGCCCGGTTTGCGAAGAGACCAAAAAGGACGTCTTCAAACAGCGCAACTACTGCGGGCTGCTCACAGCCTCTGATGGCCCCTTTGCCACCTGCCATGGCACAGTCAGCCCCAGCGTGTATTTCAACAACTGCTTGTATGATCTGTGCCTGGGCAATGGGGACTCCCAGCTCCTATGCCAGAGCATCCACAGCTACGTGACAGCCTGTCAGGATGCCGGGGCCCCCATCCAGCCCTGGAGGAGCACCTCCTTCTGCCGTAAGTGCCGCGATGCTGATGGGGTGTGGAGGGCTGTCCTGGGGAGCATCAGGTCTGGGCATCTCATTCCAGACCCTTAGCTTATCTGTTTCTTCTCACCCAGTCTCTCCTCGTCCTTCCACTCTGACTCCATTTCCATCCATGCTGGTGCACAGAGTAATCTGAGCCACATGTTCACTTAGTCCTAAAGTTCTGCACGGAAGGATATAGCCTGTGGGTCAGATTCGCAGACTTTGGGGGTGGGGCTGTCCCCTGGAAAGCAGCTGCCCATGAGTTCCCTGGGCGATGCTGTGGCCAAGAGGGTGAGCATGACCTTGGTCTGGAGAAGTGAGGAGAAGCAGGGAGATGGGGTCCCCTTGAGATACAGCACTGGGGAGTCCGTGATTGGAGACTGTGCCCAGCTCTGGGGTGCCACATGTCAGACAGAACATTGGAAATGGGGGAGGGGTCAGAGAAGAGTTACAGGAATGATCTGAGGGCTGGAAAACCTGCCTGACTAAAGGAGCTCGATCTAGCGTGTTTAACCCAGAGAAGGCTCAGATGCTAGTCCTGGTCTATCAGCACGTACCTGGAGAGAAGATTTTGGGTTGTGGAGGGCTCGTTAACCTAATAGACAGAGGCAGAGTGAGAGTTGATGGTTGGTGGGTTGGGGGATGAAATCAGAGAAATCGAGATTGGGAATAAAAGGCAGATTTTCCCCAGGGAGGGGAACTGATCCTGGGAATGGCTGTCCCAGGAACAGGGCAGTTTCCAGGCCTCTGAGTCTTTCTAGGGAAATCTCTCTCTAAAGCTGTGCTCTAGCTCGACCATCAGATCTGGGCCGGGGCAGACTGGTTGCTCATGATGGTTCCTGCAAATCTATGGCTCTGTGAATCAATAATTTCTCTCTTTATTTTAGCTCTGAGTTGCCCAGCCAACAGCCATTATGAGGTGTGTGCCGACCTCTGCACTGCAACCTGCGCCGGGATCCCTGAGTCCACCCCATGCCTGGAGACCTGCGCCGAAGGCTGCCAGTGCGATGATGGCTTCTTCTTCGATGGCCAGGACTGCGTGACCGTGGAGAGTTGTGGCTGCTTCGAGAAGGGGAGATACTACAAGGTACTGCCCTCTGCTGGTAGATGAGGATCTGATCCTGTTACCCCGAACTGGGAACCTAAGACTAGCTCCTCAGTTGGAACGAAGCAGATCTACAGCCCAGGGGCGCGTATGCTGGATCAAAACACTGGTCCCCTGGGCTTGGCTTCCAACCCATTGGCCATGCTTAATTCCCGATCTCTAGAGACAGGCAAAGAACCCTAACGTGCCGCTTGTTGCTGCATTCTGTAGTCAGCTCCTTGATACTCAAGAGATCAAATAACCAACATCAGTTAGCTTTCTCGATAGCAGGTAGTAGCAGTAGAGCTAGGCTGATGCAGTGTGGGTGTAGCTGTGTCTGTCCCAGGATATTAGAGAAGGGATGAGTTTGTAGAGTTTCGCGTGGAGTTGTTTGGGGAAGGATTTGATGATCTCCTTCAATTCCTGGGTAAACTGTAGTGTGAGGTCTTCTTGGAGTCCTTTATAGGAGTGTAGTTACCGCCTTGCAGTTCAGCTCGGCAGAATTCAGTTTTTATGGTTTTATAATTTTAATCGATAATATTGAGGTTTATGTCACGTATCAGAGGGGTAGCTGTGTTAGTATGGATCTGTAAAAGCAGCAGAGAATCCTGTGGCACCTTATAGACTAACAGACATTTTGGAGCATGAGCTTTTGTGGGTGACATGCATCTGATGAAGTGGGTATTCACTCACAAAAGCTCATGCTCCAAAACGTCTGTTAGTCTATAAGGTGCCACAGGATTCTCTGCTGCTTTTACTGAGTTTATGTTTAAGCATTTTTTCTTTTTATTAATTTAAATTTTCACAATTTGCAAAATTGTGGGTTTTAAACATTTATTTTATTTTGGCTTATTTAAATTTTCACAGTTGTGCAAAGCTGTGGGTTTTAGCCATTTTAATTTTTTATATTTATTGACAGTTTAACAGTTGGATGACATTTGTGGATCTGAAGCATTTTTAATTTTTTTAATGGATTTAAGTTTTCACAGTTGCACATAATTATGAGGCGGGGGTGTGTCAGACTATAATTAATTAACGACAGTAGCTGCGGAGATTCAAAAAGTTACAACTTTATAACCATTAAAACACAAACTGTCAACCTCACATCAAAATACACAAAGTGAACAGCCTTAAATCAAACTCCAATAAGATGCGGCATTTTTCTTACTTCACCTCGCTGTGAATTTCGACTATTATGGATGGAAATATTTTTGTCCTTGGTTTGTGTGTACGGTGAAATCAATGTTTGTCGACATTTTCCGGTACAAATCTAATCATTCCAAGCCTGAAAAATAGTACAAGAAAAAAGAGTTCAATACAATAGAAATTTCTGGGAAGCTGTCGCATAGCACATTGTTGAATTCCCCCTAGAAAGAAGGTGTGTGTCCAAAGTTACTGCTCCTTTTTACACCCATCCTGTTTACAAATAAAAAGCTACTGTAACCATCACCTAGAGGCTAGAAGTAACCAATCATCTTTGTATCTTGTTTTTTGGGTACCGCGGTGTACCTCTTATCCCTGTGTTCTGACGCATGGGTAGGAAGGCATCTGCTCGGCTTGTACCAGGGTAACACCCCTATCTTAATCCTGACAGTTTTTTTTTATCAGCTTCACCAAAGTCAATGCAGGGCATTATGTGATACTTAGCACAAGTAAACCGGTTTATAGGATGATGTAGGTCAGTTCAGGCCTGGTAACTGCTAGAAATATTCGCACAAAATGTTATAGTGCTTTGTCTGGGAGGGACCACTGTGGACATCTAGTTGGGCCTTCTGCATAACAAAGGCCAGAGAGCTGCCCCCAGACCATTCCTAAAGCAGATCTGTTAGAAAAAAACCATCCAATCATGATTTAAAGATTGTCAGTGATGGACCTCACCCTGTGGGAAATAGTTCCAGTAGGTAACTGCTCTCACCATTAAAAATATAGGCCTCCGTCCTTGTCGGAATTTGTCTAGCTTCAAGTTCCAGCCATTGGATCATGTTAGATCTTTTTCTGCTAGAGCGAAGAGCCCATTATTCACTAGTTGTTCCCTGGGTAGATACTTATAGACTGGAATCAAGTTACTCCTTAACCGTCTCTTTGTTAAAGTAAAGAAACTGAGCTCCTTGAGTCTATCCCTAGAAGCCATGTTTTCTAATGTTTTCATCATTCTCCTGGCTGCTCTCTGTCCCCTCTCCAATTTATCAACATCCTTCTTGACCTGCAGTCACCAAAACTGGACACCGGATTCCAGCATCGGTCGCACGAGGGCCAGATATAGAGGACAAAATAATCTCTCTGCTCCTACTTGAGTCTCCTCTGTTTATGCATCTCAGGATCACATTAGTTCTTTTGGCCATTGCTCATGTTTAGTTGATTATCCATCCTGACCCCCACATATTAATGTGCGTGGTGGGAATAATACATATCATTAATGTGATTTTTTTCAATGTTAGCCCCACATATATTGGTCAACACTATCCCACAGCGCTGGGGTCATCTCCCTGATTGGCCTGTTCCCTGAAAGAGACTGGAGCTTCCTGTAACTTGCTTTTTCTTCTTGTCGTCGCCAGACAAATTTAGATCGGAAATAAGGCAAAGTTGTTTGGCAGCGTGAGTGATTAACCAGTGGGACGAAATTCCAAGGGGAGTGCTGGATTCTCCGTTCCTTAGTGTCTTCCAACTCCGTCTGGCTGCCTTTGTGGAAGATGCTTTAGCCAAACATGAATGATTGGGCTCAACCCGGGAATAACTGGGGGAAGTTCCCTGGCCTGTGTTCTACAGGAGATCAGATGAGATGATCCATTAGAAATCTAAGCAAGCTCCCGCTGCAGCATCCTCTGTCTAACCTCCTGCAGCAGTGGGTTCCACAGGTTGATGAAGCAGAACTTGATTTTTCTGCTCTGTGACATGGGATTATTTCCCCTTCCTCAAACAGCCCAACGAGACGGTGCTGGTGAGCGAGTGTCAGCAAAGATGCAGCTGCAGCCCGGCCCGAGGGCTGAGCTGCGAGTCCCATAGCTGTGCCAGTGATGAGACCTGTGAGATCAAAGATGGTGTCATGGGCTGCATCAACAAAGGTAAAGGACAATGGCTGATGTAAACATGCCATGAGGGGTTATCAGGGCCATAGTATATAGATGATTGTCAATGCTACCAGCTAAGAATGGGGTCTAAGGGTTAGAGTGGGGGGAAGGGCTGGGAGTCAGGACTCCTGGGGTCTATCCCAGCTTTAGGTGGGGATTTGGGTCTAGTGGTTGGGGTGGGGGGCTTGGAGTCAGGACTCCTGGGTTGTATCCCACCTCTGAGCAGGGAATGAGGCCTAGTGGGTTAGAGCAGGAATGGAGGCTAGGGGTCAGGACTCCTGGGTTCTTTCCCCAGATCTGCTACTGCCTTGCAATTATTGAAAGTCTAGCCCTGACCTCTGCTTTGTTCTGCTGGACACCTCCTTGGGCTGATGGGGGTGGCTCTGAGCGTACCCCATGCCAGCTCCCTAACCAGCTCTCACCCTCCCATCCTGCCCCGGCTGGGCTTTCTCCCTGCAGACCCCTGCAAATCCCTGAGATGCCGGACCAAGGAGACATGTAAGGTCGAGAATGGTCGTGCAACGTGTGTCCCTGACTACAAGAAGACCTGCTGGGGATGGGGAGACCCACACTATCACACCTTCGACGGGCTGAACTTTGACTTCCAGGGTACCTGCACCTACATCCTGGCCAAGTACTGCGGGACCGATCCCACCCTGGAGCCCTTCACCATCGACGAGAAGAATGATAACAGGGGGGGCAACCAGGCTGTCTCCTACGTGCGCCTGACCAACATCTACGTCTATGGGTACAATATCTCCATCTACAAAAAAGAGGTCGGCAAAGTCCGGGTGAGTCTCCTGGGTTGGGTTGGGCTTCCAGCCAGACCAAGGACAACGCACCACGCGTCACACCAACACAACACAGCACAGCACAACTGCAACACAACATACTTCACACCAATACGGCACAGCACAACTGCAACACAACGTGCTTCACACCAACACAACACAGCATAGCATGACTGCAACACACAAAACCTCATGGCAACACAAGGCAGCTTTGCACAGCGCAACTGTGGCACAAGACAGCACACATAGCATCACGCCACCACAACACGCTTCACAGCAACACAACCTATTCTTGTACACCTGAACCCTCAACACAACACACAGTGCTGCCACTGTATTGTGTATAGTATCTTCCGTAACACCTGCAACACAATATACCACAACAGACAACACTGACACAATGTTCTATATAGCGTTTTCTGTAGCACTGGTACCACCAACACGCCACAACACCCAGTGCTGCAATGGTATTTGTCATGGTACAAATCCCCACTCTGAACCTTAGCGTCCAAAAGATGGGGTACCAGCATGAATTCCTCTAAGCTTAATCACCAGCTTAGAACCTGTAGCGCTGCCACCAACCAGGAATTCCAGTGCCTGGTACACTCTGGTCCCCCCAAAACCTTGCCCGGGGCCCCCAAGACCCAGACCCTCTGGATCTTAACACAAGGAAAGAAATCCCTTTCTCCCACCGTTGCCTCTCCCAGGCTTCCCCTCCCTGGGTCACCCTAGAAGATCACTGTGATTCAGACTCCTTGAATCTTTAAACAGAGAGGAAAATTCACCTTCCCCCCTCCTTCTCTCTCCCTCTCCCAGACTCTCCCTGAGAGAGACAGTAATCCTGGCACAGAGAGAAATTAACCTTTCTCTCCCCCTTCCCTCCTTTCTCCCCACCAATTCCCTGGTGAATCCAGACCCCGTTCCCTGGGGTCTCATACCAGAATAAAAAAAACCAATCAGGAACTTAAACAAGAAACTTTTAATTAAAGAGAGAAAAAAATTATCTTTGTAAATTTAAAATGGAATAGGTACAGGGTTTTTTAGCTATAGGCACTGGGAATACCCTCCCAGCCTAAGTATACAAGTACAAATTAAAATCCTTTCAGCAAAATACAAATTTGAACTCCTTCCAGCCAAATGCACAATTAAACTCCTTCCAGCCAAATGCACATTTAAACTTCTTCCAGCCAAATGCACATTTGCAAATAAAGAAAACAAACATAAACCTAACTCGCCATCTACCTAGTACTTACTAATTGGAATCTACAAGAACCTGTATCAGGGAGATTGGAGAGAAACCTGATTGCACGTCTGGTCCCTCTGAGCCCCTAGAGTGAACAACAACCAAAAACTAACAGCACACACACAAACTTCCCTCCCTCAAGATTTGAAAGTATCCTGTCTCCTGATTGGTCCTCTGGTCAGGTGACAGCCAGGCTTACTGAACTTGTTAACCCTTTACAGTCAAAGAGATATAAAGTACTTCTGTGCTATTAACTTTTCTTATCTGTTTATGACAGTATTGTATATAGTATCTTCCAACAGATCAGTACCCTCAACACGACACAGCACCACAACATTGCCGCTGTATTGTGTATAGCATCTTCTGTAGCCCTGGTACCTGCAACACAATACACCACCACTGTATTGTGTAGCATCTTCTGTCACATCTGTACTCCCAACACAACACACAATGCTGCCACTGTGTGCTATATAGCATCTTCCGATATACTGTACTTCCAGCACAACACTATTACTACGTTGCTTATAGCCTCCTCCATAGCATCTGTACCCCCAGCACGCAAGGCCGCCACTGTATTGTGTATGGCATCTCCAATACACCGTCACCCGCAACACACAATGCTACCACTGTACTGTGTGTTGCATCCTCTGTAGCACCCATACCCCCAGCACACAAGGCCACCACTGTATTGTGTATGGCATAGAATCACAGAAAATTAGGGTTGGAAGAGACCTCATGAGGTCACCCAGTCCACCCCCCTGCTCAAAGCGGGACCAACACCAACTAAATCATCCCAGCCAGGGCTTTGTCAAGCCGGGCCTTAAAAACCTCTAAGGAAGGAGATTCCACCTCCCCCCTAGGTAACCCATTCCAGTGCTTCACCATCCTCCGAGTGAAATAGTGTTTCCTAATAGCCAACCTAGACCTCCCCAGTCTTCCAATATACAGTCACCCCCAACACACGACGCTACCACTTCATTATGTATTGCATCCTCCGTAGTACCCGTACCCCCAGCACAAAAGGGCCACCGTGTATTGTGTATAGCATCTTCCAGTACACCAGTAAGCCTAACACAACACATCACAACACACAAAGCCAACCTATATTGCATAGAGCATCTTCTGGAGCCCCTGTACCCTAATGCGTCATGCCTCGCTGCTGCATTGCCATGCACTCCCTTTGCCGTCCCAGGTGTGGATGGCTGCGACCCTAATGCCCTCACCCTTCCCCTTTGCAGCTGAATGACGTCGTCACCAGCCTGCCGCTGACCCTGGCCGACGGCAAGCTGCGGCTTTTCCAGAGCGGCCTGAGCGCCGTGCTGCAGACGGCCTTCGGCCTGGAGGTCTCCTTCGACTGGAACTGGCTGCTGGAGGTGACTCTGCCCAGCAGCTACTATGGTGCCACCTGCGGCCTGTGTGGAAATTACAACCAGGACCCAGCAGACGACATGGCGACGCCGGCCGGTGCCGGGCTCAGCTCGGTGGTGGAGTGGGCTGCCAGCTGGAAGGTGAGGGACCGCGACCTGTTCTGCTGGCACGTCTGCGAGGGGAAATGCCCGACCTGTGAGGAGAAGCAGCGGCAGCGCTACCACAGAGACGAGGCCTGCGGGCTGATTGCCAAGGTGGATGGCCCCTTCCGCGAATGCCACCACAAGCTCAGCCCGGACAACTTCTTTGACAGCTGCATCTACGACGTCTGCCTCAACGGTGGTGCCAAGAGCATGCTGTGCCAGGCGCTGGGTGCCTATGCTGCCAGCTGCCGCAAGGAGGGGGTCATGGTCCTCGATTGGAGGACGCAATCTGGCTGCAGTGAGTGTGGGGCTAGTGCGGAGAGGGTTAGAGGGGGGGGGCTGGGCTCCTGGGTTCTATTCCTGGCTCTGGAAAGGGAGTGGGGTCTGGTGGTTAGAGCAGAGGGGGGCTCAGAGCCAGTACTCCTAGGTTCTATCCCATCTGTTGGAGGGGAGGGGGGTCTAGTGGGTTAGAGCAGGGGGCTAGGAGCCAGGACTTCTGGGTTCTATCCCTAACTCTGGGAAGGCAGTGGGGTCTAGTGGGTCAGAGCAGGGTGGGCTGGGAGTCTGGATTCCTGGGTTCTATCCTCAGCTCTACATCTCCCATGATGCACCAGGGCTATTGACTCCCATGGTGCACTGCTTCCCCTTTCCAAAAGGGGAGAGCATGGTGCATCATGGGTGATGCAATCCAACACAGAGCTTGGTTTATAGATGAGAATGAGGCACCTGAACTATGACCCCCGGAGGCAGTAGGACAGCATTTCTGAATAGAACTTTTTAGATTTCTCTTTCTTCGTTGTCAGCTGAAATTTTCACCCAAAATTGACATATTCCATGGGGGGAAAACCCTCATTTTTCAATCAGCGCTCAGGTTTCAGGGTATGACTGACTGCAGGGTCAGGAAGGGATTTTACTCCAGTCTGCAGCTAGCTGCTGCGTGTGTGATGCTTGAGTGTGTAGCATCCTCAAAGGGGAGTAGGATACAGGATTGGCTGGACCACAGTCTTATTCATCGGGATAGCTGTTCAGTTAGTTTGGCTATTGGTAATTCTCGCCCAACTCTGATCCCAGCCCTGCCCTGCCCTGAGAACAGCCATTATGAGGCCTGTGGGAACGCCTGCCCAGCCAGCTGCTCTGACCGAACTGCCCCCTCCTCCTGCCGAGAGCCCTGCGTGGAGACCTGCCAGTGTATTGATGGTTATGTCCTGAGTGCCGGCCAGTGTGTCCCCGTCGGGAGCTGCGGATGCGACTATAATGGCCAATACTACAAACCCAGTGAGGAGTTCTGGGCCGATGAGAACTGCCGCTCTCGGTGCAGGTGTGACCCCAGCCTGGGCATGGTTGTTTGCCAGGAGACCAGCTGCAAGGCCAGCGAGAGATGCGCCGTGGTTAATGGGGTCCGTCGCTGCCATGCAATCAGCTACTCCACCTGCACGGCCTCCGGGGACCATCACTACACTACCTTCACTGGGCGAAGATATGACTTCCAGGGCACGTGCATCTACCAGCTGGCTGGGCTCTGCTCCAAGGACCCCATGCTAACCCCGTTCAACATCACAATCTGGAACAACCGTGGCAGCAGGGCCTTGTCCTTTGCCAAGGTGATGACCTTGGAGGTGTACGGCAGAACCATCGCTGTCAGCCAGCAGTACCCTCACAGGATCCAGGTAGGGATGCAGCCATGCCCTCTGAAGAGCGGGGATCTTGGGGCCAGATCCCCAGTGGGCGGGAATGGGCTATCGCTGAAGTGGAGTCAATGGGGCCAGATCCCAGCTGGGGTCTATCAGCTGTGGCTCCATTGGAGTCAATGGGGCCAGATCCCAGCTGGGGTCTATTGGCCGCAGCTCCATTGGAGTCAGTGGGGCCAGATCCCAGCTGGGGTCAATCGGCCATAGCTCTATTGGGGTCAATGGGGCCAGATTGCAGCTAGTGGAAAAGGATGTGAGTTCTGGTGTCTGTGTAAACCAAGGAGCCCATAGTTAAGCAGGTATCTGGTATATTGGAAAATTTCAGTGCCATGTTGTGTGCATGATCCACAGCTACATAATGGGGGGTGGGGGCTCAGTAGGGGGCGCTCTCGTCTCAATGTCAGTGCTCAGCCCAGCTGCCCAGCGCAGAGCTGTGGTGCAGGAAACAGGGAGGAGATTACTGTTACAAAGCTCAAGGATTCTACTCAGCCGTTCCTTGGTGATTTTTCAGGCACAGGTCTCCAGGCTCTGTAGAAAGAATACAGCAGGACAAACACTTGCTGTTTAATTAACAGGGAAACTGAGGCATACAGCAGGACAAACACTTGCCCAAAATTACATAGACAGTCAGTGGCAGAGCTGGGAATAGAGCCCAGGAGTCCTGGCTCACAGCTCTAACCACTAGATACTACTCCCACCCAGAGCTGTGGATAGAACCCAGGAGTTCTGGCTCCCAGCCCTAACCACTAGACACCACTCCCACCCAGAATTGTGGATATGCCATGGACTCCCAGGACTTGTGCTCTCTCTCAGCTCCATATGATACCTGGGGGCAACTCCCTTCAGTGTGATAGCCCTTCTTGGGGGTCAAGCTGTAGGCCCCTCCTCCTTCTGGAACCACACCCCTCTGAGCCCTCAGCACGTCTCTCACCATAGGCCCCCTCAGGGAGTCCACTCGCTCTGGACCCTCGGGGCCTCCACTCCCAGAGGGAATAATGCCACCCTGATCTCTAGACTGGAGTGACTCTCAGCCAGCGTAAAACAGGAGGGTTTATTGAGCATGTGAACCCAGCACAGGAAACTCTCAGGGCCTCAGGCCTGGCCTCCCTCAGCACAGCACATCTAAGTCTCTCCTGCATCCAGGTGGGCTCTGCCTGCTCCGTCTCTCCAGTCCAGCAGCCCCCTCCTTCCAGCTGAGCATCCTATATCCCCTCCCCCAACAGTTTCTCCCCCGTCTTTTGTCTTCTGTCCCAGGTAAAGAGGTCACTGGGGCCCTCTCTCTTCCGTCCTTTGTTCCCCACTGGCTGGAACTGGCTGGTCAGGTCACCAGGGTCCTCTCTCCTCAGCCCTTTGTCCTCCCACTGGCCAGAACCAGCTGACTGCCAAGCTGGGGTGGGCCTCTTAGTCACCAGGTCACCAGTTATTAGGGTTCCCCAACTCCAGGCTGTTGTCCGGGGGTTCCGGCTGCAAGGTCACCCCTGGTCCTTTGCAATAACAAACCCTCTCCCACCACCGTGTTAAACAGGCAACACAGGGAAACTGAGGCACACACACCCTCTTAATGTAAAACAGTACAAAAATCTCCAACTTCGTCACAGAATAGAACTCTGGAGTCCTGGGTCCCTGTCCCCTGCCCCCTTCTTGTGATGCTCATTCAAAATTAAGCCCAGGCTCTGCCATGTCTGTTCCAGGTGGATGGAGTCTTTGTGGACCTGCCTTTCTACCACGAGAAGATGCTCCAGGCCTACATCAGCGGAGCCCAAGTCCTCATCAAGACCGCCTTTGACCTGAGGGTGACCTTCGACGGGAGTGGCCTGGTCCGGGTCACCGTGCCCAACACCTACACCAAAGCCCTCTGTGGTCTGTGTGGCAACAGCAACCAGAGCCCTGGCCAAGATCTGACCATGAGGGATGGGAGCCGGGCCACCAATGCCGTCCAGTTCGCAGAGAGCTGGAAGGTTGGTGACATCCCGGGGTGCTCGTCTAGCTGCACCGGGGACTGCCCAGTCTGCAGTGAGGCTCAGAAACAACCCTACAAGGCAGACCAGTACTGCGGGGTCATCACCAGAGGGGATGGGCCATTCAGACAGTGCCACGGGGCCATCGAGCCAGCCCCCTTCTTCAATGATTGTCTCTCCGACACCTGCCAGTACAAGGGGCATCACTCGGCTCTGTGCGACGCGATTGGCGCCTACGTGACAGCCTGCCAGGCGGGGGGCATCCAGATAGGGCCTTGGAGGACGGCCTCGTTCTGCAGTGAGTGTCGCCTGTGGGACTCTGCTTTAGGGACGGGCGCGTGCGCACCAGCCCCTGCTGCTGGGGACGTGTGTCAGAATTTTTCACCCACATGCCACACACATTTGTGGCTTATTGCTATCTAATGGGGATTGGCCTGAGGCTCACGCAGCTGGTCCAGGGATAGAGCACAGGAGTCCTGGCTCCCAGCTCCCCCCACTCTAACCACTAGACACCACTCCCCTCCCTGAGCTGGGGATAGAACCCAGGAGTCCTGACTCCCAGTTTCACACCCACCGCAGTTCTGTCCACTGTACCTTAACGGGCCTTTTATCTCACCCACATCTGCACGTTCCCTCTGATCTTCTCCTGCAGGCCCCACCTGCCCCCGTAACTCCCACTATGAGCTCTGTGGGAGCGGCTGCCCTGCCACCTGCCATGGGCTCTCGGCACCAGACAACTGCTATGCCCCCTGTGCCGAAGGGTGTTTCTGCGACGCCGGGTTCCTCCTGAGTGGAGACCGGTGCGTCCCTGTCACGCAGTGCGGCTGTGTGCACCAGGGCAGGTACTACAGGAAGGGAGAGGAGTTCTACACCAGCGCGTCCTGCCAGGAACGGTGCCGGTGCAAAGACAACGGAGTCGTCGAGTGCCAGGAGGCCTCCTGCGGAGCCAACGAGCAGTGCAGGGTGGAGAATGGAATCCTAGGCTGCCACGCCATGGGCTGCGGCAAATGCACCGTGGCTGGCGATTCCCACTACCTGACCTTCGATGGACGGGCCTTTGACTTCCAGGGCTCCTGCACTTACACTTTAGCTGAGCTCTGCAGCAGCAGTTCCCGACTGACGAACTTCTCTTTGGTGGTGGAGAAGGAGAGCTCTGGCGATGGTCGTGTGGCTCAGACGAGGTTGCTGGTAGTCTCTGTGCATGGCTACGCCATCACTGTGGAGAGGGGGAGGAAATGGACAGTCGTGGTAAGGTCCCTGTGTGCTTTGAGCCCCGTTGCTGGCCAATTCCATGTTTGCTGGTTCCGCAGCCTGACCCAGGTGCCCTGACGTCCAGAGGGCAGCATAGCTTAGTGGCTGGAGTGGAGGGGACGGATGACCCCCATGGTGAGGGTGCTGAGGCGATTTGGGTGCCAATCCCTGCTCCATCAGAGGCTTGCTGTGTGACCTTGAGCAAGTCCCTATATATGTAACCTGTGTGTTAGCCCAAACCTTTCTACTGTCCACATGGAAAAACCTCTGACTTGGGGCTTTAAACCCTGGCTTGCGGACCTAGCTCCTGGTGGGTTAGAATTTCAACGTGGGCTGGAAACTGACGCAGGCTCCATCATTCAAGTGTGCATGGTCTTCCAGTGCCTTCCCACAATCCCTGCCTAAGGACAGGCAAGTTCTCTCACAGTTGACTGTGAAAGGATCCCAGAGTGTCTCATCACTCAAGCTACGCCCCCAGGCAGACAAGGGTGAGCCTGGTGATGGCAAGGGCACGGGAATATGGGGAGGGACACACCTGGGCTTGGCTAAGCTCAGAATCGAGTACCAATGACTCAGGTGAGCTGTGCAATGAAGACAGATTCTTTGTCCATCTGTGCCTCAGTTTCCCCAGTTGTACAATGGGGATAATGGCACTGCCCTGCTTCCCAGGCAGATTGTCACAATAAATACACGTCTACCCCGATATAACGCGACCCGATATAATACAAATTTGGATATAATGCGATAAATCAGCGCTCCGGTGGGGGGGCTGTGCACTCCGGTGGCTCAAAGCAAGTTCCATATAATGCGGTTTCACCTATAAAGCGGTAAGATTTTCTGGCTCCTAGAGACAGCGTTCTATCGAGGTGGAGGTGTATGCTAAAGGGCTGCTCAGATACCAAATTAATGCAGGGCAGATAAGGACCTAGAATAGAGCAAGGGCAGCTGGGCTCTATTCCCAGCTGCTCTGCTGGTTGACCGTGAGCAGGTCCCTCCCCCTTTATGTGCCTCATTCCCCCGATTGTATAACAAACTCCCCTGCGGCACCACGGCGCCATGTCAGAAATATTTTGGTGTTTTGGCTGAAAAAAGTTGAAATTTTCCTTGAGGCAGGGGTGGGAAAAAGCCCATTTTCAGAGCAGTTCTACTAACTCGGAAATGCCGATGGTCTTATGTGTCGAGTCTAGAGGTAGTCTAGCCCCAAGCATGGGGCCAAAAATGGTGGTAGTACGGGTTACGTCTTCGCGAACATTGGGGCAGCCTCTCCCCAGAATCCACCCAACCTCTCCCAACTGCATTTAAATCAAGATCCTGCATTAAGCTAAGACAAGATAAATAAAGAAAGAGATGGCAATGAGAGAGGCCTTGGTGATTTGTCTCGCCCAGGTGTATGTCCTGGAGGACTAGCTAGAGGAGAGACAAAACTTGGCCTTGCCTAGGAAGAAGAGCCAATATGGGTTTGGAGTCCCAGGAAGCCCCAGTAGGTCAGCCTATGGAAGCTACAGGATAAAGCTCAGGTCAGTCTTTCCGGAATCTAATGCAGTGATGGGCAAACATCCCTTTCTTTGGCACAGGTGAACGGGGAGCTCTATGCTCTGCCACTGGCCCTAGACAGCGGGAGAATCCGTGTGAACCAGGAGGGGAAGAATGTTGTCGTCCAGACTGATTTTGGCCTCAAAGTCCTTTACGATGCCTCCTACTACGCCTTGGTGTCTGTTCCCAGCTCCTACAAGGGACATGTATGTGGCTTGTGTGGCAACTTCAACGGCGACAAGAACGACGACTTCCTGCTGCCCGGTGGGAAAAGCGCACGGACCGCGGATGAGTTTGGGGCCTCCTGGAAGGTGCCCGTTGATCGTGCCATGTGCACCAATGGCTGTGGTGAGAGGTGCCCCGTCTGCGATGCAGCCAAGACAGCACCGTACCTGGTCGAAAGCTCCTGTGGGCTGATCAGAGCCGCCTCGGGTCCCTTCAGAGACTGTCACTTGCTGGTCAGCCCTGCCGAGTACTTCAACCATTGTCTCTACGACATGTGTGCCACCAGTGGGGCAGGAGAGACGCTATGCCAGAGCCTCCAGGCCTACATGGCCGCGTGCCAGGCAGCTGGGGCCAAGATCAGAGCCTGGAGAACGGCCTCCTTCTGCCGTAAGTTTATAGAGCAACCTACAGCCCTGGCCTGAGGTAACTTCCCAGACCTCTTCCCTCCTCTGTCTCCCCCTGCCCCCATCCTCCCCACTCCCTGGGATGCCAGATGTCCTAATCCCAACCCTCTCTTCACCCTCCCACTGCCCCATCCCCCCAAAAAACCTGCTCATCAGCAGCAGCTTGGTCATTAAAAACCCAAACAAACTAGGAAACATCCAGAAAAATAACTTGACTTGCTCAGGCCAAGGAGTGCCTAGTGCAGCTGGGAATTGAACCCAGAACACTGGTGTCTTAAAAGGTGCATCTCTATGGCAACACAACCTCCCAACCAACCCAGCCACAAAACCAGAGCTCAGGTGCTAAGTAGGATCGGGGGGTGGGCAGGAGCAGCACCAGGGTTTTTGGCGCCCTAGGTGGGGGTCCTTCCGCACTCCCGGTCTTCGGGGCACTTCGGCGACAGGTCCCGGAGTGAGTGAAGGACCTGCCGCAGAATTGCTGCCGAAGACCCGGAGCGTGGAAGGATCCCCCACCGCCGAATTGCCGCCCCCCACCCCAAATCCTAGCATCCTAGGTGACTGCCTAGGTTGCCTAAATGGAAGCACCGGCCCTGGGGGTGGATCTCAGAGCCCTGGTGGGAACATCTGCAGTGCTATTGACCCATGTAGCGATGTCGCTCTAGGTATATGGGCATATGCTACATAGGATGTAGGTGTGGCTGAAGGCAGTAACGGAAAAGCCTACAGGATCCTGTAACAGTAGCATAGGCAAACTAGCTAAGGTGCAAGGGCTAAAGAGTCGATACAAGCAACTAACCAAAAGGTGTCTTGTGACCGTCTGTGTCGGGATGTCAAGGGTGCTGTTTTAAGCCAAAGTGCCATCCAGCTGTAGCAGCATACAACCTAGCTATGCCAGCGTACACACTACAGACTGACATCATAACTCCACCTCCATTAGCGGCGTCGGGCTTTTGTCAGTGCAGTCAGGGAAAGGCAGTGTCCATGTAGACACTGTGCTCCTTACAATGGCTGTTGGCTGTCTTCAGTTGCAATGGCTCCATGCAGAACGCTGGGCAGTTAGAGCCTACTCAGGGAGGTGAGAAGCCTGAGTGGCTGTCTCCCTAATCCCAGCAGGGAGCCAAGAAACCCAGGCGGCTGGTTCCTGCTCCCAGTTGGGAGCTGGGAGCCTGGAGGGCAGATGGGCTCCCAGCGGGGAACTGCAGGAAACTGAGAGCCTTGGCCCTCTTCAGCTGGTGGAAGTGCTCCTGGTGAGGACGTGCATCACTGACAGAAGAAGGGTAGCGTGGACATCAGCCACTGACGTAATTACATGGGTCGGCTTAAATCTGTAGTGTAGACAGACCCTTATTCACCTGGCTTTGCTGTACCAGACCCCCTCCCCTATGTGTGTGGGTGGGTGTGGGTGATGGATCTAAAACACATGGCTTTGCTGCAGTGTTGCTTGGGCATTTACTCTGTTTTATTTCTCTCTCTCACATCTGTTTCTCCAGCCCTGGCTTGCCCAGCCAACAGCCACTATGAGCTGTGCACTAGATCCTGTGATTTCACCTGTGCTGGCTTGTCCACCCCTGCCCAATGCACCACGAAGTGCTTTGAAGGCTGCCAGTGTGACGTGGGCTACGCGGCAGATGGGGAGGGGTGCATGTCCATGGATAGGTGCGGCTGTGTGAGCGATGGACGCTACATCAAGGTGGGTGCTGAGTTATCAGGGTGTGAAGTTTCTCAGGCTGGCTGCTGCCGTTGCTACCTGCTGACCTGAGGTCACATTGTGCAGAGATTAGAACAGTTTTGTTGTAGAATGTGTGGTTGTGGACTGGATGGAATAGTCCTGTAGGCTGGATCCGTCCCATAGGCTACCAGTTGGACCAGGTTTTTTGTGAATTCTGGGGCATGCGACTGTTTGAACCAATCACAAATGTTTTAAAAGGGTCAGCTGTGAAACAAAACATTTAGATTTTTTGGGGGGGTCCAAATCAGCTTTTCTGTTTCAAAATTTCCTTCAGTTGTATGAATAAAGCTAGTCTCGACAGTTTAAAAATGGTGGACATTGAAACAAAACATTTTGATTTTGTTGAAACAAAATAGTTGGTTTGACCTGAAACTATATATTTTGGACTTTTCAATGCGCTGAAAGTTTTGATGAATTTCATTTTCAGTTTGACCTGAAACAACTTCTTTTGGAGTTGCCAGCAAGGCAAAAAAATTACTGTTCACACAGCTTACTCGTGTCTTTGTTGCTGTTTTCTGTTTGCTCGCTGCTTCGCTCTGGGGGGCTGTTTTGATACCACGGATTCCAGGGATGGTGAGATTTGACTCCCTTAAACTGAAAGATGAAGGGAGGGACAAGCAGCTGTTTGAGAGGCTGGGAGTGGGTGCCTGAAATCAGGTCTCTCCCAGCTGATCTGGGCAATCTGTCTTGGCATTATCAGTGTTTCTGCATCTGTTCTTAGCAGAGTCCCCATCCGCTGCCTGCTGGGGAGGGAGATGTGGCTGCTTCTGTCTGCTGATATGGAAACTTAACACTATCTCCAGTGGAAATTTAACCAAGTTGTATGGGAATTTCCCTGCAGGCCGGGGACAGCGTTGTCTCCAGCGACTGCTCCGAGAAGTGCACCTGCCGTGCCACAGGCGGGCTTGTCTGTGAGCCACACAGCTGCCCTGCTGGAGAGGCCTGTGCGCTCCAGGAGGGGGTGCGCGGCTGCGTGAAGCGGGAAGGCCGTTGCACGCTGGTTCCCGGAGCCCGGCTCACCTCCTTCGATGGCGCCTCGGGGAAGATCCTCGACAGTGGGGCCTATGAGGTGGCTTCACTCTGCAACAGCAGCGCCCCCTCCTGGTTTAGGGTGGTGGTAGAGGTCCAACAGTGCAGCAACGGGGGAGTGGTGGCTGGTGCAGCCATCTACATCTTCTTCCCGGAGGCTTTTGTCGTTGTCAAGAGGAACAAGGAGACGTGGGTAAGAGAGGACCGGGTCAGAACTGGCTGAGACACAGGGGAGAGCTTCCTTCTGTCAGAGCCAAGCTCTAACTAAATAATAAAATCCAGGAGTCCTTGCTCCCAGCCCCTCCCCCCATGCTGCTCTAGCCTACTAGACCCCACCACTCCCCTCTCTGAGCTAGGGACAGAACCCAGGAGTCCTGGCACTCAGCCCCCCTGCTCTAACCCACTAGACCCCACTCTCCTCCCAGAGCCAGGGACAGAACCCAGGAGTCCTGGCTCTCAGCCTCCCTGCTCTAACCCACTAGACCCCACTCTCCTCCCAGGGGAGGAGTGGGGGACAGAACCCAGGAGTCCTAGCTTTCAGCATCTCTGCTCTAACCCACTAGACCCCACTCCCCTTGCCAATCTGGGGACAGAACCCAGGAGTCCTAGCTCTCAAACTCTCCACAGCCCACTCCTCTAATGTAATAGAACCGACTCTAGGCAGACCCAAGACATTCATTGCCCCTCCTGTTGTGCGTGGACATAGCGGCTTTTTACAGTTATTGCAGACAGAGCTGCTGGAAATTAAAATAGTGGGAATATCAAACATCCGCAGGAAGCGATTTTTTGTGCTGCCCATTTTGGAAACAGGCCAGGTTTTTCTTGATGTTTTGTGCTGATTTATCAAATTGTTTCTATGCCAAAACTGGTCATTTTCTGAATGGGAGGGAAGAGGAATTCCACATTCTGATGGAACCAGCCGATCTCGCTGCCCTGCAACGTGGTCCATGGACTCCAGGCCCCGCTGCCCTGTGATGTTGTTGCTCCATTTCACTCATCCTCATTTCTTCCTGACCTCCCTGTCTGTCTGTTCCAGGTGAATGGGCGTCCAGTGCCGCTCCCAGCGAAGATCTCCAACATGTCTGTGAGTGAGTTTCAGGGCGGCGTGGCTGTGGTCCAGGCCTCGGGACTGCAGGTTCTGTTCAGCCCCAGTGGGGAGGTGACGTTGAGAGTCAGTGAGATCCTGGCTAACAAGCTGTGCGCACCCTGTGGAAACTTCAATGGCAACATGTCCGATGACCTGCAGCTGCCCAGCGGGCAGGTCCCGGGGACCCTCGCGGAGGTCATTGCTGCCTGGAAGGCTAGAGACTTCTCCGGGTGGTGAGTGGCTCTGCAGACAGCCTATTTTGGCAAGCTCAACACCCCATTCTTTGTCTCCAGAGGATGCCCAGATCCCATTGATTTTCAGACCCACACCCACTCGTTCCCAACTTCTCTCTCAAGTCATCTAGCAAACATGGCTTCCCACCCATGGCTCTAGTTATCGGTACTCTGGTAGTGGTGGCCCACTGCAGAGCTTACTTCCAGGATCCCTGGCAGTGTTGCCCTCTCATCCCTCTGGGTGGGGTTTGTGTTTCATTTTGGCTTTCCCTTTGTCACCGGGTCAGGCACCTCCTGCGATTGCATGAGTTGCAGGTGCCTCCCACTGCCACCAACACAGACCTCCTGCCACATAGCAAGAGAACTCCCTGCCCCAGTGTCTCTAACTAGACAGAGAGAAGGATGATCATGCCTGTTTCATATGTGGGGAAACAGAGGCCCAGAAATTGTGGTTTACAGCATGGCCCAGAACAGAAGCAGAGACACTGCTGTAACATTTGAGAACCTAGGAAGCGTGTTTCCCAGCTGGGGACTGAAGCGAGATCTCCCACATCTGAATGCGGTGCTTTAATTACAAGCCCATTGTGTGGGGATAGGATGAGCCTTGTGTAAAAATTTCTACTAAAACTGATTTGAAAAATTGGGGTTTTCTTGAAACACACACACACTCTAAAAGTGTCCATTTCCAATGACAAAGTTAGATTAATTGAAAACTGAATACTGGAAAACCAAAATATTTAGATTTTGAAATGGTGCTGTAGTGCCTGATGGGAGTTGTAGTTCAGGTGCCTCATGTCACCATTCTTATGTATAGGCTGGGCTCTCTTTCTGGAGTATATCTCCCATGATGCAACACAGCCAGGTGATTGCCATGATAGACCCTCTCCCTTCACCAAGAGGGAAGACTGGTGCATCATGGGAGATATATTCCTGCCAGGGAACCTGGCCTGTAGATGAGAATGGGTATATGAGGAACCTGAACTACAGCTTCGGTAAGGGACTGCAACAACATTTCAAAATTGAAATAGTTCAGTTTGGGGGCTTTGTTTTTTTGTTTTTTGTTTTTTGACCTAAAAACCCCAAACATGTTCGATGGACAACAAGCACAAAATTCATTTAGTTTTCTGGGAAAAAATTTTCACCCAACCATAATTTGTTGTTGATTTTCTGTTTGCCAAGACCCCAATGAATTTATTCATTTTTTGTCATTTGTCCATGGGGGAAAAATACAAAGACACGTTCCCCTTTAGTGACAGGAAAAAAGAAAAAGAAAAATTACTCCCCCTACTAAAGACAACTGATGTCTTTTGCAGTTGCTTGTGCTCCCTCTCAGGGGCCATCAGTCTGGTACTCCTAATAACCCTAAGCTCTGCTGTGGCACTTTTTATTGGTGGATCTCAAAGCATGTCAGAGTTACCTGCTTTTACAGAGGTGCAGTAACTTGCCTTAGCTCACCCAGAAGGCTTGTGGGAGAGCTGGGGATAGAACCTAGGGGCTCCTGGTCCCGGTCCAGCTCTGATGCATTAGATCATACATTTCTTCCACCTCCAATCCACCAACCCTTCCCTCCTAGAACCCCATGCCTCCCCTGTGCCAACACGTCACCCTACTAGCCCTCCTCTCTTACTATAGCCGAGGACAGTGATGCTACTATAGGGCAGCTCATCTCTAGGGGGAAAGGAGGCCTCTTTGAGATGGAAGTTCTCTCTGGGTGGTGGTGGTGTAGACAGGGCTGCAGGTTGCCTGGAACTCCTGGACAACTTGGCTCTACGTCTTATTGGTGGAGCAATCAACATTCTACATGGGGCTGCATGCTAGCCCAAGCCCTCCAGACATAGATAGAGCAGCTGTAGCAGGAGCTGCAGATAGACCACTGGTCTGGTGTAGTGTGGCCACTTTTATCTTCTACAGCTGGGTGAAGCTTTTTGCTTGAAATTTTTGGCACCAAAAAATTCAGTGTTGCTTAATCTGCAAGAGTTTTGACTTTGCTGAATTGTTTGCTTATGTAAAAACCTTTTACAGTTCTGCTAAATCAAAACATTGTTTTGACAGTTTTTGAAACAAAAAGTTTTGATTTCACTTCCAAATGGACTTTTCAAGGTCTCCTTTACCCGCGTTACATTTTAAATGTGGCCACGGGCCTCTTTTGATTTGGTCAAAACAAGTTGTGTTCCAGCTGACACCAATTTTGAGTTTTCACTTTGTTGAGAGCGTGAACATTTTTGCTCTGACCCAAAATGAATTTTTGGCCTGTGGACCTTCTCCCCCCTGCCCACAACCCAGCAGCAGCCCAGCTCTAGTTCATGTGTGTTTTTGATCAATATGGATGCTAATTACAATTTTCTGTCTTTTAGCAAAGAATAGCTCCACCTGGGACTAGCAGAGATCAGCGCTGCACCTACATTGGACTCAGCAATTGTCTAAACAAGTGTGCAAACCACCCCAAGGTATCTGTGATACCTGATGGCCAGTTATAAGACACTGTAATATCAGTCAGTGTGTCTAGAGCAATAAATCCTTGCAATCCGTTCAATACCCTTGTGCAGCTTCATTGTCTCACCCTGCGCTTGTGTTATCCCTCTTAGCAGGGCACACGTGGAAGGTTTTGGCTGAGCGTTTCAGAGCCCCGGGGCATAAGTGAAGTGTGATTTCATAGACAAGCCAAGATCATTGTGGTCATCTACACACTCTGGCATCCTGCATAAAACTGGACTTCACTGAATTTAATTCCCACACCAGTTAATTGAATGAGAGCAGATCTCTTGGAAAGAACATCCTGTCTTGATTTAACAGTGTATGGAGAATTGGCCATGACCCCTGGTAAGATGTTCCCCATGTTAGTTACCCTCCCCCTTAAACATTTTGCACCTCACTTCTGAACATGTCAGCTTCCATCCCTTGGATCTTGTTAGGCCTTGGTTTGTGAGATTGGAGAACCTCTACCAAGCTTCTACTCCAGCACCCACTAGAGTCTTAGACAGATCAGAACCCCAGTGTGTCTGAACAGGGCCAACCATGCCGGTACCTACCCTGCTGAGCCCATGGTATAAGTGATCATTTCACCTATTTATATGGAACTAAGGCACAGTTCCAGATTCTCAGATGGCCATCAGCAGCATGCAGTGGTCTTGACTGACGGAAGCCCCAGGATAGATCTGAGATTCAAACCAGTACAGCCCACTGCCTTTCAGTCCAAGGCCATCTCAAAGCACTGCTTGGACAACTGTCACTGGCTGTCCAGGCTACAGAAGGAAACTGATGGATGTTTTTAGAAGGCAATCAATGGGTCTTTGCATCAGGCTGTGTTTCCATTGACTAAGCACAGTAAGGCCTTAAACAACTTTTAGACACCACAGTAATTCAAGTCTTAGTATCAGGAAGGGCTCTGGCAGCCCTAGGCACAACCCTAGCCATTTGGGTTCAAAATTGATGGGGGCAGGGGGAGAAGAAACAAGGACACAGCTGGTGATCAAACAGCTGCAACCAGGTCTATTACTTTCCCCTAAAGAGGATTATAGAAGATTAGGGTTGGAAGAGACTTCATGAGGTCTCTAGTCCAACCCCCTGCTCAAAGCAGGACCAACACCAACTAAATCATCCCAGCCAGGGGGTCAAAGCCAGGCCTTAAAAACATCTAAGGATGGAGATTCCACCACCTCCCTAGGGAACCCATTCCAGTGCTTCCCCATCCTCCTAGTGAAACTGTGTTTCCTAATATCCAACCTAGCTTGTTCCTTAGTTTCTTCCCACCTCCCTGGGGTGGGAGAAAGAGGCTGAATAACTTAAAAAGGCTCCTGGATCCTGCCTCCCAGATCCTTCCCACCCCTGTGCCCTACCCACTAGGCATTTCTACCAAGAGGAGGGTAGAAACTATGGTATTGCCCTTTCATGGGGAGGGCATTACACAGGAAGTGAGCAAGCGGGAATCACCAGATCTAGTCTGCCCTCGTGTATGCATGTCAGGAGCCATCAGCACCACCCACACCCTAAAAATCAGACCAGACCCATCTCTTACAATGCGCCTTCCTGCCCAACCCAGCCAACACAAGGAATGGAAGAGAAGCTGAGCATTGCCCATGACTGCAAAGCTTTAGTTTTGAATAAAAATAGCCGCAATCATCTCCCCCCGCCACAGTTTTCTTTTGAGAAAGAGAGTTGCCAAAAGCCCTTAGATGTGTTTGACAGAGGCTCATTGCTAGTCAGAGGCTGGAAAACCTCCACCAGCTGTATGGATGGTAAAGGAGGCTACTCAAGTTTAGAAACTCACCTTTCCATGAGGGTCTCATCTCTTGGCAACACAGCAGAGATCACCCTTTGCATGGTACATGGACACCCCAGTTCTCTGGTGTAAATCCAGACTGACTTCCATTAGTCAATGTAAAGCTGGATAAGTTCTCTAAGATCTAATTCACAGCATGTGACAGGCTTGGCAAGCACTGTACATGGACCTGAACTTGCCTCAAAGTCAGGGCTGCTCCCAGTGTGAGGGATACTGTGCTGGGTGGCATCTGTTATCTGCGTTCATGAATCATTCACTATTTCCTTGTATTAGGTCCTTATTGACAACGGGGCTCTGGCACCTGAAGGTGACAGAGGAATACACAAGGGACCAGACTGTTCCAAGAGATTTCAGTTTTATTTTTGTAACATTTGAACACTGAAGTCTTAGTCCTCAGCTCCGAGCCTCTGATCTGGACTGGACCCTCCGGTTAGGATTCCACCACTGCTGGGAAAACAAACAACAAAAAGCAGAGGGGAATATAGATCAGTGGGGACCAGTAGGTCTGACGTGGCTGGAACAAGTGGCCTCAGGAGGTGCCATAGCAGGTCAGTTGAATCTTACTGCAAGTGGAAGCTCTTCTTGTGCCTGGATTTGGAGCATAGCTCTAGTCCCAGTGCAACTTAGTTGCAGTCAGGATCATATTCTGTGTAGCCAGATTTCAAGGAGCACCACACCTAGCAGCCCCCCCCCCACCCCATGAGAATTAAGTAGAACCCAGAAATTCTGATGCCCAGTGACCTCACCCATCCCCCTGGCTCCAACCCCACTCCCTGCCCGGAACAGGGGATAGAACCCTGGCGTCCTGGCTCCCAGATCCTTCCCTCCGTCTGTGTGCTACCCACTAGACTCTTCTACCAAGAAGAGGGGTAGGAACTAGTGGTAATGCCCTTTCAAGGCTGATGTGGAGGGCATTACACAGCAAGTTAACCAGGCACCAGTTGGTATTGGGTTGGGGTTGCAGGTGTCAGCTCCAGCTGTAGACACATGAGCCTGGGTCAGGGAGGAAGCCAGCAGCCAAGTGGTCCGTGTTTATATAGCAGAGGGCAACACCCTCATCTAGTGGCTGGTCCACAGGGCCAGCTGGAGAAGTCGCTTCATAGATTTAAGGCCAGGAGGGACTGTGATGGCCCATCCAGTCTGAGCACCCGCATGGCACAGTCCAGATATCAGGTAGGGATCCTGCGCCCAGACCACAGCTTCTTAGGAAGGAGAAAGCCCAATGCACAGCTACAAGC
This sequence comes from Aldabrachelys gigantea, assembly GCA_026122505.1. Taxonomy (NCBI): domain Eukaryota; kingdom Metazoa; phylum Chordata; order Testudines; family Testudinidae; genus Aldabrachelys; species Aldabrachelys gigantea. Next base: position 67,238,631 of record CM047489.1, read on the forward strand.
CAGGGAGTTACTGCGAGGTGAGTGCACTGCTGACAAGAAGCTGGGTGTAACAGATCACAAACTGAATCTGGTCCCGTGTGATGCAGTTGCAGACAAGGCTAATATTCTGGGGGTGTATTAACAGGAGGGTTGTAAGACAGATATGGGAGGTCACTGTCCTGCTCTGCTCAGCTGGAGTACTGTGTCCAGTTCTGGGCACCACGCTTCAGGAGAGAGGGAGCCAAACTGGACAGACACCAGAGGAGACCAACAAAGAAGATCTGACCTATGAGGAAAGGTTAAAAACTGCACATGTTTAGTCTTGAGACAAGACTGAGTGGGGACCTGAGAACATAGCTGAAGGCTAAGGACTGTGAGAGGACAGTGATCAGTTGGTCTTCATGTCCACTGAAAGTAGGACAAGCAATGGGACTTTAAGGAAACCAATTTAATTCTAAGGCAAGTTGGAAGCCTATTCCAGAGCTTAAGGGAGGTCATGAGATCGCTGTCATTGCAGGTTAGACCAGGGGAGGGCAAACTATGGCCTGGATCCAGCCCATCAGGGCTTTCAATCCTGTCCATGGGATTGCCAGCCCTGGAGTGCAGCAGGGCAAAAGACAGGATCTGTCTGCTCTGGCCCTGCTCCTGGAAGTGGCCTGCACCATGTTCCTGCAGCCCATGGGGCAGGGCAGAGGGCTCTGTGCATTGCCTCCACCTGCTGACACTGCCCCCCCGCAGCTTCCATTAGCTGAGAACAGGAAATTGCAGCCAATGGGAGCTTCGGGAGTGATACCCACCAGCAAGGGCCTGCCCCACCCCACCCCTAGGAGCCCTGCTAGACATGCTGGCCACTTCTGGGAGCGGCGCAGGGCCAGGACAAGCAGGGAGCCTGCCTTAGCCCTGCTGCCACCCCAGAGCTGCTCAGGTAAGTGGTGCCGGGCTGGAGCCTGCACCCCAAACCCCTGCCTTGAGCCCCCTCCCACACCCCCGACCCCTGCCCCAGCCCTACATTCATTGCCCTGCATACAATTTCCCCACCCAGATGCGGCTCTTGGGACAAAAATTTTGCCCAGACCTGGGTTAGACAAACCTGCCAGGGATGGTCTAGGTTTACTTGGTCCTACCTCAGTGCAGGGGCTGGGCTGGACTGGACGAGATGACTTCTTGGTCTCTTCCTGCCCAGTATTTCTATGTTATCCTCACACTCCTGTGGAGATGGGGTAATAGCAGTGCCCCATCTGTACAATGGAGCACCAACACAGAAACTAAGGGACTTGCCCAAAGTCACATGGAGCTTGTGGTAGAGCTGGGGAATTGAACCTGGGTCTGAGGCCCTGAAGACAGCCATCCTGCCATTATAAGTAGCTTGTATAGCAGCCCTCTGTCATCCCCTCCCCAGAGGGAATGGGTCACTGTTAGCTAGGACTTACCATGAAGAGGAAAAGTCCTCAGCTGCTCAGGAAGCCAGGACCTCCTGGGTGTTGGAGGCTGGTGTCCCTCCACATGTCATCAAGTCATCCATGCTATCACCAATGAAGTTCCCACAAGCGCCACAGAGCTGAGCAGCATACGACCCATTTGCAATCACCTCCAGCACCCCAGTGGCATTGAGATGGACCTCCACTTTTTCCAGCCACTGGACCACAATGCCCTGCTGGGACCTGGTTAGAGACAGCTCAGCATTGATGCTGGTGGGTAGTGAGACCTCTTGGCCATTGACCTAACAGGGTAAGGAGAAGGTACAGATTAGAAGGTAGTTGCTCAGCTCTAGTCTCTAGAGCCTTGTAAGATGCCTTAGCATAGGGGGCTGGATTTGGGGTCCCTTCCAGTGCTTCACTTCTGATTCTCTAGATGTTGGCTGCTGTTGAGTTGCTTGCACCTTTGGAGACCAGATACCACAGTAAATGGGCCCCTGGCCTGGTCTACTCCCCACCCCAGTGACCTTGGTTCTCGTGTATGAGATCTTCCCTCACCATTCAGGTGGGCAGCTCATGCAGTAGTTTTTATGTGGCTAGAGATGGCCTGCTAGTGTGCTATTGCCATCTACTGGCTGGAAAAAGCTGTCCAGCCATGTTTCATAATCCCTATACTGCAGGGAGAGGTACTCCTGATGCTAGAGTGGCTTGATCTGTGCCTTTATCCCAAATGCAATCCTAAATTACAGCTCCATGGATCAAAGGGATCATCTAACCTGCCCTGCTGAGGCAGTCCTTACCCAGGCCATGCCCTCTGTGTCAACGGCAACGAAGACCACACTGAGGAACATGTACACTCTGGCCACGTGGCTGGCATCTGGATGGCTCTGCCAGCTCTCCAACACGATCCTGAACCAGCCCGTGGTGTTCTGCTCGCAGACCCTGCTGACATCATGGGCCCCACTGGTCGGGGCTGCTCCGGACAAGCCATCGAAGGTAGAGAGGAGCTGCCCGGGGGCAACCAGGCAGGGATACCGCTCTGTGTAGCAGCCTCACACGCCATTCCTCAGTCCGCAGGGCTCCCTGCTTGGGCACCGGTGAGGGGTGCAGGTAAGACTCCCCGAGGGCAGGCAGATGCACTGCAGGTTGCAGGAGGCAGAGAGGAGCAATTTCCCCAGCTGGAGAGAAGAGGACAGTGGTAGAGGAGGGAATTGAAGACAGGCTAGTGCCATCTGTGCCAGCTACCTGCAAAGAGACCTAGTGCCAACCCAGGCAGAGCTAGCATAGCCTGTTGGGTTAGAGGGTTGCCTTTAACCCCATCTCCAGCAGGGCTGGCTTTGCCTTGAGCTATGCTAGGTGAGAAGACAGATCAACACACCATTGCTTGGCTCCAGTCTGAGATCCTGAGGCCAGAAGGCAGCATCAGTTTCATCCACATGCCCTGGTCTTGGGCCCAACAACTGCAGTTAGACCAAAGTGAGTCAGTCTTCAGGAGGAGTGTGTGTGCCACATGCAGAAGGCACCTCAGATTCTTCTGTTGCCGGTGCCCAGGAGATCCTAGCAGGATCTGTGCCCCTGGGGGCAGAGCAGGCTGCTAGCTGTGTACTGAGCTGTTGTAGTTAAAGAGGTGCTATTGGAAGGGGGCAGGATAACTCAGTGGTTTGAGCATTAGCCTGCTAAGCCCAGCGTTGAGAGTTCAATCCTTGAGGGGGCCATTTAGGGAACTGGGGTAACAACCCCCCCCTGCATTTGGGGATTTGTCCTGCTTTGAGCAGGGGGTTGGACTAGATACCACCTGAGGTCTCTTCCAACCCTGATATTCTATGATCTACAATGGAGAGTCTGGATCCAAGTCCCATTCTTCACACAGGCCTGCTCTAAGCCTAGCTGAGAGGCTGAATAGGGGGTTATTGGCGGAGGGTTGGAGCAAGGACTCCTGGGTTCTATCCCCAGGTCTCACTTACAAAATTCTCCATAGTTTTCCTTGGGCAAGCTGCTTCCCTTCCGTGCCCCATCTCTAAAATGTGAAGCTTAACTACTTAATGGGGCTGTTGAAGCTAATGTCTCAATAGATAAAATCCTCTAGCTTGTCATCTTAGCCCAGCATCTCAAGAGCATTTTCCTTCATGAAAGGCTGGGCAGCTTTGGGAAGCTGTTCCAGAACCTCACTCTGATCAGCAACCTTCTCATTTCATGCCCAAACTGACTCATGGCCCAAGAACAATGAGGCTAAACTGGCCAACCTTAAATGAAATGTTGGCCAGTTCTCCCTGCCTGGCCTTCCCCACTGCTGTATATATATATAGGCAGCAGTCAGATCCCCCTCAGCAAGCGTCTGGCCATACTAAACAAACCAATCCTTCTCTCTATCCCCTTATAGTCCTTCTCTGCACCCCACCCCCCTGTCTGAATGTATCTCGAGAGTGTGGGAACCAGAATGGTCTAGGTTTCTACATGCCATTGTCCAAGACACTGATAAGACCAATCTATAGAAATAGATCCCAGCCGCAGCATTTATTATAGAAGAGATCCTGATGTTTAGCCTTTTCTATTCCCTTCTTCTCTTGTTAAAGCTAGTGACGTCACTCTTTTGTTCTCTCCCATCCCATACTTCGGTAGTGGCTGCTACTTGAGTTTGGGGAGCAATAGTTGTAAGGTTTTCCAGGTCCTATTGGTAGTAGCAATGCCTATGGGCAGTCCAAAAGACCTTCGTATTTGACTAGCAGCACAATTAGGGCTGGTTGGCTATTCACTCCACCTTCCATATCAGAAAATAATTTGTCAAAAAAACAAAACAAAACAAAACAAAACACCACACCACACCCCAGATGTTCTGCAGAATTGACCAGACATTTTATCTGGGCGCAGGCTGTGGTGCGTCATGGGAGATGGAGTCCCAGTCCCACCAGTTGCACTATGTCTCCCATGAGGCACCCACAGGTGGCCCCAGATTGAAGTCAACTCAAACACTGATGTTCCCAGAGTCATTCTGGTACTTCTTGTTTCCATGGAAGAGATTGGTGGTTTTGGCCTCACCCAGCTTTTCCCATAGGATGAAGAGCACCATCATCTCCCTCTCAGATTCCCAGCTGCAGCTCAGGGAAAAGCTGGGACACTGCCCCCATGGCGACAGTGCCATGTTTGTTCCCTACCTTGTAGGTGGTGCCGTTGCTGTAGCAGCTGCAGCTTCCTGGCCTTACGCAGGCCTGGCCATCCCAGTAGTAGCCCTCATGGGCAATGGGAGCTGTGGGGGAAGTGCCTGTGAAATGGGGCAGCATGCAGAGCTGCCTGGCTGCACCTCTGTGTATAAGCTGAAGAAGGGACATGTTGCTGCTTCTGGGAGCCACTTGAGGAAAGCACCACCCAGTGCCTGCACCTCTGAGCCTCTCCTTGTGCCCCAACCCTAATCTCCCTCCTGCCATCCAAACCCCTTGGTCCCAGCCCAGAGCCCCAAACTCCCCATCTCTAGCACCACCCTGGAGCCTGCACCTCCAACTAAAGCCCTCACCCCCTCCCGCTCCCAAATTGGGGTTGAGATGCATTCATGACCTGCCATACTATTTCTATTCCCAGATGTGGCCCTCAGCACCCCCCCCAAAAGTTTGTCTACCCCTGGTCTAGCAGTTGATCCAGGACTCCTGGGTTCCTGGCATTTGATGGAGGAGCTCCAGGCTCAGTGAGCTCCCTGGGTAGCATGTGTTATGGGAAGGGAGCATATTGCCAGCTGCTGGCAGTGAGTCCTCACACTAGGGATACTCACTGCAGTGCGCTGCCTCCCATCAGCCATCCAGGGTGACTCCCTCAGCTGGCACACAGCAGCATAGGCTGCCAGAGCTGGGCACAGGGACTTCTGGGCTCCATCACTCATGCACAGGTCATACAGACAGCTTTCATAGAACTCCTGGGGGGGAATCATCAGATGGCAGGGGCCAAAGGGTCCCTCTGTAGCTCTAACTATGCCACACAGCTCCTGGCCTCCATGCAGAGTGGAGACATTGGTAGAGAGGCAGCTACGGCATCGCCCCATGCATTTGCTCCAGCAGGACTGCTCCTTCCCACCAGGGACCCTCCAAGTGTTGCCAAAGGCAACAGCATCTGGAGCCTGAGCACCCCCTGGTGTAACCAAGTCATCACTGGCATTGCCATTGCTGTTCCCACACATGCCCTGAACCAGCCCGTGGTAGCTGCTGGGAATGTCTATGGTTATGTGGTATGGCTAACTGAAGAGGACTCGCAAGCCAAAGCTTGTCTTGAGAACACTGGACTCTCCGTGCTGGGAGACCTGGACCTTCCCTCCTTCCACAGAGACAGGCAGAGGCTGATGCTGGTGATTGACCTAAGGACAGCAAAAGCCGGGCAGTCAGGAGGTATAATGGAACTCTGGAAGGACTCCTACCATCAGCCACACTGGACCTGGTACTGGGATGGGGCCTCAGCTCATCCAGTATCAGCTGACTCAACCCATGAAAGCCCAGTCCCTTCCCAGCCCAGGGGAGCCTGGGACATGGACACTTGGCACTAGGGGATGCTGAGAGTCAGGGCCATGTACCCACCTCAAGAGTCCAGCATGAGGGGGAACCTCCAGGTGCAGGACAATCAGCTGGATAGTTGGTCTACAGTGGGAGGACCATAGGGTGCTGATCATCCCCAGCTGCCACCAGCTCAGAAGTGCAATGCTCAGACCCAGTAGGTCCAGAAAGGGTAGGGTGACCGGATAGCAAGTGTGAAAAATCAGGACGGGAGTGGGGGTAATAGGAGCCTAAATAAGAAAGACCCAAAAGTCAGGACTGTCCCTATAAAATTGGGACATCTGGTCACCCTAAAAAAGGTACCAGAGCTCTTGCAGAGATGCCACTGTATCTGCTTGCACAGGTGGTGCTCCCTTCACGGCAAGCTATGCAACAGCACCCCACCCCTCTAGTGGGACACTGGGATCTGTATGAGGGGAGAGCACCATCTGCCAAACTCCCCCCTCCCAACCTTGCAGCATGCCCCCCACCAGTACCACGTCAGTACTAACAAGAGGAGAGCTGCCCCACCCTGCAGAACCTGGAGTGGGCTTGATTTCTCCCATCTAAAACTTAGCCAAGCCCAACATTCCCTGTGCAGCAGAGTTGCCAGCCCTGTGCTCCCCTGGAGAAAACTCACCCAGGCATGACTGGCATCCAGCCCCTTTAGCTCAACCACAAGCTCATCAGGCAGTTCCAGCATCACCAGGGACGGCAGGCCAGCCAAGCCCTTCCGGGCAGTCACAGTGAAAGCTGGCAGCCTCTGGCCAAGTCCATCTGTCCAGACCAAGATGACTGTGCAGCACCCAGGGAACTCGTAGCTTTGCCCATCAAATGTGCGGTAGTGGGAGTGGCCAGAGACCCAGCAAGTTCTGCTGGAGGCTGCATAACAAAATGCTTCACCGTTGGTCACCTTACATCTCTCCTCTGGCCTGCATTGCATGGAGCTACAGGGGTCCAAGACTAGAGGGATGAGAACAGGGTTGAGGGATAGTGGCCCTTGTTAAACATTGATCCCTCAGTGTGCTGGGCACCAGGACTCCTGGGCTCTATTCCTGGCCATTACCCCAGGGTGTCTTGGATATTGAGCCATCTGGAGCAGAACTGATTTGGCCAATGTCTGGACTAGATCCCAGGAGTCCAGACTCCCAGCTGCCCGCCCACCCTCCCCGCAGCAGACCCATCAGCAACCCACCTTTGTTGAGACACACTGCTGCGGAGCTGTAGCCATTCATGTGCGATATCCCCACGCTGGTCAGCCCAAACAGGGCATGGCAATGAGCCAGGATGTTGTAGCCAGAGTCTGGGGGCAGCATCATTCCAGCCCAGGAAAAGCTGGCGGTGGCAATGCTGTGCCAGTCCAATGGGGGCATCTGCTTGCCATTGAATGATAGCCCAGAGACAGCAGAGGTCAGCACGACGAGGAGAACGTAGCTGGTGAAGTAGGGGTGGGAGATGGCCAGGTAGGATGTACAGTAGGTCCCAGCTGCTGGCATGTTGAGCAGGAATGGGTCAAAGGAGAAGTTGCCCAGCAGCCTGCCCCCAGTACTAAAGAAGAAGATCTGGGCACCTGCTGTGCTAGTGATATACAGCGCCTGAGCCTGCCCAACCCACTGCTCTACCACATGCCCTGTGGTCATGTTCATGACCTGGATGTTGGCTCCCCTGTGGACAGTGACTTCTGTTTGCTGGGCTGCTGTGATGTACACCAGGTTGTAATGGGGTTGGAAGGGCAGGGGTGGCACGAGGAAGGAGCTGCCCCAGCTAGGCACTGGCAACAACTGCTGGAAGACATGGTTGCCTGGCTGTTCCGCTGGGCACACGTGTTGCCAGATAAGACAGCTACAGGTCTGTGCTACCACGCGGCTGCCTGAGAGGTCATCTTTACTTTGGAGCTGCACAGCAGATAGCTCCCTCATGGAGAGATGGAATCTGGTCCTGGCCCAGTATCAGATGTTCTCAAATATCACTGAGCCCTTCAGGTAGATGTCCACTATGTTGGGTTGGCCATGGTTGACAATGGCCATTTCCTTGAATGCTACATCTGGCTCCCCAGATGGGGTGAAGATGTAATACTCCTGGCCCCACTCCCACACTGGGTACAGAACAGAGGCAGTTGTTGTGTAGAGCTTGTCATTGAAGGCTACAACTGAGACCTCCTTATCTGCCACCACCAGAACCGTGTGGTTGGTCCTGGAGCTGCGTAGCATCTCTATGTTGGAGGGAAGCTGGACAGAGACTGGTTCCCCTAGTTGGAGCAGCAGCAGCCAGCTGTGGAAGGAGGAGCTACTCACTGTGATGTCAACTGTGGTGTTAGGCAAGTAGCTGGCAATGTGCAGCTCCAGGTTGGGCAGGCCATAGGAAGAGACAAAGTTCTGCATGAAAACAGTGACGAACTCCTTGCTCAGTGGGTCTGCCGAGCAAGTACCTGGAGGGAGATGAATCAGGTCTGTTACTGGGGTAAAGTTCCTCCCTGCCCTACACAGGGGCCTAGCAGGAAAAGAATAGAGCCTGACAGACATAATGGGGGTCATTGTCAGGGTTTTGATGAGAGCTGGTGATGTTCTCAGGTAGATTGAGGAAGGGTTCTGAAATCTGACAATTTGTCAAATTGAACTGAAAGCTGATTTTTCTTCCTTCCCAGAAGAAGTAAAGTGTCTTATTTAATTTCAAAATTTTGCTGATTTTTAAAGCCAAAGAGGATGAAAGACCCCAGTGCTGGTCAAACTGAAAAGACAAACAGACGTCGTCTTGAGGCAACCTAAATGTTTTGACCAATTCAAAGTTGAACTGGAGTTTTTTATTCCAAGCTGATTTTGATTTGAATCAAACTGGATGTCTCAGTTTGGTTCCCAAACAATAAAAATCTATTGACTCAACTATCAGTTCAGGACCTAATAGTCACAACCTGGACCTCTAGGACTTAGAGGGGATTAACTTCACTAGCCAGTAGCAGTAGACCGTTCACTTTGGCTGGCTGAGGGGGAGGCACATCGGCTTTTGCAATACGCTCCATTAGCGTAGGGGAGGCAGTGTGACCCAGTGAATAAGGCTGAGAATCAGTTCACCTGGGTTCTCTTCCCAGTTCTGCTGGTAACCATGGGTAGAGTCACTGCCCTGTTTAGGGTTTTTATTAAGCTCAGACTGTAGCAGCAGAAATCCGTGTGCTCAAAATGTTATGGTGGTTATAACCCTGTCGCTGCTCAGCAGCGAGTGAAATAGGACCTGGATCACTTAAACAAAAACCACCACAAGACGTTACAGTGTAGGGACCATGATACAGCTGAGCAGGCCCAGGCTTGTCTTCTCCAGTGGAGGCACTAGCCCATTCATTAGCACGCTTAGCGAGTCAGTTTTGGACCCTTTACTCACCCAATAGCAAGGCCAGGATAAGCCACAACAACAGACTTTTGGCTGGCACGTCTGGAGCACAAGAACATTAAATCCAGTAGGGCTAACAGCTAACGATGTCTGTCTGTGCCACCCATTACCATAGCACTGGGCCACCTCACCTTCCTTAGTGTATGGATCCCCACAACACCCCCCGGGAGGCAGGGCAGTGCTATTTGTACTGTTCTACAGAACGCAAAGGGAGAGACAGATTGACTTGCCCAAGAAGGCAGTGGCAGATGAGGTCTGCCAAGTCTTCAACTACTGTCCTAGCCCCTGGACCAGCCTGGATTTCTAGGCACAGCTAGCAGTTCTGGGGGACAGTTCCAGAAGAGGCACAGAAAAAACCCAAACCCCATTAAAGTCTGAAATGGGGCACCAAAAAACCCAAACCTATCAAGATAAGTTTGCCCCCCCCTTCCACTTTATTTACAGAGAGGTTTGGGGGACTCTGGTACAACCATCTTGCCTGCCCCCATCCACATCTGCCCTGCCAAAAGTAGTAAGGTCTCAGAGTTCAGGCATTTTGGGAAGCTGTGACTTTTGCACCTCATCCTATAAGCAGCCACTTCCTGGGCACAGCTGGGTCTAGAGTAAGCATGGCTACTAGCATTACACAATGCACCAGCTCTTGTTAGGTACAGCAACTCCTCACTTAAAGTCATCCCAGTTAATGTTGTTTTGTTGCTGGTCAGTTAGGGAAGATGCTCATTTAAAGTTGTGCAATGCTCCCTTCTAACATGCAGCCGCCTGCTTTGTCCACTGCTTGCAGGAAGAGCAGCTCCTTATAGTTAGCTGGTGGGGGCTTGGAACCAGGGTGAACCAGCAGCCCCTGCCCCCCCTCCCATCAGCTCCCTAAGTTCCCTGCACAGCAGCCACCCAGCAGGCTACTAACTGCCAGCACTTCAGCTGTCCTTCCCCCTACTGCCATGTGCTGCTCCTGCCCTCTGCCTTGGAGCCTCCTGCTTGCTGTGCAGGGGAGAAGAAGGGAGCTAATGTCAAGGTGTCCCCCTGCTCCTGCACTCTGCTTACTCCATTTCCATAGAGCACACATGACAAGGCTCAAGACAGAGGAAGCTTCCTGGCAGCAGCTGCATCTCAGCTTGCTGATTAATTTAAGAAGGCAATGTACTTAAGTGCAGACAGCATACTTAAAGGGGAAATGCACATCTCACACACACACACATGCTGTGGGTCTCCCCTTCCTCCATTCATGCTGCCTTGTAGAGTGTGAGGCTACATTAACAATGAGTTAAGCCTTGAGGGCTCAGCTGGGTGCTAGTTCATCATTTAGCAGTAAGGCATCCCCTGGGAAATATCCCACCCTCTGACTCCACCATCTCAACCAAGCTTCACAATCCCCATTGCTGAGTTCAGTATTCAATTGTTTAAAACTTATAGAGCGTGTATTTTTCCCTGGAACCTATCCCCCTCTCCATTTACATGAATTCTTATGGGGAAATTGGATTTGCTTAAAGTCTCATTTTTCGGGACCATAACTACAGCATTAGTGAGGAGTTACTGTACACTCCCAGCTTCCACTGCTCAGAACACTGCAAGCACCACTAGAAGGCTCACAAGTTATTTAAAGCAGGGGGCTCTCAAACTGGGGGTTGTTACATGGGGGGGGTCATGAGCTGTCAACCTCCACCCCAAACCCCACTTGTCCCCAAACAGGTGGCAGCTGGAGGCCCTTATGGCCAAGGCCCCAGGCTGATTACAGAGTGTTTTGGCCACTAGCTACGTGGAGGCAGATAGAGGCAGCCACACTTGTCCACTAAGGTCTCAGCAAAAGTCACACCCCCTTGTCCCACCACCTAGGTATTTGTGTAACGCACAGGGGAAACTGAGGCATGCACAGTACTCATGCAAAACATTACTTCCCAGTGTGTCACAGGCCTGCAGGAGAAGATCAGAGGGAATGTGCAGATCTGGGTGAGATAAATCGAAACCCAAAATATTTTCATTTGGAAATGTTGCTGTTGGAGTCCAGCTGCCTCATAGAATCCTAGCGAGACCAGGAGGGGGAGGTAACAGTTTTTATTGGAGCAGCCTCTGTGGAAGAAAGGGACAGAGTAAGACCCAAAGGGAAGGGACCTTGAGAAGTTATCTCATTCAGCCCCCCTGCCCTGAGCCAGCTCTGACAGGTCTAGGGATGTGCAAACTCTTCTGAAAACCTCCAGTGATGGGGATTCCACACCCACCCTTAGTACCGTGTGTGACACTGGCAGCCCAGCGGTCAGCTCACACTGAGAGGCCCACGGGGAATGCTGACAAATGCCCTGCTAGAGCCAGTCTGGCTCACCTGTATGGTTAAAATAGGCATTTAGAGCTATACGAATGTGTTTAGTGTTGAGGCTTGATTAACTGCTTGTGAATTGCTGCCTGTGTTAATCTCACCTATAACATCTGCTTTCCATACTGTAAGGCAGCAGTTCTCAACTGGGGGTCCACGAGCCAGTTTCAAGGGGTCTGTGGGGGCCCGCAGCTGAAGCCCAGAGCCCTGGTGCCTCCACGGGGCTGAGGCCAAGAGCTGTGGGGCTGAAGCCCAGAGCCCCATTGCCCCCATGGGTCTGAAGCCTGGAATTGTGGGGCTGAAACCTGGAGCTCTGAGCCCCAGCACCTCCCACAGGGCTAAAGCCCTGAGCCCTGGTGCCCCCCGCACGGCTGAACCCCAGAGACCTGGTGCCCCTCACTGGGCTGAACCCCGGAGCCCTGGTGCCCCTTGAGGGACTGAACCCCAGAGACCTGGTGCCCCTCACTGGGCTGAACCCTAGAGACCTGGTGCCCCTCACAGGGCTGAACCCCGGAGCCCTGGTGCCCCTTGCGGGGCTGAACCCCAGAGACCTGGTGCCCCTCACTGGGCTGAACCCCAGAGACCTGGTGCCCCTCACAGGGCTGAACCCTGGAGCCCTGGTGCCCCTTGCGGGGCTGAACCCCAGAGACCTGATGCCCCTCACTGGGCTGAAGCCCCAAGCCCTGGTGCCCCTGCAGGGCTGAAGCCCGGAGCTCTATTGCCATGTCCCACTGCCCTGGGCTTCAGCATCAGCCCCGGGCACCAGGGGTCAGCTTCAATCCCATGAAACTTCTCCCAGCCCAGCCTATGTGGGCAGTGGTGGGCACGTGCAGCAGGCACAGCTCTGCTCAGTAGGGTGGGGGGCACAGGGTTCAGCCCCAGGAAGTGGGGCTCAGGCTTCAGCATCAGCCCGTGGGGTGGGGAGCACCCAGCCTGTAGGTCATTATCAACACCTTCCCACCCAGTGCTGGGTCCGTCCCCACAGATGGTCACATGAGATGACTCCAGCTCCCCTTGGGTTCTGCCCTGGGCCCAGTGACTCTAATGCCTGCAGGTTCTGTAGCTCCATTTACCAGGTGGAAAGGAGGGAGCTATGAGTTCAGTGAGAGCGGGACAATTTACACAGCACAGGAAAAATGATTGTGAACGTGAACAACAAATATCTGATACAGATATGCCTCTACCCTGATATAACGCTGTCCTCGGGAGCCAAAAAATCTTACCGCGTTATAGGTGAAACCCCTGGAGCATTGCTTTACCACGTTATATCTGAATTTGTGTTATATCAGGTTGTGTTATATCGGGCTAGAGGTGTACATTTTTAATTCAGCCATCAGCTTTGAAACAACCAACCCCCCATAAGGTGATGACAGCGAACTGCCTTCAACAAGTTCAGCCCCCCTAAGGGCTGGAGAGCAGCCTGGAGGTGGCGTGCGTAAGAAACATAAATCCGTTAATAACCTTGCAACATTTAGGAGATACGAAGACAGCTGTTTGAATTGCGGGTTTTATTTGTTCTGGAAGTGGAGATAAACTTCAATCGCAGTATGTAATTTGTGCACAAGTACTGTCCAATGAATGTTTGAAATGCTCCAAATTGCAGAGAAATTTCATTAGAAGACATGAAATCTGTAAGTACAAGCAACATTCATTTTTTGAGCAAAAGGCCAGGGAACTTTCTGATACTAAAGCAGTGATGAAATCCACAACTACTGCAGATAAAAAGCTTTTATGGTCATCATCCTACACAGTGGAGTGGAAAATTGCTAAAACAAAAATATAGCATATGATTGTTGAGACTTTGATAATGTCATGTGCTATTGAAATAACAAAGGAAGTGTTTTGAGAGGAGAAGGCCAAGGCCAAAATTACCGATGTCAAATGACACTGTCAAACGATGGATCACTTCTATGTCAGAAGACAGTTTCTCAGTTCATTGATTTGTAGGGTGACCAGGTGTCTGGTTTATGACAGGAACACCAGGTCGAAAAAGGGACCCCGGCGGCTCCGGTCAGCAGGCTGACGAGGCTGTTAAAAGTTCAGTGGGCAGTGCTGCAGAGCCAAGGCAGGCTACTCCCTACCTGTCCTGGGGCACCGTGCTGCACCCTGGAAGCAGCCAGCAGGTCTGGCTCCTAGGTGGGGGAGGGGGGCAATGGAGTTCTGTGCTCTGCCCCCTCCCTGAGCACCAGTTCCACAGTTCCTGGCCAATGGGACTTGAGGGGGGCGGTTCCTGCGGGTGAGAGCAGCATGCGCTGCAGAGCCTCCTGCCCCCCCCCACCTAGGAGTCGGACCTGCTGGTTGCATCTGGGGTGCAATGGGGTGCCCCAGGACAGGCAGGTAGCCTGCCTTAGCCCTCCTGCGCTGCTGACTGGGAACCACCATGGGAAGTCCATGCCCCAACCCCGAGCCTCAACCTCCTGCCCCAGTCCTGAGCCTCCCCAAACCCGGAGCCCCCTCCTGCTCCCCAACCCCAAGCCCTGATCCCCCAAAACTCAGAGCCCCCTCCTGCATCCCAAACCCCCTCATCCCCGGCCCCACCCCAGAGACTGCACCCCCCGCCCAGAACCTGTACCCACTCCTGCACCCCAACCCCAAGCCCTGATCCCCCCAAACTCAGAGCCCCCTCCTGCATCCCAGAGCCTGCATCCTCAGCCCAGAGCCCTCACCCCCTTCTGTGCCCCAACCCCCTGCCTCAACCCATAGCCCCCTCTCACACTCCAAATCCCTCCCCCCAGCCTGGAGCCCCCTCCTGCACCCCAAACCTCTTATTCCCTGCCCCAGCCCAGAGCCCTCTCCTGCACCCTGAACCCCTCATTTCTGGCCCCACTCCAGAGCCCATACCCACCTTTAGAGACCTCACTGTCTCCCGCACCCCCACCCACTGCCCAGCCCATTGAAAGCGAGTGAGGGTGGGGGAGAGCGAGCCACCGAGGAAGGGAGAATGTAGTGAGCGGGGGGTGGGGGTGGAGGGGCTTGTGAAAGGTGCAGGCAGGGGGCAGAGGCAGGGCTATGGTGTTCAGTTTTGTGGCAGTAGGAGGCTGGCAACCCTACTGATCGGCTGTGTGACAATGATTTAGCCATACAACTGGATAAATCCACAGACATTTCAAAAATACCCCATTTACTTGCTTATGTTTGGTAGGTGCGGAATATGGAAAAAAGGAGGGTTTTTTTGTTTTGCAAAAAGAGTTGAAGGTGACAACAAAGTCAGACAACAGTTTCAAACTGTTAGATGATTTTATGATTTCAGCAGAAATCAGCTGGACTAATTGCATCAGGGTCTGCACTGATAGAGCCGCAGCAATGACTGGAAAACAGATTGGTGTTGTGCAAAACAAAAGCTGTTGTATCTTGCCCTATTTGGACACATTGCTTTTTACACCGAGAAGCACTTGCTGCACAAGATATTGAACCAGGTCTTCACCGTGTTCTGTACACAGAGGCAACCTTGTTAATTTTGTTAAATCCAGAGCAACACACTCCAGGTGTTTTGCTGCACATTGTGAGGAGATGGGTGCAGAGCACCAGTCCTTGCTCATGCATACAGAGGTGAGGTGGCTATCTCGAGGCAGAATGGTTGCCCATATACTTAATCTTCAGGAGGAGTTATGTACTTTCTTAGCTGCTAAGAAACTTGAACTTGCAGACATAGAATATCAGGGTTGGAAGGGACCTCAAGAGATCATCTAGTCCAACCCCCTGCTCAAAGCAAGACCAATTCTCAGACAGATTTTTACCCCAGTTCCCTAAATGGCCCCCTCAAGGATTGAGCTCACAACCCTAGGTTTAGCAGACCCATGCTCAAATCCACCTTCCCACATGCTGAAAGAGGATATATAGCTAGCATAGCTGAGTTACCTCACAGACATATTCAGTGACATGAATAAGCTGAACAAAATTATGCAAGGTGGAAGCATTAATTTTGTTGCCCAGCGTGAAAGAATAGAGGCATTCAAAAGAAAACTACAATTCTGGAAAGTTCAGTTTGTGGGGGCATGACTGATATGTTTGAGCTCTTACATTCTTTCATTCAGGAGTCAACATTGACGTAATTAAACCTCAACTAGCCGTGCATCTTAACAAATGTAATGCTTATTTTCCTGAACTCACAACGGAACAAGCTGCTAGACACACGTGGACTCTAAACCCTCTTTAGTGAGAACACTGAAGCTAAATTTCTGTCCAAAGTCTCATCAAAACTATTAGAAGAGCTCATTGCCCTTTGGTCAGGCAGCCCCTACAGAACCAGGTTCAATGGGACCATTCCCCTCTATCTGACATTGGTGAGGCCTCATCTGGAGTCCTGTGTCCAGTTTTGGGCCCCACACTACAAGAAGGATGTGGAAAAATTGGAAAGAGTCCAGTGCAGGGCAACAAAAATGATTAGGGGGCTGGAGCACATGACTTATGAGGAGAGGCTGAGGGAACGGGGATTGTTTAGTCTGCAGAAGAGAAGAGTGAGGGGAGATTTGGTAGCTGCTTTCAACTACCTGAAAGGGGGTTCCAAAGACGATGGAACTAAACTGTTCTCAGTGGTACCTGATGACAGAACAAGAAGCAATGATCTCAAGTTGCAGTGGGGGAGGTCTAGGTAGGATATTAGGAAAAACTATTTCACTAGGAGGGTGGTGAAGCACTGGACTGGGTTACCTAGGGAAGTGGTGGAATCTCCTTCCTTAGAGGTTTTTAAGGTCAGGCTTGACAAAGCCCCGGCTGGGATGATTTAGTTGGGAATTGGTCCTGCTTTGAGCAGGGGGTTGGACTAGATACCTCCTGAGGTCCCTCCAACCCTGATATTCTAAGATTCTGTGATTCTATGATGCCGCTGGGAATGTTTTGGGGTGAGAGTTCGGATGAACACATCTCTGCTTCCTCTGCAGTGTTGAAAGGTTTGATCCCCTTTAGTACCACCTACTTCTGCAAAGCTAGATTTTCAGCCATGACAACAATGAAAAGAAAGTACCAAACCAGGATGAACAATGACCATGATGTGCACATGTGCTTGTCAAAGACATCCCCACGAATTGTTGATAGGCACCAGCAACAAGTTTCACACTAAGTAAAACAAACAAACAAAAATATTCAGTTTCTTATTTTGTACCTATATTGTCCTTTTCTTTTTTATATTATGAATGTTTGTGTGTTTCTGTGGTTGACTGCATAGCTATCCATTTAATTCAGCTTTTAATCTACTGGATATGCACAAAAACAGTCGCTGTGGCACGGGGGGCCATGGAGTTTTTATAGCATGTTGGTGGTGGGCTCAGAAGAAAAAGTTTGAGAGAACCCCTGCTGTAAGGTAAAATTTAAGCATTTGTATCATAAACCTCTGTGATTGTGTTAATTGCCACACAGGAGAGAGACGTTAATGAGTGTGAAGTGCTGATCTCCCCCAAAAGGTGTTATGTCCTGCCACACATGGGAGGCCCATTGACACCCAATGAACTATTATGGAACATCAGAGAGCAGAAAAGACTGCTGATTGCGTTCCCACCCATGAAGAGGAGTTGTGCAAGTGAATTCCTTCCCATCAGCTGAGTTTGCAGCTCAGGGTATGTCTACACTGCAATTAAAAACCTGTGGCTTGCTCATGCCAGCTGACTTGGGCTCACAGAGCTTGGGTAAGGACTGTTTAATTGCTATGCAGACATCCAGGCTTGAGCTGGAGCCTGGGCTCTAGGAGCCAGGGAAGTGGGAGGGTCCCAGAGCTTGTGCTGCAGCCTGTGTTTGAATGTCTACACCACAGTTAAACAGCTCCTTAGCCCAAGCCCTGTGAGCCCAAGTCAGCTGGCCTGAGCCAGCCATGGGTGTCTAAGTCCAGTGTAGAGATACCCTGAAAGTGCAAGCAGATAAAAAGCCCTAACAAGCAGGGGCGGCTCTATGTATTTTGCCGCCCCAAGCACGGCAGTCAGGCGGCTTTCTGCGGCACGCCTGCAGGAGGTCTGCCGGTCTCACGCCTTCGGTGTACCTGCTGCCAAATTGCCGCCGAAACCGTGGGACCTCCCGCAGGCATGCCGCCAAGGGCAGCCTGACTGCCTCTCTCAAGGTGACTGGCAGGCCGCCCCCTGTGGCTTGCTGCCCCACGCACGCACTTGGTGCGCTGGTGCCTGGAGCCGCCCCTGCTAACAAGGAGGAACTGTAGCTCTGTGCCTCTTGGACTCTGAGGGACAAGGATTACTAAGCATAAGCAAATGATCCCCAGTGCTTAGCCTGGGTTTGCCCTAAAGGACATATAGAGCTTGCTTATTATGGAAGCTGCTATTACTATTCAAAACTTAAGACTGGAACTCATTTGTGTGCATCTATGTTTACCTGTTTTAACCTTATCAATAACTCTTTGTTTCCTTTTTCTATACAATGAACCTGTGGATAGTTTATTATGGGACTGGCTACAAGCATGGGTTACCATAATTCAAGTTCCCAGGTAGAGGACATTGATAGAAGGAGAGGGGAGATGGAGGGGGAGGATTGGGGGATACAGTTTCTACTGTAGTTTCTTTTCACTTCGAATATCTAACATTTATAAATAACAAGTGTAATGGCCTCAAAAATAAATGGAAATCAAACATGTAGTCAGTTCTTTCCAGCACCATAGCACGCCCCCCTCACTTCTGTGCTTCTGCTGGCAGTGGCACTGCCTTCAGAGCCGGGCTCCCAGCCAGCAGCCACCACCCACCGGCTGCCCAGCTCTGAAGGCAGTGCCACTGCCAGCAGCAGCGCAGAAGTAAAGGTGGCAAACCAGTAAACACATGCCACCATTAGGGCAAGCCGAGAATTGTGGGGACGAGCAAGGAAAACTCATGGACATTTGTTCATATTTCAAAAATCTGCCTGGACAGAGACTGGAGGATGTCAGAGGTCACATCCGGGAAAACCTGGACACATGGTAAGCCTATACAAGCATTGCCTTTGGAGTGACGTCTAAAGGGACTGGCCCTTTGGGAGTGGCAGTAACCTGAATATTGCTGGGATTGTTGGTGTAAGGGACTATCTGTCCTAAAGGTAAGCACATGTGGGTGGTGAGGTAGATCAGAGTGGGACTGTCCGTGACTCCATGGTTAGGCTGTTATAGGGCCTGAGAGGTTTACACATGATAATTGGTTGGTGAAATCTGCGTATAGCACTCCCCACCAGTTTGGGGTTTGTGCTCCGGTTCCTAACAGTCTGCTCTGAAGCTGGTAACCATGGGCTTCAGTCACTGCAGGACAGCTTGATAACCTGCTCCAGGAGCCATGCTCCCTTCCAGTCCATTACTCATTCTCCATGTCCATTGGGATGGGACAAGCAGGAACGGGCTTATTCTGCAGCAAGGGGGATTTAGGTCAGATATTAGGAGAAACTTTTGAACTACCAGGGAAGTTCAGCTCTGAACAGGCTTCCCAGGGGGGTCGTGGGATCCCCGTCACTGGAGGTTTCTAAGCCCAGGCTGGACAAACACCTGTCAGGGCTGGCCTAGGGTTACTTGGTCCTGCCTCAGCCCAGGGGTCTGTTCAAACCTGTGCAGCCCCTTGAATGTTGGCTGAAGGGCCGAAGTCACATTTGGAGGCAGAGAAGTGGTTCGTAAGGTGGATGTTTATAAAAGTAGGGCTCTACTGTACCTAGATGGGCAGGGACAGTCTTTGTGTTTGTACAGCACCTGGCACCATGGGGACTTAGGCTGTGACTGGGGTGCCTGGGTGCTGCCATAATACACATAGGGAATAGCACTAATAATGTACAGCCCCAGCGCAATAAAACCCTGGGCCGTGACTGATGTGCCTGAGTGCTACTGTAATACACCTAGTAAACGGCAATAATAATGCACAGTGCCTGATACAATGGGATCCTTTTCCATGAATGGGGCTACCATAATACACCTAATAAACGGCAATAATAATGCACAGTGCCTGATACAATGGGATCCTTTTCCATGAATGGGGCTACCATAATACACCTAATAATAGCAATAATAGTGCACAGTATCTGGCACAATGGGGTCCTTTTCCATGAATGGGGCTACCATAATACACCTAATAAACAACAATAATAATGTACAGCACCTGGCACAGTGGGGCCTGATCCAGGACTGCAGCTATCATAATGCACCAAATAAATCACAGTAATAATGTACAGAGCCAGGCACAACGGGGTACTGGTTCGGGATAGGGGTGCCCAGCACTACGGCAATATAATAATGAAATAATTCTAACTTGGGCCTGAGCCGGAATATGTTATTTCAAAGACAGAGTTTCTAGTTTTTGCTAACATTCGGGCATTAAAACATATACCATTCTTCTAAGAAAAGTTAAAAATATGAATGCAGCCATCTCTCTTTATTAAACACCATTCCTCGTTCTGTGGGCTGCATGCCACCCCCATTGCTGGGGACCCCACCCAAATCTCCTCTCTGGCCAGCCCTCGTGATACCCTCAGCCTGTGCTCCCCACAGCACCCCGTTCTCTGCTCCCAGGAGGCCTTCCTGAGCACACCCCGCTCTCGATTAGAAAAAGCACATTGCCACGGTTTGTATCTAGCCCAGACCAATGTCCAGCCCACAGGGAATGCCCAAGCTGGCCCAATCTACCGCAGGAGCTGTGGGATTTCCAGAGCTCTGCAGTCACCCCAGCAGCCTGGCAGGCTGCGGTGTAGCTGGTGTATCTGGCACACGAAGGAGAAGCAATAGTCGTACATGCCGCGTTGGAAGTAGCCCTTGGTGGGGCTTTGCAGTGCTTCTCTCAGAGGGGCCCTAGGATCACATGCTAGGATCATCCTGTGCTCCCCATGGATTTGCCTCTCTTTCCTCTAGCTAAATTGGAGCACTCACCCTTGTCAGCTTCAGTGCAGTCAGATGTCTCTGCCACCCGCCAGCTCTGCCCGAAGGCCGTTGCATTCGGGGCCACTCTGCCGTCCTTCATGATCAGCTCATCTCCCTTGTCGCCATTGAAGTTCCCACAGAGACCGCACAGGGCGCCGGCATAGGTGCTCGGGGCAGTGAGGGAGACCCGGCCGTGCCAGTCGAAGGCGAAGGTAAGATGGAAGTCGGTCTGGATCGTTGCATCCTGCCCCCTCTGGTACACGGAGATTTTGCTGTCATCAGTGCTGTATGGCAGGTTGATCAGTGAGCCGTTCAGCTGTGTGCAATTGCAGAGTGATCAGTGGAAATAAAATGCATATACAAGGATTTGCTCTCAAATGCAACTTTTTCAGGGGTGAGGTGAAGCAGCCAATTTAACAGCTGCATAGCACCACCGCTCACAGGTTACCCACCCAGGATTGAAAAGCTTGAGGTTCTATAAAAACAAGTCTGATCAATTTTAATTGTGCTTTCACCTGGCTAGTAGAGCTCACCAAAGAAGTGGAAAGGGGAGAAAGAGCAAAAACTGAAACATTTGGAAAGCTTTTTTTATTCCATTAATAGTTGAAGGGGTCTGATTTTCCATTTCTCAACATTTTCTACAGAATATTTTATTAATTTTCTATTTTTGCATTTGAAAAGTATCCCAGTGCATGAAAACTGGTGATGAAGAAAGCAATCAAATCCCACAATGTCAATTCTAAGCATGACAATGCTGAAGGGTGGACAACATTCATGATGACCTCATTCCATTGTTGTGTTATTATTGCCCAGCTTAACACTGCTGCAAAGAAAGCCTGGGTGACAAATGCTGAACAGAAGCATGAAGACAGACCTGACAATGATGGTGATGGCCACAGGCCAATGTGTAGAAAGGGTTGGTGAGAACACCAACCAACCACAGGACTGGAGAAAGGCTGGGTGATGACAGCAAGCACAAAAATGAAGGAAGGTGAAAACCTAGCCAAATTGGGAGGCTGTGGGCTGATCAATGGCAGCAAATAAACACAACAATGGAGAGATGCTGAACGATGATGATGACGATGAAACCCAACAATGAAGAAAGGCTTGAAGGTAACTGTGATGGGAGGTACAAATCCCATCAGGAAGAGATAACCCTCATTGAGGGTCATTCAGCCTCAGACTGCTTCCTTTTGTCTTGGGGGGTGAGGGTTAGCTCAGTGGTTTGAGCATTGATCTGCTAAGCCCAGAGTTGTGAGTTCAGCCCTTGAGGAGGGCATGTCAGTCAGGGCTTTGCTGCATGACACCATCTGTTAGCTAAGTTTAGTAACAGGGATTGTCAGTGGGCTTTGAGGAAACCACTGCATCCAGGGCCCACCTGAAAAGAAGAGGGATGAAAGTTTAGCCCATTGGGTCCAAAGAGTCTTTTGGTTTGCGTTTATGTTGGACTTTGACTTGTGGACTCTGCTACCCCAGGAGGGGTTGAATTTTTTCAGTGTCTAGGCTACAGAACTGAGCTACCTCCATAACAGAAATGTGATGAAGACTCCATTGAGGAAACCGAGGCAGGGCTGCTGCAGTGCTATGTCATGCCACTAAGTGGTGCGTAGGGATGGCATCACGCCACACGGATGATGAAAAAACATAACAATGAAGAAAGGTTTGAAGATGATGATGATGAGAAATCCAACACTGAAAAAAAAACTTAAAAATGCAAAACCCAACAATGGAGAAAGGCTCAAAGAAGATGACAGTGAAACCGAACAAAGAAGTGAGACTTGTTAAGAATGACAACGATGAAGCACAGAGAGGAAGAAAGCATCAATAATGATGATGACTAAACACAAAAGGGAAGAATGGTTGTTGTCAGCCTAATTGGGTATGTCTTCCTTTCTGTATTTGGTCATCAAACCTTCTTAGGAACGAAGCAAGCTCAATGGCAAGTGAAGACAACCAAACATGAAATGTAGAAAGCCTGGCTGATGCCAGTAACTAATCGCAAATGGGAAGAAAGAGACTGAGTGACAGTGACAGGAAAGAAACTCAAAGATGAAAAAGATTCAGTGATGACAATTGATGATGACAAAAGATTCACTGATGATGATGATGATGATGAAACACAGAAGGGAAGAAAGACACAATGATGACAACAAGCAAATGCAAAACTGACAAAAAGTTGGATGAGATGGACAGCAAACCAACATAAAACTGAAGAGAGGTTTGGTGACAGTGACAATGATGACGACCAAACCTGCAAATGAAGAATGGCTGTCATCACTGTCAAGGTTGTATTCAGATTTGATTTTCATCATGATCATGATCATCAAGCCAAACACTAAAGTGAGGGACAGATCAACAGCAAAATGTAGAAAGACTTGATGATGATGATGACAAAGATGCTGATGGTCAAACCTGAAAATGAAGAAAACTGGTTGAACACTGAACGCTGAAATGAAGGAAGCCACCTTGTGACCAAACACAAAAATGGAGATGCTGAACTATAATGGCCACCACAAAACATAGAAGGCTGTATGAAGATGACAACCAAATGCGAATCAAAGATGATGCTGATGAAACATGAAAAAGAAGTGAGGAAACTCGATAACAATGACCACAGCAATGAGTAAACACAAAAACAAAGACTTGCTGTTGTCAACATCATTGTGTCAAGCCCAACAACAAAATAAAGAAAGCTTGACAACAGTGACTGAACCTGAAAATGAAGAGAGGCTCAACAATGACAACAACCACATAAAAAACTGAAGAAAAATGGGCTGAGGATACAGAACAGGCTTGGTGATGGCCATGATGACCAAACTCATCAAATGAAGGAAGGTTCCACATTGATGACACACCACAAAAATGAAGAAGCTTGATGGCAAAACGGAAGAAGACATAAAAATGTCAGAACACAAAAGGTAGGGGAAAGTCCCCCTTCCCCAAGAAGTAACAAATACAAGAGAAGGGGAGAAAATACAATTGAGAAACAAACACATGCACACACAGGTGCCAACCGTGTGTGAATGTGAAAAAGAAGACATGACAACCAAAACTTAAGGAGACACGTAAGGCAATGGTTGCACACTCAAAGAACAAGACCAACTAGAAGAAAAAAAGAAGAAAATCCTGGTGACGTGATGAAAGTGGGAATTTGCAGTAATATTTTTATGAAGGATATCCATGGCAGTAACGTATTTGACAAGGGTTTGCTAGCCAATGGGTGCAGAAGAATTAAACAGCCGCTGTTGGGGCAGAACAGGAGATATGAGGTACTTGGGTCACATAACTGTCATTGTGATATGGATGGGTCGTGAAGGACTGGCTGAAACCAATCCATATCAACAGAGAATCCGGTACGGCAATGGGAACCGCAAGGACTGAATTACTGACACCTAACAGTGGGAGGCCGGGCAAATAGACTCAGCCTGGTGTGCAGGAGGAGGAGAATGGCAAACCGATGTCGGGTGTCTGTGGTATGAGCTGAGCACATGGAGACACTTGTGGAAATCACCTTTGTTTGAGAAACAAAGGAATGGACACTGAAAAGAGAAGCAAAGCTGGTTCCTTCAGCAGTGTGCCTCCAGAGGGCCTTTGCCAGTCTGAACTCGGCCATAACTTTTGCTTCTCTGTGCTGACCTAGGGACTTTCAGATTCTGTAGCCAGAGGACTAATGAATCGTTACCTTCTTTTGAAAAAGGCTGCCAGTGTCACTGCAAATACTCACTGAGAGCCTTGCGCCTGGAAGGGGCAGGGACAAGCCACACGCAGGAGTCTGGCGTGGCTGCAAAGAGCCATGGAGAAGGACAGAGTTTGCCACTGCCCGAAGGCCCATCATCAGAGTGGCGGAGGCCGTGTGTCTGCCCCATGGAGCTGTGTGGATCCTTGGGGTTTGGCCCTCTAAAGAGGGCACTCCTGAAGGTTATGGGCTGGGGCATAGGCCAGACCCTGTGAATCCACGACAGGACAGTTAAATGACAAAGAAGCTCACAGCTCCCCTCACAAAAAGGGTAGGACAAATGATGATCAAAGACTGAAAGAAGAACGGAGCGATGACTGAACTCACCAAGAATCTGCCCGGATAGTCCCTGCTGACCGTGATGTTCACTCCGTACACTTGGACCTCCACGGCTCTGATGAAGGACACGGCTCGGTGGCTCCTGTGGTCGTTCTGCACCAGGACCTGGAAATCCACCAGCTCTTCCCTCTCTTGGCACCGCCCAGCCAAGTAATACTGGCAGCCGCCCTGGAAGTCGAACCTGTGCCCGTCGAAGCTGGTGTAGTGAGGGTCCCCGGAAGCAGAGCAGGTTCCATAGCTGATGGGGTAACAGTTCTGGAGGCCATTCTCCACTCGGCACTGCTCCCCAGTCCTGCACCCCGTGGCCTGGCAGATCACTTGCCTGCTCTGTGGGTCGCACACGCAGCGTCTGGTGCAGGTGCTGTCCCCCCAGAATTGCTCTCTGGGAGCATAGAGACGCCCCTGGAACTCACACCCGCAGCCAGCCTTGTGGATGCATTTCCCAGCATCCAGCACGAAGCCCTCATTGCACTGGCAGGTCTCCACGCACAGTGAGGAGCAGTTGTTAGGGGCCGCTCGGTCATTGCAGGTGGCAGGACACATGGAGCCACAGAGCTGGTACTGGCTGTTCTCCGGGCAGGGCAGAGCTGTCAAAGGGATGGGACACGGGGGTCACTGGGAATATTGCTGCATTTTGCCAACTTGGCACAGTGTTGAGGGGTCCCGGCTAGATGCTCTGCAGCAGAGCAGCCCCTAACAATGCCCCGAACCTGCCATCAGCTCTGACCCATAGACTTGGAGCTGGCAGAGCCCCATCAGGTCCCATCTCCTCCAGCTCCCACAAGCTTTATTCCCCAGTTCTTAAACTTCATAGATTCATAGATTAGAAGGGGCCATTGTGATCATCTAATCTGACCTCTTGCAAAACACAGGCTGGGGAAATGCCCCAGCATAATTCCTGGTTGAACTAGAGCAGATGTTTAGGAAGAAAATCCGAGTTTGACTGAAAAATTGCGAGTGATGGAGAATCCACCATGACCCTCGTCAAATCGTTCCAGTGGTTAATTTCCCTCACTGTTAAAAATTTGTTCCTGATTTCCAGCCTGAATTTGGAGCTTATGAGACTTCTGTCTGCTAGGCCGAAGAGCCCATGTAGGCTCTGAGAGACTGGGATCAAGTCACCCCTTAACCTGTGGGCATCTGGCTGCATTTGGCAACTTTATTGCCACCTTGCCCCCTACAAAATGGAATGTGTTGGTTTTATTTGTGTGCAGTTCTGCCCTGAAAAGCAAGGTAGCAAAGGCTCTCCCTGCTTTCTGGCCCAACCCAGGGTGGATCAGGGTCACCACTGCTGATCGGAGGTACAAACACATGTTCCTGATTTTCGTTCTCAGGAGCCCAGCGATGGGAGAAGGGACTGGAGTTCTTTTTGTGCTCTATCAACAGAATGGCTTCCTTGGGGAGAAGATCCCATGGCCCCATAGATCTCTCCATTAGCATGTGCTCCCTGCTGGTTTCCCCTGCATTCACGCTCATCCCATTTCCCTGGGGATCACCCTACACAATTCCCTTCCCCAATGATGTACTCACGGCACCCTGCCGGTGTCCTCCAGTCGGAGATATCCACCCCCTCTCCCCGGCAGGCATCAGCGTAGCTTGCCAGTGCCTGGCACAGCATGTCCTTGATGCCATTGTTCATGCACAAGTCGTAGATGCAGTTGTCCAGGTAGATTTTGGGGTTGATCACAGAGTGGCAGTGGCTGAAGGGGCCACTCGCCTCTTTGGTGATCCAGCCACAGAAGGGCTCAGCTTTGTACCTGCTGACCAGCTCTGGGGAGCAGCTCTTGCACTCCCCATGGCAGTTGTCCCAGCAGAACCTGTCCCCATCCTCCACCTTCCAGCTCTTCCCAAACTCCATGGGGTTGGCAGCCAGCACCCCTGTGGGGGTGGTAAAGTCATCCCTGGCATTCCCGTTGTAGTTGCCGCACAGGCCACACACATGCTCCCAAAAGCTGCTGGAGATCTGCACCACCAGGTAGCTATTCCAGTCATAAGATACCCTCAGGGAGAAGTCAGTCTCGATGACCACAGAGACTCCTCTCTGATACACCTTCAGCTTCCCCTCCAGCAGGGAGATGGGGAGGTGGGAGCGCTGGGCATTCACCTGGGAGGGGAATAGAAGGTGACAATTACACATGTGGAGCTGGGACATAATGTCTGCCAAAGGACAGGGGACTAGACTGGGTGCCAGGACTCCTGGGTTCTTTCCCCAGCTTTGGGCAGGAGGTGGGGTCTAGTGGGTTGGAGCGTGAGGGCTGGGAGTCAGGACTCCTGGGTTCTATCCCTGGCTCTTGGTCTGTGACATGTGGTACCTCAAAGTAGCACCCTGGAGCCCCCATAATCACCACCGTGATATGATTATGATGTGTTTGGTACAATACATGTCTTGTGAGGTATCATCTTGATCTGTGGAACATTAATAACCAGTTGGGTTGTATGTACTAGCATTGTATGTGGAGTTATAGGGTATTGCTACACGTACTACTGAAATATGTTGTGAGCTTGGGAACACCCACGACCAGCCTTTCAGTTGCAACAAAGGAGGCCTAGACAGGTGTTAATGGCCCATCTAGGAGAATCAACTATCCCGGAGCGTTCTCAGAGAAGCCACCTACACCATGGGGGCCAACGAACCCATGTCACAGCTTCTTTCAAAGATCTTTCTGGTAGCTGGAAGGAAGTATAAAAGAAGGGCAGTGACACCATCAATGGGCCTCTCCCCCTTCATCTCAAGACCTGCAAGATCTCCTGGAAAACAAAGACTTTGGACCAGGGAGATTGGGCCCAGGCTGGGATAGATTCCACCCTCAGCAAGTTCGCAGATGACAATACGTTGGGGGGAGAGGTAGAAATGCTGGAGGGTAGGGATAGGGTCTAGAGTGACCTAGACAAATTGAAGGATTGGACCAAAATAAATGTGATGAGGTTCAATAAGGACAAGTGCAGAGTCCTGCACTTTGGACTGAAGAATACCATGCACCACTACGGGCTGGGGACTGACTGGCTAAGCAACAGTTCTTCAGAAAAGTACCTGGGGATTACAGTGGACAAGAAGCTGGCCATGAGTCAGCAGTGTGCCCTTGTGGCCAAGAAGGCTAACGGCATTTTGGGCTGCATTAGTAGGTGCATTGCCAGCAGATCGATGGAAGTGATTATTCCCATCTATTCAGCAATGGTGAGGCCATATCTGGAGTATTGCATCCAGTTTTGGGCCCCTCACTACAGAAAGGCTGTGGACAAATTGGAGAGAGTCCAGAGGAGGGCAACAAAAATGATCAGGGACATGACTTATGAGAAGAGGCTGAGGGAACTGGGGTTATTTAGTCAGCAGAAGAGAAGAGTGAGGGGGGATTTGATATCAGCCTTCAACTAACTGAAGGAGGGTTCCATAGAGAATGGAGCTAGGCTGTTCTCAGTGGTGGCAGATGACAGAACAAGAAGCAATGGTCTCAAGTTGCAGTCGGGGAGGTCTAGGTTGAATATTAGGAAACACTATTTCACTAGGTTGGTGGTGAAGCACTGGAATGGGTACCTAGGGAGGTGGTGGACTCTCCTTCCTTAAAGGTTTTCAAAGCCCGGCTTGACAAAGCCCTGGCTGGGATGATTTAGTTGAGGATTGGTCCTGCTTTGAGCAGGGCGTTGGACTAGATGACCACCTGAGGTCTCTTCCAACCCTAATCTTCTGTGATTCTAGGACACCTGAGTTCTCACCCCGGCTCTACCAGTGACCCATTTTGTGATCCTGGGCAGATCATTTCCCCCCTCCATACCTATTCCCACTATCTGTAAAATGGGGACACGGACACTCACTAACCCTCCTTTTACAAAGCTCTCTAAGGTCCACGAATGAAACACTGCTGAGCACCTCTGAAAATCATTTTAATCTCTTACCCTCACTAACCCCGTCTCACGTCTGACCACCGAGATGGTGACATTGTAGACATGGACTGTCACGAAACCAGCATAGGAAACCCTTGTGTTGCCCCTGTTCTCGTTCTTGGCCTCAACGGTAAAGGACGGGAGTGTCACATTGGGCCCGCAGGTCTTGGCGACGGTGTAGGTGCAGGTGCCCATGAAGTCATAATAGCGCCCGTCAAAGGTCTTGTAATGGGGGTCTCCCGAGAGCCAGCAAGTGGCTGAGGATTGTGCCACGCACACTGGGCTGCCATTTACCATCTGGCACGTCTCCTTCTTTCTGCACTTGACGGTGTCACAGGAGGAGGTTGGGTTAGCTGAGGAGTCTGCATCAGTGGGAGAGAATAACGCCAGAAGAGTCAGTTAGACGCACAGGTGACCAGTGTGGAAAGGGTCATGTGGGAGGCTGCCAATAAGGAAGCAATTATTTATCAGGAGATGAGGGCATTGGATTCCCCTTTGCCTGGTGCAGGGAGGGGAAGACTGCGAGAGGGGTGGCAAAGGGGCAGCACCATCCATGTTGGGAGGATATGGACTTGCTGCAGGGGTTGGAGTGGGAATCAACTCTCACTGTGCAGGGCCAATGGATGGGACCAGCTCCGAAGCACCCCTCACCTTTGGCACAGACAGCCACAGAGCCATACGAATTGAGCCGGGAGACCCCGAAGCTGAGGACTCCGAAGGTGGAGCTAGGGTGCTCCAGGATGTGGCTGCTGGACCCTTTGCCCAGGCTGCGTATGCTCCAGAGGTACGGCATGGCGTCCACTGGGTGCCATTGGCTACGCCCCAGTGTCTGCTTATCCAAGGTGAGCGTTGGGACTGCTGAGTTCTTGGCTATGACCGCGGCATAGTTATCAAACTCCTGCAGCCCGCTGAGATGGTAGGACACGCAGTAGCTAGTGACGGGCGGGACGTTCATGATGAATGGGGCATAGTCAGCACCATAGTTCTCCCCGCCGGGTGAGTAGTAGAGGACCTGGATGTGGGCGCTGGCACTAATGGAGAGAGCTTCGGTGCCTCCCATCTCCACCTCCATCACGTCCCCGGCTGCCATGTCCTGGACCCTGGCCTCCTCCCCACGCTGGTGCCTGACATGAGTGGGCTGAGAGGCAATGATGTAAACTCGGTCAAAGTTGAAGTAACCCGCCCCAAGAGGAGGCACCACGAAGATGGATCCCCAGCTGGAGACGGGCAGCAGCTGCTCCACCACATGGCTCTGACCGTACATGAGGGAGATGCAGCTGTGTCCAGACAAGACGGCCACAGGATGCTGGGCAGACACCCTGGTGCCGGAAAAGCCATCCCGGCTTTGCAACTGGATGGCCTGGTAGGGCCGGAGCGTGACGGACAGTGGGCTACTTTGGTTATAGTAACGGTCCCCGAACAACACTAACCCTTTCAGGTGGATCTGAATGGTGGTGGAAGCTGGTCCGGCCACGACACCAAACTCTGGGGAGTTGCTGACCCTGGCCAGTATCTCCCTGGGAGTGACGATGTAATACTCCTTGCCCAGACTCTCCAAAGGGTACACCAGGGTGCTGTCTGCTGTCTGGTTTTTATAGTTCAGGGCGAGGACAGAGATGTCCTTGTTCGCTTCCACCATGATTGTGCTGTTGAACAAGCCACTCCCCACCATCTCCGCCGAGGCTGGGAGCTGGACAGGCACCGTCTGGCCAGAGCTGAGGGTGACGACCTTCTGGAAGCCCAAGCTCTCCCCGGTGACGGTGACCGTGGTGGAGGGGGAGTAGCCAGTGATAAGCAGCTGGAGGGCTGTCTGGGGAGTGGACAAATAGGGGAAGTGGTTCTCCAGGAAGGCTGTGACGAATCGCTTCCCCAGGGGGCCGGTGCCAGAGGCGGCTAGGAGCAGAGATGAATAGATAGTGAGATGAGGTGGTTTAGCATGTGCGTGTCACAGGTTCCCCATTTCCTCACACACAGCTCTGCTGGTGTCCCTCAGTCCCAACCCGCAGCCCCCTGCTATCCCAACGTTGGGCTTTCCTGACCCCATAGTCCCAATCCACAGCCTCTGTTACCCCAGACCTGGGGTCTGCCCAGCCCACAGCTCTGCCAGTCAGGCCCAGCTCACAGCCCCTGCTATCCCAGCCCCGGAGTTCACCCACCCCACAGCTCTGCCGGTCAGTCCCAACTCACAGCCCCTGCTATCCCAGCCCTGGGGTCCGCCCACCCCACAGCTCTGCCGGTCAGTCCCACCTCACAGCTCCTGCTATCCCAGCCCTGGGGTCCGCCCACCCCACAGCTCTGCTGGTCAGTCCCAACCCACAGATAACTAGGAATTATTTATTAAAAATGACTGGCTACCCCCTGAACACTGACATTCAATAATGAACCATTACAAGAGTTAATAAACCATTCAAATGATCATTAGCAATAGCAACTAACTAACTGGAAAGTAATTGCTGCTCTGGGGTGATCAGGTTAACTGTCCGTTACTATCCAGTGCTTGCTAATCAGTAACGTGCATTTCCCCAGGAAGAATCCCAGCTGAGTGGAGCCAGCGTTGGTGATCTCAAACTCAGAACCAGCCCCCAGGATCCCAGTGGAGTCACTCCTGATTTACACCGCGGCAGCCAGAGGGGAATCCCCTGTGACCCCAATGGAGTCACTCCTGATTTACACCAGGGCAGCAAGAGGGGAATTCCCTGTGACCCCAATGGAGTGACTCCTGATTTACACCGGGACAGCCTGAGGGAAATCCCCTGTAACACCAATGGAGTCACTCCTGATTTACACCAGGGCAGCCAGAGGGGAATTCCCTGTGACCCCAATGGAGTCACTCCTGATTTACACTGGGGCAGCGAGAGGGGAATTCCTTATGACCTGAATGGCATCACTCCTGATTTACATGGGGGCAGCGAGAGGTGACTCAGCCCCCGTGATCCCAGTGGAGTCACTCCTGGTTTACCCAGGGTGAGTGGAGAATTCTCTGAACCTCCCTGTCCTGCGGTTTCCTTCGCCTGAGGCTGGTCCCAGCCCTTGAATGCTCTTTACTGCTCCACTCCCAGCTCTAGTAACCCCACATCCCCGCTTTGCCCCTGTGATCCTCCCACACCCTGAGGTCCCCCAACCCTGTGTCAGATCCCCACTCACCCCCAAGCAGCGCCAGTCCAGTCCAGAGCAGCAGCATCCTCCTTGTCACCATGGCTGAAACGCAAGAGGCAGGGGAGAGGGTTAATCAGGGGAGATGGAGTCACAGCCGCCAGCCCTGGAGCCAGTGGGGGGAGGGGTCCAGGGATTCATTCACCCCCAGGACACCCCCTTGGAATGAAGAAGGGCAGTCGGGGGGCCCACTGGCTCTGGGAAGGGGAGGAGACAGGGGTGAGATCTGGTGCTTAGAGCAGGAGGTCTGGGAGTCCGGACGCCTGGGTTCTATCCCAGCCCTAGGAAGGGAGTGGGGACCATTGCTTAGAGCAGTGTGTGGGAGAGGGGCTTGGAGTCAGAATTCCTGACATCTATCCCCAGCCCTGGGAGGGGAGTGTGGTCTGGAAGGTTAGAGCAGGGGGAGCTGGGAGTCATGACTCCTGGGTTCAATCCCTGGCTATGAGAGGGGAGTGGGGTCTAGTAGTTAGCAGCAGAGACCCTACACTTTCTTTCTCCAGTTGCTCTAGAGAATTGCAGGGGTCTCTCCCCAGAATGGAGTGAAAGGGGCTGGGGGCTGAGTACAGGAGAGAGGTCTCCCCCACCTCAGAGTCCCATGGGCAGGTCAGATGATCCTACATTGGTCACCTTCTGGAAGTCAGAGCAGCACGTACCTGTTGGAAGCTCCTGGCTAGCCCAGCAGCTGAGCTTGCTGGGTTTATATTAGTGGGGGACACCAGAGGCAGCCTGGTACCATGGGTGACACCCATGGATTAGGGGGCATCAGAGAGGTCAGACTTTATCGCAACTTCCTGGAGGAGATAATGTGCATCTCCGGCTGTGAGTCACGCCCGGGTGTATTTTATGGCTGCAATCATCTTTCCATCTATAGCCCTTATCATCAGTCAACTGCAAAGTACTTTACAAAGGAGGGCAGTATCATTACCCCTATTTCATGGGTGGGGAAACTGAGGCACAGACCAGGGCAGGGACTCATCCAAGGTCACCAGGAGTTCTGAGTCCCAGCACGGTGCTCTACCCACCAGGTAACACTGCCTTTAGGACAGCTTAGGGCTAACTCTAATTATCAGGGCATCCTCACCTGGGATCAAGGTGATCAACATGGGTTGGGAATCCAAGACAGATCCCAGCGAGGTGGGAGGGCATTTCTGGGGCAGGCTTTCCCGGGGCAGGCATTCCCAGTGCAGGGAAGACTGAGAACCACTATCTATCTATCTATCTATCTATCTATCTATCTATCTATAGATTTGTCTGGAGATAGGTAGGTTGATGGATAGATGTGAATGGGGGTGGATATATATGTATGGGGATAGGCAGATGGATGGATAGATATGAATGAGGGTGGGTAGATCTGTATGGGGATGGATAGATGTAAATGGGAATGGGTAGATATGTAGGGGATGGATAGATGTGAATGGGGGTGGATATATATGTATGGGGATAGGTAGATATGATTGGGGGTGAGTAGATCTGTATGGGGATGGATAGATGTGCATCAGGATGGATTATATATGTATGGGGATAGGTAGATGGATGGATAGATGTGAATGGGGGTGGATATATATGTATGGGGATAGGTAGATATGAATGGGGGTGAGTAGATCTGTATGGGGATAGATAGATGTGAATCAGGATGGATTATATATGTATGGGGATAGGTAGATGGATGGATAGATGTGAATAGGGATGCATAGATCTGTATGGGTATAGAAGGGTGTGTGCACATTAGACAGGGTAGGTAGATATGAATGGGGATGGGTAGATATGTAGGGGATGGATAGATGTGAATGGGGGTGGATATATATGTATGGGGATAGGTAGATTGATGGATAGATATGAATGGGGATGGGTAGATCTGTATGGGGATAGATTGATGTGAATCAGGATGGATTACATATGTATGGGGATAGGTGGATGGATAGATGTGAATGGGGATGCATAGATCTGTATGGGTATAGAAGGGTGTGTGCACATTAGACAGGGTAGGTAGATATGAATGGGGATGGGTAGGCCAGAGAGGTGGCCAGTGCGGCCTCCTGGACAAAGTGCTGGGCTGGCACTCAGGGACCGGGCTGTATTCCCAGCTCTCCCACTGACTTCCTGGGTGATCTTGGGCAAGTTCCTTCTTCTGTCCGGGCCTCTGTTTCCCCTCCCACTTTTTGTTCATTGGGTGAGCACAGGGAGTGAGCTGGACTCTTCTTCCACCCCTGGGGCCCTCCTGCTCAGATGTTGGGGCAGCAAATGTTTCAAGGAAATGTAGATCAGAAATGGTGCCACCTAGAGGGGAAAGTCCCCATGTCCCATTTCCTACCCTCCCGAGTCAGCCACTTCCTCAAACTCATTGATTTCAACTCAGGGTGGCTGGAAGGAATGAGCCCGGTGTGTTTACACTGCAGCAGGCACACTCCAGCTGGTCTCTGAATGAGTTTATGGCACTGCATTAATTATGTGCATAGTATTTGTATTTAAACAGAGCATTGACCCTAAATAGGCCAATAAAGTAACTCAGACAGGTGGGATGCACAGCTAAGTCCCATAAAACTATCTCAGGTGAAAAATGAAAGAAGAGAGATAGGGAGAGCCAAACTCTTTCCTTGGGGGCAGTTATTCAAGCCCCATCTAGTCCAGTGGGCATTTCCAGGTACTACCCCTTTAAATCATCCAGAACTCCATTGTCTGCAGGGACAAGTCACAGGGGGATGCTTTGGAAGGAAGGAGGAGCTCTTCTAAGTTCTGCCCATAAAATAAACCCCACCTATGTGAGGCTCCAGAATGAGGTGCCCCTGTGGGGTAGATTTTGCAAATGTTTGATGATGTGGCTGCTAGGTCTTTGGGCTTGGCTGCCTCTCAGTGGGTTGTGAACCCGCGTCATGGGCTCTGCTGCTGTATGGCAAGAAAAACCTGAGTGGAGGCATCACGGGGGCCTTGGGATGAGACAGTGAACTGGGACCCTCCTGCCTCCTTCTCATTCATGAGGGATGAAGCAGTTGAGGGTGTGAGCGTTTAAATGATCATCACAGGCATCTGAGTTAGCATTGACATCAGCAGAGGGGCAAATCACACCTCTCCAAGCTCTTATTCCAGACTCATCGCTGCACGGGTCACACTTGGGCAGTTCCCCCATCTCACAGTCACAGTGTCAGGCTCAGGCTCTCTGCAGACCCAGGCAGCATTGCTCACACTAGAGGAGGCTCCCTCCTCTTGGAGTGATGTATTCAGGCTCTCTGCAGACTCAGCTCTGTGTCAGTTACACTCAGTTCACATTTCTGAAGTTTTCTTCACAACTATAACTACAAGAAACTTAATTTTATTTTAACTAAACACTGAGATTCTGGAAATTAGATAATAAATTTGGAGCGGGAGACAATGGATCATATGGAAGCTTACTGGCCTAACTGGCCTTAATTGACCTAACGAAAAGAGGGAAGAGCATCTTCACAAGCAGGCTGGCTAACCTAGTGAGGAGGGCTTTAAACTAGGTTCACTGGGGGAAGGAGACCAAAGCCCTGAGATAAGTGGGGAAAAGGGGATATTGGGAGTAAGCACGAGCAGGAGAGTGCAAGGGGGAAGGACTCCTGCCTCATACTGAGAAAGTAGGACGATCAGTGAGTTAAGTGTCTATGCACAAATGCAAGAAGCTTGGGAAACAAGCAGGGAGAACTGGAAGTCCCGGCACAGTCAAGGAATTATGATGTGATTGGAATAACAGAGACTTGGTGGGATAACTCACATGGCTGGAGTACTGTCATGGATGGATATAAAGTATCAGAGGGGTAGCCATGTTAGTCTGGATCTGTAAAAGCAGCAGAGAATCCTGTGGCACGTCTGTTAGTCTATAAGGTGCCACAGGATTCTCTGCTGCTTTTATGGATGGATATAAACTGTTCAGAAAGGACAGGCAGGGCAGAAAAGGTGGGGGAGGTGCATTGTATGTTAGAGAGCAGTATGACTGCTCAGAGCTCTGGTATGAAACTGCAGAAAAACCTGAGAGTCTCTGGATTAAGTTTAGAAGTGGGAGCAACAAGGGTGATGTTGTGGTGAGAGTCTGCTATAGACCATCAAACCAGGGGGATGAGGTGGACGAGGCTTTCTTCTGGCAACTAGCAGAAGTTATTAGATCACAGGCCCTGGTTCTCATGGGAGACTTTAATCACCCTGATATCTGCTGGGAGAGCAATACAGCAGTGCACAGACAATCCAGGAAGTTTTTGGAAAGTGTACGGGACAATTTCCTGGTGCAAGTGCTGGAGGAACCAGCTCGGGGCAGAGCTCTTCTTGACCTGCTGCTCACAAACTGAAGCTAATGAGAACTAGCCAGGGTAGAAGGAAGTTGACTTATTTCCTGTTGCAGCTGAGGCCCTGGAGTGACTCCCTCTGCCACGTATCCTGATGAGGAAGGACTGCTCCCTCACCTTGGAGCTGGGTTTGTTCCTGCTCAGGGTATTTCCCCGGCTCAGTTGCTAACACCTGCCAGGTGCTGTGACGTTATTAACACAAACTGGGACCATATAGATCATTATTGCAACCAAAGTCTTGTAGTGGCACCAAATCTTGTATAAAGGGGGTCAAATAAGGTGTCTAAGACAAGGCTGTGGTTTGCTGGTTATGATTACGCTATCTGTATGCAGGTATCATTTTTGTATTTAAAGTTATAAGTATTGGCTCTGTACTATCTGTATTTCAAACTTGAGCTATGCTTTTGGATGACACCCCAGACAATTTGCTGTCAGCACTGCTTAGCCTGCTTGATGGCCCATTAAGGAACATCAGCTGTACAACTGACCCATTGAGAGAAGGCAGATACACCTTGTGACTCAGCACGAACAGCGGAGGCTGACAGAGGGAGTTTGCCTGGGATCTGTCCGAGAGGAGGTATGCTATGTGCTGCATTGGGGGGCTGTGTTGGTGAGTATCTGAGTGTCTGTTGTGGGGACAGTTTGTCAGTTTGAACGTGTGCTTGATGGTTTGTTTGAAAAGTGTGAACTGGGAGAGCTTTGTTCCAGGTGGGCCTTGACTGGGCCTGCCTGTTATAAAAAGGCAGTCAGCAGCGAACCAGCTAAGCTGCCAACAGCGGAGGCTAATAGAGGGAGTTCGCCTGGGGAGAGCCCACTGAGGCTTTCGTCTTGCTGGCTTCTCTGAGTAGTTTCTGCAACAGCTGAGGAAACTCTTAGAAGGAAGGTAATCTGGAGGGTGAGCATTCAGCTGTTGTGACCTGCACATGATGTGCCATGTCTGTCTTTCTTCACAGGACAGAAGCGACTTTGTCTGTACAAAGTACAAGCTGGTCTCCTTATTGGAAGAAAAGTTTCAAGGTCTGGAGAAACAAGTATCGACCCTGCGTTGCATAAGAGAAAATGAAGATTTCCTGGACAGGCGTCAGGATATGCTTCTACTGGCACAACGTTCAGAAGAATCAAAGCAGGTGACGCAGCGGGGACAGAAGGATGGTGTAGAAAATTGGCAGCTTGTGACCTCCAGAAGAAGAAAGAGGAGCATCCATGTACCAGCAATGGAGATACAGGTGAGCAACCGTTTTCATGTTCGCCAGCAGGCTGGCTAACCTAGTGAGGAGGGTTTTAAATTAGGTTTAGCGGGGGATGGAGACCAAAGCCCAGAGGTAAGTGGGGAAATGGGATACTGGGAGGAAGCACGAGCAGAAGAGCGTAAGAAAGGAGGATTCTTGTCTCATTCTGAGAAAGCAGGATGATCAGTGAGTTATCTTAAGTGCCTATGCACAAGTGCAAAAAGGCTAGGAAACAAGCAGGGAGAACTGGAAGTCCTGGCATGGTCAAGGAATTATGATGTGATTGGAATAACAGAGACTTGGTGGGATAACTCATATGGCTGGAGCACTGTCATGGTTGGATATAAACTGTTCAGAAAGGGTAAGACGATCAGATAACTGGGTCTGTGGATGAGGGGAAAGCAGTGGATGTGTTATTCCTTGACTTTGGCAAAGCTTTTGATACGGGCTCCCACTGGCAAGTTAAAGTAGTATGAGCTGGATGAATGGACTATAAGGTGGGTAGAAAGCTGGCTAGATCATCGGGCTCAAAGGGTCGTGATCAATGGCTCCATGTCTAGTTGGCAGCCAGTATCAAGCGGAGTGCCCCCAGGGTCGTTCCTGGGGCCAGTTTTGTTCAATATCTTCATTAATGATCTGGAGGATGGCGTGGACTGCACTCTCAGCAAGTTTGCAGATGACACTAAGCTTGGAGGAGTGGTAGATACGCTGGAGAGTAGGGATAGGATACAGAGGGACCTAGACAAATTAGAGGATTGAGCCAAAAGAAACCTGATGAGGTTCAACAAGGACAAGTGCAGAGTCCTGCACTTAGGCCGGAAGAATCCAATGCACTGCTACAGACTAGGGACCGAATGGCTAGGCAGCAGTTCTGCAGAAAAGGACCTAGGGGTTACAGTGGACTAGAAGCTGGATATGAGTAAACAGTGTGCCCTTGTTGCCAAGAAAGCTAACAGCATTTTGGGCTGTATAAGTAGGAGCATTGCCAGCAGATTGAGGGATGTGATCATTCCCCTTTATTCGACATTGGTGAGGCCTCATGTGGAGTACTGTGTCCAGTTTTGGGCCCCACGCTACAAGAAGGATGTGAAAAAATTGGAAAGAGTCCAGCGGAGGGCAACAAAAATGATTAGGGGGCTGGAGCACATGTCTTATGAGGAGAGGCTGAGGGAACTGGGATTGTTTAGACTGCAGAAGAGAAGAAAGGCGGGGGATTTGATAGCTGCTTTCAACTACCTGAAAGGGAGTTACAAAGAGGATGGATCTAGACTGTTCTCAGTGGTGGCAGATGACAGAACAAGGAGTAATGGTCTCAAGTTGCAGTGGGGGAGGTTGAGGTTGGATATTATGAAAAACTTTTTTCACTAGGAGGGTGGTAAAGCACTGGAATGGGTTACCTAGGGAGGTGGTGGAATCTCCTTACCTTAAAGGTTTTTAAGGTCAGGCTTGACAAAGCCCTGGCTGGGATGATTTAGTTGGGAATTGGTCCTGCTTTGAGCAGGGGGTTGGACTAGATGAGCACATGAGGTCTCTTCCAACCCTGAGATTCTATGAAGGCATGAAGAGAAAAGCCTATGGATAGAACTCTAAGGTTTTTCCATGCCATGTGCTGGATAGCTTGTCTTTGGGACAAAGAAAGCAGAAACAACATGGCAAGAGACTATAAAAGGCTGCTGCGTCTCCTCCATCTTGTCTTCAATCCTGCTTCTGACCTCTGGAGGGACTTTGCTACAGATTGAAGCTCTGAACAAAGAACTGAATGATCCATCCCAGCTGTGGATGTACTCCAGAGACTAGATTTGAACCTGTAGTTGATTCTATCACTACTACAAGCCTGAACCAAGAACTTTGCCATTACTGTTTGTAATTATTCCATGTAACCAATTGTAGCTCTCATCAATATCTTTTTCCTTTTATGAATAAACCTTAGATTTTAGATTCTGAAGGATTGGCAACAGCATGATTTGTGGGTAAGATCTGATTTATATATTGACCTAGGTCTGGGGCTTGGTCCTTTAGGATCGGGAAAACCTTTTTTCTTTTACTGGGGTGTTGTTTTTCATAACCATTTGTCCCCATAGCAAGTGGCACTAGTGGTGATACTGGGAAACTGGAGTGGCTAAGGGAATTGCTTGTGTGACTTTTGGTTAACCAGTGGGGTAAAACCGAAGTCCTCTCTGTTGGGCTGGTTTGCTGTGCCTTAGTAGTGAAGGACCCCCAGCCTTGGGCTTTAACTCCCCTGCTCTAAGCAATTTGTCCTGAATTGATACTCTCAGTAATGTCCCACCAAAGGCAGCATCGTTATAGGTACCCATTGCCTTGTGTCAATATTGGTGCTTGGGAGGCCGGTCCAGCTGCTGGCTTACAAGCAGGCCCTTGGGTGCGGGGATCCTGGGAATGTCAGATCGTGGATACAGGGAAAGGTGTCTGAGGAAGCGGTGAGGGGCTTAGCTCCACATCTGTCTATTTTCATACTCAGCCATCGCTCTTGTATCTATTTATCCTCATACATACCTACTGTCCATCTGTCTATCTATCTGTCTATCTATCTATCTATCTATCTATCTATCTATCTATCTATCTGTCTCAGTTGTGTACTGTTATCCATCACCCTAGTATCTAGCTGTCTTCCACATTAAGTCAATATCAATAGCGAAGTCTTCAGTAGACTTCATGGAGTCTCTGGTGCTTCTCCCTCTGCCGAGGTTGGTGATTTTTGGGGGTATGGAGCTGGTGGGGGGTTGGGGAAGGAACCAGGTGTTCATATTATGGGTGTTACTTATAGTGGAAAGGCCTGCTCAAAGGAGAAGTGTCCTAAAAATAGTGAGATCTTAGCCAGTTGTACCATGAGACTTGTTCTTTTGTGAGAGTGCTTGGTACTTCTCAGCTTCATGGCATTGTGTCTGAATAGTGATGAGAACCAGCCAAGGTCTGGAAAATGTCCCATATGGGGAGAGACTCAGAAGACTGGGATTGTTCTCTCTAAAAAGGAGAGGGGCAAGAGGGGAAATGATAACAATCTGTAAAACAACATCTGGGATCGAGGCAGCAGATTGAGAGTTTCTGTTCTCCCTGTCCTGTATCACCAGAACCAGGGGACACTTAAAGGTGGCAAACTCAGAAATGACCCATGAAAAGACTTGTTTCACACAATGTGTGTTTAGCCTGTGGAACTCATTGCCACATGATATTGCTGAGGCCAAGAACATAGCCAGATCAAAGAGGCACTGACATTTCAATGGATAACAAAAATAGCCAGAGTTAGAATAGTTAATCATAGAATCATAGGGCAGGAAGGGACCTCAAGAGTTCTTCTAGTATTACCTAGAACATCCCTGACAGGTGTTTGTCTAACCTCCTCTTAAAAATCTCCATTGATGGAGATTCCACAGCCTCCCTAGGCAATTTGTTCCAGTGTTTAACCACCCTGACAGTTAGGAAGTTGTTCCTAATGTCCAACCTAAACCTCCCTTGCTGCAATTTAAGCCCACTGCTTCTTTTCCTGTCCTCAGAGGTTAAAGTGAACAACATTTCCCCCTGACAACTGTTATCATGTCCCCTCTCAGTCCTCTCTAAACAAATCCAATTTTTTCAATGTTCTTTCACAGGTCATGTTTTCCAGACCTTTAATCACGTTTGTTGCTCTTCTCTGGACTTTCTCCAATTTATCCGCATCTTTGCTGAAACGTGGCACCCAGAACTGGACACAATACTCCAGTTAAGGCCTAATCAGCGCAGAGCAGAACAAAAATATTACTTCTCGTGTCTTCCTTACAACACTCCTGCTGATATACCCCAGAATGATCTCCTTTTCTGCAACAGCGTTACACTGTTGACTCCTATTTAGCTTGTGATCCACTATGACCCCAGATCCCTTTCCGCAGAGCTCCTTCCTAGGCAGTCATTTCCCATTTTGTACGTGTGCAGCTGATTGTTCCTTCCCAAATAGAGTACTTTGCATTTGTCCTTATTGAATTTCATCCTGTTTACTTCAGACCATTTCTCCAGTTTGTCCAGATCATTTTGAATTTTAATCCTATCCTCCAAAGCACTTACAGCCCCTTCCAGCTTGGTATCATCTGCAAACTTTATATGTGTATGTGCCATTATCTAAATCTCTGATGAAGATATTGAACAGAATCAGCCCCAGAACTGATCACTGCAGGATCCCCCTTGATATGCCCTTCCAGCTTGATGGTGAACCACTGATAACTAGTCTCTGGGAACGGTTTTCCAACAGTTATGCACCCACCTTATTATGCTCTATCTAGGTTGTATTGCCCTAGTTTGTTAATGAAAAGGTCATTGGAGGCAGTATCAAAAGCCTTACTAAAGTGAAGATATACCACATCTACCTCTTCTCCCATCCATAAGGCTTGTTATCCTGTCAAAGAAAGCTATTAGATTGGTCTGATACGATTTGTTCTTGACAAATCCATGCTGACCGTTACTTATCACCTTATTATCTTCTAGGTGTTTTCAAACTGATTGCTTAATTATTTACTCTATTATCTTTCCAGGTGCTGAAGTTAAGCTGGATGGTCTGTAATTCCCTTGTTGTCCTTATTTCTCTTTTTATAGATTGGCACGATATTTACGCTTTACCAGTTCTCTGGTATCTCTTCCATCTTCCATGGGTTTTCAAAGATAGTCACTTATCTTTGTGTACTCTAGGATGTATTTCATCAGACCCTGGTGATCTGAAGACATATAACTTGTCTAAATAATTTTTTCCTGTTGTTTTTTCCCTATGTTGGCCTCGATCCTACCTCATTTTCACTGGAATTAGACGTCCAATTGCTACTAACCTTTTTGATGAAAACCGAAACAATAAAGTCGTTTAACACTTCTGCCATTTCCATATTTTCTGTTATGTTTTCCCCCCTCTCATTGAGTAATGAGCCTACCCTGTTCTTGGTCTTCCTCTTGCTTCTAATGTATTTGTAGAATATTTTCTTGGTTACCTTATATGTCTCTAGTTAGTTTAATCTCACTTAGTGCCTTGGCCTTTCTAATTTTGTCTCTGTATTTTGATGTTGTTTGTCATTAATGCTAAATAAAAACTTTGTAAGGGATAGTAACCCTCATGCTTCAGGGTTTAAGCCAATCTCTGACTGTTAATGGTCACGATGAGAACTAATGTGGGGGGCGGATTACCCCACAGCTGCTCCTATGGGGTTCTTCCACCTTCCTCTGGATCATTGGTGCCTGTGTGATGCTGGAGCCAGGATACTGGTCTAGCTGGATCTCGGGTTCTGATCCAGACTGGCCATTCCATTGTTTCTTGGCCCCTCTGTTTCCCTTTCTCTCTCAGTGACTCCTAGCATCTTGCTTTCCCCCTTCTTGTTATGTTGGGGGCAGGAGCCCAGAAGCAGCAGCTGGGTAAGCGAAAGGAAACAATTGGCTTGCCTAGTCTGAGACCTAGACAGCACACAGGCACTGAGCCAGCCAAAAAAAGGAAAGGTTTCTTTGTCACTCAGTGCTAATGCCCCATATTTCCTTTGATCAGTTTGCATTTGCAATCTCTTGGTTTCATTGACCCTCCTCGGTTCTGGAGTGACAGGACAGGGTGAACGTCTGAGCCCATTTGTTATTTTATAGACCAGGGGAAGGGTAGGCAACCTATGGTATGCATGCCAAAAGTGGCACGCGAGCTGATTTTCAGTGGCAAACTCACACTGCCTGGGTCCTGGCCACCGGTCCGGGGGTTTTGCATTTTAATTTAATTTTAAATGACGCTTCTTAAACATTTTAAAAACCTTATTTACTTTACGTACAACAATAGTTTAGTTATATATTATAGACTTATAGAAAGAGACCTTCTAAAAACATTAACATTTATTTCTGGTATGCAAAACCTTAAATTAGAGTGAATAAATGAAGACTCGGCACACCACGTCTGAAAGGTTGCCGACCCCTGTTATAGACTTTGAGCACGTCCTCTTTGACCCATCTCCTTTTCTACGTGAACCATCCCAATCTTCCCAGTCTTGCTCCCCAGGGGAGTTTTTCCAGGCCGTGCATTGTTCTCATTGCCCATCTCTGAAGCCCTGGCAATATCCGTTAGGACATGGGGGTGTTCACTTCCCAGTGAGCTCATACCATTGATTAATGTAACATCATGACAACAATCTCCCCATTCCCTGCCACCCCAACATAGAATCAGAGAATTCATCAAGTCCAACCCCCTATGCTAAGGCAGGACCGAGTAAACCTAGAGCAGCCCTGACAGGTGTTTGTCCAACCTATTCTTAAAATCCTCCGGTGATGGGGCTTCCACAACCTCCCTTGGAAGCCTGTTCCAGAGCTTTATTCTCCTTAGAGTTAGAAAGTTTTTCCTAATAACTACCCTAAATCTCCCTTGCTGCAAACTAAGCCCATTCCTGCTTGTCCTGTCTTCAGTGGACACAGAGAACAATTGATCCCCCTCTTCTTTGTAACAGCCTGTAACTTATATGAAGA
Organism: Aldabrachelys gigantea; assembly: GCA_026122505.1. Taxonomy (NCBI): domain Eukaryota; kingdom Metazoa; phylum Chordata; order Testudines; family Testudinidae; genus Aldabrachelys; species Aldabrachelys gigantea. The sequence goes on from CM047489.1 coordinate 67,282,106, forward strand.
CTGTTACCAAATCCCCTCTCGGTCTTATTTTCTCTAGATCGGTGGTTTTCAACATTTTTTGATTTGCAGACCCCTAAACAATTTCAAATGGAGGTGCAGACCCCTTTAGAAATCTTAAACATAGTCTGCAGCCCCCCAGCCCTCCATAGACCACAGGTTGAAAACCACTGCTTCTGCTAGTGTTCTCACCCTTTCCTCAGAGGACTGGTTTTCTAAACCTCTAATCATTTATGTCGCTATCCTCTGGACTCGCTCCAATTTGTTCACATCTTTCCTACAGTGCAGTGCCCAGTGTAGCCTGGAGCATGGGCCCTGGGGCAAGGCCTGAGGCCTGAACCAGAGGCTGTGAAACAAAGTCAGGCCATGGATCCAAGCAGTTATTTACAAGTTCGCTGAGTGGGTACACGCCTTGGCAAAGGGATTATGAGTGTGGCTGGCACACAGTCACTCCTGAGAAGCAGCAGATACTGAGTATGTGTGTGAACACACTCCACAAGATTAGCCTGGGACATCCTGACCTAGCATGAGATAGGAGGGTTGGACAGAAGTGATGGACAGAGATGTTCTGCCCGAGACACCTGGAGTAAGGTACCAGGGGCAGTAACAAGCTGCTGTCATGGAACACGTGAGGTGGTACATAAGTTGTTTTTTCTCAGTCTGTGAGTGTCCGGGTACCTCACCTTTCCCCTTGGTCCTGCCTAGGGAGCCACAGAAAGTCCCGCTGCTGACTGAGCTTTTCCTTGCCACTTGGCACTCATGTGTTAGTGTAGCTGTGGACACTGATCTGGGAAGCTAGTACTGTTTCCTGAGGCCAATAAACCTGGCCGAGTGCCTTCGCCACTGAACTGCGCCTGTGGTCTTTCTGGGTAGTGCTATCGAGGTCTGCTGGGTTGGTTATCAGTGTAGGGCTGGCACAGCATGTGGAGAGAGCACACACATGCACACCAACTGACAACACCCAGAGTTGGATGCAGTACTCCAATTGAGGCCTCACCAGGGACAACGACCTCCCATGTTTTACATAAGATACGCCTGTTATTGCACTCTAGAAAGGAATTAGCCTTTTTCGCAGCTGCATCACATTGTTGACTCATATTCAATGTACTGTCACCCCCAGATCCTCTTTAGTGGTACGACCCCCTAGCCAGTTATTCCCCATTTTGTAGTCGCGGATTTGATTTTTCCTGCTAAGTGTCGGACTTTGCACTTGTCTTTATCGACTTGTTAGCTTTTATGACCCCGGCTGTGCACTGAGCAGAGGTCTCCACTGAGCTGTTTGCAATGATACCTGGCTGAGTCCAGTTTGTCACCCTTCCCTGAACCCCTCTAATTCTGCCCCGTCTGTGGCACCCACTGTCCAGTTCTGCTGGGGGAGAGGGTGCCCATGTTAATCACTTCAGTCTGGGAGCAGGAGTGTTGGGTTATTGCTGTAGAGTCAATTATATATTTGGGTGGGAATTTGGGAAATATTTTTTTACAAGTCCCCTCAGTTTCCCTCTGGGCCACATGCTGCTATGCACTGAGTGTAGAAGTCAGGCCTTGCATTTTTGGTTTTTATTTTGTTTCATATTTCTTAGGAATTTATCAGTGCTTATTACAATTCTTTTAAAAAGGGTGAAAATTGGTAAAAAATGAAAATAAAGGGCTGTAGATAGCCAGTGCTTATGGGATGGTGGAAGGGCAGAGGTCACTGTCCTCACTGGAGATGGTCTTGATGCCTCCAGCTGAGGAAACATCCCGCTCACCACGGGCCTGCTCTTAGCTGCCAGGACCCGGCTCCCTGCCCGTCTTGTGCCCCGCCCCCCATGGAGCAGCAGCCACCCACTGGCAATTCCTCTCCTTTGCATGGCCATGCTGAAAAGTCCCATTAGCCCTGGAGAACACACGGAGTCAGCGCCTATAGTTTCTACAGTGCTACAGGTGTGCATATCACTTCACAGAGAAGTGAAAGATATGTAATCTGCCCCCCAAAAGCTCACAATTTATGTGCTGAAAGTTTGGGAAAGAAATGTCTTTGAGAAGGTCCAGCTTGCAATGCACTAGCTTTTATGAAGTCCAGGTTTGTATAGTGCAAGATTTCACAGAGTGAAACAAAGTGCAAGGTTTGGGCATCATGGGGTGACCTTGTTAATTTTTGCAGGTACGAGATGTGGGCAGCAGCTGTTCCCGTAGAAATTATAGTCCATCAGAGACATTGCAGCAGAAAGAACCCACTTTACTGAGGACAGAAAGAAATGCACCACAACTACCACACAGCATTTTTCAAGATCTCCTATACATTCAGTTAACAGAACTGGCACAACTATTGTAACGACGCCATCTTGTGGCTGGCCAGTAATATTATAAAAAACAATAATTCAGAAGCACAATGCACATGCACCCATGTAATGGATAGCACCACAGAACACAATAAAACAAAGTGACTGCAATGCTAGCTATAAATCATATACATTCTAACTCGTCCATTGTTGGGTGCCAGGGCCCTCACTATTCTCTCTCCTTTGTGCAGCTGTGCGTGCCGTTCTTGAGCATGCAGATCTGTCTGGGCTCACAGGTGGCTTTCTGACACACAAGGTTGCTCCTCAGGTAGCAGGTGCAATTCTCAGTGCAGTTGGCAGAAACCACAGTCTCCATTGACTGGGGAAGAGAGCGAGAGTAAATGTGAAGCATTAGTCCTTGGTCAGAAACATGGGTTAACTGTCTCCACTCGACCTTTCAACACTGTAAATGTAACTGCCATTCCCACCCCTAGTATCCATTGACATCACTTGAACTACACCAGATTTGCGCTAGAGCCCAGTCCCCTCCCAGAAGAGTGACTAGAACCTTGGAATCCTGATTCCCAGTCCATCCCACTCCTTCTGTGATCCACTAGACCCCAGTCCCCTTCCAAAGCTGAAAATAGAACCCAGGAGTCCTGACTGCCAATCCTGTGGCTTCCTCACAAGACCAAGCTTCTGCGAATGGCTAGTTACCAAAGACATTATTCTTTGACTGAACATGTTGATTTACAGTAGCTCAGGAAGAACCGGGCTCTAAGAGGCTGGACTGTGTGTAGTAACTGATATTCAGCTCCAAAGGCATGTCAAAAAGGGTTCTTTAGTGCCCAACAGGATTTTGTTTTAGCTTAACTGCTCTAACAACCTAAATGCCAGGATTCTGGCAGATGGAGAATCTTAACTAGACACAGGCTTCACTGGAACCAGGGAGCTCGGTGAAATTTTTTTGAATTAATAATTTATTTGCCAGAAATGCAGCTTTGGATCAATGGAAACTCTTGGGAAATAGGGGTGAATTTGACAGAGTTCTGGGCAAAAAAGAAAAAAAATTCTAAATGTCTAATTTCAAGCTTTTCAAAATGAGACATTTTGACCTTTCATTTTGAAACACCATTTCATGTAGAAATTTATTTTTTAAAAGATAAAAATACGCTAAAATGAAATGAAACTTTTTGTCCCACCCAAAATAATTTTTTTCTCCAGTTTTTAATTTTGGCATGAGAAAACAAAAAAGTTTTCCATTTGACCTGAAGCAATTTCCCCCTCCCCTGCCCCACAAATTATTTTGTCAGTTATTTGCTCAGCTTTAGTTACCAGTCGCCTACCTTGATGTATCTCCCATATCTGAAGCATCCACAGCCACCTGGAGACACACAACTCTCCCCATCAAACAGCAGCCTGTTGTCGCACTGGCAGCCTTCGAAGCATCTCTCTGTGCACTGGGGTGAACTGGACAGGCCAGCACAGGTGAAATCGCAGGAGCGGGTGCAGAGTTCGTAGTGACTCTTAGCTGGGCAGGTGAGAGCTAGATTGTGAAACAAATGAGATGCAGAGATCCATAACACAAACTCCACCATAGATAGTAACCATGTTCCTCTCCACTGACTTGTCCTATAAACACCCTGGTTAAGTGTGTGCACTCTGTCTGCCTCTAGAGGATAACAGCCTACTATTGATCCCAGTTTTCCATTAAGAAATACTTATTCCTGCAAGGTTACACATGTAGGAACAAACAATGCAGGCCACACCTACAGAATGGAGGACTGTATCCTGAACAGCAAAGGATCTGGATGAGCAGCCAGATGCAAACTTCCAGAGTAATGCTGTGGCAAAGAGGCCTAGTCAGGGCCGGCGCTTTCATTTAGGCGACTTAGGCAGTTGCCTAGGGCGCCAGCATTATGGGGGGGGTGGCATTTTGTCGGGGGGTGGCAGGCGGCTCCGGGGGAGCTGCCGCAGTCGTACCTACGGATGGTCCGCTGGTCCCGCGGCTCCGGTGGACCTGCCACAGGCATTTCTGCGGACGGTCCGCTGGTCCTGCAGCTCCACCGGAGCCGCGAGACCCGTGCACGGGGCGGCGAAATGGTCCGGCGCCTAGGGCGCCAGAAACCCTGGTGCCAGTCCTGGGCCTAGTGTATCCTTCGGATATATAAACGGGGAGTAGAAATTAGGCACAAGAAGGGGATTTTACTTCTGTATAAGGCATTGGTGAGACTGATACTGGAACACTGCATCCAGCTCTGGTGCCCACATTTTTAAAAGGATGTTGCAAAACTGCAGCAGGTGCAGAAATGAGCCACAAAAATGATTCGACGGCTGGAAAAAAATGCCGGACAGTAGGAGACTTAAGGAGCTCAGTCTGTTCAGCTCATCAAATGGTGACCTGATTACAGTATGTAAATAACTTCAGGAGGAGAAAATAATGGGTACTAAAGTCCTCTTTAGTCTGGTGGAGAAAGGCAGAACACAAACCAACAGCTGGAAGCGAAAGCCAGATAAATTCTAATCAGAAATAAGGCACATTTTTTTTTAACAGTGGGGCTGTGGGGAGATTAAACACTGGAGCAAACTCCCAAGGGAAGTGGTGGATCAAGACTGGATGCCATCGTGTTTAGGCCATCACAAGTTATTGGCCTCCATTCAGGTGTAACTGGGTGAAATTTAAGGTCTTGTGATTGACTGGGCAGACTAGAGGATCTAATGGTCCCTCCTGGCCTCAGCATCTATGAATCTCTGAATTAGCTCAAGCGGTAGCACTCAAGTGGTAGCACTGTGCAGAAGGCCCCAGATGTGAAATGTGACGACCGAGGATAGAGTCATTTCCCTTTCCTCCATAGTTCAGTCTGGCCCAGCTGGCATCCTCCCCCACACTCCCTGGACTGGCATGCAGTTTGCACATGCTTTAAGTGACACGCAACAAGGCGAAATCAGGGCTACAAGTTGCTCTATAAACTCACGGCAGAAGGAAGATGTTCTCCAAGCTCTGATCTTGGCCCCAGCTGCCTGGCATGCGGCTGTGTAGCCCTGCAGGCTCTGGCAGAGGGTCTTGCCTGTCCCATTGGTAGCACACATGTCATAGAGACAGTGGTTGAAGTACTCGGCAGGGCTGACCAGCGAGTGACAGTCTCTGAAGGGACCCGAGGTGGCTCTGATGAGACCACAAGACCTCTCAGTCTGGTACGGTTCTGTCTGGGTTGCATTACAGATAGGGCATCTGTCATTGCAGCCATCGGCGCATGTGGCACCATCAACTGGCACCTTCCAGGAGCTCCCAAACTCATCTGCGTTCTGGGCGCTCTTCCCACTGGGCAGCAGGAAGTCATCATTCTTGTCTCCATTAAAGTTGCCACACAAGCCACATACATGTCCCTTGTAGTTGCTGGGGATGGACAGTAGGAGGTAGGATTCAACATCGTAAAGGACCTGTAGGCCACAGGCTGATTGGACAATGATGTTGTTCCCCTCTTGATTGATCAGAAGATTCCCCTCGTCCATAGCCAGTGGCAGATTGTAGAGCTCACCGCCCACCTGTGCCAATAAGTGGAAAATTCACCTGTCACTTGTGGGAACTCAGCAACTGTGTCCTGGCATCACACACACGCACAGGATTACACATATTGTCAGAACTACACTAGAGTCAGCTGAGTAACACAAGCGTCAGTGGAGTTATTGTGGATAGATACTGGCCTCCATGAAGTTATTCTGGATGTACAGCGGTGTCAGAATAACTCCAGATCTACACTGGCATTAATGGAGCTATTCTGGATTTACACTGGCGTCAGCGGAGTAACTCCAGATATTCATCAGTGTCAATGGAGTAACTCTGGATTTACACTGGCATCAATGGAGTACCTCCAGCTATACACTGCTGTCAATAGAGTCATTGTGGATTTGCACTGAGGTCAATAGATTTACACTTGTACAGGTGTGAGCAGAATCTGGGCTGGAATTAGGCCCTGTCTACACTAGCACTTCTGTTCGCAAAACTTTTGTTGCCCAGAGATGTGAAAAAAACCACCTCCCTGAGAGACAAGTTTTGCTGGCATAAGCACTCGTGTGCACAGTGCTATGTCAGTGGGAGACCGTCTCCTGCCTTCCCGCCAACATGGTTACTGCCACTCATTGAGCTGGTTTTATTATGGCGACGGGAAAGCTTTCTCCTATCGGCATAACATGGCTACATGGTACAGCCATGCCAGTGTAAGCTTGTAAGTGTAGACGTGGCCTTATAAACACTTCCCTCCCTGAGGCTTTGCGTAGCTGCAGATGTGATCACCTGGGTTGACCTCACCCATTAGACCCTTTCATTTGCTCTCTACTTTCTGAACTGAATAAACTTTATTTCACTGGGGGACATTGGGTCAGTCACGGAGTAGACCTCAGATGTTGGTGACATTAATCTGAAATGTAAACTTACCATGACCTTCCACTTCCTCCCTCTCTCCATGATGATGGTGTAACCATGAATGGAGACCGCCACTGTCCTCATCTGAGCCATGCGGCCATCACCAGCATTCTCTTTCTCTACTACCATGGAGAAGTTCACCAGCCCAGCTTCGCTGCTACAGACTCTGGCTAAGATGTAGGTGCAATTGCCATGTAGGTCGAAAGCCCATCCATCAAAGGTCAGGTAGTGGGAATCACCAGCCACAGTGCACCTGCCTGCAGGATAGCAGCCCAGGAAGCCGCTCTCCACCCTGCACTCCTCACTGGCTCCGCAGGAGGCCTCCTGGCACTCGACGACTCCGTTGTCTTGGCACCGGCACTTCTCCCGGCAGGAGGCGTTGGTGTAGAATACCTCTCCCTTCCTGTAGTACCTGCCCTGGTGCACACAACCACACTGCTCGATGGGGACACACTGGTCTCCACTCAGGAAGAACCCGGCATCACAGAAACACCCTTCAGCACAGGGGGCGTCACAGCCTTCCGGTGCCGAGAGGCCGTGGCAGGTGGCAGGGCAGCCGCTCCCACAGAGTTCGTAGTGGGAATTATGGGGGCAGGTGGCGTCTGCAGGAGATGATAAGAGAGAATGTGCAGATGAGGGTGAGAAAAAGCTTGTAGAATCAATGAGTTTGTCAGAAAGAAAAATCCCCCCTGAACAATTTCATGTGAATTTAAAGCACTTTGGTTCCATCCATTTTTAAAATATTTTTTCTGCTGATTTTTTAAATTATATTAATTTGTTTGCTTCCAAAATTGATCATTTTCTGAAATGAATATTTTCTGCTTGGTAAAATACAAAGATCAAACCCTTCAGTGGAAGATCAGGCTCCGTGGTCCAAGCAGTCCCTCAAGGATACACGATCTGCATGAAGCCAAGTGACGAAGGGATAGAGTAAGACAAGGAGGGAGGAGAATATAACCACCAGAGACATAAAAGAAGGACAATAGAACGAGGAGAAAGGAGAAGAAAAGAAGGCAATAGCAAAATTCAAACACCTAGAAGAAAGAATGATAAAATCATCAACATGAAAATGAAGGACAACAAAACCAGAGGTGGTCAAGAATTTTCCACCAGAATGGTTTTCTGCTGGAAGATGCCATTTTGTTAAAATTGAAACTTTCTGTGGAAACCCAAATGTTTTGATTCCTATACAACTGCCCTGCTTTTACCATCAGACTCTATAAAAATCAAGGGTGATGTCATGGTAGAGGTCTACTACAGACAACCTAACCAGGAAGAAGAGGTGGATGAGGCTGTTTTTAAACAACTAACAAAATCATCCAAAGCATAGAACTTAATGGGAAAACAACACAGCAGGACACAGATTATCCAACAAGTTCTTGGGATGTATTGGAGACCATTTTTCATTCAGAAGGTAGAGAACACTACTAGGGAAGAGGCTGTTCTAAATTTCATTTTTATAAATAGGGACGACCTGGTTGAGACTTTGAAAGTGGAAGGCAGCTTAGGTGAAAGTGGTCATGAAATGGTAGCGTTCATGATTCTAAGGAATGGTAGGAGGGAAAACAGCACAATAAAGATAATGGATTTCAAGAAGGCAGACTTCAGCAAACTCAACCAGTTGATAGGTAAGATCCTATGTGAAGCAAGTCTAAGGGGAAAAACAGTTCAAGAGAGTTGGCAGCCTTGTGGATGGGGGGTATGCGGTAGACATGTTGACTTTAGTGAAAGTTTTTTTTTGTCTAGCATGACCTTCTCCTAGACAAACTAGGGCAAAACAACTTAAGTGGAGCTACTATAAGGTGGGTGCAAAACTGGTTGGACAACCCCCCTTCCCACCCCAGAGAGTAGTTATCCGTGGTTCACCATCAAGCTGGAAGGGCATAACGAGAGGGATCCCAGTTCTGGGTCCAGTTCTGTTCAATATCTTCATCAATGATTTAGACACTAGCATATACATGTATAAAGTTTGTAGATGATACCAAGCTGGGAGGCGTTGCAAGTGCTTTGGAGGATAGGATTAAAATTCAAAATGATCTGGACAAACTAGAGAAATGGTCTGAAGTTGATAGGATAAAATTCAATTAGGACAAATGCAAAGTACTCTATTTGGGAAAGAACAATCCATTGCACACATACAAAATGGGAAATGACTGCCTAGAAGGGAGCACTGTGGAAAGGGATCTGGGATCATAGTGGATCAAAGCTAAATATGAGTTAACAGTTTAACACTGTTGCAAAAAAAGCAGACATCATTCTGGGCTATGTTAGCAGGACTGTTGTAAGCAAGACACGAGAAGTAATTCTTCTGCTCTACTCCAAACAGATTAGGCCTCAACTGGAGTATTGTGTCCAGTTCTGGGTGCCACATTTCAGGAAAGATGTGGACACATTGGAGAAAGTCCTGAGAAGCGCAACAAACGTGATTAAAGGTCTAGAAAATGTTACCTATGAGGGAAGATTGAAAAATTGAGTTTGTTTAGTCTGGAGAAGAGAAGACTGAGGGGGGACATGAGAACAGTTTTCAAGTACATAAAAGGTTATTACAAGGAAGAAGGAGAAGAATTGTTCTTCTGACCTCTGAGGATAGAACAAGAAGCAATGGGCTTAAATTGCAGCAAGGACAGTTTAGGTTGGACATTAGGAAAAACTTCCTGTCAGGGAAGTTAAGCACTAGAATAAACCACCTAGGGAGGTTGTGGAATCTCCATTGTTGGAGATATATAACAGCAGGTTAGATAAATACCTGTCAGGGATGGTCTAGATCAGTGGTGGGCAACCTGCAGGCACGGTCTGTCAGGGTAATCTGCTGGCAGGCTGCAAGCCAGTTTGTTTACACTGACTATCTACAGGCACGGCTGCCTGCAGCTCCCAGGGGCCGCAGTTTGCCATTCCCAGCCGCAGGTTGCCCACCAGTGGTCTAGATTTAGTCCTACTGTGAGTGCAGGGGACTGGACTAGATGACCGCTCAGGGTTTCTTTTAGTCCTACAATTCTTTGAGACCACTCCCCTCCTGGAGTTGGTGATAGAACCCAGGAGCGCTCATTCTCAGCCTCTCTTCTCTAACCACTTGATTCTCCTTGCAGTGCTGGGGCTAGAACCTGGAAATCCCCTAGTTTCCCCTGCTCTAACCCACTAGACCCCACTCAACTAGGGAAAGAAGGTGGGGATTGGTCCTGCTTTGAGCAAGGGGTTGAACTAGATACCTCCCGAGGTTCCTTTCAACCCTGATATTCTATGATTCTATGAGTCCTGACTCCCAGCCCCCCCACCCACTGCCCCCAGTTCTTACCCACTAGATCCCACCCAGAGGCCTCTTTAAGGATCTTTGATGGCAAGTTTTCCCTTGACCCTGAATTAGTGTTCGTCCCAGAAGAAGAGACCAAGTTACCACAGAAGCTGTTGGATCGCCATGGCTCTATAGTCACCCCAGCAGCCTGGCAGGCTGCGGCGTAGCTGGCGAGGATCTGGCACACAACAGCCTGCTGCCCCCTGAAGAAGCAATAGTCATAGATACAATCTTGGAAGTAGCCCTCAGGAGGGACTTTGCGATGGCACTCTCGGAAGGGCCCAGCCGTCGCTAGGATCATCCCGCATTCCCCCCGGATTTTCCGCTGGTGTCTCTCAACGGCTGCTAAGTTGGAGCACTCCTGTTTCTCAGGTTCAGTGCAGTCAAGTGTCTCTGCCACCCGCCAGCTCTGCCCAAAGGCTGTTGCATTCGGGGCCACTCTGCCATCCCTCATGGTCAGCTCATCTCCCTTGTTGCCATTGAAGTTCCCACAGAGACCGCACAGGGCCCCGGCATAGGTGCTTGGGGCAGTGAGGGTGACTTGGCTCTGCCAGTTGAAGGCGATGGTGAGATGGAAGTTGGTCTGGATCGCTGCATCTTGCCCTCTCCGGTACATGGAGATTTTGCCATCGTCAGTGCTGTACGGCAGGTTGATGATCACGCCATTCACCTGCGAGCAATGGGCAAAGGACCGGTGACAGTGGCAGTGACATCATCCTGCAAAGCCCCAGTGTGCCTTCCGGCAGTGGAATGCAGCTGCCTGTGGGGTGGGGCATGTTTAACAGCTGTGCAGAAATGCTGCACGGGGATCACCCACCCAGCACTGAATGCAGCCCCTGCTGGAGTGGGGCATGTTTAACAGCTGAGCAGAATCACCACATAGGCATCACGCACCAAGCACTGAAATACTCAGAATTTTCAGTGGAATATGTTGGTTTTCTTCTCCCCCGCCCCCCGCATTTTTGAATAAATCCTGCCTTGTGCAAATCAGCAACAAGCAGCACCACAATGAAACCCCACAACATTCCAGGAGGACAATGATCAAACACAAACTTGAAGAAAACATTGAGAATGTTATTAAAACCCAAAGCAAAGAAAAACTCTCTCGTCTCCTTTCTGTACCCTGTTAACTTCCAAGGTCAGGAGTGTTCTTTGTCAGTTCCTCAAAATGTGGCACCAAGTCAATGATACATTTTTGACTCTTATGGTAAATGTAAGAGGGGTGTGAAAATCTCTGACTTTGAATAAGGGATTGGCAGTTGGAAGAGGCTTGTGGGAAAAAGTTTCAGGGCAGTTCTCTGAGCTGTGTTGTTCAGGACATCAGCCTAAGTGACCACAATGGTCCTTTCTGGCTTTGAAATCTCTGACAATGTGAACTAGAGGATCCCAATGGTCCCAATGATGACACGTGAATACCTGAACAAAGGGGTGACCATGGCTGACTCTTAGGGCTGATCACAACTTTCCTGGGAAAACTATTTTTTGATGGCAAGTATCAGAGGGGTAGCCGTGTTAGTCTGGATCTGTAGAAGCTGCAGAGAATCCTGTGGCACCTTATAGACTAACAGATGTTTTGGAGCGTGAGCTTTCGTGGGTGACGAAGTGGGTATTCACGCTCCAAAACGTCTGTTAGTCTATAAGGTGCCACAGGATTCTCTGCTATTTTTTGATGGAAAATTGATTGGTTTATTGAATGACATTTACTGCAAAAGTGCTGGCCACAAAAAATTGGATATTTTTTTTTGCAGCAAAACTTTTTCAACTCCATCAGTCGGTTTGTGCCTCAAACTGAAATATTTTGTCCAAAAAATGAAATATTTTGCTTCTGAAATACCACCATCCTGCTTTATGGGAGTTGTAGTTTGGGTTGCAATTTTCCTTGATGTGCAGAGCCCCCCAGCTGATCTCCATCTCCCATGATGCCCTGTAGTCATGTGCTGCCATGATGCATTGCCTTTCTTCACCAAGAGGAGAGCCCTTGATGCATCATGTGAGATGTAGTCTGACCTGAAGGCCCAGACTACCGAGGAACCCAAACTACAACTCCCCTGAGGCACTGCAGTGGCATTTCAGAAAGGAAATATTTTGGTTGTGGGGCAGAATGTTTCAGATTTAGATTTTTTTTGCCAAAAACTTGAATTTTTCCCTGCAGAATCTCCACCCTCTCGCCATTTTCCACCCAGCTTCACTCATGACACATGCAGAAGGAAGATGAAAAGTGCAATGATGAGTGAAGACAGTAAAGAAGACGACGGGAAAATTGGATAATGACCTAAACCAGGAAGCTGTGGACAAATGCAACGCAAAGCAGAAGTTCTAATGAATGGTGTCTCAGGACTGGTCAATGACTGAACTCACCAGAACTCTTCCTGGATAGTCTCTGCTGACCGTGATGTTCACTCCGTACACTCGGACCTCCACGGCTCTAGTGAAGGACACGGCTCGGAGGCCCCTGTTGTCGTTCTGTACCAGGACCTGGAAATCCACCAGCTCTTCCCGCTCCTGGCACCGTCCGGCCAATTGATACAGGCAGCTGCCCTGGAAGTCAAACCTGTGCCCATCGAAGCTGGTGTAGTGGGGGTCCCCGCTGGCCATGCAGCTGGCGTAGCCAGTGGGGTAGCAGTTTGGGAAGCCTTTCTTCACCTGGCACTGCTCCCCAGTCCTGCACCCTGCAGCCTCACAGCTCACCTGCCTGCTCTGTGGATCACACACGCAGCGTCTGGTGCAGGTGCTGTCCCCCCAGAATTGCTCTCCAGGAGCATAGAGACGCCCCTGGAACTCGCACCCACAGCTGGCCTTGCGGATGCATTTCCCAGCGTCCAGCACAAAGCCCTCGTTGCACTGGCAGGTCTCCACGCAGGGCAAGGAGCAGTTGTTAGGGGCCACCTGGTCATTGCAGGTGGCAGGGCACGCGGAGCCACAGAGCTGGTACTGGCTGTTCTCTGGGCAGGGCAGAGCTGTCAAAGGGATGGGACATGGGTGTCACTGGGAATATTGCTGCATTTGGCCAGTTTAGCACAGTGCTGAGGGGGCCTGGCAAACTCTGTGCAGCAAAGCAGCCCCCAGCAATGCCCTTGAATGCACCATAAGTTCTGACCCATAGAACTGAAGCTGGCAGAGCCCCTCAGATCCCATCTCCTCCAGCCCCCTTGGCCAGGGCCGGACTGTCCCCTGTTCTCAGGTCTGTCCATCTAGCATTAAATGTCCTTAGCAAGGGGACTCCTTTGGGGAGAAGGTCTCCTGGCCCCATACATCTGCCCATTAGCACGTGTCCCCCACTGGTTTCCCCTGGCTCATACTCATCCAATCACCCTGGGACCACCCTACACAATTCCCCTCTACCAGGGTATACTCACAGCATCCCACCAGCGTCCTCCATTCAGCGATATCCACCCCCTCTCCCCGGCAGGCATCGGCATAGCTCGTCAGTGCCTGGCACAGCATCTCCTGGAGGCCATCATTCATGCACAGGTCATAGACGCAGTTGTCCAGGTAGATTTTGGGGTCAATCATGGAGTGGCATGGGCTGAAGGGGCCACTTGCCTCTTTGTTGATCCAGCCGCAGAAGGGCTCAGCTTTGTACCTGCTGACCATCTCTGGGGAGCAGCTTTTGCATTCTCCATGGCAGTCGTCCCAGCAGAACCTGTCCCCATCCTCCACCTTCCAGCTCCTCCCAAACTCCACGGGGCTGGCAGCCAGCACCCCCGTGGGGGTGGTGAAGTCGTCCCCAGGGTCTCCATTGTAGTTGCCACACAGGCCACACACATGCTCCCAGAAGCTGCTGGAAAGCTGCACTGCCAGGGAGCTGCCCCAATCGTAGGAGACCCTCAGGGAGAAGTCAGTCTCGATGACCACGGAGTCCCCACTCTGATACACCCTCAGCTTCCCCTCCATCAGAGAGACGGGGAGGCTGGAGCTCTGGCCATTCATCTGCAGGGTGTACAAACCAATTGTTGACTATCCAAGCTGCTGAGACCCCAGGTCCACCAGCTCCATTTAGCTTGGCTACTTCAGCTCCCCTGTTTAGCAGCCTTCCAGACAGTCCCGGCTCCAGACCGGGTTGACGTCTTATGGGCATTTATCCTGTGATGCTTCTTCCCCAGGGGCCCATGAAATCCAGCCCATTTTGCACCATGATGAATGAGGCCACCCAAGAATTCAGCATTCCCCTTTGGATACATGCTGCAGATCGGGAGTGAGGGGCACCAGCAGAGCTCTAGGGTCGGGGAGCTGAGAGATGGGATAGCAGGGCACACTGAGATTCACAGGACCACAAGGAAATCCAGAAATAAGGCCTACTGCACTGTGGACTCACCTGCACCAGCCCTTTTGTGAATCTGTCCATCGAAATGGTGACATTGTAGACATAGACTGTCACGAAAGCAACAGAGGAGAGGCGTGTGTTGCGCTGGTTCTGGTTCTTGGCCTCGACACTGAATGATGGGAGAGTGGTGTCCGAGCTGCAGGTCCTGGCGATGGCATAGGTGCAGGTGCCCGTGAAGTTGAAAGCCTGCCCATCGAAGGTTTGATAATGCGATTCTCCCTGCAGCCGGCAGGTGGACTCCGACTCGGCGATGCATGCTGGGCTGCAGTTCATGATCTCGCATCTCTCCTTCTTCCTGCACTTAATGGTGTTGCAGGAATGTGGGCTGTCTGGAGAGAAAGGTTTGCCAGGCCACAAAACTCCCCTCACCAGCTGTGATAGATGGACCACGTATCTGTCATCACACCAGCTAGCAAAGAGCAGAACTTGTCCTGAGCTGAAGAAGAGCTCTGTAGCTCAAAAGCTCGTCTCTTTCACCCGCAGAAGTTGGTTCAGTCAAAGATATTTCCTCACCCATCTTGTCTCGCTAACAAACACAGGCTTGGCAGGGTTTGATTTTTATTGTTTTATAACTTTGACGATAATATCGATTTGTTTTCAAGCATTGTTTTCAATTAGTATCAATTTAAATTTTCATGGTTTTAAGCACTTTCCCCTCTATTTATTTAAAACAATTTCTATTTCCACAGCTGTGGGAAATTATGGGGAGGGGCTGGAGGGAAGCTGCTAATGATTTAATGACAGTAGATGTTGAGATTCAAAAAGCTTTAGAACCGATAAAACAAAAATTGTTCACATCATTTGTCCAGCTCTACCAAGGAACTATCTTCACTTTGCGGGGAGGGATAGCTCAGTGGTTTGAGCATTGGCTTGTTAAACCCAGGGTTGTGAGCTCAGTCCTTGAGGGGACCATTTAGGGATCTGGGGCAATCGTTTGCCTGGGGAGTTATCCTGCTTTAAGCAGGGTGTTGAGCTAGATACCTTCTGAGGACCCTTCCAACCCAGGTATTCTATGAAACTCTAATAAATTCTCAAATAGCATTTTTCTCACATTGCCTGTCTGTACATTTCAATGATCATCAGTGGAAATATTTTCTTGTCGGTTTTGGGTGTGTAGTGAAATTGACGTTTGCCAGCAACATTTCCTCTTCACAATCTAGGCCTTTCATGCCTAGTTATACGTTGTTAGTGCATTTGGTAGCATAGAGCTTGGCTTGGAAGGATTCAATTTTTTTATCAGTAAATGTCAGTAAATGGCCGTTTCCCCTTACACGCAGGAAACTAATGAAATAACACTTCCGCTGATAATCATTGACGTTTACAGACAGGCCAAGGGAAAAGATGGCTGCTTGAGAACTGATTGGAGATTGACTGACAGCTATTTACTTGGCAGATTTTGACAAGTGCTGTTGACAAGTTGTGTATGAACAGTTCTAAAGGTTTAACTTTTTGAATCTCAAAGTCTGTCGTTAAATAATTAGCATCTGCTGCCCCATCTTTTCCCACAACTGCACACATTTAAACAAATAAAAAACACCTTAAATGGATAATTCTCTGCAGCTCTGAACATTTAAATCAACAACAGTAAAATAAAAAGAAATTAAAAAGTACAATTGATGTTCTCTCGGAAAATTATTATATAAGGCATTGGTTAAAGCCAAAAATGTTTGGTGACACCTCCTGACAGAAAAGAAATCAGCGTGAGATTCCTTTTACTGAACATTTTTTACATTGTTAGGGTATTTGGTAGCACCTATAATAATACCACCACCACCTAGCTCCTCTGTAGCACTTGTCATCCATAGATCTCCCTGGGCTTTACCGAGAAAGTCAGTATCATTATTCTCATTTGACAGATGGGGAAACTGAGGGAAAGACGGGCAAGTGATGTACCCAAGGTCACCCAGCAGCAGAGCCGGCAATAGACCCCTAGGACTAATGAGGGGCCGCCCAGTGCTCTACCTATTTACCCATGCTACCTTACCCCACTCTAGAGCCTTCAACCAAGGCTGAGGCCCAGTTGTGCTAGGTGCTGTACAGATACATACTAAAGAGTCAGTCCCCATGGTGAAAAGCCTAAAGAGGGGCAGGGATGATTGCTATTCCCGAAAGCTCTTTGAGGCAGGGGCTGGCTTTTTTACTGTGGCTGTAGAGCCACAGGGTCCTGGTCCATGATGGAGCTTCTCGGTGCTTCTAGCACACTGATAATGGCCCCATTTTTAAGATGGGGGAAACTGAGTCACAACGCATCGATGACTTGTGTGAGTGTGATGGGAGTTAGACACTGAACCTGGGAGTCAAGGGGCTTTGTGACCGCTGAACAGAGGAAATTTAGGCAGCTGAGGATGTCAGTGGTACCTAAATGTTGGATTTCAGCCTCCAAAGAGTCAGCCAGGCACCTAAGAAGGGGACAGACTCGGGTGTTAGGTGTAAAAATCTCTAAGTCTTGGTGGATCTGGCTTTTGGCATGTATTTTCATCCTCAGGTGCCTAAAATACCTTTGGAAACATGGTCTGTAGCCTCTCTGGGAATGTCTACAGTGTACCCTAAGCCGGGACTCTAACTCAGGTTTGACCCCAAGTTCCCTTTCCATCCACACACAAATCAGTCTGACAAGGGTCAACAAGAGTCCTAGGACCCTACTGGGGGTGAGGGCAGTTAGAGCCCGAATCCTGCTGCCACTTTGCAGTGTGGATGCAGCTCAAGCTGCAGACCTAAGTCAGAAGGTTGGTACCATGCAATATGGACACACAAGCACAGCTGTGAGATCTGTGTCCAGCAACTGTAAACCCAGGTTTACAGAACAAGGCAGATGCTCAAGCATGGGCTTGGAAACACTGAGTCTGCAAACCCAGAGCCCACAGACTCAGGTTTACAGTACAGTGTAGACATACCCTTTGTGTTTCAGATCCTCAGCTGCCCTGTAACAATACCTAGCTTTTATACAGCCTGTGTGACATAACTGGGCTTGGCTGGATTCGATTTTGGTTGTTCAATGTCAATGACATAGAACAGACGATCCGCTGGAAAATATTTCCATCCATAATAATCGAAACGTACAGCTAGGCAAAGAAAGAAAGTTGCAGCCTGAGACCATCTTAGAGTTTGGTTGAAGATTATTTCCTTTGTCTATTTTGATATGTGACAGGGGCAATGTGTGTCTTGATGGTGACTCTCAGTGTTATATAACAGTGTTTGCTGTTTTCTGTTATTACATAATTATTGTCTGACTCTCACCCCATAATTTCTTGCAACTGTGAACATTTACATGGATGTAATGTTTAAACCCATGATTTTGTGCACTGGTGAAAATTTAAAATTTAAAAATAAACTTCAGTATTATCTGTCAAAATTATAAAACAATAAAAGTTGAATTCTGCCAAGCCTAGACATAATACAACCATTACAATAGTTTGCTTCATTTTAAAAAAAACCCCAAGCAGGTCAGCTGCTTAGTACAGATCGAAACATTTGATCTTCGTTTCTAGATCAAAGTGTGACCTGTTTGCCTTGCAATGAGACAGGCTGACACGGTGTCAGAGTGTTTGCTTATAGCACAAGCAGGAGCCATTTCGATCTAAAGAATGAGATAAGATATTTCAGTCTGTACTTGGTAGTGGCCTTCTGGTTGGTTTGGTTTGGTTCCCTAAAGCAAGGTTGTCACCCATTTGGTGTCATAGAGAAACAGAGCCCAGCAGGAGACTTTGATCTGGAAAAAAAGATCAGATGTTTCTGTATCTATTAAGTAGCAACTGCACTTGCAGCTTTTTTAAAAATAAAAGATACAAATAAAATGGAATATTCCAGTTTTTCTATTGTGCCATATTATGCACTGTTACTCCTGTGATGTCTTGAAATAACATAAAAATAATAAAAAAACTCTAAAATAAATCATAATACCAACATTTCATGTTGAAACCAAGTTTTGCAATTTCCCCCAAACGGAAGATTTTTCTGACTGACACAGGCCAGAGAACTGCCCCCAAACCATTCCTAGAGCAGAGCTGTTAGAAAAAAAGTCAATTCTGAGTTAAAAATGGCCAGTGATGATGAAACCACAACAACGCTTGGGAAATTCTTCCAATAGCTACTTACTTTCACTGTTAAAAAGTTACGCCTTATTTCCAGCCTGAAATTGTCTAGCTTCAACTTCCAGCCCTTGGATCATTTAGCCCTTTCTCTATGAGACTGAAGAGCCCATTATTAAATATTTTGTTCCCCAGGCAGGTGCTTTAGGTGTATGGAACGGCTTGTGTATGAGAAGAGAATAATAAGACTGGGACTTTTCAGCTTGGAAAAGAGACGACTAAGGGGGGATGTGATTGAGGTCTATAAAATCATGACTGGTGTGGAGAAGGTAAATAAGGAAGTGTTATTTATTCCTTCTCATAACACAAGAACTAAGGTCACCCAATGAAATTAATAGGCAGCAGGTTTAAAACAAACAAACGGAAGTATTTCTTCACACAATGTACAGTCAGTCTGTGGAACTCCTTGCTAGAGGATGTTGTGAAGGCCAAGACTATAACAGGGTTAAAAAACGAACTAGATAAGTTCATGGAGGATAGGTCGATCAATGACTATTAGCTAGGATGGTCAGAGATGGTGTCTCTAGCCTCTGTTTGCCAGAAGCTGGGAATGGAGCACTTGATCATTACCCGTTCTGCTCATTCCCTCTGGGCACCTGGCATTGGCCACTAGTTGGTAGACAGGATACTGGGCTAGATGGACCTTTGGTCTGATCCAGTCTGGCCATTCTTATGTACTTACAGACTGTAATCAAGTTACCTCTTAACCATCTCTTTGTTAAGCTAAGTAAATGGAGTTCCTTGAGGCTATCATGTTAGCAAAGGTTTTCTAATCCTTTAATCACTCTCGTGGCTCATTTCCCAGCCCTTCCCAACTTAGCCTGGTGGTGAACGTGCTCACCTGGGAGCAGCCCAGCTTGCATTCAAGCCCCGCTTCCCTGAATATTTAATTATTTATACAAAATGGAACCACTTCAGCACTGAAACATTCCCCCAGCACCAGCTCAGCCCACGGCTTTGGGGTTAGGCCATTCACCTCTCCATAGCACAAGCCAGGGTTAAATCGCTGCCCAGACTGGGAGGTGTCTCCCCCATCTCAGGGGAGCGGCATAAACCCTGGGCTCCAGCTATCACATGGATGGTTTCAAAAACCTCTTGTGAATCTTACCCAAATGTTTTTTATTTGTCAAATTTGTGACTGGTTTTGGGTCATCCTAAAACTGCCTTTTTTGGTAAAAAAGCCATTTGTCTGGAAACTCTCCCCCAACCCCACATACAAGGAACCAAGATAGAAAAAATTGGACTTACCGCACCTGCAGAGAGCCTGCGAGCCATACCCTGCAAACTCCGTTGAGATCCCAATGCTCAGCACCCCAAAGGCGGAGCTGGGGCTCTCCAGGGAGTGGGAGCCGACCCCTTCACCCAGATCATACTCTGCCCAGGAGAAATCCGTGCCCTGGATTGGTTTCCATTGGACACCGCCAAGCAATTGTCCATCCGTGGTGATCCCATCAGCTTCGGAGCTCTTTGCAATGATCAGTGCGTAGTTCTGGAAGCCCTTTATCCCATCCAGGTGGTAGGACCTGCAATAGCTTGTGATGGGAGGGATGTTGATGATGAAGGGGTCATACGTGAAGCCCTCTTTGCTTCTGCCCGTGAAGAAGAAGACAACTTGTATTACAGCACTGGAGGTGATGTACAAGGGCTTGGAGCGTGTGATATCAAGGGTCATCACCTCCCCAGCCACCATGTCCTTCCTGGAGATCTCTCTCCCCCAGTGATAACTAAGGTGGCTCCTCTGGGAGGCTACGATATACACCAAGTCATACTTAGGTTGGAAAGATAAGGGCGGGATGATGAAGGTGGTGCTCCAGCTGGAGACAGGCAGGAGCTGTTCGACCACGTGGTCACACGAGCTGTGTTTGGAGGTGCAGCTGTGGCCGCTCAGGAGGGCCACATGTTTCCAGGACACAATCCTAGAGCCGGATAAGTCTTCTCGGCTTTGGAACTGGGCAGCTTCGAAAGCAAGGAGGAAAACGGTGAGTCTGCTTCCTGCTGCGTACCTTACCCCTCGGAAAGTCACCGCTCCTTTCAGCTGGATGCTGACCGTGGTGGGGAATTGCCAAGCCAACACAGCAAACTCCTTGAAGGGGTCATCCGCCTTGCCACTTGGTGTCATGGCATAATACAACCTTCCCATGCTCTCCACAGGGTACACAACAGTGGTTTCAGACGTATACTGCTTGTAGCTGAGAGACAGGACAGTGATGTCTTTATTGGCACAGACCAGCACGGTGCTGCTGAATGTCCCGCTGCCCACCATCTCCACGGAAGGTGGCAAATGCACTGTCACTGTCTGCCCTTGTTCCACTGTGATCTCTCTCCGGAAGGTGGAGTTGTGCACGGTGACGGTGACCAAGGTGATGGCAGAGTAGCCGGTGATGAGCAGCTGGAAGTCAGGAACTTTGCCTTTGCCACTGTTCTGCATGAAGGCGGTGATGAACTCCTGGCCGAGGTGGCTGGACTCACAGAGGCCTGGAAGGAGCACACACAGCAAACTAAACCGAAGGCAATTCCAGACACCACCTGAACACATAACGCACCAACAGCATCTAGCACAAAAAGGTCTCATAAGATCCAATGGCCAGAAGCTGATGCTAGGCAAATTCAGACTGGAAATAAGGTGCAAATTCTTAGAGGGTAATTAACCATTAGAGCAACTCACTGAGAGTTGTGGGAGATTCTCCATCATTGGCCATTTTTAAACCAAGATGGGCTGTTTCTCTGACAGATCTGCTCTAGTTCAAACAAGAATGAATTCAGGAACATTCTCTGGCCTATGTTGTACAGGAGGATCAAAGTAGATGATCACAGTGATAGTTTCTGGCCTTTGAATATAAGAATCTCTGAATATGAAGCAATTTTGTGGGAAGCAGAGATTTACCAGGGGGGTTTAGATTGTATCTCACAAACGTAGAACATCAAGAGTTTCCAGAAGACTGGAAGAATGTTAATGACGTTATGGCTCGAGGCTGGTTAGTTTGACAACAACCCTGAGGAAAATAATGGAAAAGTTGACACAGGATTAAAGAATGAGGCTATAATTCTTGCCAATCAACCTGATTTTAGGAAATAAAAACGTAAAAACTGCCATACTGGGTCAGACCAATGCTCCATCTAGTCCAGTATCCTCTCTTCTGACAGTGGCCAATGCCAGCTGCTTCAGAAGGAATGAACAGAACAGACCAATTACTGAGGGAATCCATCCCCTGTTATTCATTCCCAGCTTCTGGCAGCAAGAGTCTAGAGACACCCAGAGCATGGGGTTGCGTCCCTGACCTATTGGCTAACAGTCATTGATGGACCTATCTCCCATTAAATTATCAAACGCTTTTTTGAATCCAGTTACACTTTTGGCCTTCACAGCATCCCTTGGCATGGAAAATAGGTCTAGTCAAACACACCAATTTCATTCTTTGATGAGATTACAAGTTTGGTTGATGGAGGTAACTGTAGATGTAGCAGACTTCTGTAAGGGTTTGACTTAGCAATGCACCATGTGCTGATTAAAAAATTAGCCCCATTCAATATCAACAGAGAACATGTTAAATGGATCAAGAGCTGGACAACTGGTGGATCATGTTCGAACTGGGTGGGGGATTCTGCAGGAATCGGTACATTTTCACTAGTGATCTGGAAGTAAATAATCACTGCTGATAAAATTGGCAGATGACACAAAGTTTGGTGAAATGGTAAAGAACAGTGAAGGCGGGGCTGTTACCCAGAGCAATCTGGGTCGCTTGGTGAGCTGGGCCCATTCAGGCAAAATGTGGTTTAATGCCAAGTTCTACATCTAGGAAGAAGGAATGCAGGCGAGAGCTCCAAGCTGGGGAACTGTGCACTGGGAAGCAGTGACTCTGGAAAGGATTGAGGGGGGCCATAGCGGACAAGCCACTCGACATGAGCTCCCAGAGCTACTGCGTCCTTGGCTCCTAGTGAGTAGGAGTGGAGAAGTGATTTCCCCCGTGTATGGCTTTGGAGAGACTTCCACTGGGATCTTCCTGCACCCAATTCTGGTGTCTGCATTTTAAAAAAGCCATTGCAAAATTGCATAGAGGACAGGGAAGAGCCAGCAAAAGGATTCCAGGCTGGAGAAAAATGACAGCAAGAGACGTACAGAGCTCGCTGTGCTTAGTGGATCAAAAAGGAGATTGAGAGGTGCCTTGAAATAACTTCCTGGTGGGGAGGAAAATAGGGGCTAAAGGAAGGCAGAAGAGCCAATGGCTGGGAGTCCAAGCCAGACATATTCCAACTGGAAAGTAGGCTCAACTTTTTAACAGTGACAGCATTAAGCCGTGGCACAAACTTGCAAGGAAAGTTCTGGCTTCTTCAGCTCTTCTTCAGCCATGTCTGCATGGCAGAGAAAATCCTGCGGCTGGCCTGTGCTAATCACTTTGGGCTCGCGGGGCTCTGGCTGCGGGGCTCTTTCATTGCTGTGTAAACTGCCCGACTTTGGCTGGGCCTGGGATCCTCCCATCTCACAGCGACTGGGCTCAGTACGCAGGGTGGGGGGGAAATGGCTGGGTGATTTCCCCTGGCCTGTGATATGGCCTTAAACTCTGTGAATCATGAAATCCACTTATGCTTTAGCAGAGACACCTCCACTACCCCTTGACCCTTCAGCCAGGAGCAGCTGGGCAAAAAATTGGTGAAGTCACCGGCACTCGGCCAAAGCATTGCCTTGCAGAACTGAGTGTGTGTGTGTGTGTGTGTGTGTGTGTATATGTTTGTCTGCTGCCCCCTGCTGGAGGGGATGAGCCCTGCTGTGTGTGTGGAGCCGGGGGTGGGGGAGAGGGAATTAGCTGTTGGTAAGGATTAGCAGCAATTGCTGCCTCCCATAGGAACCAAGGGGAGGAAATGCACCACTCAGAGCTTGTTCCCACCCCTGCTTTAATGGAGTGCTGAGAGTCATTGAATCACACTGTAAACACTATGTATGATGGAATCCACTTCAAGGCAGGGGCTGCGGCAGCACCCCCAGCACCCCCAGCACCCAGGGCTGGCACTTCCATTTAGGCAACCTAGGCGGTTGCCTAGGGAGCCAGGATTTGGGAGGGTGGCATTTTGCCGACCTTGGCGGCAATTCGGTGGCGGGGGGTCCTTCCGCGCTCTGGGTCGGCGGCGGCAATTCTGCGGCGGGTCCTTCACTTGCTTCGGGACCCGCCACCGAAGTGCCCCAAAGACCAGAAGCGTGGAAAGACCCCCCCCGCAGAATTGCTGGGAGTGCAGAAGGACCCCCCGCCGCAGAATTGCTGCCAACGACCGGGGGCACGGAAGGACTCCCGCCTAGAACGCCAAAAACCTTGGCACCGCTCCTGCCAGCACCCTTAGATCCAGCACCTATGCCTGCCACCAGCCCGTGCTCAGGGCTTGTGGCCAGGCTCCATTCAGCCCCGGGCTAGTTCCCTCTAGCAGAATTTCAGCCCTGGGCAGAGGGTGGGCACCAGGCAGCACCTCAACCCCAGTTAGGGGCTTGGAACTCTGTTCCTGCCAAGAGAGGCCTGGGTAATTCTATCCAGCAGGGTAGAGTGCTCACCCACCCACCCGCACCCCTGAACCTAGCCAGCAGGGTACAGTACAGCAGTACAGCCGCCCCCCGCCCCAAACCTAGCCAGCAGGGTACAGTACAGCCACACCCCCACCCCCAAACCTAGCCAGTAGGGTACAGTACAGACACACACACACACACCCTGAACCTAGCCAGCATGGTACTGTGCTCACGCCCGTACACACACACACACACACACAGAGGAATGTCTGAACCTACCAGCAGGGGGCAGTGCTCTCTCTCTCTCTCTCACACACACACACACACGCACACATCTGAACCTACCTGCAGGGGCAGTGTTCTCTCTCTCTCTCTCTCTCTCTCTCACACACATGCGCACATCTGAATCTACCAGCAGGGGGCAGTGTTCTCTCTTTCTCACACACACACATCTGAACCTACCAGCAGGGTGCAGCGTTCTTGCTCTCACACACGCATGCACACATCTGAACCTATCAGCAGGAGGAGTGTTCTCTCTCTCTCACACACACACACACATACACACACGCACGCATGCACACGTCTGAACCTACCAGCAGGGGCAGCGGTCAGCAAGATGGGGTTGAGCTGCTGTTGGACAGGTTATTGCTCCCTGTGGCTTTACTGGTTCGTTCCCAGCACTGTGACTCAAAGAACATGCCCTGGATGTTGGGTCCCCAGTGACACTAGTGCAAACTGGGTGTGCAACACAACCATGCCAGAGCCCTCCACTCACACTGGCAGGAACAGTTTACTGAGGGAGGGGAAGATCATAGCTCTCGAGGGATGTGAAAGTCACAGTCCTCCTGCGCTCCCACCAAACCAAGTAGCCAGGGACCAGGGTTGGCAGAAAGGTGGGGCTGGGGTTTGGGTCCTAGAGAAGTGGAAGTCACTGGCCTCAGAGATCACAGTGTGAGTCCTGGCTCCCAGCCCCTCCCGCTCTACCCACCAGACCCCACTGCATCCCAGAGCTAGAGATAAAACCCAGGAGTCCTGACTCCCAGCCTCCCTGCACTAACCACTAGATCCCACTCTCCTTCCAGAGCTGGGGACAGAATCCAGGAGTTCTGTCCCACAGCCCCTACGTAGACCCCACTCCCCGAAATCTTGAAAACTTTCCTGGGACGGGAAAACCATTTCCCTGCTAGCTCCAATCCAGTCCTCTTTGGCAGCTGAGGATGATGCCCAGAAGGAGGGGGCCACATCTTCTTGAGCAGAAACACCCACGTTGCACCCCCAATGCTGGGATCCCTCGTGCCCCACATATCATACTCACCCCCCAGCAGTGCCAGCCAGGCCCAGAGCAGCAGCCTCCTCCTGGTCGCCATGGCTGCAAAACAAGGGGCAGAGGAGACAGTTAATTTGGGGAGACAGGCTGTGGCTTCCAGCCCTGGGGCCCCTAGGTGAAATTGGGGGCCACCTTCACCCACAGGAGTTGGGGAGCCCCTTGAATTCTCCCAGGAGCCCCTGGGGAGTGGAGATGGGGATGCTAGGGGTCTCAGTGACTATAGGTATGGATGATAGGTACCCCCGACAAACCCAGACACTTTCTAACCTGATCTGATGTGAGGGTATCACAGAGTATCTAATAGTTAAAGTGGGGTATGTGTGTGGGGGGGCTGGGACTAAGGACTCCTGGGTTCTCTCCTCAGCTCTGGGAGGGGAGTGGAGTCTAGTGAGTGAAAGGAGGGGGGCTGGGGGCCAGGTGTCCTGGCTGCACCGCTGACTCACTGTGTGACCTTTATATATGTCTATAAAAACCTATGTATCCCTCCCCATATACATCTATCTATTTGTCCATCCCTGCCTCCCCATGTACACCCTTCCATCTGTCTACCTATCCACCTACCCCTACCCCCCCAACACACCCCTCTGTGGCTCCGTCTACCTGTCTGTCACAGTTTTCAGACTCAATGTCAAACTCTCCCCCCCCCCTTATTTTGGCCCCTCATTCAGTGACCTCCCTTTGGGGGCTCTGGGTGAACCCAGGGACCTCATCCCAGACCTGTGGGTATCCAACAAAGCCATTCAGTGAGGTGCCAAACCAGAGATTTGGAAGCCTAAT
Source organism: Aldabrachelys gigantea (assembly GCA_026122505.1). Taxonomy (NCBI): domain Eukaryota; kingdom Metazoa; phylum Chordata; order Testudines; family Testudinidae; genus Aldabrachelys; species Aldabrachelys gigantea. Next base: position 67,308,080 of record CM047489.1, read on the forward strand.
CTGGCTGAGTTTAGCCTCCTCTCTCTCTGCGATGCCCATCTCTCTGTCCTGTCTCTGGTACCAGCTGTCTCTGCATAGTGCCCATCTGGCTACACACTGCCTAAATCTGCACTGGCTTATCTCACTCTGCACCTGGTGCTGCTGTCCTGGGCAGCCCATTTAACTTCCCCAGAGCTCAGAGAACTGGGGGTGGAGGAAGGAATTCCAAATGCCGAGTTTCCAGCCCCATGCCTAGTGAAACAGAGCTGAGGGGTGGCTGGTGGGGTGAGAAAGAGAGGAGAAAATTGGACTTACCTCTTCTGTGCACCTGGCCAGCCCAGAACCAGAGCCTGAGGGCTTTATATAGCAAGAGACACTCTGCTCTGTGTCTTAAGGTGACACCTATGGAGCAAGATATTAGTCACAGCTTCCTGGAGTGCCAGGACATGCAGGGTATGTGTCTGCTGCAGCTGGCCAGCCTGGGGAGACATGCACGTGCTAGATCTCCTCCAGCTAGTGGGCTAAAGGAGTGTGGACATTGCAACACAGGTGAGCTACTGGCCTGAGCCCAAACTCTTCTGTTCCCCGGGGTCCAAGTTCGAGTGGCTAGTACTTGTGCCACAGCATCTGCATAGTTGTTTTATAGCACGCTGTCTGAGACCAGCGTCTCATCGCGCCGGGCACTGCACAGACACACAGTAACCAAGATCAGTGTCTCATTGTGCCGGGCGCTGCACAGACACGCAGTAACTGAGACCAGTGTCTCATTGTGCCAGGTGCTGCACAGACACATAGTAACCAAGATCAGTGTCTCATTGCACCAGGTGCTGCACAGACAGTCAGTAACCAAGATCAGTGTCTCATTGTGCCGGGCGCTGCACAGACACGCAGTAACTGAGACCAGTGTCTCATTGTGCTGGGTGCTGCACAGACACACAGTAACCGAGATCAGTGTCTCATTGTGCTGGGTGCTGCACAGACACACAGCAACCGAGATCAGTGGCTTATTGTGCTGGGCACTGCACAGACACACAGTAACCGAGATCAGTGCTTCTTCATGCCAGTTACTGCAGAGACACCCACTGAGAGACAGTCCCTTGCCCTAAAGAGCCTACAATCAACAGTGACATAATGGGATGGAAGATACAGGCACCGAGGGGAGAAGAGACATGCCTAAGGTCACAGGGTGCATCAGTAGCACAGCTGGGAATAGCAGACCATTATGCAATCTATGGTAGCTCTGTCTCATCTGCCATTAGTCCATTTTGTGACATCAGCACTGCTGGCTGCCAGTTTCAAAGAAAAATATTTTTCACCCTCAAATACCTCCCTTCATTGGAATTTTTCATGAAAATATTTGGATTTCTTTCTCCATCCCCAAAAAATTATTTTTGGGGAAAATTTTCTTTGGAAATGTTAATCAAAAATGTCCTGTGGCACCTTATAGACTAACAGACATATTGGAGCATGAGCTTTCGTGGGTGAATACCCACTTCGTCAGTGGGGTCTTTGTCACTTTTTACAGATCCAGACTAACATGGCTATCCCTCTGATACTAAGCGAAAAATTGTTTCCTATTGGTCTTTCTAAGAGAGAGAGAGAGAGAGAGAGAGAGAGATTTGTATGTAGAGGATAGATAGAAAGACAGAGTGAGAGATTTTTTGGATTTGTTTATTTCTTGAGTTTTGAGAAGCCAGAATTTTTCCTCCTAAATTTTCCATGGAAAAAATTCCCCTTTGACAATTTGAAATTTGTGTTCTGCAGGGCACATAAAACTGTAACAAAAAATGTAATTCCATTTCAAAACCTTGATTCCAAAATGAAAACAGTTGTTTTGTTTCCATTTAAAATATTATTTTGTGTTGGGTTTGGAAACAAAAAAAATTGTTTTTTCCCTCCTTTTATTTTGTCACCTGGAAAAGGAGTTTAAAAAAGGAAAAGGAAATGCAAGAACTACTTTCCTGCATCAATTATTTTTTTGACAAGACAAGTGTGTGGGGGAAAATGTAAGTTGTTTCACATGTTTTTCCATTGGCAAATTGTCAGAATCGACATTTTCCAACAGAAAATTGCAATGAAATCAGAGTTTAAGCTAGGAAAAATTTCCAGGTCACAAATTTTGTCCTCTGTCCTCTATTTTTTTTTGGGGCGGGGGAGTATCTGAATTGCGATTTTGATTGGTGCCAAGATTTTTACCAAAATTAAAAAAAAATTCTTTTTCAGCGGTTATCAAGGGGAAACAGCTATTGAAAAAGGCAGCTCTGCTGAAAATTCCCTCAAAATAAAGTCAAATCATGAAAAATGAAGGCGATTGAAAACTCTTTTCAATTTGCTGAGATGCCACTAAATTTTCATTTCCCATCAGATCTGGCTGAGCTCTTGTGGATTCTCACCTACAGAGCAGGTTTCTGTTGGGTCTGTCAGTCAGACCCCAAGACTGAATTAACTGCAGAGACACAAAGATTGGCAGTACCTTGAACTCTCTTTACGTGTGACCGCTGCCCTCTACTGGAGGTAATCAGAACCGTTTCATTGAAGAGAAAGGCATTTGCACCAGTTTAATTAAATCGATTTCAAACCCCACATGGAAAGCAGGGCAAGCTTGATGTGTAGATAAGTCCTGAGTACATGAGGCTAAATCAATGCAGGCAAATGAATCCCATATCAGTGCGTCTACACAGGGTATGGCACCTGTTTAACTAGATCCAGAAATTGATGTAATTAATTCATAAAATCAAAGGGAACCAGACTAAAATTCATGGCTGAGCCCTGTTCCTGCTAGAATTTCATATAAAATCCAGCAGGGAGCCCTGAGAGTTAACAGAGTTCGCTCATGCTTTTCTCACAAAATGTGGAGAAACTAAAGCTGGCTGGGAAATAACTTCCCAGCTCCCCCTGCTCTACCCATTATACCCCACACCCCTTCCAGGGCTGGGAACAGAACCCAGACGCTCTGACTCCCAGCTCCCTTGTTTGAACCCACTAGATCCCGCAGCTGTGGCTAGATCCTAGAAGCCCTGGCTCCCAGCCCCTCTGTCCTTGAATCATCAGACACCCCTGCCACACACACTAATTCGGATTCATGGTTGTTTCTTTTTTAAACAACCACCCCCTAAACGTTTTCACCTAAAATGACAATTTTTTTGGCAAAAACTTGTAGAAAAGGCATTTTCCATGGCGGGGAGGAGGTGTTCCAATGGAAAAATTTTGCCCAGGTCCTGTATAAACCACCCTGGCTGGCCTTGATGCTGTTTCTGTCTTGAGACACTTCACTCCTAAGTGCTTGCCAGCCAGATCCAAACAAAGGGACCAGTCACTGGATATCAGAGCTTCCTGCAGAGGAAGGAGTCTGTAGTTTGCACTGATATGCAGCTCATGAGCAGATATTCCAGCAAAGCAAACACTCAGGCAAATGCAAATAACCCAGTGGGAGCATGTCCCTTGGTTGCATAGGTCAGGTGCAGCACTGCAGTAAATCATGCCAGGCCTGGCCAGTCATCAGTTGCTAAGCCTGAAATGCAAAGCAAAGGGCTGACTGGGGATGGACTGGCTGGGGATGGGATGCAGAGATTTGCATGGCTAGGGAGCGGGCTGAAACGGCAAGGCTGCAGGTAGAACCCAGGAGTCCTGATGCTCAATTTTCCCCCTTACACTCTAACTACAGTAACTCCTCACTTAACGGTGTAGTTACGTTCCTGAAAAATGCAACTTTAAGTGAAATGATGTTAAGAATTAATGTAAATAGGGAGGGAGAGGGGATTAGGTTCCAGGGAATTTTTTTTCACCAGATAAAAGACTATATTATATATGTGTATATATATATATATACACACACACAGAGTATAAATTTTAAATAATTTAATACTGGCACACAGTGCTGATGATTGTAAAGCTTGGTTGAGGGGGAGGAGTCAGAGAGTGGGATATTTTCCTTACTGCTAAATGATGAACTAGCAATTGGCTGAGCCCTGAAGGGTTAACCCTCTTACTCTACAAGGAAGCAGGAATGGAGGGAGGGGAGACATTGCAAACAGAGACGCACACTGTATGTGTGTGTGACAGATATGTGCATTTCCCCTTTAAGTACACTGCCTTGTTAATTAGATCAGCTTGATGAGACCCCAGCTGCTGCAAGTTCCCTCCATCCTGAGGCCAGGTGTGTCCCCCCTGCTCTATGGAAGATGGGGTAAGTGGGGTGCAGAAGCAGGGGGGAAGGGGACACCCCCAACAGCCCCCCTCTTCTTTCCCTCCCCGCCACACAGCAAGCAGGAGTCTCGGGGAACAGCTCCAAGGCAGAGGGCAGGAGTAGCATGTGGTGGGGGAGGGACAGCTGAACTGCAGGCAGCTGCTGCACAGGGAATTTAAGGGAGTTGGGAGCTGATAGGGGGGCTGCCGTTCCACCTGGGTTCCAAGCCCCCACCAGCTAGCTGCAATGGGCGGCTCTTCCTGCAAGCAGTAGACAAAGCAGGCGGCTGCCAAACGATGTTAGAAGGGAGCATGGCACAACTTTAAACGAGCATGTTCCCTAATTGATCGGCAACGTAACAGTGTTAACTGGGACAACTTTAAGTGAGGAGTTACTTACTAGACTCTTCCTTCCCGACCTGCGGATAGAATCCAGGAGTCCAGACTCTCAGTCTGCCCTACTCTAACCACTAGATTCCACTCCGCTCCCAAAGCTGAGGATAGAATCCAAGAGTCCTGGCTCCCAGCCCCCACCCTCTCTACCCGATAGATCCCATTCCCATCCCAGAGCCAGGAGTCCAGGGTCCCAGCACCCCTGCTCTAACCCACTAGACCCCACTCCCTGCCCAGAGCTGGGGTTAGAACCCAGGTGTCCTGGCTCCCCGCCCCCTGCTCTTTCTAGATCTGGAGTTAGACCACAAGAGGGGTGACCAATTGTGGATAAAGATTTTGCTAGACATGGGGCCAGAGAGAGTGAATGAGTGTGAGAATGAGTCTTTAGCCCAGGGGGTTAGGGTAGCCCCCTCCACTCCCCTGGCAGGAGAGAGCCATGGGCTCTGTCTTCCTGCTCCAATCACTTTCCATTATCCATGCCAAGAGCTACAAGTCCAAACAGCACGTGGCGGGGTAGAGGTGGGGTGCTGGCCTGGGAATGTCCCATTGGTAGGGGGTAGAGCAGGCTCCCAAGCAGTGGGAGATCCTGGTTTCACTCCTTCCTCCCCCTCTGGCAGCTGGGGGAATTGAACCTGGGTCCAGTTATAAGTGAGGGAGGCTCCGTCATCTCCTCCTTCACTGGGCAGTTTGTGTGGGGCAGCAGCTGGCCCCACCTCATTCCCTCAAGCAACAGCTTGGGCACTGAGCCTGTTTGACCCCAGGCAGCTGGCTCCGGGCTGTGGATTGCAAACAGAGAGCAGACAACATGGCAGAGGATGAGATCCTGGACAAGCCTGACTGACTCGAAATAAATCTTACTGAATTCAGCTGGCCTGGATTGAATTTATGGTTTATGGTGAGCATGTGTGACTTTCCCCTCTGGTGTTATCTGGGCCGGTGATCTGCTAGGTCACTCCAATCCTTCACTCTGGGAGCCAGCTTTACCCTGCTCTGCTGTGAGAACCCCACTCATAGGCTGTTCATGTACAGCCTCTGGCATGTCAGCTGCTCCTCGGCTTGTGGAACCAAATGACACTAGCCAATACCTCCAGTCCCAGACACAATCCTAGGAACCTCCATCTTGCAGTGTCCAGATATGCCCACTCCCAAGATTCCAAACCACCATTAATGGCCCACACTTTGCATAATTACAGTAGGCCCTCAGAGTTATGTTTCATATTTCTAGTTTCAGATACAAGGGTGATACATACGTACAAAGAGGATGACCACATTACCTTATTGCAGTCCCAAACTGACCAAAGGAAGGGAGGTGGCTCACTCGAGAGCCCATCAGCTCCTTTTGTTGCTGCCTAGGCCAGTGTCCTTTGTTCCTGTGAGGCTGGGCTGGGTTTGTCCCATACCTGCGCTGATGAGGTGTGAACTGCCCCTCTGCTCTTGGGGAGTTTTTGCCTCAGCTTGCCCTAAGCCATGAGGACACATTTTCAGCCTCATAACTATATACATGAAATTACAACCCATAACATTACTATAACAATGATTACTATAAGATTACTATAACAACCAAGCTCAGTGCATCCTGAGCCTTCCAAAGACACCCAACATGACAAACTTTGCATTAAATACCACACAATCATGTTATAAGGATAAACACGGGGGTGCTGGATGTTCCCCCGAGGTACAAAACATCACAGCGTGTCTAATGTCAGCCTTGGGGAAACGGTAGGACCTTCAAAGGACTCCTTAGGACAATGCATGTGACGGGTATTTCCTAGGAGGTACTTGGAGGCCTTTTGAAGCTACACCCTGCAGAGGAAGGCCATCACCCAGTGATCACCTGCTCCTGGAAAGTCCCACTCAAAGCCCCCCAACCTGTATAAAGGAGGGATTAAACTGGCCACGAGTGGGCTGGCTCTGAGCTGAGGTTGCTATGAGCTTGTTGAAACTTTGGACCACAAAAGAGACCATTTTGCAGGGCTGGCAAGACACCTGCCAGACTCATGCTGGAGAGAGCTGGGGGGGGCGGGGGGTGGTAGGGATCTCCTCACTTGGGTAGGTTCTTTTATTGTTTTAATGTTTTCTCTGTCTTGCTTTTGCCTTTGGAATAAATGTGCTTACTTAGGGAAAGCTGTGTGGTAACTTGCAACTGTAAGCAATTGCTCTGTTCTTAGTCTCTGGAGAGCAAGCCAAGTGCAGAGAGAGGCTGGCCGTGAAGGCAGGCTGCTGGTGGTACCCTCGTCAGGAAGGCGAGAAACTTAGATCTCTGCCCAAAAAGGCTGGGGAGCCAGAAGGCTGATGGTGGTTTTCCTCGGTGGACCATACAGAGATACATACAGCTGCAGTTCCCTCACCTGTCACAAGGGCCTGCCTGCAGCTTGGATTTAGGCATCAAACTCTGTGAGAAGGGTGGGGCCCACCTGGTGTGGTGGCTTTCATGGATCCCCTTCTCAGGCACCTCTCTTACCCTGACTGAGGCGTAGGAGCAGCTGCACCTCCCTCAGCTTTGTGCATCATTGGGTAGGGGTCTCTGGGATTTTCTAGGGTGCCGTGACGCTCAGCGTTGCAATGCCTCCATCCCGCTGGGGATCCTACTCGTAGCCACCATGTCAAGTGTGACCAAGAAAAGCATGTGGCCCTGACCCAAGTGAAATCAGGGTGTGACTCCAGAGAAGCTGAGATCATAATCCTTTCTCTGCGCCCGGGATCGAAGGGCACTGTGTTCCTGTCCTGCTAGCCTGGCCATATTTAGCTGACCCGGCTCCTGTGCCAGCCTGGTAAGCTCTGTAGCTCTGGGGAAGTGCAGTCAATAGATGCAGATGGCCAAGGCAAACCACGGAGCCCAGGGGACATGCTTCGTGATACGAGTCTGGCTGCCATGTGGTCTTGGCCAGAACTGCCCGGATTCTGCAGAGACGGAGACACCCATGTCTGTGCTGGACCAGTGGTAGGGCCTGAGCTGACATCTCTGGGCCCGATCCCCCTTCACTCACAGCAGGGCCACTGTTCTGGGGCTAGTTCTGCCCTGCCTGGCACTGGGGTGTTCTCATTTATACTGACACATCATGTTCCCCAGCCCAGCCAGTGCTGGGATTGGAACCTCCATAGAGGAGAAAGACCCAGTGCCCCATTCCTCACCCGCCTGCATCAGCCCAGTGCTCTGCCTTGAGGCTGGGAAAGGACCCAGATCAGATTCCCCATTCAATAGAAGTGAAGAGGAAGAAAGTGTTTACTTTGCAATGCAGAGATTACAACTGATACCTAAACTAGGAAGGAATTCAGCCCCTGGGGGCGGTTGAATGAGTGCGGGCTGGGGGCTGGAATGCAGCCCATCCAGGTCAGGGGACAGGCTTTTCCAAGGAACTGAGTATTTGCCTCTGTAAATAACCTGAGCTCCAAAAAGCAGCTTGAATAAACAGCTCTGGGGGAAGAGGACTCCAGGATTTGCACCTGGACCTGCCATGTGATTTCTCAAGCTAATGTTTGTGGATTATTGATGGTCAATGATTTCATACAGTGAGACTCAGCTTAGAGGGGAGGATTTTCATTGGGAGCTATCGCATCTCGTTACAAACCCAGAGGTGTATTGTTATCCTGCATCTCTAATAACACCAGTTGGATCACACAGGCCACTGAACTAGCAACCTGTAAATCTATGACCACGGACCAGCTCTGCCTGAGCCAAAGAAGCAGTAGCTTAAAACTGTGGTTATCAACCAAGGTGACCAGATGTCCCGATTTTATAGGGACAGTCCCGATTTTTGAGTCTTTTTCATATATAGGCTCCTATTACCCCCCACTCCTGTCCCAGTTTTTCACATTTGCTGTCTGGTCACCCTATTTTCAACCTTTTTTTCATTTGCAGGCCCCCTAACAAATTTCAGATGGAGGTGCAGACCCTTTTGGAAATCTTAGCCATAGTCTGTGGATCCCCAAGGGTTCATGGATCAGAGGTCGAAAACCACTGGCTTAAAAACAGCAGCTGATGGGAGAGCTGCTGTGCAAGGTTTTGCCACTAGCAGGCTGTCATAAACAGATAGTTTAAGGGTTAATGTCTCTTTTTCCTGTAAGGAATTAACAAACAGTGAACCTGGAACACCTGACCAGAGGACCAATCAGGAGACAAGATACTTTAAAATCTCGGTGGAGGGAAGTCTTTGTTTGTGGTTTCTGGGTTTTGCTTTGTTCTCTCTGGGTTCTGAGAGTGACCACACATTCCTACAAGCTCTCTAATCTTCTTTTCAAATTTAGTAAGTACAAAAGTAGAAGGGCGGTTTAGTCTTTTTGATTGTTTTCTTTATTTGCAAATGGGTATTTGGCTGGAAGGTTTTTAATGTGTATTTTGCTCGAAAGATTTTTACTTTTTATTTCTTTTATTAAAAGCTTTTCTTTTTTAAAGACCTGAGTGATTTTTTCCCCTTGTTAAGGCTCAAAGGAACTGAGTCTGTACTCACCAGGGAATTGGTGGGAGAAGGAAGAGAGAGGAGGAGGGGGAAAGGTGAATTTCCTCTTTGTTTTAGATTCATGGAGCTTGAATCTGTGTTGCCTCTGGGTGAGGGGAAAAGAGGAGGAGGGGAGGTAACATCCCTCTCTGTTTTAAGATTCAAGGAGTTTGAATCACAGTGATCTCCCAGTGTACCCAGGGAGGGGAGGATCTAGGAGAAAGAAAGGAGGGAGGGGAATGGTTTATTTCCCTTTGTTGTGAGACTCAAGGGGTTTGGGTCTTGAGGGTCCCCAGGGAAGGTTTTGGGGGGACCAGAGTATACCAGGCACTCGAAGTCCTGGTTGGTGGCAGCACTACAAGATCTAAGCTGGTAATTAAGCTTAGGGGGATTCATGCTGGTACGGCATCTTTTGGGCTCTAAGGTTCAGAGTGGGGTTTTATACCATGACAGAGGCAATAGGGCCATACTGGGTTACTGGGCTTTCTGATGACTGGGGAAACTGAGGCACAGAGAAGGACCTTGTGTGGAAAATGGGTGCCAGGACACCTGTCAAAATTGTTTACCCTCAGCACAAAGAACAACATTTATCCCCAGACTGACTCCCAGCCCTGCACTTTGCCCTAACCCCCATGACTAAACCCCACTCTCCCCCTGCCCAAGGCAGGGGTAGAACACAGGAGTCCTGGCTCCCAGCCCCCTGTTCTAACCTACTGGATCCTACTGCAGGCCCTAGGGCCCTGCTCTCGGTTGGGGGCTGCGTGGCGCCCGGTGTGGTGGGGGCCCTGCTCTCAGTCGGGAGCTGCACGGCGCCTGGCGCGGTGGGGGCCCTGCTCTTGGTCGGGGGCCAATACAAACTCTGATGAGGGTGTTGGGACTCAGATTCTCTTATCCTATCTTTTGTAAGGTTCCCTCTTGCCCCTTTTTCTTTCATCTCAGGCTCTGAGCACAAGGGTACAATTGTCAGCCAAGTGGGGGCAGAGACGCTGGCTAGCTGCACCCTGGACAGGCACAGAAGCTAAGAGGAATTCAGGGGACAGTGGGATCCAGTGGGTAGTGTCACAAAGTTCCTCCTCTACCTTGGTGGGTCCTGTGCTTATTTGGCAGATTTGCTCACCTCAGTGATCTTCCCCACAGTCTGAGTCAACTCCTCCTGTGTCTGATCAGGAGTTGGGAGGTTGGGGGGAACCCAGGCCCACCCTCTACTCCGGGTTCCAGCCCAGGGCCCTGTGGATTGCAGCTGTGTGACAGCTACAACTCCCTGGGCTACTTCCCCATGGCCTCCTCCAAACACCTTTTTTATCCTCACGACAGGACCTTCGTCCTGGTGTCTGATAACACTTGTACTCCTTAGCCCTCCAGCAGCACAGCCTCTCACTCTCAGCTCCTGGTACCTCTTGCTCCCAGCTCCTCACATGCACTTCCTCTCTCCTGGCTCCCTCCCTCCCTCCCTGCCTGACTGGAGTGAGGTCCTCTTTAAACCCAGGTGCCCTGATTAGCCTGCCTTGATTGGCTGCAGGTGTTCTAATCAGCCTGTCTGCCTTTATTGGTTCTAGCAGGTTCCTGATTACTCTAGTGCAGCCCCTTCTCTGGTCACTCAGGGAACAGAAAACTACTCAGCCAGTGACCAGATTATTTGCCGTCTACCAGACTCGTGTACCCCAGTGCTTTGGGTCTGTCACAGTGGATAGAGAAAGAAGGCAACAGACCCAGGGTGAAAACTGGACATAGGCAAAAGGCCCTGATTCAATGCTCCCTAATGCTAGTTCAGGGAGCCGGGGAATGGGACATGGGCTGTCACGCTGTCTGAAGTGCCTCACCACTGTGAGTGCTGCCTCAGGACAGAGTGCCAGAGAACAGGGCAGACACCCTGAGCGGGTGGTGTGGTCTAGGATTAGATTTCACCAAACCAGTGACGAAGGTGAACTCCTTGATCACTGTACAGTCTTACTATGGAGCCAGGCAGTCCCCTTAGACTCCCCAGCTGTCTTGCCACCTAGGCAAACTGGACTTCGTGATAAAAGGTCACTTATACCAAACATCACACCACAGCAGGCTGCTCCCAGTTCCAAGGGACCAGTCACTTACTCCCAATCAATGAGTACTGTGGCAAATTGCCGGTACTGTTCTGCTGGGTCTCGCACTTTCTCTTCTCTGGGGTAGGTTCAGGGCGCTATTGCTTGCCTCTGAACCAGTTCTTAATCACTCCACTAGTGTCCTTGGAGGAGGGAAGTGGAGAGGGAGGGACCTGGGCCCGCCCTCTACTCCAGGTCCCAACCCAGGGGCCCTGGGGATTGTGGTGAATCACTTGACTTAGCGGTTCCTTCCCCTGGGTTACTTCCCTCTCATACCCTTCAGCTTGTGAAGGGCTTCTTGCCTCTCTTCTACACAAGCCTGTTGCCCCTTACCTAGGGTTTCTTTTGGGCTTCACAATCCACCGCAGCACTCCTCCAAACCTTCTATTTCTCTCTGGTCAAACTCTTCTCTTCTGCAACCTGCACTCTGCTCCAATCCAACCTTTCTCCTTCAACTACCACACCCTGTCTGACTGAAGCAGGGGTTTTTATCACATGACTGGAGTCAGGTGCTCTAACTGAAGTCAGGTGCTCTAACTGAAGTCAGGTGCTCTAACTGGCCACAGCTGTTCTAGTTAATCTAAAGCAAACCTTCCTCCCTTGGCAGGGAATAAGGCCCCCTGCCAACACTCTTATGCTGCCCTCTGGCCATGCTGTATCACATATCCCGCCCCCCTGCTCAACACCAAGGGGTTGGGCTACTCGGGACGAGAGGCAGTGTCGGCGTGAGAGGCCATCAGCGTTGCCGTGTTGGCTTCCAGCCCTATGCTGGACACGAAAATGGAAAGGTTGCAAAGAGAGGAACCACCTCGTCACTCTGGCGTTTCTTTCCTTGTTCCTATGCATCCACTGGAGCGGGGCGTGATCAGTCACAAGGGTAAACCGCCGCCCCAGGAGATAGTAGCGGAGAGTCTCCATAGCCCATTTTATCGCCAGACATTCCTTTTCAACAACAGCGTACTTTTGTTCCCTGGGGAGGAGCTTCCGGCTGAGGTACAAGATGGGGTGCTCCTCTTCCCCTACCATCTGGGAAAGGACGGCACCGAGTCCCACCTCCGAGGTGTCCGTCTGCAGGATGAATTCCTTCTCGAAGTCTGGGGCCATGAGTACCAGATGGCAGCATAGGGCTGTCCGTAAATCTGCAAATGCTGCTTCCGCCGCATCCGTCCACTTCACTATCTCGGGGCCCCGAGCTTTTATCAGATCCGTCAACGGCCCCGCTCTTGTGGCAAAATGAGGGATGAATCTCCGATAGTATCCAACTAAACCCAAAAATGCTCTGACCTGCTTTTTGCGGATTGGTCGAGGCCAATCTTGTATTGCCTCCACCTTGTTCCATTGGGGCTTTACCACACCTCTCCCTACGACATGCCCGAGGTATTTGGCCTCAGCTAGTCCTATCACGCATTTCAGAGGATTAGCGGTGAGACCAGCCTTTCGCAAAGCGTCCAGCACTGCTTCCACTTTGTCTAGGTGTGTCTCCCAATCAGGGCTATGTATAACTATGTCGTCTAGATAGGCGGCGGCATAGTTGGCATGGGGTCGTAATAACTTATCCATCAGTCTTTGGAATGTGGCAGGGGCCCCATGGAGTCCGAAAGGGAGGACAGTGTACTGGAACAGGCCATCGGGCGTAGAGAAGGCAGTCTTTTCCCTGGCATCCTTGGCCAGGGGTATTTGCCAATATCCTTTGGTCAGATCTAGGGTGGTTAGGTATTTGGCCTTGCCTAACTGATCAACCAGCTCGTCAATGCATGGTATCGGGTAGGCGTCGAAGTGGGATACTTCATTCAATTTCCGGAAGTCGTTACAAAACCTCAGGGTGCCATCAGGCTTGGGGACTAGTACAATCGGACTGGACCACTGGCTGTGGGATTCTTCAATGACCCCGAGTTCCAGCATCTTCCGCACTTCCATCCTAATTTCCTCCCTCTTAGCTTCCGGTATTCGATAGGGTCTTATCGTTACCCTTACTCCGGGGTTGGTGACAATATGATGCTGGACTAGTGTCGTTCTACCTGGTTGGGTACAAAATACGTCCTGGTTCCGGTGGATCATTTCAATGACTTCCATCCGTTGTTCTGGGGTTAAGTCAGGAGATATCTTTACCTGCTCCTGTGGGCCGTCTGCCTGAGGTAGAGCTCCTCGAGTGACCAGACACGTCTATCTGTCATGCCAGGGCTTCAGTAAGTTGATGTGGTAGATTTGCTCTGGCTTCCGGCGGTCTGGTTGTCTAACCTTATAATTCACTTCCCCAATGGCTTCCACTATCTCATATGGTCCGTGCCAGCTGGCTAGGAGTTTGCTTTCTGTGGTCGGCACTAACACCATCACCCGTTCCCCCGGCTGAAATCTTCGTACTTTCGCCCGACGGTTGTAGTATGTCCGCTGTGCCTCTTGTGCTTTTTCCAAATGTTCCCGTACTATCGGGGTTACTCGAGTTATCCGTTCTCTCATCTGTGTCACATGCTCAATAATATTCTTTCCTGGGTTGGGTTGTTCCTCCCAATCCTCCTTGGCGATATCTAAAATCCCGCGTGGGTGGCGTCCGTATAAGAGTTCAAAGGGAGAAAAACCCGTGGATGCCTGGGGAACTTCCCGTATAGCGAACATTAGATACGGTAAAAGAGTGTCCCAGTCTTTTCCATCCTGTGCTACCACCTTCCGGATCATACTTTTAAGGGTTCGATTAAATCTTTCGACCAGTCCGTCTGTTTGTGGATGGTAGACTGAGGTCCGAATGGCTTGTATACGGAGCAGGGCACATAAGTCTTTCATTAGTTTTGACGTAAACGGGGTTCCCTGGTCTGTCAGGATCTCCTTAGGGATGCCCACTCTGGCGAAAACCTGTAGTAGTTCTTTAGCTATTGCCTTAGACGTGGGGTTTCTTAAAGGGATGGCCTCTGGATATCGCGTGGCATAGTCAAGGATGACTAGTACGTTTCGGTGGCCCCGTGCCGACTTTTCTAGTGGGCCCACTATGTCCATAGCTATCCTCTCGAAAGGGACATCAATAATAGGTAAAGATACTAGTGGGGCCCGCAAGTGAGGTCGGGGGCTATGCAACTGGCATTCAGGGCAGGAGGCACAATAACGCTGGACTTCTGCTCGTATCCCTGGCCAATAAAACCTTCTTAGGATTCTATCCAGCGTCTTGTCTACCCCTAGATGTCCCCCAAATAAATGACTGTGAGCTAGCTCTAGTATGGCCCTTATGTGTTTCCGTGGGACTAGGAGTTGCTCTACTTCTTCCCCTCGTATTTGCTCTATTCTGTACAACAGATCACGTTTGAGCACGTAATATGGCCTTGGGCCTTTGACTTTTCCTTCTACAGGCACTCCATTTACTTCCACTACCTCCTCCCTCACGTTCGCATATAAAGGATCTTCGGCCTGGTCCTGCCCAAAGGTCTCACGTGCAGTACTGAACTGACCTAATTCCAGGAGGCCTATTTCAACTCTTCCCCCTGGGGTGCTCCCACTTGGGCCAGGAACCTCCTCTGAGTCCTTCGTGGCCCGAACCATCTCCTGGTTTCCTGGGCGGGTTCGCCTACCCACAAGGGAAGTCTTTTGATTAGCTGCCAGAATCCTGGTCCCTAACTTTTTAGCCGCCCTTCGTTCTCGCCTAGCCCTGCGGGGTTTTCCAGGGGATGAGAATAATTCTGGAGCAAATTCAGCAAACATTGGGGCGAGGCTATCTTTAGTTGCCTCTGTCTCAACCTGGGGGTTGCTACCCTCTCCTGCCTTTATCGGGGTCAGTAAGTTCTCAAACCCAGGGAAGTCTCTCCCAATCAAAACAGGATAAGGGAGCTTGGGGACTACTCCTGCAGAAACTCTGGTGGTATTCCCCTGGATTTCAATCCGTACTGGAATTGTAGGGTAAAAATTCACGGTGCCATGTACGCATGTTACCCCTGTGCTTTTGGCCCGAGTTAGTTGGTCTGTTCCCACCAACTTTCCCGAGACCAACGTGACAGCACTCCCAGAATCTATTAATGCTATGGTTTTTATACCATTCATTTTTACAGGTCTGGTAAATCCATGTGAGGTCAATGTAACCCCTACCAGGTTGATCAGGCCACATTGTTCCCCATAATTCCCCAGATTACACTGCATAGGCACCTCCTTGTTGGGACATTGGGCTGCTATATGCCCCAATTCCCCACATTCATAACACCGTCCCCTCATTCCGGTTATCACCCTCTGCCTGGGGCTAGTTGGCTGGCCCCCCACCACTCTTCCCAAACCCCCAGGTCCCTTTCTGGCCTCGAGCCATTCCTCGCTGTCGTTCCTCCCGGTTATAGTTTTCCTAGAGTTCTCGACAGTCCGGGGCCTTGGATTTGGGGTTGTCTTCCTGGGTTGCCGTGTCTCCCCGCTTGGGGTCTGGAACAGTTCGCGGGCTGCCAGTTGTCTTTCCACGAGGGAGACCAACTCATCATAGGTAGAGGGGTCATTCTGACCCACCCAAGTCCTGAGACCTGGTGGTAGCCCCCTCATATATCGGTCCAATATTAGTACCTCCATCATCTCCTCAGAGCTATGGGCCTCAGGGCACAGCCATTTCCGGGTCAGGTGGATCAAGTCAAACAATTGTGATCGGGGTGTCTTGTCCTCCATATATCGCCATTCATGGAACCTCTGGGCTCGCAGTGCCGTTGTTACTCCGAACCTGGCCAGGATCTCTGCCTTTAGCTGGGAATAGTTTGCTGCAGCTTCTGCAGACATATCGTAATAGACCTTCTGGGCTTCCCCACATAGGAATGGGGCAAGGATACCAGACCATTGTTCTTGGGGCCAGGCCTCCCGCAGGGCTGCTCTCTCAAAAGCCAGGAGGTATGCTTCCACATCATCCTCCCGGGTCATTTTCTGTAAGCAATGGCTAGCCCGTATGGTCCGGGTCCCTTCCCAGTGGTGATTCTGTTCCATAAGGGTCTTCATCTGGCTCACCAGATCTCTCAGCAGGGCTCGGTTCTGAGCAGCCTGACTCAGCAACAGCTGATTGGTCTCTTGCTGCAATCTAGTCGCCTCTTGTTGGGCGGTTGCTTGGACCCTGGTAGCCTCCTGCTGGGCTGCGGTGGCATGTATAAGGGCCTTGACCACGTCGTCCATCTTAAGGGTGGGAGCGTTATGTCTCCCCCTGGACTATGTCCCCAGCGCGCAGATCCCACTCCTGACACCACGTGTGGCAAATTGCCGGTACTGTTCTGCTGGGTCTCGCGCTTTCTCTTCTCTGGGGTAGGTTCAGGGCACTATTGCTTGCCTCTGAACCAGTTCTTAATCACTCCACTAGTGTCCTTGGAGGAGGGGAGTGGAGAGGGAGGGACCTGGGCCCGCCCTCTACTCCAGGTCCCAACCCAGGGGCCCTGGGGATTGTGGTGAACCACTTGACTTAGCGGTTCCTTCCCCTGGGTTCCTTCCCTCTCATACCCTTCAGCTTGTGAAGGGCTTCTTGCCTCTCTTCTACACAAGCCTGTTGCCCCTTACCTAGGGTTTCTTTTGGGCTTCACAATCCACCGCAGCACTCCTCCAAACCTTCTATTTCTCTCTAGTCAAACTCTTCTCTTCTGCAACCTGCACTCTGCTCCAATCCAACCTTTCTCCTTCAACTACCACACCCTGTCTGACTGAAGCAGGGGTTTTTATCACATGACTGGAGTCAGGTGCTCTAACTGAAGTCAGGTGCTCTAACTGAAGTCAGGTGCTCTAATTGGCCACAGCTGTTCTAGTTAATCTAAAGCAAACCTTCCTCCTTTGGCAGGGAATAAGGCCCCCTGCCAACACTCTTATGCTGCCCTCTGGCCATGCTGTATCACAGTACCTAGATCCTACACCACAGACAATGCTGGCAGCCAGTTCTACAGTAAACGATGTAAAAGTTTATTAGCTAAGAAAAGGACATGAGAGTTATTGAGGGTTGAAACAGGTAAAATATATGCACAGGTGAGTCACAGTTTGTAATTCCAGCTGGAATTCCAGCTGGGGGCAGTGATGTAATAAACAGTCCTTTCAGAGTACCCAGATTGTCTCTGGGGATCTCTGCTTTGTATCCGATAGAGTCCAAACACTCCAGAGATGCAGGATATTTCCTTGATCCACACTTGTAGCTTCTTCTCACAGAAACCAAGCTGACAGTGTCACTACCCGCGTGGACTTCTCCTTTGACGGCAGAGAGTGAGGAGCGCATTGTGAGTCTTTGGCCTCCTCTCATCACACACCATAACCACTTGCTTTAAATTAGCACTTTTCTGCTAAAGTTTTTCATTTGCATTCCACAAGGTTCTTTCTCATTTACTTAGTTCCAGGGCTATACACAATGTAAATATTTGTTACTGCATTATAATGGGATACAGATGAGAGAAAACAATGCAAGCACTATCCCATTAGCTTTCATGAAGATTAAACACCAAATACACTTGTATACCTTTAACAATGTACTACTATACTATACTGTAGATAGTATACACTTCTATACTATACTAGACTAATATACAAGTGTCACGGTGTCACAGAGTCGATGCTCTGGAACTGCTCTGAATGAAGCCAGTCAGGACTCCGCTCTCTCACTGTCCCCAGGGCAAGAAGCCTGCACCACTTCGGCCTTCCTGGGTCTGACCCAGGGCCATAACTGTGGGTGGGCCATGGCCCACCCCTCAGCCCAGACTCTGCTCTGGCCCCAGCTCTTGCCCAGCTCTGCCTGCCCGCCTGGCGTGCCAGCCGGGGAGTGGGCCAGATGGACGGAGTGGGGTAAGCCTCCATGTCCTGACCCCTCTTCCAGGCTGGAGTGCCGAGTAGGCGGGCAAAGTGGAGCAAGCTCCCACGCTCCCACCCTGCTCCCAAACTGGAGCACTGGGACACTGACCTTCACCCAGGTCACATAGCCCTGCCGCAGCTGGTGATGCTGCACCAGCTGGGGTCTGACAAGGGTCCTTTCTGTCCCAGAATCTCGCCAGCTCAGGAATGTCTCCCCATTGACCACCACCTTCCACTCGCACTGGGGGTCTGAGCGGCCTGAGTCCAGGACAGTGCAAGCAGACATATATGCTGGGGCTGGGAGTGGAAGCTTGTCTGCCTCCCCGCCCATCTAGCTGAAGATGCCTATGGCTTGGGACCCGGTAAATGAGTTAGATACTGGAGTTTTTCTGCAGTGTGAAAGAAACAAAACTCCACCCTCAGGCTGGAAGCAACAAAATCAGAGACAGCTTTATTCAAGCAATTGCAGGGGAAGAATACAGCTGGCAGAGAGCATCTCTGCCTCAGTTTCTTCAAAGTACAAGCAAAATCACGCAAGCATTTATACCTCTTTGTGATGTGCATTAATTAAAAACATCTGCATTTTATTTAGGCTATTTGCTATCTATTCCAGTATTTTCTCACTTTCTCTTCTCAAAACAGCGTTATCTCAAGGCTGGGTCACACTGATTATTCTGCTGTTTTCCACTCGCTTCTGACGTGAGCCCTGCTTCTATAGGTCTCGCGATATTAGGCTAAGACTTAGCTCAACAGTTGTTCTGTCTCTGACATTTAAATGGTTGCACTTAAACCCTCTCTTTCTTTCCCTGCTTCCACAGCAGGATCCCCCTGGTTCAAACTGCAAGCCTTCCCAAAGGCTGTGAGGTAGGGATTGACATCCCCCCTTCCTTAAACTGGGCCAGCAATTTAGTCCCTCTGCCTCTCTGCTCAGCCATTGTCAGTTCATGCTGCCTGTCTCTCACGCTCCTCTAACTCTTTCAGTCTCAGTTCCAATTCCATCCGTCTCAGGTTCACCAGTGAAGACCCCCTCCTAGTTGTGGATATGATTAGCTGTGCCTTAGTGTACTTTCCAGTGCACACCTCTCTCTCTGCACAGCTCTACAAGGGGCTTATTAAGGACATGGTTACAGGCCATCACTTCACTGTTTCCAAGTTGTCACGGACTCACAAGCCTGTGCTCTCTCAGCTCCTCACAGTCCCTGGGGGGAACTCCTCAGTGTGATAGCCCTTCTGGGGGTCCACTCTTTCTTGGGGGCTAAGCCATAGGCCCCTCCACCTCATAGAATCATAGAATCTCAGGGTTGGAAGGGACCTCAGGAGGTCATCTAGTCCAACCCCTTGCTCAAAGCAGGACCAATCCCCAAAATGCGTTAGCCTTCTTGGCAACAAGGGCACACTATTGACTCATATCCAGCTTCTCATCCACTGTAACCCCTAGGTCCTTTTCTGCAGAACTGCTGCCGAGCCATTCGGTCTCTAGTCTGTAACAGTGCATGGGATTCTTCCTTCCTAGTGCAGGACTCTGCACTTGTCCTTGTTGAACCTCATTAAGTTTCTTTTGGCCCAGTCCTCTAATTTGTCTAGATTCCTCTGTATCCTATCCCTACTCTCCAGCATATCTACCACTCCTCCCAGTTTAGCGTCATCTGCAAACTCGCTGAGTGTGCAGTCCACACCATCCTCCAGATCATTAATGAAGATATTGAACAAAACCAGCCCCAGGACTTACCCTTGGGGCACTCCGCTTGATATAAGCTCTTCCTTGATATAAGCTCCTCCTGGAGCTTCACCTCTCTGATCCTTCAGCACACCTGTCTCTAGCTAATCCCCCTTCATTTTACTAGTTCCCAGCCACTTACTAGAGGATGCTCTGTCCACAGGATGCAGTTGATCCCACTTCTTCCACCAGTTGTCACAGAATCACAGGACTAATGCTCTGGAACTGCTCTGAATGAAGTCAGTCAGGACTCTGGCTTAGCATGCCTCCTCTCTCTCAGGGCAAGAAGTCTACGTGGCTTCGGCCTTCCTGACCTCAGAGCATTCAGCATGAAGTTGTGCTGCTAGAGAGCTGGTTACAATTTGCTTTAAGGCTAGTTATTTTTTGTATAGTTTGACATCTGACGTTGACCATTTGTGTTTTAATGGCTGTGGAGTGTTAACGGTTTGATCTCTGCATCCATTGTCTCTAAATAATTATTGGCTAACCTCTCCCCCCCATAGATTCCTGAAAATGCAAATAGAGAAAAATAAAAAAAATGCTTAAAAAATAAACATCGATATTATCTGCCAAAATGATAAAAAAAATTGAAATTGGCCAGGCCTAGCTTGAACATGGTGCTTTTGGAAACAGTCAGGGCTGGCTCCAGGCACCAGCCCAGCAATCAGGTACTCGGGGCGGCCAAAAGGAAGGGCAGCAGGTCCGGCTCTTCAGCGGCAATTCGGCAGCGAGTCCCTCTTGGAGGGAAGGACTGCTGCTGAATTGCCGCCCAAGAATAAAAAGATGATTGCGGCTCCTTCCCCCCCTTTGCCTCTTGGGTCAGAAAAACGCTGGAGCCGGCCCTGGAAACAGTACTGCCTTAATGTGCACGAGGGGATGTTCCAAAGAGATGACTCATTATGTCATATAGAAAGTGAAAGGCCTGAAACCCCACTGGTTTTTGGATCTCTACATAACACTCAAAAATTGCTAAAAATAAAACCAAAACCTGTGATCTCCCCATCAGTCCCAAGAGCAGCCACACGGTGTTGCTGCTGAATCACAAACCTGGTTGGAAAGAAATGCTTTGGTATTCTGTACCCCCTACTTCTGCCCATAGACTCATAAAATCATAGAATCTCAGGGTTGGAAGGGACCTCAGGAGGTATCTAGTCCAACCCCCTGCTCAAAGCAGGATCAACCCCAACTAAATCATGCAGTTCATCCCTGGCGCAGCCTGTCTGCAGCACCCCCTGGTGGTTATATCCCTGCTGTACAGCCCAGGTTAGCTTGGAGTCTTTTCATCTTCCCGGTGGTGACATGGACAAGGGTCTTCCAGGCCAGCTGCTGGAGAGGTGGAGGGCCCGGATGCCACCCACCTGAATCCTTCTCCCACAACCCCAGCTCTGGCAGATAGAGAACCCCATCTCTCTGCTACTCTGGCCTCACAGGCTTCTGTCAGTTTCAGTTTCATTTAACAAAATGGAAGTTCTCCCACAGAACATTTTAATTTTTCAAGAAGGGTGTTTGCCATCGGAAACTCTTTCTGATGCCACGTTCCTGGCCAGCTCTGGCTGATGGCACAGTGCATCTTACTGCATGGCAGAGACCTGAGCACCGGGCTTTACTGTTGCAGTGACCCTGAGACCCTGGTTCCAGTATCCTGTGGTGAAAGGATCAGGCCCCACCTCTCTAGCCTACTAGACCACACTCCACTGCCAGAACTAGGGATAGAACCCAGGAATTGTGACTCTGAGCCCCCATCTTGTCCCTACTCCCCTCCCAGGGCCATGGATAGGACTCCCAGCCCTCCCCCGCCCCCAGCTCTAATCACTAGCCCTAAATTTCCTTCGGGACCAGTGCTATTGTCAGAGAGGTAGATTCCTCTTTGAAGCTCAGATGGGCCAAAGCCTTTTATCATAATACGAAGTCTTGATCAAGAGCGACACACTGAGCTGGAATCTTTCTGGGGTTAACAGTGTAATAGAGAGAGTGAGGCTAGAGCCCAGGCCCTGCGGCAAGACCTGAGGCCTGAACCTGAGGCTGTGAACCAAAGTCAGGCCATGGATTCAAGCAGATATTTACAAGTTCACTGTGCGGTACACACCTTGGCAAAGGGACTATGAGTGTGGCTTCACACAGACACTCCTGAGAAGCAGCAGATACTGGGTATGTGTGTGAACACACTCCACACAATTAGCCTGGGACATCCTGACCAAGCCAGAAAGGAGGGTTGGACAGAAGTGATTGACAGGGATGTTTTGCCCGAGACACCTGGGGTAAGGTACCAGGGGCGGTAACAAGCTGCTGTCATGGAACACGTGAGGTGGTACATAAGTTGTTTGTCTCAGTCTGTACTAGGGTTCCTCACCTTACCCCATGGTTAGGGTTGCTTGCACAAAACCTAACACCCATGGTGTGCTCCTCCCCTGAGGCCCTGCCCCTTCTCTGAGGACCCACTGCCCGCTCGCTCCATCCCCTCTCTCTGTCACTTGCTCTCCCACCCTCACTCAGTTGCTCATTTTCACTGGGCTTGGTCAGGGGGCTGGGATGTGGGAGAGGGTGAGGGCTCTGGCTGGGGGTGTGGGCTCTGGGGTGGGTCCAGAAATGAGCGGTTTGGGGTGCAGGAGGGGGCTCCAGGCTGGGGGATGGAGTCAAGGGATTCAGATTATGGGAGGGGGCTCTGGGCTGAGGCAGAAAGTTGAGGTATGGGAAGGGGTACTGGCACGTCTCTCGGTACCAGTCTTGTACCCCAGAAATGTGTGTCTGCACTGCCCTGCACACTACTGAACACAGAAAGCTCATTAACGGTTTGTCATTTTATCAAAGAAGATTCGTCAAATACTTCAATCAAAACACTAAAAGACTTTTATGAACTAGAGAAAGATAGATTTTAAGCCATTACAAATGTTTAAGGCATAGAAGTCAGAATTGGTTACCAAAGAAATAAAAGTCAAATCTGCAAACTAATTCCTAAATGTTACCAAGCTAAAAAAAAATTAGAAAGCAAAAGGTATTTCTCACCCAAAAAGTTTCAGCAGTCCATGCTAACTGGAAAGCCTTCTGGTCAGGTCCACCCCTCCCAGTTCAGGGATGGTTCTTTGCCTTTCAAACGCTCTTGCTACTCTGTGTAAATTGTGTGTTCTGTGTTCTCCTTCTCTTTGAGGATCCACCCCCTCTTCCCAATCCCATCTCCCCACTAGGGTGTAGACAAAACAGTCATCTGTGTACGTGAGATTCTAAGCATCTTTTGGGTGAATTGTGAATTTCTTGTTCACACATTCTGCATACATGATGTTTGAGACATCTCGGGGATGACGAGAAGATCTTTTGTTTACAGTGCCCTCTGATGGTAGCTTCGTAGCTGATAGTTTTTTAACGCCTGTGGTCAGTCCTTTTCTGACACTGAGGAGCTAGCCTGTGCATGTTCCCCAGAATTACAACATCTTTCAGTAACAAACATATAGCAACATCGCACAACTCCATATACAATGTTGATATAACGGGACAATGATGTTCAGTAGATTATGACTTTTCAAATGATACCTCACAAGGCATATTTTGTACAAAATCTATCATAACCATATAACAGTGGTGAACATGGGGTTACAGGGTATTACATAAGGTACAGTGTGTCACAGTGGATAATGGGAATGAGGATATGGAAGTACAAATGACCACATCTAAGGTGGAAGCCAAACTCCAGTCAACTCGGGCAGCTCAGATAATCTCGCTCCAAATATGCTCCAGGAACTGGTAGATGAAATTGCAAGCCCAACAGCAATCTGTAAACTCAGGGATCGTATCCTATTACTAGAGATTTGCAAATATAGTCATTATTAAGAAAGGGAAAAAAGGTATCTGGGAAACTACAGCCTGTTGTTTGCCCTGAATTGTATGAAAGGTCTTGGAACAAATTTTGAAAGAGAGGTTAGTTAAGGACATATTGACAAATGGTAATTGGGATATTTTACAAAAGGTAGATCATGCCAGACCAATTTGATCTCTTTCTTTGAGAAGATAAGTGCTTTTCTAGACAAAGAAAATGCAGAGCGCTAATCTACCTGGATTTCAGTAAGGCACTTGATACAGTTCTACATAGGAAAAATTATCAGTTAAGTTGGAGAAGATGGGGATTAATATGAGAATTGAAAGGTGGATAAGCAACGTGTTAAAGGGGACACTTCGACAGACCATATTGAAAGGTGAACTATCAGGCTGGAGGGAGGTTAGAATCATAGAATCGACTGAGAGGTCATCTAGTTCAGTCCCCTGCACTCATGGCAGGACTAAGTATTATCCAGACAATTCCTAAGAGGTGTTTGTCTAACCCTGCTCTTAAAAATCTCCAGTGATGGAGATTCCACAAGCTCCCTAGGCAATTTATTAACCACCCTGACAGTTAGGAGTTTTTCCTAATGTCCGATCTGAACCTAAACCTAAACCTCCCTTGCTGCAATTTAAGCCCATTGCTTCTTGTTCTATCCTCAGAGGTTCAGAAGAACAATTCTTCTCCTTCCTCCTTGTAACAGCCTTTTATGTACTTGAAAACTGTTATCATGTCCCCTCTCAGTCTGCTCTTTCCAGACTAAACAAACCCAGTTTTTTCAATCTTTCCTCATAGGTCATGTTTTCTAGATTTTCATCATTTTGGTTGTTCTTCTCTGAACTTTCTCCAATTTGTCAATATCTTTCCTGAAATGTGGCATCCAGAATTGGACACAATATTCCAGCTGAGGCCTAATCAGCACAGAGTAAAGCGTAAGAATTACTTCTCATGTCTTGCTTACACCACTCCTGCTAATACATCCCAGAATGATGTTCACATTTTTTGCAACAGCGTTACACCGTTGACTCTTATTTAGCTTGTGATCCGCTATGACCTCAGATCCCTTTTCTTTCTAGGCAGTCATTTCCCATTTTGTATGTGTGCAACTGATTGTTCCTTCCTAAGTGGAGCACTTTGCATTTGTCCTTATTGAATTTAATCCTATCTACTTCAGACCATTTCTCTAGTTTGTCCAGATCATTTTGAATTATAATCCTGTCCTCCACAGCACTTTCAACCCCTCCTAGCTTGGTATCATCTTCAAACTTTATAAGTGTACTCTTTATGCCATTATCTAAATCGTTGATGAAGATATTGAACAGAACCAGACCCAGAACTGATTCCTGCGGGACCCCACTCATTATGTCCTTCCAGCATGACTGTGATCCACTAATAACTACTCTTTCGGAATGGGTTTCCAACCAGTTTTGCACCCACCTTATAATAGCTCCATCTAGGTTGTATTTCCCTAGTTTGTTTATGATAAGGTCATGCAAGAAGGTATCAAAAGCTTTACTAAAGTCAAATTATACCATGTCTACCACTTTCCCCCATCCACAAGGCTTGTTACCCTGTCAAAGATAGTTTTCGGGTTGGTTTGACATAATTTGTTCTTGACAAATCCATGCTGACTGTTACTTATAACTTTATTTTCTTCTAGATGTTGGTACATTGATTGCTTAATTATTTGCTTCATTGTCTTTCTGGGTACAGAAGTTAAGCTGACTGGTCTGTAATTCCCCAGGTTGTCCTTATTTCCCTTTTTATAGCTGGGGACTATATTTGCCCTTTTCCTGTCTTCTGGAATCTCTCTCATCTTCCATGACTTTTCAAAGATGATCGCTAATGGCTCAGATATCTCCTCAGTCAGCTCCTTGAGTATTCTAGGATGCATTTTATCAGGCCCTGGTGACTTGAAGACATCTAACTTGTCTAAGTAATTTTTAACTTATTCTATTCCTATTTTAGCCTCTGATCCTACCTCATTTTCACTGGCATTCACTATGTTAGACGTCCAGTTGCTACTAACCTTTCTGGTGAAAATCGAAACAAAGAAGTCATTAAGCACCTCTGCCACTTCCACATTTTCTATTATTATTCCCTCCCCCCCACCATTGAGTAAGGGTCCTACCCTGTCCTTGGTCTTCCTTTTGCTTCTAATGTACTTGTAGAATATTTTTTTTGTTACCCTTTTTGTCTCTAGCTAGCCTTGGCCTTCCTAATTTTGTCCCTACATACTTGTATTATTTGTTTATATTCATCCATTGTAATTTGACCTAGTTTCCACTTTTTGTAGGACTCTTATTGAGTTTCTGATGATTGAAGATCTCCTGCTTAAGCCAGGGTGGTCTTTTGCCATACTTCCTATCTTTCCTATGCAATGGGTTAGTTTGCTCTTGTGCCCTTAATAATGTCTCTGAAAAACTGCCAACTGTCTTCATCCCCCTTGGGATCTTACCTACCAACTCCCTGAGTTTGCTGAAGTCTGCCTTTTTGATATCCATTATCTTTACTGTGCTGTTTTCCCTCCTACCATTCCTTAGAATCACAAACTCTATCATTTCGTTATCATTTTCACCCAAGTTGCCTTCCACATTCAAATTCTCAATGCGTTCCTCCCTATTTGAGTTGGGATTTAGTTGGGGTTGGTCCTACTTTGAGCAGCAGGTTGGACTGGATGATCTCCTGAGGTCTCTACCAACCCTAGTCTTCTATGATTCTATTTGTCAAAATCAAATATAGAACAGCCTCTCCCCTAGTAGCTTTCTCCACCTTCTGAAATAAAAAATGGTCTCCAATACATTCTATGAACTTGTTGGATCATCTGCGCCTTGCTGTGTTATTTTCTTAACACATGCGCACAGAAGAGCTGTCCCAGTAACGGGTTTTTCAGTTCTCTGACAATTCAGAGAAAAAAGAGGGGGAAGCATTATTTCGGGTTGTACTGAAAATGGAACAAACCATTTTGTTTTCATGTGACGTTGTTTTAGGCTGAAAATATTTTAAAGTAAATTTGAAGGGAATTTTCAAAACAAAAATGTCATTTTGAACAGAAAAGTCAAAACCTTTTATTTTGAAAACATGGAAACAAAATGGGTGAGTGTTTGCAGAACATTTTCCTCGACATGAGCCATTCAGCCAAACCAACACAAATTCACAAAACATTTCAGGGTCACCGACTCTGTATATTTCCTCCCTAAAACTATGGCTGAAAACTTTTGCCCAGCTGCAGTGTGTGGCCTCTGCAGAACCAGGCCTGGCACCATGTATGTTGGACGCACATTCATTTCCTCTCAGAAATGACCTCAGCTATTCCAATCCACCTCCAGTGGAATGAAACCAGGTCAGTGAGATATTGGCATAGCTTGCAGCAGAATGACAGGTCTATTAAGAGCTAATGCACTCCTGCTTTTGTCTATAACTGTCTTAATATGAAATGAGTCACACCAGCAGCAACACCTATTTAATTTGCCCCTTTCCAACCCTCAAGTCTCACAATATTTGGTCCTCTAACATCACCTCTTGGAGTCATGTCGTTATGTGAACATTTCAGCTTTTGTTAAATTTAAAAAAGTAAGCTAGAAATCATGAGCCTGAAACTGTCAATCTATTGGAAGGCAAATAGAAAGCACCCAATGTTTGTTATTTCTAGAAATCACATGATTTTTAAGCCAATCTCAAGATTTTACATGGTCTGAGCCATGATTTTTGAATGCCTAACACCCTTCAGTGTCATTGTGAGAACTAGCAGTTCCCTGTTCCAATCGGCAGTGGTGAGGCCTTAGCTAGAGTATATTGTCCAGTTCTGGGCACTGTACTTTAGGGAAGATGGGAACATACTGGAGGGAATCCAGAGGAAAGCAACAAAAGTGAAGAGAGTTTTAGAAAACCTGACCTGTAAGGACAGCTAAAAAAATGGACATTTGGTCTTGAGAAAAGTAAACTGTGGCGGATGCAGAGGACCTGCAACAGTCATCGAATATGCGGACGGCTGTTATAAAAAGGATGGGGATCATTGTTCTCCATGTCCACTGAAGGTAGGAGAAGCAGGAATGGGCTTAATTCGTAGCTAGGGAGATTTAGGGTGGATATTGGGAAAAACTTTCTAACTCTAAGGGGAATGAAGTTCTGGAATCAGCTTCCAAGGGACGTGGTGGGATCCCCATCATTGGAGGTTTTTGAGAACAGGTTGGACAAACCCCTGTCTTTCAGGGTCTAGGTTTATTGGTCCTGCCTCAGCATGGAGGGCTGGCCTTGATGACCTCTTGTGTTCCCCTCTAGCGCGACATTTCTGTGAATTTCACCAACACGTGCCAATGCAGTTTGTTTCAACAAAATGTCATTACAGCTCTCCATTTTCACCAAGAGGTGGCATCAGCCACACTATGTTTGCATTCGCTCAATTCACTTCTTTCTCGTGGAAGTGGTGTTAGGTGGAGCTGGGGAGAGGGGTAAGGACATTTTCATTTCTCAGGAAATTCTGCAATTTTGGTTTTAGTTTACCCAAAACCAGAATGAAACCGAAAGAAATTCAGAATTTCCCGTGGAATGAAATTCCGTTTCAGACTGATTGAGACCTTTCACTTTGATAACATCAAAACATTTTGTTCCGATTTCAATGATTTAACACTTTTAAAAGATTTTTTTAATATAAAAATATTGACTTTCATTTTGGCTTGGAACAACTTTTTGGCATGATCAAAATGCTTCATTTCTTCTTTTTTAAATTAAATCAGCACTTTCCCTAAACCTTTTGATTTTGACAAAAATGGCATTTTTTGTGAAAAAATAAATTCTCATAAAAAATCTCCAGCCAGCCATTGTGCTAGTGACTCCTGTATGTGTTATAACCTCCTTGAATTATTTAACTTTGTAATCCAGACCCCCTGGCCCAGGTACCCCAACACTGTTCAGTGTGGGAAGAAGACCTGCCAGATGGTAAACGGCAGCCCAGCATGCATGGCGGAATGCACAATCATATGTTGGCTCTTGGGATACCCCAAGTACAAGACCCTCAGTGGGTATTTTTATGATTTCATGGGCACCTGCACCTACACTGTCACCAAGACCCGTGGGTCCAACATGACTCTCCCATCCTTCACCCATCAAAGCCAAGAACAAGAAGTGAGGAAATCCGTGGTTCTCCTGTGCTGGTTTCGGGATAGTCCACGTCATAGTGTCATCATCTCAGTGGTCAGACATGAGACTGGGTTCATGAGAGTGATTTAGTGATGGTGCTTAGCTCTTGCACAGCACATTTCACCCAACAATCTCCAAGTGCTTTGCAAAAGATAAGCATGTTACTGATGGGGAAACTGAGGTAGATAAAAGGGGAAGTGACTTGATCAAGGTCTCCCAGTGAGACCCAGTGAGACTCACTCCTCTCCCAGAGCTCGGGATGAAACGCAGGAGTTCTGAGTCCAAGTCCACTGGGCCATGTGATGTCCGAGGTCCATATGAATTCACGTACCCCTGTTGTGTCATTTCATAAGGTAATCGCAGCTCCAAACACACACTCATCACAGTCCAAATGTGGAGCTGGACCTGGAACCACAGGCCTCGAGAATCTGAGCTAAAGAAAGAACTTCTTGGGATTTGGAGTTGCTGAGGCCAGTCTCTAGGGGGAGATACATCATAGGCAGTAAACCAGCGTAGTAGCTAAGCACACTAGAGCTACTTGAAAAATGGAAACACAATTTTGTGAAAAGCTTCAAAATTGCACTGTGGAGCTCTTCAAAACTTCAAAAGAAGGAGAAGTTTTGAAAAATTACAGAGTGAAAAGAGGAAAAAAGGGAGCAAAGGGGAAAAGAGAATGAAACAAACACACACCCTGGAGTTAATTATTCTGTTGCATTTAAGTGGTGAGAATAGAAAAATCACAGAATCATAGAATATCAGAGTTGGAAGGGACCTCAGGTCATCTAGTCCAATCCCTTGCTCAAAGCAGGACCAACACCACCTAAATCATCCTAGCCAGGGGGTCAAAGCCAGGCCTTAAAAACCTCTAAGGATGGAGATTCCACCACCACTCTAGGTAACTCATTCCAGTGCTTCACCATCCTCCTAGGGAAAAAGTTTTTCCTAATATCCAACCTCAACCTCCCCCACTGCAACTTGAGACCATTGCTCCTTGTTCTGTCACCTGGTACCACTGAGAACAGTCTAGATTCATCCTCTTTGGACCCCCCTTTCAGGTAGTTGAAAGCAGCTATCAAATCCCCCCTCATTCTTCTCTTCTGCAGACTAAATAATCCCAGTTCCCTCAGCCTCTTCTCATAAATCATGCTCTCCAGACCCCTAATCATTTTTGTTGCCCTCCACTGGACTCTCTCCAATTTTTCCACATCCTCCTTGTAATGTGTGGCCCAAAACTGGACACAGTACTCCAGATGAGGCCTCACCAATGTTGGATAGAGGGAAACGATCACATCCCTCGATCTGCTGGCAATGCTCCTACTTATACAGCCCAAAATGCTGTTAGTTTTCTTGGAAACAAGGGCACACTGTTGACTCATATCCAGCTTCTTGTCATATCCAGCTTCTCATCCACTGTAACCCCTGTAAATCAAAAAATTGAAATAAAAAACTAGACAATTTTTCAGTTTTCTAAAACTGTAGCTGAGGATAGAAGACATCAGGTATATTTAGGATATAGAGGTGAAATATAAGTATTAATTAATATTGTAACACAGGGTTTACAGGCTTCAGGCCTGTAAGATATTCAGCTTTGGCAAAACAATGTCTCAGGCCTGAAGACAGGCTGACATGAGTAATTAACCGATGAGTGACCCTGGATCACAAACTGAAACGGGTACAGTAACAGCTGTGTTAACTGCTGGTGTTTAGGAAATAGAATATTGCAATGTATCACGGAAAGGAACTTTGGGTATTTTTAGCATTTTCACAGACATAAAGTGCCTGAAATGTACTAACCACAAGTTGTTAGTGAGTGATGTAAATGTTAATGAGTCTAAGGGGAACTAAAAAAATAGCCAATGAAAAATGAGCATGGGTGGTGGGTATAATAGGCCAGGGGAAACTAAGTCTCCCCTAACCCAGGCCATGCCCCAGCCATGCTCTGTCCCAGGACCCTGCCCTTGCTCCCCTTTTCCCTCTAAGCCTGTGGGAGCTCAGGCGGGCCAGTGGCCTGGGGTGGCTCGGGCCAGCCTGCCCAGGGGTAGGGCCAGCTCAGGGATTGTGCTGCTGCTTGGATTGGCTGGTGGCCCGGGGGTTGGGGTGATTCAGCTGGGGGTCCTCCAGCCATGGTGGTGGGGGAGGCCTTGGGGATCCAGCAGGTGAGGGTAGCAAAAGGGGTGGGGTAGGGGCAGGGCCTCAGGTGGAAGGGGCAGGGCCACCCTGAAGGGGGGTTCACCGACCTCCAGCAAAATAGAGCAAATTTAGTGGGATGAGGAAGTATAGGTGAGGAAAAGGGGTTGAAGCCTCCACACATATATATGAACCCAGTGGGCATCAGCGTAACATGTTGTAAATGCTATTTCCTTGCCTACATCCCTTGGCAGATGCCACTGATGATGACAATGATGAGGAAGATGATGTTAAGGAGGAGATTGAGGAGTAGAAGGAAGATAATAACTGGCATCCCAGGGTTCCCATGGGTCAGTAGGCTAAAAAAAAAATTAAAAATATTGGACACCCAAGAAAGCAAAATAAAAAATAAAAAAAAAGATAGCATTCTTTTACTTATTTTAAAATGCTAAACCTACAACAAAATAATAACACTTAAAAGTTTATTACTGCCTTAAAATCAATCCAAACACTTCCAAGACTGCATGTTCGACTAGTGCTCCTTCAGGGGGCAGCAGGCTGTCGTGTGTCAGATCCTCACCAGCTATGCAGTGACCTGCCAGGTTGCTGGGGTGACTCCAGAGCTCTGGAGATCCCACAGCTTCTGTGGTAGGTGAGATCAATTTGGCCATTCCCTGTGGGCTTGACATTGGTCTGGGCTAGAGACAAACCATGGCAAATTATGTCCGTGCTATTGTCTTGATATCTGCATTGCCGACAAACGCAACTGAGTGCCCTTGGAGGGACTTTAGCTGGATGATCTCATGGAATGGACCTGCAGACAAGGCCTGGGCAAAATTTCTCACACAAAGCTTTTTTTTTCAGTGAAAAATGCATATTTGACACCACTGAAACTTTACAGGAGTTTGTGTTGATTTTGCCCAATTGTTGGCTTAGAAAAAGAAATTTATGTTGGTGAGGCATGATTTCATTTTACAATAATCATGTTAACTCTTCCCCCAACAAACCACGTTCATCCATATGTCTGACAATTCTGTTCTTTACTATAGTTTGAACCAGTTTGCCTCAGGGCTGGTGTAAGGATGTTTCGCGCCTTAGGCGAAACTTCCACCTTGTGCCCTCCCTACCCCTGCGCCCCTGCCCTGAGGCGCCCCCCCCCGCGGCAGCTCCCCCTCTCCGTCCTGAGGCACCCTCCCCGCCTCAGCTCACCCCTGCTCCGCGCATGAGCACCCCGAGCACGCCGTGGCTGCTTCACTTCTCCCACCTCCCAGGCTTGCGGTGCCTAAGCTGATTGGCACCACAAGCCTTTGAGGCGGGAGAAGTGAAGCACGACGGGGTGCTCGAGGAGGAGGCAGGGCAGGGGTGAGCTGGGGTGAGGAGTTTCCCTGCATGCCCCCCGCCCTTACTTGCTGCAGGTGGCCCTTCCCACGCTCCCCTGCCCTAGCCTCCCTCTGCCTAAATGCCGGTGGTGACCGGGGTGGCTGAAGATCCAGCTGCCGCGGTCGTTGTCGAAGAAAATGGCACCCCCCAAATGCCAGCACCCTAGGTGACTGCCTAGGTCACCTAAATGTTTGCACCAGCCCTGGTTTGCCTGGTATTGAAGTTAGGCTTACTGGCCTGTAATTGCCAGGCTCGCCTCTCTGGAGCCCTTTTTGAAGATTAATGTCACATTAGCTGTCCTCCAGTCATCTGGTACAGAAGCTGATTTAAACAGTAAGTTACCTACCACAGTTAGTAGTTCTGCAATTTCACATTTGAGTTCCTTCAGAACTCTTGAGTGAATCGCATCAGATCCTGGTGACTTATTACTGTTTAGTTTATCAATTTTGTTTCAAAACCTCTTCTAATGACACCTCAATCTGGGGTCAACAAGCATGTGGACTAGGGGGATCCAGTGGATATAGTGTACTTAGATGCTCAGAAAGCCTTTTACAAGGTCCCTCACCATAGGATCTTAAGTAAAGTAATCTGTCATTGGGTAAGAGGGAAGGTCCTCTCATGTATCAGTAACTGGTTGAAAGATCAGAAAGAAAGAGTAGGAATAAATGGTCAGTTCTGAGAATGGAAAGAGGTAAATAGTGGTGTCCTCCACGGGTCTGTGCTGGGCCCAGTTCTATTCAACATATTTATAAATGATCTGGAAAAAGGGGTAAATATTGAGTTGGCAAAATTTGCAGGTGATACAAAACTACTCAAGATAGTTAAGTCCAAAGCAGACAGTGAAGAATTACAAAGGAATCTCACACATCTGGGTGACTGGGCAACAAAATGGCAGATGAAATTCAATGTAGATAAATGCAAAGTAACGCACACTGGAAAATATAATCCCAACTACACATATAAAATGATGGGGTCCAAATTAGCTGTTACCATTCAAGAAAGATCTTGGATTTATTGTGGATAATTCTCTGAAAACATCAATGCAATGTGCAGTGGCAGTAAAAAAACTAACAACGTTAGGAATCATTAAGAGAGGGATTGATAATAAGACAGAAAATATCATATTGCCTCTATATAAATCCATGGCATGGCCACAGCTTGAATACTGCATGCTGTTCTGGGCACCCCATCTCCAAAAAGATATATTGGAATTGGAAAAGGTTCAGAAAAGGGTACCAAAAATGAAGAGGGGTGTGGAACAGCTTCCATATGAGGAGAGATTAATAAGACTGGGACTTTTCAGCTTTGAAGAGACGACTAAGGGGGGATATGATAGAGATTTGTAAAATCATGACTGGTGTGGAGAAGGTAAATAAGGAAGTGTTATTTACTCCTTCTCATAACACAAGAACTAGGGGTCACCCAATGAAATTAATAGGCAGCAGGTTTAAAACAAACAAAAGGAAGTATTTCTTCACACAACACACAGTCAACCTGTGGAACTCCTTGCCAGAGGATGTTGTGAAGGCTATAACAGGGTTCAAAAAGGAACTAGATCAATTCATGGAGGATAGGTCCATCAATGGCTATTGGCTATTAGGGATGGTGCCCCTAGCCTCTGTTTGCCAGAATCTGGGAATGGGCAACAGGGGATGAATCACTTGATGATTACCTCTTCTGTTCATTTCCACTGGGGCACCTGGCATCAGCCACTGTCATTAGACAGGATACTGGGCTAGGTGGACATTTGGTCTGACCCAGTATGGCCATTTTTATGTTCTAATCAAGCCCTCACCTGCCCAGCTAAAAGGCACTGTGGACTCTGCACCTACTCCTGTAATTTCACCTGTGCCAGTCTTTCTGGTTGAGCCCGGTGCCTACAGAGATGCTTCAAAGGCTGCTAGTGCAACAAGTGGTCTCTGTTTCAGTAGGAGACAAATTTGTCTTCAGGGAGCTGCAGGTGCTTCCACAATGGGAGATGTATCAAAGTAGGCTCTTGGTTACCCTTTTTCACCAGCCCTATTACAGATGAAGGATCATTGCCCCCACCTTTTTGATGGAGAAACTGAGGCACAGAGCCAGGCTGTGACTTACCCATGGTCACATGAGGATTTTGTGGCAGAGCTTGGGACTGAACCCTGACCTCCCAGCTCCTAATCCATCCTTTAGCATAAGGCCTCCGTTAAATGCTCTCAGAGCCTCAGCTGTCATGGTATGCCTTTGATGTGTCTGCTTCATTCTCCCTCAGTTCATGGCTGCCATTCTTCTTGCGGACCTCCTGCTTCCCCAGAGGCACGCTCATCTGCGTGAAAGTGACCTGCCAGCTGAGACTGTGACACAGTAGGGACTGTCTGCATGGGGGATGGGAGAGCAGGGGATGACTTTAGGTGAGGGACAGGACCTAAGCCTGT
Source organism: Aldabrachelys gigantea (assembly GCA_026122505.1). Lineage (NCBI taxonomy): Eukaryota > Metazoa > Chordata > Testudines > Testudinidae > Aldabrachelys > Aldabrachelys gigantea. Next base: position 67,342,480 of record CM047489.1, read on the forward strand.
AACCTGAGCCAGGAAGGGGGGTGGGGGGAATCAACACTTTCACTGGGAAGCTGGACAAAGGGAGAGAGCCTGCTGGAGGGGTTTTTAGTTTCAGTTTTGGGCTGGTTGGGAAGAGGCAGGGAACCTTGAGTCTGGGGTCTAAGAGCCTTGCACCTCAGAGGGACCTGGCTGAAGGGTCCTGGTTGTACCTACAAGCCCTGCTTGGGACTGTGTTCCTGTTGTCTAATAAACCTTCTGTTTTACTGGCTGGCTGAGAGTCACAGTGAATCTCAGGAAGTGGGGTTGCAGGGCCCAGACTCCCCCACACTCTGTGACAGAGACAGACTTGTGCACTGAAGGATGCAGTGTGCTGTTCCATGACCTAGGATGAGTGCAGCTGCCAGACCTGTAATTAGCCTGGAATGCCTCCTCCCAGTTTGACAGTAGATGCTAGGCTCTCACTTTTCCTTGTGTATCATACTTGCTTATATTCCCACTACTTTTCTTTGTGACACCCTGCACTGTATAAGCAAGCTTGGAAGGATTAGGTTTCCATTGGTCAATACTGGAAATCATCCATTTCGCCACACACACACACACCCCAACGAAAAAATATTTCTACAGTCGATAATCAGAATTTACAGCCTGGCAAAGTAAGAAAAATGCTGCTTGAGAACTGATTAGAGTCAAATTCCAGTGATTTAGCCTTGTCACCAGTGGGCTAGTGAAGAATTAGGAAAAACAGGCAGGATTTGTTGATTTAAGGGGATTTACTTTGTAGACTTGGACAGGAGGTTGACAGTTTATGTTTGAACAGGTTACCAAACTTCAGCTTCTTGAATTTCAGTGTCTACTGTTATTAAAGAATTGTCTGACTTGGTTGCTCTGAATTTCCAAGTGAGCAAATTTTAAATCCATAAAAAATTGTTTACCAATAAACATTGATCTTATCCATCAAAGTGATGAAAAAATAAAAATCCAATTCTGCTGAGCCTGTGTGTAAAGTGTGATGAAAGATGAGGTTGTCTCCAGGCTCTTTTTCAAAGGGATTATTGAATTTGGCAGCTGCTATGTAAAGAATTTGCTGTGTATATTTCTTTTTATCCCAGGCTTGCTCCGGGGATGGGGGCTTGTTATCTGACACTGTTAATATGGATCCTCCCCCTCAGTCAAATGAATGGACTTACGGTAACTGTCTACTCCTTGTGAAAGAGGCCAAAGAGACCTCTCACTGTGTTTTTGGCCAGAGTGCACATCCTCACTGTTCTCTGCCTGATCCCACTGCAGAGCGGAAAGATGGGTCTGTGGAAAGTGGAAGAGCTGTTTCTTGCTTCTAGCTCTGCCTGATGTGCCCAGGGGTAGGTCACCTGGCATAATGCTTTGAGGGGGTTGGGAATGAGGTCTCTTGTGTCTAAGGGGTGCTGGTCCCACTCTAGTCCCTGGGGGGAATGGCTGGCTCAAGGGAGCAGGGAATGTGAGCTGGGGCCTTTCACCTCTAGGAGATGCTGGTTCCAAGCCAACCCTAGTCCAGGAGGACTAGCTGGCTGAGAGCAGTTGAGGAATGATATATGGGTCTTTTCACATGTAGGGCTTCAGTTGCAATTTGACCCCCAAGTCAAGGGGGACCAGAAGCTGCACACAAGTCACACACCTAGTGCTGAAATGCATCCACATCTGGGGTGGGGTGCAGCAGCTGGCTAACAGCCAGATAGCAATCATGCACAAGGATCACTCAGTCAGTGCCAGAATGCAGCTGCCTCTGGGGTGGGGCAGTTGGGTAACAGCTAAGCAGTACCACCACATAAGGATGGCTCACCCAGTGCTGAGATGCAGCACTCTCTGGGGTGGGGCAGCTGGGTAACAATCACATGGCAACACCACAGGATGATTACTGTCAGAGTCATGGTGGATTCTCCATCACTTGCAATTTTTCATTGAAGACTGGATGTTTTGATAAAAGATCTGCTCTAGGAATTATTTTGGGGTAATTCTCTGGCTTGTGTTATTGCAGGAGGTCATATTAGATGGCCACAGTGGTCCCTTCTGCCCTTTCTATATGTCTGTGCAGCCATTTCTGAGGCGGGGCAGCTGAGTAACAGCAATACCATACAGGAGAATGCTCGCCTGTCGCTGATATGCAGCTGTTTCTGGGTGTGACATGGCAGCTGATTTACAGTTCACAGTGACATATTGCATCATGTGTGAGAGGTTTCTCCTCTGGTGCAGAGGGCCTCCTACCCCCACCACCATAGAATCATAGAATATCAGGGTTGGAAGGGACCTCAGGAGGTCATCTAGTCCAACCCCCTGCTCAAAGCAGGACCAATACCCAACTAAATCATCCCAGCCAGGGCTTTGTCAAGATGGGCCTTAAAAACCACTAAGGAAGGAGAATCAACCACCTCCCTAGGTAACCCATTCCAGTGCTTCACCATCCTCCTAGTAAAAAAGTTTTTCCTAATTTCTAACCTAAACCTCCCCCACTGCAACTTGAGACCATTGTTCTGTCATCTGCTTCCACTGAGAACAGTCTAGATTCATCCTCTTTGGAACCCCCTTTCAGGTAGTTGAAAGCAGCTACCAAATCCCCCCTCATTCTTCTCTTCTGCAGACTAAACAATCCCAGTTCCCTCAGCCTCTGCTCATCAATCATGTGGTCCAGCACATTAATCATTTTTGTTGCCCTCCGCTGGACTTTTTCCAATTTTTCCATATCCTTCTTGTAGTGTGGGACCCAAAACTGGACACAATACTCCACATGAGGCCTCACCAGTGCTGAATAGAGGGGAATGATCACATCCCTCGATCTACTGGCAATGCTCCTACTTACACAGTTCAAAATGCTGTTAGCTTTCTTGGCTACAATGGCACACTGTGGACTCATATCCAGCTTCTAGTCCACTGTAACCCCTAGGTCCTTTTCTGCAGAACTGCTGCCTAGCCATTCGGTTCCTAGTCTGTAACAGTGAATGGGATTCTTCCATCCTAAGTGCAGGACTCTGCACTTGTCCTTGTTGAACCTCATCTGGTTTCTTTTGGCCCAATCCTCTAATTTGTCTAGGTCCCTCTGTATCCTATCCCTACCCTCCAGTGTATCTACCACTCCTCCCAGTTTAGTGTCATCTGCAAACTTGCGGAGAGTGCAGTCCACGTCATCCTCCAGATCCTTAATGAAGATATTGAACAAAACCGGTGCCAGGACCGACCGTTGGGGCACTCTGCTTGATACTGGCTGCCAACTAGACATGGGGCCATTGATCACTACCTATTGAGTCCGATGATCTAGCCAGCTTTCTATCCACCTTATAGTCCATTCATCCAGCCCATACTTCTTTAACTTGCTGGCAAGAATACTGTGGGAGCCAGTATCAAAAGCTTTGCTAAAGTCAAGGAACAACACAACCACTGCTTTCCCCTCATCCACAGAGCCAGTTATATTGTCATAGAAGGCAATTAGGTTAGTCAGGCATGACTTGCCCTTGGTGAATCCATGCAGACTGTTCCTGGTCACTTTCCTCTCCTCTAAGTGCTTCAAAATTGATTCCTTGAGGACCTGCTCCATGATTTTTCCAGGGACTGAGGTGAGACTGACTGGCCTGTGGTTCCCCAGATCCTCCTTCTTCCCATAGCCAGTGTCTCAGATATATTCTCCCTGGACTGTCCCAGAGCCCCCAGGCCAACTGACAGCCATTCTCCATTTCTTTGTGAAGGTTTTGTCACAGTTTCAAGGTTAACTGCATCTTTGACACTCGCCTCATGCATGGACTTCCTCGAGTGCAGTCCCTTAACGTTTCAGAGTCCCTCTGTCAGAGGCTTCTTGGGAAGATCCCTGTGTCTTGCTCCCTTCAGACCAAGGGTTTCAGCCTACAATCCCTCTGCACCACACTGTGATTTCCTGAGCCAGCCTGCCAAGGGTTCAGTACCTGTGGTGAGTCATTCTCCAGGGGCTGTCTGCCAGTTACCAGCCAGTCTTCGCAAAGCAATGCACATTTATTCTTAGAGTAAAAGCACTGCAGAGAAAACGAATCAACCAAAATCCCTATATGCATGCTAAAAGCTTTCCAAGGTCACCCATCAGTCTTAGGGGCCCTACTAGGGCAAAGTCCAACATTTCTGTGCATATCTCTCTGTCAGTGTTACAGAGGGCGAACAATTTATGAGTTTACACTGTATAAGCTTTATACAGGGTAAAACAGATTTATTTGGGTTTAGACCCCATTGGGAGTTGGGTATCTGAGTATTAAAGACAAGAACACTTCTGTGAGCTGCTTTCAGTAAACCTGCAGTTTTGGGCCAAGTAATTCAGACCCTCGGTCTTTGTTGGAGCAGACAGGAGTGTCTGGCTGAGGAAGACAGGGTGCTGGAGTCTTTAGCTGGCAGGGAAAGCAGGTGCAGAAGTAGTCTTGGCACATCAGGTGGCAGCTACCAGGGGGCTTTCTGTGATCCAACCCATCACAGTGATTTTTTCCAGGGCTTTTATCTCCACAACCACTAGCTGAACGGACCCCAAATTTGGATCCCTAACCCTACTCTGCACTGTCCTGGGACACACCACATTTCAAAAGAATATGACTCACCTAGCTGGTTTAAGAAGACTTAGAAATGTTGGTGTTTCAACAGAACTCGTGATGCAATGGGCTGTACCTCTATAACATATGGACCATGCTTCTCCTCCAGTGAAGCAATGATGTTCCTCCAGCCATTAAACAACAGGTACTGGAACATCGGAGAACAACCCCAAATCTCTTCTCTTCAGCCCCTTGGTGCTTTCAATTTACTTCTGGGAAGCAGCAAGAGAGAGATTTGCCCTGCCTTCCTCTCTCTGTCTCTGCTTCTTTCCTTTGTACTAAGAGCAATTGCCAGACTCCAGTTCTGCAGGACTCACTAGCTAAACTCCCGTTGACATTAAGCTAGACCAGGGTTTCTAGATCCAATCTAGATCCGAGTAATGGGAAAAGCGAAACCAAGAGCATCCTGAGCTGTCACCCCTTGAGTTATCTCTTATCCTGTAGGCTGTGCACATGTTAGCTATTGTACAATGTCTAGTCCTTCGCAGGCCAGTGGAAATTTACCAGGCCAGCAACAATAAGTTATTTCCTTCTCTGGGGTTCCAAAGAACTAGGGATCTCTGGGATTCAACTGGTGTAATGTCTTTTGTAGTTGTTTGGCTGGGGGGGAGGGAAGGGTCCAAGCAGAGACGTGTTGGCTAATCAGGATTTGGCAGCGTGTGGGATATTTACAGAATTTACCAGAAATTAGTCAATATCTGAGGGGTCATTGGCCACAATTCAAACAGTGTAGCTGAGTTTGCAAATGCTTCAGATTAGAGTTCAAAGGTTCAAACATCTGCAAAGAGGAAGGTCTGGGATCAGGGCCAGCTCTAGGTTTTTTGCTGCCCCAAGCAAAAAAAATTGTAGCTGCTTCCCTCCCCCCGCAGCTTTTTTTTGGCTTTTACACGTTTGCACTTTGCAGGTTTGTTTTGACTGTTTACAATTTAAAAAAAAATGAAAACAGAGAATTTGTAGTTAGTGAAATTAAACAATTTCCTACTAGTAAAAAGAACAGGAGAACTTGTGGCACCTTAGAGACTAACAAATTAATTTCAGCATGAGCTTTCGTGGGCTACAGATCACTTCATTGGATGAGCTGTAGCCCACAAAAGCTCATGCTGAAATAAATGTGTTAGTCTCTAAGGTGCCACAAGGACTCCTGTTCTTTTTGTGGATACAGAGTAACACGGCTGCTACTCTGAAACCTTTCCTGCTAGTGTAATTTTAATATTTAAGTTTAATAAAACCCTCCCTCCTGGCCCAACCCTTACCTTGCTGCGGATCTGGCCTGAGGTGGATTCATCTCCGAACACCGCTGGTCCCAGCCCCGCCCATCCTTGGTCTTCGCCTTGGCCCTGGCATGAGCTGGGCTCATCCTGGGCTGCCGCTCTGCTCCCCTCTCTCCTCCCATGGCAGGAAGCAGTGCAGAGGGGAGGAGGAGGAGGACGCAGTAGGAGCGGCCCACCTGGGCACCATGTTCCCCCCGTCCTCTACAGCAGGAGCAGGGCCATGCTACACCTGCGGGGTGGAGGGTGGTTGCTGATCGTGGGAGAGCGATCGGGACAAGCTGAGAAGGAGCTGCCCGTCCTCTGCAGCCGGGCAGGGCCACGCTACTGGCTCCTGCTGCTCTTCCATGGTCAGCGGCCACCTCCCACCCTCCCAGGCAGGAGCCGGTAGCGCAGTCCTGCCCCAGCTGCAGAGGACAGGCCATTCCTCCTTGGCTTGTCCCTGCCGCTGCAAGCCAAGGAGCTGCTCGTCCTCTGCAGCCGGGCAGGGCCATGCTACTGGCTCCCGCCGCTCTTCCGTGGTCAGCGGCCACCCCCACCTCCAGGCGGAGCTGGTAGTGCGGCCCTGCTTCAGCTGCAGATGATGGGCCGCTCCTCAGCTTGTTCGTGCCGCTCTCCTGCGATCAGCAGTCACCACCCACCCTCTCAGGTTGGAGCCTGTAGCGCGGCCCTTCCCCGACTGCAGAGGATGGGCCACTCCTCTGCTTGCAGCGGTGGGGACAAGTCGAGGAGGAGCAGCCTGTCCTCTGCAGCTGGGCAGGACTGCGGTACCAGCTCCTGCCTGAGGGGTTGGGGGTGGCCGCTGCCTGCGGGACAGCAGCGGAGACAAGTTCTCCAGTTAGCTGGCTCCCTGCCCTGCCGCACTCGGCGGCAGAACAACAGGCTGATTACTGCCCACCGGGGCGGTCAGGATCCAGCCCGGGACGCCGCTTCAGGTATGAGCTGGAGCCCCACTATTATGCCGCCCCATATATTTTGCCGCCCTAGGCACCTACTTGTTTAGTTGGTGCCTAGAGCCACCCCTGTCTGGGATCCCCTTGTTTGTCTACACTGTAACAGAACACCCGCGGCTGGCCCATCTCAGTTGATGCAGGTTCGTGGGGCTACCAACTTACAGTGTAGATATTTGGCTCTGGGTCCCCGTGTGGAGGGAAGGTCCCAGAACCCAGGCTCCAGCCCATGCCTGAATGTCTACACTGCAGTTGTACAGCCCTGCAGTCCAAGCCCAGGTCAACTGACCTGGGCCAGCTGCAGATCTTTTATTGGCATGTAGACATGCCCTTTGAGACAGCCAGGGCCTGGCTCTGTCATTAATTAACCAGAGAGCCAAGTACACTCATCGCATGGCAGGGTGGTGTGGGGTCTGAAAACTGTCCTGAAAGCTCGGTGAGAAAAGCAGTCAGCAGTGTCTACGGCCTGGCAGTTGCTCTTGATATAAAGGAAAGAAACAGAGACAGAGGGAGGGAGATTGGGAAAATCTCTCTTTTGCTGTTTCTCAGAGGTTAATTGGGAAGCACTGAGGGGTGGAAGATAAGAGATTTGGGGTTTTTCTCTGGCATTTCAGTACCTGCTTTTGTTTAATAGCTGGAGGAATGTAATTGTTTCACTGGATCAGAAACATGGTCCATAGAGGATAGTGGTGCCACCAAGGTTCAATCACCAGTGCTAATTCTTTCTGAGCCCCATCAGAGGACTCGATCTGGCTGATCTATTTTTGGTGCAGAGAGGAGACATTTACAGTTGTGTGTGCGGAGTATGGGAAGAAGGGTAGTGTGCCTTGAAATGGCTGGCTAGCCCCATAACAATGCTCACCATGTTGTATGATTTGGAAGCTAGCAAAGACCATACGGAGAAGCCACATAGGCACGGCTAGAACTCAGATACTGACGTTCACTAAATGCAAGGCCAAGCTACAGTCACACTGCTGCTCTGGCTGGTTTCTGGAGGCTTCAAAACCCTAGAATGCACTGAGTGCGGCTGGCACTCTATTCCAATACACTACAGTGTGTGCTGTTGTTGTTGGGTAAAGAACAATGGACACAATGGTACAACCCACCTGAGCTTACTGACCCCCCCTGCCCCCCCGAACCAAATACCAGGCTATGTCAAGAGGTACCAGGCAGTATCAGCCAGTGGTAGAGTTGATAATGGGAACATGTGGTCAAAGAGGCAGTGTTGTATACTAAACAGAGCCACTGGTTCTGTTCCCAGCCCCAGGAGGGTGGTGTAGGATACCCTGGACTAGGGGGTTACAGAAGGAGTTTAAGAAAAAAGACTCCTGGGTTCTGCTTCCAATGGAGAGCTGAGTCACAGTGTGAGGGTAGGAATAAGTCCCTTAGCAGTTCTGTGCCTTAGTTTCCCCTCCTAAGAAATAACAATGTGAGAAGTGTCTTGTGGGAATTGTAGTCTCTTGGTCCAGAAGTTCTTTCTAATGGTTAGCACAGGGGGCTGGGAACCAGGACTCCTGGGTTCTATGCCCAGCTCTGGGAGGAGAGTGGGGTCTAGAGCTGGGAGGTGGCCTGGACAGCTTTGAGCAGGGGGGCAACTGGGCTGTCAAAAATTCAGGCTCTGCAAAGTTTGCCCCGTGTCCCTGGCTTACAAATCAGTCATTTTTGTCTTCCTGCCAGTTAAACCAGGAGGGAAGCTGCCTACGGTGGAGACACAGGTCTCAGGAGCTGCCGACGGAGGCCATGGCCATGAATTTAGGGGCAGAGATATCCAGACCTCTCAACTATCAGTGGGGGCTGCAGGCAGGAAGGATGGAATCTTGCAGGCCCAGTGCACTGCCAGGGGATCCTTAGACACATGGAATAGCTGCTCAGAGACAGTTGCTCCCTGTGCATTGGTGAGGAGGCTGCTTTTACAGTGAAAGTGGGGAAGGATAGCTCAGTGGTTTGAGCACTGGCCTGCTAAACCCAGGATTGTGAGTTCAATCCTTGAGGGGGCCATTTGGGGATTTAGTTGGGGATTGGTCCTGCTTTGAGCAGGGGGTTGGACTAGATAACTTCCTGAGGTCCCTTTCAACCCTAATAATCTATGAAAATATGAGTAGAAACCTCCGGGCCTGCCTGTGTGTGACAAGTTGGCCAGTGGGGATGGGGCCATGGTGCTCCCTTTGCCACTGCAGTGTCCTGTTCTGTGGGTGCTGGGCAGAGGAGTGGGGCAATTTTGCCCTGGGCTCTGCAGGGGCCCCCCACGAGAATGGCTGAGGCTTCTTCCCCAGCCTGACCTGACCCCACCTCTGCCCCTCTCCTGGAGCTTCACTTGACAGCTGCAGCGTGGCTCTGGCAGGGCCTGAGCCCCTCCCTGCTTAGAGCTGTGTGGTAAGGGGGCAAGGCTGGGAGCTCCAGCAGGGCCTGAGTTCCCTTGGGAGCTGCGCTGTTCAGGGATGCTCCTGGATGCAGTGCGCTGAGGCTCCAGGTCAGGTTTGGGGGGGTTGGCTAAGGGGCAGGGAGTCCTGGGGACAAGAAGGCAGCAGAGGTTGGGGGGACAGGGAATGTGGGGGTTGGATTGTGGGCATTCCGGGGGTCTGTCAGGACTCAGCAGGGGTGTGTGGATAGGGGTCAGGGGACAGGGAGCATGGGTGAGGTCCTGGGGTGGTGGTTGGGGGTGGGGTCTCTGGGCGACAGTGAGGGGACAAGGAGCAGGATGGGTTGGGAATTCTGAGGGGGGGGCAGTCAGGGGGCAGGAAGTGAGTGGGAGTCAAATAGGGGGCAGAGTCAGGCTGTTTGGGAGGCACAGACTTCCTTACCCTACAGCTCATTCAGCAGTTTGAGGCTTGCAGAAGAGCCAAGCTGTTGGCTTTTCCATTAGGGCTATCATCCCTTTCACTTCTCAAATGCCAAATTATAGTCTATATTTAATTTCAGTGCCGTAGGGAGATTCATGTCAGGGGAGGGTAGCTTCATTTAAAATTAGCCACTGGGGGAGGGATCACATGAGAAGAGCAATATCCTTCCCAACCCTACCAAGGGAGACCCCCCTCTCCTGCATTCCCTGAGGCTCCAGAGGGGTTAATTCAGTGATTCTCGAACTTTGGTACTGGTGACCCCTTTCACATAGCAAACCTCTGAGTGCAACCCCCCCCCTTATAAATTAAAAACACTTTTTTATATATTTAACACTATTATAACTGCTGGAGGCAAAGTGGGGTTTGAGGTGGAGGCTGACAGCTCACGACCCCCAGTAATAACCTCGTGACCCCCTGAGGAGTCCTGACCCCCAGTTTGAGACCCCTGGTTAATTTAATTTTAGCACCCTGTGTCCATTCACATGCATGTGCTATTTTGAGCATTTCAGTTTTCACAACATAGGCTCATCCCGGATTCTGGAGCAAGCTCAAATGCTCAATTTGTGGAGTATGTACATAAGCTGTACTAAAGACAAACCCGCAGTAACCATCTCCAGTTTGTGAGGGACCCCATGGAGCCAGTCTCTAGGAAACAGATAAATTCATGGAGGTTAAGTCCATTAATGGCTATTAGCCAGGATGGGTAAGAAATGGTGTCGCTAGCCTCTCTTTGTCAGAGGGTGGAGATGGATGGCAGGAGAGAGATCACTTGATCATTACCTGTTAGGTTTACTCCCTCTGGGGCACTTGGCATTGGCCGTTGTCGGTAGACAAGATACTGGGCTGGATGGACCTTTGGTTTGACCCAGTATGGCTGTTCTTAGGTTCTAACCTAAATGAACCCAAAGTTATGGAGACAGATATGAGTCAAGGAAGCCAGCAGAGTATTAGAAACCTGGAAAAATCTCTGACTTGATGGGCTCAGGAGTTTGGTCGCAAGCTGAGGTGGTTCAAAAGTTTTGGATTTTTTTTAAGCAGAATTTTTGTATTGTTTCTTTAAACAATCAAACACAGCAAGCAGCAAATATTTGGCTACACACTTCTGAAACCCCTAACCATATTCAGGTTTTGGCAGACTAATTTCAGCTTTTCAATTAAAAAAAAGCACTACAAATTTTGAAGGAAAGCAGACATTGTCCGTGATTTTTTTCTGCTTTTTAAAAACCCCTAGTTTTCGATCCAGAAAAAGTTTTGATGGAAAATATTTGTCCAACCCTCTTAATGAGCTTTAGTGCCTTTTAGCACTAGCTGATGCTGAGAACCAATGATATCTTGTAAAGAAGTTTTCTCAAAACTGGGTTTGTGCCGAGATGCAGAAGGTTTATTTTTCCCAGGGCCGCCCATGGGTGCAGAGCAAATGGGGCAATTTGCGCTGGGCCCCACAAGGGCCCCCGTGAGAATATAGTATTGTATAGTATTGCAATTTTTTTATGGAAGGGGCACCTGAAATTGCTTTGCCCCAGGCCCCCTGAATCCTCTGGACGGCCCTGGTGCTGAGACAGATATTGCAGCCCAATGCAACATCTCTGGGGACCTTATTGTCCCTTGAATGGCTGTGGAAAAGCGTCGTTCTCTCTGTGGTCAGTGGGGACCGCCTGCCAGCTGAGGCCCAGTGCAGTGCTGGAAAGGCCAGCTGTGCCCCGAACTCACAGAACCTCTGGAGGGAGGGAGCCCCACAGCTGGTCCACCAATGGCTTGTAGTAGTTGTGCTGAGCTGTGCACGTCTCAAACCGCTGCGCACCCTTGAGAGATGATCCATCTGAGCGGAGCGGATGGGGGTTGTTATTGGGAAGATATTCACTGGACAGAGAGATACTGGGACAGCTACAATATAGTTAAGCCCCGTGCTGTGAAACCCCATCAAATGCTTCTGGGTGTGAAATGTGGGTTACAGTCCCTGGCGTGAAAGCCTTCCCTCTGCCTACAGCACAGCAGTCGGTGCAGCCCCAGGAGGTGTCATGGTGCTGGCTGTAGGTGCATTGCCAGGTAGTTCCTGATATGTGCTGTGGGATTATGGGATTATGGCTTTAAAAGCCATTACGGAAATGGGATCATGGCTTTAAGAGCTGAAGAGGGCAATAAGACCCCACTCCGTTAGCCAACATACAAATGGAATAACTCACAGAGGATGGGGGGGTGACATTGCACTCTATAATGCTTTATAGAAATATGCTTGTGAATGTAAATATGACATAACTGGAATGTTTTATGCTACATATGCCATGCAACATATCTCTGCAAAGGTTATGCTCTACTATATGCATTCATCCTATTCATATGTATGTAGCATTTTTATATCTGAAGTTCTGAGCATTGGCTCTATGCTTGTATTTAAAGTGTTTGCTGTGGAAAGCACCTAAAGCAGATTTGGTCAACATAGTGTGAAGGGGTTATTCAAGTAATTGGGACTACTTAGCCAACAAGGGACCTTGACAGGCACCAATCCACATCTGAGCTTTTTTGGGAACATTCCTGTAGAGAACTGAGTCATGCCCTGCCCAATCCCTGGCACCCAGCCAAGGATGGGAAATGCCCAGTTGAAAAGCAGGTTGGCTGCTTGGCAGAGATAACTACAGCCAGGAAAGAACGGGGATTTCTCCTCACAGTCTAAGCCTGCCTGATGGCCTGTGAAAATGTGGAGGACCCTGAGCTGGGTGGCGGAAGAAATGTTGCTCGCCTGGACCCAGCCTGGGGGAGCTCCAAAGGCCACCCCAGTGTGGTGGGACATCACCGTTCTTCTTCCTCCCCCCAGGTGAGGGAAAGCCAAAGGGGTCCCCAGCCCCAATGTCCGAGGAGGTGAGGCAGAGAAAGGAACTGGACAATGGGGAGTTTGGAAGAATCTACCTGGCCCAACCTCTCTGCTGGTAAAAGCTGGGCATGGCTGAGAGATGTTTTGCAGGGAGCTTGCCCTGCTGTATTTGGTCCAAAGCATCGCTTCCTCGGACCCCCTCCCCACCAAGGAACCAGATGGGAGAAGCGATGGGAGGGGTGAGATAAGTACAATAGGAAAGAATTAAAGGGAGCTAAACTCGGTAGAGGAAATATTTGTGTATTGTAAAGACTAGCGAGTAGCAGGATGGCGTTGAAAATAGTAAGTGGTAAGTCCAGAAGGAATGAGGCATGGAGGAGGTCTGGGTCAAAGAATAACTAATAAGACCCAGTGGCACCGGAACTGGAGAGCTCAGGGGGCCGTGGCCTCCTGCTTTTTCACATGGGCATAGTAGCCTCAGGCAGGCATGGAGCGGCAGTGGCAGAAGCTGATAAAGGTGATCATCAGCTCCCCCACTGTGAAGTACAGCCTCTGCCAGTGGCACTAGATTCTTCCCAGTGGGGGGATGAGGTGGGCTTTAGTCCCACCACTTGCCATGGGGCTCCACTCCCTGCTCTTTCTCTCCCTCCCGAGGCCCCTCCCCCTAGCCAGACCAGAAGTTGGAGCCAAGCTGTGATAAGAGCCACCCAGGGAACCCCGGGCCAGTGGGGAGCTCTGGACCCTCCACCTTCCCCTGGGTGGTGCACCCCTGCAGGGTGGAGACACAGGCCAGGGGCTCCTCTGAGGCTCTCAGGCACTGCAGCCCCTTGCCAAGGGTAGGTGGAGTGTCCAGGGCTCCCTACAGTGGCCCGGGTTCATTGGGTGGCTCTTACCATGCTCCAGCTCTGGGGCAAGAGGAGGAGGAGCAGATGGTGGAGCCACAGTTCTGGCACCGGTGGACCCCCAACTTCTACACAGGTTCTGATGCCCCTGATGAGATCTGGGGAAGTGTATAAAAAGACTTTGGCCAATAGGGGTGACTGCAGATGGTTTGAAATGAAACAAAGAAAATCTTTCTTAAAATGACCTGACACAGCCCTTCCCCAACCCATAAACCAGTGTTCAAGCCTCTGTGAACCCAGCTGCAATAGGAAAACTGTTGCACAGCAAGAAGGAAAAGCCCTGGGGAGAAAGAACCTTGTAAATCTTATCTGGATTCAGACTAGAAATAGGGGTGAACTATCTCCAGCTGGATTTTAGCTGAAGTCAAGAATTGGCAACACATCACTTGTTTGTAAAGGGTGTAAAAAATGAACACCTAAAGAGTCCATTGCTAATAGAATCATAGAAGATTACAGTTGGATGAGACCTCAGGAGGACATCTAGTCCAACCCCCTGCTCAAAGCAATACCTGCCTGACCACGCCGGAGCTGACCAGTATGGCTCTAAGTACCCTGGGTTTAGTCTGTTTGGAAGCCTCTTGATCAAATGCTTATGTATGCAGAGTCTGGATGAGCTCTCCCCTGACATCTAGTGGTGAGCTGTGGAAAAAGACTTCAGAAGCTGATGTCCTTTGCATGGACACACCTACCCTGCTCAGGTGCTCAGCATGATGGGACTGCTTGCCCATATGATCACTTGTGGCTGGTATTGGATTCCCAGTCTCCTTGTTATTGGGGCAGGAGTAATAAAGAGTTGTTATCCTTATTGTGTGAACCGAGGGCAGCAGAACTATACCTGGCATACCCTAATGGAGGGACTCACCCTCAACTCAACAGCATTCACTATGCAGGGGGAATGGGTTCCAAAGGCCAGTGACTGAAAAAAGTGGAGGGGTGGGTTAAGAGTTGTACATGCTGTTTGATGCTTGTCTATGGAATAATAGAAAAGCTAACTTAGAGATGAAATCACAGATACTTTGGTCTAGGTATTAGACTTCTTTTAGGACAGTGTCTATGTTGCAGGAGACTGCCTTACTAGCAGCTGAAATCACTGAGAACTTGGGGTGCTCTGAAGACATCTTGGTGAGTGGAGAGCTGGGGGAGAAGCCTGGCAAGTGGGTGGCTGGTGAAAGGGTGTGGCTAGCAGGGTGGCTGGCTGAGAGGCTGGTGGAGAGGGCCAAAGCCCCCCAGAGGTGTGGCAATTGGATGTTGTTAAGTGCCCAAGCAGTGAAGCATGTGAGGTGCCTCCTTACTCTACCCCCCAGCTTTATTCCTCCCTGCATTCACCCTTGGAGGTAAACTCTGTGGATGAACCACTGAACTCTGGGGCTGCACTGGCCAAGGACAGCAACTGTGAGTGGCGTACAGAGAAGGGACAGGCACATTAAAGGGACTTTTGGGTTGCTGGACTTAAGACTGAGGGGAAAAGGACACTGCCCCACTTACTTGGGGATGGGTCTTTTGCTCATTGTGTGTGTTTATGAGCCCTAGTTGTGGTGTTTTCCTAAATTTATGAGAATTAATTCCATCCTTTTATTAAAAGTTTTTGCTACACTCGGACTCTGTGCTTGTGAGTGGGAAGTATTGCCTCTTAGAGGCACCCAAGGGGTGGTGTGTAATTGTCCCAAGTCACTGGGTGGGGGCTCGAGCTGGTTTTGTGTTGTATTGTTGAAAAGGAACCCCTAGATTTTGAACCTGGCCCTTGTTGCTGCTGGCTCCACCTAGCAGAAGGGTTACATTTATAAATGTTTTTGTGCTCTTTGGGTGCAATAAATAGCTTTTTAGTTAGGCTTTGTAGGCCTGTTTAGAACAATTGAATGTACCATTTGGCCTTTGGATTTAATAAAGGAATTTATGGTTAAATTAGTGTGTGGTGGTTTCCCATATTAATAATTCCAACAGAGGGTCGGGTCTTAAGTTCATGCCCAAATGTTTTGGGGCGACAGAGGCAAGAGGGGGCTTGTGAGAGCTGCCCCCCAGAGATCTACCCCCTCGGTTCTAATGAGAGAAAATACACAGGGGGGCTGCACAGCTTGATGAATGCTGTGTGCCGGCTTGTCAGCAGAATGGCTGTTGTTTGATGAGCTGAAATGTGAAGTTATGAAAGGGACTGGCTGAAACACCATCCATAGAATAAGACATGGGGTCTTCTAAGAGGCTGGCTGGGCGCCCTAGGTTCACCCCCTCCTTTATGGGTGAGAGGAGACGGATATTGCAGCCCCATGCGGCTTGTGAATTACAGTAGTAAGTGTATGACTAGCTCGTAGATGACTGTGGGCCAGGGGTTACATGCCACAGCTCCCCAGAACCAAAGCAGTGATGAAGGTGAACTACATAGCTTGCAAACACCTCCTGAGAGGTACCGACCCCTAGGGAGTCTTGCACAGACTCCATAAACTGGTTCTATCCTATCAGATAAAATGGCTGTAACACTCATCTAATTGGTAAATCTGGTTTGTTAGTTTTCAGCTTTAAAATCTAACTGACACGTTGGCAAATTCACAGACTTGACCCCCTTTCACGCTTATGCCACCCCCTTTGATTTAACTCTATGCATGCCAGCAAGCAGCAATACAAACCAAACAAGGGAAACCAAGTCACACATAATGATCATAAAAAATAATAGTGTTGTTTTCATAGTCCATCACATCTCTCCTCCCTTTGAAAAAGGACTGTGTTCAGGGGGAAAAATATGTATACTCTTCCCAAAAGAATGCGAAATTACTTTATTTTGCTTTATTTCTTTATTCTGCACTACAAAATTAGATCGAATTTATAGAAGTTGTTTTTTTAGAAATCGTTTTTAAACAGTCAATTGTGTGTGTCCCCACACAAAATGCTCTAAGTGCATTAACTCAGCGGACTGTGTCCACAGTATTGAGGCTAGCGTCAACTTCCGGAGTGTGGCGCTGTGGGTAGCTATCCCACATTTCCCACAGTCTCTGCCACCCATTGGAATTCTGAGTTGAGATCCCAATGCCTGATGGGGCAAAAACAGTGTCGTGGGTGGTTCTGGGTACTTGTCGTCAGGCCCCCCTGTCCCTCCCTCCATCCGTGAAAGCAACGGCAGACAATTGTTTTGCTCCTTTTTTCTGGGCTTACCTGAGCAGATGCCATACCACGGCAAGCATGGTGCCTGCTCAGCTCACCATCACCGTATGTCTCCTGGGTTCTGGCCGACGTGGGAATGCATTGGTGCACAGCAGCAGCTCATTGCCTTTTGGCAGCAGACAGTGCATTACGACTGGTATCTCTCGTTGTTGTACTCCTGGGTGCTCTTTTAGCCGACCTCGGTGAGGTTGGTCAGGGGTGCCTGGGCAGATGTGGGAGTGACTCAGCCAGGTCATTCCCATCTTCTGCCAAGCACCCAGGAGATGACAATGACTAGCAGTTGTACTGCATTGTCTACTGCCAGCCTAAGATGTAAAAGATAGATGGAGTGGATCAAAACAAGAAATTGACCCGATTTGTTTTGTATTAATTTGCTCCCCGCTCCCTCCCTCCGTGAAATCAATGGTCCACTAAGCCCAGGGTTTTGAGTTCAGTCCTTGAGGGGCCATTCTGTGTGACAGCTGTTTGTGTTTCTCCTTAACGCAAAGCCACTCCTTTTGTTGATTTTAATTCCTTACAAGCCATGTCACCATTCGCCCCCCCTCCGTCAGAACGATGGCAGACAATCATCTCACGCCTTTTTTCAGCCCAGACTCCATAGCACTGGGAACATGGAGCCCACTCAGATCACCGTGGCAATTATGAGCACTGTAAACACCACACACATTATCCTGGAGTATATGCAGAACCAGAACCTTCAAAAGCAAAACCAGGAGGGGAGGCGACGGCAGCGTGGTGACGAGAGTGATGACATGGACATAGACTTCTCACAAAGTGCAGACCCCGGCAATATGCACATCATGGTGGTAATGGGGCAGGTTCATGCCGTGGAACGCTGATTCTGGGCCCAAGAAACAAGCACAGACGCTGGGACCGCATAGCGTTGCAAGTCTGGGACGATTTCCAGTGGCTGTGAAACTTCCGCATGCATAAGGGTAATTTCATGGAACTTTGTGACTTGCTTTCCCTTCCCCTGAAGCACCAGAATATCAAGATGAGAGCAGCCCTCATAGTTGATGTCAGTCGGGCATCAATTTGGAGTGGGAAAATCTACGGTAGGGGCTGCTGTGATCCAAGACGCCAATGCAATCAAAGAGCTGCTGATATCAAAGGTAGTGACTCTGGGAAATGTGCAGGTCATAGTGGATGGCTTTGGTGCAATGGGATTCCCTAACTGTGGTGGGGCGATAGACGGAACCCATGGCCCTATCTTGGCACTGGAACACCAAGACAGCGAGTACATAAACCAAAAGAGGTACCTTTCAATGGTGCTGCAAGCCCTGGTGGATCACAAGGGATGTTTCACCAACATCAATGTGGGATGGCCGGGAAAGGTACATGACGCTCGCGTCTTCAGGAACTCTGGTCTGTCTCAAAAGCTGCACGAAGGAACTTTCTTCCCAGACCAGAAAATAACTGTTGGGGATGTTCAAATGCCTATAGTTATCCTTGGGGACCCAGTCTACCCCTTAATGCCATGGCTCATGAAGCCATACACAGTAGTCAGGAGCTGTTCAACTATAGGTTGAGCAAGTGCAGAATGGTGGTAGAATGTGCATTTGGACATTTAAAAGCGCGCTGGCACAGTTTACTGATTCAGATAGACCTCAGCTAAACTAAAAATCACATTGTTATTACTGCTTGCTGTGCATGCATCAATATCTGTGATAGTAAGGGGCAGACATTTATGGTGAGGTGGGAGGTTGAGGCAAATTGCCTGGCTGCTGAGTATGCGCAGCCAGACCCCAGGGTGGTTAGAAGAGTACAGGAGGGTGTGGTGTGCATCAGAGAAGCTTTGAAAACCAGTTTCATGACTGGCCAGGCTATGGTGTGAAAGTTCTGTTTGTTTCTCCTTGATGAACCCGGCCCCCTTGGTTCACTTGACTTCCATGTAAGCTAGCCACCCTCCCCTCCTCCCTTCGATCACTGCTTGCAGAGGCAATAAAGTCATTGTTGCTTCACATTCATGCATTCTTTATTAATTCATCACACAAATAGGGGGACAACTTCCAAGGTGGCCCGGGAAGGATGGGGATGGAGGTAAGCACCGGGTGGGGTAGGGGAAGAGGGAAGGACAAGGCCACACTACACTTTAAAACTTATTAAATGACAGCCTTCTGTTCAAGGGCTGCTCCAGGCCCCAGCACGCCAAGCGCATGCTTGGGGCGGCATGCTGCGGGGGCACTCTGCTGATTGCCGGGAGGGCGGCAGGTGGCTTTGGTGGACCTTCCGCAGGCATGCCTGTGGAGGGTCCGCTGGTCCCATGGCCCCGGTGGATCTCCTGCAGGTGTGCCTGTGGGAGGTCCACCAAAGCCACGGGACCAGTGGACCGTGGGACCAGTGAACCCTCCGCAGGCATGCCTGTGGGAGGTCCACCGGTGCCGCCTGCCACCCTCCTGGCGACCGGCAGAGCGTCCCCCATGGCATGCCGCCCTGCTTCGGGTGGCAAAATGTCTAGAGCCACCCCTTCTTCTGTTCCTTGGGCAATCCTCTGGGGTGGAATGTCTCAGTGGCTGGAGGCCCCCCACCATGTTCCTGGGCATCTGAGTCAGGAGGGTATGGAACTTGGGGAGGACGGTGGTTGGTTACACAGGGGCTGTAGCAGTGGTCTGTGCTCCTGCTGGCTTTTCTGCAGCTCAACCATACGCTGGAGCATATGAGTTTGATGGTCCAGCAGCCTGAGCATTGACTCCTGACTTCTGTCAGCAAGCTGATGCCACCTATCATCTTCAGCCCACCACCTCACCTCGTGTTCATCTTGTGTTTTCCTGCACTCTGACATTGTCTGCCTCCATGCATACTGCTGTGCTCTGTCAATGTGGGAGGACAGCAGGAGCTCAGAGAACATTTCATCCTGAGTGCGTTTTTTTCGTCTTCTACTCTTTGCTAGCCTCTGGGAAGGAGAAACATATGCAGCTGGTGGAGGAAAAAAAAAGGGAGAGTGGTATTTCAAAAGACACATTTTATAGAACAATGGGCAGGGCTGGCGCCACCATTAGGCGACCCTAGGCAGTTGCCTACGGTGCCAGGATTCAGGGGCGGCATTTTGTGCCCTTTCCCCCGGGGTGCACAGGAGCTTCTGGTTCTGTTCCTGTTGCGCCGCCGAAGAATGACCTTCTGCCCATGTGCTGCAGAAGACAGCGGCAGGCAATTGAGCAGCTCAATGACTGCCGCTGTCGCCTGCGGCATTTTGGCGGAGGGTCTTTCTTTGGCGGCATGGTGGAAGTGGAACTGGAAACTCCCTCATGCCCCGTGGGGAGTGCACAAAATGCCACACCCCAAATTCTGCCTAGGGCGCCAGAAACCCTGGTGCTGCCCCTGACAATGGGTACACTCTTTCATGGTAAACCTTGCTGTTAACATTACATAGCACATGTGCTTTCGTTACAAGGTTGCATTTTGCCTCTTATTGAGGGAGGGCCTGCCGATTTGGTGTGAGAGATCACTCACGCAGGTCCGGGCAACAGAATTTGGCTTGCAGGCAGCCATGGTAAGCCACTGTCTTTTGGCTTCTTTAACCTTCATAACATGTGAGAATGGTTTCAAACAGCAGTGCCCTCATTTCTCATACCAAGCACCCATTGGGTTGGCCATTTAAAATGGGTTGGCAATTTAAAAGCAGGGGCTGAGGTTTGCGAGTTAGCATTCAGCACAAACCCAACTAACCCCCCCTCACACACCCAATTATCTGGGATGATGGCTTCACCCCTTCCCCCCACCGCATGGCTAACAGTGGGGAACTTTTCTGTTCAGCCACAGTCAAACAGCCCAGTAGGAATGGGCACCTCTGAATGTCCCCTTAATAAAATCACCCTATTTCAACCAGGTGACCATGAATGATATGACTCTCCTGAGGATAACACAGAGAGATAAGGAACAGATGTTGTTTGAATGCCAGCAAAGACCAGAACCATACGCTGCCATGCTTCGTTATGCAGTGATTCCAGACCATGTGCTACTGGCCTGGCGTGGTAAAGTGTCCTATCGTGGAGGAAAGAATAAGGCTGCCCTCCCCAGAAACCTTTTGCAAAGGCTTTGGGAGTACATCCAGGACAGCTTTATGGAGATGTCCCTGGAGGATTTCCATTCCATCCCCAGACACGTTAACAGACTTTTCTAGTAGCTGCACTGGCCGCGAATGCCAGGGCAAATTAATCATTAAACATGCTTGCTTTTAAACCATGTCTAATATTTACAAAGGTACACTCACCAGAGGTTCCTTCTTCTCCTTCAGGGTCTGGGAGGGAGCCTTGGGTGAGTTTGGGGGTTACTGGCTCCAGGTCCAGGGTAAGAAACAGATCCTGGCTGTTGGGGAAACTGGGTTCTCTGCTTCCTTGCTGTGAGCTATCTTCAACCTCCTCCTCCTCATCTTCCTCATCCCCCAAAACTGCTTCCATGTTGTGTCCTACTCCATTTATGGAGTCAAAGCACAGGGTTGGGGTACTGGTGGCTGCACCCCTTAGAATGGCATGCAGCTCATCATAGAAGCGGCATGTTTGGGGCTGTGATCCAGACTGGCCATTTGCCTCTCTGGTTTTTTGGTAGGCTTGACTGAGCTTCTTAATTTTCATGTGGCACTGCCACGAGTCCCTGTTATAGCCTCTGTTCTTCATGCCCTTGGAGACTTTTTCAAATGTTTTGGCATTTCGTTTACTAGAACAGAGTTCAGCTAACATGGATTCGTCTCCACATACAGCGAGCAGATCCTGTACCTCTTGTTTGGTCCATGCTGGAGCTCTTTTGCGATTCTGGGAGTCTATGGTCAACTCTGGTGATGCGCTCTGCACGGTCACCTGTGCTGATCAGCTCGCCATACTGGCCAAACAGGAAGTGAAATTCAAAAGTTTGCGGGCCTTTTCCTGACTACCTGGCCAGTGCATCTGAGTTGAGAGAAGCTGTCCAGAGCGGTCATAATGGAGCACTCTGGGATAGCTCCTGGAGGCCAATACCATCGAATTGTGTCCACACTACCCCAAATTTGACTCAGCAAGGCCAATTTCAGTGCTAATCCCCTTGTCGGAAGTGGAGTAGAGAAATTGATTTAAAGAGCCCTTTAAATCGAAAAAAAGAGCTTCATCGTGTGGACAGGTCCAGGCTTAAATCGAGATAACGCTGCTAAATTTGACCTAAAATAGTAGTGTAGACCAGGCCTTAGACTCCACCAACCAATTAGAGGGAGACTGAAAGCAGACTGCTCCCTAAGTGAGAGAGGCACAACAGAACGTACCCTCCCTCCTAGAGAAAACATCTGCTATTACCCCTTTGATTTCAAACCTCACCCATTCACATGAGAAGCCTCCTCATCACCCAGCTTCCTCACTTCTCACATCTAATGGAGGATTGGAAGGGACCTTGAGAGGTCATCTAGTTCATCCCACTGTGCTGAGGCAGGACCAGGAGTCAAATAAATGTTCAAAACATGTGACAGAACAGTTTAAAATCCATCAGCTGCACCTTTCCCTCTGGAGCATACTGTGGCTACGTCTACACTACATGCCACTTTCAGCAGCATGTAGCACACGTGTAGCTAAACACCACAGTGAAAAGCACACTGTGTGTGTCGCTACATGTGTCAGTGAAAGACTCTGGCAGAGGGGAGGCAACAGGGAAAGGTCGAGCCTCATACCCTCTGCCTGCTAGCACCATTGGGCTCTTCCCCTGTAGCGGAGAAAGGCTCCAGCAGCAGGATGCCACACTGCCAAAACATAGCAGTGTAGCATGTCTTTACTCCATGGGCTTAATCCTTGCCACACTGCCTATGCTGCGATTTATACCTGTGCTGGAGGTGAGGAAGGGCGGGGAGGAGAGAGCGCTGAGTGTACGTATACTACACGCCACTAAAAGAACCATACCTATCAGGCCACACATGGGGAGTTTTTCGTGTGCTCCTGCCCTCCCTTGTCACCCCCAAATCTTTGGGTTTAACCTTGTTATATTGTGACATTGTACTCTATATGATTTTATAAAAATATGCTAATGAGTGTGAATATAATGTAACTGAAATATGCTTCATGCAAAAGATCTCTTGTAAGGTATCATTACAAAGCTTATAATCTACTGAGTGTAGTCATCCTATTTGTATCACTGTATCACTCTTATATCTGAAACTAGAAATACAAAATATAACTCTGAGGTCCTATTGTAGTTATGCAAAGTGTGGGCCATTAATGGTGGTTTGGAATCTTAACGGCTCCCATTAACCAGGATAATTACCTGTAGATGACTCTGTTTACTTGTAAGTCTTCCTGTATACCTGTGGGCTGGCAAGTGGGTAATGAAGTCGTTCAGTGACATGTGATCATGTCACCTGAACTGGAATCCATCTTTAACCTGGTGCTTTTCCATTGAGAAGGAGGGGTGGGAACCCAGAGGGACAAAAGATTCCCACCTTATGCAAAAGATATATAAGTGGGTGGAACAGAACAAAGGTGGTGGCCATCATGAGAAATCCCCTAGCTACCACCTGAGCTGGACCAAGGGCTGTACCACGGGAAAGGATTGTGCCCAGACTAGGAAGGCATTCAGTCTGTGAAAGAAACTTATTGAAACATCTCTGGAGGTGAGATTTTATCTGTATTCAGTTTTATTACTGTATTAGGCTTAGATTTGCGTGTTTTATTTTATTTTACTTGGTAATTCATTTTGTTCTGTCTGTTACTACTTGGAACCCCTTAAATCCTACTTTCTGTATTTAATAAAATCACTTTTTACTTATTAATTAACCTAGAGTATGTGTTAATACCTGTGTAGGGGGCAAACAGCTGTGCATATCTCTCTATCAGTGTTGCAGAAGGTGAACAATTTATGAGTTTACCTTGTTTAAGTTTTATTCAGGGTAAAACGGATTTATTTGGGGTTTGACCCCATTGGGAGTTGGGCATCTAAGTGTTAAAGACAAGAACACTTCTTAAATTGCTTTCAGTTAAGTCTGCAGCTTTGGGGCACGTGGTTCAGATCCTGGGTCTGTATTGGAGAAGACTGGCATGTCTGGCTCAGCAAGACAGGATGCTGGAGTCCCAAGCTGGCAGGGAAAGTAGGGGAAGAAGTAGTCTTGGCACATCAGTTGGCAACCACAAGAGGGATTCTGTGATCCACCACACCACACCTATCATTTCCCAATAATCAGTCAAAACAAATACCCTCCAATACTCCCGTGATCAGCATCCCCGAGCCTTCTGTGGTGTCCCCAATGACTCGGGCCCTTGGCAGCACAATGGGGCTTACCATCGGCAGCCATCCCCCATGTGTGTTTCCTGCCAGCTCCCGATGTGGATGCATGGCTTGGTCAAGGGCATGCAGTTCGGTGTCCTGTTGCACCACGGATTTGCACCTCCCACTCCTGTTGGGCATCTGGTTGTTTACTACTCTTGGCTACAGCAAGGCATATTCACAGTGTGGTGGGTCTGCACCCATAGGAATAGCTTGCTGCCCCTATGAGGCAGTGTTCCAACCCTCTCTGGCCAGACTAACACAAAGATAACCTGTGACAGTGAATAGCCAGCTCCCTGGAGTAAGACCACAGAGCACTTTGCATATTGATTCCCCCTCCCCTGGCAGGGGTAACGCTGCAGATCCCAGTAAACTTTCCTCAGCAGATGGCATGGGACTGCCACACCTCCTAGTTGAGTTAATTACCACTAGCCTTCTGATTGCTGTGCTCATGGCCCACACACACAGACGTTAGATAAAAGCACAAATTCTCTTGGTGGAAGGTTGCAACATAACACAACTTTCTCTCTTAGAATTCAGAATGAAGCAGACAAGAAATCAACATCATTGAGAGAAAAAGCAGGCTGTCCCCTAAAGCAGAGAGGACCAGTTCCCCACATCTTCCTATAAGGTGTCTGTACGGAGACTGATTGCTGCTCTCAGCCACTTCAGAGCCCCATACCCTGCAAGTGGTACCAGAATGGGAGTTTGCAGTCCCAGCACTGTCCTCAACCCCCACACTGACGAATGGATGTTGCCCAATAGGACCTTCCCCACAACCTTCGAGATAAGAGTTGATACCAGTGATGACGCTGCAGAGTTTTGAGATATTGATTCCACCTGTCACATTGTTTGGATCTTGGATGTTAGGAGCTCAAACTTGGGCCAGTGGGAGTTTTGCCAGTGAGTTCTGTGGAACTGGGGCTTGCCAGTTGCTCTCTGTATAAAGAGAAGAGGCAGAGACAGTGAAAGACAGAGGGAGGGAGATGCAGCGGACAAATCTCTCTTTTGCTGCTTCTCAGAGATAAGTCAGCAGCACTGAGGGGGACTGAAGGTAAGAGATTTTGGGCTGTTCTCTATGTTTCAATAGCTGCTGCTTATTTAAAGGCCAGAGGAATGTAGGCATTGCTGCACTGGATCAGAATCATGGTCCATCTTCTGCCCCTGATGGACAAATGCACCTCTGTATATAACGGTGTCCTCGGGAACCAAAAAATCTTACCGCGTTATAGGTGAAACCGCATTATATTGAACTTGCTTTGATTCACCAGAGTGTGCAGCCCCCACCCTGAGCTCTGCTTTACTGAGTTATGTCCTAATTTGTGTTATATCGGGTAGTGTTATATTGGGGTAGAGGTGTATGCCATAACTGGCCTATGGGGGAAATTTCATCCTAGTCCCAGTTAGATAGTAACTCCCCAATGCTCTGACCAGTAAGGTGCCGGTATCCTTTATATAATTTTGATCCCTACTAGTTTGACTGTGGAAGGTCTTGTTGATATCCAGTACTACTCAATACTTCCCCTTAGTGATCTTTCTGTCTTAGGTACATATGTGGCCCCTGTTACTAAAGTATTGGAGCACCTCACAATGTAGTTATTCTCACAACACACCTGGGAGGTGGGAAACTGGTATTAGCCCCATTTTACAGACACTAAACTGCAAGCCAGAGAGATTAAGCAGCTGGGCAGTGTGATTCCCAGCTTGGGGTGATGCACCCGCCCTCACTCTGCTTGACCCAGTGTGCTAAAAGTAGCGTTGTGGTGGTGGCTTAGATGCCCATGTCCAATGCTGCCCAACCCCCTGGGTCAGTATTCTGGCAGCTAGCCCGTTCCAATGGCCACCGTGGCCATGTTGCTATTTTAGCGGAGCTAGCATGTGTACGTCTATCAGAGCTGGGAGTTACATCTATCAGCTGCTGTGTGGACACATCCTAAGTGACTTGCCCCAGGTCACAGAATAAGTCTTTGGCAGGGCTGGTACATGAGTCTATTAAGACGCAGGCTAATACCCTAAGCCAGTGGTCCCCAATCTTTTCGTCTGGCGGGCGCTAGACGAAGGACCGTGGCAGTGGTGGAGCATCCACTGAAATGCCGCCGAATTTCTGCGGTGTTTCGGCAGCGACACCTCTCAATGACGTTGCTTGTCGGCGACAAGTGGTGTCATCAAGAGGCGTCACCGTCAAATTTCTGCGGGGTTTCGGTGGCTACGCCTCTTGATGACATCACTTGTTGGCGGCAAGTGACGTCATTCAGAGGCATTGCTGCCGAATTTCTGCAGTGTTTCGGCAGCGACGCCTCTCGATGAAGCCACTTGCCGCGGACAAGTGACGTCATCGAGAGGCATCGCCGTCGAAACACCGCAGAAATTCAGTGGTATTTCAGCGGATGCTCCACCGCCAGCGAGGACGCGGATGCATTTAGATGCTCCCGCAGGCTCCATGGCGCCTGCGAGCACTGCGTTGTGGACCCCTGCCCTAAGCACTGAGCATCCTTCTTAATAACCATGAAATTTTTTTTTCTTTTTATCACTTGTCAATCTGTTGCTATTTGATTTCAAGGGTGTCAAGGGTGTTACAGACAGAACAAGGAGCAATGGTCTCAAGTTGCAGTGGTGAGGCATCTATGTTGGATATTACGAAACACTATTTCACTAGGAGGGTGGTGAAGCACTGGAATGGGTTACCTAGGGAGGTGGTGGAATCTCCCTCCTTGGAGGTTTTTAAGGCTCAGCTTGACAAGGCCCTGGCTGGGATGATTTAGTTGGGGTTGGTCCTGTTTTGAGCAGGGGGTTGGACTAGATGACCTCCTGAGGTCTCTTCCAACCCTAATGTTCTATGATTCTACATTGAAAGGGGGAATAAATGGGAACTGCAAACAGACCCAGGCATTATTTTATAGTTTTGCTGAAAGTCAAGGGTCTCTCAGTGGTTAATGTAACTCTCATACCTGCTGTGTAACAAGAGCAGTCACCTGAAAGCATCCCACCACCATCATTCCCCAAGTTTTCCTAGATGCATTGGCTGACACTTAGCTAGACAGAGGCAAGGTGGGGGAGGTGACATCTTTTATTGGACCAACTTCTCTTCCTGGAAGGAACAAGCTTCACAGGAAAGGTAACCAGAGTATCCAAGCTAAATACAAGGAGGGAGAGACTGGTAAGCATAAGGAGTTAACACATGTTGCAAGAAACCACTTGAACTCACATAGACAATTACCACCTGGAAGGCATAGAACAAAGGAGGGTTAGTAAGTTACAAATTGTTGTAATGAGCCATAAAACCAGTGTCTCTGCTGAGTGTTTAGCATAGTTATGGATTTAAATTCCCAGGCTCATTTTTTGAAGACATCGTGCGGGTTTGCTTTGAGGACAAGACCTGAGAGCTCAGTTTGGGGAAATCTTTCTTGAATGGCCTCTTCTGGCCTTCAGACAACTTCCCAGCCTTGTCAAGCTCATCATCAGAAGCAAACTCCCCACGGAGCTGGACATGCCAACTCAACGTGGCACCAGCCCTTACCAGAATAACAGATGCAAAACCTTCAGACATATCTCCACTACTACAATGATCAAGAGAGCCCTGAAAATCCATGGATATCCGCTTCATATCCACAGACATCTGCATCTGTGGATGCTGATAGCCACGGACCATTTTTGTGGATAGTGGATCAGATGCATATACCACTGTGCAGAGCTCTACTCACCAGCAGCCACAGCGTCTGGCTCAGGCAGCCTGCAGGGCACAGTACGCTCAGGGCTGGCAGCAGCAGCCAGTGGCTGGGGCTGGGTGGCAGATCAGAGCTGGGGCTGTCCAGCACCTGCTTGCCGTCCAGAAGTGCAGACCCTTGGGCAGCATCAGCATCCTTAATGTGGCCCAGCTGGCAGCACGGGCTGCACTCCCAGTCCTGGATCCTGCCCGCTGGCTTCTGGGCAGTAGGGCCCACCCCTAGCCATGGGGATTGGAATGGGCAGGGCCCTGGCACCCCACCCTTCTGCCCCACTGTGATGCAACACTCACTGCTCTTGCCATGTGCCATTGCTTGCAAGCCCCCAAGAGCAGCACTTGATGCAGTGCTCCTTCCCCAAAGTTCCCCCTTCATGCCATCCCTTCTCCTCAAGACCCTGACCCCGCACTGCCCCTTACCCCTAATCCCTACCCTCGTGATGCCTCTTCCCTGTAAGATCCCGCCTGCCCCACTATCTCCCTTCCCTCCTCGCCCCTCTTCCCCCCACATCGCTAGCCCTTGTGAGATGGCTTGCTGCTGTGGGTGCTGATGCAGATACAGGTAGAAGATGGCTAGCAGATCACAGGTCAGATTGTGGGTTGATCCTGGTGGATGCAGATCAGATGTGGATCCACAATTTTGTATCCATGCAGGCCTTTAATGATCAACACCCCGCACAACACACCTTTCAATTTTCGTGGATCCTACACATGCCTATCACAACCTGTGGTGTACCCAGAGGTGGATTAAGATTTATTGGGGCCCTGGGCACAAAGAACATTTGGGCATCCCACCCAACCCCCACCCCTTGAGGCCCTGCTCCTTGTCCCACCCTTATCCTCCCAAAGCCCCACCCCCTGGCCTGGCCAGAAGCCGGGCCACTCTGGAGAGTCCTGGACCCTCCACTTTCCTTGGGTGGCACACTCTGGAGGACAGGGACATGGGCTGGGGGCTGCTCTTGGGCACCCCTGTCCCTCACCCAGGGCAGATGGTGGGTCCAGGGCTCCCCACAGCTGCCGGGGTCCTCGGGTGGCTTTTACTACAGCCTAGAGTGACTATGCATCCCGTTTTGGCTGGCACAGTCCCCTTTTCAAGTCCTTCCCCAGACATCCTGACTTTTTTTGGCAAAACTGGGAATTTGTCTCATTTGCTCTTGCCAATTGATCATCAGCTGGCAAAAGCAAATGGAACAAATGCCCAGTTTTGCCAAAAGGGGGCTGGTAGGGTGAGTGGGGGTGGGGGGACTGGGGCTGGGGTGAGCAGCTGGGCCTTGGTCAGTCCAGCACGGGAGTAGACGGGGGGCTTGGGCCAGCTCTGCATGGGGGAGGGAAGAAAGGCTCAGGCCAGCTCCATGTGGTAGGGGAGAGGGACTCGGGCCAGCTGCATGGGGGGAGGGGGGTTGGGAAGAGAGACTTGGGCCAGTGGCTTGGCCAGCTCCATGCAGGGGGACGGTGGAGGAATACAGTCACTGGGCTCCAGCTTTCAGACTGGCCAAGGGGCAGGTCCTCATGGGGAAGAGGATTGGCAGGGTCCCAGCGGGAAAGGAAGAGCAGGGGGTGTAGCCCTGAAGGAAGAGGAGAATCAGGGCAGCGGGGCCCCTGGGGGAAAGGAGGAGCAGGGGGTGGAGCCCCCTAAACATAGTATGGGATTGTTATAAGCACCTTGACTCTAAAGTCCTTGTAGATGTATCTTAATATTCAGTAAAGGTGCAAACAAGTTTGTAATGACCTAATAAAACAATTATAAGAATTTTATGAATATGTTTGTACCTCAATATTGAGGTCTCCCCCATACACCACTAACCTACGCTATTGCTGCGTGATGTACTTGTCGGAACACTTCTGTCAACGTTTCACACATGTGACACAACATGTTTTTGTGTTCTAAATTAATTGCTTTGAAAAAACCCTAAGGTAATTTCCACCAAAATCTTCGTTAAGCTACTTCAGTGGTTACAGATAGATAACAAATACATTTAACCAACATTATTGGTGGAGCTGGTTAAAATTATTTTTAAATTCCAAATGTTTACATATTTCATGTTTTTTTTTCCAACCAACTTCAGTGATTAGAATGTTATAGTTATGAATGAGCTGGTGAAAAATGTTCTCACTCAGATAGTCACTATGCTGCACTCTTTGTATATAATGCACAGGCCTGGAAGCTTCTGTTCACATTTCACAAAAGTACACAAAATGTAACTGTGTTCTTAATTAATTTCAGATGTATTTTCATTCTTTTTTTAGCCATGGGGTTCGCAAATATCATCCTGCACCTCTGGGCCTGGATATTCATGCTATGGAGTGAGTATTCAACAATATCACAGACATTTGTATGTCTTTCCATATGAACTATCTCGGCGTGAAGTTCAGCCTTTTCAAGTCAGTTATCCCTCCTGAGTTTTGTGATGAAGCAGGTGGAACTAGCAATGAACCCAAATCTTAAAGCAAAGCTTACCCAGAGCCATAGATTTTTGCCTTATCTCTTTCCACATGATATCACAAATTGGCTAAAAACTCATAGAAATTCATCATAGATATGATTAGATATCAGAACAGCCATACTGGGTTAGATCAATGGTCCTTCTAGTCCAGTATCCTCTCTTCTGACAGTAGCTGGTGCCAGATGCTTCAGAGGGAACTTATCTAGTTCTTGATTGAACCCTGTTATACTTCTGGTCTTCACAACATCCCCTGGTAACAAGTTCCACAGCTTGACTGTGCATTGTGTGAAAAAGTACTTCCTTATGTCTGTCTTAAACCCACTGCCTGTTAATTTCATTGGGTCGCTTCTGGTTTGTGTATTTTATTAAGGGGTCAGTAACACTTCCTCCTTCACCTTCTCCTTCCAGTCATGATTTTATAGATCTCTATCATATCACCCCCGTAGTCATCTCTTTTCCAAGCTGAAAAGTCCCAGTTTTTTACTCTCTCCTCATATGGAAGTTGTTCCATACACCTCATCGTTTTTGTTGCCCTTCTCTGTACTTTTACCAATTCTCATATACCATTTTTGGAATGGGATGACCAGAACTGCACACAGTATGCAAGGAGTGGGCATACCAGGGCTTTATATAGTGGCATTATGTTATTTTCTGTCTTACTATTTATCCCTTTCCCAATGGCTCCTAACCTTCTGTTAGCTTTTTTGACTGCTGCTGCACATTGACTACATGTTTTCAGAGAATTATTTCCAATGGCTCCAAGATCTTCCTCGAGTGGTAACACCTAATTTAGACCCCATCATTTTATATATATAATTGGGATTATGTTTTCCAATGTGCATTACTTTGCATTTTTCAACTTTGAATTTCATCTGCATTTTCTTGTCCAGTCCCTCAGTTTTGTGAGATCTCTTTCTAACTCTTTGCAGTCAACTTTGAACTTAACTATTTTGAGTAATTTTGTATCATCTTCAAATTTTGCTACCTCACTGTTTACTCCTTTTTCCAGATCATTTATGAACATGTTGAACAGCACAATACAGATCCTTGGGGAACCTCACTATTCACCTTTCTCAACTATGAAGACTGACTGTTTATTCCTACCCTTTGTTTCCTATCTTTTAGCCAGTTACTGATCCACAAGAGGACCTCCCCTTTTTATCCCAGGACTGCTTACTTTGCTTAAGAGCTTTTGGCGAGAGACCTTGTCAAAGGCTTTCTGAATGTACAAGTACCCTGTATCCACTGGATCACCCTTGTCCACATGTTTGTTGACCCCCTCAAAGAATTTTAATAGACTGATGAGGCATGATTTCCTTTGTAAGAAGCTGTGTCACTCTTCTCCAACATCTAATGTTCATCTATGTATCTGATAATTCTCTACTTTACTATAGTTTCAACCAATTTGCCCAGTACTGAAGTTAGTCTTACCAGGCTGTAATTGCCAGGATTACCTCTGGAGCTTTTTAAAAAAATTGGCATCACATTGGCTATCCACCAGTAGTCTTGCACAGAGGCTGATTTAAGCGATAGGTTACATACAACAGTTTGTAGTTCTGCAGTTTCATATTTAAGTTCTTTCAGAACTCTTGGATGATACCATCTGGTCCTGGTGACTTATTACTGTTTGATTTATCAGTTTGTTCCATAACCTCCTGTGTGTGGTGTTATGGCCCATCTAGTGGCACTGAGACTAGTTAGAGAATAATGAGTTTGCTTTACAGCCTGAACTAAGAGCTAGGTGACTTTTAACTCATGCAGTAGAGGCTCATGTCTTTTAGCTCCAGAGGTCCCTGGTTCAATCCCAACTGGGGTCTGTGGGCATTACACCTTCTCTAGTGACACCTCAATCTGGGAGAGTTCCTCAGAGTTGTTACCTAAAAAGAATGGCTTAGGTGTGGGAATCTCCCCTATACCATCAGGAGTGAAGACTGATGTAAATAATTCATTTAGCTTCTCTATAATAGCCTGGTCTTTCTTGAGTGCTCTTTTAGCACCTTGATCATCCTCTGATTGTTTGGCAGGCTTCATGGCCAGCTGTTCTTCAAATTCTTTTTTGGCCTGTCTAATTATACTTTTATACGTGACTTGCCAGAGTCTATGCTCTTTTCTATTTTCCTCCGTAGAATTCAACTTCCAATTTTTAAAGGATGTCTTTTTATCTCTAACTGCCTCTTTCACTCTGCTATATAGCCCTGGTGGCATTTTTGGTCCTCTTACTGTTTTTTTTATTGGGGTATAAATATAGTTTTTGCCTCTATAATGGTGTTTTTAATTTAGTTACTGTTGCTATTCTCAGGCAGTTCAGCTACGATCACCTTTTGGACTAGATCCTATGCACTACTTAGGACTAAATCAAGAATTGCCTCTCCCTTGTGGATTACATGACTAGCTGCTCTAAGGTGCGGTCATTAACGGTGTTTAGACATTTTATCTCTGCTGTCCATCCTGAGGTGACATGTACCCAGTCAATATGGAGAGGGTTGAAATCTCTCATTTTTATTTGTTTTTCTGTTTTTGTAGCTTCTCTAATCTCCCTGAGCATTTCACAATCACTGTCACCAGGTGGTTGGCAGTGTATTCTTACTCCCATTATTCAGCCTGCAGTTTTGCTGGGTTTTTATTCGTTTGTTTATTGTTTTGTTTTGTGTTTTTGTTGGTGGGAAGGTGGCCTTTATTGATCTAAGTTTAGATAATGTTTGTTAAGTGTATCTGGTGGTCACACTCCCTCTCTAAACTTATAGACTTTAAGGCCAAAAGGGACCATCATGATCTGACCCATAGGTACTGACTTCTAGATTGCCCTGGGATGCTCCAGTCCCGCTTCACCTGAGGCCCAGCCCCACTCCATCTCTTCCCCAAATTCCTGCCCTCACCCACCTCTTTTCATCCCCACTCCGCCCCTTCCCCTGAGGCTCCACCTTCACCCTTCCTCTTCCCTCCCCACACCACCTCCTTCTCAAAGCCCCCCGCCCACTCACCACTCTCCACCCTTGCCCCTCCTTGAGCTGCCAAACAGCTGTTTGTGGCCAAACTGCTGTGGCCTGTGGGTTCTGAGCACCCACTATTTTTTTTCTGTTGGTGCTCCAGCGCCAGAGCACCCACTGAGCCAGCACCTATGACCTCCTGCACATCGCAGGTCACAAAACCTTACCCACCCACTCCTGTAATAGACCCAGAACCCTGACTGAGTTACTGGAGTCCTCAAATCATGATTTAAAGATTTCAAGTCACAGAGAAACCACCAGTTACTTTAGTTTAAAGCAGCAAGTGACCATTGCCACATGCTGCAACAGAACATGAACCCTTCCCCACCCCCCCAGTCTCTGCCAATCTGACTGGGAGGAAATTCCTTCCCAACGCCAGATATGGTGATCATTTGGACCCTCAGCACATGGGCAAGACCCACCAGCCAGGCTCCTGGGAAAGAATTCTTTGTAGTAACTCAGAGCCCTTCCCATCTACCATCCCATTACCAGCCAGTGGAGATATTTGCTGTTAGTGTAATGCTGGTCATCAGCAGGCAGGATCAAACTGGGGACCATAGAATATCAGGGTTGGAAGGGACCTCAGGAAGTCATCTAGTCCAACCCCCTGCTCAAAGCAGGACCAATCCCCAATTAAATCAGAACAGATTTTTGCCCCAGATCCCTAAATGGCTCCCTCAAGGATTGAGCTCCCAGTCCTCAGTTTAAGCAGGTCAATACTCAAACCACTGAGCTATCCCTCCTCCCCTAGAGTTGAGTGCATGAGCCTCTACCGCATGAGCTAAAAGCTAACTCACTGTTAGCTAGGGCTGTAGCGCAGACTCATTTGATCTCTTTTTCTCTCTGAGTAGTTTCAGTGCCACTAGATGGGACAGAACACCACACCATGGAGGTGTGTGGGTTACACTAGCAGTCCCAGATTGGCTACATGCCACTGTAGGCAGACCCGTCATACCATCCCCTCCATCAACTTATCAAATTCAGTCTTGAAACCATTCCATCTGCCTGTGCCACTGACCTAGCGGGTGATCCTGGCCAAGGCACTGCCTCAGTTTCCCTCTCCATACAGGGAGATGCTTATGTCACAGGAAGGGGATGGAATCTTGATGAATGAATGTTTATAAAGTGCTTTGAGATCTCAGAGAGAAGCTGCTAGAGAAGGAGCAAGTTTATTCTCAGAGCTATGCTGGAACCAGAACAGTCAAACCTGGATATAAACTTTCTCAAGGCTTTGGGAGTGTGTATGTGGAGGGGAGGGTTGGTTTGGGTCCTTCTCTGTTATTAAATTTAATGAATGCTTGAGGGAGTGTGGAATTGCATGAATGTGTTGGCAGTGACAGAGGGCAGGGAGGCAGAGTGGGAAGACTGTTAAAGAGTTTGGTTGATGCTCTGTTTGGTCAAAGGAAATGGTGTGAAGTCCATAAGGGGCTGTAGGACAGAGACACAAGTTTGGGGAGAAGGTGGAAAGTTCAAGGGGGTAGAAGTAGGGTTGACAGTCATCAACACAGCAGGGACAAGAAAGACCATGGGAGCAGAGGGTATCACCCAAGGGTGTGCCTGTTTTCTCAGACCACCATGGCAGTGCTCTGAGGCCTTGGTGAGAGGCATTCATATAGTCACCTTGACCCAGATTTGTAAAGGTATTTAGGGGTTGCTGCACTCAGCATTGTAACATCTAACTTTTTTAGGAGCCTAAATCTCATTTTCCAAAGCAATTTAGGCACTGAGGGGGGCCAAAATCCCATTGACAGTTGATGGGTTCCTAAGTCCTTAGATCTCTAGGCAATGCTTAAATTTCACCTGTAAAAACCTGGGCCTTAGAAAGCAGAGGGGGGAAATGAAGGTGACCAAAGACACACCTCTGGGGAGCAGCAACAGAGAAGCAGAGGGAAGTGGCAAATAATCCATTGAAGATAGTGCCTGATGGAGTGGCCCACAAGGGAGGAAACAAGGAAAAGGAAAAATCATGAATGAGAAGGTCTCAGAAAGAAGTATGTGGGGGAACCTGTCCCTTGGGTCCTGGTTTCGTTCCAAGGTGGCACTCCTCTCATTGGAGATGTTGTCAGCTGCTGATTAAAGAATGGGTGTGTACATTTCCTTTTGTTACATGTAGAGGGAATTTGACCTAATCCTTTTAAGGCAGACTTAGACTAGCCTTGCTGATGAGAAAAGGAAGAGTGATTGGAGATGATTTGATGAAGGACGCTTGTGAAAGAGGCAAAATTGAGAAAACAGGGACAGCGACTCTGCTGGGGGTGGGGGCAAAATGGAACCCAGTTGGGGCCACCATTCCACACAGCATCCCCTGGACCCAGAACTGTGCAGAAGAGAAACTCCCTCCCATTCTGGGGGCAGTAGATGGTGCCTCCTTTCCTCCCTTTCCCGAATTGCCAGAGACTCCAGCTGGTAGGAGCAGCTGCAGAACTAGACAAAGAAGGAACCTTGGGCCAGTAGCTTTGCAGGTAGTCTGGGCTCTGTTCCCAGAGTTGTCACTGACTGTCTGAGTGATCATAGATAAGATACTGAGGTCAACATTTCAGGGGCTAATGGAATGAGATACTGGGCCTCTCACTTCTAGGGTGCTGGTTCCAACTTGGCCCCAGATTGAAGGGAGGGATTGGCTGTCTCAGGGAATGGAATATGGCGACTTTTACCTCAAGGGCTTGGCTACACTTGAGAGTTACAGCGCTGGTGGTAGTTTTACAGCGCTGTAACTTACTCCCCGTCCACACTGGCAAGGCACATACAGCGCTGTATCTCCCTGGCTACAGCGCTGGTTGTACTCCACATGGACGAGAGGAATAAAGAAAACAGCGCTGGTGCTGCAGTGCTGGAGTGCCAGTGTAAACAGTGATTAATCTTACTATGCTGTAACTGACCTTCGAAATTTTCCCATAATGCTTTTAACTAAAGAACTCTCTTTGGTTTGTTGTGAAGTCAGGGCTCCTGGAGCCACTTATCTAAAAAATAAACACAGCAATTGTTTGCTCGAGCAGAGGCAGGCAGGGAATGTCCACAGCTAGTGTTTGCTTGAGGAGAGAAACAGCACGGTGGAGGGGGAGGGAGTCCATCGGACCAGCTGCTTATCTGGTCTGAAGTGACACAGTGTCGGCTCCAAAAATCCACTCTCTCTCTCCCCCACGCTCCCTGTCACACTCCACCCCACCCTCCTCTTTTGAAAAGCACATTGCAGCCACTTGAACGCTGGGATAGCTGCCCATAATGCACCACTCCCAACACTGCTGCAAATGTGACCACACTACAGCGCTGGTAGCTGTCAGTGTGGCCACACTCCAGCGCTTTCCCTACACAGCTGTACGAAGACAGCTGTAACTCCCAGCACTGCACACCTGCAAGTGTAGCCAAACCCACAGACAAAGGAAAGGTTTTTCCCAATTTTAAAATGCTCGAGCCCTTCCATTGGCTCTTTTGGTTAGGTGCCCACTCCTTTCCTTTTACCTGATGGGTTGTTAACCCTTCATAGGTAAAGCAAGTATAGAACAGCTACTAAGAGTAATTGTATAGCTAACTGGCTGTCCATAGAAGGGGAGCTCCCCGCACCCCCTTTCATTTATCACAGGCATGATTTCATATCTAGCCTCATGTGTGTAGGGGGCTGACTGGCTCAGAGGAGTAGGGGAATGGGACTTGGGCAAATAGCAGCCATATATGCAGGTAGTTGACAGAGGGGATCAAACCTTAGACCTTCAGTTAGGGTAGTTACTGAGCATCCCCAGAATACCAGACATGCTGTTACTTCTAGGAATGATATGGGCTCTCCCCCGCTGCCATGATCTGTTATGCACGGTGCATGTGAGGTCATGCGGGCAGGGATGGACTGGTGTGCTCTTCAAAATGGCATCCCCAGTCTATGATACTGGAGAAAACCATACCTGGTTTTGCCTCAGTACCGGACAGAGGACAAGCCCCAGAGAAACAGAACTGCCTGGCTTAAAACCAGATAAATTGCCTGCTTACCTTCAGTACCAATAGTACGGGCCTGTATCACTTGAACTTCTTTAGCTGTGAGACAGTAAGAGGTCCTGTAGCCTCTGTGACACTAGACATATTAGGTCAGTCTTATTCTACTAAACTTTGTAAGACATAGGAAATTTGTGAACAGTCTCATGAATGCGAGGCAGACGTCTGAATACTCAGGAAAAGGAACAATGTTAATGGACTGAGTAGGGCAGAGAGAATGTGATACTTTTAGTCAGGAAAATATCCACGAGTCAGATTATTTTGTTTTCAACTCGCTCTAGCACCTGTTGACACGCCCATGCAGAAGAGTATTTGACAGGTTTCTTAAGACCCAGCTACTGAAATCAATGAATTATAGGAGAATCTCAGCTTCCATTTAAAAAAAAAAAAGTGGTTGTGAATAAAACATTGAAAAAAGTGTGACCTCAGGTTCAGAAAACAGGAGGCAGAGAAACAGAGCACTAAAGTTATTTAAAAACAAACCAACTAAAGATTTGAAGCCAAATCTCATGATTTTTTGGAAGATGACTCATGATTTTTTCATGTTTGGGGTTGGAATACTGCCGTAATAAAGTCTCCATAATAAAATTGATACTGAATAAAAACAGGAGTACTTGCGGCACCTTAGAGACCAACAAATTTATTTGAGCATAAGTTTCGTGGGCTGCAGCCCACTTCATAGGTTGCATAGAATGGAACATATAGTAAGGAGATATATATACACATACAGAGAACACGAAAAGATGTGAGTTGTCCTACCAACTCTAAGAGGCTAATTAATTAAGAGAAAAAAATTTGTAGTGCTAATCAAGATAGTCCATTTCAGACAGTTTGACAAGAAGGTGTGAGGATATTAACATGGGAAATAGATTCAATGTGTGTAGTGGCTCAGCCATTCCCAGTCTCTATTCAAACCTAAACTGATGGTATCTAATTTGCATGTTAATTCAAGTTCAGTAGTTTCTCGCTGAAGTCTGTTCTTGAAGCTTTTCTGTTGCAAAATTGCCACCTTTCAGTCTGTTACTGAGTGACCAGAGAGGTTGAAGTGTTCTCCTACTGGTTTTTGAATGTTATGATTCCTGAGGTCAGATTTGTGGCCATTTATTCTTTTGCGTATTTTTTCCAGTTTGGCCATTGTACATGGCAGAGGGGCATTCCTGGCACATGATGGCATATATCACATCTTCTTGTCAAACTGTCTGTACTGGGCTATCTCGATTAGCACTACAAAACTTTTTTCTCTTACTTAATTGGCCTCTCAGAGTTGGTAAGACAACTCCCACCTTTTCATGCTCTCTGTATGTGTATATATATATATCTCTCCTAACTATATATTTCCATTCTATGCATCCAAAGAAGTGGGGTGTAGCCCATGAAAGCTTATGATCAAATAAATTTGTTAGTCTCTAAGGTGCCACAAGTACTCCTGTTCTTTTTGCAGATTCAGACTAATATGACTGCTACTCTGAAATAAGGTACTCCTATTCTTTTTGCTGATACAGACTAACATGGCTGCTACTCTGAAACGAATAAAAACAGGGTGTCTCATGAGGTAGAAGTGGACAGAATTGGGGTAGGGTTTTATGCCTATCTCCTCCGTCCTTCTGTCTCTACAGGTGTTGCTAATATCTCCATCGCAGTGTCACCTATAGAAATTCCAGATACCTCTTGCTCAGGTCCCCAAGGGACAGAATTTATCACAGTCTTCATGCAGAATCACTTACCAAGTTATGGTGGTAAAGACTTCAGGTTGTTCATCACTGGCTACACCCCTGGGACGTCTGTTACCATTTCTGTGAACAAAGCAGGTGTTAGATTCAATGTCAGGGCAGAAGTGGGAGAGACAACATGGGTACAAATCCCAGAATTCGTGGAGCTGGTAGGAAGCAACATATTTGACCACACAGTCATTGTCCAGGCTGACCATGAGATCGCCATCCTCGCTCTGAACTATAAGACCCATACGGCTGATACCACTGTAGTGTACCCTGTGGAGAAGCTCGGGACAGAGTACTATGTGGTGACTCCAGTGGGGAACCGAGATGGTCTTGATAAACAGTTTGCTGTAGTAGCCTGGAAGGATCCCACCACTGTTGAAGTTTACCTCAAAGGGACTGTAACTTTCCAAGGAGATGCCTACAGAGCAGGAACAAAACTGGTCATCTCACTTGGAGCTTACCAGGCCGTCCAGCTGCAAAGCCATGATGACTTATCCGGCACCAGGATCGTGTCCCAGAATCCCGTGGCCGTCTATAGCGGACATGTATGTGTTGCAAAGCACACCAAATGTGACTACATTAGTGAGCAGCTCCTGCCGGTGTCTGTCTGGGGCACTTCATTCATTGTACCACCCTTATCCTTCCAGCCCAAGTTTGACCTGGTGTATGCGGCTGCTTCCCAACACACTCGCATTGATTATCAGTCTGGGAGGGCAAGAGCCACAAGGAACCTGGTTGCTGGGCAGGTTGTGACATTTGAAATTAAAGTCTCTAAACCCTTGTACATCTCTGCTAGTGCTGGGATCCAAGTTGCCTTCTTCTGCACTGGTGGGAGCAAAGGGAAAATCGTGTACGATCCCTTCTTCCTGATGATCCCAGATGTCTCTGGCTATTGCCAGACCTATAACATCCATGGACAGGACCTGTTTGAGAACTATGCTATGATTGTAGCCAAGACGGCCGAGACTGCTGATGTTACTATTGATGCGGAACCACTACAGTTTACTGTGTGGAGGCCTATTCCAGGCACAGCATATTCTTGGACTACGTACAACTTGGGAAGTGGGTTTAGCAACCACACCATAGAGAACCCCAGCTCCCCCTTTGGTGTCCTGAGTGTTGGGATTAAAGACAAGGCTGGATATGGCTCCACAGCTATTGGTGGTAAGTACAATATATGTGATACTCAGTCTCACCCTCCCAGCCTGCCTTCTACCTTTCCCTGTTCCCTTCCTTCCCAACCCCTCCATTGGACAACACTCCTCTCAGAGTCAAAGGATAGAACCCAGGAGATCTGCCTCTCAGTCCTCATGCTCTGAGCACTAGATCACTGAAAAATAGATACCAAATGTATATTTTGATACATGACTGAAATATGATTTCTGTGTCCTCTCCTCTAAGTGTATTGTGAAGCTGCAGGGGGTGTCTGGTAAACAACTCCCCTGTGAAGCAGGAGGGAACTGGTTCCCCTTCTCTGTCATGGAGATACATCAATAAAGATCACAAATGAGAAGCATTAAAAGGAAATGAACCAAACCACCCAAACAGTAGCCCCAACCATTCACCTAGGTTGCCCAAACTGGCTGTACCATTTTATACTGTTAGAGCTTAAGAAACACAACCTCCCTAGTGTGGATACAGTTATGTCAGTATAAAGGTGCTTATCCCAGTTTCTTGTCAGGGAAAGAGAATAAGTGCATAAGTTTGTTTACATTACAGCACCATGAACTAGTATAGTTATATTGGAAGAGATCCCAGTGGTAAAGCAGCAGAAAGAGATCTGCTTTACCACTTTTCTGAATAACATTAGCTATGCAAATAGAAGCACTCTGTTGGCATAGTTGTAAGTCTATACCAGGAGTTTTGTTAGCATAGATCCGCTAAGTGGTGTGATTTTTTTTACACTTCTAACTGACAGCTATGCTGGCAAAATTTTGTAGTGTAGATGAGGAGTAAGATACCTTCACGTTGAAAGAACTGTGTCCACATTAGGGGTTGGTATTAGTAATTTGGCATAACAGTCCTAACGAACATCGTTATATCAGTACAAAATCTGTGTGTAGACCAGGGCTTGGATGAAAAGTGGTATTCTGGAGTGTACATTCATCATCAAAACATTCAGTGACCAATCTATGAAGGGGGCAGAGTTAAGGGAAAAGCCATATGATTCAGGAATTATTGAATGGATATGTTTGGCCTGTAGTATGCAGCTATTTCTATGCAGGAAAGGGAATAAGCTATACTGGTCTGAAGCAACTTTTTACAGCTATAACAATGACACACAAAAGGCTGTATTAGTACTAGAGGGGGAGGGATAGCTCAGTGGTTTAAGCATTGGCTTGTTAAATACAGAGTTGTGAGTTCAATCCTTGAAGGGGCTATTTAAGGATCTGGGGCAAAAATCTGTCTGGGGATTGGCCCTGTTTTGAGCAGGGTGTTAGACTAGATGAGCTCCCTTCATATTCTATCCGGGCAAAAAATTAGGTTTACTAGTGTAGGGATTTGTCTTCACAGGATTTTTCAGTATAAGCTGTGTTTTGAATATAAACCAATAAAGTTATACTAGTATAACCTCCTGAATAGACACTCTTAGGCAAGGTCTACACTAAGAGCACTTTACTGGCATAGCTGTACCAGTATGCTATACTAGCAAAGAACTCCTAGGATGGACCCAGATTTTACCAACAAAACAGGGCTTTTGCCAGTATAGCTTGTTGCAGACTAGCCCTTGGGCTACTGGACAACAAAAGCTTTTTCAGTGCAGTTATGCCAGTATAACTGGCAAACTCCCTAGTGGTGATGCCACTTATATTGGCAAGAGGAGTTCTTTTGTTGATTTAGTTAAACCACTTTCCTGAGCAACATAAGCTATTCAGGCCAAAGGAATCTTGCCAGTACAAAGTGTGTCTACACCGGGGTTTTTGCTGGCATAGCTGGATCAGTTAAGGGTGTGATTTTTGTACACTTCAAGCTGATACACTTATGCCAACAAAACTCTACACTTTGAACTCTGATCTCCACACTACACTCAGTGATGTCGACACTTAAAACACTACAGTGGCACAGTGCAGATCAACAGCAATGGGAGGGGCTGTCCCACTGTTATCCACCTAGCGCTGCCTACACGGGGTCTTAAGTATGTTGCTCAGGGGTGTCGACTTTTCATACCCCTGAGAGACATAGCTGGGTCAATATAATTTTCTAGTGTAGACCAACCATAGTAGGGTAAATCTGGCCCAAGTGAAATAACCTGTGCCAGTAAAAGTGCAGTTTTGTTGGCATACATTGTATCTACACTAGAGGCTTTTGCTGGCATAGCTATATTCATCAAGTGTGACACCTCTTCCTACTCCTGACTAATACAGCTACACAGGCTGAAATCTGTAGTGTAGACATGGCCTTATAGAGCACCTTTTTTTCCATTAGCTAATGTTGCTTGGAAAGGGTGTAAATGAAACTGAAATAAGACACTTATTCTGATATACAAGTGTCCACACTGGCGCTTTGTACCAGTAAAATAATACCTGTACAACTACATTGTACAACAGGTAAAACATTCTCATGTAGACAGGACTTTAGGCATCTTTATATAACTGGCTCCATACAGGGATTATATTCATATAACTCTGTTTGTATAAAATCACCCCTCTAGCCAAAATAGTTATACTGGGACAACCACTGTGTGTAGACTAGGGTGAAGTTTGGCTGCCCAGGCAAAATGGTTGAAGTTGGGGGAAATGCACTTCTCAGTAGAAATGCAGATGGACCCTGACACACCAAGGCCTGGTCTCTGCTAGACAGTCAGGCCAGTTTAACTACGTCAGTCAGGGATGTGAAAAATCCTCACTCCTGAGTCTCATAGGTAAACTGACCTAAGTCCCCAGGTAGACAAGTGCTAGGTCTCATATTCGTCTGGAGGGTGAATATGAGAGACGAGAGGAAGAGATGGAGGTACAGCTGGCCTTGTAAAATGTACCAATGACATTCACTCCCAGAGCCAGGGTTAGAAGCCAGGAGCCCTGCCTCCCATTCCCATGTCTGTGCTCCTTGTTATCAGTCCTAGGAAGGCTGGCACCAAACGACAAGAGCAGGCCTCGTAAAATGTTGGTGTCCTGGTTTTTGATGCTTTTGTGTATTTGTCCCCTCTATCTAGACATTTCTGGTGCTGCCCCTACTGTTCAACCTCCAGATCTTCCCAGTACCTCTTGCTCAGGCCCCCAAGGGACAGAATTTATCACAGTCTTCATGCAGAATCACTTACCAAGTTATGGCAGTAAAGTCTTCAAGTTGTTCATCACTGGCTACGTCCCTGGAACATTCGTCACCATCTCAGTAAATGAAGCAGATTTCTTTACTACTGTCACTGCAAATCCAGAACAGACAGTATCTGTGATGATTCCAGTGTTTGTGGAGCTGGCAGGAAGCAACACATTTGATCACACGGTCATCATCAGTGCTGATCATGAGATTTCCATCCTTGCTCTGAACTACAAAACCTATACGGCTGATACCACTGTAGTGTACCCTGTGGAGAAGCTCGGGACAGAGTACTATGTGGTGACTCCACTGGGGAATCCAGATGGTCTCAATAAGCAATTTGCTGTAGTAGCCTGGAAGGATCCCACCATTGTTGAAGTTTACCTCAAAGGTGCTGTTACTTTCCAAAGAAAAGCCTACAAAGCAGGGACAAAACTAGTCATCCCACTTGGAGCTTACCAGGCTGTCCAGCTGCAAAGCCGTGATGACTTATCCGGCACCAAGATCGTGTCCCAGAATCCTGTGGCCGTCTAT
This sequence comes from Aldabrachelys gigantea, assembly GCA_026122505.1. Classification (NCBI taxonomy): domain Eukaryota; kingdom Metazoa; phylum Chordata; order Testudines; family Testudinidae; genus Aldabrachelys; species Aldabrachelys gigantea. Next base: position 67,385,797 of record CM047489.1, read on the forward strand.
AGTGGACATGTATGTGTTGCAAAGCACACCAAATGTGACTATGTGAGTGAGCAGCTCCTGCCGGTGTCTAGCTGGGGCACCACATTCATTGTACCTCCTTTATCCTTCCAGCCCAAATATGACCTGGTGTACGTGACTGCTTCCCAACACACTCGCATTGATTATCAGTCTGGGAGGGCGAGAGACACTAAGGTCCTGGTTGCTGGGCAGGTTGTGACATTTGAAATCAAATTCCCTAATCCCTTGTACATCTCTGCTAGTGCTGGGATCCAAGTTGTCTTCTTCTGTGCCGGTGGAAGCAAAGGGAAAATAGTGTATGATCCCTTCCTCCTGATGATCCCAGATGTGTCTGGTTATTGCCAGACCTATAACATCCATGGGCAGGACCAGTATGATAACTACGCAATTATAACAGCCAAAACATCAGAATCTGGTGGCATCACCATTGATAACGAACCCTTGGGAGTCATTGCATGGAGGCCAATTCCAGGCACAGGATTCTCTTGGGCTGAATACAACCTTGGCAAAGGGTTTAAGAGAGAAACTATGGAGCACCCCACATCTCCTTTTGGACTTCTGAGCATTGGGATTTCATCCAAATCTGGGTATGGCTCAGCAGCTATCGGTGCAAGCAGTGAGTAAAGTAGTTTTCGTTATGTCTTTTCCCACTTCTCACTCTCTCGCCACCTTTATTGAACCCTGACCCATAATATTACAGAATATCAGCCTGAAAGATGGAAAGACTTGTTGGGTCAGAGCCTCTGCACTGCTGAGCTTCAGGTGTGCACAGCAGAACAGGATGGGCAGCTGACAGAGAGCTGATCACACTCTGAGATTTTCTCCCTGGGTGTAGCCTGGGGGCTGCTCTAAATTGAGCGCACTGACTGTTGTCCCCTATGGGTCATAAGTCAGCTGAGCATTGTCAGAGCCCATCACATCCCAGCTACTCTCCTTTCCTGCTCTATACTGCCCATGACATGCTCCTCTCTGCTTCACCCCCTGCACTGGGTATTGCGGGAACAGAGAAGTAGGAACTTGTTCTGCTGGCTGTATACCTTCTATTGTCCCATCCATGCTGGTGATTTCCCAGCAGGGGACTTGTCATAAGTTTCTGTTTCCTTTGTGCCACCTGTGAGGGACAGTCTAGATAATACGTAGTCCTGTCTTGAGAGGTCTTCTAGTCCAGCCCCCTGCACTCAAGGTCCCTTCCAGTCCTACAATTCTATGATTCTATGAATGATGCAAACGGCATATGTATGGGACTAGATAGATGTTTGTGTGTTGCTAGATCAATATAGAGGGTGTGGTAGGTGATAGATGAATAGACAGATATAAAGGGAGTTGGCAGATAGATATAGATGGACAGATACAGAGAGGGTGACAGAAAGATATTGTAAGTGAGTTGGGGGGACAGACGGACAGATAGCTGTCTTGTCTATTTCAATTGTAAGCCCTTTGGGGCAGGGACTTCTGCTGCTCTGGGTTTGCACAGCACCTAGCACAATGGGGTCCCATTCTCAGTTGGGCCTTAGGCACTATGCTAATAACCATGATTATTTAAAAAAAGAAAAGAAAAAGAAAGAATGATTGATCATCTCGTCTGTTTCAGACAGGCTGTGGGATTCTGTTGAGACTCAATTTAATTCCGATTTTTCCCACTGTCCCTCAGCCCTTCTTTGCTTGCAAATGTAACTGATTAGTCTGGTGTTTCTTGTCTTTCAATTGTCTTTCTGTCTAGGTATTTTGACACCATCCTGCAGTGTGGTTCTCTGCAAGGAAGGAACAGTTTGTAAGATGATAGATGGGCAGCCAGAGTGTTTGCCAGTTTCTGCAGCCACGTGCTGGGCTGGGGGTTACTTGCATTACCACACCTTCGACGGCCGACTGTATGACATCCATGGCACCTGCACCTACACCGTGGCCAAGACCTGTGGATGTGACTGTGACCCGCACTCCTTTGACATCACGGCTGAGAGTGGGAAAAGGGGGAACACGCAGGTCTCATACATTGGGTCGCTGACCATCCAGGTGGATGGCGTTACCATCACAGTGGCCAGGGCAGAGGTCGGCTTTGTGAGGGTGAGTGCTGGGTGCACATCTCCATCCCGTTGCGAGGCACAATTGCCCAGTGTGGCGTTAGCGGGTGCTGTGTGGTACGGAGTGGCATGGGGGAGGGGTCAGTCGGGGACGCCGTCCCCTCAGAGTTGCACTGACCCCAATTCCTCAGCATAGTGCCATAAGGTGCTGTGCTGAGAGGAGAGGAGTGGGTGATTTGGTGTGGGGAGGTGTCTGCTCTGTCACAAGCACATGGGATCTGCTGTACTACACCAGATGAATTGTAGACCTGAGGACTTCGGGCATTATGTCTCCCTTGGCGCGTCATGCAGGAGCAGGGCCAGTACCCCAGCAATTGTGGGCAAATCCCAGCTCCGCTGAGTCCATCCTTCCACAAGTTCCCTGGTAATTTCTAATGTAACAGGGATCCCTCTGAGACCCCACCTGAGGAGCATCCCCACTCCTGGATCCAGGAGGATGTTGCCTCAGCTCTAAGATGTGGGGAAACTGAGGCACATCTAGGCAGGTTGGGGCTTTGCTTTACAGAGCCTGCTCTAACCAAGGTGCCTCAGGGGCCTCGGAACATTCTAGACATCCCTCAAGTGCTGCTCCTAACGGCTCCAACCGACATGACCCCCTCCCCCACAGGAGCTGTTCCCCAATGGCTCCAACTGACGTGACCACCTCCCCCACAGGAGCTCCTCCCTTATGGCTGTATCTGACATGGCTCCCTCCACCCCATGAGCCGCTCCCTAACGGCTTTAACCAGTGCAGTCCCCTCCCCCACAGGAGCTGCTCCCCAATGATGCAGCCCCTCCCCCTCAGGAGCTGATCCCTAATGGCTCTAGCTGGCACAGGCCCAGCATTGCCAGTCTTGTGGTTTTTTCACAAGTGCCGGGGTTTTGCCCGGGGCTGGGGCTCGTCTGGTGATGGCACAAGACAGTCCAGCCCCCTGGTGAAGTCCAGCCCCGCTGGGAGCCAGTAAAGTCACTCCTGTCTGCTCACTGCTCTGAGTCGGGGGAGCAAAGAGCCCAGCTGCCCAGGGTGGTGCCGCTCCTTCCCTTCCCCTGTCCCATCAGCAACGGGACGGGACAGCTCCTATGCTCACCCCTCCTCCCCAGCACCCACCCTGGGAACGGGCAAATGGGGGTGAGGAGCCTCAGCAGATGCCCCCAATTCATTGCAGGCCTCTCTGGGACTGGAGGGGGCGGGGGTTGAAGAATCCCAGGAGAAGCAGAGGAGAGGCTGTGGGGGGCTGAGTTGAGCAGGTGGGAGTCTGGGATTGCTGGGGTGGGAGCGGGGGCTAAGGCTGAACTGATGGGGTGCGGGGCAGGGGCTGGGACTGAACTGAGGGGGAATTGATGGAGGTGGGGTCTAGGGTGCTGAACTGAGGGGACCTATACTGCTGGGGTGGAGAATGGGGAGCTGAACTGGGGAGTTGGACTGATGGAGGGTGGGCAATGGGGGGGGTTACTGAGGTGGCTGAACTGATGGGTGGGCATAGACAGCGAGTTATATGGGCCCGGGGTGCCCCTGCTCCACCAATATTCAGGAACATGGTCCTGGCTCCACCAATGTTTGAGCTTATATTTTCAGAGCCGTCCCGTCCATAGGACAGACTGGGACAACCAAGTCGCTCACTGCTGCAGATGCCAGGCCCCCCGCTAACCTCCCAGGCCACCCTGGATCCCACATCCCCCTGAACATGAGGCCTCCCAAAGCACTGGGTCCAGGGTGGGACAGCTCTGCATGGACCCATTCTGGGCACCACCAAAAATTTTACAAAGCTGGTGCCCCTGGGGGTTGGGAATGGGCGCAGAGAGAACAGAAGAGGGGGACTGGGGGACAGGATTAATTACTGCACAGGGAACAGACACGCACTGAGATGGGCAGGGAAAGTTCTAACAAAAGACAAGCTGAAAATCACAGTGTAGTCCTTTTGAAAAAAGCTCTTTATGCCTTGGGACCTGTAACAGTGCAGGGACTCACCCCTGCGGTGCCTCCTCCTGGTTGTCCAAGGAAATAGCAGTTTCAGCTCCAGAGTGCCCTCTGCAGGCTGGTGTCTCACTTGCTGCTGGGCCTAAGTCTCTCCCAGACCCCAGTGCCCCTTTCAGGCCAGGGTGCTTCCCCGTAGCAGTACCGCCACAGATCTGGGTCTTCCCCCCACCCTCATCTCAGGCTATGGCCACTGTCAGTCATCACCTAGCCCCCGTTCTCAGAGGCAGACTGCAGTGTATGTGCCACTCATCATTGCAAGGGGGGTTTTGGACCTGCTGCCTCTGCTTGCCCTTGGGCTGCCCTCTGCAACCCCAGTACCTTCTTTGGCCTTTAACAAGGCCTGGAGCCTGGGGGGTTTCTAGGCCGGAGCTCCCCAGCCCCTCGGGCCTTCCCCCAGCCTGCGCCCTGGGGGGTTCCTAGGCTGGAGCTCCCCAGCTCCTCTGGCCTTCCTCCCACCCTGCTCCAGTCTCGGTACCCTGTTCAGCTTCCCAGCAGCCAGGCCCTTCTCTCTGTATTGCTAGAGAGAGAGACTCTGCCTCTGTCTTCGGGCTCCAGCCCTCTTATAAGGACCAGCTGGGCCCTCATTAAGTCAGCCTTGGCCTGATTGGGACGGGGCCCCCAGCTGAGGCTGCTTTCCTCAATCTGCCCCTTTCCTTCCCTTCCACAACCCTCTCCCTGGGCTGTTTTAAGTCTCTTAAGGCAGGAATGGGTGAACATGAGTTTTAGGGTCTGATCTCTTGAGATTGGCAATACCATAGACCCTTCCCCCACAGGAGTGGCTCCCTAACGGCTCTAACCAGAGCCGTCATACTCCCCCCATGGTTGGCCTCACCAATTTCTAGTCTTAGTCCTTTTGAAATCCCAAGGAAATAGTTTCTCTTCAGTATCTGCCAATTTGTCACAATCAAAAGGCTTTGAAGAGATGGTCCAATTTCAATGCTATTCTGATGGGAACCATGCAAATTCCAAAACCCACCTGGTTTTCTCCCAGCTTGCTGACCTGGCTCTTTGGCATCTTGCCAAGAGGACTTCCCCAGAGCTGGGTCTCCATTTCCCTTCAGAGAAAATTTTGCAATTGATTAGATTTATTTTAAATTGGGACAGAACCAATTTTCAAACTATTGAGATCCTCCACCATAAAGAATTACTTTTCCCCAGCCAGTTCTTTCTAATATGATGCTATAAACTATTTCTGGCTCCGATTTGGGACCAGATTCACTGAAAATTTTGGATGGGGCCCATTGCTAATCTGAGCAGAGGTCAGAATGAAATGTAGATGACAGACTAGTGCCATCAATTGTGACCTTTGCCCTTTCTTTCTCATCATGAAGGTGAATAACACCAGGGCTCACTTACCCATCTCCCTGAACAATGGGGCCCTTCGGCTCTATCAGAGCAGCACCTCCCTCGTCCTCCGTACTGACTTCAACCTCAGGGTGTCCTATGACTGGAACAACCACCTGAGGGTCACCGTCCCCAATGACTTTTCTGACAGCCTGTGTGGCCTGTGCGGTGACTATAATGGGGACCGTTCTGATGACTTTTGGACCCCAGCCGAGGATCAGGAGCCCAGTGTCATTCTCCAGGAGCAAAGCTTGGCAGTGGAAGATGAGGATCAGTTTTGCTGGCACGATTGCATTGGAGGTTGCAGACCCTGTGCCCCCAGCATAGCCAGAAAGTATAAGGAGGAGGCCTTGTGCGGCCTGATAACCAAGGTCTCAGATGGGCCCTTCAGCCAGTGCCACAGCAAGGTGGATCCTACAGTCTACTTTGACAACTGCGTGTATGATCTGTGCCACAATGAGGGCTACAGGAAGGCCCTGTGTGAGGCCCTGAAGACCTACGCGGACACCTGCCAGCTGGAGGGGGTCAGGATTGGGGAATGGAGGCAGCTGGCCAGATGTCGTGAGTACAGATTTGAATGCCAACATTATATAAACGGATCTGGGGGTCGGCACTCCTGCATTCTATTCTTCTCCTTAGGAGGGAATGTGGCCTAGTGCTTTGAGCAGCGGCTGGGATATGAGGATTTTTGGTTGTACTGTACCCACAGTATCTCGGCCTATCTGTCTATGGTATTTCTAAGATGGCTTTCACTGTGAATATATAACATCTGCCGATGACACATGGGAATCTGAGATAAGATGATGCCAATTTTTAAGTCAATCATCCCTTTATGGGCCTGATCCTTTAAGGTGCCAGGCACCTCCTACAATTTGATGAGCATCATTGACTCTTCTTGAGGTAGGGTGACCAGATAAATCCAAAATATTGGACCACCGTAGGGGGAGCGCCTTTTCAATTGTTACACTCACCCGGGACGTCCAGGTCTTCAGCGGCACTTCAGCTGCAGGTCCGTCAGTTGCTGACAGTCTTCGGCAGCAGTTTGGAAGCGGGTAATAAATCTTGCTGCCAAAGAAAGAAGTACCCACCACCAAAATGCCGCCGAAGACCTTCAGCGACTGATGAACCTGCCGCCGAAGTGCTGCTGAAGACCCGGATGTGCCGGGTGAGTATAAGCGAAAAAAAAAATGTGCCGCTGTGCCCAAAACAAAATATCAGGACAAATGGCGTCCTGACTGTACTTCAGTCGGGATGCAGGACAAACTGCTCAATATTGGGCCAGTCCTGATTTTATCGGGATGTCTGGTCACCCTATCTTGAGGTGAGTGGGATTGGAGAGCTCTCTGTGCCCCATTAGATACGTCCCTGTCTCTATACTTTAAATACTGCTTGTTCATGGAGAGGATTTGCTGCTAAATCTGTGGGTCCTTCACTCCCCAGCCATGGAGTGCCCCCTGGAGAACAGCCAGTACCAACTCTGTGGAACAGCCTGCCCAACCACATGTGTGGACCAGTCAGCCCCCAGCAGCTGCCAAGACCCCTGCGTGGAAAGCTGCCAGTGTAAGGATGGTTTTGTGCTGAGCCAGGGCAAATGCATCCCCAAGGGCAGCTGTGGGTGCCTATTCGAGGGGCGCCCCTTTGCCCCCAACGAGAGCTTCTGGGTTGACGAGGCATGTGGGACACAGTGCACGTGCAATGCAGCCACTAGACAAGTTGAATGCATGGCTGCTAAATGCAAACGTTCAGAGAGGTGTGAGCTAGTGAATGGCATAAGGGGCTGTTACCCCTCTAGCTACGCCACCTGCTCTGTGACAAGGAATCTGCACTATGCCACCTTTGATGGACAGAGATACAACTTTCAAGGCACCTGCCACTACCAGCTAACTGCCTTGTGCAAGAAGGGAGAGGGACTGGTGGACTTTGAAGTCTATTTCCAGGAGAACAGTACTGCTCCTGTACAGATCAAGGTTTATGAAACTGACATCAGGATCAGCAATCAATTACCTGGCAAAATCATGGTGAGTTTCAGAAATCACATCTAGTTTCTAAAACATTTCTGGAAAGTTGCCTTTGTGATCAGAAGTTGGTTGCAGAAAGGATCTTAAAAAAACAGGGGAAATATTAACTGGATTCTGATGTGAATGGACAACCAATGGAGAAGCTTGATGGTTGGGGTGATGTGGTTACACTTCGTCTGTGTGAGAAAGTGTCAATAGCATCCAACATATGTGGGAACTTTGGGAGCTGGGGCTCAGGTAGCACACAGAGGAGGGAACTGCAATAGCTAATGCCAGAGGAAATGAAAGTCTGGTTGGAGGATCCTTCCTAGTCTGGAGAGCAAGGTTTCAGGCAGGCTGTAGAGGAGAGAGCAGGCCAGATGGGACAAAGATTTCAAGAGGTAGATTATTATTATAACCATGGGCTGGATCTCTGTGCTGGGGTGAGAGGTTCCACCACAGGTGTGCAATTTTTCATATCCCATGTGTCTTGCTTTTACAGGTGAACAGTTTCCTGATTAATCTTCCCTTCAATCTCGATAAGAAAATCACTATGTATAGAAAGGGCTGGGCCACAGTGATCCAGACAGACTTTGGCCTCAGCATTACCTATGCCAGGTGGTCAGGACGCACCACGGTGACTCTGCCAGTTACCTACGCGGGAGCTGTGTGTGGTCTGTGTGGCAATTTTAACATGGACAGGAAGGATGACATGCTTATGAGGGATGGCACACTGGCACCAAACCCCATCAGCTTTGGACAGAGCTGGAAGGTAGGAGACCTTCCAAGATGCTCTGCAGTAACGATACCACCTTGCACAAGTCTAAAAGCTATTGAAAAAGAACAACGAGGTAGCAGAGGGCAGTGTGGGCTCATCCTATACAAGAGTGGCCCGTTCAGAGGATGTCACAGCAAAGTGGACCCCGATGGATACTTCATAGACTGCGTGTACGGCTATTGCTTCCTCAGTGGGCGGGAGAGTAACATTTGTCATGCTGTTGCTGCGTATGCTGAAGCATGTCAGGAAGCTGGAGCTATAGTACATCACTGGAGGACTGAGAAATTCTGCCGTGAGTCTTCCATGTTCAATTCAGATTGTCCCATGGGGATTGTTAATTCTTGTTGGCTGGTAAATCTTGATCTAAACACTAGATTATCCTGTTCTGCAGAACATTTTTTAAAGATGTCCTCTCTCCAAGGGATGGGTACAACACAGGTAGTGGCCACTGGAGCTGTCCCTACTACATGCGCCATCAGTGTGGTGTACCTTGGGCCAGAGAAATACTGTCTAGCGATGTAGTATACTTTATGGCCCGTCTAGTCCTGGGCTTCTCTGCTGAGACTGGGACATAATCAGAGCCTGGACTGGGTGGCTTCAAATTGTGACATTTTTCCATTAGGAACTGGGCTGGGAACCCACCAACTCGTCCCACACAAGCCATCAGTTAGGAATGAATTTTAACCACTGCTGACCTGGATTCAAAACAAAAAGCTAGCAGTGAAACCATGAATCCAAGACCCAGACTGGAACCTTAGGCCTTGGAGAGAGATTGTCTGTATCACATCATCTGGTCTGTCTGAGGCATCTAGTCCTTCAGACCTGGTGGGCTGGACTGCAGATGGTGCCTTCAATTATTTAACTAAACCAAGGAAATAGAATATTAGGAGCTGGAACAAAATTGCATCTTCTGGTGATGGTTCATTGTGCACATTGCTATGCGAGCTAACTCTTTGTTCTAATTACAGATCTGTCCTGTCCCCTGAACAGTCACTACGAATTATGCAGCAGCAGCTGCGATCTGACATGCAGCAACCTCTATGCCCCAGTGCAATGCACGACCCAGTGTAAGGAAGGCTGCGTGTGTGATGAGGGTTTTGTTCTCAGTGGTGACCTCTGTGTCCCCTTTTCCCAGTGCGGATGCCTCCACAGAGGACTTTACTACCAGGCCGGGGAGACCTTCCATCCGAACGGTTCATGCGAGGAGCAGTGCGTGTGTCAGGCTGGTGGGGAGGTTGTGTGTAAGGCATTCTCCTGCAGCACTGGTGAGCAATGCAGGGTGGTGGATGGTGTCCAGAAATGCCACCCATTTGGATCTGCGACCTGTTCTGCCTCTGGCCGTTCCCACTACCTCTCTTTCGACGGGGTCCCCTTTGACTTCCAAGGCACCTGCACCTACATCCTGGCCAAGACCTGTACCGATGCCAATCACCTTTCACCATTTACTATCAGCATAGAGAAAGAATCCTGGGGCAGCGGGAACGTCTCCATGGCCAAGCTGGTGTCCATTCAGGTGTATGGGATCACACTCACCCTGCTGCAGAACATACAGGGGCTCATCATGGTAAGGCCTTCTCCAGATCCTGCCCTCTATCTCATGGGGATAAGGCCAAATGGCTAGTATTGACATAATTGTCTGTCTGCTCCAGGACAGTATGGCCCAGTGGTCAGAGTGAATTTGGCTGCCCTTGTCTTCAGGGGTAGAAGACCTGACGGTAAGGGTCGATACAGATGCCCTCTCTCTCAGGGACGTGCCACCCAATGGCCAGAGTCAGAGAGGTGCCCTCACTTGCAGGGCAATAAAGCCTTGTGGCCAGAGTCAGTAGGGTAGTCCTTACCCATAACATGGTAAGGCCTTGTGGCCAGAGCCAATGGGTTTCCCTTATCCACAGGGCACTGAGGCGTAGCAGCCAGAGCCAATGGGCAACCATCTGGGGGGAGGGTACCAGGGTAGCAGGATGCAGGCCCACCCTGCTCTGCCAGGTCCCGGCCCAGGGCCCTAAAAGTGGTGCAATGTTCTGCCACAACTGAAACATGCTGACTTCCCACAAGACTACAGCTAGTCCCCCCTGGGCCACTTCCTTCAATGTCTCTCAGAGCAGTAGTCAGGGTGTCATCCGGGTTTCTGGGCTTCTCAGCGCATGCAGGAGTGCTGCCAGCTTTTTTGCCGCCCTGGAAGATCCCGCCCCGAAAATGCCACCCCCGACAGAGGCAGCAGAAGATCCCGCCCCCAAAATGCTGCCCCCGACAGAGGCGGTGGAAGGTCCCGCCCCCAAAATACTGCCAACAACTGGGGCAGCTGAAGATCCGGCCGCCGCGGGTGCCACCCCCCAAATGTTAGTGCCCTAGGCGACAGCCTAGGTCACCTAATGGGTTGCACCGGCCCTGGGCGCATGCAGTCCCCAGTGACTCCGATCCCTCTTCGGTGTTTGTAGGTATCCAGGCATCTGTCTGGGTCTTGGCACCTCTGGCTTCCAAGGTCAGGGGCTCCAGCTGCTCCCAGACTGGATCCTGAGAGGTGTGTCCTTCCTCCTCAGCGATCAGCCCAGACTGAGCTGCTCCCTTTTATACTAACACTGCACTTGAAGCATGCCCAGGAGGGATGTGGGGGCATGGTTTCTTTAGCCCAAAATGAAGAGTTAACTCTTCCCTGTCCAGTGTGGGGTGAGTGCACCCCATCACACAAGCTCATAGAAATGCATTTTGTGCCTTGCACTTTCAGCAGAAAGTTGTGGGGTTTGTGATGATCCTTAATTGCTGTGGTTGTTTATTCTCCAGGCTTGGGCTGACCTCCAAGAAAGCTCTGTTTTCTACACAGATAAGCCTTATTCTTAATCACAGAATCATAGAAGCGTTGGACTGGAAGAGACCTCACCAGGTCATCTGGTCCAGTCCCCTGTGCTCAGGCTGGACTATGTAATAACAAGACCACTCCTGACAACTGTTTGTCTAACCTGTTCTTAAAAACCACCAGTGTTGGAGATTTCATTACCTCCCTAGGCAATTAATTCCAGTGCTTATCCACCCTGAGAGCTAGGAAGTTTTTCTTAATGTCGAACCTAAACCTCCCTTGATGCAATTTAAGCCCATTGCTTCTTGTCCTGTCCTCAGACATTAAAGAGAACAATTTTCACCCTGCTCCTTCTAACAGCCTTTTATGTACTTGAGAACTGTTATCATGTCCCCTCTCAATCTTCTTTTCTCCAGACAAAAGAAACCCAATTTTTTCAATCTTTCCTCAAAGGTCATGTTTTCTAGACCTATATTAATTGTTGTTGCTCTCCTCTGGGCTTTTTCCAGTTATTCACATCTTTCTTGAAATGTGGCCCCCCAGAGCTGGACACAATATGCCACTTGAGGCCTTATCAGCATGGAATAGAGAGTAAGAATGACACCTATACCCCGATATAACGCTACCCAATATAACACAAGTTCGGATATAACACAGTAAAGCAGCGCTTCGGGGGTGGGGGTGGGGGGTGGGGCTGTGCGCTCCGGCGGATCAAAGCAAGTTCAATATAATGCAGTTTCACATATAACGTGGTAAGATTTTTTGGCTCCCGAGGACAGCGTTATATCGGGGTAGAAGTGTACTTCCCGTGTCTTGCTTACAACACTCCTGCTAACATAGCCCAGAATGATGTTCGCTTTTTTTGCAACAGTGTTACACTGTTGACTCATATTTAGTTTGTGATCCACCATAGCCCCCAGGTCCCTTCCCACAATACTCCTTCCTAGGCAGTCATTTCCCATTTGTAGAAAATGAAAGGCCAGTTATGCCAAAGGAGCAAAGCTGTTGATCACAGATTTCATCCTGAAGCTTTTATCAATCTTTAACATACCCTCTATTTCAAGGATCAGCAACGCTTGAGTGTAATTTTAGATGATGGTAGGGACTTGACCACCCTGGCTTGTACCAAATACCCACATCTCCTTGAATTAAAGGCATCTCAGAGGAAATGACTAGTTGTGTAAGATAAAGGCCAACTGGACCCTGAAAGTGCTAACTGTCAACATAAATGGCTCTGTCCCCAAGAATAAATTTGATAACCTTTATGGCTGCTGAGAGTTTCTATTGATGGCATTAACCTTGTCACGGATGTCATGATTGCTGAGGAAGTGGCCATTGTGGCAGTGTCACAGGTGCTCTACTCACATGCAGATGGCATCTCCTTCTGACTGTTCTGGGGGCTCTCTTCCAGGTCTAATAACCCCCCTTGCGGTCTCTCCCCCCACTGTCCTCTCTCTCTCACTCTGGGGCCCCTCTCTTGCTCCAGGAGCTGCAGCTTCCTCTTTGTGACTCATCCTTTGGCCAGTTCACTATAGGGTTGCCCCTTCAAGGGTATAGGGTCTCCCTGAACCCCTGTCCAGGCAACGTCACTCTGTCAGTGGCTGGTAGGAGAACCTGGGCCTGCCCACTACTCTGGGTTCTGGACCAGGGACTCTACAACATGCAGCCATAGTCTAATTAGTCCCCAGCCTTGCTGCTGTCTCCTTGGGCTGCTTCCTCCTCTGCCTTCCACAAGCTTTCTTCTCCATCCTTCTCTCTTCTGGGTATGCTCTTCCCTCAGGACCAGGCTCCTGGGGTCCAACTCCTTCCCTGAGTTCCCTCCTTCCCTCTCTTATACACAGACGGTGGCTGCAGACTTTCTCGCTACCACCCTTTCTGTTGCCAGCTTCCTGGCTTTATACTAGCCCAGGTCATACCCATTCAGCTGAACTTCATCCTCCAGTCAGGGGTTGCTCCTCCAGCCTAATCCCCTCACGTGTGGCCTGTCACACTAATTGGTTCTTTACTCAGCTTCCTTTGTCCTTTTTGGGGCTGGTGTGACGAGAGCACCCGATCACAGGCAGGCTATGGTGATGTTGGCAAAAGTTATGCTCAAGCCTTGAGCTTTGGAACAAGGGTTTTCATCATGGACATTGATCCAATTAATTATGTAGTATCTCTCCTTGTTGGAAGGCAGTTGAATATATTGAAGATAAGAACTGAGACCTTGAATGGGATTTGATGTTCTGTGGGGGCCAAGGTAGGGAGTGGAGGAGAGGTGTGATGTGTTCACAGTGGACAGTCAGGGCCGGTGCAAGGAAGTCTTGCGTCCTAGGTGAAACTTCCACCTTGTGCCCCCTCCCGCTAACCCCGCCTCCAAGGCAGCTAACCGAGCCCCCTACCCAGGGAGCCCGCCACCCTCCCCACCCGGGGAACCCCCCCCCCCGCAGCAGCTACCCCATCTCCACAGCAGCTAACCCCGCCCACGGAGACACCCCCTTCCGTGGCAGCTAACCCCACCTGGGGAGACACCCCCTCTGTGGCAGCTAATCCCGCCTGGGGAGCCCGCCCCAGCTCACCTCGGCTCTGCCTCCTCCGCTGAGCACGCTGATGTCGCTTTAATTCTCCTCCCCTTCCAGGCTTGCTGCGCCGATTGGAGGAGACTTAGAGCAGGGGCTGTGTGCTCAGCGGAGGAGGCAGAGTGGAGGTGATCTGTGGCGGGGAGCGGTTCCCCTGTACGCGCCCTCCCCGTTACTGCGGTGGCCCTCCCCGTGCCCCCGCCCCGGCTCACCTCCACTCCACCTCCTCGCCTGAGTGGGCTTTTAGTTGCCCTAGGCGGCTGCCTAGTTGGCCTAAATGATTGCACCGGCCCTGTGGACAGTGTTTCTGAGGAGATAAACTCCAGCACTCTGCACCAGCTGGTGTAAGAGCTGAAGGCTCTTGCCTCGCGTATCTCACTTGTTGCAGTCCAGCCAAGAGGCAACAAAGGCGTAAATAAATGAAGCCTTTGACAGGATGGGATGGAATCTCACAGCCAACTGGTACTCTGTGCCAAAACAATTCTGAACACAATATTTTCTAATACTGCAAAATTCTGCATATTTATTTGTCAAAACAACACTATATCATCATGCCAATTTCAATTATTTTGGTTAAATTATTTCAGAATACCCGTCAGCAAGTATGTCTGTAACAGAAATTCCACCAGGAGTACAGAGTTTAAAAAAAACCCTAGGACAATCCAGTATCCTGTTTCTCTACCCCCTCCCCTCCCCTCCCCCAGACCCCTGCCACAGCCCGTCCCCCCCAGCCCAGACACCCACGCCCCTTCCCCAGAGCCCCACTGCAGGGCTCCCTGAACCCAGACACCTGCACCTCCTACCCCTCAGAGCCCAGGGATCCAGAGGGAGAAACAGCCTGATGCTGGGTTCTGGACTTGTATGGAGTTTCCTGCACACCTCCTTCCCTAAGGCCATGCTGAGAACCGGGAAGCCTCCAGCTCCCACCCCCTCCTCCTGGTCTTCTATTTGTGAGCTGGGCTCTGCTGGGTCCAGTGGCCCCTAGTGGCGGCCAGCAGCTCTGCAGCCCATCTCGGGGGAAGGAAGGAGATTCTGTGCACATTAATTTCTGCACAAATTCTACATTGTGAGTGGCACAAAATTCCCCCAGCAGTAAACTGGAGATGGTAGAAAGCATTACTACTGGGTGGTGTTATGTGAGAGCTTCTGTTGGGAAAGCTGAGCATCCTGCAGCTCAGATGCATCTTCTCTGCCTCTCTTCTTGATTCATACCCCATATTTATTAATATTAATTATTTGGGAAACCTCTCTACACACCTTATATTTTGCAAACATGGGATGAAATTCCTCCCCATGGGAACTCCATTGGCCTTTCTGTTGAAGAATCTGTCCCATGATCAATTCCCCTGAGAAGCCTATAGTTTACCTTGGAACAAATAGAATTTAACATATAGGAAATTGGTCCAGACAGGAGAGGGAGGGAAATGATGAATGGAGAAGGATTCATGAGAAAAGTAGGTTTTAGGAGAGAGGGGGAGATGGAAAAGAGGTGGGAAATTATTTTGAGTGCAGGGGTTGTCATGATAAGGAGGTGTGCGCCAAACATGGGTGGAGGAGATAGGGATGGAAAAGAGAGAGGATCAGGAGGGAGACAGGTGGGTCGACAGGGAGATGAAAGAAGAGATGTAGGCCAGGGTAACAATGTCAAGAGCTTGGTAGATGAAGATAAGTCATTCCAAAGTAAAATCTGGTGTCATGGGTCATTCTGGGTTTACTCCATGGTGTGAGCGAGAGCAGAATCTGAAAACGCGTTATCCCCACCCTTGCACAGTGTCCACTCCCCCTTCTCACAGGGGAATGCTCTGTCTCGGACAGGTAGATGGGGTGTTCCACAACCTCCCAGTGATCACGGCCAACAGGCGGCTCCAAGCATATCAGCATGGTACTAACATCCTGGTGCAAACTGACTTTGGCCTCATTGTGAATTACGACCTGGTTTACCAGGCCAGAGTCACTGTTCCACAGCAATACCAGGGCCACACATGTGGCCTGTGTGGGAACTACAGTGGACGACAGGACAGCAAGTTCCTGCTCCCCAGTGGCAGGACAGCGTCTGATGTGGCAGCATTTGGCTATGCTTGGGAAGTCCAGGTCCCAGGAGCATCATGTGTAGACAGATGTGCTGGGAACAGCTGTCCAGTTTGCGAGGAGAGGAAGAAGGATGTCTTCAAACAGCGCCACTACTGCGGGTTGCTCACAGCCCCTGACAGCCCCTTCACTGCCTGCCACGGCACGGTCAGCCCCAGCGTGTATTTCAACAACTGCCTGTATGATCTTTGCCTGGGAAAGGGGGACTCCCAGGTCCTGTGCCAGAGCATCCACAGCTATGTGACGGCCTGCCAAGAGGCCAAGGTCACCATCCTGCCCTGGAGGAGCGCCTCCTTCTGCCGTAAGTCTGTGATACAGATGGAGCTCAGGTAGCCAAGGTGCGCTGGGTGCTGGACAAAAAGGGAGCGGGAGACAGCACTTATGGGAACAAAATTCCAGAATTCTGGGATTCTTCATAGACTCAGTGTGAACAAGCAACCTCAGGTGTCCTTGTCCCCTCCTTCCTGTGCTGTTCTCCTTTCCTTTATGTCTCTCTCCCTCTAGCCCATGGTATGAGATCTGTCCAACCAATAATTATTTCTCTCTCCATTTAAGCTGTGAGCTGCCCTGCCAACAGCCACTATGAGGTTTGTGCTGATCTCTGCACTGTCGCCTGTGCTGGAAACAACATGGATTGCCCAGAGACCTGTGCCGAAGGTTGCCAGTGTGACAAAGGCTTCTTCTTCGATGGCCAGGGCTGTGTGACTCAGGAGAGCTGTGGATGCTTTGAACAGGGAAGATACTACAAGGTACCACCTTAAGTGGTCTGGGTCTGATTTAATTTTTGCTTTATACACATTTTAAATCCTATACTAGTCAGGGATAGGGTTTGCTATAATGGATCAGAGCCCTGGCCCATCCAGCCTGGCATCCCAGCTCTGCTAGTACGCAATGCCCAAAGTTCCAAAAAAGGCAAGAAGATTAAACACACTTTGCCTGTTATGGAGAAACTGAGGCACAGAGGGGGCAGTGACTTGCTCATGGCCATGCAGTGAGCCAGGAGCAGATGGCAGGATAGAACCTAGGTGTTGTTCCTGTCCCTCAGACCAGCACTTAACCCATTAGAATAATAGAATCATAGGGTGGAAGGGACCATGAGAGGTCATCTAGTCCAATCCCTTGCATTCATTGCAGAACTCATTGACAAAACAAGAAGCAATGGTCTCAAGTTGCAGTGCGGGAGGTGTAGGTTGGATATTAGGAAACACTGTTTCACTAGGAGGGTGGTGAAGCACTGGAATGGGTTACCTGGGAAGGTGGTGGAATCTCCATCCTTAGAGGTTCTTTTAAGGGCCAGTTTGACAAAGCCATGGCTGGGATGATTTAGTTGGTGTTGGTTCTGCTTTGAGCAGGGGATTGGGCTAGATGATCTCCTGAGTTCTCTTCCAACCCTAATCTTCTATGATTCTATCCAAAAGGCTTGTTTCCCTATCAAATAAAGCTATCAGACAGCTTTTAGACAGAGAAATAGTGTTATGACACAATATGCACATTCACACACCTCACCACAGAATTCTGGGTTTAGCACTGCCAGAAATATTATAAATAATTGTTTCCAGTTCCATTGCAATATTTCCACTTTTCCAAACATCCCCTTAGCCCAGTCAGACTGTCCTTATGAATGAGTGCCTGCAAAGCTGCACCTGTGTTCCGACCCGAGGGGTGACCTGCAAAGCCCACAGCTGCTCCAGAAGAGAAACCTGCCAGATCAGAGATGGCGATATGTTCTGCAACCAAGGTAAAGGACAGTCACTGATTGCAACATGTCTGAGGGGTTATTGCACAAACAGTGAGTAAAATAGTTGTGATTATGTCTTCTCACCCTTTTCACTTTCTCTTCCCCTTTATTTAGCCATAAATCCTGAGCCATAATATTACAGAATTTCAATTTGAAAGATGAAAAGCCTTGTTGGGTCAGAGTGTCTGCTGAGTCTTGCTTCTGGCATGCGCAGCTGAGTAGGATGGGCAGCTGTCAGGGAGCTTATTAAAACCTGGGGGCTGCTCAAAATGGAGCGAAAGAAGCAGGTGCCTGGAGCGGCCAACAGAAAGGGGCGGCAGCGCATCAGTTGTCAGGGCGGCACGTCCGGATCAGCGGCGGCAGCACTTTGGCAGTAGCTTAACTGGCCTGCTCCGAATCCGCGGCAATTCAGTGGTGGGTCCTTCACTTGCTGTCTTGCTCCTCGGTGGCACTTCAGAGGCACCTCGATCGGGTTCTTCTATTTTTTTTTCACTGCTTGGGGCAGCAAAAAAGCTGGAGCCAGCACTGGCTCTAAAGGAGCCATCAGACAGCTGGGCACTGTTAGAGCCCATCACATCCCAGCCACTCTCCTTTGCCTGCTCAGTGCTGCCCACAACATGCCCCTCTGGGCTGCACCACCTCTGCTGGGCATTGTGGGGAGTGAGACACAGGAGACCACTTTGCTGGCTGTACCCCAAGAAAGGTCTCGCCCAAGCAGGAATTTCTCAGCAGGGGACTTATGAGAGATTTGTGAAGGGTGCATAGGAGTAGGTAGATAGATAGGTACAGTGTATGGGGAGGGATGGATGGATGGATAGGTAGGTAGAGAGAGAGAGAGAGAGAGAGAGAGAGGGAGGGGATGTAGGGTGATAGATATATCAAACGATCATTCAGTACATTTCACAAACAGGCTATATTAAGAAGTAGGATTCCAAGGACACTAAATATCATCCTGGCTGTCACAGCCCCCTCAGCCCCATTTCTGCTCTAATATATAACTGATTAGTCTGTTGTTTCTTGTCTTTCTATTGTCTTCCCCCACTCGATATTCCAGAGCCATCCTGCAGTGTGGTTCTCTGCAGGGAAGGAACTATTTGCAAGATGATAAATGGGCAGCCAGAGTGTGTGCCAGTCTCTCGGGGCACGTGCTGGGCCGGGGGATACTTGCATTACCACACCTTTGATGGACGGGTGTATGATTTCCATGGCACCTGCAACTACACGGTGGCCAAGACCTGCAGGGATGCCTCCGGCCTGCCCTCCTTCCATGTCACGGCCAAGAATGAGAACAGGAGGAACACACAGGTTTTCTATATTTGGTCGGTGACTGTCCAGGTGGATGGAGTCATCCTCACAGCAGCCAGGACTGAGGTCGGCTTTGTGTGGGTGAGTGCTGGGTGTGCACATTCACCCTTCTCCTATGCCCACCCTGTAGGCTTTGCTAAGTAGAGGGCAGGAAACTGCACCCCCGACCTCCACGTGGAATTGAAAGCTAGACAATGTCAGTACCTTGAAAAAAATACCCCAAGGGGTTGCAGTGAGTATTATCATTGATTTAGTAGGTGCTCTGCCACTGTATCTGTGCTGTCCCCCCCGTACCAACACTTTGATAGGGGGCGCTGTGCTATTTAGATGTGTAGGTGTCTCAGTAGCAGGACCTTTCTCTCGAGTTAGTATTAAGCCCAGTGCCCAGCAGGGCACTGGTGAGAGGCTCTGTGGTAGGGAGCGGTCTGGGTACCAAGAGCAGAGCACTCTCCCCTTGCAGTTAGTGCTGACCCCAATACCTATCATGGCGCTAGCGGGTGCTGAGTGGCAGGGAGTAGTGTCGGGGGTCAGTCGGGGGCTGTCCCATCAGAGTTGCACTGATCCTAATCTGGCACCAGAGGGTGCTGTGCTGAGGGGAGCAGGTTGGGTGGCTCAGTGTGGGGAGCTGTCTGCTCTGTCACAAGCACATAGGATAAAGTGTAGATTGGAGCATTTAGTCATTACATATCCCACAGCGTGTCGTGCAGGAGCAGGGCAAATCCCAGCTCCACTGAGTCCATCCTTCCGCAAACTCCCCAGCAGTTTCTAATGTAACAGGGATTCCTCTGAGATCCTCCCTGAGGAGAATCCCCACTCTTCGATCCAGAAGGACGCTACCTGAGCTCTAAGATATGGGGAAACTCTGAGGCACATCTCGGCAGCTCAGGGCCTTTGTACTTACAGAGCCATCTCCAACCCTAGGTACCTCAGGAGCCCCAGAACATTGTAGTCAGCTCCTTGAGACCTCTCGCCCCTCAAGTGATGCTGCTAACAGCTCTCACCAACACAGCCTCCTCTCCCAGTGGAGCCGCTCCCTAACAGCTCTAACCAATGCAGTTCCTGTCATTTACAGCAGCTCCCAGCAATTCTTATCGCCAGCCCTTTCATCTACAATGGGTTATACGGAAATCACGGGTCCACTATTGGAATTGTTTGGAAAAAATCCAACTACCTGAAAGGGGGTTCCAAAGAGAATGGATCTAGACTAGGAGTAGGCAACCTATGGCACGTCTGCCAAAGGCGGCAAGCAAGCTGATTTTCAGTGGCACTCTACCCGGGTCCTGGCCACTGATCCAGGGGGCTCTGCATTTTAATTTAATTTTAAATGAAGCTTCTTAAACATTTTAAAAACCTTATTTACTTTACATACAACAATAGTTTAGTTACATATTATAGGCTTAGAGAAAGAAACCTTCTAAAAACATTAAAATGTATTACTGGCACATGAAACCTTAAATTAGAGTGAATAAATGAAGACTTGGCACAGCACTTCTGAAACGTTGCCAACCCCTGACCTAGACTGTTGTCAGTGGTACCTGATGACAGAACAAGTTGCAGTGCGAGAGATTTAGGTTGGATATTAGGAAAAGCTTTTTCACTCAGAGAGTGGTGAAGCACTGAAATGGGTTAGCTAGAGAGGTGCTGGAATTTCCTTCCTTAGAGGTTTTTAAGGTCAGGCTTGACAAAGCCCTGGCTGGGATCATTTAGTTGGGAATTGGTCCTGCTTTGAGCAGGAGGTTGGACTAGATAACCTCCTGAGGTCCCTTCCAACCCTGATATTCTATGATTCTAAATAGCGATGGAACCAACTCATAATTTTCAATGAACCTGGACCCAAATCTGAACCAATATTAAATTATAGCATCATACTAGATAGAGCTGACTGGAGAAAGTTAATTCCATTTTGGAGAGGATTTCAATTATTTGAAAATTAGCTTCATTCTGATATGGAATGAAAACCAAAAATTACTAAATTTTCTGGAAAGGGGAATGGAGTCCTGGGTCCAGGTCAGTCTTTGAAATCTTCTTGGCTTCCATCAAAACGTCATTGAAAAGGAAGCATCTCCTGAAAACATTTGGATTTTGAAGAATAGGCAAATACTAGTGAAAAATTATATCTGAGAAGAGGTCACTTTGTAAATGCACTCGATTGTGATCTTTGCCCTTTCTTTCTCACTGAAAAGGTGAATAACGCCAGGATCCACTTACCCATCTCCCTGAAAAACGGGGCCCTTCGGCTCTATCAGAGCGGCACCTCCCTTGTCCTCCGCACCGACTTCAACCTTAGTGTGTACTATGACTGGAACAACCACCTGAGGATCACCGTCCCTAATGACTTCTCCGACAGCCTGTGTGGCCTGTGCGGCAACTATAATGGGGACCATTCTGATGACTTCCAGACCCCAGATGGGGACCAGGCTCCCACTGTTGCTGCCCTGGGGAAAAGCTGGGCAGTGAAAGATGAGGATTATTTTTGCTGGCACGATTGCATTGGAGGTTGCAGACCCTGTGCCCCCAGCATAGCCAGAAAGTACAAGGAGGAGGCCTTGTGCGGCCTGATAACCAAGGTCTCAGATGGGCCCTTCAGCCAGTGCCACAGCAAGGTGGATCCTACAGTCTACTTTGACAACTGCGTGTATGATCTGTGCCACAATGAGGGCTACAAGAAGGCCCTGTGTGAGGCCCTGAAGGCCTACGCGGATACCTGCCAGCTGGAGGGGGTCAGAATTGGGGAATGGAGGCAGCTAGCCAGATGCTGTGAGTACAGATTTGTATGCCAAGGTCTAGGGTCTGCTGGTTAGACCGCGGAGCCTGGGGCTCAGCACTCTTGAGTTCTAGCCTTGGTTTTGGAAGTAGGGTTGCCAACTTTCTAATCACCGAAAACCGAATACCCTTGTCCTGCCCCCTGCCCCGTCCCTTCTTCGAGGCCCCAACCCCTGCTCACTCCATCCTTCCTCCCAACATCACTCGCTCTCTCCAACCCTTGTTCATGCGCTTATTTTCACTAGCCTGGGGCAGAGATTGAAGTGTAGGAGAGGGAGAGAATAAGGGCTCTGGACTGGGGGTGCAGGCTCTGGGGTGGGGCCATAAAGGAAGTTTTCAGTGTGCGGGAGGGAGCTCTGGGCTGGGGCAGGGAGTTGGGTTGCAGGAGAGGGCTCAGGGCTGGGGCAGGGGGTTGGGATGTGGGAGGGGATGCGGGGTGCTCTCTGGGTGGTGCTTACCTCAGGCAGCTCCTGGGAAGCAGCAATATGTCCCTCCTGCTTGGAGGCAGCCATGGGGTTCTGCATGCTGCTCTCGCCCCCAGGCGCCGCCCCTGCAGCTCCCATTGGCCGTTCCCAGCCAATGGGAGCTGTGGAGCTGGCACTTGGGGCGGGGGCAGAGCAAGGAGCCCCCGTGGCTGCCCCTGAGCTGGAGGAACATGTTGCCATTTCCCAGGAGCTACATGGAGTCGGGTCGAGAGCCTGCCCACCTCGCTGTGCCACCAACTGGAATTTTAACAGGTGGGTCAGCAGTGCTGACCAGAGTCACCAAGGTCCCTTTTTGACCTGGTGTTCTGGTCGAAAAACGGACACCCAGAAACCCTATTTGGGAGGGACCGTGATCAAGTGATTTGGGACTGGCAGTGATTGGGAAATCAGAACTCCTGGATTTTACTGTACCTACAGTACTTGTCTGTCCATGGTAATGCTAAGGTGCCTGTGTAGTTTTGTAGTCTAGATTTGCCCTAAGTTATGTGAGGTACAGACACAGCAGTAATTGAATCGGTTTGACATGTCCACACTCTGCTCCTTGTGTCAGCGGTGCACGTCCTCACCAGGAGCTCTTGCGTCAATTTAACTGTCAGTGTGGGGCATTGTGGGATGGTTTCTGAAAGGCAGCAACTGTCAATGTAGTCCGTGTATTGTCTACATCTACACCTACATCTACATCAACCTAAGTGCTGTGCCTTTCCCAGAGGTGGAGTTATTAAGTCAGTGTAGTGGACGAGTTACAGAGGTGGGAGCTACATTTTAGTGTAGACTCCTACAGAATTAGGTTGACATAAGCTGCCCTACACTAATCTAACTCTGTAGTGTAGACCAGATCTCCATCTGCGCTCTTTGGTCAAACTCCAGGTGAGAGCCCCGACTCCTGCCAGCAGCCAACCCTTATTTCCCCACATCATGTTTCCCAGTCCTTTGATCTTGAGCTGGAGGATTTTTGCTCCACGGCCTTGCTGAGAGGCCAGGAAATCCATCCACCTTGGAGTTGTTTATTACTAGGTGTCAATGTCCTTGTGACTGCACTTGCCATTATCTTCTGGATTCTCCACTGATATGGGGTCCCTCTCGGCCAGTCCTTTTTAGTGACCCATCCAGCGGAGACAGCTTGGTGACATTCATACTAATGTTTCTTAGGCCATGTCTAAACTAGCAAGCTTAGAGCGTCACAGCTGTATTGATACACCTGTGCCACTGTAAGATTGCTCGTGTAGCCGCGTGATGCTGATGGGAGAGAGCTCTCCATCAGCATAATAAAACAAGGTCAATGAGTGGCGTTAACTTTGTTGGCAGGAGAGCATCACCCGCCCCAATATGGCGTTCTGCACACAAGTGTTTATGCTAGCAAAACTTGTGTCGCTCAGGGGTGTGTGTATGTGTGTGTGTTTTCACACCCGAGTGACAAAAGTTTTGCTGACATAAGTGCTCATGTAGATATGGCCTTAGCTTGCCCTGGGAGCAAACAGTCATTCTGGACACACTGGGTAACGAAGATGGCATATGGGAAAACTGAGGCACACATAGAGGTTATAAAAATAGTACGTACATTCCTCCCTTCATCGCAGCCTGACACTTTGAGTATCTAATGTCCACTGATAACACATGGATGGTTGAGGTAAAATGATGCCAGTTTTTAAGTGACTCTTCCTACTATGTGCCTGATCCTTTAAGGGGCTAAGCACCTTCTACAACATACTGAGCACCCTCAGCCAATGTTGAGGTCACTGGGATTTGAGGGCTCTCAGAGTCCCTTTCTGTCTATTTTAAATATTGCTTTTGCATGGAGAGAGTTTGCTGCTAAATCTGTGGGTCCTTCACTCCCCAGCCATGGAGTGCCCCCTGGAGAACAGCCAGTACCAGCTCTGTGGAACAGCCTGCCCAGCCACATGTGTGGATCAGTCAGCCCCCAGCAGCTGCCAAGACCCCTGCGTGGAAAGCTGCCAGTGCAAGGATGGTTTTGTGCTGAGCCAGGGAAAATGCATCCCCAAGAGCAGCTGTGGATGCCTGTTTGAAGGGCGCCCCTATGCCCCCAGTGAGAGTTTTTGGGTCGATGAGGCATGTGGGACACGGTGCATGTGCAATGGAGCCACTAGACAAGTTGAATGCATGGCTGCTATGTGCAAACGTTCAGAGAGGTGTGGGCTAGTGAACGGCATACGGGGCTGTTACCCCTCCAGCTACGCCACCTGCTCTGTGACAAGGAATCTGCACTATGCCACCTTTGATGGACAGAGATATGACTTCCAAGGCACCTGCCACTACCAGCTAACTGCCCTGTGCAAGAAGGCGGAGGGACTGGTGGACTTTAAGGTCTACTTCCAGGAAAGTAATACTGGTCCTGTGCAAATCAAGGTCTATAAGACCGACATCAGGGTCAGCAATCAATTCCCTGGGAAAATCATGGTGAGTTTCAGAAATCACATCTAGTTTCTAAAACATTTCTGGAAAGTTGCCTGTGAAATCAGAAGTTGGTTGCAGAAAGTGCACAGAAGGATTTTAAAAAACAGGTCAAATATTAACTGGATTCTGATGTGAATGGGAAGTCAGTGGAGAAGCTAGAGGGCTAAGGTGATCTGGTTACACTTCATCTTTGTGAGAAGATGTCAATAGTATCCAACATATGTGGGAACTTGGAGAGCTGGGGCTCACAGAGGAGGGAACAGCAATAGCCAGTGTCAGAAAAAAGAAAAGTCTGGTTGGACAATCCTGCCCAGTTTGGGGAGCTGGACTTGGGCAGGCCGTAGAGGAGGGAGTAGGTCAGCCTGGATGAAGATTTCAGCAGCAGTAGATGAGCCAGAGCTCTGTGCTGGAGCCAGAGGTTCCACAACGAACGAGCGATGTTTCATATCTCATGTGTCTTGCTTTTACAGGTGAACAGTTTCCTGATTACTCTTCCCTTCAACCTCGATGATAAGAAAATTACAATGTATAGAAAGGGCTGGGCCACAGTGATCCAGACAGACTTTGGTCTCACCGTTACCTATGCTGGGTGGTCAGGACGCACCACGGTGACTCTGCCAGTCACCTACGCGGGAGCCGTGTGTGGTCTGTGTGGCAATTTTAACAGTGACAGTGAGGATGACATGCTCATGAGGGATGGCACCCTGGCACCAAACCCCATCAGCTTTGGCCAGAGCTGGAAGCTGGGTGACCTCCTGGGTTGCTCTGCAGTAACAATACCACCATGCGCAAGTGTAGAGGCTATTGAAAAAGAACAACGAGGTAGCAGAGGGCAGTGTGGGCTCATCTTATACAAGAGTGGCCCTTTCAGAGGATGTCACAGGAAAGTTGACCCCAATGGATACTTCATAGACTGTGTGTATGGCTATTGCGTCCTCAGTGGGCGGGAGAGTAATGTGTGCCAGGCCGTTGCTGGCTATGCTGAGGCATGTCAGGAAGCTGGAGCTATGGTGCATCCCTGGAGGACTACGAAATTCTGCTGTGAGTCCCCATGTTCACCGCTACCCGCCCCTTGGGGATCATTAATTCTTGTTGGCTGGTAGATGTGTATCTAAACACTGCAGAACATTTTTAACAGACAAAGGTGTCTCTCAGCAGGCTGGGTTCAGCACTCATAGTGGCCTTGGCAGCTGCACCGTGGGCTAGGGAAACACTTCTAGGAATGTAGTTTGCTCTCCATGGCCAGTCCAATCCTTGCCTTCCCTTCTGAGACTGGGACATAATCAGAGCTGGGACTCAGAGTGGCTACTAACTGGGATGTTTGTTCATTAGGAACTGGGCTAGGAACCCACCAACTCATCCCACACAAGGCATCAGTTGGGAATGAATTTTAACTGGTACTGACCTGGATTCAAAACAAAAAGCCAGTAGTGAAACAATGAAACAATAAACCAAATTAGAAGCCATCATAGGAGAGAGATTATCTGTATCCCATCTCCTGGCCTCTGTGAGGCAACCAGTTCATCAGATGTGGGACCCCATTACAGATGGGGCCTTTTATTAATTAATCAAACCAAGGAAATAGAACATTAGGAGCTTGAATGAAATTACATGTTCTATGATGGTTCATTGTGCACATTGCTAATGCACTGTATGAACTAACTCTTTGTTCTAATTACAGCTCCTTCCTGTCCCCCAAACAGTCACTATGAATTCTGCAGCACCAGCTGCGATCTGACATGCAGCAACCTCTATGCCCCAGTGCAATGCATAACCCGGTGTAAGGAAGGCTGCATGTGTGACGAGGGCTTTGTTCTCAGTGGTGACCACTGCGTCCCCATTTCCCAGTGCGGATGCCTCCACAGGGGAATTTACTACCAGGCTGCAGAGATCTTCCACCCGAGCGGTTCATGCAAGGAGCAGTGCGTGTGTCAGGCTGGTGGGGAGGTTGTGTGTAAGGCATTCTCCTGCGGCAGTGGTGAGGAATGCGGGGTGGTGGACGGCATCCAGAAATGCCACCCATTTGGATCTGCGACCTGTTCTGCCTCTGGCCATCCCCACTACCTCTCTTTCGATGGGGTCTCCTTTGACTTCCAAGGCACCTGCACCTACATCCTGGCCAAGACCTGCACCGATGCCCGTGACCTTACACCATTCACTATCAGTGTAGAGAAAGAAGATTGGGGCACCAGGAACATGTCCATGGCCAAGCTGGTGTCCATTCAGGTGTATGGGATCACACTCACCCTCCTGCAAAACAAACAGAGGCTCATCCTGGTAAGTCCTCCACGTTCTCACGGACAGAGATTTTATTCTGTTCTACACAGGTTTTTTTGCAGTTTGGCCAACTCTCTAATGCCCCCTCGTGGTAAAGGTTGCACTGCAGGTGGTTTGCCTCAGCTTCCTCTCTTGGGCTCCTCAATAGCTCAGAAGACAAGTTGAAGAACAGCCGCCATCCTTAGGATTATTAAATTAGCAAACGTGCAAAATAAAATTTTCAAGTCTTTCCATTTTTCTCCATACCAGGTCACTCCAAGGTCTTTCCTGTCTGTATTTGTGCTCCCCAAATTTCAAATTTCCCAGCTGGAGTCTATTCACTTCCATCAGCCTCTTGATTCTCTTCTGTTCTCCCTGAGAAATCTCTCTGCAGAGCCAGCCTCCCATCTTCCTCCTACTGCTCTTATAGGGGAATCAGGTGGCTCCTGCTCAGGTGTGCCTCCTTAGTAATCAGAGTTGACTGGCCTTAAAGGACAAGCCATCCTCTTACAAATTCTTATAACATGCATACCCATGTAGTATTTCAGCACCTTCTAGCAACATACTAATTAACTTAACCACCTCTCAACCCATCACCAGGAGGAGATGTGGGTGCAGGGGAGAATTTTGTATTGGATTTACTTTTAAAAGTTATAAATATGCACTCACATTGCATTATATATGTGTGTGTTAGAGACAGCAGGTCAGAGAAACACACCTTGCACTTGGGGAGGAAGTGGTGAGGTTTGTCAGGGTCCTTTGTTCCTGAGGGAGTTCATTTCCCAGTCTCGAACTGCTCACCAGTAAAGCTCCATCTCCTGCATAGGCAAACTTTACCCTTATTATTCCAGAAGAAGGAAGTGGTCAGCTATGATCTTCATCCTGGAGGTTTAATTGATCTTTTAGATACCTAGGGCCCAGGCCATTGAGTGTCTTGAAGGTAAGGTGTGAGAGCTTGAACTGAATTCAGTGTTCTCTTTGGAAGACAGCAGAGGGAGCAGAGGACAGTTTTGATGTGATCTCAGTAGTTCGTGCTGGTGAGGAGACACTTCTGTACCTGATAGAGATTCTGGAGTGCTGAACGGTTTGTGGTATATCACATTACTGTAGTCCAGAAGAGAGGTGATGAAGGCATGAAATAATTGATGCCAGATCATCATCCATCAGGATGGGATAGAGTCTCCTGCCAACTGGAGATGGTAGGAAGTATTACTCATGGATGCTGCTATGTCAGAGCTTCATTTGGGCAAGCTGAGCGTCCTCTTAGCTCAGCTCAATCTTTTTTGTCTCCCTTCTTGGTTTATACACCATGTTTCTGGGAATTAATGATTTGGGTAACCCTCTACACATAATTCACATTTTTGCAAACATGGAATAAACTTCCTCTCCATTATAACTCCATTGGCTCTGTGTTGAAGAATTTCTCCTATGATGCATTACCCTGAGAAGCCTGCAGTCTAACTTGGGATAAATACAACACGTGGTAAATTGGTGGAGATAGGAGAAGAAGGCAAGGGGTGAAGGAATGAAGTGTCACCAGGGAAGTGGGTGTTTAGGAGAGAAGGGGAGATAGACAAGAAGTAGGAGAGTGTTTTGTGGGCAGGAACTCACATGAAAAGGAGGGGCAAGCCAAACATGGTTGGAGAAAATAGGGATGGTAAAGAGAGAACCAGGAGGGAGATGAGGTGAAGGGGAGTGGAGAGAAGAGATGTAAACTAGGGCAACAATGTGAAGACCTTGGAAGGTGAGGACAAGTCATCCCAAAGTGAAATCTGGAGTCATTCTGATTTATGCCATATGTCAGTGAGAGCAGAATCTTGCCTGTGTACGTGCTTGCCTGTGCTTACAGGGAATGTTCTCTCTCTTTCAGGTGAACGGGGTGTCCCACAACCTCCCAGTGATTGTGGCTGATGGGCAACTTAGAGCGTATCAACATGGCACAAACATTCTGGTGCAAACCAACTTCGGCCTCACTGTGAGCTACGACCTGGTTTACCAGGCCAGGGTCACCATCCCAGGAAGCTACGAGGGCCAGACATGCGGCCTGTGCGGGAACTACAATGGGCAGGAAGATAAGGAGTTCCTGCTCCCTGATGGCAGTACAGCCCCTGATGCAGCAGCATTTGGCTCTGCTTGGGAAGTCCAGATCCCAGGAGCATCCTGCACAGACAGATGTGCTGGAAACAGCTGTCCAGTTTGTGAGGAGAGGAAGAAGAATGTCTTCAAAGGGCGCAACTACTGTGGGCTGCTCACAGACCCCGATGGCCCCTTCACAGCCTGCCACGGCACAGTTAGCCCCAGCGTGTATCAGAGCAACTGCCTGTATGATCTGTGCCTGGCCAATGGGGATGCACAGGTTCTTTGCCAAAGCATCCACAGCTATGTAACGGCCTGCCAAGAGGTCGGGGCCTCCATCCAGCCCTGGAGGAACACCACCTTCTGCCGTAAGTGTGCTGATAGTGTAGGAGCTCAGGAATGCATTGGGGAAGGGAGAGGGTCAGTGTTACTGGGCATCTTGTTCCAGGCCTCTGGATGTCTTCTGGAACTCTTCTGGGTGGGAACCAACAATCTCATGTTCCTTTCTAAAGGTGCCCTGTTCCTCTCCTCC
Source organism: Aldabrachelys gigantea (assembly GCA_026122505.1). Taxonomy (NCBI): domain Eukaryota; kingdom Metazoa; phylum Chordata; order Testudines; family Testudinidae; genus Aldabrachelys; species Aldabrachelys gigantea. The sequence continues at coordinate 67,414,973 of CM047489.1, forward strand.
CTGTCCTGCTCTCCTCTCCTTCATGCCTGTCTCTCTACACCATAGTGTGAGATCTTTCCAGCCATTCATTATTTATTTCTCTATTTAAGCTGTGAGCTGTCCAGTCAACAGCCACTACAAGATCTGCGCCGACCTCTGCACCACCACCTGCTCTGGAGACATCATGGACTGCCCGAAGATCTGTGCTGAAGGCTGCGAATGTGACGATGGCTTCTTCTACGATGGCCAGGGCTGTGTGACTGCAGAAAGCTGTGGGTGCTTCAAGCACGGGAGATATTACAAGGTACCGCCCCCTCCTAGAGATTCTGGGTCTGATCTGATTTTTGTTCTGTCTACATCTTAATCCCTACACTGGTCAAGAATATAGGGTTTGCTATACTGGATCAGAGCATTGGTCCATCCAGGATGGCTTCCCTCTCTGCTAACATCTAATGCTCAAAATGCCAAAAAAAGGCATAATGCCCTGTGCCTGTTGTGGGGAAACTGAAGCACAGATAGGCACAATGACTTACTCAAGGCCACCTAGTGAGTGAGTAGCAGATGGGAGGTTAAAATCTAGGAATTGTTCCTGGCCTTAATCCCAGTCCTCAGCCCATTAGACAGCCTTTCTCTCTGAAGGCAAGAGGAAATAATATTATGACGCCATGGACATTTTTATAGATACATAGATTCTAAGGCCAGAAGGGTCCATTGTGATCGTCTAGTCTGCCCTCCTGCATAACCCAGGCCAGAGAGCTGCACCAATATCATTCCGAGAGCTCATCTGTTAGAAAAACACATCCACAGCTCTGGGTTTAGCGCTGTCAAAAATTATTTTAAATAATCATTTCCAGTTACATTCTGTTATTTCCTATTTTCCAAACGTTCCATCAGCCCAATGAGACGGTCCTGATGAACGAGTGCCAGCAAAGCTGCACCTGCATTCCTGCTCGAGGGGTGACTTGTAAAGCCCACAGCTGCTCCCGAGAAGAAATCTGCCAGATTAGAGATGGCGTCAGGACCTGCATCAGCGAAGGTACAGGACAGTCATTGTTTGAAACATGCCCTGAAAGGTTATTATACCGGGCAGCGAGTAAGCAGCTGTGATTATGTCTCCTGACCTTTCTCATTCTCTCTCCCCCTTCATTTAGCCTGGAACTTTGACCCCAAATAGTACAAAATTGCAACTGGAAAGATGGGAAGACTTGTTGGGTCTCTCCAGGAGAATCGGGTGGGCAACTGTCAGGGAGCTGAGCACACTCTGTGATTCTTTCCGTGGGAACAGCCTGGGGGCTGCTATAAACAGAACATCTTGGCTACATACAGTCCCATAGGGACCATCAGTCAGCTGGGCAGTGTCAGACCCCATCACCTCTCAGCCACTCTCCTTGCCTGCTCCATGCTGGATGTCTGCTTGGGCCTAATATTTGAGAAGCCCAAGCCCGAGAAGGTCAGGTAATTTTCTGACCCAGCCTGACACTTCCTATGAAACTGAATGAGCGCCGTGGCCACCTCCCACCCATGGGGTTGGCACCAGGGGTAGCTCTAGTTTTTTTGCCACCCCAAGCACAGCAGGCAGGCTGCCTTCTGCAGCTTGCCTGTGGGAGGTCCCCGGTCCTGTGGATTCGGCGGCTTGCCTGCGGGAGGTCCGCTGGTCCAACGGCTTCAGCGAACCCGCTGCCGAATTACTGTCGAATCCGTGGGACTGGAGGACCTCCTGCAGCCTGACTGCCACCCTTTCAGGGACTGGCAAGGCGCCCCCCGCGGCTTGCCGCCGCAAGCACACGCTTGGGGCATTGGTGCCTGGATCCACTGTTGGTTGGCATGGTGGTGGCTATGTACCCTGTTCCTGCCATCCGCCATCCCCCGCTGCAGTTTGTGGGCTCTGGGGCAGCTCCCTCACTCCACAGTATGTATAAGGCAGCCATGATGCAGTGCTAGTAGGAGCTGGGCATGCAGCCACCTCCGGGCTGACCCCACAGGTAGGGTGGCCAACTCTCTCATTTGTGAAAACTGAACCTCCCCTGCTTCACCTCTTCCCCCAAGGCCCTGCCCCTTGCTCCATCTCTTTCTCTCAAGGCCCTGTCCCTGGCTCCTCTTTCCCCACCCACTGTCACTCACTGCTTTCTCCACTACCTCCCCCCCGGACAGCTGAGCCGGGCTCTAGGGGTGGAGGGGTGACTGGGGCAGGACGTTGGAGAGAGAGCAGGGCTCCGGGAGTGAGGGGGTGACTGGGGCAGGGTGAGGAGGGAGAGCCATGCTCGGGGCAGGATGGGGAGCTGCTGGTACGCTGGTACCTTTCTACGCCGGAGCTGTTGCTGAGTGCTTCTCCAGGCTCCAGCTGCTCTCCCCCTCCCCTGGGTGGCAGAGGCCAGTTACTGCAGGTAACTGGACTTTTAGTCAGGACTGGTTCTAGGTGTTTTTCCGCCCCAAGCAAAAAAATTTTTGGCTGCCCCTGTCTCAGCCTTGGGCTCTCCCCCGCGCCCACCTGCTGCCCCAGCCCTGGGCTCTCTCCCCCCACACCCCTTGCCACCCCAGCCCTGGGATCCCCCCTTCCCTCCCCACCAGTGCCCCCCTACACCTTCTGCCGCCCCAGCCCTGGGCTCCCTGCCCCCCCGCACCTGCACCCTCCTTCCATCGCACCCCTGGGTCACTGGTAACTCGCTCCCAGGGCAGGTCATTCAGCAGGAATTTTGGATGTGCACAAAGCACAGACAGGATTCGTTCCCATATGGTTACAGAGCTGGAGTAAAGTGGAACAATTTTCAGCTTGTGTGATTGGAGGATATCTGGATGCAGGGGTGGCTCTAGCCATTTCGCCACCACAAGCATGGCAGCACGCTGCGGGGGGCGCTCTGCTGGTCGCCGATCCCGCGGCTTCGGTGGATCTCCCGCAGAGGTGCCTGCGAAGGGTCCACTGGTCCTGTGGCTTCGGTGGACCTCCCTCAGGCATGCCTGCAGATGCTCCACCGAAGCCATGGGACCAGCGAACCCTCCACAGCCATGCCTGCGGGAGATCCACTGAAGCCCATGCCACCCCAAGCACGCGCTTGGCGTGCTGGGGTTTGGAGCTGCCCCTGTCTGGATGCATATTATAAGACTGTTCTCCATAAATGAGGAAAAGTTGAGGTGCCTTTATTATTCTTTTGTTCCACTCTTTCTTTCTATGGGGAATTTGCCAATGCAATATCACTGTCTTCCTTTTAAACAAACAAACAAACAAAAAGGCAATGTCTGTTGAAAATAGCAATTCCAGTCCTAATAACCACTGGGAAGCATTTCTTGCTCAATTTTATCCTACTTTTTCTACAGCAAGTTATAGAGGATCAGTATATTTGATTTGAGAGGAATGAAGTAACAGCTGCCCAAACTGAGCTTGAGCACTCTTGAATTTTGAGGTGTTCAAACCTGGAAGGCAGGTGCTGGGTGTGTGTGTATGTGGGGCTGTGGGCTCCACAGGGGAGCATGGCAGCATGTATGCAGCAGTGTGTCTGGTGCTGCGTGGAGCCAGACACGCTGGTCTGAATGGCATGGTAAGGGGGCTGGGGGATTGGAGAAGGGGTAGGGGGTTTCAGGGGGGTAGTCAAGGGACAGGGAGGGTTGGATGGGGTGGAGGTTCGGGTGGGCAGTCAGGGTCAGGGAGACGGGGGGTTAGATGGGTCAGGGGTTCGGGGGGGCATTCAGGGGAAAGGCAGCGGTTGCATAGGCATGGCAGTCTCACGGGTTTGTCAGGGGACAGGTAGGGAGTGGGATCCTAGGGGTGAAGTTGGGGAGGTCTCAGGAGGGGGTAGTTGGGGACAAGGAGAAGGGAGGCTTAGATAGGGTGTGGGGTCCCAAGGGGCAGTTGGGGGCAGGAGTGTCGTAGCTTTCCTACTCAGATTTGAACCTTGGCGTTCATAAACTGAGAAGCTAGCATGAACCCCTCTAAGCTTAATTACCATCTTAGATCTGATAGCCTGCCACCAACCAGGAATTCCAGTGCCTGATACACTCTGGTCCCCCAAAACTTCCCCGTGGGACCCCAAGACTCAGATGCCCTGAGTCTCCTAACAAAGGGAAATAAACTATTCCCCCCACCTTTCTCCCACCCAGAATTTCCTCTCTGGGCTAACCTGAGAGTTACTGATGCAACCTCTTTACATCACAATACCAAGAAGCATGTCTCTTCTCTTCCACAAAGAGACAACCAAATACAAGGAAAAGAAAAGATTCTATCTCTCTTCCCCCTCCCACCAATTCCCTGGTGCTGCAGAGATTCACCCTCCGTAGATCTAACACAAAGAGAATTTCCCTTCCCTTCGTTCCTTAGCCTACCCAGAGAGAAAAAAACTCAAACAAGTCTTAAAAAGAAAACTTTATATAAACAGAAAGAAAAAGACATAAAAATATGATCTCTGCATTAAGGTGACAATACACAGGGCTATTGCTTAAAAGAAAAATATGAATAAACAGCCTTATTCAAAAAGAGAGACAATTTAAACATTCCTGCAAACTCCACACATGTAAATACAAAAAAACCCAAACAATAACAGCCTATTGTTTTTTCTACCTTTGTACTCACAACTTTGAAAGTGAAGATTAGAAGCTTGAAGATAGAAAAAGACCGCTCTCATAGCTGAGAGCCAGACAAAAGACACAGACACAAAACATTCCCTCCCTCAGCTTTGAAAAATCCGGTTTCCTGATTGGTCCTCTGGTCAGGTGTTTGGTTCCCTTTGTTAACCCTTTACAGGTAAAAGAAACATTAACCCTTAGCTATCTGTTTATGACAAGGAGTCCCAGGAGGGGGCAATCAGGGGACAAGGAGCAGTGGCACTTAGATAGATGGTGGGGTCCTGGGGGGCAGTTGGGGCAGGGGTCCTGGGAGGGGGTGATCAGGGAACAGGGAGCGGGAGGGGGATTGGATGGGTTGGGGTTTCTGTAGAGGGCAGTCGGAGGGAGTGGATGATGGCAGGGTGGGGCTTCCCTCCCCATGGAGTGTCCTGTTTTTTTAATGTAAAATATGGTATCCCTACCATTCACAGTACAACTCTTCACTCACAGCATGCTGCCGCATGAGGTCCCCCTCCTTCCTTTCCAGAACTGAAAAAGAGCCACTGTGGCTCAACAACCATGTAAAAGAAGCAGTGAGAGATAAAAAGACTTCCTTTAAAAAGTGGAAGTCAAATCCTAGTGAGGCAAATATAAAGGAGCACAAACACTGCCTGCTTAAGTGCAAGAGTGTAATAAGAAAAGCCAAAGAGGAGTTTGAAGAACGGCTAGCCAAAAACTCCAAAGGTAATAATAAAATGTTTTTTAAGTACATCAGAAGCAGGAAGCCTGCTAAACAACCAGTGGGGCCCCTTGACGATCGTAATACAAAAGGAGCGCTTAAAGACAATTAAGTCATTGTGGAGAAACTAAATGGATTCTTTGCTTCCATCTTCACGGCAGAGGATGTTAGGGAGATTCCCAAACCTGAGCCGGCTTTTGTAGGTGACAAATCTGAGAAACTGTCACAGATTGAAGTGTCACTAGAGGAGGTTTTGAAATTAATTGGTAAACTTGACAGTAACAAGTCACCGGGACCAGATGGCATTCATCCAAGAGTTCTGAAAGAACTCAAATGTGAAGTTGCGGAACTATTAACTAAGGTTTGTAACCTGTCCTTTAAATTGTCTTCGGTATTCAATGACTGGAAGTTAGCTAATGTAACACCAATATTTAAAAAGGGCTCTAGAGGTGATCCCGGCAATTACAGACCAGTAAGTCTAACGTCAGTACCGGGCAAATTAGTCGAAACAATAGTTAAGAATAAAATTGTCAGACACACAGAAAAACATAAACTGTTGAGCAATAGTCAACATGGTTTCTGTAAAGGGAAATCATGTCTTACTAATCTATTAGAGTTCTTTGAAGGAGTCAACAAACACGTGGACAAGGGGGATCCAGTGGACATAGTCAGGACTGGTGCTAGGGTTTTGAGCACCCTAGGCGGAAGGCAATTTTGCCGTCCCACGTGCTGGTCCTGCGGCTCCGGTGGAGCTGCCGCAGTGGTGCCTGCGGGCGGTCCACCAGAGCCGCGTGAGCAGCCGACCGTCCGCAGGCACGACTGCGGCAGCTCCATCCGAGCCGCAGACCAGCGGACCGCCCACAGGCAGCACTGCGGCAGCTCCACGGGAGCTGCCTGCCACCCCCTCCAGCGGCGCCCTGACCCAGGGGGCTCCTGGGCTGCCGGCTGCCGTGGCAGCGCCCTGACCAGGGGGATGCCCTGGGGTGCCGGCTGCCGCAGTGGCGCCCTGACCCAGGGTCAGAGCACCTCCGCGGCAGCCGGCAGTCCGGGGTTTCCCTGGGCCAGGGGACCCCTTGGGCTGCCGGCTGCCGCAGCTGCGCCCTGACCCAGGGGACACCCTGGGCTGCTGGCTGCCGCGGCAGCGCCCTGACCCAGGGGACGCCCTGGGCTGCCGGCTCCCGCCAGCAGCTCAGACTCCCTCTCTGCCCTAGCAGCAGGGCTGCTCAACCATTTAAAAAAAATGGGGGGGCGCTTTTTGGCGCCCCCAAATCTCGGCGCCCTAGGCAACCGCCTAGTCCACCTAAATGGTTGCACCGGCCCTGGACATAGTGTACTTAGATTTCCAGAAAGCCTTTGACAAGATCCCTCACCAAAGGCTCTTATGTAAATTAAGCTGTTGTGGGATAAAAGGGAAGGTCCTTTCATGGATTGAGAACTGGTTAAAAGACAAGGAACAAAGGGTAGGAATGAATGGTAAATTCTCAGAATGGAGAGGGGTAACTAGTGGTGTTCCCCAAGCGTCAGTCCTAGGACCAATCCTATTCAATTTATTCATAAATGATCTGGAGAAAGGGGTAAACAGTGAGGTGGCAAAGTTTGCAGATGATACTAAACTACTCAAGATAGTTAAGACCAATGCAGATTGTGAAGAACTCCTAAAAGATCTGACAAAACTGAATGATTGGGCAAGAAAATGGCAAATGAAATTTAATGTGGATAAATGGAAAGTAATGCACATTGGAAAAAATACCTCCAGCTATACATACAATATGATAGGGGCTAATTTAGCTACAACATGTCAGGAAAAAGATCTTAGCGTCATTGTGGATAGTTCTCTGAAGATGTCCACGCAGTGCGCAGAGGTGGTCAAAAAAGCAAACAGAATGTTAGGAATCATTAAAAAGGGGATAGAAAATAAGACTGAGAATATATTATTGCCCTTATATAAATCCATGGTACGCCCACATCTTGAATACTGTGTACAGATGTGGTCTCCTCACCTCAAAAAAGACATTCTAGCACTAGAAAAGGTTCAGAGAAGGGCAACTAAAATGATTAGGGGTTTGGAGAGGGTCCCATATGAGGAGAGATTAATGAGGCTAGGCCTCTTCAGCTTGGAAAAGAGCAGACTAAGGGGGGATATGATAGAGGTATATACAATCGTGAGTGATGTGGAGAAAGTGGATAAGGAAAAGTTATTTACTTTATTCCCATAATACAAGAACTAGGGGTCACCAAATGAAATTAATAGATAGCAGGTTTAAAACAAATAAAAGGACGTTCTTTTCACGCAGCGCACAGTCAACTTGTGGAACTCCTTACCTGAGGAGGTTGTGAAGGCTGGGACTATAATGATGTTTAAAAGGGAACTAGATAAATTCATGGTGGCTAAGTCCATAAATGGCTATTAGCCAGGATGGGTAAAGAATGGTGTCCCTAGCCTCTGTTCATCAGAGGATGGAGATGGATGGCAAGAGAGAGATCACTTGATCATTACCTGTTAGCTTCACTTCCTCTGGGGCACCTGGCATTGGCCTCTGTCAGTAGACAGATACTGGGCTAGATGGACCTTTGGTCTGACCCAGGTATGGCCGTTCTTATGTTCTTATGTTCTTATGTCAGTCTCTCAGGCCACGTGCTGGGCTGGGGGTTACTTGCATTACCACACCTTCGATGGACGGGTGTATGATTTCCACGGCGCCTGCAACTACACAGTGGCCAAGACCTGCAGGGATGCCTCCGGCCTGCCCTCCTTCCACGTCACGGCCAAGAGCGAGAACAGGGGGAACACACAGGTCTTCTACATTGGGTCGGTAATTGTCCAGGTGCATGGAGTCACCATCACAGCAGCCAGGGCTGAAGTCGGCTTTGTGGGGGTAAGTGCTGGGGGTGATCAGTACTTAGATAGGATACCTTGAGAACATTTACCCAAGGTTTTGCAGGGAGTAGAATTGTTTACGTAGTAGAGAGTGCTCTCCTCCTGAACTGGTGCTGTCTCTGAAGCCACGGCACTGTACTGGGGGGTGCTGTACCATGGTCAGATGTAGAGGTATCCCAGTAGGGCACACTCTCCCCTTGGAGTCAGTGCTGACCACAATTCCCATCATGGCAATACCAGGTGCTATGTGTCAGAATGGTGCAGGTGGCCAGCAGGGTGCACTGACCCAATTCCAAAACGTGGCCAATGGAAGCAGGGCCTGTGGGTGGGAACAGTGCACAGAGCCCCCTGGCCTGCAGGCAGGGGCAGCACATGGAGCCCCGTGACATGCCACCATTTCCTGGGAGTCACACGGACTTCCTCCATCCCTGGGAAATGCTGGGGCCACTTGAGGTCAGCGCTGCCCGGAGCCCACACCTCAAGCTCTGTCCCACACTCCAACCCCCTGCCCCAGCCCTGATCCCCTTCCAGCACCCAAATTTCCTCCTGGTACCTTCACCCCACAACCCCTCCTGCATCCCAACCCCCTGCCCCATTCCTGAGCCCCCTCCTGCGTCAAACTCCCTCCCGGTGCCTGTACCTTAACCCCCTCCCACACTCCAATCCCCTGCCCCATCCTGGAGCCCCCTCCCACATCCTGAACCCCTCATTTCTGACCCCACTGCAGAGCTCACACCCCAGCCCAGATCTCGTACCTCGTCCCACACCCCAACTCCCTACCCCAGCTCAGAGCCCTCTCCCACACTCCAGCCCCCCAAGCCCCACCCCTGACCCAGAGCTGCTTCCTGTACCCCCCTCATCCCTGGCCTCACCCCAGAATCCTCACTCCCAGCTGAAGCCTTCACCTCCTCCTGCACCCCAACCCCCTTCCACAGCCCTGAACCCCCTCTCACACTCCAAACCCCTTGGCCCCAGCCTGAAGCCCCCTTCTACACCCAAACCCCTCATCCCAACCCCACCCCAGAGCCCAAACCCCCAGCCTCCTGCACCCCAACCCCCTGCCACAGCCCGATGAAAATGTGTGAGTGAGCAAGGATGGGAGAGAGTGTGCGACAGAGGGAGGGGGGATGGAGTGAGGGGGCAGGGCCTCTGAGAAGGGGCAGGGAGGAAAGCAAGGGTGTTCAGTTTTCAGCAATAAGAAAATTGACAACCCTAGACGTGGCCCCCTCCCTTGCAGGAGCCACTTCCTAATGGCTCTAACTGACACAGTCCTGTCCTCTGCAGGAACTGCTCCCTAATGGCTCTAGGTGACAGCTCCCTCCCTGTAGCCACTTCCTAATGGCGCTAACTGATGTGGCCCCATCACCCTCAAAATTCCAACCTTTGAACTGTTTACAGTGTCATGGTCGCCATGCTGGTCCCAGGGTGTTAGAGAGACAAGGTGGGAGACGTAACGTCTCTTATTGGACCAACTTCTGTTGGTGAAAGGGACAAGTCTTCCAGCTACCCAGAGCCCTTCTTCAGATCTGGGAAGGGTACTCAGGGCTGGTCTATGCTAGAGAATTAGATTGACCCAGATGTGTCGCTCAGAAGCACATAGGTGCCAACTTGTTGGTTCTCGGGGGGGGCCCAACCACTCTACATCCCTTTCTCCAGCCCCCACCTCTGTCCTGCCTCTTCCCGCCCCCCTCTTCAACACTTTCCCCAAGCCCCTGCCCCCTCTGCACCCCCTCCTGCCCCTGCTCCTTCCCCTCCCCCCACCACGCCTCCTGCACACTACGGAACAGTTGACCTTGGTGGGCAGGAGGCACTGGGAAGGAGGGGGAGGAGCTGATCTGCAGGAAAAATCCACACACTGAGCAATGTAGTTAAGCCATCATAAGAGCTTGTCTACACTGACAGAGCTGCACCAGTGCAGCTGCAGAGCTGTAGCACCTAGTGAAGATGCTACGTAGGCTGATAGGACAGGTTCTTTTGTTGGCGTAGGTGCTCCACCCAGTCTACACTACAGTGCTAGGTCAATGCAAAGCAGTTGATCTTGACGTAACTATGTAAGTGTCTACAGTAACATTTCACTCGTGCTGACATAACTGTCCCTGCTACATCGACTTAATAACTCCACCTCCATGAGAGGTGTAGAGTCAATGTCAATGTAGTTAGGTTGATGCCATATCACTGTAGGTACTGGGCTGATTACATGGACTGTTACTGGCTTTGAGAAGCCATCCCACAATGCCCCACACTGACAGTACAATCAGTGCAAGTGCTCTTGATGAGGATGCACATTGCACAGACACAAAGAGCAAAGAGTAGACATGCACAACTGATGTAATCACTGAGATGGCTTTATGCTGACGAAAATCAGGTCAACTTAATTTTGTAGTGTAGTCATGCCCTGATGGGTGGTACCTATATCAACAGGTGATGCCCTCTTGTCAACAACATAGCACTGCCTGAACTGGGGGATAGGTCAGGATAACTGCATTGCTCACGGGTGTGGATTTTCCACAGCTTTCCAAATGTAGATGAGCCCTCAGAGTGTCATAGCTAAATACAAGGTGGAAGATATTGTTTTGCATAAGTGGTTAAACCCACTGACATCACAGGACAAAAAGGGTGGGTTATTGGATTACAGATTGCTGTAATAATCTATAACGCCAGTGTCTTTATTAAAGCCATGATTTTTACTGTGCAGGAAAGTTAAGAATTTAGGATCCCAGTCTTGACTTTTGAAAGTGTGGTTCCATTATTAAACAACTTTCAAAACATTGAAATCCTCCAAAAAGAATTACATTTCTCCACCCAGCTCTATTTAATATGATGTTTTAAAGTAATTCTGGTTCAGATTTGGGTCAAGGTTGCACTCCCTTGCTAATCTGCATAGGGGCCACTTTGCAAATGACAGACTAATGCCATCGATTGTGACCTTTGCCCTTTCTTTCTCACCATGAAGGTGAATAACACCAGGGCTCACTTACCTATCTCCCTGAACAACGGGGCCCTTCGGCTCTATCAGAGTGGCACCTCCCTCATCCTCCGCACCAACTTCAACCTCAGAGTGTCCTATGACTGGAACAACCAACTAAGGATCACTGTCCCCAGGGTCTTTTCCAACAGCCTGTGCGGCCTGTGCGGCAACTATAATGGGGACCCCTCCGATGACTTCCGGACCCCGGATGGGGACCTGGCTCCCAGTGTTGCTGCCCTGGGGAAAAGTTGGGCAGTGGAAGATGAGGATCAGTTTTGCTGGCACGATTGCATTGGAGGTTGCAGACCCTGTGACCCCAGCACAACCAAAAAGTACAAGGAGGAGGCCTTGTGCGGCCTGGTAACCAAAGTCTCAGATGGGCCCTTCAGCCAGTGCCACAGCAAGGTGGATCCTACAGTCTACTTCGACAATTGCATGTATGATCTGTGCCACAATGAGGGCTACAGGAAGGCCCTGTGTGAGGCCCTGAAGGCCTACGCGGATGCCTGCCAGCTGGAGGGGGTCAGGATTGGGGAATGGAGACAGCTGGCCAGATGCCGTGAGTACAGATTTGTATGCCAAGGTCTATGGTCTGCTGGTTAGACCGGGGAGCCTGGGGCTCAGCACTCTTGAGTTTAGCCCTGGTTTTGGGAGGGGGCATGATCGAGTGGTTTGAGATTGAGCAATGATTGGGAAACATAGGCGTGTGCACGGAGTGTGCCGGGTGTGCTCAGGCACACCCTAATGCCCGCGGGCTGGATCCGGATTCGGTCCCTCAGGGCTTTGGATCTGGCCCACGGGATTTGCCCCCTCAGAAGTGGCCAGCACTGCACCACATCCCTGGGGGAGGGGGTGGGGGAGGCAGAGGGTTCCGTGCATTGCTCCAAGCACTGCCCCCTGCAGCTCCCAGTGGCCGGGAACAGGGATCCATGGCCAATGGGAGCTTCGAGGGTGGTACCTGGAGGCGTGGCAAGGGCAGCGCACAGAACGCTGTGCCTGCCACCCCCCCCGGGGCTGCGTAGGGACGTGGTGAGTGGCACAGAGTGAGGCCAGAGCAGGCAGGCAACGAGTGTGCTGCTGCAGGTAAGCGGCGCTGGGCCAGAGCCCAACCCCTCCTGCACCTTGCCCACAACTCCCTGCCTTGAGCCCCCTGCCTGCACCTCACACACCAACGCCCTGCCCTGATCCCCCTTTTGCACCCCGCCCCAACTCCCTGCCTTGAGCCCCCTGCTGCACCCTACACCCCTCCTGCACCTCAAATCCCTGTCCTGAGCCCCTGCCTGCTCCCTACTGCACCCCAGCTCCCTACCCTAATCCCCCTGCCTGCACCCTGCACTCCAACCCCCTACCCTGAGCCCCCTCCTGCACTCTGCACCCTTCCTGCACCCTAAGCCCCTTCGTACATCCCACACCCCTCCTCTGCCCCAATCCCTTGCCCTGAGCCCTTTCCTACACACTACACCCCCTCCCACACCCTGCACTCCAACCTTTATGATGTTCGCCTTTAAAAAAATAAAGAAACAAAATTCCCTGGGAGCACACCCTAATGAAATGTGCTGCACACACCTATGTTGTCAAATCAGGACGCCTGGGTTCTATTGTACCCACAGTATTTATCTGTCTGTGGTATTGCTAAGGTGCCTGTCACTTTGAGAATCTAATGTCCACTGATAACACATAGATGGTTGGGGTAAAATGACGCCTGTTTTTAAGTTACTCTTCCTACCATGAACTCGATCTGGTAGGGTGCTAATCATCTCCTGCAGTGTGCTGAGCACCCTCACCTCCTGTTCAGGTCACTGGGGTTTGAGGGCTCTCAGAGCCCCACAAGATACATCCTCCTCTGCCTATTTTAAATACTGCTTTTGCATGGAGAGAACTTGCTGCTAAATCTGTGGGTCCTTCACTCCCCAGCCATGGAGTGCCCCCTGGAGAACAGCCAGTACCAGCTCTGTGGAACAGCCTGCCCAGCCACGTGTGTGGACCAGTCAGCCCCCAGCAGTTGTGAAGACCCCTGCGTAGAAAGCTGCCAGTGCAAGGATGGTTTTGTGCTGAGCCAGGGAAAATGCATCCCCAAGGACAGCTGTGGGTGCCAGTTTGAGGGGCTCCCCTATGCTCCCAATGAGAGTTTCTGGGTCGATGAGGTATGTGGGACACGGTGCATGTGCAATGCTGCCACTAGACAAGTTGAATGCATGGCTGCTACGTGCAGACACTCGGAGAGGTGCAGGCTAGTGAATGGCGTACGGGGCTGTTACCCCTCCAGCTATGCCACCTGCTCTGTGACAAGGAATCTGCACTATGCCACCTTTGATGGACAGAGATACGACTTCCAAGGCACCTGCCGCTACCAGCTCACGGCTCTGTGCGAGAAGGCAGAGGGACTGGTGGACTTTGAAGTCAACTTCCAGGAAAACAATACCGCTCCTGTACAGATCAAGGTTTATCAGACCAACCTCAGGATCAGCAATCAATTCCCTGGGAAAGTCCTGGTGAGTTTCTCGAATTGTCTCTAATCTCTCTAAAATATTTATGAAAAGTCAGCTGTGTGATCCAGAAAAGTTGGAGACAATGCAAGGAAGGATTTTGAAATATAGGGTGAATTTTAACCACATTCTTCTATAAACAGGGAGCCAATGGAGAAATTTAAGGATTGGGGTGATGTGGTTACACTTTGGATGTGTGAGAAGGTGTCTGAATCATAGAATTGTAGGACTGGAAAGTACCACGGGAGGTCATCTAGTCAAGTCCCCTGCACTCATAGCAAGATTAAGTATTATCTAGACCATCCCTGACAGGTATTTGTCTAACCTGCTCTTAAAAATATCCAATGATGGGTATTCCACAACCTGCCTACGAAATTTATTTCAGTGGTTAACCACCCAGACAGTTAGGAAGTTTTTCCTAATGTCCAACCTCAACCTCCCTTGCTGCAATTTAAGCCCATTGCTTCTTTTCCTGTCCTCAGAAGTTAAGGAGAAAATGTTTTCACCCTCCTCCTTGAAACAACCTTTTAAATACTTGAAAACTGCCATCATGTCCCCACTCAGTCTTTTCTTCTCCAGACTAAATAAACCCATTTTTTTTTCAAATCTTCCCTCATAGGTCATGTTTTCTAGACCTTTAATCACATTTGTTGCTCTTCTCTGAACTTTCTCCGATTTGTCTACATCTTTCCTGAAACGTGGCGCTGAGAACGGACACAGTACTCTGAGTCCTAATCAGTGCAGAGTGGACCAGAAGAATCACTTTTTGTGCATTTTTTACCACACTCCTGCTAATATATCCTGGGATGATGTTTGCTTTTTTTGCAACAGTGTTACACTGTTCAGTAATATTTAGCTTGTGATCCCGTTTGACCCCCAAATCCCTTTCTACAGTACTCCTTCCTAGGCAGTCATTTCCATTTGTATGTGTGCAACTGATTGTTCTTTCCTAAGTGGAGCACTTTGCATTTGTTACACTTACTCCTGGGGAAATTCTCGCATAATTGTGTATTTACCCACATCAAAAACATTTTGCCTAAGAAGTGCTGCAGTTCTGCCTTTTCCCCCACTGTGGCGCCAGAACAGCCAGCTGCTTTATGCCCGCTGTTCTAGTGCCACAGCGCCCTCTGGTGTGCAAAAGGCAGAATTGCAGCACTTCTGAGGCAAAACGTATTTTATGCGGGAAAATACTAACTTCTGTGCCCAGTGATGCAGAATTCCCCCATGAGCAGCACCTTGCCCGTGGAGGCAGTTTAGGACAGAGTGGGGCACACAGGGCTGCTGGGGGTCACAGACTGGGGTTCAGAATGACCTGGGGGGGGGGGACAGACTGGAGCATGGGCTCAGGAGCTATTGGATGACAGTGTTGAGCCTGGGGATGGAGGTGAGGGGCTGCAGAGACCCGTGGGGATGAGGGCTGTGGGGACAGAGGCAGATGTGCCTGACTGAATGGGAGAGGCTTGGGGTCATCCAGCGTCTTCGTGGGGGAGGCTTCCCAACACCCTAACAATCCCATGCCCCACAAAGAAAAACCTCCCATCCACACCCAACACCTTCTAGGGTCACTCCTAGGCTCCTTCTCACTCCCTGAGGTCCTCAGTTCGTTACCCCTGACACCCCAAGTCTTTGCACTGCTTTGACAGGTGCAGAAAATACTGTTCTGTATTGTAATTTAAATGAATTACACAAAGTTCTGTATGAATATGCCTAGTAAGGAATCTATTTGTCAAAAATAATTTACCAGAATCCTCTTTTAGCACTTTCAATCTCTCCCAACTTGGTATCGTCTGCAAACTTTATAAGTGTACTCTCTATGCCATTATCTAAATCACTGATGAAGATATTGAACAGAACCAGACCCCAAACTGATCCTTGCAGGATCCCCCTTGATATGCCCATCCAGGTTGACTGTGATCCACTGATAACTATTCTCTGGGAACGGTTTTCCAACCTGTTATGTACCCACCCTAGAGTAGCTCCATCTAGGTAGTATTTTCCTAGTTTGTTTGAGAAAGTCATGTGAGACAGTATCAAAAGCCTTACTAAAGTCAAGATATACCACATCTACCTCTTCCCTCCCATCCACAAGTGTCCACACTTTCACAGTGTGCTCTCATCCCCAGTGAAGCACCTCCTTGTGGCCGCAGCTTGGAATCAGCTTTGCCTTTCTGAAGCCCCGTCCTGCGAGTGCTCACTCTATGACACTCTCTCTCTACCTGAACTAGATGGCTCCCTCCTTGTGGCTTGGTCCTCTGGCTACCTCACTGTAGTTTCTCATTTCTGGGAGGTTTGTGTACCAAGTGTCACCAACTGTCCCAGGCAGTATTCCAATTCACTGCCCCTCAATGGTACCGCATCCCGAGTGGCTGGTAGGGGAACATGGGCTCACCCTTATCTTTGGGTTCCAGCCCACGGACCCTAAAAACAGCAGCTAAGGTCTCTCCTGTCCTATGCCTTGTATCTGTTTCCTTGGCTTGCTTCCTACATTGCCTCTATCAGTCTCCTTCTCTACCCTTCTCCGGCTACACCCTTCCCTCCTGGCCAAGTCCTCACTTTTCCTAGCCTCAGAGAGTGACTGCAGACCTCCCCCCCTGCATCCCCCTTCTGCCCTCAGCTACCTTGTTTTAGACCAGCCCCACCTGTTCCTGTTCAGGTGAGCTTCATCCTTTAATTAGTTCTCATTGCTCCCTGGCTCCTCCTCCAGGTGCATCTTAGGTGGTTAATTGTCTCGTCTAGCCATCTTAACCCTTTCAGGGGCAGGTGTGGGGTGAGCATCCCTCACAGTGTCAGTAGCATCCAGCAGAGGTGGGAACCTCGGGAGCTGGGGGACAGAGAAGAGGGACCTGCAAAAGCTAATGCCAGGGGAAATTCAAGTCTGGTTAGACCTGGGATTTGATGATGATTTGAACAGAGGTGGCTTATTATTGTAATCATGGACCAGAGCTCTGTGCTGGGGTGAGAGGTTCCACCACAGGCAAGCGATGTTTCATATCCCATGTGTCTTGCTTTAACAGGTGAACAGTTTCCTGATGAATCTTCCCTTCAACCTGATTGATAAGAAAATCACTGTGTATAGAAATGGCTGGGCCACAGTGATCCAGACAGACTTTGGTCTCACCGTTACCTATGCCGGGTGGTCAGGACGCACCACGGTCACTCTGCCAGTCACCTACACAGGAGCCGTGTGTGGTCTGTGTGGCAATTTCAACAGTGACAGGGAGGATGACATGGTCATGAGGGATAGCACGCTGGCACCAAACCCCATCAGCTTTGGCCAGAGCTGGAAGGTGGGCGACCTCCCGGGATGCTCTGCAATAACGATACCACCATGCGCAAGTGTAGAGGCTATTGAAAAACAACAACGAGGTAGCAAAGGGCAGTGTGGGCTCATCCTCCACAAGAGTGGCCCTTTCAGAGGATGTCACAGCAAAGTGGACCCCCATGGATACTTCGTAGACTGCGTGTATGGCTATTGCGTCCTCAGTGAGCGGGAGAGTAATGTGTGCCAGGCCGTTGCTGGCTATGCTGAGGCATGTCAGGAAGCTGGAGCTATGGTGCATCCCTGGAGGACTACGAAATTCTGCTGTGAGTCCCCCATGTTCACCGCTGCCTGCTCGATGGGGATCACTGTTCCAAGCTGGCTGGTAGATGTTGGTTTAAATGCTGATCTCATCAAGTGATGTAGAACATTTCTTAATTTTCAGAGGAGCCCAAAGTATGGGTACAGCACAGGCAGTGGCCATAGAAGCTGCCCCCCTCATGGTGCCCTATCAATGTGCTGCATCCCAGGCCAGAGAGGCACTGTCTAGAGATAGACTCATAGACTTTAAGGTCAGAAGGGACAATTATGATCATCTAGTCTGACCTCTTGCACAACGCAGGCCACAGAATCTCACCCACCCACTCCTGGAACAGCCCCCTAACATATGTCTGAGTTACTGAAGTCCCCAAATCATGGTTTAAAGACCGCAAGGTGTAGAGAATCCTCCAGCAAGTGACCTGTGCTCCATGCTGCAGAGGAAGGCGCAACCCCCCCAGGCCTCTACCAATCTGCCCTGGAGGAAAATTCCTTCCCGACCCCAACTATGGCCATCAGTTAAAGCCTGAGCATGTGGGCAAGACTCACCAGCCAGCAACCAGGAAAGAATTCTCTGTAGTAACTCAGATCTCACCCCATCTAACATCCCATCACAGACAACTAGGCATATTTACCTGCTAATAATCAAAGATGAATTAATTGCCAAAATTAGGCTATCCCATCATACCATCCCCTCCATAAACTTATCAAGCTTAGTCTTAAAGCCAGATATGTCTTTTGCCCCCACTACTCCCCTTGGAAGGCTATTCCAGAACTTTACTCCTCTAATGGTTAGAAACGTTCGTCTAATTTTAAGTCTAAACTTCCTAGTGTCCAGTTTATATCCATTTGTTCTTGTGTCCGCATTGGTACTAAGCTTAAATAATTTCTCTCCCCCCCGATATTTATCCCTCTGATATATTTATAAAGAGCAATCATATCCCCCCTCAACCTTCTTTTGGTTAGGCTAAACAAGCCAAGCTCTTTGAGTCTCCTTTCATAAGACAGGTTTTCCATTCCTTGGATCATCCTAGTACCCCTTCTCTGTACCTGTTCCAGTTTGAATTTCATCCTTCTTAAACATGGGATATCAGAACTGCACACAATATTCCAGATGAGGTCTCACCAGTGCCTTGTATAACAGTACTAACACCTCCTTATCTTTACTGGAAATACCTCGCTTGATGCATCCTAAACCGCATTAGCTTTTTTAACGGCCATATTACATTGGCAGCTCATAATCATCCTGTGATCAACCAATACTCCAAGGTCCTTCTCCTCTGTTACTTCCAACTGACGTGTCCCCAATTTATAACCAAAATTCTTGTTATTAATCCCTAAATGCATGACCTTGCACTTTTCACTATTAAATTTCATCCTATTACTATTACTCCAGTTTACAAGGTCATCCAGATCTTCCTGTATGATATCCCGGTCCTTCTCTGTGTTAGCAATACCTCCCAGCTTTGTGTCATCCACACACTTTATTAGCACATTCCCACTTTTTGTGCCAAGGTCAGTAATAAAAAGGTTAAATAAGATTGGTCCCAAAACCGATCCCTGAGGAACTCCACTAGGAACCTCCTTCCAGCCTGACAATTCACCTTTCAGTATGACCTGTTGTAGTTTCCCCTTTAACCAGTTCCTTATCTACCTTTCAATTTTCATATTTATTCCCCATCTTTTCCAATTTAACTAATAATTCCACAGGTAGAACTGTATTAAATGCCTTACTGATATCGAGGTAAATTAGATCCACTGCCTTTCCTTTGTCTAAAAAATGTTACCTTCTGAAAGAAGGAGATCAGATTTGTTTGGCATGATCTACCTTTTGTAAAACCATGTTGTATTTTGTCCCGATTACCATTGACCTCAATGTCCTTAACTACTTTCTCCTTCAAATTTTTTTCCAAGACCTTGCATACTACAGATGTCAAACTAACAGGCCTGTAGTTACCCAGATCACATTTTTTCCCTTTCTTAAAAATAGGAACTATGTTAGCAATTCTCCAGTCATATGGTACAACCCTTGAGTTTACTGATTTATTAAAAATTCTTGCTAATGGGCTTGCAATTTCATGTGCCAATTCCTTTAATATTCTTGGATGAAGATTATCGGGGCCCTCTGATTTTGTCCCATTAAGCTGTTTGAGTTTGGCTTCTACCTCGGATGTGGTAATATCTATCTCCATATCCTCATTCCCATTTGTCATCTTGCCATTATCCCTAAGCTCCTCATTAGCCTCATTAAAGACTGAGGCAAAGTATTTGTTTAGATATTGGGCCATGCCTAGATTATCCTTAACCTTCACTCCATCCTCAGTGTTTAATGATCCCACTTTATAGAATCATAGAATATCAGGGTTGGAAGGGACCTCAGGAGGTCATCTAGTCCAATCCCTTGCTCAAAGCAGGACCAATTCCCAACTAAATCATCCCAGCCAGGGCTTTGTCAAGCCTGACCTTAAAAACCTCTAAGGAAGGTGATTCCACCACCTCCCTAGGTAACCCATTCCAATGCTTCACCACCCTCCTAGTGAAAAAGTTTTTCCTAATATCCAGCCTAAACCTCCCCCACTGCAACTTGACACCATTACTCCTTGTTCTGTCATCTGCTACCACTGAGAACAGTCTAGATCCAGCCTCTTTGGAACCCCCTTTCAGGTAGTTGAAAGCAGCTATCAAATCCCCTCCCTTCTTCTCTTCTGCAGACTGAACAATCCCAGTTCCCTCAGTCTCTCCTCATAAGTTATGTACTCCAGACCCCTAATCATTTTTGTTGCCCTCCGCTGGACTGCTTCCAATTTTTCCACATCATTCTTGTAGCGTGGGGCCCAAAACTGGACACACAACTCCAGTTGAGGCCTCAGCAATGTTGAATAGAGGGGAATGATCACGTCCCTCGATCTGCTGGCAATGCACCTACTTATACAGCCCAAAATGCCGTTAGCCTTTTTGGCAACAAGGGCATACTGCTGACTCATACCCAGCTTCTCGTCCACTGTAACCCCTAGATCCTTTTCTGCAGAACTGCTGCCTAGCCATTTGGTCCCTAGTGTGTAGGAGTACATGGGATTCTTCCATCCTAAGTGCAGGACTCTGCACTTGTCCTTGTTGTCCTTCTTCTTTCTTTGTTTTCTTCTTATTTATATGGCTACAGAACCTTTTACTATTGGTTTTAATTCCCTTTGCAAGGTCCAACTCTACATGGCTTTTAGTCTTCCTCACTTTATCCCTACATGTTCTGACCTCAATAAAGTAGCTTTCCTTCCTAATCCCTCCCATCTTCCACTCCTTGTAGGCTTTCTGCTTTTTCTTAATCACCTCTCTGAGATGCTTACTCATCCAGCTTGGTCTACAATTCCTGCCTATGAGTTTTTTCTCCTTTCTTGGGATGTAGGCTTCTGATAGTTTCTGCAGCTTTGACTTAAAGTAATTCCAGGCCTCCTCCGCCTTTAGATCCACAAGTTCTTCAGTCCAATCCACTTCCCTAACTAATTTCCTTCATTCTTTAAAGTTTGCCCTTTTGAAATAAAAAACCCTAGTCTCAGATCTATTTTTGTTTATCCTTCCATCTAGTTTGAACTGAATTAGCTCATGATCACTCAAACCAAGGTTGTCCTCTACAACCATTTCTTCTATGAGGTCCTCACTGCTCACCAAAACCAAATCTAAAATGGAATCCCCTCTTGTTGGTTCTTCAACTACTTGGTGAAGGAATCCATCAGCTATCACATCCAGAAAAATCTGAGCCCTGTTATTATTATTAGCACTTGTCCTCCAGTCTATATCTGGGAAGTTAAAGTCTCCTATGATCACACAATTCCCATTAGTGTTTATTTCCCATTAGTGTTTATTAAAGAGGTCTCTATCCATATCCAAATCAGATCCTGGCGGTCTGTAGCACACCCCAAGCACTATCCCAGAGGAGGCTGTAATAGCTTTCTTTTCCAATGTGATTTTTGCCCAGACAGACTCTGTCTTATCCATTCCATCACTACTTCTTTCTTTACAGTTTACCTCATCATTGATATACAATGCTACTCCACCACCTTTGCCTTTATTTCTGTCTTTCCTAAACAGCACATAGCCTTCAATACCTGTACTCCAGTCATGACTATATTCCACCATGTTTCTGTTATCCCTATAATATCTGGTTTCACTTCCTGCACCAGTAGCTATAGTTCCTCCATTTTGTTACCTAGGCTTCTCACATTAGTGTACAAACATCTTAATTTTTGCCATTTGGCTTCACTGACATTCTTTACCCTATTAGGCACAGACATTCTACCACCAGTATCACCTATTAGACTGGTGTCTACACTACCCTTCCTCCTTATGTCCATTCTCCTACCTATGCTGTATTCTTTCTTCCTTTGTTTTCTTCCCTCTCAGTGTTAAATTCCAGCGTGGAGACTACCTGGACATCTCCCAACTATCTCCCCCAAATTCCTAGCTTAAAGCTCTCTTAATCAGTTGTGTCAGCCTCCATCCTAGAAGTCTATTTCCCTCCTTACTCAAGTGAAGTCCATCCCAAGAGAACAGTCCTCTGTCCAGGAATGCTTCCCAGTGGCCATACATCCCAAAGCCCTCCTTATAGCACCACTGCCTGAGCCATCTGTTGATTGCCATAATCTTATCACACCTTTGTTGCCCTTCTCTAGGAACAGGCAGAATCCCATTAAAGATGTAGTGGTGTCCTTCACAGCCTATCTAGTTCTTGGCTTATGTGCTGAGACAAGGACATAATTAGAGCTGAGACATGGTGGTGACTCACTAATTGAGATGTCGGGTCCACTAGGAACCAGTCTGGGAACCCACCAACTCATCTCCCATAAACTGTCATCTAGGAAAGAATTTGAGGCACTACTGATCCATATTCAAAACAATAAGCTAATGGTGAAAAGCTCTGCCAAACGCTCCCAGGTCCATGGGACCTCTACTCCCTACACCTTGACTTTGGTCCAGATTGGAAGCCTAGGCTTAGGAAAGAGATTACCTGTATCCCATTGCCTGGTTTCTTTGGAGCAACCACTTAACCAGACCTGGAATTGGATTACACATGGTGCCTGTTATTAATTAATCAAACCAAGGTAATAGAAAATTAGGAGCTTAAATGAAATTGCATGTTTTGTGATGGTTCATTGTGCACATTGCTAACACACTATGTGAGCTAACTCTTTGTTCTAATTACAGCTCCATCCTGTCCCCCGAACAGTCACTATGAATTCTGTAGCAGCAGCTGCGATCTGACATGCAGCAACCTCTATGCCCCGGTGCAATGCATAACCCGGTGTAAGGAAGGCTGCGTGTGTGATGAGGGCTTTGTTCTCAGTGGCGACCACTGTGTCCCCATTTCCCAGTGTGGATGCCTCCACAGAGGACTTTACTACCAGGCCGGGGAGATCTTCCACCCGAGCGGTTCATGCGAAGAGCAGTGTGTGTGTCAGGCTGGTGGGGAAGTTGTGTGTAAGGCATTCTCCTGCGGCAGTGGTGAGGAATGTGGGGTGGTGGACGGCATCCAGAAATGCCACCCATTTGGATCTGCGACCTGTTCTGCCTCTGGCCGTCCCCATTACCTCTCTTTCGATGGGGTCCCCTTTGACTTCCAAGGCACCTGCACCTACATCCTGGCCAAGACCTGCACTGATGCCAATCACCTTACACCATTCACTATCAGCGTAGAGAAAGAATCCTTGGACAGTAGGAATGTCTCCATGGCCAAGCTGGTGTCCATCCAGGTGTATGGGATCACACTCACCCTGCTGCAGAGCAAACAGGGGCTCATCATGGTAAGTTCTTCTCCAGATCCTCATTTAGATCATTCTGACTGTCCCTTTATGGCCAGAGGTTTCTGCATGTGGCCTGCCTCGATTTCCCCTCTTGGACTCCTCAACAACTCACACAAGGTTTTTACAAATCTAATAGCAACAGCCCTCCTAAGGGTCTCATTCAAACAGGAGTTTTTACATACAGCCATTCACTGCCTTATCTGGTCATTCCCAGGCATTGCCTGACTGCCATCTCACTCCCCTACATTCAGGTTTCTCTGCAGGAACCTACTCACTGCCAGTTGCCTCTCTATTCCCCTCTTTCTCCTTGAGAACTCTCTCTGCTGGACCAGGAGTTTGGCTTCTTCCTGCTTCTCTTACAGGGGACACATATGATTCCTGCTCAGATGTGCCTACTTAGTAATAAGGATTGGCCACAAGCCACTGAGGGGCAGGCCACCCTGCTACAAGGTTCATATACCAGGCTCATCCACGTGGTATTTGAGCCCCTCCCAGAAATACATTAAGCAACGTCATTAACATCTGCCACATGTTTGTTCTCTCCTCCTCTCCCCAGGAAAGATGTGTGTGCAGTGGGCTGTTTTGTTTTGGATTTTTTTATAATGATAAATGTATACGTGTGTTGCCATATATATGTTGGAGAAAGGTGGTCTAAGAACGCACCTTGCACTTGGAAAAGGGGGTGGCCAGGTTTGTGAGGGTCCTTACTTCCTGAGACGGTTCATTCTCCAGACTTGGACCAACTCCTAATAATACTTTGTCTCTGGCAGAGACAAAATTTATCCTTATTGATGTGATTTCCATTGTGCCAATGGAAATAAGTTGTCCACCACACTCTTCAACCTGGAGGTTTAATTCCTGTTTTAGATAGCTTGGGGCCAGGCCATTGAGCACCTTGGGATAAGGACTGAGGACTTGAACTGGATTCCTTGTTTTATGGGAAACCAGGGTAGGGAGTGGAGGACAGGTTTGATATGTACAGCAGCCAGTGTTGCTGAGATGGTATGCTGCAGAGTTGTGTAGCACTTGAATATTCCTGTGTGCTGAATGCTTCATGCCTGGGAGAACCACCTTGCTATATAGTCCAGTGGGGAAGTGACAAAGCCGTGAATGGTTGAAATCAGGTCATCTTCCGTCAGAATGGGATGCTGTCTCCTACCCAGCTAGAGATGGTAGAAAGTGCTACTCATGGATGCTGCTATGTCAAAGCTTCTCTTGGGTGAGATGAACATCCTCCAGCATGCTTCTCTTGTTGATTATATCTCTATTTATAAGTATTAATTATTTGGTGAACCCCCTCCGCATACCTCACATTTTGCAAACATGAGGTAAAATTCCTCTCGATGTTATCTCCATTGGTCTCTGTGTTGAAGAATTTGTCCCATGGCATAGTGTCCTGTGAAGCCTGCAGTCTAATTTGGGGCAAATTGAACACAACACATAGGAAATTGTTTGAGATAGGAGAGGGAGGGAAGGGATGAAGGAAGGAGGCATCACCAGGGAAGTGGGTTTTTAGGTGTGGGGGGGTGGGGGAGATAGAGACGTAGGAGACTGTTCTCAGTCCCGGAGTTGGTGTGAGAAGGAGCAGGCCAAACATAGGTTGAGGAGTTGGGAAGGTAAAGAGAGAGGATGAGGAGTGAGGGAGGTGCCTGGGAGATGAGATCAGAAATGCAGGTCTGGGTGACAATGTCAAGAGCTTGGAACGTGAGGACAAATCATTGCAAAGTGAAATCAAGAGTCATGAGTCATTCTGGATTTAACCCACGTTGTCAGTGAGAGCTGAATCTCAAAACTTGTCCATCGCCCCTACCCACACATGCACTGTCCATCCTACCTGCTCACAGAGGAATGTGCTGTCTTTTCCAGGTGGACGGGGTATCCCACAATCTCCCCTTGATAATGGTCAATGGGCAGCTCCGAGCATATCAGCATGGCACTAATGTCCTGGTGCAAACTGACTTTGGCCTCTCTGTGAGCTACGACCTGGTTTACCAGGCCAGAGTCACCATCCCAGGAAGCTACCATGGCCAGACGTGTGGCCTGTGTGGGAACTACAATGGACAGCAGGACGAGGAGTTCCTGCTTCCCAGTGGCAGGACAGCCCCTGATGTGGCAGCATTTGGCTCTGCTTGGGAAGTCCAGATCCCAGGAGCATCCTGCACAGACAGATGTGCTGGAAACAGCTGTCCAGTTTGTGAGGAGAGGAAGAAGAACGTCTTCAAAGGGCGCAACTACTGTGGGCTGCTCACAGACCCCGACGGCCCCTTCACAGCCTGCCACGGCACGGTTAGCCCCAGTGTATATCAGAGCAATTGCCTGTATGATCTGTGCCTGGCTAATGGGGATGCACAGGTTCTTTGCCACAGCATCCACAGCTATGTGACGGCCTGTCAAGAGGCTAAGGTCTTCATCCAGCCCTGGTGGAATGCCTCCTTCTGCCGTAAGTGTGCTGATAGTGTTGGAGGTCTGGGGAAGGGAAGGGGTCAGTGTTACTGGGTATCTTGTTCCAGGCCTCTGGGCTTCTTCTAGAACTCTTCTGGATGGGAGCCAACAATCTCATGTTCTTCAAGTGATTGCTCCTGTGTATTCCACAGTAGGTGTGTGTGCTCGCCACGTGCACCGGTGCCGGAAATTTTTCCCGTAGCAGTACCCGTATGAAAATTGAAAGGTGGATAAGGAACTGGTTAAAGGGGAGACTACAACAGGTCGTATTGAAGGGTGAACTGTCAGGTTGGAAGGAGGTTACCAGTGGAGTTCCTCAAGGATCAGTTTTGGGACCAATCTTATTTAAACTTTTTATTACTGACCTTGGCACAAAGAGCGGGAATGTGCTAATAAAGTTTGCGGATGACACAAAGCTGGGAGGTACTGCTAACACAGAGAAGGACCGGGATATCATACAGGAAGATCTGGATGACCTTGTAAACTGGAGTAATAGTAATAGGATGAAATTTAATAGTGAAAAGTGCAAGGTCATGCATTTAGGGATTAATAATAAGAATTTTAGTTATAAGTTGGGGACACATCAGTTGGAAGCAACAGAGGAGGAGAAGGAGCTTGGAGTATTGGTTGATCACAGGATGATTATGAGCTGCCAATGTGATATAGCTGTTAAAAAAGCTAATGCAGTTTTAGGATGCATCAGGCGAGGTATTTCCAGCAAAGATAAGGAGGTGTTAGTACCGTTATATAAGGCACTGCTGAGACCTCACCTGGAATACTGTGTGCAGTTCTGGTCTCCCATGTTTAAGAAGGATGAATTCAAACTGGAACAGGTTCAGAGACTGGCTACTAGGATGATCCGAGGAATGGAAAACCTGTCTTATGAAAGGAGACTCAAAGAGTTTGGCTTGTTTAGCCTAACCAAAAGAAGGTTGAGGGGGGATATGCTTGCTCTTTACAAATATATCAGAGGGATTAATATTAGGGAGGGAGAGGACTTATTTAAGCTTAGTACCAATGTGGACACAAGAACAAATGAGTATAAACTGGACACTAGGAAGTTTAGACTTGAAATTAGACGAAGGTTTCTAACCATTAGAGGAGTGAAGTTCTGGAACAGCCTTCCAAGGGAAGTAGTGGGGGCAAAAGACATATTTGGCTTTAAGACTAAGCTTGATAAGTTTATGAAAGGGATGGTATGATGGGACAGCTTAATTTTGACAATTGATCTTTGATTATCAGCAGGTAAGTATGCCCAGTGGTCTGTGATGGGATGTTAGATGGGATGGGATCTGAGTTACTGCAGAGAATTCTTTCCTGGTTGCTGGCTGGTGAGTCTTGCCCACATGCTCAGGGTTTAGCTGATCGCCATATTTGGGGTCAGGAAGGAATTTTCCTCCAGGGCAGATTGGCAGAGGCCCTGGAGGTTTTTCGCCTTCCTCTGCAGCGTGGGGCATCGGTCACTTGCTGGTGGATTCTCTGCAGCTTGAGGTCTTCAAACCACAATTTGAAGACTTCAATAACTCAGACATAGGTTAGGAGTTTGTTATAGAAGGGGATGGGTAGGATTCTGGCCTGCTTTGTGCAGGAGGTCAGACTAGATGATCATAATTGTCCCTTCTGACCTTAAAGTCTATGAGTCTATGAGAGTGGCGCCTCTATAGTGCGCTATAAGGGGAGCTGCGCTCTCTCCCCACCCTCGGTTCCTTCTTGCTGCCAGTGAAGGTAGTCGGAACTTGCGCTCCACCTTCTCTGCAGCCTTCTCTTCTCTAGCGGTACCCTTCATCGGATTGTTTTTTCAGTATTAGCTTGGACTCGGGGCATGCCCCACGCTCCAGGCTTCAAGTTGTGCGACTCCTGTCACCGCTCTATGCCCAGGAGCGACCCCCACACTGAGTGTCTTCACTGCCTGGGTGAGACTTATATTAGTGACCATTGCAAAATCTGTAGGTCATTCAAACCAAGGACTAAAAAGGAGACGGACTTCAGACTTAGAGCTCTCCTAATGGAGTTGGTGTTGGCTCCAACCCCAGTGCGCAGATTGGACTCGGCACTGGCTGCCGTGTCGTTGGTACGTAGCGAGGCCCCTTTGACCAGCAGGCGCTGCTCTCCTGCCAAAAAGCAGGGGAAGAGCTTGGCCATGCAACGCCGCCGCGATAAGGACAAGGAAAGAGGCTGGTCCCGCATTGGGCAGCCCTCAGTCCCCTCGGGCTTAAGACCTCCGACTTGCATGAAGCGGAGCAGCCCAGTGCAGTCGACCCAGACATCCCCAGTACGGATGCCGTCAATGCCAGAGGCAGTGCAGGTGGCAAAGGACATTATGTCTTTGCCTGTGCCGAGGTTGTAGCTGAGTATGACCCCCAGGTCTCGGGGTAAGCCCCCATTAGGGGACTGCCAGGCCTCTTCGATGAGCAGTGTCTCTTGCTCTGAAGATCGCTCTCCGCACCGCTCGATGCGTAGCGGCCGCTCTTCAAGTGACTCCCGGCCACTGTCGACGCCTCCCAGACCCTCTGACCTGCCACCGAGAAACCGCGGGCCCCTCCTACCCCTCCCACCAGTGAGCGCAGGCACTGGAGGAGGCGCCAGGAACACTCCCTGCCCGGCGTGAATACCGGAGCAGATCTCGACGCGATAGGTGTCGTCGTTCGTGCTCCAGCTCCTGCTCGACCAGACGCCGCACCAGAGGTTCTCCACGTGTTACCTCGGCGTCAAAGCACTGAGCTTTGTACCGTCGTTATGGCTACTGAAGCAGCTTGTCGAGGGGGTACAGTTCCTTGTCTTCAAGATCCAGATTGTGAGGGAGATGCAGCCGCAGGCACCGTTCCCATTGCTCCCGTGGCACTGAACGCTCCTCGGCCACCTCGACCTCGGCCCCCCCCTTCCCATCCTCGGGTTGCGTTGCCTCGCTGGGACTCGTTGTGCCACCAGGTACCCAGCAAGGCCAAGGCTACAGTGCCCCCTGGTAGGGACAATGGTGTCAGTGGGCACCTTGGCAGCAGGTACTGGCCCAGCCCAGGGTTCATTTGGTCGCCGGAGTGTCCCAGGCTCCATTGGCCTCGTCGGGCTGCCTACGGGACAAGTCGATGGGCCAGGACTTGGCGGACCTGTGTCCGGACTCCGACCGGGGTCTCGATGCCCCAGCACCGACTGCGGTGCCCAACTTCGCGTGTGCTACATCTCCGGCACTGGACAACACAATGTGGCACCTCCGCCCTTGGTCTCACAGGAGGACTTCAAGGCGCATCAGGACTTGCTGAAGCAGGTGGCATCCAGCCTTCAGCTACAAGCCAAGGAGATGGAGGGACCATCAGACTCCCTCTTCAATGTTTTCCTTGGCACCGAGCCGTGTGGCCCTGCCACTACACCAAGATGTTGCCAACATCACCAGTGCCATGTGGTAAACTCCCACCTCCTTGGCCCCGATCTCCAAGAAGGCTGAGAGAAAGTACTTTGTGCCGGCGAAAGGTCACGAGTACCTTTATTCCCACCCGGCACCTAACTCACTTGTGGTGGAATTGGTGAATCACAGGGAGCGCCAAGGCCAACCTGCGTCCACCCCTAAAAATAAGGACATCAGGAGACTCGACTCCTTTGGCAGAAAGATTTATTCATCAGCTAGTTTTCAGCTGAGGGTAGCCAACCACCAGGCCTTACTCAGCAGATATGGCTTTAACTTGTGGGAGTCCTTGCCCAAGTATGAGCCGCTTCTCCCAGACAAGGATAGGAAGGACTTCCAGGCTCTGGTGGAAGAGGGGTCAGCGGCGGCTAAGATGGCCCTGCAGGCAGCGGTGGATGTGGCTGATACGGCGGCTCACTCCATGGCTTCCGCAATCTCCATGTACCAGGCGTCATGGCTCCTGTTATCAGGTCTGTCAATGGAGGCCCAATCTCTGATGCAGGACCTCCCCTTCGATGGCAAGGCGCTCTTTGCGGACCAGACGGACATCAGGCTGCATGGGATGAAAGACTCCCGCACCACCCTGCAGACCTTGGGCCTCTGTGTCCTTCCGGCGAAGGACAAGGCCAAATCTATCCCGGCGGCTCAACCTGCTAGGAGCAGATACGAGCTCCCATATAAAAGGCCTAGAGACCAGAAACGCTGGTCTCAGAGGCAGTCCCGCTCTACCCACCAGCCTGGTCCCCCTAAGGACAGGAGGCAGGGAAAGCGGTGGTTTTGACTATTCACAGGGGGCACTGGGCCTGTTGCCAGGGAGACCCCCCAACCAATAAAGTTTGTGTTCTGCAACCGATTGTCTGCCTTCCTCAGGGCCTGGTCCCGCATAATATCGGACCAATGGGTCCTCAGTACCATTTCTAGGGGAATACATCTTGCAGTTCATTTCTCCCCCACCATTCCACCCGCCCACCATCATGGGCCTGGGGGATTTCGAGTACGCCTACCTCTTGGACCAGGAGGTGGATCAGCTATTCAACCTCGGGGCAGTGGAACGTGTCCCGACACAGTTCCAGGGCAAGGGTTTTTACTCCCGTTATTTCCTCATTCCCAAGGTGAAAGGGGGTCTCAGACCCATCCTGGACCTACACGACCTGAATAGGTTCCTAACCTGTTCCAAGTTCCGCATGGTGTCCCTGGCTTCTATCATCCCCTCTCTAGACCCAGGGGACTGGTACGCTGCCCTGGACCTCCAGGACGCTTATTTCTATGTCCACATTTTCGAGGGGCACAGACGCTTCCTCAGATTTGTGGTGGGGACGGGGCACTTCCAGTTTGCGGTCCTCCCCTTTGGCCTGTCCACAGCCCCCAAGGTGTTCATGAAGTGCATGGCAGTGGTGGCAGCCTACCTCAGGAAACAAGGGGTACAAATCTTTCCTTACCTGGACGACTAGCTCCTCAAGGGTGAGTCTCGTCCTGAGGTGGAGTTCCACGTGTGACCACTCATGGACACCTGCAAAAACCTAGGCCTGGTCATGAATGAGACCGAATCTACCCTAGTTCTGGTCCAGCACATAGAGTTCATTGGGACTCTTCTAGACTCCTCCAAAGCTCCTCTCTCCCCTGGACAGGTTCAAGACCCTAAAGGCTCTCATCATCTCAGTCTCCACATTCCCGGTGACCACGGCCAGGACGTGCCTCCAGCTTCTAGGTCACATGGCGGCCTGCACGTACATGGTCTGCCATGCCAGACTCTGGATGAGGCCTCTCCAATTCTGGCTAGCCTCCCAATTCTCCCAAGCCCAGGACGGCCTGGACAAGGTCCTCACAATCCCGTCCCTGGTGCTGGCTTCCCTTCAGTGGTGGTCCCTCTTGAGCAACATGCTATAAGGGGTTCCCTTCAGGGAGGCTAGCCCGTCCATAGACCTGATGTCCGATGCTTCGAACCTAGGCTGGGGAGCCCACATGCGAAATGTGCGGACCCAGGGGATGTGGTCGACCTCGGACTTGTCCCTGAGCATAAATGTCAGGGAGCTCAGGGCAATACGTCTGGCGTGTATGGCATTTCTCACGCACCTCCATGGCAGGGTGGTCAGAGTACTCACGGACAACACCGCCACCATGTACTATATCAACAAGCAAGGCGGGACTTGTTTCCTAGCCCCCTGCTGGGAAGCCCTGACCTTATGGAAGTTCTGTATAGCCTATGATATCTCCCTGCGGGTGGTTCACCTTCAGGGCATCTGCAATACGCAAGCGGACCACCTCAGCAGGGTCTTCCCCCCCAGTACGAGCAGTTGCTCCACTCGGAGATCGCCCACTGGATCTTCCTAGAGTGCGGAGTTCCCTGGGTTGACCTGTTCGCAACCCGCCAGAACCGCCGCTGCCCACTGTTCTGCTCCAGGGACGGAGTGGGGAAGGACGCGATCTCAGACATGTTCCTCATGAGCTGGTCGGGCCAGCTCCTATATGCCTTTGCCCCGCTTCCCCTCACCCCCAAGATCCTGGAGAAAGTGAAAGTGGACAAGGCGAGGGTCATTCTCATAGCCCCAGTGTGGTCCCGCCAGCATTGGTACAGGCCCCTCTTACGTCTCTTGGCAGCCTCCCCGAGGGCGCTAGTGCTCCGCCCAGACCTCCTCTCCCAGGAAGGGGGATGCCTCCTCCATCTCAACCTGACTGCGCTCCACCTGACAGCGTGGCTGCTCCATGGCTAAACGAGGAGGAAAACAGGTGCTCAGAGCAGGTAAGGCTCCTGGAAAGCAGGAAGCCGTCCACATGCCGGGCATATGTGGCAAAGTGGTTCAGATTTGCCAGGTGGGTGAGCGAGCAGGGAGTTTCCAGTTCGTCCTGGACTACCTTTTGTCCCTTAGGACTTAGGGTCTGGCACCAGCCTCGGTCAGGGTACACCTCGCAGCCATTTCAGCTTTTCACCCACTGGTGCAAGGGCACTCGGTCTTCTCCCATGCTATGACCTCCCGATTCCTGAAGGGCCTTCATTCCCGTATGCTAGACCCCCGGTGCCACAATGGGACCTCAACCTGGTCTTGTCACGTCTCACGGGGCCCCCCTTCAATCTGCTAGCCACATGGTCTTGGTCGCACCTCTCGTGGAAGGTGGCCTTCCTCATGGAGATCACATCTGCCCGACGTGTCTCGGAGCTCAAGGCCCTAACCTTGGAACGCCCCTTAACGGTTTTCCATAGGGACAAGGTCCAGCTTCGCTCACACCTGGTGTTCCTCCCGAAGGTGATTTCTGCCTTCCATATGGAGCAGAGTATCTTTCTTCCTGTGCTCTGCCCTAAGCTCCACTCCTCTAATGAGGAACGCCATCTCCACATGTTAGATGTGCGTAGAGCATTGGCTTTTTATGTGGATCGGACTAAGCCATTCTGGAAATCCTCTCAATTCTTTGTTGCCTTGGCCGAGGGGGAAAGAGGGTAACCTATCTTGACCCAGCAGCTCTCCCGCTGGATTACCTCATGCAGACGCATGTGCTATGACCTGGCAGGGATTCCCCCACCGCCTATCATTAAGGCTCACTCGACGAGGGCTCAGACCTCATCAGCTGCCTATGCCGCCCATGTCCCCATTCGGGCGGCCACGTGGGCCTCAGTTCACACGTTTACTTTGCATTACACGATCGTCTCCCAGTCTAGGAATGATGCAGGCTTCGGCAGGGCGGTACTTCGTCCCGAACCATCGTGAACTCCTACCCACCTCCAACGGATACTGCTTGGAATCACCTAGTGTGGAATACACAGGAGCAATCACTTGAAGAAGAAAGGACAGTTACCTTTTGCTCCTGTCTATTCCACATCCTGCCCTCCTTCCCCTTTGTCAGAGTTGTCTGGCAAGAAGGAACCGAGGGTGGGAGGAGAGCGCAGCTCCCCTTATAGCGCACTATAGAGGCACCACTCTAGGGGTTGCAGCGGTGCTCCCCCACTACGGGTACTGCTAAGGGAAAAACTTCCAGCACCGGTGCATATGGCGGGCGCGCGCTCCTACTGTGGAATAGACAGGAGCAACACATCTCGAAGAAAGCCATTTACGGAACAGGTAACTGTCCTTTCCCTTACAAAGGCGCCCTGTTCCTCTCCTCCCTCTCCTGCTCTCCTCTCCTTCATGTCTGTCCCTCTAGGCCATGGTGTGAGATCTTTCCAGCCATCCTTTATTTCTCTCTCTATTTAAGCTGCGAGCTGCCCGGTCAACAGCCACTATGAGCTCTGCGCTGACCTCTGTACCACCACCTGCACTGGAGACATCATGGACTGCCCGGAGACCTGTGCTGAAGGCTGCCAGTGTAACAAGGGCTTCCTCTTCGATGGCCAGGGCTGTGTGACTCTGGAGAACTGTGGGTGCTTCGAACAGGGGAGATACTACAAGGTACAGCCTCAAGCAGTCTAGGTCTGATCTAAATTTTTTTTCACATATCTTACACTAGTCAGGAACAGGGTTTGCTATAGTGGATCAGAGCATTGGCCTATCCAGCCTGGTATCCCTGCTCTGTTAATACCGAATGCCCAAAGCACCAGGAAAGGCAAGAAGATTTAATTCCCTTTGTCCATTGTGGGGAAACTCAGGCACAGAGCAGGGCAGTGACTTGCTCAAGACCCACCCAGTGAGTCAGTAGCAGATGGGAGGTTAAAACCTAGACACTGTCCTGTCCTTCAGCCCAATTCTTAACTCATTAGACAGCCTCTCTCTTTAATGTTTAGAGAAATAATATTATGACACAATAGTTTTTCACACACCTCACCACACAGCTCTGAGTTTAGCACCGACAGAAATTATTATAAATAATCATTTCCACTTACGTTGGGTTATTTCCTCCTTCCCAAACATCCCATCAGCCCAGTGAGACGGTCCTGATGAACGAGTGCCAGCAAAGCTGCACCTGCGTTCCTGCTCGAGGGGTGA
This sequence comes from Aldabrachelys gigantea, assembly GCA_026122505.1. Taxonomy (NCBI): domain Eukaryota; kingdom Metazoa; phylum Chordata; order Testudines; family Testudinidae; genus Aldabrachelys; species Aldabrachelys gigantea. Next base: position 67,448,677 of record CM047489.1, read on the forward strand.
CTTGCAAAGCCCACAACTGCACCAGTGGAGCAACCTGCCAGATCAGAGACGGCGTCATGAAGTGCAGTGAAGGTAAAGGACAGTCACTGATTGAAACATGCCCTGAGGGGTTATTGCACAAGCAGTGAGTAAAGTCATTTCAGTTATGTCTCCTCACCCTTCTCACTCTCTCTCTCCCCTTTTATTTAGCCTGGAACCCTGACCCATAATATTACACCATTTTGACTTGAAAGATGGAAACATTTGTTGGGTCAGAGTCTCTGCTGCGTCCATCTTCTGATGTGCACAACAGAGCCAAGTGGGCAGGGAGCTGATCACATTCCTAGATCTTCTCCCTGGCTGTAGCCTAGGAGCTGCTCTAAATTGGAGTCTACTGGCTGTGGGGTCATTAGTCAGCTGGGCACTGTCAAAGCCCAGCACATCCCAACCACTCTCCTTTGCCTGCTCCATGCTGCCCATAACACGCGCATAGATGGTGTACCACCTCTGCCGGGCATTGCAGGGAAGGAGACATAGGAGCCGGTTTTGCTGTGGTCATACACATGCAGAGATTTCCTCAGCATGGGACTCGCGGGAGGTTTGTGAATGATGCAAAGGAAGTGTGTATGGGGAGAGAGGAAGAGAGATAGAGGAGTGCATGGTGAGAAATATAACGATGTGTGTGGAGGGAAAGATAGAAAGATGCATAGATGTTACTGATTAGTCTGCTGTTTCTTGTCTTTCTATTGGCTTTGGAATAACTAGAGGGAAAGCCATCCTGCAGTGTGGTCCTTTGCAGGGAAGGAACTATTTGTAAGATGATAAATGAGCAGCCAAAGTGTGTGCCGGTCTCTCGGGGCACGTGCTGGGCTGGGGGATACTTTCATTACCGCACATTCGATGGATGGGTGTACGATTTCCATGGCAACTGCACCTACACCGTGGCCAAGACCTGCAGGGATGCCGCTGGCCTGCCCTCCTTCCATGTCATGGTCAAGAGCGAGAACAGTGGGAACACACAGGTCTTCTACATTGGATCAGTGACTGTCCAGGTGGATGGAGTCACTGTCACCGCAGCCAGGGCTGAAGCTGGCTTTGTGTGGGTGAGTGCTGGGCGTACGCGTCCACCCTGCTCCTATGTCCACCCTGTAGGCTTTGCTAACTAGAGGGCAGGAAACTGCAGCCCTCACCACGGACGGGGCATGTTGTGGATAGGACAGAGCAGGCAAAGGAGAGTGGCTGGATGGTGATGGGCTCTGACAATGCTCAGCTGGCTAATGGCCCCTATGGGACCACAGCCAGTCGGCTCCATTTAAAGCAGCCCTGAGGCTACGCTCAACATAGATAAGGCCCAGTGTGGTCAGTAGTTATGTAGGCAACAAAGTAATCCAAGGTGTTGCTGTGGGGAGTCTCGCTGAAGTAATCGGGTGTGCTCTGCTGCTGTATCAGTGCTGTTCCCTAAGTCCCAACACTGTGATAGTGAATGGGTCGGCTTCCAAAGAGGGGACATCCTCTGCTCGGAGTCAGTGCTGATACCAATGGCCAGCAGGTGCTGTGGTGAGCTGCAGGGAGGGGGGTGGGTGATCTAAAAGGGAACATTGTCCCAGCAAGTCAGTGCTGACCCCAATGCGTGTCCAGCAGGTGCTGTGCGGCAGGGAGTGATGTGGGGGGTGTCAGTCAAGGGCGCTGTCCCTCAGAGTCACAGCATGGCACTACAGGGTGCTGTACTGAAGGGTGCAGGGTGCATGACTCGCTGTGGGGAGCTGTCGGCTCTGTCTCAAGCACACGGGATCTGCACGCCAGATAAAGCTTAGACCTGAGCATTTGGTTATTACCTATCCCCAGCGCATCATGGAAGAGCAGGGCCAGTATTCCAGTAATTGTGGGCAAATCCCAGCTCTGCTGAGTCCATCCTACCACAAATTCCTCAGTAGTTTCTAATGTAACAGGGATTCCTCTGAGACCCCACCTGAGAAGAATCCCCACTCCTGGATCCGGGAGGACATTGCCTGAACTCTAAGATATGGGGAAACTGAGGCACATCTAGGCAGGTCGGGGCTGTGCCCTACAGAGCCTGCTCCAACCTGACGTACCTCAGGGGCCCTGGAACATTGTAGACATCTCCTTGAGACCTTTTGCCCCTCAAGTGCTCCTCCTAAGGACTCTCACCCATGCAGCATTGTCTCCACAAGAGCTGCTCCCTAATGGTTCTAACCAACGCAGCCCCCATCCCCAAGAGTAGCTCCCACTCATTCTTCTCCTTGGTCCTTTTGTCTACAATAGGCTACATCACAATCATGGATATAATATTGGACCTGGTTGGGAAAACCCTATGAATAGCAATGGGGGAAAAATCACAATTTTCAGTGAATCTGGACACAAACTTGAACCAAATTTGATAGAGCTGGCCTGAGAAAGCTAATTCCATTGGCAGAAAGATTTCAATATTTTGAAAATTAGCTTCATTCCAATATGGAATGAAACTCACAAATTACCACATTTTCTATGAAGACGAATGGAGCCCCAACTCTAGGTCAGTCCGCCTGGTAGGCTGCCAAGGAGCTGGTGGCCGGAAAAAACAGACAGGTTTTGAAATCAGCCTTGTTTCCATCAGAACTCCTTGGAAAAGGAACAATCTTCTAAACCCCGTTTGATTTTGATGAATAGGCAAATACTAGTGAAAAAGTATATCAGAGTAGAGCTCAGTGTGTAAATGAAAGACCTGTGCACTCGATTCTGACCTTTACCCTTTCTTTCTCACTGGGAAGGTGAATAATATCAAGGCTCACTTACCCATCTCCCTGAACAACGGGGCCCTTCGGCTCTATCAGAGCGGCACCTCCCTCATCCTCCGCACCAACTTCAACATCAGGGTGTACTATGACTGGAACAACCACCTAAGGGTTACCATCCCTAATGACTTCTCCGACAGCCTGTGCGGCCTGTGCGGCAACTATAACGGGGACCCCTCCGATGACTTCCGGACCCCGGATGGGGATCTGGCTCCCAGTGTCACCGCCTTGGAGAAAAGCTGGGCAGTGGAAGATGAGGATCAGTTTTGCTGGCACGATTGCATTGGAGGTTGCAGACCCTGTGACCCCAGCATAACCAAAAAGTACAAGGAGGAGGCCTTGTGCGGCCTGATAACTAAGGTCTCAGATGGGCCCTTCAGTCAGTGCCACAGCAAGGTGGATCCTACAGTCTACTTCGACAACTGCGTGTACGATCTGTGCCACAACAACGGCTACAGGAAAGCCCTGTGTGAGGCCCTGAAGGCCTACGTGGATGCCTGCCAGCTGGAGGGGGTCAGGATTGGGGAATGGAGGCAGCTGGCCAGATGCTGTGAGTACAGATTTGTTTGCCAAGGTCTATGGTCTGGTGGTTAGACCGGGGAGCCTGGGGCTCAGCACTCTTGAGTTCTAGCTCTGGTTTTGGGAGAGGACATGATCGAGTGGTTTGGGATTATTGAGCAGTGATTGGCAAATCAGGACGCCTGGGTTCTATTGTAACCACAGTATTTGTCTGTCTGTGGAATTGCTAAGGTGCCTGTCACTTTGAGTATATAACGTCCACTGATAACACATGGGAGCTGAGGTAAGATGGTGGCAGTTTAAGTCACTCATAGAATCATAGATTCTAAGCCAGTGGTTCTTAACCTATTTACTATTGTGGGCCGCATAGGCACCTTTCTAGGTTTTCTTTATATAGGCTGCATCCACACAACATATATACTACCTGTATGGCCCAGAGGATGTCACATGGGCTACAGCAACCTGTGGACCTTGGGTTGAGAACCACTGCTCTAAGGCCCGAAGGGACCATCATGTTAATCTAGTCTGACTTCTTGCACGTTGCAGCCCACAGAATCTCACTCATCCACTCCTGCAACTGACCCCTAACCTCTGGCTGAGTTACTGCCATCCTCAAATCTTGGTTAAAGACTTCAAATTACACAGAATCTGCCATTTACACTTGTTTAAACCAGCAAGTGACCTGTGGCTCAAGATGCAGTGGAAGGAAAATAATCTCTAGGGTCTGCCAATTTGACCTGGGGGAAAAATTTCTTCCTGACTTCAAATATGGCAATCAGCTGGACCCTGATCGTATGGGTGAGACCCACCAGCCAGACACCTGGGAAAGAATTCTCTGTTGTAACTCGGAACCCTCCCCATCCAGTGTCCCATCACTGGCTGTTGGGGACATTGCTGTTACCACTCACGGATCAGCTACGTGCCTTTGTGGGCAGTCTCATCACACCATCCCCTCCATAAACTTATCAAGCTCAGTCTGGAAGCCAGTAAGCCCTTATTGCTCCCCTTGGAAGGCTGTCCCAGAACTTCACTCCTGGGATGGGTATCCTCTAATTTCAAGGCTAAATTTGTTGATGTCCATTTGTTTTTGTGTCAACATTGGCACAGTAACTCCTCTCCCTCCCTGGTGTTTATCCCTCTGATATATTTATAGAGAGCAATCATATCTCCCTTCAGCCTTCTTTTGGTTAGGCTAAACAAGCCAAGCTCTTTGAGTCTTGTCTCATAAGTTAGTGTGACAGGGTTGGGACTCACCACCCAGCGCCTCCTGCTGGTTGTCTCTGGGAATTAGCTCAGTCCAATGGAGCGCCCTCTCCTGGTAGTGTCCCGCCTGCTGTCTCACCCTTGGTTGGCGTCTGAGCCTGCATCGCTCTCCAGGTTGCGGTGTCCTTTTCTGGACTACTGCCCTCCGGCAGTGCCCCTTAGTCCATCTCACCCCCTTCTGGGGGTGGGGTGGGAAGGGGTTGATCAGCAGTCTTTCTGCTCCTCAGCCACCATGTCCAACCACACCCTCAAAGTCTAATCCCTTTTGTCAGGGATTTAGCGTGTCTGTAATGGCTGCTCCCCACTGCCGATGGCTGGGTGTACTGCAAGGGGGGAAAGGGGCGGACCCAGGCCCACCCTCTACTCTGGGTCCCGGCCCAGGGACCCTCTGGCAGCAGCCTTATTGTCCTCCTTCTCTCCCATCGTCTGTCCACCTCCCTAGGCCATTTCCCCTATAGCCTCTTGCACCTCCTAGGCCCTTCTCTTCAGGGCCTGGAGCCTGGCAGGCTACGGGCTAGAGCACCCTTCTGTTTCCTGAGCCTGGCCAGCACTGCACTGTCCACGGTGCTAGTCTCCCAGTTCTGGAGACCGACCTTCCCCTGTCAAAGGCCTGGGACAGACTGACTCTCCTCTCCCTGAGCAGCCTTTTTATAGGGCTGAGCCTAGCCCTGATTGGCTATCTCCAATCTGGGCCCCAAGTGGCTCCCAATAAGCCCTTCTCTAATTGGCTGCCTGTCTGCGCAGGCGCACTGGCGTCGTGCACCCCACACTCTCAGGGAGGGAGCAGCTGCCCCACTACAGTTAGGTTTTCTATTCCTTGGATCATCCTAGTTGTCCTTCTCTGCACCTGTTCTAGTTTGAATTAATCTTTCTTAAACATAGGAGACCAGAATTGCACACACTATTCCAGATGAGGTCTCACCGGTGCCATGTATAATGGTACTAACACTTCCCTGTCTCTACTGGTAATACCTCTCCTGATGCCTCCTAGGACTGCATTAGCCTTTTTTTCCCAGCTGCATGACATTGGTGGCTCTTAGTCTTCCTGTCCTCAACTAATACACCCAGGTCTTTCTCCTCCTCTGTCACTTCCAACTGATACGTCCCCAGTTTGTAACAAAAATTCTTCTTGTTAGTTCCTAAATGCATGACCTTGCACTTTGCACTATTAAATTTCATCCCATTTCTATTACTCCAGTTTTCAAGGTCATCCAGATCTTCTCATATGATATTCCAGTTCTCCTCCATATTGGTAATACCCGCCAATCTTGTGTCACCTGCAACTTTTGTTACCACACACTTACTTTTTGTGCCAAGGTCATTAATAAAAATGTAAAATAAGATTGATCCCAAGACCAATCCCTGAGGAACTCCACTATTAACCTTCCTCCAGCCTGACAATTCACCTTTCAATATGTCCTGTTGTAGTATCCCCTTTAACCAGTTGCTTATCCACCTTATGATTCTCATATTAATCTTCATCTTCTCCTATTTAGCTAATAATTTCCCATATGGAACTGTATCAAATGCCATACTGAAATTCAACTATGTAAGATGTATTGCATTTCCTTTGTCTAAAAAATCAGTTATCTTCTCAAAGAAGGAGAACAGGTTGGCCGGGCATGATTTACATTTTTTAAGCCAGGTTGTATTTTATCCCAAATACATATACCTCTCTTTCCTCACTGCTTTCTTTTTCAAAGACCCACATACAACTGAGGTCAAACTAACAGGCCTGTAGTTTCCTGGATCACTTTTTTCCCTTTCTTAAAAATAGGACCAATATTAGAAATTGTCCCCCAAGTTTACAGATTCATTAAAAATCCTTGCTATTGGGCTTTCAATTTCATGTGGCAGTTACCTTAATATTCTTGGATGGAGATTATACAGGTCCCCCGATTTAGTTCCATTAAACTCTTTGAGTTTGACCGCTACCTTGGATGCGGTAACTTCTACTTCCATATACTTGTTCCCATTAGCTATCCTGCCACTACCCCAAAACTCTCCATTACTCTTATTAAAAACTGAGGAAAAGTATTTGTTTAGGTGTTGGGTCATGCCTTTATTTTCTTTAATCTCCACCCCATCCTCAGTGCTTAGTGGTCCCTTTTTATTTATATGGCTATAGAAAATGTTACTCTTGGTTTTAATTTCCTTTGCAAGGTCCAACTTTGCTTGGCTTTTGGCCGTTCTCACTTTATCCCTACACTTTCTGACCTACAAGAGGTAGCTTTCCTTCCTGACCCATCCCTTCGTCCATTCCTTTTTGGCTTTCTTCTTTCTCTTAATCACCTGTTTGAGACATTTGCTCATCCAGCTCAGTCTGCAATCCCTCCCTATGATTTTTTTCCCCTTGCTTGGAATGCAGCCTTCAGATCGTTTCTGAAACTCGAAGCGTCTTCCACATTCAGATCCTTGAGTTCTTCAGTCCAGTTAACTTCCTGGACCCTAACTAATTATCCATTTTTTTAAAAAGTTTGCCCTTTTGAAATCAAGGATCCTAGTTGCAGATCTATTTTTGTTTATCCTTCCATTTAAACTGAATTAGTTCATGATCACTTGAACCCTGGTTGTCCCCTACAACCAGTACTTCTAGGAGGTCCTCACTACTCACCAATACCAAATCTAAAATGGCATCACATCTTGTTTGTTCAGTGAGTATTTGGAGAAGAAATCTGTCAGCTATCGCATCGAGGGAAAATCTGGGCCCTACTACTATTGGTAGCACTTTTCCTCCAATCTATATCTGGGAAGTTAAAATCTCCCATAATGACATAATTCCCAATAGTATTTATTTCATTATAGCCCCACGATATACACCCCCCTCTGTCTATTTTAAATACTGTTTTTTTGCATGGAGAGAACTTGCTGCTAAATCTGTGGGTCCTTCACTCCCCAGCCATGGAGTGCCCCCTGGAGAACAGCCAGTACCAGCTCTGTGGAACAGCCTGCCCTGCCACATGTGTGGACCAGTCAGCCCCCAGCAGCTGCCAAGACCCCTGCGTGGAAAGCTGCCAGTGTAAGGATGGTTTTATGCTGAGTCAAGGCAAATGCATCCCCAAGAGCAGTTGTGGGTGCCAGTTTGAAGGGCGCCCCTATGCCCCCAACGAAAGCTTCTGGGTCGATGAGGCATGTGGAACACAGTGCATATGCAATGCAACCACTAGACAAGTCGAATGCGTGGCTGCTACGTGCAAACACTTGGAGAGGTGTGGGCTAGTGAATGGCGTACAGGGCTGTTACCCCTCCAGCTACGCCACCTGCTCTGTGACAAGAAATCTGCACTATGCCACCTTTGATGGACAGAGATATGACTTCCAAGGCACCTGCCGCTACCAGCTCACGGCTCTTTGCAAGAAGGCAGAGGGACTGGTGAACTTTGAGGTCTATTTCCAGGAGAACAGTACCTCTCCTCTACAGATCAAGGTGTATCAGACCAAACTCAAGATCAGCAATCAATTCCCTGGGAAAGTCCTGGTGAGTTTCTCAAATTGTCTCTAGTCTCTCTAAAACATTTCTAGAAAGTCACCTGTGTCATCAACACAGGTTACAGACAGTGCATGGAAGGACTGTGAAATATAGAATGAATGGTAAATGGATTCTTCTATGAACAGGGAGCCGATGGAGATATTTAAGGACTGGGGTGCTGCCATTTCACTTGAGATGGGTCAGAAAGTGTCAGTAGCATCCAGCATATGTGGGAAGCTGAGGAGCTGGGGCTCAGGTAGAAGAGAGAGCAGGGAACTGCAATAGCCAAAAGCAGAGGTAATGAAAGTCTGGTTGGAGGATCCTGTCCAGTCTGGAGAGCTGGGATTCAGGCAGGTTGTAGGGACTGGAGCAAGGCAGACTGGACAAAACGTTAAACAGAGGTGGATTTTTATTATAATTATGGGCTGGAGCTCTGTGCTGAAGCGAGAGGTTCCACCACGAGTGAGCGATGTTTCATATACTGAATGATTTGCTTTTACAGATGAATGGTTTCCTGATTAACCTTCCCTTTAACCTCAATGATAAGAAAATCACTGTGTATAGAAAGGGCTGGGCCACAGTGATGCAAGCAGACTTTGGCCTCACTGTTACTTTTGCCGGTTGGTCAGGACGCATCACGGTCACCCTGCCAGCGACCTATGCGGGAGCCGTGTGTGGTCTGTGTGGCAACTTCAACAAGGACAGGGAGGACGACTTGCTCATGAGGGATGGCACGCTGGCACCAAGCCCAGTCAGCTTTGGCCAGAGTTGGAAGGTGGGTGACCTCCCAGGATGCTCTGCAGTAATGATACCACCATGCACAAATATAGAGGCAATTGAAAAGGAACAACGAGGTAGCAGAGGGCAGTGTGGGATCATCCTAGACAAGAATGGCCCCTTCAGAGGATGTCACAGCAAAGTGGACCCCCATGGATACTTCGTAGATTGCGTATACAGCTATTGTGTCCTCAGTGAGCGGGAGAGTAACGTCTGCCAGGCCGTTGCTGGCTATGCTGAGGCATGTCAGGAAGCTGGAGCTATAGTGCATCCCTGGAGGACTACGAAATTTTGCTGTGAGTCGCCATGTTCACTACTCATTGTCCCATGGGGCTTGTTAATTTTTGTTGGCTGATAAATGTTGATCTAAATGCTCAGCTTATCCAGTTCTGCAGAATGTTTCTTAAGTGACAAAGTTGCCCTCTCTCCAAAGGATGGGTACAGTCATAGGAGCTGGCCCCTCCCCGTGCCCTATCAATGTGCTGCACCCCAGGCCAGAGAGGCACTGTTTGGGGATGTAGCAGTTCCCTCCATGGTCCATCCAGTCAGTCCTTGGCTTCCCTGCTGAGAGTTGACATAATCAGAGCTGGCAGTCAATGGAGTCTTAGTAATTGAGCTGTCTGTTCACTAGGAACTGGTCTGGGAACCCATCAACTCATCTCCCATAAGCCATCATCTGGGAATGAGTTTTAGGCACTACTGACTTGGACTCAAAGCAAAAAGCTAGTGGTGAAAAGCTCTGCAGAACAATTCCAGGCCCACGAGCCCTCCACTCCCTACACCCTGATCTTGGACCAGATTAGAAGCCGAATCTTTGGAGAGAGATTGTCTGTATCCTATTACCTGGTGTCTCTGGAGCACCCAGTCCCACAGACTGGGACCTAATTAGAGAGGTTACTAGTTTATTAATTAATCAAACCAAGGAAATAGAAAATTAGGAGTTTGAATGAAATTGAATGTTCTGTGATGGTTCATTGCACACATTGCTAATGCACTATATGAGCTAACTCTTTGTTCTAATTACAGCTCCGTCTTGTCCCCCAAAAAGTCACTACGAATTCTGCAGCAGCAGCTGTGATCTGACATGCAGCAACCTCTATGCCCCGGTGAAATGCACAACCCAGTGTAAGGAAGGCTGCGTGTGTGATGAGGACTTTGTTCTCAGTGGTGACCACTGTGTCCCCTTTTCCCAGTGTGGATGCCTCCACAGGGGACTTTACTACCAGGCCGGGGAGACCTTCCACCTGAGTGGTTCATGCGAGGAGCAGTGCGTGTGTCAGGCTGGTGGGGAAGTTGTGTGTAAGGCATTCTCCTGCGGCTCTGGTGAGCAATGCGGGGTGGTGGACGGCATCCAGAAATGTCACACATTTGGATTTGCCACCTGTTCTGCCTCTGGCCGTCCCCATTACCTCTCTTTCGACGGGGTCCCGTTTGACTTCCAAGGCACCTGCACCTACATCCTGGCCAAGACCTGCACCGATGCCAGTGACCTTACGCCATTCACTATCAGTGTAGAGAAAGAAGATTGGGACAGTAGGAATGTGTCCGTGGCCAAGCTGGTGTCCATTCAGGTGTATGGCATCACACTCACCCTGCTGTGGAGCAAACAGGGGCTCATCATGGTAAGTTTGTCTCCAGATCCTAATTTCGATTGTTCTTGATTCCTTTTGGATAGGAGAGATTCTCTTCTCTTCTCTTCTCTACTGGTTTGTCCTCTCGTGGCCAGAGGTCAATCTATAGGTGGCCTTCCTCAGTTTACCCTCTTGGACCTCTGAATAACTGTTACAACTTCTAATAATAGCAGCCATCCTAGGGCTCTGGTTTATTAAATTAACACACATTATGAATAAAGTTTTCACATCCACCCATTTACCTGGTCACTCTCAGGCTTTTCCTTCCTGTCTTCTCAATTCCTGAGTTTCAGGTTTCCCTGCTGGAGAGTACTGTTCTGCAGCAGCCTCTGCACTCTCTTCTGTTTTCCCTCAGAACTCTTTATGCTGGGACAGCAGCCTGGCCTCCTCCAGCTGCTCTTACAGGGGAATCATATGATCGGTGCTCAGGTGTTCCTACTTAGTAACAAGGGTTGGCTGGCCTCGGGCCACTAACCCTTAAGGGGCAAGTCACCCTGTTAGAAGGTTCTTATTCCATGCTCATCACTGGAGTATTTGAGCATTTTCCAGCCATGTGACTCACTTCTTTCTCCTATTTGTTCTCTCCTCCTCTCCCCAGAGGAAGTTGTGTGTTCAGTGGGGTCTTTTGTTGTGGATTTTTCTTAATAATCCACTCCCACCCCTGAGTGTTCTGTGTCCTTGCTCAGGGCTGGCCCACAACATTTTGGCACCTGAGGCGGTGAGCTCAAATGATGCCCCCTCGTTTGGGCCAAAACTTTGAAAGGTCTCAATTCTGCCTTCTTCCTGTTCTGCTCCTCACATGGTACTGCTCTGCTACCTACCCCAATAAAGGAGAACTAACAACTTAAAATGCCTTGTTCAAAAATTTTAAGTAACACTTAACTTTCAAATGCCTGAACGGCAAATGCAACGTTTCTTGTCTGCATAATCAAAGTTTGAATAATCAAAGTGGTGCTTTCCATGCCTTCTGCGTTGCAAAGATTTGAACTGCTTCCTGAAGGTCCACAGTCTGGGCCAGCTCGTGCTCTGTTGAGATGGTTGCAAGGTCGACCATCCTTTCCTGTGTCATTGTGGAGCGTAGATGTGTTTTTATGAACTTCAGCTTGGAGAAGCTGCGTTCTCCACTGGCAACCGTTACAGGAAGTGTTAGAAGTATGCGCAGGGCAACAAAAGCATTTGAAAAGAGGGTGGTCATCTTATTTGTGCACATGCATTCCAGAACAGCCTTTGGAGTTGATCCTGCTGAAATGTATCTTGAAAGGGCTTTCAGTTCATCACCTAAATCACTCGCATCAATATCGCGCATGTCATCATGTGTCAACACGATCTCTAGTGCCCTGCATTGCTGGTGTAGGTCTTCTTCAGGTATAGTGAGGAGTTTTGGAATATCATATGACATCCCAAATATACTGCCGTGTTCCTTGAGCTGCATGAAACATTCTTCAACTGACTGTATTGCACAATCTAGCACCTGGTTAAAGAATTCAACTTTGAATTGTTGTTTGGGGTCTCTTATGGGATTTTCCTCTGCCTCATAATCAAAATGTCATCTTCTTCGGTGACTCTTGTATTCTTGAATGGGTGGGAAAATAGCTTCAGTGTGAAGTTCCTCTGCCAACTTCTGTGCACTCTTCAGAATATTTTGAAATCCCTCTTCTGACCGGTAAGACTGTAGGTATGACTTTGCTTTGTCTAGTTGTTCCATTGCTCCAGATATATCAGGGTCAACACCTTGAAGTCTCTTGCTTACAACATTTATTTCAAACAGCATGTCATGCCACAACACTAAGCCCCATAGAAATTTGAAGTTGTGTATGTTTCTGGTGATTTCATTCCCTCTGCCACTGTTCTCCCACGAACAGTTCCTGTCATACATAGCGGTCCCTATGGTCCCACACCAGACCTAAGGCTCAGCGTCTGGTTACCAGTGATTTCAGCTCTAGCGATCACTGAATGAGAGTCAAATGCTGTCCAGGACTCCTTAGTCAGCACCACGATCACCATTCTTTCACTGAGATCTGGCCTCTGTAACCCCTGCTTAGCAAGTGAACTTCTGTTTAGGGGAAACTCCTCAATCAGTCAGGACCGAGTAAGTACCGTTCTGCTCATACAATCAGGATAACAACATTTCATTACCCCTCCACTCAAATTTAAAAATATTATTAAAGCTGATGTTAAAAAAATATATAATAGACAGGTTAAGAAAAGAGTGTCGGTACAAGTGATTTGTAACCCAACACCGGCCAAAATGGAGCACTTTAGCAAATCAGCCCCCTCTGCTGAATACGTAGGCAGAGTTGGTGTGTTTATACAAATACCATCTGTTCCGGGAGTCCTTTTCCTCTGCTCATACACACGGTTTTCATCCCCGAAGTTTAGCTGATCTTTTAGATACCCTGGGCACAGGCCATTGAGCACCTTGAAGATAAGGACAGAGAACTCAGTGCTCTCTGGAAAGCTAGGGTAGTGACAGGTTTGATAGCTTCACCGTAGCCAGTCTTGCTGAGGAGATGTGTTGCAGAGGCGTCTACCAGCTGAAGTTTTCTAAGTGCCAAGGGCTTCATGTCTGGTTATAGCCCACTGCTGTAATCCTGACAAAAGTTGACAAAAGCATGAGTAACTGAGGACAGGTCATCATCCAGGCAGATGGGACTGAATCTCATAGTCAATAGGAGATGGTGGAAAGCATTACTCATGGATGCTGCTATGTGAGAGCTTCTTGTGGGCACAGTGAGCATCCTCCAACTCAGCTCTGTCTTCTCTGCTGCCATTCCTGGTTCACAATGTGTGGGTTTTTAGGGAAGGGAGGACATGGACAAGAAGTAGGAGATAGTTCTGAGTGTAGGTGTGGGCATGAAGCAGAGCTGCAGGCCAAATGTGGATGCAGGAGATGGGGATGGTAAAGAGAGAGGATCAGGGAGGAGGTAGGTGGTTAGCAAAAGGAGAGCGGAGAGGTATGCCAGGGTGACGAGCTTGCAACATACAGACAAGAAGTTTCCCCTTGAAGATTTCCCTCCATTTTTTCTAACCTGGGTATTGACTTTGAACCTGAACTCTCCTTCTCCTCCTAAACCTCCTCTTGCTGCAAATCTGCCTGTTGGCAATGGCATCATTATCCTCTCTGCCACTGTTTGTACTCAGCCTTTGCTGAAATCCTCCCTTGGGCCTCCATCTACTCTCCCCTTGACTCTGTGGGTCTCATCAGAGCAGCAGAATGGGAACAGATCGATGGGGAGTGATTTGAGTGGAAATCGTGGTGCTGATTATCTCTGAGGACCTCACAAAAATCACACTATACTAGCACAAGGGGAACAGCTGAGATGTGGTGAAGTCAGCTCCCAAACAGGTGCAGGTGAAGAGCAGGGTAAGTAGATGGAGGGAGTGGGAAAGAGAGAGGATCAGGAGTGAGATCAGCGGCAGAGAGAGATGTGGGCCAGAATGATTATGTGATATAGTGATCAGGGCTTTTACTGCCTAATTTATTGCAGGCCTGGGACCAGATTCTGATCTCAGTGGCCCTGGTGTAAATCTTGATTTATTCTAAAGTGAGTCATGCTGGATTTACACTACAGGGTCAGTGAGAACAGAATCTCAAAACTCACTGCCCATAACCCAAACCCTATAGTAACCTCTCCCCACAGCTCACACAGGATGCTCTGTCTCTTCCAGGTGGACGGGGTGTCCCACAACCTGCCTGTGATCATGGCTGATGGGCGACTCCGGGCATATCAGCACAGTGTGAATGTCTTGGTGCAAACTGACTTTGGCCTCACCGTGAGCTACGACCTGGTTTACCAGGTCAGAGTCACAGTCCCGGGTCGCTACCATGGCCGGATGTGCGGCCTGTGTGGGAACTACAAAGGGCAGCAGGATGATGAGTTCCTGCTCCTCGATGGCAGGGTGGCCCCTGATGCTGCATCCTTTGGGTCTGCCTGGGAAGTTCAGATCCCAGAGGCATCCTGTACAGACAGATGTGCTGGGAACAGCTGTCCGGTCTGTGAGGAGGAGAGGAAAGATGTCTTCAAAGCGCACAACTACTGCGGGTTACTCACAGCCCCTGATGGCCCTTTTGCCACCTGCCACGGCACGGTCAGCCCCAGCGTGTATTTCAACAACTGCCTGTATGATCTGTGCCTGGACAATGGGGACTCCCAGGTCCTGTGCCAGAGCATCCACAGCTATGTGACAGCCTGCCAAGAGGCCGGGGCCCCCATCCAGCCCTGGAGGAACGCCTCCTTCTGCTGTAAGTGTTGTGATGCTGATGGAACTTTGGGACACACTGGGGACGGTCACAATTTCAAGACATCTCATTCCAAACCTCTGGGTTTCTTCAGAAACTCTTCTGGATGGAAACCAACCTTAAATAAGTGTCCTGGTCCTGTCCTCCCAGCCTTGCTCTCCTCTCCTTCATGTCTCTGTACCTCTCGTTCATGGTGTGAGATCTTTCCTGTCCTAAATTAATTCTTTCTCTATTTAAGCTCTGACCTGCCCAGCCAACAGCCACTATGAGGTCAGGGCCAACCTCTGTACCAACACCTGCCCTGGAGACATCATGGACTGCCCGGAGGCCTATGCTGAAGGCTGCCAGTGTGACAAGGGCTTCTTCTTCGACGGCCAGGGCTGTGTGACTCTGGAGAGCTGTGGGTGCTTCAAGCGTGGGAGATACTACAAGGTACCACCCCAAGCGGTCTGGGTCTGATCTAATTTTTGCTCTATCCACATCTTAATCCCTACACTAGCCAAGAATAGGATTAGCTATAGTGGATCAGAGCACTGGCCTATTCGGCCTGGCACCCTCACTCTGCTAGTACCCAATGCCGAAAGTGCCAAGAAAGGCAAGATTATTTAATTCCCTTTGTCTATTGTAGGGAAACTGAGGCACAGAACGAGGCAGTGACTTACTCATAGACACACAGTGAGTCAGTAGCAGATGGGAGGTTAAAACCTAGGTGCTATTCCTGGCCCTTGGCCCAGTGCTGAGCCAGTGAGACAGCCTTTCTCTTTAACATTAATAGCAAATAATATGACAACAGAACAGACGTTTTCACACACATCACCACACATTTTTGGGTTTAGCACTGTCACGGAGTCACCGGGCGATGCTCTGGAACTACTCCATACAAAGCTAGTCAGGGTTCTGGGGGAGCCTCCTCTCTCTGAGCAGACTGTCTCCAGGGCAGGAAGCTCACACAGCTTTGACCTTCCTGGATCTGACCTCGGAGCATTCAGCATCTCCTTCCACACTGTGTGCTTCCCACAGTGAGTCTGCCATGGCAGGGCTTCTGGGGAAGCCAGAGGGCCCTGCACCCCAACTCTGCAGTCAGACAATACACTCAGCCAGCCGGTAAAACAAAAGGTTTATTAGTCGACAGGAACACAGCATAGAACAGAGCTGGCTGTTACAGACATCAGTGACTTTCAGCCAAGTCCATCTTGGAAATTCTGGGCCAGATGCCTTGAATCCCCCCTCTTACCGTCCTCCCCTCCCCCAGACTGCAAGCCTCCAGTTACCCGACTTCCTACTCCCCCCATGATGCTCCTCCTCCTTCTCTTTGTCTCGCTTCCTGGGCAAAAGGTGTCAGCTGATCACATCCCCCCTCCTGGGTCTCAGGTTACATATGTGCAAATAGCTGGGCAGTCTCACCTGCCCTGAGGGCCTCAGCAAAATCACACACCCAATTCCTACCACCTTAGTACAGATGCAGTACACAGGGAAACTAGGGCACACACAGTATTAGTATAGGACTGTAAGAATCACATGCAACATAACAAGATGAATAAAACCGTACTGTTGCTGACACAAAGTGCCCGAGGGGGGCAACAGCGGGGTTTGTTGCCCGGTGTTCTTCGCGCCAATAAACACACCAGGGTGGAGAAGCAAACAAAGTTTATTTGAGATCTCAAAGCGGTGCAAGGAGACTGATGTCTCAAATCAAGCCCCCTACACAAGCGGCTTTCCCCTTTTATAAGTTTTTTTTCTCTTTCTTCTCCCCACCCCTCTTCCTCCCCTTGTAGCAGTTACGTAAGCACAGGTGCATTAAGTAATCTTGGCCTCGGCAGCTTGTTAGTAAGTTTTCCTTCTGCAAGTTATCTTGTCCTTCTGCTAAAGGTGCACAGGCCTTATCACTACTGCTCTAGACCGGTTTGAGCTGTGCTGCAACTGATAACTTACTGTTACACATTGAATTTCACAGCTGCTAGCTTTCTAGATCAAGTAGAGTTCAACATGGAGGAGCTTAGGTTCACTGAGGCTTAGATTTATGCCTAGTGACACCAACACTACTTTGTCACAAGCACTGCCAGAAATTATTATAAATGATCTTTTCCTCATTACATTGTGTTATTTCCCCTTTTCCAAACGTCCCCTCAGCCCAGAGAGACCATCCTGACAAATGAATGCCAGCAGAGCTGCACCTGCGTTTCCACCCGAGAGGTGACCTGCAAAGCCCACAGCTGTGCCAGAGAAGAAACTTGCCAGATCAGAGACGGTATCATGGGCTGCATCAGCAAAGGTGAAGGAGAGTCACTGATTGAAATATGCCCCGAGGGGTTACTGTGGGTGGAGTAACTGAGGTTGGGATGGGAGAAACCAGTTTACAACAGGTTATTTATGCAGCTTATTTTTCGTCAATAAATACCCTTATGCTAACTAACCAGCCTGATCCTGCTTAGCTAATCATAGACAGAGATAGCCAATTTGCAATTCAGCAAGAAGTATGATTGTTACAGTGGTTCCCAGGGTTCAATCTGGACTGTGGGGACTGCTGAGCACTCTCCAACCTGGCGTATAAGCACCAACTCCGTGGGTGCTCTGGGGCTGGAGCACCCACGGGGAAAAATTAGTGGGTGCTCTGCACTCACTGGCAGCCAAGCTCCCCTCACCCCTTGCCCCACCTCCACCTCCTCCCCTGAGTGCGCCACCTCCCCGCTCCTCCACCTACCTCCCAGCGCTTCCTGCCCAGCCACCCGCCAAACAGCTCTTTGGCTGGGTAGCAAGCTCCGGGAGGGAGAGGGAGGAGCAGGAACGTGGCACGCTCAGGGGAGGAGGCAAGGAAGAGGTGGAGCCAGGGTGCGGATTTGGGGAAGGGGTTGGAATGGGGGCGGGGAAGGAGTGGGAAGAGGCAGGGCAGGGACAGGGCCTTATGGAAAGGGTGGAGTGGGGGCGGGGCCAGGGGCGGTGGGAGGTCAGGCACCCAAGGGAAAGTGGGAAGTCGATGCTTATGACCTGGGTATCCTCTCACTGTGATGCAGTTGGCAACCTACAAACTTCTGGTGGGTACTGCACTTACACAGACATCCACAGGCAGGGACACACCAAACCAAGTTACAAGAATGCTTCTCCTAGCCATTCATGAACCAACAATAGGGAGGCTCCAGCCAAATCCCCCCCACTCCCTAGCCTTGCACTAGGGTAACCAGATAGGGACAATCCCGATATTTGGGGCTTTTTCTTATATAGACTCTGATTACCCCCCCCCACCCTCTGTCCCGATTATTCACACGTGCTGTCTGGTGACCCTGCTTGCATCCCAGAACTGTACCATCTTGCTTGGTCAGAAGCCTGACCAGTGTAAGTTCATTACCCAGTCTGCCCCTCCTTCGATGTGGACAGGACACACACTAGCCTTTGTAAACTGAGCTAGTGGACTTCAGAGTGAAGCAGCATAAGAACTGAGTTGTGGGGAGTTAGGAGGGGAGGGAAATCTCTGACATGAACTATTCCTCCAGTGGGAGTCACAGGTGCTTAGCACCTCTTAGCATTTGAATATTAGCACTTGCAGCTCTCACTGATTTATGGACTGAATTCCCTCTCCCAATGGAATCACTGGAAGTTAGCCAATGACAGGGGTGCTGGGACAATTTTTACAGTGGGGAGGCTGAAAGTCATTGAACCAAACTGTAAACGTTACCTCCACTGGAATCCACTTCAAGCCAGGAGGTGCAGCAGCACCCCCAGCACTCCTAGTTCCAACACATATGATTAGTGACTTCAGTGCCATAGCAATGTGTTATTGAGGGTGCTCAGCACTTTGCTGGATCAGAGCCATAGGCACTTGTGCATATCCATAACTTTAAGCATGTGTGTCACCTCATTGATTTCAACTGAACTCACCTGATTAAGTGTTTCGATAGATTGGAACCATAGCTTCAGCAAACCAAGTGCCATTGAGTATCCCGTGCTTCCCAGCTTCTCAGTGTCCTCTGGCTAGCTCAGCTGGCTCTGCATGAATGCTGTGCCCATGACAGGGCTGGATCTCCCAGCCTAGACACTGGACTTGAGTTCCCTGCCCTGTTGATAGAACTGGGTTTTCTCCTTTCAGATCCCTGCAAAACCCTGAAATGCCGGATCAAGGAGAGATGCAAAATTGAAAATGGCCAAGAGGCATGTGTTCCTGCCTACACTGGAATCTGCCAGGGCTCAGGGGATGCACAGTACCAAACTTTTGATGGCCTGAAGTTTGATTTGCAGGACACCTGCAAGTACACCATCACTAAGTACTGTGGCAGCGACCCTACCCTGGAGTCCTTCACCATTGATGAGAAGAATGACAACAGGAGGAACCAGGAAATCTCCTTTTGGCAGGTGACCAATATCTATGTCTACGGGTACAACATCTCCATCTACAAGAGGGAAGTTGGCAAAGTCCGGGTGAGTTTCCCAGCTCAGGGTTCTGCTCCTTTTCTACTTATAACAAATAGCATTTTTTGTGTAGTGTCTCTCACACAGATGGAATCCTAGATACAGGCGACATATAGGCAATACAAGTACGTAAATGCAACTGATCTGTGTTTGACATTGTTTTGATAGATAGATAGATAGATAGATAATTATGCAGACAAATAGAAACTGGTAGATAGTGTAGCTACATAAATACTGTGTTTATTCAGGGAAAGCCACATTGATTCTTGCCTGCATATTTATACCTGCCTCTGGATATTTCCATTACGTGCGTCTGACGAAGTGGGTATTCACCCATGAAAGCTTACGCTCCAATACTTCTGTTAGTCTTTAAGGTGCCACAGGACTCTTTGTTGCTTTTTACAGATCCAGACTAACACGGTCACCCCTCTGATAATTGATTTCAGTGATTCTTTTACATGCCACTGGTTGAAGTGACAATGATTTACAGCCAAAATGAGTGGCAAGGTTACAGTTGCAGTAAGAACAAGTGAGGATGAAAGAGCAATAACACCTATCATACCTCCCCCCTCCTCTCTGTCTCTAGCTGAACAGTGTGATCACCAGTCTCCCAGTGACACTGAAAGATGGTAAAATCAAACTGTACCAGAAAGACCTCAGCACAGTCCTGCAGACGGACTTTGGCCTCCAGATCACATATGACAAAAATTGGCACGTAGTGATCACCCTCCCCAGCAGCTATTATGGGGCCATGTGCGGCCTATGTGGGAACTTCAACCAGAATCCAGACGATGACATGATGTCATCCAAAGGCACCAGCGTCTCCTCCATCATGAACTGGGCTGACAGTTGGAAAGTCCAAGACCGGGACCTCCTTTGCTGGAATTATTGCCAAGAGACTTGCCCAAAGTGTGATATGTATGGGGATGACAGTCACTGTGGGATGATCAGTAAAGCACTGGGAGGGCCCTTCAGAGAGTGTCACTCCAGGGTGAGCGCTGATGACTTCTTTGACAGCTGCATCTATGACATGTGTCTGAATGAGGGGGACAAAAGCATTCTGTGTGAGGTGCTGGAGGCCTACGCGAATGCCTGCAGGAGGCATGGGGTCACTGTCGATGACTGGAGGACGCCGTCCAGTTGTGGTGAGTCTGGCAGCTTGGTTTCTTATTGACCATGGTAGCGGTAGTCAATCTGTTTACTTTGTTGATGAGCATGGGGATGGAAATATCCAGGATCCCTGAGATACTGGGGTCAGCACTGACTGTTAGGGTAGAGCTCCTCCTAGCAGTCATTCAGCCAAGAGCTAACCTGCCTGGCCCTGTTAGTTAATGAGATCTAAAACAATCACTGATTCAGGTGGCTAGTGTACATGTACACAGCAGCTGGGAGGCATAATTCTCAGCTCAGGTGGACATTCACACACTCACTCGGCTTGAGATCAATATCTAAAAATATCAGTGTGGATGCAAAGTTGCTGCCCAAGTCTCCTATGTATATATACCCTATAAGTGTGATGTATCTGGCAAGCTGACAATGGTGGAGTTCAGTGTTTCTAAGTGTCTATGGAGTATAGGGGGCTGTGGAACTTTTTTGGTGGTCTTCAGAGTGAAGCAGCTATAGATAATTGTGGAGTTAAGAGGGGAGGCAGCTCCATGAGATGTTCTTCTCCCATTGAAATGCATGAGATCTCAAGGTGCTTAAACTTCTCAGAATTTGACTCTTAGCACCTGCAGCCCTTGCTGACTCAGGGTATGTCTACACTATGGGATTATTCCAATTTTACATAAACCGGTTTTGTGAAACAGATTGTATAAAGTCAAGTGCACGCGGCTACACTAAGCACATCAATTCAGTGGTGTGAGTCCGTGTACTGAGGCTAGTGTCGATTTCTGGAGCGTTGCACTGTGGGTAGCTATCCCATAGCTATCCCATAGTTCCCGCAGTTTCCCCCGCCCATTGGAATTCTGGGTTGAGATCCCAATGCATGATGGTGCAAAAACAGTGTTGTGGATACTTCTGGGTAAATGTCATCACTCAATCCTTCCTCCGTGAAAGCAACGGCAGACAATCATTTCGCGCCCTTTTTCCCTGGATTGCCCTGGCAGACGCCATAGCATGGCAACCATGGAGCTTGTTTTGCCTTTTGTCATTGTCACCATATATGTACTGGATGCTGCTGACAGAGGTGGTACTGCAGTGCTACACAGCAGCATTCATTTGTCTTTGCAAGGTAGCAGAGATGGTTACCATCCCTATTGCACTGTCTGCCATTGTAAATTGGCGATGAGATGACGCTTATCAATCATTTTGTACTGTTTGCAATTGGAAAGTGGTGATGACAGTTATCAATCATTTTGTACTGTCTGCTGCTGTCATGGGTGCTCCTGGCTGGCCTTGCTGAGGTCGGCCGGAGGCGCGTGGACACAAATGGGAATGAGTCCCCGGGTCATTCCCTTCTTTATGTTTTGTCTAAAATTAGAGTCAGTCCTTCCTAGAATAAGGGGCAAGTTTACTAGAGAGTCAGAGAGCACAGCCACTCCGGGTCAGAGCCCCAGAGATTCCGCAGAAAAGATGAACTGCATGCCATTCTAGGGGGTGCCCGTGCAACAACCCCACCTGTTGCTTCCCTCCTCCCGCACTCCTCCTGGGCTACCTTGGCAGTGTCCATCCATTTGTGTGATGAAATAATAAAGAATGCAGGAATAAGAAACACTGACTTTTTATCAAGATAAAATGAGGGGGAGGCAGCCTCCAGCTGCTATGATAGTCCAGGGAGTACAGAATCTTTTCTTTAGACATGAAAGTAGGGGGAGGCTGATGGAGCTCAGGCTCCAGCTGCTATGATGAGAATGGTTACCCAGCATTTTGTACCATCTGCGAGGAATGACAGGGAGTCATTCCCATTTTTACCCAGGCGCCCCCGGCCGACCTCACCGAGGCCAGCCAGGAGCACTCACGGGATGATGACGGTTTTCCACCATTTTGTACCATCTGCCATCAGGAAAGGAAGGGAAAGGGATGCTGCTGTTCAGCGCCGCAGCAACGCGTCTAACAGCAGCATGCGGTAGACATAACGGTGACATTGAAAAATGGCAAGAAACAATTTTTTTCCCTTTTCTTTCACTGGGGGGAGGGGTGGTAAATTGACGAGATATACCCTGAACCATCTGAGACAATGTTTTTGACCCTACAGGCATTGGGAGCTCAGCTAAGAATGCAAATGCTTTTCAGAGACTGCGGGGACTGTGGGATAGCTGGAGTCCTCAGTCCCCCCTCCCTCCCTCCATGAGCATCCATTTGATTCTTTGGCTTTCCATTATGCTTGTCACACAGCACTGTGTTGAGTTCCTGCTGTGGCCTCTGTCTATCATAACCTGGAGATTTTTTCAAATGCTTTGGCATTTTGTCTTCTGGAATGGAGTTCTGATAGAACAGATTTGTCTCCCCATACAGCAATCAGATCCAGTATCTCGCATACGGTCCATGCTGGAGCTCTTTTTGGATTTGGGACTGCATTGCCACCCGTGCTGATCAGAGCTTCACGCTGGGCAAACAGGAAATGAAATTCAGAAGTTCGGGGGCTTTTCCTGTCTACCTGGCCAGTGCATCCGAGTTCAGATTGCTTTCCAGAGAGGTCACAATGATGCACTGTGGGATACCGCCTGGAGGCCAATACCATCGATTTGCGGCCACACTAACCCTAATCTGACATGGCAATACCGATTTTAGCGCTACTCCTCTCTTCGGGGAGGAGTACAGAAACCGGTTAAAAGAGCCCTTTATATCGGTGCAGGGTTACATTGGTTTAACACTGCTAAATTCGGTATTAACGCGTAGTGTAGACCAGGCCTTATGGACTGAAATCCTAGTCCCACTGGAATCAATGGGAATTCACCAGTGAATTCAGTGCCACAGAAACAACTTATTGAGGTTGCTCAACGTGTTGCTGGATCAGAGACAAATGCACTTAGGCACATGAATAACTTTAAGCGTGTGAGTAGCCTTATTGATTTCAATGGAACTACTCACATGGTTAAATTCTTTGCTGGATAGGGACTATAACTTGAAGCAAGCCAGGTTCTGTTGACTATGATGGACTTGCCATCTGCTCAGCATGCAATGGCTGACTAAGCTGGTTCTGCGTGAAGGTTGTGGTCATGACCAGTCTGGCTCTCCCATGCTAATATTATTGTTATTAATTGATAACCCACAGCTTTGTCACTGATGTTTATTGTTTTATGGCAAGTCTAAATATAGGTAGGCAAGTGTTTGTGTTGTGTTGAGAAATTTTGGAAGGTGGTGAAAGAGGAGTGTGTGCTGTAATGAGAAGCGATGTGTTGGGTTTACGATGTGCTGGCTGTGTGGTTGTGTTAATTTATATCGGGGGACTGGGCTGAAGAATTTTGTGTTGAACTGTGTGGGTGACAAATGAGGGGATGGGGTGTCTGGGGGATCATGTTTGGGGATTTTGTGTTGATTTGTTTGGGGATGTGGACTGCGTTGGAGAGTTTGTGTTAAGTTGTACAGGTGATGAATCAATCTTTAAAGAACTGTGGGGCAGGCTCCCTTATATCACTGACTCATTACAACCAATGAAATTGTTGTATACAAACTAGGTGTAGAGTGAGGGTGGTGGTTGGTTGAGATACCTCTAACTCACAATGTTCTAGGACTCTTGGCATGCCATAGGTGCATGCCTTACTGCTTTATTATATATAAATTATTCTTACTATTTATATACTACTGTAGCACTTAGGAACCTAGATGCTGGATTTGAGTTCCCTGCCATGTTGATATGTCCAAAATTTTTTCTTTCAGATGCCTGCAAAGCTCTGAAATGCCGGACCAAAGAGACATGCCAGACTGAGGATGGCCACGCATCATGTATTCCTGACTACATGGGAACCTGCCTGGGCTCAGGGGACATGAACTACCAAACGTTTGATGGTCTGAAGTTTGACTTCCAGGGCACCTGCACCTACACCCTGGCCAAATACTGTGGGAGCGACGCCACCCTGGAGCCTTTCACCATTGATGAGAAGAATGCCAATAGGGAAAGCCAGGATATCTCCTTTCTGCGAGTGACCAATGTCTACATCTATGGGTACAACATCTCCATGTACAAGAGGGAAGTTGGCAAAGTCCGGGTGAGTCTCCCAGCTCAGGGCTCTGGCATTGTTCAGCTTACAAAGCACAGTACTTTTGTGTAGTGTCTCACACAAACAGAATCCCAAACAGATGTTGTCAGCTGAATATGTCGTGGGCAATACAAGTACATAAATACATCTCATCTATATGTTTGAAAACCTTATAATAGATAGATAGATAGATAGCAAAACCAAGACTTTGTGGCTAGATCGATAGCTATTTCAGATAGGTAGAATCTATATAGAGATATAGGGAATTCTGGAAACAGATACTGTAGGTAGATAGTGAAGCTAGATAAATACTATGTTTATTCAGGGACTTTGGATTGATTTCATTGTTCTTCTTGAGTAAGGAATGGGTAAACAGTGATTTAGTATTTGATGATTATTTTACTTGCTGCTGGCTAGAGAATGGTGAGGCAACAGTTGGAGTAATAGCAAGTGAGGATGAAAGAACAATAATGTGCTTCGTGTTCCTCCCCTCCTGTCTGTCTCTAGCTAAACGGTGTGATCACCAGTCTCCCAGTGATGCTGAAAGACGGTAAAATCAGACTATACCAGAAAGGCCTCAGCACCGTCATGCAAACGGACGTTGGCCTCCGGGTGGGATACAACAAGAACTGGCATCTGGAAATCACCCTCCCCAGCAGTTATTATGGTGCCGTGTGCGGTCTTTGTGGGAACTTCAACCAGAACCCAGAAGATGACATGATGTCCTCCAATGGCATCAAAGTCTCCGTCATCGTGGACTGGGCTTCCAGTTGGAAAGTCCAAGACCGGGACCCCCTTTTGCTGGGATTATTGCCAAGAGGCTTGCCCAATGTGTGATGAGAGCAAGAGAGAGCTGTATGGGGACGACAGTCACTGTGGGGTGATCAGTAAAGCACCGGAAGGGCCCTTCAGAGAGTGTCACTCCAGGGTGAGCCCCGACAGGGTTTTTGACAACTGCATTTACGACGTGTGTCTGAATGAACAGGACAAGACCATTCTGTGTGCGTCACTGGAGGCCTATGCAGACTCCTGCAGGGACCATGGAGTCACTGTCTATGACTGGAGGACGCCGTCCAGCTGTGATGAATCTCGAGGTTGGTATTCTGTCAAAGCAGATGGCAATGGGACTAATCTGACAGTTTACCCTGTTGATGGAGGGGATGGTGAGTGACCTGAGCATGGGAATGGGAATATCCAGGTTCCTGGGGCTTTGGGGTTTGCACTGATTCTTAGAGTAGAGCTCCCTCTATTCTGAAGAGTTTCCTTTGTTTGGTTAAGTGTACCTTAGTAGTCTCGAAGAACTCACAAGCCTGAAAGCATGATAGACACAGGTAGCTTATCTGCAATTTGGCTGTAAGTGCAACGTATCTAGCAAGCAGGCAATGGTGTAGTTTAATGTCTATGGGCCATAGGAGTCTGTGGAACATTTCTAGTGATCTTCAGAGTGAAACAGCATTAGAACAAAGCTGCAGGTGATCCAGGTGTTAGGAAGGGGGATCCAGGAGATTAACATTTTCTTCCATTGAAATACACGGGAGTCAAAGGTCCTTACAACTCTCAGAATTTAACCCCTAGCATGTGTGACTCTCACTGACACGCCCGCTGACAGCAATTCCAGGCTCCAGGGCAGCTGCGCTGGTGGGTGAGTTCTTCTGGCATGGCCAGGGCTTCCACATGCCTGCCTGGCTGCCTTCACTGTCGTCAGTACCACCCCCCATATGTCTAGGAGCCCTGCGGCCCACCTGGATGATTTAAAAAGGCCTGGGGCTCCTGGCTGCATCCAGGGGCCCCCTGGCCATTTTAAATTACCTGGACCCTTGGGCAACTGCCCCCTTCCCCTGCATGTTGTCGGCAGGCCTGCTCACCGATGTATGGACTGAAATGCCGCTCCCAAAGGAGTCAGTGGGAATTAGCCAATTACGTCAGTGCCACAGCAATGGGTTATTGAGGGTGTGCTGGATCAGAACCAGGGGCATTTAAGCACATCCGTAACTTTAAACATGTGAATAACCTCCTTGATTTCAATGGAACTGCTCACACGGTTGAGTGTTTAACTGGACTGGGACCAGAGCTTGCAGCAAGCCAAGCTTTGTTGAGTATCCTCAGCATGCCTTGGTTGGTTCAGTTGGTTCTGCATGAATGCTGTGCCCATGGCAGATCTTGCTCTCCTGGCCTAGACACATGACTTGAGTCCCCCACTCTGTTGATGTAACTAGGCTTTCTCCTTTCAGAAACCTGCCAAACCCTGAAATGCCGGACCAAGGAGACTTGCAAGACAGAGGATGGCCATGCGACATGTGTTCCCGACTACGTGGGAACTTGCTGGGGCTGGGGGGACCCACATTATCACACCTTTGATGGCCTGAAGTTTGACATCCAGGGCACTTGCACCTACACCATTGCCAAGTACTGTGGCCATGACCGCTCCCTGGAGCCCTTTACCATTGATGAGAAGAATGATAACAGGGGCAGCCAGGCCATCTCCTTTCTACGAGTGACCAACATCTATGTCTACGGGTACAACATCTCCATCTACAAGAGGGAAGTTGGCAAAGTCCGGGTAAGTCTTCGATTTCAGGACTGCATGCTGATTTGGCATAGTGTCTTTCACACAAATGGTATCCTAGAATCAGGGGATGTGAGAGAGAAAAACACAGGAAAATGGGAAGAAAGATGTTTTCAGGTGATGTTTCTAACCTTGGACAGGGTGGGACGGTTGTTTCAGGTGTTAGAAGATGCATGGGAGAAGACTCTCCCTCCTATAGAAGGGACAGAGAAAGAAAGGAGTGTTGGATAGGTTGATAATAGAGGTGAAATCATGACTCCATTGAAATCAATGGGAGTAGGTGGCATAGATCACAGGATTCAGTAGAGGGCTGAATTCTATATTTAGTTATGGTGCATGTGTTGCAGTGTAAATTCAGAACTATATATTCCTCAATATGCACAGCAGAATGGCCTATCAGAGGTTTGCACAGAGATCAGAGGGAGAATGTAGTCTTTATTTAGTAACCACACCTTGAATACTGCATGCAGTTCTGAATGCCCTATCTCAAAGTTATATTAGAACTGGAAAAGGTACGGAGAAGGGCAACACAAATGATTAAGAGTATGGAACAGCTTCCAGATGAGGAGTGATTAAAAAGACTGGGACTTTTCATCTTGGAAAACAGATGACTAAGGGGGCATATGATGGAGATCTAGAAAATCATGAATGGTGTGGAGAAACTGAATAAAGAAGTATAATTTATTCCTTGACATAACACAAGTACCAGAGGTCACCTAATGAAATTAATAGGCAGCAGGTTTAAAACAAACAAAAGGAAAGACTTCTTCACACAGCGCACAGCCAACCTGTGGAACTCATTGCCAGAGGATTATGGCCAAAACTATAATGAGGTCCAAAAAAGAGATAGATAAGTTCCTGGAGTATTGATCCGTCAATGACTATTAGCCAAGATGGCCAGGAATGCAACCCCATGCCCTGGGTATCCTTAGCTTCTGACTACCAGAAGCTGGGAGTGGACAATAAGATGGATCACTCAATGATTGCCCTTTTCTGTTCATTCACTTGCAAGCACCTGGCATTGCCCACTGTCGGAAGACAGGTCTGCCTCAGTATGTCTGTTCTTATGTTCTTAACCAGAGCTGGGCAAAATTTTTCATCCAAAACATTTGTTTGGTGAAAAATGCAGATTTTGTGCACTGAAACCTTTCATGAATTTGCATCAGTTTTGGCAACTTATTTTGGCAGAGAAAAAAAATCTAAAAAACTGAAAAGTTTTGTTTCAACATTTTTGAAATAAAACATTTCAGTTTTTTCATTTGAAATGACGTTTTGTATCAAAACTTCTTTTAATTTTATTTTTCTCAAATTTCAAATACTTTAAAAAGTGAAAAATGGTTTGTTTGACCTGAAACAATTTTCTTTCCACTTTTCACCAAAAAATGTGATTTTTTTTCAGTTAGACTGAAACATTTTTTTCCCTAATTTTTCATAATTACTAATCTATTATTTGCACATCTCTAGAAGGAACTAATTTTTAATTTATGTATTTATTATTCATTTCCTTCCTTTTCCGTTCATTGTACAGTGAGAAAATTTGCTCTATTTGAGGCTCAGATATATTTCTGTCTCTTTTTTCCTCCACTTTCTGCATCTTCCTGTTTCTGATTCTCTTTTCCTGACCTGTCTGTGTGACTCTCCTTCATCCTTTTCTTTGTATCTAATTCTCTTAGCAACCCCTAATTCTCTAGACACGCTGCTTCAGCCCCAGTCCTTGCCCCATTTGATCTGTTAAAATGACCAAGGTGTGATGGGATGCTTATCCCACACATAGAATCATTAAACCATAAAGTTAGACGGGACCTCAAGCGTCATCTAGTCTAATCCCCTGCCATGATGCCATGTTGTGTCTAAATCATCCAAGACAGATGAAAACTTTTGAAAACTTCCTATGAAGGAGCTTCCACAACCTTTGCTAGGCAGTCTGTTTCATTGTTCTGCTCTTCTTTTGTTTAGGAAGTTTTTCCTGATTTAATCTAAATCTGCTCTGCTGTAGTTTGAACCCATTGCCTCTTGTCCTGCCCTCCATCTCTTTTATGGCAGCCTTTTACGTATTTGAAGACCGCTATCATATCCCCCCATCTCCTCTTTTGCAAACTAAACATACTCAGTTCCTTCATATGTAAGGTTGCGAATCATTCATGGAGGTCATGGAAGTCATGACTTTCATGACTTTCCATGACATCTGTGAATTTTGCAGTTCTGGTGCAGCTGATCCCAGGACCACCCAGCAGCTGAGGAGGCCCCAGGGCCAGCCACACCAAGCACTGCTCTGGCAGCCCCAGGCAACTGGTCCCCAGTGCTGCCCTGGTGCAGTGGTCCGGGACCAGCTGCGGTGGCAGCGGGGACCCAGGCCTCCGTCATCTGAACTAGGAGTGGCAGGGCCTCAGGCTGCACCCCACTCCAGCTGCAGCAGGGCCTGGGCTGCCCCCCCGGCCAAAACGTCACCCCACGAAGCTCCCCCCCCAGCAGTTCCTCCCAACAGCAGCAGGGACTCCTCCCCCCCAACAGCAGTCTTCAGGAGTGCCCCCCTCCCAGCAGGTAAGATTTAGTCACAGGTATATTTTATAAAAGTCATGGACATGTCAGGGGGCTGTGACTTTTTATTTATTGCCTGTGACCTATCCATGACTTTTACTAAAAATACACGTGACTAAAACGTAGCCTTACTCACCTGACTTGCATTCCATCGCTTTGGTCATCTTTGTCGCTCACCTCTGGATCCTTTCCAGTTTCTCTACATCCTTTCTCTACAGCAGTGACCAAAATTGGATGCAGTACTCCAGCTGAGGCCTAACCAGTGCCAAGTAGAGTGATATTATCACTTCCCCTGACTTGCATGCTATGCCTCTGTTAATGCATTTGTACATGCCATGATTCACTGTTGCAAAAAAAGGCAAACATTCTAGGATGCATTAGCAGAAGTGTTGTAAGCAAGACACAAGAAGTAATTCTTAGGCCTTGTCTACGCTGGCAAGTTACAGCTCAGTAAAGAAGCTTTCTGTGGTGTAACTCCTGAGGTGTACACACTGCCAAGGTACTTAGTGCACAGAAACACCTCACTTGCAGTATTGTAAAAAAAATACCTCAACGAGAGTCGTAAATAAGCCTTAAAGCGCAGAGGCTCCAGTACTGGCAGTGTAAACACATTACAGCACAGAAAGCAATCGATTGGCCTCCAGAAGTGTCCCATAATCCCTCAAGTGGCTGCTCTGCTCATTGTTTTGAACTCAGCTGCTCTGGAGACATGCGCCCCTCCCCTTTCAAAGCTCCATTTCTGACAGCCCTTGCATGCTGTGCCGATCTGCTCAGAGACACAAAGCAAACCATTAATATGGAATGCTTGTGCTATTGAACACAGAAGCCGGAGTGTATATGTGTGTGTGTGTGTGAGAGAGAGAGAGAGGCAGACAGACAGATTGCTGTGCAGAGAGCTGGGGAGGGAGGTGGGGGCTGATGTCAGGGGTATCCACCTCCCCTGCCTCAGGACTGTGTTGGTTCCTGCTTCTGTCTGAGCTTACAAGACAACATGCTGACATGCTTTCTGTCCTCCAAACACACTGTCGCTCCCCCTTCCATACACACACACAGCCTGTAGAATGCCCATGAAACAATGGGATTGGGAAACCTGCATCATGTGACGCTGTGCCTGCCCCATGACCCATTGCAAACCCTTCCCAAGGCACCCTGCAGCTAGTTGCACAGTGGGATAACTACCTAAATGCACTGCTCTCTTTGCCGTTGCAAGAGCTGCTAAAGTGGATATGCTCCACAGTCACAAGGAACACAGTGTGGACACACAACAGAGGATTAATTCCAGCACTTCAATAAAAGTTGTATAATTTGTTGCGTAGAAACTTGCTAGTGTAGACATACCCTTACACTCTACTCCGCACTGATTAAGCCTCAACTGGAATATTGTGTCCAGTTCCGGGCACCACATTTCAAGAAATATGTGGACAAATTGGAGAAAGTCTAGAGAAAAGCAACAAACATGATTAAGATCTAAAACACATGACCTGTGAGAGAAGATTTAAAAAATTGGATTTGTTTAGTCTGGAGAAGAGAAGACTGAGAGAGGGGAGGGCGGGCATGCTAACAGTTTTCAAGTACATAAAAGGTTGTTAGAAGGATGAGAGATAAATTGTTCTCATTAACATCTGAAGATAGGACAAGAAGCAATGAGTTTAAACAAGGACAGTTTAGGTTGGACATTAAGAAAAATTTCCTAACTGTCAGAGTAGTTAAGTACTGCAATAAATTGTCTAGGGAGTTTGTGGAATCTCCGTCATTAGAGTTTTTTAAGAGCAGGTAAGACCAACACCTGTCAGGGATGGTCTAGATAATACTTAGTCCTGCCCTGAGTGCAGGGGGTGGGATCAGATGACCTTCGAGGTCCCTTCTAGTCCTATGATCCTATAATTCTATGTAGGGGAAGCACTTTTGCCACACAGGGAATAAATAGCTAGTGTTGTCACTGAAGTGTTATCCATGTGCTTTACAGTTGATGCTCTGATTTGCTTAGTAGAGGAAGTGGAGTTTACACCATTAGAGGGTCATAGTTTCAGGCTCTCTGCAGACTCAGGCAGATGTTGTCGAACTAGTCAGACTTGAGGCACATTTCGAAGGTTTTCCTTACAGCCATAAAGGCCAAAAAATTATTTTAAACAAACAAAACAAACAAACAAAAATGAAAGCTTAGATACTGGAGATTTCCAAAGTGTCATGTGGGTCATACAGATATATCAGATGGGTTGTGTGATGGGTTGGATCACAGAGACCCCTTTAGGGTTGCCAACTGATGTGCCAAGACTACTTTTGCCCTTGCTTTCCCTGCCAGCCTGGGAATCCATCACCCTGTCTTGCTGAGCCAGACATGCCAGTCTGCTCCAGGGTCTGAACCACATGCCCCAAAGCTGCTGATATAATTGAAAGCAGCTTAAGAAGTGTTCCTGTCTTTAACACTCAGATGCCCAACTCCCAATGGGGTCCAAACCCCAAATAAACCCCAATAAACCCCAAATAAACTCATAAATTGTTCGCCCTCTATAACACTGATAGAGAGATATGCACAGCTGTTTGCCTCCCCCCCCTGCGCCCAAGTATTAATACATACTCTGGGTTAATTAATAAGTAAAAAGTGATTTTATTAAATACAGAAAGTAGGATTTAAGTGTTTCCAAGTAGTAACAGACAGAACGAAGTGAATTACCAAGCAAAATAAAATGAAACATGCAAGTCTAAGCCTAGTACAGCAATAAAACTGAATACAGATAAAATCTCACCTCCAGAGATGTTTCAATAAGTTTCTTTCACAGACTGGACACTTTCCTAGTCTGGGCACAATCCTTTCCCCTGGTACAGCCCTTGTTTCAGCTCAGGTGATAGCTAGGGGATTTCTCATGATGGCCACCACCTTTGTTCTGTTCCGCCCACTTACATATCTTCTGCATAAGGCAGGAATCCTTTGTCCCTCTGGGTTCCCACCCCTCCTTCTCAATGGAAAAGCACCAGGTTAAAGATGGATTCCAATTCAGGTTACATGATCACATGTCACTGTAAGACCCCAAGGCTTAATTCTTCCCAGCCTGACTCACAGGAAGGCCTGCCTGCAAACAGAGGCATCCACAGTCCATTGTCCTGGTTAATAGGAGCCATCAAGATTCCAAACCACCATTAATGGCCCACACTTTGCATAATTACAATAGGCCTCAGAGTTATATTTCATATTTCTAGTTTCAGATACAAGAGTGATACATGTATACAAATAGAATGACCACACTCAATAGATTATAAGATTTGTAATGATACCTTATAAGAGACCTTTTGCATGAAGCATATTCCACTTACATTATATTTGCACTCATTCACATATTTTTCATAAAATCATATCATGTGCAACATCACAGGTTGTGTATTAGACACTTCTAGATATTTAGATATTGTAGATAGATACCATGGGTGGGTAAATAATATAGCTAGATAATGTGGACAGAGGGATCAGTGGGTGAGTGGATTGATGTATGTGGTTAGATTTTGTAGGTGTCTAATCAATATAGCTATGTTGTGTGAATGGATAGAGAGACATAGAGAATTCTTCAAACAGACAGACGGATAGTGTAGGTAGATATTGTAGATAGATAAGTACTGTATACAGACTTCTAAAAATGTAGGGCCAGAAGGCACCTCAAGAGGTCATCTAAGTCCATCTCCCTGGGCTGACGCAATATTAAGTATAGCTAGACCATCCTTGACAGTTGTTTGTTGAACCTGTTCTTAACATATTCAGGCCAACTTGCATTGATTTCACTGGTTCTTCCTGAGTAAGGAATGGGTAAAAAGTGACAGCTATTAGTCAGGATGAACAGAGATGGTGTCCCTAGCCTCTGTTTGCCAGAAGCTGGGAATGGGCAACAGGGGATGGATCACTTGATGATTTCCTGTTCTGTTCATTCCGTCTGAGGCACCTGGCAATGGCCACTGTCGGAAGACAGGATACTGGGCTAGATGGACCTGGTCTGACCCGGGTCAAGGTCTTTTCCCCACTTTGAACTTAAGCGTCCAAAAAGTGGGGACCTGCATGATCACTTTTAAGCTTAATTACTAGCTTAAATTTGATACGCTGCTACCAGCCATAATATAGTGTTTGGCACACTTCCTGTTCCCCCAAAACCTTCCCTGGGGAACCCAAGACCCAAACCCCTTGGGTCTTAAAACAAGGATAAATAAACCATTCCCCCTCCTTTCCCCCTCCTGGGTTGCCTTGGGAAGCTATACAGATCCAAACTCCTTGGATCTTAAACCAAAGAGGAATTAACCATTCCCTTCCTTTCCCCCCCACCAGTCCCTGGTGAGTTTAGACTCAATCCCTTGGATTCCAAAACAAGGAAAACTCAATCAGGTTCTTAAAAAAGAAAGCTTTTAATTAAAGAAAGAAAAAGTAAAAATTATCTCTGTAAAATCAGGATGGTAAATGTTTACAGGGTCTTCAGATTCATATAGACTAGAGGGACTTCCCCTCCACCCTTAGCCTGAGATTCAAAGTTACAGCAAACAGAGGTAAAAACCTTCCAGCAAAATACACATTTACAAGTTAAGAAAACAAACATAAGACTAATCCGCCTTTCCTGGCTAGTACTTACTATTTTGAAACATGAGAGACTGATTCAGAAAGATTGGAGAAAACCTGGGTGTACGTCTGGTCCCTCTTAGCCCCAAGAGCGAACAACGAACAAAACAAACAGCACAAACAAAGACTTCCCTCCACCAAGATTTGAAAGTATCTTGTCCCCCCATTGGTCCTCTGGTCAGATGTAAGCCAGGTTCACTGAGCTTCTTAACCCTTTACAGGTAAAAGAGACATTAACCCTTAACCATCTATGACATGCCCCCCAAATCTCAGACAGTGTGGAACCACACTGGCATTGATTTCTTCCTAAAACTTTAGAATAAACAGATTAATAAAACACATGAACCTTTACATATACTACTAATTGTGTAAACTACAAGACTTTTCACATTTTAAGGACAATTTTTAACCAGTTGATTCTGGGAAACTTTCATGGGAGAGAGCATCAGCTACTTTGTTCAAAGCTCCTGAAATGTGTTGAATTTCAAAATCAAAATCTTGGAGAGCTAAACTCCATCAAAGCAGTTTTTTGTTGTCTCCCTTGGCAGTATGAAGCCACTTTAGCGCAGCATGGTCAGTTTGTAGTTGGAACCGCCGTCCCCAAACGTATGGGCTTAGCTTTTCCAGGGCATACACAATGGCGTAGCATTCTTTTTCACTGATTGACCAGTGGCTTTCCCTCTCAGACAGTTTCTTGCTGAGAAACACGACATGATGGAAGTTTTGATCCAGTCCTTACTGCATTAAAACTGCTCCTACACCACGCTCAGATGCATCTGTGGTTACTAGAAATGGTTTGTTAACATCTGAGGCCCTTAGCACAGGGTCAGACATGAGCGTCTCCTTAAGCTGGGTAAAGGCCTTCTGACACTCATCAGTCCACTTAACTGCATTCGGCTGGGTCTTTTTGGTTAGGTCGGTCAGCGGGGCAGCGATTTGGCTGTAGTGTGGTACAAATCGCCTGTAATACCCGGCCAAGCCTAAGAAGGATTGGATCTGTTTCTTTGAGTTTGGGACAGGCCACTTTTGGATAGCATCCACCTTGGCCTGTAGGGAGTTTATTGTTCCTTGACCCACCTGGTGTCCAAGGTAAGTCACTCTGTTTTGGCCTATTTGACACTTTTTAGCCTTAACAGTTAGTCCTGCCTGCCTGATGCACTCAAAGACTTTTTTCAGGTGTTCCAGGTGTTCTGTCCATGAATCCAAAAAAATGGCCACATCATCGAGGTAGGCAACTGCATATTCTCTCAATCCTGCTAGGAGACCATCTACAAGTCTTTGGAAGGTGGTGGGTGCATTTCGCAGCCCAAAAGGATGCACATTAAACTCATACACCCCTGCATGGGTGATGAAGGCTGACCTTTCTTTGGCGGGTTCATCTAGCGGTACTTGCCAGTACCCCTTGGTTAAGTCTATTGTAGAGATGAACTGGGCACGTCCCAATTTCTCCAATAGCTCATCGGTGCATGACATTGGATAGTTGTCGGGACCAGTTACCGCATTTAGCTTATGGTAGTCCATGCAAAAGCATATTTCCCCATCTGGTTTGGGTACCAGAACCACTGATGATGCCCATGCACTGGTAGAGGAGTGTATTATACCCATCTGTAGCATGTTTTGGATCTCCCGTTCTATAGCAGCTTGGGCATGAGGAGACACCCGGTAGGGTAGGGTTCTAATTGGGTGAGCATTACCTGTGTCAATGGAGTGGTATGTCCGTTCAGTCTGTCCTGGGGTTGCTGAGAACAATGGGGCGAAGCTAGTGCACAGCTTCTTGATCTGTTGCCGCTGCAGACGTTCCAAGGTTGTGGAGAGGGTCACCTCTTCCACACCACCATCACTCTTTCCTTCGTAGTAGACACCTTCAGACCACTCAGTGTCCTCTTCTCCCTGGGCTGTAAAATGACAAACCTTTAAGTCTCTGGAATAAAAGGGCTTGAAAGAATTAACATGGTACACTTTAGGCTTTAAGGTGGAGGTGGGAAATGCTATGAGATAGTTAACAGCTCCCAGGCGCTCTTGGACCATGAGTGGCCCTTCCCATGATGCTTCCATCTTATGGGCCTGTTGCGCCTTCAAGACCATAACCTGGTCTCCTACTTTGAAGGAACGGTCTCTGGTATGTTTATCATACCAGGCCTTTTTCTCTTTCTAAGCATCCTTTAGGTTTTCTTTAGCAACTGCTAAAGAGTGTCGGAGGGTGCTTTGTAGGTTGCTTACAAAGTCTAGAATATTAATTCCTGGAGAAGGCGTAAACCCCTCCCATTGCTGCTTCACCAACTGTAATGGCCCCTTAACCTCGTGGCCATACAGGAGTTCAAATGGTGAAAACCCTAAACTGGGATGTGGTACAGCCCTGTAGGCAAAAAGCAACTGCTGCAACACTAGGTCCCAATCATTGGAGTGTTCATTTACAAATTTACGTATCAAGACCCCCAAAGTTCCATTAAACCTCTCCACCAGGCCATTGGTTTGATGGTGGTAAGGGGTGGCAACCAAGTGATTCACTCCATGAGCTTCCCACAGATCTTTCATGGTCCCTGCCAGAAAATTAGTTCATGAATCTGTAAGGATGTCGGAGGGCCAACCTACCCTGGCAAAAATGTCTGTTAAGGCCTGGCACACAGTTTTAGCCCTGGTGTTGCTTAGAGCTACTGCTTCCGGCCACCGGGTAGCAAAATCCATGAAAGTCATTATGTATTGCTTTCCTCTGGGGGTCTTTTTTGGGAAAGGACCCAGAATATCCACAGCTACTTGCTGAAATGGGACCTCAATTATGGGGAGTGGCTGGAGAGGGGCTTTGACCTAGTCTTGGGGCTTTCCCACTCTTTGGCACACCTCACAAGACCAGACATACTTGGCAACGTCCTTGCCCATCCCCTCCCAGTGGAAGGACTTCCCCAACCTGTTTTTGGTTCTGTTCACCCCAGCATGGCCACTGGGATGATCATGGGCTAAGCTTAAAAGCTTTCCCCAGTACTTAGCTGGAACTGCCAACTGTTTTTGAGGATGCCATTCTTCCTGGTGTCCACCAGAAAGAGTCTCCTTGTATGAAAGTCCCTGTTCTATAACAAACCGGGATCGGTTAGAAGAGCTGAGAGGCGGTGGGGTGCTCTGTGCCGCCACCCAAGCTTTCTGAAGGCTGTCATCTGCTTCCTGCTCAGTCTGGAACTGTTCCCTTGAGGCTGGAGACACCAGTTCCTCCTTAGACTGTGGACTTGGGCTTGGTCCCTCTGGAAGCCATGTAGGTGTTGGGGTTGTTTTCGTTGATAGTGAACCGCTCTCCGCTGGTGCACTATGCGATATTTCAGGCTCTGGCTGAGCCTCTTGGGTATGGTTGTCCGCTGCATCTGCCAGTCCAGGCCCGCTGACCCCCTCTGGCTTTGGAGTTGGAGATGGGTTTGCAAGCGCTGGCGTCAGTGCTGGCAATGGTTCTGGTGCTGGTTGCTTTTCCAGTTCCGGTTCTGGGACTGGATGCACTGTGGCTGTTGCCGTTGTTGGCAGGGTATCCGGGTCCACCACCTCTGAATGGGTCTTTGGTAACACAGACGGGGCCCTTGTGGACGGTTCAGGAACAGGGATGGATCTGGAAGCTTGCCTGGCTTGGCTGCGTGTAACCATTCCCACCCTCTTTGCCTGTTTCACCTGGTTGGCCAAATCTTCCCCCAGTAGCATGGGGATGGTATAATTGTCATAGACTGCAAAAGTCCACATTCCTGACCAGCCCTTGTACTGGACAGGCAGTTCAGCTGTAGGCAAGTTTACAGATTTTGACATGAATGGGTAAATTGTCACTTGGGCCTCTGGGTTGATGAATTTGGGGTCCACTAAGGATTGGTGGATAGCTGACACTTGTGCCCCCATGTCTCTCCACGTGATAACCTTATTTCCGCCCACTCTCAAGGTTTCCCTTCACTCTGAGGGTATCTGAGAGGCCTCTGGGCCTGGGATCTTTGGTGTGATGGTGGTATAATGAACTGCACTCGGTTGGGATTCTTGGGACAGTGGGCCTTTATATGTCCCAGTTCATTACATTACTGGTCACTGGGCCGAGGTGGGTTGCTGGAGACTGGTGAGGTGGGACAATAGGGTGTCTGGGGCTTTCCTTGGGCTGTAGGTGGTGTCTTGGGTTGCCCTCGGTGATAGGGTTTATTTTCTGTTTGCCCCCTGTGCTATTCGCTCCTCTTGCTTGTAGCTTTTTTCTTTTCTGCCACTTCCACTCATCTGGCTCCAATCTCCCCCGCCTCGGTTACTGTTTTGGGTTTCCCATCTAGGATGTACCTTTCTATTTCCTCAGGAACTCCCTCTAAGAACTGCTCCATTTGCATTAGGAGGGACAGCTCATCCAGAGATTTAACATTTGCTCCTGATATCCAGGCATCCCAATTCTTTCCAATGTGGTAGGCGTGTTGGGTAAATGACACATCTGGTTTCCACCTTAGGGCTCTGAACCACCGACGGGCATCCTCAGGTGTTAGCCCCATTCTGATTCTGGCCTTGGTTTGAAAAAGTTTATATTTGTTCATGTGTTCCTTAGGCATTTCAGCCGCCACCTCTGCTAAGGGTCCACTGAGCTGTGGCCTCAGCTGTATCATGTACTGGTCTATAGAGGTGTTGTACCCATGGCAGGTCCTTTCAAAATTTTCTAAGAAGGCCTCAATGTCATCACCTGCCTTGTAGGTGGGGAATTTCCTGGGATGGGAAACAGTACCTGGAGAAGGGTTGTTAGGGTTGGCTGGTACCTTCTGTTTAGCCTTTGCTAAGTCCAGTTCATGCTTTCTATCTCTTTCCCTCTCTTCCATCTCTTTTTCTTTTATCTCTAGCTCTTTTTGTTTCCTCTCTATCTCTCTCCTGTGGGCAGCCTCTTTGGCTTGTTCTTCTCTTTTGTGGGCCGCTTCTTCCCTGGCTATTTCTGCATTAATTAGTTCCATCTGTCTCTTATTTTCGTTATCTGTCTCTGTTGCTTCTAGCCTTGCCAGTTCCTGTTTAATGGCTTCCTTGGAATTCATTGTTGCTGCTTTCTTGTGCTGGCCGCAACCCTCTGCAGCTTACTGACTGCTTGGTTAACAGAGATTTTCTCACTAGCTGTGCCCGAGAGGTAGAAAGAAAGAAAACAATTCACTTGTAAATGCCTTTTGCTGGCTGTCTGCTGGCTCACAGCCTGAGCCTCCTCTTAACAAAGACCCTTGTTAAAAAACTTAACACCTCTGCCCTCAGGCTGCTTTCCAAGCAGATATAAAGGAGAGAAAAAAAAATCCTACTGGCTTTTGGTTCCTAAAAATCCCACTTCTGCCAACCATATCAAGGTCTTAGCCTGAGATTCAAAGTTACAGCAAACAGAGGTAAAAACCTTCCAGCAAAATACACATTTACAAGTTAAGAAAACAAGCATAAGACTAATCCGCCTTTCCTGGCTAGTACTTACTATTTTGAAACATGAGAGACTGATTCAGAAAGATTGGAGAAAACCTGGGTGTACGTCTGGTCCCTCGTAGCCCCAAGAGCGAACAACAAAAAAAACGAATAGCACAAACAGACTTCCCTCCACTAAGATTTGAAAGTATTTTGTCTCCCCATTGGTCCTCTGGTCAGGTGTCAGCCAGGTTCACTGAGCTTCTTAACCCTTTAAAGGAAAAAGAGACATTAACCCTTAACCATCTGTTTATGACACCCAGTATGGCCATTCTTATGTTCTTATGATGAAGGATTTGGTCTCCTTATTGTGCATGCCACTGGCTAGAGTGACAATAAGGTACAGTTGAAATGAGTGATGAGGTGACATATGCAGTAAGAACAAGTTAAGATGACGGAGCAATAACACCCC
Source organism: Aldabrachelys gigantea (assembly GCA_026122505.1). Classification (NCBI taxonomy): domain Eukaryota; kingdom Metazoa; phylum Chordata; order Testudines; family Testudinidae; genus Aldabrachelys; species Aldabrachelys gigantea. The sequence continues at coordinate 67,488,407 of CM047489.1, forward strand.
ATACTGTCCTTTTCTCTAGCTAAACGGCATGATCACCAGTCTCCCAGTGACACTGTCAGATGGTAAAATCAGAGTGTACCAGAGCGGCTTCCGCGCCATCCTGCAGACGGACTTTGGTCTCCAGGTGGCATACAACTGGGACTGGCATCTGGTGATCACCCTCCCCAGCAGCTATTATGGGGCCATGTGTGGCCTATGTGGGAACTTCAACCAGAACCCTGAAGATGACATGTCTTCAGCCAGCGGCACCAAAGTCTCCTCCATTGTGGGCTGGGCTGCTAGTTGGAAAGTCCAAGACCAGGATCCTTTTTGCTGGGATTCCTGCCAAGAGAACTGCCTGACATGTGATGAGAGCACAAGGAAGCTGTACGGGGGTGACAGTCACTGTGGGTTGATCAGCAAAGCACCGGGAGGGCCCTTCAGAGAGTGTCACTCCAGAGTGAACTCCAGTGAGTTCTTTGATAGCTGCATCTATGACGTGTGTCTGAACAGGGGCGCTACGAGAATCTTGTGCCAGGCACTGGAGGCTTATGCAGCAACCTGCAGAGACCATGGGGCCACCGTCTATGACTGGAGGATGCCATCTGGCTGCGGTGAGTCTGACATCTTGGTGTCCTTACTGACACGGGCATGATTGGGCTAGTCAGTAGAGAAACCTGGACGTTTTTCATTCCTCTGGAGTTTTGAGGAAAAATGCCATTCTTGTCAAATTCAAAATTTTAGAAAAAAGTTCAGATTTTGAGAAAATTTAATTTCAAAAAGTGTGACACAAAGCGTGTCAGTAACATTTCAGAATGGAACATTTCAATTTTTCATTTTGAAACAACTCTTGACAACAAAATTAATTATTTTAGATATATAAAACATTTTTAAAAAATTTTATAAGATTGAAATCTGCAAGTAGTGTTTTGATTGTATCAAAATAAAACACTTTAATTGACTTGCAACAATGTCTGGGACAGGAATTTCATTTCCGTTCCCTTTTGGAACAGAAGAAAATCCAAAATCTTGATATTTCCCTTGAAATGGTAAATCTGGTTTCAGCTCAGTTCCATTAGCCCATCTGTTCACTCTGTCGGTGGAAGGGATGGTGAATGACCTGAGCATAGGGTTGTGAATGGCTGAGTTTCTTGGGCATAGGGATCAATGCTGACTCTGAGCACCACCTATTGAGCTCCCTACTCCGCCCCTTGCAGTACGATGTCCCCTAGTGTCACCCTTGGGAATTGGAGTCAGCACTGATTCCAAGGAGTGAGCATCCCCTACTGAGCCTTCCACCCCACTCCCTGAGGCACAGTGCCCACTAGTGCAACACAGGGGCTTTGGAGTCAGCATGGACACAAGTGGAGAGCACCTCCTAATCAGATCCGTCTCCTTTGTTTGCAGAACAGCTCCCCCTAGTCCACACTGTGCCATTAAGGTCAGCACTAACTCAAGGGAAAGTACTCTTACCTAGCACTTCCTGCAGACCTAAATGTTCTTTATACCCAAGTGCTGACCCTGACTGACTCATGGCCTGTGAGATTTGGCTGCAGATATATATGGCCTTTTGGTTCCTGAATGCAGAAGTTAATTCCACCATCCTTTTCCTTTTGGCTGTTTCATGCAGGGTGGATAACACACTGCGTGTAAGAATTTGTCTGTAGATCTCACTGCATCTAGGCAGGTTGTTTCATTTATTTCCTGTATTTTTAAATCTCCCCTTTCCAACCCTGTTCCAGCCCTGCCCTGCCCTGACAACAGCCACTATGAGGCCTGTGGGAACGCCTGCCCAGCCAGCTGTTCTGACCAAACTGCCCCCTCCTCCTGCCAGAAGCCCTGCGTGGAGACCTGCCAGTGTAATGACGGTTACGTCCTCAGCACTGACAAGTGCATCCCTGTGGCGAGCTGTGGCTGTGACTACAATGGCCTCTACTACAAACCCAGTGAAGAGTTCTGGGACGATGAGAACTGCCAGTCTCGGTGCAGGTGTGACTCCAGCCTGGGCACAGTGGTTTGCAGGATGACCAGTTGCAAGGCCAAAGAAAGATGCTCTGTGGTCAATGGGGTCCGTGGCTGCCATGCAATCAGCTACCCCACCTGCATAGGTACTGGAGACCCTCACTACACCACCTTTGATGGGAAAAAGTATGATTTTATGGGCACCTGCATCTACCAGTTCGCGGCTCTCTGCTCTGAGGACCCCACACTCACCCCGTTCAATGTCAAAGTGGAGAACAACAACCGAGGCAGCAAGGCCGTGTCCTTCACCAAGACAGTGACCTTAGAGGTCCACAACGTGACCATCAGCCTGAGCCAGGAACATCCACGCAAGATCCAGGTAGGGACGCAGGATCACTGGGGAATACAGGAAGTCATTTCAGTGATCTCTTGTCGGGGCTCTATATTGTTGTCTTAGCTTTGTGAGGGAAGTGGGGTCCAGTGGTTGAAGCAGGGGGGCTGGGAGCCAGGACTCCTAGGTTCTATCACAGCTGTGGGGGCTATTGGGTTTGAGCAAATGGTGCTAAGAACTAAAGCTCCAGCATTCTATTCAGGGGAAGTGGTTTGAGCTGGGATTCAGACATTTAGGATTTTATTCCTGTCTCTGCCCCTGACCGGCTTAATAACCTAGGGCAAGTCGCTTCCTACCTTTGTACCTCTTTGAGCAGGTCTACATTTAAAACACTGCACCGATGCAGCTGCAGCACTGTAGCACTTCGTGAAGACGCTACTATGTTGATGGGAGAGCTTCTCCTGTCTGCATAGTTATACCAGTTCCTGAAGAGGCAGTGGCTATGTTGACAGGAGAAGTCCTCCCATTGACATAGCATTGTCTACACCAGGGTTAGGTCAGTGTAACTGCGTTGCTCAGGGGGTGGATTTTTCACACACCGGAGTAATGTAGTTTTCTTCTTCGAGTGCTTGCTCATATCGATTCCAATTAGGTGTGTGCACGCCGCGCGCACTCTCATCGGAAGATTTTTACCCTAACAACGCTCGGTGGGTTGGCCGGGCGCCCCCTGGAGTGGCACCGTCATGGTGCTGGATATATACCCCGGTCGACCCGACGACCCTTCAGTTCCTTCTTACCACCCCTGACAGTCGTTGGAACTGTGGAGCGCGGCTTTGATGATCTCCACATCCCTAGCTACTTGTAGTTCTTTACTGTTACTGTGTCTATAGTTTGAGTTCTTGTAGTTATAGTTAGTATTAGTTCTTGTATTTATAGTTAGTGTATATAGTTTAAGTGAGGATTGGGGATTAGCCCCTTTCCTCCACCCCAGTGCGGGCCATGCCCAAGGCACTGGGATTCAAACTGTGCTCGGCATCAAAAAGTCGATGCCAATAGAGGATCCCCACGACTCCTGCCTCAAGTGCTTTAGGGGAATCCCACCTTACTGATAAGTGCCGCATCTGCAAGTCATTTAAACCAAGGACAAAGAGGGAGCGGGACTTTTGACTGAAACAGCTCCTCATGGAGTCGGCACTTAGCCCTGCAGCATCGGCACCAACCGCCCAACCGACTGCTTCTGTAAGGAGTGCCCCTTTGGCCCCGGACCGCTCCGGTACCGAGAAGGAGTCCCGGCACCGACCCTTACCGGCACTGACATCTGCTCGGCACTGCTCCCTGTCCCTGAGACCTGGGAAGCAACCTAGTGCCTCAACTTCGGTTCCACAGAAGGAGCACTCTTCCAAGACTGTTCGTCCGGCACCATCATCTGCTGCGGTACCGTCGACTGTGACACTGCAGCTTGCGCCTCCGACAAGCTCGGCACTGTCAATTCCAGTCCCACAAAGACCGTTGAGTCCGGTGCCTGCCAGCTCCCCAGCTCATGCTGTGGTTGAGCTTGCCCTCCCTTCTACGCTGGAGACCTTCTCCACGGCGAGGGAGCTCATCGCAGTTCCGGAGTCAACACGGCCTCAATCCCCGGCACCGCCATTGCGGGTCATACAATCCATTGGCAAGCCGACCATGGTAAGGCCTCCTTCTGTTGGTCCACCAGAGAGACATTGTTCAAGATCCCGGTCTTGCAGATGCTCTCGATCACTCCATTCCCGCTCCCAGCACCACTTGCAGTCCCGGCACCGCTCTCCATCATGGTACCGGTCACACTCGCGGCACTGTTCGACATCTCGTTCACTGGACAGATACTCCTGGTACCGATCCATCTCACGGCACCAATCTCGGCACAGTGTATCCCGCAGTCGCTCCAGACGAAGGGACTCGAGATCTCGGTCGACCTCCCGGCACCGATACGGTAGAAGGTCCCGGTCTCGCTCGCGGTACCGTTATAGCTCCTGGTACCGATCCCTGGTACCTCCCCAGGCCCAAGCGTCGAGAACAGTGGCACTCTCCCAGGGCCTTTCAGCATCGCCATGGCCTTCCAGACACACATCGGTGTCATCGCAGGCTGGTAGCGCATCCTATCATCAGGAACATGACTCTGACGTCCCCAGCCATATATTCTCAGAGAGACAGAGCCACAAGCATGAGCCTCATCACTGGTCCTTCTGGACACCATGGGCATACCACCAAAGCCAAGATGCACCATCAGTGGCTCAACGGCCAACCCCATCAGAACACCGGGTACCAGAGGCGACAGTAAGCCGCCCCCCCCTGCAGGCATGGATGAGGCGCCAATACCATCTGCCGTTGCCGAGGTTCCACCGGATGCAGATGATGCCCATCAAGTACAGGAGCCACCACAGGACCCTTTGGTCCTGGGCCTCTCCTCCTCCTCCTCGCCTGATGAGGCAGTGACGGGGACATCCTCCTCAGGCCCTCCACCAATTGACCTCAGGGCCCATCAGGACTTTTTGCAGGGAGTGGCTCAGAATATGAACTTGCAGGTGGAGGAGGTCCCTGAAATAGAGGACCTGGTTGTGGACATCCTATTGGCTGATGCACTACTAAAGTTGCTCTTCCATTCATACGTACTATACAGGCTAATGTGGACACCATTTGGCAATCCCCAGCTTCAATTCCACCTACAGCAAGGGGAGTAGAGAGGAAATATATGGTCCCCTCAAAGGGGTATGGATATCTCTACACTCACCCACCTCCTTGCTCTCTAGTTGTCCAATCGGTGAACAAACGGGAGCGTCATGGCCAGCAAGCCCCGGCTTCTAAGTCAAAGGAGGCTAGGCGTATGGACCTACTAGGCCACAAAATATACTTGGCCGGGGTCCTCCAGCTTAGGGTGGCAAACCAACAAGTCCTCCTAAGTAGGTGTAACTTTAACACTTGGGTTTCCTTGGGGAAGTTTATGGAGCTTCTTCCCCAGAAGTCCCATCAAGAATTCACGGCCCTACTTGAGGAGGGTAAAAAGTAGCAAGAACCTCCCTCCAGGCCTCTCTGGATGCAGCGGACTCTGCAGCCAGAACTCTGCCATCAGGAGTGACGATGAGGCATATCTCCTGGCTCCAGGTATCAGCCTTCTCCCTGAATTGCAACAAACTATTCAGGATTTACCCTTTGAAGGCCAGGGCCTTTTCTCAGACAGGACTGACCCCAGGTTGCAAAGTCTGAAGGAAATCGTGTTATAATGCGCTCGCTGGGTATGCACACGCCAGTGACCCAACGTAGGACCTTCCGGCCCCAGCTACACCATCCTTATGCCCAGACTAGGCTGCGTCAGGACGTTACCAGAAGGCGCGGCAGGGGGAATCGTCGGAGACAGTCTGGCACTCAAGGAGCTCAAAATCAGGCATCCCCTAAACCACCAGCGGGGCCTAAGCAGAACTTTTGATGGGATGCCCAAGGATGGCCCACCAGTTACCCTACCGGATCCTTCTCCTCCCTTTCTCAACCGCCTCTCCTGATTCCTCCCTGCCTGGTCTCAGCTAACTTCAGATCGTTGGGTCCTGGGCACAGTGGATGGGGGATACCACCTCCAGTTTGCTTCAACCCCGCCTTCCCACTCTCCCTACTTGTCCCTCTTCAGGGACCCCTCTCACGAGCAATTCCTCTTACAAGAGGTCCAGTCGCTCCTAGCCATGAGAGCCATAGAGGAGGTGCCAAAGGACATGAGAGGCAAGGGGTTTTATTCCCACTACTTCTTAATCCCCAAAGCAAAGGGAGGTCTAAGACCGATCCTAGACCTGCGAGAACTCAACAAATTCATGATAAAGCTGAAGTTCCACATGGTATCCCTGGGGACCATTATCCCATCCCTGGATCCGGGAGACTGGTATGCCACCCTCGATATGAAGGATGTGTATTTCCACATTGCAATTTACCCACCACACAGACGGTACCTCTGTTTTGTGGTCAACCACCAACACTTCCAGTTCACTGTACTTCCGTTTAGCCTTTCTACAGCTCCATGTGTCTTCACAAATTGCATGGCTGTAGTTGCCGCCTCCCTCCAGCGTCGTTGAGTACACATCTACCTGTATCTCGATGATCAGCTCATTTGAGGGTCTTCCCAGTTGCAAGTATCACAGCACCTGCACATCGTCAGAGACCTCTTCGGGAGCCTAGGTCTCTTGATCAACACAGAAAAGTCTACTCTCACACCCACGCAGAGAATAGACTTCATTGGAGCGGTTCTGGAGTCCAATCTGGCCAGACCCTGCCTCCCGCAGTCGCGTTTTCAGACAATGGCTTCATTAATCTGAAGTCTTACTCATCAATGTGCGGGAGCTGAGAGCAGTCGTTCTAGCATGCCACATGTTTTGAGACCATCTCCAAGGCTGTTGTGTATCAGTGTTCATGGACGACACAACTGCCATGTTTTACATAAACAAGCAGGGCGGAGCACGCTCCTCCCTCCTTTGCCAGAAGCCGTCCACCTTTGAAACTTTTGCATAGCCCAATCGATCGAATTGGCAGCATCTTTTCTCCCAGGAGTCCAGAACACCCTGGCGGATCACCTCAGCAGATCCTTCCTGTCTCACGAGTGGTCGATTTGCCCAGACGTCATCTATTCTGTTTTCCGGCAGTGGGACTTTCCCCACATAGACCTCTTTGTCTCCCGAGAGAACAGGAAATGCCAGGTGTTCTGCTCCTTCCAGGGACGCTCCCCGGGCTTCCTCTCAGACACATTCCTGATCCCGTGGAAGAGGCACCTACTTTATGCCTTCCCACCGTTTCCACTCATCCACAGAGTCCTACTCAAGCTCTGCAGGGACAGTGTCCACTTGATCCTGATTGCTCCCGTGTGGCCGAGGAACCACTGGTACGCCACGTTGTTCGACCTCTCAGTGGCAGACCCGATTCCCCTGCCACTATGGCCGGACCTCATAACACAGGACTTCGGCAGGCTTCACCATCCGGACCTGCAGTCCCTTCATCTCACAGCATGGTTGCTGCATGGTTGAGCCAGTCTGAACTGCGTTGCTCTGCCTCGGTCCAACAGGTGCTCTTGAGCAGTAGGAAGCCTTCCACTAGGATGACATATCTCACCAAGTGGAAGCGTTTCTTCTGTTGGTGCGCTCAGCGTAACTTAGTCCCCAGACACGTGTCCGTTCCCACTGTCCTGGACTACCTTTGGTCCCTAAAAGAGCAGGGCCTAGTGGTCTCTTCCATAAAGGTGCCTCTGGCAGCCATTTCTGCCTTCCATCCGGGGGAAAATGACCGATCAATCTTCTCTCACCTGATAGTTTCAAGGTTCCTCAAGGGATTGGAACATTTGTATCCTCAAGTTAGATGCCCAGTACCTACCTGGTGCTAGCCAGGCTTATGGGTGCTCCTTTTGAACCACCGGCCACCTGCTCTCTGCTGTACCTTTCCTGGAAGACAGCCTTCCTCGTCGCTATTACTTCGGCGAGACAAGTATCTGAGCTTCGGGCTTCGACAGTGAACCTCCCGTACACGGTTTTCCATAAGGACAAGGTACAGCTGCGACCACACCCCTCTTTCCTCCCTAAGGTGGTGTCCGCCTTTCATGTCAACCAAGACGTCTTCCTCCCAGTCTTCTTCCCGAGGCCGCATCGATCACATCGGGAACAATTGCTACACACCCTGGACGTCCGCAGGGCTCTGGCCTTTTATATCGAGAGAACCAAACCCTTCCGAAGGTCACCTCAGCTCTTTGTAGCGGTTGCAGAATGGATGAAAGGCCTACTGGTCTCTTCCCAATGGATTTCATCTTGGGCAACATCCTGCATCCGCACATGCTATGAATTGGCTCACATTCTGGCTAGCCGCCTCACCGCCCATTCTACTTGGGTGCAAGCTTCATCTGCTGCCTTCCTGGCCCATGTCCCCACCCAGAAAATATGTCGAGCAGCTACCTGTTCATCCATTCACACCTTTGCTGCTCATTATGCATTGGAATGGATATGAGCAACACATCTCGAAGAACAACAGTTACAAAGGTGAGTAACTGTCTTACACCAATGTAAGATTAAAGGGTAGACCTGGCCAATAAAATCGTTTTCACTTCACAAGGCAGTTGTGAGTAGAGCTATGCAAATAACTGGTTCTCTGATACACGGCCTGTTCTGAAAATATTGACAAAAATTCTGTTCCACCTGAAAGGAAACTTTTTGTTTTGTTCTGGGCAACAAAAAGCCAAGGAAATGATGGGCTAGGTTCATGCAGTCGCCAGCAGTGCTAATGACTCCTTTTGGGCCAGTGGGTGAGCGCTCACCTGGGATGTGGAAGACCTGGATTCCATACACTTTCTGCCTGATACGGAGAAGGAATTTGAATTTGCTGGAGAGTCCCCTAGCTACTGGACTATGAGATATTCTGGAGCAGGGCTATGCTTAAAATTTAGATCAATCTAAGGTAGGGGTGGGCAACCTATGGCACGTGTGCCAAAGGCGGCACATGAGCTGATTTTCAGTGGCACTCACACTGCCCAGGTCCTGGCCACTGGTCCAGGGAGATCTGCATTTTAATTTAATTTTAAATTAAGCTTCTTAAACATTTTAAAAACCTTATTTACTTTACATAGAACAATAGTTTAGTTATATATTATAGACTTATAGAAAGAGATCTTCTAAAAATGTTAAAATGTATTACTGGCACGTGAAACCTTAAATTAGAGTGAATAGATGAAGACTAGGCACACCACTTCTGAAAGGTTGCCGACCCCTGATCTAAGGCCTGGTCTACACTGAGGGGGGAGAGGGGGAATCGATCTAAGTTACGCAACTTCATCTAGGTGAATAACGTAGCTGAAATTGACGTACTGAGATCAACTTACCGTGGTGTCTTCACCGTGGTGAGTTGACTGCTGCCACTCTCGTGTTGACACCGCCTGCGCCCTTTGCAGAGCTGGAGTACAGGAGTCGATGGGAAAGCGCTAGTCTAGACGCGATAAATCAACCCCTGCTGGATCGATGGCTGCCCGTCAATCTGGTGGGTAGTATAGACATACCCCAGGCTATACCTTTCAGGGGTCTGAAACACACACAGACACACACCCACACCCTGAGCACTGTAGTTAAGCCAACCTAACCCCTGGTGTAAACACAGTAAACACAGCTAGGATGACAGAAGAATTCCTCCATCAATGTAGCTACCACTGCTCAGGGAGGTGGATTACCTACCTCCATTGGAAAAACCCCTTCCATCGATGTAGGATGTGTCTGGACCTTGACATGTCAGCAGCACATAGCATCCCTAGTGTAGATATGCCCTCAGTCTTTCCTGTTGAAGCTGTTCCACTTTGTATAAAATACTTGACTAGTCCTTGGCCAGAGAGCAAGAATAAGAATGATTCTATACCTGGCTGTTAAGCACTCAGCTGGAGCAGGGGAAGACCCACATTCAAATTCCTGCTCCATTGACTAGTTAGTTATACAAAGTAGAACAGCTTCAACAGGAGAGACTGAGAATACCTTTGCCCTAGAGTAGCCTAGTAGGTGCTAAATGTGAGACCAGATTTTCAATCTTGCTTCGTATCAGGCAGTGATGGGAATTGAACCCAGGTCTGCCACATTCCAGGTGAGTGTCCTAATGACTGGGCTAAAGGTTATAAAGGAAAGTGCTCACGCATATGACCCCTTGTGCATCCAGCCTGAATTTTGTTTCCACCACAACTGTCCCTCCAATTTTTATCAAATATAGAAATAGTTTCTGGTCAACGAAAACTGAATTTATGAGCAAGTACATTATTTGTGTGAGATTTTTCACCCAGCTCTAGTCTTTAATGCTTCAACTGCATAGCACTCCTTGGATAGAAGGAGCTTTAGAAAAGAAAAGGGCTATAGTAGGGGGCAATGGGATGAAATATTAATGCACTGGGTTACCCTTCACCCAATTCAGAAATATAAATTCTGGAGGCAGAGCATCCATGGCTGCTCTGTGGAAATGGAATTATTTCATCTTGAATGCACTGCTTGAAATCCTTGACAATCTCTACTGTATGTTTTCCAGGTCAATGGTGTCTTTGTGGACCTGCCCTTCTCCTACCAGCACAAGTTCAAGGCCTACATCAGTGGAGTCCATGGCTTTATCCAGACTGATTTTGACCTGAGAGTGAGTTTTGACTGGTACAGCTATGCCAGGGTCATCATACCCAATACGTACGCCAACGCAGTCTGTGGCCTCTGTGGCAATGCCAATCAGGACCCCAGCGACGATCTGACCATGAAGAATGGAACTCAGACATCTGATGAGATTCAGTTCGCCGACAGCTGGAAGGTGGGGGAGGTCCCAGGGTGCTCGTCTAGCTGCACCGGGGACTGCTCAGTCTGCAGTGAGGCTCAGAAACAACCCTATAAGGGAGACCAGTACTGCGGGGTCCTCATCCGACGGAACGGGCCATTCAGACAGTGCCACGGGGCCATCGACCCAGCTCCCTTCTTTGATGATTGTATCTATGACACCTGCCAATACAAGGGTCACCAGGACACACTGTGCACCACAATCAGCGCCTATGCCACATCCTGCCAGGCCAGGGGCATCTGGATAGGGCAGTGGAGATCTTCCTCATTCTGCAGTAAGTGTCACCTGTGGGACTCCGCTTTAGGGACTGGCTACTTCACGTGTGCACCAGCACCCTCTGCAGAGTGGGGTCAGAATTGTTCACCCACCCAGTTCTGAGTATCTTTGTTACAGATTCTAGACCTAGACATTTCCAACATGCAATTAAAATTTTAGCTCCTGAAATATATTTTTCATTCTGTGTCATGTTACTTAATGTCTAGATTGTAAACTTTGTCTTAGAGCTCATCTTTTCTGTTCCTGCTGTTTTCATGGCTTGTCTACATTTACAGAGCTGCAGCTTCACAGATGCAGCTGTGCCGCTGTAGCACTTAGTGAAGACGCAACCTATGCCAATAGGAGAGCTTCTCCCATTGGTGTAGTTAATCCACATCCTTGATAGTCGGTAGCTATGGCAATGGGACAAGCCCTCCTGTCACCATAGCACCGTCTACACCAGGAGTTCGGTCAGTATAACTGTGTGGGTGTGGATTTTCCACATCCCTGAGTGATGTACTTATACCGACATAAGTCTGTAGTGTAGACCAAGCCTTACACTTTGCCTTTTCAGAGTAAATTGAATTAATACTTTGGCATTTAGAGAAGTAGAAACATTTTATAACATTCATTAAGTCTTGTAAGTCACTGTGAGATAGGTAAGTATTGTTTTCCCCATTTGATTGGCTGGGAAAATTAGGAAAAGAGGTGACAAATTATTTGGACAAAGGTGTCCTCCATAAATAGGTGGCAGAGCTAGGAAAAGAACCCAGGAGTTCTGAGTTCTCCTGCTTGCAACATAATGCATGAATGTAGACTCCCACTATTCTAGTCAAGAGGTGATCCTTTATCCAACAGATGGGAATAGAACCCAAGAGTCCTGATGGCCACTCCCCTAATTTAATCACTAGACTACACTTTTCCCAGAGATGAAACTAGGACCAGGAGTCCTGATTCCCAGTCCCCTGCTCTAACCATATCCTAAAGGATGTGAAAAGAAAGAGACTTTCAACAACATTGACCAAGATGATCTGTTAGTTCAACTACATTTCTCCTCTCACAGAAATTCAAATTCTCTCTGATCTTTTTCATCAGGACCCACCTGCCCCCTTAACTCTCACTATGAACTCTGTGGAACCAGCTGCCCTTCCAACTGCAACAACCTGTGGGCTCTAGATCGGTGTGAGGAGCCCTGTGCTGAAGGGTGTTTCTGTGATGGTGGATTCACCCTGAGTGGTGACAAGTGCATCCCCGTCGCACAGTGTGGCTGTGTGCACCAGGCCATGTATTACAAGAAGGGAGAGGAGTTCTACCCCAGCGCCTCCTGCCAGGAACGCTGCCTGTGCAAAGACAATGGGGTCGTTGAGTGCCAGGAAGCCTCCTGTGGAGCCAATGAGGAGTGCAGGGTTGAGAACGGAGTCCTGGGCTGCCATGCCACAGGATATGGAACATGCGTCACATCTGGCAGATCTCACTGCATCTCCTTTGATGGATGGGCCTTTAACTTCCAGGGCTCCTGCACTTACACCTTAGCCAAGGTCTGCAGCAGAGACTCTGGACTGGGAAACTTCTCTGTGGTGGTGGAGAATGAGAGCCCTGGCGGTGGCCAGATAGCTGTGATGAGGACAGTGGTGGTGTCCCTGCATGATTACACCATCACCATGGAGAGGGGGAGGAAGTGGAAGATTGTGGTAAGTCCCTGTTTGCGATTAGTCTTACATAGCACTAATGGTGTGTGTGTGTTTATATGTGTGTGAGTAACCAGGACGCCACTGCTGAATCCCCGCTAGTGACGGGTGAATTTCCCTCTCATTGGCACAGGTGGGTGGTGAGCTCTACACTCTGCCACTGGCTACGGACGATGGAAAACTTTGGATCAACCAAGAGGGGAACAACATCATTGTCCAATCAGCCTCTGGCCTTGAAGTCTTTTATGACACTGCCTCCTACCTCCTAGTGTCCGTCCCCAGCACTTATAAGGGACATGTGTGTGGCTTGTGTGGCAACTTTAACGATGACAAGAATGATGATCTCCTACTGCCCGGTGTGAAGAGTACCCAGAATGTGGATGAATTTGTTGCCTTCTGGAAGGTGCCTGTTGAGGATGCCATATGCTCTGATGCCTGTGGTGAGAAGTGCCCCATCTGTGATGCAGCCCAGACAGCACTGTACCAGACTGAGAGCTCCTGTGGGCTGATCCTGGCCACCTCAGGTCCCTTCAGAGACTGTCACTCAAAAATCAATCCTGTTCAATACTTCAACTACTGTCTCTATGACATGTGTGCCACCAACGGAAGGGGAGAGACCCTCTGCCAGAGCCAGCAGGCCTATGTGGCTGCGTGCCAGGCAGCTGGGGCCAAGATCGAGACCTGGAGAACGGCCTCCTTCTGCCGTAAGTCTATAGGTCAATCTACAATCTGTACTTCATTAACCCATAGCTGCTGTGGTTCTTGTGCTATCCAACCTCCACAATGCCTCTCAGACTTCTAGGCTAAGTAGGAGCTTCTGTTTATTTAGGTGAGAGACCTCATCTTAACTTGGCTTTCTGTCTGTAATGGTCGTAATTTACTTCTGTCCCTCCAGCCCTTGCCTGCCCGGCTAACAGCCACTACGAGCTGTGTACCAGATCCTGCGATTTCACCTGTGCCAGCTTGTTTGCCCCTGCCCAGTGCACCGGGAAGTGCTTTGAAGGCTGCTGGTGTGATTCAGAATATGTGTCCGATGGGGAGAAATGCGTCTCCATGGACAGGTGTGGCTGTGTGCACAATGGACGCTACATCAAGGTGGGTGCTGGGTTATTGGTCCGTCTGTTCTCCCAGATTCTGCCATTCTCCTCTGGCAATGGGATTCCCAACGGGGATTAGAGTGACTATATAGTAGCATGCCCTGTATCCTACTATGTGGCTACACCTAAAACCTAGAGCCAAATCTTGCCCTCAGGGTCACCCATGCGACTTCCACTGCAGTCAATGGCAGCTGTGCATACAAAATGTGGGGCCCATCATTTCTATTACAGGAATCATAGAATCATAGAAGATCAGGGTTGAAAGAGACCTCAGGAGGTCATCTAGTCCAAGCCCCTGTTCAAAGCAGGACTAACACCAACTAAATCTTCCTAGTCAGGGCTTTGTCAAGCCAGGCCTTAAAAACCTCTAAGGATGGAGATCCCACCACCTCCCTAGGTAACCCATTCCAGTGCTTCACCACCCTCCTAGTGAAATAGTTTTTCCTAATATCCAACGTAGACCTCCCGCACTGCAACTTAAGACTATTGCTTCTTGTTCTGCCATCTGCCACCACTGATAACAAGGATGGTCTTCTATATTCCGGGACAGGGCTTTGGAATAACCAGAGTAAAGGCTGCTCCCAGAAGATCTTTTCTCAGCTTTACACTGAGCTCAGAGCATCCCATGGGGGTGTCAGGTCTTTGAGAGTTTCATTGGTTCTGTGTAATTGCCCATGCAGGGCAGACTTAAGCAACGATGCTTGCAGTTTATGGACCTCACTAAGCAGCCTTGGAGGGTTGAGCTAAGGAACTTACCAGTAACCTGGGTTGTAACGTGATTCCCAGAAAGTGCTGAGCATGGGCTCAGATCAGACAGGTATCCAGATAGCCAAGTATTGAGATGAAGCTTGTTTGCAGGAGATTGTAAAACAGAGTTGGAAGGAAATACCATGAGGGAATGAAACTGTCCAGTACGTTGGAGACTGAGCAAGTGTAAAGTAGAGAAGTGTCTAGGGAATGGGAAATAGGCCATTCTCCTCCAGGGTGTCTAATTCTCCTGATCCAGACCCAGGCTAGGAGGACTGGCTGGCTTAGGGGGACAGGGGATGGAACACAGGGCCTCGTTTTTCTAGGGGTGCCAGCTCTGAGCCAGCCTCAGGTCAGAGGGACTGCCTGGTTTAGTAGGTTGGGGAACTGGGACACAGGGCCTTTCTCCTGTAGGGGCATCTGACTCTGATCCAGCCCAGGGTGGGGGGATTGGTTGGCTTAGGTGGGTGGGGAATGCGAGATGGGGTCTTTCCCCTCCAGGGGACCAGCTCTGATCTGGCCTTAGTTCAGGGGGCAGCGAGTGGAATATGAGGCTCTTCCCCTCCAGTCTGGCTCCTGGGAAACAAGAGCATTGAGTGTGTGTAAAGGAAAGTGTTGGTGGGATTCAGCCTAATTTCTGGTTGGCAAATCTGCCTTTCACATGAAAATCAACACTGCAGCTGCCCCCCTTGTTGTCAGCCCTTGGGCAGGGGATGTTGCTAGGTGTTGGGGCTTGATGTTATTAGACCTCAGTGTGGAGACCGGTCAATCCCACACCTGGCTTTCTTTATCTCTGCTGTATCCTCCTGCTCTTTCTCTCTGTGATCAGCCTTGCTGAGCTATTGCTTCTGGAAGGACCTTGACATCTTCCCTCTATTGATTGTCTCACGGCGGGGCTTTCCCATAGCTTTATATATTGCTGCTTCCAGTCCCTCCTGCCAAGGTGTGATTCCCTTTGTGTTCACTTAACAAAGTTGTTTGTCTGGGTATTTCCCTGAAGGCCGGGGAGAGCTTTGTCTCCAGCAACTGTTCCGAGAAATGCACCTGCCACGCTTCAGGCGAGGTCATCTGTGAGGAAACAAACTGTTCCGAAGAAGAGAAATGCATGCTCAGGAATGGAGTGCGCAGCTGCGTGAAGCAGGTGGGCCGGTGCACGCTGACCCCAGGAATATGGTTCACCTCCTTTGATGGTGTTGAGAGGGAAGTCCTCCTTGAAGGGCCCTACGAGGTGTCTTCTCTCTGTGAAGGGGTCGACCTCCCCTGGTTCCGGATGGTGGTCAGTGTGTTCAGAGAAGGTGGTGTGGCCATTCCTGATGGCATCTCCGTTTTCTTCGATGAGGCTCTGATCCATGTCAATAAGAAAAAGGAGATTTGGGTAAGAGGAGGCTGGGTTAGCACACCCAAAACAAGGGGGAGGGGTGAGTCACTGTTAAGATCCTTGCTTTATTGAAGGGAATTGATCTGCCCAAAGTCATACGGTGAGTCAATGACTGAGTTGGGAATAGAGTGTAGGACTCCTGTTAGGACCCTGCTCTAACCTCTAGACCCAGAGATAGAACCCAGGAGTCCTGGCTCCCAGCTCACATCTATTAGACCCCACTTCTCTCTCAGAGCCACAGATCAAATCCAGAAGTTTTGACTCCCAGACCCCCACTCAAAACCACTAGACCCTATTCCCTTCCAAGAGCAAGAACCCAGGAGTCCAGGCTCCCAGCTCACTCCTGTTCTAATCCACTAGACCACTCCTTTCCCAGTGGTGGGACTAAAACCCATGCATTCTGAATTTTAGCCCACTCATCTAACCAGTGAATTATGCACCACACAGAGATGGGAGTCCCTAACCTCCTCCTCTAATGGTAAGCTTGTGCTCAGTGGTGTAGCCAGGTGGAGGGAAGAGGGGGAGCGGAAAAAAAATGTGCCTCCTGATGCAGTGCTTTTACTGATGGGGAAGCACTCTGGGTCTTCGGCGGCAGGACCCTCACTCGCTTTGGTAATGAAGCGTCAGTGCTGCCAAAGACACCCGAAGCGAGTGAGGGTCCTGCCGCCGAGGTGCTGCCAAAGACCTGGAGCACCGCCCCGTCAGTAAAAGCGCCACAGCGGGTGGTGCCTTTTTTTTCCTGCTCCTGGGTGAGTAAAATTAAAAAGGCGCCCATTGTGCCAGGCACTGCCCAGACACAGCAAGAGACAGTCCCTGCCCCCCTCAGATCAGGGTATCTATCACATAGAGCATACAACTAAATAGACACTTTCCTGAGAACCAGTTGAATAGTTGTTCTGGGCTGGATTGCTCTGCCTCAGTTGACTGATGGCCCCAATTTACTGCCCTTCACAGTCAGTATGATTAGATCTGACCCACATTTCTTCTGACTGAAAATGAAGCATTCGGCTGTAAGCTCGTTGGGGTGAAGACTGTGCTTTTGGTCTGTGTTTGTCCAGCCCTTGGCACAAACAGGTCCTGAACCACGCCTGGGATTCCAGGTGCTGTTGCAATAGAAACAATGCCCCTAACTACGGAAACGTGAGCTAACGAAGACCATGTTAGGGTTAGAAAAAAGGAGAGATGACTCCCTTAGTCACACCATGCAATGAGGAGAAGAATTGGAAAGAGACAGGCTCATCTCCCGGAGTGGAGGGGCAGATCCTGCTCTCAGTTACATCAGTCTCAATTCAGAGTTACTCCCCTGACTGCAATGGATTTACTCGGGTTTTACACTTGTTTGAGAGCAAAATCTGACCCAGCGATTCCAGACGCCATTGCCTTGTACTGGGGTCCATAGCCTAGCTCTGTCTCACTCCCTCCCATGGTGCCCAGCTTTTCTCTGACCTCCTTCTCTGTGCCTTCCAGGTAAGAGGGCACCAAAGGCAGCTCCCAGTGAAGGTATCCAGAACCTTGTCTGTAAGTGAATCTCAGGGCACCATCATGATTGTCCAGGGCTCTAGAATAAAGATTCTGTTCAGCCTGAGCGGGGAGGTGACGGTGACAGTCAGCGAGAGCTTGGCTAACAAGCTGTGTGCACCTTGTGGGAACTTCAATGGCGACATCTCTGATGACTTGCGGCTGCCCAGCGGGCAGGTCGTGGGGAACATCACGGACGTGTTTGAAACTTGGAGGGCACGAGACCTCTCAAAAAGGTAAGAGGCTTTCAAAGGACTGCTCCTTTTAAGACAGCATGGCCATTCACTCTCCACAGGTGTGATCATGTGGTTGGCCTGGTTCATAGATTCCATATGTTCCAAGGCAAGAGGGGTCATTGTGATCTGCCTCGAAAGAATTCCTGTTAGAGCAGATCTTTTAGAAAAGCATCCAGGCTTGATAACAGAATGTTCAGCACTGGAAACCACTGGCCATGGCTACCTGCAGTGCCACTTTTGTTGAAGTAAAGACAGTGGCTGTGCTTCTGTTCTGTGCCACCTTTGCTCTGCTTCTGCTTGAGCCTGTGGCATATATTAGAGAAGCCATGGGATGCTTTGGTTTATAACAGGGCTGCTTCACAGCCTGGATCAGCCCAGAATTGCTGCAGGGCTGCAGACAGGGCAAGACGGGCAGTCTTGCCCTATGACCCATACACTGGGGCTTATGAGGTGGACAGCACAGGTCTGCCCCTGCGAGCGCTACACTGCTCCTTCCCTGGGACAATTCTTCTGTAACTTTTACGGCCCCAGAGTGAGGTGCGGGGCTGGGGCAGACGCTCTGTCACTGTAAGGACTCTGAGGTTCTTGATGACCCCAGTGTCAGTAGAGTGTGACAGGTTGGATCACAGAAAACTCCTTGGGAACTGCCAACTGATGTGCTGAGACTACTTCTAACCTGTTTTCCCTGCCAGCTTAGGACTCCAGAACCTCGCCAGATTGAACCAGACACAATAACCTGTTCCAAACCCAGACCCAGGTCCAAATCACATCCCCCAACAGCTGCAGACTTAACTGAAAACAGGTCTAACACTCAGATGGCCAGCTCCCGATGGGGTCCAAACCCCAAATAAATCTGTTTTACCCTGTATAAAGCTCATAAATTGTTTGCCTTCTATAACACTGATAGAGAGATATGCACAGCTATTGCCCCCCCAGGTATTAATACATACTCTGGGTTAATTAATAAGTTAAAAGTGATTTTATTGACTGCAAAAAGTAGGATTTAAGTGGTTCCAAGTAATAAGATAGAACAAAGTAAATTACCAAACAAAATAAAGTAAAACATGCAAGTGTAAACCTAAGAAAGTAAGGAAGTGATTATAGATTATGACAAAGTACCTGCCTCTCCATTTGTTAGCTCAGTTCTTCTTAGCCTCGGAGACACAGGCTTGGGCAAAGTAAAAGAAAAAAAAAACCCTTCCCAATCTCACAGGGTCTGGCTGATCCCTTCTCAGCCAGCCCCTTGCTCTAGTTTCCTGTCCTTCTGGGGAGAATGCAATCTGCCTTGCAAGAAGAGTCTCAGAGTTTAGCTGCCCCTACTTGCTGGCAGCTACTCTGCTTCTCTCTTCCTCCTCCCCCTTGCTTCTCTGCCAGGGAGGTTTTAAAAAGGTCTCCAGCAATTGGGGCCAGCTGAACCTAATTAGTTCCCTGCTAACCCCTGTCCCAGCTGAACCTTATTCCTCCAGGGCTAAGCCTTCTGGGACCAATTACTACCCCTCTCCTGGTAGCTAATTGTCCTGAGTTTGCCACAAGATGAAACTTCACCCTCAGAGATGTTCCAGTAAGCTTCTTTTACAGACTAGCCTCCTCCTAGTCTGGGTCCAGCAAACACTCACACCCCCATGGTTACTGTCCTTTGTTTCAGTTTCTTGCAGGTATCCTTGGGGGTGGGGGTGGGGGTGGGGGTGGGAGTGGGGGCAGTCGAAAGGCTATCTCTTGAGCCAGTTGAAGACAAAATTGAAGGGTGTCCAGGGGCTTAAATAGAATTCCTCTTGTGGTGGAGACCCTCTCCTGTCTCCTATGCAAAATCCAGCTCCAAGATGGAGTTTTGGAGTCACATGGGCAAGTCACATGTCCATGCATGACTCAGTTTTTACAGGCAGCAGCCATTGCCCACATGCTATCTTGAATGTCTCCAGGAAGACTTCTTATGTGGATTGGAGCACTCCAAGATGCATTGTCAGTTAAGTGTTTATTGACTGGGCACTTAATTTGCACACTCCTTTCTCAAGAAGCTGACCAAATGGTTTACTCAGGCTACTTAAACTCAAAGAAGTACCCAGCCAATATTCATAACTTCTAATATAAAAATGATACATGCATACAAATAGGATAAATATACTCAGTAGATTATAACCTTTTCAGAGATATGTTCTATGGCATATGTAGCAGAAAACATATTCCAGTTATGTCATATTTACATTCATAAGCATATTTCCATAAAGCATTATGAGGTGCAATGTCACATGGTGTTTACTGGATTTCATTTCTGTTTGCTGGAGGGAGCCTCATAAAATATTTTGAGATGGTTGGATGAAAAGTGCTGTCAATCTCAATCTGTGACCTGGCAGGAGGGATTAATTTTTGTCTTTCTCTTTCTTTCCTAGCAATGTTTAAAAGCCACCTGAGCTGCAATGGACCCTGCCCCATTTCCCTTCCTTGCATTGGACTGAGCTGGCGAGTTACTCAATAACAGGTCATAGCTTAGCACACAAACGTGTGTTCCTTCACATAGGGCTCTCCCTGCAGCGTGAATGAGTTCAGTGGTGCTGGGTGCATGATGGAAAATCTCATCTGGACTTGTCAATAGAGACGTTTGCAAAGGTGTATCTGAAGCAGCCGGCTCTGGCATGCCTCGGGAAATGGCTTTCATGTTCCGCTTGGATCTGACTGTGCTAAGGTCCCTTCACAGCGACTGTTAAGGCCTCTTTGTGCTGCCAAAGTGGAATAAAGGATAATGTGATTCAGGCTATTTGTCTCTCTTCTCAGCACTAGAGTGGTGTAAAGAGGGCTGGATAATTGGGAATTCGGGCCTAGGCCTGCTGTTAATACACTGCAGGGACTATGCGAGAAGGTCCCTCTATGCTCTAAGGTCCCACAATCTCCCTCTACATCAGCAGTGTGTGATAGGTGATGCCTTTCCTGACCTGCTCTTCCCCCAAGACCCACACGTGGGTCATGCCCACAAATCATCCCCATCACCTCTGGCTTTCCTCACCAGGGAATTAACAGCACCGTCACAGAAAGGTCAGCCCACACCTTCTGATCGCTCACCAAGAGGCTAACTGGGTGCTCCTTTACGCTGGCATAAGTCCAGGGTCACTCCTGATTTACACAGCAGTGAGGAGAGGAGAATCAGGCCCATTTTCCAGACTAAACAAATCCAATTATTTCGCTCTTCCCTCATAGGTCATGTTTTCTAGACCTTTAATCATTTTTGTTGTTCTTCTCTGGACCTTCTCCAATTTGTCCTCATCTTTCCTGAAATGTGGCACCCAGAACTGAACACAATACTTCAGTTGAGGCCTAATCAGTGCGGAGTAGAGCAGAAGAATTACTTCTTGTGCCTTGCTTACAACACTCCAGCTAATACATCCCAGAATGATGTTCGCTTTTTTTGCAACAGTGTTACGCTGTTAACACGTATTTAGCTTGTGGTCCACTAATACCCTCAGATTCCTTTCCGCAGTACTCCTTACTAGGCAATCATTTTCCATTTTGTGTGTGTGCAACTGATTGTTCCTTCCTAAGTGCAGTACTTTGCATTTGTCCTTATTGAATTTCATCCTATTTACTTCAGACTATTTCTCCAGTTTGTCCAGATCATTTTGAATTTTAATCCTATCCTCCAAAGCACTTGCAACCCCTCCCAGCTTGGTATCATCCGCAAACTTTATAAGTGTACTCTTTATGCCATTATCTAAATCATTGATGAAGATATTGAACAGAACCGAACCCAGAACTGATATCTGCAGGACCCCACTCCTTATGTCCTTCTAGTATGACTGTGAACCACTGATAACTACTCTCTGGAAATGGTTTTCGAACTAGTTATACACCCACCTTATAGTAGCTCCATCTAGGCTGCATTTCCCTAGTTTGTTTATGAGAAGTTTATACAAGACAGTATCAAAAGTTTCACTAAAGTCAAGATATACCACATCTACCGCTTCCCCTATATCCACAAGGCTTGTTACCCTGTCAAAGAAAGCTATCAGGTTGATGTGACATGATTTGTTCTTTCTGTTTGGGTTCTGTAGGCCTGGTCACCTCTACAGTGGGCAACGCAAGACAGCTTACTTCAACCTAGCTATGGAAATGTTGGTAATGCTTAAGGCAATTCGCATTTTGGTTCAAGAGCGCTTGACTCAGGATGCCACAGGAAAGGCAAATCAATTGAAGGATGGTTTGCCTGTTGCTTTAGAAAAGCACATTCTTGTTTTCTTGTCCACACTTAAATTTTGCTCCCGCTGATGTAACCACCCTGCTACACTGACTTAATAACGCCGTCTCCACGAATGGCATAGAGTCCAAATCGACGTAGTTCGTTCAATGCAGTGTCAGTATAGAGCCTGTGCTGCTTACATCAACCATTACTGGCTTTCAGAAGCTGTCCCACAATACTCCACATTATCAGCACAATTGGTACAAGCACTCCTGGGATGCACAGCGCTGATACCAGGAACAAAGTGTGGACATGCACAAGCGATGTAATAACTGCAGCGGCTGTATGCCGATGTAAGTTAGGTCAACTTTATTTTGTAGTGTAGACGTGGCCTTAGTTCCAGGGGTATGTGGAATGCAAATGTTTGCTGTTACATTATAGCATGGGATACAGTTGAGTGAGAACAATACACGTGGCGTCCTACAAACATTTTATAAAACACTAAACACATTCTTATCAGCTAAACATCTAATATTCCTTTTGGTGATGCTAGCACACAAGTAGGCAAGACTAGTTTCTAGCTATGCATTTCTAAGTGTTCAGTCAGGACTGGGACCTGGCCGTGGCTGTTGATAGACTCCCTCACTTCACAGGAAGCTCGTGGCTATAAGCATAGGAATATTGTCATCGGCCATAAAATCATAGAATATCAGGATTGGAAGGGACCTCAGGAGGTAATCTAGACCAATTTCCTGCTCAAAGCAGGACCAATCTCCAACTAAATCATCCCAGACAGGGCTTTGTCAAGCCTGACCTTAAAAAACTCTAAAGATGGAGATTCCACCACCTCCCTATTTAACCCATTCCAGTGCTTCACCACCCTCCTAGTGAAAAAGTTTTTCCTAATATCCAACCTAAACCTCCCCAACTGCAATTTGAGACCATTACTCCTTGTTCTGTCATCTGCTACCACTGAGAACAATCTAGATCAATCCTCTTTGGACCCCCCTTTCAGGTAGTTGAAAGCAACTATCAAATCCCCCCTCATTCTTCTCTTCTGCAGACTAAATAATCCCAGTTCCCTCAGCCTCTCCTCATAAATCATGTGCTCCACCCCCTAATCATTTTTGTTGCCCTCTGCTGGACTCTTTCCAATTTTTCCACATCCTTCTCGTAGTGTGGGGCCCAAAACTGAACACAGCCTTCTTGGCAACAAGGGCACACTGTTGACTCATATCCAGCTTCTTGTCCACTGTAACCCCTAGGTCCTTTTCTGCAGAATTGCTGCCTAGCCATTCGGTCCCTAGTCTGTAACAGTGCATGGGATTCTTCTGCCCTAAGGGCAGGACTCTGCACTTGTCCTTGTTGAACCTCATCAGATTTCTTTTGGCTCAATCTTCTAATTTGTCTAGGTCCCTCTGTATCCTATCCCTACCCTCCAACGTATCTACCACTCCTCCCAGTTTAGTGTCATCTGTAAACTTGCTGAGGGTGCAGTCCATGCAATCCTAAAGATCATGAATGATGTTCTGGAACCCAGTGTACTCATAGACTCATAGATTCATAGACTGCAAGGTCAGAAGGGATCATTATGATCATCTAGTCTGACCTCCTGCACAATGCAGGCCACAGAATCACACCCACCCACTCCTGGAACAAACCCCTAACCTATGTCTGAGTTATTGAAGTCCTCAGATTGTGATTTGAAGACCTCAAGCTGCAGAGAATTCACCAGCAAGTGACTCGTGCTGCATGCTGCAGAGGAAGGCGTAAAACCTCCAAGGCCTCTGTCAATATGCCCTAGAGGAAAATTCCTTCCCAACCCCAAATATGGCGATCAGTTAAACCCTGATCATGTGGGCAAGACTCACCAGCCAGTACCCAGGAAAGAATTCTCTGCAGTAACTCAGATCCCACTCCATCTAACATCCCATCACAGACCACTGGGCACACTTACCTGCTGATAATCAAAGATCAATTGCCAAATTAATTGCCAAAATTAGGCTATCCTATCATACCATCCCCTCCATAAACTTATCAAGCTTAGTCTTGAAGCCAGATATGTCTTTTGCCCCCACTACTCACCTTGGAAGGCTGTTCCAGAACTTCACTCTGCCAATGGTTAGAAATCTTTGTCTAATTTCAAGTCTAAACTTCTTAATGTCTAGTTTATATCCATTTGTTCTTGTGTATTGGTACTAAGCATAAATAATTCCTCTCCCTCCCTAATATTTATCCCTCTGATATATTTATAAAGAGCAATCGTATCAAAGAATCCAAAACCTTCTCTCTGACACCACCTGGAATGAAGCCTTTCCTCTGCCTATAGCACAGCAGTCGATGCAGCCCCAGGAGGGGTCGGGGTGGCAGCTCTAGGTGCATTGCCAGGTAGTCCTGACATGTGCTGTTGGGCAATGGGATTATGGTTTATGGATTATGGTGCGGGAAAGCCAAAGGGGTCTCCAGCCCCAATCTCCGAGGAGGTGGAGCAGAGAAAGGAACTGGACAATGGGGAGTTTGGAAGAATCTTCCTGGCCCAACCCCTCTGCTGTTAAAAGCTGGGCCTGGCTGACAGACGTTTTGCAGGGAGCCTGTCCTGCTGTATTTCTCTCTTTGGTCCAAAGCATCACAGTTGCTGTCCTTGGCCAATGCAACCCGAGAGTTCAGCGGTTCATCCACAGAGTTCACCTCTCACTCTGTGTGGAAGGCAGGGGGCAGGAACACCCAGAGGGTCAGGGGAAAGACATGTATACACTTCCCGAAAGAATGCAACATTATTTTATTTTGCTTTATTTCTTAATTCTACTTTATTTCTTAGACTCCACCAATCAAATAGCAGTGTAGACAGGATGGCACGACGTGCGCCAGTACAGAACATGTGTCTTTACTCCACGGTCTTAATCCTTGCCTCACTGCCTACGCGGCGATTTATACCCGTGCTGGGGTGGGGTGGGGAAGAGTTGAGTGTATGTATACTACATGCCACCAAAAGAATCATGCAGTGTAGATGCACCCGATCAGGGCACATACGGGGAGTTTTTCATGTGCCTCTGTCCTGCCTTGTCACCCCCAAATCTTTAGGTTTAAACCTGTTACATCAGTTCCCAATAATCGATTCAAATGAATACCCTCCAATACTCCTGTGATCTGCATCCCCGAGCCTTCTGTGGTGTCCCTAATGACTCAGGCCCTTGGCAGTGCAACGGGGCTCACCATCAGCAGCCTTCCCCCATGTGTGTTTCCTGCCAGCCCCCGATGTGGATGCATGGCTTCATCAAGGGCATGCAGTTCGGTGTCCTGTTGTGCCATGGATTTGCACCTACCACTGCTGTTGGGCGTCTGGTTGTTTACTACTCTTGGCTACAGCAAGGCATATTCACAGTGGGTGGGTCTGATTGGTAGAGAGTGGTGGGAGGAGTTCTTAGAGGGGTCACATGACACACCTTGCTTCCAGTCATGTGGCCACCTTGACCCTGGAATTAAAACCCTCCATGGGGTGGGAGTTTCAGTGACAGGTGAGAGGGACTAAGGGGTCAATGGGTAGGGCTTGGGAGGGTCAAGGGGAGGGGTTAGGGTTTGATTGATGATGGCATTCCTGATAAATACCAAGATTACTTGGATACCTTAGAAAGAAATGTGGACTCTGGACCCGGACTATGACTGCCCTATTGACCTACCACCTTGGCTGAAAGTTGCTTTTCCCTGTATTTACACATTGTTGGGATCAGAATTAGTGGCTCTCCCTGTGTAGAAGTCATGAAAACCAATCCTAAGAGCAGGCCCTTTTTGGGAAGAAGAAATTGGGACTCTGCTATGCCTCTCTTTAGACAATCAGCTCCTGAACAAAGTGATCATTTGAAACCCTTACCCTCTGCTGTGAATCCCACAATTGTTGGCTCAGGAAATCTGCAAAGGGTTTCATCAGACTTCATCTGCAAGAATTTCCAATCTCACGCTCGGTTGGCCAAGGGACAAATGGATGACAGATTTCAAAACACACAATGGACATTTTAACAGTCTGATCTGCTAATTGAGCTAACTAACAGTCCCCTGACCTTGCAACACTTCATCAATGATGTATCTGGGGACAGTTTCATCTATTTGGGTGAGATATGTCTCTTTTTGGAGAACCCAGAGCAGCACGCGCAGCACATCTGAACCTGGAAAGGTTTCGGCAGCATGGCCTCAACACAGAACTGGAAAAGCGGAACCTCCAGCCAACTATCCACAGAGTTTTTGGGGTACATCCTCTCCCCAGAAGATGTTACGATTGATCCAAATAAGGTGGAAGCCATACATCAATGGGGCGAAGTTGGAAGTCCTCAAGACGTGCAGCGCTTCCAAGACTTCACTCATCCTGTGAAATGGAGACGTGCTGGCCCTCAGTGATGCTTAGATGGAAAACCACGCACCCCACACAGAGGTTGGAACCAGTCACTCCTTGGTTGTCCTGAGGAGCCATGATTACTCCAGGAGCTGGGTAAAGGGCACAGGGATCAGTCTGTCAAAGGTAGGGGAGGATCGGGTGAGGAGAGGGTCTGAGAGGAGGAGCGTGGGCTAGGCTCTGTATTTGGGTTTGGCAGGGATCAAGAGAAGGAACAGGGCTGTTAGAGGGCAATGCGAGGTGTGAGGGGGGTCGGAGATGGGGGCAAGGCCTGAAAAGTTCAGCTCCTTTAGATCAAGTGTGCCAGAGAATCACTGGTTGAAGTGACTGAAAGCTCTGACCTGGGGCTGGCCAAAATCCTCCTCCTCAGACAGGAACATCCCAAGAGTCTGCAGAAGCTCAGCCTCTGAGGTGAACGCTGTGGCCCTAACTTCTCTCTGCTCTGTACCTCACAGGATTCCAGCCAGCTGTTCCAATCCACGAGGAAAACTGCCACCAAAGTCTCCCAGCATCTGTGCAGTGAAGTGCCACTTAATCCCGCTGTGATGCAGAGACCTTGCCCTGGCTTTCTACACAGGGCTGGATTTCACCCCTTCAGAGTGTAAGGAAATAATTGGCTGAAGGCTTTTTTCTTTTTGGACATCTGTCTAGTGGGAAAGAACCATGGGGATTTGTAACCTGTTTCGCTCCCATGCCTGGTGCTTCAATGAAGCAGAGAAGTGCTGGTGCATTGGTTGATTTCCCCACCTTTTAATCTACTCTCTTCTCTTTTAACAGGTATTCTAAGGGCCCCCCGTGCGTGACATGGGCATTCTTGGGGGTGCAGATTGCATCAGACCTGCACTTGAATAAATAATAGGGACTGAAATATGCAGACTCTAAACTTCTGCAGCCAAATTCTCAGAAACCTTCCTCTGCAATGTAGGATGAGGATTTTAGTTTGAATTGATTTTTCTTTTTAAAAAGTGCTGAGCAGATGCCACACTGTAAGAAGAGAAACAGAAGCAAAAACTGAAAGACTGTTACTAAAACCAATGAACAGCTGCAGAGAGTGGAGACCCAGCAAAGCAAACAAACGAATACTGTGAGTAAATAACCTGAAAGCAAATGGGGAAGAAAACCTCATCTGGGTAATTGTGGCTCTTGGGACCAAAATCAGGTTCCTGGTACATAGCCTGGCTGAGATCATGCCTTTTCCCTGGATCCCAGACCTGGGATTCAAATGTCATTCTCTGTGTGGTGTCCTTATTTTATTCATAGGAAAAGGATCCCCAAAGGAGGTGTAAGGATCCGGGACTCTAGTGTCTGCCAGAAGCTTCAGCCACCTTCACAGGTAGAAGTCACTGGCTTTCCTACAATGCCACTAGTGCGCTTCCTGCTCTCCAGAACTGCTCCCTCCAGCAGGACAGAAACACCCCTTAACTCCCCGAGTCCTGATTTCCTGCCATTCAAGGGGCTGGGGGTTTGCACTGCTCCCACCCCCACCATCAGATACTTTTCCTATGGGAATCTCCCCAGACCAGGGGAGAAATCTGTTCTTCCATTAGAAGCAGTCTGCTCAGTAAATCCACCCACACTCACCTCATGTCAGCTGCTTTGTTTATCCGAGATTAGTGGCATTTTAGGAAAACCCTTAGTGTGTCGGGATATGAGGTGGACCACAGGATGCAGGAGCTCCAGCAGATTCCCCTGAAGAACACCACCCTGTCTTTCTCTGGTCAGGTTAGAGTTCGCCGTCCATTGTGGAGGTGAAGACCAGATGGGAACTGCTGGATTGACCTTGATGTGCCATGTCCTTGTGTGGATGAAGGACCTAGATCTCGGGGATGGCCAGTAGCAGATGTAACATGTGTGTCCAGGAATGGGCTAAATAACCTACATTGAGAGGTAAGTAAAATCGTGGCCACATGTAGACATCACAGGAATTGACCCAGAGTCTTTCAGCACAAGCCCCTCTCACTCACTGTCAACAAATCCAGCTCCAGCCACTAGACCACACCGCATTCCAGAGCCCCAGAACCGAGGAGCCCTGATTCTCAGAGCTGGGCCTCACATCACAAGGCCAAACCTCCTCCCATTACGGGCTTTGTAGAAGGGACAATTGGCAAAAAACCCCCTCTTCATTCCCCCTGTCAGAGACTGCGGCCACGGGTGACAAGTGAATGAGCTGAGCTCTCCCCTGTGGGAATCCGAGGGGCTGCACATTTGGGGTTTCACAGGGACGGCCTCTGGCAGCCATTGACAGAGTGTTCCTGGGAGGAGATTTTCCATCTTTAACAAAGGGTTTCTGTTCCCCCAGATCTCAGCCGCTCAGCAGAATGCGGGAGAGCCGAGTGCTGATGGGCTAGACGGGTCCCAGGAGTCGCTGTGCAGTAGGGGCCGGGTCTGCAGTCACCATGGGCCAAACCCTGCGCTCCAGACAACCCAGACTGTTTCCCTGGATTGCAAAGGGCACTTTGGCTTGGGGAGTCGGTGCTGGTGTCTGTGTCCACAACTGGGATGTTTTCATGAGGCTACTCAATGGTCCAAGACAGAGAGGAGGAGGAACCTCTTATGTACCTCCTGAGCACCTCCAGGAGCCTGGACTGATTAACACCAGCTTGTCAGGGAGCTTCCTATTTCCTGCTGCTTCCCTGAACCCGCTTGAGGAGAACAGGCAGTCAACTGAAGTAATAGGAGTATCTTCCCTCACTCAGGCCCTGCTACCAGCCTGCTTGTTTGTCCCCTGCAACGGAGTGTTGAGAGCCACTCTAGCTGGCCCAGAACAGCAGCCATGAGTGAAAGAAGAAAGCGCCCCTCTGGGGCAGCATTTAGAAAAGGAAAGAAAGCAAAGGAAGCTTTTCTGTCTAAGCAGGAAGGAACTCTCCTGAGATACAGGGACACAAATGTTCATGGTGACCCTTCCGGCGCCAGTGAGGATGTGAGTGGTGAGGGGAGATACCTGATCTTCCAGTTAGTCAGAGTGCAGGTGACCTGGCAGCTACTGCAGCATCCATATCTCCATCTCAAATGGATGGAACCATGCACATTCCTGAAGAAAAGTGTAGCTCAGAGAAGAGTGTGGTGGAAGCACAAGAAACAGCTGCTGCTGAGTTTAGTTTCTTAAGGCCAGATGATCCAGGACTGTGGACCCACTTGAGCAGTAACTTCATGTTCCCCAAAGACAAGGAAAATAGAAGTTTCCATCCAACACATTCCTGGTGTGAAATCATCAATGGTGAAAAAGTGGAGAGGCCACAGTGTAGATACCCAAAAACCCAGAATGCTGCATACTGTTTTTGTTTCAAACTCTTCCAGTCTAATGTTCCAGCCACATTGTGTTCTACAGGAACAAAGGACTGGAAAAATCTGGCTAGAAATGTGACATGCCACGAGAAGGCAGGAAATCACCAGAGAGCATTCCATCGGTGGAAAGAGCCTGAGATGAGCCTAAGGTTAAAGGCCACCGTAGATGGCGAGCATCAAGAGAAGATTGCATCTTAGTTCTGAAAAGGCTCTTTGCCATTGTGAGAGGGATTTGCTACCCAAAACCTAGCACTGCGTGGCACTTCAGATTAGCTGCATGTGCCAAACAATGGAAACTTCTGCATAGAACATCCTCACCACACAAGTTCCCCAACCCACCACCCTTTCTTTAATCATCATCATAATTCATAATAAATAAATGACTATTCCTCAAAAGAAAGAAAGAACGTCCTAGTTCTTACATCTTCTGCTTTCTTTGTATGTGTCAGTCTTCCTTAGATCATAGGGGCTTTATATCAGGGAGTGTCCTTACTTTCTCTGTCTTGTAAAGCGCACATTAGTGACACTGACCAGATAAATAATAGAGACATCACAGACACACACAAATAACAAAGCCCTTTGTCATGGAGACTGTTCTCCTCAGCAATGCAAGCTATAAACATTCGGAAACGCCCAGAGGACTAAAAAGCTGCAAGGTGAAGCACTCTCTGGGTAGGAAACACCAGAATGAGCATTGCCTGTGCGAGTTAACTCTGCAGTAAACGAGGCAGGGATCCTACAGGCACCAGACTCCTTCAATACACAGCCCCAGAGCAGAACGTCCTGTGTGCTGAATGAGGAAGGGGTCCCCTGGAAAAAAAATACTATGGGATCATGTCAATAAAGTCTGCATCATCCTGCAAATGCACAAGAGGACTGAACTGAGGGTGACTGGGCAACACGTCTTTGGACATTTGCTAACCTGAGAATGCTTCACTTTGTAACCTTTCCATCCTGTTTCAAAACCTTGACTTTGTATTTCCTAATGATTTTATTGATGAAAGCAAATGTGAGTAATGTTAAATGAAGGTTTTTTGTTTGTTAATTTCCTTGGGTTTTTTTAATAGAAAGAAAATTTTTTCTCTCTATGCTGTGTAATGAGGTGACCCTTGCCCCCGCTGCAGCCTAGAAGGGGTTAGAGAAGCCCTGCAGAGGGCTGGGGCTGGACAAGGTAAGCAAAGTAAGAAGGCCAGGGAAGCTGGAAGGATCAGTCTCTCTCTGCCTGTAGAGGGAGAAGGGCCTGGCTCCAGGGTGCTAGAGACAGGGTACCTGAGTGGAGCAGAACTGGGGAAAGGCAGAGGAGCTGGGGCACTCCAGCCTGGAAAGCCCCAGGCTGCAGCCTAGCAGAAGGCCATAGGATCCTGGGGGTTGCAGAGGGCAGCCCAAGGTAGGCCAAGGCAGCAGGTCCAAACCCTCCTTGCCAGTGATGAGTGGCTGATACTGCAGCCTGCCCAAGGGCGTGGGGGCTAGACAATGACTGGCAGTAGCCTGATACTGAGGGGAGGTGGGGATAGTGGGTAGGGAGTTACCCTGAGACTGAGGAGTTACTGCCAGGGGGGCAGCACCCCTACTAAAGGGGCACTGGCTCCAGGGAGAGGCATGGGGACCAGAGGACAGGCGGATCACCGGCCTGCAGAGGGCGCTCTGGAGCTGGAATGAGCTAATTCCCAGAAGTCACCAGCAGGAGGCGCCGCAGGAGTAAGTCCGCACCTCTACAAGCTGTTTAAATAATGAAGCTCTTACTCATGCGTTGGTTCAGTCTATATTTTATTGCCATTGTTATGTTGGTGAAAATCCCTGTTTCACCGCTCAGTGCTGTGCTGCTCAGAGTATTGAAAGTCATTCAATTAAACTGCATTAAAACAAAACTCATTTTATGCAACTTCAGAGTCAGTGAAAGTTTTCAACTATAATCCTGAATGTGCAAGAAGCAGAGAAACAATATCCGAGAAAAAGAGCTTGAATTTTGCATCTTGTTTTCACCTAGGCCTTACTGAGGACAGTAGCAAACACCTGCCCTTTGCGAAGGAACACAGCACCGTACCGCAGCACAAACCCCACTGAGCAGAGCAGGGGCTGTCCTGGTTACCCAGCTCTGGCCCTGTTTCATTACAAACTTCCTTTCTGTGATGATGTTCTGGTAACAAGGGGGCAACCAGTTGTCAAAGGCAGCTGTCGCTATGGCAGCCAGGGTGCTAGTCATTCTCCCCAAGTATGAAAATGAACCGGAGGGAGGGAGTGCTGAGTGGTGGGTTATCTCTGATGTCACAAGGCTACTGCTCAGGCAGCACCAGTGGGCAGCAAATGTGTGGTGTGTATGTGTGTGTGTGTGGGAGGGGGGGGCAGGAGGAAGGCTTTCCCAGTGTTCCTGTTTTCACACATTTCCTGCAAAAGCCAACAACATAACTACCCAGAATACACATTAATGATGATTCCACCCGCATGATAATTTGTCGCTGAAATTTGATACCAATCCCTCATGGCCTGTTTAGAAACAAGGGTTCCGAAAAAGAAGAGACCTTGTAAAACAGAAAATGTTGATGCTCTAGTGTATCTGTGGTTGTGTTAAAATTGAATCCTGTGACTTTAAATGTTGGGCGGGGTTCCTGGGTGTGCTTGCATGCTAGGGAGCTTGGTAGGGCAGCACACAATCGGGGTGTAGCAGCAGCCAGTCAGCAGGTACCTAGTGAGTTGTGCCTCTCTGTTATAGGCAGTAGCCTGCGTTCTCTCCCTCTGAGTTTTGGGTTCTTACGTGTTGTTGTTCTGGCTCCTAAGAAACAAATTAGTGAGACTTTGCGAATGTGCAGCGTGAGTATTTTATGTTTTCTCTAACTTGTCTGCTTGTGTGCCACAAACCATGAAAGGCACAATCTCCTCCACAATAAAATACACTTATGAAGCCAAATGTCCTTTTGAAACCAAAAATGGAAGATTTCATTCTGAGAAGGTTGATCTTACTGAAGCACTTCACTTTTGGGAATTGGTCCTGCTTTGAGCAGGGGGTTGGACTAGACGATCTCCTGAGGTCCCTTCCAACACTAATAATCTATGATTCTATGAACCAGTGCACACAGGTCCAGAAGTGGGCAATCTCTCCTATGGTCCCTAGATGGTGCTGCAGCCTGGCATGTTCCCATTCATCTGATTATGCAACGTTTTGGTTAACCAGTCTGGCCCTGGTCCCAACTGGATGGGATAAAGGGGGTTCTGCTCTCCTTGTGAGCGATCGTTTGATGCAGGGGATCTGCTGCTGGTGTTACTCCTCATGGAAAAGTACAAATTGCAAAACTGATGGGAGGTGCCTTCTCAGCTGGTAGGAAGGGGTCACGCTGTTACCTTCAATGTACACAGGCCCCACAGCAGGGATGCACCTCGGACTGTGCATATAAACAGGTTAAAAGTGCATCATAACAATGAAGCTGTTGTCAAGATGATTTTCTGTGCAGAGGATTGTAAGACAGCCCCTGTTCTTGATCTGAGGCCTGAATGCCATAGGGATATCCCACTCAGAGCTTTGAGGTGTGTGAAGAGGTCACCCTAAATGAAAAGACAGAGGTCATGGCTGTCCTGTAAATTCACTGGCACATATTATCAAGCAGGCCAGGCACGGCACACAAAAGTTGCCTAAGATGAACACTGTGGGATCCCAACCTGCACCCAGCAAAGCATCCCACAGAACTGGTACATTGCAGCAGCAAGTTCATAAGGAGATGACAAGCCTGCTGGACAGGGAATAAAGAGTCAAACAGTCCCTGGGTTGAGGAGGTCATTTTGCTGATATTTATAGGGAGCTCCTCCTGAGTGTGGGGGACAGAATGGAAGGAAGCATGAAGGGGCTTGTTTGAAGATTTAACAAGGGAATGATGGTGGTTAGCATCGTGGGCCATGTAACTGCGAACACTGTATGCCCTTAGCCCAGGGCTGGGCAAACTGCCCTGTCTGCAGGCACCGCCCCTGGAGCTCCCATTGGCTGTGGTTCCAGGGGCGGTGCTTGGGGCATGAGCAGTGTGTGAAGCCTCCTGGATTTCCCTAGGCATAGAATCCGGATTGGGGATGTGCTGCTGCTTCTCGGAGCCACACAGAAACATGGCACTCGTGTTTTTGTCACTCTTATCTGGACTCTCTGCAATTGGGCCACATCTTTCCTGAAAAGTGGTGTCTAGAACTGGACCCAAGACTCCAGTTGAGGCCTAATTAGGGTGGAGTAGAGCAGAAGAATCACTTCTTGTGTCTTGCTTACAACACTCCTCTTACCTCCATATTACAAGTGGCAAACAGAGGCAAAGAGAGACGAAACCCAGGTGTTTTAATGGTATTTAGGCCACATAAATCCCATGGATTTCAATGGGAAGTAGAAACTGAAATCCTTTTAAAAAATCTGGCCCTAAGTGATTTGCTCAAGATCACAAAAAAAGTCTGCAGTGGGGGCGGAATTTAAACTCAGACTCCTCAAGTTTTAGGCGAGTGCGATAACCTCTGGGATCCTTCCTTTCTCCTGTGTGTGTCTAATGATGTGTTTCTGTTTGTCTAACCCCAGACATAACCATGTCTCTGTCTGTCTAGCCCCACAGCAAAACATCTGTCTGTCTAGTGTCTACCTGTGTGTCCCCGAACAGAACCACCTGTCTGACTATCTAGCTATAAAAACACCTCTCCGTGTGCACCTTCCTTTATTTAATTGTTCAGTGATTTCGGGGGGGAGAGGGCTGTGGGAACTGAGATAATAGGGGTGACAAATGGAAATAATTACAGTCTGAGCATCTTCTCTTTAGATCAGCTGCTAAGTTAACCAACATAGTTCAAAGGTAGTGGAACAAGCAGGGGGAGGTGTCTATATTGCAGAAATCACATATCAGTGCATAAAGGAGATGCTGTAACGCAGTTCCTGACACTGTTTTTCAAGGGAAATGGCGCCTTCCTTCATTATCTGGTTCAAGTTCCATTTCCATATTATTTTCTCCTGTAAATCACATGATGTCAGAAATTTCTGCACAATGACTTAATGAGGGAGAACTAGCTCATATCTGCACTCCAGTACCGATCAGAAAAATCAGTCCCCATATTTGCATACAGAGAGGAATAATTTTCTGGTATATTGTCCTCCTCAGCCAATGCAAAATACAGCCAGACCTACCCAACCATCTCTCTACGTGGGCTCCTACCTGAAATCTCTTTGAAGGTAAAGTTATGGAGCCAGATCCTGAGCTGCTATAAACTGGTGGACTTTTCATTCATTCATTTGGGATTAAAGTCTTGCAACTAAAAACTAAACACACGGTAAACAATATATTTGCATGAATATTCAATCATTTCCCTGAGATATGCATCTTCTGCACAAACTGGTCTTCTTTGGCTGCTTTTTATTACAGCTCCTAGTTTTTTTTCAGATTTGCCCATCTATGGTTATGAACAAGGTCACCAGTAACAAAGTTCTTGCATTTCTCCGTGAGACAAAGAAACGCCAAAGATAGGAATCCAAATTTCCATATGGAGCTAGAAGCATAAAGTCACACTCATTTGGAAGCCCCATTTCCTAATAATGTGGCTATTTTGGTACTAGATTTCTACAATTCTTTACCTTATCAGTGTCAAAAATTAAAATGCACGTGCACTGTCTCTCTCTCTCTCTCTCTCTGTCTTCAATTGTCCTGTTGGGACTAATCACGTTTCACTATAATAGGAAATCACCAGAAAAGATCAAAAGAAAAAAACATTACATTAAACAGACCATTGAAAAATAAAGGATGTTTTCCACCAAATGGAATATTAATATATTATTATATCAGTTATCATTTCCAAGTTTTGGAACTGCTTCTAAAACATCATCAACTTTTACCTTGTTGTAACAACGCAATATCCAGAACACTTTCAAATGCCGTGTTCCCTCCTAACTGTGATATAATGTGGGATAGAAAAGAAATTAATTCAAGAATCATTTTCAGGTAGAAAGAGCCAAAATAGCTAGTAAAGTGAAAACATCTCTTCTCTAAGTGAATCACACTAATACTGCAGCTATTTAGAGAAAGTGAACTAAAAGACAATGGCAGAGAAAAAGAATGCCTTTAAAAAGAAGGAGGTGATCATTGTGGAATTTCCAAAGGCTGCTTGCTTTGAAGCAATTGACAATTGGAAATGTTTTTTTTTCCTTCCCTAAATCCGTATTTTAGAAATGCCAACCACAAACAATGCAAAGAAGGCAATTGCAAATATAACTTTCTTCTTATGAAACAAAAAGGCCAGATGTCACCACAGCCACCTGATCTATGTCAAGGGGGTGCTTGGAGTAGTAGATTTAAGCCTCATATTAGCACTCTAGCACCTTTCCATAACTAAACCAGAAGCTATGCTATTTATAAGAAGTCAATTAAAACCACAAACTAGGAATAAACTCTGATACGTTCACTAACCAGCATTCTTGTTGAAATCAATAAGATTATGTTCACACTGGTTCACTGTATATTAATTGATGAGATATGAATGAAGAGCAAAGTTAAGCAGCGGGAGCTGAATGAAAATGATGGGTGAGACCCTCATGCCTGCTCTGGCTTCTTGCACACCCAAAAACTGGAGTTCTGCAGTGGGGAAGCAGAGGCAGCAAGTGAGTTTGGAAAAGCTTCCACCTCCAAAGGAAAGGACCCTAATGAATACTAAGTAAAACATCTCCCTCTCTCCCATGCTCACATGCAGTGTCTTATCATCCTGTACAACCTACAGCTACAAATCTCTATAATTTACCGTGAGTGAGTGAAGACAGTAGGAGGACCAGCCTGTCTTCTCAGAAGATAGTTCTTTACCAGAGTCATAAAGCAGCTTCCTAGAGAATACCCACTGATCTCCATCTAAAGGGCCACAATGAATCACAGGTCAAAGAGCATCAAGAAAGATGGTTTCCTTGGAAGCTAGGTGGGTCCTGATGTTCCTGTTCCTTCTCCTGCTTCAAACTAAGAAGAAAACTCAACTATGCAAGAGAGATTTCATTCCATTATCGGTGTGTATCCATCTCGAACCCATGGGACCTTCCATGGGGCAGAGAATGGTGCACTGGGGAAGCCCATTCCATACTGTACTGTCTTTTTTCACAATCTTCTTTCTCCAGGGCTGTTGACTGGGAATATTTCACCAACACAAAACCCACTCTGGGAAATTTTAAATAAGAATGTTTGATATTCAAATAAATGAAGCACATTTTTAGGGAAAAAAAAGAAAAAACCCTCCATTAAACAAGATTCTTTGAAACCAAGAGGTAATTTTAAACAGTCTATTTTCATCTTGATTTGCACAGCGTATGAAATCTTTTATCTCAGTACAGCACAATGGACCAGACACTCAGTTGGTATAAATCACCGTAGCTCTGCTGATGCTGATGGATCCGTGACAACTGACGCCAGGTGATGATCTATCCTGATATTCTCAAACTCTGACATGCAGCATTCAGGATAGTTTAGGCAGTTGGTCCTATTTCACTGCAAGTTATTTTGTGAGAGAAAATGAAGACAACATTTTGGAGTCAAAAGCATCAGCACTTCGAGAACAGAAAAACAATCTTTCCTCTTGGTAGACAGAATGGATTTTGGAGATCTCCTTCAGTATTAGAACTGAAAGAAAAATAGACCACTCTCCTTAGTCTTTTCCCTGTAATGTTGAAACTGGTTGCAAGATAGAGATCTTTTTCTTGAACTCAAATGGATTGTGTAATGGGAGGTGGGGTTCATTTGTTCTGCCAACATGAGAAAACAGAATTCATAGAATATTAGGGTTGGAAGGGACCTCAAGAGGTCTTCTGGTCCAAGCTGCTAGTCAAAGCAGGACCAAACCCCAGACAGAATTTTGCCCCAAACAGCCCCCTCAAAGATTGAGCTCACAACATGGGCTTTAACAGGCTAATGCTTAAACCACTAAGCTATCCCTCCTGAATCTTAGGTCAGGCACAGGCAGGCTGTGTGCGTCATTAAAATACCAGTTGCGTCTCCCGGCAGCAGGAGGTAGTTAGACACCAACACATGGTCTTCAAATATTGTTCAAGTTCTTAGACATGTTGATGCTTCTCTTTGTCTGTCCCTCTGTTTCATGCAGTTCATCTATCTGAAAATCCCCTCTAGGAAGAAGCACGTCCAATCACAAATACACTTAGAGGAGCACGGCAAGATTTTAATCAATATTTGCCAGGATTAGAGCTGTGAAGACAGTTTCTTTCAGAGCAGCAGGACTAGACGTCTGGATGTCGCACAGCCAAAGGGCAAAGAGCATTCTGCTGCTCAGTGCTGAGCGGGAAGGAACATTTGAAGCAGTAGCATGAGAGAGTCCAGGAGTCCAGTAAAAAGTCAGGAAATACACCTGCACGTGTCCATCCAATTCAGATCTCAATTGGGTGCTGTCAAGGGCCCTCAGCAAAGAGCCTGTCATGCCACATGCCATTTAGCTGAGCCCTGGCGGGATCCTTATCAGGCAGGATAACGGGGGTGATGCTGCAGCTGGGAAGAGAGAAGATCCTGCCAATGTCCCTAAAGGCCAGGATGTGACCTCACATTAGATCAGGAGGACCAGTTTGGAGATGATAGCAGTGAAAACTCTGGAGAGGGGGATGTGCCTGGCCAGAGACCGGAAGTCCAGGTGGTTACTGCAACTCTCTAACCCCTTTATTAGGTGAGCATTACCTGTGTCAATGGAGTGGTATGCCCATTCTGTCTGTCCTGGGGTGGCTGAGAACAATGGGGCGAAGCTAGTGCACAACTTCTTGATCTGTTGCCACTGCAGACATTCCAAGGTGGTGGAGAGGGTCATCTCTTCCAAGCCACCGTCACTTTTTCCTTCATAGTAGACACCTTCAGGTCACTCAGCATCATCTTCTCCCTGGGTTTTAAACTGACAAACCTTTAAGTCTCTGGAATAAAAGGGCTTGTGTCATAAACAGATAGCTAAGGGTTAATGTCTCTTTCACCTGTAAAGGGTTAACAAACAGTGATCTGCAACAGCTGACCAGAGGACCAATCAGGAGACAAAATATTTTCAAATCTGGGTGGAGGGAAGCTTGGGTGTGTGTTCTTTGTTCTGTCTGCTGTTCTCTCTAGGTTCTGAGAGTGACCACACGTACCTACAGGCTCTCTAATCTTCTATTCCAATTTTGTAAGTACAGAGGTAGAAAGGCGGTATAGTCTTTTTAATTGTTTTTTTCTTTATTTGCAAATGTGTAGTTTGCTGGAAGTATTTTAAATTGTATTTCTGTTGGAGGAGGCTTTTTCTCCAGTTTCTATAAGCTGAAAGACCCTGTAATAGTACATCTTGAAATTACAGAGATTTCTTACTTTTTCTTTCTTTTATTAAAAGCTTTTCTTGTAAAAGACCTGATTAATTTTTTCCCCTTGTTAAGGCAAAGGAAGGGAGTCTGCACTCACCAGGGAATTGGTGGGAGAAAGGAGAAAGGGGCAGGGGGGGGAAGCCTGCTCTCTGTGTTTATCTCTGTCTCTTTCTCCGGGAGAAAGGAGGGGAAGGGGTGGAAAAGGTAAATGTCCTCTTTGCTTTAGATTCACGGAGCTTGAATCTGTATTGCCTCTGGGTGAGGGAAAAAAGGGGAGGGGGAGGTGGAATTCCTCTGTGTGTTAAGATTCAAGGAGTTTGAATCACAGTATCTTCCAGGGTAACCCAGGGAGGGGAAGTCTGGGAGAAGCAATGGTAATGGAAAGGGTTTACTTTCCTTGTGTCAAGATCCAGGGGATCTGAGTCTTGGGGTCCCCAGGGAAGGTTTGGGGAGACCAGAGTTTATCAGGCACTCAAAGTCCTGATTGGTGGCAGCTTATCAGATCTAAGCTGGTAATTAAGCTTAGAGGAATTCATGCTGGTACCCCCATTTTTGGAAGCTAAGGTTCAGACTGGGGAAAGATATCATGACATGGTGGCAGCGGTGAGATAGATGGAATCCAAAGGCCAATAGGAGTATATTTTTCTTTTTTTCTCTCTGCTAGCTGTGTGTAAGCAGAAGAGAAGGTTTTTAGAAGTACAGCCAGAAAAAAATGTTTTTTTTCCTTGCTCCTTTCTGGTTGTGCAGAGAGATTGTCTAGGCAGGGCCATTAAGGTTTAACAAGGGTCTTTTGTTAAACAAAGCAGGCTTAAGTAAGCAGCAACAGACTCCAGCAGAACATATTTGCAAATGAAAGTCTTTTTTAAAATTCTTTTTACCTTACCGTGAGTAGCTAGGGGAAAAAGTAGAAAGACGCTGTTGCTATGCAAACCCCAAGGAATCAACAGAGAAGCAGCAGTTCAGGAAATAAACACCAGAGGGCACCCCCAACACAAGAAAGCAGGAACCATGACTACCAATGACGCCCTGAAACAGGAACAAATCAAAGATGCAGACCACAAGCGACAAATGGAAAAAAGAGGAGAAGAGTGGAGCTGAAAGAAAGAGAAGAAAAAATCAAACTGGCAGCCCACAAAAGAGAACAAGAAGCAAAAGATGCGGCCCACCAACGAGAAATGGAAAAGCAACAAAAAAAGTGGGAAGAGAGGGAAAAAGAGCGGGAAGAGAGGGAAAAAGAGAGAAAGCATGAACTGCAGTTAGCGCAGGCTAGGCAGCATGCTCCAGCCAGCCCTAACAACCCTTCTCCAGTTATTGTTCCACATCACAAGAAATTTCCCTCCTACAAGGCAGGTGATGACTCTGAGGCCTTCTTAGAAAATTTTGAAAGGGCCTGCCTTGGGTACAGCATCTCTGAAGACCAGTACATGATAGAGCTGAGGCCACATCTCAGTGGACCCTTAGAAGATGTGGTGGCTGAAATGCCTAAGGAGAACATGAACGATTATACACTTTTTCAAACAAAGGCCAGATACAAAATGGGTATAACACCTGAATATGCCCGTCAGTGGTTCAGAACCCTAAAATGAAAACCAGATGTGTCATTCCTCTGACACGTCTACCACATTGCAAAGAATTATGAATCCTGGATATCAGGAACAAAGGTTAACAATATGGACGAGCTGCACCTCCTGATACAAATGGAGCAGTTCTTAGATGGTGTTCCTGACGAAATAGAGAGGTACATCCTAGATGGGAAACCCAAAACGGTAACCGAGGTGGGGGAGATTGGAGCCAAATGGATGGAAGTAACAGAAAACAAAAAAAGCTACTGTCAAGGGGAACGAATACCCCAGGGGGCACACCGACAATAAACCCTACCACCGAGGGCAGCCCAAGATCCCACCTACAACCCAAGGAAAGCCCCAGACTCCCTATTGTCCCACCTCACCAGTCTCCAGCAACCCACCTCGACCCAGTGACCAGTCAGCTGGAAGATGCTATAAGTGTAATGAACTGGGACATATAAAGGCCAACTGCCCAAAAAATGCAAACTGAGTGCAAGTCATTACACCACCATCACACCAAAGATCCCCAGGCCCAGATGCCTCTCAAATACCCTCGGAGAGAAGGGAAACTTTGAGAGTGGACGAAAGAAGGTTACCGTGTGGAAAGACACAGGGGCACAAGTGTCAGCTATCCACTAATCCTTCGTGGACCCCAAATTCATCAACCCAAAGGCCCAAGTGACCATTTACCCCTTCATGTCACAAGCTGTAGACTTGCCTACAGCTAAACTACCTGTCCAGTACAAAGGCTGGTCAGGAATGTGGACTTTTGCAGTCTATGACAATTATTCCATCCCCATGTTACTGGGGGAAGACTTGGCCAACCAGGTGAAGCGGGCCAAGAGAGTGGGAATGGTTACATGCAGCCAAGCCAGGCAAGCTTCCAGACCCATTCCTGTTCCTGAGCCGTCCACAAGGGCCATGTCTGTGTTACCAGAGACCCAGACAGAGGTGGTGGATCCGGATCCCCTGCCAATGACTGAAACAGCCACAGTGCCTTCACTCCCAGACCCAGAGCTGGAAAAGCAACCAGCACCAGCGCCAGCAATTACAAACCCATCTTCAAGCCCAACGCCAGAGGGCTCCAGCGAGCCTGAACTGGCAGAAGCAACAAACAACCATACCGAAGAGGCTCAGCCAGAGCCTGAAATACCACCTGGTGCACCAGCGGACAGTGGTTCACCAGCCATGAAAACAACCCCATCACCTACATCGCTTCCAGAGGGACCAAGACCAAGTCCACAGTCCAAGAAAGAACTGGTGTCTCCAGCCTCAATGGAACAGTTCCAGACTGAGCAGGAAGCAGATGACAGCCTTCAGAAAGCTTGGGCGGTGGCACGGAGCACCCCACTGCCTCTCAGCTCTTCTAACCAATCCGTTTGTTATAGAACAAGGACTTTTATACAAGGAGACTCTTTCTGGTGGACACCAGGAAGAATGGCATCCTCAAAAACAGTTGGTGGTTCCAACTAAGTACCAAGGAAAGCTCTTAAGCTTAGCCCGTGATCATCCCAGTGGCCATTCTGGGGTGAACAGAACGAAAGACAGGTTGGGGAAGTCCTTCCACTGGGAGGGGATGGGCAAGGATGTTGCCAAGTATGTCCGGTCTT
Source organism: Aldabrachelys gigantea (assembly GCA_026122505.1). Taxonomy (NCBI): domain Eukaryota; kingdom Metazoa; phylum Chordata; order Testudines; family Testudinidae; genus Aldabrachelys; species Aldabrachelys gigantea. Next base: position 67,530,233 of record CM047489.1, read on the forward strand.
GTGAGGTGTGCCAAAGAGTGGGAAAGCCTCAAGACCAGGTCGAGGCTCCTCTCCAGCCATTCCCCATAATTGAGGTCCGATTTCAGTGAGTAGCTGTGGCTATTCTTGGTCCTTTCCCAAAAAAGACCCCCAGAGGGAAGCAGTACGTACTGACTTTCGTGGACTTTGCCACCCGATGGCCGGAAGCAGTAGCTCTAAGCAACACCAGGGCTAAAGCTGTGTGCCAGGCCCTAACAGACATTTTTGCCGGGGTAGGTTGGCCCTCCGATATCCTTACAGATTCAGGATCTAATTTCCTGGCAGGCACCATGAAAGACCTGTGGGAAACTCATGGGGTGAATCACTTGGTTTCCACCCCGTACCACCATCTAACTAATGGCCTGGTGGAAAGGTTTAATGGAACTTTGGGGGCCATGATACGTAAATTCGTCAATGAACACTCCAATGGTTGGGACCTAGTGTTGCAGCAGTTGCTTTTTGCCTACAGGGCTGTACCACATCCCAGTTTAGGGTTTTCATCATTTGGACTTGTGTGTGGTCACGAGGTTAAGGGGCCATTACAGTTGGTGAAGCAGCAATGAGAGGGGTTTACGCCTTCTCCAGGAACTAACATTCTAGACTTTGTGAAAAACCTACAAAGCACCCTCCGACACTCTTTAGCCCTTGCTAAAGAAAACCTAAAGGATGCTCAGGAAGAGCAAAAGGCTTGGTATGATAGACATACCAGAGAGCGTTCCTTCAAGGTAGGAGACCAGATTATGGTCTTGAAGGCGCAACAGGCCCATAAGATGGAAGCATCATGGGAAGGGCCATTCACGGTCCAAGAGCGCCTGGGACCTGTTAACTACCTCATAGCATTTCCCAATTCCTCCCTAAAGTCCAGAGTGTACCATGTTAATTCTCTCAAGCCCTTTTATTCCAGAGACTTACAGGTTTGTCAGTTTACAGTCCAGGGAGGAGATGACGCTGAGTGGCCTGAAGGTGTCTACTATGAAGGGAAAAAAGACAGTGGCGTGGAAGAGGTGAACCTCTCCACCGCCCTGGAATGTCTGCAGTGGCAATAAATCAAGGAGCTGTGCGCTAGCTTCGCCCCATTGTTCTCAGCCACCCTAAGATGGACTGAACGGGCATACCATTCCATTGACACAGGTAATGCTCACCCAATTAGAACCCCACCATACCGGGTGTCTCCTCATGCCCAAGCTGCTACAGAACGGGAGATCCAAAACATGCTACAGATGGGTATAATACGCTCATCTACCAGTGCATGGGCATCTCCAGTTGTTCTGGTACCCAAACCAGATGGGGAAATATGCTTTTGCATTGACTACCATAAGCTAAATGCCATAACTCGTCCTGACAACTATCCAATGCCACGCACCAATGAGCTATTGGAAAAGTTGGGATGTGCCCAGTTCATCTCTACAATAGACTTAACCAAGGGGTACTGGCAAGTACCGCTAGATGAACCTGCCAAAGAGAGGTCAGCATTCATCACCCATGCGGGGGTGTATGAATTTAATATGCTTCCTTTCGGGCTCCAAAATGCACCCGCCACCTTCCAAAGCTTACAGGGAGTGGAAGAAAGGCGGGATTAGCAAGGGAAGCTACCTTAGTGAGGTCAGAACATGTAGGGATAACGTGAGGAAGGCTAAAAGCCACGTGGAACTGGGCCTTGCAAAGGGAATCAAAACCAGTAGTAAAAGGTTCTACAGCCACATAAATAAGAAGAAAACAAAGAAAGAAGAAGTGGGGCCGCTATACACTGAGGATGGAATGGAGGTAAAGGATAACCTAGGCATGGCCCAATATCTAAATAAGTACTTTGCCTCAGTCTTTAATAAGACTAGTGAGGAGTTTAGGGATGATGGAGGGATGATAAACGGGAATGAGGATATGGAGGTGGATATTACCGTATCTGAGGTAGAGGCCAAACTTGAACAGCTTAATGGGACAAAATCGGAGGGCCCGGACAATCTCCATCCGAGGATATTAAAGGAACTGGCGCATGAAATTGCGAGCCCGTTAGCAAGAATTTTTAAGCAATCGGTAAACTCGGGGGTTGTACCGTACGACTGGAGAATTGCTAACATAGTTCCTATTTTTAAGAAAGGGAAAAAAAGTGATCCGGGTAACTATAGGCCTGTTACCTTGACGTCTGTAGTATGTAAGGTCTTGGAAAAAATGTTAAAGGAGAAAGTAGTTAAGGACATTGAGGTCAATGGTAATTGGGACGAATTGCAACATGGATTTACTAAAGGTAGATCATGCCAAACCAACCTGATCTCCTTCTTTGAGAAGGTGACGGATTACTTAGACAAAGGAAATGCGGTAGATCTAATTTACCTCGATTTCAGTAAGGCGTTTGACACGGTTCCGCATGGGGAACTGTTAGTGAAATTGGAAAAGATGGGGATGAATATGAAAGTTGTAAGGTGGATAAGAAACTGGTTAAAGGGGAGACTCCAGCGGGTCGTACTGAAGGGTGAACTGTCAGGCTAGAAGGAGGTTACTAGTGGAGTCCCTCAAGGATCGATTTTGGGACCGATCTTATTTAACCTGTTTATTACTGACCTTGGCACAAAGAGCGGGAATGTGCTTATAAAGTTTGCGGCTGACACAAAGCTGGGGGGTATTGCTAACATGGAGAAGGAGCGGGATACTATTCAGGAAGATCTGGACCACCTTGTAAACTGGAGTAATAGTAATAGGATGAAACATAATAGTGAAAAGTGAAAGGTCATGCACTTAGGGATTAATAATAAGAATTTTAAATATACGTTGGGGACGCATCAGTTGGAAGCGACAGAGGAGGAGAAGGACCTTGGGGTATTGGTTGATCGCAGGATGACTATGAGCCGCCAATGCGATATGGCCGTTAAAAAAGCAAATGCGGTTTTAGGATGCATCAGGCGAGGTATTTCCAGCAAGGATAAGGAGGTGTTAGTACCGTTATATAAGGCGCTGGTGAGACCCCACCTGGAATATTGTGTGCAGTTCTGGTGTCCCATGTTTAAGAAGGATGAATTCAAACTGGAACAGGTTCAGAGACGGGCTACTAGGATAATTCGAGGAATGGAAAACCTGCCTTATGAAAGGAGACTCAAAGAGCTTGGCTTGTTTAGCCTGGCCAAAAGAAGGCTGCGGGGGGATATGCTTGCTCTATATAAATATATCAGGGGGATTAACGTTAGGGAGGGAGAGGAATTATTTAAGCTTAGTACTAATGTAGGCACAAGGACAAATGGATACAAACTGGATATTAGGAAGTTTAGACTTGAAATTAGACGAAGGTTTCTAACCATTAGGGGAGTGAAGTTCTGGAACAGCCTTCCGAGGGGAGTAGTGGGGGCAAAAGACTTATCTGGTTTTAAGACTAAGCTTGATAAGTATATGGAGGGGATGATATGATGGGATAGTTTAATTTGGGCAATTGATCTTGGATTATCAGCAAATAAGTCTGCTCAAAGGTCTGTGAGGGGATGTTGGATGGGATGGGATTTGAGTTACTGCAGAGAATTCTTTCCTGGGTGCTGGCTGGTGAGTCTTGCCCACATGCTCAGGGTTTAGTTGATCGCCATATTTGGGGTCGGGAGGGAATTTTCCTCCACGGCGGATTGGCAGAGGCCCTGGAGGTTTTTTGCCTTCCTCTGCAGCGTGGGGCATGGGTCGCTTGCTGGTGGATTCTCTGCAGCTTGAGGTCTTCAAACCACAATTTTGAGGACTTCAATAACTCAGTCATGGGTTAGGGGTTGTTATAAAAGTGGATGGGTAGGATTCTGTGGCCTGCCTTGTGCAGGAGGTCAGACTAGATGATCATATTGGTCCCTTCTGACCTATGAGTCTATAAAGGCTGGTAGATGGTCTACTAGCAGGATTGGGAGAATATGCAGTTGCCTACCTCGATGATGTGGCCATTTTTTCTGACTCCTGTGCCGAAAACCTAGAACACCTGGAAAATGTCTTTGAGCGCATCAGGCAGGCAGGACTAACTGTTAAGGCCAAAAAGTGTCAAATAGGCCAAAACAGAGTGACTTACCTGGGACACCAGGTGGGTCGAGGAACCATAAACCCCCTACAGGCCAAGGTGGAGGCTATCCAAAAGTGGCCTGTCCCAAAGTCAAAGAAACAGGTCCAATCCTTCCTAGGCTTGGCCGGGTACTGCAGGCGATTTGTACAACACTACAGCCAAATTGCTGCCCTGCTGACTGACCTGACCAAAAAGACCCAGCCAAATGCCATTAAGTGGACTGATGAGTGTCCGAAGGCCTTTACCCAGCTTAAGGCGACACTCATGTCTGACCCTGTGCTAAGGGCCCCGGACTTTGACAAGCCATTCCTAGTAACCACAGATGCCTCTGAGCGTGGTGTAGGAGCAGTTCTCATGCAGGAAGGATCCGATCGCAACTTCCATCCTGTAGTGTTTCTCAGCAAGAAACTGTCTGAGAGGAAAGGCTACTGGTCAGTCAGGGAAAAGGAATGCTACGCCATTGTGTATGCCCTGGAAAAGCTACGCCCATACGTTTGGGGATGGCTTTTCCAGCTACAAAGCGACCATGCTGCGCTAAAGTGGCTTCATGCTGCCAAGGGAAACAACAAAAAATTGCTTCGATGGAGTTTAGCTCCGCAAGATTTTGATTTTGAAATTCAACACATTTCAGAAGCTTTGAACAAAGTAGCGGATGCACTCTCCTGTGAAAGTTTCCCAGAATCCACTGGTTAAAAATTGTCCTTCAAATGTAGAAAGTGTTGTAGTTTACATACTTAGTAGTATATGTAAAGGTGCATGTGTTGTATTAATCTGTTTATTCTAAAGTTCTAGCAAGAAATCACCGCCAGTGATGTTTCCCACTGTCTGCGATTTGGGGTGTGTGTCATAAACATATAGCTAAGGGTTAATGTCTCTTTCACCTGTAAAGGGTTAACAAACAGTGACCTGCAACACCTGACCAGAGGACCAATCAGGAGACAAAATATTTTCAAATCTGGGTGGAGGGAAGCTTGGGTGTGTGTTCTTTGTTCTGTCTGCTGTTCTCTCTAGGTTCTGAGAGTGACCACACGTACCTACAGGCTCTCTAATCTTCTATTCCAATTTTGTAAGTACAAAGGTAGAAAGGCGGTATAGTCTTTTTAATTGTTTTTTTCTTTATTTGCAAATGTGTAGTTTGCTGGAAGTATTTTAAATTGTATTTCTGTTGGAGGAGGCTTTTTCTCCAGTTTCTATAAGCTGAAAGACCCTGTAATATTACATCTTGAAATTACAGAGATTTCTTACTTTTTCTTTCTTTTATTAAAAGCTTTTCTTGTAAAAGACCTGATTAATTTTTTCCCCTTGTTAAGGCAAAGGAAGGGAGTCTGCACTCACCAGGGAATTGGTGGGAGAAAGGAGAAAGGAGGGAGGAAAAGCCTGCTCTCTGTGTTTATCTCTGTCTCTCTCTCTGGGAGAAAGGAGGGGGAGGGGTGGAAAAGGTAAATGTCCTCTTTCTTTAGATTCATGGAGCTTGAATCTGTATTGCCTCTGGGTGAGGGGGAAAAAGAGGAGGAGGGAGGTGGAATTCCTCTGTGTGTTAAGATTCAAGGAGTTTGAATCACAGTATCTTCCAGGGTAACCTAGGGAGGGGAAGTCTGGGAGAGGCAACGGCAAAGGAAAGGTTGTACTTTCCTTGTGTCAAGATCCAGGGGATCTGAGTCTTGGGGTCCCCAGGGAAGGTTTGGGGAGACCAGAGTTTATCAGGCACTCAAAGTCCTGATTGGTGGCAGCTTATCAGATCTAAGCTGGTAATTAAGCTTAGAGGAATTCATGCTGGTGCCCCATTTTTGGAAGCTAAGGTTCAGATTGGGGAAAGATATCATGACAGCTTGAGAGAATTAACATGGTACTCTTCAGGCTTTAGGGTGGAATTGGGAAATGCTATGAGATAGTTAACAGCTCCCAGGCGCTCTTGGACCGTGAATGGCCCTTCCCATGATGTTTCCATCTTATGGGCCTTTTGCGCCTTCAAGACCATAATCTGGTCTCCTACCTTGAAGGAACGCTCTCTGGTATGTCTATCATACCAGACCTTTTGCTCTCCCTGAGCATCCTTTAGGTTTTCTTTAGCAAAGGCTAAAGAGTGTCGGAGGTTGTTTTGTAGGCTGCTCACAAAGTCTAGAATGTTAGTTTCTGGATAAGGCGTAACCCCTCTCATTGCTGCTTCACCAACTATAATGGCCCCTTAACCTCGTGGCCATACACAAATCCAAACGGTGAAAACCCTAAACTGGGATGTGGTACAGCCCTGTAGGCAAAAAGCAACTGCTGCAACACTAGGTCCCAATCATTGGAGTGTTCATTGATGAATTTACGTATCATGGCCCCCAAAGTTCCATTAAACCTCTCCACCAGGCCATTGGTTTGATAGTGGTAAGGGGTGGCAACCAAGTGATTCACCCCATGAGCTTCCCAAAGATCTTTCATGGTCCCTGCCAGAAAATTAGTTCCTGAATCTGTAAGGATGTCAGAGTGCCAACCTTCCCTGGCAAAAATGTCTGTTAGGGCCTGGCACACAGCTTTAGCCCTGGTGTTGCTTAAAGCTACTGCTTCTGGCCATCGGGTGGCAAAATCCACGAAAGTCAGTATGTATTGCTTTCCTCTGGGGGTCTTTTTTGGGAAAGGACCAAGAATAGCCACAGCTACTCGCTGAAATGGTACCTCAATTATGGGGAATGGCTGGAGAGGGGCCTTGACCTGATCCTGAGCCTTTCCTGCTCTTTGGCACACCTCACAAGACCAGACATACTTGGCAACATCCTTGCCCATACTCTCCCAGTGGAAGGACTTCCCCAACCTACCTTTGGTTCTGTTCACCCCAGCATGGCCACTGGGATGATCATGGGCTAAGCTTAAGAGCTTTCCTTGGTACTTAGTTGGAACCACCAACTGTTTTTGAGGATGCCATTCTTCCTGGTGTCCACCAGAAAGAGTCTCCTTGTATAAAAGTCCTTGTTCTATAACAAACTGGGATTGGTTAGAAGAGCTGAGAGGCGGTGGGGTGCTCCGTGCCACCGCCCAAGCTTTCTGAAGGCTGTCATCTGTTTCCTGCTCAGTCTGGAACTGTTCCTTTGAGGCTGGAGACACCAGTTTCTCCTTAGACTGTGGACTTGGGCTTGGTCCCTCTGGAAGCAATGTAGGTGATGGGGTTGTTTCCATTGCTGGTGAACTGCTCTCCACTGGTGCACTAGGTGGTCTTTCAGGCTCTGGCTGAGCCTCTTGGGTCTGGTTGTCTACTGCTTCTGCCAGTTCAGGCCCGAAGGCGCCCTCTGGCATTGGGGTTGAAGATGGGTTTGCAGGTGCTGGCATCAGTGCTGTCAATGGTTCTGGTGCTGGTTGCTTTCCAATTCCGGTTCTGGGACTGGATCCACTGTGGCAGTTGCAGTCGTTGGCAAGGGATCCGGGTCCACCACCTCTGTCTGGGTCTCTGGTAACACAGACATGGCCCTTGTGGATGGCTCAGGAACAGGAATGGGTCTGGAAGCTTGCCTGGCTTGGCTGCATGTAACCATTCCCACCCTCTTGGCCTGCTTAATCTGGTTGGCCAAGTCTTCCCCCAGTAGCATGGGGATGGAATAATTGTCATAGACTGCAAAAGTCCACATTCCTGACCAGCCTTTGTACTGGACAGGCAGTTCAGCTGTAGGTAAGTCTACAGCTTTTGACATGAAGAGGTAAATTTTCACTTGGGCCTTTGGGTTGATGAATTTGGGGTCCACGAAGGATTGGTGGATAGCTGATACTTGTGCCCCTGTGTCTTTCCACACGGTAACCTTCTTTCCACCCACTCTCAAAGTTTCCCTTCGCTCCGAGGGTATTTGAGAGGCATCTGGGCCTGGGGATCTTTGGTGTGATTGTGGTGTAACGAACTGCACTTGGTTGGGGTTCTTGAGGTAGTTGGCCTTTATATGTCCCAGTTCATTACATTTAAAGCATCACCCAGCTGACGGGTCACTGGGCTGAGGTGGGTTGCTGGAGACTGGTGAGGTGGGACAATAGGAAGTCTGGGGCTTTCCTTGGGTTGTAGGTGGGGTCTTGGTTTGCCCTCGTTGATAGGGTTTCTTGTCCGTTTGCCTCCTGTGATATTTGCTCCCATGGTTAGTAGCTTTTTTCTTTTCTGCCACTTCCACCCATCTGGCTCCAATCTCCTCTGCCTCGGTTACCGATTTGGGCTTCCCATCTAGGATGTACCTTTCTATTTCCTCAGAAACACCCTCTAAGAACTGCTCCATTTGCATTAGGAGGGACAGCTCATCCAGAGATTTAACATTTACTCCTGATATCCAGGCATCCCAATTCTTTCCAATGTGGTAGGCATGTCAGGTGAATGACACATCTGGTGTCCACCTTAGGGCTCTGAACTGCCGACAGGCATGCTCAGGTGTTATCCCCATTCTGATTCTGGCCTTGGTTTGAAAAAATTCATAATTGTTCATGTGTTCCTTAGGCATTTCAGCCGCCTGAACTGTGGCTTGAGCTCTATCATGTACTGGTCTGCAGAGATGTTGTACCCATGGCAGGTCCTTTCAAAATTTTCTAAGAAGGCCTCAGTGTCATCACCTGGCTTGTAGGTGGGAAATTTCCTGGGATGGGAAAAAGTACCTGGAGAAGGGTTGTTAGGGTTGGCTGGAACATCTGGCTTAGTCTTTGCTATTTCCAGTTCATGCTCTCTCTCTTTCCCTCTCTTCCATCTCTTTTTCTTTTCTCTCTAGCTCCTTTTGTTACCTTTCTATCTCTCTCCTGTGGGCAGCCTCTTTGACTTCTTGTTCTCTTTTGTGGGCCGCCTCTGTGGCTTTTTCTTCTCTTTCTCTCAGCTTCATCTCTTTTCTCTTATCTCCATCTCTTTTTTTATCTCTCTTTGTTTCCTCTCCATGTCTCTCCTGTGGTAAGCTTCTTTGTCTTGTTCTTCTGCATCCAATCTTGCCCGTTCCTGTTTAATGGCTTCCTTGGAACTCATTGTTCCTGCTTTCTTGTGCCGCCTGCGTCCTCTGCAGCTTATTGCCTGGAATGCTGCAGCCCAGGCTGCTTCCTCAGGGCTGCTTGGTTAACAGAGACTTTCTAACTATCTATGCCCGAAGAGTTAGAAAGAAAAAAGAACAATTCACTTGCAAATGCCTTTTGTTGGTGTCTGCTGGCTCACAGCTTGAGCCTCCTTTTTAACACCTCTGCCCCCAGGCTGCCATCTGTGCAGCCAGAAAGGAGAGAAAAAAAATTCACTGGCTTTAGTTTTTAAACCCAATCCTCTCAGCCTGCTTTCAAGCAGCTAGCAGGGAGAGAAAAAAAAAAACTCACTGGCTTTTGGTCCTAGACCTCCCACAGCTGTACACCATGTCAAGGTATTATTCCCACTTTGAACTTTAGCATCCAAAAAGTGGGGACCTGCATGTACCCTTCTAAGCTTAATTCTTAGCTCAGATTTGATAGTGCTGCCACCAACCAAAAATATAGTGTTTTGGTACACTTCCTGTCCCTCAAAATCTTCTTTGGGGGTCCCAAGACCCAAACCCCTTGTGTCTTAAAACAAAGAGAAATAAACCATTCCCCCTCCTTTCCCCTTCACAGACTTCTCCCTCCCTGGGTTACCCTGAGAGATCACTGTGATCCAAACTCCTTGAATCTTAAAACAGAGAGGAATTAACCTTTCCCCCCTCTTCTTTTTCCCCACCACTCCCTGGTGAGTTCAGACCCAATCTCCTTGGGTCTTACACAAGGAAAAAATCAATCAGGTTCTTAAAAAGGAAGCTTTTAATTAAAGAAAGAAAAAATAAAAACTATCTCTGTAAAACCAGGATGGAAAATGTTTACAGGGTCTTCAGCTTATATAGACTAGAGGGACTCCCTCCCCCCTAGCCTAAGTTACAAGTTACAGCAAACAGAGGTAAAATATCCTTCCAGCAAAATACACATTTGCAAATTAAGAAAACAAACAAAAGACTAATCCGCCTTCTAGCTAGTACTTACTATTTTGAACATGAGAGACTGTTTCAGAAAGATTGGAGAAACCTGGTTGCACATCTGGCCCCTCTTAGCCCCAAGAGAGAACAAAGAACAAAACAAACAGCACAAACAAAGACTTCCCTCCACCAAGATTTGAAAGTATCTTGTCTCCCGATTGGTCCTCTGGTCAGGTGTCAGTCAGGTTCACTGAGCTTCTTAACCCTTTACAGGTAAAAGAGACATTAACCCTTAACAATCTCTTTATGACAAGAGCTTCACGGAGATGTCCCTAGTTGATTCCTGCTCCATCCCCAGACACTTTAATAGAGTTTTCCAGTAGCGGTACTGGCCGCAAATACATCCCAAGTCTTCAGGGCAAATGAAACATTAAACATAATTGCTTTTAAACCCTGTAGTGTATTTACAAAGGTGCAGTCATCAGAGGTTCCTTCTCCGGCTTCAGGGTCCAGGAATCCACCTTGGGAGAGCATTAGCTCTAGGGCGATAAAAAGTACCTGGCTGCTGGGGAGAATGGATTCTCCACTTGCCTGCTGTGCATTCTTCTCCTCCTCTTCCTCATCTACAAAATCCTCCTCCCTGTTGCATGAGACTCCCCCCTTGCAGGTGTCCATAGACAGTGGTGGGATAGTGGTAGGGTCACCCCCCAGAACTGCATGCAGCTCATCATAATAGTGGCATGTATGGGGCTCTGGTCCGGCACTACCATTTGCCTCCTTTGTTTTTTGGTTGGCTTGCCTGAACGCCTTAATTTTCATATGGCACTGGTGTGTGTCCCTGTCGTAGCCTCTGTCCATCATGCCCTAGGCGATTTTGGCATATATATTGGCATTTCTTCTTTTTGAATCGAGTTCTGCCTGCACAGATGCTTCTCCCCATACAATGATCTAATCTATTGTCTCCCATTTGGTCCATGTTGGAGCTCGTTTGCGATTCTGGGACTGCATCACCACCTGTGCTGCTGAGCTTACCACACTGACCAAACAGGAAATGAAATTTGAAAGTTCCTGGGGCTTTTCCTATGTACCTGGCTAGTGCATCAGAGTTGAAAGTGCTGTCCAGAGTGGTCACAATGGAGCACTCTGGGATAGCTCCAGGAGGCCAATACTATTGAATTGCGTCTACACTACTCCAAATTTGACCCTGCGAAATTGATTTTAAAACTAAATCTCTTGCCGGGGAGGAGCACAGAAGTCGATTTTAAGAGCCCTTTAAGTTGACAGAATGGTGGTGTCATGTGGACACATTGAATATAAAATTGACCTAACACGACTAAATTTGACCTAACCTCGTAATGTAGACCAGGGCTTACTCTGTGTATTACCCATTCTGGCCTTAAACTCTGTGAGTCTAACCTGCCCAGGGGAGATGAAAAGCTCCTCCTGGCACAGAATTCCGGAAGAGCTTTGTGCTGTCTGCCCCAAGGGGAGCCCCTAGGTCTGGGTCCATTCATGGCATGTAGGGAGCCCCCTGGACACAGGGGCAGGGCTCTGGCTGCTGCTGATGGTGTCTCCAATGGGCTAGGAGAGTCTGCAGTGGCAGGGATGCTTCATGCAAGGCTGAGTGAGAGCCTATCTGGATGGATGGAGCCTGGTCCTCTCTAGCTCCCTCTTCTGAGAGAGGGCCTGGCAGCTTCACAGCTTAGCCTCCCCCTCTGTGTGACCTGGGCCTGGGTGAAGTCGAGGATGGTCCCCTGAGGTTCAGAGTCCCTGTAAGGAGGGAGAGGGCTGTGACGTTCTGTATCTTGGGGGAATATTCTGCACCCCCATGTTCATCCTTATAATTTGATTGTGTGGTATCCCACGCAAAGTTTGTCATGTCAGGTGTCTTTGGAAGGCTCATGATATAATGAGCATTGTTGTTTTGGTGATGTTATAGTAATTGTTGTTACAGTAATGTTATAGGTTGTAAATCTCATGTATATAGATATGAGGCTGAAAATGTATCCTCTTGGCTTAAAACAGGGGTCTCAAACATGCAGTCCATGGGCCACATGCGGCCCGCAGGGTTATTTGCTGTGGCTGCCAAGCTCCCCATATCCCCTGCCCCCGCCTCTGCCTACCTCCAGGTGCTTCCCGCCTCCAAGCCGCCAAACAGCTGTTGGTGGTGCTTAGCGCTTTCCTGGAGGAAGGGGGGAGGAGCCGCGAGCCACGCGCTCAGGGGAGAAGGCAGAGAAGAGAAGGGGAAGGGGCGGGGATATGGGGAAGGGGTTGGAATAGGGGCCAGGAAGGGGTGGGAAGAGGTGGGGCAGGGCCTCATGGAACGGTGGAATGGGGTCAGGGCTGGGGGCAGCGAAGGGGGAGGGTGTCAGTGATTTGGCCCCCGGGCCTATGCACTAGTTCTCATGTGGCCCTCATGGTCATTTGAGTTTGAGACCCCTGGCTTAAAATAAGCCCAGACAAAAATTGTCCAAGAGCAGAGAGGCAGTTCACACCTCATCAAGCATGTATGGGAAAAACCCAGCCCAGCCTCACAGGAGCAAAGGACACTGGCCTAGGGAACAACAAAGAATCTGTTGCACTCTCAAGTGAGTCTCACCCCTTCCTTTGGTCAGTTTGGGACTGCGATGAGGTAATGCTCACCTGACTCTGAAGTGGGGGGTAAGCCAAGAGGGAAGGAAGAACATGATAAAAGGGAAAGACATTTGCCATGGTCTTCCTCTCTTTTCCACCTCCATCTACAAACATCATCACCAAGCGACTGAAGCACTGATCAAAGAGGAGAGCCTGGCTGAAGGGCAACTAGCCAGCCTGTGCTGAGAAGCATCTAAGTTTGTAAGGGCAGTGAAAGTGTTAAGATCAGCTTAGAATGTGTTTTGCTTTTATTTCATTTGACCAAATCTGGCTTGTTCTGCTTTGACTTATAATCATTAAAATCTATTGTTATAGTTAATAAATTTGTTTGTTTATTCTAGCTGAAGCAGTGCATTTGGTTTGAAGCATGTCATAGACTCACTGTAATGGGGTCTGCTTACCCTGTACTAGCCCGGACAGAGTTAAGCCCATATTATAGACAGCGGAAGTCCTGCCTCCCTGGCGAGACTGGGCATGCTCCAAGTGCTTTAGCAGTATAAAGAGAGGGAGCCCAGCTCATTCTGGGCTGGAAGACACAGGGGAAGGACATGCCTGGGAAGCACCTGCAGAGGGGCAGCCACAGCCATTGACTGTACCGGGAATCGAAGCTTTTTGCATCCCTCCCACACCCCGGTGACTGGAGTCATCCCCAGAGACGACCGGCCTTGCTGAATACAAAGAACCTGACATTGAATGGGAAATGCCAGCACAGACTCTGGTAGGAAATGACCCAAAGGGGTGACGGAGTGGTACCTCATGCCTGTGCAAACCTCAGTGTGTTTTGGTAGGACCCTCCCACTGAGTCAGTGGCAAGCTGCTACAGCACTGTTAGGGCCCTGGATTGGGGCCCAGTGGAGTCTGGTGGGCCCGGGTCACCTTTCTGGGATCACCACACCCCTTTGTGAGTGCCCCAACTTTATAGACTCTGGCAACTAGACCATGCTGCCCTGCAATGAAGGGCTACTTTGTAGATGGTGACTGATAGGCCATGCTGCCCTGACCCTAGGGCATGTGGACCATCACACTCCCCTTGGTATAATAAGCCTGGTGCATATCAATTTCTTTGTTAAATTGACAACCTTATATATAAGTTTGCAGCGTCTAGCATAACTGGTCACTGCAAGATGGAGGTTCCTAGGGTTGTGTCTGGGACCGGAAACATTAGCCAGTGTCATTTGTTGCACAATCCAAGGAGCAGCTGACATGCCAGAGGCTGTGTGCGAACAGCCCAGGAGTGGGAGTTCTCACAAGCAGAGCAGGGTAAGGCTGACTCCCAGAAGCAAGGATTGGAGTGACCTAGCAGATCACTGGTACAGATAACATCAGAGGGGAATGTCACTAGCACATCTCCTCCTCTGGACCCTTGGCCTCCCTTTGCCAGTCTTCCCATGACCAGAGAGCCCCAGCATGGTCAGTGCTGCACTGCAGCTTCTCTCTATTGCTGTAGCCCTACCTGCCTCCAGCCCCCCTTCCTGTAATCCTGATACTGGTGACACCCCCAAACCTCCCCATCTCTGCCCCTCCTGGCCCCATTCCCAGTCCTGGCTCTCATTCTCCTTCTGTGCCATGGGCCTTCCAACCCTCATGTGATCCTGTCTCCCAACCACCCAGAGCCGTGAGGTGCATATGGGGAAGGATGGGGGTGTCTCCCACTGTGCTGTCTGTTTGAGGGTGCATGGGGTACAGAGCTGCCTATGGGGGCTGCTGCTTGAGCCCCTCACATGCCCCCTGGCCAACTTGTGTCTTTGAGCCAGTTCACTCCTAAGCCCCTGAAGCAGCCACTGGACCCTTCTGAAAATGATGTTTTGGTGCCCCCCCCAAACCATGCCCTTCACCCCTGGGCTGCTCAGTTGCAGAAGGCAGCCCATCTTGGAAAACCCCTGGGTGCCCAGCTCGCCCTGGAGCCCCTGCACACCCATAGCAGCACTTTGTGAGAACTGGCAATAGGGAAGTTCCTCCCACCGCAGGTCCCCTGGAAGCCTGTTGGCACAGAACCAGAGATGTGGTGATTCCATGTGTCCGGAGGGCCGACAAATCGCTCCATGCTGAGCAGTTGTGACTAGATACTGTGGCCCATAGAGCTGGCTTTAGCAGTTATTTTATTCCACAGTAATGCAAGAATCCTATAGACCTTATCCTATAAGAGGCTGGGTTCAGCAGTTAGCATAAGGCTCGAGGTCTTTGAACTTAACAGTGACCGTTAGGCCTTTTACCTGTACCAAAATTTTGGGACATTAAAAATAATGTGTGTAGGGGTAGAATTTTTCCATAATGTCACCAGCCAACCACTGGAACATGAACGACCACCAGCTTTGAATAGAACATCTGCAGATGTCTGACCACAAGAGTTGCATGGCAACAAAGTGATGTATATGCAAATAGATTGAGATCATTAATACACTAACCGATAGGAGAAGGGCACCCCAACATTAGGAGGATGAGGGAATACAAATAAGGAAGGGGGAGAAAGCCCTAGTGATTATGCATTAGACTTAGTAGCATCAGCTTAACATATTATAAAAGTTGTATCCCAGCCTGTGGGCAGAAGGAAAGAGATGTAGCCCTGGGCAGGTGCCCAGATGAGGGCTACAGGTGATGAGGACGGTGATGAGATGAGGAAAATAATGGCGAACATTTCAGGTTGTTCTGCGAGGGATGGTGTGAGTAGATGGATGTTGAGATGTACATTCTGTATTATCTCATCTGCCGTGCTGGGTTAGAGTGTTTCTGACTTTGCTAAATGTATTAATAAACTATTGCAAATACAGAAGCGTTCCTAAAGTTTGTGTGTTGCAGCTGTGCACATCGGTGTAATAGGCCTGATCCTGGGCTGTGTTCTCTGTAAGCTGCACGCTTGGGCGGCCGAACAGGAGAGATTCAAGTACTGCCCAGTTGATTAGCAGAGCAGCCAGTAGCATGTGTTCAGGTGTCCCTCTCCCAACGTTGTTCCATCCTGCAGCTGCTCCCAGGACCCTGCTGACTGTGCAGAGAAGGGCAGGGGGTGGAGGGGAGAGGAGGGTGCTGATGTCAGGGTGTTCCCCTCCCTCTGGCCCTGTACCCCATCTCCTCAGAAGAGGGCAGAGGGGACAGTCTGGCTCAGGAGAACTCAGAGCTGCTGTGGTCGAGGTCTGAACGGTGGCTGGCTGAGTGCCATTCTTAAAGAGACAAGTGCAGGGCTGCCCAGAGGATTCAGGGGGCCTGGGGCAAAGCAATTTTGGGGACCCCTTCCATAAAAAAAATTGCAATACTATATTCTTGTGGGGGCCCCTGTGGGGCCCGGGCAAATTGCCCCACTTGCTCCCCCCATGGGCGGCCCTGGGAAAAATAAACCTTCCGCATCTCGGCACAAACCCAGTGTTGAGAAAACTTCTTTACAAGGTATCATTGGTTCTCAGAATCAGCTAGTGCTAAAAGGCACTAAAGCTCATTAAAAGGGTTGGACAAATATTTTCCATCAAAACTTTTTTTTGGATTGAAAACTAGGGGTTTTTAAAAAGCAGAAAAAAATCACAGACAATGTCTGCTTTCCTTCAAAATTTGTTGTGTTTTTTTAATTGAAAAGCTGAAATTAGTCTGCCAAAACCTGAATATGGTTTGGGGTTTCAGAAGTGTGTGGCCAAATATTTGCTGCTTGCTGTGTTTGATTGTTTAAAGAAACAATATAGAATTCTGCTGAAAAAAAAAAGCCAAAACTTTTGAACCACCTCAGCTTGTGACCAAACTCCTGAGCCCAACCAGTCAGAGATTTTTCCAGGTTTCTGATACTCTGCTGGCTTCCTTGACTCATATCTGTCTCCATAACTTTGGGTTCATTTAGGTTAGAACCTAAGAACAGCCATACTGGGTCAAACCAAAGGTCCATCCAGCCCAATATCCTGTCTACCGACAATGGCCAATGCCAAGTGCCCCAGAGGGAGTGAACCTAATAGGTAATGATCAAGTGATCTCTCTCCTGCCATCCATCTCCACCCTCTGACAAACGGAGGCTAGGGACACCATTTCTTATCCGTCCTGGCTAATAGCCATTAATGGACTTAACCTCCATGAATTTATCTGTTTCCTAGAGACTGGCTCCATGAGGTCCCTCATAACTGGAGACGGTTACTGTGGGTTTGTCTTTAGTATAGCTTATGTACATACTCCATGAAATGAGCATTAGAGCTTGTTCCAGAATCTGGGATGAGCCTATGTTGTGAAAACTGACATGCTAAAATAGCACATGCATGTGAATGGACACAGGGTGCTAAAATTAAATTAACCCAGGGGTTCTCAAACTGGGGGTCGGGACCCCTCAGGGAGTCACAAGGTTATTACTGGGGATCGCGAGCTGTCAGCCTCCACCTCAAACCCCGCTTTGCCTCCAGCAGTTATAATAGTGTGGAATATATAAAAAAGTGTTTTCAATTTATAAGGGGTGGGGGTTGCACTCAGAGGTTTGCTATGTGAAAGGGGTCACCAGTACCAAAGTTTGAGAACCACTGAACTAACCCCTCTACAGCCTCAGGGAATGTGGGGGTGGGTGGTGTCTCCCTTGGTAGGGTTGGGAAGGAGGTAGGTGGTGTAGGATATTGCTCTTCTCATGTGATTCCTCCCCCAGTGGCTAATTTTAAATGAAGCTACCCTCCCCTGACATGAATCTCCCTATGGCACTGAAATTAAATATAGACTATAATTTGGCATTTGAGAAGTGAAAAGGATGGTAGCCCTAATGGAAAAGCTAACAGCTTGGCTCTTCTGCAAGCCTCAAACTGCTGAATGAGCTTTAGGGTAGGGACGGTTGTGCCTCCCAAACAGCCTGGCCCTGCCCCCTATCTGACCCCCACCCACTTCCTGCCCCAAAACTGCCCGCCTTCCTCAGAATCCCGGACTCTTCTTGCTCCTTGCCCCCTCACCGTCCCTCAGAGATCCCCACCACCACCACTCCAGGACCCCACCCCTGCTCCCTGTACCCTGAATTCCCCAACCCTTATCCACTCCTCTGCTGAGTCCTGACAGAGCCCCGGAATGCCCACGATCCAAACCCCGCATTCCCCGACTGCCCCCTCAACCTCTGCCCCCACCCTGTGCCCTGACTGTCCCCGGGACTTCTTGCCCCTTATCCTGAGCTCTCAGCACTGCCCCCTTACAACGAGGCTCTGAGTGGGGAGGAGCTCAGGCCACGCCGGAGCCACACTGCACCGATGTTCGGGGACGCCCCTGGATGCGCTGAGGCTCTGGGAGAGGGGTGGAGGCAGGGTTGGGCCGGGGCAGGAGCCTCACCCATTCTCTCTCTCCCCCTTCCACTGCTCATGTACCCCATCTCTGCAGAGCGGAGGAAGGGAGACAACAGGGCTCAGGAAAGAGCTGGACAACCTTCAGTGAGTGTCTTAAACAGACAGTGCCTGGCTTTTCCCAGCAGCCAACACACACACTGTCTGTGTCACACTCACACATACACACATAGTGTCACACACACAGAGTCTGTGTTACACACACATACACACACACACACACACACTCTCTCTCTCTTTCACACTCAGTTCATGGATGGAAAAAAATAGAGGGAACATTGATCCTGGGACAAGAACCTGTCAACCCTCAAAGTGATAACAGGGAATTCTTAAGTAATCAAAATTAATACATGATTCATAGATTGGGCTTCAATACGCATGTAAAAGCTCTCCAGAGTCATGAGCAGCGAGCAAGGTACAAGCCAGAGAGTGGGGAGACTCCCAGCCTGATCCCCAGCACTCAGGCAGCCGGGCCCAGTGCTCAGCACCACCTCTTCATGTTGGGAACAAAGTAGGCAAGATGCCAGCTTGATGCCACCAGCTTGTCAGTGCTGCAGCTGGTGTCAGCTGTTAGAGCATGAACAGAGACAGAGAATTGAGGAGAATAAACTGCAGAGACACTAACTCAGTTCTACAGAAAGCTTTAATCTCCACCAGCAAACCCCACCACACAGCAGATGCAGGCCCAGCAGGAAAACTATCTACCACATTGAATTCTAACATGGTAGAGGGGGTGTCATAGCAGATAGGCAAAGAGAGCACAGAGCAGAGCCCCCAGAGCTGGTCACTAGGCCCAGACTGGCTTCAGCAGTGGATTTTGTAAAGCTTTCGTGACCATCGTTCCCCCCGAATCATCTGAACGTTTCTTCAGTCCCCTCAGCACGGGATCTGGCCAGGCTCAGGATATTAAGCAAGGGCGCTGTTGCTGAAACAGAGCAAAAAATCCAGAGCACTGTAAATTGTAGAATCTCATACATCCCACAGATAACACAGCCCCAGCAGCTCTCCCTGACCAAGTCTGTGCGGACAGACATGGCTCATCCCGGGGCAGCTGAGGGAGGCCAGCCAGGCACAGATTAGGAGGAGGTTTTTTTGTCACTAGGGCTGTAGCGGGGTGGTTACACGCTCCTGCCCTGAGGGGTTTAAAACAGCCCTGGAGGAGGGCTGGGGAAGGGCAAGATGCCTGGGCTGATTGGGAGGAAGCAGGCTCAGATGGGGACACGCCCCAATCAGGGTCCAGCTGGCCCTATAAAGTCTTAAACCAGGAGCTCAAGCAGATGCTCTCTCTCTGTCTGCAGAGGGAGAAGGGTCTGGCTGCAGGGAGCTAGACACAGGATACCTGAGTGAAGCAGGGCTGGGGAAAGGTAGAGAAGCTGGGGAGCTCCAGCCTGGAAAGCCCCCGCTGTGGCCTAGCATAAGGAGGTTGCAGGGGGCAGCCCAGAGGTAGGCAAAGGCAGCAGGTCCAAACCCAACCTTGCCAGTGATGAGTAGGCTGATACTGCTGTCTGCCCCAGGGTGCTAGACAATGACTGGCAGTAGCCAAATACTGAGCGGAGGTGGGGGTTTCCCGGGGAGGGGAGACCCTGAGAGAAAGGGGTTACTGTTAGGGGGCAGCACCCCAGATAACAGGGCACCGGGTCTGGGAGGGACATCGGGGCTCAGCAGTATGGTGGATCACCACTGGCCACACGAAATCAAACCTCTCTGGTGGTTCACAGCTCTGAGCAGGGTTCTAGAGAACACAAGATTGCTGTATTTGCTAATGACTCACCTTAGCTAGCTGCACTCAGTGCTAAGACACCTTTGAGAAGACTGTGATAGATTATCAGGTTTCCATGTAAATTTGGACACCTCTGGACACTTACACTGTGTCTAGCTCTCCTGTATGGTGGGTCCTCTAATGGGTTTAACTATTTAGGATTCCAGATCTCACTGGACAGAGTAATTGATGACCCTTAACCTGTTTCCTCTACTCAAACACTAAGGGTATGTCTACACTATGGGATTATTCTGATTTTACAGCAATCGATTTTTGGAAACAGATTGTATAAAGTCGAGTGCATGCTGCCACACAAAGCACATTAATGCGGCAGTGTGCGTTCATGTACCGAGGCTAGCATCGAATTTCGGAGTGTTGCACTGTGGGTAGCTATCCCGTAGCTATCCCATTGTTCCTGCAGTCTCCCTTGCCCATTGGAATTCTGGGTTGAGAGGCCAGTGCTGATGGGGCCAAAAATTTGTCACAGGTGGTTATGGGTAAATGTCATCAGTCAATCCTCCCTCTGTGAAAGCAACGGCAGACAATCATTTCACACCCTTTTCCCTGGATTGCCCTGGCAGACGCCATAGCACGGCAACCATGGAGCCTGTTCAGCCTTTTTTCACTGTCACCATAGGTCTACTGGATGCTGCTGACAGACGTGGTACTGCAGCGCTACACAGCAGCATCCCCTTGCCTTTTGCAAGTTAGCAAAAATGGTTACCAGCTCTACTGTACCAGCTGCTGCCACCATAGCTGCTCCTGGCTGGCCTCAGTGAGGTCAGTTGGGGGCGCATGGACAAAATGGGAATGACTCCCCAGGTCATTCTCTTCTTTAAGTTTTGTCTAATGGAGAGTCAGTCTGGCCTAGAATATCAGGCAAGCCTACTAAAGAACCAGAGAGGCAAACAGCCGCTGCGGGTCAGAGCCCCAGACATCCCGCCGAAATGATGAGCTGCATGCCATTCTAGGGGGTGCCCCTGCAACACCACCACTTATTGCTTCCCTCCTCCCCCATCCCTCCTGGGCTACCGTGGCAGTTCCCCCCCATTTGTGTGTTGAAGTAATAAAGAATGCAGGAATAAGAAGAGGGAGGGAGAGGAATTATTTAAGCTTAGTACTAATGTAGACACAAGGACATATGGGTACAAACTGGATATTAGGAAGTTTAGACTTGAAATTAGACGAAGGTTTCTAACCATTAGAGGAGTGAAGTTCTGGAACAGCCTTCCAAGGGGAGTAGTGGGGGCAAAAGACATATCTGGCTTTAAGACTAAGCTTGATAAGTTTACGGAAGGGATGATATGATAGGATAGTTTAATTTTGGCAATTGATCTTGGATTATCAGCAGATAAGTCTGCTCAATGGTCTGTGATGGGATGTTGGATGGGATGGGATCAGAGTTACTGCAGAGAATTCTTTCCTGACTGCTGGCTGGTGAGTCTTGCCCACATGCTCAGGGTTTAGCTGATCGCCATATTTGGGGTCGGGAGGGAAATTTCCTCCAGGGCAGATTGGCAGGGGCCCTGGAGGTTTTTTGCCTTCCTCTGCAGCATGGGGCATGGGTCACTTGCTGGTGGATTCTCTGCAGCTTGAGGTCTTCAAACCACAATTTGAAAACTTCAGTAACTCAGACATAGGTTAGGGGTTGTTACAGAAGTGGATGGGTAGGGTTCTGTGGCCTGCTTTGTGCAGGAGGTCAGACTAGATGATCATATTGGTCCCTTCTGACCTATGAGTCTATGAGTCTCATTTTAAAAAAAACAAAACAAAAAAAACCCTCTGACTTTATTGCCTCTGCAAGCAGAGATCAAAGGGGGGAGGGGAGGGCGATTGGCTTACAATGAAGTAGAGTGAACCACCATTCTGCACTCAGCCTATAGCTGAAAATGGGAATCTGTGACAAGCACTAGGATAGAAGCACAGGCAGGACTGAATCTCCATTTGTGTGTGGGCCTTTGGCTGAGACTGGTAAAATACAAAATGTCCCAGGATATGTATGTTGGGGGACAGTTCTAAACCACAGCTTAATATTTTTATTTGAAGCAAAATGTAGAGGTCTAAGTATCTGATTGTGATCCCTGGTAGCAAGGGATAGGCATGACCGCACAGTGTCGCTGACTGGGGAGAGCAGGCTGAAGCAGAAGCCTCCAGCTGGCACGATATACTAGACAGAACTGAATCTCCATTAGACAACACTTAAAGAAGAGAATGACCGGGAGTCATTCCCATTTTTGCCCAGGTGCCCCTGGCTAACCTCACTGAGGCCAACCAGGAGCACTCACAGGACAATGATGAAGGATACCAGTTATACTGTACCGTCTGCCATCTTGAAGGGAAGGGAAGGAAAGGGAATGCTGCTACATAGCGCTGCAGCACCGCGTCTGCCAGCAGCATCCAGTGGACATACGGTGACATTGAAAAAAGGCGAGAAAATATTTTTTCCCTTTGCTTTCACGGGGGGTGGGGAGTAGGGGGTGGAGGGGCTGATGGCATATACCCTGAACCACCCGTGACAATGTTTTTGACCCTTCAGGCTTTGGGAATTCAGCCAAGAATTCAAATGGTTTTCGGAGAGTGCGGGAACTGTGGGATAGTTACAGTTGTCAGTCGCCCCTCCCTCCGTGAGCGTCCATTTCATTCTTTGGCTTTCTGGTATGCTTGTCTGAGGCCTGGTCTGCACTATGAGTTAATATCGATTAGCAGCGTTAAACCGAATTAACCCGGCACCCCTCCACACAACGAAGCCCTTTATATTGATATAAAGGGCTCTTAATACCAGTATCTGTAATACTCCCGGATGAGGGGAGTAGTGCTGAAATCGGTATTGCCATGTCGGATTAGGGTTAGTGTGGCAGCAACTTTTCTCTGGTTCCCTCCAAACTGCTCTCCGCTCCAGCACCAATCCACTCTGTTTCTACTCCTTCAAACTGTTCTTTGCTCCAACACTAATCTTTTCTGCTCCAACACCTTCCCCTGTCTGATTGAAGCAGCGGGTATTTATCAGGTGACTGGACTTCAAGTGTTCTAATTAATCTATAGCAAACTTTCTTCCCTCTACAGGGAATAAGGCTCCCTTCTAACCCTATCCTGCTGCCCTCTGACCATGCTGTATCACACAAGGTATGCTTAGATATGCTCCAATATCCCGTCAAAGTCTTGATACGCAATGTCTGCTTACTAACCCTTGAGAAGGAACTATGTACAGTAAAGGCCCTGCTACTCAACCTCTCTGGTAGATGGAATGCCCCCCCCACTTCAAATATATTACCACAAATGTGGGAAAGAATCTGCATCATCACTCAGGTATACATGGAATGGTGCTTCAAACCCCATTGTCACAGAAATGGTAATTTCCTGCAATTTTCTGGACACATCTCACAGAATGAATTTTCAGTATTTTAGAACATCGTTGTATTAAAATGCAAATATTTATGTGTCAGTGCAGGATTGTAGGGAAGTTCTCCGGAAGACATAACTAATATAAACCTTGGGGACAGGAGTGCTGGAGGTGCAGGGGCCACCAGTCCCTGAACCATGGCTCCGCTCCTTTCCCTGTGAGGTGCCACCCTCGGTTTGTTTCTTTCCCTGAGGCTCCACCCCCAAGTCACTCCTTTCCTTACCCTCTCCCCTGTCGCTCGCCTATAAAGCAAGTAAAGTGATGGGGCTATGGCCCCTGGTCCTCCCTGTTCCAGAGCCCCTAGTTAAAAGGGATTTTCTAGGAAATACTTGAGAGGCGTGGAAAGCAATTTACCCACCTCCAGACCTATTCTTTTGAAGCTACACCATAAGAAGAAACCCGTTGTCTGGCTGATTAGCTATTCATGGACACTTCCCCAGCAGCTGTCTCACCCCCACCCCTCTCCTTGGGTATTTGGTTTTACACCCTGGAAAGGTAACTGGATGGTCATTGGATACTGGCAGAGACATCCACCTCCTCCTTACTGTCAGCTGTCCTATTTGCAGTTCACCTCACACAGTCCCTTACAGGCCTGGAGCTAACTGGGGGCTGAGGTGCAGCTGATTTTCCCAGCACTGTGCTGGACCCAGTGGGCAGAGTGGGCAAAGTGTCACATCACTTTCTCCCACCCATCTCAGGGCTTCTGGGAGGTGGTTTCACTAGTGTGGGTCTAGGCTTGGGCCTGCTCTCTGTCCTCTGATCCCATTCACTTCCTATTCGGTTTTCTATCAATCCCAGGTTGACTATCTGCATAATGGTTGGCCCATGTCCCAGCCATGCCTACATCTTTGGGATTTTTGTCTATTACCAGGATTTCTGGTCTGGGTGGAGGGAAGCATTTAGAGAACTGTTCTAAATACATTAATTCATAGGCCTCAAGGACCATGGAAACCCTCCATCCCCATCTCCTTAAATAATCCCTAATTTGGGTTGAAAGCTCAGCACAGGTCATGTTCCTGTTTTTCTGAACTTCAAGGACTTCTAGATGCTTCAAGGGTCACTTTAAACTTTTGTGACAAACCTTGTTCACATCACTCATAATATCTATAACCCTCCCGTCCCATGAGGCTAAAAATGTCCCAGGCCTTTTTCGCAGACAGTTGTGGAGCCAGGTACCATGACTTTTCCCACCTCATTCAATTCACACTCCATCTCAAAAGCATTTAGAAACACAGCCATGTCATCCCCCTCCCTAAAGTGAGGAATAAATTTGGAATCTTTGCTACCCACTGGGACAGGTATCTTGGAAGTGGCTTTACCTACCTTCAGTTTCTCCATCTCAATCTGCTGCCGGCGCTGCTTCTCCCTTTCTTCTCTCTCATGCTGGCGCTGGTTCTCCCTTTCTTCTCTCTCATGCTGGCGGTGCTTCTCCTTTTCTTCTCTCTCTCGCTGGCGCTCCTCGTGCTGGCGCTGCTTCTCCTTTTCTTCTCTCTCTCGCTGGTGCTGCTTCTCCTTTTCTTCTTTCTCTTGCTGGCGCTGCTTCTCCTTTTCTTCTCTCTCTCGCTGGCGCTGCTTCTCCTTTTCTTCTCTCTCTCGCTGGCGCTCCTCATGCTGGCGCTGCTTCTGCTTTTCTTCTCTCTCTCGCTGGCGCTGCTTGTGCTGGCGCTGCTTCTCCTTTTCTTCTCTCTCTCGCTGGCGCTCCTCATGCTGGCGCTGCTTTTCCTTTTCTTCTCTCTCTCGCTGGCGCTCCTCATGCTGGCGCTGCTTTTCCTTTTCTTCTTTCTCATGCTGGCGCTGCTTCTCCTTTTCTTCTCTCTCATGCTGGCGCTGCTTCTCCTTTTCTTCTCTCTCTCGCTCCTTCTCCTTTTCTTCTATCTCGTGCTGGTGAGATGTAAACACAGTTGTAAACACAGGAGTTAACTTCAAAATGACAGCAGTCTCCTTCTCATTCAACACTGCTGCCACCATGTAATGATCTTTCAATTCATTAAACAACAAACCAGTTAATGAGAAAGGAATAAAACTTCTAATAAAAGAAACTTGAAACCTTCTGTGATGAACTGCTCTGCACAGGTACACTGTGTTCTCAACCCCAGATTCAAGGCAATTCTGTAAATCCCTGTATTCATAATACCATCCCTTATGACTGATGCACTCTAAATTATATTCTTCCACAAACATATCTCTACAGTGAGTGATTGTACAATACATCCTGTGTAATCAAACTTGTAATTGTTACAAAAAATGGTTACTTAACTGTACAGTAACCACTGTTCTTCAAGACGTGTTGTGCACATATACATTCCATTGCAGGTGTGTGCACACCCAGTGCACTCGAATTGAAGACCTTTGTCAGCAGTACCAATAGGCGGTGCATGCACCCCATCTCTCCTCTTGCCCAGATAAGACAAAAATGGTGTGTGTCCAACACCTCTTTCTCCGTTCCGTCACACTGCTGTAAGTAATGTCCAAAGCAGTGGGGAAAGTGGAAGGGTCATAGAATGTGTATGCGCACACGACATCTCAAAGAACAACAGTTATAGTACAGGTAAGTAACCTGTTTTTCTCCTTGGAGTGATTGTGCACATAGACATTCCACAATAAGTGATTCAGTGGTAGTTCCCGTACAGGTGGAGGAACTCTGGATTATTTAAAAAGATATTGTAACACTAACTTGAATTGCCACAAGAGGCTTGAGTGACAGCGTAACAAGTGGAAAAGGTATGCACAGATGACCACGTTACTGCCTTCTGTATATCAGCTATTGGAACATTGCACAGAGAAGCTGATGCAATTCAAAACGATCTGGACAAATTGGAGAAATGGTCTGAGGTAAAGTGGATGAAGTTCAATAAAGACAAATGCAAAGTGCTCCACTTAGGAAGGAACAATCAGTTTCACACATACAGAATGGGAAGAGACTGTCTAGGAAGGAGTATGGCAGAAAGAGATCTAGGGGTCATAGTGGACCACAAGCTAAATATGAGTCAACAGTGTGATAGTGTTGCAAAAAAAGCAAACGTGATTCTGGGATGCATTAACAGGTGTGCTGTAAACAAGACACGAGAAGTCATTCTTCCGCTCTACTCTGCGCTGGTTAGGCCTCAAATGGAGTATTGTGTCCAGTTCTGGGCACCACATTTCAAGAAAGATGTGGAGAAATTGGAGAGGGTCCAGAGAAGAGCAACAAGAATGATTAAAGGTCTTGAGAACATGACCTATGAAGGAAGAATGAAAGAATTGGGTTTGTTTAGTTTGGAAAAGAGAAGACTGAGGGGGGAAATGATAGCAGTTTTCAGGTATCTAAAAGGGTGTCATCAGGAGGAGGGAGAAAACTTGTTCACCTTAGCCTCCAATGACAGAACAAGAAGCAATTGGCTTAAACTGCAGCAAGGGAGATCTAGGTTGGACATTAGGAAAAAGTTCCTAACTGTCAGGGTAGTTAAACACTGGAATAAATTGCCTAGGGAAGTTGTGGAATCTCCTTCTCTGGAGATATTTAAGAGTAGGTTAGATAAATGTCTATCAGGGATGGTCTAGACAGTATTTGGTCCTGCCATGAGGGCAGGGGACTGGACTCGATGACCTCTCGAGGTCCCTTCCAGTCCTAGAGTCTATGAATCTATAAGTGGAGCAAGCCCTGGTGGAGTGAGCCATGATTCTCTGTGGAGGAGAGACTTTTGCAAGATAGCAGCAGAGCTTCATTCCGTCAGAAATCCAGTCTGAGAGTCATTGAGATGACACTGATTGACCTTTGGTTTTCTCAGAATAGGCTACCAAATACTTGTGGGAGGTCCTGAAGGATCTGGTGAGGTCCAAGTAGAATGACAGGGGTCTAAAAACATCCAAAGACTGAAGTGTTTCCTCAGCTTTAGACACAAGGGGAAGTGAGATTTGGGGAAAAACACTGGGAGATGAATTGTTTGGTTAGATGACACTACCTTAGATATAAACTTAGGCTGTGCCTGAAGGGAAACCTTGTCCTTAGGGAAGATTGTGAAAGGATGGTTAGCCGAGAGAGCCTGAAGTTTGAAAACTCTCCTTGCAGAAGTGATGACCACCACAAAGGCCATTTTCATAGACAATAGAGATAATGAAGGTGCTATAGGCTCAAAGGGGAGCCCGTGAGTTTGGAGGGGACTGGATTTAATCCTATACAAGTACAGAAGCACACACAGGAGGTAAAATGGAGATGCAAATGGAGCATTGCCCCTCACCTGGACAGATCAAACAACTGTCATGTCTATCTGTGACAGGGAAAACAGCCCTGAAGGTGGCACATTGTTCAAATCTCCCAGAAATCTATCAAACTGTAATAACTAACAAACTAAATTATTGAACGCTAACTCACTGTATACCCTAAAACTGTGGGAGCGTAGCTAAGTGAAGGAAAAGCCCTGGGGAGCCACAACTGTCACCCTGGGCAGTGAGATGGAACTGAGAGGGAGTCGGCAGAGAGCACAAGGAGAGAGGGGTGCAGGTGCTGCCAGCTCGTACTGCGGCTAGTCTCTAAGCCAGTGCCCTGGGTGCACATACACCTGCAGTGGAATGTATATGCAACAGTCACTGGAAGAAGAACCTGATTCACAAGACTCAGTTTTCAAGGAGAACTTTGTTTATTCTGGGAATCCAAATATTCTTCCTTAGGAGTTTTTTGCAGAATCACTTGCTTGAACTGATTTTAGCTCCTCAGGACATATTGTATCTGCTATGTGATTTAATATGCTGTATTAATTAGCTTACAGAGTAGCTATATTTTCCAAAATTGCTGAAATCCACTCCACGACCCTCATTTTGGGTTTTCACAGCTCGAACAGTATCCGAAAAGCTTTCAGGATCCTACTCTGGTTTTTGTATATCTCTCATGTATTCTTCCATAGTAAAGGTTCCCTGGATTAACAGTTGGGATCAACATTCACTTTCCCAGGATGACATTTCATGATGAAGTTGAAACCAGAGAGCTCTGAAACCATCAATGACGAGAAGCATTTAGTTTAGCAAATGTAATCACATATGTTAGTGGGTTATAATCACTACAGACTGTGAACAAAGGTTCATAGAAGAAGTAATCTCTGAACCTTTATGTTAAGGCCCATTTCAGAGCCAGACACTTTCCCTGAGTATAACTGGTAGTTCTCTGAAGGTGTCAAAGTTCTGGCTCCACGGGCAATTGTCTGGGGCTTCCCATCTTGATGCTGGTACAGGAGTGCTCTCAGGCTCTCTTTTGAGGTAACCATATGCAAGGTGAATGGTTTCTGTAAATTGGATAGGCCATGATTGGAGTAACAGTGTAAAGGAATGCTAACCTGTATTATACTGTCTAGCCACTAGGTGTGTAGCATATCTCATCTGAGCCTACAACATCCCAACCTGGCAGTGAATTAAAGTGTCTAAAGGAGAACACATCGCTTGTATCTCTGCTGGGTGGAGGCTCTGTAACTAGGCCATATCCGGTACTCAGCATGGTGTCAGAAGTGAAGACTGCTTAGGTAATGACAGAGGAGAACAGAAACAGAAAGAAAAATAGCAACAAAAGTTGCAAAAAGAAAAAAAAAATTGCAGGATCTCATCAACATGCCACTCTTCAGTGCTCCAAAGAATTTCTGCTTTGACATCCCTTCAGGATGGAAAAATGTAGGTCTTGCAGGCAGAGATGACCCACACCTGCCAAAAGTGGGTGGGGGCACAAGTAAGGGCAGAGTGAGGACAGTGGTTTCAGCAGATGTTACTGAGGATGCTCAGTCCATGTTAGCCTGCTCAGTACAAGTCAAGCAGTTAAATCTGGGTGGAGGCACGTGCCCCTTGTGCAACATTTATCAATGTTGATAAATGCAACGTAATGCACACTGGAAAAAATAATCCCAACTATACATACAAAATGATGGGGTCTAAATTAGCTGTTTCTACTCAAGAAAGATCTTGGCCTCATTGTGGATAGTTCTCTGAAAACATCCAGTCAATGTGCAGCGGCAGTCAAAAAGGTGAACACAATGCTGGGAATCATTAAGAAAAGGATAGATAATAAGACAGAAAATATCGTATTGCCTCTATATAAATCCATGGTACGCCCATATCTTTAATACTGTGTGCAGATGTGGTCGCCTCATCTCAAAAAAGATATATTGGAATTGGAAAAATGTTCAGAAAAGAGCAAGAAAACTGATTAGGGCTATGGAACGGCTTCTGTATGAGGAGAGATTAATAAGGCTGGGACGTTTCAGCTTTGAAAAGAGACAACTAAGGAGGGGATATGATTGAGGTCTATAAAATCATGACTGAGGTAGGGAAAGTAGATAAGGAAAAGTTATTTACTCCTTCTCATAGTACAAGAACTAGGGGCCACCAAATGAAATTAATAGGTAGCAGGTTTAAAACAAACAAAAGGAAGTATTTTTTCCACACAATGCACAGTCAACCTGTGGAACTCCTTGCCAGAGAATGTTGTGAAGGGCTATAACAGGGTTAAAAGGAACTAGATACATTCATGGAGAATAGGTCCACAATGGTTATTAGTCAGGATGGGCAGTGATGGTGTCCCAGGCCTGTTTGCCAGAAGCTGGGAATGGGCGACAGGGGATGGATCACTTGATGATTCCCTGTTCTGTTCATTCCCTCTGGGGCACCAGGCATTGGCCCCTGTCGGAGGACAGGATTCTGGGCTAGATGGACATTTGGTCTGACCCAGTATGGGCGTTCTTATGCCCCCCTCTGTTTGCAGGAACAATGAAAGCAAAGAACCGTAAGGAAGCGGGTTAGCAGTGGACAAAACATAAACTCATAAGTGGCCTTGTAAATAATATGTAATTAGTAGATAAAGAAATAGTAAGGAGAATAATGTGCGATAAGGCTGCAGCTTTGCTCACTAGCACATTTTGTAGCTCATGGACAGTTTCAGGGACTGGCTACAAAAATTAGTAGACTAATTATAAAGTGTGTGATACGATGTTTTATCCAGTAGTATTAAGTGTAAGTGTGTACGTAACCTGATTAGTGATTACGTATGTTAGCTGAGTGGCGTATCTTGTACCCACCCCCTATAATTACGTCTGGTCAGCTCAGGTAGAATTTGATTGCATGCCAATAAAGCAACCTCAGTGACAAGTCAAGTTGAACTGATTTCGTGGATTCCAGAGAACTGGATAAAGCATTCTCCTGGGATTGGATAAAGTGTTCTGGACAAACCAAGTGGAAAAGGTCTTGGTGGGAATCCCAACAACAGACTGGAAGCAGCATTTTGCAAGATTTTGCTTTGCAACTAAACTCCACAAGGTAACTGCACACATTCAGACATGCTCTTTAATTTATGCTATGGGGAAGCAGACAGAGCATACCTTTAAATCTTTTACCTTTACTGAAGACTAGGTTGACCAGACAGAAAGTGCAAAAAATTGGGATGGGGGTGGGGGGTAATAGCAGCCTATATAAGAAAAAGACCCACAAATTGGGACTGTCCCTTTATAATTGGGACATCTGGTCACCGTACTGAAGACAGTCACTGTCATAAACAGATAATAGGGGTTAATAGAACAGAAGTACTTCAGGTCTCTTTTGCCTGTAAAGGGTTAACAAGATCAGTGAGCCCGGCTGTCACCTGACCAGAGGACCAATCAGGGGACAGGATACTTTCAAATCTTGAGGGAGGGAAGTTTCTGTGTGTGCTGTTAGTGTTTGGGGGTTGTTCACTCTGGGGGCTCAGAGGGACCAGACGTGCAACCAGGGTTCTCTCCAATCTCCCTGATACAGGTCCTTATATATTCAAAATAGTGAGTACTAGGTAGATAAGGCGAGTTATGCTTATGTTTGTTTTCTTTATTTGCAAATGTGTATTTGGCTGGAAGAAGTTCAAATTTGTATTTTTCTGAAAGGATTTTAATTTGTACTTGTATATTTAGGCTGGGAGGGTATTCCCAGTGTCTATAGCTGAAAGACCCTGTAAAATAGTCCATCTTAAATTTACAAAGATAATTTTTACTGTTTTTCTCTCTTTAATTAAAAGCCTTTCTTGTTTAAGAACCTGATTGTTTTTTTATTCTGGTGCGAGACCCCAGGGGATGGGGTCAGGATTCACCAGGGACTTGGTGGGGAGAAAGGAGGGAATTGGGAGAGAAAGGTTAATTTCTCTCTGTGTCAGAATTACTGTCTCTCTCAGGGAGAGTCTGGGAGGGGGAGAAAGAAGGAGGGGGGAAGGTGCATTTTCCTCTTTGTTTAAGATTCAAGGAGTTTGAATCACAGTGATTTTCCAGGGTAACCCAGGGAAGGGAAGCCTGGGAGAGGCAACGGTGAGGGAAAGGGTTAACTTTCCTTGTGTTAAGATCCAGAGGGTCTGGGTCTTGGGGGTCCCCGGGCAAGGTTTTAGGGTGACCAGAGTGTACCAGGCACCGGAATTCCTGGTTGGTGGCAGCGCTACAGGTTCTAAGCTGGTAATTAAGCTTAGAGGAATTCATGCTGGTACCCCATATTTTGGACGCTAAGGTTCAGAGTGGGGATTTATACCATGACAGTCACAAAGATGACTATGTTAGAGTTCTGGCTGTGATTGATGCATACTTTATACCTCAATGCTAAACAGTATTATACAGGTCAGCCACTACATGACACCATGTGTAACAGACACACTTGGCAGTGCATTCGAGTGTCTTAAAAACAATGCAGCTTTTGTATCTCCCTGAGGTGGAAGCTCTGCAGTCAGTTCATATCTGCTATGTGACAGACAGCATGAATCAATTGCTTTTCACTCTATTGATTTTACATGAAAGGTGCTCAGATGCTACAGTGATGGGCAGCAGTATGATCCCAATTAGATAGATAGGAAAGAATGGAAAATGCTCTTCTCCCTGTTCCCTTCTCATCTCCTAAAGGCTTCTCCCTAAAGACCTCAGGGGGGCAGCATGGACACGGGGCTGGATAAAAACAGAATTCCCCCATCCCTCCAAAATCTACCTTCCAGTGCATTTGGGACAGGGAATAATCTGACTGGCCCAACTCCAACTGACAAACAAAATGTAAAACTGAGGCCAGGCCTATACTAGAAATTTATATTCACACCCCTGAGTGACATAGTTATATCAAACTAGTCCCTGGTATAGACAGTGCCAGGGGCGGCTCTAGGCATTTTGCCGCCCCAGGCACGGCAGGCAGGTTGCCTTCGGCGGCTTGCCTGCGGGAGGTCTTTGGTCCCGTGAATATGGCAGCAGCCTGCGGGAGGTCTGCCGAAGCCGTGGGACCAGAGGACACTCCGTAGGCATGCTGCTGAAGGCAACCTGCCTGCCGCCATCACGGCGACCGGCAGAGCGCCCCCCACGGCTTGCTGCTCCAAGCACGCGCTTGGCGTGCTGGTGCCTGGTGCCACTCCTGAACAGTGCTAAGTTGACGGGAGATGGAATAACTACAGAAGAAGGTAGAGTCTTCACTGAAGCAGGCTACAGGGCAGCTTTAAATGTGCAGCTGCAGATTTTAAGTGTAGACCTGCCCTGAGAAAGAAAATATCCTATAGCCAGCTAGGGTAATGCAGTGTATCTACTCTGTGCCTTAACCAAACTGGGCAGCAGGTGTCACTACTGCTCCATGGGGGAAACACACCCTGTACATTACCCTAACTGTCCCTCCAACCCACAGAATCTCACCAACTTCTGCTGCAGTTTCTCCTCTCTCTCTTTTCCCTGCTTCTGCAGCCTGTCCATCTCCTCTTGCAACTCTCTGGCTTTCTCTGTGAAGCCCTGCTGCAGCAGCTTCTCCTGCTCCTTCAGCTTGCACTCCATAGTTCTGTCCATCTCCTGCCTCATCTTGGCGATCTCCTCCTCCATCTTGGCTTCCATCTGTCTAATTTTCTCCTGGTGGCTGCATTCCATGTCTCTCATCTGCTGCTCCAGCTGCTGCCTTTTCTCCTCATCTGCCTTGCGCTGCTGCTCCAGCCGCTCCCCTCTTGCCTTCTCAGCTTATTGTAAAAGAGAAAAAAAAATTTACAAAGATGATGGCATCATCTTCCACCTACCATGGATTCTCCATGTGGCAGACAGTGTCCAGGCTCTCAGACGTGTATTGAACCTGATTATAAAGTGGCAGTAGCTTCTCCACAGAAGGCTGCCAATGGGTCTCCACTGTAATAAAATGGCAGTACCTGCTCCACAATTAAAGCTGTCAGTGGGTTTCCATTATAAGCCCGATTGTGCTTCATTTTGAGTTACCACAAAGAAAGTCAGGTTGGGCTGAAAAGTGTCAAGGTAAGTTTGGACCAACATTGAATTTTTCTACTACATTGGAAGTGAATCAGATCAGGGTAGGAGAACACATAACAGATGTGTTCACCAAAGCTCAAAAACTCTTTGTTTCACCAGAAAGAAGAAGAGAGATGAAAGGAAAAATACTTTCTGGTAATTCTGTTTGTCATATGTCTCTTTTCTCCCATCCTACAGGAGTAGTTTAATGAACAGACGGTGTCATGGGGCCATTTGCTGGAAGCAGGGAGGCAAAACAAACCAAGCTCCCACCTCTGACTATATCAGCCCCAGCCAGAGCCTCCTCCTTCCTAATATACAGACTTGCAAAGCCATAAAGGGGGAAAAACAGTATTCATGTTAATAAATAATAAAGTGGTTGCAGCAGCAAGGAGGGTGGGATGTAAGATGGGAAAAGAGGAGAATACAGCTAACAGAATTACCATCTGCCGTGTTCTTGTTGCTGTGCTGGTCCCAGGATATCAGAAAGAAAAGGTGGGTGAAGTAATGTCTCTTATTGAACCAACATCTGTTGGTGAGAGACACAAGCTCTTGAGCATCACAGAGCTGTTTTTTGGGCCTGGGACTTGCAGAATGCTGAGTTGAGTAATCTCAAACTTCTGAAAGCCATGAAATGCACAGTTAAGCTTGACCACACAACCTTACCTCTGCCCTCTTTCAGCAATGCCCCAATATGTCCTGTTAACACATATACCTTTACTCTGCCAATCACACAGCTGCTGAAAAGTACATGCTCTTCACCTCCTTTGACAACCCATTTATGCTCACCCACAGGTTTCCAGCAAACATTACAGGACAAAAAGAAAAGAAAATAAGAAAAGAAAAAAAAGCATGCCCATTCCACCTTCCCCCTGCCTTCTCCGAGAAATGCCTCAATACACACATAGCATGTACTTACATTGGCTCTTGGCAGTAGAGGATTCAGGAGGTTCCAGATCCTGGCAGACATTCACACTTAGCTAACTTCACAGAAAGAATACCACACGAGCACAACTTAAGAACCACTTCCCAGCCCTAACAGCCCCCTTACACTGACTCACAGGTACTTCTAAGTGGAATACAGGATCTGGTCTATGAGATAACTCTAGCAGAACCATTTGGTACTGACCATAATGTAATTAAATATAGCATCCTCAGGGGGAGGAGGCATGGGGGGTAGGGATAATACCAAAAAATATCAATCAGAGTAATATTTACCTTTAAAAAGGGGACCTACAGGAAATGAGGATGCTTGTTAGATGGATATTAAAAGGAGCCGTCACAAGGTTGAATGCCTACAAGCAGCATGGGAACTATTTAAAAACACCATAATAGTGGCTCTGATTAAATGTATACCCCACATCACAAAAGACAATAAGAGGACCAAAAGAATGCCAGCATGGCTGAACAGCAGAGTAACAGAGGCTGTTAGAGGCAAAAGGGTGTCTTTTACAATTTGGAAGTCAAATCCTAGTGAGTATTATAGGAAGCAGCACAAACTCTGGCAGGTTACGTGTAAAAGGACAATAAAGCAGGCCGTGAGATAATTTGAGAAGCAACTTGCTAAAGACACAAAAACTAACAATAAGAATTTTTTAAGTACAACAGAAGTAGGAAGCCTGCCAAACAGACCAACAACAGCTGGGAGGAGTAACCACAGAGAGAATCTTGCTGAGCTCCTGCAGCCCTGGATGAAACATGCTATGTGTGGACAAAATCTCCTTGCTCACAGTAGGGTGACCAGATGTCCTGATTTTACTGGGACTATCCCGATATTGGGGCTCCTATAAGACCCTTATTTCTCCCCATCCCAATGTTCCGCTTCCTATCTGGTCACCCTAGCTCACCGTTTCTAAGCCTGCCTTCCAACCAGTCATGTGCCCCAAGGAGCTCTGTCTCTGCTCCCACTCCTGGCCATGCCCACCACTGCTTCTCTGGCTGTCTGCTGGATTGTTCTTTGCTTCCTGGTTGTTTAATACTGGCTTTGCACAGTCTCTCACACACACACAGCTGCAGCCAATCAACACCTCAACCACTGTATTTGCAATCAATCTGCAGGGAAACAGCTTCTCCCTGACTTCTTGCCCAGGCCTTCCCAGCTGGAATTCTGACTAAATGACTTAAAATGATTGCTGTGTGCTGATGAGCTGATCATACTCTCCTCTATGCACAAAAATCTCCAAAGAAACACACACCTTCTAGAAACCTGTTGCAATACATAGAGCTTACAGAGCAGCCTGGAAAACCTAAAATCCCCCATGACATTTCAGAATCCCCCCAAAACAACCAACTATAAGTAAAGTTTTATTTCAGTCATGGACACTACACATACCCTGTGCTATATTTCTGAGCCCCATAATAAAGGCACACCCCTAGTTGTCACCCATCATATCACACTGGATCCCTACAAGGTATCGTTAAACAATTACAACCCGGAGTCAATGGGAACCACATCCTCAAGGAAATATTTCCCAACCCCCCACTATGGCCTTCAAACAACCCCCTAAATTTGCCAAGCTCATTGTCAGAAGCACACCCACCACAGAGCAGAACACACCAACTCAAAGCAGACATAGCTCCAGTGGTACAATGATCAACACCCACCACAACACACCCATCAAGATCCATGGGTCCATCACAGGCCTCTCACAACAAGTGGTGGACCTCATCCAGTGCATCAAATGCTGCAGTAACAACAATGTGGGTGAAACCAGACAATCACTACATTCTTGAATGAACTCACACAGGAAAATGATAAAAGACAAAAACACCCTATAACCTCTGGGTGAACACTCCATACCTGACCTCTCAGGTCTTGTTCAAAAAGGAAACCTAGACAAAACCTTCAAAAGACAAGCCTGGGAGCTTAAATACAGTAACTTCTCCTGAAAAATGTGATTTTAAGTGAAATGTTATGTGGAAGGAGGGAAAGAAAGAGCGGGTTTAAGTGCAGCCATTTAAGTGTCAGAGACAGAGCAACTGTTCTGTCAAGTCTTAGCCTAATATCGCAAGACCTGTAGAAGCAGGGATCACATCAAAAGAGAATGGAAAACAGCAGAATAGTCAGTGTAACCTAGCCTTGAGATAATGATGTTTGAAAAGAGAAAGTGAAAAAATACTGGAATAGATAGCAAATAGCCTAAATAAAATGCAGATGTTTTTAATTGATGCACGTCACAAAGAGGTATAAATGCTTGTGTGATTTTGCTTGTACTTTGGAGAAACTGAGGCAGAGATGCTCTCTGTCAGCTGTGTTCTTCCCTTGCAATTGCATGTCCTGATAGGATAATGAGTCTTGTGGATAAGGGAGAAGCAGTGGATGTGGTATACCTAGACTTTAGTAAGGCATTTGATACAGTCTAGCATTATATCCTTATCGGTAAACTAGGCAAATACAATTTAGATGGGGCTACTATAAGGTGGGTGCATAACTGGCTGGATAACCGTACTCAGAGAGTAGTTATTAATGGTTCCCAATCCTGTTGGAAAGGTATAACAAGTGGGGTGCCATAGGGTCTGTTTTGGGACCGGCTCTGTTCAATATCTTCATCAACAACTTAGATGTTGGCATAGAAAGTACGCTTATTAAGTTTGCGGACGATACCAAACTGGGAGGGATTGCAACTGCTTTGGAGGACAGGGTCAAAATTCAAAATGATCTGGACAAATTGGAGAAATGGTCTAAGGTAAACCGGATGAAGTTCAATAAAGACAAATGCAAAGTGCTCCACTTAGGAAGGAACAATCAGTTTCACACATACAGAATGGGAAGAGACTGTCTAGGAAGGAGTATGGCAGAAAGAGATCTAGGGGTCATAGTGGACCACAAGCTAAATATGAGTCAACAATGTGATACTGTTGCAAAAAAACGTGATTCTGGGATGCATTAACAGGTGTGTTGTAAATAAGACACGAGAAGTCATTCTTCCGTTCTACTCTGCGCTGGTTAGGCCTCAACTGGAGTATTGTGTCCAGTTCTGGGCACCGCATTTCAAGAAAGATGTGGAGGAATTGGAGAGGGTCCAGAGAAGAGCAACAAGAATGATTAAAGGTCTTGAGAACATGACCTGTGAAGGAAGGCTGAAAGAATTGGGTTTATTTAGTTTGGAAAAGAGAAGACTGAGGGGGGACATGATAGCAGTTTTCAGGTATCTAAAAGGGTGTCATTAGGAGCCGGGAGAAAACTTGTTCACCTTAGCCTCTAATGATAGAACAAGAAGCAATGGGCTTAAACTGCAGCAAGGGAGATTTAGGTTGGACATTAGGAAAAAGTTCCTAACTGTCAGGGTAGTTAAACACTGGAATAAATTGCCTAGGGAGGCTGTGGAATCTCCATCTCTGGAGATATTTAAGAGTAGGTTAGATAAATGTCTATCAGGCATGGTCTAGACAGTATTTGGTCAGGACTGGACTCGATGACCTCTCAAGGTCCCTTCCAGTCCTAGAGTCTATGAATCTATGAATCTATGAATAAAGCTGTCTCTGATTTTGTTGCTTCCAACCTGAGAGTGGAGATTTTCTTCCACATATTTGGTGCTATGTGACTCAGATGGCTACACCTGACTGAGCCAGTTACCTCTACTATGGACCATCCCCCCTCGAACCCCGAGTGCCAACTCAGAGGTAAGACACCTTTTGAAATCTCTACTGGGGTATTGGAGGAGGACTGACCATGGGGATGTCTGTCCTTTTGGGCTCACGCCATGCAAACTTTTGATTATGCAACAAGATTAGGCGCAGAACAGTGTTGGGGAATTGGTTGCCCCATGTAAGGTTAGTTGTATGTGTATGCGGGGCTGGGAAATGGGTTGTTGCCCCAGAGTAAACCAATGTGTGGCTTAGGTCAGACCTATTGAGTTGAGGGGTTGTGGTAACGTCCTCAGAGAAGAACACAGGTGTGTTCAGTCCCGACAGTGGGGTTGTGGTGATGCCCTCAGGGTGAAAAGAGGAAAAAAAGAAAAAGAAAAGAAGAGGAAAAAAGATAAAAAGGGAGGGGAGGAAAAAAAAGATAAAAAGAGGAGAAAACTAATGCATTGTGGTATGAAGGAATAGAGGCCTTAGTGTGTGTGTGTGTGTGTGTGTGTATACCAGTGTGAATGAGGGTCACTGAAAGACGCCCAGAGCTCCCTGCAAAGTCAAAGGCTCATGACTGGGGATATCTCTAATGCAAGCTCGGTGACTGCATCTTAGTGGATCGGTAAAAGATCTGACCCACGGCGGGCTGTC
Source organism: Aldabrachelys gigantea (assembly GCA_026122505.1). NCBI lineage: Eukaryota > Metazoa > Chordata > Testudines > Testudinidae > Aldabrachelys > Aldabrachelys gigantea. The sequence continues at coordinate 67,568,660 of CM047489.1, forward strand.
TCTGCATGGCATGACCGGCGAGGGGTATGCCTGGGTCTAGGATTGTATGACCCCATCTTCCCTCCCCTTCTCCTCCCTGCATGAGCCACTGACTGATCTGATCACCTCACCAGAGGCAATTAGCGTACACAACATCGTCTCTCTGACGCTCTTTGCTAACGGGGTGTGTAGGAGGGTCATGAACATCCTCGATAAATCTTTCCTGTGTGAGTGCCCGAAGAGTGGTGTGGTAATTTTAGCTTTATGAGCCTCTGCAGCAGACAGGGCACCCCCACACGCTTAGAGAAATCAGTCCAAGGACTTGTAAGTACTTAGAGAATTGGAATTTTTACATGTGTGCCATTCCAGGGGTCTGTAGTATACCGGGGGAAAGGGTTCTTATTGTTTTGGTTACCCAGTTAGTAAATAATCAGAATCATACTCAAAGAGTGTGTTCTGCCACTGGAAATTTTATTTGTATTGAGATGGTCCCAGTAAATAAGAACCTAACCTGTACCATATTACAATATATTCCTACACTATTAATATAAATGCCTCTTGAAAGTACCTGAGAATAGTTAAATAACAGATGTGGTATGGTACTGTACCAAAGAGAGATGTACTAGGATATCGAATAACAATAACAAAGGCTTGTGATTTTTTTAAATCCCATTGCTGTTTGTTCAGCATGTAGAATTCACATAGCAATTGCCCAGCTGACCACGCTGGCTACATGCTGCAGGCACACTCCTGTCTGGAGTACACAGGAGGTGGTGGATCTCCTGGGTCTGCAGGGAGAAGAAGCTGTGCAGGAACAGCTCTCATCCAGCTGTAGACATGTTGATATCTATGAGCAGATCACTCGGGCCATGGGGGAGAAAGGCTACATGAGGACCCACAGCAGCGCTATGTGAAAGTCAAGAAGCTGTGGCAGGAGTAGCAGAAGGTAAGGGAGGCTAACAGTCGCTCTGGTGTGGAGCCACAGACATGCCACTTTTATAAGGAGATATCAGCTAAACTCACCATGTCCTGTGGAAAATGGTGCCAGTATTCAGTACAATTGCTCTACCTGGATACACTCATGCCCGTTAGCTCCCCCCCACCCACTTATTATGCCAGCTCACTCCTGTCCCGCCGGGTCTCACTCACCATGACTGGGACTGCTTCTGTGCTCTTTGAATCCCAAGGAGAAGTGAGAATACAGTGATTGTAACTGATGGGGACCAAGTGGAGTGAATACACTCACAATAGCACCTCTGTGCATTGTATCTTTTGCAGCTGGAAATGTGGCCCTTAGGGTCTTTCCATCAACACCTGAGGAGCGGCTCAGCCAAATAAGGAGGAGAAGGAAGAGGTCACAGGATGACATGTTCCAAGAGATCCTGCAAGCCTCTGGTGTTGTGGGTACTGAGCAGAGGGCTGGAGTATCATCCTCACGGACAGCATGAACAGGGATAGAGTAGAGAGGAGAACGGCACAGGAAAAAGAGAGGGATTGTGCAGCAAGAGGTGATAGCGCTTCTCAAGCAGCAAACAGACATGCTGGAGACTCTTGTGGACCTTCAGGTTCAACAGTCCCTTGCTCGCCTCCCTCTGCTGCCCATAGAGAACTGCATTCTGGGACCTCCCTACACCTTCCATTCCAGAAGAAAGGGTCCACCATCTGTAGCTGCTCTGTGACTGCCAACAACAAACTTGAATTGTTTCTTTCCATAGCTCACAGAAAGCTAGCCTATAAGGAGTCGTTATATTCCACAAGGCTCCTCTTGCAGCTGTGAACATACTGCAGAATCAGATGCATTGTGTCTGCAGTGCTTATCACAGTAGTGCAGAGCTGTGTAGGATCCATGCTTCTCACATAGATGGTGGACGTGCGGGTTTGTGGGTCTATTGAAAAAGGGTCACAAACATTATAGGATGCAGATAAAATTATGAGATAGAGCACACTGCATCATGGGATACTGAACCATGTTCCCAGTCACCCTTGCTCATTTGACCCCATGAGACATTGCAAACCCTTTCAAAAAGGCTCTGTGCTAGATGGTGGTAAGCTGCACAATGGGATAGATACCCATGGTGCACTGCTGTCTGCATGATGCAAGTGTGCTAATGAGGAAGCACACTGCCGACACAAGACGTGTAGTGTGGAATGTGGAATTGATTTAATTACTGTGGTGGCTGTAGGTTGATGTAATTTAGGTCAACTTAATTTTATAGTGTAGACTTACCCTGAATCTGTGGATTATTACTACAACCTTTAACCCACTATTCTCTGCCCTCCACTTTTGTTCTATGATAGCAGAGGTGTAATTGGCCATTTCACCTTGAGTGGTCCCTTACAAGATGGGTTAATTACTTATGCTAAACAATCTGTTCAACCTTGTATTTAGCTGTGATGCTCCGAGTACCTTTCTCAGACCCAAAGAAGAGCTCTGTGTAGCTCTAAAACTTGTCTCTTTCACCCACAGAAGTAGGTTCAATAAAACATATTACCTCAACCACCTTGTCTGTCTAATAAAGGCATCAGGTAGTTTCAGTCTGGCTATCATAGCACACAAAGAATGTTCTATGGCCTTCTACCCCCAGAGAGAAAACACTAAATAGATTTTAAGGCCAGAAGAGACCATTATATAATCTAGTCTGATCTCCTGTATACCACAGGCCAGAGAATTTCACCCACTTACTCCTATATTAAGTCTGATATCTTGTGTTTGGCTGCACCTTATCCTCCAGAAAGGCATCCAGTACTGATTGATTTGAAATAGATACAGCCCTCCTGTAAAACTACTGATGAGCCTGTTTTGCAGCAGAATCAAACCTATTCTACTATATAGGAGGGCAATCTGGAGCTGAACTCTGACAACTTACTACACGAACTGGGATAGAACCCCACTACAGAGCCACATCTGCAGTTCTGCAAAGAAATACTCCATATGCACAGGACACCAACAGCAACAGCTGAAGAACAGAACTGAGTTTCTTCCCTCTGCCCATCAATATCTAAAAAAGAACATTCAGCTTCTAGTGCCCACTCATCCAAACCAACAAATGCTCCCTCCACCATACTGTATTAGCAGATCCAAACTAAATCCAAATGAAAACTCAGTCCACTCCTATATCTTCAGTCTCTGGGCTCAGCAACTCCAACCCTCTGACAAGTACAGCAAACAATCAAAACTGAAAGGTACACAAATTATTAGACAAGCATCTGATACAATTAAATGGCAAATAAACCGATAATTAAAGCTATTGCATGTTTGAACTTAATAACGATTCAAGACTGTCAAATAACAGGCTCAAATAGAATTATTTAATCAAAGATTATCAACCAGAGATTAGTACAGCAGTATACAGAATACAGAAAGTTTAGATGCATTATCACCCTTGGCCTCTGCCTCTCCTCTGTATCTTGTATGATCCCAATAGTTTTGCACTCCCCACCTAATTCCAAACCCTCTATTTTATTATACAGTATGAGACAAAGACACCTCTTTCTGGAGGGAAAAATACTTCCCCAGGATTAATTTCACCATGTGTTATGTTTTAATATTTTTTTACCATATTATTTATGGAACTTCCTTTATGGTACCTTTAAATTATATGATTGATAAAATAAAGGCAATCCTAATCTGGTCACTGTTACTAACAGCTGGGACAACCGGCAGTTCCCACTGGGTCAAAAACATCTTTTAATGGATCCCCATTTCATCATTACAGAGAACATTTGTAATAATAATTGTTCCTTATCAATCACCCAGACCTGCTCATATTTTGTAGGCACTTTCAGTAGTTTGAGGGGGTCTCTTTCCTGGACATCTACTTTCCCACAGACTTGGAGGCTCCAGGCATAATGATGTACAGTCCAGTACTTAATCATATGAAATTCCTGAATATAGGTCACTTTCAGGTTATAAACCAACACTCCAGCCTTAGATTCAAACACGGTTTTGTTCATTCCATAAAGATTTGGGAGAATAATGAATTAATTTAATATACAAAAAGGAAAGAGGACCAAAACGGTTAATATTTACTAACAGGTATTAACAAGGCAGCGATAAGGTTGCCCAGCGATAGCTTGTGCTTTTCCAAAAGTTTGAGTTCACAAAAACACAAACTTCTGAAAATCAGGAAATGCGGAGTTAAGGTAAACACCCATACAACTTTAACTGTGCCTCACTGGAGCCGGCAATAGCGACTAGAAATTATCTGCATATACTCCAGCTGCAGTCACTATGTTGGCTGTAGTTGTATTCAGTGGTGGAGGAATAAGTCAGAGTAGTTTGCAAGAGCTGTGATTGTGATATGAGGAGATGTGGCTCTGAGTCCCCCATGTGTTTTATCAAAGGAAAGTGGTGCAGGTGGACCTTGAGCTTCCTGTCTCATTTCATTGTATAGTTTGTGTCAGTAGCAGGGCACTGGGTGGTTCTTCCCATGGGTATTGTCAGCAGTGAGGTGGGATATGAGAACAGCCTGTTGGTTTAACAATGGGTAGGGGAAAGTTTAGGTTTAAATGGTGTCCTGTGTGCATGTGTGAAGAGGCTGGAAAAGGGTATGAAGTGGTTGTTAGATTTTACAAGTGCGGTAATGTGTAGGGGGAGCAGGCTTAGTGTTTGAGCACAGGACAGGTAACGGCAGCGCCTGTCCATTACAGTGACAAGGCAGAGTGGGAGTGCATATGTTATGGGCATATTGAGGAATCATTCCAAAACGGCATAGCTAAGTCTTTGTGGGCATTTACCTTAAGTCTGTATTTCCTGTTTTTAAGAAATCTCAGCTTTGTTGATCTCAATGTTCTGGAAGAGCCTGAGCTATCACCAGGCAACCTGAATTCTGCCTCATATTTTTCGCATCTAATTTCCTAGCTTTTTGTACAGAAAGAGAAATGTTTGTGGTAGGAGTCAGTGGTCATTTAGGAAGTTGTATTTCTAACCTAGGTTTGCAGCTGATACACTGCTGGGGCTAGATAACAGTCAAATGACCTAGCTATTATATAGTGCTGTTCATGAATAGCTCTCAAAGAACTTTACCTCATTATCCTCACTTTACAGTTGGTAAATTGAGGCACAGAGTGGTAACATGACTAGTCCAAGGTCACCCAATAGTTCCAGTCCACTGGTCTCTCAACCATGCCACTCAGTTGCTTTGCGAGTCATCAGTTCTCCTTCCCCTTCCTGTACATTTAATTAACGTGCAATGGGGATACTGGTTGTACTGTGAAATGTGTCCAGTGTGTACTTGTTAATAGAGCTAGTGAGAAAAATCTCATCCATGGTCTATGTCTCCAAACCTTGACAGTTTTATCACGTGGTGGTTACACTAACGGGACCATTTCAAGTACCTTCAGAGCAAAACACAGAAAGACCTCCGTCATATACAAGATAACTGGTGGGAGAGCAAAGCCAAAGAAATTGAGCACAACTCAAAGATGTTCTTCAGTGCTATTAAGACTGTCTACGGACCTTCTAAACCAAGGACCACCCCATTGCTTTCATCAGACAACACAACGCTGATTAAAGATAAAGAAGGCATCAACGAAAGATGGCGAGAACACTTTAGCAACCTTCTCAATAGACCGTCAACCGTGAATAATAATGTCTTCAATGAAATTCCACAACAATCTGCTCTGACAGATCTTGACTTTCCGCCCACTATAGATGAGATTAAGAAAGCTGTTAGCCAGATAAGTTCAGGAAAAGCTCCTGGAAAAGATTGGATACCAGCAGAGATATACAAAACAGCAGGTTTAGCAGTATTAGCAGCGTTCCACAACATGATCATCAGCATCTGGGAGGATGAAAACATACCACCGGACCTCTGTGACGCTACTATTGTCTCTCTTTTCAAGAACAAAGGCAGCAAAGCAGAATGTGGAAACTATAGAGGAATATCCCTCCTCTCCGTTGGTGGGAAGATCATCACCCACATCATCTTGAACCGCCTAATAGCCAGTATTTCCAAGGCAAATCTACTTGAATCTCAATGTGGTTTCCGACCTGGCCGGAGCACAGTCGACATGGTGTTTGCTGTCAGACATATACAAGAGAAGTGCATTGAACAGAATATGCACCTGTATGCTGTCATCATAGATCTGACAAAGGCATTTGATACCGTCAACAGGGAATCCCTTTGGACCATTCTAACATGACTTGACTGCCCAAGAAAATTTGTCCAGATTATTTGCCTTTTTCATGACAGGCGAAGTATTGTCTGATGGAGCCACATCAGCCCCCTTCAGCATCATCAATGGCGTCAAACAAGGATGTGTTCTTGCTCCTGTCCTATTTAACCTGTTCTTTGCATGAGTCCTTAACCATGCTATGAAAGATCTGGACTGAGGTATATACCTGAAATACTGGCACAATGGTTCACTTTTTGACCTCCGTCGCCTGAATGCAAAGACTAAGACAGTGCTGTCATAAACAGATAAGAAAAGTTGGTAGCACAGAAGTACTTTATATCTCTTTGACTATAAAGGGTTAACAAGTTCAGTAGGCCTGGCTGTCACCTGACCGAAGAACCAATGAGGGGACAGGATACTTTCAAATACTGAGGGAGGGAAGTTTCTGTGTGTGCTGTTAGTTTTTGGTTGTTGTTCACTCTGGGGGCTCAGAGGGACCAGAGGTGCAACCAGGTTTCTCTCCAATCTCCCTGATACAGGTTCTTATAGATTCCAAATAGTAAGTACTAGATAGATGGCGAGTTAGGTTTATGTTTGTTTTCTTTATTTGCAAATGTGCATTTGGCTGGAAGGAGTTCAAATTTGTATTTTTGCTGAAAGGATTTTAATTTGTACTTGAATACTTAGGCTGGGAGGGTATTCCCAGTGTCTATACTAAAAAACCCTGTACTTAATCCATCTTAAATTTACAAAGATAATTTTTACTGTTTTTCTCTCTTTAATTAAAAGTTTATTGTTTAAGAATCTGATTGTTTTTTTTATTCTTGTGTGAGACCCCAGGGGACGGGGTCTGCATTCACCAGGGAATTGGTGGGGAGAAAGGAGGGAAGGGGGAGAGAGAGGCTGGTTTCTCTCTGTGTCAGGATTACTTTCTCTCTCAGGAAGAGTCTGGGAGGGGGAAAGAGAAGGACGGGGGAAGGTGAATTTTCCTCTCTGTTTTATGATTCAAGGAGTTTGAATCACAGTAATCTCCCAGGGTAACCCAGGGAGGGAAAGTCTGGGAGAGGCAATGGTGGGGGAAAGGATTTTCTTTCCTTGTGTTAAGATCCAGAGGGTCTGGGTCTTGGGGTTCCCCGGGAAAGGTTTTGGGGGAGACCAGAGTGTACCAGGCACTGTAATTCCTGGTTGGTGGCAGCGCTACAGGTTCTAAGCTAGTAATTAAGCTTAGAGGAATTCATGCTGGTACCCCATCTCTTGGACGCTAAGGTTCAGAGTGGGGAATTGTACCATGACAAGTGCAGAAACTCCTTCTTAAGGCACTCTTTGCCGACGACTGTGCCCTCATGGCTCACACCGAAAATGATCTTCAGCATATTGTCAACAAGTTTGCTGAGGCCTCGCAACTTTTCGGACTAACTATCAGCCTCGGAAAGACAGAAATTCTTCATCAATCTGCACCTCGACCAATGCTTCTGTCCCAAGTATCTCCATTGATGGCACTCATCTTAAAGTAGTGGAGAACTTTAAATACCTGGATAGTGTCATATCCAGTGATGGATCACTGGATGATGAGATCAACGCACGAATATCGAAAGCAAGCCAGGCACTTGGCTGTCTGCGTGTCAAAGTTTTAAACCACCACAGCATCCGGATGTCAACAAAACTGCTTGTGTACAGAGCTGTTGTTCTTTCATCTCTTTTGTACGGGTGCAAAACATGGACACTATATAGGTGTCACACCAAGCAGCTTGAAGCATTCCACATGCGCTGCCTCCACAACATCATGAAGATCCTCTGGCAAGACAAAGTGCCCAATCTCGAGGTCCTCAAGATAGCTCAGATGACAAGCATCGAAATGATGATCATGAAGTCACAGCTACGTTGGACTGGTCATGTCAGCCGCATGGATGCCAACAGAATCCCCCACCAGCTTCTGTATGGTGAGCTGTCCCAGGGCAGCCGGCATATAGGTTGTCCATGGAAAAGTTACAAGAACACCATCAAAGCCAATCTGCAGTATAGGAGTATCAAATCTAGGGACCTTGAGGACGTTGCCAGCGACAGAACACAGTAGCGTGCAACAGTTAGAAATACCTGCATCGCCTTTGAGGAAGACCGCTCCCGGCGTCTACAAGAGGCACGCAAACAATGTCACAGAGCATCAGCAGCACACAGTCCACTGACCACGAACTTCTCATGCACTATCTGGAGCAAAATGTGCACCTCTGGAATTGGCTTGTACAATCATCAGAGGGCACACCACGAGACCAACAATAGATGATCTGCACAGATTTGTCATCATCGGATCGATGGACTACCAAGAACAAAACTGTACTTAGCCTGTTCTGATCGTGGGGGTCACCCTCAACTGAACTGAACTAGCTAAGCAGGCTGCCAGACCCTTGTGAAAGTAAGGTGGTCGAAGGGAAGTGTTCCTGCCTGGAGCTGTGGGCTCTGTCTAAGAGTTGTAGGCATAGCTTGCCTCTGTCTCTCCCCACTATCGAAAAACAGGGTTAATTAAGGCTCCATTAGAAGTCTTTTTGTTTTGCTTACTGATCACTAGAGCTGAAATCATTTGTTGTGGGACAGTGTTCCTGACCAGCCTCCTTAAGATGTAAAGATCCCCCATTAAGAGCTGAAAGCTGGGTAGAACCTCAAGAGACTGATCCACAGAGATCAAAGCAGGTGGCAGCAGAATGTGACAGTGTGCATCAGCAGGCAGCCAGCAGACGAACTCACACAGATGCACCTCTGAACCCTGAGTCTTCACTGGACAACAACTGCGAGTGGGGTGCAGTGGAGGGAGAAGAGAGGAGCACATTATAGGAACTTTTGGTTGTTGGACTCAAGAACTTGAAGCAGAGAACACTGCCCAATGTACTCTGGCTGGGTGTCTGGTTCATAGTTTTATGTTTATGAAACCTGCTTGTGACGTTTTCCCATATTCCTTGTGGATTACTCCCCTCCTTTTATTAAAAGCTTGTTTTCTACATTCAGACTCTGTGCTTGCGAGAGGGGAAGTATTGCCTCTGAGATGCACTCTGGGAGTGGTGTGTATTCTTCCCAGGCTACTGGATGGGGGCTCGAGCTAGTTCTATGTTGTATTGTTGAAAAGGCACTGCTAGATATTGAACCTGACCCTTGCTGCTGCCGACTCCACCTGGCAGAAGAGTTATACACCTAAGAAGATAAAGACACCAGTACCTCTGGATCTCTAGAAGAGACCTTGACCAAAGAGAGGGTCAGTTACTACCTTGTTGGCACACTGTGGGTGAGAAAGCCCATCCTGAAAAAAGCCTTGAACCAAAACTTTCTAGATTAAGTTTTAGATTTTTAGATGCATGTTTTCAGTTTTAGTTGCTGGGCACCATTTCTAGCTTTGTCTGTTATACCTGAACTCACTTAATATCCTATCTTCTTTTGTTAATAAACTTCTTTTACTAGGATCTAAATCAACAGAGCTGTGTTTGTATTCAAGGGGATGTCAATTCCACTTAATGTGGGAAAACGGTGTGTTCCATCTCCTTAAAAGAGCAAATGAACCATATTATTTCTCTGAACTGCCCAGAAGAGGACTGGAAATTGCAGAACACACAGCTTGGGGGGAAATTTGGGATGGGAGCGTGTTGGGGTCACCCTGCTGAGTGTAACAAAGGCTGGTGGAAGCTAGAGTGGGGCTGTAGACAGGCTGCTGGGATCAGAACTGCTGCTCCAGGCCTGTCCAGCACACAGACACTCAGAGTGAGACCTGCATGCTGATAGGCTGGTTGCAAGCAGCCCAGGTTGGGAGCTACAACAGCAAAGCACTATGGGACACCCAGGGATGCAGGGCAGGCAGTGAAATAACCCCTCACGGTTCTGTATTACAGTCCAGAAAGTGACAGCAGCCCATGGAGTTGTACATACAAACCCTAAATCTTTGCTGTAAACAGATTTAGCAGAATTTTTTAAATATAATTTCAACAGATAATAGTGATGTTTATTTTTAGGCTTTCTAAAGATGTTTATCAACTAAAATTTTTATATTTGAGTGAAATTATGGGGGGCTAAGACAATTGTTTAATCATAAAATCATAGAATATCAGGGTTGGAAGGGACCTCAGAGTGTAATTTAGTCCAACCCCCTGCTCAAAGCAGGGCCAGTTCCCAACTAAATCATCCCAGCCAGGTAACCCAGTGCTTCACTACCTTCCTAGTGAAATAGTTATTCCTAAGATCCAACCTAGACCTCCTCCATTACAACTTGAGACCATTGCTCCTTCTTCTGTCACCTGGTACCACTGATAAAAGTCTAGCTCCATCCTTTTTGGAACCCCCTTCAGGTAGTTGAAAGCAGCTATCAAATCCCCTATCATTCTTCTCTTCTGCACACTAAACAGTCCCAGTTCCCTCAGCCTTTCCTTGTAGGTCATGTGCTCCAGCCCCCTAATCATTTTTGTTGCCTTCCACTGGACTCTTTCCAATTTTTTCCACATCCTTCTTGTAGTGTGGTGCCCAAAACTGGACACAGTACTCCAGATGAGGCCTCACCAATGCCAAATAGAGGGGAATGAACACATCCCTTGATCTGCTGGCAATGCTCTGACTTATACAGCCCCAAATGCCATTAGTCTTCTTGGCAACAAGGGCACATTGTTGACTGATATCCAGCTTCTCATCCACTGTAACCCTAGGTCCTTTTCTGCAGAACTGCTGCCTAGGCACTCGGTCCCTAGTCTGTAGCAGTGCATGGGATTCTTCATCCGAAGTGCAGGACTCTGCACTTGTCCTTATTGAACCTCATCAGATTTCTTTTGTCCCAATCTTCTAATTTGTCTAGGCCCCTCTGTATCCTATTCCTATTCTCCAGCATATCTACCACTCCTCCCAGTTTAGTGTCCTCTGCAAACTTGCTGAGGGTGCAGTCCACGCCATTCTCCAGATAATTGAGGGGGCCACTTAGGAATCTGGGGCAAAAATCAGTATTTGGTCCTGCTAGTGAAGGCAGGGGGCTGGACTCGATGACCTTTCAAGGTCCCTTCCAGTTCTAGGATATAGGTATATCTCCTATTAAAAAAAAGAAAAAAAAATAATGAAAATATTAAACAAAACTGGCCCCAGGACCAGCCCTTTCGGCCCTACACTTGATACCAGCTGCCAACTAGACATGGAGCCATTGATCACTACCCGTTGAGCCCGACAATCTAACCAGCTTTCTATTCACCTTGTAGTCCATTCATCCAGCCCATACTTCTTTAACTTGCTGGCAAGAATACTGTGGGATACAGTATCAAATCTTTGCTAAAGTTAAGGAATAACACGTCCATGCTGACAGTAGATGTTGAGATTCAAAAAGCTGAAACTTTATAAACCAATAAAACACAAATTGTCAACATCACATGTCAAAATATACAAAGTAAATATCCATCAATCAAGAAATCAGACCTGGTTTTACTATTCATTCGCTAGTCTGCATCTCTGGATTTTAATTTTAATAAATTCTCATACAGCATTTTTCTTACTCTGCTTATCTGTAAATTTCAATGATTATGAATGGAAGTATATTTATGTTGGTTCGTGTGCGTATGGTGAAATCAATGGTTAATGCATTCACCAATAGAAATCGAACCCTTCCAAATCTAGCTATAAGTTCACTGAGTCTGATGGGGCTAGCTGGCCTGTACTGGATGTAATCAGAGGCCTTCAGCTGTGTCACAGGGCTAAACTCACAAAGGGCCACAATGTGACACAATGTGCTGGGAGATAGCACCTATTGAGTTCTGGGGGTGGGCACTCTGATCACTCTGACACTGATGATATCCCCGGAGACTGATTGGGGGAATGGAATCTAATTATCTAATCAGGCTGGGAATCTGTGTGAGCTAAAGAACCAATTATGGCATCAGCTGACAACTGATAAAAAGGGCACAGGTAGGATATGCGGGGGTTGATCAGGGTTAGCTGATCCCAGGCTCTCAGAGAAGGGAGATCTCATCTCCTCTCAGGCCCAGGGGAAGAGCTGAAGGGATGCTGCTAACAGCACTGCTGCATGGGACTGTAAGAGTGTAGGTGGAGGGAACATAAATTAACCTCAAAATGTGGCTGCCTAACTGGCAGAGTGTGAGCAGGTTTCTGTGGTACCAGCGAGCAGGAGCAGAGCCCACCCCATTACAGGGACTTAGGCACTGCACACACCTAACTCCTATGTGACCTGCCAGCAAGTGGAATCTTCATCCCCAAGTCAGGTGTCCAGGCTCCCTATCCAATGCACGAGGAGAGACAAGTGTCTAAGTAGGGAATTCACAGAAGCCAGCACACTGAGTAAGGAGCTGCCTAAACTGACCAATAGGAAATGCAGAGGATGGGAGGTGGTTAGAACCAGATCCACATACGTAGTTAGGCACTTAATTCTTATTGACCTTGGCATCCCACGCTGAGCTGATGGGCCGGAGGAAGGAAGAATCCCATGCACCGTTACAGGCTGGGGACTGACTGGCTAAGCAGCAGTTCTGCAAAAAAGAACCTGGGGATTACAGTGGATGAGAATCTGGATATGAGTCAGCACTGTGCTTTTATTGCCAAGAAGACCAATGGCATATTGGGCTGTATTACTAGGAGCATTGCCAGGAGATCGAGGGACATGATTATTCCCCTCCATTCGGCACTGGTGAGGACACAACTAGAGTATTGCATCCAGTTTTGGTCTCCCCACTACAGAAGGGATGTGGACAAATTGGAGAAGGTCCAGCGGAAGGCAACGAAAATTATTAGGGGGCTGGAGCACCTGACTTATGAGGAGAGGCTGAGGGAACTGGGGTTATTTAGTCTGCAGAAGAGAAGAGTGAGGGGGAATTTGATAGCAACCTTCAACTACCTGAAGGAAGGTTCCAAAGAGAATGGAGCAAGGTTGTTCTCAGTGGTGGCAGATGACAGAACAAGGAGTAATGGTCTCAAGTTGCAGTGGGGGAGGTCTAGTTTGGATATTTGGAAACACCATTTCACTAGGATGGTCGTGAAGCACTGGAATGGGTTACCTAGGGAGGTAGTGGAATCTCCATCCTTAGAGGTTTTTAAGGCCCAGCTTGACAAAGCCTTGGCTGGGATGATTTAGTTGGTGTTGGTCCTGCTTTGAGCAAGGGGTTGGACTAGATGCCCTCCTGAGGTCTCTTCCAGCCCTAATCTTCTACGTGTCTGTGATTCTATGGAGCCTCCCTCTGCTCAGGATTCTGAGCCATTAACCCTCCCCTGGAGTGCGTTGGCCCATTCAACCGTTTCTCTGGAGAAACCAGAGCAAGAGAGAGACCCCCACCCTCATCTAGACACTCATTGAGGATATGAAAGACCTGGGCTCCAAGCCCTGCTCTGCCTGCTGGGGAGCAGGGACTCCAAGTCGGGTTTCTTGCATTCCAGGAGATGCCTTGGCCAGCGGACATCCTAGTGTGCAATGCTCTCAAGCTCTGTTGTAGAAGCTGTTCCACTTTGTATCACATAAATAAATATTCATTTGACCTCAGAAAGCAAATAAAAGAGAGAGATGAAATCTATAGCCTGGTGGCTGAGGAACTCACTTGGGATGTGGTAGAGTCAGGTGCATGTCACTGTTCTAATAAACAAGTAATTATTTATGTGACACTGGCAACCCAAGTACCAGGTCAAGTTAGGCCCACGGGCCAATTCAATTGCATATTAATAGCAATCAGAAAGGATTGTATAAGATTGTTTGGTGTTTAAACTTCATGAAAGCCAATGGGTCATTACTTATATTGTTTTCACTTATCTATGTCCTGTTATAAAGCAATGGCAAACACTTACATTTGTGTATATAAATGTAACTAAATTACCCATCAAAGAAATCTTGTGAAATGCTAATGAAGAACTTAAAGACTTTAATGGAAAAGAGATCATCTCAAAGCAAGTGGCCAGTACGCTGATGATTGGAGATCACAGACTCAAACTGCATTCCTCATTCACAGGCAACAAAGGAAGGCACACATGTGTAGAGATGCTGTCAGCTAGTTTTAGAATCGTAGAATCACAGACTTTTGGGAAACTGGCAGTTTATCACTGTTACCACTTGGAATTACAAACTGTGACTCACATGTGAATATATATTTACCTGCTTTAAACTCTCAATAACTCTCATAACCGTTTCTTAGCTAATAAATCTTTAGTTAATTTACTATGGAATTGGCTGCCAGCACTGCCTGTGGTTCAAAGTCTGGAGTATCAATCGATCTGGGGTAAGTGACTTGGTCTTTGGGACTAGGAGAAACAAGATGTGGTGTGACTTTTGGTTTATGTGACCATTACCATTAAGTGCAATTGTCTAGGTGGCAAGACAGACTGGAGAGTCTAAAGGTATGGCTACACTTGCAGCCGTACAGCGCTGCTGCGGGAGCGCTCCCGCGGCAGCGCTTTGAAGTGCAAGTGTGGTCGCAGCGCCAGCGCTGGGAGAGAGCTCTCCTGGTGCTGCAGGTACTCCACCTCCCTGAGGAGATTAGCTTACAGCGCTGGGAGCTGTGCTTCCAGCGCTGGGGCAGGGTTTACAGTGGCGCTTTGCAGCGCTGTAACTTGCTGCACTCAGGGGGGTGTTTTTTCTCACCCCTGAGCAAGAAAGTTGCAGCACTGCAAAGCGCCAATGTAGCCAAGGCCTAAAACTGTCTGTGACTCCATGGTAAGACTGGTATAGTGATCCAGGAGTGCACATTTGTTACTGGCTTGGTGTAATCTAACTCTGGAACACACCACCAGTGTGGGGTCTCTGTCCTGTTTTCTGACAGTCTGACCTGAGACTGGCACTCACAGTTTATACAAAGTGGAAGTTTCAGCAGGAATGACTGAGAATATCCTATAGTTCCCAAAACCTATACCCTGTAATGAGAGAGTTCCAAGTGGTCATGGTGTTTACCATAGGGACAGCTATGAAGCCCTGGGTGGCCAGAGATTCTCATCATTGACTCTATCATTTGAACAATTTTTTTTCTTGAAATTATTGAAATATGAAAAGGAATCCACTTAAAAGCCTTTCACAGAAACTTACCCGCCAGGCTCTTTTGTACATCTGTCAGCATTTTGTCAGCGGTGACAATGGTGGCTGCTTCTGCCTTCTTACTGTCCATGAACTGCTCCAGTACCTGCTCTGCCTGGGAACAAGAGCACAAAGGATTCTTAAGACTTTGGGGCTGAATTACTCATGAGGCATCAAAAATATGCTAATCTCTGTGAGAAATGCAACCAGTAGGAGAAGAATTGACTGACAAGGATTTGGCAACTTCATCAGAGCAATTTTTTCCCCTGAGGCATGACCTGGAGATGGTAATTTGTAAAGGAAGGTTGATGAGTGGTCAGCAGGAAGCACATCCACAGCCCTGCAATTGCTCCATCTGGCAGCTCAAACTCCCATTAGCCCTTGAAAATGTCATTTATTCTGACACCCAGCAACCAACCTAGCTGCTCCAAAGCCACTCCCTGAGCATAGCCAGCAGCTCCAAAGGCCTAGCTCTTACGCCTTGGGTCTTGTTGGCTTTCAGGGCCCACTACACTGGAGCTGAAGGTGTAATTTCCAGCTCAAGTGGTTATTTTCATGTGACATTAGATTGAGCTAGTGTGTGAACACATCTCCCCAAGCTGGAAATTATAACTCCAGCTCCAGTGTAGAAATGCCCATAGTCAGGACACCTGTGACAGATTCTCTCTGCAGTACATGTATTTGATCTAGGTGTTGAGTTGGAATCAAAACATCTGTCAGCATTCGGTCAGGCAATGCTCCAGGCTTCTCATAAGAATAAAAGACTAGCCATACTGGGTCCATCTAGCTCAGTATCCTGCCTTCTGACAGTAGCCAGTGCCAGGTGCTTCAGAGGGAATTAATAGAACAGGGCAATTATTGAGTGTTGTTCAGTGCTAGCATTTGGCAGTCAGAGGCTTACGGACACCCAAACCATGGGGTTTCACCAATGACCACCATGGCTAATTGCCATTGATGGACCTATCCTCCATGAACTCATCTAAATCTTTTTTTTTTTAAACCAGTTATACTTTTGGGCTTCAAAACATCCCCTGACAACAAATTCCACAGGTTGACTGTGTGTTGTGTGAAGAAATACTGCCTTATTTCTTATTTAAACCTGCTGCCTATTAATTTCATTGAGTGACCTGTGGTTCTTGTGCTATGTGAGGGGGAAATAACACTTCCTTATTCATTTTCTCCACATCAGTCACAACTGTATAGACCTCTATCTTATCCACCCTTAGTTGTGTCTTTTCCAAGCTCAACTAATCTCTCCTCATATGAAATCTGTTCCATCCTCCAGTCATATTTGCTGCCCTTCTCTAAACCTTTTCCAATTCTAATATATCTTTTCTGAGACGGGGCAACCAGAACTGCACATATCCCTTTCCTAGTGGTTCCTAATATTCTGTTGGCTTTTTTGACTGCCGCTGCACATTGAGCAGATGTTTTCAGAGAACTTTCCACAATGACTCCAAGATCACTTTCTTGAGTGCCAACACCTAATTTAGACGCCATCATTATGTATGTATAATTGGGATTATGTTTTCTAATATGCATTATTTGCATTAATCAACACTGAATTTCATCTGCCATTTTGTTGCCGTCACCCAGTTTTATAAGATACATTTCTAATACTTTGCTGTCTGCTTTAGACTTCATTATCTTGAGTCATTTTGTATCATCTGCAAACTTTGTCATCTCACTGTTTACTCCTTTTTCCAGATCATTTATGAATATGTTGAACAGCACATGTCCTAGTATAGATCCCTGGCAGACACCACTATTTATTTCTCCATTCTGAAAACTGACCATTTATTCCTACCTTTTGTTTCCTGTCTTTTAAACAGTTACTGAGACATGAGAGAACGTTCTCTCTTATCCCATGACTGCTTACTTTTCTTAAGAGCCTTTGGTAAGAGACCTTGTCAAAGTATTCCTGAAAGTCCAAGTATACTGTATCCACTGGATCACCCTTGTTCCCATGTTTGTTGAATCACTCAAAGAATTCTCATGGAATCATAGAATCATAGGACTGGAAGGGAGCTTGTGAGGTCATCTAGTTCAATCCCATGTACTTATGGCAGGACTAAGTATTATCTAGACCATCCCTGACAAGTGTTTATCTAACCTGCTCTTAAAAATCTCCCATGATGGAGATTCCAGACTTTCCCTACCAATTTATTCCAGTGATTAACCACCCTGACAGTTAGGAAGTTTTTCCTAATGTCCAACCTAAACCGCTCTTCTTGCAATTTAAGCCCATTGCTTCTTGTCCTATTCTCAGAGGTTAAGAACAATTTTTCTCCTCTTTGAAACAACATTTTATGTACTTGAAAACTGTTATGTCCCCTCTCAGTCTTTCCTTTTCCAGACTAAACAAACCCAGTTTTTTCAATCTTCCCTCACAGATCATGTTTTCTAAACCTTTAATCATTCTTGTTGCTCTTCTCTGGACTTTCTCCAATTTGTCCACATCTTTCCTGAAATGTGGCACCCAGAACTGGACACAATATGACAGTTGAAGCCTAATCAACGTGAAGCAGAGCGGAAGAATTACTTCTCAGGTCTTGCTGACAAAACTTTTTATGTTTGCTTTTTAAGCTACAGTGTTACATTGTTGACACATATTTAGCTTGCGGTCCACTATGACCCCTAGATCCCTTCCCACAATACTCCTTCCAAGTTAGTCATTTCCCATTTTGTATGTATGCAGCTGATTGTGCCTTCCTAAATGGAGTACTTTGCATTTGTCCTTATTGAATTTCATCCTATTTACTTCAGACCATTTCTGCAGTTTGCCCAGATCATTTAATTTTAATGCATCCTCCAAAGCATTTTCATTTTCCACCTCTCCCTGCTTGGTATCATCCACAAACTTTATAAGTCATCGAAAAAGAATAGCTCAGGTGTGCAAAACTCCCTCACATTCTCTGCAGTAAAGATTGACGCAAAAAATTCATTCAGCTTTTCTTCAATGGCCATGTCTTCCTGGAGTGCCCCTTTCGCAGCTCAGTCATCCAGTGGAACCACTGATTGGAAGCCTCCCAGTGTCTGATGTACTTAAAAAATATCTGTTAGTTTTTGTGTCATTAGCTAGTTCTTCAAATTGCACCACCTCCTCCCCACCATTCCTGTAAGCAATGGGTCAATTTGTGGTCTTGCCCCCCTCCCGGCCTCGTCCTATATGTTGCTGTGGTGGGACTGAGCAGAGGTGGGGGTGGAGGGTACAGCACTAATTTATGGAAATGTGGGGGTGGGAGAAGCTGGAATCTCCACCCATCTGCAGACAATGCCTAATTTGTAATGAAAGAGCTGCCTGGGCTCAAGCATCATACAAGAAGTATTATAATGGACCAGGGATGTTCCTCTGGCAGCTAAGTGACACATGAGCGGAGGTGGAATATTGTGATGCTGCTGCTTCAATCTCTTATGCAGATGAAAGATTTTTTTTTACTTTTATAACTGATGCAGCAAGCCTGGAGGTGCCGGTCTCAGCCCTGGCAAGCCCCAGCACAAATTAAGCACTGACTGCAGCCCTTTACACCTCTATGTGTAATTTGAGCTCAGTTGGGTCCTGCAGTGAGAGCTTCTGAAGAAGGGTCCAGAGGCATCTGACTCCCTACGGATGTGGGGGAGGAGGCAGCCTGGCATTGTCACATCCACGTGAGTGGGCAGGGAGTTCACATTAGAAAAGAAATACCACAATGCCATATAATCCTCAAAAAAAAAAAAATCTCATGATGGGCCCAGTTTCTTGGTTCTTTGGGGTCTGGCTCATGATTTTTCAGCTTTTGGGCCTGGCAAGGCTGGTGCAGTTTGAAATGCTGTGGTAGGTGACTTCTGGCCAGATGACAGACAGTAGCAGAGATGGCAAGATAGTCCATGAGGAAGAAGGTGCTGGGACACAGTGGCAAGACACTGGAGGACTAGTGGCCATAAATTGCTGCATTGCAGTTCTAACAGTGGAGAAACCTCCTGTGAGCAACAGCTGTGGCAAGCAAATCCAGGTCTGCCCAGCCAACCATGGCAGTTGCCTCAGTTACTGAAGCAGAACATAAATGAAGGGATTTTATGACTGGATTGGAGGCACAGCCCAGTTCTCAGTGTGTACCTCCTGAGGAAACAATACCTCACAGAGATGTGAACTCTCTGTAAGCTATGGAACTGGAGCCTTTGTTTCTCTCTGATGCAGCTGGTGTAGTAACAAATGCTGCAAACCAGAGCCAGGCACATCACACTGTAGAACCAGAATGAAAATCCAATAATTTTTGGAATATTAGAGTTCAAAACTAGGTCTTGGTTCCATTGACTAGCTGATTGCAGGGGTCCAGATGTTTTATTAGGAGCACCCAAATGTTTTCATATCTTTGTGTGTAAAAATAGTTATAAAAGTCTGAAAAATTTAAACGCAGCTCAGTTTGGGGGAATGTACCTCAGAAATCCCTTGACCAATGACCCCAAATTTGTACTATAGATTCTACCCCAGTAATAATGCAGTATAGCCATTTTCAAGCCAATGTCATCTTTTCTGTGACTTTTAGAAAACTTTGAAATTTTACCTTCACATAGAAATTTTGCATCAGCCTCCCCCTGCCTTTAAAGGAGAGCACCACACACCAGCCCTGATAAGGTTAATGAGGGCCTACAAGAGGGTGAGGCAGGTTAATTAAGAGTGAAGCCCAGCTGGAGAAGGGCTGGGAGGGACAGTGTTACAGAGCCAGGAGGCTGAAAGCAGAAGGGGGCTGCAGGGGAAGAAGGCTTCAGTCACTCCCTGGGATGAGGGAGGGTGTCAGGGACAAGGAGGGAGTCCAGTGGTAAGAAAGGCCTGAGATCCTGTCCTGGAGTAAGGAGTTCAGCAAGAGGCTAGGAGGGGGTGAAGTAATCATGCGGAGTAGAGTAAGTTCCAATGCAAGCCCCATGTGAAAAAAGGTAGAGAGGCTGGGTAGCAAGAAGCCCAGGGAGACAGTGACAAGGAGGGCGACTGAGGGCCTGGGCTGCTGGTTATAGGGTTCTTGGGCTGGAACCTGGTGTAGTGGGCAGGGCCTGTTTCTCCTGCAGCCACTGGGGCTGAATGAGATCCAGAGAAGGCATCTGGACAAAGGTCCTATTGGACTGCAGGAGAAATGAACTAAATAGTGATTGGCCAGAGGGCCAAGTTAGTAGAAGAGAGACAGAAGAGTGAACAGAGGCAGAAGGAGGTACCTGATGCAGTGAGAGCTATTTTCCCAGACTTAGACACATGGAGGTTCACTGGTGGTGGTGGGGAACCCCGTTACCAGAGCGCTGGTATGTGAGCTAGTTTGTAGCTTGCATCAGCCATGGGTAGTACTCAGAATCAGACAGAAAGGCTAATAATGTTTGAATGATTTGGATTTGATGTTGGAGCTCTGTACTGGATGCTGGATGAGCTCACGGCAGTCCAGTGATATAAGCGGTATAAATTTTATGTAGGAACTGCCCTTAGTTTTCTTTCCTCATTGTGGACTAAAAACTATTGTAAGAACAAACAGTTTACAATGAGGACATTTGTGGTGGAGGAGTCAGTATCTTGGGAAACTCTTGACAAAATAACCCCAAATTTGCATCACTAACTCTACTCCTGCCTCTGATATGTCACAACAATTTTCAAGGCTACTTACTTATGCATGGGCATTTTAGGGCATTCTGAAAAACTGTCTTTTAACAGAAACTCCAATACAATCCTCGTTACAATATTCGTTTTCATTCTTCCATAAATTAAAGGTCACATTCTACCCCTGGTCTTTGCACAGATCTTCCAGTGATTTTACTTGGGGATTTGCTGTCTATTGAGGGGACTATGTAGTCCTAAAGTGATATTACAGCCTATAATTAAAAGTAGAATTTTGCCTTCTGAACAGGATGAATTTGATATTCCATCCTAAGGTCTTATGGAAGGGAGACATACTCTTATGAATTGATAGGACTGAGGTTCCCCTCCAGGGCTTGTCGTAAAGATGGTCCAGCCTGGGACAGCGTAGGTCTGGTTAAGATTGACCACGTCGGCCAGCACAGACTCAGCTGCAGTGAGATGGCCTTCGCTACGATCTTATAGTCGGTGCTGAGGAGCAAGACAGGATACCAGTTCCATAGATAGCAGAGGTCTCTCTTCTTCAGCAATAAGAGAGGGAGGACCCCGCCTTTCAAGGACTCGACCAGATGGTGGCATCCCAGAACGTGTGGTAGAACTCCACGGTCAGTTCATCCATGCCCAGGGATTTGTTGGTGGTCATGAGATGGAGGGCTTCCAAGAGCTCAGCCAGAGAGAGAGGCTGCTCCAGCTGGTCTTGGTAGCCTGCGCTGACCGCCGAGAGTTTGGTCCAGAGCATCCTGCAGGCTTCAGCATTGTTTAGATCTAGGGAGAAAAGGCTAGCATAAAAGGCCCTGGCCCTTCCATGCATCTCCTCTGGATCCGGAGGGGGGCACCATTCTCCTCCAGGAGGCAGGTGACATGCTTTTTGGCCCCCCTCTTTTTCTCCTGGGCATAGAAGTGGGAGCCATGACCCATCTCCCGAAGGAGATGGATGCAGGATTGAACAAAGGCACCCTGGGCTGGATGGTTCTCCAGGGCCCAGAGCTCCTCCCGCTTTTCACAGTACGCTGCTTGGAGGGGTGGATCCTTGGGGCCAGAGGCCAGATGCCTCTCTAGTTCTAAGACCAACTGCTCCAACTGCCCTATCACCACATCTGTCCACTGGCTGGGGCCGTGCTGAAGAGCTGTGCACGCCCCTTCCCTACATCCCACCACCGCTTTGCCGAGAGAAAGGCATGCAGCTGCCTCCACCAGGACAGCCAAAACCCCCCGAAGGATGCCACAAAGCCCACATCCTCTAGCAAGCAGTTATTAAAATGCCAGTAGGCCGGTCCCAGCCTCTCCGAGCTGAGAGAGGCTATCATAGTCACCAAATGGTGATCCAAGAATGGGTCTGGCTGAATGCCAGAGGTGTGGGCTCATGCCAGATGGAAAAGTGATAAATAAATATGGCCCAACTGGAGTGGCGCGACCGATCGTCCTCCACCTGGACATACATAAAGGTGTTATCGTCCTCTGAGTGGTCATGCCAGGTGTTCACCAGGGAGTAACTATCCAGAATTTCCCTGAGGATGACTGCAGCAGCCTGGGAACTCTTGAGTCCTGAGTGGTCCTGGTCCTCAAGGGTGGTGTTGAAGTCCCCACCCAGGACCAGGCACTTGTGAGGATCCAGGTTGCTGAGGAAGGCTGACGCCTGCTGTAAGAAACCATCCAGTTCAGGCCCACATTCAGGGCATAGATGTTGACCAAGTTCAATGCCAGCCCCTCCACACAGGACCGGATGTGCAGCAGGCAACCTGGCACAACCTCGGTGACCGCCAGCATCTCAGGCCATAGCTCAG
This sequence comes from Aldabrachelys gigantea, assembly GCA_026122505.1. Lineage (NCBI taxonomy): Eukaryota > Metazoa > Chordata > Testudines > Testudinidae > Aldabrachelys > Aldabrachelys gigantea. The sequence goes on from CM047489.1 coordinate 67,591,140, forward strand.
GGGAGAACAGGATGGACACTCCAGTAGAATGGAAGCTGAGGTGGCTGAAATAAACCCCATCACCCACACTCCAGCTGCCAGCTAGCCTCGACGGCTGTGGCCACGTGGCTGTCCTGCAGTAAGATCACAGAATCCCTGCCTCATGAAAGAAGGAGAGTACCTGGCTCCTGCAGAGACCCACCCTACAGCCCTGGTGTTTAATGTAGCAAAGGTGGTAACTTTCATAGGGAGGGCTGGGGTGGATCCTCATGGGCAGGGTGATCAACAGCCTCCAGCGAGCCCTGCAGCAACCCAATCTTGATCCCGACAGTCAATAGGGAGTCACGGAACTTGTGGGCCCACCGGGAGGCCGCGATGTCCTGCCTCCCGGTCCCTCTCCCCTTCCCCAAAAGGGCCTTTACGGCTTGGAGGATGTGATGGAAGTCCCCGCAGCACTGGAGGGCAAGCTGCACCTTGCCCTTCAAGCCATGGGTGTCTGTTAGGAAGTGGCACAGCTCATCCCTTAGCACAGAGGGGGACACAGCAGCAAATCCACTGCTGTCCTCTGGTGGGCCCCCTGAGAGAATCTCATGGCCTGCGGAGACAGGCAAACAAAGGATTGAGCCCTGGCGCGGCTTTGTTGGGCAGCTCGTCCCCAACCCTAGCATGGGAGGGGGTCGCGGAGGGAATAGTGGAGCCCCTACAGTATCAGGAAGGGGATACATGAAAACTGCCCCGTGAGGGTTGTCCATGGGCAGCGGGAACGAGACAACCTCGGGGGCGGCAATAGCATGGGAGGTGGAGGGGAGAGGGTCAGGTGGTGCTTTGGGGGCAGGAATGGGGCCAGGAGCGGGATCAGGGGCAGGATCAGGGACTTGAGCAGGAGAAGGGGCAGGAGAGGGATCAGAGCCAGGCATTGAAGTGGGAGCAAGGACTGAGGCTGCAGCAAGAGAAAGGATAGGAAAAGGATCGGGGCAGGAGTGGGGACAAAGGTAGGTTCATGGTCTCCAGCAGCCGACCTGCCAGGGTGCGACTCCTCTCGACTGGGATTTGGGGCCGAGGAGAAAGAGATGGGAGGAGGCCTTTGCTGACGCTGGGCATGGGTGTTGCGATATGTGCGTCACCTGCAGCCATGGTGTCAGGCATGGTCGAGTCTTTGGTGGGGCCCCCCTCCAGAGGGGAGGCTAGCCATTCTCTCTGGGTGGTGGAGGGTGCTCCTGCAGGCTGGGGGACCGACCACTCGGCATCAGCCATCGCCCTGAGGGGGACAGCAGCCTGGGACAGGGTTCCATCTGCGGCCAGGCAGATAGGTAGGGCTAGGGGTTCCCCTAGGACTAAAGTGGGGTGACAGCTTGGAATGAGTTGCAGGGAGTAGGAGGGGGCAGCGGGATTAAGCCGCCTCCCAGACTGAGGCCCACTGGTGGGGGTCATCGTCCCCCTGGGTGACTGGGTCAGACCCAGAGCCTCAATCTCCTCAAGAATTGAGGTGAAATCAGTTCCCACAGCCCCAGAGTCCTCCCCACCAGTAATGGGACAACAATTGCCCCGGGACTGGTGGCAGTGGGGGGCACAGGTGGCAAAGGGGCCAGGAGAATTTGGGGGGGGAGGCTCTACAAGGGGGGCGATCGATACCTTCTGAGGTCCCTTTCACCCCTAATCTTCTATATTCTTCTATGATACCGCCCCCCTCTGCTGCCATGGCTTCCATGGCCAGTGCCTCCTGCTAGGCTCCTTCTGGGGGTGCGGTGGAAGATATAGCTGCATCAGCCCTCCGCAGCATCTTTTGGTGGGGGCTCCTCTCCCTCCTCATCAGAGGGGAGGGTTCAAGCCTGTGATTTGTGGGCACCAGGGGGTGAGGGCAATGAATCTGGGGCTCGGGGTTGCAAGGGTGGGACAGTGGGTGGAAGGAAAACCTCCCCCTGGGGCAGGCCCTCTCCCTTGGCCGACAAAGGTCTTGCCACCCTCTCCTCTACAGGCCTCGCCGAACTACAGCTAACTGAGGTGAGGCCGTCCGCTCATCTGGGCACAGTGTGTATGGGGGGGGGGCTATCCCCATGGCCCGAGCAGGGGCTACGGCAGGAGGAAGAGGGGGACTGGCAGCAGTAGCCAGGCTACCAGGGTTGGCGGCAATGACAGGGCCAGCGGCCTCCCAGTTTTGGGGATCCCAAATGCCCCTCCATGCTGGGCCAAGGGGCAGTCCCTCCGGACGTGCCCAGTCGCCTGGCAGAGGAAGTACCAGGCCTCTTCTGTTGTAAAATGGATGCAGTAATGGGCCCCCTGGTAAGGCACCAGCAACCGCTCTTCCCCCCTGCCCCCCGCTATGCTGCAGGCAGGGGAGGAGGGTGCCAGTGGCAGGGGACACAGGAACAAAAAAGGGAGGCACAGGTGCAGGGTAGGGATACCGGCTCCTCTGTCTGCACTGGGAAGGGGAGGGTCTACAATACCATCAGAAGGGCTGTAAACAGTGTGGGGCACGACTGAAAGGGGGCACAAGCGTTTATGAAGGGCGGATGGGCACACAGGTAAGAGCTGGGCGGAGCAAGGGAGGGCAGGGGAAAAAGGGAGGCAAGGCAACTCAGAGGAGGGGACTTCAAGTATTAGGGTGGGGCAGGCGACCAACTCAAAACCCAAAAGTTTGGGGCAGAGCAGGTAGCAAACACCGAAGGACTAGGGGTGGGGCAGGTAAACTAACAGAAAGGGAAACTCCCAGGGGATCAAAGCAAGTGGTGGGCAGGGCAGGCTACGAGGGGAGGGGCAAACTAACACCAGGAGGCCAGGGGGACAACAGAGGAGACCCCACAAGCGAAATGCAGCTCAGTGGGGGTGCGGGAGAGTCCAAGGTGAGGAGGCACGTGCGCCTCTGTAGCTCAGCCCTTACTGCTGCAAACAGTCCCAGGTGGTGAAAGGGGGAGTGTCATAAATAGATAGCTAAGGGTTAATGTTTCTTTTACCTGTAAAGGGTTAACAAAGGGAACCAAATACCTGACCAGAGGACCAATCAGGAAACCGGATTTTTCAAAGCTCAGGGGAGGGAATTTTTTTGGTTTTTTGTCTTTGTCTGGATCTCAGCGATGAGAGAGGATCTTTTTTTATCTGTAAGCTTCTCATCTTCAGTTTCCCAGTTGTAAGTACAAAGGTAGCAAAACAATAGGCTTTTATATGTTTTGTTTTGTATTTACATGTGTGTGTGCTGGAATGTTTAAATTGTATCTCTTTTTGAATAAGGCTGTTTATTCATATTTTTTCTTTTAAGCAATTGACTCTGTATAATTGTCACCTTGATACAGACGATATTTTTATGTCTTTTTCTTTCTTTTTTATATAAAGCTTTCTTTTTAAAACCTGTTTGAGGTTTTTCTCTGGTTAAGGCTAAGGAACAAAGGGAGGGGGGAAATCTCTTTGTGTTAGCTTGACTAGGTTTGAATGCATAGCCTTAGGAGAAGAAGGAGGGGGAAGGTAAATTGCCCTCTCTGTTTTGCATTCAAGGAGTTTAAGTACAGTATCGCCCAGGATAACCCAGGGAGGGGGAGCTGGGGATGAGATAAAGGGGAGACAAGGGGAGGAGGTTGTTTTCCCTTTGGTGTGAGACTCAGGGTTTCTGAGTCTTGAGGTCCCTCAGAGAAGGTTTGGGGAGACCAGAGAGGGAGTCAGGCCCTGGAAATTCCTGGCTGCTGGCAGCGAGATCAGATCCAAGCTGGTAATAAGCTTGGGGGAGGTTCATACAAGCACCCAGATTTTGGACGCTAAGGTCCAGATTTGGGAAAGATGCTTATGATATGATGGCAGTGACGTGGGAAGATAGAATCCAGAAGCCAGTAGGAATATTATTTTTCTTTTTCCCTGCTAAGGATTTTTAGCAGAGAGAAAGGGTTTGGTTTTAAAAGTAGCCAGAGAGAAATTTTTTTTCTGCTGCTTGGAAGCTTGCATTTTAAGCAAGGAGACATTAAGGTGACATTAAGGGTCTATTGTTAAGCAATAGAATTCCAACTGGGAATCAAGTACCCAGCAAAAACACACAGGTAAATAAAGTGGCTTTTGTTTTGGTTAATTTACATATCAAAGAGTAGCAAGAAGAAGAAAGACGAGTTGCTAGGCAGAACCCAGGAGACAACAGAGAGCGAGCAGTTCAGACAATAAACACCAGAGGGCACCCCAACACAAGAAAACAGAAATCATGAGTTCCAAGGATGCCCTGAAAAAGGAACAAGCACTGCAACAAGCCATAGACAACGAAAATGAACATAGGAGACGGATGGAACTAATTAAGGCAGAACAAGAAGCCAATGAGGCAGCCCATAAAAGAGATCAAGAAGCCAAAAATGCAGCTCACCAAAGACAAGAAGAAGAAGAAGAGGCAGCCCACAGAAGACAGATAGAACTCCAGAGGGAGAAACACCACCAAGAAAGTGAAGAGAGGGACAAACAGAGAAAGCATGAACTGGAAGTAGTGCAGGCTACACAACATGCTCCAGCCAATCCTAACCCCCTGTCGACAGTTGTTGTTCAACCGCACAAGAAATTTCCCAACTACAAGGCAGGTGATGACACTGAGACCTTCTTAGAAAATTTTGAAAGAGCCTGCATTGGGTACAGCATCTCTGAAGACCAGTATATGGTAGAGCTGAGGTCACACCTCAGTGGACCCTTAGCAGAGGCGGCGGCTGAAATGCCAAAGGACCAAATGAACGATTATAAACTGTTTCAAACCAAGGCCAGATACAGAATGGGGATAACCCCAGATCATGCCCGTCGGCGGTTCAGAACCCAAAAGTGGAAACCACATGGGTCATTTCCCAAACACGCCTCCTACGCTGGGAAGCATTATGACGCCTGGATATCAGGAACCAAGGTTCAATCCATTGACGAACTGCACCTCCTCATGAAAATGGAGCAGTTCTTGGATGGTGTTCCTGAGGACATAACACGGTACATCCTAGATGGAAAACCCAAAAATCTCACCGAGGCAGGGGAGATTGGAGCCAAATGGATGGAAGTGGCAGAAAGCAAGAAAGCTACTGTAAAGGGGAATGAAAATCCCAGGGGGCATACCGACAATAAACCCTACAACAGAGGGCAACCCAAGACCTCACCTATAACCCAAAGAAAGCCACAGACACCTTTTTCTTCCACCTCACCAGTCTCCAGTAACCCACCTCATCCCAGTGATCAGCTAGCTGGAAGATGCTATAAGTGTAATGAACTGGGACATATAAAGGCCAACTGCCAAAAGAACCCCCCCCAGGTGCAAGTCATTACACCACCATCACACCAAAGATCCCCAGGCCCAGATACCTCTCAAATCCCCTTGGAGCGAAGGGAAAATTTGAGAGTGGGCGGAAAGAAGGTTACCGCGTGGAGAGACACGGGGGCACAAGTGTCAGCTATCCACCAATCCTTCGTCGATCCCAAACTCATCAACCCAAAGGCCAAAGTGACCATTTACCCCTTCATGTCACAAGCTGTAGACTTGCCTACAGCTGAACTGCCCATCCAGTACAAAGGCTGGTTAGGAATGTGGACTTTTGCAGTCTATGACAATTATTCCATCCCCATGCTACTGGGGGAAGACTTGGCCAACCAGGTGAAGCGGGCCAAGAGAGTGGGAATGGTTACACGCAACCAAACCAGGCAAGTTTCCAGACCCATTCCTGTTCCTGAGCCATCCACAGGGAACCCGTCTGTGTTACCAGAGACCCAGACAGAGGTAGTGGACCCGGATCCCATGCCAACGGCTGAACCAGCCACAGCACCTCCAGTCCCAGGACTGGAACTGGAACAGCAACCAGCACCAGCACCAGCAGTTGCAACCACATCTTCAACCCCAATGCCAGAGGGGGCCAGCGAGCCTAAACTGGAAGAAGCAACAGATAACCATACTGAAGAGGCTCAGCCAGAGCCTGAAATACCCCCAGGTGCACCAGCGGAGAGCGGTTCACCGGCAACAGAAACAACCCCATCGCCTACATCACTTCCAGAGGGACGAAGCCCAAGTCCACAGTCTGAGGAAGAACTGGTATCCCTAGCCTCAAGGGAACAGTTCCAGACTGAGCAGGAAGCAGATGACAGCCTTCAGAAAGCTTGGGTGGCGGCACGGAGCACTCCACCGCCTCTCAGCTCTTCTAACCGATCCCGGTTTGTTATAGACCACGGACTTCTTTACAAGGAAATTCTTTCTGGTGGACACCAGGAAGAATGGCAGCCGCACAAACGGTTGGTGGTTCCAACTAAGTACCGGGGGAAGCTCTTAAGCTTAGCCCTTGATCGTCCCAGTGGCCATGCTGGGGTGAACAGAACCAAAGAAAGATTGGGGAAGTCCTTCCACTGGGAGGGGATGGGCAAGGAAGTTGCCAAGTATGTCCGGTCTTGTGAGGTGTGGCAAAGACTGGGAAAGCCCCAAGATCTGGTCAAGACTCCTCTCCAGCCATTCCCCATAATTGAGGTCCCATTTCAGCGAGTAGCTGTGGATATTCTGGGTCCTTTCCCAAGAAAGACGCCCAGGGGAAAGCAGTACGTACTGACTTTTGTGGACTTTGCTACCCGATGGCCGGAAGCAGTAGCTCTAGGCAACACCAGGGCTAAAGCTGTGTGCCAGGCCCTAACAGACATTTTTGCCAGGGTAGGTTGGCCCTCCGATATCCTTACAGATTCAGGATCTAATTTCCTGGCAGGCACCATGAAAGACCTGTGGGAAACTCATGGGGTGAATCACTTGGTTTCCACCCCGTACCACCATCAAACCAATGGCCTGGTGGAAAGGTTTAATGGAACTTTGGGGGCCATGATCCGTAAATTTGTGAATGAATACTCCAACGACTAGGACCTAGTGTTGCAGCAGTTGCTCTTTGCTTACAGGGCTGTACCACATCCCAGTTTAGGGTTTTCACCATTTGAACTGGTGTATGGCCACGCGGTTAAGGGGCCATTACAGTTGGTGAAGCAACAATGGGAGGGGTTTACACACTCTCCAGGAACTAACATTCTGGACTTTGTAAGCAACCTACAAAACACCCTCCGACATTCTTTAGCCCTTGCTAGAGAAAACCTAAAGGATACTCAGGAAGAGCAAAAGGCCTGGTATGATAAACATACCAGAGACCGTTCCTTCAAGAGAGGAGACCAGGTTATGGTCTTGAAGGCGCAACAAGCCCATAAGATGGAAGCATCATGGGAAGGGCCATTCACGGTCCAAGAGCGCCTGGGAGCTGTTAACTACCTCATAGCATTTCCCAATTCCTCACTAAAACCCAAAGTGTACCATGTTAATTCTCTCAAGCCATTTTATTCCAGAGACTTACAATGATACAGAGTCAATTGCTTAAAAGAAAAAATATGAATAAACAGCCTTATTCAAAAAGAGATACAATTTAAACATTCCAGCACACACACATGTAAATACAAAACAAAACATATAAAAGCCTATTGTTTTGCTACCTTTGTACTTACAACTGGGAAACTGAAGATGAGAAGCTTACAGACAGAAAAAGATCCTCTCTCATAGCTGAGAGCCAGACAAAGACAAAAAACCAAAAAAATTCCCTCCCCTGAGCTTTGAAAAATCCGGTTTCCTGATTGGTCCTCTGGTCAGGTGTTTGGTTCCCTTTGTTAACCCTTTACAGGTAAAAGAAACATTAACCCTTAGCTATCTATTTATGACAGGGAGAACAACCAGTCACGTCAAGGGGCAAAGAGCAGGTCCAGTTGGTAAGTGGGAGCAGCAGCGGTGACGGTGGTGGTGGTGGTAGTGGAGGCAGATGGACGAGGGGGAGAGCTTTTGTGCCTCTCCCCCTTGCTCCCCATGGAGATGTTGAAAGTCACCCAGTTTGTGAACAAACCCCCTCCATGATGTCCCTCAGCAGGAATTCTCCTCTGATGGCAGCAGTGGCTCCAATGCAGCAGCAAGCAGCTGTCAGCCAGCCAAGCAGGAGGGACCCATAGGTGGTGGTGGGGTCCTTGCTTCTCCCTCCGGAGGTGGGAGGAAGGGGGACAGGCCGGCAATGCCTCCCCACACTCAGCAGCAGTGGCAGCAGCAGTACGGGGAGGGAACTCCAGCTAGCAGCAGCAGCCCAAGGGAGGGAGAGCTCCAAACAGACAGGAGCTCCAGCCAGCAGGGCATGAAGAGAAGACCAACCAGTCTCTGCAGCGAGGTGAGTGGCCTCCCTCTAGACTGGAAAGCAAGGGACCACTACACCTCCCTTGGTGGGCATACCAGCGTGGGGCAGGAAGACTCTGCAGCTCAGTTGGGTTAAAGCCAGCAGAGGAGACGGACACCTCTGCCCTGCAGCAGCACCCAGGAGCTGAACTGGTGCCCTGACCCTGGAGGAGACAGACCCAGAAGAGGTTGCCAGGTCTACCGTCGGCTGTATATCCCGAGGAGCCTGAGGATCAGTGGATGCCAGAGGTACCAAACCCCAGGGAGGCAGGAAGTAGCTGAGGGCAGCCAATGACTGGCCGGTTACAGAGCTGACCCTGTCAGTGTGTTGTGGCTGGATTCCCGCCGACCCAGTGGCAGACCAGTCTGCATCTGTTAGGGCCCTGGACTGGGATGCGATGGAGTAGTGTGGGCTCGTGTCCCCCTGCCACCCCTACCCTGGGGTGGCCAACTCCCCATCTTAATCCAGGATGCCTGTGTTCCAGGAACATCCCTGCCAGCACCCTAGACTGCCTGCTGGGTTCTCAACCCTTGTTGATCCCTAGACTGGGTGGGCGCTCACTGCTACCTGAACCCTGAGAGTGTGTGTGTGCTGGCTGCCTGGGCCCATAAGCCCAGGCTAAAGCCTGCTCCCTGCTTGACCCCACCCAAAGGGCTAGAGCCAATTGACTGTGTCGGCTTACTGGCTGCCTGTGCCAGGAGGCTTAGGCTACAGCCAGCTACCAGCCTATTCCTGCTCGAGGGCTAGGGCCCTAGACTGTTAATTGCTGTCAGCCTTATTGTTGGGCTGCGAACTAGAGACTCCGCAGGGCGCTGCCCTGCCCAGGGGTGGGGACAAAGGCCCCAGACTGTTATGTGTTTGCCTCTATCGGATGGGCCCAGAGCTCTAGAGTGCTCATGGCTCCACCCCACTGGTGCCACCAGAGGACTAAACCCCAACACAATGAGGGAGGGTGGCCTCCCTCCAGACCAGAGAGTGAGGGAGCACTACATGTGGGTTCAAACAAACAAGGAGACTTTTGGGATCAGAGCTTCAACTGGTGTAAATCAGCAGAGCTCCATTGCAGTGAGTGGAAGCATATTGACTTACATCAGCTGAGTAAACTATCCTTCAGTGTTTCAAATGTATCAAAAGTGTCACTAAACTTGAATGCCTATGAAACTAGCTAGAAACTCTGCATCGACCGCAGGCCTATCCAGACAACACTGTCTGATTAGCAACTATGGAGAGCCGTACTGTCAAGGGAGTTTCATGCTGTCATATTAAAACCATTAATGACCAAAACTGCAGGAATCACAATAAAGAGAAGGTGATTCTGCTGCTAAATGATATTCTCCTAATTAGCACATGTGGCGTAACCTGTCAGGCAAAAAGCAGAACCCAGAACTTTTATATTTTTGGCCAAAGGTATCTAAAGAAAGGTGAAACATCCCAGTTGCTACACAATAAATGGTCCTCCAACATGAATATACTCTAAACAGGTAGAATGGTGACTCAAAACTCCCAGGCCAGGAGTGCAGGATTATTACATGTATCAAGCAGACCTGCAAAGTTGGTATGAGTGAGTGACTCTGTGTAGCTAGAACAGGAATTCAAGAACTCCTATTCCCTAGACGTGTATATACATATACATGCATTTACCTGGTGAGTATAAGAATGTGACAGAAAACATAGTAAATTCTCTCTCTCCTTCCTTCCTTGAGGAAGAATTAGAGTTGCCAAGGTAGCTATTTTCTTGCTAGATTTAGCAACTTTTTGGTTTCCCTAGCCAGGAAATAAGTGTGAAAGCGACCAGTGACAAATTCAGTGGCTTTCACTGCCGATTACAGTGATATTCAAAGAAAGAAGTTGCCAATTTGTATAGTCACAAAATCATTCACAAGCAGCTCAATAGAATTAATAAAATCCATTCCATGCTCTTCTTACATCATCAGTGTGGCTCTCCTCCCCAGCTAACCTGCCTCCCTTACCCTGCCCACTTCATTAGCCATCTTCCCTTGCATCAGAGGCTGTGCAACCTTCTATGGAGCAAGAAGAAAACATTTGCGTAAAAACAAGCCCTGGCTAACATGCTGCTTTCTCCGAAGTGTGCCTGGCTTTAGCAAAGTATTTAATTAGCCTCCACAAAATTCTTTTTCTCGCCTGCAGATTATAGTAAATGGAGGGTTGGGAACTATTTTACACTTTGCCATTCACATGTTAATTAATCTCTATCTAACTCTAATTGCAGCTCAACGGCTCACCCACACAATAAACACCGAGCCTACTTTTATCCATATCACCCCAGGTTAACACATTGCTTAATTAACTCCACTACCTGCAGAAGATCACAACTTTTCCCCTGGGGCAGTTGTATCCTCCCTTCTTTCAGCCTCACAGCCCAAGCCCTTGAATGCAGTTCCTTCTGAGGACATGCCCTTAACAACTTAATGGCTATGTCTACACTACACAGCTTTTAGTGACACAGTTGCACAGTGTAGCTGCTGTTTGTCAGCTCTCCTGCTGACAAAACATGTCTACTCCCAGTGAGCAGACTTAGCTTTGTTGGCAGGAGAGAGAGCCTCTAGTAGTAACATCTAGTGACTTTTCAGGGTTTCTCTGATGACTTGCTTCTATGTGGAGTTGGCAACACTCAGCCAGGCATCTAACATGCAGTGTATGTACACAGCCAGATATGATGCTCTTTCACAGGCACACAGTTTGTGAACTGTTCATAAGCATAGAAAAGCCAAAGTGCTCCAGCTGTCCCCCGAATAACTCTGCTGGCTCTGCTGATCACTCACCATGACTCCTTTGTTGGGTGTCCTCCGGAAACTCTCCACCACTTGTTTCTGGTCTTTCACGTACAGCTCATGCCCACCAGGTTGCATGTAAACCCCATTTCTGAGCTTTTTCTCCATGTCAGCTGACAGCTGGGTGAGCAGGGTCTGGCAGATCTCTTGGGAGGTGATTTTGTTCTTGCTCAGCACAGTCGCGTAATGTTCATTTATCTTAATCTGGAAAGTGACATGGGAGAGATCAGTGTGAGTGGATGACTGGATTTCAGGCCTTTCCCACCTTCCCTTTCCAGCATACTAGTGCCGGTGGGTTTAGGAGACATGTTGCCCTCTTCTGACGTGGAAACCAAAGGCTCAGTGTCTGACAAGGGGGCCAGGACAGTGTATGAGGTGGAGCTGCTCTACATTTTTTTATTTATTTACTGGTTTAAAAAAATAGCTTTTACAAAAAGAAATTTTTCATGACAGTATCCTGCTAATGCCCAAAATGTTCATTTTGATTTTCAACGGAAATTACATATGTTACTTGCTTAAGAATTTTTGAAATTCCCACGAAGGCCTTATCTGCCTCTTTGGGCACCTATAACTTTGAAAATCTGGCCCTTTGTCCCTTGGTAAGACTCAGCCAATCACAACTGGGTACTGGTGCACATAGACTGAGATTGTTTGTGAAGATGCTGGTTTTCAGTTTGGCATTTCTCATGTGAGCTACTATCCTTGTCCTATATCCGGGATACATTTATGTTCGGAATTCTTGTGGGGACACCAAGATCTTTTACAGAACAATCAGACAACTAGACTAGCCCTCTGTCCCTGTGGGTTTCCTTAGGCTGACTGGCGTTGCTTTGTTCCCCATTCATGTGAAAGTAGAGTGAGCAGTGGGTGGAGGATTCCCGTGGGGACATGGAAATCAGGAAAACAGACAAAGGGAGAAAGTTTCTTATAAGATTGGCTGTGAGGGGAAATTGTCTGTCTCAAAAAGGCCCAAGAATTTGCTTCTGAAAAGCTAGTGCCACAGTTACCCTCTCCCAGGCCCTCTGTGCATGGTGGGCCTCAGATGGAGGCTGCCAGACGGTGCAGTCCTGTCTGCTACTATTAAGAGAGGAGGACAGGAGATCGGCCACCTCTAGCTTAGGGGGTTACTTACTAGGAGTTTCAGGGGCCCTTGAACATCAATCCCAGGGAGTGAAGGTGATGGACCAGACTTAAAGAGTGAAAAATCACATTTGTTTGACCCAGAAGTGTGTATAGGAGAACATTTCCCTGAGAGAAACTTTCCTGGAGAGGGGTGATAATATAACTCCTAGGGACAGGGATGGTCCCTTTGTTCTGTGTTTATACAGTATTTAGACTAGTGGGCTCTGGGTCAATGACTGGGATGCCCAGGTACTACTGTAATATACCCAATAAATAGCCATACTAATGTACAGCACCTAGCACAGAGGGGTCCTGGTCTATGACTGAGGCCCCTGGGTGCTACAGCAAAGCAAATAAATAAATTAATAATACAAAATAAAATATTGCTGCTAATGAAATGAATTAAAAAAAACCTAGTAAGAGGGCCAAAAAAATGCCACCATGGCTAATCCTCAGAGTAAAAGATGTGGTTAGAGGCACAAAATTGGAAGTCAAATCCTAGTGCTAGAAAATAGAAAGGAATATAGGCTCTGACAAGTGAAGTGTAAAAGTATAATTCAGTAGGCCAAGAAAGAATTTGAAGAATGACTTGCTAAGGGCACAAAAATTAACCGATTTTTTTCCGCTCATTAGACCCATATTTGGAAGGGTCTCTGAGCAGCAGGGGCTGAGAGATTATTCAGAGAAATAGGTGTGAGGGCAGGAATGCTGGCAGACTCTGAGCAGTGTCAAGAGTAAAAGTTGGAGTCGGAACAGGGGGTAAGGCATGTGGTGGGGTCTTGGAGCAGTGCAAGGAAGAATGAGGTGCAAGGGAAGGCCTCAGAGCTGTTTGTACAGAATGTGGCACTGTGTCCTGGAAAGCAGTGACTCTGAACATGGGCTCCCATGGTGATTTTGTGTCAAAAGAGCTACATCCATGGATGTGTGAACAGGAGTAGTGAACAGGAGTAAGGAGGTGATTTTACCTCTGCATACGGTGGTGGTGAGACTGATACTGGAATACTGATGTCCAGGAGGTTGTTAAACGGAAGAGAGTTTAAATGAGAGCCACAAAAAATGATTGGAGGGCTGGAAAACTACATTGTTGTGAGGGACTTAGGGAGTTTGATTTGTTTAGCTTATTTTTTAAAAAAGAATGAAAGGTGACTTGACAGACATGTATAAGTACCTTCACAGGGAGAAAATACCCAATACCAAAGGGCTCTTTAGCAGAGAAAGGCAGAACAAGAATCAGTGGCTTGCAGTTAAACCACACAAATTCAAGTTATAACTAAGGCTATGTCTACATTACAGCTTATGTCAGTATAAGGTATGCCACTCAGGGGTGTGAATAAACCACCCCCCGAGTGACATAAGTTGCAGCAACCTAAGCGCTGGTGTGGACACTGCTATGTCAGTGGGAGAGTTTCTCCCGCCAATACGGCTGCTGCTGCTTGTGGAGGTGGTTTTATTTTGCCGACAGGAGAGCTCTCTCCTGCTGACATAGAGGATCTCTACCAGATGGACCTCAGCAGCGCAGCTGCATCGGTGCAGTGGAGCCCCTACAGCACTGTATGTGTAAACATGCCCTAAGCCAGTTTGTTAACAACTAGCAGTGCCGGAACAAGAGCGAGGTGAGTGAGGCACTTACCTCAGGCACGCAACGCTGGGGCAGGGGGGGATGCAGAAAGCAGTGGAGAAAAATAAAAAAGGAGCAGAGAGTCGCTGTCTCTCCCCTGCAGCAACTGCTGCCGCAGGGTCCTAGCGCCCCCGTCTCGATGCCGGGGCAGATTGACTCTGAGCCTGCCCTTCCCCCTCAGACCCTTTCATTTTCCAATGGGACCCTCCAGCAGCACAGGCCCTCCCCCCTCGTCCACAGTCACTGCTCCTGCCCCATGCTGGCAAGGAGGCAACCCCATCCCCCACCCCCAGTGAGGCTACAGTCAGGGGCAACAGCAGGGGAGGAGACGCATGCAGCACCCCCCGGCATCCATCACAGGGGAGGGACCTGGACCTGAGAGGGGCCCTAAGAGCACATACAGTGACAGTGGTGGGGGTGAGTGTGCTGCTGGGGGTACTCTTCCCCCAGAGCTTGCTGCTGCCGACAGGGAAAGGGCTGGGAGAAGTCCTCCTCTCTGTCCCCTGTCCTGGAGCAGCCTGCCTGCACCCCAAACTCATCCCCAGCCCTGCCCCTCCCCAGAGCCCATACCCCCAGTCAGAGCTTTCACCCCTCCGCACCCTCAACCCTCTTCCCCAGCCCTGAGCCCCTCCCACACCTGAAACCTCCCATTTCCAGCCCCAGACAGAGCCCTCACCCCAACTCTTGCTCTGAGCCCCTCCCACACTCCAAACCCCTCATCTGCAGCCACAACCCACAGCCCTCACCCCTGCACTCCATCCCTCCACACCCCTCCCAGCCCCAAACTCCCTCTTAGAACCTGCACCACCTCCCTCCACACCCCCTCCCATCCCCAAACTCCCTCCCAGAGCCTGCACCCCAATCCCCTGCCCCAGCCTAGGGCCTATACCCCAGAGCTCCTCCCTCACCCAAAGTCCCTCCCAGAGCCTTCAGTGGGTGGGCAGGCACAGTTTGGGTGGGGTGGGTTCTGGGCACCACCAAAATTTCTACAAACCTGCCACCCCTGAGCCTGCCCTGCAAACCTGAACTCCCAGCATTATCAGGACACATGCTGATCCCTAGTGGCCACTGCTGATATCCAGCACCTCCCTCCTCTCTTAACCTGTGAATCCCTCTCTGAATTGGAACTGGACTGGAACCAAAGACCATCTTGGAAGCAACATTACCAGCCCAAGCAGTCAAAAATTATGAGTCAGACCTCCCACAATCACAGGCTCTACCACTGCTGCTTCATTCTTTCTTCGGCGGCAATTCAGCGGCAGGATCTTCCCTCCAAGAGGGACTGAGGGACCCACCGATGAAAAGCTGGCCCTTGGGGAGGGCGCAATTTTATATTCTTGACTCAGGCCCAAAAATACCTAGTTATGGCTCTGACAACTAGGGTGATCAATCATTGGAACAAACTAGCCAGGAAGTCCTGGATGGAGTCTCCATCTCCTGATGTCTTGAAATCAAGCCTGGATCCCTTTCTGGAAGTTACTTTTATCAAACACTGCTGAACTCAGTAAAGGGATAACCTGAAATTCTCTGGCCTGTGTTATGCGGGAGGTCAGACTAGATGATCTAATGGTCCTTTCTGACCTTGGAAGCTATGAATGATGAGCTGGGCAGTGGGAAATGCTGGGGCATTTTATCTCTGTCCCCCCTGAACTCCCACATCCGTGCCGCCCAGGTCTGTCCCCCCCACTAAAAGTGTCTGCACTGACTCTATTTCACTCCTTGCATTCTCCGAGCATTCTCTCGGCAACTCTTCATAAGGGGGAGGGTCGCACTGGACAGGCAGAGAGACCCGAGGTGATGGAGGGGCAGGGAAGGAACTAACACTAATTAATATATAGTGATTGAATGGGGATACATGTTGGAGAAGCTGTGGTGAAAGAGATGATTTCTTGCATATATGGTGGATGTGGCCAGTTATTAGAGAGTATCGGAATGTGATTTATAACCAATATTTCAAATTATTAAATATTTTGCCAAATGATCCTTTGTTAATCCTCATGCAGCTTCCTAACAGACATGGTCACACTCAAAGAAATGAAGAATCATTCTCTCATCTGCCAGAAGCTGGAGAGTGGGCTACTGAAACCCTCTCAATGGAGAAAGAAAAACTATCCAAAATGAGAGGAATGTCTCCAAAACAATACGGGAGGAGGAGTTGTTATGGAAACATGAATGCACAGATTACTTATCCAGCAAAACAGACAGTGGGCAAATAGATACAGTACTTAGAGATTTGATTATGACGTATTCGTTACTCAGGCAAAGTGCAGTCATGGACTAACAGCCATTACACTGCCCAATATTTTTTTAATATTAACATTTGTTAATGAGCCCTGGTTTGATAAATATGTGTAAAGTCAGTACTTTCACTCAGTTTAATAAAATCCTCAGAAGCAGCCCATCTTGCATGGTTTAAAGAGGCTCCCTCTGTAAATGGTAACACCATACTAAATAGAGAGATCCAGTGATACAGTCATCAGATCACGTTTCTCTAAGCCAGTGGTTCTCAACTTTTGTACTGGTGACCTCTTTAAAATACCAAGCCTATGAGTGCAATCCTCCCCCCTATAAATTAAAAACGCTTTTTATATATTTAACACCATTATACATGTTGGATGCAAATGGGCGTTTGGGGTGGGGACTGACACCTCACGACCACCCATGTAATGACCTCGTGACTCCCTGAGGGGTCCTGGCCTCCAGTTTGAGACCCTCTGCTCTAAGCAAACCGATAGGCTCAGCTTTGTAGTGATTCACAATGATTCTGTTGTTTACATGGCAATGATTTCTAAACTTGTTAAAACTTCCTACATAAATAGTCTGTTTTTTAAAAAGCCCTGAGTGGAGAAAGGGCTAGATCAGGAGTAGGCAAGCTATGGCATGTGTGCCGAAGGCAGCATGCAAGCTGATTTTCAGTGGCACTCACACAGCCTGGGCCCTGGTCACCGGTCCAAGGGGCTCTGCATTTTTATTTAATTTTAAATGAAGCTCCTTAAACATTTTAAAAACCTTATTTACTTTACATACAACAATAGTTTAGTTATATATTATAGACTTATAGAAAGAGACCTTCTAAAACGTTACAATGTATTACTGGCACACGAAACCTTAAATTAGAGTGAATAAATGAAGACTCGGCACACTGCTTCTGAAAGGTTGCCGACCCCTGGGCTAGATCAACAGGACTTCACACTCCAGCAGGGGTTTCTGAGCTTTCTCAGCAGTCAGTGTGTGGCCAGAGTCTTTACTTTCCCATGGAGGGGCGAATGCAGCCATATCAGTGTGAGCAATAGGCTGGGCTGAGCCGCAGCACCAAGGGGTGGGTTTGTGGCTTTAGTATCAGACAGTTCAAGCGCCACCCAAGCATCTGCTCTTGGAGTTGAGTGCCAATGTCTGGCCTGCTCCCAGACTCAGCATCCAAACTCCTGGTGTCTCCCCTGGGACATGGCTGGGCAGAGGTCACAGAGCCCCACATGTCAGGCCAGTGGGACATACAAGGCAGGGAGACATGCAGATCCCAAGCACTTACTGCCAGCTGCTCCTGGTGCTTCTGATCCTCATCCTTGAAGGATCGCTGCATGAACAGCTGCAGGGCTGCCTTCTCGCAATTCCCATGTATCTCAGACAGCACGGCCACCTCCGCCGGGAACACAACCTGTTCCTCCATCTGGCCCATGTAGTGAGCCAGACCCTCCCTGACGGCAGCTTCATTCTCCTTGGTGGCCAGCATGGTCACTGCATTCTCCAGGCAGGGCACCTTCCCACTGACGATGGTGTCCACATAGCTCTGGGCTAACATGCCAAACACTGGGGAAGAGAAGAGCAAGGGAGGAGGGCTTTAGGAAAATTCACATTGACTCCAGTGATGGCCAGTGTCCTGCTCTGCGCTGGCCCTGGGGTTCTTCTATTTCTGTTAGCAGAGTAGCTCACACGGCACATCACTGATAGGAGCTGATGTCATTTACTGCTATTTATCTACAGTGTATAACCCAAGGGGTGTGCATGGCACTTCACAGACCCAGAGCTGAGACTGGTCCCTGTCATAAGAACATAACATAAGAACGGCCGTACTGGATCAGACCAAAGGTCCATCTAGCACAGTATCCTATCTACCAACAGTGGCCAATGCCAGGTGCCCCAGAGGGAGTGAACCTAACAGGCAATGATCAAGTGATCTCTCTCCTGCCATCCATCTCCATCCTCTGACAAATAGAGGCTAGGGACACCATTCCTTACCCATCTTGGCTAATAGCCATTAATGGACTTAACCTCCATGAATTTATCCCATTCTCTTTTAAATGCTGTTATAGTCCTAGCCTTCACAACCTCCTCAGGTAAGGAGTTCCACTAGTTAACTGTGCGCTGCATGAAGAAGAACTTCCTTTTATTTGTTTTAAACCTGCTGTCTATTAATTTCATTTGGTGACCTCTAGTTCTTGTATTATGGGAATAAGTAAATAACTTTTCTTTATCCACTTTCTCCACATCACTCGTGATTTTATAGACCTCTATCATATCCCCATTTAGTCTCCTCTTTTCCAAGCTGAAGAGTCCTAGCCTTTTAAATCTTTCCTCACATAGGACCCTCTCCAAACCCCTAATCATTTTAGTTGCCCTTCTCTGAACCTTTTCTAGTGCCAGTATATATTTTTTGAGATGAGGAGACCACATCTGTACACAGTATTCGAGATGTGGGCATACCATCGATTTATATAAGGGCAATAATATAGTCTCAGTCTCGTTCTCTATCCCTTTTTTAATGATTCCTAACATCCTGTTTGCTTTTTTGACCGCCTCTGCACACTGCGTGGACATCTTCAGAGAACTATACATGATGACTCCAAGATCTTTTTCCTGACTCGTAGCTAAATTATCCCCCATCATATTGTATATATAATTGGGATTATTTTTTCCAATGTGCATTACTTTACATTTATCCATATTAAATTTAATTTGCCATTTTGTTGCCCAATCACTTAGTTTTGTGAGATCTTTTTGAAGTTCTTCACAGTCTGCCTTGGTCTTAACTATCTTGAGCAGTTTAGGAACATCTGCAAACTTTGCCACCTCACTGTTTACCCCTTTCTCCGGATCATTTATGAATAAGTTGAATAGGATTGGTATGAGGACTGACCCTTGGGGAACACCACTAGTTACCCCTCTCCATTCTGAGAATTTACCATTCATTCCTACCCTTTGTTCCCTGTCTTTTAACTAGTTCTCAATCCATGAAAAGACCTTCCCTTTTATCCCATGACAGCTTAATTTACGTAAGAGCCTTTGGTGAGGGACCTTGTCAAAGGCTTTCTGGAATTCTAAGTATGTCCTCTGGATCCCCCTTGTCCACGTTTGTTGACCCCTTCAAAGAACTCTAATAGATTAGTAAGACACGATTTCCCTTTACAGAAACCATGTTGACCATTGCTCAACAGTTTATGTTTTTCTATGTGTCTGACAATTTTATTCTTAACTATTGTTTCAACTAATTTGTCCAGTACCAACGTTAGACTTACCGGTCTGTAATTGCCAGGATCAACTCAAGAGCCCTTTTTAAATATTGGTGTTACATTAGCTAACTTCCAGTCATTGGATACAGAAGCCTATTTAAAGGACAGGTTACAAAGCTTAGTTAATAGTTCCGCAGCTTCACATTTGAGTTCTTTCAGAACTCTTGGGTGAATGCCATCTGGTCCTGGTGACTTGTTTATGTTGAGTTTATCAAATCCAACACCTCCTCTAGTGACACTTCGATCTGTGACAGTTCCTCAGATTTGTCACCTACAAAAGCCAGCTCAGGATTGGGAATCTCCCTAACATCCTCAGCTGTGAAGACTGAAGCAAAGAATCCATTTAGTTTCTCCACAATGACTTTATCGTCTTCAAGCGCACCTATTCTATGTCGATCATCAAGGGGCCCCACTGGTTATTTAGCAGGCTTCCTGCTTCTGATGTATTTAAAAAAAGTTCTGTTATTACCTTTGGAGTTTTTGGCTAGCCATTCTTCAAACTCCTCTTTGACTTTTCTTATTACACTCTTGCACTTAATTTGGTAGTGTTTATGCTCCTTTCTATTTGCCTCATAAGGAGTTGTCTTCCACTTTTTAAAGGAAGTCTTTTTATCTCTTACTGCTTCTTTTATATGGTTGTTAAGCCACGGTGGCTCTTTTTTGGTTCTTTTACTGTGTTTTTTAATTTGGGGTATACATTGAAGTTGGGCCTCTATTATGATGTCCTCAGGAGATCACAGCCTAACCAAAGAGATACACTGTAAACAATGAGATGGTGAAATCTGAAGGTGGAAGAAGATGGGGGCATAGATGAGCAGTGAGGAAAGAGAGTGTGAATGAAATGGGATGATGGAGGAGAGGGAGGGCACTTGGCACAAAGAATATATGAAGCAATTCCAGGCATAGGAAGCACCATGTAAAAGGCCTGAAGCTGAGAGTGGCTGAAATAGAGAGAACCAGCCAGTGTTGGGCCTAAGAAGGGAACGCAGGAGGAGATGAAGGTATAGAGATAAATGTAGGGGAGGTGCTGCAAAAGCATTAAAGTTGCAGCCAAGAGCCTGAATATGGGTACGTCTAGACTACCCGCCATATCGGCGGGTAGTGATCTATTTCTCGGGGATCGATATATCGCGTCTCATCTAGATGCGATATATCGATCCACGAAAGCGCTCCTGTCGACTCCGGAACTCCACCAGCACGAACGACGGTAGAGGAGTCGACAGAGGGAGCCGCAGATGTCGATCTCGCGCAGTGAGGACGAGAGGTAAATCGATCTAAGCTACTTCGACTTCAGCTAGACTATTCACGTAGCTGAAGTTGCATATCTTGGATCGTTCCTCTCCCATTGTAGACCAGCCCTTAGATGTAGAAAGAGACAGTAAACCAGAGAAGGGAGGGTAAGGACAGTGACCTGGTTAGAGAGGCAAGAGAGGAAGCAGATCTTAGAAGCAGCATTTTGGGCAGCCTGCAGAGGTGGCGGAAAAGGTACACAGCACCAGGTGAGCTGTGAGGGACACATTTTATCAGAGGAGACGGGGGGGTAGATTTTAGAGAGAATATAGAGACTTATGGCCTGGTGAGAACCTGCATGTGTGGATATTGCTGAAAGAGAGGTGGCGGCAGTGGTAGAATGGGTTGTGGGAATTCAAAAAATTGTGTGGGACTGAAAGAAACCTTAAGATGCCATGAAGTCCAGATCCCTGTGGTAAGGCAAGGACAAGTAAATCTAGACCATCCCTGACAGGTGTTTGTCCAACCTGTTCTTAAAAACTTCATAAGAACATAAGAGCAGCCAGACTGGGTCAGACCAAAAGTCCATCTAGACCCAGTCTTCTAATAGTGGTCAATGCCAGGTGCCCCAGATGGAATGAACAGAACAGGGAATCATCAAGTCATTCATCACCTCCAGTGATGGGGATTCCACAACCTCCCTTGAAAGCTTGTTTCAGAGTTTAACTATTCTTATAGTTAGCAAGTTTTCCTAATATCTAACCTAAATTGGCCTTGCTGCAGATTAAGCCATTTACTTCTTGTCCTATCTTCAGTGTACATGGAGAACTACTGAACACCATCCTCTTTATAACAGGCCTTAACATATTTGATGAAGACTGAGGAAGGACCTGATAATAATCTTTTCTCAAGACTGAACATGCCCAGTTTTATTAATCTTTCTTAATAGGACAGATTTTCTAAACCTTTTATCATTTTTGTTGCTGTTCTCTGGACTGTCTCTAATTTCTCTCCTTCCAAGTCACTGAGGGCTCTGTCCTGTGAGGTGCTGAGCCCTCTAACCCAGGTGGAACAAAACACTTAAGCACATGATTAATTTTAATCACGAGTGAACCCATCTGTTATATACACTCGCGGTAGGACCATCCTTTCCAGGACAGATATATGTGCATGATTGGTTGTTACTGTACAACACTAGCTGATTTCTGCATTACCTCCCCATTTTCCACCTCCCACACAACATCCGTTCTGTTTGCCCATCTCCTTATTGTAACTTGACATAAAAATATGAGCTTTGTAGTGCAGGGATGGTGTATCTTTGAAGCCCCAGCACAACAGGGCCCTGAACTCAGCTAGGGCAGTGACTGTCTCTCATTGTCAGTTTACCCAAAGCCTGCCTCAACACACTGCTCCACTCTTATAAATTGCCTCCATGATGCCGATTGTTCTGACAACTCCCCCTCACTGCTTTGACCCTGCTCCACTCCTCCAATATTCCCTTCAGTCTACCCAATGTTGTCTTCACCTGTGCACACACCCCTGCTCCAATTCCCTGCACATACACCAGCTGCACCCTCCTCTTCGCTGTTCCACTCCCTGGTGACGTTGGAGGGGCCAGGGGACTTGGGAAGGTGGTGGGGCTGGGAGGACCAGCTGGAGACAGGGAGAGGTTGCAAAGTGGAGCTACAGTGTCCTTGCCCTGTGTTTCCACCTGCTGTCTGGGGAAAAGGCTCTATACACCCACCAGCAGCACTGGAGGCCCAGAGAAGTGTGAAGTAGCCCATTTGTCTCAGTGGGAATTCTCATCACCTTACCATCAGACATTTAGTATCTTGGATAACATGGTGGGTGGGGAGGGTGTGGAGCACAATCCCACTTGAGGAGCAGGGCCCTCCAAATCTAAGCTTACACAGGGGTCAGAACCCACCCCCTCCCCAAGAGTAAGTTAGGAGCCTAAATACCTTTGAGGATCTGGGTCTTTCTTCTTTCCTCAACTTAATTAATGCTTTTCTTCTTCACTATAGTTCTAAAGCGCCATCACAGTCTGCATGTGGATTTTAGGGCACTTCCAAAGATCGCTCTTAAACCAGATATTTTGCTCTCAGGGATGGACAACTCTTCCAAAGGAGCCACTGCAGGCTGCAAACAGAGAGCCGGGGACATGGCCAACAAACAGTCTCTATGACCTGCCAGTGGCAGTAGGGCCGGCTTTAGGGCGATTCCCCCGATTCCCCCAAATCAGGCCCTGCACCCCTAAGAGGTCCCCACGCCCCTAAGAGGGCCCTGCAACGTCCCTAAGTACCATCTGCTGACGTGCCGCAGAAGGCACCGGCAGACAATAGAGCTGCTACCAAAGTCCCGCCACTGTCTTCAGTGGCAGCTCTTTCGAATCGGGCCCCACAGTGCCTAAAGCCGGGTAGGGCTCAAACTTACAGCGCCTCAGGTTCTCAGCATG
Source organism: Aldabrachelys gigantea (assembly GCA_026122505.1). Lineage (NCBI taxonomy): Eukaryota > Metazoa > Chordata > Testudines > Testudinidae > Aldabrachelys > Aldabrachelys gigantea. The sequence goes on from CM047489.1 coordinate 67,613,993, forward strand.
TCATCTTGCATCAGTTACGTATTGCAACAACTCTCTGCTTGCAAACCCTCTTGCTTCAACAGTGCCGTTTGCTTCTATTGCTGCACATGCCCATTCACTCTTTTAGGCAAATCAGCTTGGCACGTGCCATCTCACGTTACTCACTTTACCCTTGGTATAACCCATCCAAAGAGGCAGTGAGTGCCCTGCACCAGCTGAGATAAATGCTGAGTGATGAGATTGGTCTGAGGAGGATCAAAGTCATAGTCTGAGCCCCAGATATGGGCCAAGAGAGTTAGAAGGATGAGATGATTTTGGAAAATGCTGTTTTTATGGGGGCTTTATCTTGGGGAAATTCCTGCTCAGATGACCTGAAATTTGGACCACTAACAGTACCTCCCACTCCCAGAGCAAATTTCAAGACAATCCAGGTGGATTTTAGAGCACCTAGGGTTTAATGAAGGTTTCTGTTTAAAGGTGTTGTACGCTAACTGTTATATAGCGGGCACTCTGCTATAATGTAGCTATGCTGAGTTATTGGTTGCAGAGCTGGCCTACTGAATCCACTGGAGCTATGTTAATTTATACCAGCTGGCGCTACACTGATTTACATCACCTGGGGATCTGGCCCATTGACTCCAGTAGAGCTACACTGATTTACATCAGCTGCAGATCTAGGCTTGGGAGATTCATATCACCAGAAGATTTTGTCTGCTTTGAACAATCCTGCCACAGCAAGCAATGAATCTGGGAATGGTAGAGAATTATCAGTGAACCTGAGCTCTCAGTGTGACACTATGGTTAAAAAACTAATGCTATCCTGGGATACATAAACAAGGGAATCTCAAGTATGAGTAGAGAAGATGTTTTACTTCTGTATTTTGCACTGATACAACTACTGCTGGAATCCTGTGTCCAGTTCTGGTCCACCCCAGTTCAAGAACAATGTTAATAAACGAGTTCAGAAAAGAGCCACAAGAATGATGAAAGGACTGGGAAAGCTGCCTTCTAGTGACAGACTCAAGGAAGTCAATCTGTTTAGCTTACCAAAGAAAGTGTTAACGGGTTACTTGATTACAGTCTTGTTTGATAACAGATTCTTCAACCTAGCAGACAAATGTCTAACATGACCCAATGGCTGGAAGTTGAAGTTTGACAAATTCAGATTGGAAATGTGGCATACATTTTTTAACACTGAGTAATTAACCGCTGAAAAAAATTACCTGCATATAGTTCTTCCAGTAAATTTCCCCATGGAGATAAGTTCTCAGACATTCTGGTGATGGAGTCCATTTAGGGGGACAGAGCATGTATCTTTATAGCTGACTAATGTTCTAGCTACATATTTCTGTGGGGACATGCATACGTTTCCATGCTGTATTTCCAGCATCATCCTTAATTTCGTACCTATGGTGATTAGTCCTAAGAAATTTATTTATCGTTTAATTAACCCTGGACATATCAACAGAAAGCTAACTTGAACAAGCCTAGCCTATACTAAGCTCTTAAAGAAATGGTGATGACAGTAAAATTATACACTGGAAAGTCAGAGATATGTAAATTCACCTTCATTTTTTTTCAGCAAAGCACTTTGACCTCAGAGGACAACCTGGACAACTATAGGGTAGTCCGGAAGAATTTTCAAGCTAATTACAAACAAGTATGTAATTAATGGGAAATCTAAGAAACAGGGATCCTAAAAACAGCACATCCTTGCCTTCCCGCAACAGTCCTGTCTTGTGACGAGTCAGAGGAATTCCTACTTGGACATTATGGCCTTGGAGCACTGTTGCCTGGTCCTTCGTACAGCTATTTACACCAGTGTAAAATGGGTGTGGAAAATTGCTGCCATTTCACACTCACTTGCACTGGTGTAGATGAGTGCACAAGGCACAGGATGACGTGCATTGGGCCTTATGAGAGAAGTGAGGATAGGAGAAGAGAAGGTGACTTTGGACTCTTGTTGTGCCAAGGCTATTTCTGAGCACACACAGCTCACTCCCCAGTGTCAGATTAATCCGTCTGCTCTGCCCTGAGCCTGGCACCTGATATCAGAAAAAGTAGGGGTTTGGCCAGGCTTCCCAGCAGAGATGGCCAAAGAGCAGGACAGGGAGGAAGGAAGGGGTAGTGGGGATGGGGTTGGCAAAGAGTCCAGGCCTAAGATCCTCCATTGCCTGAGTGCTGGGGTGGTTAGGGAGGCCTGGAGAAGGCCCATTCAAAGTGACATAAAGGATAAGGTAATTGGGAGGTGTGCTGGAGGTACCAGGGCACATCCGAAGGGGTGAGAGGCTTGGGGTGGGTGAGATGAGGGTTAGGAAGGGAACAAAACCCATTGGAGTGCTGGGGAGGAGAAGGGATGACTGCGAGGGTCTAGGGAAGACATCAGGACAAACTGTAGATTTTTTAAGTCCCTGGCTGATGCAATATGGCTTATGGGGAAAGGGAAAGTGCCCTATAGAGTGACAGCCCTATAGAAATTCAGGGACTGGATTATTTTATATGCTGATGTCTCAAAATCTGTAACACTTTTGTAGTATCCTTGGGTGCTGCACAGGTTTAGGAAGAATCACTTGAGAATAGAGAGCTGCAGTTTACAATCAACCATTTATTTACAAACTCTGACTTGTCGTGGCCAGCCAGTTAGAACTGGCTGGCTCTCCCCATATAATCTAACTCAGTTAGAAACAAAAACCACAACGACCAAATACACGACATATTCCTCTCCCCTTAAATAAAAACATCCTGTAAACAACACAAACACTAGACTAGATAAGGCCATTCCCAGCTAAACCGAGGGGATTATTTTGCCTCGTAACCGTGGGTTTGCCCTAGCTAAACATCCAGCCATTGAGGAGGTCTTCTGTCTCTAGGTGGATTATGGCGAATTTCTGGTGTTGTTGCACCCAAAAGTACCATGGGTGCAGACCTGACGATGGGCTCAGGGTTCGCAGAGCGAACAAGTGAGGAGGTGGTATCAGCTCGTGCCGAGCAAAGGGGTATCTCAGCAGCCAGCAGTAATGGAGCAGAACAGTCAGGAGCAGGTGATTCTTGATTCAGTGTCTTGCCAGAGGTGGTGAAGTCAGACAACTCAACTGAAGATGTGTCCTGAGGACTGGCATGACCTGGCAACAGCTGATCTACATATCGCCACTAGGTGAGATTCTCTGCAGTCTGGACTGTGTAGGAAACAGGTCTTGTTTGAGCGATGACTGTGGCAGGGACCCATTTAGAATCATAGAATATCAGGGTTGGAAGGGACCTCAGGAGCTCATCTAGTCCAACCCCCTGCTCAAAGCAGGACCAATCCCCAACTAAATCATCCCAGCCAGGGCTTTCTCAAGCCTGACCTTAAAAAAACCTCTAAGGAAGGAGATTCCACCACCTCCCTAGGGAACCCATTCCAGTGCTTCACCACTCTCTGAGTGAAAAAGTTTTTCCTAATATCCAACCTAAACCTCCCCTACTGCAACTTGAGACCATTACTCCTTGTTCTGTCATCTGCTACCACTGAGAACAGTCTAGATCCATCCTCTTTCGAACCCCCTTTCAGGTAGTTGAAAGCAGCTATCAAATCCCTCCTCATTCTTCTCTTCTGCAGACTAAACAATCCAAGTTCCCTCAGCCTCTCCTCATCAGTAATGTGCTCAAGCCCCCTAATCATTTTTGTTGCCCACCGCTGGACTCTTTCCAATTTTTCCACATCCTTCTTGTAGTGTGGGGCCAAAAACTGGACACAGTACTCCAGATCAGGCCTTACCAATGTCGAATAGAGAGGAATGATCACATCCCTCGATCTGCTTGCAATGACCCTACTTATACAGCCTAAAATGCTGTTAGCATTCTTGGCAACAAGGGCACACTGTTGACTCATAACCAGCTTCTCGTCCACTGTAAACCCTAGGTCTTTTTCTGCAGAACTGCTGCCTAGCCACTCCGTCCCTAGTCTGTAACAGTGAATGGGATTCTTCTACCCTAAGTGCAGGACTCTGCACTTGTCCTTGTTGAACCTCATCAGGTTTCTTTTGGCCCAGTCTCTAATTTGTCTAGGTCCCTCTATATCCCATCCCTACCCTCCAGAGTATCTACCACTCCTCCCAGTTTAGTGTCATCTGCAAACTTGCTGAGGGTGCAATCCACGCAATCCTCCAGATCATTAATTAAGATATTGAACAAAACTGGCCCCAGGACCAACCCTTGGGGCACTCCACTTGAAACTGGCTTCCAACTAGACATGGAGCCATTGATCACTGCCCGCTGAGCCCGACAATCTAGCCAGCTTTCTATCCATCTTATAGTCCAATCATCCAGCCCATACTTATTTAACTTGCTGGCAAGAATATGTGGGAGACTGTATCAAAAGCTTTGCTAAAGTCAAGGAATAACACATCCACTGCTTTCCCCTCATCCACAGAGCCATACTGACTGTTCCTGATCACTTTCCTCTCCTCTAACTGCTTCAGAATTGATTCCTTGAGGACCTGCTCCATGATTTTTTCAGGGACTGAGATGAGGCTGACTGGCCTGTAGTTCCCTGGATCCTCCTTCTTCCCTTTTTTAAAGTTGGGCACTACATTAGCCTTTTTCCAGTCATTTGGGACCTCCCCAGTTAGCCATGAGTTTTCAAAGATTTGGCTCCAGAAGTATAATTCTGAGCCCAAACCGGCTGTCCCGGGCTAAAGGTTCAGTCTTTTGCTTTGGGTGCCCATCTGATGATTTGATATTGCTGCTAACGTTGCACAGTTTGTTGGGGTTCAGAAGGTTTCAGCAGATCAAAGCAAGTGCGCAGCTGTCGTCCCATCATTAGAAAGGCCAGGGATGCCTTGGTCGTAGCATGAGGTGTGTTTCTGTAGAAAAGTAAGAAGGTATCCAGACGCTTTTGAATGGAGTGTTGTCCCCTTGCTGATTTCAAAGCGTGTTTCATTGTCTGCACAAATCTTTCAGCTAATCCGTTGGCGGATGGATTATATAGTGCTGACGTTATGTGGTGTATCTCATTTGCCTTCATAAACTCTTGAAACTCCTGCGGTCCGTTGTTGCTCACAAGTTGTTCTGGCAGACCGAAACGACTAAAGAGTCCTCGTAGTTTTTGGATAGTACTCTCTGCAGTAGTGGACTGCATTATAGAGACTTCTGGCCATTCAGAATGGGCATCTACTGCCACCAAGAACATGCTTCCTTCAAGGGGGCCAGCAAAGTCAATGTGAATACGTTGCCATGGGTTTTCAGGCCAGTCGCATGGGTGTAGGGGTGCCCACTGGGGTGCATTCCTCACACCCTGACATTACATACAAGCTTTTGCCTTCTCTTCAATAGCACTGTCCAATCCAGGCCACCAAAAATAGCTTCATGCAATTTCCTTCATGCGCATTATTCCATAGTGACTGGAACGTAGCTGCTCTAACATATGTGATCTCATTGTTGTGGGATAATGACACATCTCCCCCATAACAAACCACAGTTTGGATCGATAATTCCATTCTCCTGGACATGTAGGTAACAAGGTTGCGTGAGACCAGAGAGGTTTGTTGAGATTTTCCCTGCATCACCAGGTACATAACTTGGGACAATATTGGATCAACGCGAGTTGCCTTCTTTATCTAAATAGCAATGATGGGTGTATTCTCTACCTGTTGTGACAGACCCAGACCAGTGGGGTACAGGAGCCTGGTAGAGGGCAAATATACTGGTCACTGGATGAGTAGTTTTCTGTTCCCTGAGTGACTAGATCAGGGGCTGCACTAGAGTAATCAGGAACCTGCTAGAACCAAGTAAGGCAGACAGGCTGATTAGAACACCTGCAGCCAATCAAGGCAGGCTAATCAGGGCACCTGGGTTTAAAAAGGAGCTCACTTCAGTTTGTGGGGGGTGTGAGAGGAGCTGGGAGCAAGAGGCACAAGGAGCTGAGACTGAGAGGGTGTGCTGCTGGAGGACTAAGGAGTACAAGCATTATCAGACACCAAGAGGAAGGTCTTGTGGTGAGAATAAAGAAGGGGTTTGGAGGAGACCATGGGGAAGTAGCCCAGGGACTTGTAGTGTCATGTAGCTGTTAAAGGAGGCACTCTAGACAGCTGCAATCCACAGGGCCCGGGTTCTCCCCAAACCTCCCAACTTCTGATCAGACACAGGAAGAGTTGACCCAGACTGTGGGTTCCACCAGAGGGGAAGATCACTGAGATGAGCAAATCCCCCAATAAGCGCAGGACCCACCAAGGTAGAGGAGGAACTTTGTTACATTGTTCAAAGTAGAAGATTTCCTTTTCGGCACTATCTTGATGTTTGACCAGCAAAGGCCATCTGCATTGCCATGTGTCACGGAGTCCCCGGGCGATGCTCTGGAACAGCTCCCCACAAAGCCAGTCAGGACTTTGGGGAGCCTCCTCTCCCTCGGAACAGACTTGTTCAGGGCAAGAAGCTCACGTCTTCACCTCCTGGGTCTCTCCTTGGAGCATTCAGCATCCTCTGCCCCTCCGTGTGCTTCCCACAGCGAGCCCACCCAGGCGGGGTCCTGGGGAAGCCACAGGGTTCTGCACCCCCACTTTGCAGTCAGACGTGACTCTTAGCCAGCAAAACAGAGGTTTATTCGATGACAGGAACAGAGTCTAAAACAGAGCTTGTAGATACAGCGAACCAGACCCCTCGGCCGGGTCCATTCTGGGGGGCAGTGAGCCAGACCCTTAGGTCTGCACTTCACTCCTTGTCCCCAGGCAGCTCCAGACTACTCCCCCTCCAGCCCCTTTCCCGGGCCAGGAGGTCACCTGATCCCTTTGTCTCCAACACCTTCAGCCGGCACCTTTGCAGGGGAGGGGCCCAGGCTATCAGTTGCTAGGAGACAGAGTGCCAGGCATTTATGTTCACTGGCCCTTTGCTCTGCAGCAACCTTATCCCACCACCTAGATACTTAAGAACTGCCTAGGGGACACTGAGGCACCAACACAGTATTCAGAGCAAACATTAAAACAGTCCCAGTTCGTCACACCATGCAGAGTGGATTTCCGATATTTGATTTCATACGCGTGCGCTGAAAGTAACAGTGCCCAACGTTGCATACAACTCACAGCTAATGGAGGAATGCTTGTGTAGGGTCCAAAAATTGATGTCAGAGGTCGATGGTCTGTGAGAAGAGTAAACTTCCACCCATACAGGTACTGATGAAACTTCCGAATTCCAAAAATGATTCCCAATGCCTCACGTTCAATTTGGGCATAGTTAATTTCTGCTTTGCTTAGAGTGCATGAAGCAAAAGCAATCGGTCTCTTCTCCCGAAGGCATAATGTGTGACACGACTGCTCCCACTCCATACGGGGAGGCATCGCAGGCCAGTTGTAGGGGTAAGGATGGATCAAAGTGCGTTAGAACTTCAGAATTTAGCAATGCATCCTTAGCTTTGTTAAATGCAACATCACAGCCTTCAGTCCACTTCCAAGTCTTGTTCCGCCCAAGGAGTCCGTGAAGTGGTTTTAGCAGTGTGGCTAACTGCGAGATGAACTTTCCATAATAGTTTAATAGTCCTAGAAACGAGTGCAGCTAACATTTCGAGGTGGGGGAGCCTCCACAATAGCCTTAACTGTTGCAGGGGCCTTAAATTCACAGTGTTCTGCAAGCTGCTCAAAATTGCTACAAATTGTACAACTGTTTCATCTTCTTTTTGGTCTCTTTTGTGTAACCTATATCTTTCAGCAATTACCAGAGGTTTGGGGGAAAAATGGAATCCCAGGATTTCCACAATGTCACTGTAAGATTTGGTCTCAGGCTTACCAGAGTGTAGTAAGCTGCGTAGCAGGGAGTAGGTTTTAGCCCTCACAACACTTAAGAATATTGGCATCTTCTTCTCTTCTGTAATGTCATTTACAATAACAAAAAGCTCAAAACGCTTAGTATACACATGCCACTGAACTGTATTCTCTTCAAAAGTTTCGAGTGGCCCTGTAAGCATAGTCATAGTTTTAGTGTCAGTTTCACAGTCAGTGCCAACAAGCAGTTTGTTTGTTTGTTTGTTTGTTTTTCTTTACCTTGACTTCTACTTCCTTCTGTTGCTGGGGCCACACAGGAATGCCATCTCTCATCGCCACTTGTAGTATCCTTGGGGGTCGCACAGGTTTAGGAAGAATCACTTGACAATAGAGAGCTGCAGTTTACAAGCAACCATTTATTTACAAACTCGGACTTGACCTGGCCAGCCAGTTAGAACTGGCTGGCTCACCCCATATAATCTAACTCAGTTGCCATAGGAACAAAAACCATGACAACCAAATACACAACAACTTTGGTGTCAGATAAGGGTTTCTATCTGTTCAGAATAAACTAAGGAAAGTAAGTCCACCATTAACACAGGACTGAGCGCTTCTCGCTAATAGGATCCACTGACCAAGCTTTCTGTTTTCTGAAAAGTCTGGGAGTCTCCTTCTGTAAGATCTGCCGAGGTAGTCAGGCTGGAGGCAGGAATGATGAGATGAAATTCTCCAGCCTGGGATATGCAGGAGCTCCGACCAGATGGTCACAATACAGTGGTCCCTGGTGGTCTGATAATCTGACTCTTATCAGTTATTAGAGGGAGGGGCAGCTGGCAGGGGGCCAGTAAAGCGACTGGTTTACATGGAAGGGAAGGAATGGTCAGGTGGCCAGCTGAGAAGGGGGTGGGGAACAGACCAGGAAAAACTGGGGAGAGAGAGGCAGGGCAATTCCCAAGGGGTGAGGGAGGAAGGGAGGGAAAGGGCAGCTGGTGAAAGGGACTGACATTTGCAATGATCTCGTTTCTTTGGGCTCCCCGCATCTATCTGTCTATCTGTCACCTGTTTCTCTTGTCTTATGCTTCGGCTTGGTCTATACTAGAGTGTATTTCTGTATAACTTACATTGCTCATAGGGTGTGAATAATCCGCACCTCTGTGTGAGGTAAATTACACTGACCTAAGCGCGAAGGTGGAGTTGTTATGCTGACAGAAGCTCTCTCCCGTCAGCATAGAGCATCTTCACCAGACTCATTACACATCGGTGCAGCTCCACCACTGTAGACAATCCCTGAGACTGGAAGCTCTTTGGGGCAGGGACTATCTTTTTGTTCTGTGTTTGCACAGTGCCTATCACAGTGGGGTCTTGGTCCGTGACTAGGGCTCCTGGGTACTACGGCAATACAAATAAACAATAAATAAGTAAATAAATAAAATATGACTGCTACTACTGAGACCCAATGGAGGGGGCAGCAGGAATGGGGTGTAGACAGGGCCAGGGTACATGAGATATAAAATTCTTCATTTTGTTAGGATACTAGAAGTTACATTCTATCCCCAAGTGAATCAGTGGAGGCTGAGGACATGTTCTTCCTATTCTTATTCTTGTGTAGTGGGGACAGCATGGCTGCACAGACAATTATATTGATTTGTTATTCTCATGCCCATGACATACTTTGCCCGTTGATGTGGTGTCCTCCTTTCAGCATCTTCACCTTTGACTCCTGGAGAACGTACTGGCAGAATCTGTGGCTCTGCTCCAAGAACTTGGGCTGTAGGGCGCTGTCGGGGAGTGACTCCAGCTGTTTCATGTCCCTTTCGCTGGCCGGCCTGATAAACACGAAGCACTTGCGTGTGGGGAAGTAATCACGGATGCACTGACGCGGGAGGTTGTATTCCGTCACCTCCCTGCCCCGGCCTGCACCAAGGAGGAAACAGAGTACATAGCAATTCAGAGGAGAGAGAGAGAAAAAAACTAGTGAATTCAAACAGTCTGAAATAGGACAGTTTTGTCACCAGCAGCTTGTCTCCCAGTAGATCATCCATTCACCTGTTCTAGCTGCTGCTGGCTTATCACCATGCAAAGGCAGATCAATGCAAATTCTGCTGTTTGCACACAAACCCAGTTCCTTCAGTTTCTATCTTCCCAAATGAATATGTTCAAAGCAGGAATGACATTTAAAAACAAGAGTAAGATAGTGTGACAGGGTAGCCTGCCCTTAAGGGCAGTAGTGACTAGTGGTCAGCCCACCCCACCACCTGGCAAAGCTCTGTAAGGATTTTGAAAAGCCCAATAAAGATACACAAGGACCTGAGGAGGGATAGGGATAGCAAGGATGAGGTCCCAGGAATAAGCAGTGGTTGGGAGAAAGGAATGCACTGTCTCTTTAAAGCCCAGGACCAGAAGCCTGTCAGAGGGGGTGGGGGGCTCCCTTCTTCCCCAACCAATTGGGGGATAACTGGGAGAAAGGGCCATGCATATAGTCTGCCTCCTTCCTCATCCAGACTCAAGTGGCCAAGATAGGGGAAAATATGCCATTTTGGGATCACATTTATGAAGCTTGGTTGTTTTTTTAACCCATTTGTGACCTGAAGGATTTTCTTCTTAACTCTACAGGCTGCTAGTACTTTTTCTCTAAGGTCTTTTCTTTTCTTTGACCATGCCCCACCCCATGCCTACCATGACTGTGATGAACTAGCCCCCAGTGCTGGTCTCTAACCAGGCCCCCAAGCTGCTTCCTAACTCTACCCCCTTACCTGCATGTGGCTCACTCCTTGGCTCATATTCAATTTGTGATCCCCTACAGCACCCAGACCCTTTTCAGCTGCCTAGTCAGTTATTACACATATTGTATTTGTGCATTTGATTTTTCCTTCCCAAGTGCAGTACTTTGCTCTTGTCTTTATTGAATTTCATCTTATTAATTTCAGACCAATTCTCCTATTTATCATAGATTCATAAATCCCAAGCCCCGAAGGGACCATTGGGATCATCTAGTCTGACCTCCTGCAAAATACAGGCCAGAGAACTGACCTAAAACAATTCCTGGAGCAGATCTTTTAGACAAACCTTCAATCTTGATTTAAAAATTGTCAGTGATGGAGAATCCACCCAGGATCCTTGGTAAATTGTTCCAGTGGTTAATTACTCTCACTGTTAAAAATTTACACCTTATTTCCAGTATCAATTTGTCAAGCTTCAACTTCTAGCCACTGGATTGTGTTAGACTTTTCTCTGCTAGATTGAAAAGCTCATTATGAAACAAGACTGTGATCAAGCTACCTACTAACCTTCTCTTTGTTAAGCTAAATAGCTGAGCTCCATGAGTCTATCACTGTAAGGCAGGCTTTCTAACCTTTAATTATCCTCATGGCTCTTCTCTGACCCCTGCTTAATTTATCAACATCCTTCTTGAGTTGGTTGCACCAGCATCAGACACAGGATTCCAGCAGTGGTCGCACCAGTGCCAAATCCAGAAGTAAAACAACCTCTGTACTCCTAATCGAGATTCCCCTGTTTAGGTATCCCAAGGATCACATTATCTGTTTTGGCCACAGCATCACACGGGGAGCTCATGTTCAGCTGATTATCCACCATGACCCCCAACTCCTGTTCAGTCACTGCTTCCCAGGAAAGAGTCCCCTATCATTAAAGTATGGCCTATATTCTTTGTTCCTAGATGTATACATTTACCTATATTAAAACATACATTGTTTGTTAACACTGAGTTGACAAAGTGATCCAGATCACTCTGCATCACAGACCTGTCCCCTTCATTATTTACCACTCCCTGAATTTTTGTATTATCTGCAAATATTAACAGAGGAGATTTTATGTTTTCTTCTAGGTCATTGATAAAAATATTAGATAGTATAAGGCCAAGAACTGTTCCATGCAGGATCCCACTTGAAACACACCCATGTGATGATGATTCCCCATTTGCAGGCACATTTTGAGATCTATCAGTTAGCCAGCTTTTAATCCATTTAATGTGTTATATGTTAATGTTATACATTTCTAGTTTTTTAATTAAAATGTCATGTAGTATCAAGTCAAATATTGTACATATGTCTAAGTATATTACATCAATGCTATTACCTTTATCAATCCACCTTGTAATCTCATTAAAAAAAACTCACCAGTTAGTTTGACAGGACCTATTTTCCATAAAGCTATGCTGATTGTCATTAACTATATTAGCCTCCTTGAATTCTTTATTAACTGAGTCCTGTACTAGCTGCTCTATTATCTTGCTCAGGATCAGTGTCAGGCTTAGAGGCCTATAATTACGTGGGTCATCCCATTTAACCATTTTAAATATTGGCACAATATTAGTGTGAGATTAGATGAGACTTAATACACATGCAGTCCATTTGTTGCATTGAAATAACTTTCTTTGATGCTTTCGCCACCTATTAAATAAAGTATGTTGTTTTAAGGAGGCTGTTGGTCACTGTGACTGGTGAGGGACTCCCAAAGGGAAGAAACACATGTAGATGGAGTGTTGTACACAGGTCTCTGTCTGAGAATGGAAGGATCACGAGACTCCTCCCTGAGACAGGTAAGGTCAGAAGCCAAACACCTGAGGGTGCACACTCAGAGAGACCTCGCATGGGATCAAGGCGCAACCAGGCCTGTAACCGTGACAGAAAGTGACCAAGAATGTGAGGGGGCATGGATGTCCCAGTGGGGAGGAACGGGGTATAAGTGAAAGGGCAGGGCGTGGGCATGTGGGAGGAGCAGGAGGAAAGTGGAGATGTGTGGGGCATGGGGAAGCATCTGTATCTCCACAACTGATTGCCTTTTCACCCTTTCCCCTCCTGTGCTTTGGGCTAAATTTGCCCAGCAGGAGTTTGGCTGTGATGAACCTCATCTAGCCCATCAAAGAGGATGTCTCTCTGTAGAAGCACAGAAGCCAGAATGTGGCCTACAACCTTTAAAGCATCAGTGCCAGGTGAGGCCAGGTTATCTACCAATGAGAACTCTTGACACAAGTATGCAGTCCTCCTCACTCCACTGGCTCATTTCAACCAACAGAATTGCAACTTGGAAATCATCCAAGGAGGAAGGGAAGGTATGTGATTGGTTAAATTACATTTGAAGTCACAAGATCCCCTCAGTTATTGATCTGATACTGTCTGTTAATACACAAAAATTTCACTATGCAGCCATTAGCGTTGCTACACACAAACAACACTTCTGAGTCAAATTTACACACACAAAGTAATGAAAAAAACACAAATTAGTGTGTCGCCTCTGGTCCCAAGCACACACATCCTCATTGTCACAATAACCGCACATCACAGACCACACACTGCAACCTTAACTCTTCCCCCTTCTGCACATATCTCTTTGTCAGATAACCAAACACTGCACCAGGCAGTCCCAGGTGCCAGCCCTGGGGAAGGTAGAGTTGGGAGGAGGTAATCTGGTAAAAGCGTGTGAGCAGAAGGGTTGTTGAAAGGGGAAATCAAAGACTGGCTTCCTTGTGGAGCAGAATCCCGAACGTGAAGCGAGGTCATTCAAACTTCTGTGCCTGGCCCCCACCCATTAACTGGCCAGCTTGTGTGAACTCTACCCCCATCAATCAGGTTTGTATGCACAGCATGTATACTTTCAGTAACCCCCAATCAAACATTGTATTTAAAAAGTGCACTGTCTTTTGCACCAGATCTAGTCAGGAACAACTTCTCTACCAAGTTTAGTGTAGCTAGATCAGTTCTCAACCAATTTACCATTGCAGGCCACATCCAATATTAACTGTATGGTCCTGAGGATGTCACATAGGCCTCAGCTCTGTGCTGACTGGGTGCAGGTTGAGAACCACTGGCCTAAAGTCACTTAAAAACAAGTCCCAACGTAGCCCAATCTATTTATTGAAATAAAGGGTCTGAAAATAGGCAGCGTGGGATGGATAGGCAGTCACTCTCTGCTTCAGGCAGCCCAGGACACGTTGAAGCCTGGAGCATGCCCTTCCCCCCTTGCCCCCGAGGTGACATGTAGCTATGGCTAGTGGCAGGAGGCACATACCCCCACTATTTCTCTGGGCACTTCTGGAACAGATGCCGAGAAGCGAGGAGGCAGGGTGCCCCCTGGGGGTGGCAATCACAGTCATCCCCTTCCCTTCCCCCTTCCCCATCTTCTCGACCTTGCACTCCCCGCTCCATCCCATTTCTTCTCCACACTGTCCTCTGCCGCAGTCCCCCATCCCCTTCTCTTCCCCCTGCCCTATGCCATCCCTCTCCTTCCGCACTGCCTCTTCCCCCCAGCCCCTTGCCCTGCCCACACACCTGGCAGTGTGTTCCTGCTGCCTGGGGAGACAGGAGAGAGGAAGCAGCACGCTGCTGGCTGACTGAGCTCCTCCCCCACCACAGGGTGCTGCAGGCTGAGACCCACTGAGCTATATAACGTTTTTTAAAGAGAGATTGATAAAGAGATATTGATAAACAATTGATAAACACAGCTGGGCTGCCAAGAAAAGAGTTCAGCCAGAGCTCAAACTCAAAGGCTTTCTGTTAAAATTCATAATGAGAAACCAAACAAAAAGTGCACGAACAACTCAAAGTATGAAAACTAACCCTGTGTGAAATCTGACACTGATTGTTTGCATTGTTATTTGTTATTTGTGTTACTGTAACACCTAGAAACCCCAGTATCAGGACCAGGACCCCATGGTATCAGATCCTGTACAAACACAGAACTTGATGGTCTCTGCTCCAGAGATTTTACAGTCTGAGTATAAGACAAGAGACCGGCAGGTAGAAAGACAAAGGAACACAAGGAAACAAGGATACAGTGTCATGGTATAATTCCCCACTCTGAACCTTAGCGTCCAAAAGATGAGGTACCAGCATGAATTCCTCTAAGCTTAATTACCAGCTTAGAACTTGTAGCGCTGCCACTAACCAGGAATTCCAGTGCCTGGTACACTCTGGTCCCCCCAAAACCTTGCCCGGGGAACCCCAAGACCCAGATCCTCTGGATCTTAACACAAAGAAAGTAAACCCTTTCCCTCACCGTTGCCTCTCCCAGGCTTCCCCTCCCTGGGTTACCCTGGAAGATCACTGTGATTCAAACTCCATGAATCTTTAAACAGAGAGGAAAATTCACCTTCCCCCCTCCTTCTCTTTCCCCCTCCCAGACTCTTCCTGAGAGAAAAAGTAATCCTGACACAAAGAGAAAATTAACTTTTCTCTCCCCCTTCCCTCCTTTCTCCCCACCAATTCCCTGGTGGATCCAGACCCAGTCTCCTGGGGTCTCACCAGAATAAAAAAACAATCAGGTTCTTAAACAAGAAAAGCTTTTAATTAAAGAGAGAAAAACAGTAAAAATTATCTTGGTAAATTTAAGATAGATTAGGTACAGGGATTTTCAGCTATAGACACTGGGAATACCCTCCCAGCCTAAGTATACAAGTACAAATTAAAATCCTTTCAGCAAAATACAATTTTGAACTCCTTCCAGCCAAATACACAACTAAACTTCCAGCCAAATGCACATTTGCAAATAAAGAAAACAAACATAAGCCTAACTCGCCTTATCTACCTAGTACTCACTATTCTGAACTGATAAGAGCCTTTATTGGAGAGACTGGAGAGAAACCTGGTTGCATGTCTGGTCCCTCTCAGAACCCAGAGAGAACAACAACCAAATTCTAACAGCACACGTAGAAACTTCCCTCCCTCAAGATTTGAAAGTATCCTGTTCCCTGACTGGTCCTCTGGTCAGGTGACAGCCAGGCTTAGTGAACTTGTTAACCCTTTAGAGTCAAAAGAGATATAAAGTACTTCTGTTCTATTAACTCCTACTATTTGTTTATGACAAATGTCATTTGATATTATCAGCAGTGGCTTCTGCACACCAGCTGCCTAACCATTGTCAAGTTTGTATGTAGGCCTGAGGAGAGTTTTGAAGGAGGCTAATGAGGTACCTGTACATGTGTTTACAGGGAGTGCTTTCCAAGCAGGAGGAGCAGCACAGAATAAAGCACCAAGAGGCTGGTTTGAAAATGTAACAAGTGGCTGACAGAGGCTGGCATCACAGGTTGATTGGAAGCAGGAGTTAAGAGCTTGATGATAGGTTGTGGACAGGCTGTGAAGGGCCTTGAAAGTGAAGACAAACAGCTGATCTTTGAAGTGACAGAAGGGTGAGTCAGTGGAGGGACTCAAAGAGAAAGGTCAGATGGTCAAAGTTACCAGTTAGGAAAATGATCTTTGCAGCAGCATTCCGAATGGATTTGAGTGGGGATTTGTCAAGGCCAGAGAAAAGGATGTTGCAGTAACTGAGATGTGAGATGAAGAAAGCCTGGATGAGAGCCTGAGCTATGTGGATGGATAGGAAAGATTGAGAAGGGAACCTGGCTCTGGGGAAAGGAGATTCTTCCCCACCCAGGGGTCCTTCATCAGCCAGCAACTCTGCAGACCTAAGACCCACTCTGCTAGGCTCAAGCAGTCTCCATGTTCCAGCAGAGACACCAACTCTAAGCATAAAGTCGCCACCAGGAGCCTCCGTAATAATCAGAACAGATAAATCATTAGTGACTTAGCTCAAGAAAAACCTAGTTTCTTCGCTAACATCATATGTGTAGGTGGGCTTAGATAATTAGATTTTTGTCAGTAAATGTCAATTGCACCATACACACAAACTGATGAATAATCAAAATTTATAAATAGGCAAACTAAGAAAAATGTGCTTGAGAACTTATTAGAGCTTGATTAAAGTCTATTCACTTTGTATCGTTAGACATATGATGTTGACAATTTGTGTTTTAATGGTTATAAAGCTTTAACTTTTTGAATCTCTACATCTGTGATCATTAAATAATTATTGTCTGATCTCTCTGACTCATGCATAATTTCCCACAGCTGTGAAAATTTAAACAGATTAAATTAAAATTCTTAAAACCCATAATTTTGCAAAACTGTGAAAATTTAAATAGACAAAAAATAAAAAAAATGCATTGAAGAATCTTTGTTGTTCCATTATAGAGAAAGATCATTTAGGAGAAAAAAAGGTCTGACACTGAGAGCAAAATTTTTGAAAGGGCCCATTTTAAAATTAATTTTAACTCATGAACAAAGTAATGGATTTACTTTTAAATTCTCAGAAAATTCATACAGTAGTAAGTGCTGTGATTCTAGGGAGGTTCCTGTATTTTTCATATATAATATAGAGGTTGGATCCCTGCTTTAAATGCAGACTCAAACTTCAGCATGGAGTTGTGAGCTGCATCCCCATAATAGCTTGGTTACAGTAACATGACAGTAGGTGTCCACAAGGCTGTACTAAAGTAGCACAACAGAGGGCTATGTGGTTATGGAAATCTTTCACTGGGTGCAACTGTAAATCCTTCTACCATATGTGAAAACCTACAGTGTAGCCCACTCTTCCTCCATTTCATTGTAAGTGGGTGACCTTGTTTGTCTGTTTGGTTTTTCTTTTAGTTTCCTTAAAATTTACAAGTGTGGTCTGTTGGGGCCTGTGCGTTTGTTTGGACATGCCATGTTGTTGTAGCTATGTCAGTCGCAGGATGTTAGAGAGACAAGGTGGGTGACATAATATCTTTTATTGAATCAATTTCTGTTTTTGACGGCAGGCCTATACTTAAAATGCTACACCAAAGCTGCTGCGCTGCTGTAGCACTTCAGTGAGAACATTCTAATTAAGAGAGCATTCTAATTAAGACATTGAGGTAGACCAGGGGTGGGCAACCTATGGCACATTTGCCGAAGGGGGCATGTGAGCTGATTTTCCGTGGCACTCACACTGCCTGGATCCTGACCATCAGTCTGGAGGGCTCTGCATTTTAATTTAATTTTAAATGAAGCTTCTTAAACGTTTTGAAAACTTATTTACTTTACATGCAACAATAGTTTAGTTATATATTATAGACTTATAGAAAGAGACCTTCTAAAAATGTTAAAATGTATTACCGGCACGCAAAACCTTAAATTAGAGTGAAAAAACGAAGACTCGGCACAGCACTTCTGAAAGGTTGCCAACCCCTGAGGTAGACATTGATAATTCTAATTAAGATTTTTTGATATTTTCACAGTTCACATGGAAAGATTGAAAAGTTTCTTTGAGTACATTGGACAGGAATGCAGGAATATAATGGGATACAGTAACATCAGATGGCTGTTAATGTTACTTGCTTTAGAGAGGATCCTTCAACTTTATGAGTCATTGAAGTCATTTTTCTTGTCAGCGGGAAAGTGTCCAGTAGTTCTTCACAAAATATTTGAAGACTCACGTACCAAACTCTGGCTTGCTTTTGCCCATGAAAACATTACACTTTTTCATGACACAATCAAATTGTTTGAGGGAGATGATCGCTGTGCAACAGAAACAGCCAATATCTGAAACAATGTCAAAAAGAAGCTGGTTACAAGGTATGAAGAAGACTTTGTGAGTATTTTAGTGAGAAAACGTCGAGACCTAGAAGAAAGGGGGGTCATGACATGTTAATTGCTATTTGAATGTGCCAAGATCTTTCTTTAATACAACCATAAAACACAAATGTGTAAGGAGAAATCATACAGAGATTTGAGAGAGCTGGAGTGTCGGCTTTTAAAGAAAATTCATATAAGATCTGAGATTGAAACAGCAGTCAAGTGACTGCAGAAGAAATGCCCAAATATGACAATTAATGATGCACAGTTTGATGAAGTAACTCTATTAAGTGAGTTTGTGACAGGGAAATTGTGCGAAAGGAATCCACAACTACAGTGATCACAATATTTGGCAGACGGGATGAAATAATCAAACATTTCAAGGAATGCTCAGTACCACACACAAATATTAAAAACTGGCAGAACTGATTATCCCACCACCAATAAGATCACAGATGTTAGAGCAGCTCCATTCTGGTCACTGTGGAATAGTGCACATAAAGGAAATTGCACAAAACTATTTTTGGTGGCCTGGGTTGGAGAGTGCTGTTGAAGAGAAGGCAAGAGCTTGTATGTCAGGGTGTGAGGAATGCACCCCAGTGGGCACCCCTACATCCATGGGACTGGCCTGAAAAATGGTGACAACGTATTCACGTTGACTTTGCTGGCCCCTTGAAGAAAGCATGTTCTTGGTGGTGGTAGATGCCCATTCTAAATGGCCAGAAGTCTCTATAATGCAGTCCACTACTGCAGAGAGTACTATCCACAAACTACGGGGACTCTTTAGTCATTTTGGTCTGCCAGAACAACCTGTGAGCAACAATGGACCACAGTTCGTCTCTCAGGAGTTTCAAAAATTTATGAAGGCAAATGGGATGCACCACATCACTTCAGCACCATATCATCCATCCACCAATGGATTAGCTGAAAGATTTGTGCAGACAATGAAACAGCTTTGAAATCGGCAAGTGGACAATTATCCATTCAAAAGCATCTGGATACCTTCTTACTATCCTACAGAAACACACCTCATGCTACGACCAAGGCATCCCAAGCTTTCTAAGGATGAGACGACAGCTGCGCACTTGCTTTGATCTGCTGAAACCTTCTGAACCCTGACAAATTGTGCAACGTCAGCAGCAAGATCAAGTCATCAAGCGTGCACCGAGAGCAAAAGACCGAACCTTTAGCCCGGGACAGCCGTTTTTGGCTTGAAATTATACTTCTGGAACTAAATGGGGCCCTGCCACTGTCATCGCTCAAATGTGACCCGTTTCCTATACAGTCCAGACTGCAGAGGATCTCACCTGGCGGCGACATGTAGATCAGCTGCTGCTAGGTCATATTAGTCCTCAGGACACATCTTCAGTTGGGTTGCCTGACTTCATCACCTCCGACGAGACACCGAATCAAGAGTCACCTGTTCCTGACTTTTCCCCTCCATTACTGCCAGCAGCAGAGATCCCCTCTGCCCAGCACATACTAATACCCCATCCTCACCCATTTGCCCTACGAACCCTGAGCCCATTGTCAGGCCCACGCCCAAGACTCTTTCGGGTGCAACAACACCAGAAGTCTGCCTTAATCCACCTAGAGACAGAAGGCCTCCTCATTGGCTGGATCTTTAGCTAGGGTGAACCCATGGTTACAGGACAAAATAATCCCCGGGGTTTAGCAGGGAACGGAAGCCGTCTACCTTCCATCTCTAGTTAGTGTTTGTTTTATTTTGGGGACATTCTTATTAAGGGGGGGGAGGAATATGCTATGTATTTGGTTGTCGTGGTAATAGAATCTTGTGTTGCTATGGCAACTGAGTTAGATTATTAGGGGATAGCCCAGCCTGTTTGGCTGGCTGGCTGGTTAGTTCTGTGTGTGGCAATAAATGGCTGCTTTCAAGGTTTACAGCTCTCTGTGTCTCCAGGGATTTCTTCCTAAAACTGTTGCCCCCAAGGATATAACAACTCATGAACACACCGCCCCCCCAGGAGTGTAAACCCAAAATTATACCATTTTTCACTGCACAGGGAACTTAGCCCCTATCTACACTGGCAAGTTTGTTCACAGTAAAGCAGCTTTCTGTGCTGTAACTCCTGAGGTGCACACACTGCCAAGCCACTTAGTGTGCAGAAACTGTGCAGATGCAGCACTCTAAAAAAAACACCCAATGAGAGGCGTTGAGCTTTCTGTGCTGGGGCTACAGTGCTGCAGTGCCAGTGTAGACACTGTGGTGATTACAGTGCTGTGACTGGCCTCTGGGAGGTATCCCACAATGCCTGTTCTCACCTCTCTGGCCATCGGTTTGAACTCTACTGGCCTGCCCTCAGGTGAACAATCGTCAGCCCCATCCCGTACATTCCTTTGCCAATTTGGAAGTCCCCTTCCTGTTTGCTCAGTGATGTGTGCAGTGGTCTCAGCGCATCTTTCCAGGTGGCCATGCCTGCTCTACACACCAGGCAATCCCCAAATTGGAGCAATGCTGAGCTGCTGGACCTTACTGGCATTTGGGGAGAGAAGGCTGTTCAGTCCCAGCTGCGCTTCAGCCATTGAAATTATGATACCTAAAAACAGATTTCTAGATGCATAATAGAAAAGGGCCATGACCGGGACACACTGCAGTGCAGGGTCAAAGTGAAGGCACTCCAGAATGCCTACCATAAGGCATGGAAGGCAAACCGCTGCTCCGGTGCTGCGCCCACAAGTTGCCATTTCTACAAAGAGCTGGACATGACACTCAGTGGCGACCCCACCTCCACTGCAAAGTCCCCAGTGGATATTTCATTGGCTTGTGTGCCAGTCAAGAGCTGACTGAGCCAGAAGGAGGCAATCTTTGAAGAGGGGGACGCAGAGGCAGAGGATGACTCAGAAGCCAGAGATGCATGAAGTCAGGAGCCCTTTTCTACCCTAGAGGAGCCTAGCCAGTCACAGCAGTCAGAGCTTGGCAAAGCGTAAATAGAAGAGGAGGCCCCTGGTAAGTGAATCTGAATTTGGCAATCGCTGAAGCTAGTTGTTAGGGGCAGGAGGGTTGTAGAAAGCAGGCTTGTCTCCCACCTCATGCCTAGTCTGAGCAGCAGAACAGGCTGTTGATAGATTCCCTCACTTCACGGCAATCTCGCTGAGAGATCTCCAGGAAATTCTCTTGGAGATACTGGGCAATCTGCTGCTGCAGGTTCCTTGGCAGAGCTGCTCGTTTCTTGCCCCATTAATGGTAACTTTCTTGTGCCACTTTGCCGTGATGAGGGGGGGTGGGAGAGACCATTGATGCACATAGGTGAGCCGCATAGGGACCAGGGTGGAAGCCACAGGCTTAGAGAAGACCCTTTCTTGATTCCCTGCTCACCCTCAGCAGCGAGATATCTTCCATAATGATCATCTTCTTTGGAAAGTGTGGGGACAGGAATGATGATCAGGCCCCCCCTACAGTGCTGGCTCTCCCCAAGCGCCCAAGAGCCATAGGCCCAGTGTACAGCAGGGTCCAGGAAGAGTGACGTACCCTGCCCCTGCAGCTACTCACTATTTTGGCGTCTTGGGGCTCGTTATGTGCTTGCCTGGGGTCAGCCAGTTAGTGAGAGGTGTATGAGTACTAGCTGTGTTTTAAAGCACTGAAACAGTGTTGTCTGTGTTGTAAACAACGCTGCTTCTGTAAAATGTTGCATTTAAACTTCACAGAGATGACCTTGGGAGCACAGCCTCCCTCTTTATTATCGGCAGCAGAATAGTTGCGAAGAATTAGAAAGCATCCAAGAAGAATTAAGGAAGACTTTATCCATCAGGTTATGAGGCACTCTGTCTCCGAGAAAAAGGAATTGAAGGAGTAACAGGACAGCGAGAAGAGGGAACTAAAGGAGAATGTGGCACACCAAAAAGAAACCACAGAGCAGCTCTTAACAGTTATGGAGTGCCAAGTGGACACGCTCCAGGCGATACTAGCTCTTTAAACTGAGCAGTTCCACGCCCATCCGCCCCTACAGTCACTGTTGCAAAACTCAACAAAGAGTCCTGTGGCACCTTTAAGACTAACAGATGTATTGGAGCATAAGCTTTTGTGGGTGAATACCCACTTCAGCAGACTTATGTTGCAAAACTCTTTCCCATGCACCCCCTCCCCCAACTCCACCAGCACACTCTTATCAACCTCCTCAACTCTTTACCCGCTGCATTCCACTCCTTTCTCCTCACAGTCCAGCACTGCAGACTCCCACTACACACTGCACTCAACACCCATCCCGCTGCAGTTTGGCCCTGCTAAAGTACAGCATCCACTGCATTGTTTTCCAAAGGAGAAGGTTGAGTATGATCACTGGACATACACAAATCTGTTGCCATCCCAGGACCCCTCCTCCTCTATAGATCTTCCCTTCCCCCATCTCCATCCCCTTCTCTGCTGATGCATTTTTTTGTTTGACTCTCTCCACTGATTGTTGTCTTTTAATAAAATAATTGTGTTTGTTTGAAAGCAATCTTTATTCTATTAATTGAAAGCAAAAAGAGCACTGCAAAGCAACATAAAATTATGTTAAGGCCCCTTCTTGCATCATGTGCTCCAATTCCCTACATGCATTACAAGCGCAGCCACAGATGTTAGTGGCTTTCAGCTTCAAATTGCTGCCTCAAGGCATCTCTGATCCTTATGATCCTGCACTGTGCCCCTCTAATAGCCCTGGTCTCTATCTGTTCAAACTCAACCTCCAGGCACTGAGCCTCTGCGGACCAGCCCTGGGTGAAGCTTTCACCCTTCCCTTCACAAATATTATGGAGCATACAGCATATGGGAATAAGCATTGGAATATTGTAATTGGCCATGTCCAGCTTCTCATACGGGCATCGCCAGCAGGCTTTTATATGGCCAAATGGACACTCCACAGTCATTCTGGACTTGCTCAGCCTGTTGTTGAACTGCTCCTTGCTGCTGTGAAGATGCCCTGTGTATGGCTTCATGAGCCATGGCATTAAGGGGTAGGCAGGGTCTCCTAGGAGCACAATAGGCATTTTGAGTTCCCATATGGTGACCTTCTGGTCCAGGAAAAAAGTCCCTGCTAACAGCTTCTTGAACAGGCCAGTGTTCCAAAAGATGCGTGTGTCATGCACCTTTCCAGATCAGCCTGTATTAATATCTGTGAAACACGGTGATCCACAACCACCTGGAGAACCATTGAGAAATACTCCTTGCAATTAATGTACTCAGTGGCTATGTGATCTGGTGCCATCTATCACCCCTCTGCAGTAAGGGAAGCCCATTTGTGCAAAGCCATCCACAATGTCATGCATGCTGCCAAGAGTCACGGTCTTTCGGCGCAGAATGTGATTAATGGCCCTGAACACTTCCATAAACACGACTCCAGTGGTCGACTTTCCCACTCCAAACTGGTTAGCGACCGATCGGTAGCAGTCTGGAGTAGCCAACTTCCACAGTGCAATCACCATGCACTTCTCCAGTGACAGGGAAGCTCTCATTCTTGTGTCCTTGCGCCGCAAGGCTGAAGCGAGCTCATCACACAGTCCCATGAATCTGGCTTTCCTCATATGAAAGGTCTCCAGCCACTGTTCATTATGCCAGACATGCATGATGATATGATCTCACCATTCGGCGCTTGTTTCCCGAGGCCAAAAGCAGCATTCCACTGTGGTCAGCACCTCCATGAATGCCTCAAGCAATCTCGTGTCATAGTTAGCATGTGTGGCAAGATCAACGTCACACTGCTCTTGCCTTTGCAGTTTAAGGAATAACTCCACTGCCACTTGTGACGTGTTGGTCAGTGCGAACAGCATACTGGTCAACAGCTCGGGATCCATTCCTGCAGCCAGAAAGAGGCAGGGCAGGATGTGCAGGACACAAACCGTTGAAAGGTGGTTCCAAATGTGGATGGAAGCGCAGGAATTGCTGGGATGCAGAGCAATGCATCAGGGGGCATTCGGACAGGACCCAGGATGCCCCGGGACCCCTTCTGCCTTCCCACAAATCTTAGGGTACGTCTACACTGCAGGATTACTTCGAAGTTGGTTATACCGAATTTATTAAACAGATATTATACAATCGGCTTAGCGCGTCCACACTAGGATCATTAAATCGATTGTGTGCGTCCATGGTCCAAAGTTACCGTCGATTTTAGGAGCGGTGCACTGTGGGTAGCTGTTCAACAGCTATCCCACAGTTCCCACTTCCGGGTTGACAGGCCAGTGCCTGATGGGGCAAAAAACATTGTCCCGGGTGGTGCTGGGTACAGCCTCACCCCTCCCTTTGTGAAAGCAGCAGACAACCGTTTCGCGCCTTTTTCCCGGGGTGAATTGAGCAAACGCCATAGCACAGCAAGCATGGACCCTGCTGAGATCAGTAACGCTATCCTGACCGTTGTCAACACCTCGCGTACTCTCGTGCTGACTATGCTGAACTATGAACTGCAAAGGCAGGAGGAGAGGAGGCGGCAGCTATTGCAGAGCGGCGACGACAGCGATGACGAGATGGAGGCTGTTCCGATGAGCTCTGCGTGCTCACTTGTGTGTGTGCTGACCCTCACGCTGGAGAAATAGGAAAATGGAATTCAAAAGTTCGCAGGGATTCAGGGGATTTCCTGTTTACCTGGCCAGTGCATCTGAGTGTACTGTCCGCTGCTATCATGAGTGCCCCTGTCAGAAAAGTTCTGAAACCAACACTGGGATTGACTCACTTAGGACTGAGTCAATCGGTCCCTTATGGTTCCCAGAAGTAGAGTACGTCCTGCCTGGACTGTCATAGCCCCAGCTGCCTGCCTCCAAGTCCCCCCTCCCCCAAGTGTATGTCACGAATAAGTCTATGTTTCTTATTCTTGTATTCCTTACAACTTCATGAGAAAAATGGAGGTGGGCCCTGCCACGGTAGCAAAGGAAGGTTGGGAGAGAAGGGAAGCAACGGGTGCGGTTCTTGCGGGGGCACCCCCTATTAATACAGACACGGAGTAGCTGTGCTCTTTTAATACACTCAACTCTTACCGTAGGCAGGACGGACTCTATTTTTAGAAACCATAAGGGAGGGATTGATTCAGTGGCCAGTGAGTCAATCCCAGTTTGGCTTTTGCGTTGCACCCCCAGCTGATTTCAGGCAGGAGCACTCATGATAGCAGAGAACAGTACAGAGAGAGGTAGATAACTGTCATGTCATTGCCAGTTTTCTCCAGCAGTAGACGGTACAGAATGACTGGTAACCATCTCTGCTATCATTGCAAAAGCAATTGAATACCGCTGTGTAGCGCTGGAGTATCGCCTCTGTCTCCGCGGCATCTAGTACACATACGGTAACGGTAATAAAAAAAACCGGATGGTATCCAGGGTTGCCGTGCTATTGTGTCTGCAAGGGCAATCCAGGAGAAAACGGTGCGAAAGGACTGTCTGCTGATGTTTTCCCGGAGCAAGGACTGACTGACGACATGTACCCAGAACCCCCCTGTGATCATTAACATTCGCCTCAAGGGGCGGGGTAGCATGGAGGAAGGGAAGGGGGTGCTGAGGACTCCAGCTATCCCACAGTCCTCAGCAGTCTCTGACAACTATTTGCATTCTTGGCGGAGCGCCCAATGTCTGTAGCTTAAAACACAGTGTCTGCTGTGCTTAACGGAACAGCTCAACAGTCTCTTCCCCCACCCCAACACGTGAAATAAAAGTTAAATCAACCAATCCTTGAGTACTTACACTGTCACCCTATGTGTACTGAATGCTGCTGATAGAGGCGATGCTGCAGCACTGAAGAGCAGTATCCACTCCTCTCCCCCTTCCCCTCTCCGGTTGTAGATGGTTCATGATGAACTGTCATCAGCAACATGTGTAAGGGTGATATTTACATTCTCACCTCTTTTTGTTCACACAGTAGATAGGACAGAACAGATAATAACCCTCTCAAAATTTTTGAAAGCAAAATTGGCATTGACTCACTTGGGACTGAGTCAATGCCTCCCTTTATGGTTTATAAAAATAGAGTCAGTCTTGACAAGAATAGGATCAAGTGTATTCAAAGCAGTGTATCACAGCACAGCTGCTCCGTGTCAGTATTCACAGAGGGTGCCCCTGCAACTACCGCATCTGTTGCTTCCCACCTTCCTGGGCTACCATGGCAGTGTCACCCCCCCCATTGGTGGCATGATGTTATGAAGAATGCAGGAATAAGAATCAGAGACTTGTTAGGGAGAAAAAATGAGGGGGAGGCAGCCTCCATGGGCTATGACAGTCCATGCAGTTCAAAATCTTTTCTTTACACAGGACAGGGAGGGGGCTGCTGAAGTTCAGCCCCCAGTTGCTAAGATCAAGACAGTTACCAGCCATTCTGTACCATCCACTGTGAGAAATTGGGAGTCATCCCCATTTTTACCCAGGCACCCCCAGCCAGCCTAAGGCCAGTCAGGAGCACTCACAGGCTGATGGCAACAATGGATATCAGTCATATTGCACCATCTACCACCAGAGAGGGAAGAGGAGCTACCGCTTGTCAGTGCTGCAGCATCGCCTCTATCAGCAGCTTTCAGTACACAGACGGTGACATTAACAGTACTCAGGGAATGTTTTTTTTTTCTTTTCTTTCACGTGGTGGGGGTGGCGGAGGTACTGATTAGCTGTTCCGTGAACCGAGAAACACACCGTGTATTAAGCGACATAATTTTGGCGCACAGCCAATAATGCAAATACTTGTTAGAGACTGCAGTGGAGACTGGGATAGCTGGAGTCCTCCGTCCACACCCCCTCCCTGAGCGTCCAATTTTAGTCTCTGGCTTCCCGTCACGCTTGTCACGCACAGCTGTGTATCCTCAAGAATATTTTTCAAATGTTTTTGCATTCTGTGTTATGTAATGGGGCTCTGACACAACAGATTTGTGTCAACATTCAGCGATCAGATGTAGTATCTCCCGTACGGTCCATGCAGGAGCTACTTTTGCATGTGAAATGCATCGCCACGCGTGCTGATCATAGCAGGATGCTGGAAAGCAGGAAATGTCATTCTAAAGGTCTCGGGGTCTGGGGGCTTTTCCTGTTTACCTGCACGCCGCATCCGAGTTCGGATTGCGGACCAGAGCGGTCAGTGGTGCACTGTGGGATACCTCTAGGAGGCCAATAATGTCGATTTCCATCCACACGAACCCTAATCCGAGTTATCACTATCGAATTTAGCTCTACTCCTCTCGTCTGGGAGGAGTTCCGAAATCGATTTAAGGAGCCGTTTAATTCGATATTAATGACGACATCGTGTGAACGGGTACAGCGTTAAATCGGTATATCAGCCATTAAACCGATTTAAAGTCACAGTGTAGACCTGGCCTCAGTGGCAAAAGAGAAGGAGGTGCTCTGTGGGATAACTGTCCAGAGTGCATCGCTCTGAAAAGCGCTACAGGTGCCACAAATGTAAACATGCTATTGCTCAGGCAGCTGTCAGTGTGAACACAAAACCAGCGGTTTTCCTTCTGCACTTTCTGAGTGGCACTGTAACTGCCAGTCTGTAACTTTGCAAGTGTAGACATGCCCTTATTCTTGGTAGAAGGGGCCATCTATCACAGAGATATGCTCACCTGGGTTGCAAGTCAGACTGGAGAATTCAAGGCAACTGTGATTCTGTGTTCTGGCTGTTAAAATATCTGAGGAGTTTACAGTTGGTGCAGTTGGTTGGTGAAATCTAAGTCTAGAATTCACAACCAATTAGGGGTTAGTGCCCTGGTTATTAACAGTCTGCCCAGACATTGGTTCTCACGCTCTTGCTTCACTGCTGGGAGCATCACAATATTGACAGAAAGTGTGGCAAGGCACCTTCTCAGTCTCCCCAGCCTCTGCTGCTTTTAGCCCTGGTGAGACAGGCTTGGGTAATGCGGTCCCCCTTGGGACACAGGGAAGTCTGCACCCCGTATCTCCACCAGTCCTATTTAATGTATTCTTACTCCCTTGTGGGAGAGAGTACTGCCTCTCCTCCTGGTGAGGCTTGCTGTTTTGCTGCTCCTACACTCCTGGCAGCAGGGCTCCTTCTCTCTCCGCCTTCCTTCCTCCTAGGGAAGGGTTTAAAAAGCTCTCAGGCAGCCCCAAGTTGGAATCAGCTGATCCTAATTAACCTCAGGTAGCTCCCTCTCAGCTGATTCTAATTTGCTACCTCGGAAACCCTTTCACAGCTGAACCTGATCGACCTGTGGTTGCCTCTCAGTTGATAGGAAGGAGGGCCTTTTAACCCTCTGGGACTGATTCCTACTCCTCCTTTGCAGCTGAGTTTATCACAAAAGATATTAAAGGGAAGATAGGCTCACAATATCTGTGGTCTGTGGGGCTCTAGGGGGAGTTCATGTAGTGTGTCTTAAAACCTGGACTCCAGCAAGAATGCTACCTGGGGCAAATCATGAGTAGTGGGTCCCTCTAGGACAGCATCCTTGTCACAGAGAGTTTCTTCATTTACTGTGGAGGAGAAAGGTCTCAAGGTACATGAGTCTATTAATGAAATGAATCCCATGCACTCACATGTCCGAAGCTAGAAAACTCAACTCTGTCCTGTTTTCTAGATCCAGACAAGATCTAAATATATTCCACATTAATCCAGAAGGGCCTTTGTCCCCTCTCATGGATGATTCAAGTGAAGAAATGTGAGTCTGCTACTGAGTCTGAACAGGATTATAGGATAAGGTTGCCTGAGATGGCCAGGGACTAGACTTGATGAGCCAAACCTATGTCCTGCCTCTAAACTAACAGCCTGGCCCTTTAGGTCAAACTATAAAGGCTCATGTGTCTACATCTAGACATCTCAAATTCACTCCTTGCTGATGACCAGTCACCACACAAACATCAAGCTTGGTAGCAACAAAAATTGCTCCAATTTAAAGATTTAAAGATATGGAAGCTTATTTTTGAAGTGATCCCAAAAGGTGTTTAACTACTGAAGGTTGAAATGCCTCTTTCAGTCACTTTAAATTGACAAAGGTTTAAATGCTGGTAAGTTTTCACCACAAGTGTCTGAGTTTACAAATGAGGAGGTGTCTCGGTATGAAGTTAATCAGTAGTGCATATACGTGTACCATCTGCCACAGCTACACAGATATACAGATCAAAGGGATTACATCAGTTCAGAAATGGTTTAACACAGAACACAGTCTAGCTCTGTGTGAGCTTCAAACACTCATGATGCCATCATATGAAAACTACTTTTTCCACAATCTACAGCCCAGTTTTCAATGGGGACCATCTTTATGCTGGATGTCAACTTTCACAATTGAACCATCTTTACTTTAGTCCAATTACACAAACCATAGTTGTTCCCTGACCTGGTATAGGTAAAAGGACCATCAACCTTGAGTGGTTCCATCACCTCTCCCTCCCCTCTTGCAGAATGTTGTACTGTGGCTTCTGATTACCTTGCCAGCAGTTCTGTCCCGAGTCCTATCAGAGCACTTACCTTTCTTCAGAGTCAGCGCTTTCTCCAGATACTCGTCTTCTGTCACCACCTTCCCATCAATCTCCAGGTCCAGGGTGAAGTCCCGCACGGTCCAGATGAAGTTTGGGAAGAAGCTGATGTACTCTTTGTCGAGAGCAGAGTCGTCCTCCTTCCTGTTATCAGCTTTCACCTTTATGTGCTCAGAGAGCTCAGACACGAAGCTGGCCAGGGAGCTAAGGAATCCAGACAGGTTCAAATGGGATGGCTAGTGACAGAGGCCATAAAGGAGTAAAGCAGCATGGCCAGTCCCAGCTGTGCATGGAGTGCGTGTTGCACCCTGTGCTTTGGAAGGCCTCCCATGAAGCCAGGACAAGTCTGTCATTCTCTGTGCACCAATGACCACCCCTTCCCCTCGCAGACTGTGCGGCGGCAGCTGCAACACACACACACACACACACACACACACACACTCCCCTTCCCCCCTACTATCTGGGCCCTGTGGTGGCATTTACAAACCCTACACTGCATCCAGGCCAGGTCAGGAAGGTGTTAATGGTCTATCCTGATGACACAAGATGACCCACCCCTAGAGGCACAGGGAGCTGGGGAATCTCATGACCATCTAATGAGACAAGGGGCTTCCTGAGAGAAGGCAAAGCTCCGTCACAGATTGATTGACTATTCGGAGAGTTGGAAAGACTGATTAGGACTCCCTGAGGGAAGATTAAGCCTAACTATGGACTAGGAGTGAAATCCTGGCCTGATTGACATGAGTGGGAGTTTTGACATTGATGTCACTGGGGCCAGGATTTCCCCTAGATGTTTCCTCCCCCTTGGAGCTCACCCCTGCCCATACCCAACTCGGACACAGATGCTCAGTTTATTGCTTGACTTGCTTGCTTTGAGTAAAGAGGGATATTTCCCAGCATCACCTAGACTTCTTTTTGACCTCAACTGTGGCCAGTAGAAACCCCATTGCTGTGTTACCTGAACAGTAGTTCACCAGTGCTCCTCTGCTAGGGTCAGGGCCTTACAACTGTCCTGGATCTGGTTAGTGATGGAAGAGAGGACTCTGACTGTGAGCCAGGAAATATATCCCAGCTTCTCTTCTTATTTGACTGGCTCCCACCAGCCAATTTTCAAAATTTATATTATATAGAAATAAATCTGCACCCAAAGGGCGATATCCCATCACAGCCCCAATACAGAGAACGGTCCAGCAGGTCTTCAAAACAGTCTTCATGTGGGCAAGTCATTTAACATCTTCCCCTCTGGGATGGGCTTTCCAAACACCACACTGAGCAACACAGAATTAAAGAGTTAATGGGGGCTCAGGTGGTTCTGCACAATCACACCTGTGAGGAATGTCAGGATTGGAGGGGGGAGCTGAAGAGATAGAGAACTAGGAGCAGAGCAGACCTCAGTTCTTGGAGAGAGGCTGCCTGACTGAAGTTGGAACTCCCCAGATGACCACTACCTGACAACACCTCCCCGAGGGAAGGGAAGGCCAGATGCTGATTTTTCTAGAAAGGGAACAATTCCCCTCTATTGCCTGTGAACTCAGTTTAGGGCCACAGCCCAACAGGAAGAGAGCCTTGACCTGACTTTGGAATGACTTGTTTGTGTTAGTTCCCTTTATTTCTGTTCACTGGCTTCCCTGGAAGGATGCCATCATGGAATGATGTCAGATTGGAGGGAGGTCTCAAGTGGGGATCCATAAGGATTCGTTCTGGCTCCAGTGTTGTTTAAACATCTTTATTAATGACCTGGATGTAGGTATAGAGAGCATACTGATCAAATTTGAAGATGACACAAACTAGAGGGGGGTTGACAACACCATGGAGGATAGAGCTAAAATACAGAGGGATCTTGATAAACTGGAGAATTGGGATATAGTCACCAAAATGAAATTCAACAAAGACAAATGTCAGGTGCTACACTTAGGGAAGAAAAACAAATGCACAAATACAGAATGGAGGATAACTGGCTTGGCAGCAGCACTGCTGAGAAGGATCTAGGAGTTATAGTGGATCACAACCTCAACATGCGTCAGTCATACGATGCTGTTGCAAAAAGAACAAATGCAGTTTTAAGTTGCATTAACAGAGACCCAGCATGCAAGTCAGGAGAGGTGATAGTACCAATCTACTTGGCACTGGTGAGCCTTCAGCTGGAGTACTGTGTCCAATTTTGGTATATAATTTTGCGGTATAAAAAGGATGTAGAGAAACTGGAAAGG
Source organism: Aldabrachelys gigantea (assembly GCA_026122505.1). Lineage (NCBI taxonomy): Eukaryota > Metazoa > Chordata > Testudines > Testudinidae > Aldabrachelys > Aldabrachelys gigantea. The sequence continues at coordinate 67,645,685 of CM047489.1, forward strand.
ACCCAAGGCAAGCAACAAAGATGATCAAAGGGATGAAATGCAAACCAGGTGAGCAAAGGCTGAAGGAACTGTGTTTAGGCTGGAAAAGAGGGGATTAAAGAATGACATGATAACCATCTTTAAGTACTTGAAAAGCTGCCATAAGAAAGATGGAGAAAAGTTGTTCTGTCTTGCAACAGAGGGCAGAATAAGAGGCAATGGGTTCACAGTACAGCATAGCAGATTTAGATTAAATCTCAGGAAAAGCTTGCTACCTATAAGAATGGTAGGACAATGGAGCAGACTGCCTGGGGAGGATGTGGACGCTCCTTAACTGGATGTTTTCAAAAGAAGAATGTTGGGCTTAAATCATCTGCCCTGGATGATTTAAGCCCAATAAATCCTGCATCTTGGCAGGAGGTTAGACTAGATGACCACTGAAGTCCCTTCTAACTCTATGGTTGAATTATTCTAAGGGGAGAGTTTAAAGTGACCTGACCAGAGGGGCATATCACAGGAATAGGCAGCCCATCAGAGGGACTGTTGGCAGATGCCTGATGAGGAGTGAATGCTACGCCATGCCCAGCCACAAAAAGGTGAGAGAACTATTACTCTGTGCCTGGAGGCACTCAGAGTCAACCCCTTCACACCTTCTTAGAAAAATAAAAAACATGTTCTGATTATTTCTGTTTGCAATTCAAACCTCTGTGGTTCCATGCCATATTGCACCGATAGGTATTTAAAGAAGTATATAACTACAGGATACAAAAGTTCATCACATGATCTATCCTCCACCAGTCCCTCAAATATCCCTCAGTGACCCCCTTCCCTCCTATCTCATAATCTCCCTCAACCTATTCTTATCCCCCTTTACACTCTTTTCCTCAACCCTTCACTCCCATCAGGTTTCTTCTCTTCCCAATGAAAGCATGCTCCTAAATTCTTCCTGACCCTTAATGAAATTACCAGTGAGACAAGCAAACAAGAACAATAAAACAGGACTGTGGCAGTAATTTAAAAACACATCTACCTGAAATAAATGTGTGGACATGTTTTAAAAGTGGGGAGAGATGGACTGAGCTGGATTTCAGGAGGAAGCAAATCCCATGCCTTTCACCATGGCAAACACTTGGTTTTCTGCAGACTTCAGGTATGACGGTGGGACCCTTGAGCACTGGGTGGTATGTGACCACAGGCACCCATCAGATGGAGGCTCCAGGACGGGGTCTCAGAGAGAGTCTGGGCCAGACCCATTCAAAGATTAACAAACCATTAAAGCTCAGTTACATTGAATCCACCACTTAACAGGCAGCCAATGTAAAGCACACAAAAGGGGCTGAATATGGTCCTAACAGTCCCATGAGCAATTGTGCTGCTGCATGTGAACCGGCTGCAAGTGGTGGATCAACCTTGCTGATAACCTCTCGGATGGGGTATACTAATCCTGAACCAGTAAGGAAGGGGTTAAGCAACTGCTTTGTGCATGGGTGGCCCTGCCTGCCACACTAGCCTGTCTGTTTCACCAGCAAACTCCTCAAGGCTCTCCAGGAAGACTCCAGCCCCTGAGCTCCTCAGGGATGTTTCTCTGCAATGCCCCACCCCTAACATGGTGTGTTCACAGAAGATATTGAGTTTGCTGCTCTGTTAAAGAGTCAGTAAATCACAGCTTGTTAAAATAACAGGGGTGAGTACACCCTTCCCTTCAAACACGGCACTGCATTGGTTTATATTAAAAGTAGAACAAGTTTGTCAACAGAAGAGCTGGTTTAAGTGATACCAAGTAAAAGAGAAAGGTAGAGATGGCTGTGACACCCTTACCCCATGTTCACCACTTTTATATGGTTAGGACATACCTTGTACAACATATCCCTTGTGAGGTATCATGTGAAAACTCATAATCTGCTGAACATCACTATCCTATTAAGATGTGTGTAAAGTCATGAGGTTTTACTGTATGATTGTTACTGAAATATGTTGTAATTCTGGGTAACAACCACAAGTTAATTTCTCAGAAACAAAGACATCCTAGCATGCCAGCAATGTGCTAAAGAGCCATTACCTGCTTAATTGGACATTTGCCAATGGGGGAAGGGGTGTAAACAAGAAATGTACAATTCATCTGAAGAACAGTTTGGAGCTCACATACATAATGAAACTGCCTGCTCCCATGACCCAGCAAGGATTTTTCCAGCACAAGGGGTTGGAGTATAAGAAAAGGGGGAAAATATCTCTAGCTGCCTCTCCTCATCTCTTCACCTCCTGCCTCTCTATTTAGGATATCAACTGAGGGAAATTCAGCCTGTGAACTGAGAACTGGCTGCAGCATCTGGTGTGGAGAGAAAAAAATGTTTGAATCTGATCTAGCTTGCAAAAGTTTAGGAATTAGCTAGTGGTTTATCTTATTTTCTTTTGTAATCAATTCTGACTTTTATGCCTTATCACTTGTAATAACTTAAAATCTATCTTTTGTAGTTAATAAACTTGTTTTAGTGTTTTATCTAAACCAGTGTGTTTTGGATTGAAGTGTGGGGGAAACTCCATCTGGGACAACAAGACTGATGGATAATCATTTTCTTTGATAAAATATGAGCTTGTATTGACCAGTAGAGAGCTGGACAGTACACAAGGATACATTAATGGGATACAAGGGTGGGACTGGGAAGTTGCTGGTGTTGCCCTGTATGTAATTCCTGAGTGGCTGGGAATAGCCCTCTGTATATTTCTGTAGGTGACTTCATGCTGGAGGCTGGTGTCAGTGAGCCAGGGGTGCACCCCAGATTGAACAATTAAGGGGACGCAGTTGTCTAACAGTCCAGATTATACCCTGGTGAATGTCACAATGGCTACAAGCAAATGAGAGTGGAAACATGCATCTAAAAGTCTAAAACTTAATCTAGCAAGACACAGGCTTTGTTCAAAGTGGTTTCTCATCACCACCAGTCTCCTTTCTGCATTTTAGTGGCCAGTCTGGACAGGAGCCACCACAGAGATCAAATCACTTAGTTTCTTTGTCTTCTTAAGGTGAAGGATAAACATGGAGTTTCTCTCTGTTCCTTATATTCCCAAAGGGATTTCTTTGTTTTAGAAGTCAGGAAGGGATCCTGGGGATTTAGTCTCCTTTGTCTCTCTGGGAGGCAGGACCCCTGTTAATTCTCAGTTTCTCAAGTTCAGGGTTAGGATAACCCCTTCTAGTTTAGCTTTATAGCTTCATTTACTGCTAATACGTAAAATGAGGTAAACTCACATTTCTAGAACTAGGGATTTGTCTACACTGAAAACACTAGAGCAGCACAGCTGCATCGCTGTGGCACTTCAGTGTAGACACTACCTATGCCAATGGGAGTGGCTTTCTCTTCCAGGTAATCTGTCTCCTGGACAGGCTGTAGTTAGGTCAATGAAAGATTGTTTGTCGACCTAGTGCTGTCCACACAAGGACTTAGGTCGGTTTAACTATGCTGCTCAGGGGTGTGGATTTTTCACATCCCTGACTGTCATAGTTAAACCAAAGTAATTTTCCAGTGTAGACTGTAGTAAGAGGAGGCCCTAAGACATAAACCTTGGTATCAGAGGCCTGGTATGAGGCGTAAGGCCTGAACTAAAGAAATGATCAAGACTTTGCTAACATAAAGCAAAGTGAAGCTGTGAGCCAGAGGCAGGCCCTGCTCACAGAAGCTGGCAAGGAAAGGGCTGATGCTGCAAGGAGATACCGTACCTAAAAGGTACTGAACACTAGAGATCAGAACATTCACATACTTGCACATTCCACACAGATAACAAGGAACAGGCTGACCCATCCCAATGACAGGGGCAAAAGGGTAATATGATGGATAGAGTTGTTTTGTTGAAATCAACATGTACAAAGTGAGAGGCGGCACCTTACTATGTAGAAGGGTTGTACCTTGCTACGTAGAGGGGTTGCACCTCAATACGTCAGGAGTGATGTATAACTTGTTTGTACCTGTGTATAAGAATGTATCCCTGGGGCGATGTCTTTGTCTGGCCGAGGGGGCAGTGGAAAGTCCCGCCACTAACTGAGCCGAGTCCATTGACCGTGGGTACCTGGTAGTATGCCCTGTAGAGTAACAATCTGGAGGGAACTATTATTGTATCCAATACGGCAATAAACCTGGTTGACGTGCCTTCGTACCTTAGTAGACTCTGTGGTCTTTGGGGGTTCTCTTCGGGTCTGCTGTGTTAGCTATCTGTGCAGAGCTGGAGCAGCACACAGAGGGAACACATGCACGCAGCCGAGTGATACCAACAAGGAGAGAGCAGAACACCACACTGGTAGCATCTGACAACAACACACCCTCTGACAACACTGGTGACCCCGACCGCTGATCTGGTGAGTAAGCGAGCTGTCCGCTGTAGGAATCACGATCTAACATGACAGAACACCTCGAGTTAGGGAACCCCCTTATCCCCTCCCTTTTGATCCCCACTGAGTTTGATAACTCCTGGACCCGCTGGATTGCCAGTAAGGGGGGTCCATATGAATTTAAAAAAGAGAGTGGGGAAACATGGACTGGCATATGCAGAGCGAAGGTAGAATCCGAGGCTCTAAAAAATAGAAATAAGATTAAAAAAGCAAGAATTTTACAACTACTGTCTATGGCAGTGAGATGGCTTAGACAGCATGCTGGCATGCTGGCCAAACAAGTAATGGAAAAAGCAGGACAAGTAACAGAAACAAAGAAACAGTTAAAAAAATCAAAAGAAGCTACACAGCCCTGGAATGCTCCCACTGCCCTTGCAGGGTGGCAAGCAGCCCAGAGACAACCAGTACAGGAACAGAGTGAAACACTGGAAACAGCTGTAAGGAACCTACAAAAAATACACGTGCCGTCCCCTGTTATAATATTGGTGGTAAACAGCAGGCTGCAGGTAGCTACCTTGTGCCTGACGAATGGGGACAGAAGTGGAAAAAGGTGGTCCTAGTAAAATTAAAACATGAAACTGGGTCTACTGCATTGCAACCATCACCTTATGATAAAAGCTGGGTTCCAGTTAAACTTAAACCGGAACCTAGACTGGTGCCTGTCCGAACGGGACAAGTAAGTGCACAGAAGGAAAGAGTAGCAAACAGTACTCTCATTGAATTGGTAAATCAAATGAAGGAAAAAATGGAACAGTTCACAGAGCACATTAGGAGACAGGAGCTGCGACTCGATCGCAGGGGAGTGAATAAAAAAGAATTTCAAAGTGAAAAACTGAAATTAAGCGGGTTAACACCTAGAATTGATGCATTAACACATGGATCTGCCCAGAAACAGTTAACTGCAGCAAAAAAGGGCATCTCCACCATCCATTTAGCATGCACACAAAAGCAACAGACACTGGGGGAACAAATTCAGGTTTTACAAGAGCAGGTAACTACCCCCAATCTCCTCTCAGAGCAAGGATAAAAACCAGGGGCGCAATTCCCAACTGTGCAGGTTCCCAATTGCTTTGACCCACGGAACCACACTCTGCGCTCATATCTAAAATAGTTTTACATACCAGTTAAGTTTTGTCCTTTAAATGTTTTTCCAGTTTGCTAAACTTGCTGCTGCTGCCCGTACTTTCAAATACTCTGATAGGGTTAATTTCTCTTGGCTCAGGTCTCACTACCTTCTTAGATTGCTCTTCATCCACCCCCCCTTTCTCCCCTGCCTCTCCTCACTTCTACTCTCTATTAACACCAATTTTTGTGCAAAGTTCAAAAAGGTTTCAGTTACAAATATATGTACATATATTTCTGCCTCAACAAATAATGCAATTGCAAACAAAAACAATTCTCTTTTATCAATCGCAGTTTTGTTTTTTAAGTTTTTTTAATTTGTTATTGAAAGAAAAAATATGAGGGGAAACCTCAACATCAAGGTAAAAATAATATTAACAAAATGTCAATTTCTTGTTTGGGCTTTTTATAAACTTGTTTTCACCTTTAAATATAGTTATAACAATATCATAGCCAATATGTTTTAAAATAACAATTTAGGCATAAAGCTAACCAAACAATTTCAACAGGTTTCCACATTTTCAACAGGTTTCCACCTTTGGCTCCCAAATGTAACAAAGCAGTTTGAAACTATACCCTCAAATACCCTTAAGGTATTTGCATGTATCTGTATTTAAAATTTAGTTTGGTTTAATGCTATAATTGGTTTAATTTTATATGCTTTTCTTTTGTTTTGTTGTGTTAATGGGAAGCAGTGGTTCTTAAGGTTTATGCTTCTAAACAGTTAATAAGAGTGAAGTTGGTATTACAAGCAAATTAACTCTAAAAAGCTAGTTAAAATTATGTTATTAAAAACAAAGTGTTCAGCAAGGGAAAGCAATACACCTTCTCATGGAAGATTGTGAGCATTTATTTTAGCTGTTAAGCATTACATTTAGTATGAAATATTAGTAATACACCTCAAATGAAAATGAATGACTAGACAACAATTGCAAAAGTATAGCTTGTGTTATAAAAGGCTCAGTCTCTATTACATTGTTCTTATTACATTGTAAACAAACTAAGTTAAAACTGTGTATTAAGTTTGTGTTACTGAAAACAAACAAACAAACAAACTTTACTGTTAACTAACAAAAGTTGTTTAAGTTGCATCCCACAGACCAAAGATGCCAAAAAATATCACACCCTGAAGACACCAAATAATAACTGTATACAGTGAAGAAATCCCCAAGCATGAAGAAAAGAAAAATGAAGTGCTTTATAAATGAGAGACGGGTCAAATACACCTCTACTCACCATGTATGGACTATTAAGTTAACAATCAGCTAAAAACCACTAGCTGGACCAGAAAAACTGTCATTTAATTTCAGCTTGGTTACTGTGTAAAAACAAATGTATTATTGCTGTACCACTGTATTATCATTGTACTGCTGTATTATTGCTGTACAATATGTACAATGTGTATAACCTTGCTAAACTGTTTAACCAACACACAGGTAAAAATCAACAAACAAATGGAAGCCAACACCATGAAGGCAAGGAAAAAACAAATTGGTAAAGAAACTAAGTTACATAGTAACTATAAATTGGGTAAACAAATTCCCTTTTAGTACCAGTCTTAATTTGGATCAGTGACACTGCATCCTAACTGAGGCACATGTTATTCAAAACAATCTTGTTCAGTGTCTGGGTACCAATATTAAATCCTGACACAGCAATATTTAATAAATTGGTGACTGTCTATTCAGTAGGTTATCTGGAAGACAGCATCCATAAGAGACAACTGGATCTACATCAATCAATGGAACAGAGAAGCTACCACTTCTGTTTCCTGCCCAGTAAATCTAACCAGACAGTGACAATCAGCCTAAAGGATAACCTATAATATGAATGGACAGTACTGTGTAGTAATTAATTACAATACATTTATATATAAAGGTCTCAGTGGTAGTGTCACTACTCCAAATTTCTGTTTTACTTCTCATATACACTGTGGGACACACTCTCACAATCCCTATCCCAGTATTTTAAAACACTCAGTCTACTACTAATGATGAGACAGGTGATAACTGGAATTGCCCTAATAGAAGTGTGTTTCTATCTGTATCACCAAAGTAAAAGGCCCAGAGTACACCAGCAGCCTGGAAAAACATGGTTACACTTGGATATAAGATGGTGTCATATGTACACATACATACTATACATATATGCCCATATACACTACATTTATATATGCAATACCCATATAATTCATATATATTAATTATTTGGGAGTGCCTCTAAGGATCAATCACAATATTACATTCCTCTGTCATGGTCCTGGGCCTAACATTCCCAGGCCCACCATAAGGGACTAAAAAATAATTGGATAATAAAATCTGCCTAACAGTCGTACGAGGGAATGTGCAGACTAAAAGGACAGATGGGACATGAGTGTATGGATGGTAATATGGGGTAACCACATAACAGTGTTTAGCCCACTGGGTTATCTTTAGTCCATGCATTATGCTTTTCTGGGACGATGGGTAAACATCCTCCCCATAAAAAGACAAAAAGTGGGGGAATGTAGTAAGAGGAGGCCCTAAGACATAAACCTTGGTATCAGAGGCCTGGTATGAGGCGTAAGGCCCGAACTAAAGAAATGGTCAAGACTTTGCTAACATAAAGCAAAGTGAAGCTGTGAGCCAGAGGCAGGGCCTGCTCACAGAAGCTGGCAAGGAAAGGGCTGATGCTGCAAGGAGATACCATACCTAAAAGGTACTGAACACTAGAGATCAGAACATTCACATACTTGCACATTCCACACAGATAACAAGGAACAGGCTGACCCATCCCAATGACAGGGGCAAAAGGGTAATATGATGGATAGAGTTGTTTTGTTCAAACCAACATGTACAAGGTGAGAGGCGGCACCTTACTATGTAGAGGCGTTGTACCTTGCTACGTAGAGGGGCTGCACCTCAATACGTCAGGAGTGATGTGTAACTTGTTTGTACCTGTGTATAAGAATGTATCCCTGGGGCGATGTCTTTGTCTGGCCGAGGGGGCAGTGGAAAGTCCCGCCACTAACTGAGCCGAGTCCATTGACCGTGGGTACCTGGTAGTATGCCCTGTAGAGTAACAATCTGGAGGGAACTATTATTGTATCCAATATGGCAATAAACCTGGTTGACGTGCCTTCGTACCTTAGTAGACTCTGTGGTCTTTGGGGGTTCTCTTCGGGTCTGCTGTGTCAGCTATCTGTGCAGAGCTGGGGCAGCACACAGAGGGAACACATGCACTCAGCCGAGTGATACCAACAAGGAGAGAGCAGAGCACCACACTGGTAGCATCTGACAACAACACACCCTCTGACAACATAGACCAGTCCTAGGACAGACCTGTTCAGCACTTTTACCTAGGCTAAGCTGTCTTTGTCTTAAACATGTCCTAGTAACATCACGCAGAGATTTAAAGGCAGCCATCCTACAGTAAAAAAAACTTCAAGACCAGACTTCAAAGAGAAACTGCTGAGCTTCAGTTCATCTGCAAATTTGACACTATCAGCTCAGGATTAAACAAAGACTGTGAATGGCTTGTCAACTACAGAACCAGCTTCTCCTCCCTTGGTTTTCACACCTCAACTGCTAGAAGAGGGTCTCATCCTCCCTGATTGAACTAACCTCCTTATCTCTAGCTTGCTTCTTTCTTGCATATTTATATCTGCCCCTGGAAATTTCCATTACATGCATCCGACGAAGTGAGTATTCACCCACAAAAGCTCATGCTCCAATAAGTCTGTTAGTCTATAAGGTGCCACAGGACTCTTTGCTGCTTTTACAGGATAAATACAGGTACCACAATGCACATTGTGTAGCTGGAATCCACACTCCTGAACCATGTCCAACACAGAGCTTTCCACGGATATAGCGTGGTAAAAAATGATGTTTGTTCTGTATCTCTACTCTATATGAACCCCTTCAGTCAAAGCAGACATCAAGGATGAGTGAGTCATCCCTGTCCAATAACAACAGACTCCTGAAGAAAACTTGTTCTATCCTTCAGGGTGCAATTCTCTTCAGTCAGTATCTGCAGTGACCCCCGGCAGCCGAGTCATCTGGCATATATGATCTAAAAGTCTTTGGGTCAGTGTGAGAGAAGACGACTTAGGGTAGAGTTCACATTGGTGGGACCCAGAGCTTTGCTGTGCCTGCTCACCTGAGCTCCAACCATGCTATTCCTGTCACCTTTGTCCCTCAGCCCCTGAGAGCTGCCGTATGTCCATGACCCCTGCTCTTCTTGATCGAGCATAGAATCATAGAAGATTAGGATTGGAAGGGACCTCAGGAGGTCTTCTAGTCCAACCGCCTGCTCAAAACAGGACCAACCCCAACTAAATCATCCCAGCCAGGGCTTTGACAAGCCAGGACTTAAAAATCTCTAAGGATTGAGATTCCACCACCTCCCTAGATAACCCATTCCAGTGCTTCACCACCCTCCTAGGGAAATAGTTTTTACTAAGTCCAGCACCTTTGCCATTTCCTTGCCCGCTCGGGGCTTTTACTCTGCTTCCCTGCAGAAAGGTGGTGCAGTAACTTGCTCATGGAGGCTTCCATTCCAATGTCTTCATTTCTGCCCAGGCAGCCCTAGTAACCATATGTCTTGGAAACTTGGCCTACTCTCTCTGTCCAAGGGAGAAAATCAGTCCTTTCTCCCAAGGGGTTGCAATGTCAAGGGGACAGGTACAAGTGCCTTGCAGATAGCTCATAAAAATGTTACAGGAAATTCCCACATTTGTCACACATGGTCCCTGAGTTGCCACACCTCCATTACTGTATATCTTCCCAGTCCTTCCGATGGGACAGCTGTCAATTGAGCATCAGTCATTTCCTTTGTCCTGTCTCCCTCCATCTGTTCTCTCTGGATCTAGGGCTCCCTTTCTGCTTTCAGCTGGTTAATATCATGCTGCATTGCTCTCATGTCCTCCATCCATTCTCAGAGGTCTGAGTCCCTTGTCTTCCCCACAGCAGCAGTGACTACCAGCTCAGCCTCATGTTCTTATGTCTTGGGGCTGGGTCCCCCTCTCCTGCAGCCTCAAAGGCTAATTGTAGCTCTGCAGCAATCTTGATGGCATCTTCCAGCCCATCAGGTTTCTTTTTAAGAAGAGTTGTCCAGATCTCTCTCTCAGCTGTGGGGGTCAGAAATTGGTCCCTGACCATTAAATCCCATTTTCAGTTTTCATAGTCCAGGAATGCCCTGATGACCAGATATCAGAGGGCAGATCCAGGGTTGCTGACAGATTCTGCTTCCACTCAGTCTGTGGCTTAACACAGGGGCTGCTTTTAGGGTATCCCTAATGGAGGCATATTCCCCTGGAGTATCATGTCTGAGTCAAACACACACCTCCTGGGCTTTGCCTTAGAGCAGTAGGCCAAAAAAAGTCCAGCCTGGAGGCCCTATTCGAGCCATTGGTTCAGGCAGGTCACTCAGAATGGTTGATCTAGCTGCCCAGCCTTGGAAATGCCCAGGACAAGCTATGGACATGATGATTAGATTCTGCATCTCACCATCTGCACTGTAGCCTTCTGGCAGCTTGCTGACCTCACATCTACACCATCCTAACCTCTGCCAGCCATATTCAACAGGTGGGACCTGCTTCCCAAGTGGTTTGTCTTAATAAGGCTTCTGAAGTGTAGCAAGATGAGTGTCTGAAACATAAGCCCACATACCAGAGGCCTGGTATGAGGCCTGGGCTAACGTAGTAAACATTTTACTGATATAAAACAAAGTTGAGTTGTGAGCAAGAGGCTACAGAAAGGATGTGGACAAATTGGAGAGAGTCCAGTAGAGGGCAACAAAAATGAGCAGGGGGCTGGGGCACATGACTTATGAGGAGAGGTGGAGGGAACCGGGCTTATTTAGTCTGCAGAAGAGAAGAGTGAGGGGGGATTTGATAGCTGCCTTCAACTACCTGAAAAGGGGTTCCAATGTGGATGGAGCTCGGCTGTTCTCAGTGGTGGCAGATGACAGAACAAGGCGCAATGGTCTCAAGTTGCAGGGGAGGAGGTCTAGGTTGGCTAGAAAGAAAAACTATTTCACTAGGAGAGTGGTGAAACACTGGAATGGGTTATGTAGGGAGGTGGTGGAATCTCCATCCTTAGAGGTCTTTAAGGCACAGCTTGACAAACCGCTGGCTGGGATGATTTAGTTGGGGTTGATCCTGCTTTGAGCAGGGGGTTGGACTAGATACCTCCTGAGGTTTCTTCTAGCGTTAATCTTCTATGATTCTATGTATCTCAGAGGGAGTGTCTTTGGCCAGCCTACAGGAGAGTGGAAAGTCCCATCTCTGACTGAGCTGTGTCCATTGTCACGGGCAGACTTGTCTTAGCATCCTTGTAGAGTCTGCCAGGTGCTATTACTGGGCTTTGTTGACAATAAACTTGCCCTGGTGCCTTTGCTGAAAACCGAGTCTGGAGTTATTGGGCAGTTTAATTGAGGTCTGCTACCTCTGCGATATGTACAGAGCTGAGCCAGCACACTGAATGAACACAGACAGAGCCAACATCAGACCACACCAAGTGCAATTAATGAGGCTACTCAATGCTACACAAACCCCTCAGGATTCCCACTAGCAGGCCAGGTGAGCCACAACTTGGCAGCAAGCCCTGAACACGCATCAGCAGCTAAGCTCTGTGGGCACTGCCCTGGCTGGCAGGTCTCAGTAACCACTCAGACAGATGGCTTAAGAGCAGGGGTATTGTACCAGGGCTGGCAGGAAGAGCAAGACTCCACATTCTGTAAGGACAGCAGCACAATCATTTACATTCAAATAACACAGCAATTCCTATCTTGGATCTGAGGGCTGCCAGACCCACAGAGGGTGAGAGCTCCTGCTTGGGACCCTTTTCAGTCCATTGCTTTGCTGGCGGCAAGCAAGGGACATGCAGGTTTCCTGGCAAGGATGAGTCTGTGGTGCTCCTTGTTGGGGGGACCTCTCTGCATTGCTCCTGTCCACTGTGACAGTACTTTCTGCACAGCTCTAACTAGTGACTGCTGGAGCCCCGGCAACAATTATGCTTCAAGTTCCCCAGTACATCGTTCTCCTTTACAAGGACAGCACAGACTGCTCTTCGGAGCCAACCCCCAGTCAGCGCACACCGAGTGCTCCCCAGCCTCTTGCTGTCTGTTGCTTCTTGGCTGCAACAGCCTCCTTCAGGCTCCTGTTCCTTCCACAGCCCAGGTTAGTTGCTGGGTCTCTGTCCCCAGCCACTCCCTGGATGAGTTCAGTACTTATCATTGCAGCTTCAGGGTCTGGCCCAGCCTCTGCTGCGTCTCCGTAACTTCTTCACACACCTAGTCTTCACTGCAGTGTCCGCTGAGCCCAGGGTGCTCTGTTCACCAGGTGCTATTACAGCCTGTGCCTGCCCAGCATCCCCTGAAGCTCTTCACCAGCCACTACAGCCTGTGCCTGCCCAGTGCCCCCTGCAGCTCTCTAGCTGTTAGTACAGACTGTACCCTGCCCAGCACCCCCTGAAGCTCTCTACCTGCTACTACAGGCTGTTCCCCTGCTTGTCTTCCTGGTCCCCATGCATCTCTCCAGGTTTTTCTAGTGCTGCATTTCCTAGAGATGCCTTCCTGGCTCAGATCTTTTCAGATAGTTTCCAACTTCTCACTCTGTTGTCCAATAAAGGATACTGGGTCTGTTCTTTCACCTGGGCAGGGAGGATGACAAGTCAGTGTAGAAGGTGAGAAAAGAGATCAGACATGAGTTTGCTGTTCCACAGCTTCATCTCACACAATTCTGAAGTCTACAATACTGATCAGGTTTGTTTCCATGGGTGATTTGAGGGTATGGTGGTATGTTCATGTAGTCCCCTGGTCAGTCAGAATTGCAGTTCTCTCCCTCTAGGTCCCCCAGCCCAGTACCGGGGCACAGAGTTTGAGTTAGTTACAGCCCAAAGCTCCAAACCCTAGAAGCTCATGGTTTTATCTCTGTATGTTCCCTGGTCAGTCCCTGCTGTGGCAGTCAAAGAAGTGGCTGCCACATCCACACAGCCACTTGCGTTAACACACACATAGGGGTATGTATGTGATGCCTCCCATTTCCCCCATAGCTACATCCCTGGCTTCCTCCATAGTCCAGCTGCACACCAGAAAGCAAGATCATGCTTCTTCTGCTGCCAAGGCAGGCAATGGCCTATGCAGGACCCTGTGGCTGTTGCTGAGCCAAAGTCCAGAGCTAGATAACCAAACTTCATGTAAAGCACATGGTGAGTTGTTTTCTCTCTTGGTTTTCCTTGTCCATATAAGGAGGGGTGGGAGCTGAGAAAAGAGGTACACATCACGGAGAGGGGTCTGGCAAAAAGGACGAACCAGTAGAAGAAGGTTGAGACTGAAGGGAGTGAGGGTGTGTAACGTGGTGCAAATGTTGGGAACAGAAGATACTTTTCCTTTGAAGTCCCCTCCCTCTATTGGGGATAATTTTAGTTTTCGTACTGTCAGGGCCCAGACGCCTCTTAAGATCTGATACTAGGGCCGCCTCCACCCCCGGTTACTTAGGGGTGAGAATGTGTCCACACATCTCCATGTGTGCATGTGGGTGGGAAGATTACTGAATGATTGACCATCTTTCTATTATATACATTCATATAAATTTATAGATAAATTATAGATGGAGGATTGGTCCATCAGTGGCTATTAGCTTGGATGGGCAGGGATGGGGTCCCTAGCCTCTGTTTGCCAGAAGCTGGGAATGGGCGACAGGGGATGGATCACTTGATGATTCCCTGTTCGGTTCATTCCTTCTGAAGCACCTGGCATTGGCCACTGTCAGAAGATAGGACTCTGGGCTAGATAGGCCATGCAGAGTCAGACCAATGGTCATTCTTACATCAGTCATTTATCTCCAGAGAGCTAAAGGGGTGAGGAAGAGAGACTTTCAGGGAAGGCAGAGGGCAGGTGTTGGCATTGGAGGGAAGCCCAGACACTCCTTTTTATTTAAGAATGACTCTGGTTTATGCACAGCACTCTAGAAACCCACCCCATCTTCTCCCAGCAAGCCCTGCAAACCTTGGGGCAGGTCCCAGCCCTTCATTGGCAGCTGCAGACTCCAACTCCCCAGGGCAGCCCCCACTAGAAGGATACTGCAGCTTGTTCATGGAGTCCTGGTCAATGGTGCCTTTGCTGTTGTACACCAGGGTGCTGCTCAGCAGGACGGCCAGCATGAAGATCCAGGTGCCATGCTTCGGGTCACCCTAGGTTCACAGGCACAGGCAGAGAGAAGGGGAATGGGGTTGGTTGAGAGCATCTCGTTGTATGAGTTCTGTCAGTGTAACACAAAGGTTCTGCTGGCCAGCAGCACTGCATGAGGGGACGGAGGGATCCTCCACAACATGTCTGATAGCAGTTTCTCATGGGGAGCAGACTGCTAGTTTGCCGCCACCCTAGGAGGTGCAGAAGGCACTTGGCACCTCTTCAGCTATCTACCTTTCACCTGTAACTCCACTTCAGTGGTGCCAGTTATAAAAGCAGCCTCACACTCCAGCTTTGTACAGAGCACTGCTCTGTAATGAAACATGGTGCAATCCACTGGTATTATTTTAAGCTCATTCATAGAATCAGCAGGTACCAGTGACAGGGTGAACTTTTACAGGAAGGGGAAACTTAGATGCTATCATCCAGCTATAACCATTGTTCCCCCTTTGCTGAACAGTAGCAAATCTGGAGCCATTTTCAGCATTTTCCCACAGGAGGTGAAATTGGTGACACAAAGTCAAGGTATTTCTTACAGCAATTTGTTTACTTACAGAACATGCCCAAGGCCTGTTTGCTTGAATGGAGGTGCTAACAACCCCCCTGCTACACACACACACACACACAAACACACACACTCTTTCTGGAATCTCAGCAAAGGCACAAGGGCCCTGTCACCTAGGCCTGGTCTACACTATGCTATTAAATCGATTTAAACAGCATTAAATCGATTTAACGCTGTACCCGTCCACACTACAACGCTCTTTATATTGATATAAAGAGCAGTTTATATCGATTTCTGTACTCCTCCCAGATGAGAGGAGTAGCGCTAAAATCGAAATAAACATATCGGATAAGGGTTAGTGTGGATGGAAATCGACGTTATTGGCCTCCGGGCGGTATCCCACAGTGCACCACTGACCGCTCTGGACAGCAATCTGAACTCGGATGCAGCGGGCAGGTAAACAGGAAAAGCCCCGCGAACTTTTGAATTACATATCCTGTTTGCCCAGCGTGGAGCTCTGATCAGCACGGGTGGCGATGCAGTCCCAAATCCAAAAAGAGCTCCAGCATGGACCGTACGGGAGATACTGGATCTGATCGCTTTATGGGGAGACAAATCTGTTGTATCAGAGCTCCATTACAGAAGACGAAATGCCAAAGCGTTCGAAAAAAACCTCCAGGCTACACAGTGCTGCATGACAAGTGTAACGGAAAGCCAAAGAATCAAATGGATGCTCATGGAGGGAGGGAGGGGGTACTGAGGACTCCAGCTATCTCACAGTCCACAGCAGTCTCTGAAAAGTATTTGCATTCTTGGCTGAGCTCCCAATGTCTGTAGGTTCAAACACAGTGTCTGGCGTGGTTCAGGGAATAGCTCCTCAGTTTCTTCCCCCCACCACCACCACGTGAAAGAAAAGGGAAAGAAATCATTTCTTGACTTCTTTCAATGTCACCCTATGTGTACTGAATGCTGCCGGTAGACGCGATGCTGCAGCAGTGAAGAGCAGTATCCTCTCCTCTCCTCTCCCCGGTGGTAGACAGTACAATATGACTGATATCCATCGTCGCCATCAGCCCGTGAGTGCTCCTGGCTGGCCTTAGGTGAGGCTGGCTGGGGGTGCTTGGGTAAAAATGGGAATGACTCCCAGTTATTCCCAGTAGATGGTATAGAACGGCTGGTAACCGTCTTCCTCATAGCAACTGGGGGCTGAGCTTCAATCAGCCCCCTCCCTTTTCTGTGTAAAGAAAAGATTCTGTACTGCCTGGACTGTTATAGCCCCGGGAGGCTGCCTCCCCCTCATTTTATCTCACTAACAAGTCTCTGTTTCTTATTCCTCCATTCTTTATAACTTTATGACACAAATGTGGGGGGGACACTGCCACGGTAGCCCAGGAAGGTTGGGGGAGGAGGGAAGCAATGGGTGGGGTTGTTGCAGGGGCACCCCCTGTGAATACTGACACGGAGCAGCTGTGCTCTGATACACTGGTCCTCTAGTACACTTGCCCCTTATTCTAGGCAGGACTGACTCTATTTTTAGAAACCATAAAGGAGGGATTGACTCGGGGAATCATTCCCAATTTTGCTTTTGCACCCCCGGCCGATCTCAGCCAGGGCCACTCATGATAGCAGTGGACAGTACAGAGGGGGAGAGATAACCATCATCTCATTGCCAGTTTACTCCGGCAGTAGACAGTACAGAATGACTGGTAACCATCTCTGCTATTATGCAAAAGCAAATGAATACTGCTGTGTAGCGCTGGAGTATCGCCTCTGTCCACGGCATCCAGTACACATAAGGCGCCGGAAAAAAAAAAAGCTGAATGGGCTCCATGGTTGCCGTGCTATGGCGTCTGCCAGGGCAATCCAGGGAAAAACGGCGCGAAAGAATTGTCAGCTGTTGTTTTCCCGGAGGAAGGAATGACTGACGACATTTACCCAGAACCACCCGCGACAATGATTCAATCCAGAATTCCAAGGGGCAGGGGAGACTGTGGGAACTATGGGATAGCTACAGAATAGCTACCCACAATGCAACACTTCAGAAATCAACGCTAGCCTCGGACCATGGACGCACAACACCGAATTACTGTATCTAGTGTGGCCGCGTGAAATCGAATTTATAATATCAGTTTTATTAAACCGATTTTAGCTAATTCGATATTATCGCGTAGTGTAGACGGGGCCCTAGACTCAGCTCTCTGAGGCCTCTCACTCTCAGCTTCTCCTGACACAGATCCCCTCTTACTGCCTCAGGCCCTGAGCTTTCCACCTGGAAAACCTGCAAGTCTGAAGCTGCTCACCCCACAATCTTGTAAGGCAGCCTGGGAATTAACTCCTTTTATACATCTGTTCTGCTGTACAAAGATACCTGGGAAAGGTTTCACTACCCACCCAGCCCACAGAACTCTTTTAACTCACACATCCCCCTCAATGACTGGATTTAGGATTGCAGGGGTCTCTTAGGGTACGTCTTCACCGAAGCTGGTAATAAGCCTCACATCCTGTGTAGACAAACTCACGCTAGCTTAACTCGGGCTAGCACACTAAAAATAGCTGTGTTGATGTTGCAGCTGGGGCAACAGCTCATACTCTCAGCCCGTCCAAATGCCATGGTTTGAGCTCAGGTTGCTAGCTTCAGTCACTGGCGGAGCCACAACATCCACAGTGCTACTGTTAGCACACTAGCTCAAACCCAGCTAGCATGAGTCTGTCTGCCCTGCTGAGGGGTTCGCTCCTAGTTGCAGTGCAGACACAGCCTTATACTACCTACAGAGAATTCCCTGGGAAAGAATCATAGAGACAGAGGAAGACTAAGATTTACTGGGGCCCTGGGCACAAAGAACTTCTCCTGTTCAATATGGGGCTTTACCCCCTGCTTCTCCTCTTCCCATTCCCTTTACTTCCCCTACCCTTTCCCCCCTCTGCCTCTCCCCCCGACTCTCCCATTCTCCCCTGCCTACTTCCCCCCGATCTTCATTACCTCTTCCCCCCAATTTGTCCACATCTCTCCTAAAGTATGGTGCCCAGGCCTGGACACAGTTGAGGTCTCACTAGTGCCATTCAACACTCCTGTTAATACACCCCAGATCATGTTCACCTCTTTTTGCAGCTGCACCACATTGTTGGCTTATATTCAGTTTTTGGTCCACTATAACGCACAGATCCTTTTCATCAGTTCTGACACCTAGACAGTTATTCCCTATTTTGTAATTGTGAATTTGATTTTTCCTTCCCTGGTGAAGTACTTTGCACTTGTCTTTATTGAATTTCATCTTGTTGAATTCAGACCATTCTCCAATTTGTCAAGGTCATTTTGAATTTTAAACCTGTTCTCCAGAGTGCTTGCAACCCCTCCCAGCTTAGTGGCATGTGAGGATTTTATAAGCATACTCTTTACTCCATTATCCAAGTGTAGCGAGGTGGTGTGGCTCCCCTCCTCCCCAGGGAGGGTTGAGCCCCGTCAATCATCCCCCAGGGCAGAACTGCTGGGTGGAAGTCCCACCCCTCAGAGGGTCAGGCGGTGACCTGGAAGGATAAAAGCCGGGCACAGCCTTCAGTCGGAGCCCAGCCGCTGGCAGGAGCAGACGTGCCCGCTGACCCTCGTCGCTGGGGAAGCTGCTGAGACCAGAGGTCAGTACCAGGAGCTGCCAGAACTGCCCCGCAGTCACTACGACGAGGAGCTGCCAGAGCTACCTCGGCCCTACTACGGCCCCAAGGAGCCCCCAGACCAAACCTGGCCCGCGGTCCCGGAGGTATTCCCGGACCTACCACCCAGCCCTGACTGGGAGGAACCCATGGTGCTGGACGCCCCAGCGGACCATGTAGGAACCGAGGGGGATACTGGAAGTAGCCCGGGAGCAGCTGACTACAGTCAGGCTGCAGAGATCCCCATGCCTATGTCAGTGTGTTTCGGTGAGGTTCCCCACTGATCGTCACTGGCAGCGACAGCCGCTACTAGGGCCCCAGGCTGGAACGCAGAGGAGTGGGTGGGCCTGCATTCCCCCTGCCGCCCGTAACCGGGTGGCAGAATCCCCCCTTCACCCTGACCTAAAGAGGCCATTGTAGTTGCCACTGCTCTGCCCTGCCCCAAAGGGCCAGAGTGGAACAGATTATTGTAATGGTTTGCCGGGCGCCCCGCCGGAACCAGAGGCTGGGCCCTGTTTAACTGTGCCACTGTTTGGTCCCGCCCACAGGGCCCAAACCGCCAGAGCTGACTGCGGTCCCGAGGGCAGAGGCCCTCGGACGACGAGATGAGGCCGGTGTGGCTCCCTTCCTCCCCAGGGAGGGTTGAGCCCCGGCACCCACACCTCCACACCAAGTTATTCATGAAAATATTGACTAATGCTGGACCCAGGAAAGACCCTTGTGGGACCCCACTAGATACACCCTCCCAGTTTGACAGCAAACCATTGATAAATACTCTGAGAGTACAATCTTTCAACCAGTTGTGCATCCACCTTGTAGTAAATGAATCTAGATCATATTTCCCTAGTTTTCTTATGAGAATGTCATGAGGAACTATGGTCAACAGCCTTATTAAAATCAAGGTATATCATGTCTAAAGCTTCCTTCCATCCACTAGGTCAGTAATCCAATCAAAGAAGGAAATTAAGTTGGTTTGGGATGATTTGTTCTTGACAAATCTATGCTGATTATTCTTTATAACCCTATTATCTTCCAGGGGGTTACAAACTGATAGATTAATAATTTGCTCCAATATCTTTCCAGGTATGACGTTAGACTGACTGATCTCTAATTCCCCAGGTCCTCCTTGTTCCCCTTTCTAAAGATAGGTTTGGCCTTCTCTACTATTTCCGGGACCTCTCCCATCCTCCAGGAGTTCTCAAAGATAATTGCTAACGGTTCCCAGATTACTTCAGCTAGTTTCTTACCTACCCTAGGATGAATTTCATCATGCCTTGATGACTTGAATACATCTAATTGATCTAAATATTCTTTAATCTGTTCTTTCCCTAGTTAGGCTTGTATTCCTTTCCCCTGGTTGTCAATATTAATTGACAGTCAAGGTCATCATTAACCATTTTAGTGAAGACTGAAGCAAAATAGGCATTAAGCACCTCAGCTTTCTTGATGTCATCAATTATTAGCTCTCCTTCCCCACTAAGTAGAGGGTCTACACTTTCCCTCATCTTTCTCTTACTCCTAACGTATTTAAAGATTCTCTTCCTATTGCCTTTTATGTCCCTTGCCAGGTGTAACTCATTTTGCACCTTGGCCTTTCTGATTTTGCCTCTACATACTTGTGCTGTTCTTTGTTACTCTTCATCAATTTGACCATATTTACACCTTTCATAGGATTTCTTTTTGAGTAATGAGAGCTTATATATAACTGATTCCTAACAGGCATGACATTAGCACCTTTTGCCATAACACTACCGAATTTTGATACAGTTAAAGCTGTTTAAATACAAAATCTGCCAAGTGATCACTTAAATGCAAGGAAATGTTCAGATAAGGAAACCATCATCTGCCTTCATTAAAGCCCAAATACCACATTGTAACACAGGAAGCAGCCTGTAATAGTGTGATGAACTAGGAATGTTCTTAATGTTTTCTCTGAATACTGTGTTGGTGCCTCAGTGTCCCCTAGGCAGTTCTTAAGTATCTGGCAGAGCAAAGGGCCAGTGCACCTAAATGCCTGACCCTCTTTCTCCTAGCAACTGATGGCCTGGGCCCCTCCTCTGCAAAGGTGCCAGCTGAAGGTGTTGGAGACAAAGAGATCAGGTGACCTCCTGGCTTGGGAAAGGGGCTGAGCAGAGAGGAGGGGCTGGAGGGGGTTGTGAGTCTGGAGCTGCCTGGGGACGAGGAGTGAAGGGCAGACCTGGGGGTCTTGCTCTCTGACCCCCAGAATGGATCCGGCCGAGAGGTCCGGTTCGCTGTATCTACAAGCTCTGTTTTAGACCCTGTTCCTGTCATCAAATAAACCTCTGTTTTACTGGGTGGGTGAAAGTCACGTCTGACTGCAAGGTGGGGGTGCAGGACCCTTTGGCTTCCCCAGGACCCCGCCGGAGTGGGCTCGCTGTGGGAAGCACACGGAGGGGCAGAGGATGCTGAATGCTCCAAGGAGAGACCAAGGAGGTGAAGACGTGTGAGCTTCTTGCCCTGAACAAGTCTGCTCCAAGGGAGAGGAGGCTCCCCAAAGTCCTGCCTGGCTTTGTGGGGAGCTGTTCCAGAGCATTGCCCGGGGACTCTGTGACAAATAGACAGAGGTCACTCTGCAGAACCCTGCCTCTGCTAACTCCCTCTTCAGGGCCCTCAAAGCACTCACTCAGTTCAAAGGCAGTTCAAGCAAACTTCTCCTGGGGTCCAATGTATTAGGTGCATACTGGCCCTCTGGGCTCAAACCCCAACCCAGCCTCTGTCTCCTGATAATGCACAATAACACAAGTCTTCCAAAAACAGACCATTAACTCAAACAGTCCCAGCACCTCCTGTCTGCAGTTTGTCCTTCTCCACAGGCACTTCCAGCTGGACCCCTTGCAGTCTCTCCCCTGCTTGGAGAAGGGTCTCTCAGGCTTCTCTGCCTAGAGAGCTTGCTTCATTTTCTCCTGCTACTTGAGTATTTCTCCTGCTGACTCAGGGCCCTGCAGACATAGCTATCATCTCCTAGGCTTCCCACCTCCACTGGTGCCTCCTGCTCTTTTTGTACTGGAATCATTTGATTCCACTCAGGAGGGGCTCATCTGTAATCAGTTCTGGCTTAGTCCAAGGCTTTGCAGCCCCTGGGGCAAGCCATCCTTTTACACCTATTAAACAATATCACTGACACCATGTGTACCTCCATAATACACTCCCTGATCCTTCAACATGGAAAGAAAATACATATGCTGAATTCTTCTAACACCACCTTGAACACAAATGTTAACACTGGCCCCAATGTACCTATAACACATTGTCATAAAAATAAAGGGAAGGATAATAACCTTTATGTATGTGGTTATATAAAATCCCTCCTGGTCAGAGGTACAGACAGAGGTACAGAATAATTTTACCTGTAAGGGGTTAATCAGTTCAATTAACCTAGCTGGCACCTGATCAGAAGGACCAATGGGAAAAGAATATACTTTCAAATCTGGGGAGGAGGTTTTGTTTGTGCTCTCTTGGTTGGTTCTCTCCCGGGACAGAGAGAGAGACCAAGCAGGTAAACCAGCTCCTAAAAAGATACCTGGAATGATACATCTAAAATTACAGAAATTATGAGTAATAGCAAGGAAATGCGTTAGATTATCTTTTGTTTTAGCTTGTGAATTTTCCCTATGCTAAGAGGGAGGTTTATTCCTGTTTTTGTAACTTTAAAGTTGAGCCTAGAGGGAATCCTCTGAGTTTTAAATCTTTTATTACTCCATAAAATTACTTTCCATCCTGATTTTGTAGGTGAGATTCTTTTACTTTTTTTCTTTACAATAAAGTTCTTCTTTTAAGAACCTGATTGATTTTTAATTTACTGAAAACCAATGGGTTTGGTCTGTGCTCACTTTGTTAACCTATTGGTTGGAATATTATTCTCAAGCCTCCCCAGGAAATGGGGTGAAGAGGTTTGGGGAAATATTTGGGGGAAATAGGGACTCCAAGTGGTCTTTTTCCTGAATCTTTATCTAAATCACTTGGTGGTGGTAGCATATCGTCCAAGGACAAGGAAGGATTTGTTCCTTGGGGAAGTTTTTAACCTAAGCTGGTAGAAATAAGCTTAAGTGGTCTTTCATGCAGGTCCCCACATCTGTACCCAGAGTTCAGAGTGGGGAGGGAACCCTGACACACATCATCCACCAAATCAGTGCACATATTTGTATGTTAAAAAGATGGCAATGTTGCCAAAGTCAGCAATAGTTATTCCAGAAGATGTATGCAGTGTTGTGACTGTGTTGGTCCCAGGATATGAGAGAGACAGGGTGAGTGAGGTGTCACGGAGTCCCCGGGCGATGCTCTGGAACTGCTCCCCACTAAGCCAGTCAGGACTTTGGGGAGCCTCCTCTCCCTCAGAGCAGACTTGTTCAGGGCAAGAAGCTCACACGTCTTCACCTCCTGGGTCTCTCCTTGGAGCATTCAGCATCCTCTGCCCCTCCGTGGGCTTCCCACAGCGAGCCCACCCAGGCGGGGTCCTGGGGAAGCCACAGGGTTCTGCACCCCCACTTGGCAGTCAGACGTGACTCTTAGCCAGCAAAACAGAGGTTTATTCGATGACAGGAACAGAGTCTAAAACAGAGCTTGTAGATACAGCGAACCAGACCCCTCGGCCGGGTCCATTCTGGGGGGCAGTGAGCCAGACCCCTAGGTCTGCACTTCACTCCTTGTCCCCAGGCAGCTCCAGACTAACCCTCCCTCCAGCCCCTTTCCCGGGCCAGGAGGTCACCTGATCCCTTTGTCTCCAACACCTTCAGCCGGCACCTTTGCAGGGGAGGGGCCCAGGCCATCAGTTGCTAGGAGACAGAGTGCCAGGCATTTAGGTGCACTGGCCCTTTGCTCTGCAGCAACCTTATCCCACCACCTAGATACTTAAGAACTGCCTAGGGGACACTGAGGCACCAACACAGTGTTCAGAGCAAACATTAAAACAGTCCCAGTTCATCACATCTCTCCCCCCTTCGAGACCGAACTGAGCCAGGTCACTCCAGCCAGTGACCTGGGGAAGTTCGAACCCACCAACGTTCCCATGGATGCCCCAGCATCTCTCCCATTCCTTGGTGTGAGTTACACCAGGCCCTCCCAGTTTTGTGCCCTCTCTTTGCTTCAGCCTGCTTGATGGCACTTGCAGGCTGCAGGTGGGAAGGTTTATGCGGCCTGTACCCTTTTGCCCCCCAATACCCCTGGGGTTTAAACTGGGACAGGGTCTTCTCCCAGCACTCTGGGCTGCAATTTGGCCTCTCTTTGTTAAGAGCCCCGATCGTGGCCTTGGGCAGCCACTCCCCACCTTGTGGTCCATATACAACATCTCTGCTGTCCCCACCTTACAGTTTCCAGCTTTTACCATCAGTCCCACCTCCTTGAGGCAGCCCAGCCCCCTGTTCACCTGGGATACCTGTTCCTCCCAGGTCTGGCTAAAGATGCACATGTTATCAGTGTCTGCCAGGGCCAAGTTCTCCATCCCCCTCTCACTGGCTGGGCCTGGGGTCACAGCCCCCCTGAGCCTTGTCCCTGGTAGCTCCCTCCCTGCTGTATAATCACTTCCCAGCAGCACGTCTGGACCAGGCAAACCTGGTTGGCAGCTGACCTGCCTTGCCTGGGTGTCCCCCCACTCAGCTGGGGTCTCAGCTCCCCCCGTGCTCAGCGCTGCCCTGGCTGTCCCAGTGGGGGCAGGCAGCGAGCTCTCTGCTCTGGTCTCAGCATCAGAGCCAGCGTGAGCCCCCTCTCCGGTGTGCAGGGGGGCGGGGAGCATCTCTCCCTCCCCCTCAGCCCCAGGGGGCTGGTTACAGGTTGGCAGGTATCCTGAGCCCAGCAGCCCCTCCCCACTGCCAGCCAGGTCATTTGCATTTTCACTGACCATTTCCATCCCAGCCAATTGGTTCCCTGGGTTTGAACTCAAACCCTCGGCAGTTACAGGAGCAGGGCCTGGATCCTGTCCCAAGGGGAGACAGTCACCCCCCAACAGGGCCTCCCAGCCGATATCCTGAAGAACCCCAATGACCAGCCAGTCCGACCCCTCCTGCGTCTGCACAGGGATCTGGGCCATAGGCAGGGCGAGGGGCTTCACCCCAGGGACCTTCACCCAGGTCCCACAGCCCCTCAGCATCTGCGGCTGCACAACCACATTTCCCTGTGTCCCAGGGCCTCGCCCCTGCAGGCGTGTTTCCCCACTGACCCCTGGGCAGCCCCCTATGTCTCTCCACTCCACCATCACCAGTCTGTGCTGCTGCTGCTTCTCCTGCAGCTTTTCCACAGCCTCTTGCTCTCTCAGGCTCTGCTCCAATCCCATCCATCTCCGATCCCCTGATGGGGAACCCAATCGTGAAGATCCTTGTCTGGTTGGGGACCAGACTCTCGGGGATGCCTGGCTGCTGCTCCAGCTGCTCCCAGATCCTTTTGTAGCCCCATCTGGGTCAGGAATCTGCACCTCAGAGCGGTCCTCCTCCTCCAACTGCACGATTAACTGTGCCTTGGTGAACTTCCCCATGCGTAACTCTCTCTTTGTGCACAGGATCACAATGTCCTTCTTAAGGAGATGATGATAGGCCATCACTTCACCGTTCCCAAGTGGCTCTGGACTCACAGGCCTGTGTGCTCTTGGCTCCCCCATGGTTTCCAGGAAGAACCCCTGGTGTGCCAGCCCTTCTCGTGATCACCACCTCTTTGCCAGGGTCGAGCTGCAGACTCCTCCGCCCCTGGGACTGCTCCTGCAATCCCCAGGGGAACCCTGCTACTGCAAAATCCTTCTCTCTCCCAGGGTCGAGCGGCAAGCTCCTCCGCCCCTGAGACTGCTCGCTGCAGTCCTCAGGGGGACCCTGTTACTCCAACAGTCCTTCTCGCTGGTCACACACTCCCAGAGGTTAACTGCCCCCTGAAACCGTCTCTCTCTGAGCCTTCAGCACGCCTGGTCTTCACTCTCCCTCCTCTGTTTTACTGCTCCCCAGTCACTTACTGCAGGAAGCGCCATCCACGGGGTGCAGCATATCCCACCGCTGCCACCAGTTGTCACGGAGTCCCCGGGCGATGCTCTGGAACTGCTCCCCACTAAGCCAGTCAGGACTTTGGGGAGCCTCCTCTCCCTCAGAGCAGACTTGTTCAGGGCAAGAAGCTCACACGTCTTCACCTCCTGGGTCTCTCCTTGGAGCATTCAGCATCCTCTGCCCCTCCATGGGCTTCCCACAGCGAGCCCACCCAGGCGGGGTCCTGGGGAAGCCACAGGGTTCTGCACCCCCACTTGGCAGTCAGACGTGACTCTTAGCCAGCAAAACAGAGGTTTATTCGATGACAGGAACAGAGTCTAAAACAGAGCTTGTAGATACAGCGAACCAGACCCCTCGGCCGGGTCCATTCTGGGGGGCAGTGAGCCAGACCCCTAGGTCTGCACTTCACTCCTTGTCCCCAGGCAGCTCCAGACTAACCCTCCCTCCAGCCCCTTTCCCGGGCCAGGAGGTCACCTGATCCCTTTGTCTCCAACACCTTCAGCCGGCACCTTTGCAGGGGAGGGGCCCAGGCCATCAGTTGCTAGGAGACAGAGTGCCAGGCATTTAGGTGCACTGGCCCTTTGCTCTGCAGCAACCTTATCCCACCACCTAGATACTTAAGAACTGCCTAGGGGACACTGAGGCACCAACACAGTGTTCAGAGCAAACATTAAAACAGTCCCAGTTCATCACATGAGGTAATATCTTTTATTGGACCAACTTCTTTTGAGGAGAGAGATAAGCTTTCAAGCTTACACATAGACCCGAAGAAGAGCTCTGTGTACCTCAAAAGCTTCTCTCTCTCACCAACAGAAGTTGGTCGAATAAAAGATATTATCTCACACACACCCCTTTGTCTCACTCATTCCAGAAGATGCTTGTTTGGTGTCTATAGAATGAGTAGGGATTATAGGCACATACAGTGCTTTGAGTGCAAGTTGCCTTTCACAAACACTACCTGAAAACTAAACCATGTTATTACTATACTAGAGCATTAGAAACCTAGGAAATGCAGAGTTCCAGCTGTATTTTACAAACATCTGGAGTATTCTGTCCAGTTTTGGGCCCCCCACTACAGAAGAGACGTGGACAAATTGGAGAGAGTCCAACAGAGGACAATGAAAATGATTAGTGGGCTGGGCCACATGACTTATGAGGAGAGGCTGAGGGAACTGGGATTGTTTAGTCTGCAGAAGAGAAGAGTGAGGGGGATTTGATAGCAACCTTCAACTACCTGAAGAGGGGTTTCAAAGAGGATGGAGCTCGGCTGTTCTCAGTGGTGGCAGATGACAGAACAAGAAGCTGTGGTCTCAAGTTGCAGTGGGGGAGGTCTAGGTTGGATATTGAGAAACACTATTTCACTAGGAGGGTGGTGAAGCACTGGAATGGGTTCCCTAGGGAGGTGATGGAATCTCCATCCTTAGAGGTTTTTAAGGCCTCGCTTGACAAAGCCCTGGCCGGGATGGTTTAGTTAGTGTTGATCCTGCTTTGAGCAGGGGGTTGGACTAGATGACCTCCTGAGGTCTCTTCCAACCTTAATATTCTATGGTTCTATGATTCTAACTCTGTTCTACAGAGATACCAGCTTCTGACTCTGGTATGAATCAGACAAGGCATAGGAGACAGGGAAGAAGCCAGGCTCCAAGATAGAAGCCAGCCAGCAACTCACCTAGCTACTCAAACAGCATCTTGTGCCTCCTTCAGACTCTGAGCCAATCAGAGAGGCTGGACATCTCCTCCAATCAGGAATTACAAGGGCAGTGCCTCTGCTAAGCTAGGGTCCAGCAGCCCATGCTCCTTGCTGGTCAAAGTGAGCTGGATGCTGTGATCTGAGGATTGTCTGGGAACATGGGTTTGAGCTCTGTGATCCCTCACAACAAGGTAGAGTATTGCTTTGTCAGGAAAGTGCACCTTAATCTCCTATATGCAAACATTAGTTTATTTTTTATTAAACTAACATTCTTGGGGCCTAGTAGGATTCTAAAAACAATGCAACATTTATATGTATAACAAGAATATCCAGTTACAGTAGGTAAGATTAATAAAAGTTAATTAAGGACATACAATCTCATGCTTCAGGACAAAAGCCAACCTTTAATTGATGGGGTTAGATGGAAACATCCTGCAGGAGAAGATTATACCAAATTATCCACTACAGGTTTGTGTTTTCATTTTCTTTTGAAAAGTCTAGTGCTGGCCAGTGCCAGACACAGGACGTTGGTCTAGATGCACCTGTGGTCTGATCCAGTCTAGCACTATCCTAGCAAATTCACTTTGAATTCTGCAGAAAGATTTGACCTCAATCACAGATCTAACCTACCAATTTCAAATCTGATAACAGGTCTTCCAGGAAAACTCAGTTGTGGCCCTACCAGTGAAGTGTGTGCCATTGACTGATACTTACCCAGTCCCCAGGACACTGACAGCTAGCAACCAATGAGCCAAAGGCAGGTAGATTTCCCTGCCTCTCAGCAGGGGAGCTGAGTGCAGCCTCCAGCTCGAGAATAAAGGAGTGTGAGGTGGGTGGTAAAGGGCTGGCAGCTGGAAGGAGTCTGGACTGAGGCTCTCACCTGGAAGCTGACTAAGGAGGTCAGACTGTGCAGGAGACAAGGAGCCTGAACATGAGGTTGGCTACAGCTAGGCTGGACACTGAGCTGAATGGACAATGCTTAAACTTCCCTCTTCCGTGCTGCCCCAAGGACTGTCAGATCCTGTAGCCAGCTGACTAATAAATGGTTCCCATGTTTGCAAAAGCTGCCAGTGTCACTGTAAATACTCCCTGGGAGTTCTGCGCCCTGAAGGATCCAGGACAAGCCTCCAGCAGGGGTCTGGCTGGGCTAGATTCAGTGCAGGGAGCCACAAAGGGAGATTGGGGTCACTGGTCCCAAAGGCCCCAACAGAACTGTGTGGGTCCTTGGGCCTGGCCCACTAGGGACCTGGTGACAGTCTGGGCATAGACCAGCCCTTGGGACTTCATGATACCATCCCTCTGGGATACCCCTTCCCCCCACTCTTCCTACACCCTAGCTCACCCCACTCCTTCCCTCTCTCCTCAGGTCCTTAAAAGAACAAACTTGGGGGAGAAGGAATCTAGCTAGCTGAGAGACTGAGGGCTGGAAGGAGTGAGCTTCACCATTCTGGCCTCCACTCCAATTATCTCCTGGCAGCCTGAGATTCACAGTGACAATACTGAGCCTTCATTGTCCTGTTTCTGAGATATTTCTTGACCAGAACAGGCCAGAAAGAGAGGGGTCCAGATCACATTGCTACCTCCACTGGTTCCAGCTAAGTTCTGGAAAGTAGCTGGGATGTGAGACATTGGTTCCTGCTGTCACTCACCACCTCTACATGTGTCTTTTTCCTTCCTCTCCCTATTTCTTGTTTTTCTTTCCTAGCTCTCCCCTTTTTCCTTTTGTCTAACAAGGGTCAGGCTGAATATTTTGCAACCGTGCTGTGAGCTCATGACCAGAGGCAGCTGAAAGCAACGCCCCAAACAGCCTGCACTGGTACAAATTGGCCAGGTCTCAAAGGGGCTGATCAGAGTGTGGGCTGGGCCTGTGTTTCTCCAACACTAAGACTGCAAGTAAACATCTGTACCAAAGAGAGAAGCTGCATTTTCTACTTTTGCTGTTCTTTTCTCTCCTCTTTTGAGAGTGTTTGTCTTGTTTTGTCTTTCAGGAAACAGGATTGGACATTAACAGCAGCAATAAGAGCACCAGCCCATCTCAGCTAACTACCTCCCCCCCAAGAATAGTTCTTACTATCTTTAATGCCATCTAAGGCCTGGTCTATACTACAAATTTAGGTCGGGTTAACTACATTGGTCAAGGATGTGAAAATTCCACACCCGAGTGATGCAGTTAAGCTGATCTAAGAATTAGTCCATCAACACAGCTGCTGCCTCTCAGTGAGGTGGATATGATAACAGGAGAACCCCACCCACTGGCATAGGTAGCGTTTACACTGAAGTGCTACAGTGATGCAGCTGTGACACTGTAACGCTGTAAGTGTAGAAATACCCATAGACACTATCAAACCAGGGTTTTTTTCTTTTAAAACCTCGCTACTGTTAAAGGGAAAGACAACAGAGATATTGGTCAAACAAAAAGCCGTAGTTAAGACTTCACATTTCAAAGGCTTTAACTGTTTTTCTTTCTTTTTCTGTTTCTTTAATAAAAGGTTAAAGATTTTTAATGCTGTGTTTGCCATGGGACAAGGCAGCCCAAAGTCTCTGTATTTGAAAACCCCAAACCATGTTTAACTGTTTAGTGTTGTACAGTGACAGAATCATTAACACGTTTGACTCTCTGAGCTCATTTATTCCATCAAAATTAATGCAACAACACAAACTCTACCCCTGGCCCTAATGTGGCTCAGCAGTATGAGGATGGAAAGTTAGCTTCACCACAGCTAAATTTGTACCTGGATTTCCTTTACAACAAGGATGAAAACAGTCTACACAAATTCTCTTTTGGGCCAGAGAATCATTTTAACATTTTATTGTAGCTTGTGCACTGCTTGATTTTTCTATAGGTGTTCGTGGTGAGGGAGGACATAATTTGAGGTTTGCAGTGATAGTTTTTAAAAGGGCCATGTGACTCAAAGTTTTCTTGAGTTTGACACTTTCTTCCTTCCTTCCTTTTCCCACAGAACTACAACATTTGGGCAGGTGAAACTGACAAGTCTGATCCCTGGGGTGGTGTAGATGGGATGAATTATTGTAGGAAGTTGAAGATTATCATGATGCACACAAGTTACTGTTTAGACTGACAGTATCCTGGCACCACTTTAGTCAATGTGGACCTTACACCAGTCCTTAGAACAGGGCTTTCTCTTATGGGTGCCTTTCCAATGCTCACCAACCCCTTTGATCATGCTGACACAGAGTTGCAGATACCTTTGATCACAGCCAGAGGAGCACACGGCATCATTATATTACCCTAATGCTGGCACTTACTGGAATCTTTCATTTTTCCTTTATTAAATTAATGCTGGTTTCCTTGGCAATACTCCGAATGTAAAATCTGAGTCCACATGTGGATTTTAGAGCATTTTGAAGTAACTTCTCATAAGCCAGAAACTTTGGTCTCAAGGCCAAAGTTCCCAGAGCAGAACACAGGCAGAGGGCAGCTACATGTGCATCTCACACTTTCCAAGAAGGCTGCTGGAGGCAGGACTCACAGTCACAGTACATGGGGGCTGCTCAGAGTCCATGTCACCTTGAGCTACCTGGGTACTGTGACATCACGCTGTCTTCTGGCTGCAAGAGAGCCCCAGGCCTGCTGCACATACACAGATGATTTTCTCTGGCTCATCGGCTTGGCTAGACCCAGATTGTACTTCTAAATCTCACCCTTCTTAACTTTTACAATATTTCTTTCCTGCAGGGGCCGTGAGTCCCGGACACTAGCTGAGATCAGTCTCAGGTAGGTCAGATCAGTTTGGGAGAATCAGAGCCTTAGCTCAAGGTGTGTGCAAAAAAACCACCAAACGTTATATGAGCCATAACACTGTGATGTCACATAGTATTTTTGGGGGGCAGGACATAACTTGGGAACTCCTTGCTCAAACACCATCAAAACTGGGGCACAGTCATTTCCAAGACAATCCATTTATGCACATGGATTTTAGATCACTTAGAAAAACTGGCTGTTAAACAATCTTATCTATAGCACAGCTTAATATCTCCGCCTTAATATCTTGGGAAAATGTTGTATTGTGCTTATTCTGAGATAGTGCTTTTTTAAGGAGCTGTTGCCTGGACCAGTGAATTTTTCATGTTTTGGGTCCCTCTGAGTTCAGTCATTTCTGTAGCACAGTAAAACTAGAAGATAAATACCAGATGCCTCTGAAACATGAGAGGGCAAATGAAACTTCTAAAAGCAGATGAAGTTTGCGTCTGTCTATCTAGGAACTCATGTGACCCCTTCACCGTACAGTAGCACCCGTTCTCATTGCACAGCAAAAACCAGCTCACCTTCTCCACATCTCCCAGCCCTTCAGTGTCCAACAGCACCAGGGTGTGGTCAGGTTTTCCAGGGTGGGGCACACACCACATCCAGATGCCTTTGGTGTGTGACTGGATTGTGGAGCCCAGCGGGAACCCTGGGAAGAGAGGACAGATTTCATATAAACACAGACACACAGTACACCTGCCTGAGGTCACTATGAGCCCCAAAGAGTAGCAGGAAATATCACAGAAGGGGGCATGTGACTCCAGGTCTCTCACCTTTTCTCTTGCCAGCCAAGGCGTTCATGAGGTAGGATTTGCCCGTGTGGTACATTCCCACAATGGCCACCACCACCACTGGCTGGGTGATGCCCTCCAGGATCTTCACAGCCTGGGGGTTCACCTGCAGGGGCCCCCTGGTGCTGTTCTGAATGAGGCACATGGGCTTCTCCATGAGCATTTCTGAGGCCATCGGTCCTGGGTGGAATTGATCTGTAACTGAGAAAACAGACTGAGTCAGCCAAGCAGGTACACTGGAGGGATTCACCATGGTGGGGGGTGGGGGGGGGATAAGGCACAGGTGGAGGCAGGTCTGATGTAACACCATCTCACCAGGCAAACAGCTCACTGAGTTCTCAAACAGGACAAATCCCTAGGGGAACAGAGTATTTTCCCAAACAGTTAAAGGTTCAACCATAATGGAATTGCAGAGAGAAGGCACCATTTTACAAATCAAACACACACTGGGAAGTGCAGAATAGCACTGTTCAGGCCCCTGTACAAGTGTCAGTAGCAGGTGCAGAGTCACACAAGTCCAGGTCTGCCAGGGGCACTAGACACCCATAAGGGTGGTGCCACATCACCTGCCAGGACTGGGGGTGCACACTGCAGCTTATGAAAAGTCAGCTCAGGTCAATCACACGCTGTAGGCGTAGCATTTGAGCTTTACAACTCTCGCCAGGTTTCATATATGACAGACCTTTACCGTTTTTCCTAGTAAATGCACCTACTGTCTCCTTTCCTCTGTCACTCAGCTTACCCCTTCCTTTGGTACGCTCTAGGATTTTCCCTGGCCCCAGTTAACCCTTTCCTCAGTTTCTGTCTCCTGCCCCACTTGGTACATTTCCCCACTCACAGCCAGGCCACATCAGGATTCCCCCCAGTCTGGGGATTTTTTGTCCCTCTCCTGGAAGAGGCAAGAGGGGGCAGAGAAGGAGCCAGGCCCAAACCCGGTGTTGGCCAATAACACTGAGGATACAACAACACTGTCAGCTGGGAGTAAGGTTCTTAGCTTGAAGACACATGCCCGCATTAGCTCTAGCATGTTAGCGTGATGAAAAATAGCCATGTAGCCATGGCAATGCAAGTGGTAGGAGGGGCTAGCCACCTCGAGTACGATCCTGTACAAGACCCTACGTATTTACTGAGGTCTCCCTCCTTAAATAAGGAGGAACTTCTGTCTTTGTCATTGTAGGATGTGAGGGACTGTTGGGATGAATGGTCTGTTCCTCTAACAGGATACTCTGTGTGCTTGTCCATGAGGAATATAGGCAGTGGGGCATCTGAGTCATTGCAAAATAACCCAGAACCCCTCTTAAATCATGCCATCTTCCTCTCAGATGTGCCTTTTAATTTTCTGCCCAGGTCTTCTACATTAGGGCTTTAATTATCACAATACTTTTGTTTTCAGTAATTTCTCTGGTTTCTTATCTACTGGCTTGTATCATGTAATGCTGTAAAGCATCTAGGGTTACAGCTTGTATATAAGTAAAATATTAAGCGTTATATAAAAATAGAAAAATAATTCTCTAGGGCCCCTTCAATGTGATGATAAACAAAAACACCATTTTTGCCTTGCCGGTGCTGCTACAAATGTCTTCAAACATGTAATCCCCTAATTGTTTTATTCATCCTATTTATTATATCTTCTAGTCCAGTGTATGGGACAGACAATTCCTCATACTGGGAAAATGTTTCTGTATGACAAACACTTGCTTATGCTAAAGTATGAGAATGGCTAACTATAAAATTGTTTCACTAGAAAAGATTTCAGTCAACTATCAGTATTCTCCTGTAACCCAGGGCAGCTCTCTTAGCCTCATCTCCTCTTTTACTTGTTAAACTTTTTTAAAGTTTCTTTAAAACCTTTTATTTGATATGATTATACACTGTAGGTTTATCAAAAGAATGTGAAGAAGATGAGAATTTTTAAATTTTAAAAGAGTCAGGAACTGAAAAGGTGAAAAGTGGGTGGTTTGGGGGCTGTTTCTTCAGATATCGGTGTCAGAGGCTACACTGTTAATGCTGAACTTCATATGGTCAAAGCTCTGGCTTTTGGCTTCTATTTTTTTTTAAATTGTAAAAACCTATACTTGTGGGTGTTATACTTATCCCGGACTTTACAGTTCACAAGGAATAAGTCTTAAGAGCAGGTTTTTTGTGTTATTTTTTGTTTATTTTTGATATTCTGGGCCCTTCACTTAGGTAAAGCTTTACAAAGCAAATGAACAGTAATAATTTAAAGTGCTCCTTTTAATGTAGATAAAACTGTGATAGGCAGCTTGGAGGGTTGGGCAGCCTAGTGGTTAGAGTGTGTGGCTCTCAGCCCCCTGCTTGGTGTAGTTGGTGTAGGAGCCTCAGTCATTAAGGTCAGAGGGTTAGGGCCACCTGGACACTCCCTCTCCCCTGGGTCTCAGCCAAGGGCCATGTGTGTGTAAATCCTTGAATGACGTGGAGCACTCCCAGCAGGGAGTCAGAATCCACTTCCCTGGGCTACATCATACCAGTCTGTTTAGTTTAGGGCATGGCCCCTTATTCCAATTTGCTGGGCAGCCTGCTTCCCATAGGGCATTCTTATGGGTCTTGGGTGGTGCCTTGCCATGGTCCCAGGCTCCTTTGGGGCAGGACAGGTACACATTGGGGAGGGCGAGCCCCATAATGTCCCTGGGGTTTGCTTACTCAGTTACAGCAGGTGCTGGTGGCTCCTAGGTCCCCTTTGCAGTCTCCCTTGGCCTTGGGAATCTGACTAGAGCCCCATCCCTCGGGTAGGAGTCAGCAGACTCCTGCCTCTTTGCCAGTCAGTCCTGCACTGAGCCAGGTTATCTCCTTTTCTCCCCCGCCAGACCTGGCATTAGCTGCATGTATAATGAGGCATGGGCTAGCTGGACCCAAAGTCTCTCTTTAACCCCTGCTGTGTTGGCTGGCAGTTTCTCTGCTTCATCATACATTTCTCCCCCACCCCATGAACCTATTTGAGGTCCAACCCCCCCCCCCCACCATCTGCTCCCCTCCATTCTGTGTTAAGAAGTCAGCATTCAAGTGGGTTCTTCCAGCCCAGTGTTGAATGCGGAAGGAAAAGGGCTGGAGGGAGAAGTACCATCTCATAATCCAGGTGTTAGTATCTTTCATGGCATGCAGCAGTGATTGATGTGAAGTGAATGCCTAGTAGGTAGTAGTAGAGTGAGATCATAGCCCACTTGACTGCAGTGGCCTACTGTCTTGGGAACACCTTCCAACTAATGTATTAGATGGGGTTTTCTTCTCCTCCCACTACCTGGGACAAAAGAGCTTCTAGACCCATGTTCGATGCATCGGTCTGTAGCAGGAGATCCTTGGTGAAGTCAAGAATGTATAAAATGGGTTCTTGGCAGAGCTAGGCCTTCAGGGCTTTAAAAGCTTCCTCACAAGCTTTGGTCCACTGGATTTTCTTTGGGCTACCATTCCTGAGAAGATCAGTGAGACATGCCACGATGGTTGAGAAACCCAAAATAAATTGATGGTAGTCCCCCACCAGTCCTAAAAGCCAGCATACCTGTTTCCTTGAGGAAGGTGTGGGGCACATCTGGAGGGCATGGAGCTTATTGACCAAGGGTCGTTCTCTGCCTTTTCCTAAAGTGTGGCAGAGATAGATTGTCACCTGGGGAATGATGAAATATTTAGTGGGATTTGATGTCAGGATGGCCTCCTGGAAAGACCGTAGCACAGCCATCATATATTTCAGGTGGCCCTACCATTTTCAACTGTAGACTACAAAAGTAGTCTAGGTACATGGCAGCATATTGGCTATGGAGTTGGAGGATCTAGTCCATTAGCCGCTGGAATGTGGCCGGGGTCCCACGCAACCCAAAGGGTATTGCCCGGAACTGAAAGAGCCCAAAGGGAGTGGGGAAAAAAACTGTGCATCAAATTTTGAGACTCTGTTGGCCTTCCAGAAATCAATACAAAATGGGGTAGTCCCATCAGGCTTGGGAACCAACACTACAGGGCTCTTCCAGTTGCTGAATGATTCCTCGATTACTCCCAGTTCTAGCATTGATCGGAATTCTTGCTTTGTAGTTTTCCTTAACTTCTGGGGAAGGGGTTGAGGATTTTCTCTGACTTTAAGCCCCAGTTCTGTCTGGACGTTATGGGTTAATAAATGGGTCCATCCAGGTTGGATAGAAAATATGGAAGAGAAGGCATGGATCACTGTTGAGCCTGGGTTCTCTGGTCTGGGGTTAGGTTGTTTCTAATCTTGACCATCCCTGGCTTTGAGACCTCAGCCATCTGTAGGCCTAATTCAGATTCAGGTGGGTAGGGGGATATTAGTAGACTTCCTTGGGTTTTCCACAATTTTAAAAGATTCACCTGGCAGATTTGTTGTACCTTTCACTTGTCCGGTTGTTGGATTTCATAATTCACCAGCCCCACTAGCTGCAGCACTTCATAGGACCCTTGCCAGTGGTCTAGGAGTTTTGATTTGGAGCTAGGTAATAACAGGAGAACCCCATCACCAGGTTGGGGCTGTCAGCTGTGAGCCCTTTTGTTATAGGCTGCTTCCAGCGTGTTCTGGGCGTGTAGACCATTCTTCCTGGCAAATGAGCCCAGGGCATCAAGCTTCTCCCATAGGTCCAGGACATATTGTGCTGCGTTACTGGCCTGAGATGGTTCCTCCCACATTTCTTGAATGAGGTCTAAAATCCCTTGAGGTTGCCTTTCATATAACAATTGAAATGGTGAGAACTCAGTGGAGGACTGGGGGATTGCTAGTATGTTGAACAGGAGAACAGGGAGTAACTGTTCCCAGGCAGGAGTGCCAGAAGCTCCCTAAAAATATGTGCATGTGGGGGGCCTGCCAGCATCCAGACTGTGGCCCTGTCCCTGTTCAGCCTCTTTCAGCCCCTGTGCCACCTCTTTCCCTGAGGCCCTGCCCCCTCACTGCCTCTTTCCCTGAGGCCCCACCTGCTCCTACTCCCCTACCATATCGCTCCCCCTTAATGCAGGAAAAAAGTGAGAGAGCATATCCTTCCCACTTTTAAAAGTTAGGGGGCATGGCCCCCTGGCTGCCTCTTTTCCGGCACCCCTGGTCCCAGTGCCGGATATCTATAAGGGCAAATTTTCAGAGCATTGTCTTTAGAGTTCTTTTGAAATCTTTCCACCAAGCCATCTGTTTGGGGGTGGAGAACAGAGGTCCTGAGAGCCTTAATTTTCCTCAGCTGGCACAGTTGCTTAACCCTCTGGGACATACAGTTCGTTCCTTGATGTGTTAAGATTTCCAGTGGCACCCCGAGCTGAGCAACGATTTTCACAAGTTCAGCAGTCACTGTGCATTCATAATAGTATTGTTACTTAGCCTACTATGAAAAAAATGAACTAGTAGCCTGCTGTACAGTGCTCCAGGGGCCCAACTATGTATATTGCTTCATGGAGACAGGTTTCAGTGGTAGCCGTGTTAGTTTGCATTAACGAAAAAAAGTAGGCATATATCACATTGGTAGATGTGCGGGTGAATGAGCCCTGGATGGTGTGGCGGATGTGGTCAGGTTCTGTGATGGTGTCCCTTGAATAGATATGTGGCAGAACTATCCTCCTCTCGTGCCCCCCACCATTGGCTTAGTCTTTCTTCCATCTCTCAGGGTTCACTCAGTCACTAGACACAATACCCTTGGTGAGGTGGGCACAGTGCAGTCTTCCCCATCTCTTGTCTACCCAACAATAAGCTTGGCTCCCTTTTTCATCAGACCCAATAATCCAGATTCCACTCTCCCCACTTTGTAAAGTTTGATATCTCAACAAACTTAAGTAATACATTTTACTTACCCCTTAATGTTACCAGTTAACATTACCAAATTTAACATATCGTTTCTCAGATTTTAAGGGCACCCAAACTCACAACTTCATTACAACAATTTTGTCATGATCCCAGTGAAGGCAGTCAGGAGCAAGGCTCAGAGCAGGGGCAAACCTGAGGCTCAGAGTAACTGAGGAGTTTGTAGTCAGGTTCCAGGCCAGGGTCAATATCAAGTGTCCGAGTCCAAGTCAGGTTTCAGGTTCTGAGTCAGAAGGTGAAATCCAAATCAATCCAAGGTCAAGCCAGGACTTCAGGAGCAAGGAACCAGGAGTGTCATGGCAGCTACAGAAGATCCAGACTGTTGCCTGGACACTTCTTGGAATGCCCCTTGCATTTATATACAGTGGGGAACCAATCAGGAGCCATGAAGCTGCTGCTTGTCAGACTCCTTGAGGTGGACCTTCCCGTGGTCTGTGTCCACTGTGAGTTATGGGCAGGGAGTGCAAGCTGATTACAGCTACCACTGCTGGCTGGTAGCCCAGAGGCCTGGGTTTTAGACTTGTAGGTCCTTACATTTCCTCCCACCTGCCTAAATTTGTTAGGATGGGCCACATGAAAAGCTGCCACAAGGTCAGTGGCATGCACTTGGGACATAGGCTCCCAGGATCACTCTTCTGGGCTATAGCCCTCACACTTTATGAGAGACCAGATGGAGCCACATCTAATTCTTTAGTTCAGTATCTCATGGACATCATACTCATGTCCTAGGATCCACACCAGAAAGGGCTGTGGTTGAACTCTGTGAGTGAAAACATTGTCAGTGTAAAGTTTCATCAAGGTTATGTGAAACACTTTGAGAAATCTGGATAACTGAAGCTTCATGGTCACTGGTTTGATTACCTGATTCATGGCACATGGCCTGTCTTATCAGTGCTCCAGTTTATAGGACAGCTGGTTGGTGCAGAGGTTTTGGCTGAGAGACATGCCTTTTGCCAATGGTGAATGCTGGGCATTCTTGTCACCGGCGGCCAGCATGCGGCTTGTAGTCTCCCTTGGCCTTGTCTAGATGGGCCTTGAGTTCTTCTTGGACCTTGTGGCTCTGCCACACCAAGTTAAAGGCTGAAGGATTGGTGGCATTGACAGGTATGGCTGGGTGGAGACGGAGGTGAAAGCCACAATTTGCATAGAATGGACTCCACCCGGTGGAGACATGTTAGGGATTTTGTGAGAAAACTCTGGACATGTAGTGTAGACCAGGCCTCTGTGGCAGCAATAGGCATTTCTCACATTGGAAAAAGTCCCCATAACATAGAGGGCCTCCTATGTGTTTCCAAATCCAGTTGCTATCTCCCAGAGTAGTCCAGCAACACTCTTTCATGGCAACAACTCAGGCAGGGAGAGATGGTCAGGGAATCATCCACACACACTTCTACAGCAACTTACCAGCCAGGCACTTAGCTTCCCTTTTCAGCATGTTATCAGTATTGAGGATGGTGACTGCTTCTTCCTTCTTTTTCTCCATAAACTGCTCCAGCACCTTCTCTGCCTGGCAATAGGAGACCACACAGGGTGCTTAGAACTCAGCACTGAGTTATTCCTGAGTAAGCACCAGGGGACACCCATCCATATATGCAAACTAGGCAGTCGCCTAGGGCGCCAAGTTAAATGGGGCAAGACATTTCAGGAAAAAAATCAAATTAAAAAAAATCAAATTAATAAAATGAAAAAGATGAAAAAATACAAATAAAATAATAACGATGTAATTATTTCAATTCCCATGCATGTATAGAGGGAATATGAATTATAATATTTCTGAGAATTTATTAATACGTCAAATCTTTTATACATAATATTTTAACAATTTTTTTTTCAATTTGCCACATAGGGTCAAAATGACCCACTCTGCAATTTTGATAAGCAATAACTCAGCCACAGTTAAATACATCCACCAGCGACAAGAGCTGCAATGCTAATGACACCTAACTTGAATAGACATCAAGGTCACAGAGCCAGAAATTCATGTAAGTAGTAATTAATTTGATAGTATTCATCACCATACAAATTTTGACAGGTTTCCACGCGCCTTTTAGGGCTTATGTCCCGCCTTCCCACCCCCCGTTTCCGTTGGTGCCAAAGTGTGGTGCCGTAGGCCATTTTGAAAAAATGTGTGTGTGTGTTTGACTAGGAGAAGTGTTGTGTACGTTGGTGCTTGGGTAGATGGACAGAAAAAGGTTGAAAGAAGAGTATGAGAGAGTGCAAAGAGGAAAAAAGAGAGTTTGAGTAAGGTTTAGAGGAAAAAAAGGAAATTTGAAAGCAGAGAGGTAAGTTATTGAAGAAAAGAGGCTGGTAAAGGCAGGTTATGAAAGAATAGAAAGATTTGTGTTTTTAAAGGGTTAGTTAGTTTGAAAGAAGAGAGATTTTTAGTGAGTTTGAGTAGGGAGAGTTGATGGTAAAGGCTTAGTTTGGTAGGCAACTAAAGAATCGAAAATTTTGAGATAAATGTAAAAGATGTATTAAATGTCAGTGTGAGTTAAGAAAAAAGTTAAATAATCTTGAAAACTAGGTTTAAAAAGGGAATTTACTAAGGCAAAACCTGTTTGGTAAGCACAGGATAAAAAAGCATTGAAACTATTCAATACCAATGTAGGTTAAGAAAAAAGCATTTAAAAACATTAAAAACTAGGTTTAAAAAGGGAAT
Organism: Aldabrachelys gigantea; assembly: GCA_026122505.1. Taxonomy (NCBI): domain Eukaryota; kingdom Metazoa; phylum Chordata; order Testudines; family Testudinidae; genus Aldabrachelys; species Aldabrachelys gigantea. Next base: position 67,686,159 of record CM047489.1, read on the forward strand.
TTACTACTGCAGAGCCTGTTTGGTAAGCACAGGGTTAAAAAAGTGAATAAAAAACCATTGAAACTATTCAATACCAGTGTAGGTTAAAAAAAAAAAGAGAGCCCCCTTTGCAAAGGGCAAAGATAGACAGCACATGGTGGAAAAGAGGGAGAGAAAATGACATTGGTGCCAAAGTGTGGCGCCGACGGCCATTTTGAAAAAATGTGTATGTGTATGTGTTTGAATAGGGAATGTGTTGTGTGTGTTTGTGCTTGGTTACATGAAGAGAAAAAGGTTGAAAGAAGAGAGTGAGAGAGTGTAAAGATGAAAAAAGAAAGTTTGAGTAAAGTTTAGAGAAAACAGGAAAGAAAGGTGTGGTAAACGTTTTTCCCAAATCTGGACTTTAGCGTACAAAATCTGGGTGCTTACTGTGAACCTTCCCCAAGCTTGTACCCAGCTTGGATCTATTTCGCTGCCACCAGATAAGATTATGGCTCTTATCAGCCCGGGTTCCCCAAATACTCCTTGGGGGACCCCCTCTCTGGCCTCCCCAACTTCCCCTGGAAAGACACCCCCCCCAAGACTCAGAAGCCTGAGTCCACGGGCAAGGTAATTGTCTCCCCTCCCTTCCCTTCTCTCTGAACAGCCTGAGGGAATGATGCAATCTTCTTTACATCAAAATACCAAGAAAGCCCTGTCTCCTTTCTCTCCAAAGAGACAGCTTCAAACACAGGGAAACTAAAGGGATTCTTTCTCTCTTTCCCCATAGCCTGTTCCCGCCCTGGGGACAATAAGAAACTAACCCACAGCCTGGGCTTTTCCCTTCCCCTCCCTTAGCCTGTCACAGATGTAACAGAGCTCTTGGGCACAAAAATTCCTCTCCCCTTTGCCTCAGTACTCAACCTCTCTGGTAGATGGAATGCCCCCCCCACTTCAAATATATTACCACAAATGTGGGAAAGAATCTGCATCATCACTCAGGTGTACATGGAATGGTGCTTCAAACCCCATTGTCACAGAAATGGTAATTTCCTGCAATTTTCTGGACACATCTCACAGAATGAATTTTCAGTATTTTAGAACATCGTTGTATTAAAATGCAAATATTTATGTGTCAGTGCAGGATTGTAGGGAAGTTTCCGGAAGACATAACTAATATAAACCTTGGGGACAGGAGTGCTGGAGGTGCAGGGGCCACCAGTCCCTGAACCATGGCTCCGCTCCTTTCCCTGTGAGGTGCCACCCTCGGTTTGTTTCTTTCCCTGAGGCTCCACCCCCAAGTCACTCCACTCCTTACCCTCTCCCCTGTCGCTCGCCTATAAAGCAGGTAAAGTGATGGGGCTATGGCCCCTGGTCCTCCCTGTTCCAGAGCCCCTAGTTAAAAGGGATTTTCTAGGAAATACTTGAGAGGCGTGGAAAGCAATTTACCCACCTCCAGACCTATTCTTTTGAAGCTACACCATAAGAAGAAACCCGTTGTCTGGCTGATTAGCTATTCATGGACACTTCCCCAGCAGCTGTCTCACCCCCACCCCTCTCCTTGGGTATTTGGTTTTACACCCTGGAAAGGTAACTGGATGGTCATTGGATACTGGCAGAGACACCCACCTCCTCCTAACTGTCAGCTGTCCTATTTGCAGTTCACCTCACACAGTCCCTTATAGGCCTGGAGCTAACTGGGGGCTGAGGTGCAGCTGATTTTCCCAGCACTGTGCTGGACCCAGTGGGCAGAGTGGGCAAAGTGTCACATCACTTTCTCCCACCCATCTCAGGGCTTCTGGGAGGTGGTTTCACTAGTGTGGGTCTAGGCTTGGGCCTGCTCCCTGTCCTCTGATCCCATTCACTTCCTATTCGGTTTTCTATCAATCCCAGGTTGACTATCTGCATAATGGTTGGCCCATGTCCCAGCCATGCCTACATCTTTGGGATTTTTGTCTATTACCAGGATTTCTGGTCTGGGTGGAGGGAAGCATTTAGAGAACTGTTCTAAACACATTAATTCATAGGCCTCAAGGACCATGGAAACCCTCCATCCCCATCTCCTTAAATAATCCCTAATTTGGGTTGAAAGCTCAGCACAGGTCATGTTCCTGTTTTTCTGAACTTCAAGGACTTCTAGATGCTTCAAGGGTCACTTTAAACTTTTGTGACAAACCTTGTTCACATCACTCATAATATCTATGACCCTCCCATCCCATGAGGCTAAAAATGTCCCAGGCCTTTTTCGCAGACAGTTGTGGAGCCAGGTACCATGACTTTTCCCACCTCATTCAATTCACACTCCATCTCAAAAGCATTTAGAAACACAGCCATGTCATCCCCCTCCCTAAAGTGAGGAATAAATTTGGAATCTTTGCCACCCACTGGGACAGGTATCTTGGAAGAGGCTTTACCTACCTTCAGTTTCTCCATCTCAATCTCCTGCCGGCGCTCCTTCTCCTTTTCTTCTCTCTCATGCTGGCGCTGCTTCTCCCTTTCTTCTCTCTCATGCTGGCGGTGCTTCTCCTTTTGTTCTCTCTCTCGCTGGCGCTCCTCGTGCTGGCGCTGCTTCTCCTTTTCTTCTTTCTCTCGCTGGCGCTGCTTCTCCTTTTCTTCTCTCTCTCGCTGGCGCGGCTTCTCCTTTTCTTCTCTCTCTCGCTGGCGCTGCTTCTCCTTTTCTTCTCTCTCTCGCTGGCGCTCCTCATGCTGGCGCTGCTTCTCCTTTTCTTCTCTCTCTCGCTGGCGCTCCTCATGCTGGCGCTGCTTTTCCTTTTCTTCTTTCTCATGCTGGCGCTGCTTCTCCTTTTCTTCTCTCTCATGCTGGCGCTGCTTCTCCTTTTCTTCTCTCTCTCGCTCCTTCTCCTTTTCTTCTATCTCGTGCTGGTGAGATGTAAACACAGTTGTAAACACAGGAGTTAACTTCAAAATGACAGCAGTCTCCTTCTCATTCAACACTGCTGCCACCATGTAATGATCTTTCAATTCATTAAACAACAAACCAGTTAATGAGAAAGGAATAAAACTTCTAATAAAAGAAACTTGAAACCTTCTGTGATGAACTGCTCTGCACAGGTACACTGTGTTCTCAACCCCAGATTCAAGGCAATTCTGTAAATCCCTGTATTCATAATACCATCCCTTATGACTGATGCACTCTAAATTATATTCTTCCACAAACATATCTCTACAGTGAGTGATTGTACAATACATCCTGTGTAATCAAACTTGTAATTGTTACAAAAAATGGTTACTTAACTGTACAGTAACCACTGTTCTTCAAGACGTGTTGTGCACATATACATTCCATTGCAGGTGTGTGCACACCCAGTGCACTCGAATTGAAGACCTTTGTCAGCAGTACCAATAGGCGGTGCATGCACCCCATCTCTCCTCTTGCCCAGATGAGACAAAAATGGTGTGTGTCCAACACCTCTTTCTCCATTCCGTCACACTGCTGTAGGTAATGTCCAAAGCAGTGGGGAAAGTGGAAGGGTCATAGAATGTGTATGCGCACACGACATCTCAAAGAACAACAGTTATAGTACAGGTAAGTAACCTGTTTTTCTCCTTGGAGTGATTGTGCACATAGACATTCCACAATAAGTGATTCAGTGGTAGTTCCCGTACAGGTGGAGGAACTCTGGATTATTTAAAAAGATATTGTAACACTAACTTGAATTGCCACAAGAGGCTTGAGTGACAGCGTAACAAGTGGAAAAGGTATGCACAGATGACCACGTTACTGCCTTCTGTATATCAGCTATTGGAACATTGCACAGAGAAGCTGATGCAATTCAAAATGATCTGGACAAATTGGAGAAATGGTCTGAGGTAAAGTGGATGAAGTTCAATAAAGACAAATGCAAAGTGCTCCACTTAGGAAGGAACAATCAGTTTCACACATACAGAATGGGAAGAGACTGTCTAGGAAGGAGTATGGCAGAAAGAGATCTAGGGGTCATAGTGGACCACAAGCTAAATATGAGTCAACAGTGTGATAGTGTTGCAAAAAAAGCAAACGTGATTCTGGGATGCATTAACAGGTGTGCTGTAAACAAGACACGAGAAGTCATTCTTCCGCTCTACTCTGCGCTGGTTAGGCCTCAAATGGAGTATTGTGTCCAGTTCTGGGCACCACATTTCAAGAAAGATGTGGAGAAATTGGAGAGGGTCCAGAGAAGAGCAACAAGAATGATTAAAGGTCTTGAGAACATGACCTATGAAGGAAGAATGAAAGAATTGGGTTTGTTTAGTTTGGAAAAGAGAAGACTGAGGGGGGAAATGATAGCAGTTTTCAGGTATCTAAAAGGGTGTCATCAGGAGGAGGGAGAAAACTTGTTCACCTTAGCCTCCAATGACAGAACAAGAAGCAATTGGCTTAAACTGCAGCAAGGGAGATCTAGGTTGGACATTAGGAAAAAGTTCCTAACTGTCAGGGTAGTTAAACACTGGAATAAATTGCCTAGGGAAGTTGTGGAATCTCCTTCTCTGGAGATATTTAAGAGTAGGTTAGATAAATGTCTATCAGGGATGGTCTAGACAGTATTTGGTCCTGCCATGAGGGCAGGGGACTGGACTCGATGACCTCTCGAGGTCCCTTCCAGTCCTAGAGTCTATGAATCTATAAGTGGAGCAAGCCCTGGTGGAGTGAGCCATGATTCTCTGTGGAGGAGAGACTTTTGCAAGATAGCAGCAGAGCTTCATTCCGTCAGAAATCCAGTCTGAGAGTCATTGAGATGACACTGATTGACCTTTGGTTTTCTCAGAATAGGCTACAAAATACTTGTGGGAGGTCCTGAAGGATCTGGTGAGGTCCAAGTAGAATGACAGGGGTCTAAAAACATCCAAAGACTGAAGTGTTTCCTCAGCTTTAGACACAAGGGGAAGTGAGATTTGGGGAAAAACACTGGGAGATGAATTGTTTGGTTAGATGACACTACCTTAGATATAAACTTAGGCTGTGCCTGAAGGGAAACCTTGTCCTTAGGGAAGATTGTGAAAGGAGGGTTAGCCGAGAGAGCCTGAAGTTTGAAAACTCTCCTTGCAGAAGTGATGACCACCACAAAGGCCATTTTCATAGACAATAGATATAATGAAGGTGCTATAGGCTCAAAGGGGAGCCCGTGAGTTTGGAGGGGACTGGATTTAATCCTATACAAGTACAGAAGCACACACAGGAGGTAAAATGGAGATGCAAATGGAGCATTGCCCCTCACCTGGACAGATCAAACAACTGTCATGTCTATCTGTGACAGGGAAAACAGCCCTGAAGGTGGCACATTGTTCAAATCTCCCAGAAATCTATCAAACTGTAATAACTAACAAACTAAATTATTGAACGCTAACTCACTGTATACCCTAAAACTGTGGGAGCGTAGCTAAGTGAAGGAAAAGCCCTGGGGAGCCACAACTGTCACCCTGGGCAGTGAGATGGAACTGAGAGGGAGTCGGCAGAGAGCACAAGGAGAGAGGGGTGCAGGTGCTGCCAGCTCGTACTGCGGCTAGTCTCTAAGCCAGTGCCCTGGGTGCACATACACCTGCAGTGGAATGTATATGCAACAGTCACTGGAAGAAGAACCTGATTCACAAGACTCAGTTTTCAAGGAGAACTTTGTTTATTCTGGGAATCCAAATATTCTTCCTTAGGAGTTTTTTGCAGAATCACTTGCTTGAACTGATTTTAGCTCCTCAGGACATATTGTATCTGCTATGTGATTTAATATGCTGTATTAATTAGCTTACAGAGTAGCTATATTTTCCAAAATTGCTGAAATCCACTCCACGACCCTCATTTTGGGTTTTCACAGCTCGAACAGTATCCGAAAAGCTTTCAGGATCCTACTCTGGTTTTTGTATATCTCTCATGTATTCTTCCATAGTAAAGGTTCCCTGGATTAACAGTTGGGATCAACATTCACTTTCCCAGGATGACATTTCATGGTGAAGTTGAAACCAGAGAGCTCTGAAACCATCAATGACGAGAAGCATTTAGTTTAGCAAATGTAATCACATATGTTAGTGGGTTATAATCACTACAGACTGTGAACAAAGGTTCATAGAAGAAGTAATCTCTGAACCTTTATGTTAAGGCCCATTTCAGAGCCAGACACTTTCCCTGAGTATAACTGGTAGTTCTCTGAAGGTGTCAAAGTTCTGGCTCCACGGGCAATTGTCTGGGGCTTCCCATCTTGATGCTGGTACAGGAGTGCTCTCAGGCTCTCTTTTGAGGTAACCATATGCAAGGTGAATGGTTTCTGTAAATTGGATAGGCCATGATTGGAGTAACAGTGTAAAGGAATGCTAACCTGTATTATACTGTCTAGCCACTAGGTGTGTAGCATATCTCATCTGAGCCTACAACATCCCAACCTGGCAGTGAATTAAAGTGTCTAAAGGAGAACACATCGCTTGTATCTCTGCTGGGTGGAGGCTCTGTAACTAGGCCATATCCGGTACTCAACATGGTGTCAGAAGTGAAGACTGCTTAGGTAATGACAGAGGAGAACAGAAACAGAAAGAAAAATAGCAACAAAAGTTGCAAAAAGAAAAAAAAAATTGCAGGATCTCATCAACATGCCACTCTTCAGTGCTCCAAAGAATTTCTGCTTTGACATCCCTTCAGGATGGAAAAATGTAGGTCTTGCAGGCAGAGATGACCCACACCTGCCAAAAGTGGGTGGGGGCACAAGTAAGGGCAGAGTGAGGACAGTGGTTTCAGCAGATGTTACTGAGGATGCTCAGTCCATGTTAGCCTGCTCAGTACAAGTCAAGCAGTTAAATCTGGGTGGAGGCACGTGCCCCTTGTGCAACATTTATCAATGTTGATAAATGCAACGTAATGCACACTGGAAAAAATAATCCCAACTATACATACAAAATGATGGGGTCTAAATTAGCTGTTTCTACTCAAGAAAGATCTTGGCCTCATTGTGGATAGTTCTCTGAAAACATCCAGTCAATGTGCAGCGGCAGTCAAAAAGGTGAACACAATGCTGGGAATCATTAAGAAAAGGATAGATAATAAGACAGAAAATATCGTATTGCCTCTATATAAATCCATGGTACGCCCATATCTTTAATACTGTGTGCAGATGTGGTCGCCTCATCTCAAAAAAGATATATTGGAATTGGAAAAATGTTCAGAAAAGAGCAAGAAAACTGATTAGGGCTATGGAACGGCTTCTGTATGAGGAGAGATTAATAAGGCTGGGACGTTTCAGCTTTGAAAAGAGACAACTAAGGAGGGGATATGATTGAGGTCTATAAAATCATGACTGAGGTAGGGAAAGTAGATAAGGAAAAGTTATTTACTCCTTCTCATAGTACAAGAACTAGGGGCCACCAAATGAAATTAATAGGTAGCAGGTTTAAAACAAACAAAAGGAAGTATTTTTTCCACACAATGCACAGTCAACCTGTGGAACTCCTTGCCAGAGAATGTTGTGAAGGGCTATAACAGGGTTAAAAGGAACTAGATACATTCATGGAGAATAGGTCCACAATGGTTATTAGTCAGGATGGGCAGTGATGGTGTCCCAGGCCTGTTTGCCAGAAGCTGGGAATGGGCGACAGGGGATGGATCACTTGATGATTCCCTGTTCTGTTCATTCCCTCTGGGGCACCAGGCATTGGCCCCTGTCGGAGGACAGGATTCTGGGCTAGATGGACATTTGGTCTGACCCAGTATGGGCGTTCTTATGCCCCCCTCTGTTTGCAGGAACAATGAAAGCAAAGAACCATAAGGAAGCGGGTTAGCAGTGGACAAAACATAAACTCATAAGTGGCCTTGTAAATAATATGTAATTAGTAGATAAAGAAATAGTAAGGAGAATAATGTGCGATAAGGCTGCAGCTTTGCTCACTAGCACATTTTGTAGCTCATGGACAGTTTCAGGGACTGGTTACAAAAATTAGTAGACTAATTATAAAGTGTGTGATACGATGTTTTATCCAGTAGTATTAAGTGTAAGTGTGTACGTAACCTGATTAGTGATTACGTATGTTAGCTGAGTGGCGTATCTTGTACCCACCCCCTATAATTACGTCTGGTCAGCTCAGGTAGAATTTGATTGCATGCCAATAAAGCAACCTCAGTGACAAGTCAAGTTGAACTGATTTCGTGGATTCCAGAGAACTGGATAAAGCATTCTCCTGGGATTGGATAAAGTGTTCTGGACAAACCAAGCGGAAAAGGTCTTGGTGGGAATCCCAACAACAGACTGGAAGCAGCATTTTGCAAGATTTTGCTTTGCAACTAAACTCCACAAGGTAACTGCACACATTCAGACATGCTCTTTAATTTATGCTATGGGGAAGCAGACAGAGCATACCTTTAAATCTTTTACCTTTACTGAAGACTAGGTTGACCAGACAGAAAGTGCAAAAAATTGGGATGGGGATGGGGGTAATAGCAGCCTATATAAGAAAAAGACCCACAAATTGGGACTGTCCCTATATAATTGGGACATCTGGTCACCGTACTGAAGACAGTCACTGTCATAAACAGATAATAGGGGTTAATAGAACAGAAGTACTTCAGGTCTCTTTTGCCTGTAAAGGGTTAACAAGATCAGTGAGCCCGGCTGTCACCTGACCAGAGGACCAATCAGGGGACAGGATACTTTCAAATCTTGAGGGAGGGAAGTTTCTGTGTGTGCTGTTAGTGTTTGGGGGTTGTTCACTCTGGGGGCTCAGAGGGACCAGACGTGCAACCAGGGTTCTCTCCAATCTCCCTGATACAGGTCCTTATATATTCAAAATAGTGAGTACTAGGTAGATAAGGCGAGTTATGCTTATGTTTGTTTTCTTTATTTGCAAATGTGTATTTGGCTGGAAGAAGTTCAAATTTGTATTTTTCTGAAAGGATTTTAATTTGTACTTGTATATTTAGGCTGGGAGGGTATTCCCAGTGTCTATAGCTGAAAGACCCTGTAAAATAGTCCATCTTAAATTTACAAAGATAATTTTTACTGTTTTTCTCTCTTTAATTAAAAGCCTTTCTTGTTTAAGAACCTGATTGTTTTTTTGTTCTGGTGCGAGACCCCAGGGGATGGGGTCAGGATTCACCAGGGACTTGGTGGGGAGAAAGGAGGGAATTGGGAGAGAAAGGTTAATTTCTCTCTGTGTCAGAATTACTGTCTCTCTCAGGGAGAGTCTGGGAGGGGGAGAAAGAAGGAGGGGGGAAGGTGCATTTTCCTCTTTGTTTAAGATTCAAGGAGTTTGAATCACAGTGATTTTCCAGGGTAACCCAGGGAAGGGAAGCCTGGGAGAGGCAACGGTGAGGGAAAGGGTTTACTTTCCTTGTGTTAAGATCCAGAGGGTCTGGGTCTTGGGGGTCCCCGGGCAAGGTTTTAGGGTGACCAGAGTGTACCAGGCACTGGAATTCCTGGTTGGTGGCAGCGCTACAGGTTCTAAGCTGGTAATTAAGCTTAGAGGAATTCATGCTGGTACCCCATATTTTGGACGCTAAGGTTCAGAGTGGGGATTTATACCATGACAGTCACAAAGATGACTATGTTAGAGTTCTGGCTGTGATTGATGCATACTTTATACCTCAATGCTAAACAGTATTATACAGGTCAGCCACTACATGACACCATGTGTAACAGACACACTTGGCAGTGCATTCGAGTGTCTTAAAAACAATGCAGCTTTTGTATCTCCCTGAGGTGGAAGCTCTGCAGTCAGTTCATATCTGCTATGTGACAGACAGCATGAATCAATTGCTTTTCACTCTATTGATTTTACATGAAAGGTGCTCAGATGCTACAGTGATGGGCAGCAGTATGATCCCAATTAGATAGATAGGAAAGAATGGAAAATGCTCTTCTCCCTGTTCCCTTCTCATCTCCTAAAGGCTTCTCCCTAAAGACCTCAGGGGGGCAGCATGGACACGGGGCTGGATAAAAACAGAATTCCCCCATCCCTCCAAAATCTACCTTCCAGTGCATTTGGGACAGGGAATAATCTGACTGGCCCGACTCCAACTGACAAACAAAATGTAAAACTGAGGCCAGGCCTATACTAGAAATTTATATTCACATCCCTGAGTGACATAGTTATATCAAACTAGTCCCTGGTATAGACAGTGCCAGGGGCGGCTCTAGGCATTTTGCCGCCCCAGGCACGGCAGGCAGGTTGCCTTCGGCGGCTTGCCTGCGGGAGGTCTTTGGTCCCGTGAATATGGCAGCAGCCTGCGGGAGGTCTGCCGAAGCCGCGGGACCAGAGGACACTCCGTAGGCATGCTGCTGAAGGCAACCTGCCTGCCGCCATCACGGCGACCGGCAGAGCGCCCCCCACGGCTTGCTGCTCCAAGCACGCGCTTGGCGTGCTGGTGCCTGGTGCCACTCCTGAACAGTTCTAAGTTGACGGGAGATGGAATAACTACAGAAGAAGGTAGAGTCTTCACTGAAGCAGGCTACAGGGCAGCTTTAAATGTGCAGCTGCAGATTTTAAGTGTAGACCTGCCCTGAGAAAGAAAATATCCTATAGCCAGCTAGGGTAATGCAGTGTATCTACTCTGTGCCTTAACCAAACTGGGCAGCAGGTGTCACTACTGCTCCATGGGGGAAACACACCCTGTACATTACCCTAACTGTCCCTCCAACCCACAGAATCTCACCAACTTCTGCTGCAGTTTCTCCTCTCTCTCTTTTCCCTGCTTCTGCAGCCTGTCCATCTCCTCTTGCAACTCTCTGGCTTTCTCTGTGAAGCCCTGCTGCAGCAGCTTCTCCTGCTCCTTCAGCTTGCACTCCATAGTTCTGTCCATCTCCTGCCTCATCTTGGCGATCTCCTCCTCCATCTTGGCTTCCATCTGTCTAATTTTCTCCTGGTGGCTGCATTCCATGTCTCTCATCTGCTGCTCCAGCTGCTGCCTTTTCTCCTCATCTGCCTTGCGCTGCTGCTCCAGCCGCTCCCCTCTTGCCTTCTCAGCTTATTGTAAAAGAGAAAAAAAAATTTACAAAGATGATGGCATCATCTTCCACCTACCATGGATTCTCCATGTGGCAGATAGTGTCCAGGCTCTCAGACGTGTATTGAACCTGATTATAAAGTGGCAGTAGCTTCTCCACAGAAGGCTGCCAATGGGTCTCCACTGTAATAAAATGGCAGTACCTGCTCCACAATTAAAGCTGTCAGTGGGTTTCCATTATAAGCCCGATTGTGCTTCATTTTGAGTTACCACAAAGAAAGTCAGGTTGGGCTGAAAAGTGTCAAGGTAAGTTTGGACCAACATTGAATTTTTCTACTACATTGGAAGTGAATCAGATCAGGGTAGGAGAACACATAACAGATGTGTTCACCAAAGCTCAAAAACTCTTTGTTTCACCAGAAAGAAGAAGAGAGATGAAAGGAAAAATACTTTCTGGTAATTCTGTTTGTCATATGTCTCTTTTCTCCCATCCTACAGGAGTAGTTTAATGAACAGACGGTGTCATGGGGCCATTTGCTGGAAGCAGGGAGGCAAAACAAACCAAGCTCCCACCTCTGACTATATCAGCCCCAGCCAGAGCCTCCTCCTTCCTAATATACAGACTTGCAAAGCCATAAAGGGGGAAAAACAGTATTCATGTTAATAAATAATAAAGTGGTTGCAGCAGCAAGGAGGGTGGGATGTAAGATGGGAAAAGAGGAGAATACAGCTAACAGAATTACCATCTGCCGTGTTCTTGTTGCTGTGCTGGTCCCAGGATATCAGAAAGAAAAGGTGGGTGAAGTAATGTCTCTTATTGAACCAACATCTGTTGGTGAGAGACACAAGCTCTTGAGCATCACAGAGCTGTTTTTTGGGCCTGGGACTTGCAGAATGCTGAGTTGAGTAATCTCAAACTTCTGAAAGCCATGAAATGCACAGTTAAGCTTGACCACACAACCTTACCTCTGCCCTCTTTCAGCAATGCCCCAATATGTCCTGTTAACACATATACCTTTACTCTGCCAATCACACAGCTGCTGAAAAGTACATGCTCTTCACCTCCTTTGACAACCCATTTATGCTCACCCACAGGTTTCCAGCAAACATTACAGGACAAAAAGAAAAGAAAATAAGAAAAGAAAAAAAAGCATGCCCATTCCACCTTCCCCCTGCCTTCTCCGAGAAATGCCTCAATACACACATAGCATGTACTTACATTGGCTCTTGGCAGTAGAGGATTCAGGAGGTTCCAGATCCTGGCAGACATTCACACTTAGCTAACTTCACAGAAAGAATACCACATGAGCACAACTTAAGAACCACTTCCCAGCCCTAACAGCCCCCTTACACTGACTCACAGGTACTTCTAAGTGGAATACAGGATCTGGTCTATGAGATAACTCTAGCAGAACCATTTGGTACTGACCATAATGTAATTAAATATAGCATCCTCAGGGGGAGGAGGCATGGGGGGTAGGGATAATACCAAAAAATATCAATCAGAGTAATATTTACCTTTAAAAAGGGGACCTACAGGAAATGAGGATGCTTGTTAGATGGATATTAAAAGGAGCCGTCACAAGGTTGAATGCCTACAAGCAGCATGGGAACTATTTAAAAACACCATAATAGTGGCTCTGATTAAATGTATACCCCACATCACAAAAGACAATAAGAGGACCAAAAGAATGCGAGCATGGCTGAACAGCAGAGTAACAGAGGCTGTTAGAGGCAAAAGGGTGTCTTTTACAATTTGGAAGTCAAATCCTAGTGAGTATTATAGGAAGCAGCACAAACTCTGGCAGGTTACGTGTAAAAGGACAATAAAGCAGGCCGTGAGATAATTTGAGAAGCAACTTGCTAAAGACACAAAAACTAACAATAAGAATTTTTTAAGTACAACAGAAGTAGGAAGCCTGCCAAACAGACCAACAACAGCTGGGAGGAGTAACCACAGAGAGAATCTTGCTGAGCTCCTGCAGCCCTGGATGAAACATGCTATGTGTGGACAAAATCTCCTTGCTCACAGTAGGGTGACCAGATGTCCTGATTTTACTGGGACTATCCCGATATTGGGGCTCCTATAAGACCCTTATTTCTCCCCATCCTAATGTTCCGCTTCCTATCTGGTCACCCTAGCTCACCGTTTCTAAGCCTGCCTTCCAACCAGTCATGTGCCCCAAGGAGCTCTGTCTCTGCTCCCACTCCTGGCCATGCTCACCACTGCTTCTCTGGCTGTCTGCTGGATTGTTCTTTGCTTCCTGGTTGTTTAATACTGGCTTTGCACAGTCTCTCACACACACACAGCTGCAGCCAATCAACACCTCAATCACTGTATTTGCAATCAATCTGCAGGGAAACAGCTTCTCCCTGACTTCTTGCCCAGGCCTTCCCAGCTGGAATTCTGACTAAATGACTTAAAATGATTGCTGTGTGCTGATGAGCTGATCATACTCTCCTCTATGCACAAAAATCTCCAAAGAAACACACACCTTCTAGAAACCTGTTGCAATACATAGAGCTTACAGAGCAGCCTGAAAAACCTAAAATCCTACATGACATTTCAGAATCCCCCCAAAACAACCAACTATAAGTAAAGTTTTATTTCAGTCATGGACACTACACATACCCTGTGCTATATTTCTGAGCCCCATAATAAAGGCACACCCCTAGTTGTCACCCATCATATCACACTGGATCCCTACAAGGTATCGTTAAACAATTACAACCCGGAGTCAATGGGAACCACATCCTCAAGGAAATATTTCCCAACCCCCCACTATGGCCTTCAAACAACCCCCTAAATTTGCCAAGCTCATTGTCAGAAGCACACCCACCACAGAGCAGAACACACCAACTCAAAGCAGACATAGCTCCAGTGGTACAATGATCAACACCCACCACAACACACCCATCAAGATCCATGGGTCCATCACAGGCCTCTCACAACAAGTGGTGGACCTCATCCAGTGCACCAAATGCTGCAGTAACAACAATGTGGGTGAAACCAGACAATCACTACATTCTTGAATGAACTCACACAGGAAAATGATAAAAGACAAAAACACCCTATAACCTCTGGGTGAACACTCCATACCTGACCTCTCAGGTCTTGTTCAAAAAGGAAACCTAGACAAAACCTTCAAAAGACAAGCCTGGGAGCTTAAATACAGTAACTTCTCCTGAAAAATGTGATTTTAAGTGAAATGTTATGTGGAAGGAGGGAAAGAAAGAGCGGGTTTAAGTGCAGCCATTTAAGTGTCAGAGACAGAGCAACTGTTCTGTCAAGTCTTAGCCTAATATCGCAAGACCTGTAGAAGCAGGGCTCACATCAAAAGAGAATGGAAAACAGCAGAATAGTCAGTGTAACCTAGCCTTGAGATAATGATGTTTGAAAAGAGAAAGTGAAAAAATACTGGAATAGATAGCAAATAGCCTAAATAAAATGCAGATGTTTTTAATTGATGCACGTCACAAAGAGGTATAAATGCTTGTGTGATTTTGCTTGTACTTTGGAGAAACTGAGGCAGAGATGCTCTCTGTCAGCTGTGTTCTTCCCTTGCAATTGCATGTCCTGATAGGATAATGAGTCTTGTGGATAAGGGAGAAGCAGTGGATGTGGTATACCTAGACTTTAGTAAGGCATTTGATACAGTCTAGCATTATATCCTTATCGATAAACTAGGCAAATACAATTTAGATGGGGCTACTATAAGGTGGGTGCATAACTGGCTGGATAACCGTACTCAGAGAGTAGTTATTAATGGTTCCCAATCCTGTTGGCAAGGTATAACAAGTGGGGTGCCATAGGGTCTGTTTTGGGACCGGCTCTGTTCAATATCTTCATCAACAACTTAGATGTTGGCATAGAAAGTACGCTTATTAAGTTTGCGGACGATACCAAACTGGGAGGGATTGCAACTGCTTTGGAGGACAGGGTCAAAATTCAAAATGATCTGGACAAATTGGAGAAATGGTCTGAGGTAAACCGGATGAAGTTCAATAAAGACAAATGCAAAGTGCTCCACTTAGGAAGGAACAATCAGTTTCACACATACAGAATGGGAAGAGACTGTCTAGGAAGGAGTATGGCAGAAAGAGATCTAGGGGTCATAGTGGACCACAAGCTAAATATGAGTCAACAATGTGATACTGTTGCAAAAAAACGTGATTCTGGGATGCATTAACAGGTGTGTTGTAAACAAGACACGAGAAGTCATTCTTCCGTTCTACTCTGCGCTGGTTAGGCCTCAACTGGAGTATTGTGTCCAGTTCTGGGCACCGCATTTCAAGAAAGATGTGGAGGAATTGGAGAGGGTCCAGAGAAGAGCAATCAGAATGATTAAAGGTCTTGAGAACATGACCTGTGAAGGAAGGCTGAAAGAATTGGGTTTATTTAGTTTGGAAAAGAGAAGACTGAGGGGGGACATGATAGCAGTTTTCAGGTATCTAAAAGGGTGTCATTAGGAGCCGGGAGAAAACTTGTTCACCTTAGCCTCTAATGATAGAACAAGAAGCAATGGGCTTAAACTGCAGCAAGGGAGATTTAGGTTGGACATTAGGAAAAAGTTCCTAACTGTCAGGGTAGTTAAACACTGGAATAAATTGCCTAGGGAGGTTGTGGAATCTCCATCTCTGGAGATATTTAAGAGTAGGTTAGATAAATGTCTATCAGGCATGGTCTAGACAGTATTTGGTCAGGACTGGACTCGATGACCTCTCAAGGTCCCTTCCAGTCCTAGAGTCTATGAATCTATGAATCTATGAATAAAGCTGTCTCTGATTTTGTTGCTTCCAACCTGAGAGTGGAGATTTTCTTCCACATATTTGGTGCTATGTGACTCAGATGGCTACACCTGACTGAGCCAGTTACCTCTACTATGGACCATCCCCCCTCGAACCCCGAGTGCCAACTCAGAGGTAAGACACCTTTTGAAATCTCTACTGGGGTATTGGAGGAGGACTGACCATGGGGATGTCTGTCCTTTTGGGCTCACGCCATGCAAACTTTTGATTATGCAACAAGATTAGGCGCAGAACAGTGTTGGGGAATTGGTTGCCCCATGTAAGGTTAGTTGTATGTGTATGCGGGGCTGGGAAATGGGTTGTTGCCCCAGAGTAAACCAATGTGTGGCTTAGGTCAGACCTATTGAGTTGAGGGGTTGTGGTAACGTCCTCAGAGAAGAACACAGGTGTGTTCAGTCCCGACAGTGGGGTTGTGGTGATGCCCTCAGGGTGAAAAGAGGAAAAAAAGAAAAAGAAAAGAAGAGGAAAAAAGATAAAAAGGGAGGGGAGGAAAAAAAAGATAAAAAGAGGAGAAAACTAATGCATTGTGGTATGAAGGAATAGAGGCCTTAGTGTGTGTGTGTGTGTGTGTGTGTATACCAGTGTGAATGAGGGTCACTGAAAGACGCCCAGAGCTCCCTGCAAAGTCAAAGGCTCATGACTGGGGATATCTCTAATGCAAGCTCGGTGACTGCATCTTAGTGGATCGGTAAAAGATCTGACCCACGGCGGGCTGTCTCTGCATGGCATGACCGGCGAGGGGTATGCCTGGGTCTAGGATTGTATGACCCCATCTTCCCTCCCCTTCTCCTCCCTGCATGAGCCACTGACTGATCTGATCACCTCACCAGAGGCAATTAGCGTACACAACATCGTCTCTCTGACGCTCTTTGCTAATGGGGTGTGTAGGAGGGTCATGAACATCCTCGATAAATCTTTCCTGTGTGAGTGCCCGAAGAGTGGTGTGGTAATTTTAGCTTTATGAGCCTCTGCAGCAGACAGGGCACCCCCACACGCTTAGAGAAATCAGTCCAAGGACTTGTAAGTACTTAGAGAATTGGAATTTTTACATGTGTGCCATTCCAGGGGTCTGTAGTATACCGGGGGAAAGGGTCCTTATTGTTTTGGTTACCCAGTTAGTAAATAATCAGAATCATACTCAAAGAGTGTGTTCTGCCACTGGAAATTTTATTTGTATTGAGATGGTCCCAGTAAATAAGAACCTAACCTGTACCATATTACAATATATTCCTACACTATTAATATAAATGCCTCTTGAAAGTACCTGAGAATAGTTAAATAACAGATGTGGTATGGTACTGTACCAAAGAGAGATGTACTAGGATATCGAATAACAATAACAAAGGCTTGTGATTTTTTTAAATCCCATTGCTGTTTGTTCAGCATGTGGAATTCACATAGCAATTGCCCAGCTGACCACGCTGGCTACACGCTGCAGGCACACTCCTGTCTGGAGTACACAGGAGGTGGTGGATCTCCTGGGTCTGTAGGGAGAAGAAGCTGTGCAGGAACAGCTCTCATCCAGCTGTAGACATGTTGATATCTATGAGCAGATCACTCGGGCCATGGGGGAGAAGGGCTACATGAGGACCCACAGCAGCGCCATGTGAAAGTCAAGAAGCTGTGGCAGGAGTAGCAGAAGGTAAGGGAGGCTAACAGTCGCTCTGGTGTGGAGCCACAGACATGCCACTTTTATAAGGAGATATCAGCTAAACTCACCATGGCCTGTGGAAAATGGTGCCAGTATTCAGTACAATTGCTCTACCTGGATACACTCATGCCCGTTAGCTCCCCCCCACCCACTTATTATGCCAGCTCACTCCTGTCCCGCCGGGTCTCACTCACCATGACTGGGACTGCTTCTGTGCTCTTTGAATCCCAAGGAGAAGTGAGAATACAGTGATTGTAACTGATGGGGACCAAGTGGAGTGAATACACTCACAATAGCACCTCTGTGCATTGTATCTTTTGCAGCTGGAAATGTGGCCCTTAGGGTCTTTCCATCAACACCTGAGGAGCGGCTCAGCCAAATAAGGAGGAGAAGGAAGAGGTCACAGGATGACATGTTCCAAGAGATCCTGCAAGCCTCTGGTGTTGTGGGTACTGAGCAGAGGGCTGGAGTATCATCCTCACGGACAGCATGAACAGGGATAGAGTAGAGAGGAGAACGGCACAGGAAAAAGAGAGGGATTGTGCAGCAAGAGGTGATAGCGCTTCTCAAGCAGCAAACAGACATGCTGGAGACTCTTGTGGACCTTCAGGTTCAACAGTCCCTTGCTCGCCTCCCTCTGCTGCCCATAGAGAACTGCATTCTGGGACCTCCCTACACCTTCCATTCCAGAAGAAAGGGTCCACCATCTGTAGCTGCTCTGTGACTGCCAACAACAAACTTGAATTGTTTCTTTCCATAGCTCACAGAAAGCTAGCCTATAAGGAGTCGTTATATTCCACAAGGCTCCTCTTGCAGCTGTGAACATACTGCAGAATCAGATGCATTGTGTCTGCAGTGCTTATCACAGTAGTGCAGAGCTGTGTAGGATCCATGCTTCTCACATAGATGGTGGACGTGCGGGTTTGTGGGTCTATTGAAAAAGGGTCACAAACATTATAGGATGCAGATAAAATTATGAGATAGAGCACACTGCATCATGGGATACTGAACCATGTTCCCAGTCACCCTTGCTCATTTGACCCCATGAGACATTGCAAACCCTTTCAAAAAGGCTCTGTGCTAGATGGTGGTAAGCTGCACAATGGGATAGATACCCATGGTGCACTGCTGTCTGCATGATGCAAGTGTGCTAATGAGGAAGCACACTGCCGACACAAGACGTGTAGTGTGGAATGTGGAATTGATTTAATTACTGTGGTGGCTGTAGGTTGATGTAATTTAGGTCAACTTAATTTTATAGTGTAGACTTACCCTGAATCTGTGGATTATTACTACAACCTTTAACCCACTATTCCCTGCCCTCCACTTTTGTTCTATGATAGCAGAGGTGTTAATTGGCCATTTCACCTTGAGTGGTCCCTTACAAGATGGGTTAATTACTTATGCTAAACAATCTGTTCAACCTTGTATTTAGCTGTGATGCTCCGAGTACCTTTCTCAGACCCAAAGAAGAGCTCTGTGTAGCTCTAAAACTTGTCTCTTTCACCCACAGAAGTTGGTTCAATAAAACATATTACCTCAACCACCTTGTCTGTCTAATAAAGGCATCAGGTAGTTTCAGTCTGGCTATCATAGCACACAAAGAATGTTCTATGGCCTTCTACCCCCAGAGAGAAAACACTAAATAGATTTTAAGGCCAGAAGAGACCATTATATAATCTAGTCTGATCTCCTGTATACCACAGGCCAGAGAATTTCACCCACTTACTCCTATATTAAGTCTGATATCTTGTGTTTGGCTGCACCTTATCCTCCAGAAAGGCATCCAGTACTGATTGATTTGAAATAGATACAGCCCTCCTGTAAAACTACTGATGAGCCTGTTTTGCAGCAGAATCAAACCTATTCTACTATATAGGAGGGAAATCTGGAGCTGAACTCTGACAACTTACTACACGAACTGGGATAGAACCCCACTACAGAGCCACATCTGCAGTTCTGCAAAGAAATACTCCATATGCACAGGACACCAACAGCAACAGCTGAAGAACAGAACTGAGTTTCTTCCCTCTGCCCATCAATATCTAAAAAAGAACATTCAGCTTCTAGTGCCCACTCATCCAAACCAACAAATGCTCCCTCCACCATACTGTATTAGCAGATCCAAACTAAACCCAAATGAAAACTCAGTCCACTCCTATATCTTCAGTCTCTGGGCTCAGCAACTCCAACCCTCTGACAAGTACAGCAAACAATCAAAACTGAAAGGTACACAAATTATTAGACAAGCATCTGATACAATTAAATGGCAAACAAACCCATAATTAAAGCTATTGCATGTTTGAACTTAATAACGATTCAAGACTGTCAAATAACAGGCTCAAATAGAATTATTTAATCAAAGATTATCAACCAGAGATTAGTACAGCAGTATACAGAATACAGAAAGTTTAGATGCATTATCACCCTTGGCCTCTGCCTCTCCTCTGTATCTTGTATGATCCCAATAGTTTTGCACTCCCCACCTAATTCCAAACCCTCTATTTTATTATACAGTATGAGACAAAGACACCTCTTTCTGGAGGGAAAAATACTTCCCCAGGATTAATTTCACCATGTGTTATGTTTTAATATTTTTTTACCATATTATTTATGGAACTTCCTTTATGGTACCTTTAAATTATATGATTGATAAAATAAAGGCAATCCTAATCTGGTCACTGTTACTAACAGCTGGGACAACCGGCAGTTCCCACTGGGTCAAAAACATCTTTTAATGGATCCCCATTTCATCATTACAGAGAACATTTGTAATAATAATTGTTCCTTATCAATCACCCAGACCTGCTCATATTTTGTAGGCACTTTCAGTAGTTTGAGGGGGTCTCTTTCCTGGACATCTACTTTCCCACAGACTTGGAGGCTCCAGGCATAATGATGTACAGTCCAGTACTTAATCATATGAAATTCCTGAATATAGGTCACTTTCAGGTTATAAACCAACACTCCAGCCTTAGATTCAAACACGGTTTTGTTCATTCCATAAAGATTTGGGAGAATAATGAATTAATTTAATATACAAAAAGGAAAGAGGACCAAAACGGTTAATATTTACTAACAGGTATTAACAAGGCAGCGATAAGGTTGCCCAGCGATAGCTTGTGCTTTTCCAAAAGTTTGAGTTCACAAAAACACAAACTTCTGAAAATCAGGAAATGCGGAGTTAAGGTAAACACCCATACAACTTTAACTGTGCCTCACTGGAGCCGGCAATAGCGACTAGAAATTATCTGCATATACTCCAGCTGCAGTCACTATGTTGGCTGTAGTTGTATTCAGTGGTGGAGGAATAAGTCAGAGTAGTTTGCAAGAGCTGTGATTGTGATATGAGGAGATGTGGCTCTGAGTCCCCCATGTGTGTTATCAAAGGAAAGTGGTGCAGGTGGACCTTGAGCTTCCTGTCTCATTTCATTGTATAGTTTGTGTCAGTAGCAGGGCACTGGGTGGTTCTTCCCATGGGTATTGTCAGCAGTGAGGTGGGATATGAGAACAGCCTGTTGGTTTAACAATGGGTAGGGGAAAGTTTAGGTTTAAATGGTGTCCTGTGTGCATGTGTGAAGAGGCTGGAAAAGGGTATGAAGTGGTTGTTAGATTTTACAAGTGCGGTAATGTGTAGGGGGAGCAGGCTTAGTGTTTGAGCACAGGACAGGTAACGGCAGCGCCTGTCCATTACAGTGACAAGGCAGAGTGGGAGTGCATATGTTATGGGCATATTGAGGAATCATTCCAAAACGGCATAGCTAAGTCTTTGTGGGCATTTACCTTAAGTCTGTATTTCCTGTTTTTAAGAAATCTCAGCTTTGTTGATCTCAATGTTCTGGAAGAGCCTGAGCTATCACCAGGCAACCTGAATTCTGCCTCATATTTTTCGCATCTAATTTCCTAGCTTTTTGTACAGAAAGAGAAATGTTTGTGGTAGGAGTCAGTGGTCATTTAGGAAGCTGTATTTCTAACCTAGGTTTGCAGCTGATACACTGCTGGGGCTAGATAACAGTCAAATGACCTAGCTATTATATAGTGCTGTTCATGAATAGCTCTCAAAGAACTTTACCTCATTATCCTCACTTTACAGTTGGTAAATTGAGGCACAGAGTGGTAACATGGCTAGTCCAAGGTCACCCAATAGTTCCAGTCCACTGGTCTCTCAACCATGCCACTCAGTTGCTTTGCGAGTCATCAGTTCTCCTTCCCCTTCCTGTACATTTAATTAACGTGCAATGGGGATACTGGTTGTACTGTGAAATGTGTCCAGTGTGTACTTGTTAATAGAGCTAGTGAGAAAAATCTCATCCATGGTCTATGTCTCCAAACCTTGACAGTTTTATCACGTGGTGGTTACACTAACGGGACCATTTCAAGTACCTTCAGAGCAAAACACAGAAAGACCTCCGTCATATACAAGATAACTGGTGGGAGAGCAAAGCCAAAGAAATTGAGCACAACTCAAAGATGTTCTTCAGTGCTATTAAGACTGTCTACGGACCTTCTAAACCAAGGACCACCCCATTGCTTTCATCAGACAACACAACGCTGATTAAAGATAAAGAAGGCATCAACGAAAGATGGCGAGAACACTTTAGCAACCTTCTCAATAGACCGTCAACCGTGAATAATAATGTCTTCAATGAAATTCCACAACAATCTGCTCTGACAGATCTTGACTTTCCGCCCACTATAGATGAGATTAAGAAAGCTGTTAGCCAGATAAGTTCAGGAAAAGCTCCTGGAAAAGATTGGATACCAGCAGAGATATACAAAACAGCAGGTTTAGCAGTATTAGCAGCGTTCCACAACATGATCATCAGCATCTGGGAGGATGAAAACATACCACCGGACCTCCGTGACGCTACTATTGTCTCTCTTTTCAAGAACAAAGGCATCAAAGCAGAATGTGGAAACTATAGAGGAATATCCCTCCTCTCCGTTGGTGGGAAGATCATCACCCACATCATCTTGAACCGCCTAATAGCCAGTATTTCCAAGGCAAATCTACTTGAATGTCAATGTGGTTTCCGACCTGGCCGGAGCACAGTCGACATGGTGTTTGCTGTCAGACAAATACAAGAGAAGTGCATTGAACAGAATATGCACCTGTATGCTGTCATCATAGATCTGACAAAGGCATTTGATACCGTCAACAGGGAATCCCTTTGGACCATTCTAACATGACTTGACTGCCCAAGAAAATTTGTCCAGATTATTTGCCTTTTTCATGACAGGCGAAGTATTGTCTGATGGAGCCACATCAGCCCCCTTCAACATCATCAATGGCGTCAAACAAGGATGTGTTCTTGCTCCTGTCCTATTTAACCTGTTCTTTGCATGAGTCCTTAACCATGCTATGAAAGATCTGGACTGAGGTATATACCTGAAATACCGGCACAATGGTTCACTTTTTGACCTCCGTCGCCTGAATGCAAAGACTAAGACAGTGCTGTCATAAACAGATAAGAAAAGTTGGTAGCACAGAAGTACTTTATATCTCTTTGACTATAAAGGGTTAACAAGTTCAGTAGGCCTGGCTGTCACCTGACCGAAGAACCAATGAGGGGACAGGATACTTTCAAATACTGAGGGAGGGAAGTTTCTGTGTGTGCTGTTAGTTTTTGGTTGTTGTTCACTCTGGGGGCTCAGAGGGACCAGAGGTGCAACCAGGTTTCTCTCCAATCTCCCTGATACAGGTTCTTATAGATTCCAAATAGTAAGTACTAGATAGATGGCGAGTTAGGTTTATGTTTGTTTTCTTTATTTGCAAATGTGCATTTGGCTGGAAGGAGTTCAAATTTGTATTTTTGCTGAAAGGATTTTAATTTGTACTTGAATACTTAGGCTGGGAGGGTATTCCCAGTGTCTATACTAAAAAACCCTGTACTTAATCCATCTTAAATTTACAAAGATAATTTTCACTGTTTTTCTCTCTTTAATTAAAAGTTTATTGTTTAAGAATCTGATTGTTTTTTTTATTCTTGTGTGAGACCCCAGGGGACGGGGTCTGCATTCACCAGGGAATTGGTGGGGAGAAAGGAGGGAAGGGGGAGAGAGAGGCTGGTTTCTCTCTGTGTCAGGATTACTTTCTCTCTCAGGAAGAGTCTGGGAGGGGGAAAGAGAAGGACGGGGGAAGGTGAATTTTCCTCTCTGTTTTATGATTCAAGGAGTTTGAATCACAGTAATCTCCCAGGGTAACCCAGGGAGGGAAAGTCTGGGAGAGGCAATGGTGGGGGAAAGGATTTTCTTTCCTTGTGTTAAGATCCAGAGGGTCTGGGTCTTGGGGTTCCCCGGGCAAGGTTTTGGGGGAGACCAGAGTGTACCAGGCACTGGAATTCCTGGTTGGTGGCAGCGCTACAGGTTCTAAGCTAGTAATTAAGCTTAGAGGAATTCATGCTGGTACCCCATCTCTTGGACGCTAAGGTTCAGAGTGGGGAATTGTACCATGACAAGTGCAGAAACTCCTTCTTAAGGCACTCTTTGCCGACGACTGTGCCCTCATGGCTCTCACCGAAAATGATCTTCAGCATATTGTCAACAAGTTTGCTGAGGCCTCGCAACTTTTCGGACTAACTATCAGCCTCGGAAAGACAGAAATTCTTCATCAATCTGCACCTCGACCAATGCTTCTGTCCCAAGTATCTCCATTGATGGCACTCATCTTAAAGTAGTGGAGAACTTTAAATACCTGGATAGTGTCATATCCAGTGATGGATCACTGGATGATGAGATCAACGCACGAATATCGAAAGCAAGCCAGGCACTTGGCTGTCTGCGTGTCAAAGTTTTAAACCACCACAGCATCCGGATGTCAACAAAACTGCTTGTGTACAGAGCTGTTGTTCTTTCATCTCTTTTGTACGGGTGCAAAACATGGACACTATATAGGTGTCACACCAAGCAGCTTGAAGCATTCCACATGCGCTGCCTCCACAACATCATGAAGATCCTCTGGCAAGACAAAGTGCCCAATCTCGAGGTCCTCAAGATAGCTCAGATGACAAGCATCGAAATGATGATCATGAAGTCACAGCTACGTTGGACTGGTCATGTCAGCCGCATGGATGCCAACAGAATCCCCCACCAGCTTCTCTATGGTGAGCTGTCCCAGGGCAGCCGGCATATAGGTTGTCCATGGAAAAGTTACAAGAACACCATCAAAGCCAATCTGCAGTATAGGAGTATCAAATCTAGGGACCTTGAGGACGTTGCCAGCGACAGAACACAGTAGCGTGCAACAGTTAGAAATACCTGCATCGCCTTTGAGGAAGACCGCTGCCGGTGTCTACAAGAGGCACGCAAACAATGTCACAGAGCATCAGCAGCACAGTCCACTGACCACGAACTTCTCATGCACTATCTGGAGCAAAATGTGCACCTCTGGAATTGGCTTGTACAATCATCAGAGGGCACACCACGAGACCAACAATAGATGATCTGCACAGATTTGTCATCATCGGATCGATGGACTACCAAGAACAAAACTGTACTTAGCCTGTTCTGATCGTGGGGGTCACCCTCAACTGAACTGAACTAGCTAAGCAAGCTGCCAGACCCTTGTGAAAGTAAGGTGGTCGAAGGGAAGTGTTCCTGCCTGGAGCTGTGGGCTGTGTCTAAGAGTTGTAGGCATAGCTTGCCTCTGTCTCTCCCCACTATCCAAAAACAGGGTTAATTAAGGCTCCATTAGAAGTCTTTTTGTTTTGCTTACTGATCACTAGAGCTGAAATCATTTGTTGTGGGACAGTGTTCCTGACCAGCCTCCTTAAGATGTAAAGATCCCCCATTAAGAGCTGAAAGCTGGGTAGAACCTCAAGAGACTGATCCACAGAGATCAAAGCAGGTGGCAGCAGAATGTGACAGTGTGCATCAGCAGGCAGCCAGCAGATGAACTCACACAGATGCACCTCTGAACCCTGAGTCTTCACTGGACAACAACTGCGAGTGGGGTGCAGTGGAGGGAGAAGAGAGGAGCACATTATAGGAACTTTTGGTTGTTGGACTCAAGAACTTGAAGCAGAGAACACTGCCCAATGTGTCTGGTTCATAGTTTTATGTTTATGAAACCTGCTTGTGACGTTTTCCCATATTCCTTGTGGATTACTCCCCTCCTTTTATTAAAAGCTTGTTTTCTACACTCAGACTCTGTGCTTGCGAGAGGGGAAGTATTGCCTCTGAGATGCACTCTGGGAGTGGTGTGTATTCTTCCCAGGCTACTGGATGGGGGCTCGAGCTAGTTCTATGTTGTATTGTTGAAAAGGCACTGCTAGATATTGAACCTGACCCTTGCTGCTGCCGACTCCACCTGGCAGAAGAGTTATACACCTAAGAAGATAAAGACACCAGTACCTCTGGATCTCTAGAAGAGACCTTGACCAAAGAGAGGGTCAGTTACTATCTTGTTGGCACACTGTGGGTGAGAAAGGCCATCCTGAAAAAAGCCTTGAACCAAAACTTTCTAGATTAAGTTTTAGATTTTTAGATGCATGTTTTCAGTTTTAGTTGCTGGGCACCATTTCTAGCTTTGTCTGTTATACCTGAACTCACTTAATATCCTATCTTCTTTTGTTAATAAACTTCTTTTACTAGGATCTAAATCAACAGAGCTGTGTTTGTATTCAAGGGGATGTCAATTCCACTTAATGTGGGAAAACGGTGTGTTCCATCTCCTTAAAAGAGCAAATGAACCATATTATTTCTCTGAACTGCCCAGAAGAGGACTGGAAATTGCAGAACACACAGCTTGGGGGGAAATTTGGGATGGGAGTGTGTTGGGGTCACCCTGCTGAGTGTAACAAAGGCTGGTGGAAGCTAGAGTGGGGCTGTAGACAGGCTGCTGGGATCAGAACTGCTGCTCCAGGCCTGTCCAGCACACAGACACTCAGGGTGAGACCTGCATGCTGATAGGCTGGTTGCAAGCAGCCCAGGTTGGGAGCTACAACAGCAAAGCACTATGGGACACCCAGGGATGCAGGGCAGGCAGTGAAATAACCCCTCACGGTTCTGTATTACAGTCCAGAAAGTGACAGCAGCCCATGGAGTTGTACATACAAACCCTAAATCTTTGCTGTAAACAGATTTAGCAGAATTTTTTAAATATAATTTCAACAGATAATAGTGATGTTTATTTTTAGGCTTTCTAAAGATGTTTATCAACTAAAATTTTTATATTTGAGTGAAATTATGAGGGGCTAAGACAATTGTTTAATCATAAAATCATAGAATATCAGGGTTGGAAGGGACCTCAGGGTGTAATTTAGTCCAACCCCCTGCTCAAAGCAGGGCCAGCTCCCAACTAAATCATCCCAGCCAGGTAACCCAGTGCTTCACTACCTTCCTAGTGAAATAGTTATTCCTAAGATCCAACCTAGACCTCCTCCATTACAACTTGAGACCATTGCTCCTTCTTCTGTCACCTGGTACCACTGATAAAAGTCTAGCTCCATCCTTTTTGGAACCCCCTTCAGGTAGTTGAAAGCAGCTATCAAATCCCCTATCATTCTTCTCTTCTTCACACTAAACAGTCCCAGTTCCCTCAGCTTTTCCTTGTAGGTCATGTGCTCCAGCCCCCTAATCATTTTTGTTGCCTTCCACTGGACTCTTTCCAATTTTTTCCACATCTTTCTTGTAGTGTGGTGCCCAAAACTGGACACAGTACTCCAGATGAGGCCTCACCAATGCCAAATAGAGGGGAATGAACACATCCCTTGATCTGCTGGCAATGCTCTGACTTATACAGCCCCAAATGCCATTAGTCTTCTTGGCAACAAGGGCACATTGTTGACTGATATCCAGCTTCTCATCCACTGTAACCCTAGGTCCTTTTCTGCAGAACTGCTGCCTAGGCACTCGGTCCCTAGTCTGTAGCAGTGCATGGGATTCTTCATCCTAAGTGCAGGACTCTGCACTTGTCCTTATTGAACCTCATCAGATTTCTTTTGTCCCAATCTTCTAATTTGTCTAGGCCCCTCTGTATCCTATTCCTATTCTCCAGCGTATCTACCACTCCTCCCAATTTAGTGTCCTCTGCAAACTTGCTGAGGGTGCAGTCCACGCCATTCTCCAGATAATTGAGGGGGCCACTTAGGAATCTGGGGCAAAAATCAGTATTTGGTCCTGCTAGTGAAGGCAGGGGGCTGGACTCGATGACCTTTCAAGGTCCCTTCCAGTTCTAGGATATAGGTATATCTCCTATTAAAAAAAAGAAAAAAAAATAATGAAAATATTAAACAAAACTGGCCCCAGGACCAGCCCTTTCGGCCCTACACTTGATACCAGCTGCCAACTAGACATGGAGCCATTGATCACTACCCGTTGAGCCCGACAATCTAACCAGCTTTCTATTCACCTTATAGTCCATTCATCCAGCCCATACTTCTTTAACTTGTTGGCAAGAATACTGTGGGAGACAGTATCAAATCTTTGCTAAAGTTAAGGAATAACACGTCCATGCTGACAGTAGATGTTGAGATTCAAAAAGTTGAAACTTTATAAACCAATAAAACACAAATTGTCAACATCACATGTCAAAATATACAAAGTAAATATCCATCAATCAAGAAATCAGACCTGGTTTAACTATTCATTCGCTAGTCTGCATCTCTGGATTTTAATTTTAATAAATTCTCATACAGCATTTTTCTTACTCTGCTTATCTGTAAATTTCAATGATTATGAATGGAAATATATTTATGTTGGTTCGTGTGCGTATGGTGAAATCAATGGTTAATGCATTCACCAATAGAAATCGAACCCTTCCAAATCTAGCTATAAGTTCACTGAGTCTGACGGGGCTAGCTGGCCTGTACTGGATGTAATCAGAGGCCTTCAGCTGTGTCACAGGGCTAAACTCACAAAGGGCCACAATGTGACACAATGTGCTGGGAGATAGCACCTATTGAGTTCTGGGGGTGGGCACTCTGATCACTCTGACACTGATGATATCCCCGGAGGACTGATTGGGGGAATGGAATCTAATTATCTAATCAGGCTGGGAAGCTGTGTGAGCTAAAGAACCAATTATGGCATCAGCTGACAACTGATAAAAAGGGCACAGGTAGGATATGCGGGGGTTGATCAGGGTTAGCTGATCCCAGACTCTCAGAGAAGGGAAATCTCATCTCCTCTCAGGCCCAGGGGAAGAGCTGAAGGGATGCTGCTAACAGCACTGCTGCATGGGACTGTAAGAGTGTAGGTGGAGGGAACATAAATTAACCTCAAAATGTGGCTGCCTAACTGGCAGAGTGTGAGCAGGTTTCTGTGGTACCAGCGAGCAGGAGCAAAGCCCACCCCATTACAGGGACTTAGGCACTGCACACACCTAACTCCTATGTGACCTGCCAGCAAGTGGAATCTTCATCCCCAAGTCAGGTGTCCAGGCTCCCTATCCAATGCACGAGGAGAGACAAGTGTCTAAGTAGGGAATTCACAGAAGCCAGCACACTGAGTAAGGAGCTGCCTAAACTGACCAATAGGAAATGCAGAGGATGGGAGGTGGTTAGAACCAGATCCACATACGTAGTTAGGCACTTAATTCTTATTGACCTTGGCATCCCACGCTGAGCTGATGGGCCGGAGGAAGGAAGAATCCCATGCACCGTTACAGGCTGGGGACTGACTGGCTAAGCAGCAGTTCTGCAAAAAAGAACCTGGGGATTACAGTGGATGAGAATCTGGATATGAGTCAGCACTGTGCTTTTATTGCCAAGAAGACCAATGGCATATTGGGCTGTATTACTAGGAGCATTGCCAGGAGATCGAGGGACATGATTATTCCCCTCCATTCGGCACTGGTGAGGACACAACTAGAGTATTGCATCCAGTTTTGGTCTCCCCACTACAGAAGGGATGTGGACAAATTGGAGAAGGTCCAGCGGAAGGCAACGAAAATTATTAGGGGGCTGGAGCACCTGACTTATGAGGAGAGGCTGAGGGAACTGGGGTTATTTAGTCTGCAGAAGAGAAGAGTGAGGGGGGATTTGATAGCAACCTTCAACTACCTGAAGGAAGGTTCCAAAGAGAATGGAGCAAGGTTGTTCTCAGTGGTGGCAGATGACAGAACAAGGAGTAATGGTCTCAAGTTGCAGTGGGGGAGGTCTAGTTTGGATATTTGGAAACACCATTTCACTAGGATGGTCGTGAAGCACTGGAATGGGTTACCTAGGGAGGTAGTGGAATCTCCATCCTTAGAGGTTTTTAAGGCCCAGCTTGACAAAGCCTTGGCTGGGATGATTTAGTTGGTGTTGGTCCTGCTTTGAGCAAGGGGTTGGACTAGATGCCCTCCTGAGGTCTCTTCCAGCCCTAATCTTCTACGTGTCTGTGATTCTATGGAGCCTCCCTCTGCTCAGGATTCTGAGCCATTAACCCTCCCCTGGAGTGCGTTGGCCCATTCAACCGTTTCTCTGGAGAAACCAGAGCAAGAGAGAGACCCCCACCCTCATCTAGACACTCATTGAGGATATGAAAGACCTGGGCTCCAAGCCCTGCTCTGCCTGCTGGGGAGCAGGGACTCCAAGTCGGGTTTCTTGCATTCCAGGGGATGCCTTGGTCAGCGGACATCCTAGTGTGCAATGCTCTCAAGCTCTATTGTAGAAGCTGTTCCACTTTGTATCACATAAATAAATATTCATTTGACCTCAGAAAGCAAATAAAAGAGAGAGATGAAATCTATAGCCTGGTGGCTGAGGAACTCACTTGGGATGTGGTAGAGTCAGATGCATGTCACTGTTCTAATAAACAAGTAATTATTTATGTGACACTGGCAACCCAAGTACCAGGTCAAGTTAGGCCCACGGGCCAATTCAATTGCATATTAATAGCAATCAGAAAGGATTGTATAAGATTGTTTGGTGTTTAAACTTCATGAAAGCCAATGGGTCATTACTTATATTGTTTTCACTTATCTATGTCCTGTTATAAAGCAATGGCAAACACTTACATTTGTGTATATAAATGTAACTAAATTACCCATCAAAGAAATCTTGTGAAATGCTAATGAAGAACTTAAAGACTTTAATGGAAAAGAGATCATCTCAAAGCAAGTGGCCAGTACGCTGATGATTGGAGATCACAGACTCAAACTGCATTCCTCATTCACAGGCAACAAAGGAAGGCACACATGTGTAGAGATGCTGTCAGCTAGTTTTAGAATCGTAGAATCACAGACTTTTGGGAAACTGGCAGTTTATCACTGTTACCACTTGGAATTACAAACTGTGACTCACATGTGAATATATATTTACCTGCTTTAAACTCTCAATAACTCTCATAACCGTTTCTTAGCTAATAAATCTTTAGTTAATTTACTATGGAATTGGCTGCCAGCATTGCCTGTGGTTCAAAGTCTGGAGTATCAATAGATCTGGGGTAAGTGACTTGGTCTTTGGGACTAGGAGAAACAAGATGTGGTGTGACTTTTGGTTTATGTGACCATTACCATTAAGTGCAATTGTCTAGGTGGCAAGACAGACTGGAGAGTCTAAAGGTATGGCTACACTTGCAGCCGTACAGCGCTGCTGCGGGAGCGCTCCCGCAGCAGCGCTTTGAAGTGCAAGTGTGGTCGCAGCGCCAGCGCTGGGAGAGAGCTCTCCTGGTGCTGCAGGTACTCCACCTCCCTGAGGAGATTAGCTTACAGCGCTGGGAGCTGTGCTTCCAGCCCTGGGGCAGGGTTTACAGTGGCGCTTTGCAGCGCTGTAACTTGCTGCACTCAGGGGGGTGTTTTTTCTCACCCCTGAGCAAGAAAGTTGCAGCACTGCAAAGCGCCAATGTAGCCAAGGCCTAAAACTGTCTGTGACTCCATGGTAAGACTGGTATAGTGATCCAGGAGTGCACATTTGTTACTGGCTTGGTGTAATCTAACTCTGGAACACACCACCAGTGTGGGGTCTCTGTCCTGTTTTCTGACAGTCTGACCTGAGACTGGCACTCACAATTTATACAAAGTGGAAGTTTCAGCATGAATGACTGAGAATACCCTATAGTTCCCAAAACCTATACCCTGTAATGAGAGAGTTCCAAGCGGTCATGGTGTTTACCATAGGGACAGCTATGAAGCCCTGGGTGGCCATAGATTCTCATCATTGACTCTATCATTTGAACAATTTTTTTTCTTGAAATTATTGAAATATGAAAAGGAATCCACTTAAAAGCCTTTCACAGAAACTTACCCGCCAGGCTCTTTTGTACATCTGTCAGCATTTTGTCAGCGGTGACAATGGTGGCTGCTTCTGCCTTCTTACTGTCCATGAACTGCTCCAGTACCTGCTCTGCCTGGGAACAAGAGCACAAAGGATTCTTAAGACTTTGGGGCTGAATTACTCATGAGGCATCAAAAATATGCTAATCTCTGTGAGAAATGCAACCAGTAGGAGAAGAATTGACTGACAAGGATTTGGCAACTTCATCAGAGCAATTTTTTCCCCTGAGGCATGACCTGGAGATGGTAATTTGTAAAGGAAGGTTGATGAGTGGTCAGCAGGAAGCACATCCACAGCCCTGCAATTGCTCCATCTGGCAGCTCAAACTCCCATTAGCCCTTGAAAATGTCATTTATTCTGACACCCAGCAACCAACCTAGCTGCTCCAAAGCCACTCCCTGAGCATAGCCAGCAGCTCCAAAGGCCTAGCTCTTACGCCTTGGGTCTTGTTGGCTTTCAGGGCCCACTACACTGGAGCTGAAGGTGTAATTTCCAGCTCAAGTGGTTATTTTCATGTGACATTAGATTGAGCTAGTGTGTGAACACATCTCCCCAAGCTGGAAATTATAACTCCAGCTCCAGTGTAGAAATGCCCATAGTCAGGACACCTGTGACAGATTCTCTCTGCAGTACATGTATTTGATCTAGGTGTTGAGTCGGAATCAAAACATCTGTCAGCATTCGGTCAGGCAATGCTCCAGGCTTCTCATAAGAATAAAAGACTAGCCATACTGGGTCCATCTAGCTCAGTATCCTGCCTTCTGACAGTAGCCAGTGCCAGGTGCTTCAGAGGGAATTAATAGAACAGGGTAATTATTGAGTGTTGTTCAGTGCTAGCATTTGGCAGTCAGAGGCTTACGGACACCCAAACCATGGGGTTTCACCAATGACCACCATGGCTAATTGCCATTGATGGACCTATCCTCCATGAACTCATCTAAATCTTTTTTTTTTTAAACCAGTTATACTTTTGGGCTTCAAAACATCCCCTGACAACAAATTCCACAGGTTGACTGTGTGTTGTGTGAAGAAATACTGCCTTATTTCTTATTTAAACCTGCTGCCTATTAATTTCATTGAGTGACCTGTGGTTCTTGTGCTATGTGAGGGGGAAATAACACTTCCTTATTCATTTTCTCCACATCAGTCACAACTGTATAGACCTCTATCTTATCCACCCTTAGTTGTGTCTTTTCCAAGCTCAACTAATCTCTCCTCATATGAAATCTGTTCCATCCTCCAATCATTTTTGCTGCCCTTCTCTAAACCTTTTCCAATTCTAATATATCTTTTCTGAGACGGGGCAACCAGAACTGCACATATCCCTTTCCTAGTGGTTCCTAATATTCTGTTGGCTTTTTTGACTGCCGCTGCACATTGAGCAGATGTTTTCAGAGAACTTTCCACAATGACTCCAAGATCACTTTCTTGAGTGCCAACACCTAATTTAGACGCCATCATTATGTATGTATAATTGGGATTATGTTTTCTAATATGCATTATTTGCATTAATCAACACTGAATTTCATCTGCCATTTTGTTGCCGTCACCCAGTTTTATAAGATACATTTCTAATACTTTGCTGTCTGCTTTAGACTTCATTATCTTGAGTCATTTTGTATCATCTGCAAACTTTGTCATCTCACTGTTTACTCCTTTTTCCAGATCATTTATGAATATGTTGAACAGCACATGTCCTAGTATAGATCCCTGGCAGACACCACTATTTATTTCTCCATTCTGAAAACTGACCATTTATTCCTACCTTTTGTTTCCTGTCTTTTAAACAGTTACTGAGACATGAGAGAACGTTCTCTCTTATCCCATGACTGCTTACTTTTCTTAAGAGCCTTTGGTAAGAGACCTTGTCAAAGTATTCCTGAAAGTCCAAGTATACTGTATCCACTGGATCACCCTTGTTCCCATGTTTGTTGAATCACTCAAAGAATTCTCATGGAATCATAGAATCATAGGACTGGAAGGGAGCTTGTGAGGTCATCTAGTTCAATCCCATGTACTTATGGCAGGACTAAGTATTATCTAGACCATCCCTGACAAGTGTTTATCTAACCTGCTCTTAAAAATCTCCCATGATGGAGATTCCAGACTTTCCCTACCAATTTATTCCAGTGATTAACCACCCTGACAGTTAGGAAGTTTTTCCTAATGTCCAACCTAAACCGCTCTTCTTGCAATTTAAGCCCATTGCTTCTTGTCCTATTCTCAGAGGTTAAGAACAATTTTTCTCCTCTTTGAAACAACATTTTATGTACTTGAAAACTGTTATGTCCCCTCTCAGTCTTTCCTTTTCCAGACTAAACAAACCCAGTTTTTTCAATCTTCCCTCACAGATCATGTTTTCTAAACCTTTAATCATTCTTGTTGCTCTTCTCTGGACTTTCTCCAATTTGTCCACATCTTTCCTGAAATGTGGCACCCAGAACTGGACACAATATGACAGTTGAAGCCTAATCAACGTGAAGCAGAGCGGAAGAATTACTTCTCAGGTCTTGCTGACAAAACTTTTTATGTTTGCTTTTTAAGCTACAGTGTTACATTGTTGACACATATTTAGCTTGCGGTCCACTATGACCCCTAGATCCCTTCCCACAATACTCCTTCCAAGTTAGTCATTTCCCATTT
The DNA here is from genome assembly GCA_026122505.1 of Aldabrachelys gigantea. NCBI lineage: Eukaryota > Metazoa > Chordata > Testudines > Testudinidae > Aldabrachelys > Aldabrachelys gigantea. The sequence continues at coordinate 67,720,330 of CM047489.1, forward strand.
TGTATGTATGCAGCTGATTGTGCCTTCCTAAATGGAGTACTTTGCATTTGTCCTTATTGAATTGCATCCTATTTACTTCAGACCATTTCTGCAGTTTGCCCAGATCATTTAATTTTAATGCATCCTCCAAAGCATTTTCATTTTCCACCTCTCCCTGCTTGGTATCATCCACAAACTTTATAAGTCATCGAAAAAGAATAGCTCAGGTGTGCAAAACTCCCTCACATTCTCTGCAGTAAAGATTGACGCAAAAAATTCATTCAGCTTTTCTTCAATGGCCATGTCTTCCTGGAGTGCCCCTTTCGCAGCTCAGTCATCCAGTGGAACCACTGATTGGAAGCCTCCCAGTGTCTGATGTACTTAAAAAATATCTGTTAGTTTTTGTGTCATTAGCTAGTTCTTCAAATTGCACCACCTCCTCCCCACCATTCCTGTAAGCAATGGGTCAATTTGTGGTCTTGCCCCCTCCCGGCCTCGTCCTATATGTTGCTGTGGTGGGACTGAGCAGAGGTGGGGGTGGAGGGTACAGCACTAATTTATGGAAATGTGGGGGTGGGAGAAGCTGGAATCTCCACCCATCTGCAGACAATGCCTAATTTGTAATGAAAGAGCTGCCTGGGCTCAAGCATCATACAAGAAGTATTATAATGGACCAGGGATGTTCCTCTGGCAGCTAAGTGACACATGAGCGGAGGTGGAATATTGTGATGCTGCTGCTTCAATCTCTTATGCAGATGAAAGATTTTTTTTTACTTTTATAACTGATGCAGCAAGCCTGGAGGTGCCGGTCTCAGCCCTGGCAAGCCCCAGCACAAATTAAGCACTGACTGCAGCCCTTTACACCTCTATGTGTAATTTGAGCTCAGTTGGGTCCTGCAGTGAGAGCTTCTGAAGAAGGGTCCAGAGGCATCTGACTCCCTACGGATGTGGGGGAGGAGGCAGCCTGGCATTGTCACATCCACGTGAGTGGGCAGGGAGTTCACATTAGAAAAGAAATACCACAATGCCATATAATCCTCAAAAAAAAAAAAATCTCATGATGGGCCCAGTTTCTTAGTTCTTTGGGGTCTGGCTCATGATTTTTCAGCTTTTGGGCCTGGCAAGGCTGGTGCAGTTTGAAATGCTGTGGTAGGTGACTTCTGGCCAGATGACAGACAGTAGCAGAGATGGCAAGATAGTCCATGAGGAAGAAGGTGCTGGGACACAGTGGCAAGACACTGGAGGACTAGTGGCCATAAATTGCTGCATTGCAGTTCTAACAGTGGAGAAACCTCCTGTGAGCAACAGCTGTGGCAAGCAAATCCAGGTCTGCCCAGCCAACCATGGCAGTTGCCTCAGTTACTGAAGCAGAACATAAATGAAGGGATTTTATGACTGGATTGGAGGCACAGCCCAGTTCTCAGTGTGTACCTCCTGAGGAAACAATACCTCACAGAGATGTGAACTCTCTGTAAGCTATGGAACTGGAGCCTTTGTTTCTCTCTGATGCAGCTGGTGTAGTAACAAATGCTGCAAACCAGAGCCAGGCACATCACACTGTAGAACCAGAATGAAAATCCAATAATTTTTGGAATATTAGAGTTCAAAACTAGGTCTTGGTTCCATTGACTAGCTGATTGCAGGGGTCCAGATGTTTTATTAGGAGCACCCAAATGTTTTCATATCTTTGTGTGTAAAAATAGTTATAAAAGTCTGAAAAATTTAAACGCAGCTCAGTTTGGGGGAATGTACCTCAGAAATCCCTTGACCAATGACCCCCAAATTTGTACTATAGATTCTACCCCAGTAATAATGCAGTATAGCCATTTTCAAGCCAATGTCATCTTTTCTGTGACTTTTAGAAAACTTTGAAATTTTACCTTCACATAGAAATTTTGCATCAGCCTCCCCCTGCCTTTAAAGGAGAGCACCACACACCAGCCCTGATAAGGTTAATGAGGGCCTATAAGAGGGTGAGGCAGGTTAATTAAGAGTGAAGCCCAGCTGGAGAAGGGCTGGGAGGGACAGTGTTACAGAGCCAGGAGGCTGAAAGCAGAAGGGGGCTGCAGGGGAAGAAGGCTTCAGTCACTCCCTGGGATGAGGGAGGGTGTCAGGGACAAGGAGGGAGTCCAGTGGTAAGAAAGGCCTGAGATCCTGTCCTGGAGTAAGGAGTTCAGCAAGAGGCTAGGAGGGGGTGAAGTAATCATGCGGAGTAGAGTAAGTTCCAATGCAAGCCCCATGTGAAAAAAGGTAGAGAGGCTGGGTAGCAAGAAGCCCAGGGAGACAGTGACAAGGAGGGCGACTGAGGGCCTGGGCTGCTGGTTATAGGGTTCTTGGGCTGGAACCTGGTGTAGTGGGCAGGGCCTGTTTCTCCTGCAGCCACTGGGGCTGAATGAGATCCAGAGAAGGCATCTGGACAAAGGTCCTATTGGACTGCAGGAGAAATGAACTAAATAGTGATTGGCCAGAGGGCCAAGTTAGTAGAAGAGAGACAGAAGAGTGAACAGAGGCAGAAGGAGGTACCTGATGCAGTGAGAGCTATTTTCCCAGACTTAGACACATGGAGGTTCACTGGTGGTGGTGGGGAACCCCGTTACCAGAGCGCTGGTATGTGAGCTAGTTTGTAGCTTGCATCAGCCATGGGTAGTACTCAGAATCAGACAGAAAGGCTAATAATGTTTGAATGATTTGGATTTGATGTTGGAGCTGTGTACTGGATGCTGGATGAGCTCACGGCAGTCCAGTGATATAAGCGGTATAAATTTTATGTAGGAACTGCCCTTAGTTTTCTTTCCTCATTGTGGACTAAAAACTATTGTAAGAACAAACAGTTTACAATGAGGACATTTGTGGTGGAGGAGTCAGTATCTTGGGAAACTCTTGACAAAATAACCCCAAATTTGCATCACTAACTCTACTCCTGCCTCTGATATGTCACAACAATTTTCAAGGCTACTTACTTATGCATGGGCATTTTAGGGCATTCTGAAAAACTGGCTTTTAACAGAAACTCCAATACAATCCTCGTTACAATATTCGTTCTCATTCTTCCATAAATTAAAGGTCACATTCTACCCCTGGTCTTTGCACAGATCTTCCAGTGATTTTACTTGGGGATTTGCTGTCTATTGAGGGGACTATGTAGTCCTAAAGTGATATTACAGCCTATAATTAAAAGTAGAATTTTGCCTTCTGAACAGGATGAATTTGATATTCCATCCTAAGGTCTTATGGAAGGGAGACATACTCTTATGAATTGATAGGACTGAGGTTCCCCTCCAGGGCTTGTCGTAAAGATGGTCCAGCCTGGGACAGCGTAGGTCTGGTTAAGATTGACCACGTCGGCCAGCACAGACTCAGCTGCAGTGAGATGGCCTTCGCTACGATCTTATAGTCGGTGCTGAGGAGCAAGACAGGATACCAGTTCCATAGATAGCAGAGGTCTCTCTTCTTCAGCAATAAGAGAGGGAGGACCCCGCCTTTCAAGGACTCGACCAGATGGTGGCATCCCAGAACGTGTGGTAGAACTCCACGGTCAGTTCATCCATGCCCAGGGATTTGTTGGTGGTCATGAGATGGAGGGCTTCCAAGAGCTCAGCCAGAGAGAGAGGCTGCTCCAGCTGGTCTTGGTAGCCTGCGCTGACCGCCGAGAGTTTGGTCCAGAGCATCCTGCAGGCTTCAGCATTGTTTAGATCTAGGGAGAAAAGGCTAGCATAAAAGGCCCTGGCCCTTCCATGCATCTCCTCTGGATCCGGAGGGGGGGCACCATTCTCCTCCAGGAGGCAGGTGACATGCTTTTTGGCCCCCCTCTTTTTCTCCTGGGCATAGAAGTGGGAGCCATGACCCATCTCCCGAAGGAGACGGATGCAGGATTGAACAAAGGCACCCTGGGCTGGATGGTTCTCCAGGGCCCAGAGCTCCTCCCGCTTTTCACAGTACGCTGCTTGGAGGGGTGGATCCTTGGGGCCAGAGGCCAGATGCCTCTCTAGTTCTAAGACCAACTGCTCCAACTGCCCTATCACCACATCTGTCCACTGGCTGGGGCCGTGCTGAAGAGCTGTGCACGCCCTTCCCTACATCCCACCACCGCTTTGCCGAGAGAAAGGCATGCAGCTGCCTCCACCAGGACAGCCAAAACCCCCCGAAGGATGCCACAAAGCCCACATCCTCTAGCAAGCAGTTATTAAAATGCCAGTAGGCCGGTCCCAGCCTCTCCGAGCTGAGAGAGGCTATCATAGTCACCAAATGGTGATCCAAGAATGGGTCTGGCTGAATGCCAGAGGTGTGGGCTCATGTCAGATGGAAAAGTGATAAATAAATATGGCCCAACTGGAGTGGCGCGACCGATCGTCCTCCACCTGGACATACATAAAGGTGTTATCGTCCTCTGAGTGGTCATGCCAGGTGTTCACCAGGGAGTAACTATCCAGAATTTCCCTGAGGATGACTGCAGCAGCCTGGGAACTCTTGAGTCCTGAGTGGTCCTGGTCCTCAAGGGTGGTGTTGAAGTCCCCACCCAGGACCAGGCACTTGTGAGGATCCAGGTTGCTGAGGAAGGCTGACGCCTGCTGTAAGAAACCATCCAGTCCAGGCCCACATTCAGGGCATAGATGTTGACCAAGTTCAATGCCAGCCCCTCCACACAGGACCGGATTTGCAGCAGGCAACCTGGCACAACCTCGGTGACCGCCAGCATCTCAGGCCATAGCTCAGGGGAGAACAGGATGGACACTCCAGTAGAATGGAAGCTGAGGTGGCTGAAATAAACCCCATCACCCACACTCCAGCTGCCAGCTAGCCTCGACGGCTGTGGCCACGTGACTGTCCTGCAGTAAGATCACAGAATCCCTGCCTCATGAAAGAAGGAGAGTACCTGGCTCCTGCAGAGACCCACCCTACAGCCCTGGTGTTTAATGTAGCAAAGGTGGTAACTTTCATAGGGAGGGCTGGGGTGGATCCTCATGGGCAGGGTGATCAACAGCCTCCAGCGAGCCCTGCAGCAACCCAATCTTGATCCCGACAGTCAATAGGGAGTCACGGAACTTGTGGGCCCACCGGGAGGCCGCGATGTCCTGCCTCCCGGTCCCTCTCCCCTTCCCCAAAAGGGCCTTTACGGCTTGGAGGATGTGATGGAAGTCCCCGCAGCACTGGAGGGCAAGCTGCACCTTGCCCTTCAAGCCATGGGTGTCTGTTAGGAAGTGGCACAGCTCATCCCTTAGCACAGAGGGGGACACAGCAGCAAATCCACTGCTGTCCTCTGGTGGGCCCCCTGAGAGAATCTCATGGCCTGCGGAGACAGGCAAACAAAGGATTGAGCCCTGGCGCGGCTTTGTTGGGCAGCTCGTCCCCAACCCTAGCATGGGAGGGGGTCGCGGAGGGAATAGTGGAGCCCCTACAGTATCAGGAAGGGGATACATGAAAACTGCCCCGTGAGGGTTGTCCATGGGCAGCGGGAACGAGACAACCTCGGGGGCGGCAATAGCATGGGAGGTGGAGGGGAGAGGGTCAGGTGGTGCTTTGGGGGCAGGAATGGGGCCAGGAGCGGGATCAGGGGCAGGATCAGGGACTTGAGCAGGAGAAGGGGCAGGAGAGGGATCAGAGCCAGGCATTGAAGTGGGAGCAAGGACTGAGGCTGCAGCAAGAGAAAGGATAGGAAAAGGATCGGGGCAGGAGTGGGGACAAAGGTAGGTTCATGGTCTCCAGCAGCCGACCTGCCAGGGTGCGACTCCTCTCGACTGGGATTTGGGGCCGAGGGGAAAGAGATGGGAGGAGGCCTTTGCTGACGCTGGGCATGGGTGTTGCGATATGTGCGTCACCTGCAGCCATGGTGTCAGGCATGGTCGAGTCTTTGGTGGGGCCCCCCTCCAGAGGGGAGGCTAGCCATTCTCTCTGGGTGGTGGAGGGTGCTCCTGCAGGCTGGGGGACCGACCACTCGGCATCAGCCATCGCCCTGAGGGGGACAGCAGCCTGGGACAGGGTTCCATCTGCGGCCAGGCAGATAGGTAGGGCTAGGGGTTCCCCTAGGACTAAAGTGGGGTGACAGCTTGGAATGAGTTGCAGGGAGTAGGAGGGGGCAGCGGGATTAAGCCGCCTCCCAGACTGAGGCCCACTGGTGGGGGTCATCGTCCCCCTGGGTGACTGGGTCAGACCCAGAGCCTCAATCTCCTCAAGAATTGAGGTGAAATCAGTTCCCACAGCCCCAGAGTCCTCCCCACCAGTAATGGGACAACAATTGCCCCGGGATTGGTGGCAGTGGGGGGCACAGGTGGCAAAGGGGCCAGGAGAATTTGGGGGGGGAGGCTCTACAAGGGGGGCGATCGATACCTTCTGAGGTCCCTTTCACCCCTAATCTTCTATATTCTTCTATGATACCGCCCCCCTCTGCTGCCATGGCTTCCATGGCCAGTGCCTCCTGCTAGGCTCCTTCTGGGGGTGCGGTGGAAGATATAGCTGCATCAGCCCTCCGCAGCATCTTTTGGTGGGGGCTCCTCTCCCTCCTCATCAGAGGGGAGGGTTCAAGCCTGTGATTTGTGGGCACCAGGGGGTGAGGGCAATGAATCTGGGGCTCGGGGTTGCAAGGGTGGGACAGTGGGTGGAAGGAAAACCTCCCCCTGGGGCAGGCCCTCTCCCTTGGCCGACAAAGGTCTTGCCACCCTCTCCTCCACAGGCCTCGCCGAACTACAGCTAACTGAGGTGAGGCCGTCCGCTCCTCTGGGCACAGTGTGTATGGGGGGGGGCTATCCCCATGGCCCGAGCAGGGGCTACGGCAGGAGGAAGAGGGGCACTGGCAGCAGTAGCCAGGCTACCAGGGTTGGCGGCAATGACAGGGCCAGCGGCCTCCCAGTTTTGGGGATCCCAAATGCCCCTCCATGCTGGGCCAAGGGGCAGTCCCTCCGGACGTGCCCAGTCGCCTGGCAGAGGAAGTACCAGGCCTCTTCTGTTGTAAAATGGATGCAGTAATGGGCCCCCTGGTAAGGCACCAGCAACCGCTCTTCCCCCCTGCCCCCCGCTATGCTGCAGGCAGGGGAGGAGGGTGCCAGTGGCAGGGGACACAGGAACAAAAAAGGGAGGCACAGGTGCAGGGTAGGGATACCGGCTCCTCTGTCTGCACTGGGAAGGGGAGGGTCTACAATACCATCAGAAGGGCTGTAAACAGTGTGGGGCATGACTGAAAGGGGGCACAAGCGTTTATGAAGGGCGGATGGGCACACAGGTAAGAGCTGGGCGGAGCAAGGGAGGGCAGGGGAAAAAGGGAGGCAAGGCAACTCAGAGGAGGGGACTTCAAGTATTAGGGTGGGGCAGGCGACCAACTCAAAACCCAAAAGTTTGGGGCAGAGCAGGTAGCAAACACCGAAGGACTAGGGGTGGGGCAGGTAAACTAACTGAAAGGGAAACTCCCAGGGGATCAAAGCAAGTGGTGGGCAGGGCAGGCTACGAGGGGAGGGGCAAACTAACACCAGGAGGCCAGGGGGGACAACAGAGGAGACCCCACAAGCGAAATGCAGCTCAGTGTGGGTGCGGGAGAGTCCAAGGTGAGGAGGCACGTGCGCCTCTGTAGCTCAGCCCTTACTGCTGCAAATAGTCCCAGGTGGTGAAAGGGGGAGTGTCATAAATAGATAGCTAAGGGTTAATGTTTCTTTTACCTGTAAAGGGTTAACAAAGGGAACCAAATACCTGACCAGAGGACCAATCAGGAAACCGGATTTTTCAAAGCTCAGGGGAGGGAATTTTTTTGGTTTTTTGTCTTTGTCTGGATCTCAGCGATGAGAGAGGATCTTTTTCTATCTGTAAGCTTCTCATCTTCAGTTTCCCAGTTGTAAGTACAAAGGTAGCAAAACAATAGGCTTTTATATGTTTTGTTTTGTATTTACATGTGTGTGTGCTGGAATGTTTAAATTGTATCTCTTTTTGAATAAGTCTGTTTATTCATATTTTTTCTTTTAAGCAATTGACTCTGTATAATTGTCACCTTGATACAGACGATATTTTTATGTGTTTTTTCTTTCTTTTTTATATAAAGCTTTCTTTTTAAAACCTGTTTGAGGTTTTTCTCTGGTTAAGGCTAAGGAACAAAGGGAGGGGGGAAATCTCTTTGTGTTAGCTTGACTAGGTTTGAATGCATAGCCTTAGGAGAAGAAGGAGGGGGGAAGGTAAATTGCCCTCTCTGTTTTGCATTCAAGGAGTTTAAGTACAGTATCGCCCAGGATAACCCAGGGAGGGGGAGCTGGGGATGAGATAAAGAGGAGACAAGGGGAGGAGGTTGTTTTCCCTTTGGTGTGAGACTCAGGGTTTCTGAGTCTTGAGGTCTCTCAGAGAAGGTTTGGGGAGACCAGAGAGGGAGTCAGGCCCTGGAAATTCCTGGCTGGTGGCAGCGAGATCAGATCCAAGCTGGTAATAAGCTTGGGGGAGGTTCATACAAGCACCCAGATTTTGGACGCTAAGGTCCAGATTTGGGAAAGATGCTTATGATATGATGGCAGTGACGTGGGAAGATAGAATCCAGAAGCCAGTAGGAATATTATTTTTCTTTTTCCCTGCTAAGGATTTTTAGCAGAGAGAAAGGGTTTGGTTTTAAAAGTAGCCAGAGAGAAATTTTTTTTCTGCTGCTTGGAAGCTTGCATTTTAAGCAAGGAGACATTAAGGTGACATTAAGGGTTTATTGTTAAGCAATAGAATTCCAACTGGGAATCAAGTACCCAGCAAAAACACACAGGTAAATAAAGTGGCTTTTGTTTTGGTTAATTTACATATCAAAGAGTAGCAAGAAGAAGAAAGACGAGTTGCTAGGCAGAACCCAGGAGACAACAGAGAGCGAGCAGTTCAGACAATAAACACCAGAGGGCACCCCAACACAAGAAAACAGAAATCATGAGTTCCAAGGATGCCCTGAAAAAGGAACAAGCACTGCAACAAGCCATAGACAACGAAAATGAACATAGGAGACGGATGGAACTAATTAAGGCAGAACAAGAAGCCAATGAGGCAGCCCATAAAAGAGATCAAGAAGCCAAAAATGCAGCTCACCAAAGACAAGAAGAAGAAGAAGAGGCAGCCCACAGAAGACAGATAGAACTCCAGAGGGAGAAACACCACCAAGAAAGTGAAGAGAGGGACAAACAGAGAAAGCATGAACTGGAAGTAGTGCAGGCTACACAACATGCTCCAGCCAATCCTAACCCCCTGTCGACAGTTGTTGTTCAACCGCACAAGAAATTTCCCAACTACAAGGCAGGTGATGACACTGAGACCTTCTTAGAAAATTTTGAAAGAGCCTGCATTGGGTACAGCATCTCTGAAGACCAGTATATGGTAGAGCTGAGGTCACACCTCAGTGGACCCTTAGCAGAGGCGGCGGCTGAAATGCCAAAGGACCAAATGAACGATTATAAACTGTTTCAAACCAAGGCCAGATACAGAATGGGGATAACCCCAGATCATGCCCGTCGGCGGTTCAGAACCCAAAAGTGGAAACCACATGGGTCATTTCCCAAACACGCCTCCTACGCTGGGAAGCATTATGACGCCTGGATATCAGGAACCAAGGTTCAATCCATTGACGAACTGCACCTCCTCATGAAAATGGAGCAGTTCTTGGATGGTGTTCCTGAGGACATAACACGGTACATCCTAGATGGAAAACCCAAAAATCTCACCGAGGCAGGGGAGATTGGAGCCAAATGGATGGAAGTGGCAGAAAGCAAGAAAGCTACTGTAAAGGGGAATGAAAATCCCAGGGGGCATACCGACAATAAACCCTACAACAGAGGGCAACCCAAGACCTCACCTATAACCCAAGGAAAGCCACAGACACCTTTTTCTTCCACCTCACCAGTCTCCAGTAACCCACCTCATCCCAGTGATCAGCTAGCTGGAAGATGCTATAAGTGTAATGAACTGGGACATATAAAGGCCAACTGCCAAAAGAACCCCCCCCCCAGGTACAAGTCATTACACCACCATCACACCAAAGATCCCCAGGCCCAGATACCTCTCAAATCCCCTTGGAGCGAAGGGAAAATTTGAGAGTGGGCGGAAAGAAGGTTACCGCGTGGAGAGACACGGGGGCACAAGTGTCAGCTATCCACCAATCCTTCGTCGATCCCAAACTCATCAACCCAAAGGCCAAAGTGACCATTTACCCCTTCATGTCACAAGCTGTAGACTTGCCTACAGCTGAACTGCCCATCCAGTACAAAGGCTGGTTAGGAATGTGGACTTTTGCAGTCTATGACAATTATTCCATCCCCATGCTACTGGGGGAAGACTTGGCCAACCAGGTGAAGCGGGCCAAGAGAGTGGGAATGGTTACACGCAGCCAAACCAGGCAAGTTTCCAGACCCATTCCTGTTCCTGAGCCATCCACAGGGAACCCGTCTGTGTTACCAGAGACCCAGACAGAGGTAGTGGACCCGGATCCCATGCCAACGGCTGAACCAGCCACAGCACCTCCAGTCCCAGGACTGGAACTGGAACAGCAACCAGCACCAGCACCAGCAGTTGCAACCACATCTTCAACCCCAATGCCAGAGGGGGCCAGCGAGCCTAAACTGGAAGAAGCAACAGATAACCATACTGAAGAGGCTCAGCCAGAGCCTGAAATACCCCCAGGTGCACCAGCGGAGAGCGGTTCACCGGCAACGGAAACAACCCCATCACCTACATCACTTCCAGAGGGACGAAGCCCAAGTCCACAGTCTGAGGAAGAACTGGTATCCCTAGCCTCAAGGGAACAGTTCCAGACTGAGCAGGAAGCAGATGACAGCCTTCAGAAAGCTTGGGTGGCGGCACGGAGCACTCCACCACCTCTCAGCTCTTCTAACCGATCCCGGTTTGTTATAGACCACGGACTCCTTTACAAGGAAATTCTTTCTGGTGGACACCAGGAAGAATGGCAGCCGCACAAACGGTTGGTGGTTCCAACTAAGTACCGGGGGAAGCTCTTAAGCTTAGCCCTTGATCGTCCCAGTGGCCATGCTGGGGTGAACAGAACCAAAGAAAGATTGGGGAAGTCCTTCCACTGGGAGGGGATGGGCAAGGAAGTTGCCAAGTATGTCCGGTCTTGTGAGGTGTGCCAAAGACTGGGAAAGCCCCAAGATCTGGTCAAGGCTCCTCTCCAGCCATTCCCCATAATTGAGGTCCCATTTCAGCGAGTAGCTGTGGATATTCTGGGTCCTTTCCCAAGAAAGACGCCCAGGGGAAAGCAGTACGTACTGACTTTTGTGGACTTTGCTACCCGATGGCCGGAAGCAGTAGCTCTAGGCAACACCAGGTCTAAAGCTGTGTGCCAGGCCCTAACAGACATTTTTCCCAGGGTAGGTTGGCCCTCCGATATCCTTACAGATTCAGGATCTAATTTCCTGGCAGGCACCATGAAAGACCTGTGGGAAACTCATGGGGTGAATCACTTGGTTTCCACCCCGTACCACCATCAAACCAATGGCCTGGTGGAAAGGTTTAATGGAACTTTGGGGGCCATGATCCGTAAATTTGTGAATGAATACTCCAACGACTAGGACCTAGTGTTGCAGCAGTTGCTCTTTGCTTACAGGGCTGTACCACATCCCAGTTTAGGGTTTTCACCATTTGAACTGGTGTATGGCCACGCGGTTAAGGGGCCATTACAGTTGGTGAAGCAACAATGGGAGGGGTTTACACACTCTCCAGGAACTAACATTCTGGACTTTGTAAGCAACCTACAAAACACCCTCCGACATTCTTTAGCCCTTGCTAGAGAAAACCTAAAGGATACTCAGGAAGAGCAAAAGGCCTGGTATGATAAAAATACCAGAGACCGTTCCTTCAAGAGAGGAGACCAGGTTATGGTCTTGAAGGCGCAACAAGCCCATAAGATGGAAGCATCATGGGAAGGGCCATTCACGGTCCAAGAGCGCCTGGGAGCTGTTAACTACCTCATAGCATTTCCCAATTCCTCACTAAAACCCAAAGTGTACCATGTTAATTCTCTCAAGCCATTTTATTCCAGAGACTTACAATGATACAGAGTCAAGTGCTTAAAAGAAAAAATATGAATAAACAGCCTTATTCAAAAAGAGATACAATTTAAACATTCCAGCACACACACATGTAAATACAAAACAAAACATATAAAAGCCTATTGTTTTGCTACCTTTGTACTTACAACTGGGAAACTGAAGATGAGAAGCTTACAGACAGAAAAAGATCCTCTCTCATAGCTGAGAGCCAGACAAAGACAAAAAACCAAAAAAATTCCCTCCCCTGAGCTTTGAAAAATCCGGTTTCCTGATTGGTCCTCTGGTCAGGTGTTTGGTTCCCTTTGTTAACCCTTTACAGGTAAAAGAAACATTAACCCTTAGCTATCTATTTATGACAGGGAGAACAACCAGTCACGTCAAGGGGCAAAGAGCAGGTCCAGTTGGTAAGTGGGAGGAGCAGCGGTGACGGTGGTGGTGGTGGTAGTGGAGGCAGATGGACGAGGGGGAGAGCTTTTGTGCCTCTCCCCCTTGCTCCCCATGGAGATGTTGAAAGTCACCCAGTTTGTGAACAAACCCCTTCCATGATGTCCCTCAGCAGGAATTCTCCTCTGATGGCAGCAGTGGCTCCAATACAGCAGCAAGCAGCTGTCAGCCAGCCAAGCAGGAGGGACCCATAGGTGGTGGTGGGGTCCTTGCTTCTCCCTCCGGAGGTGGGAGGAAGGGGGACAGGCCGGCAATGCCTCCCCACACTCAGCAGCAGTGGCAGCAGCAGTACAGGGAGGGAACTCCAGCTAGCAGCAGCAGCCCAAGGGAGGGAGAGCTCCAAACAGACAGGAGCTCCAGCCAGCAGGGCATGAAGAGAAGACCAACCAGTCTCTGCAGCGAGGTGAGTGGCCTCCCTCTAGACTGGAAAGCAAGGGACCACTACACCTCCCTTGGTGGGCATACCAGCGTGGGGCAGGAAGACTCTGCAGCTCAGTTGGGTTAAAGCCAGCAGAGGAGACGGACACCTCTGCCCTGCAGCAGCACCCAGGAGCTGAACTGGTGCCCTGACCCTGGAGGAGACAGACCCAGAAGAGGTTGCCAGGTCTACCGTCGGCTGTATATCCCGAGGAGCCTGAGGATCAGTGGATGCCAGAGGTACCAAACCCCAGGGAGGCAGGAAGTAGCTGAGGGCAGCCAATGACTGGCCGGTTACAGAGCTGACCCTGTCAGTGTGTTGTGGCTGGATTCCCGCCGACCCAGTGGCAGACCAGTCTGCATCTGTTAGGGCCCTGGACTGGGATGCGATGGAGTAGTGTGGGCTCGTGTCCCCCTGCCACCCCTACCCTGGGGTGGCCAACTCCCCATCTTAATCCAGGATGCCTGTGTTCCAGGAACATCCCTGCCAGCACCCTAGACTGCCTGCTGGGTTCTCAACCCTTGTTGATCCCTAGACTGGGTGGGCGCTCACTGCTACCTGAACCCTGAGAGTGTGTGTGTGCTGGCTGCCTGGGCCCATAAGCCCAGGCTAAAGCCTGCTCCCTGCTTGACCCCACCCAAAGGGCTAGAGCCAATTGACTGTGTCGGCTTACTGGCTGCCTGTGCCAGGAGGCTTAGGCTACAGCCAGCTACCAGCCTATTCCTGCTCGAGGGCTAGGGCCCTAGACTGTTAATTGCTGTCAGCCTTATTGTTGGGCTGCGAACTAGAGACTCCGCAGGGCGCTGCCCTGCCCAGGGGTGGGGACAAAGGCCCCAGACTGTTATGTGTTTGCCTCTATCAGATGGGCCCAGAGCTCTAGAGTGCTCATGGCTCCACCCCACTGGTGCCACCAGAAGACTAAACCCCAACACAATGAGGGAGGGTGGCCTCCCTCCAGACCAGAGAGTGAGGGAGCACTACATGTGGGTTCAAACAAACAAGGAGACTTTTGGGATCAGAGCTTCAACTGGTGTAAATCAGCAGAGCTCCATTGCAGTGAGTGGAAGCATATTGACTTACATCAGCTGAGTAAACTATCCTTCAGTGTTTCAAATGTATCAAAAGTGTCACTGAACTTGAATGCCTATGAAACTAGCTAGAAACTCTGCATCGACTGCAGGCCTATCCAGACAACACTGTCTGATTAGCAACTATGGAGAGCCGTACTGTCAAGGGAGTTTCATGCTGTCATATTAAAACCATTAATGACCAAAACTGCAGGAATCACAATAAAGAGAAGGTGATTCTGCTGCTAAATGATATTCTCCTAATTAGCACATGTGGCGTAACCTGTCAGGCAAAAAGCAGAACCCAGAACTTTTATATTTTTGGCCAAAGGTATCTAAAGAAAGGTGAAACATCCCAGTTGCTACACAATAAATGGTCCTCCAACATGAATATACTCTAAACAGGTAGAATGGTGACTCAAAACTCCCAGGCCAGGAGTGCAGGATTATTACATGTATCAAGCAGACCTGCAAAGTTGGTATGAGTGAGTGACTCTGTGTAGCTAGAACAGGAATTCAAGAACTCCTATTCCCTAGACGTGTATATACATATACATGCATTTACCTGGTGAGTATAAGAATGTGACAGAAAACATAGTAAATTCTCTCTCTCTCCTTCCTTCCTTGAGGAAGAATTAGAGTTGCCAAGGTAGCTATTTTCTTGCTAGATTTAGCAACTTTTTGGTTTTCCTAGCCAGGAAATAAGTGTGAAAGCGACCAGTGACAAATTCAGTGGCTTTCACTGCCGATTACAGTGATATTCAAAGAAAGAAGTTGCCAATTTGTATAGTCACAAAATCATTCACAAGCAGCTCAATAGAATTAATAAAATCCATTCCATGCTCTTCTTACATCATCAGTGTGGCTCTCCTCCCCAGCTAACCTGCCTCCCTTACCCTGCCCACTTCATTAGCCATCTTCCCTTGCATCAGAGGCTGTGCAACCTTCTATGGAGCAAGAAGAAAACATTTGCGTAAAAACAAGCCCTGGCTAACATGCTGCTTTCTCCGAAGTGTGCCTGGCTTTAGCAAAGTATTTAATTAGCCTCCACAAAATTCTTTTTCTCGCCTGCAGATTATAGTAAATGGAGAGTTGGGAACTATTTTACACTTTGCCATTCACATGTTAATTAATCTCTATCTAACTCTAATTGCAGCTCAACAGCTCACCCACACAATAAACACCGAGCCTACTTTTATCCATATCACCCCAGGTTAACACATTGCTTAATTAACTCCACCACCTGCAGAAGATCACAACTTTTCCCCTGGGGCAGTTGTATTCTCCCTTCTTTCAGCCTCATAGCCCAAGCCCTCGAATGCAGTTCCTTCTGAGGACATGCCCTTAACAACTTAATGGCTATGTCTACACTACACAGCTTTTAGTGACACAGTTGCACAGTGTAGCTGCTGTTTGTCAGCTCTCCTGCTGACAAAACATGTCTACTCCCAGTGAGCAGACTTAGCTTTGTTGGCAGGAGAGAGAGCCTCTAGTAGTAACATCTAGTGACTTTTCAGGGTTTCTCTGATGACTTGCTTCTATGTGGAGTTGGCAACACTCAGCCAGGCATCTAACATGCAGTGTATGTACACAGCCAGATATGATGCTCTTTCACAGGCACACAGTTTGTGAACTGTTCATAAGCATAGAAAAGCCAAAGTGCTCCAGCTGTCCCCCGAATAACTCTGCTGGCTCTGCTGATCACTCACCATGACTCCTTTGTTGGGTGTCCTCCGGAAACTCTCCACCACTTGTTTCTGGTCTTTCACGTACAGCTCATGCCCACCAGGTTGTATGTAAACCTTATTTCTGAGCTTTTTCTCCATGTCAGCTGACAGCTGGGTGAGCAGGGTCTGGCAGATCTCTTGGGAGGTGATTTTGTTCTTGCTCAGCACAGTCGCGTAATGTTCATTTATCTTAATCTGGAAAGTGACATGGGAGAGATCAGTGTGAGTGGATGACTGGATTTCAGGCCTTTCCCACCTTCCCTTTCCAGCATACTAGTGCCAGTGGGTTTAGGAGACATGTTGCCCTCTTCTGACGTGGAAACCAAAGGCTCAGTGTCTGACAAGGGGGCCAGGACAGTGTATGAGGTGGAGCTGCTCTACATTTTTTTAATTATTTACTGGTTTAAAAAAATAGCTTTTACAAAAAGAAACTTTTCATGACAATATCCTGCTAATGCCCAAAATATTCATTTTGATTTTCAACGGAAATTACGTATGTTACTTGCTTAAGAATTTTTGAAATTCCCACGAAGGCCTTATCTGCCTCTTTGGGCACCTATAACTTTGAAAATCTGGCCCTTTGTCCCTTGGTAAGACTCAGCCAATCACAACTGGGTACTGGTGCACATAGACTGAGATTGTTTGTGAAGATGCTGGTTTTCAGTTTGGCATTTCTCATGTGAGCTACTATCCTTGTCCTATATCCGGGATACATTTATGTTTGGAATTCTTGTGGGGACACCAAGATCTTTTACAGAACAATCAGACAACTAGACTAGCCCTCTGTCCCTGTGGGTTTCCTTAGGCTGACTGGCGTTGCTTTGTTCCCCATTCATGTGAAAGTAGAGTGAGCAGTGGGTGGAGGATTCCCGTGGGGACATGGAAATCAGGAAAACAGACAAAGGGAGAAAGTTTCTTATAAGATTGGCTGTGAGGGGAAATTGTCTGTCTCAAAAAGGCCCAAGAATTTGCTTCTGAAAAGCTAGTGCCACAGTTACCCTCTCCCAGGCCCTCTGTGCATGGTGGGCCTCAGATGGAGGCTGCCAGACGGTGCAGTCCTGTCTGCTACTATTAAGAGAGGAGGACAGGAGATCGGCCACCTCTAGCTTAGGGGGTTACTTACTAGGAGTTTCAGGGGCCCTTGAACATCAACCCCAGGGAGTGAAGGTGATGGACCAGACTTAAAGAGTGAAAAATCACATTTGTTTGACCCAGAAGTGTGTATAGGAGAACATTTCCCTGAGAGAAACTTTCCTGGAGAGGGGTGATAATATAACTCCTAGGGACAGGGATGGTCCCTTTGTTCTGTGTTTATACAGTATTTAGACTAGTGGGCTCTGGGTCAATGACTGGGATGCCCAGGTACTACTGTAATATACCCAATAAATAGCCATACTAATGTACAGCACCTAGCACAGAGGGGTCCTGGTCTATGACTGAGGCCCCTGGGTGCTACAGCAAAGCAAATAAATAAATTAATAATACAAAATAAAATATTGCTGCTAATGAAATGAATTAAAAAAAACCTAGTAAGAGGGCCAAAAAAATGCCACCATGGCTAATCCTCAGAGTAAAAGATGTGGTTAGAGGCACAAAATTGGAAGTCAAATCCTAGTGCTAGAAAATAGAAAGGAATATAGGCTCTGACAAGTGAAGTGTAAAAGTATAATTCAGTAGGCCAAGAAAGAATTTGAAGAATGACTTGCTAAGGGCACAAAAATTAACCGATTTTTTTCCACTCATTAGACCCATATTTGGAGGGGTCTCTGAGCAGCAGGGGCTGAGAGATTATTCAGAGAAATAGGTGTGAGGGCAGGAATGCTGGCAGACTCTGAGCAGTGTCAAGAGTAAAAGTTGGAGTCGGAACAGGGGGTAAGGCATGTGGTGGGGTCTTGGAGCAGTGCAAGGAAGAATGAGGTGCAAGGGAAGGCCTCAGAGCTGTTTGTACAGAATGTGGCACTGTGTCCTGGAAAGCAGTGACTCTGAACATGGGCTCCCATGGTGATTTTGTGTCAAAAGAGCTACATCCATGGATGTGTGAACAGGAGTAGTGAACAGGAGTAAGGAGGTGATTTTACCTCTGCATACGGTGGTGGTGAGACTGATACTAGAATACTGATGTCCAGGAGGTTGTTAAACGGAAGAGAGTTTAAATGAGAGCCACAAAAAATGATTGGAGGGCTGGAAAACTACATTGTTGTGAGGGACTTAGGGAGTTTGATTTGTTTAGCTTATTTTTTAAAAAAGAATGAAAGGTGACTTGATAGACGTGTATAAGTACCTTCACAGGGAGAAAATACCCAATACCAAAGGGCTCTTTAGCAGAGAAAGGCAGAACAAGAATCAGTGGCTTGCAGTTAAACCACACAAATTCAAGTTATAACTAAGGCTATGTCTACATTACAGCTTATGTCAGTATAAGGTATGCCACTCAGGGGTGTGAATAAACCACCCCCCGAGTGACATAAGTTGCAGCAACCTAAGCGCTGGTGTGGACACTGCTATGTCAGTGGGAGAGTTTCTCCCGCCAATACGGCTGCTGCTGCTTGTGGAGGTGGTTTTATTTTGCCGACAGGAGAGCTCTCTCCTGCTGACATAGAGGATCTCTACCAGATGGACCTCAGCAGCGCAGCTGCATCAGTGCAGTGGAGCCCCTACAGCACTGTATGTGTAAACATGCCCTAAGCCAGTTTGTTAACAACTAGCAGTGCCGGAACAAGAGCGAGGTGAGTGAGGCACTTACCTCAGGCACGCAACGCTGGGGCAGGGGGGGATGCAGAAAGCAGTGGAGAAAAATAAAAAAGGAGCAGAGAGTCGCTGTCTCTCCCCTGCAGCAACTGCTGCCGCAGGGTCCTAGCGCCCCCGTCTCGATGCCGGGGCAGATTGACTCTGAGCCTGCCCTTCCCCCTCAGACCCTTTCATTTTCCAATGGGACCCTCCAGCAGCACAGGCCCTCCCCCCTCGTCCACAGTCACTGCTCCTGCCCCATGCTGGCAAGGAGGCAACCCCATCCCCCACCCCCAGTGAGGCTACAGTCAGGGGCAACAGCAGGGGAGGAGACGCATGCAGCACCCCCTGGCATCCACCACAGGGGAGGTGAGGGAGATTTCTGGACCTGAGAGGGGCCCTAAGAGCACATACAGTGACAGTGGTGGGGGTGAGTGTGCTGCTGGGGGTACTCTTCCCCCAGAGCTTGCTGCTGCCGACAGGGAAAGGGCTGGGAGAAGTCCTCCTCTCTGTCCCCTGTCCTGGAGCAGCCTGCCTGCACCCCAAACTCATCCCCAGCCCTACCCCTCCCCAGAGCCCATACCCCCAGTCAGAGCTTTCACCCCTCCGCACCCTCAACCCTCTTCCCCAGCCCTGAGCCCCTCCCACACCTGAAACCTCCCATTTCCAGCCCCAGACAGAGCCCTCACCCCAACTCTTGCTCTGAGCCCCTCCCACACTCCAAACCCCTCATCTGCAGCCACAACCCACAGCCCTCACCCCTGCACTCCATCCCTCCACACCCCTCCCATCCCCAAACTCCCTCTTAGAACCTGCACCACCTCCCTCCACACCCCCTCCCATCCCCAAACTCCCTCCCAGAGCCTGCACCCCAATTCCCTGCCCCAGCCTAGGGCCTATACCCCAGAGCTCCTCCCTCACCCAAAGTCCCTCCCAGAGCCTTCGGTGGGTGGGCAGGCACAGTTTGGGTGGGGTGGGTTCTGGGCACCACCAAAATTTCTACAAACCTGCCACCCCTGAGCCTGCCCTGCAAACCTGAACTCCCAGCATTATCAGGACACATGCTGATCCCTAGTGGCCACTGCTGATATCCAGCACCTCCCTCCTCTCTTAACCTGTGAATCCCTCTCTGAATTGGAACTGGACTGGAACCAAAGACCATCTTGGAAGCAACATTACCAGCCCAAGCAGTCAAAAATTATGACTCAGACCTCCCACAATCACAGGCTCTACCACTGCTGCTTCATTCTTTCTTCGGCGGCAATTCAGCGGCAGGATCTTCCCTCCAAGAGGGACTGAGGGACCCACCGATGAAAAGCTGGCCCTTGCGGAGGGCGCAATTTTATATTCTTGACTCAGGCCCAAAAATACCTAGTTATGGCTCTGACAACTAGGGTGATCAATCATTGGAACAAACTAGCCAGGAAGTCCTGGATGGAGTCTCCATCTCCTGATGTCTTGAAATCAAGCCTGGATCCCTTTCTGGAAGTTACTTTTATCAAACACTGCTGAACTCAGTAAAGGGATAACCTGAAATTCTCTGGCCTGTGTTATGCGGGAGGTCAGACTAGATGATCTAATGGTCCTTTCTGACCTTGGAATCTATGAATGATGAGCTGGGCAGTGGGAAATGCTGGGGCATTTTATCTCTGTCCCCCCTGAACTCCCACATCCGTGCCGCCCAGGTCTGTCCCCCCCACTAAAAGTGTCTGCACTGACTCTATTTCACTCCTTGCATTCTCCGAGCATTCTCTCGGCAACTCTTCATAAGGGGGAGGGTCGCACTGGACAGGCAGAGAGACCCGAGGTGATGGAGGGGCAGGGAAGGAACTAACACTAATTAATATATAGTGATTGAATGGGGATACATGTTGGAGAAGCTGTGGTGAAAGAGATGATTTCTTGCATATATGGTGGATGTGGCCAGTTATTAGAGAGTATCGGAATGTGATTTATAACCAATATTTCAAATTATTAAATATTTTGCCAAATGATCCTTTGTTAATCCTCATGCAGCTTCCTAACAGACATGGTCACACTCAAAGAAATGAAGAATCATTCTCTCATCTGCCAGAAGCTGGAGAGTGGGCTACTGAAACCCTCAATGGAGAAAGAAAAACTATCCAAAATGAGAGGAATGTCTCGAAAACAATACGGGAGGAGGAGTTGTTATGGAAACATGAATGCACAGATTACTTATCCAGCAAAACAGACAGTGGGCAAATAGATACAGTACTTAGAGATTTGATTATGACGTATTCGTTACTCAGGCAAAGTGCAGTCATGGACTAACAGCCATTACACTGCCCAATATTTTTTTAATATTAACATTTGTTAATGAGCCCTGGTTTGATAAATATGTGTAAAGTCAGTACTTTCACTCAGTTTAATAAAATCCTCAGAAGCAGCCCATCTTGCATGGTTTAAAGAGGCTCCCTCTGTAAATGGTAACACCATACTAAATAGAGAGATCCAGTGATACAGTCATCAGATCACGTTTCTCTAAGCCAGTGGTTCTCAACTTTTGTACTGGTGACCTCTTTAAAATACCAAGCCTAAGAGTGCAATCCTCCCCCCTATAAATTAAAAACGCTTTTTATATATTTAACACCATTATACATGCTGGATGCAAATGGGCGTTTGGGGTGGGGACTGACACCTCACGACCACCCATGTAATGACCTCGTGACTCCCTGAGGGGTCCTGGCCTCCAGTTTGAGACCCTCTGCTCTAAGCAAACCGATAGGCTCAGCTTTGTAGTGATTCACAATGATTCTGTTGTTTACATGGCAATGATTTCTAAACTTGTTAAAACTTCCTACATAAATAGTCTGTTTTTTAAAAAGCCCTGAGTGGAGAAAGGGCTAGATCAGGAGTAGGCAAGCTATGGCATGTGTGCCGAAGGCAGCATGCAAGCTGATTTTCAGTGGCACTCACACAGCCTGTGCCCTGGTCACCGGTCCAAGGGGCTCTGCATTTTTATTTAATTTTAAATGAAGCTCCTTAAACATTTTAAAAACCTTATTTACTTTACATACCACAATAGTTTAGTTATATATTATAGACTTATAGAAAGAGACCTTCTAAAAACGTTACAATGTATTACTGGCACACGAAACCTTAAATTAGAGTGAATAAATGAAGACTCGGCACACTGCTTCTGAAAGGTTGCCGACCCCTGGGCTAGATCAACAGGACTTCACACTCCAGCAGGGGTTTCTGAGCTTTCTCAGCAGTCAGTGTGTGGCCAGAGTCTTTACTTTCCCATGGAGGGGCGAATGCAGCCATATCAGTGTGAGCAATAGGCTGGGCTGAGCCGCAGCACCAAGGGGTGGGTTTGTGGCTTTAGTATCAGACAGTTCAAGCGCCACCCAAGCATCTGCTCTTGGAGTTGAGTGCCAATGTCTGGCCTGCTCCCAGACTCAGCATCCAAACTCCTGGTGTCTCCCCTGGGACATGGCTGGGCAGAGGTCACAGAGCCCCACATGTCAGGCCAGTGGGACATACAAGGCAGGGAGACATGCAGATCCCAAGCACTTACTGCCAGCTGCTCCTGGTGCTTCTGATCCTCATCCTTGAAGGATCGCTGCATGAACAGCTGCAGGGCTGCCTTCTCGCAATTCCCATGTATCTCAGACAGCACGGCCACCTCCGCCGGGAACACAACCTGTTCCTCCATCTGGCCCATGTAGTGAGCCAGACCCTCCCTGACGGCAGCTTCATTCTCCTTGGTGGCCAGCATGGTCACTGCATTCTCCAGGCAGGGCACCTTCCCACTGACGATGGTGTCCACATAGCTCTGGGCTAACATGCCAAACACTGGGGAAGAGAAGAGCAAGGGAGGAGGGCTTTAGGAAAATTCACATTGACTCCAGTGATGGCCAGTGTCCTGCTCTGCGCTGGCCCTGGGGTTCTTCTATTTCTGTTAGCAGAGTAGCTCACACGGCACATCACTGATAGGAGCTGATGTCATTTACTGCTATTTATCTACAGTGTATAACCCAAGGGGTGTGCATGGCACTTCACAGACCCAGAGCTGAGACTGGTCCCTGTCATAAGAACATAACATAAGAACGGCCGTACTGGATCAGACCAAAGGTCCATCTAGCACAGTATCCTATCTACCAACAGTGGCCAATGCCAGGTGCCCCAGAGGGAGTGAACCTAACAGGCAATGATCAAGTGATCTCTCTCCTGCCATCCATCTCCATCCTCTGACAAATAGAGGCTAGGGACACCATTCCTTACCCATCTTGGCTAATAGCCATTAATGGACTTAACCTCCATGAATTTATCCCATTCTCTTTTAAATGCTGTTATAGTCCTAGCCTTCACAACCTCCTCAGGTAAGGAGTTCCACTAGTTAACTGTGCGCTGCATGAAGAAGAACTTCCTTTTATTTGTTTTAAACCTGCTGTCTATTAATTTCATTTGGTGACCTCTAGTTCTTGTATTATGGGAATAAGTAAATAACTTTTCCTTATCCACGTTCTCCACATCACTCGTGATTTTATAGACCTCTATCATATCCCCATTTAGTCTCCTCTTTTCCAAGCTGAAGAGTCCTAGCCTTTTAAATCTTTCCTCACATAGGACCCTCTCCAAACCCCTAATCATTTTAGTTGCCCTTCTCTGAACCTTTTCTAGTGCCAGTATATATTTTTTGAGATGAGGAGACCACATCTGTACACAGTATTCGAGATGTGGGCATACCATCGATTTATATAAGGGCAATAATATAGTCTCAGTCTTGTTCTCTATCCCTTTTTTAATGATTCCTAACATCCTGTTTGCTTTTTTGACCGCCTCTGCACACTGCGTGGACATCTTCAGAGAACTATACATGATGACTCCAAGATCTTTTTCCTGACTCGTAGCTAAATTATCCCCCATCATATTGTATATATAATTGGGGTTATTTTTTCCAATGTGCATTACTTTACATTTATCCATATTAAATTTAATTTGCCATTTTGTTGCCCAATCACTTAGTTTTGTGAGATCTTTTTGAAGTTCTTCACAGTCTGCCTTGGTCTTAACTATCTTGAGCAGTTTAGGAACATCTGCAAACTTTGCCACCTCACTGTTTACCCCTTTCTCCGGATCATTTATGAATAAGTTGAATAGGATTGGTATGAGGACTGACCCTTGGGGAACACCACTAGTTACCCCTCTCCATTCTGAGAATTTACCATTCATTCCTACCCTTTGTTCCCTGTCTTTTAACTAGTTCTCAATCCATGAAAAGACCTTCCCTTTTATCCCATGACAGCTTAATTTACGTAAGAGCCTTTGGTGAGGGACCTTGTCAAAGGCTTTCTGGAATTCTAAGTATGTCCTCTGGATCCCCCTTGTCCACGTTTGTTGACCCCTTCAAAGAACTCTAATAGATTAGTAAGACACGATTTCCCTTTACAGAAACCATGTTGACCATTGCTCAACAGTTTATGTTTTTCTATGTGTCTGACAATTTTATTCTTAACTATTGTTTCAACTAATTTGTCCAGTACCAACGTTAGACTTACCGGTCTGTAATTGCCAGGATCAACTCAAGAGCCCTTTTTAAATATTGGTGTTACATTAGCTAACTTCCAGTCATTGGATACAGAAGCCTATTTAAAGGACAGATTACAAAGCTTAGTTAATAGTTCCGCAGCTTCACATTTGAGTTCTTTCAGAACTCTTGGGTGAATGCCATCTGGTCCTGGTGACTTGTTTATGTTGAGTTTATCAAATCCAACACCTCCTCTAGTGACACTTCAATCTGTGACAGTTCCTCAGATTTGTCACCTACAAAAGCCAGCTCAGGATTGGGAATCTCTCTAACATCCTCAGCTGTGAAGACTGAAGCAAAGAATCCATTTAGTTTCTCCACAATGACTTTATCGTCTTCAAGCGCACCTATTCTATGTCGATCATCAAGGGGCCCCACTGGTTATTTAGCAGGCTTCCTGCTTCTGATGTATTTAAAAAAAGTTCTGTTATTACCTTTGGAGTTTTTGGCTAGCCATTCTTCAAACTCCTCTTTGACTTTTCTTATTACACTCTTGCACTTAATTTGGTAGTGTTTATGCTCCTTTCTATTTGCCTCATAAGGAGTTGTCTTCCACTTTTTAAAGGAAGTCTTTTTATCTCTTACTGCTTCTTTTATATGGTTGTTAAGCCACGGTGGCTCTTTTTTGGTTCTTTGACTGTGTTTTTTAATTTGGGGTATACATTGAAGTTGGGCCTCTATTATGATGTCCTCAGGAGATCACAGCCTAACCAAAGAGATACACTGTAAACAATGAGATGGTGAAATCTGAAGGTGGAAGAAGATGGGGGCATAGGTGAGCAGTGAGGAAAGAGAGTGTGAATGAAATGGGATGATGGAGGAGAGGGAGGGCACTTGGCACAAAGAATATATGAAGCAATTCCAGGCATAGGAAGCACCATGTAAAAGGCCTGAAGCTGAGAGTGGCTGAAATAGAGAGAACCAGCCAGTGTTGGGCCTAAGAAGGGAACGCAGGAGGAGATGAAGGTATAGAGATAAATGTAGGGGAGGTGCTGCAAAAGCATTAAAGTTGCAGCCAAGAGCCTGAATATGGGTACGTCTAGACTACCCGCCATATTGGCGGGTAGTGATCTATTTCTCGGGGATCGATATATCGCGTCTCATCTAGATGCGATATATCGATCCACGAAAGCGCTCCTGTCGACTCCGGAACTCCACCAGCACGAACGACAGTAGAGGAGTCGACAGAGGGAGCCTCAGATGTCGATCTCGCGCAGTGAGGACGAGAGGTAAATCGATCTAAGCTACTTCGACTTCAGCTAGACTATTCACGTAGCTGAAGTTGCATATCTTGGATCGTTCCTCTCCCATTGTAGACCAGCCCTTAGATGTAGAAAGAGACAGTAAACCAGAGAAGGGAGGGTAAGGACAGTGACCTGGTTAGAGAGGCAAGAGAGGAAGCAGATCTTAGAAGCAGCATTTTGGGCAGCCTGCAGAGGTGGCGGAAAAGGTACACAGCACCAGGTGAGCTGTGAGGGACACATTTTATCAGAGGAGACGGGGGGGGTAGATTTTAGAGAGAATATAGAGACTTATGGCCTGGTGAGAACCTGCATGTGTGGATATTGCTGAAAGAGAGGTGGCGGCAGTGGTAGAATGGGTTGTGGGAATTCAAAAAATTGTGTGGGACTGAAAGAAACCCTAAGATGCCGTGAAGTCCAGATCCCTGTGGTAAGACAAGGACAAGTAAATCTAGACCATCCCTGACAGGTGTTTGTCCAACCTGTTCTTAAAAACTTCATAAGAACATAAGAGCAGCCAGACTGGGTCAGACCAAAAGTCCATCTAGACCCAGTCTTCTAATAGTGGTCAATGCCAGGTGCCCCAGATGGAATGAACAGAACAGGGAATCATCAAGTCATTCATCACCTCCAGTGATGGGGATTCCACAACCTCCCTTGAAAGCTTGTTTCACAGTTTAACTATTCTTATAGTTAGCAAGTTTTCCTAATATCTAACCTAAATTGGCCTTGCTGCAGATTAAGCCATTTACTTCTTGTCCTATCTTCAGTGTACATGGAGAACTACTGAACACCATCCTCTTTATAACAGGCCTTAACATATTTGATGAAGACTGAGGAAGGACCTGATAATAATCTTTTCTCAAGACTGAACATGCCCAGTTTTATTAATCTTTCTTAATAGGACAGATTTTCTAAACCTTTTATCATTTTTGTTGCTGTTCTCTGGACTGTCTCTAATTTCTCTCCTTCCGAGTCACTGAGGGCTCTGTCCTGTGAGGTGCTGAGCCCTCTAACCCAGGTGGAACAAAACACTTAAGCACATGATTAATTTTAATCACGAGTGAACCCATCTGTTATATACGCTCGCGGTAGGACCATCCTTTCCAGGACAGATATATGTGCATGATTGGTTGTTACTGTACAACACTAGCTGATTTCTGCATTACCTCCCCATTTTCCACCTCCCACACAACATCCGTTCTGTTTGCCCATCTCCTTATTGTAACTTGACATAAAAATATGAGCTTTGTAGTGCAGGGATGGTGTATCTTTGAAGCCCCAGCACAACAGGGCCCTGAACTCAGCTAGGGCAGTGACTGTCTCTCATTGTCAGTTTACCCAAAGCCTGCCTCAACACACTGCTCCACTCTTATAAATTGCCTCCATGATGCCGATTGTTCTGACAACTCCCCCTCACTGCTTTGACCCTGCTCCACTCCTCCAATATTCCCTTCAGTCTACCCAATGTTGTCTTCACCTGTGCACACACCCCTGCTCCAATTCCCTGCACATACACCAGCTGCACCCTCCTCTTCGCTGTTCCACTCCCTGGTGACGTTGGAGGGGCCAGGGGACTTGGGAAGGTGGTGGGGCTGGGAGGACCAGCTGGAGACAGGGAGAGGTTGCAAAGTGGAGCTACAGTGTCCTTGCCCTGTGTTTCCACCTGCTGTCTGGGGAAAAGGCTCTATACACCCACCAGCAGCACTGGAGGCCCAGAGAAGTGTGAAGTAGCCCATTTGTCTCAGTGGGAATTCTCATCACCTTACCATCAGACATTTAGTATCTTGGATAACATGGTGGGTGGGGAGGGTGTGGAGCACAATCCCACTTGAGGAGCAGGGCCCTCCAAATCTAAGCTTACACAAGGGTCAGAACCCACCCCCTCCCGAAGAGTAAGTTAGGAGCCTAAATACCTTTGAGGATCTGGGTCTTTCTTCTTTCCTCAACTTAATTAATGCTTTTCTTCTTCACTATAGTTCTAAAGCGCCATCACAGTCTGCATGTGGATTTTCGGGCACTTCCAAAGATCGCTCTTAAACCAGATATTTTGCTCTCAGGGATGGACAACTCTTCCAAAGGAGCCACTGCAGGCTGCAGACAGAGAGCCGGGGACATGGCCAACAAACAGTCTCTATGACCTGCCAGTGGCAGTAGGGCCGGCTTTAGGGCGATTCCCCCGATTCCCCCAAATCAGGCCCTGCACCCCTAAGAGGTCCCCACGCCCCTAAGAGGGCCCTGCAACGTCCCTAAGTACCATCTGCTGACGTGCCGCAGAAGGCACCGGCAGACAATAGAGCTGCTACCAAAGTCCCGCCACTGTCTTCAGTGGCAGCTCTTTCGAATCGGGTCCCACAGTGCCTAAAGCCGGGTAGGGCTCAAACTTACAGCGCCTCAGGTTCTCAGCATGTCATCTTGCATCAGTTACGTATTGCAACAACTCTCTGCTTGCAAACCCTCTTGCTTCAACAGTGCCGTTTGCTTCTATTGCTGCACATGCCCATTCACTCTTTTAGGCAAATCAGCTTGGCATGTGCCATCTCACGTTACTCACTTTACCCTTGGTATAACCCATCCAAAGAGGCAGTGAGTGCCCTGCACCAGCTGAGATAAATGCTGAGTGATGAGATTGGTCTGAGGAGGATCAAAGTCATAGTCTGAGCCCCAGATATGGGCCAAGAGAGTTAGAAGGATGAGATGATTTTGGAAAATGCTGTTTTTATGGGGGCTTTATCTTGGGGAAATTCCTGCTCAGATGACCTGAAATTTGGACCACTAACAGTACCTCCCACTCCCAGAGCAAATTTCAAGACAATCCAGGTGGATTTTAGAGCACCTAGGGTTTAATGAAGGTTTCTGTTTAAAGGTGTTGTACGCTAACTGTTATATAGCGGGCACTCTGCTATAATGTAGCTATGCTGAGTTATTGGTTGCAGAGCTGGCCTACTGAATCCACTGGAGCTATGTTAATTTATACCAGCTGGCGCTACACTGATTTACATCACCTGGGGATCTGGCCCATTGACTCCAGTAGAGCTACACTGATTTACATCAGCTGCAGATCTAGGCTTGGGAGATTCATATCACCAGAAGATTTTGTCTGCTTTGAACAATCCTGCCACAGCAAGCAATGAATCTGGGAATGGTAGAGAATTATCAGTGAACCTGAGCTCTCAGTGTGACACTATGGTTAAAAAACTAATGCTATCCTGGGATACATAAACAAGGGAATCTCAAGTATGAGTAGAGAAGATGTTTTACTTCTGTATTTTGCACTGATACAACTACTGCTGGAATCCTGTGTCCAGTTCTGGTCCACCCCAGTTCAAGAACAATGTTAATAAACGAGTTCAGAAAAGAGCCACAAGAATGATGAAAGGACTGGGAAAGCTGCCTTCTAGTGACAGACTCAAGGAAGTTAATCTGTTTAGCTTACCAAAGAAAGTGTTAACGGGTTACTTGATTACAGTCTTGTTTGATAACAGATTCTTCAACCTAGCAGACAAATGTCTAACATGACCCAATGGCTGGAAGTTGAAGTTTGACAAATTCAGATTGGAAATATGGCATACATTTTTTAACAGTGAGTAATTAACCGCTGAAAAAAATTACCAAAGGTGGTGATGGATTCTCCATCACTGACAATTTTTAAACCAAGAGTGGATTTTTTCTAAAGTCTGCTTTCTGGGGAAGTTCTCTGTCCTGTGCTATAGGGTAGAGACTAGATGATCACAATGGTCACTTCTGGCCTTGGAATCTCTTAATCTATCCTTGAACCAGGAAACCTGCTGCAAGAGATAAATTGGAGCATGGGCCTCAATTACAACATTAGGAACTAAATGTGAAACTCATCTCTTTTGACTTGGGTTTCCTTTTAAATTGTTTTCACATGCAAATTTTAAACACTTTTATAAATTAATAAAGCTGTTTTTCCTACATGCTGTGAAGAAAAAGACAGCTTGTCACTGTTCATTCTCTTTCTACTTACTCTCAGTGTTGGTCTATAGGGGGAAATTTACCAGCAGAACTATACTGTTATAAGAGTGCCCACATGGGGAGTTGTATTGCTATAACTAGAGTGTTATAATTGTACCTGCATATAGTTCTTCCAGTAAATTTCCCCATGGAGATAAGTTCTCAGACATTCTGGTGATGGAGTCCATTTAGGGGGACAGAGCATGTATCTTTATAGCTGACTAATGTTCTAGCTACATATTTCTGTGGGGACATGCATACGTTTCCATGCTGTATTTCCAGCATCATCCTTAATTTCGTACCTATGGTGATTAGTCCTAAGAAATTTATTTATCGTTTAATTAACCCTGGACATATCAACAGAAAGCTAACTTGAACAAGCCTAGCCTATACTAAGCTCTTAAAGAAATGGTGATGACAGTAAAATTATACACTGGAAAGTCAGAGATATGTAAATTCACCTTCATTTTTTTTCAGCAAAGCACTTTGACCTCAGAGGACAACCTGGACAACTATAGGGTAGTCCGGAAGAATTTTCAAGCTAATTACAAACAAGTATGTAATTAATGGGAAATCTAAGAAACAGGGATCCTAAAAACAGCACATCCTTGCCTTCCCGCAACAGTCCTGTCTTGTGACGAGTCAGAGGAATTCCTACTTGGACATTATGGCCTTGGAGCACTGTTGCCTGGTCCTTCGTACAGCTATTTACACCAGTGTAAAATGGGTGTGGAAAATTGCTGCCATTTCACACTCACTTGCACTGGTGTAGATGAGTGCACAAGGCACAGGATGACGTGCATTGGGCCTTATGAGAGAAGTGAGGATAGGAGAAGAGAAGGTGACTTTGGACTCTTGTTGTGCCAAGGCTATTTCTGAGCACACACAGCTCACTCCCCAGTGTCAGATTAATCCGTCTGCTCTGCCCTGAGCCTGGCACCTGACATCAGAAAAAGCAGGGGTTTGGCCAGGCTTCCCAGCAGAGATGGCCAAAGAGCAGGACAGGGAGGAAGGAAGGGGTAGTGGGGATGGGGTTGGCAAAGAGTCCAGGCCTAAGATCCTCCATTGCCTGAGTGCTGGGGTGGTTAGGGAGGCCTGGAGAAGGCCCATTCAAAGTGACATAAAGGATAAGGTAACTGGGAGGTGTGCTGGAGGTACCAGGGCACATCCGAAGGGGTGAGAGGCTTGGGGTGGGTGAGATGAGGGTTAGGAAGGGAACAAAACCCATTGGAGTGCTGGGGAGGAGAAGGGATGACTGCGAGGGTCTAGGGAAGACATCAGGACAAACTGTAGATTTTTTAAGTCCCTGGCTGATGCAATATGGCTTATGGGGAAAGGGAAAGTGCCCTATAGAGTGACAGCCCTATAGAAATTCAGGGACTGGATTATTTTATATGCTGATGTCTCAAAATCTGTAACACTTTTGTAGTATCCTTGGGTGCTGCACAGGTTTAGGAAGAATCACTTGAGAATAGAGAGCTGCAGTTTACAATCAACCATTTATTTACAAACTCTGACTTGTCCTGGCCAGCCAGTTAGAACTGGCTGGCTCTCCCCATATAATCTAACTCAGTTAGAAACAAAAACCACAACGACCAAATACACGACATATTCCTCTCCCCTTAAATAAAAACATCCTGTAAACAACACAAACACTAGACTAGATAAGGCCATTCCCAGCTAAACCGAGGGGATTATTTTGCCTCGTAACCGTGGGTTTGCCCTAGCTAAACATCCAGCCATTGAGGAGGTCTTCTGTCTCTAGGTGGATTATGGCGAATTTCTGGTGTTGTTGCACCCAAAAGTACCATGGGTGCAGACCTGGCGATGGGCTCAGGGTTCGCAGAGCGAACAAGTGAGGAGGTGGTATCAGCTCGTGCCGAGCAAAGGGGTATCTCAGCAGCCAGCAGTAATGGAGCAGAACAGTCAGGAGCAGGTGATTCTTGATTCAGTGTCTTGCCAGAGGTGGTGAAGTCAGACAACTCAACTGAAGATGTGTCCTGAGGACTGGCATGACCTGGCAACAGCTGATCTACATATCGCCACTAGGTGAGATTCTCTGCAGTCCGGACTGTGTAGGAAACAGGTCTTGTTTGAGCGATGACTGTGGCAGGGACCCATTTAGAATCATAGAATATCAGGGTTGGAAGGGACCTCAGGAGCTCATCTAGTCCAACCCCCTGCTCAAAGTAGGACCAATCCCCAACTAAATCATCCCAGCCAGGGCTTTCTCAAGCCTGACCTTAAAAAAACCTCTAAGGAAGGAGATTCCACCACCTCCCTAGGGAACCCATTCCAGTGCTTCACCACTCTCTGAGTGAAAAAGTTTTTCCTAATATCCAACCTAAACCTCCCCTACTGCAACTTGAGACCATTACTCCTTGTTCTGTCATCTGCTACCACTGAGAACAGTCTAGATCCATCCTCTTTCGAACCCCCTTTCAGGTAGTTGAAAGCAGCTATCAAATCCCTCCTCATTCTTCTCTTCTGCAGACTAAACAATCCAAGTTCACTCAGCCTCTCCTCATCAGTAATGTGCTCAAGCCCCCTAATTCTTTTTTGTTGCCCACCGCTGGACTCTTTCCAATTTTTCCACATCCTTCTTGTAGTGTGGGGCCAAAAACTGGACACAGTACTCCAGATCAGGCCTTACCAATGTCGAATAGAGAGGAATGATCACATCCCTCGATCTGCTTGCAATGACCCTACTTATACAGCCTAAAATGCTGTTAGCATTCTTGGCAACAAGGGCACACTGTTGACTCATAACCAGCTTCTCGTCCACTGTAAACCCTAGGTCTTTTTCTGCAGAACTGCTGCCTAGCCACTCCGTCCCTAGTCTGTAACAGTGAATGGGATTCTTCTACCCTAAGTGAAGGACTCTGCACTTGTCCTTGTTGAACCTCATCAGGTTTCTTTTGGCCCAGTCTCTAATTTGTCTAGGTCCCTCTATATCCCATCCCTACCCTCCAGAGTATCTACCACTCCTCCCAGTTTAGTGTCATCTGCAAACTTGCTGAGGGTGCAATCCACGCAATCCTCCAGATCATTAATTAAGATATTGAACAAAACTGGCCCCAGGACCAACCCTTGGGGCACTCCACTTGAAACTGGCTTCCAACTAGACATGGAGCCATTGATCACTGCCCGCTGAGCCCGACAATCTAGCCAGCTTTCTATCCATCTTATAGTCCAATCATCCAGCCCATACTTATTTAACTTGCTGGCAAGAATATGTGGGAGACTGTATCAAAAGCTTTGCTAAAGTCAAGGAATAACACATCCACTGCTTTCCCCTCATCCACAGAGCCATACTGACTGTTCCTGATCACTTTCCTCTCCTCTAACTGCTTCAGAATTGATTCCTTGAGGACCTGCTCCATGATTTTTTCAGGGACTGAGATGAGGCTGACTGGCCTGTAGTTCCCTGGATCCTCCTTCTTCCCTTTTTTAAAGTTGGGCACTACATTAGCCTTTTTCCAGTCATTTGGGACCTCCCCAGTTAGCCATGAATTTTCAAAGATTTGGCTCCAGAAGTATAATTCTGAGCCCAAACCGGCTGCCCCGGGCTAAAGGTTCGGTCTTTTGCTTTGGGTGCCCATCTGATGATTTGATATTGCTGCTAACGTTGCACAGTTTGTTGGGGTTCAGAAGGTTTCAGCAGATCAAAGCAAGTGTGCAGCTGTCGTCCCATCATTAGAAAGGCCAGGGATGCCTTGGTCGTAGCATGAGGTGTGTTTCTGTAGAAAAGTAAGAAGGTATCCAGACGCTTTTGAATGGAGTGTTGTCCCCTTGCTGATTTCAAAGCGTGTTTCATTGTCTGCACAAATCTTTCAGCTAATCCGTTGGCGGATGGATGATATAGTGCTGACGTTATGTGGTGTATCCCATTTGCCTTCATAAACTCTTGAAACTCCTGCGGTCCGTTGTTGCTCACAAGTTGTTCTGGCAGACCGAAACGACTAAAGAGTCCTCGTAGTTTTTGGATAGTACTCTCTGCAGTAGTGGACTGCATTATAGAGACTTCTGGCCATTCAGAATGGGCATCTACTGCCACCAAGAACATGCTTCCTTCAAGGGGGCCAGCAAAGTCAATGTGAATACGTTGCCATGGGTTTTCAGGCCAGTCGCATGGGTGTAGGGGTGCCCACTGGGGTGCATTCCTCACACCCTGACATTACATACAAGCTTTTGCCTTCTCTTCAATAGCACTGTCCAATCCAGGCCACCAAAAATAGCTTCATGCAATTTCCTTCATGTGCATTATTCCATAGTGACTGGAACGTAGCTGCTCTAACATATGTGATCTCATTGTTGTGGGATAATGACACATCTCCCCCATAACAAACCACAGTTTGGATCGATAATTCCATTCTCCTGGACATGTAGGTAACAAGGTTGCGTGAGACCAGAGAGGTTTGTTGAGATTTTCCCTGCATCACCAGGTACATAACTTGGGACAATATTGGATCAACGCGAGTTGCCTTCTTTATCTAAATAGCAATGATGGGTGTATTCTCTACCTGTTGTGACAGACCCAGACCAGTGGGGTACAGGAGCCTGGTAGAGGGCAAATATACTGGTCACTGGATGAGTAGTTTTCTGTTCCCTGAGTGACTAGATCAGGGGCTGCACTAGAGTAATCAGGAACCTGCTAGAACCAATTAAGGCAGACAGGCTGATTAGAACACCTGCAGCCAATCAAGGCAGGCTAATCAGGGCACCTGGGTTTAAAAAGGAGCTCTCTTCAGTTTGTGGGGGGTGTGAGAGGAGCTGGGAGCAAGAGGCACAAGGAGCTGAGACTGAGAGGGTGTGCTGCTGGAGGACTAAGGAGTACAAGCATTATCAGACACCAAGAGGAAGGTCTTGTGGTGAGAATAAAGAAGGTGTTTGGAGGAGACCATGGGGAAGTAGCCCAGGGACTTGTAGTGTCATGTAGCTGTTAAAGGAGGCACTCTAGACAGCTGCAATCCACAGGGCCCGGGTTCTCCCCAAACCTCCCAACTTCTGATCAGACACAGGAAGAGTTGACCCAGACTGTGGGTTCCACCAGAGGGGAAGATCACTGAGATGAGCAAATCCCCCAATAAGCGCAGGACCCACCAAGGTAGAGGAGGAACTTTGTTACATTGTTCAAAGTAGAAGATTTCCTTTTTGGCACTATCTTGATGTTTGACCAGCAAAGGCCATCTGCATTGCCATGCAGAGTGGATTTCCGATATTTGATTTCATACGCGTGCGCTGAAAGTAACAGTGCCCAACGTTGCATACAACTCGCAGCTAATGGAGGAATGCTTGTGTAGGGTCCAAAAATTGATGTCAGAGGTCGATGGTCTGTGAGAAGAGTAAACTTCCACCCATACAGGTACTGATGAAACTTCCGAATTCCAAAAATGATTCCCAATGCCTCACGTTCAATTTGGGCATAGTTAATTTCTGCTTTGCTTAGAGTGCATGAAGCAAAAGCAATCGGTCTCTTCTCCCGAAGGCATAATGTGTGACACGACTGCTCCCACTCCATACGGGGAGGCATCGCAGGCCAGTTGTAGGGGTAAGGATGGATCAAAGTGCGTTAGAACTTCAGAATTTAGCAATGCATCCTTAGCTTTGTTAAATGCAACATCACAGCCTTCAGTCCACTTCCAAGTCTTGTTCCGCCCAAGGAGTCCATGAAGTGGTTTTAGCAGTGTGGCTAACTGCGAGATGAACTTTCCATAATAGTTTAATAGTCCTAGAAACGAGTGCAGCTAACATTTCGAGGTGGGGGAGCCTCCACAATAGCCTTAACTGTTGCAGGGGCCTTAAATTCACAGTGTTCTGCAAGCTGCTCAAAATTGCTACAAATTGTACAACTGTTTCATCTTCTTTTTGGTCTCTTTTGTGTAACCTATATCTTTCAGCAATTACCAGAGGTTTGGGGGAAAAATGGAATCCCAGGATTTCCACAATGTCACTGTAAGATTTGGTCTCAGGCTTACCAGAGTGTAGTAAGCTGCGTAGCAGGGAGTAGGTTTTAGCCCTCACAACACTTAAGAATATTGGCATCTTCTTCTCTTCTGTAATGTCATTTACAATAACAAAAAGCTCAAAACGCTTAGTATACACATGCCACTGAACTGTATTCTCTTCAAAAGTTTCGAGTGGCCCTGTAAGCATAGCCATAGTTTTAGTGTCAGTTTCACAGTCAGTGCCAACAAGCAGTTTGTTTGTTTGTTTGTTTGTTTTTCTTTACCTTGACTTCTACTTCCTTCTGTTGCTGGGGCCACACAGGAATGCCATCTCTCATCGCCACTTGTAGTATCCTTGGGGGTCGCACAGGTTTAGGAAGAATCACTTGACAATAGAGAGCTGCAGTTTACAAGCAACCATTTATTTACAAACTCGGACTTGACCTGGCCAGCCAGTTAGAACTGGCTGGCTCACCCCATATAATCTAACTCAGTTGCCATAGGAACAAAAACCATGACAACCAAATACACAACAACTTTGGTGTCAGATAAGGGTTTCTATCTGTTCAGAATAAACTAAGGAAAGTAAGTCCACCATTAACACAGGACTGAGCGCTTCTCGCTAATAGGATCCACTGACCAAGCTTTCTGTTTTCTGAAAAGTCTGGGAGTCTCCTTCTGTAAGATCTGCCAAGGTAGTCAGGCTGGAGGCAGGAATGATGAGATGAAATTCTCCAGCCTGGGATATGGAGGAGCTCCAACCAGATGGTCACAATACAGTGGTCCCTGGTGGTCTGATAATCTGACTCTTATCAGTTATTAGAGGGAGGGGCAGCTGGCAGGGGGCCAGTAAAGCGACTGGTTTACATGGAAGGGAAGGAATGGTCAGGTGGCCAGCTGAGAAGGGGGTGGGGAACAGACCAGGAAAAACTGGGGAGAGAGAGGCAGGGCAATTCCCAAGGGGTGAGGGAGGAAGGGAGGGAAAGGGCAGCTGGTGAAAGGGACTGACATTTGCAATGATCTCGTTTCTTTGGGCTCCCCGCATCTATCTGTCACCTGTTTCTCTTGTCTTATGCTTCGGCTTGGTCTATACTAGAGTGTATTTCTGTATAACTTACATTGCTCATAGGGTGTGAATAATCCGCACCTCTGTGTGAGGTAAATTACACTGACCTAAGCGCGAAGGTGGAGTTGTTATGCTGACAGAAGCTCTCTCCCGTCAGCATAGAGCATCTTCACCAGACTCATTACACATCGGTGCAGCTCCACCACTGTAGACAATCCCTGAGACTGGAAGCTCTTTGGGGCAGGGACTATCTTTTTGTTCTGTGTTTGCACAGTGCCTATCACAGTGGGGTCTTGGTCCGTGACTAGGGCTCCTGGGTACTACGGCAATACAAATAAACAATAAATAAGTAAATAAATAAAATATGACTGCTACTACTGAGACCCAATGGAGGGGGCAGCAGGAATGGGGTGTAGACAGGGCCAGGGTACATGAGATATAAAATTCTTCATTTTGTTAGGATACTAGAAGTTACATTCTATCCCCAAGTGAATCAGTGGAGGCTGAGGACATGTTCTTCCTATTCTTATTCTTGCACAGTGGGGACAGCATGGCTGCACAGACAATTATATTGATTTGTTATTCTCATGCCCATGACATACTTTGCCCGTTGTTGTGGTGTCCTCCTTTCAGCATCTTCACCTTCGACTCCTGGAGAACGTACTGGCAGAATCTGTGGCTCTGCTCCAAGAACTTGGGCTGTAGGGCGCTGTCGGGGAGTGACTCCAGCTGCTTCATGTCCCTTTCGCTGGCCGGCCTGATAAACACGAAGCACTTGCGTGTGGGGAAGTAATCACGGATGCACTGACGCGGGAGGTTGTATTCCGTCACCTCCCTGCCCCGGCCTGCACCAAGGAGGAAACAGAGTACATAGCAATTCAGAGGAGAGAGAGAGAAAAAAACTAGTGAATTCAAACAGTCTGAAATAGGACAGTTTTGTCACCAGCAGCTTGTCTCCCAGTAGATCATCCATTCACCTGTTCTAGCTGCTGCTGGCTTATCACCATGCAAAGGCAGATCAATGCAAATTCTGCTGTTTGCACACAAACCCAGTTCCTTCAGTTTCTATCTTCCCAAATGAATATGTTCAAAGCAGGAATGACATTTAAAAACAAGAGTAAGATAGTGTGACAGGGTAGCCTGCCCTTAAGGGCAGTAGTGACTAGTGGTCAGCCCACCCCACCACCTGGCAAAGCTCTGTAAGGATTTTGAAAAGCCCAATAAAGATACACAAGGACCTGAGGAGGGATAGGGATAGCAAGGATGAGGTCCCAGGAATAAGCAGTGGTTGGGAGAAAGGAATGCACTGTCTCTTTAAAGCCCAGGACCAGAAGCCTGTCAGAGGGGGTGGGGGGCTCCCTTCTTCCCCAACCAATTGGGGGATAACTGGGAGAAAGGGCCATGCATATAGTCTGCCTCCTTCCTCATCCAGACTCAAGTGGCCAAGATAGGGGAAAATATGCCATTTTGGGATCACATTTATGAAGCTTGGTTGTTTTTTTAACCCATTTGTGACCTGAAGGATTTTCTTCTTAACTCTACAGGCTGCTAGTACTTTTTCTCTAAGGTGTTTTCTTTTCTTTGACCATGCCCCACCCCATGCCTACCATGACTGTGATGAACTAGCCCCCAGTGCTGGTCTCTAACCAGGCCCCCAAGCTGCTTCCTAACTCTACCCCCTTACCTGCATGTGGCTCACTCCTTGGCTCATATTCAATTTGTGATCCCCTACGGCACCCAGACCCTTTTCAGCTGCCTAGTCAGTTATTACACATATTGTATTTGTGCATTTGATTTTTCCTTCCCAAGTGCAGTACTTTGCTCTTGTCTTTATTGAATTTCATCTTATTAATTTCAGACCAATTCTCCTATTTATCATAGATTCATAAATCCCAAGCCCCGAAGGGACCATTGGGATCATCTAGTCTGACCTCCTGCAAAATACAGGCCAGAGAACTGACCTAAAACAATTCCTGGAGCAGATCTTTTAGACAAACCTTCAATCTTGATTTAAAAATTGTCAGTGATGGAGAATCCACCCAGGATCCTTGGTAAATTGTTCCAGTGGTTAATTACTCTCACTGTTAAAAATTTACACCTTATTTCCAGTATCAATTTGTCAAGCTTCAACTTCTAGCCACTGGATTGTGTTAGACTTTTCTCTGCTAGATTGAAAAGCTCATTATGAAACAAGACTGTGATCAAGACACCTACTAACCTTCTCTTTGTTAAGCTAAATAGCTGAGCTCCATGAGTCTATCACTGTAAGGCAGGCTTTCTAACCTTTAATTATCCTCATGGCTCTTCTCTGACCCCTGCTTAATTTATCAACATCCTTCTTGAGTTGGT
This sequence comes from Aldabrachelys gigantea, assembly GCA_026122505.1. NCBI lineage: Eukaryota > Metazoa > Chordata > Testudines > Testudinidae > Aldabrachelys > Aldabrachelys gigantea. The sequence goes on from CM047489.1 coordinate 67,758,818, forward strand.
TGCACCAGCATCAGACACAGGATTCCAGCAGTGGTCGCACCAGTGCCAAATCCAGAAGTAAAACAACCTCTGTACTCCTAATCGAGATTCCCCTGTTTAGGTATCCCAAGGATCACATTATCTGTTTTGGCCACAGCATCACACGGGGAGCTCATGTTCAGCTGATTATCCACCATGACCCCCCACTCCTGTTCAGTCACTGCTTCCCAGGAAAGAGTCCCCTATCATTAAAGTATGGCCTATATTCTTTGTTCCTAGATGTATACATTTACCTATATTAAAACATACATTGTTTGTTAACACTGAGTTGACAAAGTGATCCAGATCACTCTGCATCACAGACCTGTCCCCTTCATTATTTACCACTCCCTGAATTTTTGTATTTTCTGCAAATATTAACAGAGGAGATTTTATGTTTTCTTCTAGGTCATTGATAAAAATATTAGATAGTATAAGGCCAAGAACTGTTCCATGCAGGATCCCACTTGAAACACACCCATGTGATGATGATTCCCCATTTGCAGGCACATTTTGAGATCTATCAGTTAGCCAGCTTTTAATCCATTTAATGTGTTATATGTTAATGTTATACATTTCTAGTTTTTTAATTAAAATGTCATGTAGTATCAAGTCAAATATTGTACATATGTCTAAGTATATTACATCAATGCTATTACTTTTATCAATCCACCTTGTAATCTCATTAAAAAAAACTCACCAGTTAGTTTGACAGGACCTATTTTCCATAAAGCTATGCTGATTGTCATTAACTATATTAGCCTCCTTGAATTCTTTATTAACTGAGTCCTGTACTAGCTGCTCTATTATCTTGCTCAGGATCAGTGTCAGGCTTAGAGGCCTATAATTACGTGGGTCATCCCATTTAACCATTTTAAATATTGGCACAATATTAGTGTGAGATTAGATGAGACTTAATACACATGCAGTCCATTTGTTGCATTGAAATAACTTTCTTTGATGCTTTCGCCACCTATTAAATAAAGTATGTTGTTTTAAGGAGGCTGTTGGTCACTGTGACTGGTGAGGGACTCCCAAAGGGAAGAAACACATGTAGATGGAGTGTTGTACACAGGTCTCTGTCTGAGAATGGAAGGATCACGAGACTCCTCCCTGAGACAGGTAAGGTCAGAAGCCAAACACCTGAGGGTGCACACTCAGAGAGACCTCGCATGGGATCAAGGCGCAACCAGGCCTGTAACCGTGACAGAAAGTGACCAAGAATGTGAGGGGGCATGGATGTCCCAGTGGGGAGGAACGGGGTATAAGTGAAAGGGCAGGGCGTGGGCATGTGGGAGGAGCAGGAGGAAAGTGGAGATGTGTGGGGCATGGGGAAGCATCTGTATCTCCACAACTGATTGCCTTTTCACCCTTTCCCCTCCTGTGCTTTGGGCTAAATTTGCCCAGCAGGAGTTTGGCTGTGATGAACCTCATCTAGCCCATCAAAGAGGATGTCTCTCTGTAGAAGCACAGAAGCCAGAATGTGGCCTACAACCTTTAAAGCATCAGTGCCAGGTGAGGCCAGGTTATCTACCAATGAGAACTCTTGACACAAGTATGCAGTCCTCCTCACTCCACTGGCTCATTTCAACCAACAGAATTGCAACTTGGAAATCATCCAAGGAGGAAGGGAAGGTATGTGATTGGTTAAATTACATTTGAAGTCACAAGATCCCCTCAGTTATTGATCTGATACTGTCTGTTAATACACAAAAACTTCACTATGCAGCCATTAGCGTTGCTACACACAAACAACACTTCTGACTCAAATTTACACACACAAAGTAATGAAAAAAACACAAATTAGTGTGTCGCCTCTGGTCCCAAGCACACACATCCTCATTGCCACAATAACTGCACATCACAGACCACACACTGCAACCTTAACTCTTCCCCCTTCTGCACATATCTCTTTGTCAGATAACCAAACACTGCACCAGGCAGTCCCAGGTGCCAGCCCTGGGGAAGGTAGAGTTGGGAGGAGGTAATCTGGTAAAAGCGTGTGAGCAGAAGGGTTGTTGAAAGGGGAAATCAAAGACTGGCTTCCTTGTGGAGCAGAATCCCGAACGTGAAGCGAGGTCATTCAAACTTCTGTGCCTGGCCCCCACCCATTAACTGGCCAGCTTGTGTGAACTCTACCCCCATCAATCAGGTTTGTATGCACAGCATGTATACTTTCAGTAACCCCCAATCAAACATTGTATTTAAAAAGTGCACTGTCTTTTGCACCAGATCTAGTCAGGAACAACTTCTCTACCAAGTTTAGTGTAGCTAGATCAGTTCTCAACCAATTTACCATTGCGGGCCACATCCAATATTAACTGTATGGTCCTGAGGATGTCACATAGGCCTCAGCTCTGTGCTGACTGGGTGCAGGTTGAGAACCACTGGCCTAAAGTCACTTAAAAACAAGTCCCAACGTAGCCCAATCTATTTATTGAAATAAAGGGTCTGGAAATAGGCAGCGTGGGATGGATAGGCAGTCACTCTCTGCTTCAGGCAGCCCAGGACACGTTGAAGCCTGGAGCATGCCCTTCCCCCCTTGCCCCCGAGGTGACATGTAGCTATGGCTAGTGGCAGGAGGCACATACCCCCACTATTTCTCTGGGCACTTCTGGAACAGATGCAGAGAAGCGAGGAGGCAGGGTGCCCCCTGGCGGTGGCAATCACAGTCATCCCCTTCCCTTCCCCCTTCCCCATCTTCTCGACCTTGCACTCCCCGCTCCATCCCATTTCTTCTCCACACTGTCCTCTGCCGCAGTCCCCCATCCCCTTCTCTTCCCCCTGCCCTATGCCATCCCTCTCCTTCCGCACTGCCTCTTCCCCCCAGCCCCTTGCCCTGCCCAGACACCTGGCAGTGTGTTCCTGCTGCCTGGGGAGACAGGAGAGAGGAAGCAGCACGCTGCTGGCTGACTGAGCTCCTCCCCCACCACAGGGTGCTGCAGGCTGAGACCCACTGAGCTATATAACGTTTTTTAAAGAGAGATTGATAAAGAGATATTGATAAACAATTGATAAACACAGCTGGGCTGCCAAGAAAAGAGTTCAGCCAGAGCTCAAACTCAAAGGCTTTCTGTTAAAATTCATAATGAGAAACCAAACAAAAAGTGCACGAACAACTCAAAGTATGAAAACTAACCCTGTGTGAAATCTGACACTGATTGTTTGCATTGTTATTTGTTATTTGTGTTACTGTAACACCTAGAAACCCCAGTATCAGGACCAGGACCCCATGGTATCAGATCCTGTACAAACACAGAACTTGATGGTCTCTGCTCCAGAGATTTTACAGTCTGAGTATAAGACAAGAGACCGGCAGGTAGAAAGACGAAGGAACACAAGGAAACAAGGATACAGTGTCATGGTATAATTCCCCACTCTGAACCTTAGCGTCCAAAAGATGAGGTACCAGCATGAATTCCTCTAAGCTTAATTACCAGCTTAGAACTTGTAGCGCTGCCACTAACCAGGAATTCCAGTGCCTGGTACACTCTGGTCCCCCCAAAACCTTGCCCGGGGAACCCCAAGACCCAGATCCTCTGGATCTTAACACAAAGAAAGTAAACCCTTTCCCTCACCGTTGCCTCTCCCAGGCTTCCCCTCCCTGGGTTACCCTGGAAGATCACTGTGATTCAAACTCCATGAATCTTTAAACAGAGAGGAAAATTCACCTTCCCCCCTCCTTCTCTTTCCCCCTCCCAGACTCTTCCTGAGAGAAAAAGTAATCCTGACACAAAGAGAAAATTAACTTTTCTCTCCCCCTTCCCTCCTTTCTCCCCACCAATTCCCTGGTGGATCCAGACCCAGTCTCCTGGGGTCTCACCAGAATAAAAAAACAATCAGGTTCTTAAACAAGAAAAGCTTTTAATTAAAGAGAGAAAAACAGTAAAAATTATCTTGGTAAATTTAAGATAGATTAGGTACAGGGATTTTCAGCTATAGACACTGGGAATACCCTCCCAGCCTAAGTATACAAGTACAAATTAAAATCCTTTCAGCAAAATACAATTTTGAACTCCTTCCAGCCAAATACACAACTAAACTTCCAGCCAAATGCACATTTGCAAATAAAGAAAACAAACATAAGCCTAACTCGCCTTATCTACCTAGTACTCACTATTCTGAACTGATAAGAGCCTTTATTGGAGAGACTGGAGAGAAACCTGGTTGCATGTCTGGTCCCTCTCAGAACCCAGAGAGAACAACCACCAAATTCTAACAGCACACGTAGAAACTTCCCTCCCTCAAGATTTGAAAGTATCCTGTTCCCTGATTGGTCCTCTGGTCAGGTGACAGCCAGGCTTAGTGAACTTGTTAACCCTTTAGAGTCAAAAGAGATATAAAGTACTTCTGTTCTATTAACTCCTACTATTTGTTTATGACATATGTCATTTGATATTATCAGCAGTGGCTTCTGCACACCAGCTGCCTAACCATTGTCAAGTTTGTATGTAGGCCTGAGGAGAGTTTTGAAGGAGGCTAATGAGGTACCTGTACATGTGTTTACAGGGAGTGCTTTCCAAGCAGGAGGAGCAGCACAGAATAAAGCACCAAGAGGCTGGTTTGAAAATGTAACAAGTGGCTGACAGAGGCTGGCATCACAGGTTGATTGGAAGCAGGAGTTAAGAGCTTGATGATAGGTTGTGGACAGGCTGTGAAGGGCCTTGAAAGTGAAGACAAACAGCTGATCTTTGAAGTGACAGAAGGGTGAGTCAGTGGAGGGACTCAAAGAGAAAGGTCAGATGGTCAAAGTTACCAGTTAGGAAAATGATCTTTGCAGCAGCATTCCGAATGGATTTGAGTGGGGATTTGTCAAGGCCAGAGAAAAGGATGTTGCAGTAACTGAGATGTGAGATGAAGAAAGCCTGGACGAGAGCCTGAGCTATGTGGATGGATAGGAAAGATTGAGAAGGGAACCTGGCTCTGGGGAAAGGAGATTCTTCCCCACCCAGGGGTCCTTCATCAGCCAGCAACTCTGCAGACCTAAGACCCACTCTGCTAGGCTCAAGCAGTCTCCATGTTCCAGCAGAGACACCAACTCTAAGCATAAAGTCGCCACCAGGAGCCTCCGTAATAATCAGAACAGATAAATCATTAGTGACTTAGCTCAAGAAAAACCTAGTTTCTTCGCTAACATCATATGTGTAGGTGGGCTTAGATAATTAGATTTTTGTCAGTAAATGTCAATTGCACCATACACACAAACTGATGAATAATCAAAATTTATAAATAGGCAAACTAAGAAAAATGTGCTTCAGAACTTATTAGAGCTTGATTAAAGTCTATTCACTTTGTATCGTTAGACATATGATGTTGACAATTTGTGTTTTAATGGTTATAAAGCTTTAACTTTTTGAATCTCTACATCTGTGATCATTAAATAATTATTGTCTGATCTCTCTGACTCATGCATAATTTCCCACAGCTGTGAAAATTTAAACAGATTAAATTAAAATTCTTAAAACCCATAATTTTGCAAAACTGTGAAAATTTAAATAGACAAAAAATAAAAAAAATGCATTGAAGAATCTTTGTTGTTCCATTATAGAGAAAGATCATTTAGGAGAAAAAAAGGTCTGACACTGAGAGCAAAATTTTTGAAAGGGCCCATTTTAAAATTAATTTTAACTCATGAACAAAGTAATGGATTTACTTTTAAATTCTCAGAAAATTCATACAGTAGTAAGTGCTGTGATTCTAGGGAGGTTCCTGTATTTTTCATATATAATATAGAGGTTGGATCCCTGCTTTAAATGCAGACTCAAACTTCAGCATGGAGTTGTGAGCTGCATCCCCATAATAGCTTGGTTACAGTAACATGACAGTAGGTATCCACAAGGCTGTACTAAAGTAGCACAACAGAGGGCTATGTGGTTATGGAAATCTTTCACTGGGTGCAACTGTAAATCCTTCTACCATATGTGAAAACCTACAGTGTAGCCCACTCTTCCTCCATTTCATTGTAAGTGGGTGACCTTGTTTGTCTGTTTGGTTTTTCTTTTAGTTTCCTTAAAATTTACAAGTGTGGTCTGTTGGGGCCTGTGCGTTTGTTTGGACATGCCATGTTGTTGTAGCTATGTCAGTCGCAGGATGTTAGAGAGACAAGGTGGGTGACATAATATCTTTTATTGAATCAATTTCTGTTTTTGACGGCAGGCCTATACTTAAAATGCTACACCAAAGCTGCTGCGCTGCTGTAGCACTTCAGTGAGAACATTCTAATTAAGAGAGCATTCTAATTAAGACATTGAGGTAGACCAGGGGTGGGCAACCTATGGCACATTTGCCTAAGGGGGCACGTGAGCTGATTTTCCGTGGCACTCACACTGCCTGGATCCTGACCATCAGTCTGGAGGGCTCTGCATTTTAATTTAATTTTAAATGAAGCTTCTTAAACGTTTTGAAAACTTATTTACTTTACATGCAACAATAGTTTAGTTATATATTATAGACTTATAGAAAGAGACCTTCTAAAAATGTTAAAATGTATTACCGGCACGCAAAACCTTAAATTAGAGTGAAAAAACGAAGACTCGGCACAGCACTTCTGAAAGGTTGCCGACCCCTGAGGTAGACATTGATAATTCTAATTAAGATTTTTTGATATTTTCATATTTTCACAGTTCACATGGAAAGATTGAAAAGTTTCTTTGAGTACATGGGACAGGAATGCAGGAATATAATGGGATACAGTAACATCAGATGGCTGTTAATGTTACTTGCTTTAGAGAGGATCCTTCAACTTTATGAGTCATTGAAGTCATTTTTCTTGTCAGCGGGAAAGTGTCCAGTAGTTCTTCACAAAATATTTGAAGACTCACGTACCAAACTCTGGCTTGCTTTTGCCCATGAAAACATTACACTTTTTCATGACACAATCAAATTGTTTGAGGGAGATGATCACTGTGCAACAGAAACAGCCAATATCTGAAACAATCTAAAAAAGAAGCTGGTTACAAGGTATGAAGAAGACTTTGTGAGTATTTTAGTGAGAAAACGTCGAGACCTAGAAGAAAGGGGGGTCATGACATGTTAATTGCTATTTGAATGTGCCAAGATCTTTCTTTAATACAACCATAAAACACAAATGTGTAAGGAGAAATCATACAGAGATTTGAGAGAGCTGGAGTGTCGGCTTTTAAAGAAAATTCATATAAGATCTGAGATTGAAACAGCAGTCAAGTGACTGCAGAAGAAATGCCCAAATATGACAATTAATGATGCACAGTTTGATGAAGTAACTCTATTAAGTGAGTTTGTGACAGGGAAATTGTGTGAAAGGAATCCACAACTACAGTGATCACAATATTTGGCAGACGGGATGAAATAATCAAACATTTCAAGGAATGCTCAGTACCACACACAAATATTAAAAACTGGCAGAACTGATTATCCCACCACCAATAAGATCACAGATGTTAGAGCAGCTCCATTCTGGTCACTGTGGAATAGTGCACATAAAGGAAATTGCACAAAACTATTTTTGGTGGCCTGGGTTGGAGAGTGCTGTTGAAGAGAAGGCAAGAGCTTGTATGTCAGGGTGTGAGGAATGGACCCCAGTGGGCACCCCTACATCCATGGGACTGGCCTGAAAAAAGGTGACAACGTATTCACGTTGACTTTGCTGGCCCCTTGAAGAAAGCATGTTCTTGGTGGTGGTAGATGCCCATTCTAAATGGCCAGAAGTCTCTATAATGCAGTCCACTACTGCAGAGAGTACTATCCACAAACTACGGGGACTCTTTAGTCATTTTGGTCTGCCAGAACAACCTGTGAGCGACAATGGACCACAGTTCGTCTCTCAGGAGTTTCAAAAATTTAGGAAGGCAAATGGGATGCACCACATCACTTCAGCACCATATCATCCATCCACCAATGGATTAGCTGAAAGATTTGTGCAGACAATGAAACAGCTTTGAAATCGGCAAGTGGACAATTATCCATTCAAAAGCATCTGGATACCTTCTTACTATCCTACAGAAACACACCTCATGCTACGACCAAGGCATCCCCAGCCTTTCTAAGGATGAGACGACAGCTGCGCACTTGCTTTGATCTGCTGAAACCTTCTGAACCCCGACAAATTGTGCAACGTCAGCAGCAAGATCAAGTCATCAAGCGTGCACCGAGAGCAAAAGACCGAACCTTTAGCCCGGGACAGCCGTTTTTGGCTTGAAATTATACTTCTGGAACTAAATGGGGCCCTGCCACTGTCATCGCTCAAATGTGATCCGTTTCCTATACAGTCCAGACTGCAGAGGATCTCACCTGGCGGCGACATGTAGATCAGCTGCTGCTAGGTCATATTAGTCCTCAGGACACATCTTCAGTTGGGTTGCCTGACTTCATCACCTCCGACGAGACACCGAATCAAGAGTCACCTGTTCCTGACTTTTCCCCTCCATTACTGCCAGCAGCAGAGATCCCCTCTGCCCAGCACATACTAATACCCCATCCTCACCCATTTGCCCTACGAACCCTGAGCCCATTGTCAGGCCCACGCCCAAGACACTTTCGGGTGCAACAACACCAGAAGTCTGCCTTAATCCACCTAGAGACAGAAGGCCTCCTCATTGGCTGGATCTTTAGCTAGGGTGAACCCATGGTTACAGGACAAAATAATCCCCGGGGTTTAGCCGGGAACGGAAGCCGTCTACCTTCCATCTCTAGTTAGTGTTTGTTTTATTTTGGGGACATTCTTATTAAGGGGGGGGAGGAATATGCTATGTATTTGGTTGTCGTGGTAATAGAATCTTGTGTTGCTATGGCAACTGAGTTAGATTATTAGGGGATAGCCCAGCCTGTTTGGCTGGCTGGCTGGTTAGTTCTGTGTGTGGCAATAAATGGCTGCTTTCAAGGTTTACAGCTCTCTGTGTCTCCAGGGATTTCTTCCTAAAACTGTTGCCCCCAAGAATATAACAACTCACGAACACCCCCCCCCCTCAGGAGTGTAAACCCAAAATTATACCATTTTTCACTGCACAGGGAACTTAGCCCCTATCTACACTGGCAAGTTTGTTCACAGTAAAGCAGCTTTCTGTGCTGTAACTCCTGAGGTGCACACACTGCCAAGCCACTTAGTGTGCAGAAACTGTGCAGATGCAGCACTCTAAAAAAAACACCCAATGAGAGGCGTTGAGCTTTCTGTGCTGGGACTACAGTGCTGCAGTGCCAGTGTAGACACTGTGGTGATTACAGTGCTGTGACTGGCCTCTGGGAGGTATCCCACAATGCCTGTTCTCACCTCTCTGGCCATCGGTTTGAACTCTACTGGCCTGCCCTCAGGTGAACAATCGTCAGCCCCATCCCGTACATTCCTTTGCCAATTTGGAAGTCCCCTTCCTGTTTGCTCAGTGATGTGTGCAGTGGTCTCAGCACATCTTTCCAGGTGGCCATGCCTGCTCTACACACCAGGCAATCCCCAAATTGGAGCAATGCTGAGCTGCTGGACCTTACTGGCATTTGGGGAGAGGAGGCTGTTCAGTCCCAGCTGCGCTTCAGCCATTGAAATTATGATACCTAAAAACAGATTTCTAGATGCATAATAGAAAAGGGCCATGACCGGGACACACTGCAGTGCAGGGTCAAAGTGAAGGCACTCCAGAATGCCTACCATAAGGCATGGAAGGCAAACCGCTGCTCCGGTGCTGCGCCCACAAGTTGCCATTTCTACAAAGAGCTGGACATGACACTCGGTGGCGACCCCACCTCCACTGCAAAGTCCCCAGTGGATATTTCATTGGCTTGTGTGCCAGTCAAGAGCTGACTGAGCCAGAAGGAGGCAATCTTTGAAGAGGGGGACGCAGAGGCAGAGGATGACTCAGAAGCCAGAGATGCATGAAGTCAGGAGCCCTTTTCTACCCTAGAGGAGCCTAGCCAGTCACAGCAGTCAGAGCTTGGCAAAGCGTAAATAGGAGAGGAGGCCCCTGGTAAGTGAATCTGAATTTGGCAATCGCTGAAGCTAGTTGTTAGGGGCAGGAGGGTTGTAGAAAGCAGGCTTGTCTCCCACCTCATGCCTAGTCTGAGCAGCAGAACAGGCTGTTGATAGATTCCCTCACTTCACGGCAATCTCGCTGAGAGATCTCCAGGAAATTCTCTTGGAGATACTGGGCAATCTGCTGCTGCAGGTTCCTTGGCAGAGCTGCTCGTTTCTTGCCCCATTAATGGTAACTTTCTTGTGCCACTTTGCCGTGATGAGGGGGGGTGGGAGAGACCATTGATGCACATAGGTGAGCCGCATAGGGACCAGGGTGGAAGCCACAGGCTTAGAGAAGACCCTTTCTTGATTCCCTGCTCACCCTCAGCAGCGAGATATCTTCCATAATGATCATCTTCTTTGGAAAGTGTGGGGACAGGAATGATGATCAGGCCCCCCCTACAGTGCTGGCTCTCCCCAAGCGCCCAAGAGCCATAGGCCCAGTGTACAGCAGGGTCCAGGAAGAGTGACGTACCCTGCCCCTGCAGCTACTCACTATTTTGGCATCTTGGGGCTCGTTATGTGCTTGCCTGGGGTCAGCCAGTTAGTGAGAGGTGTATGAGTACTAGCTGTGTTTTAAAGCACTGAAACAGTGTTGTCTGTGTTGTAAACAACGCTGCTTCTGTAAAATGTTGCATTTAAACTTCACAGAGATGACCTTGGGAGCACAGCCTCCCTCTTTATTATCGGCAGCAGAATAGTTGCGAAGAATTAGAAAGCATCCAAGAAGAATTAAGGAAGACTTTATCCATCAGGTTATGAGGCACTCTGTCTCCGAGAAAAAGGAATTGAAGGAGTGACAGGACAGCGAGAAGAGGGAACTAAAGGAGAATGTGGCACACCAAAAAGAAACCACAGAGCAGCTCTTAACAGTTATGGAGTGCCAAGTGGACACGCTCCAGGCGATACTAGCTCTTTAAACTGAGCAGTTCCACGCCCATCCGCCCCTACAGTCACTGTTGCAAAACTCAACAACGAGTCCTGTGGCACCTTTAAGACTAACAGATGTATTGGAGCATAAGCTTTTGTGGGTGAATACCCACTTCAGCAGACGTATGTTGCAAAACTCTTTCCCATGCACCCCCTCCCCCAACTCCACCAGCACACTCTTATCAACCTCCTCAACTCTTTACACGCTGCATTCCACTCCTTTCTCCTCACAGTCCAGCACTGCGGACTCCCACTACACACTGCACTCAACACCCATCCCGCTGCAGTTTGGCCCTGCTAAAGTACAGCATCCACTGCATTGTTTTCCAAAGGAGAAGGTTGAGTATGATCACTGGACATACACAAATCTGTTGCCATCCCAGGACCCCTCCTCCTCTATAGATCTTCCCTTCCCCCATCTCCATCCCCTTCTCTGCTGATGCATTTTTTTGTTTGACTCTCTCCACTGATTGTTGTCTTTTAATAAAATAATTGTGTTTGTTTGAAAGCAATCTTTATTCTATTAATTGAAAGCAAAAAGAGCACTGCAAAGCAACATAAAATTATGTTAAGGCCCCTTCTTGCATCATGTGCTCCAATTCCCTACAAGCATTACAAGCGCAGCCACAGATGTTAGTGGCTTTCAGCTTCAAATTGCTGCCTCAAGGCATCTCTGATCCTTATGATCCTGCACTGTGCCCCTCTAATAGCCCTGGTCTCTATCTGTTCAAACTCAACCTCCAGGCACTGAGCCTCTGCGGACCAGCCCTGAGTGAAGCTTTCACCCTCCCCTTCACAAATATTATGGAGCATACAGCATATGGGAATAAGCATTGGAATATTGTAATTGGCCATGTCCAGCTTCTCATACGGGCATCGCCAGCAGGCTTTTATATGGCCAAATGGACACTCCACAGTCATTCTGGACTTGCTCAGCCTGTTGTTGAAATGCTCCTTGCTGCTGTGAAGATGCCCTGTGTATGGCTTCATGAGCCACGGCATTAAGGGGTAGGCAGGGTCTCCTAGGAGCACAATAGGTATTTTGAGTTCTCATATGGTGACCTTCTGGTCCAGGAAAAAAGTCCCTGCTAACAGCTTCTTGAACAGGCCAATGTTCCAAAAGATGCGTGTGTCATGCACCTTTCCAGATCAGCCTGTATTAATATCTGTGAAACACGGTGATCCACAACCACCTGGAGAACCATTGAGAAATACTCCTTGCAATTAATGTACTCAGTGGCTATGTGATCTGGTGCCATCTATCACCCCTCTGCAGTAAGGGAAGCCCATTTGTGCAAAGCCATCCACAATGTCATGCATGCTGCCAAGAGTCACGGTCTTTCGGCGCAGAATGTGATTAATGGCCCTGAACACTTCCATAAACACGACTCCAGTGGTCGACTTTCCCACTCCAAACTGGTTAGCGACCGATCGGTAGCAGTCTGGAGTAGCCAACTTCCACAGTGCAATCACCATGCACTTCTCCAGTGACAGGGCAGCTCTCATTCTTGTGTCCTTGCGCTGCAAGGCTGAAGCGAGCTTATCACACAGTCCCATGAATCTGGCTTTCCTCATATGAAAGGTCTCCAGCCACTGTTCATTATGCCAGACATGCATGATGATATGATCTCACCATTCGGCGCTTGTTTCCCGAGGCCAAAAGCAGCATTCCACTGTGGTCAGCACCTCCATGAATGCCTCAAGCAATCTCGTGTCATAGTTAGCATGCGTGGCAAGATCAACGTCACACTGCTCTTGCCTTTGCAGTTTAAGGAATAACTCCACTGCCACTTGTGACGTGTTGGTCAGTGCGAACAGCATACTGGTCAACAGCTCGGGATCCATTCCTGCAGCCAGAAAGAGGCAGGGCAGGATGTGCAGGACACAAACCATTGAAAGGTGGTTCCAAATGTGGATGGAAGCGCAGGAATTGCTGGGATGCAGAGCAATGCATCAGGGGGCATTCGGACAGGACCCAGGATGCCCCGGGACCCCTTCTGCCTTCCCACAAATCTTAGGGTACGTCTACACTGCAGGATTACTTTGAAGTTGGTTATACCGAATTTATAAAACAGATATTATACAATCGGCTTAGCGCGTCCACACTAGGATCATTAAATCGATTGTGTGCATCCATGGTCCAAAGTTACCGTCGATTTTAGAAGCGGTGCACTGTGGGTAGCTGTTCAACAGCTATCCCATAGTTCCCACTTCCGGGTTGACAGGCCAGTGCCTGATGGGGCAAAAAACATTGTCCCGGGTGGCGCTGGGTACAGCCTCACCCCTCCCTTTGTGAAAGCAGCAGACAACCGTTTCGCGCCTTTTTCCCGGGGTGAATTGAGCAAACGCCATAGCACAGCAAGCATGGACCCTGCTGAGATCAGTAACGCTATCCTGACCGTTGTCAACACCTCGCGTACTCTCGTGCTGACTATGCTGAACTATGAACTGCAAAGGCAGGAGGAGAGGAGGCGGCAGCTATTGCAGAGCGGCGACGACAGCGATGACGAAATGGAGGCTGTTCCGATGAGCTCTGCGTGCTCACTTGTGTGTGTGCTGACCCTCACGCTGGAGAAACAGGAAAATGGAATTCAAAAGTTCGCAGGGATTCAGGGGATTTCCTGTTTACCTGGCCAGTGCATCTGAGTGTACTGTCCGCTGCTATCATGAGTGCCCCTGTCAGAAAAGTTCTGAAACCAACATTGGGATTGACTCACTTGGGACTGAGTCAATCGGTCCCTTATGGTTCCCAGAAGTAGAGTACGTCCTGCCTGGACTGTCATAGCCCCAGCTGCCTGCCTCCAAGTCCCCCCTCCCCCAAGTGTATGTCACGAATAAGTCTATGTTTCTTATTCTTGTATTCCTTACAACTTCATGACAAAAATGGGGGTGGGCCCTGCCACAGTAGCAAAGGAAGGTTGGGAGAGAAGGGAAGCAACGGGTGCGGTTCTTGCGGGGGCACCCCCTGTTAATACAGACACAGAGTAGCTGTGCTCTTCTAATACACTCAACTCTTATTGTAGGCAGGACAGACTCTATTTTTAGAAACCATAAGGGAGGGATTGACTCAGTGGCCAGTGAGTCAATCCCAGTTTGGCTTTTGCGTTGCGCCCCCGGCTGATTTCAGGCAGGGGCACTCATGATAGCAGAGGGCAGTACAGAGAAAGGTAGATAACCGTCATGTCATTGCCAGTTTTCTCCAGCAGTAGACGGTACAGAATGACTGGTAACCATCTCTGCTATCATTGCAAAAGCAATTGAATACCGCTGTGTAGCGCTGGAGTATCGCCTCTGTCTCCGCGGCATCTAGTACACATACGGTAACGGTAATAAAAAAAACCAGATGGTATCCAGGGTTGCCGTGCTATTGTGTCTGCAAGGGCAATCCAGGAGAAAACGGTGTGAAAGGACTGTCTGCTGATGTTTTCCCGGAGCAAGGACTGACTGACGACATGTACCCAGAACCCCCCTGTGATCATTAACATTCGCCTCAAGGGGCGGGGTAGCATGGAGAAAGGGAAGGGGGTGCTGAGGACTCCAGCTATCCCACAGTCCTCAGCAGTCTCTGACAACTATTTGCATTCTTGGCGGAGCGCCCAATGTCTGTAGCTTAAAACACAGTGTCTGCTGTGCTTAACGGAACAGCTCAACAGTCTCTCCCCCCACCCCAACATGTGAAATAAAAGTTAAATCAACCAATCCTTGAGTACTTACACTGTCACCCTATGTGTACTGAATGCTGCTGATAGAGGCGATGCTGCAGCACTGAAGAGCAGTATCTGCTCCTCTCCCCCTTCCCCTCTCCGGTTGTAGATGGTTCATGATGAACTGTCATCAGCAACATGTGTAAGGGTGATATTTACATTCTCACCTCTTTTTGTTCACATAGTAGATAGGACAGAATGGATAATAACCCTCTCAAAATTTTTGAAAGCAAAATTGGCATTGACTCACTTGGGACTGAGTCAATGCCTCCCTTTATGGTTTATAAAAATAGAGTCAGTCTTGACAAGAATAGGATCAAGTGTATTCAAAGCAGTGTATCACAGCACAGCTGCTCCGTGTCAGTATTCACAGAGGGTGCCCCTGCAACTACCGCATCTGTTGCTTCCCACCTTCCTGGGCTACCATGGCAGTGTCACCCCCCCCATTGGTGGCATGATGTTATGAAGAATGCAGGAATAAGAATCAGAGACTTGTTAGTGAGAAAAAATGAGGGGGAGGCAGCCTCCATAGGCTATGACAGTCCATGCAGTTCAAAATCTTTTCTTTACACAGGAGAGGGAGGGGGCTGCTGAAGTTCAGCCCCCAGTTGCTAAGATCAAGACAGTTACCAGCCATTCTGTACCATCCATTGTGAGAAATTGGGAGTCATCCCCATTTTTACCCAGGCACCCCCAGCCAGCCTAAGGCCAGCCAGGAGCACTCACAGGCTGATGGCAACAATGGATATCAGTCATACTGCACCATCTACCACCAGAGAGGGAAGAGGAGCTACCGCTTGTCAGTGCTGCAGCATCGCCTCTATCAGCAGCTTTCAGTACACAGACGGTGACATTAACAGTACTCAGGGAATGGTTTTTTTTTCTTTTCTTTCACGTGGTGGGGGTGGCGGAGGTACTGATTAGCTGTTCCGTGAACCGAGAAACACACCGTGTATTAAGCGACATAATTTTGGCGCACAGCCAATAATGCAAATACTTGTTAGAGACTGCAATGGAGACTGGGATAGCTGGAGTCCTCCGTCCACACCCCCTCCCTGAGCGTCCAATTTTAGTCTCTGGCTTCCCGTCACGCTTGTCACGCACAGCTGTGTATCCTCAAGAATATTTTTCAAATGTTTTTGCATTCTGTGTTATGTAATGGGGCTCTGACACAACAGATTTGTGTCAACATTCAGCGATCAGATTTAGTATCTCCCATACGGTCCATGCAGGAGCTACTTTTGCATGTGAAATGCATCGCCACGCGTGCTGATCATAGCAGGACGCTGGAAAGCAGGAAATGTCATTCTAAAGGTCTCGGGGTCTGGGGGCTTTTCCTGTTTACCTGCACGCCGCATCCGAGTTCGGATTGCGGACCAGAGCTGTCAGTGGTGCACTGTGGGATACCTCTAGGAGGCCAATAATGTCGATTTCCATCCACACGAACCCTAATCCGAGTTATCACTATCGAATTTAGCTCTACTCCTCTCGTCTGAGAGGAGTTCCGAAATCGATTTAAGGAGCCGTTTAATTCGATATTAATGACGACGTCGTGTGAACGGGTACAGCGTTAAATCGGTATATCAGCCATTAAACCGATTTAAAGTCACAGTGTAGACCTGGCCTCAGTGGCAAAAGAGAAGGAGGTGCTCTGTGGGATAACTGTCCAGAGTGCATCGCTCTGAAAAGCGCTACAGGTGCCACAAATGTAAACACGCTATTGCTCAGGCAGCTGTCAGTGTGAACACAAAACCAGCGGTTTTCCTTCTGCACTTTCTGAGTGGCACTGTAACTGCCAGTCTGTAACTTTGCAAGTGTAGACATGCCCTTATTCTTGGTAGAAGTGGCCATCTATCACAGAGATATGCTCACCTAGGTTGCAAGTCAGACTGGAGAATTCAAGGCAACTGTGATTCTGTGTTCTGGCTGTTAAAATATCTGAGGAGTTTACAATTGGTGCAGTTGGTTGGTGAAATCTAAGTCTAGAATTCACAACCAATTAGGGGTTAGTGCCCTGGTTATTAACAGTCTGCCCAGACATTGGTTCTCACGCGCTTGCTTCACTGCTGGGAGCATCACAATATTGACAGAAAGTGTGGCAAGGCACCTTCTCAGTCTCCCCAGCCTCTGCTGCTTTTAGCCCTGGTGAGACAGGCTTGGGTAATGCGGTCC
This sequence comes from Aldabrachelys gigantea, assembly GCA_026122505.1. Classification (NCBI taxonomy): domain Eukaryota; kingdom Metazoa; phylum Chordata; order Testudines; family Testudinidae; genus Aldabrachelys; species Aldabrachelys gigantea. The sequence continues at coordinate 67,775,618 of CM047489.1, forward strand.
CCCTTGGGACACAGGGAAGTCTGCACCCCGTATCTCCACCAGTCCTATTTAATGTATTCTTACTCCCTTGTGGGAGAGAGTACTGCCTCTCCTCCTGGTGAGGCTTGCTGTTTTGCTGCTCCTACACTCCTGACAGCAGGGCTCCTTCTCTCTCCACCTTCCTTCCTCCCAGGGAAGGGTTTAAAAAGCTCTCAGGCAGCCCCAAGTTGGAATCAGCTGATGCTAATTAACCTCAGGTAGCTCCCTCTCAGCTGATTCTAATTTGCTACCTTGGAAACCCTTTCACAGCTGAACCTGATCGACCTGTGGTTGCCTCTCAGTTGATAGGAAGGAGGGCCTTTTAACCCTCTGGGACTGATTCCCACTCCTCCTTTGCAGCTGAGTTTATCACAAAAGATATTAAAGGGAAGATAGGCTCACAATATCTGTGGTCTGTGGGGCTCTAGGGGGAGTTCATGTAGTGTGTCTTAAAACCTGGACTCCAGCAAGAATGCTACCTGGGGCAAATCATGAGTAGTGGGTCCCTCTAGGACAGCATCCTTGTCACAGAGAGTTTCTTCATTTACTGTGGAGGAGAAAGGTCTCAAGGTACATGAGTCTATTAATGAAATGAATCCCATGCACTCACATGTCCGAAGCTAGAAAACTCAACTCTGTCCTGTTTTCTAGATCCAGACAAGATCTAAATATATTCCACATTAATCCAGAAGGGCCTTTGTCCCCTCTCATGGATGATTCAAGTGAAGAAATGTGAGTCTGCTACTGAGTCTGAACAGGATTATAGGATAAGGTTGCCTGAGATGGCCAGGGACTAGACTTGATGAGCCAAACCTATGTCCTGCCTCTAAACTAACAACCTGGCCCTTTAGGTCAAACTATAAAGGCTCATGTGTCTAGATCTAGACATCTCAAATTCACTCCTTGCTGATGACCAGTCACCACACAAACATCAAGCTTGGTAGCAACAAAAATTGCTCCAATTTAAAGATTTAAAGATATGGAAGCTTATTTTTGAAGTGATCCCAAAAGGTGTTTAACTACTGAAGGTTGAAATGCCTCTTTCAGTCACTTTAAATTGACAAAGGTTTAAATGCTGGTAAGTTTTCACCACAAGTGTCTGAGTTTACAAATGAGGAGGTATCTCGGTATGAAGTTAATCAGTAGTGCATATACGTGTACCATCTGCCACAGCTACACAGATATACAGATCAAAGGGATTACATCAGTTCAGAAATGGTTTAACACAGAACACAGTCTAGCTCTGTGTGAGCTTCAAACACTCATGATGCCATCATATGAAAACTACTTTTTCCACAATCTACAGCCCAGTTTTCAATGGGGACCATCTTTATGCTGGATGTCAACTTTCACAATTGAACCATCTTTACTTTAGTCCAATTACACAAACCATAGTTGTTCCCTGACCTGGTATAGGTAAAAGGACCATCAACCTTGAGTGGTTCCATCACCTCTCCCTCCCCTCTTGCAGAATGTTGTACTGTGGCTTCTGATTACCTTGCCAGCAGTTCTGTCCCGAGTCCTATCAGAGAACTTACCTTTCTTCAGAGTCAGCGCTTTCTCCAGATACTCGTCTTCTGTCACCACCTTCCCATCAATCTCCAGGTCCAGGGTGAAGTCCCGCACAGTCCAGACGAAGTTTGGGAAGAAGCTGATGTACTCTTTGTCGAGAGCAGAGTCGTCCTCCTTCCTGTTATCAGCTTTCACCTTTATGTGCTCAGAGAGCTCAGACACGAAGCTGGCCAGGGAGCTAAGGAATCCAGACAGGTTCAAATGGGATGGCTAGTGACAGAGGCCATAAAGGAGTAAAGCAGCATGGCCAGTCCCAGCTGTGCATGGAGTGCGTGTTGCACCCTGTGCTTTGGAAGGCCTCCCATGAAGCCAGGACAAGTCTGTCATTCTCTGTGCACCAATGACCACCCCTTCCCCTCGCAGACTGTGCGGCAGCTGCAACACACACACACACACACACACACACACACACACACACACTCCCCTTCCCCCCTACTATCTGGGCCCTGTGGTGGCATTTACAAACCCTACACTGCATCCAGGCCAGGTCAGGAAGGTGTTAATGGTCTATCCTGATGACACAAGATGACCCACCCCTAGAGGCACAGGGAGCTGGGGAATCTCATGACCATCTAATGAGACAAGGGGCTTCCTGAGCGAAGGCAAAGCTCCGTCACAGATTGATTGACTATTCGGAGAGTTGGAAAGACTGATTAGGACTCCCTGAGGGAAGATTAAGCCTAACTATGGACTAGGAGTGAAATCCTGGCCTGATTGACATGAGTGGGAGTTTTGACATTGATGTCACTGGGGCCAGGATTTCCCCTAGATGTTTCCTCCCCCTTGGAGCTCACCCCTGCCCATACCCAACTCGGACACAGATGCTCAGTTTATTGCTTGACTTGCTTGCTTTGAGTAAAGAGGGATATTTCCCAGCATCACCTAGACTTCTTTTTGACCTCAACTGTGGCCAGTAGAAACCCCATTGCTGTGTTACCTGAACAGTAGTTCACCAGTGCTCCTCTGCTGGGGTCAGGGCCTTACAACTGTCCTGGATCTGGTTAGTGATGGAAGAGAGGACTCTGACTGTGAGCCAGGAAATATATCCCAGCTTCTCTTCTTATTTGACTGGCTCCCACCAGCCAATTTTCAAAATTTATATTATATAGAAATAAATCTGCACCCAAAGGGCGATATCCCATCACAGCCCCAATACAGAGAACGGTCCAGCAGGTCTTCAAAACAGTCTTCATGTGGGCAAGTCATTTAACATCTTCCCCTCTGGGATGGGCTTTCCAAACACCACACTGAGCAACACAGAATTAAAGAGTTAATGGGGGCTCAGGTGGTTCTGCACAATCACACCTGTGAGGAATGTCAGGATTGGAGGGGGGAGCTGAAGAGATAGAGAACTAGGAGCAGAGCAGACCTCAGTTCTTGGAGAGAGGCTGCCTGACTGAAGTTGGAACTCCCCAGATGACCACTACCTGACAACACCTCCCCGAGGGAAGGGAAGGCCAGATGCTGATTTTTCTAGAAAGGGAGCAATTCCCCTCTATTGCCTGTGAACTCAGTTTAGGGCCACAGCCCAACAGGAAGAGAGCCTTGACCTGACTTTGGAATGACTTGTTTGTGTTAGTTCCCTTTATTTCTGTTCACTGGCTTCCCTGGAAGGATGCCATCATGGAATGATGTCAGATTGGAGGGAGGTCTCAAGTGGGGATCCATAAGGATTCGTTCTGGCTCCAGTGTTGTTTAAACATCTTTATTAATGACCTGGATGTAGGTATAGAGAGCATACTGATCAAATTTGAAGATGACACAAACTAGAGGGGGGTTGACAACACCATGGAGGATAGAGCTAAAATACAGAGGGATCTTGATAAACTGGAGAATTGGGATATAGTCACCAAAATTAAATTCAACAAAGACAAATGTCAGGTGCTACACTTAGGGAAGAAAAACAAATGCACAAATACAGAATGGAGGATAACTGGCTTGGCAGCAGCACTGCTGAGAAGGATCTAGGAGTTATAGTGGATCACAACCTCAACATGCGTCAGTCATACGATGCTGTTGCAAAAAGAACAAATGCAATTTTAAATTGCATTAACAGAGACCCAGCATGCAAGTCAGGAGAGGTGATAGTACCAATCTACTTGGCACTGGTGAGCCTTCAGCTGGAGTACTGTGTCCAATTTTGGTATATAATTTTGCGGTATAAAAAGGATGTAGAGAAACTGGAAAGGACCCAAGGCAAGCAACAAAGATGATCAAAGGGATGAAATGCAAACCAGGTGAGCAAAGGCTGAAGGAACTGTGTTTAGGCTGGAAAAGAGGGGATTAAAGAATGACATGATAACCATCTTTAAGTACTTGAAAAGCTGCCATAAGAAAGATGGAGAAAAGTTGTTCTGTCTTGCAACAGAGGGCAGAATAAGAGGCAATGGGTTCACAGTACAGCATAGCAGATTTAGATTAAATCTCAGGAAAAGCTTGCTACCTATAAGAATGGTAGGACAATGGAGCAGACTGCCTGGGGAGGATGTGGACGCTCCTTAACTGGATGTTTTCAAAAGAAGAATGTTGGGCTTAAATCATCTGCCCTGGATGATTTAAGCCCAATAAATCCTGCATCTTGGCAGGAGGTTAGACTAGATGACCACTGAAGTCCCTTCTAACTCTATGGTTGAATTATTCTAAGGGGAGAGTTTAAAGTGACCTGACCAAAGGGGCATATCACAGGAATAGGCAGCCCATCAGAGGGACTGTTGGCAGATGCCTGATGAGGAGCGAATGCTACGCCATGCCCAGCCACAAAAAGGTGAGAGAACTATTACTTTGTGCCTGGAGGCACTCAGAGTCAACCCCTTCACACCTTCTTAGAAAAATAAAAAACATGTTCTGATTATTTCTGTTTGCAATTCAAACCTCTGTGGTTCCATGCCATATTGCACTGATAGGTATTTAAAGAAGTATATAACTACAGGATACAAAAGTTCATCACATGATCTATCCTCCACCAGTCCCTCAAATATCCCTCAGTGACCCCCTTCCCTCCTATCTCATAATCTCCCTCAACCTATTCTTATCCCCCTTTACACTCTTTTCCTCAACCCTTCACTCCCATCAGGTTTCTTCTCTTCCCAATGAAAGCATGCTCCTAAATTCTTCCTGACCCTTAATGAAATTACCAGTGAGACAAGCAAACAAGAACAATAAAACAGGACTGTGGCAGTAATTTAAAAACACATCTACCTGAAATAAATGTGTGGACATGTTTTAAAAGTGGGGAGAGATGGACTGAGCTGGATTTCAGGAGGAAGCAAATCCCATGCCTTTCACCATGGCAAACACTTGGTTTTCTGCAGACTTCAGGTATGACGGTGGGACCCTTGAGCACTGGGTGGTATGTGACCACAGGCACCCATCAGATGGAGGCTCCAGGACGGGGTCTCAGAGAGAGTCTGGGCCAGACCCATTCAAAGATTAACAAACCATTAAAGCTCAGTTACATTGAATCCACCACTTAACAGGCAGCCAATGTAAAGCACACAAAAGGGGCTGAATATGGTCCTAACAGTCCCATGAGCAATTGTGCTGCTGCATGTGAACCGGCTGCAAGTGGTGGATCAACCTTGCTGATAACCTCTCGGATGGGGTATACTAATCCTGAACCAGTAAGGAAGGGGTTAAGCAACTGCTTTGTGCATGGGTGGCCCTGCCTGCCACACTAGCCTGTCTGTTTCACCAGCAAACTCCTCAAGGCTCTCCAGGAAGACTCCAGCCCCTGAGCTCCTCAGGGATGTTTCTCTGCAATGCCCCACCCCTAACATGGTGTGTTCACAGAAGATATTGAGTTTGCTGCTCTGTTAAAGAGTCAGTAAATCACAGCTTGTTAAAATAACAGGGGTGAGTACACCCTTCCCTTCAAACACGGCACTGCATTGGTTTATATTAAAAGTAGAACAAGTTTGTCAACAGAAGAGCTGGTTTAAGTGATACCAAGTAAAAGAGAAAGGTAGAGATGGCTGTGACACCCTATACCCCATGTTCACCACTTTTATATGGTTAGGACATACCTTGTACAACATATCCCTTGTGAGGTATCATGTGAAAACTCATAATCTGCTGAACATCACTATCCTATTAAGATGTGTGTAAAGTCATGAGGTTTTACTGTATGATTGTTACTGAAATATGTTGTAATTCTGGGTAACAACCACAAGTTAATTTCTCAGAAACAAAGACATCCTAGCATGCCAGCAATGTGCTAAAGAGCCATTACCTGCTTAATTGGACATTTGCCAATGGGGGAAGGGGTGTAAACAAGAAATGTACAATTCATCTGAAGAACAGTTTGGAGCTCACATACATAATGAAACTGCCTGCTCCCATGACCCAGCAAGGATTTTTCCAGCACAAGGGGTTGGAGTATAAGAAAAGGGGGAAAATATCTCTAGCTGCCTCTCCTCATCTCTTCACCTCCTGCCTCTCTATTTAGGACATCAACTGAGGGAAATTCAGCCTGTGAACTGAGAACTGGCTGCAGCATCTGGTGTGGAGAGAAAAAATGTTTGAATCTGATCTAGCTTGCAAAAGTTTAGGAATTAGCTAGTGGTTTATCTTATTTTCTTTTGTAATCAATTCTGACTTTTATGCCTTATCACTTGTAATAACTTAAAATCTATCTTTTGTAGTTAATAAACTTGTTTTAGTGTTTTATCTAAACCAGTGTGTTTTGGATTGAAGTGTGGGGGAAACTCCATCTGGGACAACAAGACTGATGGATAATCATTTTCTTTGATAAAATATGAGCTTGTATTGACCAGTAGAGAGCTGGACAGTACACAAGGATACATTAATGGGATACAAGGGTGGGACTGGGAAGTTGCTGGTGTTGCCCTGTATGTAATTCCTGAGTGGCTGGGAATAGCCCTCTGTATATTTCTGTAGGTGACTTCATGCTGGAGGCTGGTGTCAGTGAGCCAGGGGTACACCCCAGATTGAACAATTAAGGGGACGCAGTTGTCTAACAGTCCAGATTATACCCTGGTGAATATCACAATGGCTACAAGCAAATGAGAGTGGAAACATGCATCTAAAAGTCTAAAACTTAATCTAGCAAGACACAGGCTTTGTTCAAAGTGGTTTCTCATCACCACCAGTCTCCTTTCTGCATTTTAGTGGCCAGTCTGGACAGGAGCCACCACAGAGATCAAATCACTTAGTTTCTTTGTCTTCTTAAGGTGAAGGATAAACATGGAGTTTCTCTCTGTTCCTTATATTCCCAAAGGGATTTCTTTGTTTTAGAAGTCAGGAAGGGATCCTGGGGATTTAGTCTCCTTTGTCTCTCTGGGAGGCAGGACCCCTGTTAATTCTCAGTTTCTCAAGATCAGGGTTAGGATAACCCCTTCTAGTTTAGCTTTATAGCTTCATTTACTGCTAATACGTAAAATGAGGTAAACTCACATTTCTAGAACTAGGGATTTGTCTACACTGAAAACACTAGAGCAGCACAGCTGCATCGCTGTGGCACTTCAGTGTAGACACTACCTATGCCAATGGGAGTGGCTTTCTCTTCCAGGTAATCTGTCTCCTGGACAGGCTGTAGTTAGGCCAATGAAAGATTGTTTGTCGACCTAGTGCTGTCCACACAAGGACTTAGGTCGGTTTAACTATGCTGCTCAGGGGTGTGGATTTTTCACATCCCTGACTGACATAGTTAAACCAAAGTAATTTTCCAGTGTAGACTGTAGTAAGAGGAGGCCCTAAGACATAAACCTTGGTATCAGAGGCCTGGTATGAGGCGTAAGGCCTGAACTAAAGAAATGATCAAGACTTTGCTAACATAAAGCAAAGTGAAGCTGTGAGCCAGAGGCAGGCCCTGCTCACAGAAGCTGGCAAAGAAAGGGCTGATGCTGCAAGGAGATACCGTACCTAAAAGGTACTGAACACTAGAGATCAGAACATTCACATACTTGCACATTCCACATAGATAACAAGGAACAGGCTGACCCATCCCAATGACAGGGGCAAAAGGGTAATATGATGGATAGAGTTGTTTTGTTGAAATCAACATGTACAAAGTGAGAGGCGGCACCTTACTATGTAGAAGGGTTGTATCTTGCTACGTAGAGGGGTTGCACCTCAATACGTCAGGAGTGATGTGTAACTTGTTTGTTCCTGTGTATAAGAATGTATCCCTGGGGCGATGTCTTTGTCTGGCCGAGGGGGCAGTGGAAAGTCCTGCCACTAACTGAGCCGAGTCCATTGACCGTGGGTACCTGGTAGTATGCCCTGTAGAGTAACAATCTGGAGGGAACTATTATTGTATCCAATACGGCAATAAACCTGGTTGACGTGCCTTCGTACCTTACTAGACTCTGTGGTCTTTGGGGGTTCTCTTCGGGTCTGCTGTGTTAGCTATCTGTGCAGAGCTGGAGCAGCACACAGAGGGAACACATGCACGCAGCCGAGTGATACCAACAAGGAGAGAGCAGAACACCACACTGGTAGCATCTGACAACAACACACCCTCTGACAACACTGGTGACCCCGACCGCTGATCTGGTGAGTAAGCGAGCTGTCCACTGTAGGAATCACGATCTAACATGACAGAACACCTCGAGTTAGGGAACCCCCTTATCCCCTCCCTTTTGATCCCCACTGAGTTTGATAACTCCTGGACCCGCTGGATTGCCAGTAAGGGGGGTCCATATGAATTTAAAAAAGAGAGTGGGGAAACATGGACTGGCATATGCAGAGCGAAGGTAGAATCCGAGGCTCTAAAAAATAGAAATAAGATTAAAAAAGCAAGAATTTTACAACTACTGTCTATGGCAGTGAGATGGCTTAGACAGCATGCTGGCATGCTGGCCAAACAAGTAATGGAAAAAGCAGGACAAGTAACAGAAACAAAGAAACAGTTAAAAAAATCAAAAGAAGCTACACAGCCCTGGAATGCTCCCACTGCCCTTGCAGGGTGGCAAGCAGCCCAGAGACAACCAGTACAGGAACAGAGTGAAACACTGGAAACAGCTGTAAGGAACCTACAAAAAATACACGTGCCGTCCCCTGTTATAATATTGGTGGTAAACAGCAGGCTGCAGGTAGCTACCTTGTGCCTGACGAATGGGGACAGAAGTGGAAAAAGGTGGTCCTAGTAAAATTAAAACATGAAACTGGGTCTACTGCATTGCAACCATCACCTTATGATAAAAGCTGGGTTCCAGTTAAACTTAAACCGGAACCTAAACTGGTGCCTGTCCGAACGGGACAAGTAAGTGCACAGAAGGAAAGAGTAGCAAACAGTACTCTCATTGAATTGGTAAATCAAATGAAGGGAAAAATGGAACAGTTCACAGAGCACATTAGGAGACAGGAGCTGCGACTCGATCGCAGGGGAGTGAATAAAAAAAAATTTCAAAGTGAAAAACTGAAATTAAGCGGGTTAACACCTAGAATTGATGCATTAACACATGGATCTGCCCAGAAACAGTTAACTGCAGCAAAAAAGGGCATCTCCACCATCCATTTGGCATGCACACAAAAGCAACAGACACTGGGGGAACAAATTCAGGTTTTACAAGAGCAGGTAACTACCCCCAATCTCCTCTCAGAGCCAGGATAAAAACCAGGGGCGCAATTCCCAACTGTGCAGGTTCCCAATTGCTTTGACCCACGGAACCACACTCCGCGCTCATATCTAAAATAGTTTTACATACCAGTTAAGTTTTGTCCTTTAAATGTTTTTCCAGTTTGCTAAACTTGCTGCTGCTGCCCGTACTTTCAAATACTCTGATAGGGTTAATTTCTCTTGGCTCAGGTCTCACTACCTTCTTAGATTGCTCTTCATCCACCCTCCCTTTCTCCCCTGCCTCTCCTCACTTCTACTCTCTATTAACACCAATTTTTGTGCAAAGTTCAAAAAGGTTTCAGTTACAAATATGTGTACATATATTTCTGCCTCAACAAATAATGCAATTGCAAACAAAAACAATTCTCTTTTATCAATCGCAGTTTTGTTTTTTAAGTTTTTTTAATTTGTTATTGAAAGGAAAAATATGGGGGGAAACCTCAACATCAAGGTAAAAATAATATTAACAAAATGTCAATTTCTTGTTTGGGCTTTTTATAAACTTGTTTTCACCTTTAAATATAGTTATAACAATATCATAGCCAATATGTTTTAAAATAACAATTTAGGCATAAAGCTAACCAAACAATTTCAACAGGTTTCCACATTTTCAACAGGTTTCCACCTTTGGCTCCCAAATGTAACAAAGCAGTTTGAAACTATACCCTCAAATACCCTTAAGGTATTTGCATGTATCTGTATTTAAAATTTAGTTTGGTTTAATGCTATAATTGGTTTAATTTTATATGCTTTTCTTTTGTTTTGTTGTGTTAATGGGAAGCAGTGGTTCTTAAGGTTTATGCTTCTAAACAGTTAATAAGAGTGAAGTTGGTATTACAAGCAAATTAACTCTAAAAAGCTAGTTAAAATTATGTTATTAAAAACAAAGTGTTCAGCAAGGGAAAGCAATACACCTTCTCATGGAAGATTGTGAGCATTTATTTTAGCTGTTAAGCATTACATTTAGTATGAAATATTAGTAATACACCTCAAATGAAAATGAATGACTAGACAACAATTGCAAAAGTATAGCTTGTGTTATAAAAGGCTCAGTCTCTATTACATTGTTCTTATTACATTGTAAACAAACTAAGTTAAAACTGTGTATTAAGTTTGTGTTACTGAAAACAAACAAACAAACAAACAAACAAACTTTACTGTTAACTAACAAAAGTTGTTTAAGTTGCATCCCACAGACCAAAGATGCCAAAAAATATCACACCCTGAAGACACCAAATAATAACTGCATACAGTGAAGAAATCCCCAAGCATGAAGAAAAGAAAAATGAAGTGCTTTATAAATGAGAGACGGGTCAAATACACCTCTACTCACCATGTATGGACTATTAAGTTAACAATCAGCTAAAAACCACTAGCTGGACCAGAAAAACTGTCATTTAATTTCAGCTTGGTTACTGTGTAAAAACAAATGTATTATTGCTGTACCACTGTATTATCATTGTACTGCTGTATTATTGCTGTACAATATGTACAATGTGTATAACCTTGCTAAACTGTTTAACCAACACACAGGTAAAAATCAACAAACAAATGGAAGCCAACACCATGAAGGCAAGGAAAAAACAAATTGGTAAAGAAACTAAGTTACATAGTAACTATAAATTGGGTAAACAAATTCCCTTTTAGTACCAGTCTTAATTTGGATCAGTGACACTGCATCCTAACTGAGGCACATGTTATTCAAAACAATCTTGTTCAGTGTCTGGGTACCAATATTAAATCCTGACACAGCAATATTTAATAAATTGGTGACTGTCTATTCAGTAGGTTATCTGGAAGACAGCATCCATAAGAGACAACTGGATCTACATCAATCAATGGAACAGAGAAGCTACCACTTCTGTTTCCTGCCCAGTAAATCTAACCAGACAGTGACAATCAGCCTAAAGGATAACCTATAATATGAATGGACAGTACTGTGTAGTAATTAATTACAATATATTTATATATAAAGGTCTCAGTGGTAGTGTCACTACTCCAAATTTCTGTTTTACTTCTCATATACACTGTGGGACACACTCTCACAATCCCTATCCCAGTATTTTAAAACACTCAGTCTACTACTAATGATGAGACAGGTGATAACTGGAATTACCCTAATAGAAGTGTGTTTCTATCTGTATCACCAAAGTAAAAGGCCCAGAGTACACCAGCAGCCTGGAAAAACATGGTTACACTTGGATATAAGATGGTGTCATATGTACACATACATACTATACATATATGCCCATATACACTACATTTATATATGCAATACCCATATAATTCATATATATTAATTATTTGGGAGTGCCTCTAAGGATCAATCATAATATTACATTCCTCTGTCATGGTCCTGGGCCTAACATTCCCAGGCCCACCATAAGGGACTAAAAAATAATTGGATAATAAAATCTGCCTAACAGTCGTACGAGGGAATGTGCAGACTAAAAGGACAGATGGGACATGAGTGTATGGATGGTAATATGGGGTAACCACATAACAGTGTTTAGCCCACTGGGTTATCTTTAGTCCATGCATTATGCTTTTCTGGGACGATGGGTAAACATCTTCCCCATAAAAAGACAAAAAGTGGGGGAATGTAGTAAGAGGAGGCCCTAAGACATAAACCTTGGTATCAGAGGCCTGGTATGAGGCGTAAGGCCCGAACTAAAGAAATGGTCAAGACTTTGCTAACATAAAGCAAAGTGAAGCTGTGAGCCAGAGGCAGGGCCTGCTCACAGAAGCTGGCAAGGAAAGGGCTGATGCTGCAAGGAGATACCGTACCTAAAAGGTACTGAACACTAGAGATCAGAACATTCACATACTTGCACATTCCACACAGATAACAAGGAACAGGCTGACCCATCCCAATGACAGGGGCAAAAGGGTAATATGATGGATAGAGTTGTTTTGTTCAAACCAACATGTACAAGGTGAGAGGCGGCACCTTACTATGTAGAGGGATTGTACCTTGCTACGTAGAGGGGTTGAACCTCAATACGTCAGGAGTGATGTGTAACTTGTTTGTACCTGTGTATAAGAATGTATCCCTGGGGCGATGTCTTTGTCTGGCCGAGGGAGCAGTGGAAAGTCCTGCCACTAACTGAGCCGAGTCCATTGACCGTGGGTACCTGGTAGTATGCCCTGTAGAGTAACAATCTGGAGGGAACTATTATTGTATCCAATACGGCAATAAACCTGGTTGACGTGCCTTCGTACCTTAGTAGACTCTGTGGTCTTTGGGGGTTCTCTTCGGGTCTGCTGTGTCAGCTATCTGCGCAGAGCTGGGGCAGCACACAGAGGGAACACATGCACGCAGCCGTGTGATACCAGCAAGGAGAGAGCAGAGCACCACACCGGTAGCATCTGACAACAACACACCCTCTGACAACATAGACCAGTCCTAGGACAGACCTGTTCAGCACTTTTACCTAGGCTAAGCTGTCTTTGTCTTAAACATGTCCTAGTAACATCACGCAGAGATTTAAAGGCAGCCATCCTACAGTAAAAAAAACTTCAAGACCAGACTTCAAAGAGAAACTGCTGAGCTTCAGTTCATCTGCAAATTTGACACTATCAGCTCAGGATTAAACAAAGACTGTGAATGGCTTGCCAACTACAGAACCAGCTTCTCCTCCCTTGGTTTTCACACCTCAACTGCTAGAAGAGGGTCTCATCCTCCCTGATTGAACTAACCTCCTTATCTCTAGCTTGCTTCTTTCTTGCATATTTATATCTGCCCCTGGAAATTTCCATTACATGCATCCGACGAAGTGAGTATTCACCCACAAAAGCTCATTCTCCAATAAGTCTGTTAGTCTATAAGGTGCCACAGGACTCTTTGCTGCTTTTACAGGATAAATACAGGTACCACAATGCACATTGTGTAGCTGGAATCCACACTCCTGAACCATGTCCAACACAGAGCTTTCCACGGATATAGCGTGGTAAAAAATGATGTTTGTTCTGTATCTCTACTCTATATGAACCCCTTCAGTCAAAGCAGACATCAAGGATGAGTGAGTCATCCCTGTCCAATAACAACAGACTCCTGAAGAAAACTTGTTCTATCCTTCAGGGTGCAATTCTCTTCAGTCAGTATCTGCAGTGACCCCCGGCAGCCGAGTCATCTGGCATATATGATCTAAAAGTCTTTGGGTCAGTGTGAGAGAAGACGACTTAGGGTAGAGTTCACATTGGTGGGACCCAGAGCTTTGCTGTGCCTGCTCACCTGAGCTCCAACCATGCTATTCCTGTCACCTTTGTCCCTCAGCCCCTGAGAGCTGCCGTATGTCCATGACCCCTGCTCTTCTTGATGGAGCATAGAATCATAGAAGATTAGGATTGGAAGGGACCTCAGGAGGTCTTCTAGTCCAACCGCCTGCTCGAAACAGGACCAACCCCAACTAAATCATCCCAGCCAGGGCTTTGTCAAGCCAGGACTTAAAAATCTCTAAGGATTGAGATTCCACCACCTCCCTAGGTAACCCATTCCAGTGCTTCACCACCCTCCTAGGGAAATAGTTTTTACTAAGTCCAGCACCTTTGCCATTTCCTTGCCCGCTCGGGGCTTTTACTCTGCTTCCCTGCAGAGAGGTGGTGCAGTAACTTGCTCATGGAGGCTTCCATTCCAATGTCTTCATTTCTGCCCAGGCAGCCCTAGTAACCATATGTCTTGGAAACTTGGCCTACTCTCTCTGTCCAAGGGAGAAAATCAGTCCTTTCTCCCAAGAGGTTGCAATGTCAAGGGGACAGGTACAAGTGCCTTGCAGATAGCTCATAAAAATATTACAGGAAATTCCCACATTTGTCACACATGGTCCCTGAGTTGCCACACCTCCATCACTGTATATCTTCCCAGTCCTTCCGATGGGACAGCTGTCAATTGAGTATCAGTCATTTCCTTTGTCCTGTCTCCCTCCATCTGTTCTCTCTGGATCTAGGGCTCCCTTTCTGCTTTCAGCTGGTTAATATCATGCTGCATTGCTCTCATGTCCTCCATCCATTCTCAGAGGTCTGAGTCCCTTGTCTTCCCCACAGCAGCAGTGACTACCAGCTCAGCCTCATGTTCTTATGTCTTGGGGCTGGGTCCCCCTCTCCTGCAGCCTCAAAGACTAATTGTAGCTCTGCAGCAATCTTGATGGCATCTTCCAGCCCATCAGGTTTCTCTTTAAGAAGAGTTGTCCAGATCTCTCTCTCAGCTGTGGGGGTCATAAATTGGTCCCTGACCATTAAATCCCATTTTCAGTTTTCATAGTCCAGGAATGCCCTGATGACCAGATATCAGAGGGCAGATCCAGGGTTGCTGACAGATTCTGCTTCCACTCAGTCTGTGGCTTAACACAGGGGCCGCTTTTAGGGTATCCCTAATGGAGGCATATTCCCCTGGAGTATCATGTCTGAGTCAAACACACACCTCCTGGCTTTGCCTTAGAGCAAAAGGCCAAAAAAAGTCCAGCCTGGAGGCCCTATTCGAGCCATTGGTTCAGGCAGGTCACTCAGAATGGTTGATCTAGCTGCCCAGCCTTGGAAATGCCCAGGACAAGCTATGGACATGATGATTAGATTTTGCATCTCACCATCTGCACTGTAGCCTTCTGGCAGCTTGCTGACCTCACATCTACACCATCCTAACCTCTGCCAGCCATATTCAACAGGTGGGACCTGCTTCCCAAGTGGTTTGTCTTAATAAGGCTTCTGAAGTGTAGCAAGATGAGTGTCTGAAACATAAGCCCACATACCAGAGGCCTGGTATGAGGCCTGGGCTAACGTAGTAAACATTTTACTGATATAAAACAAAGTTGAGTTGTGAGCAAGAGGCTACAGAAAGGATGTGGAGAAATTGGAGAGAGTCCAGTAGAGGGCAACAAAAATGAACAGGGGGCTGGGGCACATGACTTATGAGGAGAGGTGGAGGGAACTGGGCTTATTTAGTCTGCAGAAGAGAAGAGTGAGGGGGGATTTGATAGCTGCCTTCAACTACCTGAAAAGGGGTTCCAATGTGGATGGAGCTCGGCTGTTCTCAGTGATGGCAGATGACAGAGGGTGAGAGCTCCTGCTTGGGACCCTTTTCAGTCCATTGCTTTGCTAGCGGCAAGCAAGGGACATGCAGGTTTCCTGGCAAGGATGAGTCTGTGGTGCTCCTTGTTGAGGGGGCCTCTCTGCATTGCTCCTGTCCACTGTGACAGTACTTTCTGCACAGCTCTAACTAGTGACTGCTGGAGCCCCGGCAACAATTATGCTTCAAGTTCCCCAGTACATCGTTCTCCTTTACAAGGACAGCACAGACTGCTCTTCGGAGCCAACCCCCAGTCAGCGCACACCGAGTGCTCCCCAGCCTCTTCTTGCTGTCTGTTGCTTCTTGGCTGCAACAGCCTCCTTCAGGCTCCTGTTCCTTCCACAGCCCAGGTTAGTTGCTGGGTCTCTGTCCCCAGCCACTCCCTGGATGAGTTCAGTACTTATCATTGCAGCTTCAGGGTCTGGCCCAGACTCTGCTGCGTCTCCGTAACTTCTTCACACACCTAGTCTTCACTGCAGTGTCCGCTGAGCCCAGGGTGCTCTGTTCACCAGGTGCTATTACAGCCTGTGCCTGCCCAGCATCCCCTGCAGCTCTTCACCAGCCACTACAGCCTGTGCCTGCCCAGTGCCCCCTGCAGCTCTCTAGCTGTTAGTACAGACTGTACCCTGCCCAGCACCCCCTGAAGCTCTCTACCTGCTACTACAGGCTGTTCCCCTGCTTGTCTTCCTGGTGCCCATGCATCTCTCCAGGTTTTTCTAGTGCTGCATTTCCTAGAGATGCCTTCCTGGCTCAGATCTTTTCAGATAGTTTCCAACTTCTCACTCTGTTGTCCAATAAAGGATACTGGGTCTGTTCTTTCACCTGGGCAGGGAGGATGACAAGTCAGTGTAGAAGGTGGGAAAAGAGATCAGACATGAGTTTGCTGTTCCACAGCTTCATCTCACACAATTCTGAAGTCTACAATACTGATCAGGTTTGTTTCCATGGGTGATTTGAGGGTATGGTGGTATGTTCATGTAGTCCCCTGGTCAGTCAGAATTGCAGTTCTCTCCCTCTAGGTCCCCCAGCCCAGTACCGGGGCACAGAGTTTGAGTTAGTTACAGCCCAAAGCTCCAAACCCTAGAAGCTCATGGTTTTATCTCTGTATGTTCCCTGGTCAGTCCCTGCTGTGGCAGTCAAAGAAGTGGCTGCCACATCCACACAGCCACTCGCGTTAACACACACATAGGGGTATGTATGTGATGCCTCCCATTTCCCCCATAGCTACATCCCTGGCTTCCTCCATAGTCCAGCTGCACACCAGAAAGCAAGGTCATGCTTCTTCTGCTGCCAAGGCAGGCAATGGCCTATGCAGGACCCTGTGGCTGTGGCTGAGTCAAAGTCAAGAGCTAGATAACCAAGCTTCATGTAAAGCACATGGTGAGTTATTTTCTCTCTTGGTTTTCCTTGTCCATATAAGGAGGGGTGGGAGCTGAGAAAAGAGGTACACATCACGGAGAGGGGTCTGGCAAAAAGGACGAACCAGTAGAAGAAGGTTGGGACTGAAGGGAGTGAGGGTGTGTAACGTGGTGCAAATGTTGGGAACAGAAGATACTTTTCCTTTGAAGTCCCCTCCCTCTATTGGGGATAATTTTAGTTTTCGTACTGTCAGGGCCCAGACGCCTCTTAAGATCTGATACTAGGGCCGCCTCCACCCCCGGTTACTTAGGGGTGAGAATGTGTCCACACATCTCCATGTGTGCATGTGGGTGGGAAGATTACTGAATGATTGACCATCTTTCTATTATATACATTCATATAAATTTATAGATAAATTATAGATGGAGGATTGGTCCATCAGTGGCTATTAGCTTGGATGGGCAGGGATGGTGTCCCTAGCCTCTGTTTGCCAGAAGCTGGGAATGGGCAACAGGGGATGGATCACTTGATGATTCCCTGTTCTGTTCATTCCTTCTGAAGCACCTGGCATTGGCCACTGTCAGAAGATAGGACTCTGGGCTAGACAGGCCATGCAGAGTCAGACCAATGGTCATTCTTATATCAGTCATTTATCTCCAGAGAGCTAAAGGGGTGAGGAAGAGAGACTTTCAGGGAAGGCAGAGGGCAGGTGTTGGCATTGGAGGGAAGCCCAGACACTCCTTTTTATTTAAGAATGACTCTGGTTTATGCACAGCACTCTAGAAACCCACCTCATCTTCTCCCAGAAAGCCCTGCAAACCTTGGGGCAGGTCCCAGCCCTTCATTGGCAGCTGCAGACTCCAACTCCCCAGGGCAGCCCCCACTAGAAGGATACTGCAGCTTGTTCATGGAGTCCTGGTCAATGGTGCCTTTGCTGTTGTACACCAGGGTGCTGCTCAGCAGGACGGCCAGCGTGAAGATCCAGGTGTCATGCTTCGGGTCACCCTAGGTTCACAGGCACAGGGAGAGAGAAGGGGAATGGGGTTGGTTGAGAGCATCTCGTTGTATGAGTTCTGTCAGTGTAACACACAGGTTCTGCTGGCCAGCAGCACTGCATGAGGGGACGGAGGGATCCTCCACAACATGTCTGATAGCAGTTTCTCATGGGGAGCAGACTGCTAGTTTGCCGCCACCCTAGGAGGTGCAGAAGGCACTTGGCACCTCTTCAGCTATCTACCTTTCACCTGTAAGTCCACTTCAGTGGTGCCAGTTATAAAAGCAGCCTCACACTCCAGCTTTGTACAGAGCACTGCTCTGTAATGAAACATGGTGCAAACCACTGGTATTATTTTAAGCTCATTCATAGAATCAGCAGGTACCAGTGACAGGGTGAACTTTTAAGGAAGGGGAAACTTAGATGCTATCATCCAGCTATAACCATTGTTCCCCCTTTGCTGAGCAGTAGCAAATCTGGAGCCATTTTCAGCATTTTCCCACAGGAGGTGAAATTGGTGACACAAAGTCAAGGTATTTCTTACAGCAATTTGTTTACTTACAGAACATGCCCAAGGCCTGTTTGCTTGAATGGAGGTGCTAACAACCCCCCTGCTACACACACACACACACACAAACACACACACTCTTTCTGGAATCTCAGCAAAGGCACAAGGGCCCTGTCACCTAGGCCTGGTCTACACTATGCTTTTAAATCGATTTAAACAGCATTAAATCGATTTAATGCTGTACCCGTCCACACTACAACGCTCTTTATATTGATATAAAGAGCAGTTTATATCGATTTCTGTACTCCTCCCAGATGAGAGGAGTAGCGCTAAAATCGAAATAAACATATCGGATAAGGGTTAGTGTGGATGGAAATCGACGTTATTGGCCTCCGGGCGGTATCCCACAGTGCACCACTGACCGCTCTGGACAGCAATCTGAACTCGGATGCAGCGGGCAGGTAAACAGGAAAAGCCCCGCGAACTTTTGAATTACATTTCCTGTTTGCCCAGCGTGGAGCTCTGATCAGCACGGGTGGCGATGCAGTCCCAAATCCAAAAAGAGCTCCAGCATGGACCGTACGGGAGATACTGGATCTGATCGCTTTATGGGGAGACAAATCTGTTGTATCAGAGCTCCATTACAGAAGACGAAATGCCAAAGCGTTCGAAAAAAATCTCCAGGCTACACAGTGCTGCATGACAAGTGTAACGGAAAGCCAAAGAATCAAATGGACGCTCATGGAGGGAGGGAGGGGGTACTGAGGACTCCAGCTATCCCACAGTCCACAGCAGTCTCTGAAAAGTATTTGCATTCTTGGCTGAGCTCCCAATGTCTGTAGGTTCAAACACAGTGTCTGGCGTGGTTCAGGGAATAGCTCCTCAGTTTCTTCCCCCCACCACCACCACGTGAAAGAAAAGGGAAAGAAATCATTTCTTGACTTCTTTCAATGTCACCCTACGTGTACTGAATGCTGCTGGTAGACGCGATGCTGCAGCAGTGAAGAGCAGTATCCTCTCCTCTCCCCTCCCTGGTGGTAGACAGTACAATATGACTGATATCCATCGTCGCCATCAGCCCGTGAGTGCTCCTGGCTGGCATTAGGTGAGGCTGGCTGGGGGTGCCTGGGTAAAAATGGGAATGACTCCCAGTTATTCCCAGTAGATGGTACAGAACGGCTGGTAACCATCTTCCTCATAGCAACTGGGGGCTGAGCTTCAATCAGCCCCCTCCCTTTCCTGTGTAAAGAAAAGATTCTGTACTGCCTGGACTGTCATAGCCCCGGGAGGCTGCCTCCCCCTCATTTTATCTCACTAACAAGTCTCTGTTTCTTATTCCTCCATTCTTTATAATTTTATGACACAAATGGGGGGGGGGGGGGGACACTGCCACGGTAGCCCAGGAAGGTTGGGGGAGGAGGGAAGCAACGGGTGGGGTTGTTGCAGGGGCACCCCCTGTGAATACTGACACGGAGCAGCTGTGCTCTGATACACTGGTCCTCTAGTACACTTGCCCCTTATTCTAGGCAGGACTGACTCTATTTTTAGAAACCATAAAGGAGGGATTGACTTGGGGAATCATTCCCAATTTTGCTTTTGCACCCCCGGCCGATCTCAGCCAGTGGCACTCATGATAGCAGTGGACAGTACAGAGGGGGAGAGATAACCGTCATCTCATTGCCAGTTTACTCCGGCAGTAGACAATACAGAATGACTGGTAACCATCTCTGCTATTATGCAAAAGCAAATGAATACTGCTGTGTAGCGCTGGAGTATCGCCTCTGTCCACGGCATCCAGTACACATAAGGCGCCGGAAAAAAAAAAAAGCTGAATGGGCTCCATGGTTGCCGTGCTATGGCGTCTGCCAGGGCAATCCAGGGAAAAACGGCGTGAAAGGATTGTCAGCTGTTGTTTTCCCGGAGGAAGGAATGACTGATGACATTTACCCAGAACCACCTGCGACAATGATTCAATCCAGAATTCCAAGGGGCAGGGGAGACTGTGGGAACTATGGGATAGCTACGGAATAGCTACCCACAATGCAATGCTTCAGAAATCGACGCTAGCCTCGGACCATGGACGCACAACACCGAATTACTGTACCTAGTGTGGCCGCGTGAAATCGAATTTATAATATCAGTTTTATTAAACCGATTTTAGCTAATTCGATATTATCGCGTAGTGTAGACGGGGCCCTAGACTCAGCTCTCTGAGGCCTCTCACTCTCAGCTTCTCCTGACACAGATCCCCTCTTACTGCCTCAGGCCCTGAGCTT
This sequence comes from Aldabrachelys gigantea, assembly GCA_026122505.1. NCBI lineage: Eukaryota > Metazoa > Chordata > Testudines > Testudinidae > Aldabrachelys > Aldabrachelys gigantea. The sequence continues at coordinate 67,795,985 of CM047489.1, forward strand.
TCCACCTGGAAAACCTGCAAGTCTGAAGCTGCTCACCCCACAGTCTTGTAAGGCAGCCTGGGAATTAACTCCTTTTATACATCTGTTCTGCTGTACAAAGATACCTGGGAAAGGTTTCACTACCCACCCAGCCCACAGAACTCTTTTAACTCACACATCCCCCTCAATGACTGGATTTAGGATTGCAGGGGTCTCTTAGGGTACGTCTTCACCAAAGCTGGTAATAAGCCTCACATCCTGTGTAGACAAACTCACGCTAGCTTAACTTGGGCTAGCACACTAAAAATAGCTGTGTTGATGTTGCAGCTGGGGCAACAGCTCATACTCTCAGCCCGTCCAAATGCCATGGTTTGAGCTCAGGTTGCTAGCTTCAGTCACTGGCGGAGCCACAACATCCACAGTGCTACTGTTAGCACACTAGCTCAAACCCAGCTAGCATGAGTCTATCTGCCCTGCTGAGGGGTTCGCTCCTAGTTGCAGTGCAGACACAGCCTTATACTACCTACAGAGAATTCCACTGGGAAAGAATCATAGAGACAGAGGAAGACTAAGATTTACTGGGGCCCTGGGCACAAAGAACTTCTCCTGCTCAATATGGGGCTTCACCCCCTGCTTCTCCTCTTCCCATTCCCTTTACTTCCCCTACCCTTTCCCCCCTCTGCCTCTCCCCCCGACTCTCCCATTCTCCTCTGTCTACTTCCCCCCGATCTTCATTACCTCTTCCCCCCAATTTGTCCACATCTCTCCTAAAGTATGGTGCCCAGGCCTGGACACAGTTGAGGTCTCACTAGTGCCATTCAACACTCCTGTTAATACACCCCAGATCATGTTCACCTCTTTTTGCAGCTGCACCACATTGTTGGCTTATATTCAGTTTTTGGTCCACTATAACCCACAGATCCTTTTCATCAGTTCTGACACCTAGACAGTTATTCCCTATTTTGTAATTGTGAATTTGATTTTTCCTTCCCTGGTGAAGTACTTTGCACTTGTCTTTATTGAATTTAATCTTGTTGAATTCAGACCATTCTCCAATTTGTCAAGGTCATTTTGAATTTTAAACCTGTTCTCCAGAGTGCTTGCAACCCCTCCCAGCTTAGTGGCATGTGAGGATTTTATAAGCATACTCTTTACTCCATTATCCAAGTGTAGCGAGGTGGTGTGGCTCCCCTCCTCCCCAGGGAGGGTTGAGCCCTGTCAATCATCCCCCAGGGCAGAACTGCTGGGTGGAAGTCCCACCCCTCAGAGGGTCAGGCGATGACCTGGAAGGATAAAAGCTGGGCACAGGCTTCAGTCGGAGCCCAGCCGCTGGCAGGAGCAGACGTGCCCGCTGACCCTCGTCGCTGGGAAGCTGCTGAGACCAGAGGTCAGTACCAGAAGCTGCCAGAACTGCCCCGCAGTCACTACGACGAGGAGCTGCCAGAGCTACCTCGGCCCTACTACGGCCCCGAGGAGCCCCCAGACCAAACCTGGCCCGCGGTCCCGGAGGTATTCCCGGACCTACCACCCAGCCCTGACTGGGAGGAACCCATGGTGCTGGACGCCCCAGCGGACCACGTAGGAACCGAGGGGCATACTGGAAGTAGCCCGGGAGCAGCTGACTACAGTCAGACTGCAGAGGACCCCATGCCTATGTCAGTGTGTTTCGGTGAGGTTCCCCACTGATCGTCACTGGCAGCGACAGCTGCTACTAGGGCTCCGGGCTGGAATGCAGAGGAGTGGGTGGGCCTGCATTCCCCCTGCCGCCCGTAACCGGGTGGCAGAATCTCCCCTTCACCCTGACCTAAAGAGGCCATTGTAGTTGCCACTGCTCTGCCCTGCCCCAAAGGGCCAGAGTGGAACAGATTATTGTAATGGTTTGCCGGGCGCCCCGCCAGAACCAGAGGCTGGGCCCTGTTTAACTGTGCCACTGTTTGGTCCCGCCCACAGGGCCCAAACCACCAGAGCTGACTGCGGTCCCGAGGGCAGAGGCCCTCGGACGACGAGATGAGGCCGGTGTGGCTCCCTTCCTCCCCAGGGAGGGTTGAGCCCCGGCACCCACACCTCCACACCAAGTTATTCATGAAAATATTGACTAATGCTGGACCCAGGAAAGACCCTTGTGGGACCCCACTAGATACACCCTCCCAGTTTGACAGCAAACCATTGATAAATACTCTAAGAGTACAATCTTTCAACCAGTTGTGCATCCACCTTGTAGTAAATGAATCTAGATCATATTTCCCTAGTTTTCTTATGAGAATGTCATGAGGAACTATGGTCAACAGCCTTATTAAAATCAAGGTATATCATGTCTAAAGCTTCCTTCCATCCACTAGGTCAGTAATCCAATCAAAGAAGGAAATTAAGTTGGTTTGGGATGATTTGTTCTTGACAAATCTATGCTGATTATTCTTTATAACCCTATTATCTTCCAGGGGGTTACAAACTGATAGATTAATAATTTGCTCCAATATCTTTCCAGGTATGACGTTAGACTGACTGATCTCTAATTCCCCAGGTCCTCCTTGTTCCCCTTTCTAAAGATAGGTTTGGCCTTCTCTACTATTTCCGGGACCTCTCCCATCCTCCAGGAGTTCTCAAAGATAATTGCTAACGGTTCCCAGATTACTTCAGCTAGTTTCTTACCTACCCTAGGATGAATTTCATCATGCCTTGATGACTTGAATACATCTAATTGATCTAAATATTCTTTAATCTGTTCTTTCCCTAGTTAGGCTTGTATTCCTTTCCCCTGGTTGTCAATATTAATTGACAGTCAAGGTCATCATTAACCATTTTAGTGAAGACTGAAGCAAAATAGGCATTAAGCACCTCAGCTTTCTTGATGTCATCAATTATTAGCTCTCCTTCCCCACTAAGTAGAGGGTCTACACTTTCCCTCATCTTTCTCTTACTCCTAACGTATTTAAAGATTCTCTTCCTATTGCCTTTTATGTCCCTTGCCAGGTGTAACTCATTTTGCACCTTGGCCTTTCTGATTTTGCCTCTACATACTTGTGCTGTTCTTTGTTACTCTTCATCAATTTGACCATATTTACACCTTTCATAGGATTTCTTTTTGAGTAATGAGAGCTTATATATAACTGATTCCTAACAGGCATGACATTAGCACCTTTTGCCATAACACTACCGAATTTTGATACAGTTAAAGCTGTTTAAATACAAAATCTGCCAAGTGATCACTTAAATGCAAGGAAATGTTCAGATAAGGAAACCATCATCTGCCTTCATTAAAGCCCAAATACCACATTGTAACACAGGAAGCAGCCTGTAATAGTGTGATGAACTAGGAATGTTCTTAATGTTTTCTCTGAATACTGTGTTGGTGCCTCAGTGTCCCCTAGGCAGTTCTTAAGTATCTGGCAGAGCAAAGGGCCAGTGCACCTAAATGCCTGACCCTCTTTCTCCTAGCAACTGATGGCCTGGGCCCCTCCTCTGCAAAGGTGCCAGCTGAAGGTGTTGGAGACAAAGAGATCAGGTGACCTCCTGGCTTGGGAAAGGGGCTGAGCAGAGAGGAGGGGCTGGAGGGGGTTGTGAGTCTGTAGCTGCCTGGGGACGAGGAGTGAAGGGCAGACCTGGGGGTCTTGCTCTCTGACCCCCAGAATGGATCCGGCCGAGAGGTCCGGTTCGCTGTATCTACAAGCTCTGTTTTAGACCCTGTTCCTGTCATCAAATAAACCTCTGTTTTACTGGGTGGGTGAAAGTCACGTCTGACTGCAAAGTGGGGGTGCAGGACCCTTTGGCTTCCCCAGGACCCCGCCGGAGTGGGCTCGCTGTGGGAAGCACACAGAGGGGCAGAGGATGCTGAATGCTCCAAGGAGAGACCAAGGAGGTGAAGACGTGTGAGCTTCTTGCCCTGAACAAGTCTGCTCCAAGGGAGAGGAGGCTCCCCAAAGTCCTGCCTGGCTTTGTGGGGAGCTGTTCCAGAGCATTGCCCGGGGACTCTGTGACAAATAGACAGAGGTCACTCTGCAGAACCCTGCCTCTGCTAACTCCCTCTTCAGGGCCCTCAAAGCACTCACTCAGTTCAAAGGCAGTTCAAGCAAACTTCTCCTGGGGTCCAATGTATTAGGTGCATACTGGCCCTCTGGGCTCAAACCCCAACCCAGCCTCTGTCTCCTGATAATGCACAATAACACAAGTCTTCCAAAAACAGACCATTAACTCAAACAGTCCCAGCACCTCCTGTCTGCAGTTTGTCCTTCTCCACAGGCACTTCCAGCTGGACCCCTTGCAGTCTCTCCCCTGCTTGGAGAAGGGTCTCTCAGGCTTCTCTGCCTAGAGAGCTTGCTTCATTTTCTCCTGCTACTTGAGTATTTCTCCTGCTGACTCAGGGCCCTGCAGACATAGCTATCATCTCCTAGGCTTCCCACCTCCACTGGTGCCTCCTGCTCTTTTTGTACTGGAATCATTTGATTCCACTCAGGAGGGGCTCATCTGTAATCAGTTCTGGCTTAGTCCAAGGCTTTGCAGCCCCTGGGGCAAGCCATCCTTTTACACCTATTAAACAATATCACTGACACCATGTGTACCTCCATAATACACTCCCTGATCCTTCAACATGGAAAGAAAATACATATGCTGAATTCTTCTAACACCACCTTGAACACAAATGTTAACACTGGCCCCAATGTACCTATAACACATTGTCATAAAAATAAAGGGAAGGATAATAACCTTTATGTATGTGGTTATATAAAATCCCTCCTGGTCAGAGGTACAGACAGAGGTACAGAATAATTTTACCTGTAAGGGGTTAATCAGTTCAATTAACCTAGTTGGCACCTGATCAGAAGGACCAATGGGAAAAGAATATACTTTCAAATCTGGGGAGGAGGTTTTGTTTGTGCTCTCTTGGTTGGTTCTCTCCCGGGACAGAGAGAGAGACCAAGCAGGTAAACCAGCTCCTAAAAAGATACCTGGAATGATACATCTAAAATTACAGAAATTATGAGTAATAGCAAGGAAATGCGTTAGATTATCTTTTGTTTTAGCTTGTGAATTTTCCCTATGCTAAGAGGGAGGTTTATTCCTGTTTTTGTAACTTTAAAGTTGAGCCTAGAGGGGAATCCTCTGAGTTTTAAATCTTTTATTACTCCATAAAATTACTTTCCATCCTGATTTTGTAGGTGAGATTCTTTTACTTTTTTTCTTTACAATAAAGTTCTTCTTTTAAGAACCTGATTGATTTTTAATTTACTGAAAACCAATGGGTTTGGTCTGTGCTCACTTTGTTAACCTATTGGTTGGAATATTATTCTCAAGCCTCCCCAGGAAATGGGGTGAAGAGGTTTGGGGAAATATTTGGGGGAAATAGGGACTCCAAGTGGTCTTTTTCCTGAATCTTTATCTAAATCACTTGGTGGTGGTAGCATATTGTCCAAGGACAAGGAAGGATTTGTTCCTTGGGGAAGTTTTTAACCTAAGCTGGTAGAAATAAGCTTAAGTGGTCTTTCATGCAGGTCCCCACATCTGTACCCAGAGTTCAGAGTGGGGAGGGAACCCTGACACACATCATCCACCAAATCAGTGCACATATTTGTATGTTAAAAAGATGGCAATGTTGCCAAAGTCAGCAATAGTTATTCCAGAAGATGTATGCAGTGTTGTGACTGTGTTGGTCCCAGGATATGAGAGAGACAGGGTGAGTGAGGTAATATCTTTTATTGGACCAACTTCTTTTGAGGAGAGAGATAAGCTTTCAAGCTTACACATAGACCCGAAGAAGAGCTCTGTGTACCTCAAAAGCTTCTCTCTCTCACCAACAGAAGTTGGTCGAATAAAAGATATTATCTCACACACACCCCTTTGTCTCACTCATTCCAGAAGATGCTTGTTTGGTGTCTATAGAATGAGTAGGGATTATAGGCACATACAGTGCTTTGAGTGCAAGTTGCCTTTCACAAACACTACCTGAAAACTAAACCATGTTATTACTATACTAGAGCATTAGAAACCTAGGAAATGCAGAGTTCCAGCTGTATTTTACAAACATCTGGAGTATTCTGTCCAGTTTTGGGCCCCCCACTACAGAAGAGACGTGGACAAATTGGAGAGAGTCCAACAGAGGACAATGAAAATGATTAGTGGGCTGGGCCACATGACTTATGAGGAGAGGCTGAGGGAACTGGGATTGTTTAGTCTGCAGAAGAGAAGAGTGAGGGGGATTTGATAGCAACCTTCAACTACCTGAAGAGGAGTTCCAAAGAGGATGGAGCTCGGCTGTTCTCAGTGGTGGCAGATGACAGAACAAGAAGCTGTGGTCTCAAGTTGCAGTGGGGGAGGTCTAGGTTGGATATTGAGAAACACTATTTCACTAGGAGGGTGGTGAAGCACTGGAATGGGTTCCCTAGGGAGGTGATGGAATCTCCATCCTTAGAGGTTTTTAAGGCCTCGCTTGACAAAGCCCTGGCTGGGATGGTTTAGTTAGTGTTGATCCTGCTTTGAGCAGGGGGTTGGACTAGATGACCTCCTGAGGTCTCTTCCAACCTTAATATTCTATGGTTCTATGATTCTAACTCTGTTCTACAGAGATACCAGCTTCTGACTCTGGTATGAATCAGACAAGGCATAGGAGACAGGGAAGAAGCCAGGCTCCAAGATAGAAGCCAGCCAGCAACTCACCTAGCTACTCAAACAGCATCTTGTGCCTCCTTCAGACTCTGAGCCAATCAGAGAGGCTGGACATCTCCTCCAATCAGGAATTACAAGGGCAGTGCCTCTGCTAAGCTAGGGTCCAGCAGCCCATGCTCCTTGCTGGTCAAAGTGAGCTGGATGCTGTGATCTGAGGATTGTCTGGGAACATGGGTTTGAGCTCTGTGATCCCTCACAACAAGGTAGAGTATTGCTTTGTCAGGAAAGTGCACCTTAATCTCCTATATGCAAACATTAGTTTATTTTTTATTAAACTAACATTCTTGGGGCCTAGTAGGATTCTAAAAACAATGCAACATTTATATGTATAACAAGAATATCCAGTTACAGTAGGTAAGATTAATAAAAGTTAATTAAGGACATACAATCTCATGCTTCAGGACAAAAGCCAACCTTTAATTGATGGGGTTAGACGGAAACGTCCTGCAGGAGAAGATTATACCAAATTATCCACTACAGGTTTGTGTTTTCATTTTCTTTTGAAAAGTCTAGTGCTGGCCAGTGCCAGACACAGGATGTTGGTCTAGATGCACCTGTGGTCTGATCCAGTCTAGTACTATCTTAGGAAATTCACTTTGAATTCTGCAGAAAGATTTGACCTCAATCACAGATCTAACCTACCAATTTCAAATCTGATAACAGGTCTTCCAGGAAAACTCAGTTGTGGCCCTACCAGTGAAGTGTGTGCCATTGACCGATACTTACCCAGTCCCCAGGACACTGACAGCTAGCAACCAATGAGCCAAAGGCAGGTAGATTTCCCTGCCTCTCAGCAGGGGAGCTGAGTGCAGCCTCCAGCTCGAGAATAAAGGGGTGTGAGGTGGGTGGTAAAGGGCTGGCAGCTGGAAGGAGTCTGGACTGAGGTTCTCACCTGGAAGCTGACTAAGGAGGTCAGACTGTGCAGGAGACAAGGAGCCTGAACATGAGGTTGGCTACAGCTAGGCTAGACACTGAGCTGAATGGACAAAGCTTTAACCTTCCCTCTTCCGTGCTGCCCCAAGGACTGTCAGATCCTGTAGCCAGCTGACTAATAAATGGTTCCCATGTTTGCAAAAGCTGCCAGTGTCACTGTAAATACTCCCTGGGAGTTCTGCACCCTGAAGGATCCAGGACAAGCCTCCAGCAGGGGTCTGGCTGGGCTAGATTCAGTGCAGGGAGCCACAAAGGGAGATTGGGGTCACTGGTCCCAAAGGCCCCAACAGAACTGTGTGGGTCCTTGGGCCTGGCCCACTAGGGACCTGGTGACAGCCTTGGCATAGACCAGCCCTTGGGACTTCATGATACCATCCCTCTGGGATACCCCTTCCCCCCACTCTTCCTACACCCTAGCTCACCCCACTCCTTCCCTCTCTTCTCAGGTCCTTAAAAGAACAAACTTGGGGGAGAAGGAATCTAGCTAGCTGAGAGACTGAGGGCTGGAAGGAGTGAGCTTCACCATTCTGGCCACCACTCCAATTATCTCCTGGCAGCCTGAGATTCACAGTGACAATACTGAGCCTTCATTGTCCTGTTTCTGAGATATTTCTGACCAGAACAGGCCAGAAAGAGAGGGGTCCAGATCACATTGCTACCTCCAGTGGTTCCAGCTAAGTTCTGGAAAGTAGCTGGGATGTGAGACATTGGTTCCTGCTGTCACTCACCACCTCTACATGTGTCTTTTTTCTTCCTCTCCCTATTTCTTGTCTTTCTTTCCTAGCTCTCCCCTTTTTCCTTTTGTCTAACAAGGGTCAGGCTGAATATTTTGCAACCGTGCTGTGAGCTCATGACCAGAGGCAGCTGAAAGCAACGCCCCAAACAGCCTGCACTGGTACAAATTGGCCAGGTCTCAAAGGGGCTGATCAGAGTGTGGGCTGGGCCTGTGTTTCTCCAACACTAAGACTGCAAGTAAACATCTGTACCAAAGAGAGAAGCTGCATTTTCTACTTTTGCTGTTCTTTTCTCTCCTCTTTTGAGAGTGTTTGTCTTGTTTTGTCTTTCAGGAAACAGGATTGGACATTAACAGCAGCAATAAGAGCACCAGCCCATCTCAGCTAACTACCCTGCCCCCCAAGAATAGTTCTTACTATCTTTAATGCCATCTAAGGCCTGGTCTATACTACAAATTTAGGTCGGGTTAACTACATTGGTCAAGGATGTGAAAATTCCACACCCGAGTGATGCAGTTAAGCTGATCTAAGAATTATTCCATCAACACAGCTGCTGCCTCTCAGTGAGGTGGATATGATAACAGGAGAACCCCACCCACTGGCATAGGTAGCGTTTACACTGAAGTGCTACAGTGATGCAGCTGTGACACTGTAACGCTGTAAGTGTAGAAATACCCATAGACACTATCAAACCAGGGTTTTTTTCTTCTAAAACCTCGCTACTGTTAAAGGGAAAGACAACAGAGATATTGGTCAAACAAAAACCCTTAGTTAAGACTTCACATTTCAAAGGCTTTAACTGTTTTTCTTTCTTTTTCTGTTTCTTTAATAAAAGGTTAAAGATTTTTAATGCTGTGTTTGCCATGGGACAAGGCAGCCCAAAGTCTCTGTATTTGAAAACCCCAAACCATGTTTAACTGTTTAGTGTTGTACAGTGACAGAATCATTAACACCTTTGACTCTCTGAGCTCATTTATTCCATCAAAATTAATGCAACAACACAAACTCTACCCCTGGCCCTAATGTGGCTCAGCAGTATGAGGATGGAAAGTTAGCTTCACCACAGCTAAATTTGTACCTGGATTTCCTTTACAACAAGGATGAAAACAGTCTACACAAATTCTCTTTTGGGCCAGAGAATCATTTTAACATTTTATTGTAGCTTGTGCACTGCTTGATTTTTCTATAGGTGTTTGTGGTGAGGGAGGACATAATTCGAGGTTTGCAGTGATAGTTTTTAAAAGGGCCATGTGACTCAGTTTTCTTGAGTTTGACACTTTCTTCCTTCCTTCCTTTTCCCACAGAACTACAACATTTGGGCAGGTGAAACTGACAAGTCTGATCCCTGGGGTGGTGTAGATGGGATGAATTATTGTAGGAAGTTGAAGATTATCATGATGCACACAAGTTACTGTTTAGACTGACAGTATCCTGGCACCACTTTAGTCAATGTGGACCTTACATCAGTCCTTAGAACAGGGCTTTCTCTTATGGGTGCCTTTCCAATGCTCACCAACCCCTTTGATCATGCTGACACAGAGTTGCAGATACCTTTGATCACAGCCAGAGGAGCACATGGCATCATTATATTACCCTAATTCTGGCACTTACTGGAATCTTTCATTTTTCCTTTATTAAATTAATGCTGGTTTCCTTGGCAATACTCCGAATGTAAAATCTGAGTCCACATGTGGATTTTAGAGCATTTTGAAGTAACTTCTCATAAGCCAGAAACTTTGGTCTCAAGGCCAAAGTTCCCAGAGCAGAACACAGGCAGAGGGCAGCTACATGTGCATCTCACACTTTCCAAGAAGGCTGCTGGGGGCAGGACTCACAGTCACAGTACATGGGGGCTGCTCAGAGTCCATGTCACCTTGAGCTACCTGTGTACTGTGACATCAGTCTGTCTTCTGGCTGCAAGAGAGCCCCAGGCCTGCTGCACATACACAGATGATTTTCTCTGGCTCATCGGCTTGGCTAGACCCAGATTGTACTTCTAAATCTCACCCTTCTTAACTTTTACAATATTTCTTTCCTGCAGGGGCCGTGAGTCCCGGACACTAGCTGAGATCAGTCTCAGGTAGGTCAGATCAGTTTGGGAGAATCAGAGCCTTAGCTCAAGGTGTGTGCAAAAAAACCACCAAACGTTATATGAGCCATAACACTGTGATGTCACATAGTATTTTTGGGGGGCAGGACATAACTTGGGAACTCCTTGCTCAAACATCATCAAAACTGGGGCACAGTCATTTCCAAGACAATCCATTTATGCACATGGATTTTAGATCACTTAGAAAAACTGGCTGTTAAACAATCTTATCTATAGCACAGCTTAATATCTCCGCCTTAATATCTTGGGAAAATGTTGTATTGTGCTTATTCTGAGATAGTGCTTTTTTAAGGAGCTGTTGCCTGGACCAGTGAATTTTTCATGTTTTAGGTCCCTCTGAGTTCAGTCATTTCTGTAGCACAGTAAAACTAGAGGATAAATACCAGATGCCTCTGAAACATGAGAGGGCAAATGAAACTTCTAAAAGCAGATGAAGTTTGCGTCTGTCTATCTAGGAACTCATGTGACCCCTTCACCGTACAGTAGCACCCGTTCTCATTGCACAGCAAAAACCAGCTCACCTTCTCCACATCTCCCAGCCCTTCAGTGTCCAACAGCACCAGGGTGTGGTCAGGTTTTCCAGGGTGGGGCACGCACCACATCCAGATGCCTTTGGTGTGTGACTGGATTGTGGAGCCCAGCGGGAACCCTGGGAAGAGAGGACAGATTTCATATAAACACAGACACACAGTACACCTGCCTGAGGTCACTATGAGCCCCAAAGAGTAGCAGGAAATATCACAGAAGGGGGCATGTGACTCCAGGTCTCTCACCTTTTCTCTTGCCAGCCAAGGCGTTCATGAGGTAGGATTTGCCCGTGCGGTACATTCCCACAATGGCCACCACCACCACTGGCTGGGTGATGCCCTCCAGGATCTTCACAGCCTGGGGGTTCACCTGCAGGGCCCCCCTGGTGCTGTTCTGAATGAGGCACATGGGCTTCTCCATGAGCATTTCTGAGGCCATCGGTCCTGGGTGGAATTGATCTGTAACTGCGAAAACAGACTGAGTCAGCCAAGCAGGTACACTGGAGGGATTCACCATGGTGGTGGGGGGGGGGGGGGAATAAGGCACAGGTGGAGGCAGGTCTGATGTAACACCATCTCACCAGGCAAACAGCTCAATGAGTTCTCAAACAGGACAAATCCCTAGGGGAACAGAGTATTTTCCCAAACAGTTAAAGGTTCAACCATAATGGAATTGCAGAGAGAAGGCACCATTTCACAAATCAAACACACACTGGGAAGTGCAGAATAGCACTGTTCAGGCCCCCATCCAAGTGTCAGTAGCAGGTGCAGAGTCACACAAGTCCAGGTCTGCCAGGGGCACTAGACACCCATAAGGGTGGTGCCACATCACCTGCCAGGACTGGGAGTGCACACTGCAGCTTATGAAAAGTCAGCTCAGGTCAATCACACACTGTAGGCATAGCATTTGAGCTTTACAACTCTCGCCAGGTTTCATATATGACAGACCTTTACCGTTTTTCCTAGTAAATGCACCTACTGTCTCCTTTCCTCTGTCAGTCAGCTTACCCCTTCCTTTGGTACGCTCTAGGATTTTCCCTGGCCCCAGTTAACCCTTTCCTCAGTTTCTGTCTCCTGCCCTACTTGGTACATTTCCCCACTCACAGCCAGGCCACATCAGGATTCCCCCCAGTCTGGGGATTTTTTGTCCCTCTCCTGGAAGAGGCAAGAGGGGGCAGAGAAGGAGCCAGGCCCAAACCCGGTGTTGGCCAATAACACTGAGGATACAACAACACTGTCAGCTGGGAGTAAGGTTCTTAGCTTGAAGACACATGCCCGCATTAGCTCTAGCATGTTAGCGTGATGAAAAATAGCCATGTAGCCATGGCAATGCAAGTGGTAGGAGGGGCTAGCCACCTCGAGTACGATCCTGTACAAGACCCTACGTATTTACTGAGGTCTCCCTCCTTAAATAAGGAGGAACTTCTGTCTTTGTCATTGTAGGATGTGAGGGACTGTTGGGATGGATGGTCTGTTCCTCTAACAGGATACTCTGTGTGCTTGTCCATGAGGAATATAGGCAGTGGGGCATCTGAGTCATTGCAAAATAACCCGGAACCCCTCTTAAATCATGCCATCTTCCCCTCAGATGTGCCTTTTAATTTTCTGCCCAGGTCTTCCACATTAGGGCTTTAATTATCATAATACTTTTGTTTTCAGTAATTTCTCTGGTTTCTTATCTACTGGCTTGTATCATGTAATGCTGTAAAGCATCTAGGGTTACAGCTTGTATATAAGTAAAATATTAAGTGTTATATAAAAATAGAAAAATAATTCTCTAGGGCCCCTTCAATGTGATGATAAACAAAAACAACCATTTTTGCCTTGCCGGTGCTGCTACAAATGTCTTCAAACATGTAATCCCCTAATTGTTTTATTCATCCTATTTATTATATCTTCTAGTCCAGTGTATTGGACAGACAATGCCTCAAACTGGGAAAATGTTTCTGTATGACAAACACTTGCTCATGCTAAAGTATGAGAATGGCTAACTATAAAATTGTTTCACTAGAAAAGATTTCAGTCAACTATCAGTATTCTCCTGTAACCCAGGGCAGCTCTCTTAGCCTCATCTCCTCTTTTACTTGTTAAGCTTTTTTTAAGTTTCTTTAAAACCTTTTATTTGATATGATTATACACTGTAGGTTTATCAAAAGAATGTGAAGAAGATGAGAATTTTTAAATTTTAAAAGAGTCAGGAACTGAAAAGGTGAAAAGTGGGTGGTTTGGGGGCTGTTTCTTCAGATATCGGTGTCAGAGGCTACACTGTTAATGCTGAACTTCATATGGTCAAAGCTCTGGCTTTTGGCTTCTATTTTTTTTTAAATTGTAAAAACCTATACTTGTGGGTGTTATACTTATCCCGGACTTTACAGTTCACAAGGAATAAGTCTTAAGAGCAGGTTTTTTCTGTTATTTTTTGTTTATTTTTGGTATTCTGGCCCCTTCACTTAGGTAAAGCTTTACAAAGCAAATGAACAGTAATAATTTAAAGTGCTCCTTTTAATGTAGATAAAACTGTGACAGGCAGCTTGGAGGGTTGGGCAGCCTAGTGGTTAGAGTGTGTGGCTCTCAGCCCCCTGCTTGGTGTAGTTGGTGTAGGAGCCTCAGTCATTAAGGTCAGAGGGTTAGGGCCACCTGGACACTCCCTCTCCCCTGGGTCTCAGCCAAGGGCCATGTGTGTGTAAATCCTTGAATGACGTGGAGCACTCCCAGCAGGGAGTCAGAATCCACTTCCCTGGGCTACATCATACCAGTCTGTTTAGTTTAGGGCATGGCCCCTTATTCCAATTTGCTGGGCAGCCTGCTTCCCATAGGGCATTCTTATGGGTCTTGGGTGGTGCCTTGCCATGGTCCCAGGCTCCTTTGGGGCAGGACAGGTACACATTGGGGAGGGCGAGCCCCATAATGTCCCTGGGGTTTGCTTACTCAGTTACAGCAGGTGCTGGTGGCTCCTAGGTCCCCTTTGCAGTCTCCCTTGGCCTTGGGAATCTGACTAGAGCCCCATCCCTCGGGTAGGAGTCAGCAGACTCCTGCCTCTTTGCCAGTCAGTCCTGCACTGAGCCAGGCTATCTCCTTTTCTCCCCCGCCAGACCTGGCATTAGCTGCATGTATAATGAGGCATGGGCTAGCTGGACCCAAAGTCTCTCTTTAACCCCTGCTGTGTTGGCTGGCAGTTTCTCTGCTTCATCATACATTTCTCCCCCACCCCATGAACCTATTTGAGGTCCAACCCCCCCCCACCATCTGCTCCCCTCCATTCTGTGTTAAGAAGTCAGCATTCAAGTGGGCTCTTCCAGCCCAGTGTTGAATGCGGAAGGAAAAGGGCTGGAGGGAGAAGTACCATCTCATAATCCAGGTGTTAGTATCTTTCATGGCATGCAGCAGTGATTGATGTGAAGTGAATGCCTAGTAGGTAGTAGTAGAGTGAGATCATAGCCCACTTGACTGCAGTGGCCTACTGTCTTGGGAACACCTTCCAACTAATGTATTAGATGGGGTTTTCTTCTCCTCCCACTACCTGGGACAAAAGAGCTTCTAGACCCATGTTCGATGCATCGGTCTGTAGCAGGAGATCCTTGGTGAAGTCAAGAATGTATAAAATGGGTTCTTGGCAGAGCTAGGCCTTCAGGGCTTTAAAAGCTTCCTCACAAGCTTTGGTCCACTGGATTTTCTTTGGGCTACCATTCCTGGGAAGATCAGTGAGACATGCCACGATGGTTGAGAAACCCAAAATAAATTGATGATAGTCCCCCACCAGTCCTAAAAGCCAGCATACCTGTTTCCTTGAGGAAGGTGTGGAGCACATCTGGAGGGCATGGAGCTTATTGACCAAGGGTCATTCTCTGCCTTTTCCTAAAGTGTGGCAGAGATAGATTGTCACCTGGGGAATGATGAAATATTTAGTGGGATTTGATGTCAGGATGGCCTCCTGGAAAGACCGTAGCACAGCCATCATATATTTCAGGTGGCCCTACCATTTTCAACTGTAGACTACAAAAGTAGTCTAGGTACATGGCAGCATATTGGCTATGGAGTTGGAGGATCTAGTCCATTAGCCGCTGGAATGTGGCCGGGGTCCCACGCAACCCAAAGGGTATTGCCCGGAACTGAAAGAGCCCAAAGGGAGTGGGGAAAAAAAACTGTGCATCAAATTTTGAGACTCTGTTGGCCTTCCAGAAATCAATACAAAATGGGGTAGTCCCATCAGGCTTGGGAACCAACACTACAGGGCTCTTCCAGTTGCTGAATGATTCCTCGATTACTCCCAGTTCTAGCATTGATCGGAATTCTTGCTTTGTAGTTTTCCTTAACTTCTGGGGAAGGGGTTGAGGATTTTCTCTGACTTTAAGCCCCAGTTCTGTCTGGACGTTATGGGTTAATAAATGGGTCCATCCAGGTTGGATAGAAAATATGGAAGAGAAGGCATGGATCACTGTTGAGCCTGGGTTCTCTGGTCTGGGGTTAGGTTGTTTCTAATCTTGACCATCCCTGGCTTTGAGACCTCAGCCATCTGTAGGCCTAATTCAGATTCAGGTGGGTAGGGGGATATTAGTAGACTTCCTTGGGTTTTCCACAATTTTAAAAGATTCACCTGGCAGATTTGTTGTACCTTTCACTTGTCCGGTTGTTGGATTTCATAATTCACCAGCCCCACTAGCTGCAGCACTTCATAGGACCCTTGCCAGTGGTCTAGGAGTTTTGATTTGGAGCTAGGTAATAACAGGAGAACCCCATCACCAGGTTGGGGCTGTCAGCTGTTAGCCCTTTTGTTATAGGCTGCTTCCAGCGTGTTCTGGGCGTGTAGACCATTCTTCCTGGCAAATGAGCCCAGGGCATCAAGCTTCTCCCATAGGTCCAGGACATATTGTGCTGCGTTACTGGCCTGAGATGGTTCCTCCCACATTTCTTGAATGAGGTCTAAAATCCCTTGAGGTTGCCTTTCATATAACAATTGAAATGGTGAGAACTCAGTGGAGGACTGGGGGATTGCTAGTATGTTGAACAGGAGAACAGGGAGTAACTGTTCCCAGGCAGGAGTGCCAGAAGCTCCCTAAAAATATGTGCATGTGGGGGGCCTGCCAGCATCCAGACTGTGGCCCTGTCCCTGTTCAGCCTCTTTCAGCCCCTGTGCCACCTCTTTCCCTGAGGCCCTGCCCCCTCACTGCCTCTTTCCCTGAGGCCCCACCTGCTCCTACTCCCCCACCATATCGCTCCCCCTTAATGCAGGAAAAAAGTGAGAGAGCATATCCTTCCCACTTTTAAAAGTTAGGGGGCATGGCCCCCTGGCTGCCTCTTTTCCGGCACCCCTGGTCCCAGTGCCGGATATCTATAAGGGCAAATTTTCAGAGCATTGTCTTTAGAGTTCTTTTGAAATCTTTCCACCAAGCCATCTGTTTGGGGGTGGAGAACAGAGGTCCTGAGAGCCTTAATTTTCCTCAGCTGGCACAGTTGCTTAACCCTCTGGGACATACAGTTCGTTCCTTGATGTGTTAAGATTTCCAGTGGCACCCCGAGCTGAGCAACGATTTTCACAAGTTCAGCAGTCACTGTGCATTCATAATAGTACTGTTACTTAGCCTACTATGAAAAAAATGAACTAGTAGCCTGCTGTACAGTGCTCCAGGGGCCCAACTATGTATATTGCTTCATGGAGACGGGTTTCAGTGGTAGCCGTGTTAGTTTGCATTAACGAAAAAAAGTAGGCATATATCACATTGGTAGATGTGCGGGTGAATGAGCCCTGGATGGTGTGGCGGATGTGGTCAGGTTCTGTGATGGTGTCCCTTGAATAGATATGTGGCAGAACTATCCTCCTCTCGTGCCCCCTACCATTGGCTTAGTCTTCCTTCCATCTCTCAGGGTTCACTCAGTCACTAGACACAATACCCTTGGTGAGGTGGGCACAGTGCAGTCTTCCCCATCTTTTGTCTACCCAACAATAAGCTTGGCTCCCTTTTTCATCAGACCCAATAATCCAGATTCCACTCTCCCCACTTTGTAAAGTTTGATATCTCAACAAACGAAAGTAATACATTTTACTTACCCCTTAATGTTACCAGTTAACGTTACCAAATTTAACATATCGTTTCTCAGATTTTAAGGGCACCCAAACTCACAACTTCATTACAACAATTTTGTCATGATCCCAGTGAAGGCAGTCAGGAGCAAGGCTCAGAGAAGGGGCAAACCTGAGGCTCAGAGTAACTGAGGAGTTTGTAGGCAGGTTCCAGGCCAGGGTCAATATCAAGTGTCCGAGTCCAAGTCAGGTTTCAGGTTCTGAGTCAGAAGGTGAAATCCAAATCAATCCAAGGTCAAGCCAGGACTTCAGGAGCAAGGAACCAGGAGTGTCATGGCAGCTACAGAAGATCCAGACTGTTGCCTGGACACTTCTTGGAATGCCCCTTGCATTTATATACAGTGGGGAACCAATCAGGAGCCATGAAGCTGCTGCTTGTCAGACTCCTTGAGGTGGACCTTCCCGTGGTCTGTGTCCACTGTGAGTTATGGGCAGGGAGTGCAAGCTGATTACAGCTACCACTGCTGGCTGGTAGCCTAGAGGCCTGGGTTTTATACTTGTAGGTCCTTACATTTCCTCCCACCTGCCTAAATTTGTTAGGATGGGCCACACGAAAAGCTGCCACAAGGTCAGTGGCATGCACTTGGGACATAGGCTCCCAGGATCACTCTTCTGGGCTATAGCCCTCACACTTTATGAGAGACCAGATGGAGCCACATCTAATTCTTTAGTTCAGTATCTCATGGACATCATACTCATGTCCTAGGATCCACACCAGAAAGGGCTGTGGTTGAACTCTGTGAGTGAAAACATTGTCAATGTAAAGTTTCATCAAGGTTATGTGAAACACTTTGAGAAATCTGGATAACTGAAGCTTCATGGTCACTGGTTTGATTACCTGATTCATGGCACATGGCCTGACTTATCAGTGCTCCAGTTTATAGGACGGCTGGTTGGTGCAGAGGTTTTGGCTGAGAGACATGCCTTTTGCCAATGGTGAATGCTGGGCATTCTTGTCACCGGCGGCCAGCATGCGGCTTGTAGTCTCCCTTGGCCTTGTCTAGATGGGCCTTGAGTTCTTCTTGGACCTTGTGGCTCTGCCACACCAAGTTAAAGGCTGAAGGATTGGTGGCATTGACAGGTATGGCTGGGTGGAGACGGAGGTGAAAGCCACAATTTGCATAGAATGGACTCCGCCCGGTGGAGACATGTTAGGGATTTTGTGAGAAAACTCTGGACATGTAGTGTAGACCAGGCCTCTGTGGCAGCAATAGGCATTTCTCACATTGGAAAAAGTCCCCATAACATAGAGGGCCTCCTATGTGTTTCCAAATCCAGTTGCTATCTCCCAGAGTAGTCCAGCAACACTCTTTCATGGCAACAACTCAGGCAGGGAGAGATGGTCAGGGAATCATCCACACACACTTCTACAGCAACTTACCAGCCAGGCACTTAGCTTCCCTTTTCAGCATGTTATCAGTATTGAGGATGGTGACTGCTTCTTCCTTCTTTTTCTCCATAAACTGCTCCAGCACCTTCTCTGCCTGGCAATAGGAGACCACACAGGGTGCTTAGAACTCAGCACTGAGTTATTCCTGAGTAAGCACCAGGGGACACCCGTCCATATATGCAAACTAGGCAGTCGCCTAGGGCGCCAAGTTAAATGGGGCAAGACATTTCAGGAAAAAAATCAAATTAAAAAAAATCAAATTAATAAAATGAAAAAGATGAAAAAATACAAATAAAATAATAATGATGTAATTATTTCAATTCCCATGCATGTATAGAGGGAATATGAATTATAATATTTCTGAGAATTTATTAATACATCAAATCTTTTATATATAATATTTTAACAATTTTTTTTTCAATTTGCCACATAGGGTCAAAATGACCCACTCTGCAATTTTGATAAGCAATAACTCAGCCACAGTTAAATACATCCACCAGCGACAAGAGCTGCAATGCTAATGACACCTAACTTGAATAGACATCAAGGTCACAGAGCCAGAAATTCATGTAAGTAGTAATTAACTTGATAGTATTCATCACCATACAAATTTTGACAGGTTTCCACGCCCCTTTTAGGGCTTATGTCCCGCCTTCCCACCCCCCGTTTCCATTGGCGCCAAAGTGTGGTGCCGTAGGCCATTTTGAAAAAATGTGTGTGTGTGTTTGACTAGGAGAAGTGTTGTGTATGTTGGTGCTTGGGTAGATGGAGAGAAAAAGGTTGAAAGAAGAGTATGAGAGAGTGCAAAGAGGAAAAAAGAGAGTTTGAGTAAGGTTTAGAGGAAAAAAGGAAATTTGAAAGCATAGAGGTAAGTTATTGAAGAAAAGAGGCTGGTAAAGGCAGGTTATGAAAGAATAGAAAGATTTGTGTTTTTAAAGGGTTAGTTAGTTTGAAAGAAGAGAGATTTTTAGTGAGTTTGAGTAGGGAGAGTTGATGGTAAAGGCTTAGTTTGGTAGGCAACTAAAGAATCGAAAATTTTGAGATAAATGTAAAAGATGTATTAAATGTCAGGGTGAGTTAAGAAAAAAGTTAAATAATCTTGAAAACTAGGTTTAAAAAGGGAATTTACTAAGGCAAAACCTGTTTGGTAAGCACAGGATAAAAAAGCATTGAAACTATTCAATACCAATGTAGGTTAAGAAAAAAGCATTTAAAAACATTAAAAACTAGGTTTAAAAAGGGAATTTACTACTGCAGAGCCTGTTTGGTAAGCACAGGGTTAAAAAAGTGAATAAAAAACCATTGAAACTATTCAATACCAGTGTAGGTTAAAAAAAAAAGAGAGCCCCCTTTGCAAAGGGCAAAGATAGACAGCACATGGTGGAAAAGAAGGAGAGAAAATGACATTGGTGCCAAAGTGTGGCGCCGACGGCCATTTTGAAAAAATGTGTATGTGTATGTGTTTGAATAGGGAATGTGTTGTGTGTGTTTGTGCTTGGTTACATGAAGAGAAAAAGGTTGAAAGAAGAGAGTGAGAGAGTGTAAAGATGAAAAAAGAAAGTTTGAGTAAAGTTTAGAGAAAACAGGAAAGAAAGGTGTGGTAAACGTTTTTCCCAAATCTGGACTTTAGCGTACAAAATCTGGGTGCTTACTGTGAACCTTCCCCAAGCTTGTACCCAGCTTGGATCTATTTCGCTGCCACCAGATAAGATTATGGCTCTTATCAGCCCGGGTTCCCCAAATACTCCTTGGGGGACCCCCTCTCTGGCCTCCCCAACTTCCCCTGGAAAGACCCCCCCCCCAAGACTCAGAAGCCTGAGTCCACGGGCAAGGTAATTGTCTCCCCTCCCTTCCCTTCTCTCTGAACAGCCTGAGGGAATGATGCAATCTTCTTTACATCAAAATACCAAGAAAGCCCTGTCTCCTTTCTCTCCAAAGAGACAGCTTCAAACACAGGGAAACTAAAGGGATTCTTTCTCTCTTTCCCTGTAGCCTGTTCCCGCCCTGGGGACAATAAGAAACTAACCCACAGCCTGGGCTTTTCCCTTCCCCTCCCTTAGCCTGTCACAGATGTAACAGAGCTCTTGGGCACAAAAATTCCTCTCCCCTTTGCCTCAGTAGGAAAGAACTTCCACAAGTTTAAAAAGAAAACTTTATATGAAAAGAAAGAAAATACAGAACAATAATACTGCATTAAAGATCAATACAGGCTCTTGCTTATAAGAAAATATGAATAACCAGTCTGATTTAAAAAAATAGCCAATTTAAAACAGTCCAGCAAATCAACACACAGTAAATACAAATCAAAGCACATCACAGCCGATTACTTTGTTTCCTTTTGTACTCACAGACTTTTAGTAGAATTTAGAAAGAAGATTGGAGTTAGAGAGAAACTTGTTTACTCACAACCGAGGAAAACAAAAAAGACACAGATTACCCAATTCCCGCCCCTGACTTTTAAAAAATCCAGTTCTCTGATTGGTCCTCTGGTCAGGTGTTTGGTTCCCCCTTTTTCACCCTTTACAGGTAAAAGAAAACCTATCTACTTATGACACGCCCCCCAAATCACCGACAGTAGAAACTTTCACTGGAGGTGGTTTCTACCTAGAACTTTAAACTAAACAGAGGAATACAACACATGCACATAGAAATAAAAGCATGCAAAGTACAAGACTTGAACATCTTCAGGAAAGTTTTAACCAGTGTATTCTGGGAAACTCTCACGGGAGAGTGCATCCGCTACTTTGTTAGAAGCTCCTGAAATGTGTTGAATTTCTCTGCTAAAGTCCAGATTTGGGAAAAATGTTTACCACATGGAGGCAGCGGTATAGGGAAGTATGAATCCATAAGCCAGTAGCTACATTATTTTTCTTTTTCTTGCTAGGGATTAGCAGTGAGAAAGGGATTGGTTTTAAAGTGCAGAGAGAAAATTTTTTTTTTTCCTGCCTGTTCTGGCAGTTTGCATTTTTAATACAGACTCATTAAGACAGCCATTACAGGTCTTTTGTTAAACAATTGGGACTTAAGTATCCCAGCCAGCAAACGCACACAAGTCAATACAGTGGCTTTTGTTTGGTTAACTTACCTATCAAACAAAGCCAGAGGAAGACACACCAGTTGCTAGGCTCACTTCAAGAGACAGAAAGTCGGCAATTCATGCGACAACCACCAGAGGGCACTCCAACACAATAAAACAGAAACCATGAACAAAAAACTACAGGATCTCGAAATTAAACAGAAGCAGCTGGAAATAAAACAACAAGAGGAACAACTCATACAGGCAGCACACAAAAGAGAACAAGAAACCAAACAGGCAGATCACGAAAGACAACTTCAAGAAAGACAAAGAAAACAGGAAGAAGAAGAGGCAGCACACAAAAGAAAACAAGAAGAAGAAGAGGCAGCACACAAAAGAGAACAAGAAGCCAAAAAGGCAGATCACGAAAGACAAGTTCTGGAACGAGAGCTGGCCGGCCAAATCAAACAAAAAGAAGATAAGGTAGCCTTCCAACAACAGCTGGAACTACAGAGGGAGGCCCACAAGCAGGCCTTAGAGATGGAGCAAACAAGGCAACAGGCTCCACCCATTCCTAACCCTCCAGCACCAATTGCTGTTCCCACCCAAAACAAATTTCCCCACTTCAAGACAGGTGTTTGGTTCCCCCTTTTTCACCCTTTACAGGTAAAAGAAAATTAACCCTTACCTATCTACTTATGACAAAAGGTTATTGGATGTGATTGAGTAAGAAGAGAGGCTGGTAAAGGCAGGTTATTCAAGCATAGAAAGAAAGAACTTAAAGAAAAAAAGGAAATATTTGTTTTTAAAAGGTTAGTTTAAGAAAAGAGTTAAATAATATTGAAAACTAGGTTTAAAAGGGGAAAGGCAAAACCTGATTGGTAAACACATAGTAAAAAAGTGAATAAAAATGCATTTAAATTATTGAATACCAGTGTAGGGTAAGAGAAAATCTTTTAATATTATTAAATAATATTAAAAACAAGTTTAAAAGGGGAATTTACTAAAGCAAAACCTGTTTAGTAAGCACATGGCCAAAAACTATAAAGGAGTATTAGAAAAAAGCATTTAAAATGATTAAAAACTAGATTTAAAAAGAGAATTTACAAAGGTAGAGCTGTTGGATAAGCACAGGGTAAAAAAGTGAATAAAAAAGCATTGAAACTATTTGATACCAGTGCAAGTTAAGAAAAAAAGAGAGGTTAAAAGAAAGAACAGGACAAGAAAAAAGAGCAAAGAGCAAAGATAGAGAGCACAAGGTGGAATCAGAATGAGAGAGAGAGAGAGAGAAGCAGGCAGAGTCTGTTTAATAAGCACAGGGTAAAAAAATGAATAGAAAGGCATTCAATATCAGCAGGGGCAACTCCAGGCCCCAGCACGCCAAGCGTGTGCTTGGGGCGGCATGCCACTGGGGGCGCTCTGCTGGTCGCCGGGAGGGCAGCAGGCGGCTCCGGTGGACCTCCTGCAGGCGTGCCTGCAGAGGATCCGCTGTTCCTGCAGCTTCGGTGGAGCATCCGCAGGCACGCCGTGCTTGGGGCAGCGAAATGGCTAGAGCCGCCCCTGAGAATCAGGGTAGGTTAAAAGAAAGAACAAGACAAGAAAAGGGAAAAGAGAACCCCTTTGCAAAGGGCAAAGATAGACAGCACATGGTTGAGTCAGAGAGAGAGAGAGAAAATGAGAGAGAGAGAGAGAGAATTCTCACGTTTTACATCTTTCTGTAGAATGAGGCAACTTTTCTGGTTCAGATCCTCTCAGACTTGTTATTACCGCCTTTGGATCGGCTCAGTCAGAGGTGGTTTTACAGCAGCATCATAGAATTCATTTTCCTGAACCAATCCTAGAGTCTCAAGATTTTAAACATGAGCCAACTCCTTCCTTTCCCTCCCTTTTAACAGTTTTATTCTTATCTAAAGAAAGAGACCCCCCAGCATTTTCCCTCCATGTAGCTCTTTTACAGAGGGATTTTTATAAAAGTTAAAACTATAAGCTTTTAGTAACACATCATTTTTTAAAGTTTTCCCCCTAGGTTTTAAACTAACGGGTTATTTTTTTAGTAAAAACAATGTGAAGCTGCAGCAAAGCTCCTGTTAGCAAAGCAGTCTCTGTGAGTCAGTGGATCACAGAGAAGGAGTTTGCTCCTTTACTTGCTTTCTGACAAATAGAAGTGAAAATTTGTAAAGGTATAAACACTTGAAAAGACATGCCTAAATGAAGACACATTTTTTTATTTAACCCCCTTGGCGTAAGTGTTTCAATGAAAAAGAGCAGGCAGAGGGATTTTTATAAAAGTTAAAACCATAAGTTTTTAGTAACAAACAATTTTTAAAAGTTTTCCCCTAGGTTTTAAACTAACAGGAGTTATTTTTTTTAGTAAAAACAATGTGAAGCTGCAGCAAAGCTCCTGTTAGCAAAGCAGCTTCTGTGAGACAGTGGATCAGAGATTAGAAAGCTGCTTCTTTCCCAAACTTTTTAACAAACACAAGTTAAAATTACATGAAGTTTTGCAAAGGGATAATGACTCGAAAAGACAAACCTAAGACACAACCCTTTTGTATGTGTTGTAATAAAAAATTGTGCAGACACCCCCTAGTTTTAAACCCCCAGGTTTTTAGTAACAGATGGTTTATAGTCCCCTTATTTTGTAAACCAGTGGATTAGAGAGAAGAAGAAGATTGCTTCTTTCCCCACTTTTTAACAAAGAGAGGTGAAAGGCTTTTAAGGGAATAAACACTTGAAAAGACATGCCTAAATGAAGACACATTTCTTTATTTACTCCCCCTTGACATAAGTGTTTCAATAAAAAGGAGCAGGCAGAAGCACCCCAGGTTTTTAGTAACAAACAGTTTATAAACCCCTTATTTTGTAAACCAGTGGATTAGAAAGACAAAGAAGCAAAGCACCTGTTAGCAAAGCAGCCTCTGTGAGTTAGTGGATCAGAGATAAGAAGGCTGCTTCTGACCCAAACTTTTTAACAAACACAAGTTAAAGTTACATTAAGTTTTGCAAAGGGATAATGACTCGAAAAGACAAACCTAAGACACATCTCTTTTTTATGTGTTGTAATAAAAAAAGAGCAGGCAGAAGCACCCTAGGCTTAAAACCCCAGGTTTTCAGTAACAGTTTATAGTCCCCTTATTTTGTAAACCAGTGGATAAGAGAGAAGAAGATTGTTTCTTTCCCCGCTTTTTAACAAATAGAGGTGAAAAGCTTGTAAAGGAATAAACACTTGAAAAGACAAGCCTACCTGAAGACCATACCATCATTTATTCTCTTAGGCATAGGTGTTTCAATCACATGTAAGTCTGCAGAAACAACCCAGGCTTAAAAACACAGAAAGCCTGTTTATGAAAGTTTTCCCCTAGGTTTTAGGTTAGCACTGGTCATTTTTTTTAGTAAGGACAGCAGGCTTTTGCAGCAAAGCAGCTGTCAGCAAAAACAGCCTGTGGATCACAGAGGAGTTTCCTTCTTTATCTGCTTTTTAACAAACACATGTTAAAGTTGCGTTAAGTTTTGCAAAGGGATAATGACTTGAAAAGACAAACCTAAAACACATCCCTTTTGTATGTGTTGTAATAAAAAAAGAGCAGGCAGAAACATCCTAGGCTTAAAACCCCAGGTTTTTAGTAACAGACAGTTTATATTCTCCTTATTTTGTAAACCACTGGATTAGAGAGAAGAAGATTGCTTCTTCCCCCACTTATTAACATAGAGAGGTAAAAGACAAGCCGAAATGAAGACACAGTCCTTTGGTATAGGTATTAATAAAAAAAAGAGCAGGTCCAAACAGTCTAGGGTTATAAAAGTAATGTATAGTGACAAAAAAGTCCTCCCCGCCAGGTTTTAGATTAGCACTACTTATTTTTTAGTAAAAACTGTGAAGCTGCGGCAAAGCCCTGCTCTGCTCTTATCTAAACAACCAGGACCCTGTAACAAAAGCTGAACAACACATACTAGAAACCATTTTAAAACGTGTTTTTTGAAGTAATGTCTAAAACCCCCTCTTTTTAACGTATTAAATAAACACATGAAATAACAAACCTACCTGAAGACACATTCCTTTATTTGTAGAGGTATTTCAATAAAAAAATAGCAGGCAGA
Organism: Aldabrachelys gigantea; assembly: GCA_026122505.1. Taxonomy (NCBI): domain Eukaryota; kingdom Metazoa; phylum Chordata; order Testudines; family Testudinidae; genus Aldabrachelys; species Aldabrachelys gigantea. The sequence continues at coordinate 67,821,508 of CM047489.1, forward strand.
AGCACCCCAGACCTAAACCCACAAAACCTTTACTAAGAAAAAGTCCCCCCTCCCCCCCTCAAGGTTTTTACTGTGAACCACTTGAAATAGCCTTTTGAAGGTAGTGGATTAGAAAAGAAGATCCCTTTGAAAAACAGGCTACCTGAAGACACTTTTTTTTATTTAACCCCCTTGGCATAAGTGTTTCATTAAAATGTAGAAGAGCAGGCAGAAGCACCCCAGATTTAAAACCCCAGGTTTTTAGTAACAGACATTTTATAAACCCCTTATTTTGTTAACCATTGGATTAGAGAGAAGAAGATTGCTTCTTTACCTGGTTTTTAACAAAGAGAGGTGAAAGTCTTGGAAAGGAATAAACAGTTGAAAAGACAAGCCTACCTGAAGATCCATAACCTTCATTTAGCCCCTTAGGCATAGATGTTTCAATAACATGCAAGTCCGCAGAAACAACCCAGGCTTAAAAACACAGAAAGCCTTTTAATAAAAGTTTTTCCCTAGGTTTAGGCTAGCACTGGTCATTTTTTAGTAAGGACAGCACGCTTTTGCAGCACAGCAGCTGTCAACAAAAACAGCCTCTCTAAACCAGTAGATCAGAGATAAGAAGGCTGTTTTTTGCCTGCTTTTTAACACATACAAGTGAAAGTTATGTTAAGTTTTGTAGAGGAATAAACACTTTAAAAGACAAGCCTGTATAAATACAGAGCCCTTTTTTTTAACATTTTTACATGCGTGTTTTAATTAAAAAGAGGGCATGCAGAAAACACGCCAGAGTGAAAACCACAGAACCTTAGTAACAGCTAGTTTATATCCCCCTTATTTTGTAATCCAGTGGATTAGAGAGAAGTTTATTTTCCTTCCCATATATTTGAAGCACTATGTTTTTGTAAAGTTTATTATGAAAAAGCGGTATTGCCTGAGCTGTAACAAAACAAGGCCCCTCTTAGGGATATTTTGTAAAAGTTTCTTGAACTAAAAAGGCTTAAGATACTAGCCTGATCTTTTAAAAATAGTGTTTTTAAAGTACCAAAACAACAACTGGGTAAGAATATGAAAACTGGCAATTGAGGGGAGTTTACATATGTGTTTAAATTAAAAAAAAAAAAAAAACAACCCAAGATTGCTTTTTAAAGCTTGGATTTATTAAAAAAACACAAGAAAAAATAGCTTATGTAAAAAAAGTTAGCTGTTTTTTTACCAGAGATATGGAGCCTTCCTCACCCCCATTCTACACACACACACACACTCTTTTTTCCTCCCTCCCCACCCTTCCCCCTTTTTTCCTTCTTTTTTTAACTGTTTTTTAAAATCTAAACCAAGGACAAACATTTTTTTAAAAAAGTCAGAGCCACAGAGATCAGGCCATGGGGATAACAAAGCTGTCCTGAGTTTTAGGAGGCATGTTGATAACTCTTTTAATGAAATGGTTTTATAGGCAGCCTGTCTGTGTAAGTTGTTATGCTTTCGCATGGGCAAGCGTTTATTGTTTGAAAGCACTTTTCCACTTTATGAGGTATTATCTCCCCCCATCTTACGGAAATATTAACAAAAACAAGCTAAAAGATACATTGTTGCAAGGACTGCTAAGCAATAGTTACAATATTGTTGATTATTACCTTGTCTAAGGCCCTAGAGAATATATTTTGTTTTGTTTTTATAAAACACTTTTATGCAAACTGTAACCTTAGGTGATGTACAGCATTAAATAATATGAAACAGTAGACGAGAGACCTGAGACATTGTTGAAATCAGAGGGGCTATGATTAAGTTCTAATGCAGAGGGCCTTAGGGTGGAAAATGAAAAGGTACAGCCCAAGCGGAAGATGGTATGAATTAAGAGTGGTTCTGGGGCTGCTTTGCAACGGTCCATAGGGAGCTATAAGCCTCATGCACAAACACCAGGGCTGGGTGAGGTGGTTGGGCCTTTGTTAGAGGAACAGGCCATTCATATACCTGTTGTTGTTCCTTTTGACAAACCCCACATCCCTGGAACTTCATAAAAACACTCTTTACACAGTTATTTTTAACTGACATTTTATTTTACAACTCGACCTGTTTTGTTCACAAAACACACTTTCACTGTTAGTGTTTTTTCTGAGCAAGATTTTGTAATTTGCTGAACAAAGAAGATGTTTAACATTTTGCATTAAACATTTATCTGTCAGTTTGATGATTTCATCTAAAATGCTATTGGGGATCTCGGCCTCTGTCACTTTGTCCCTCAATTCTGCCCCTAGAGCTAAATGTTCCTGGGTTAAACAGAGACACTGCAGTGCGTATCCCAACATGATGATGATATTTACCACACTCTTCATACACAAACTACTGCTAATTTCTTTAATTTTACAGTTCACATCATCTAATGACCAGTACATGCAGGCATGATGCCTCTGACAGAGGGCATCTATGGGGCACTCAGGACAATTCTCATTTTGTTTTTCTCTCAGGCAGTGCTTGATGATTCCATGCACAGCCGCTCGCACAATTGCACGCATCGCTGTTTTACGGTTATGAACTCGCACTGGCTTAATACCGAATTTCTCCCTCAATTTTAGATAGTACAGGCCTATAGAGTAAGCGTCCCCCGCTGTTTCGGCATTCTGAGGAGCATCTGGGTTTGTGTCTGGGCAAAAACAGATCGGGCCCAAACCACTCAATCCTTCAGAGCTGTCAGTGTTCAAAACCTCCAAGTCCTCTGAAGAACCATCGCTCAGCTGCTGAAAAATTGACAGTAAGAAATGTGTATAAGGCATCTTTGTACTTTTGCATAACATGATTTTAAAACCTTTTACACCATGTATCAAGAGATCCCGTCCACGGGCAGCTTTTAAAAACAACAAACAATAACTGAAATATGTCTCTGGGCAGGCTTGATCCAAAAGGCTCTAGCCAACTGAGCATCGGTTCCTGCCAAACCACCCCTTTGAACATTCTTACATACAATGTACCTGTGCCTTGTCTCTGTACAGACCTTCATTTGATTCGTTTGGGTTCTCCTGGCCAGGGGCCGGAGTCTCAAAAAAATCATGGCTCAGTGGTCTGGCCTCGTTTTTCTCCACCGCGTTGTTTCTGTGGGTACAGGCATCATTAGCTATCCCTGTCTCCCCGCTCCCATGACCCATCTCAAACACTGTTTGCCACAACGGCATGTTTGTTTCTTCAGGGCCCATAGCAGCAATCATATAACGTCTCTTCACAAGAAGCTTGACCGCCGGTGTTGGCCAGGACCTTCGAAATGCAGCTGTCTTTAATCATCAGACCCATTTAAATAGAAGCTCCTCCTTACAACGACAGCCCTAAACTATTGGCTAAGAGTATCATCCGCCATCCCTCCCTAAATAAGGAGGAGTTTCTATTTACATTTCCTTTTTTACCTCTAAACCTTACTCAAACTCTCTTTTTTCCACTTTACATTCTCTCATGCTCTTCTTTCAACCTTTTTCTCTCCATTTACCCAAGTACCAACATACACAACAGTTCCCCTAGTCAAACACATACACACACACACACACTTTTTCAAAATGGCCTACGGCACCACACTTTGGCGCCAACGGAAACGGGGGGTGGGAAGGTGGGACATAAGCCCTAAAAGGGGCGTGGAAACCTGTCAAAATTTGTATGGTGATGAATGCTATCGAGTTTATTGCTACACAGTTTGCTGTCCAGAGCGGTCACAATGGTGCACTGTGGGATAGCGCCCGGAGGCCAATACCGTCAAATTGCGGCCACACTAACCCTAATTCAAAATGGCAATACTGATTTCAGCACTACTTCTCTCATCAGGGAGGAGTACAGATATCGGTATTAAGAGACCTTTATATCGATATAAAGGATTTCGTTGTGTGGACGGGTGCAGGGTTAATGTGATTTAACGCTGCTAAATTCAATATAAACTCATAGTGTAGACCAGGCCTGAGGCACCTAAATCTCCTCTGCCTTGTACAGGAGCCTGAGCACCTAACTCAGGGCTGAGGACTCCACGAGGCAGCAGGGCACCTAGGGGTTAAGCCCTGCCCTGCTTAAGGAGGTTTGAAAATCTGCCCCAAGTGACGTGGCTGAGGTGACACAGGGAGACTGCACAGAGCCAGGAACTGACCCCAGAACTGCCAAGGCCCAGTCCAGTCCCCCTCCATTAACCAGTCCTCGCTGGCCTTGGCTTTATTCTGCCAGTTCCCTGTTCCAACCATTCTTCCTCCGCCCCTTGCACAGGGGCCTCATCACACTCAAGAAATTTAACTTTCAGTTTCCATTTTCAGGAAATTCGCAGTGTTACTGGAAAGGCCTGGGAGTGGCAGGTGTTAAGTAAACACCACATATCAGATAAGGGCAGAGATGCCCTTTCGAGCCTAACACAGCAGAGCAAGTATCAATGGAGCAGAGGGAACCGGCATTGGGCGCTTCTACCACATCATCCGGGAAAGTCCTGGGGAATCTTTCCCCAGCAGCTGATTTTGTTCCAGCAGCAAAGATTGGTTCCCCTCGACTCATTAGGGGCTCCAGCATAGGTGCCGAGATGTTTAATTGCTACCTAGATGTAGCCATAGTCTAACCTGTTGTAACATGTAGGGTGCAAACACTGCAGGGGAATATTTAAACTATAAATTTAGTTTATAACCACTGAAGATTTTTCATCAAAATTAAAAACAATAGTTTAAAGCACCTCTGTTAGCTCTGAGGGCCTGACTGTCAGTTAGGTGCTCTGTTCTTGCACCTTGAGGGGAGGGATAGCTCAGTGGTTTGAGCATTCGCCTGCTAAACTCAAGGTTGTGAATTCAGTCCTTGAGGGGGCCACTTAGGGATTTGGGGCAAAAATCTGTCTGGTTATTGGTCCTGCCTTGAGCAGAGGGTTGGACTAGATACCTCCTGAGGTCCCTTCCAACCCTGATATTCTATGATTCCTTGGGTGTCCAAGCACCCACAGAAAAAAAATAGTGAGTGCTCAGCACCCAGGAGCCAGAGCTTGAGTGTGGAATGTGATGAATTCTGCATTAGGAACAACTTCTGCCCTTGGGGCCAGGAGTATGTTTCTAAAGAGAAGCAGGGTAATTAAGATAACAAAAGGCCTGTCATTACATTAAATTAATGATTGTTAGATGATCCTGAAAGCATCACCAGGTACTCCAGTTAAAAACCGGGAAACAAAGGGTGGGAATAAATGGTTTGCTGTCACAATGGAGAGAGGTAAACAATGGTGTCCCCCAGGGGTCTGTACTGGGACCAGTCCCATTCAATATATTTATAAAGGATCTGCAAAAAAGGGTAAACAGTGATACAAAACTACTCAAGATAGTTAAGTCCAAAGCAGATTGCAAAGAGTTACAAAGGGATCTCACAACACTGGGTGACTTGTCAACTAAATGGCAGATTAAATTCAATGTAAATGCAAAGTAATGCACATGGCAAAATATAATCCCAACTCTGCGTACTGTGGCAAATTGCCGGTACTTTTCTGCTGAGTCTCGCGTTTTCTCTTCTCTGGGGTAGGTTCAGGGCGCTATTGCTTGCCTCTGAACCGGTTCTTAATCACTCCACTAGTGTCCTTGGAGGAGGGGAGTGGAGAGGGAGGGACCTGGGCCCGCCCTCTACTCCAGGTCCCAACCCAGGGGCCCTGGGGCTTGTGGTGAACCACTTGACTTAGCAGTTCCTTCCCTCTCATACCCTTCAGCTTGTGAAGGGCTTCTTGCCTCTCTTCTACACAAGCCTGTTGCCCCTTACCTAGGGTTTCTTTTGGGCTTCACAATCCACCGCAGCACTCCTCCAAACCTTCTATTTCTCTCTGGTCAAACTCTTCTCTTCTGCAACCTGCACTCTGCTCCAATCCAACCTTTCTCCTTCAACTGCCACGCCCTGTCTGACTGAAGCAGGGGTTTTTATCACATGACTGGAGTCAGGTGCTCTAACTGGAGTCAGGTGCTCTAACTGGCCACAGCTGTTCTAGTTAATCTAAAGCAAACCTTCCTCCCTTGGCAGGGAATAGGGCCCCCTGCTAACACTCTTATGCTGCCCTCTGGCCATGCTGTATCACAGTACAAAATGATGGTACCTAAATTAGCTGTTATCTGTCAAAAAAGAGACCTTGGAGTCATTCACGGTACTCTTGTAGCACTATGGTTCCAGAGCACTGCAAATTGATAAGAATTCTTCTCGCTGTGCCTGTATCATCCTGAACTCATTCTCTAACTTCAGAAGATTTAAAAATTCTCCCATCATCAATGACAGGTTTCAGAGTAGCAGCCGTGTTAGTCTGTATCTGCAAAAAGAACAGGAGTACTTGTGGCACCTTAGAGACTAAAATTTATTTCAGCATGAGCTTTTGTGAGCTACAGCTCACTTCTTCGGATGCATAGAATGGAACACACAGACAGGAGATATTTATACATACAGAGAACATGAAAAGGTGGAAGTATGCATACCAACAGGAAGAGTCTAATCAATGGAGATGAGCTATCATCAGCAGGAGAAAAAATGTTTTTGAAGTGATAATTGAGATGACCCATAGAAGGTGTGAGGAGAACTTTACATAGGGGAATAGATTTAATTAGCGTAATGACTCAACCATTCCCAGTCTCTGTTTAGGCCTGAGTTAATTGTATCTAATTTGCATATTAATTCGAGTTCAGCAGTCTCTCTTTGGAGTCTGTTTTTGAAGTTTTTTTGTTGCAAAATTGCTACCTTCAAGTCTGTCACTGAGTGGTTAGAGAGGTTGAAGTGTTCTTCCAGTGGTTTTTGAATGTTATGATTCCTGATGTCAGATTTGTGTCCATTTATTCTTTTGCGTAGAGACTGTCCGGTTTGGCCAATGTACATGGCAGAGGGGCATTGCTGGCACATGATGGCATATAACACATTGGTAGATGTGCAGGTGAACGAGCCCCTGATGGCATGGCTGATGTGATTAGGTCCTATGATGGTGTCACTTGAATAGATATGTGGACAGAGCTGGCATCGGGCTTTGTTGCAAGGATAGGTTCCTGGGTTAGTGTTTATCTTGTATTGTGTGCGGTTGCTGGTGAGTATTTGCTTCAGGTTGGGAGGCTGTTTATAAGCAAGGTCTGGCCTGTCTTCCAAGATCTGTGACAGTGAGGGATCATTTTTAAAGATAGGTTGTAGATCTTTGATGATGTGCTGGAGAGCTTTTAGTTGGGGGCTGTAGGTGATGGCTAGTGGCATTCTGTTATTTTCTTTGTTGGGCCTGTCCTGTAGTAGGTGGTGAGGGATGAGTGGGAGGGGAAGGCCTCTCCTGATGGAGAATCAGTGATGGAGTATTCACTGACCTTCCAGAAAAAGCTTGCGGGGCTCATGGGCTTTGCCAGGGGAAACCTACCCAGGGCACAGAGGAAGCTCAGCACGTGCCCGCTCCTATGCTACCAGGTGATGCTTCTCATCCCTGTGAGGAAGAACAAGCTGCAAGGTGCCTGGGACAGCCCCTTCATGGTCATGAGAGAGGTAAACAAGGTGAATTATGTAGTGGAACTGTCCAACCGGGCACACAGCCACCAGCTGTACCATGTCAACATGATGAAGCCATATTGTGACATGGAGAAGTTGGTGCTGGCTTTGTGTGGGCAATGGGAGGAGAAGGGAGAGGATCCCCTGGTGGGACTCCTCCGTGAGGTGGGGCTGACCCCTCGCTGGAATCAATTCCCCTCTCAGACCAACTAACACCTGCCCAGCAGGCAGAGATCAGAAAGGTGCTACATTCATACCGGCAGCTGTTCTCCAACCAGCCTGGGCTCACTAACCTGGCTGGGTGGAGACGGGAGCAGGGCCGGCGCTTCCATTTAGGTGGCCTAGGCAATCACCTAGGGAGCCAGGATTATTGGAGAGTGGCATTTTGCCAGGGGAGGCTGCAGGCAGGTCCGGTGGAGCTGCCACAGTCGTGCCTGTGGATGGTCCCCTGGTCCTGCAGCTCTGGTGGACCTCCCACAGGCATGACTGTGGCAGCTCCACCGGAGCCATGGGACCAGCGCACGGGGTGGAGAAATGGCCGTGCACCTAGGGTGCTAAAAACGCTAGCGCCGGTCCTGGACGGGAGCCAACCCTCCCATCAGGTGTTTCCCATTCAGAGTCACTGGGAAAACAGCTGAGAACCTGGAGAGAGGGGTTGGAGACATGCTGGCTTTAGGGTGATCAAGCCTTCCTCCGGCTCCTGGGCCTCTCATGTGGTGCTGGTCCCCAAGAAGGACAGGTCACTCTGGTTTTGTGTGAACTATCGGAAGCTCAGTGCCATCACAGTGTCCGATGCGTAGGACCGATGAGATCCGAGACAAGTTGGGGGCACCCGGTACCTCCCTACCATGGATCTCACCAAAGGCTACTGGCAGGTGCTTTTGGACCCAGAGGCCAGGGCAAAGTCTGCCTTCATTACCCCAATAAGGCTCTTTGAGTTCCTGGTCCTGCCTTTGGCCTCAAGGGGGCACCTGCCACCTTCCAGCACCTGGTGGATCAGTTACTAAGGGGGATGAAGGACTTTGCTCTAGTGCATATTGACAATATTTGTGGCTTCAGCCAGACCTGGGAAGAACATGTGTCCCAGATGAAGAGGGTACTGGGCCACCTCCAGGATGCAGGACTAACCATAAAAGCTGGAAAGTGCAAAGTGGGGTCTGGGGATGGCAGAGGTCTCATACCTGGGCCACAAGTTGGGGAGCAGCCACCTGAAGCTGGAACCAGCCAAGTGGAGGCAATCAAGGATTGGCCACTCCCCAGAGCTAAGCTCAATCAGCAGTGACAGTGGCAGCACATTAAGGCTTTTTTGCAGCACGAATGTCGGCTGTCTGGTGGCAGAGGGGACTGTGGTCTCCAGGGCTTACTGATGGATAAGTGAAAGCAGCAGAATTAAGATTGCAGTGTGGGATTGGGGTATATTTTTAATTCGCCATTTTCTGGGGTTGTCAGAGGTTTACATTTAGCCACTCTTCACGTTCTGGAAGGCACCTCCGGGCCACCAGACCATCACACGTATAAAGATTTGGGATGTTCATTTCCTTAGGGTTTTTTCAAAGATCATTTTCCAGCACCCATGTGACCCACAACCCGGCTCCACCCCTTCCCTGCCTCCCATCTCTCTGCTGGCCCAGCACACCCTGGGCCTGGAGGGGCAGGCATTGGGAGGTTCTGTGGGTTGAGGATCTGGGAAGAGGATGCAGGGATTGACAGGGATTCAGTGAGGGCATTTTTGGAAAGGTGGGGACAGAAATGGGAGGACATGAAGAGATGGGACTTTGGAGGGGCCAAGCTGAACCTTCCTCCTACATCTCCTAGTGCACAGCTCTGAGTTTTCACGGGAGCAGCAGGATTGGAGAGATTGGGGAGGAAGGATGAGTCTGGAGGCCCTTCCCCATGGCCAGACATTGCATGGAGAATGTGGGGAGTTGTGGACCCCTGCCCCTGACAGAGAAGGTAGCAGAGGGGGCTCCAATGTGGGGAGGAATTGAAAGGGATATGGAGTATTACAGGGGGACAATACAGATGACTCCATTTCCCTGGAGATGCACAGTCCACTACCCCCATTCTGGGAAGAGACTCCACAAATCCATCGGAAGCAGACATCGCTCTGCAGTGGGGCTGACAAACCCTATCCCTGTTGTAGGTGAACCACTAACCTGAGGCTTAAAGCCACCCCTGGGCAGGTTGTTAGGCTTGAGAAGAGGTGTTTAAAAGGGGGAGGCTCAGCAGCTGGTGGCCAGTGTGGGGAAGTAGGATGGACAGGCTACGCTGCGGTTGGCAAGGAGCCTGGCTCAGGTCACAAACCGGACAAGAACTGCCTGCTCTCTGAGGTGCTGGGTAAAGGGGAGAGCATGCCAGCCCCATGGGACGTACAGGACATGTGTGATAAATAATAATACGTGGCTTTTACGTCATGCTTTTCCATTTGTAGATCTAAAGCACTTTTCATTATTCCAATTTTACAGATGGGGAAACTGAGCCTAGTCTAGGGTTCTGTCTGCTACGTAACACTCATTTTTACTCACTGCACATTACAATTCCTAGGTGACTTTGTTCAGTTGAAGGAAAATGACTAAGTGTAATTTTTTTACTGTTTTTCTCCATAGGAGGATAGAACAATTAAAATTTATCTTCAATAACGTATTTACAAAATGCAGAGAGCAAGAGGCCTCTCATTAACAGCAGCATATGTGGTGCACAATTCTGACGAGTCACTTAAAAAATAGAGCTCAACATTGCCATCACAGGGGAGTCTGGAGTTGGGAAATCGTCCTTCCTCAATGCCCTCCAGGACCTGGGAGATGAAGATGAAGGATCCGCTGAAAGCGGGGTGGTAGAGGTGACCAAGGAACCAGAGTGGTACCAGCATTCCAAGTACCCCAATGTGATCTTCTGGGACCTTCCTGGGATCGGGACCCCAGATTTTCGGCCAGACACTTACCTGGATCAGATGACATTCAGTTGCTATGATTTCTTCATCCTCCCCCCTTTGGAGCGGTTCAGAGCCAATGATACTAAACTGGCCCAGGAGATTTGGAAGATGGGGAGGAACTTCTGCTTTGTGCACTCCAAGGTGGATTTGGACCTGTACAATGAGGGGGAAAAAAGCTTCAATGAGGAGAGAACCCTAGAGAAAAACAGACACAACTGCATCAAGTACCTGTCCAAAGAAGGGATGAGCTCCCCGCAGGTTTTCCTTGTGTTGAGTAAGGAATTTCGGATGTACAATTCTCCCAAACTGCAGAAAACATTGCTGCAGGAACTGGAAAGTACAAGAAACACATTTTCCTCCTGGCCCTGCCCAACCTTTCTCAACCAATCTTCAAAAAGAAGAAAAAGGCTTTGCAGATGCAAATCTGGAAACGAGCTGTCAGGGTTCCCACACACACACTCTGAACTCTGGGGCACAGATGTGGGGACACACATGAAAGAACCCAAAGCTTATATTCTACCAGCTTAGGTTAAAACTTCCCCAAGGCACAAATTCCTTTCCTTGTCCTTGGACGGTATTGCTGCCACCACCAAGTGATTTACACAAAAATACAGGGGAGGGTCACTTGGAATCCCTATCCCTCCAAAATATCCCCCCAAACCCCTTCACTCCCTTTCCTGGGGAGGCTTGAGAATAAACTACCAACCAGTTCCCTTAGCAATGTGAGAACAGACCAGACTCTTTGTCTTCAGGTCACTGAAATCAATCAGGTTCTTAAAAGAAGAACTTTATTTATAAAGAAAGAAATAAAAGACTCACACCTGCAAAATCAGAGTGGAAGGTAACTTTACAGGGTAAGACAAAGATTTAAAACACAGAGGATTTCCTTATAGGCTCAGCTTCACAGTTACAAAAACAGGAATGAAACTACCTCTTTAACATAAGAAAATTCACAAGCCAAAACAAAAGATAACCTAACGCATTTCCTTGCCCTACTCTCAGTTTCTGTGGTTTTAGATGGTAAGGCAACACAGTACAGTGGGCAACGAGGGATTTTATGCTACTGCATACATAGAGGTTGCTACCCGTCCCCCTGTATTCATGACACAAGTCCTGAAGTCATGCGCCATCACTGCTGTTCCTCTCCCAGCTCTCCTGGTTAAGTGCAATGTTGGCATCATGGTGGATAAGATGAGACAGTATTATGAGAGCTCTGGGCTGGATGACATTTTCTTCATTATACTCACTAGTCAGGTGCAGAAGCCTGTCACTGAGCTGAAGGCCATGATCAAGTCCCCATCGATGTGTTGGGCTCTGATAACAATTAGTTCATATGATGCCACTCACCAGCCTAGCATGACTGATCTGCTCTATATTCCCCAGTCCGTACGTAATGCAGTTACAGCTCCTTGCTCTGTGTATTAACTGCTTGTGCTTTCATTACCACTGCTCATCTTATATAAATACTCTTGTCTTTTAATAAACTCCCATTCAGCTGGATCTGACACTTTGTGCATTTGATTTTTAGGAAAACACAGAGTAAGGGGCATCAGCTGCATCCAAGCTTTGACTCCATCTCCCCACCAGCCCTGCAGATTTGGACTGGATAGTTCTATGGATGCCAAGATGATCCAGAGTTATAAGTAATGCTGACAAAAAATAGAAAAGGGTCTTAAACCTCCTGCTTCTGTGTTTAATTCAAACTCTGTCTCTTAGAGATCAGAGTAAGGGCTGAGGACTCCACAAGGCAGCAGAAATCTAGGGGTTAAGCACTGTCCTGCCTGAGGACCTTGAAAATCTGGCCAAAGTGACCTGGTTGAGGTGACACAGGGAGACTGCACAGAGCCAAGAACTGACTCCAGAACTGCCAAGGCCCAGACCAGTCACCCTGCATTAACCAGTCCTTCCTGGCCTTGGCTTTATTCTGCCAGTTCCTCGTTCCAACCGTTCTCCCTCTGCCCCCGCACAGCGTCCTCATCACACTCAAGGAATTTAACTTTCAATTTCCATTTTCAGGAAATTCGCAGTGTTTGTGGCAAGGCCTGGGAATGGCAGGGCATAAGTAAACCCCACAGATCAGATAAAGGCAGAGATGCCCTCTGCCTAACACAGCAGAGCAAGTATCAATGGAGCAGAGGAGACTGGCATTGGGTGCTTCTACCACAGCCTCCAAAAGTGAAGCCAGGCCCTGGAACTCTGCCAGGCACCTCGCCCTTGACGCTGCTGCAGACACAGGAGGGGGAGGCCGGGGCAGGGGTGATCACAGGGCGACGGAGGGCCCCGTCTGCACTGCCCCACAGCTCTCTGATGAGCTCACTCCTGCAGCACTGAGCTCCGTGTTTCCTGGCTTCTCCCTTTTAACTCACAACATTGGCTCCTGAATTTAGTTTGTGAGGGTTTGGGCGAGGGACGGAAAAACTGGAAACTCACCAATAAATGGCACCGTGGTATGATTCCTGGGGCTCTGAGCTGTGTCCAGTAAGCACTGCCTGGGGTCCATCCGCACTGAACCTTCCGTTACCTGCCCCAGTGACACATGGTGAGAATATCACAGAGTAAGCACTTTGGGGCTCTGAATCGGTGCCTCTCTTGGAGTAACTGGGGGATTCTCCCAAGCAGGACGATGGAGCCAGGGACCAGCATCTCCTCCCTAACCAGGATCAACTCACCTTGCCCAGCCGTAAAGAAGCATTGGAACCTGCTCCCTACTTCTATATAGAATTCAAAAACCCAGCCCCTGTTGTGCAGGCCACCCAGTCCCTCTGTTGCTCACATATGCCTGCCTGTCTGGGGGATGGAGAAGGCCAGGGGGAGGGGGAGGGGCTGTGCTATTTTAGATGGAATAAATGGGCCCAGAGAGTAAAAGGTGTTAAACACTGTTATGCCAGGTTCGGAGTTTGGTGTCCAGAGCCCTCAGCCTGCTTAGTGCCATGGCAAACACAGTGTCAAAGTCACGCCAAAGATGAGAATTGTATTAACTGAAACACACAAAAGGAAAAGAATCAAAACAAGGCAAAAAACATTGAAACTGAAATTTAGTGATTGTCTAAAACGAACAATCAAAACCTACAGGAGTCTTGTTTAGAATGGGGTGAATATTGGAGAAAGGCATTCAAACAGTCTTTCTTGGCGGGAAGAAAGGGTTAGTTCTGTTGTTCCATTCTGAGGGTATGGCTACACTATGGGATTGCTCTGAATCTACAGAATTCAATTTTTGGCAACAGATTGTATAAAGTCGAGTGCATGCGGCCACACTAAGCACATTAATTTGGCTGTGCATGTCCATGTACCGAGGCTGGCATCGAGTTCTGAAGTGTTGCACTGTGGGTAGCTATCCCATAGTTCCCGCAGTCGCCCCCGCCCATTGCAATTATGGGTTGAGATCCCAATACCTGATGTGGCAAAAAGCATGTTGTCAGCCCTCCTATGAAAGCAGCGGCAGACAACAGTTTCTCGCCTTTGTTTCCTGGGTGAACTGTGCAGACGCCATTCCACAGCAAGCATGGAGCCTGCTCAGCTCAAGACAGCTATCATGAGCATTGTAAACATCTCGCGCATTATTGTGCAGTTTATGCTGAACCAGAACCTAAAAAACCAGGTGAGGAGGAGACGGCGACAGCAGTGCGGCAGACACAGAATTCTCTCAAACCGCAGGCCCAGATGCTTTGGAGATCATGTTGTTATTGGGGCAGATTCTAGCTGTGGAACGCTGATTCTGGGCCTGGGAAACAAGCACAGACTGGTGGGACCGCATAGTGTTGCAGGTGTGGGACGATTCCCAGTGGCTGTGAAAATTTGCATGCTTAAGGGCACTTTCATGGAACTTTGTGACTTGCTTTCCCCTGCCCTGAAACGCCAGAATATCAAGATGAGAGCAGCCCTCACAGTTGAGAAGCGAGTGGCGATAGCCCTGTGGAAGCTTGCAATGCCAGACAGCTACCAGTCAGTCGGGAATCAATTTGGAGTGGGCAAATCTACTATGGGGGCTGCTGTGATGCAAGTAGCCAAAGAAATTGCTGAGCTGCTGCTATCAAACTCTGGGAAATGTGCAGGTCATAATGGATGGCTTTGCTACAATGGGATTCCCTAACTGTGGTGGGGCGATAGATAGAACCCATATCCCTATCTTGGTACCGAAGCACCAGGGCAGCCAGTACGTAAACCACAAGGGGTACTTTTCAATGGTGCTGCAAGCACTGGAGGATCACAAGGGATTTTCACCAACATCAACGTGGGATGGCCGGGAAGGGTTCATGACGATCGCATCTTCAGGAACACTAGTCTGTTTAAATGGCAAGGGATTTACTTCCCAGACCAGAAAATAACCTTTGGGGATGTTGAGATGCCTATAGTTATCCTTGGGAACCCAACCTACCCCTTGATGCCTTTGCTCATGAAGCTGTACACAGGCAGCCTGGACAGTAGTCAGGAGCTGTTCAACTACAGGCTGAGCAAGTTCAGGATGGTGGTAGAATGTGCATTTGGCTGTTTAAAGGGTCGCTGGCACACGTTACTGACTCTCTCAGACCTCAGCCAAACCAACATTCCCATTGTTATTGCCGCTTGCTATGTGCCCCACAATCTTTGTGAGAGTAAGGGGGAGACCTTTATGGCAGGGTGGGAAGCTGAGGCAAATTGCCTGGCTGCTGATTACGCGCAGCCAGACACCAGGGCGATTAGAAGAGCACACCAGGAAGCATTGCGCATCAGAGAAGCTTTGAAAACCAGTTTCATGACTGGTCAGGCTACGGTGTGAAAGTTCTTTTTGTTTCTCCTTGACGAAAACACGCCCCCTTGATTGACTCATTCCCTGTAAGCAACCCACCCACCCCACCTCGATCACAGCTTGCTTTCTAAGGAAATAAAGTCATTTTCATTTAAAAATCATGTATTCTTTATTAATTGATTATAAACATAGGGAGAGAACTCACAAGGTAGCCCGGGTGGGGTTTGGGAGGAGGATAGGAGGGAAGGAAAAGGCCACTTCAAAAGTTCAAAATAATGACAGCCTTTTGCTTGGGCAGTACACTGGGGTGGAGTGGCAGGGTTCATTGAGCCTCCCCCTGCATTCTTGGGCATCTGGGTGAGGAAGCTATGGAACCTGGGGAGGGGAGAGGGTGATTATAGAGGGGCTGCAGCGGCATTCCGTGATCCTGCTGCCGTTCCTGAAGCTCCACCAGACGCCGGAGCATGTCCGAGTGATCATGCTGCAGCCCCAGCGTTGCAGCTGCCACCTCACATCTCGAGCGCCCCTTCTGTCCTCACATTGGTCCCTTCTGTCCTCACGTTCACTGGCATCTTTCCTATATTGCGATATTGTGTCCTTCCACTCATTTGGATGAGCTCTTTCATCACGTGTCGATTGCATGATATCCGAGAACATGTTATCTCACGTGCTTTTTTTTCACCGCCTTATCTGAGATAGGCTTTGGGATGGAGCAGGGAGGCTCGAAAAATTTGCAGCTGTGGGAGTGAGGGGAAAAAAGGGAGAGAAGTATTTCAAAAGATACATTTTACAGAACAATGCTTATACTCTTTCATGGAGAACAACACTAGTCACAGTACATAGCACATGTGATTTCGGTACAAGGTCGCATTTTGCATCTTATATTGAGTGCCTGTGGCTTTGGTGTTAGAGGTCACAGATGCAGGGCCAGGCAACAGAATTCGGCTTGTATACAGCCATGGTAAGCCATTGTCTTTCGGCTTCTGCAATGTTAATAAAAAGCAGCACCCTCATTTCCCATACCAAGCAAAGTCCGTTGAGTGCTGTTTTCCTGTTAATGTGCAGCAGCAGAAACCAAACTAAACCCCACCACCACCCATCCAATTCTCTGGGATGATCACTTTACGCCTCCCCCCACCGCATGACTGGTATCAGGGAAGATCCTTGCAGAAACCAAACTAACCCCTCCCCCCCAGTTCTGTGGGATGATCGCTTTACCACTCCCCCCATCGCATGGCTGGTATCAGGGAAGATCCCTGCTAGCCAAACACGAGAAGCTCAGCGCCAATGACACCCCTGCTCTCTCCCCCTCCCCCAGCTTGGGTAACTGCTGCAGGGAAGGATTTCTTTTCAGCCACAAGCAAACAGCCCAGTAGGAACGGTCACCTTTGTTCCCTTAATTAAATTCCCATATTTCAACCAGGTTACCGTGAAGGATATCACTCTCCTGAGAATAACACAGAGAGATAAAGAACCGATGTTGCTTGAATGCAAGCAAACACCGGGACCATACGCTGCCAGGCTTTGTCATGCAATGATACCAGATTACTTGCTACTAGCATGACGTGGTCAAGTGTCCTACCACGGAGGATGGAATAAGGCTGTAGTGCCCAGAAACTTTCTGGAAAGGCTTTTGGAGTACCTCCAGGAGAGCTTCAGGGAGATGTCCCTGGAGGATTTCCGCTCCATCCCCAGACATGTTAATAGACTTTTCCAGTAGCTGTACTGGCCTGAATGCATCCCAAGTCCTCAGGACAAATTAATCATTAAAAAAAGCTTGCTTTTAAATCATGTTTTATATTTACAAAGGTACACTTACCAGAGGTCCCTTCCATGGCTTCATGGTCTGAGATGGAAGGCTGGGAGGGTACTTCAGTCAGGCTAAGAAAAAGATCCTGGCTGTTGGGGAGAATGGTGTGCTGTGTGCTCTCTGTAAGCTCATCCTCCTGCTCCTCCTCATCATCTTCCCCATCCACAAAATCCTCAGGCAAGGATGAGAGTAATCCCTCATTGGAATCCATGGTCAAGGGTGGGGTAGTGGTGGCGGCAACCCCTAAAATTGCATGCAGCTCAGCGTAGAAGTGGCTTGTCTGCGGGTCTGCACCAGACCGTCCGTTTGCTTCTTTGGTTTTCTGGTAGGCTTGTCTGAGCTCTTTAACTTTCATGCGGCACTGTAGTGAGCCCCTGTTGTGGCCTCTTTCCATCATGCCCTTGGAGATTTTTTCAAATGTTTTGTAACGTAGTTCTGCTAGCACGGAATCCTCTCCCCATATAGCGGTCAGATCCAGTACCTCCCGTATGGTCCATGCTGGTGCTCTTTTTCAATTCTCGGACTGCATGGTTACCAGTGCTGTGCTGATGAGCTCTGCGTGCTCACCTGTGCTCTCCACGCTGGGCAAACAGGAAATGAAATTCAAAAGTTTGCGGAGCTTTTCCTGTCTACCTGGCCGGTGCATCCGAGTTCAGATTGCTGTCCAGAGCAGTCACAGTGGTGCACTGTGGGAAACCGCCCAGAGGCCAATACCATCAAATTGCAGCCACACTAACCCTAATCCGAAATGTCAATACCGATTTCAACGCTACTCCCATCGTCGGGGAGGAGTACAGATATCGGTGTTAAGAGCCCTTTATATTGATATAAAGGATTTCGTTGTGTGGACGGGTGCAGGTTTAATGTGATTTAACGCTGCTAAATTCAATATAAACTCGTAGTGTAGACCAGACTTGAGGCACCTAAATCTCCCCTGTCTTGTACAGGAGCCTGGGCACCTAACTCGGGGCTGAGAACTCCACGAGGCAGCAGGGCACCTAGGGGTTAAGCCCTGCCCTGCTTAAGGAGGTTTGAAATCTGCCCCAAGTGACGTGGCTGAGGTGACACAGGGAGACTGCACAGAGCCAGGAACTGACCCCAGAACTGCCAAGGCCCAGTCCAGTCCCCCTCCATTAACCAGTCCTCGCTGGCCTTGGCTTTATTCTGCCAGTTCCCTGTTCCAACCATTCTTCCTCCGCCCCTTGCATAGGGGCCTCATCACACTCAAGAAATTTAACTTTCAGTTTCCATTTTCAGGAAATTCGCAGTGTTACTGGAAAGGCCTGGGAGTGGCAGGTGTTAAGTAAACACCACATATCAGATAAAGGCAGAGATGCCCTCTGCCTAACACAGCAGAGCAAGTATCAATGGAGCAGAGGGGACCGGCACTGGGGGCTTCTACCACATCATCCAAAAGTGAAGCCAGGCCCTGGAACTCTGCCAGGCACCTCATCCTCAGATGCAGCTGCAGACACAGGACGGGGAGGCCGGGACAGGGGCAATCACAGGGCGAAGGAGGGCCCCATCTGCACTGCCCCACAGCATTCTGATGAGCTCGCTCCTGCAGCACTGAGCTCCGTGTTTCCTGGCTTCTCCCTTTTAACTCACAACATTGGCTCCTGCATTTAGTTTGTGAGGGTTTGGGGGAGAGAGGGAAAAACTGGAAACTGCTTAATAAACGGCACTGTGACGCTTCCTGGGGCTCTGGCCTGCGTCCAGTAAGCTCCGCCGTGGGGCCCCTCCTCACTGGCCCCTCCCTTACCTGCCCCAGTGACACATGGGGGAGACGTCACATAGTGAGCACTTCAGGGCTCTGGATCGGTGCCTCCATTGGAGTAACTGGGGGATTCTCCCAAGCAGGACGAAGGAGCCAGGAACCAGCATCTTCTCCCTAATCAGGCTCAACTCACCCTGCCCAGCCGTAAAGAAGGATTGGGATCTGCTACCTACTTCTATACAGAATTCAAACCCAGCCCTTGTTCTGCAGGCCCCCCAGTTCCTCTCTTGCTCACATATGCCCGCCCGTCTGCGGGATGGAGAAGGCCAGGGGGAAGGGGAGGGGCTGTGCTATTTTAGATCGAATAAATGGGCCCAAAGAGTTTAAGGTGTTACCTGACCCTGTCATTGTCCAATATTAAACACTGTTATACCAGGTTTGGGGTTTGGTGTCCAGAGATCTTAGCCTGCTTAGTGCCGTGGCAAACACAGTGTCAAAGTCATGCCAAAGGTGAGAAATGAATTAACTGAAACACACAAAAGGAAAAGAATCAAAACAAGGCAAAAAACATTGAAAGTGAAACTGAGTGATTGTCTAAAACAAACAATCAAAACCTACAGGAGTCTCATTCAGAATGGGGTGAATATTGGTTAAAGTTTCTTATTCTTTCAAATAGTACTAGCTGGTGGGAAGAAAGGATTAGTTCTGTTGTTCCATTCTGAGTTGGGAGGGACAGTCAGTTTCTTGCTTTAGACAAAAGAGACAGACACAGAAAAGAGAGACGAGGTGGGATAGTGAAGATGGGGAAATATGGCCTTTTGGGGGGTTCGCAGGATACAGGGCGGCTCATCAGTCATGGCCGGACACTTTGGGCTGGCAGATCAGCCATGACAGCGTTTGCTTTGATCCCTGGCTCACCTCCTTGAACAGGGTCATCATCTGGTTTGTTTGGCCATGTCCCTCTCCTTCTTTGGTCATTCTCAGGCCAGACAGAGCTGGATGGGCTGTCTCATCTCATTGTGCCGGTTCTGTGCAGTGCAGTTTCAGGATCAGGTGAAAAGCCAAAAGAGAGAGAGAAAGAGATGGGAGGAGGGTGGAAAGAAACACCAAAGGGAGGGGAAGACACAGCAGAATCTCACACATATCAGGCTGGTGTCTTTTGTATTTTATTGATACTGATCTCAAAGGCCTGAAGAGTTACAAGTGTTTATAAACTCTTGCACTGCCCAACATTAAACAGTGATATGTCAGCTGGCCAATTATGAGTGGATGCTTTGGCTGGCAAATCAACCCAGACACCTGTGACTTTTATTCTGGTTCACAGTCTGGTCAGGGTTTTCATCTGATTGGATCCTTTCTCCTTGGACAAGGACGGCTTAGAATCACAGAATCATAGAACTGGAAGAGACCTTGAGAGATCATCTAGTCCAGTCCCCTGCACTCAAGGCAGGACTAAGTGTTACATGGATGAATACAGCACAGTTAACTTCAGAATTCAATCAAAAGGCAAGAAAGTGAGATAGGACAGGAGAAAAGAAACAGGGGGCAGAAAATAACACAACAAGGAAACAATACAGGAACTTATGTGCCTGTGTAATGCTGGCAATTAGATATCCCCACAGATGGACTGGAGACTGGATGACATGATAATGTGATGATTTTCAGGATCTACATATGGGAACAAGTAAGAGACTTTAACCAATATTCACCTCATTCTAAACGAGATTCCTGTAGGTTTTGATTGTTGTTTTAGAACAGTCACTCAATTTCAGTTTCAGTGTTTTTTGCCGTGTTTTGATTGTTTTGCTTTTGTGTGTTTCAGTTAATTCATTTCTCACCTTTGGCATGACTTTGACACTGTGTTTGCTGTGCCACTAAGCAGGCTGAGGGCTCTGCACACCAAAACCTGAATCTGGTATAACACTTTAATGTTTGACCGTGACAAGGTTAGGTAACACCTTTGACACTTTGGGCCCATGTATTCAATCTAAAATAATACAATCCCTCCCCCTCTTCCAGACAGGGTTGGGGGTGGGGGCAGATGTGAACAATGGAGGGACTGGGTGGCCTGTAGAACAGGGACTGGGGCTGAATTCTATATAGAGGGAGGGAGCAGGTCCCAATGCTTCTTTATGGCTGGCCAGGGTGAGTTGAGCCTGGTTGGGGAGAAGATGCTGGTCCCTGGCTCCATCATCCTGCTTGATCCAGTTACTCCAATGGCTCAAATGCATTCAATCACAGACAATTTCAAAATCTAATTGAAGAACTGGATGAGGATGACTCCCCTGCCGATATGCCATTTCACTGCGCAGTTCGATGGCTCTCGAGAGGGAAAGTTATTTCTCGTTTTTTGAAGCTCCTGGAACCAGCAAAATTGTTTATGGAGGAGAAGCACAGAATACACCCCAAGCTTACAGATCCTGGATGGGTTCTAGATCTGGCACTTTTTGCAGACATGCTACTACATTTAGATAAACTAAATGTGGACATACAAGGAAAATGCCAGTTGCTGTCTGATCTAGTGCAAGGTGTATTTGCATTCACGAACAAACTGCAGTTGTTTCCCAGACAAATGCTTGAGGGAGAGCTGACACATTTTCCCTCAGTGTCACCACTTCAAGCCAGAGCAAAAGAAGATGCAGCAGAACCCTAAAACAGAACACTACTAGATATGCAAGCATGATAAAAGATCTTAAGGACAGTTTTGAGGAAAGATTCCAAGATTTGTAGCAGAAAAGACCTCAGATCAGATTTCTGATTGATGCTGTTAGTGCTAAAGCCGATTGTTTGAAGTCCTCTTTAGTCACTAATGAAGCAACATCCCAGATGACGAAGCAACATCCAAAATGATAGATTTGGAAGATGACAGATTGAAATCTGTTCAGAAGACAGCGGGGACTCTTACATTCTGGAAATCTGCCCCAAAGGATAAATACCCCAACATCAGAGTGCAGCTCTAAAATTAATCTCGATATTTTCCTCAACCTATCTTTGTGACTCTGTTTGCTTGACACTCAAACATGTGAAATCCAAGCTCCGATCCTTTTTAACAGACAGCTACTTAAGAGAACTGCTGCGCGTGAACACAACTGAACACAAACCAAACTTCAAGGGAATAGTTGAAAGCAAGGGTTGCCAGAAGTCCCACTAAATAAAAGGGAAAGCTTTTATTATTATCATAAAAATTCCCCTCTCACCCTTATGGATGGTATGTGTCTTCCTCAACCTCGGGTCCTCTACCGGAGGCCTGGGAGTTTGAGGGTTCTGCACAGTATCTTAGCTGTTCCTAGCACTGCACTCTTCTGGACAGAGAGCTCTGATGTTGTTCCTGGGATCTGTTGGAGCCACTCACCCAGCTTAGGAGTCACAGCCCCGAGTGCTCCTACCACCACTGGGACCACTTTGGCCTTCACTTTCCACATCCTCTCTAGTTCCTCTTTCAGGCCCTGGTACTTCTCCAGCTTCTCATATTCCTTCTTCCTGATGTTGCTGTCACTTGGCACTGCTATATCTATCACCACCGCTGTCTTCTGCTCCTTGTCTATTACCACCATGTCTGATTGATTGGCCAGTACCTGCCTGTCCGTCTGGATCTGGAAGTCCCACAGAATCTTAGCCCTGCTATTCTCCACAACCTTCTGTGGAATCTCCCATCTGGTCTTGGGAGGGTCTAGTCCATACGCTGTGCAGATGTTCCTGTACACAATGCCAGCCACTTGGTTGTGCCATTCAGTGTATGCTGTTCCTGCCTGCATCTTACAGCCTGCCACTATGTGTTGGACTGTCTCTGAGGCCTCTCTGCACAGTCTGCACCTTGGGTCCTCTCTAGTGTGGTAGACCCCTGCTTCAATGGATCTGGTGCTCAGTGCCTGTTCCTGCGCTGCTATGATCAGTGCCTCAGTGCTGTCTTTTAGTCCAGCCCTTTCCAGCCAGTGGTAGGATTTCCCAATGTCAGCCACCTTTGCTATCTGTCGATGGTACATCCCATGCAGAGTCTTGTCTTGCCATGGCACTTCTTCTGCTTGGTCTTCCTCCCATGTCTGCTGCTGCCTCAGGCATTCTCTCAGCAGCTCATCTTTGGGGGCCATCTTACTGATGTACTCCTGGATGTACCGGGTTTCGTCCAGAACAGTGGCTTTGACGCTCACCAAGCCCCGCCCACCTTCTTTCCGGCTGGTATACAGTCTCTGGGTGTTGGACTTCGGGTGGAAACCTCCGTGCATTGTGAGGAGCTTCCGGGTCTTCACATCGGCAGCTTCCATGTCCTCCTTTGGCCAGCTCACTATACCGGCAGGGTATCTGATGACCAGCAGGGCATATCTATTGATGGCATGGATCTTGTTCTTCCCACTGAGCTGGCTCTTCAGGACCTGTCTTATCCTTTGGTGATACTTGGATGTTGCTGTCTTCCTTGCCTCCTCATCGTGGTTTCCATGTGACTGTGGGACGCCAAGGTACTTGTAGCTGGTCTGTATGTCTGCTATGTGGCCCGCTGGTAGTTCCACTCCATCAGTCTTGACTACCTTCCCTCTCTTAACTACCATCCAGCCACACTTCTCCAGTCCGAATGACATCCTGATATCCTTACTGTAGATGTGCGTCAGGTGGATTAGCGAGTCGATGTCTCGTTCATTCTTAGCATACAGCTGGATGTCATCCATGTAGAGGAGGTGGCTGATGGTAGTTCCACTCCTGAACCTATACCCGTATCCAGTCCTTGTGATTATCTGGCTGAGGGGGTATAAACCTATGCAGAACAGCAGCGGGGACAGTGCATCACCTTGGTATATGCCGCACTTGATGGCCACTTGTGCAAGCTGTCTTGAGTTGATTTCCAGTGTAGTCTTCCATAGTCCCATTGAGTTCTTGAGGAAGGTCGTTAGTGTCCTCTTGACTTTGTATAGCGCCAGACATTCACAGATCCACACGCGTGGCATTCAGTCGTAGGCTTTCCTGTAGTCAATCCAGGCTGTGCTCAGATTGGTCTGTCTAGATCTTGAGCGACCTGCTCTATCTATGAGCAACTGGTGTTGTTCCCAATGCCCTTCTGAGCTGTGCTCATGTACTGGCTCATATGTTTCTGTAGCTTGGTGGCTATGATGCCCCTGATAGGACTTTCCATGTTGTGGGGAGGCATGTTATTGGCCGGTAGTTGGACAGTTCTGTTCCCTTGGAGGGGTTTTTCATGATCAGCACTGTCTTTCCTTGTGTTAGCCAGTTTGGGTGGGAGTCTCCTGCTAGCAGCTGGTTCAGCTGTGCTGCTAGGCGTTCATGCACTGCTGTTAGTTTCTTTAGTCAGTAGGTGTGGATCATGTCTGGTCCAGCTCTTTATGTTCTTGACCCACTGCTGGATGTCTTCTACTGTGATGGTGACTGGTTTCTGTTCTGGGAGATTGCTGTGCTCTGTTCTCAGATCCTGCAGCCACTTTGCACTGGTGTTATGAGTCTTCTCTTTCTCCCATATGTTCTTCCAATACTGTTCAGTTTCTGCTGTTATTGTACTGCAGTTGGGAGTACACATTGGATGGTTCTTTGGAGAACAGGGAATTTACTTTTTTGACCTCTGCTTCTCTAGTGTATCTCCTTAGCCTGGTAGCCAGTGCTGTGAGCCTTTGTTTAGCAGTCTCTAGGGCTTCAGATGGAGTCAGGCCCTTGTATTTTTTCCAGGAGCCAAGTCTTATCCTTAATCTCTATACCCTTCTGTAGTTCCACCAGCTGACTAACTTCTCTCTAAGTCACCTTGATCTTATCCTCCAACTTCATTTTCCGGGGTGGGTACATACTGTTTTTCTTCTTGATCATGTAGCCAAGCATCTCCAGGATTACAGAGGCTGTAGCATATACCAGTTCATTGGTTTGAGTTATGGTGATAGTAGGGATTGTCATCTTCTAACATACTATCTGATGGTACTTCTCCACTGAGCCTTGGTAATCAGTCTCAAGGATTGACTGTAGCTAGTTTCTCCCATGACCTTATTCCTCATATCAGCTGCTGTGCTCTGCAATGGAGAGGGTGGCAGTGAAGTTTCAGCTTCAGGTGTGGGCTGTACATCCACTTGTTCTTCCAGGTCTTCTTGAGTCTGGGATGTAATGTGGAGTTGGTCTATCTCAGGCTGTGAGAGCAGCTTCCTCTTTACTATGTTGAAGCATTGGGTAACTAGCTGTTTCTCAGTAAGTGTGGATGTAGGTCTTTTGTCCATCCATAGTCCCCTCATACATCCCCTCTCATTAGGTCTGCTGTGTGGCAAATTGCCGGTACTGTTCTGTTGGGTCTCGCGCTTTCTCTGGTAACACTCTTATGCTGCCCTCTGGCCATGCTGTATCACATATCCCCCCCCCTGCTCAACACCAAGGGGTTGGGCTACTCGGGACGAGAGGCAGTGTCGGCGCGAGAGGCCATCAGCGTTGCCGTGTTGGCTTCCAGCCCTATGCTGGACCCGAAAATGGAAAGGTTGCAAAGAGAGGAACCACCTCGTCACTCTGGCGTTTCTTTCCTTGTTCCTATGCATCCACTGGAGCGGGGCGTGATCAGTCACAAGGGTAAACCGTCGCCCCAGGAGATAGTAGCGGAGAGTCTCCATAGCCCATTTTATCGCCAGACATTCCTTTTCAACAACAGCGTACTTTTGTTCCCTGGGGAGGAGCTTCCGGCTGAGGTACAAGATGGGGTGCTCCTCCTCCCCTACCATCTGGGAAAGGACGGCACCGAGTCCCACCTCCGAGGCGTCTGTCTGCAGGATGAATTCCTTCTCGAAGTCTGGGGCCATGAGTACCGGATGGCAGCATAGGGCTGTCCGTAAATCTGCAAATGCTGCTTCCGCCGCATCCGTCCACTTCACTATCTCGGGGCCCCGAGCTTTTATCAGATCCGTCAATGGCCCCGCTCTTGTGGCAAAATGAGGGATGAATCTCCGATAGTATCCAACTATCCCCAAAAAGGCTCTGACCTGCTTTTTGCGGATTGGTCGAGGCCAATCTTGTATTGCCTCCACCTTGTTCCATTGGGGCTTTACCACACCTCTCCCTACGACATGCCCGAGGTATTTGGCCTCAGCTAATCCTATCACGCATTTCAGAGGATTAGCGGTGAGACCAGCCTTTTGCAAAGCGTCCAGCACTGCTTCCACTTTGTCTAGGTGTGTCTCCCAATCAGGGCTATGTATAACTATGTCGTCTAGATAGGCGGCGGCATAGTTGGCATGGGGTCGTAATACCTTATCCATCAGTCTTTGGAATGTGGCAGGGGCCCCATGGAGTCCGAAAGGGAGGACAGTGTACTGGAACAGGCCATCGGGCGTAGAGAAGGCAGTCTTTTCCCTGGCATCCTTGGCCAGGGGTATTTGCCAATATCCTTTGGTCAGATCTAGGGTGGTTAGGTATTTGGCCTTGCCTAACTGATCAACTAGCTCGTCAATGCGTGGTATCGGGTAGGCGTCGAAGTGGGATACTTCATTCAATTTCCGGAAGTCGTTACAAAATCTCAGGGTGCCATCAGGCTTGGGGACTAGTACAATCGGACTGGACCACTGGCTGTGGGATTCTTCAATGACCCCGAGTTCCAGCATCTTCCACACTTCCATTCTAATTTCCTCCCTTTTAGCTTCCGGTATTCGATAGGGTCTTATCGTTACCCTTACTCCGGGGCTGGTGACAATATGATGTTGGACTAGTGTCGTTCTACCTGGTTGGGTACAAAATACGTCCTGGTTCCGGTGGATCATTTCAATGACTTCCGTCCGTTGTTCTGGGGTTAAGTCAGGAGATATCTTTACCTGCTCCTGTGGGCCGTCTGCCTGAGGTAGAGCTCCTCGAGTGACCAGACACGTCTCTCTGTCATGCCAGGGCTTCAGTAAGTTGATGTGGTAGATTTGCTCTGGCTTCCGGCGGTCTGGTTGTCTAACCTTATAATTCACTTCCCCAACGGCTTCCACTATCTCATATGGTCTGTGCCAGCTGGCTAGGAGTTTGCTTTCTGTGGTCAGCACTAACACCATCACCCGTTCCCCCGGCTGAAATCTTCGTACTTTCGCCCGACGGTTGTAGTATGTCCGCTGTGCCTCTTGTGCTTTTTCCAAATGTTCCCGTACTATCGGGGTTACTCGAGTTATCTGCTCTCTCATCTGTGTCACATGCTCAATAATATTCTTTCCTGGGTTGGGTTGTTCCTCCCAATCCTCCTTGGCGATATCTAAAATCCCGCGTGGGTGGCGTCCATATAAGAGTTCAAAGGGAGAAAAACCCGTGGACGCCTGGGGAACTTCCCGTATAGCGAACATTAGATACGGTAAAAGAGTGTCCCTGTCTTTTCCATCCTGTGCTACCACCTTCCGGATCATACTTTTAAGGGTTCAATTAAATCTTTCGACTAGTCCGTCTGTTTGTGGATGGTAGACTGAGGTCCGAATGGCTTGTATGCGGAGCAGGGCACATAAGTCTTTCATTAGTTTTGACGTAAACGGGGTTCCCTGGTCTGTCAGGATCTCCTTAGGGATGCCCACTCTGGCGAAAACCTGTAGTAGTTCTTTAGCTATTGCCTTAGACGTGGGGTTTCTTAAAGGGATGGCCTCTGGATATCACGTGGCATAGTCAAGGATGACTAGTACGTTTCGGTGGCCCCGTGCCGACTTTTCTAGTGGGCCCACTATGTCCATAGCTATCCTCTCGAAAGGGACATCAATAATAGGTAAAGGTACTAGTGGGGCCCGCAAGTGAGGTCGGGGGCTATGCAACTCGCATTCAGGGCAGGAGGCACAATAATGCTGGACTTCTGCTCGTATCCCTGGCCAATAAAACCTTCTTAGGATTCTATCCAGCGTCTTGTCTACTCCTAGATGTCCCACAAATAAATGACTGTGAGCTAGCTCTAGTACGGCCCTTATGTGTTTCCGTGGGACTAGGAGTTGCTCTACTTCTTCCCCTCGTATTTGCTCTATTCTGTACAACAGATCACGTTTGAGCACGTAATATGGCCTTGGGCCTCTGACTTTTCCTTCTACAGGCACTCCATTTACTTCCACTACCTCCTCCCTCACGTTCGCATATAATGAATCTTCGGCCTGGTCCTGCCCAAAGGTCTCATGTGCAGTACTGAACTGACCTAATTCCAGGGGGCCTATTTCAACTCTTCCCCCTGGGGTGCTCCCACTTGGGCCAGGAACCTCCTCTGAGTCCTTCGTGGCCCGAACCATCTCCTGGTCTCCTGGGCGGGTTCGCCTACCCACAAGGGAAGTCTTTTGATTAGCTGCCAGAATCCTGGTCCCTAACTTTTTAGCCACTCTTCGTTCTCGCCTAGCCCTGCGGGGTTTTCCAGGGGATGAGAATAATTCTGGAGCAAATTCAGCAAACATTGGGGCGAGGCTATCTTTAGTTGCCTCTGTCTCAACCTGGGGGTTGCTACCCTCTCCTGCCTCTATCGGGGTCAGTAAGTTCTCAAACCCAGGGAAGTCTCTCCCAATCAAAACAGGATAAGGGAGCTTGGGGACTACTCCTGCAGAAACTCTGGTGGTATTCCCCTGGATTTCAATCCGTACTGGAATTGTAGGGTAAAAATTCACGGTGCCATGTACGCATGTTACCCCTGTGCTTTTGGCCCGAGTTAGTTGGTCTGTTCCCACCAACTTTCCCGAGACCAACGTGACAGCACTCCCAGAATCTATTAATGCTATGGTTTTTATACCATTCATTTTTACAGGTCTGGTAAATCCATGTGAGGTCAATGTAACCCCTACCAGGTTGATCAGGCCACATTGTTCCCCATAATTCCCCAGATTACACTGCATAGGCACCTCCTTGTTGGGACATTGGGCTGCTATATGCCCCAATTCCCCACATTCATAACACCGTCCCCTCATTCTGGTTATCACCCTCTGCCTGGGGCTAGTTGGCCGGCCCCCCACCACTCTTCCCAAACCCCCAGGTCCCTTTCTGGCCTCGAGCCATTCCTCGCTGTCGTTCCTCCCGGTTATAGTTTTCCTAGAGTTCTCGACAGTCCGGGGCCTTGGGTTTGGGGTTGTCTTCCTGCGTTGCCGTGTCTCCCCGCTTGGGGTCTGGAACAGTTCGCGGGCTGCCAGTTGTCTTTCCACTAGGGAGACCAACTCATCATAGGTAGAGGGGTCATTCTGACCCACCCAAGTCCTGAGACCTGGTGGTAGCCCCCGCATATACCGGTCCAATATTAGTACCTCCATCATCTCCTCAGAGCTATGGGCCTCAGGGCGCAGCCATTTCCGGGTCAGGTGGATCAAGTCAAACAATTGTGATCGGGGTGTCTTGTCCTCCATATATCGCCATTCATGGAACCTCTGGGCTCGCAGTGCCGTTGTTACTCCGAACCTGGCCAGGATCTCTGCCTTTAGCTGGGAATAGTTTGCTGCAGCTTCTGCAGACATATCGTAATAGACCTTCTGGGCTTCCCCACATAGGAATGGGGCAAGGATACCAGACCATTGTTCTCGGGGCCAGGCCTCCCGCAGGGCTGCTCTCTCAAAAGCCAGGAGGTATGCTTCCACATCATCCTCCCGGGTCATTTTCTGTAAGCAATGGCTAGCCCGTATGGTCCGGGTCCCTTCCCAGTGGTGATTCTGTTCCATAAGGGTCTTCATCTGGCTCACCAGATCTCTCAGCAGGGCTCGGTCCTGAGCAGCCTGACTCAGCAACAGCTGATTGGTCTCTTGCTGCAATCTAGTCGCCTCTTGTTGGGCGGTTGCTTGGACCCTGGTAGCCTCCTGCTGGGCCGCAGTGGCATGTATAAGGGCCTTGACCACGTCATCCATCTTAAGGGTGGGAGGGTTATGTCTCCCCCTGGACTATGTCCCCAGCGCGCAGATCCCACCCCTGACACCACGTGTGGCAAATTGCTGGTACTGTTCTGCTGGGTCTCGCGCTTTCTCTTCTCTGGGGTAGGTTCAGGGCGCTATTGCTTGCCTCTGAACCAGTTCTTAATCACTCCACTAGTGTCCTTGGAGGAGGGGAGTGGAGAGGGAGGGACCTGGGCCCGCCCTCTACTCCAGGTCCCAACCCAGGGGCCCTGGGGGTTGTGGTGAACCACTTGACTTAGCGGTTCCTTCCCCTGGGTTACTTCCCTCTCATACCCTTCAGCTTGTGAAGGGCTTTTTGCCTCTCTTCTACACAAGCCTGTTGCCCCTTACCTAGGGTTTCTTTTGGGCTTCACAATCCACCGCAGCACTCCTCCAAACCTTCTATTTCTCTCTGGTCAAACTCTTCTCTTCTGCAACCTGCACTCTGCTCCAATCCAACCTTTCTCCTTCAACTACCACACCCTGTCTGACTGAAGCAGGGGTTTTTATCACATGACTGGAGTCAGGTGCTCTGACTGGAGTCAGGTGCTCTAACTGAAGTCAGGTGCTCTAACTGAAGTCAGGTGCTCTAATTGGAGTCAGGTGCTCTAACTGGAGTCAGGTGCTCTAATTGGCCAAAGCTGTTCTAGTTAATCTAAAGCAAACCTTCCTCCCTTGGCAGGGAATAAGGCCCCCTGCTAATACTCTTATGCTGCCCTCTGGCCATGCTGTATCACAGCTGTTATAGTAGCATTCCATGTTCTCTTGTCTCATCCATGAATGATTTGTTCCAGTAACCCACTTATTGTCAGATTGTCCTGGTTCCTCAACATCTGGCACGGACCTTGTTAATCCTGGCGACGTCCAAGCCAGAATGACTTTCCTAGTTCATGTCACTCTCATATTTGAGGTAGGCAGGTGAAGCGTTAGGGGGTCTTTTGCCCAAGGACCCCTACTGGAAAGTTGGGTACCAACCGGGATTTGGACCTCAGTCTCTTGTATCAAAGGGTAGTCTCCCGTATCAAAGGGCAGCACTCTTAACCACTACGCTATCCAGTCTATATATATATACTGTGACAAAGTTCCTCCTCTACCTTGGTGGGTCCTGAGCTTATTGGCAGATTTGCTCACCTCAGTGATCTTCCCCACAGTCTGGATCAACTCCTCCTGTGTCTGATCAGGAGTTGGGAGGATTGGGGGGAACCCGGGCCCGCCATAGGCAGCAGGTTTGTATAATTTTTGGTGGCACTCAAAATGGTGATGCCTCCCCCTACTCCCGCTCTGTAAGCTGATATATATATTTTATTAAATAGTGTAAACATGGACTGGAAGCCGTAAGCACTTAAGTTTCTCTTTATTGCACAATATCACTACCAGAAAAATCCCTTGTTCATTATTAGTGGTCCTACAAATCAAGAATTTGTTGCTGGGATAAAATGAGTCTACAATGCATCGGTGCCACAAGATTACAAGTGTCAATTAAAAGTGGAAAGCCAGAAGCAGCACTTGCCTTCTTCAATATACGGTATTATATTTTGTGGGAATGTTCTTAATGTTTTCTCTGAATACTATCAGAGGGGTAGCCATGTTAGTCTAGATCTGTAAAAGCAGCAGAGAATCCTGTGGCACCTTATAGACTAACAGACGTTTTGGAGCATGAGCTTTCGTGGGTGACATGCATCTGATGAAGTGGGTATTCACCCATGAAAGCACATGCTCCAAAACGTCTGTTAGTCTATAAGGTGCCACAGGATTCTCTGCTGCTTCTCTGAATACTGTGCGGGTGCCTCAGCTTCCCCTGCAAGGTGCCAACTGAAGGTGCTGGGGACAAAGAGATCAGGTAGCCTCCTTATCCGGAAGAGACACAAAGGCCAGAGGAGGGAGTGTCGTTTTGGAGCTTTCTGAAGAAATGGAGAGAGGTCCAGAACTTGGGTCTGAGCTCCCACTCCCCAAGATGGACCTGACTGAGGGGTCCTGTTTTCTGTACCTACAAGCTCTGTTCTAGACTGTGATCCTGTCATGTAATAAAACTTCTGTTTTACCGGCTGGCTGAGAGTCACGTCTGAGTGCAGAGTTGGGGTGCAGAAACTTCTGGCTGCCCCAGGACCTTGCCTGGGCGGACTCACTGCGGAAAAGCTCACGGTGTGGAAGGGCATGCTGAATGCTCTGAGGTCAGACCCAGGAAGATGTAAGCTTCTTGCCTTGGAGACAGTATGCTCAGAGAGAGAAGGCTCCCCCAGAGTCCTGACTGCCTTTGAAGGAGTGGTTCCAGAGCATCCTAGCATCACCTTCCATATCATGCGCTTCCCGGAAGTCTGCACAGGCACTAACACTCCCTCCTCTGGCCTTTGTCTCTTTTCCAGGCATTAGGAGGCCACATGATCTCTTTGTTCTCCAACACCTTCAGTTGGCACCTTGCAGGAGAGCGGCCCAGGCCACCAGTTGCCTGGAGACAGAGTTTCGGCCATTGTCTGTGCAGACAGCATCACACTGGCCCTCTAGGGCTCTACAACAATCATACTCCCTTAACCCACCATCTAGATTGTTAAGAAATGCATGAGGGAAACTGAGGCACCCACACAGTATTGAGAGAAAACATTAAGAACATTCCCACTTCGTAACACCTGTATACAACTGGTTATATACTTTAAAGGGCGTGAAATAATCAAGTATTGTGCTAAACACGATAATACTAGTTAGTAGGGGAAGCAAAAGTGGATGGGAACCTGGGAGGCAGTGACCATGAGATGGTTGAGTTCAGGATCCTGACACAAGGAAGAAAGGAAAGCAGCAGAATATGGACCCTGAACTTCAGAAAAGCAGACTTTGACTCCCTCGGGGAACTGATGGGCAGGATCCCCTCGGAGAATAACATGACAGGGAAAGGAGTCCAGGAGAGCTGGCTGTATTTTAAAGAATCCTTATTGAGGTTGCAGGAAAAAAACATCCTGATGTGTAGAAAGAATAGTAAATATGGCAGGTGACCAGCTTGGCTTAACAGAGAAATCCTTGCCGATCTTAAACGAAAAAAGAAGCTTACAAGAAGTGGAAGATTGGACAAATGACTAGGGAGGAATATAAAAATATTGCTCAGGCATGCAGGAGTGAAATCAGGAAGGCCAAATCACACTTGGAGTTGCAGCTAGCAAGAAATGTTAAGAGGAACAAGATGGGTTTCTTCAGGTATGTTAGCAACAAGAAGAAAGTCAAGGAAAGTGTGGGTGCCTTACTGAATGAGGGAGGCAACCTAGTGACAGAGGATGTGGAAAAAGCTAATGTACTCAATGCTTTTTTTGCCTCTGTCTTCACAAACAAGGTCAGTTCCCAGACTGTTGCACTGGGCAGCACAGTAGGGGGAGAAGGTGACCAGCTCTCTGTGGAGAAAGAAGTGGTTCAGGACTATTTAGAAAAACTGGACGAGCACAAGTCTATGGGGCCAGATGCGCTTCATCCGAGAGTGCTAAAGGAGTTGGCAGATGTGATTGCAGAACCATTGGCCATTATCTTTGAAAACTCATGGAGATCAGGGAGGTCCCGGATGACTGGCAAAAGGCTAATGTAGTGCCCATCTTTAAAAAAGGGAAGGAGGAGGATCTGGAGAACTACAGGCCAGTCAGCCTCACCTCAGTCCCTGGAAAAATCATGAAGCAGGTCCTCAAGGAATCAATTTTGAAGCACTTAGAGGAGAGGAAAGTGATCAGGAACAGTCAGCATGGATTCACCAAGGGCAAGTCATGCCTGACTAACCTAATTGCCTTCTATGAGGAGATAACTGGGTCTGTGGATGAGGGAAAAGCAGGGGATGTGTTATTCTTTGACTTTAGCAAAGCTTTTGATACGGTCTCCCACAGTATTCTTGATGGCAAGTTAAAGATGGCCAGATGAATGGACTGTAAGGTGAATAGAAAGCTGGCTAGATCGTCGAGCTCAATGGATAGTGATCAACAGCTCCATGTCTAGTTGGCAGCCGGTTTCAAGCCAAGTGCCCCAAGGGTCGGTCCTTGGCTGGTTTTGTTCAGTATCTTCATTAATGATCTGGAGGATGGCATGGACTGCACCCTCAGCAAGTTTGCAGGTGACACTAAACTGGGAGGAGTGGTAGATAGGCTGGAGGGTAGGGATAGAATACAGAAGGTCCTAGACAAATCAGAGGATTGGGCCAAAAGAAGCCTGATGAGGTTCAACAAGGACAAGTGCAGAGTCCTGCACTTAGGACAGAAAAATCCCATTCACTGTTACAGACTAGGGACCGAATGGCTGGGAAGCAGTTCTGCAGAAAAGGACCTAGGGGTTACAGTGGACCAGAAGCTGGATATGAGTCAACAGTGTTGTGGCTACCTGGAGGTAGATTTAAATGCTTCCTCACCAGAAGCTTATAGAGTAAGAACCCGTCTTTTTCCTGCAGACTGGCCGGCGGTTTGTACTTTAAAAAGAACAACGGCCAGGTATAAAAAGAGGGATTATTGGCAGGCACCTTTTTAATAGCCGAGGTTGCTATTAATATGTCTAGCTGCGTGAAGAGAAACCTGGGCCTTTTAAAATTACTTAGCAAATCGTTCCTGCAGCAAAGGAAGTCTATACTGTGTTCAGCCTCTGGTGATCTAGTAGCAGCCATCTCAGAAATAGGCTCAATACCTTAAAAGGAAACGTACATTTGACACAGAATCAAGTGCGCATGCTAAAAAAAAGAGACACATGCTTATAAAAACTTTGTGTAATAAAATGGTGTCACTTAAAAGAAAGATACATCTGGCGAAGCAGTCTGGGGGGTTTATCGGACCTCTGTGAAGTTGTGCGATCGCTCTGATAACAGGGCTTTTGACTAATTGATAATGGAGTATGCAGAAAAAATATACGTGGTGCCCAGCCACCAGTTGGAGCAATTAAGGGCTCCTCCTCCGGCAGAGGAAAAAATCAGAGCGACCGCAACGTGCTTACTGGATGCTGAAATGAGTCTGTTCTTCAAAGGACTGAGTTAGCCAAACCCAAAAATGCTAAACTTTAAAGCTCCGTGCTTAAAAGGTACCTGATGAATGTGAGGCAGAGCGATGCTGATAAAAGGAAAATAAGTCTGTTTCTATCTGAACAGAAACAGAGTGTTGCTGCCAAATCCCTGAAACACCAAAAACCTCAGACTCCGTTGCTCAGGAGGTGCTGGATAACATGAATAAGTGTTATAAGAAAAATGTATTAGTATTGCTAAATAAGCTGGGTCAAGATAAAAATCTCTCTTTGTGGAATGATAAAGGGGCTTTTGTGTATGAAGGCTCTGTAGTTAATGGTTCTAACATGCTGGACTTGGTAAGGGCCATCACCCAGACGCGCTCTGTTCCTAGCAGACACATACCTAAAGGATGGGATGTGTTTATGAATGCCATGGTGGAACTGAACATACCATTTTCTGTCATGGGCAATGCAGCCAATAGAGATCTTTTGGAACACCTGAAGGCCTCGACTGCCGACACGGGGGTGGATCGAGAAACGGTGATCTCCTTTTTGCCATCTAAAAAACAAAAATTGACTAAAAGATCTGAATGCCTCAGTGTGTGATGTTTTTCACTTTCAGAAATATTTAAAAGTGGTAATGTTTTGCTTTAAATAAAACATTTCTATACTTTTCCAGAAAAGTTAATATCTACGTGAACTTTTTCTGAATTGGTCATTGTTTTTTAAAAAAAGAACAAAACCCCACCAAACAGCAATTGTTTTTAAACCCCTCACCTTGGGTGCTTTATAGGGTATCATGGCTATGAAAGTCATTGCCAGATACACATATCTAGGTTTGTTGAACCATGTTTTGAGTGAGACTAGGCATGCCTGAGAATTTACATTTTATATTTTTTACAAAATTCATCACCATCTGGTCATTTTGCAGTAACTTATTAGAATACAATTTTAAAAATCTGGTCAAAAGATAAACCCTTGCTACAGTGATGTAAGAAAAACATGCAGTGATAGTTGCAGGCAATGGGGTGCGGGGTTTGTAATTAACTAGTGTGAAATACAATGTTGGTGGCATTTTTGTTTTAAAATTTCATAATGCTTCTAGGAAACAACACACTGTTCGGTGGGTGCCCATATGAGTCAAAAAACTCTCCACAGCTACACTCCGCCAGATACAAGGTGAGCCAGTATTCACCCAGTTGGCTGTGCAGATGCCGGTTGTCTCTGAGACAGCTTGCTGCCAGGGAGACAATCACAAGGGAACACATCTAAGAAATTCTTTCTTTGTGTAAGGGTCCATTGATAAGACATGTGAGAGCTTTATGGTGTCCATATTCACATATAGTCAAACAGAACGTTTCTCCTCTGATTTATCTCTATGACATTGTCAAAAACCCCATACATGATCATAATGAACATCAAAGCCTTCCCAAAATGTATTTCTGCTCTCAGGTTCCAGGTTTTAATCAGGAAATAGTGATTGGCACATTCCTGGTCGGGAGACAGGTCAAAGGCAAACAAGGTGTAACCCTGCGCAAACTCCTCACGGTCGATTAACAGAGAACTATCTTTCATGTGTTTACCTAAAGATAGTTTTAATTAAGATATATTATATCTCACCACAGAATAGAGATTATAAATTCTAATTCTATAGCATGAGACAATATATTCATGTAATGTTTAAGAAAAGTTTTGTAAATGAGTTCTAACAGTTCATGGATTAGGGACCCAATCTTATGGGGTTCCACAGGCTTCTGTATAGATTATTTAGGTTAATCTTCCTATCTACCCAATGGGACTCAGTGCTCAGTCTAGAAGATACCATCAGAGATGGTTAGTCTTGCAGTTCTCAAACTGTGGATTTGTGTCTCCAGAGGTAACATTCTTGTCAGAAGCAAAAATGTTTTAAAATAAATAAATAATGTGTACAGGTGAGAAATAACAGACCTCAACTCTATTGTTCCTCTGTAAATTTGTGTACACAGAGTGAATCCCTTACCTCTCTTTAAAAGTGAAAAGTTTCAAAAGTTTAACGAATAGAAGATTGTTGGGGGTGGAATAGATCAGGAGAAGGAGAAGAAGTCTGGAGATAAATGTGAGAAGTGAGGGACTTATCCTTTTTTGTTAAAATATGATGTTTGCTGTTGAAGAAAAAAATCCCAAATACTTAACATTGTTGTTTTAGTTCAATAAAACAATTTAAATGTCTGTCTGGTGATGTTCTAATACAGCCTGGCAAGAAAATTCTCCAAATATTAATGACTGACCTGTTGAACTGGAGATCGTTTACCTCCCAGTGACATCATAAATATCTGCTCCAATTACCTTTGGTAAATGAAATAACCAAACAAACATTCATTTTCTGATATAGCTGTAAAACTCATCTGAAAAGTTTTCAAAATAAATCACTGTTTAAAAATGTATAGTGTGTATCTTCTAAAAACGAAACCTACATCTACCTCTGAGTTGTGAAGGATATGTATAAGGTTATAATAACCAACAAGGACGCACTTTTATGTAGAAAACCATGATTAAATTGACTCTTCCTGACTAGTGATTTAAATCATTATTTAAATCAAATCCACCCTGCCTGCTGTGCTCATGCCCCTGGCCCCTTCATTCCCCGGAGGTGTCCACAAATATGTTTGGCGCTGGCCCCACAAAAAGTTAATCCAGCTCTGTGTAGCCTACCATGTCCAGTACAGCGTTTGCCATGGCTCCAGTGGTGCCATGGCACTGGGCCGAGAATCAGAAGTGCTTGCGCGATCCCCCAGCCAGCTGAGCCAGCCAGGAAAGCTGCCCCCGCCCCTGCTCTGCCCTCGCCTCACCTCTTCCCCAAAGCCCCTGCCCCTGCTCCGCCCTGCTTCTTCCCACCCTTGCTCTGCCTCAGCCCTGCCCAAACTCCATCCCTGCCCCTGAGCAACCTCCTGGGGGCTCAGTAGGGGTCAGGTGTGCCTTGCACTCACCACTCCACACTGCTGGTGAGTTCTGGGGGGTGCAGTTTTCCTCCTGCCCCCCAGTCCCAAGGCTGGGAGCCAGGGGAGCAGAGTGGAGTGGGCTGGGGCTGGATCACTCCACTTCCTGCTGCCCTGTGAGTGCGGGGTCAGGGCTGCCTTGCAATCACTCGGCAGCAGGAAGAAGAGCGACCCGGCCTCAGCCCACTCCGCTCTGCTGGCTCGTGCTGGGGGGTGGTTTCCCCCTACCCCCCCAAGCCTGGGGGGGAGATGGTGCAGTGGGGAAGGGGCATGGGATGGGGAAGAGAAGGGGATGGGGGACATGGGGGCCCAGCATGCAGATCCCCTTGGCAGCAGATGGGGCCCCCCTGTTAAGCAGGCACATCAAACCCTCACCCTGACAAGCCCCATCTCCCCTGCATCTGTACCACCCCGATGAGCCTCCCCAGACACCCTCCCCACTGAGCCCCAACCACCTACACCTAGTCCCCCACCCCAGTGAACTCCACCTCCCCTGCATCCAGACCACCACCACCACACCGAGCTCCAGCCACTTTCACTTGGTCCCCCTGCAGACTCCCATTGCCCCTGCACCTGGAACCTCCCTGTGCATCCAGATCCCCCACTGAGCTGCCTGCGCTCAGACTGCCCCACACAGAACCCTCTTACCACACTGGATCCGCCCACACTAAGTCCCTCTGCACTTGGATCCTGCTGCCAGGCTGAGCCTCCCTGCCACGTCTGGTGTGCCTGGAGCAAAAGGAGCAGGGTCCCAGGTGTTTCTGTGGCAGGCCTGGCCCTTGGGCTGTTTCAGGGTCAGGTTCAGTCTCACTGCCAAGTCCCTGTCCCAGGGGATGGGGGAGGCTTCAGGGTATTCTGCCACCTCCATGCAGCCAGTGGCCTGTGCTCCCCACTGCCATGTGGAGCCTCCATGTTTATTTACTGTAAAAAAAAACTGCAGAATTTTAAAATCTGATGCACAGAATTTGAAACAGAATTCCCTCAGGAATATGGGGTGCTGTACTGCAGTAATGGTGGGACTGTGAAGGGGTGCTGGACAGTAGGGGATCTGTGGGTGCGGGAGCTGGACAGGTGGCATGGTGTGCAGGATGCTGTGCAGATGTGGTGGTAGGTCAGCGGGAGTGGTTTCTGGGCAAGGGATGCTGGGCATAGTGGGTCCAGGAGCGCTGGGCACAGGGATCTGTGACAGATTTCTCTGGGCAAAGGGGTGCTGGCCATAAGGACAGGCACTGGGCAGGGGGGCAGGGTGGAATGGGCACGCTCACAGCACAGGGCTGGGTGGGCCAGTGTGCTTCTAGCAGTTGTGGGTTTGTAACCAGTGCCTTGTGCTGGGCTGAGTGAAGCCACTCCTGCTGCGCTGCACCTCATAGCCCCCAAACAGCCCCTCACTCTGCGGACCGCCCCCCATCACCTGCCCTATTTCCCCAATGGGGGCCCACAAATATGTTTGGCACCAGGCCCACAAAAAGTTAATCCGGCCCTGACCACATCTTTATCTGTTTTTGGAGCGGCGGTTTTTACACAGGGTTTAATAATCTTAACCCCGTCCTCAAAAGCAGTATGGTTTTTTGAAAGAGGGTATGGAATATTCCGCCCACGCCACCCCTGTACATCATGATATCCAGGAAGGGCGTATCCAGCCTGGGCTTTGTAATAGTTCCTGTAGATGGTGGGGTAACGGTAATTTTTTAGGATCGCCATAATAGTGTTTTTGCTTTTTAGAAACCTCACTCTCTCCGGGAACGCAGGTGCAGCTTGAAGATCACCTTGCCGAAGTGAAATGAGACGTGTCTGTTTTGATCTGTCTTTATTTCAGTGGTGATGGTGTTGATGTGGTGTTTACTGATAGGGACGTAGTGAGGTTTATCATAGGTGATGGTGACAAACTTGTTGTTCCTCCTTCGGATGGGGACGCAGAGTAACAAGGGAACAGAAAAGTGGTCATCTACGATATCCGTGTACAGATATAAGGTGTTGAACCCCCCTGTAATGTCTGCCGAGAAGGGGAATTTTTGGACGCTGCACTTGGGGGCCAAACCCAGAATATTAGTTAGCTCCCTGCTGGTAGAAAACATATAAATAAAATTAGTGGATTCAAGTCTAACTTTTCTACTGGTCATCCTGCACCACCTCAGGTGGTGCAGGATGACCAGCCACAGTGCTGTTCATATGATCCAGTAATTGGAGTTTGGTCAAGTAATAACCTCGTCATAGCATAAAACTCCACATCTTATCACCAAAAATGATTTCAAAGGGGTGTCTTCGTTGATAGTGTTCCAGCTGTGCGGGTATTGTATTTCCACTAACCCCACCTCCCAGGCACCCAGGAGATCCAAGAGCTTAATTAGCTATATTGTAAAGTTCCAGCTGGTGTTTTGGGGAAAAACCGCAGAGCTGGTGTTGCTGGACAAAGAGATGTAAAGCCTGCCGTCACCCTTTTCTCTCTCTCTCTCTTTCTCTCTCTCTCTCTCTCTGTCTTTGCAGGAGGATTCTTTTTTTTTCGTGTCTAAATATCACAGGCTTGAGAAACTTCCACCGAGCTTTTAAATTTATTGGGCCACCCAACCATTTCACCAGCAGATGCTTTTTTCTCCCTTTTCCTTTCTCTGCTAGAACTTTTTCAATCCTGTAAATCCTGTCCCATTTGGGGTTTACTTTTTGTAATTCTTCAGGGTTAAAATATCCAGTAACTGACTCACCCTCGTAATCTTTTAATTGATGTACAGGTCTCTGGCCCCTGGTTAAAGCTTCATCCACTAGGAATATCTCTTTGGTAAACGTCTGTTCATAACCTTTTTCAAAAGCTCCTTTGGTTTTAGATAGTCTCACATGGTCACCTTTTCTAAAAGGGGCAACAACCGATTTTATTTTAAAACCAGCTCCATAAACCATTTTCCATACCTTCAGAGAGTTTGAGGGGTTAACATCAGCGGATCTGGTATGTATAGTTCTGTGAAAGCTCCAGTTGTAATTCTTTATAAAGTCATGTAACACATCGATGTAGCGAAAGGTGTTATGGGCTGTAAAATATCTCCACATCCTATATTTTAAAGTTCTATTAAATTGCTCCACAATCCCTGCTTTGACTTCATTATTGGTAACAAAATGGTGAACGCCATTAATGCCATTTTAACAAACTGCTTATATGTTTGTTTAAAAATTCTTTTCCCCAATTGGTTTGTAATTTTTGAGGCATGCGACCTTCACTGAAAATAGCTTTAAAGGCCTTGGATATGTCACCGCCTGTCTTGTCTTTTAGGCCTAAGGCCCAGCCATATTTAGACAGAATGTCTATCGCTGTTCAGATGTACTTAAAACCTCTGTCTGTTGTGTTTGGAGAACTGGTGTATATTCACCAAGTCTGCCTGCCATTGAGGATCCACATCTGAAACAATGGTCTTGTTTCTTTTAAAATGTATTTGAGCCAGTTTGTGTAAGCGTAAGCATCCTGGTCTGAAAGCCGAGCTCTTACCTGCCTCCTATTCAAAGTTTTACTATGCTTTTTGGCTGCTTGAAACAGAAGGTTCACCCCACTGAAGCTCCCACCTTCCCCAGGGGTATAATATATTTTCTTTAACAGAGCCGTCCACGTAGACATGACTGTTACTTGCATTAGTAAAAGACATTACCAGTGTGGAGGGAACACATTCACACTGACAAATTTAAACAACTTTTATTAATTGCCTGGTTTAACAAACCCTTTTACAGCTGCCTGCGAAAATGGACGCTATGACCCCTACCATTAGGGAGCTCGAGCTGGTTCATTCTTCCATTTTGTCCTTTCCAGATTTTCCTCTCAAGATCTGTGTCTCAGACATGAGCAAAAACAGTGTAAGCCCCCATGGCTTCTTTGTACGCAGCCCAGGGTTGGTTCCTACCCCATTATACCCCATCCTCAACTGTCATTGCTTAATCATTCACTTATCTGTGTGACATCTTTTGTGTTCAGCCTGTCCACCAGTGACTCCAATGAGCCTCGGTTGCCTTCCTCAACAGGGGTGGACAACAGGAGGCCATCTTGCTCATGCTTCACAAGCGCTTGGAGTTTGGGGTTGGGTTCCAGCATATCCATAAACAGCTGGGCCAAAGAGCTCCCCTGGACTGCTCCCTCCTCCTTGGAAATGTCACTGATAAAGCACTTTCCCACTGGAGTTTGAAAGCCTTTGGGGCTAAAACAAAGTCTGAAGTTCTCCCAGGGGTGGTGAAGGAGACCATGTTTCCTCTCAGCATTTCCATGATTTCTACAACACACATTCTTGGAATGAGATGGCCTCTTACCTGTGGTGTTGGGACTTCCAGGGGCAGTGCCCCACTGTGATTAATTGAGGGTCGTGGGAGAAGCTCTTAGAGGGGTCACACAACCCACTTCCAGACAGATCACCCCACCCAGGAAACCCCCCCGATTGGTCAAATCTGCTCTCAGAGTGGTCCTATAAGTGATGAAATGCATCTCAATTGGTAAAAGGAAGTGGGAGGCGTTCTCAGAGGGGGTCACTTGACACCCTTTGCTTCCTGTCATTTGTCCATCTTGACCCTGGTGGTGGGCGGATCCTGAGAGATCAAGGGGTGGGGCCAACGTTAATTTGATGGTAGGGCCCTTATACTACTCTTGGGGAGTGGGGGGTGAGCCTGTTTGTGGAGGCAGGATCCACAACCCCAAAGTTCTCATTCTGTGACACTCCCACCATGTGTTATTGGGGCAGTTAAGGGAGTTCGCAGTGCACAGGGGCACAGCCCAGAGTCCCAGGAAATGTGCAGTGGTGCAATTCATTTATGTGAGTTTTCGTGTTTTTGAATATTTGTTCTACTCTGCCTGTTTAATGTGAAAGGGCATCTCCACCCTGTTCTAATCTGTGGTGTTTACTTATCCTCTCACAGGCCTTTCCACACAAAGTGTTGTCTTCCAGGAAATGCCAAGTGAAATAAAATTCCCTTTTTGTGTGATAGGTAGGAGAGAGTGCACAGACCTGTCTCCTGGTTGCGTCTATAAAACAAACTGGGATGTGCTACATTCACTTCTGGCAATAAACAGATCTATGTCTTGGCTTCCTATATAAAGAGAAGAGAGAAAGTGAAAGAGACAGAGAGGTAGGAGGGTTTCATGATCAAACATCTGGAGACTCGCCTGTTTCTTCAGGAACGCTCAGAAGAACTGA
Source organism: Aldabrachelys gigantea (assembly GCA_026122505.1). Lineage (NCBI taxonomy): Eukaryota > Metazoa > Chordata > Testudines > Testudinidae > Aldabrachelys > Aldabrachelys gigantea. The sequence continues at coordinate 67,864,010 of CM047489.1, forward strand.
AGCATTTGTGGGCTGATGGTGAGAGATTCTTGTGTTTTGTGCCTTCTTAAATCATAGGAGCAACCACTAGGAGATGGGTATGGAAGTGGGGGGATGGGGAAACAGGAGAAAATTACCTCAGCATTTCCAGAATGGCCTTTTGTCCCCTCAAAACTTTTTCCAGGGTCTGTTTCTCATCTAGGGCCTGATCCGAAGCCCACTAATGTCAATGGGAACGTTCATCAAGCGCTAAAGCTTGGGTCCTGGCAGGCTGAAGAGGTACTTCTCTGATATAAGCAACAGAACACGTATGGAGCTCAGTGGGAAAGGCAAATCCATCCTTGACTAGATTGTAGTCTCTGTCCCCCACCCCACAACTCAGGAGGCAATGGAGACTCTGGCTGTAATTCATAATGTGGGAACATTTTGTGGTCGGTTAGCAAAGTTACCACATCCCTGGCCAGGAAGGTGAAATCGCTTCCTGGGACTAGGAAACAGGAGTGCCAGGGTCATCTGACTGTTGTGAACATATGTAAGGACAAGTTGGACCTTACTGCCAATCTCTAAATAGGCAAAATAGAGTCAAATAAGGGGAAAATCTTACAGGTACCAAACAGTACCGTAGAATCTCTACAGATAGAAATTCCATGCTTGAATAATAAGAAAACAGCAGTAAGACTATACTACTGACTACCTGAGCAGGATGTGACGGTGACGGTGAAATGCTCGCGGAGACTAGACAAGCTGCAAAACCTGAAAATGCAACAATAAGAGGGAATGTCATCTATGCTCATATTGATTTGGTAAATGGGATCTCAGGGCATGATATAGACGTAAAATTTCTAGACATCATAAACGGCTGCTTCTTGGGGCAGCTGGTCCTGGAACCCAGGGAGAGGCAATTCCTGAATTAGTCCGAGTGGAGCACAGGATCTGGTCCAAGAGATAACTATCGCCGAGCCACTCGTTAGAAGTGACCATAATGTATTAAAGTTAACATCTCTGTGTGAGTGTGTGTGTGGGAGAGGAATATCAAAAAAGCCCAGCATGGAAATATTTCATTTTAAAAAGGGAAATTACTCAAGAATCAGGATGCTTGTTAAGACAGAAGTTAGAAAGGGCAGTCACACAGGTAAAATACCTGCAAACAGCATGGAGACTACTTAAAAACACCATAATAGAGACTTAGACTAAATATATACCCCAAATCAAAGAAGACAGTAGGAGGACCAAAAGACTGCTCCATGGCTAAACACCAGAGAAATGGAGGCCATTAGAAGCAAAAAGGCACCCTTTAAAATTTGGAAGCCAAATCCTAATGAGCATAGGCACCAACCTCAGAATATTATAAGAACCAGCTGCTTGCTTTTCCCACCCCATGCCAGGTGTCTCTGGCTAGCTCATTTAGCGAGCCTCCTCCAGGCTTCAAGCTTCCTGCAGGCAGTTCCCTCAAGCACTTTCACTCCATTTGCTCTCTCACATCATGAAGATGGGATCCTATTCGATTGTAGATACTGTGATAAGCTTAGGACAGACAGCTGCAAGGGAGGAGTAGAAATCCATCTCAGAGGGTTAAAAGGCCCTCCTCCCTATCAACTGGAGGGTAACTACAGGTAAATCAGGTTCAGCTGAGAAGGGGTTACCAAAGTATCAATTAGAATCAGCTGAGAGGGAGATAGCTGAGGTTAATTAGGATCAGCTGATCCCAACTAAGGGCTGCCTGAGACCTTTTTAAACCCTCCCCTGGGAGGAAGGAGGAGGGGAAAGAAGAAGCCCTGCTGCCAGTTGGTTAGGAGCAGAGAGACAGCAAGCCTCACCAGGAGGAGAGGCAGTATCCTCTCCCACAAGGGAGAAAAATAGGCTAAAAAGGACTGGTGGAGAGAGGGAACGGACTTCCCCTGTGTTCCAAGCCTGTCTCAAAAGGGCTAAAAGCAGCGGAGGCTGGGGAGACCGAAAAGTGCCGTGCCACAGTACCTAGATCTTAGCTCTGAGACATATGTATAAGCAATAGCTTTCTTTCAGCTGATGTTTGGTATAGTAAGTGAACTGGTAAGCCCATCAGATGACCAGTCATTATTTCAAAAGATGTAACCTGTGTAGATCAGTTAGGCATTGAATGCATAGCCATTAGTGCTAAGGGTAGCTTTAAGTCCCAGTCTCTGGCATGTTCAGAGAGAAATTTCACAGTTTGGTTCATACCCTCAACCTGTCCTGAGGATTGAGGATGATATGGCACATGGAGCTTCTGTTGGATTCCTAGGGCTTTTAATTGGTTAACCAGAAGACCAGAAGTAAAAAGAGTATCTCTGTCTGAGTCTATTTTGGGGGTAAACCCATCTGCTGAAAACACGATTTACTGAAAACATGAGTGGTTGTAATTTGAGCCATATCATTTGGTGCACGTATACTCTTGTATCCTCGGGGGCAGCAGTTTGAGGAAGAAATCACTGGAGTCACAGAGAGCTGTAAATCTTGAAAGCAGCCATTTATTGCCACACACAGGACTAACCAGCCAGCCTGCCAAAACTGGCTGGGTTCTCCCCTAATAATCTAACACATTTGCCATAGCAACACAAGATTCTATTACCACAACAACCAAATACACAACATATTCCTCCCCCCTTAATAAGAATGTCCCCAAAATAAAACAAACACTAACTAGAGAAGGAGGGTAGACTGCCTCCATTCCTGGATAAACCCCAGGGATTATTTGACCTCGTAACTGTGGGTTCGCCCTAGCTAAAGATCCAGCCAACGAGGAGGCCTTCTGTCTCTAGGTGGACTACAGTGGACTTCTGGTGTTGTTGCAACTGAAAGTGTCTTGGGCGCGGGCCTGACAATGGGCTTAGGGTTTGTAGGGCGAAGGGGTGAGGATGAGGTATGTCCTTGGTCATCCTGGGTCTGCTCTAGGGTATGCAGATTTCCCTTTTTGGTCGGCAGACCACAGGCCTCTTTTTCTTTTGTTTACAGGCACATTCAATGTGTCCCTTTTTGCCACAGTGTCGACACACCAGGTTCTTACACTGGCATTCTGATGCAGGGTGACCCAGATTACCACAATGGTAACATTTCTGACTCCCCACACTTTTGTGGGTAGGTTCTTGTGGTACTTTATGCACCCTAGGGGACGCACCGATGGATTGTGCCTCCTTTGTAGCCAGTTCCATAGAAACAGCAATATCAATGGCCTTCTGTAAGGTAAGCTGAGCCTCTGTCAAAAGGCGCTTCCGTATGGCTTCACTGTGCAGGCCACACACTAACCTGTCACGCAGAGCATCATTTAACATCTCCTTAATTTCACAGTGTTCTGCAAGCTTTCTCAAAGTTGCTACAAATTGTACAACTGTATCGTCTTCTTTCTGGTCTCTTTTGTGGAACCGATATCTTTCAGCAATTACCATTGGTTTTGGAGAAAAATGGGATCCCAGGATTTCCACAATGTCACTCTATGTTTTAGTCTCTGAAGGATAGGTCAGTGATTTGTGCATGGGCCTACTAAACCCAGGGTTGTGAACTCAGTCCTTGAGGGGGCCATTTAGGGAACTGGGGTAAAACTCTGTCTGAGAATTGGTCTTGCTTTGAGCAGGGGGTTGGACTAGATGATCTCTTGAGGTCCCTTCCATCCCTAATAATCTATGAATATCAAGAGTTTAGCAGGGAGTAGGTCTTAGCCCCTACAATACTTAAGAGTACTGGCACCTTCTTCTCTTCTGTAATGTCATTTGCAATAAGAAAATGCTCAGTATATACAGGCCATTGCACTATAGTCTCCTCAAAAGGTTCCAGTGGCCCTGTAGGTGTAGCCATGGTTTTAGTTTCAGTTTGCACAGTCAGAGCAAACAAGCCAGTTATCACCCCCTTCCAGCAGCAAAGAAGGGTTGTTTGTTTGTTTTTGTATCTTATCTTCTACTTCCTTCTGTTGCTGGGGCAGCACAGAGATCCCACCCTCATGGCCACGTTGTTATATTCTTGAGGACAACAGTTTGAGGAAGAAATCATTGGAGACACAGAGAGCTGTAAACCTTGGAGCAGCCATTTATTGCTACACACAGAACTGACCAACCACCAGCCCAAACAGGCTGGGTTCTCCCCTAATAATCTAATTCAGTTGCCATGGCCTATCTCCTTCAGCACCTCACTTCCTGAAATCCAAGAAAAGGAATTCTGAGTCAACCACTTGGGAATCCTCACTCCTGGTGACATTAAGGACCCCTCAGTTAGCCACCTTTAACTCTCTCTCTCGCTCTCTCTTTTCCAGAGTTATAGTTTGTGCCCTTGTTTTGATAAAGTTTTTTGTAAAATAGCTTTTAATTAAAACAAGTTACAATTCCTAAACACTGTACATCCGCCATAGTTAATGGTTGCATGCTGCCTGTCAAGTTCTAGGTGTATACAGGCATAACATAAGACTACATGTGAAGGCCTCTTGAACTGCATGCAGCCTGTCATAAAAATATAGGCGTTCTTGTAAGGTGGTTAGGGGTGTTTACCAGTTTACCAGATTCTAAACTGATATAACTGGCGTGAGTATTGGTTAAAAGGGGTAACTGCAACAGATCCATTGGGAAGGGGACCTTGGTGGACTGGCATGTGAGTAAATTTTCTTATGCAATGGTGCACCATCTTGTTACACAGGAGGGCCACATAAACCTAAGCACAATCTTGTGTGAGCCAAACAGATTCTACATCGTTTAATAAGATTTAAAGTCACCTGTGCTGATTGATATTTTTAGGTCAGCTTAGTTTGTATGTATTTAGCACATGAGCTGATTTTCAGTGGCACTCACACTGCCTGGGTCCTGGCCACCGGTCCGGGGGGCTCTGGAGTTTAATTTAAAATATTTAAGAAGCTTCATTTAAAATTGAAAACCTTATTTACTTTACATACAACAATAGTTTAGTTAGATATTATACACTTATAGAAAGAGACCTTCTGAAAATGTTAAAATGTATGACTGGCACACGAAACCTTAAATTAGAGTGATTAAATGAAGACTCAGCACAACACTTTGAAAAGGTTGCCAAGCCCTGGTCTATTAACACACTTGTGTAAACTAAAATGATGGAAAAATGATGCTAAAACGCTAATGAATTGGCCATTAGTATATTGTGCTGAAGCAGGCCCTGGGCCGCATGAAATGCTCTGGTGGACCCTGTACATCCCAGGAGCCATAGGCTGGGCACTCTGATGCATGAGCCTGGAATTGTTTTGCATTGTGGAGTCAAGTACCACTGGAGAGTTTTACTAAAGGGCTTGACTGCGGTTCCTTCTGCTTTAAGGATCTTGGTCAAAATTCCAAACAAAGTCAAAGGATAATTGTTGAATAGGAATTTCGCTGCTTTGTGCTATGGATGTGTTATGTGATTCTTAAAACCTGGATGGTTCACGTTTTCCCCTGTTTTTCCCGTTTCTCTTAGTCCAATCATAAATCAGTGCTACTGTGCATTCTTTTATATTATATGCTCTTGGCTGCTGTTGATAAGGGTAGCCAATAAAAGTGTAAAATCAAATCTGAGTCTTTTCCTTTCATTAAGAGGTCAATATCCAAAGACCCCTAAGACAGGTGTTCGAGGAGGAAAACACACTCTGTCCATCACCCTAACTGGCCACCAGATGCCAGCACAATAGAGTGCTGATCCCAGCCCGGGGCCAGTGAGTGCTACCTCACTAGTGATTAGTGATCAAGGGGCAGAGGGTGTATCCCACAAGCTGAGGCTGAGAAGGGCAGAGTCTGCCAGGCATTCCTGCACCGGCTCTGCACTTACAGACCTGCCCTGTCTCCCTGCGCAGACTCCCTCCCTCAGACAGCCCATGGGGCAGCCTGGGCTGAGCTGGGCTTTGTGCAAAGCCACCCGGTGCTGACTGACCCCTGGGCCGAGCAGACATGGCAGCTGGGCAGGGGAGGCCCTGATGGGCTGCAGGGGCAGCCAAAAACAGAGCCAGCTCCTCTCCCATCCTGGCCAGAACCCACTGGGGTAACACATCAGGGGTTCCTAGATCCAGCCATGGCTGGGTATCCTCCCCTCCCTGTCTCTCCAGGGCCAACCACGTCCACCGCTGGAACTACCCAGCCACCCCCTTAGCCCCTGGCAAACAGCAAAGTTGCCCCCACCTCCCTCCAGCAGGTGAAATCTCCTGCCCCATTCCTCCCCTCCCTCTCCCTGCCTTATCCAGACACATGCTAGCTCAGCACCATGCCAAGGGTCCTTGTACCCTGCCCCGGCTGCTGAGCCAGGCGTGCTGGTGATGGGCTCAGGCACAGCCGTGCTGTGAGCTACCTGTCCCCCTTCCTGGGTGAACATCTCTCTCAGGGATGTTATTTCTGTCACATAGAATTTACATTGATTCCTTTAGCTCTAGCCTTGCTGCTCTGGCTCCTCGGGGCCTCTAGTCAGGCTCCTCTGCTGTTGTTCTCCACATCCAAGTGCCATCTGTGTAGCCTTACAACCCACTCTAGCAGAGGTGGGAAAACTATGGCCCGTGGGACAGTCCTGCCAGGATGCTGAGTTCCTGGCCGGGAGGCTTGCCCTGGCCCCTCCCCCGCAGTACCCCCTCTCCTGCAGCCATGCCGCCGTGCGTGCAGCGCTCTGGGCAGCAGGGTTGCGTGCTCCTGCAGGGCAGCATGGCAGTGTGTCTAGGTCTGGCCAGGCAGCGCAGCTGCCAGACATGCTGCTCTGAGCTGCATGGTAAGGGGGTGGGGGATCCTGGGGACAGTCAGGGTGTGGTTGAATGGGGTGGACTTTAAGAGGGGCGGTTGGATGGGGCGGAGGTTCAAGGAGGGCGGTCAGGGGATGGGGAATGGGGAGTTGGATAGGCATGGGAGTCCTGGGGGGCCTGTCAGGGGATGGGGGCATGGATAGGGGTCCGGGCAGTCAGGGAGCAGAGGGGCTGGATAGGGGGTGGAGTCCCAGGGGGTTGGATAAGGGGCAAGGGGTCCCAGGAGGAGTCAGTTAGGGGTCAAGGAGCAGTGAGTATGGATGGGTCATTGGGTTCCGATGGGGTTGTCAAGGGGCAGGAAGTGGGAGGGGGCGGATAGGGCGTGGGGGCCAGGCTGTTTGGGGAGGCACAGCCTTCCCTACCCGGCCCTCCATACAATTTCCCAACCCCGATGTGGCCCTCGGGCCAAAAAGTTTGCCCACCCCTGCACTATAGCATGTGCTCCAGTGAAACACCTGCGGTGCTGAGCACCACACAAGCAGCAGACTGCAGAAACAGGGTGTGTGGGACGTGTGCTCCATTTTCCTGAGGGCACCTGCCAGACCCTGCTGGCACATCCAGCCTGGAATAATATCTGGTATGAGCCATGCTCCCCAGCATTCCTCCCCTTGGAGGTCGGGGGAAATGTTCCCCTACTACCTACTGAATTTTGGGGTCTGTATGAGGTGAAGGGTCCCCTCTTCCTTTTCACTGCCCAACGGCTGCACCCGCTTTTCTGGTTCTTCTGCCAACTCTGTGGTTCCCAGAGCACCAGCCCTGTCCAGCTGCTGTGTGTTAGGGGGAGAGGAACTTTCCTAAGGCCGTGAATTGTGGGGCCGTTGGGCTCTATAAGCTCTATTCTGTGCTCTGCTGAGAGTATCCCAGCCCTGAGAGACAGCCTCAGATTCCTTGTCGTAGCCCCTCCCCTTCCAGTGAGCGCACCCTCTTGTTGAGATCAAGGGCTTTGTCCTACATCAAGGATGGGCAAACGTTTTGGATCGAGGGCCACATACTAGAACAGAGGCTTAGAGAGGAAAACACAATGTGGTTAGGGAGGGGAAGAGGAGGCAGTAATGTGTTTTCCTCTCTAAGCCTCTGTTCCCCCTTTCCTCAGGTGTTCTTCAATAGCATCATCCGGTTTAGCCCCTCTGCCTCCTCTTCCCCTCCCTAATCATCAATTCATCAGGTTTTTCAAATACTCATATTTATTAACTAGAGGCATACTTATGGGAATTGTGGCAGTAAACTATTGCTGTTACTTTCACTTTCTAATCTCATCCCTCTATAAAAGAAAGAGGCTTGGAAAACAGCCAGCCAGAGAAAGGAAGAGCAGAGGAGAGGAAAGAAAGAGATAGGAGGCAAACAGTGAGTGCTTATCACAGAACTTCAAACTCAGGAAAAAAAACATAATAATTGGAGCATTTCAGAGTGGAAGGTAAGATAATCTCTTCTGATCTGTTGCTTGTAAACTTGTATATACAGTAGAACCTCAGAGTTATGAACTTCAAAGTTACAAACTGCCTGGCCAACCACACATCTCATTTGGAAATGGAAGTACACAATCAGGCAGCAGCAGAAACAGAAAAAAAAGCATGTATACTGCGGCACCGAGTTAAATGTAAATTGCTAAAAATAATAAAGGGAAAGTTTTTTAAAAAAAGATTTGACAACATAAAGAAACTCTTTCTGTGCCTGTTGTTTCATTTACATTAAGATGGTTAAAAGCAGCATTTTTCTTCTGCAAAGTAAAGTTTCAAAGCTGTATTGAGTTAATATTCTCTTGTAAATTTTTGAAAGAAGAACCATAACTTTTTGTTCAGAGTTAACAGACATTTCAGAGTTACAAACAACTTCCATTCCTGAGGTGTTCATAAATCTGGGGCTCTACTGATGTCATTTAAACTGATATGTTTTCGCACACTAAACTATTATTTTTACAGTCACAGCAGGGCAAAAGTAAAATAAATCCATAGAAAGCATGAGAATAAATTCCCTTATTCTGACCTGAACTAGTTAATACATTCTCTGACTGAAGATTAACTGTAAAGAGAAAAAACAACAAGGAATCCTTGTGGCACCTTAGAGACTAACAAATTTATTTGGGCATAAACTTTCATGCGCTAGAACCCACTTCATCAGATGCATGAAATGAAAAATACAGGAGTGGGTATAAATACATGAAAGCATGGTGGTTGCTTTACCAAGTGTGAGGTCAGTCTAACAAGATAAATCAATTAACAGGAGGATACCAAGGGAGGAAAAATAACGTTTGAAGTGGTAAGAGAGTGGCCCATTACAGACAGTAGACAGGAAGGTGTGAGTAACAGTAGGGAGAAATTAGTATTGGGGAAATTAAATTTAGATTTTGTAATGACCCAACCACTCCCAGTCTTTATTCAGGCCTAATCTGATGCTATCCAGTTTGCAAATTAATTGCAGTTCTGCAGCTTCACATTAGAGTCTGTTTTTGAAGTTTTTTTGTTGAAGAATTGCCACTTTGAGGTCTGTTATTGAGTGATCAGAGAGATTGAAGTGTTCTTTTACTGGTTTCATCTGGGGCTCATTCACCTGCATATCTGCCAACGTGATATACGCCATCATGTGCCAGCAATGCCCCTCTGCCATGTACATAGGCCAAACCAGACCGTCTCTATTCAAAAGAATAAATGGACACAAATCTGACATCAGGAATCATAACATTCAAAAACCTGTATTTTTCATTTCATGCATCTTTTGAAGTGTGTTCTAGCCCACAAAATCTTATGCCCAAATAAATGTGTTAGTCTCTAAGTGTCACAATGACTCGTCAGTGTTTTTGCTGATACAGACTAACATGGCTATCACTCTGAAACCTGTACAGAGAAAGGCCTTCTCCCTTGATGGCTGAACCATTGCTTTCTGATGTTTTGTGTTCTATGGAAACCAACTGCAAAAATGTGAGAGAAGACATGAGAGTGTAGTGTATTAGTTTAAACTGGATAGATAGGTCTTTGCTTTCTGGAGCAGAGAAAATGTGGAACCCAGCCTGAATTCCTGGAGACAAAAATTTTTTCCAGTTCTTACTATGTCACTGTCAAGGTTCCTTCCCCACTCTGAACTCTAGGGTACAGATGTGGGGACCTGCATGAGAACCTCTAAGCTTAACTATCTTAGATCTGATTTTGCTGCCATCACTCAAATTATTTGAGTCATTTGGGAAACTCTGTCTACCTCCCCCACAGAATATCTCCCTCCCAAGTACTATAACCCTTCCCTGGGTAGCCTTGAGGGACTTTTTCACCAATTTCCTGATGAACACCTATCCAAACCCTTGGATCTTAAAACAAGGAGAAATTAACCATTCCTCCCACCAGTTCCTGGTGAGTCCAGATCCAATCCCCTTGGATCTTAAAACAAGGAAAAATCAATCAGATTCTTTAAAAGAAGGCTTTTAATTAAAGAAAGAAAGGTAGAAAATCATCTCTGTAAAATCAGGATGGAAAATAATTTTACAGGGTAATCAGATTCAAAGAGCCCAGAGGAATCCCTTCTAGCCTTAGGTTCAAAGTTACAGCAAACAGAGGTAAATCCTCTAGCAAAAGAAACATTTACAAGTTGAGAAAACAAAGATAAAACTAACACGCCTTGCCTGGCTGTTAATTAAAAGTTTGAAATATGAGAAACTTGTTCAGAAAGATTTGGAGAGCCTGGATTGATGTCCAGTCCCTCTTAGTCCTAAGAGCGGACAACCCCCAAAACAAAGAGCACAAACAAAAGCCTTCCCCCTACCAAGATTTGAAAGAATCTTGTCCCCTTATTGGTCCTTTGGGTCAGGTGTCAGCCAGGTTACCTGAGCTTCTTAACCCTTTACAGATAAAAGGATTTTGGTGTGTCTGGCCAGGAGGGATTTTATAGTATTGTACACAGGAGGGCTGTTACCCTTCCCTTCATAGTTATAACAGTCACCAACTGGGACAGCAACCTAAAACATGCTGTCATTAAACATTAAAAAGTCAAACAAACCAAAACTGGAAACTTTGTTTTTGTTTCTCCATGCATTTCAACATTTGGATCAAATATATTCTTCCTATATATGAGAATAACCTGCTGTATTGTAATTTTCTGTATTTGATTCTAGTATAAATTCCATGGGTGTGAAGAATAGATTGTTAATAGGTCAGTGATGATAAAAGTTTTATCAGTGTAGCTAGAGAAATGGTGATGTGGCTGCTTACCATAACTTTTTATTTCATAGCTTTTCAGTGCCTGTGGAAATTGTAATTAAACTAGAACAGAGTAACTTTAACATTAAATGAATGTTTTTCTGTGAGAATTTAAATCAAACACTCAGGAAATATTATGGATGTAAACCAAATTTTCTGAATTTTCTAACCGCTAATAAGGAACAATGGTGAAATAACATTGCTTTGTTTGTTCCTCCTATCTAACAAAACTGGGTAGATAGATAGATAGATAGATTCTATTATTCCTTATTAGCGGTTAGAAAATTCAGAAAAATATTTTTTTCAAAATGGCTGACAGCACCAAATATGTACATGATCAGAAATGGAACCCTAAACAGGGCATGGAAACCTGCCAAAAATACATGGTGATGAGTAGTGCTGTTGAGTGGCATACTACTACCGTCCTAGCAAATTACCTTCCAAATAATACCATCACTTAATGAATGCATTGCTTGGCAAATCTACTGTTACATATAGAAGACATATATCATAATCTAGAAAATAATGCCATCATATAATTAATGTGGAGAATTCAAACTGATACATCAGTTAAGAAATAAAAACATATTTTTCTCAAAAATTCCAAAATGCAAAAACTTAAAAGTGGTACAGTATAAACTGTAGCTGTACAGTAATCTGTACCGGATGTGTGAGATACAGTTTCCATGTCTGCTCTTTGCAACAAGGGTTTGTTGGTTTGTTCTTTAAAGTGAGACACTACTGACTCATTTTCCAAAACTTTCTCTTTAGTTCCAAAATATATTTAAATATTCACCTATACATTCCAAGTATTGCAGGAAAGTAAAAGTCCTCCCACACTCTAGTTTGTATTTTTGTAGTAAAACATTTAGCAGATGTTTCCAGTTTTTTCACTATTCAACACAGCTTTGTGACTGCTCCACCATAATCTGCACCATGATCGTTCTTGAAAGCTTACCCATTTATTCTTCTCTTTATCTCAGACATAGACTAGGTATTTGAAATTTGAAATTTATCCATTTATTCTGTAAAGTCAATATGTCAAGCAATCATAGATGTAATTTTATGCATCATGATTGAGAGTGTAGCTGTATAATTTTCACAACATGAATCGTATGTAAAAATTGTGTGAAAAATGTCATATTTTAAACTTTCCACTTTTGGTTTTATTCCAACTGACTCTGTCCTTGCCTCACCAGCTGAATTCTGCACATATCCCTAATGAGCCTGGGAGGCAGACTAGGCAGCAGAAGCATGGCAATGCATTCTGGGGCTGAAAGGATGTTTTAAGGATGTCCGGAAGGAGTAAGCAGGGATATGAGGGCAGCAGGTAGAAAGAGCACAGCTGGGGAACAAGAAGACTTGAATGGGACTTTGGGGAAATGGGCCTGTGGCAGGGAGGTGCAGGGAGCCTTGGCAGTAAGATGCTTGTGAATGGGTTGGGCTATTTCTTCTACAATGCAACAATTATTTAGAATGAAAACCAATAAATGCCTTATAATTTTCTCAATTTAATCATACATTCTTTGATTATACTTAAGGATTCACATAATTTAGGACTTAAAAAAGAACAAGAGAGATTTTCCACAGACTGAAGGATGTAGATCTGACTCAGAAGGTGAGCAAATGGGTAGATTCTAACTTGGGGTGAAAGATTATTCACTCTATAGTTGATTTACAAGGAAGCAATGCATAGTTTATAATTTTAGATGAAAACTTGTGGCTTGGATTTCTTGGGGGAACAAGTTGTCTGGTTTGACTTTCAATTTACAGCCACATTTCTAATTGTTTAACTTGCATCTTCCCCACCCACCTCTTCTTGATCCACTCAATGTGTATTGGGCCACTTTTCATAGGAAAGCAGGATAAGAGTCTTGCTTAATAACTTGCAGTTCTTTTTGCTAGGCTGAGAGGGAGAAAGAAGTTTTATCCATATCCATATTATGAGAGATTCTTGCCTGGGTGATTAACAACATCCTCATTTAGCCATTTCAGTTTCTGTAGCTGTGGAGGGACCTTGGCAGGTCTGTGGGTGCTTAGACAAAGTGTCACATGATGTAAAATTCTCTTACTGTCATCATAAGTGGATTCTATTTGGGGATAAACAGATGCAGAGAGGTTTTCTAATATTTTTTTTTGAGGGCCAAAAGGAATCATTAATTATTAATCATTCAAGGCATATCTGTCCCATAGATCCCTTACACTAGATTTGGGGCTGTAGCATTGATTCCATTTGGAAGAGAAATGGACTGTGCAAGTCGGGTATGTTCTTGATGCAATCTTGTTGGTTTACAAAGAATGGACACATAGCATCCTCTTGCCCTGAACACACTGGAAACAAACAGCAGCAGGTAGTTTCCTTGCTCAGAAATCCCCACATCTGCTCCTTCAGTTCTCGGTTCTGTGCCCAAGTAGCTCTGTCTCTGTGTTCTCTTGGGATCAAACTCACTATTGCTTCTCCTGGCTTGTTCTCTCCAACATGGACAGGCTGTGATCTATATCCTAGCCTCTGCATTTGCAACAGGACAACCCTATTAACCCCCCCAGGTTAGTCCTGACCTGGCCATGTGCCCCAGTAGCTTGGGAGGTGATCCCCTTTGGCTGCCACTATTTTTACTATTTAAAGGGGTTTGTTTGCTTCTTCCAATGATCTCAGGGAGGGATTTAGGCACTTACTGACTTTAACGAGATTTATGATAGTCTTTGTCTCCAAAAGCCCTTATGACACATAACAGCCAACTGCACCTTAGAGCTTAACGACATTTATCAATGCTGATACTTATTAGTACTCAGAAAAGTTCACTGTGAAACAATTAAGGTTGCCACATCCATAATATACCTGCTACAAACCTACAAAAGCAAGGACAGGAAAAATTAGGCCACCTAACCATATATCTCCTCTGGCTAGATTTCACTGACGGCACAAGCACCATTCTTCAAAAAATACACATCACAACTTTAATTATGCACCCCTAGTACTGTGTTTATCAAAGTGCCCCCTCCAAACAACCCAAACTACACCAAATCCCCAGAGCTAACAGTGCTGGGAAGGGATACTTTGGTAAGAGTAGGCATGTGGAAGTGGGAAGGGGGGGCGGGAGGGGGAGCCTACTATGTTGTGAAGCTCACTTATAGAGTCACAGGAATTTACTGAACGTACCAACTCCATCACACACAGGCAGGGATGAACTTCTTACCAACCCCCCAGACCAGAGCCACAACATAATAGTGTGTAAGACAGCAGAATGGAACAGTAAAGATACATGGGGCAGGTTCTGTTGTTGAGGTGACCTCCAGCGGTTCTGTCTAGTCACCTGATTCGGTTACCTTTGATAAGGCCACACCTTGGATATGCTATACCAGAGCTCGAGCAAGCACACACCAGCACTCACCCCAGCCAGGTCCTCTTCACTGACCAGGGTTTTCCCTGTCATTGCTCCACTCTTGCAATGTTGAGTTGATCATACCTTGTGTTAGGTCAGGACCTGGGTAGAGTTTGAGGCTGTGGGACAAAATCATTCTCAGCTGGGCCAGGAGAGAGTCATAAAAAACCTCTGATACCCAGCTAAGCACCCTGTATGGGCCCTGTTGTAACATGGCACTCAAACCCTCTTCCTTCTGTGATCCTTGACTCACACCAGCTCAGCCTCCTGGTGAATCTGGGCAGACACAATCACATCAAAATGTGCCTTCTGTCTCTTGGTGTCCCTGCTCTACTGATTTTTTCCTGCTTGGCTGACAGTGCTGACAATTTGAAGTGCAAGGAGTTGAACCAAGCAGGCCAAAAGACTCAGAGTGGAGGTTTTAATGAAAAAGCAAATAGCTTGGCTGTCAGGGAGGAAGACTTTTCTGCCTTGCTAGCAACACAAAGGAAAGGCTGTTGATCTCAAGATACCATTCTGTGTACAAGCAGACACCTGGATCTGGGTAGGTCAGAGGAATGGCCTCAGCCCCACCCATCTCCACATGGGGGATGTCAGTCACACTGCCTCAGGTATAACTTCCCTGAAGCCTTATGATGTGACCCAGAAAAAAAGCTCACAGCCTGCCTCACTGGGAATGTAGAGCCAGAGCTCAAGCATATTGTAGCTGAGAGTCCAGATGAGCGTGGGGAGACACTGGTAGGACAGGACAACTCTCAGACAGGTTTGCTCAGTTCAGGAGTAGACAAGAAGAAGAGAAGGGTAAAAGAGTTGGAAGGCTGCTGCTGGTAATAAAGACACATGGTCAGAGGTTGGGCATGGACAGGGTGGGTTCTCATAACTAAGAGTCCCCAAACCAGAGCCCTCCAGAAGCAGTGGAGGCAAGAAAGGACTTTGTCTGGGGTGAGGTCCCAGGTGTGGAAATGGGCTATTTGCATATGCATAGCTCTGTGGTGGGAGAGCTCCAGAGGGGATCCACCAATGTGGGGGAGCACACTGCATCCCTGCCTCTCCAGACCCTGGGACACCAGAGCCCCAAAGATGCGGCTGGGTTAAGACCAATTTTGCAGGGGGATAAACTGGCTCTGATTCCCCCCAAATGCTCAAGGGGTAACTTCCTAACCCAACCTAGGGGTAAGGACACCCCAGGCTGCAGCCAAGACGGTGAACACATGGAGGAATGTGAGGTCACTGCCCTCCTCACTCCCTGGCAATTGAAGGGAAGGAGGCAGTGACAGGACCTCAGCCCAGTTTCAAACCCAAAGGTTTTGGGGTGGCAAAACAGTGCAGGGCCACCTGAAAACTCCTCATGTGCACCCTGCTAGTGTCATCTAAAGCAGCAGTTCTCAAATCAAGGTCCATGGACTCCAGGGGCAATTAGAGACTGCACAGGGGTCTGCAAAATATTACAAAAAAAATTAAAAGTAATCTCATTGCACATCTGCAATGTCAATCATCACACCAAGGGTAGATAGACTCTGCAGTAAGAAGCAGGCACATCGAGCTCAGTGATATCTGTAAGTACTCATATAGTAGAACCTCAGCGTTACTGTAACCCTTCTGCCCCTCTGAGTTGGCAGCAACAAGGGCCAGGTTCAATGTCCAGGGGTTCCGTTTCAATAACACAATGCAAAACCAGCTCGAGCCCCCACCCAGTGACCTGGGACAATTACATACCACCACCATCCCACCCCCCAGGCACCTCTAGGAGGCAATACTTCCCCACTCACAAGCACAGAGTCTTGAGTGTAGCAAAATCCTTTTAACAAAGGAGGGAAACAGTGCGGCATCACGTTGGAGACACACCACAAACAGGATATAACACAAACCATAAGCAAAAAACTCACCTCCAAGTACATTTGGCAATGTCCTTTCCCCCTTAGGGTCTTAAGTCCAATTACCCCAAAGTCCAACAACCCAAAAGTCTCTGTCTTTGGTCAGTGCCACCCCAGAGTTCAAAAGTTTATCTGCAGAGTTTCTCCCCGCCCCCCCCAGCCTGGGTGGAAATGGGAGGGGGCATACACATGGTGTTAAGGGGCACCTTACATGGGCCAGGGGACCAACTGTTCCACCTCTCCGTGGAGTTCTGCTGCAGCCTTCACCTCAACCAACTCCACTCCACCAACTGTGCCACTCCTCCAGATGACCGGTGAGCCACTCCAGCTATCCCCGGAAACCGCTCCATTCCGCTCACAGTTCCATGGGCTGCTCCAACGTGCTGCAAACTGCTCCACTCTGCCAGCCACTTAGCAATAGATCTTCAGGCTCCCCCACTAGTTAACACAGCACTCAGTGATCTCAGCTCAATAAGCTAAGCTCTTTTAGTGATTTCAGCTTGTAGTAGGAGAGCCCTGGTGCTGGTGCACCATTGGCCCAGCATGAATTCAGCTCAGCAGCCTCTAGACAGACTCCTAATGGATTCAAAATTAGCCCTGCTTTTCAACAGTGGAGAGGGGAATGTTGTCAGAGGTGTTTTGTCAGATGCCACCGGTGTGGTGCTCTGCTGTCTCCTTGTTGGTATCACTCGGCTGTGTGCGTGTGCTCGCCCTGTGTACTGCCCCAGCTCTGCAGATAGCTGATGCAGCAGACCCAACAAGAACCCCCAATGACCACAGACTCTAGTAAGGTGCAAAGTCACGTCTGCTAGGTTTATTGAGATCTCGGACACAATGGCAGTTCCCTGTAGGTTTCTTAGCCTAACTCAGGGCATACTACGAGAAAGTGCCTCTTGGCAATGGACCCAGCTCAGTCAGTGGCGGGACTTTCCACTGCCCCCCTCGGCCGGACAAAGACATCGCCCCAGGGATGCATTCTTATACACAGGTACAAACAAGTTACACATCACTCCTGACGTATTGAGTTGCAACCCCTTTACGCAGCCAGGTACAACCCCTCTACGTAGCAAGGTGCTGCCTCTCACCTTGTACAACTTGGTTTGATCAAAACAACTCTATCCATCAATTTACCCTTTTGCCCCTGTCATTGGGATGGGTCAGCCTGTTCCTTGTTATCTGTGTGGAATGTGCAAGTATGTGAATGTTCTGATCTCTAGTGTTCAGTGCCTTTTAGGTACGGTATCTCCTTGCAGCATCAGCCCTTTCCTTGCCAGGTTCTGTGAGCAGGGCCTGCCTCTGGCTCACAGCTCCACTTTGCTTTATGTTAGCAAAGACTTAACCATTACTTTAGTTCAGGCCTTAGGCCTCATACCAGGCCTCTGATACCAATGTTTATGTCTCAGGGCCTCCTCTTACTACAGGGAAGATGTGCAATAGCTGTTCCAAGCCCTGAAAGGGCAGCCCAGGCAGGCACACCAATCCTCTATCTCTCTCAATTAACTGGGTTTTGGCACCCTTGTCCCTTGTCTAGCAAGTGCTACTTAATTGATGGTGAGACATTTCTGTCATAAAACACTCATAGTTCCTCATTCACATAATCAAGGTGACAACACTTTATTCCTCCTGCCCCACTAACAAAGAAATTGGGGATCCCAGTGCTGTCAGAATAACCATCCCAGGCTGCCATGGGCTATGCTAGGTAGAGTGGGTGTGCCAGTGCAACTACCTGAAATTCCTTTCCACACTCCGCATAATTCACCACCAGATGTCCGGGTACAGCTCATTTTGACTCTGCTTACATTACAAACATGTTGGGAATTGAGGTTGTTCATAACTCTGAAATCTTCATAACTCTGAACAAAATGTTCTGGTTGTTCTTTCAGAAGTTTACAACTGAACATTGATTTAAGACAGCTTTGAAACTTTACTATGCAGAAGAAAAATGCTGCTTTTAATCATCTTAATTTAAATGAAACAAGTACAGAAACAGTTTCCTTACCTTGTCAAATCTTTTTTTTAATTTCTCTTTATTTTTTAGTAGTTTACATTTAACTCAGTCCTGTACTGTATTGACTTTTTGGAGGGTGGGGGAAGAAGGAGCTCTGATGCTGCCTGATGGTGTACTTTTGGTTCCAACTGAGGTGTGTGGTTGACTGGTCAGTTTGTAACTCTGTTGTTCAAAACTCTGAGGTCTTACTGTACTCTTTTTCTTAGAGCATTACATGTTTATGCGATGTGCACATATACTTTTGCCTATCGGTTTCTCAGCTGGGGGTCTGTGATTAATATTGCATTTCAAAATGGGTCTGTCAACAAAAAAAAGCTTGAAAACCTCTGTTCTAACAGACCAGACTGAAAGGAAGATGTGAAATTGCTCTGAACTGTTACTTCTGGGGGAATTCTGTGCCAAAAAAATAAAAATTCTGTGCACAGTATTTTAAAATTATGCAAAATTCTAGACATTTTATTTGTCAAAATAACACAATATGATTATGTCCGTTTCAATTATTTTGGTCATTTATTTCAAGATACATGTCAACAAGTATGTCTGTAAAAATACAGACAACAAGAAATATTCAGGAAATGTTTTTGGACAAATAGATTCCTTACTAGGCATACTAAAACAGAATTTTCAGTATTAATTCATTTTGACTACAATACAGAAACATATTTCCTTTACCCTTTAGAATCAGTGCAAAGGTTTGGGGGAGCCAAAGGTAAGAGAGGAGCTGAGGGAGAGGGCAGGAGCCTGGGAGTGAACCTTGAGGATTGTTGGGTGTTGGTGGGAGAAGTATGGAACAGTTTTGTTCAGGGGGAGGGATTGTTAGGGAACTAGGGAACCCCATGCAGACCCTGGATGACCCTTAGCCTCTCCCATTAAGTCAGGCACATCTGCCCCATCCCCACATGTTCCTGTCCCCATGTAGCCATGCACCCCAACTCTCATTCCGCTCCTGGCTCGATATTGTTACTGCACTAGCTCCTGTGCCCCCATCCCAGTCTTTTCTCTCCCTCTAGCCCTTCTGAACCCCAGTCTGTGTAACCCCCCAGAAGCTCTGTGTTTCCCACCCTGTTGTCCCCCTCCCATATACCATGTCCCCTCACATGAACCCACGAGATGGGCATTGCGAGGAAGGTAGCATCTGTGGCTGACTGATCTGGCTGGTGAGCCAGGAAATGAGGCAGGATTCTAGTTCAGGGACAAGGGCATCTTATAATGGAGCTCCCTTATTCCTTGATGTGTTTTGTGAGCCAGAGTTTCCCCATATGTACGGAGAAGCAGCAATAATCACCCCCCCCACAGCTCCTGGCCCACTTTTCAGATAATTAGCCTTTGGTTTCTACCCCACAAGAAATTGAGATGTCTCCTAAATGCACCAACAGTAGGACACGAGGCAGGAAAGGTGAAAGGGGACAGGAATCCAGACACCATGGTCTCTCACATGTCACTGGGCAGGCTGGGATAATGGAATGTGACAGGACTGTGGAAAGCCAGAATGAAACTGCTTCTGAGGAGACCTGCCAAGCCCTCCTTGCTGAGTTGTCAGCTCACATGGAGACGAAGCTGAAAGAAGGAGTCTACATGCTGCCTGGTGGGCATGGGGAGGTTGCCATAGACCAGAAACATGGAAGAGAGTTTCCAGAGTAAACCCAACAAAAGAGTCATGGTATATGACCGGCAGGCCCAGAAAAGTTATTCAAAGCCAGTGGCTATAACGTGTTCACAGACTGATCAGGAACCTATGAAAGAGATTGCATATGGCTAAACACAAAGACCAAGTATTACCAGTTAGCAGGGGTCCGTTCCCAGATAGAAAATATTTACATTTAATTTCCCAACACCAAGCAGTTGTGTGTCTGTGTGAGTTTATTTCATTCTGAAAATCCCAAATCTTTGCAAATCTAATGAGTTATGGTTATGGTTGTGGCTCAGTATTTAGAAATGCAACTTTAACTCTGTATTTCCAGGTTTATAATGGATATATAAGAGTATTTTTGTTAAAAAAAGCTATGTTAAAAGGTAGTTAAGTTTGAAAATAAATATAAGTGAAGATAATAAGTAAATAAATAAATAGAACCACTGCAGGGATGACATAAATATTCCCAAAAGACGCATTGTAACCCAGGAAATTCAGAGTAACACTTAAATTTCACAGAAATTTTGATATGTTAAGATATGGAAATGCTCAATGGAAACAAGTGGCCATTTTGAAAGAGGGCATCTTAACTTCAGTCACATTTAGAACAATAGGAGATAGCAGTCATTTTGAAAGAGGGTGATTCTACCTGGAACTCTCTGATGTAGAATATTTTCCTTCAGCTCCTGTTGAGGAAGAAACTTTGTGTTATGAAGAATATCTGCAAAAAAACCCATTAATTCTGTACAAAAAATTTTGAGTGTAGTCAGTGCATTAGATTTCATTGAGTTTTAATTGAATGAGAAGTTCTATGAGTTTGCACCATTGTATCCCTGAGATCATTCAAAACAAACAAAAGAGGCTGATGCTATATGTTAAATTTCTGTATATAAAAAATAAACATTTATTTTAACTCATAAACTAACTACTAGATTTACTTTTTATATATGGAGATATACCTATCTCATAGAATTGGAAGAGATCCTGAAAGGTCATTGAGTCCAGCCCCTGCCTTCACTAGCAGGACCAAGTACTGATTTTGCCCCAGATCCCTAAGTGACCCTCTCAAGGATTCAATGCACCACCCTGGGTTTAGCAGGCCAATTCTCAAACCACTGAGCTATTCCTTCCCCCAACTTGGGAATTCTCAGACACTTCAGTGTGTCTTTGTAGAATATGAGCTGTAAGTCAGGGAAGAATATGCTGCGTTCCTCAAATGCAGCAAAGAGGTGGAGTGTGGGATTCTCAAAAGCACCTGTGGGACTTAGTCACAGGGACGTGTGCCCTGAGGCATGTTGGTACATCTGAAAATACCACTCTGAATCCCTTATCTATGGGCTCCCAACTAACACCTGCTTAATGACATAAAGGAAAATGTGGGTGCAGGAACAAACCATCCCAAAGTGCAAAAAGAACAGCAAATATGGCAGGCAACCAACTTGGCTTAACAGTGAAATCTTCTGTGACCTTAAACTAAAAAAGGAAGCTTACAAGAAGTGGTAATTTGGATAGATGACTAACGAGGAGTATAAAAATATTGCTAGAGGATGCAGGGTTGTAATCAGGAAGGCCAAGGCATTATTGGAGTTGCAGCTAGTAAGGGATGTGAAGGGTAACAAGAAGGGTTTTTACAGGGATATTAGCAACAAGAAGAAGGTCAGGGAAAGTGTGGGACCCTTACTGAATGGGGGAGGTACCTAATGACAGATGATGTGGAAAAAGCTGAAGTACACAATGTTTTTTTTGCCTTGGTCTTCACAGACAAGGTCAGCTCCCAGACTGTTGCACTGGGCAACACAGTATGGAGAGGAAGTGAGCAGCCCTCAGTGGTGAAAGAACAAGTTAAGGACTATTTAGAAAAGCTGGACATGCACAAGTCCATGGGGCCAGATCTAATGCATCCAAGGGTGCTGAGGGACTTGGCTGATGTGATTGCAGAGCCATTGGCCATTATCTTTGAAAATTCGTGGTGATTGGGGGAGGTCCCGGATGATTGGAAAAAGGCAAATATAGTTTCCATATTTTAAAAAGGGAAGAAAGAGAACCTGGAGAACTATAGACTCATCAGCCTTATTTCAGTCCCAGGCAAAATCATGGATCAGGTCCTCAAGGAATCCATTTTGAAGCACTTGTAGGAGAGGAAGGTGATCAGGAACAGTCTAATTCACCAAGGGCAAGTCATGCCTGACCAATCTGATTGCTTTCTATGATAGATAACTGGCTCTGTGGACATGGGGAAAGTGGTGGAGGTGATATATCTTGATTTTAGCAAAGCTTTTGATAGAGTCTCCCACAGTATTCTTGCCAGAAAGTTAAAGAATTATGGTCTGGATGAATGAACTATAAGGTGGATAGAAAGCTGGCTAGATCATCGGGCTCAATGGGTAGTGATCCAAGGCTCCATGTCTAATTGGCAGCAGTATCAAATGCAGTAACCCAGGGGTCAATCCTGGGGCCGGTTTTGCTCAACATCTTTATTAGTGATCTGGATGATGGGATTAATTGCACCCTCAAGAAGTTTGCAGATAACACTAAGTAAGGGGGAGAAGTAGATACCCTGTTTGGTAGGGATAGGGTCCAGAGTTACCTAGATAAATTGGAGGATTGTTCCAAAAGAAATCTGATGAGGTTCAACAAGGACAAGTGCAGAGTCCTTCACTTAGGATGGAATAATCCCATGCACCGCTACAGGCTGGGGACCAACTGGCTAAGCAGCAGTTCTGCAGAAAAGGATCTGGGGATTACAGTGGATAAGAAGCTGGATATGAGTCAGCAGTGTGCCCTTGTTGCCAAGAAGGCTAAAGGAATATTGCATTGCATTAGTAGGAGCATTGCCAACAGATCAAGGGTAGTGATTATTCCCCTCTATTCGGCACTGGTGAGGCCACATCTGGAGTATTGCATCCAGTTTTGGTCCCCCCACTACAGAAGGGACGTGGACAAATTGGAGAGAGTCCAGCCGAGGGCATCAAAAATTATTAGGGGCATAAGACTTAGTGGAGAGGCTGAGGGAACTGGGCTTATTTAGTCTGCAGAAGAGAAGAATGAGGGAGGATTTGACAGCAGCCTTCAGCTACCTGAAAGGGAGTTTCAAAGAAGATGGAGCTCAGCTGCTCTCAGTGGTGGAAGATGATAGAATAAGAAGTAATGGTCTCAAGTTGCAGTGGGGAAGATTTAAGTTGGATATTAGGAAATACTATTTCACTAGGAGGGTGGTGAAGCAGTGGAATGGGTTCCCTAGAGAGGTAGTGGAATCTCCATCCTTAGAGGATTTTAAGGCCTGGCTTGACAAATACCTGGCTGGGATGATTTAGTTGGTGTTAGTCCTGCTTTGAGCAGGGGGTTGGAGGAGATGACCTAACAAGATCTCTTCCAACCCTAGTATTGCATGATTCTATGTATTAACAGGACTTTTACATTTTTAATCAGTAGAAATTTTCAGGAGTCAGAATTTTTATAGTTACTGTTGCTCTTAAAAGAGGAGCCCAGAGAGTGAGGGAGATTAATGTCCCCCATTCGTGGTGGGAGGATGGGCTAATTGTCTCACATTTGTCCAAATTTGTCCAAAGTGAGACAAATTCAGACTGGAAATAAGGCATAATTGTTTAGCAGTGAGGGTAACTAATCAATAGAAGAACTTACCAAAGGCTATTGTGGATTCTCATAGACTCATAGACTCATAGGTCAGAAGGGACCAACATGATCATCTAGTCTGACCTCCTGCACAAAGCAGGCCACAAAACCCTACCCATCCACTTCTATGAAAACCCCTAACCTATGTCCGAGTTATTGAAGTCTTCAAAATTGTGGTTTGAAGACCTCAAGCAGAGAATCCACCAGCAAATGACCCATGCCTCATGCTGCAGGGGAAGGTGAAAAACCTCCAGAGCGTCAGCCAATCTGCCCTAGAGGAAAATTCCTTCTCGACCCCAAATATGGTGATCAGCTAAACCCTGAGCATGTGGGCAAGGCTCCCCAGCCAGCACCCAGGAAAGAATTCTCTGCAGTAACTCTGATCCCATCCCATCCAACATCCCATCGCAGACCATTGAGCAGACCTATCTGCTGATAATCCAAGGACAATTGCCAAAATTAAACTATCCTATCATATCATCCCTTCCATAAACTTATCAAGCTTAGTCTTAAAGCCAGATATGTCTTTTGCCCCCACTACTCCCCTCGGAAGGCTGTTCCAGAATGTCACTCCTCTAATGGTTAGAAACCTTGGTCTAATTTCAAGCCTGAACTTCCTAGTGTCCAGTTTATATCCATTTGTTCTTGTGTCTACATTAGTACTAAGCTTAAATAATTCCTCTCCCTCCCTAACGTTAATCCCCCTGATATATTTATATAGAGCAAGCATATCCCCCCGGAGTCTTCTTTTGGTTAGGCTATACAAGCCAAGCTCTTTGAGTCTCCTTTCATAAGGCAGGTTTTCCATTCCTCGGATCATCCTAGTAGCCCGTCTCTGAATCTGTTCCAGTTTGAATTCATCCTTCTTAAACATGGGAGACCAGAAGTGCACACAGTATTCCAGGTGAGGTCTCACCAGCGTCTTATACAACGGTACTAACACCTCCTTATCTTTGCTGGAAATACCTCGCCTGATGCACCCTAAAACCGCATTTGCTTTTTTAACGGCCATATCGCATTGGCGGCTCATAGTCATCCTGCGATCAACCAATACCCCAAGGTCCTTCTCCTCCTCTGTTGTTTCCAACTGATGCGTCCCCAATGTATATCAAAAATTCTTATTATTAATCCCTAAACGCATGACTTGCACTTTTCACTATTAAATTTCATCTTATTTCTATTACTCCAGTTTACAAGGTCATCCAGATCTTCCTGTATGATATCCTGGTCCTTCTCTGTGTTAGCAATACCCCCCAGCTTTGTATCATCCGCAAACTTTATTAGCACATTCCCGCTTTTTCTGCCAAGGTCAGTAATAAAAAGGTTAAATAAAATTGGTCCCAAAACCGATCCTTGAGGAACTCCACTAGTAACCTCCTTCCAGCCTGACAGTTCACCCTTCAGTACGACCCGTTGGAGTCTCCCCTTTAACCAATTCCTAATCCACTTTTCAATTTTCATATTGATCCCCATCTTTTCCAATTTAACTAACAATTCCCCATGTGGAACCGTGTCAAATGCCTTACTGAAATCAAGGTAAATTAGATCTACCGCATTTCCTTTGTCTAAATAATCCGTCACTTTCTCGAAGAAGGAGATCAGGTTGGTTTGGCACGATCTACCTCTAGTAAAACCGTGTTGTAATTTGTCCCAATTACCATTAACCTCAATGTCCTTAACTACTTTCTCCTTCAAAATTTTTTCCAAGACCTTGCATACTACAGACATCAAACTAACAGGCCTATAGTTACTCGGATCACTTTTTTTCCCTTTCTTGAAGATGGGAACTATGTTAGCAATTCTCCAGTCGTACGGTACAAACCCCGAGTTAGCCGATTCATTAAAAATTCTTGCTAATGGGCTTGCAATTTCATGCGCCAGTTTCTTTAATATTCTTGGATGGAGATTGTCTGGGCCCTCCGATTTTGTCCCATCAAGCTGTTCAAGTTTGACTTCTACCTCAAATGTGGTAATATCTACGTCCATATCCTCATTCCCGTTTAACATCCTTCCCTCATCCCTAAGCTTCTCATTAGCCTTATTAAAGACTGAGGCAAAGTACTTATTTACATATTGGGCCATGCCTAGGTTATCCTTAACCTCCATTCCATCCTCAGTGTATAGCGGTCCCACTTCTTCTTTCTTTGTTTTCTTCTTATTATTTATATGGCTATAGAACCTTTTACTATTGGTTTTAATTCCCTTTGCAAAGTTCAACTCTACACGGCTTTTAGCCTTCCTCACCTTATCCCTACATGTTCTGACCTCACTAAGGTAGCTTCCCTTGCTAATCCCACCTTTCTTCCACTCCTTGTAGGCTTTCTGCTTTTTCTTAATCACCTCTCTGAGACGCTTGCTCATCCAGCTCGGTCTACACCTCCTGCCTGTGGTCTTTTTCCCCTTTCTTGGGATGCAGGCTTCCGATAGTTTCTGCAGCTTAGACTTAAGGTAATCCCAGGCCTCCTCCACATTTAGATCCACAAGTTCTGCAGTCCAATCCACTTCCCTGACTAATTTTCTTAGCTCTGTAAAGTTAGCCCGTTTGAAGTCAAAAACCCTAATCCCAGATCTATTTTTGTTTATCCTTCCATCTAGTTTGAACTGAATTAGTTCATGATCACTTGAAGCAAGGTTGTCCCCTACAACCATTTCTTCTACGAGGTCCTCACTGCTCACCAAAACCAAATCTAAAATGGCATCCCCTCCTGTTGGTTCGTCAACTACTTGGTGAAGAAATCCATCAACTATCACATCCAGAAAAATCTGAGCCCTATTATTCTTGATAGCACTTGTCCTCCAGTCTATATCTGGGAAGTTAAAGTCTCCCATGATCACACAATTCCCATTAGTGTTTACTTCATTAAAAACATTAAAGAGGTCTCTATCCATATCCAAATCAGATCCCGGCGGTCTGTAGCACACCCCAAGCACTATCTCAGGGGAGGCTCTAGTAGCTTTCTTTCCCAGTGTGATATTTGCCCAGACAGACTCTGTCTTGTCCATTCCATCACTTCTTATTTCTTTACAGTTCACCTCATCATTGATATACAATGCTACTCCACCACCTTTGCCTTTATTTCTGTCTTTCCTAAACAGCACATAGCCTTCAATACCTGTACTCCAGTCATGACTACTATTCCACCATGTTTCTGTTATCCCTATAATATCCGGTTTCACTTCCTGCACCAGTAGCTCCAGTTCCCCCATTTTGTTACCTAGGCTCCTCGCATTAGTATACAGACATTTTAATTTTTGGCGTTTGGCTTCACTGACATCCTTTACCCCGTTATGCACAGACGTTGTACCACCAGCATCACCTGTTAGTCTGATATGTACACTACCCTTCCTCCTTATGTCAATTCTTTGGTCCATGGCTGTATCCCCTCTTACTCTGTTTAGCTCCCTCTCCTGGTTAAATTCTGGCGTGGAGATCTCCTGGACATCTCCCAACCATCTCCCCCAAATTCCTAGTTTAAAGCTCTCTTAATGAGGTCGGCGAGCCTCCATCCTAGAAGTCTATTACCCTCCTTACTTAAGTGAAGTCCATCCTGAGAGAACAGTCGTCTGTCTGTAAATGCTTCCCAATATCCGTACGTCCCAAAGCCCTCCTTATAGCACTGCCTGAGCCATCTGTTAATTGTCATAATCTTGTCAGCCCTTCATCGCCCTGCTCTAGGAACTGGCAGAATCCCACTGAAGATCACCTGATCCTTGATTTCCTTGAGCGTCTTCCCCAATCTGGCATAGTCCTCCTTGATACAGTCCAGCAAGTAACTAGCCGTATCATTTGTTCCCACATGAAGGACAATCAACGGATTCTTTCCCGCTCCCGCTAGGATCCTTTTCAGCCTCTGGTCCACATCCTGTATCTTAGCACCCGGCAGACAGCATACCCTTCTGTTCTCCCGATCAGCTCTAGTTACAGGCCTGTCTATTCTTCTCAGTAAGGAGTCTCCAATCACGTAGACCTGCCTTTTTCTGGTGACAGTGTGATTCCCTGGTCCATCCCCTGCTCCCACTGGCCGCAAGTCCCCTTGATTCCTATTGACCCTTACAATCCTCCTGGGGCTCATATTTGGTGTTGCCTCCATTGACTCCTCCCCTCCTTCTGCAGGACTAGCTGTTCTTCTCTTTTTCCTTGCCCTCTCTCCTTCAGCGACCACCTGCTGTGTCCCTTCTTCATTTTCCAACTCTGCAAATCTGTTCCTGAGTTCTATTTCTCCTTCACTGGCTCTTCTTTTCCTCTGCCTGGTTCTCTTAGTCACATGCTTCCACCATCCACTTTCCTCACCCAGCAGCCTCTCCTCAGAATTCTTTGGTCCCGCTTCCATCTGCACATCTGAGCTTATACCTTCGCCCCCCTCCTGTCTGTGTTCCATCATCTCCTCGAACCCCCTTCTAAACTCAACCAGAGTTTCCACCTGCATCTCCAGGCCCCGGATCTTTTCGTCCATCAGCTCTATCAGGCGGCACTTCATGCAGATGTAACCCTTTTCACGTAACCCCTCTAGGATCATGTACATGCCACAGCTTCCACATCCAGTCATCCTCATTGTGTCTTTCACTGCTCCCTCTGTATCAGTCATGGCCTTCCCACTTTGTGCCTGGCAATCCAGACCACATGCCACAACACGGACCTCCTAGGCACCAGGCTCCTGGCACCCCACTGTCCTCTCTTTTCTATGGCTTGTTGGTTCCTCTGCCTTGGTCTCCCCTGCAACCTCCCCCTGGAAATTCCCCTGTTATCAGCTCTGTTTGCTGGCTCCTGTGCCACTGCAGCTGTCTGTGCCGCTGCCTGAGTGCCTGGCTACTTATATAGGACCCTTAATCGGGTAAGCCCCGCCCCCTACTCAGGGCTCAGCCGCTCTCCCAGCACACAGCCCCTAGCAGCCTTCACACACACAAACTACACCGTACAATCCACAAACTACAAAAACCTGCTCCTCCAACAGAACTCCCACTGAAACTCCCCTGTTAGCAGCTCTAACGGATATGCTTGAGTACAAATGGGAATTAATTCAGGGCAGTTTTATGGGCTGTATCATACAGAAGATCAGACAGGATGATCACAGTGGCCCATTCTGGCCTTGGAATCACTGATTCTTTGAATCTAGTTTTTTAGAGGTCAGTGGCCTAGAGATTCTTTGCTGTCAGCTATGGATCACTCTGGTCACCTAGTTGTAATGTTACCCTGCTGGGACTGACTGTCACAGATACCCTATCCGAGAGCTAATGTTGCTCCCTCTGGATCAGGAGAGAGCACTCCCAAAGTTGAGGGGGAGAAGCTGAGTTTTCAGAGGCACTGACTGAATGCAGGGAGTGCAGTTTGAGTGGCTAGGGCTGGGCACCAGGGTAAATGGCATTTTCCTGCTCTGAGATCTTAGTTCAGAGCTACCAGATTGGCAGAGTAATTGCAGGGTTATGGCCTTCTGTGCACTTGTGCTCCATCCACTACAAATCACCACCTTCAGTTGATGTCTGGGGGAAGATTTTCATTGATGGAGTTTCTGAATCTGTATCTAAGGTCCCTCTGGCAGGCTGCCTTCCCCTGAGAGACTGGCATATTGGAGCTCACCAGGGGTGGCTATAGACTAGCTGCCAGCAACTGGCGCCCTAGGTGAACCATGCAATCGGAGCCCCACCTCCAAACCCCAAGGGCAGACCTAGGCTGAGGTTTTTGGTAAACTCGGAAACATTTTGCCCCTTTTTTCCTTTTAATGTTTTTAAGCGTCTGCACAGAAAAAAAGCGTGAAACGATCCTCTGCTTTTGCATTCACGGAAGGAGGGGCGACTGACGACATGTACCGAGACCCGCCCGCAACAATGTTTTTGCCCCATCAGGCATTGGGAGCTTAACCCAAAATTCCAATGGGCAGCAGAGACTGTGGGAACTGTGGGATAGCTACCCACAGTGCACCGCTCTGTAAGTCAGTGGTAGCCATGGTAGTGAGGATGCACTCCACCAAGTTAATGCACTTAGTGTGGACATATGCAATCAACTATACAAAATCAATTTCTAAAAATCGACTTCTATAAAATCGACTTAATTTCATAGTGTAAACATACCCTTAATTATTTGGTTTGTCCGTCTGTCCATCTGTCCAACCAATGTTTCTGAGATCAGATAAAATAGAGACACAAAATTTTCAGAATAGATTTGTATACAACAACTAGATGATATTTCAGTCTGATTTCAAATAAAAATGCATTAAAATATTGACTATAATTTTTATTATTACAAATCCAAAATCATCCATTATGCTATCCTGCTTTCACTGCCATTATCACCACATCCAGTATAGAAAGAAATAAGAAAACTCTTCAATGAACTTTAACTCCAAATAAGCACTTTACAAAACACTCCAAATAAAAAACACTCTGTGTTCTTAAAACATGACTTTTCTTGCTTTAAGTTTTGAAAATTCAGTCACTAGTTCTTTTAGATCCAGTTTTCCAGCTATTTCATGCTCTATTGACATTTTGGCAAGTCCAATAAGTCTCTCTTGCACTATTGTTGAACACTAGATATGTTCTTATCAAGTTTAACTTTGAGAAGCTATGTTTCCCACTAGCTACGGAAACTGGCAATGTTAAAAGAATGTGTAGAGCTATACAAATGTTGGAAACTGTTTGTGAGTTTATTTTCACAAACAAACTGCAGTACTTCTTCAGGAGTGGAATGATTCTTAAGTCATCTTGGAAAAGCCTGAAGCTCACTACACAAATCTGTAGCATCAATGTCTTTTGAATTTTCATGGATCAATGCTGACTCCAGTTTTATACAAAATTCTCTTATCTGTTTTGCTGTTTTCTTTTGCAAGTTGTGGATATCATATAGAAAACCAAATACTGACTCTAGCTGCTGCGTTTGTTGAAATCTTTGGTCAACCAAGCGAATAGCTATATCAAGGACTGCAAAGTAGAAATTCACTTTGAACTTTTGTTTTGGGTTCTGAATGTGTGCGTCTTGTCCTTCATATGAAAACTGCAGTTTCTTTTTCCAAATGTGAACTGGCTCTGGTTCAAATTCTGTCAGAAAGTCTTTCTTCAGTGAGCTTGAGAGAATCTTCCAGTATTCTTTCAAACCCTTCATCACTTCTGAATTCCTCCAGGATATTTTTAGTTTGCTGCAGTTTCTGAATAGCAGAATGTATGTTTAAGTTCTTTTGCTGAAGCTGCTTACTAGTGAGGTTAATCTCGAAAAGGAAATTATACCACAAAATGAGTGAAGTCACATATTTGAACATGGAAAGGCCATTTGCAACAGCTTCTGCATCTGAACATGCTGTATTGCCAGATGATCCAGTAAAGGTAGGATCATCAGAAATTTCAATTAGGGCATCATAAATGTTTCCAAGTTCATAGTGAAGAGGCTTTAAAGCATTAGTGCAACTCTCCCATCTTGTTTGACTAAGCGGTTTCACAATTAGAGAATTCACATGGGGAGTCAGAATCTCCCAACGGCATGTTGAGCCTGAGAAAAACACATAAACACACTGCACCAGGTCAAAGAAACTGCTTGCCTCCAAACAGCATCTAGCAGCATCATTGACAACCATATTCAGACAATGTGCACTACAAGGAACGAAAAAGGCCCTAGGATTGTTTTCAATCATTCTCCTTTGCACACCATTGTCTTTACCATTCACATTACTCCCATTATCATAGCCTTGGCAACATAAGTTTTCAAAAGATAATGACATTTTTTCAAGCTCTTGTAGAATAGTTTCAGTCATAAATGCTCCAGTAGCCTCTTTCAATGGTATGAAACCCAAAAAATGTTCCTTTATGAGCACTTGAACATTATCTTCATCTGCAGATTTTCCATATCCACAAAATGAATGACCATCGTCATTTGTTCAACGTGACTCACATCTGGTGTACAGTCCAGTATTATTGAAAAGCATTTTGCGGAATTGGCAGCTTCTACAATTTTCTTTTGAATGGTATTTGCTAGGATTTGAGTCAGTTCATTCTGCATATTTTTTCCTAAGTAATGAACCTGTGTTTCATGATCAGTTATTTTAGGTTGGTGCTCCTTCATGACTGGATCGAACAAAGCTAGGTATTCAACAAATTTTAAAAAGTTTCCATTACCTGGAGTGCATAATTTTTCAGCGGAATGCTAAATTTTGCCCACTCTGAACTCTCACTTAAGCAATCAGATGTTCTAATATTTGTTGCCAATATTCTTCTTTTTCCTTGATCACACATAAATTTTCTTCAGCAATAGCTTTTCCTTTTTTCAATCATAATTCAAGTATTTTTTTCCAATTTTGAAAACATTCCAAATGTTCTGTATACTTTCACATGAAGAGAGAATTGAAGATATGTTTTTCCAGACCTTCAAACCATTTTCAGTAAGTGATGTACCATTTGCTCGATTTCTAAACAACTTGCAACAAAAGCAAAACACAGGGTCCTTTGACACTGCATATTGTAATCAGTTTCAATGAATTTCTCCCCCATTAATGAGCTTCCTCTTGTAATGCTGAGCAGAGAATTTTCTTTTATTCCCATCTTTAAGGAAACGAAATCCATGGACTTGTTCGGGTCCATGTTCCATGAGAATTTGCAGCACACTCTCATCACATGTGAGCCATGAAGCAGGGTCCCCATACTATAACTTGTTTGTGACTTCCTCATCATTTCTTCCTTCTACTTCATTTACTTCAATTTCTGCATGTGTCTTTGAAGGTGAATAAATTTTCTCCACTTCCATATCGGTCTGATGCCATGAGCTGCCTTCATCTAGAAGTAAGTTTCCATCATCTTGAATTTCCAAACTGCTTTTTTGTGGATGTGAGCTACCCTCATCTTGAAGTAATATACCTTCATCTGGATGCTGTGAAATGCTTCCATCTTTATTTGGATTAAAGAGAAGATATTTCAGGAAGTATCCTTGCTGTTTTGCTTGTCTTTTCCTTCTCAGCCTTTCCTTTAGGACACTCACCTCCTGAGGGTTTTCTTTCCTCTTTCTACCATGGGGTATTTTAATATTGTTATGTACTGTGCTCCCAACCACAAGCATTATACACCACAGGGTTGGTAATTTATACCACGTTGCAGCCATCCCAAGACATTTTTTTCACTGCTTAAAGGTTCAGTGATTAGTAACATACACTCATTTATCCATTAAAACAGTTAGTTACAGCGTTTACATGGAAACAAAATAACTTTTTTCTACATTATAACCTGATACTGGTTGTTTGGAAAGTAAGTCCGTTCCTCATGGTTACCCACTTGGAGTATGATATCATCACCTTCATAGTCTATTAAGCGTTAACTCTGTTACTTTTCTTTTATGGACCTTATTTATTACATGTGAACCAGTTATAACAAAGAAAAGTTCATAATTATACAGCCCAATAATGCGAAGGTTTAATAAAGCTTAAAGATACTCACATTTTGGATTTATAATGCTGAAAGATGTCATTTTTTATTCTTTGGCACCAAGAAACACAATTTTCCACAGTGTTCACTCTATTTTTAACTATCTACCTGCGATGTGTGTTAAAACGACCATTTGACATGTATCAACTCATGATATCTCTGATCTACATGAATTTCTGTCTGTGTAACCTTGATGTATATTTGAGTTAGGTGTCACTAGCATTGCGGCTCTTGCAGCTGGGGGATGTGTTGAACTGTGACTGAGTTATTGTTTATCAAAATTGTGGAGTGGGTCATCTTGACCCTACATCGCAAATTGAAATATTTTTTGCAAAAGTATTATTTATTTATATTTGCAGTAAATAAAAGATTTGACATATTAATAAATTTTCAGAAATGTAGAGAAATGAATTATAATTCATATTCCCTCTGTATATGCACGGGAATTGAAATAATGACATATTTGTTATTTTATTTGTATTTTTTTCATTGTTTTCTTTTCTTTTTTTTTAAATTTGATTTTTTTCCTCTAATGTGGTGTCCCATTTAACTTGGCACCCTAGGCGACCTCCTACTTTGCCTATATGGATAGGCTGCCCTGGTGCTCACTCCGGAATAACTCAGTGCTAAGTGCTAAGTACCATGTGTGGTCTCCTATTCCCAGGGAGACAAGGTGTTGGAGCAGTTTATGGAGAAAAAGAAGGAAGAAGCAGTCACCATCCTCAGTGCTGAAAACATGCAGATAGAGGAAGCTAAGTGCCTGGAGGGTAAGTTGCTGTAGGAGTGAGTGTGGGTGATTCCCTGACTGTCTCTCCCTGCCTGAGTTGTTGCCTACTTTGCCATGAAAGGGGGTTGCTGGACTACTCTGGGAGATAGCAACTGGATTTGGAAACAAGTAGGAGCCCTCTATGTTATGGGGACTTTTTCCAATGTGAGAAATGCCTATTGCTACCACCAAGAGTTTGGCCTCCTAGATGAATTGACACCTTCCTCACCCCTTAACACTCAAGTACCTCCAGTTCTGCAATGCCTACTCAAGGTATGTGGATTCCTCCACATTAGAGAGCCCACTAGGGTGGAAAACACCGTATTCATGAATCCAGGGAAATCCTCGTGGGGGGTTGGGTTACTTGCAGATTGTATGGTGTTAATGATGTACTCAGTGCAAATCCATTTTCCCCCTCCCTTTATATGCTTCCTTTATATTTGCGCTTGTAAATAAAGTGTGCCTTGATTGTTGGTTTATCCCTTACGGAGATGTCAGAAGAGCATATCTACAAGGTATCAGGCTAGTCACACACGTAAGTACCAGGTCAGGGATAGTATAAATCACCTAGGGAGGTAATGTCGGGTTCCTGAAACCCTCAAACAGTCAGGTGGAGGCACCAGCACTTAGCAGCTAAGAACCCAAACCATTGAAACCCACTGAAGCCAGAGCAGAGGGACAGCAGGTAAGGGTTTGTGTTGATGATTAGCTGCACTTAGGGGCATGACAAGACATAAAAGTACCTTACATTCTTGGACATACTGCTGGGATTGTGAAAAGAAAAAAACCCTCCCTTCTATCCCCCTTCATGAGTCAGCTTGGATAGAGGGCATGTCCTAGAGTGATATGAAGGGGATGAAGGAAACCCACAGCAGGATGTGGTGGGGAGGCTTTAGCAAGAGTACTTCCAGAGCATAGATTATTGAGGCTGTGACTACAGCAAAGGCATTGGGACAGGTCACCTTTCATAGGAGAATTTATCAGCAGAAAGAACAAAGATTGTATGTCTTATGTTCTGGTTCAATGAGGTTTGATATGCAAATAGGACCCAGAGAATTAATTGTGGATGAAGAGATGAAGCAATGGACTCTACAATCTGTAGACACTAGGGTTATCATGCCCCCTAATCCATGGGAGGAGACATCTGATTTTCAAGGAGAAATTCAACGTTTGGTTCAGAGAACAGAAAAGAGGGAGGAAGATTTAACAGCTTTGTGTAGTTCTGACCCATCTTCCCACCCTCTGACAGATGATTCATTCATAAAGGCCATAGGACAAGTGGTATGCTTGCAAACTGGAACTGACAGTTATCAGAGACTAAAAACCTTTTCAGAGATAAAACCTATCCCTCCCCATGAGGAAGAATTTGAAGTCTGATTGGATCATGCCCTTCGAGTGGAACAGGAATGAGCATGCCTGCAAAGGGGAAAAAGAGACAGAATAGTGAAAATCATGTAAAGGTATGTCTACACTACAGGATTATTCTGATTTTACAGAAACCAGTATTTGCAAACAGAATGTGTAAAGTCGAGTGCACGCGGCCACATTAAGCACATTAATTTGGCGGTGTGTGTACATGTACCAAGGCTAGCGTCATTTTCCGGAGCGTTGCACTGTGGGTAGTTATCCCATAGCTATCCCATAGTTCCCGCGGTCTCCCCCCCCCCATTGGAATTCTGGGTTGAGATCCCAGTACCTGATGGGGCAAAAAACATTGTCGCTGGTGGTTCTGGGTACAGCCTCACCCCTCCCTCCATGAAAGCAACAGGAGACAACCGTTTCACACCTTTTTTCCTGGGTGAACTGTGCTGATGCCATACCGCAGCAAGCATGGAGCCTGCTCAGCTCAAGACAGCAGCCATGAATGTTGTAAACACCTCGCGCATTCTCGTGCAGTTTATGCTGAACCAGGACCTGAAAAATCAGTTGAGGAGGAGGTGGCTACGGCAACACGGTAACGAGAGTGATGAGGACATGGACATGGACACAGAATTCTCTCAAACCACAAGCCCCGGCGCTTTGGAGAGCATGCTGGTAATGGGGAAGGTTCTAGTCATTGAATGTTGATTTTGGGCCCGGGAAACAAGCACAGAATAGTGGGACTGCATAGTGTTGCAGGTATGAGACAATTCCCAGTGGCTGCAAAACTTTCACATGCATAAGGGCACTTTCATGGAACTTTGTGACTTGCTTTCTCCTCCCTGAAACGCCAGAATACCAAGATGAGAGCAGCCCTCACAGTTGAGAAGTGAGTGGCAATAGCCCTCTGGAAGCTTGCAACGCCAGACAGCTACTGGTCAGTCAGGAATCAATTTGGAGTGGGCAAATCTACTGTGGGAGCTGCTGTGATGCAAGTAGGCAAAATAATCACTAAGCTGTTGTTACGAAAGGTAGTGACTCTTGGAAATGTGCAGGTCATAGTGGATGGCTTTGCTGCAATGGGATTTCTTAACTGTGGTGGGGCGATAGATAGAACCCATATCCCTATCTTGGCACCGGAGCACCAAGTACATAAACCACAAGGGGTACTTTTCAATGGTGCTGCAAGCACTGGTGGTCACAAGGGACATTTCACCAACATGAACGTGGGATGGCCGGGAAGAGTTCATGACGCTCACATCTTCAGGAACACTAGTCTGTTTAAATGGCTGCAGCAAGGGATTTACTTCCCAGACCAGAAAATAACCTTTGGGGATGTTGAGATGCCTATATTTATCCTGAGGGACTCAGCCTATCCCTTGATGCCAGGGCTCATGAAGCCATACACAGGCAGCCTGGATAGTAGTCAGGACCTGTTCAACTACAGGCTGAACAAGTGCAGAGTGGTGGTAGAATGTGCATTTGGATGTTTAAAGGGATTCTGGCGCACATTACTGACTTGCTCAGACCTCAGCCAAACCAATATCCCCATTGTTATTGCTGCTTTCTGTGTGCTCCACAATCTTTGTGAGAGTAAGAGGGAGACCTTTATGGCATGGGAGGCTGAGGCAAATCACCTGGCCGCTGATTACAAGCAGCCAGACACCAGGGCGATTAGAAGAGCACACCAGGAAACACTGTGCATCAGAGAATCTTTGAAAACCAGTTTCATCACTGGCCAGGGTACAGTGTGACTGTTGTTTGTTTCTCCTTGATGAAAACCCGCCTCCTTGATTGACTCAGTCCCTGTAAGCAACCTACCCTCCCCCTTCGATCACAGCTTGCTTTCTAACGAAATAAAATCACTATCATTTAAAAATCATGTATTCTTTATTAATTCATTATAAAAAGAGGGAGAGATCTGACAAGGTTGCCCGGGTGGGGTTTGGGAGGAGGATAGGAGGGAAGGAAAAGGCCACTAAAAAAGTTCAAAATAATGACAGCCTTTTGGTTGGGCTGTCCACTGGGGTGGAAAGGGCGGGTGCATGGAGCCTCCCGCCACGCGTTCTTAGTCGTCTGGCAGGTGAGGAGGCTAAGGAACATGGTGAGGGGGGAGCGCGGTTATACAGGGGCTGCAGCGGCACTCTGTGATCCTGCTGCCATTCCTGAAGCTCTACCAGACGCCAGAGCATGTCAGTTTGATTACGCAGCAGCCCCGGCGTTGCATCCTGCCACCGCTGATCTTCCTGCCGCCACCTCTGATCTTCCTGCCGCCACCTCTGATCTCGAGCATCCCTCCTGTCCTCATGTTCACCAGCCTCCTTCCTGTACTTTGATACCGCATCCTTCCACTCAGTCAGATGAGCTCTTTCATTGCGGGTCGATTCCATGATTTCAGTGAACATTTCATCTTGCGTCCTTTTTTTCCACAGCCTTAGCTGAGATAGCCTTTGGGACGGAGGGGGAGGCTTGAAAAATGTGCAGCTGCGGGTGGAAGGGAAGGAAAAAAAGGGAGAGAAGTATTTAAAAAGATAGATTTTACAGAACAATGGTTATACTCTTTCATGGTGAACAACACTATTCACATTACATAGCACATGTGATTTCAATACAAGGTCGCAGTTTGCATCTTAATATTGAGTGTTAGAGATCACAGATGCAGGTCTGGGCAACAGAATTTGGCTTGCATGTGGCCATGGTAAGCCATTGTCTTTCAGCTTCTGCAGCCTTCATATATCCAGTGCCCTCCTTTCCCACATACCAAGCAAAGCCCGTTGAGTGCTGCGGCTTTCCTGTTAACGTGCAGCAGAAGAAACCAAACTACTCACCCATCCAATTCTCTGGGATGATCATTTTACCCCTCTCTCCCCCATATGGCTGGTATCATGCAAGATCCCTGCTAGCCAAATGCGAAAAAGCTCAGTGCCAATCACCCCCTGCCATAAACAGATAATTAAGGGTTAATGGAACAGAAGTACTTCATGTCTCTTTTGCCTGCAAAGAGTTAACAAGATCAGTGAGCCTGGATGTCACCTGACCAGAGGACTACTCAGGGAACAGGATACTTTCAGATCTTGGTGGAGGGAAGTCTTTGTGTGTGCTGTTAGTGTTTGGTTGTTGTTCACTCTGGGGGCTCAGAGGGACCAGACGTGCAACCAGGTTTCTCTTCAATCTCTCTGATACAGTCTCTTATATGTTCAGAATGGTAAGTATTAGGTAGATAAGGCGAGTTAGGCTTATGTTTGTTTTCTTTATTTGCAAATGTACATTTGGCTGGAAGGAGTTCAAATTTGTATTTTGCTGAAAGGATATTAATTTGTACTTGTATACTTAGGCTGGGAGGGTATTCCCAGTGTCTATAGCTTAAAGACCCTGTAACATATTCCATCTTAAATTTACAAAGATAATTTTTTACTATTTTTCTGTCTTTAATTAAAAGCTTTTCTTGTTTAAGAACCTGATTGTTTTTTTTATTCTTGTGTGAGACCCCAGGGACGGGGTCTGGATTCACCAGGGAATTGATGGGGAGAAAGGAGGGAAGGGGGAGAGCAAGGTTAATTTCTCTCTGTGTTAAGATTACTTTCTCTCTCAGGGAGAGTCTGGGAGGGGGAGGGAGAAGGAGGGGGGAAGGTGAATTTTCCTCTCTGTTTAAAGATTCAAGGAGTTTGAATCACAGTGATCTTCCAGGGTAATCCAGGGAGGGGAAGCCTGGGAGAGGCAATGGTGGGGGAAAGGGTTTACTTTCTTGTATTAAGATCCAGAGGGTGTGGGTCTTGGGGGTTATCATAAGCATAATTCCCAAATCTGGATATTAGCGTCCAAAAATCTGGGTGCCTGCATGAAACCCTCTAAGCTTAATTACCAACTTAGATCTGATAGCCTGCCACCAACCAGGAATTCCAGTGCCTGGTACACTCTGGTCCCCCCAAAATCTTCCCTGGGGACCCCAAGAACCCAAATCCCTTGGATTCTTAAAACAAGGAGAAATAAACCATTCCCCCCCTCCTTTTACCCCTCCCAGACTTCCCTCGCCGGGCTACCCTGAGAGATTACTGATACAAACTCTGAATCTAATCCCCTTCGCCAGAGGCACACAGATTCAAGGAAAACAGAGAGAGATTCTACCTCTCCCCCCTCCTGTCTCCCCTCCACCAGTCCTAGTGAGTTATCCCAATTCCCTGGGATAAAACAAGGGAAACAAGAAAGAAATCCAACAGGTTTTAAAAATAAAGCTTTATATAAAAAGAAAAAGACATGAAAACATGATCTCTGCATTAAGGTGACAATACAGGGCTATTGCTTAAAAGAAAAATATGAATAAACAGCCTTATTCAAAAAGAGAGACAATTTAAACATTCCAGCAAACTACACACATGTAAATACAAAAAACAAACAAACAATAACAGCCTATTGTTTTTCTACCTTTGTACTCACAACTTTGAAAGTGAAGATTAGAAGCTTGAAGATAGAAAGACCCCTCTCATAGGTGAGAGCCCGACAAAAGACACAGACACAAAACATTCCCTCCCTCAGCTTTGAAAAATCCGGTTTCCTGATTGGTCCTCTGGTCAGGTGTTTGGTTCCCTTTGTTAACCCTTTACAGGTGAAAGCAACATTAACCCTTAGCTATCTGTTTATGACAGGGGTCCCCGGGCAAGGTTTTGGGGGGACCAGAGTGTACCAGGCACTGGAATTCCTGGTTGGTGGCAGTGCTACAAGCTGTAAGCTGGTAATTAAGCTTGGAGGAATTCATGCTGGTACCCCATCTTTTGGATGCTAAGGTTCAGAGTGGGGGTTTATACCATGACACCCCCCCTCCTCCCCCTGCTTGGCTAACTGCAGGGAAGGATTTCTTTTCAGCCACAGGCAAACAGCCCAGTAGGAATCGCCACCTCTGTCCCCTTAATTAAATTCCCATATTTCAACCGGGTTACCATGAACGACATCACTCTCCTGAGGATAACACAGCGAGATAAAGAACGGATGATGCTTGAATGCCAGCAAAGACCAGGACCATATGCTGCCAGGTTTTGTCATGCAATGGTACCAGATTACTTGCTACTAGCATGGCGTGGTCAAGCGTCCTACCATGGAGGACAGAATAAGGCTGCGCTGCCCAGAAACGTTCTGCAAAGGCTTTTGGAGTACCTCCAGGAGAGCTTCATGGAGATATCCCTGGAGGATTTCCGCTACATCCCCAGACACGTTAACAGACTTTTCCAGTAGCTGTACTGGCTGCAAATGCATCCCAAGTCCTTAGGGCAAATTAATCATTAAAAAAACGCTTGTTTTTAAACCATGTTTTATATTTATGTCAAGGTCCCTTCCCCACTCTGAACTTTAGGGTACAGATGTGGGGACCTGCATGGACACTTCTAAGCTTAATTACTATCTTAGATCTGGTATCACTGTCACCATCCATAATTTTCAGTGTCTGGATCACTTCCTGTCCCCCCAAAACCTTCCCCTCCCTCGGTAGCCTTGAGGGACTTCACCAATTCCCTGGTGAACATAGATCTCAACCCCGTGGATCTTAAAACAAGGAGAAATTAAGCATCCCCCCTCTTCTCCCCCCATCAATCCCTGGTGAGTCCAGAACCAAACCTTTTGGATCTAAAAATAAGGAAAAATCAATCAATTAGGTATTAATAAAAAAGACTTTTAATTAAAGAAAAGAAAGGTAAAAGAAAACCCTCTGGGAGAGATTAGCATACCAGCTACTCTCACAGACAACTGATTTCAAACACAGAGGATGTTCCCCTGGGCACAAATTTAGTTACACACAAAAACAAAATACCGAATTTGATTCTACCTCTCATTGCATAAGACTGGTTACAAAGAAATAAACATAAACCTATTTATTCCTTTCTAAAACTTACTACTCTGAGAAGAGGCTGGTTCCTTGATCTTTTCACTCCGGCTGAAACTGAAACTCTAAACAAAGGAAAAACTTTCCTCCTTCCTTTTGAAACATCTTGTTCCCCCATTGGTTCCTCTGGTCAGGTGTTAGCTAGGCTAGGTGATCTTTTTAACCCTTTACAGGTAAAAGAGGCATTAACCCTTAACCATCTGTTTATGACACGCTCCTCAAATCTCAGACAGTGTGGAACCACACTGGTGGTGATTTCTTCCTAGAACTTTAGAATAAACGGATTAATAAAACACATGCACCTTTACATATACTACTAATTATGTAAAACTACAAGATTTTTCACA
Source organism: Aldabrachelys gigantea (assembly GCA_026122505.1). NCBI lineage: Eukaryota > Metazoa > Chordata > Testudines > Testudinidae > Aldabrachelys > Aldabrachelys gigantea. Next base: position 67,905,150 of record CM047489.1, read on the forward strand.
TTCCAAGGACAATTTAACCAGTTAACTCCAGGAAACTTTCACGGGAAAGTGCATCAGCCACTTTGTTAGAAGCTCCTGAAATGTGTTGAATTTTAAAATCAAAATCTTGGAGAGCTAAACTCCATCAAAGATGTTTTTTGTTGTTTCCCTTGGCAGTATGAAGCCACTTTAGTGCAGCATGGTCGGGTTGTAGCTAGAAACGCCATCCCCAAACGTATGGGCATAGCTTTTCCAGGGCATACACAATGGCGTAGCATTCTTTTTCACTGATTGACCAGTGGCTTTCCCGCTCAGACAGTTTCTTGCTGAGAAACACGACAGGATGAAATTCTTGATCCACTCCTTCCTGCATTAAAACTGCTCCTACATCATGCTCAGATGCATCTGTGGTTACTAGGAATGGTGTGTCAAAGTCTGGGGCCCTTAGCACAGGGTCAGACATGAGTGTTGCCTTAAGCTGATTAAAGGCCTTCTGGCACTCATCAGTCCACTTAACTGCCCTTGGCTGTGTCTTTCTGGTCAGGTCTGTTAGTGGGGCAGCGATTTGGCTGTAGTGTGGTACAAATTGCCTGTAATATCCGGCCAAGCCTAAGAAGGATTGGACCTGTTTCTTTGACTTTGGGACAGGCCACTTTTGGATAGCATCCACCTTGGCCTGTAGGGGACTTATTGTTCCTTGACCCACCTGGTGTCCAAGGTAAGTCTGTTTTGACCTATTTGACACTTTTTAGCCTTAACAGTTAGTCCTGCCTGCCTGATGCGCTCAAAGACTTTTTCCAGGTGCTCCAGGTGTTCTGCCCATGAGTCAGAAAAAATGGCCACATCATCAAGGTAGGCAACTGCAGATTCTCCCAATCTTGCTAGGAAACCATCTACACATCTTTGGAAGGTGGCGGGTGCATTTCGCAGCCTGAAGGGAAGCACATTAAATTCATACACCCCTGAATGGATGATGAAGGCTGACCTTTCCTTGGCGGGTTCATCTAGCGGTACTTGCCAGTACCCCTTGCTTAAGTCTAATGTAGAGATGAACTGGGCACGTCCCAGTTTCTCCAATAGCTCATCAGTGCATGGTATTGGATAGTTGTTGGGACGAGTTACAGCATTTAGCTCACGGTAGTCCACGCAAAAATGTATTTCCCCATCTGGTTTGGGAACTAGAACCACGGGAGATGCCCATGAACTGTTAGAGGAGTGGATTTTACTCATCTGTAGCATGTTTTGGATCTCCCGTTCTACAGCAGCTTGGGAATGAAGAGACACCCGGTAGGGTGGGGTTCTAATTGGGTGAGCATTACCTGTGTCAATGGAGTATTATACCCGTTCAGTTCATCCTGGGGTGGCTGAGAACATTGGTGCAAAGCTAGTGCACAGCTCCTTGATCTGTTGCCATTGCAGATGTTGCAGGGTTGTGGAGAGGTTGACCTCTTCCACACCACCATCACTCTTTCCTTCGTAGTAGACACCTTCAGGCCATTCAGTGTCATCTCCTCCCTGGGCTGTAAACTGACAAACCCTTAATTCTCTGGAATAAAAGGGCTTTAGAGAATTAACATGGTACACTTTAGGCTTTAGGGTTGAGGTGGAGAATGCTATGAGATAGTTAACAGCTCCCAGGTGCTCTTGGACCATGAATGGCCTTCCCATGATGCTTCCATCTTATGGGCCTGTTGCGCCTTTAAGACCATAACCTGGTCCCCTACTTTGAAGGAACGCTCTCTGGTATGTTTATCATACCAGGCCTTTTGCTCTTCCTGAGCATTGTTTAGGTTTTCTTTAGCAAGGGCTAAAGAGGGTTGGAGAGTGCTTTGTAGGTTGCTTACAAAGTCTAGAATGTTAGTTCCTGGGAAGGCATAAACCCCTCCCATTGCTGCTTCACCATCTGTAATGGCCCCTTAACCTTGTGGACATACACAAGTTTGAATGGTGAAAACCCTAAAATGGGATGTGGTACAGTCCTGTAGGCAAAAAGCAATTGCTGCAACACTAGGTCCCAATCACTGGAGTGTTCATTAATGAATTTAAGTATCATGGCCCCCAAAGTTCCATTAAACCTCTCCACCAGGCCATTGGTTTGATGGTGGTAAGGGGTGGCAACCAAGTGATTCACCTCATGAGCTTCCCACAGATTTTTCATGGTCTCTGCCAGGAAATTAGTTCCCGAATCTGTAAGGATGTCAGAGGGCCAACCTACCCTGGCAAAAATGTCTCCTAAGGCCTGGCACACACTTTTAGCCCTGGTGTTGCTTAGAGCTACTGCTTCCAGCCATCGGGTAGCAAAATCCAGGAAAGTCAGTATGTACTGCTTTCCTCTGGGGGTCTTTTTTGGGAAAGGACCCAGAATATCCACAGCTACTCACTGAAATGGGACCTCAATTATGGGGAGTGGCTGGAGAGGGGCTTTGACCTGGTCTTGGGGCTTTCCCACTTGTTGGCACACCTCACAAGACTGGACATAATTAGTAACGTCCTTGCCCATTCCTTCCCAGTGGAAAGACCTCTCCAACTGGTTCTAGGTTCTGTTCACCCCGGAATGACCACTGGGATGATCATGGGATAAGCTCAAGAGCTTTACCCGGTACATAGTTGGAACTACCAACTGTCTTTGAGGACGCCAGTCTTCCTCGTGTCCACCAGAAAGAGTCTCCTTGTATAAAAGTCCTTGTTCTACAACAAACCAGGATCAGTTAGAAGAGCTGAGAGGCGGCTGGGTGCTCCGTGCCACCACCCAAGCTTTCTGAAGGCTGTCATCTGCTTCCTGCTCAGCCTGGAACTGTTCCCTTGAGGCTGGAGACATCAGTTCCTCCTTAGACTGTGGACTTGGGCTTGGTCCCTCTGGAAGTGATGTAGGTGATGGGGTTGTTTTTGTTGATTGTGAACCACTTTCCACTGGTGCACTATGTGATATTTCAGACTCTGGCTGAGCCTCTTGGGTAGGTAGGGTTGTCCTCTGGGTCTGCCAGTTCAGGCCCACTGGTGCCCTCTGGCATTGGAGTTGTAGATGGGTTTGCAAGTGCTGGAGTCAGTGCTGGCAATGGTTCTGGTGCTGGTTGCTTTTCCCGTTCCAGTTCTTGGACTGGATTCACTATGTCTGTAGCATTCATGGGTAGAAGATCCAGTTCCACCACCTCTGTCTGGGTCTCTGGTAACACAGATATGGCCCTAGTGGACGGCTCAGGAACAGGGATGGGTGTGGAAGCTTGTTTGGCCTGGCTGCATGTGACCATTCCCACCCTCTTGGCCAGCTTCACATAGTTGGCCAAGTCTTCCCCCAGTAGCATGGGGATGGGATAATTGTCATAGACTGCAAAAGTCCATATTCTTGACCAGCCCTTGTACTAGACAGGCAACTCAGCTGTAGGCAAGTTTAAAGATTTTGACATGAATGGGTGAATTGTCACTTGGGCCTCTGGGCTGTTGAATTTGGGGTTCACTAAGGATTGGTGGATAGCTGACACTGGTGCCCCGGTGTCTCTCCACATAATAACCTTTTTTCCACCCACCCTCAAGGTTTTCCTTCGCTCTGAGGGTATTTGAGAGGCATCTGGGCCTGGGGATCTTTGGTGTGATTGTGGTGTAATGAACTGTAATCAGTTTGGGTTCTTGGGGCAGTGGTCTCCCTGTGTAACCCAGGGAGGGGATAATCTGGGAGGAAGAAAGGAGGGGAATGGTTTATTTCCCTTTGTTTTGAGATCCAAGGGGTTTAGGTCTTGGGGTCCCCAGGGAAGGGTTTGGGGGCCAGAAAGTGTCCCAAAACACTATATTTTTGGGTGGTGGCAGCACTATCATTTCTAAGCTAGTAATTAAGCTTAGAGAGGTTCATGCAGGTACCCCATTGTAAAGGTGCAGGGCCGGGGCTTGACCCTCCCTGGGGAGGAGGGGAGCCACACCGGCCTCGGTACACGTCGTCTGAGTCAGCCCCTGTCTTTGGGGCTGAGCGGCGTTGCACAGTCGCTTGGGGCTCCGGCTGTCTGGTATAGGTCGGGGCAATGAGTACAAAGTTAGAGGCTCGGACCCCCGTGGCCCAGGGCTGAGCAGTCACCAGTTCAGGCGGCTCGAGCCCTTTGGACAGGACAGAGCAGCATCACAGTTAAAGGGGGCCCAGCCCTTGGTTCGGGCGGGGCACCAAACACACAGTTACAACAGCTCAGACCCTTGTGGCTCAGGGCTGAGCAGTCAATAGTTCAGTAGACTAAATGGCCTCCTTAGGATGGGGAGAGGGGGATTCTGCCACCCGGGTATGGGTGGCAGGGGGAACGCAGGCCCACCCACTCCACTGCGTTCCAGCCCTGTGTCCCTAGTAGCGGCTATCACCGCTGACGGTCAGTGGGGTCCTGACCGCAACACACTGACATGGGTTCCGGTATACTTGCAGCATGACCGGAGTCAGCTGCCCTCGGGCTACTTCCAATCTCCCCCTCTGGGCCTACCTGACCTGGGGCGTCAGTCCCTGGGAAGTCTAGTAGCATGGGCTCCTCCCGGCCAGGGCTGGGCGGTAGGTCCGGCAGTACCTCTGGGAAGTTCGGCCAGGCCTGGTCGGGGAATTCCTCGGGGTAGTAGCAGGGACGGGGCGGAAGGTCCGGCAGCTCCTCATCGTAGCGGGCGCGGGGAAGCTCCGGCCAGTCAGGGCAACGACCCTGGGCCTCAGCAGCTTCCCCGTCATGGGCACCCTTTGGCAGGTCTGCTCCCAACGGCGGCTAGGCTCTAACTGAGGGCTGAGGGCTGGCTTTTATACTTCCGGGTCGCCTCCTGACCCTCTGAGGGGCAGGCTCACTGCTCAGTGGCCCCGCCCCCTTAGGTGTCTGATGGGGCTCGACCCTCCCTGGGGAAGAGAGGAACCACACCGCCTCGTTACACCCATCTTTTGGATGCTAAGATTCAGAGTGGGGAATCATACCTTGACATGTCCCAGTTCATGACATTTAAAACATAGCCCAGCTGACTGGTCTTTGGGACGAGGTGGGTTGCTGGAGACTGCTGAGGTGGGACAATAAGGTATCTGGACTTTCCTAGAGTTGTAGGTGGGACCTTGGATTGCCCCCGGTGATAGGGTTTAGTTTCGGTTTGCCTCCTCTGATACTCACTCCAACTGCTAGTAGTTTTTTTTTTTTCTGCCACTTCCACCCATCTGGCTCCAATCTCCCCTGCCTTGGTTACAGTGTTGGGCTTCCCATCTAGGATGTACCTTTCTATTTCCTCAGGAACACCCTCTAAGAATTGCTCCATTTGCATTAGGAAGGACAGCTCTTCCAGAGAGTTAGCACTCGCTCCTGACATCCAGGCATCCCAATTCTTTCCAATGTGGTAGGCATGTCAGGTAAATGACACATCTGGTTTCCACCTTAGGGCTCTGGACTGCTGACAGGCATGCTCAGGTGTTAGCCGCATTCTGATTCTGGCCTTGGTTTGAAAAAGTTTATAATCGTTCATGTGTTCCTTAGGCATTTCAGCCGCCACCTCTGCTAAGGGTCCACTGAGCTGTGGCCTCAGCTCTATCATGTACTGGTCTGTAGGGATGCTGTACCCATGGCAGGCCCTTTCGAAATTTTCTAAGGCCTCAGTATCATCACCTGCCTTGTAGGTGGGGAATTTTCTGGAATGGGAAACAGTACCTAGAGAAGGGTTGTTAGGGTTGGCTGGTAACTCCTGCTTACCCCTTGCTAATTCCAGGGCATGCTTGTGGGTCTCCCTCTGGATCTCCATCTCTTTTTCTTTTGCCTCCGTAGCTCTTTTGCGGGCAGCCTCTTCTCTGGCCATCTGTCTGTCATGCTCCTTTTGGTGCTCCTCAGCCTGGAGTTTGGCCAATTCTAGTTGTTGCTGTATGTTTTTTTTCTCCTTGCCTGACATTTTTCCCTGCTCTGCCTGAGCTATCTTGGTTTGCGAGGCAAAAAAACAAAACCAAAAAAACAAAAAAAACCCTCCATAGCTTTTAACTGGACTTCTCAGAATGAGAAGAAACCAGAAAAACTGGTACACTCATCAGAGGTTCCTTCCATGGCTTCATTGTCTGGCATACCATCTTGCGAGTGCTGGGAGGGTACTTCTGTAGGCTGAGAAAGAGATCCTGGCTGTTGGGGAGAACGGAGTGCTGTGTGCTCTCCGCAAGCTCGTCCTCCTCTTTCTCCTCCTCATCTTCCCCGTCCACAGAATCCTCAGCATGGCTGACATTACCCCCTCCTCAGAATCCACGACCAGGGGTGGGGTAGTGGTGGCGGCCCCGACCTAGAATTTCATGCAGTTCAGCGTAGAAGCGGCATGTTTGAGGCCCTGCCCCGGACCTTCTGTTTCATTCTTTGGTTTTCTGGTAGACTTGTCTGAGTTCCTTAACTTTCACATGGCACTGTACTGAGTCCCTGGTGGTGTCTCTCTCCCTTATGGCCTTGGAGACTTTTTCACACAATCATCTCCCCATATAGAGATCAGATCCAGTACCTCCCGTGAGGTCCATGCTGGAGCTCTTTTTCGATTCTCAGACTGCAGAGTTACCTGTGCTGATGAGCTCTGTCTGGTCTCTTATGCTGATCAGCTCTCCACGCTGGGCAAACAGGAAATGAATTTCAAAAGTTTGCGGAATTCTTCCTGTCTATCTGCCCAGTGCATCCAAGTTCAGATTGCTGTGCAGTACAGTCACAACGGTGCACTGTGGAATAGCTCCCAGAGGCCAATACCTTCGACTTGCAGCCACACTAACTCTAATCTGAAACGACAATACTGATGTCAGCGCTACATCCCTCGTTGGGGAGGATTACAGATATTGATATTAAAAGCCCTTAATATCTAAATAAAGGGCTTCGTTGTGTGGACAGGTGAAGGGTTAATTTGGTTAATTTGATTTAATGCTGCAAAATTTGATATAAACTTGTAGTGTAGACGAGGCCTTGATATCAGTGCTTATTGTGTGTCAGCGCTTGCCAGGTCTTAGTTCCAAAAACTCTATGCTTGACAGTTTATAGCCCAGAAACACTGGACTTACAACATCAGTTGAGAAAGAAAGGCTGATAAAAGTATACACACTGCAAATTCTATCATGAGCATAAGAGATTAAAACAGCAGCAGCTCAACAAAATCTTTTAGTTGCAAGAGGGAAGTACAGAGAGCGTTGTGCTGCTGATAGTATGACACATTGGCGTCAACACTTCACACAGTGACAATCGGTTACTGTTGAGGCGATAAGCACAATTAGTGTTTGTGATAATGTCCCAAGGTCAGTGCTTGGTGTGCTAAGGACAAGAGCCGCTCCTGACATTAACTGTATGTTTATGACAAGGTATCATAAAATCTCTCTATTTTTGTCTCTGAAATATGTTTTCCTTCCAATTGCCAATATAGTTGCATCCCTCAGGGCTGTAACCAGGGTTAGGTGAGCGGGCAGCTGGCCAAGGCACAAGGCCGCAGGAGGTGGAAAAACGGAGAGAGAAAAAAGGGAAGGGGGTCGAGGCCTGTAGCAGCACCGAGATCCTGTGGATCCTGTTACCCTATCATCAGGGCTGGCGCAACCACTAGGAGACCTAAGTGGTCGCCTAGGGTGCCAGGATTTGTGGGGCGGCATTTCAAGTCCCTGAAAGAAGGGAAGGGGGTAGAGTCCTGTAGCGGGAGCGGGATCGTGGGGATCATGTTACCTATCATAACGTATCGGTGCCACCCTTTCTTCTCTCTTGCTGCTAGCAATGGCGCTAGGATCAGAGCTGAGCACCCATCCAACAGTCACTGCTTTCCAGCCACACAGCTCTGAAGGCAGCGTTGTGGCCAGCAGCAGCGCAGAAGGAAGGATGGCAATGCCATCCCAAGACACCCTTTCTTCTGTGCTGCTGCTGCTGGTGGTGAGGCTGTCTTCAAAGATGAGCATTCGTGTAGTCTGCAGCAAGGGATTTCTATTTACTTAATCCCACTCATGTATCCCCCCCTCAGTACACATTCCCACTCACTCCCACGTTTTTTTTGAATTATTGTCTTTTTCGACCGTTATGGCCCTTGGTCCCGCAGGATGCAGGTTATGCTAGTCCTGCTGCAGGATTCCCTGGGATTCCACACATCCCACAAGACCCGCAGCCGTAAGAGCGGCAGCAGGATAAGAATTCAACAGAGAGTGTGGGAGTGTGTGGTTCGGGAGTGGGTATTGTGAGGCAGGATGGGAGTTGGAAAAATACATAATCCTGTGCAAGGCTCTAGCAGGGGGCACGAATATGGTCGCTCACTCGGGTGCTCAAATGCCTAGTTATGGCACTCACATCCATATTGCAAGCTCCTTTTTGAGCAGAAGAGATTCAAAAAGCAGGAACTCAACACTCTGCCTCCACTCCCACGTCTTCAAGCTGCCAGAGGATCGTCCCTGGAGCGTGGTGCTGCCGCGCGTGTGACACATTAGTGTCAAGACTTCACACAGTGACCATCAGTTATTGTTAAGGCGATAAGCACAATTCGTGTTTGTGATAATGTCCCAGGGCAGAAGAAGATATGTTCGTACGTAGGTGTGGGAACTACGGGTGTGGCGGGTGTTAAAGCACCCCGAGGTTTTCCCCACGGCTCCAATCCCGGCTGCGAAGGTGATCTCCAGGACGCTGGGTCCGTGCCCAGGGCTTCGCTGACGGCCCCACGCCCACGGTCAAAGCTGCCCCCCACACCCGGGGCTCCGCTCCTGGCCCAGCGCCAGCCCCGACTTTGGCCCCAGCCTTAGCCTCCTTATCCCATCTGGGTCTCCCCCTCCCAGAGATAAGGCCCTGCTCCCGGCACTAGCTCTGGGGGAAGGTGAGGGAGAGGCGTAAGAGGGCTGGCTTCCAGCAGCCCCGCTATTCAAAGGGATAGAGCACCACTGAGCTCGTATTTTTCTAAATCAGGTGCAAGTGAGAATGAGCCGCCTGGTGAGAAAATGGAAACGGACACAAAGCCGGATGATGAAACCCACCAAAAAGAGCAAGACAAAACATTAGGTATGTCAAGGTTTCCTCCCCACTCTGAACTTTACGGTACTGAAGTGGGGACCTGCATGAAAGACCCCCTAAGCTTATTTGCCAGCTTAGGTTAACAGTAAGCTGCCACCACCAAGCGTGTTCCAAATTTTAGGGGAGAGCCACTTGGAACTCTGCCTTTCCCCAAATATCTCCCAAGTCCCCAATCCCCCCTTTCCTGGGCAGACTGAGACTAATTTTACACCCTCTCCTGCCCTGCCCCCCTCCCCCCCCCCCGAACAAAAATCACTCTATTCCTTTTCCTGGGTAGGTTTATGAGTATACCCTCACCAATTAGTCCTGCTGAACACAGATCCAAACCCTGGGATCTTAAAAAAAATGAAAAATTAATGATTAGTTGATTAAAAGAAGAATTTTAATTCAAAATAAAAAAGGGGAAAGGAATACCTCTGCGAGATAAGAATGCAAGATAATCTCACAGACAAACAGATTTAAAACACAGAGGGTTTCCCTCTGGGCAAAACTTACACAAAGTTACACAAAGAACCCAATTTTATTTCCCCTCTATTTTGCAAAAGAAATAGAGGGAACAAATAAAAAATAAAAGTAATCTCATACATTCCTTCTCTAAATACTCACGACCCTATAGGAATGGGACGGTTCCTTCTTTTTTTCTGTCCGGGAAAAGCACACAGCCAAAAGACTTTTTCCCTCTTCCAGATTTGAAAGTATCTTGTCCTCTTATTGGTCTTTCTGGTCAGGTGTCAGCTAGGTCATGTGAGCCTCTCAACCCTTTACAGGTCAAAGAGGAATTAAGCCTTAACTGTATGTTTATGACAAGGTACCAGAAAATCTCTCTATTTTTGTCTCTGAAATACGTTTTCCTTCCAATTGCCAATATAGTTGCATCCCTCAGGGCTGTAACCAGGGTTAGGTGAGCGGGCAGCTGGCCAAGGCACAAGGCCGCAGGAGGTGGAAAAACGGAGAGAGAAAAAAGGGAAGGGGGTCGAGGCCTGTAGCAGCACCGAGATCCTGTGGATCCTGTTACCCTATCATCAGGGCTGGCGCAACCACTAGGAGACCTAAGTGGTCGCCTAGGGTGCCAGGATTTGGGGGGCGGCATTTCAAGTCCCTGAAAAAAGGGAAGGGGGTAGAGTCCTGTAGCGGGAGCGGGATCGTGGGGATCATGTTACCTATCATAAGGTACCGGTGCCACCCTTTCTTCTCTCTTGCTGCTAGCAATGGCGCTAGGGTCAGAGCTGGGCACCCATCCAACAGTCACTGCTTTCCAGCCACACAGCTCTGAAGGCAGCGTTGTGGCCAGCAGCAGCGCAGAAGGAAGGATGGCAATGCCATCCCAAGACACCCTTTCTTCTGTGCTGCTGCTGGTGGTGGTGAGGCTGTCTTCAAAGCTGAGCATTCGTGTAGTCTGCAGCAAGGGATTTCTATTTACTTAATCCCACTCATGTATCGCCTCCTCAGAACCCATTCCCACTCACTCCCACGTTTTTGTTGAATTATTGTCTGTTTCGACCGTTATGGCCCTTGGTCCCGCAGGATGCAGGTTATGCTAGTCCTGCTGCAGGACTCCCTGGGATTCCACACAGCCCACAAGACCCGCAGCCGTAACAGCGGCAGCAGGATAAGGATTCAACAGAGAGTGTGGGAGTGTGTGGTTCGGGAGTGGGTATTGTGAGGCAGGATGGGAGTTGGAAAAATACATAATCCTGTGCAAGGCTCTAGCAGGGGGCACGAATATGGTCGCTCACTCGGGTGCTCAAATGCCTAGTTATGGCACTCACATCCATATTGCAAGCTCCTTTTTGAGCAGAAGAGATTCAAAAAGCAGGAACTCAACACTCTGCCTCCACTCCCACGTCTTTAAGCTGCCAGAGGATCGTCCCTGGAGCGTGGTGCTGCTGCGCGTGTGACACATTAGTGTCAAGACTTCACACAGTGACCATCAGTTATTGTTAAGGCGATAAGCACAATTCGTGTTTGTGATAATGTCCCAGGGCAGAAGAAGATATGTTCGTAGATAGGTGTGGGAACTACGGGTGTGGCGGGTGTTAAAGCACCCCGAGGTTTTCCCCACGGCTCCAATCCCGGCCGCGAAGGTGATCTCCAGGACGCTGGGTCCGTGCCCAGGGCTTCGCTGACGGCCCCACGCCCACGGTCAAAGCTGCCCCCCACACCCGGGGCTCCGCTCCTGGCCCAGCGCCAGCCCCGACTTTGGCCCCAGCCTTAGCCTCCTTATCCCATCTGGGTCTCCCCCTCCCAGAGATAAGGCCCTGCTCCCGGCACTAGCTCTGGGGGAAGGTGAGGGAGAGGCGTAAGAGGGCTGGCTTCCAGCAGCCCCGCTATTCAAAGAGATAGAGCACCACTGAGCTCGTATTTTTCTAAATCAGGTGCAGGTGAGAATGAGCCGCCGGGTGAGAAAAAGGAAACGGACACAAAGCCGGATGATGAAACCCACCAAAAAGAGCAAGACAAAACATTAGGTATGTCAAGGTTTCCTCTCCACTCTGAACTTTAAGGTACTGAAGTGGGGACCTGCATGAAAGACCCCCTAAGCTTATTTACCAGCTTAGGTTAACAGTAAGCTGCCACCACCAAGCGTGTTCCAAATTTTAGGGGAGAGCCACTTGGAACTCTGCCTTTCCCCAAATATCTCCCAAGTCCCCAATCCCCCCTTTCCTGGGCGGACTGAGACTAATTTTACACCCTCTCCTGCCCTGCCCCCCTCCCCCCCCCCCGAACAAAAATCACTCTATTCCTTTTCCTGGGTAGGTTTATGAGTATACCCTCACCAATTAGTCCTGCTGAACACAGATCCAAACCCTGGGAACTTAAAAAAAATGAAAAATTAATGATTAGTTGATTAAAAGAAGAATTTTAATTCAAAATAAAAAAGGGGAAAGGAATACCTCTGCGAGATAAGAATGCAAGATAATCTCACAGACAAACAGATTTAAAACACAGAGGGTTTCCCTCTGGGCAAAACTTACACAAAGTTACACAAAGAACCCAATTTTATTTCCCCTCTATTTTGCAAAAGAAATAGAGGGAACAAATAAAAAATAAAAGTAATCTTATACATTCCTTCTCTAAATACTCACGACCCTATAGGAATGGGACGGTTCCTTCTTTTTTTCTGTCCGGGAAAAGCACACAGCCAGCACAGACAAAAGACTTTTTCCCTCTTCCAGATTTGAAAGTATCTTGTCCTCTTATTGGTCTTTCTGGTCAGGTGTCAGCTAGGTCATGTGAGCTTCTCAACCCTTTACAGGTCAAAGAGGAATTAAGCCTTAACTGTATGTTTATGACAAGGTACCAGAAAATCTCTCTATTTTTGTCTCTGAAATATGTTTTCCTTCCAATTGCCAATATAGTTGCATCCCTCAGGGCTGTAACCAGGGTTAGGTGAGCGGGCAGCTGGCCAAGGCACAAGGCCGCAGGAGGTGGAAAAACGGAGAGAGAAAAAAGGGAAGGGGGTCAAGGCCTGTAGCAGCACCGAGATCCTGTGGATCCTGTTACCCTATCATCAGGGCTGGCGCAACCACTAGGAGACCTAAGTGGTCGCCTAGGGTGCCAGGATTTGGGGGGCGGCATTTCAAGTCCCTGAAAAAAGGGAAGGGGGTAGAGTCCTGTAGCGGGAGCGGGATCGTGGGGATCATGTTACCTATCATAACGTATCGGTGCCACCCTTTCTTCTCTCTTGCTGCTAGCAATGGCGCTAGGGTCAGAGCTGGGCACCCATCCAACAGTCACTGCTTTCCAGCCACACAGCTCTGAAGGCAGCGTTGTGGCCAGCAGCAGCGCAGAAGGAAGGATGGCAATGCCATCCCAAGACACCCTTTCTTCTGTGCTGCTGGTGGTGGTGAGGCTGTCTTCAAAGCTGAGCATTCGTGTAGTCTGCAGCAAGGGATTTCTATTTACTTAATCCCACTCATGTATCGCCTCCTCAGTACCCATCCCCACTCACTCCCACGTTTTTGTTGAATTATTGTCTGTTTCGACCGTTATGGCCCTTGGTCCCGCAGGATGCAGGTTATGCTAGTCCTGCTGCAGGACTCCCTGGGATTCCACACAGCCCACAAGACCCGCAGCCGTAACAGCGGCAGCAGGATAAGGATTCAACAGAGAGTGTGGGAGTGGGTGGTTCGGGAGTGGGTATTGTGAGGCAGGATGGGAGTTGGAAAAATACATAATCCTGTGCAAGGCTCTAGCAGGGGGCACGAATATGGTCGCTCACTCGGGTGCTCAAATGCCTAGTTATGGCACTCACATCCATATTGCAAGCTCCTCTCTGAGCAGAAGAGATTCAAAAAGCAGGAACTCAACACTCTGCCTCCACTCCCACGTCTTTAAGCTGCCAGAGGACCGTCCCTGGAGCGTGGTGCTGCCGCGCGTGTGACACATTAGTGTCAAGACTTCACACAGTGACCATCAGTTATTGTTAAGGCGATAAGCACAATTCGTGTTTGTGATAATGTCCCAAGGTCAGAAGAAGATATGTTCGTACATAGGTGTGGGAACTACGGGTGTGGAGGGTGTTAAAGCACCCCGAGGTTTTCCCCACGGCTCCAATCCCGGCCGCGAAGGTGATCTCCAGGACGCTGGGTCCGTGCCCAGGGCTTCGCTGACGGCCCCACGCCCACGGTCAAAGCTGCCCCCCACACCCGGGGCTCCGCTCCTGGCCCAGCGCCAGCCCCGACTTTGGCCCCAGCCTTAGCCTCCTTATCCCATCTGGGTCTCCCCCTCCCAGAGATAAGGCCCTGCTCCCGGCACTAGCTCTGGGGGAAGGTGAGGGAGAGGCGTAAGAGGGCTGGCTTCCAGCAGTCCCGCTATTCAAAGGGATAGAGCACCACTGAGCTCGTATTTTTCTAAATCAGGTGCAAGTGAGAATGAGCCGCCTGATGAGAAAAAGGAAATGGACACAAAGCCGGATGATGAAACCCACCAAAAAGAGCAAGACAAAACATTAGGTATGTCAAGGTTTCCTCTCCACTCTGAACTTTAGGGTACTGAAGTGGGGACCTGCATGAAAGACCCCCTAAGCTTATTTACCAGCTTAGGTTAACAGTAAGCTGCCACCACCAAGCGTGTTCCAAATTTTAGGGGAGAGCCACTTGGAACTCTGCCTTTCCCCAAATATCTCCCAAGTCCCCAATCCCCGCTTTCCTGGGCAGACTGAGACTAATTTTACACCCTCTCCTGCCCTGCCCCCCTCCCCCCCCCCGAACAAAAATCACTCTATTCCTTTTCCTGGGTAGGTTTATGAGTATACCCTCACCAATTAGTCCCGCTGAACACAGATCAAAACCCTGGGAACTTAAAAAAAATGAAAAATTAATGATTAGTTGATTAAAAGAAGAATTTTAATTCAAAATAAAAAAGGGGAAAGGAATACCTCTGCGAGATAAGAATGCAAGATAATCTCACAGACAAACAGATTTAAAACACAGAGGGTTTCCCTCTGGGCCAAACTTACACAAAGTTACACAAAGAACCCAATTTTATTTCCCCTCTATTTTGCAAAAGAAATAGAGGGAACAAATAAAAAATAAAAGTAATCTCATACATTCCTTCTCTAAATACTCACGACCCTATAGGAATGGGACGGTTCCTTCTTTTTTTCTGTCCGGGAAAAGCACACAGCCAGCACAGACAAAAGACTTTTTCCCTCTTCCAGATTTGAAAGTATCTTGTCCTCTTATTGGTCTTTCTGGTCAGGTGTCAGCTAGGTCATGTGAGCCTCTCAACCCTTTACAGGTCAAAGAGGAATTAAGCCTTAACTGTATGTTTATGACAAGGTACCAGAAAATCTCTCTATTTTTGTCTCTGAAATACGTTTTCCTTCCAATTGCCAATATAGTTGCATCCCTCAGGGCTGTAACCAGGGTTAGGTGAGCGGGCAGCTGGCCAAGGCACAAGGCCGCAGGAGGTGGAAAAACGGAGAGAGAAAAAAGGGAAGGGGGTCGAGGCCTGTAGCAGCACCGAGATCCTGTGGATCCTGTTACCCTATCATCAGGGCTGGCGCAACCACTAGGAGACCTAAGTGGTCGCCTAGGGTGCCAGGATTTGGGGGGCGGCATTTCAAGTCCCTGAAAAAAGGGAAGGGGGTAGAGTCCTGTAGCGGGAGCGGGATCGTGGGGATCATGTTACCTATCATAAGGTACCGGTGCCACCCTTTCTTCTCTCTTGGTGCTAGCAATGGCGCTAGGGTCAGAGCTGAGCACCCATCCAACAGTCACTGCTTTCCAGCCACACAGCTCTGAAGGCAGCGTTGTGGCCAGCAGCAGCGCAGAAGGAAGGATGGCAATGCCATCCCAAGACACCCTTTCTTCTGTGCTGCTGCTGCTGGTGGTGAGGCTGTCTTCAAAGCTGAGCATTCGTGTAGTCTGCAGCAAGGGATTTCTATTTACTTAATCCCACTCATGTATCGCCTCCTCAGAACCCATTCCCACTCACTCCCACGTTTTTGTTGAATTATTGTCTGTTTCGACCGTTATGGCCCTTGGTCCCGCAGGATGCAGGTTATGCTAGTCCTGCTGCAGGACTCCCTGGGATTCCACACAGCCCACAAGACCCGCAGCCGTAACAGCGGCAGCAGGATAAGTATTCAACAGAGAGTGTGGGAGTGTGTGGTTCGGGAGTGGGTATTGTGAGGCAGGATGGGAGTTGGAAAAATACATAATCCTGTGCAAGGCTCTAGCAGGGGGCACGAATATGGTCGCTCACTCGGGTGCTCAAATGCCTAGTTATGGCACTCACATCCATATTGCAAGCTCCTTTTTGAGCAGAAGAGATTCAAAAAGCAGGAACTCAACACTCTGCCTCCACTCCCACGTCTTTAAGCTGCCAGAGGATCGTCCCTGGAGCGTGGTGCTGCCGCGCGTGTGACACATTAGTGTCAAGACTTCACACAGTGACCATCAGTTATTGTTAAGGCGATAAGCACAATTCGTGTTTGTGATAATGTCCCAGGGCAGAAGAAGATATGTTCGTAGATAGGTGTGGGAACTACGGGTGTGGCGGGTGTTAAAGCACCCCGAGGTTTTCCCCACGGCTCCAATCCCGGCCGCGAAGGTGATCTCCAGGACGCTGGGTCCGTGCCCAGGGCTTCGCTGACGGCCCCACGCCCACGGTCAAAGCTGCCCCCCACACCCGGGGCTCCGCTCCTGGCCCAGCGCCAGCCCCGACTTTGGCCCCAGCCTTAGCCTCCTTATCCCATCTGGGTCTCCCCCTCCCAGAGATAAGGCCCTGCTCCCGGCACTAGCTCTGGGGGAAGGTGAGGGAGAGGCGTAAGAGGGCTGGCTTCCAGCAGCCCCGCTATTCAAAGGGATAGAGCACCACTGAGCTCGTATTTTTCTAAATCAGGTGCAGGTGAGAATGAGCCGCCGGGTGAGAAAAAGGAAACGGACACAAAGCCGGATGATGAAACCCACCAAAAAGAGCAAGACAAAACATTAGGTATGTCAAGGTTTCCTCTCCACTCTGAACTTTAGGGTACTGAAGTGGGGAGCTGCATGAAAGACCCCCTAAGCTTATTTACCAGCTTAGGTTAACAGTAAGCTGCCACCACCAAGCGTGTTCCAAATTTTGGGGGAGAGCCACTTGGAACTCTGCCTTTCCCCAAATATCTCCCAAGTCCCCAATCCCCCCTTTCCTGGGCGGACTGAGACTAATTTTACACCCTCTCCTGCCCTGCCCCCCTCCTGTCCCCCGAACAAAAATCACTCTATTCCTTTTCCTGGGTAGGTTTATGAGTATACCCTCACCAATTAGTCCTGCTGAACACAGATCCAAACCCTGGGAATTTAAAAAAAATGAAAAATTAATGATTAGTTGATTAAAAGAAGAATTTTAATTCAAAATAAAAAAGGGGAAAGGAATACCTCTGCGAGATAAGAATGCAAGATAATCTCACAGACAAACAGATTTAAAACACAGAGGGTTTCCCTCTGGGCCAAACTTACACAAAGTTACACAAAGAACCCAATTTTATTTCCCCTCTATTTTGCAAAAGAAATAGAGGGAACAAATAAAAAATAAAAGTAATCTCATACATTCCTTCTCTAAATACTCACGACCCTATAGGAATGGGACGGTTCCTTCTTTTTTTCTGTCCGGGAAAAGCACACAGCCAGCACAGACAAAAGACTTTTTCCCTCTTCCAGATTTGAAAGTATCTTGTCCTCTTATTGGTCTTTCTGGTCAGGTGTCAGCTAGGTCATGTGAGCCTCTCAACCCTTTACAGGTCAAAGAGGAATTAAGCCTTAACTGTATGTTTATGACAAGGTACCAGAAAATCTCTCTATTTTTGTCTCTGAAATACGTTTTCCTTCCAATTGCCAATATAGTTGCATCCCTCAGGGCTGTAACCAGGGTTAGGTGAGCGGGCAGCTGGCCAAGGCACAAGGCCGCAGGAGGTGGAAAAACGGAGAGAGAAAAAAGGGAAGGGGGTCGAGGCCTGTAGCAGCACCGAGATCCTGTGGATCCTGTTACCCTATCATCAGGGCTGGCGCAACCACTAGGAGACCTAAGTGGTCGCCTAGGGTGCCAGGATTTGGGGGGCGGCATTTCAAGTCCCTGAAAAAAGGGAAGGGGGGTAGAGTCCTGTAGCGGGAGCGGGATCGTGGGGATCATGTTACCTATCATAAGGTACCGGTGCCACCCTTTCTTCTCTCTTGCTGCTAGCAATGGCGCTAGGGTCAGAGCTGAGCACCCATCCAACAGTCACTGCTTTCCAGCCACACAGCTCTGAAGGCAGCGTTGTGGCCAGCAGCAGCGCAGAAGGAAGGATGGCAATGCCATCCCAAGACACCCTTTCTTCTGTGCTGCTGCTGCTGGTGGTGAGGCTGTCTTCAAAGCTGAGCATTCGTGTAGTCTGCAGCAAGGGATTTCTATTTACTTAATCCCACTCATGTATCGCCTCCTCAGAACCCATTCCCACTCACTCCCACGTTTTTGTTGAATTATTGTCTGTTTCGACCGTTATGGCCCTTGGTCCCGCAGGATGCAGGTTATGCTAGTCCTGCTGCAGGACTCCCTGGGATTCCACACAGCCCACAAGACCCGCAGCCGTAACAGCGGCAGCAGGATAAGGATTCAACAGAGAGTGTGGGAGTGTGTGGTTCGGGAGTGGGTATTGTGAGGCAGGATGGGAGTTGGAAAAATACATAATCCTGTGCAAGGCTCTAGCAGGGGGCACGAATATGGTCGCTCACTCGGGTGCTCAAATGCCTAGTTATGGCACTCACATCCATATTGCAAGCTCCTTTTTGAGCAGAAGAGATTCAAAAAGCAGGAACTCAACACTCTGCCTCCACTCCCATGTCTTTAAGCTGCCAGAGGATCGTCCCTGGAGCGTGGTGCTGCCGCGCGTGTGACACATTAGTGTCAAGACTTCACACAGTGACCATCAGTTATTGTTAAGGCGATAAGCACAATTCGTGTTTGTGATAATGTCCCAGGGCAGAAGAAGATATGTTCGTAGATAGGTGTGGGAACTACGGGTGTGGCGGGTGTTAAAGCACCCCGAGGTTTTCCCCACGGCTCCAATCCCGGCCGCGAAGGTGATCTCCAGGACGCTGGGTCCGTGCCCAGGGCTTCGCTGACGGCCCCACGCCCACGGTCAAAGCTGCCCCCCACACCCGGGGCTCCGCTCCTGGCCCAGCGCCAGCCCCGACTTTGGCCCCAGCCTTAGCCTCCTTATCCCATCTGGGTCTCCCCCTCCCAGAGATAAGGCCCTGCTCCCGGCACTAGCTCTGGGGGAAGGTGAGGGAGAGGCGTAAGAGGGCTGGCTTCCAGCAGCCCCGCTATTCAAAGGGATAGAGCACCACTGAGCTCGTATTTTTCTAAATCAGGTGCAGGTGAGAATGAGCCGCCGGGTGAGAAAAAGGAAACGGACACAAAGCCGGATGATGAAACCCACCAAAAAGAGCAAGACAAAACATTAGGTATGTCAAGGTTTCCTCTCCACTCTGAACTTTAGGGTACAGAAGTGGGGAGCTGCATGAAAGACCCCCTAAGCTTATTTACCAGCTTAGGTTAACAGTAAGCTGCCACCACCAAGCGTGTTCCAAATTTTGGGGGAGAGCCACTTGGAACTCTGCCTTTCCCCAAATATCTCCCAAGTCCCCAATCCCCCCTTTCCTGGGCGGACTGAGACTAATTTTACACCCTCTCCTGCCCTGCCCCCCTCCTGTCCCCCGAACAAAAATCACTCTATTCCTTTTCCTGGGTAGGTTTATGAGTATACCCTCACCAATTAGTCCTGCTGAACACAGATCCAAACCCTGGGAATTTAAAAAAAATGAAAAATTAATGATTAGTTGATTAAAAGAAGAATTTTAATTCAAAATAAAAAAGGGGAAAGGAATACCTCTGCGAGATAAGAATGCAAGATAATCTCACAGACAAACAGATTTAAAACACAGAGGGTTTCCCTCTGGGCAAAACTTACACAAAGTTACACAAAGAACCCAATTTTATTTCCCCTCTATTTTGCAAAAGAAATAGAGGGAACAAATAAAAAATAAAAGTAATCTCATACATTCCTTCTCTAAATACTCACGACCCTATAGGAATGGGACGGTTCCTTCTTTTTTTCTGTCCGGGAAAAGCACACAGCCAGCACAGACAAAAGACTTTTTCCCTCTTCCAGATTTGAAAGTATCTTGTCCTCTTATTGGTCTTTCTGGTCAGGTGTCAGCTAGGTCATGTGAGCCTCTCAACCCTTTACAGGTCAAAGAGGAATTAAGCCTTAACTGTATGTTTATGACAAGGTACCAGAAAATCTCTCTATTTTTGTCTCTGAAATACGTTTTCCTTCCAATTGCCAATATAGTTGCATCCCTCAGGGCTGTAACCAGGGTTAGGTGAGCGGGCAGCTGGCCAAGGCACAAGGCCGCAGGAGGTGGAAAAACGGAGAGAGAAAAAAGGGAAGGGGGTCGAGGCCTGTAGCAGCACCGAGATCCTGTGGATCCTGTTACCCTATCATCAGGGCTGGCGCAACCACTAGGAGACCTAAGTGGTCGCCTAGGGTGCCAGGATTTGGGGGGCGGCATTTCAAGTCCCTGAAAAAAGGGAAGGGGGTAGAGTCCTGTAGCGGGAGCGGGATCGTGGGGATCATGTTACCTATCATAAGGTACCGGTGCCACCCTTTCTTCTCTCTTGCTGCTAGCAATGGCGCTAGGGTCAGAGCTGAGCACCCATCCAACAGTCACTGCTTTCCAGCCACACAGCTCTGAAGGCAGCGTTGTGGCCAGCAGCAGCGCAGAAGGAAGGATGGCAATGCCATCCCAAGACACCCTTTCTTCTGTGCTGCTGCTGCTGGTGGTGAGGCTGTCTTCAAAGCTGAGCATTAGTGTAGTCTGCAGCAAGGGATTTCTATTTACTTAATCCCACTCATGTATCGCCTCCTCAGAACCCATTCCCACTCACTCCCACGTTTTTGTTGAATTATTGTCTGTTTCGACCATTATGGCCCTTGGTCCCGCAGGATGCAGGTTATGCTAGTCCTGCTGCAGGACTCCCTGGGATTCCACACAGCCCACAAGACCCGCAGCCGTAACAGCGGCAGCAGGATAAGGATTCAACAGAGAGTGTGGGAGTGTGTGGTTCGGGAGTGGGTATTGTGAGGCAGGATGGGAGTTGGAAAAATACATAATCCTGTGCAAGGCTCTAGCAGGGGGCACGAATATGGTCGCTCACTCGGGTGCTCAAATGCCTAGTTATGGCACTCACATCCATATTGCAAGCTCCTTTTTGAGCAGAAGAGATTCAAAAAGCAGGAACTCAACACTCTGCCTCCACTCCCATGTCTTTAAGCTGCCAGAGGATCGTCCCTGGAGCGTGGTGCTGCCGCGCGTGTGACACATTAGTGTCAAGACTTCACACAGTGACCATCAGTTATTGTTAAGGCGATAAGCACAATTCGTGTTTGTGATAATGTCCCAGGGCAGAAGAAGATATGTTCGTAGATAGGTGTGGGAACTACGGGTGTGGCGGGTGTTAAAGCACCCCGAGGTTTTCCCCACGGCTCCAATCCCGGCCGCGAAGGTGATCTCCAGGACGCTGGGTCCGTGCCCAGGGCTTCGCTGACGGCCCCACGCCCACGGTCAAAGCTGCCCCCCACACCCGGGGCTCCGCTCCTGGCCCAGCGCCAGCCCCGACTTTGGCCCCAGCCTTAGCCTCCTTATCCCATCTGGGTCTCCCCCTCCCAGAGATAAGGCCCTGCTCCCGGCACTAGCTCTGGGGGAAGGTGAGGGAGAGGCGTAAGAGGGCTGGCTTCCAGCAGCCCCGCTATTCAAAGGGATAGAGCACCACTGAGCTCGTATTTTTCTAAATCAGGTGCAGGTGAGAATGAGCCGCCGGGTGAGAAAAAGGAAACGGACACAAAGCCGGATGATGAAACCCACCAAAAAGAGCAAGACAAAACATTAGGTATGTCAAGGTTTCCTCTCCACACTGAACTTTAGGGTACAGAAGTGGGGAGCTGCATGAAAGACCCCCTAAGCTTATTTACCAGCTTAGGTTAACAGTAAGCTGCCACCACCAAGCGTGTTCCAAATTTTGGGGGAGAGCCACTTGGAACTCTGCCTTTCCCCAAATATCTCCCAAGTCCCCAATCCCCCCTTTCCTGGGCGGACTGAGACTAATTTTACACCCTCTCCTGCCCTGCCCCCCTCCTGTCCCCCGAACAAAAATCACTCTATTCCTTTTCCTGGGTAGGTTTATGAGTATACCCTCACCAATTAGTCCTGCTGAACACAGATCCAAACCCTGGGAATTTAAAAAAAATGAAAAATTAATGATTAGTTGATTAAAAGAAGAATTTTAATTCAAAATAAAAAAGGGGAAAGGAATACCTCTGCGAGATAAGAATGCAAGATAATCTCACAGACAAACAGATTTAAAACACAGAGGGTTTCCCTCTGGGCCAAACTTACACAAAGTTACACAAAGAACCCAATTTTATTTCCCCTCTATTTTGCAAAAGAAATAGAGGGAACAAATAAAAAATAAAAGTAATCTCATACATTCCTTCTCTAAATACTCACGACCCTATAGGAATGGGACGGTTCCTTCTTTTTTTCTGTCCGGGAAAAGCACACAGCCAGCACAGACAAAAGACTTTTTCCCTCTTCCAGATTTGAAAGTATCTTGTCCTCTTATTGGTCTTTCTGGTCAGGTGTCAGCTAGGTCATGTGAGCCTCTCAACCCTTTACAGGTCAAAGAGGAATTAAGCCTTAACTGTATGTTTATGACAAGGTACCAGAAAATCTCTCTATTTTTGTCTCTGAAATACGTTTTCCTTCCAATTGCCAATATAGTTGCATCCCTCAGGGCTGTAACCAGGGTTAGGTGAGCGGGCAGCTGGCCAAGGCACAAGGCCGCAGGAGGTGGAAAAACGGAGAGAGAAAAAAGGGAAGGGGGTCGAGGCCTGTAGCAGCACCGAGATCCTGTGGATCCTGTTACCCTATCATCAGGGCTGGCGCAACCACTAGGAGACCTAAGTGGTCGCCTAGGGTGCCAGGATTTGGGGGGCGGCATTTCAAGTCCCTGAAAAAAGGGAAGGGGGTAGAGTCCTGTAGCGGGAGCGGGATCGTGGGGATCATGTTACCTATCATAAGGTACCGGTGCCACCCTTTCTTCTCTCTTGGTGCTAGCAATGGCGCTAGGGTCAGAGCTGAGCACCCATCCAACAGTCACTGCTTTCCAGCCACACAGCTCTGAAGGCAGCGTTGTGGCCAGCAGCAGCGCAGAAGGAAGGATGGCAATGCCATCCCAAGACACCCTTTCTTCTGTGCTGCTGCTGCTGGTGGTGAGGCTGTCTTCAAAGCTGAGCATTCGTGTAGTCTGCAGCAAGGGATTTCTATTTACTTAATCCCACTCATGTATCGCCTCCTCAGAACCCATTCCCACTCACTCCCACGTTTTTGTTGAATTATTGTCTGTTTCGACCATTATGGCCCTTGGTCCCGCAGGATGCAGGTTATGCTAGTCCTGCTGCAGGACTCCCTGGGATTCCACACAGCCCACAAGACCCGCAGCCGTAACAGCGGCAGCAGGATAAGGATTCAACAGAGAGTGTGGGAGTGTGTGGTTCGGGAGTGGGTATTGTGAGGCAGGATGGGAGTTGGAAAAATACATAATCCTGTGCAAGGCTCTAGCAGGGGGCACGAATATGGTCGCTCACTCGGGTGCTCAAATGCCTAGTTATGGCACTCACATCCATATTGCAAGCTCCTTTTTGAGCAGAAGAGATTCAAAAAGCAGGAACTCAACACTCTGCCTCCACTCCCATGTCTTTAAGCTGCCAGAGGATCGTCCCTGGAGCGTGGTGCTGCCGCGCGTGTGACACATTAGTGTCAAGACTTCACACAGTGACCATCAGTTATTGTTAAGGCGATAAGCACAATTCGTGTTTGTGATAATGTCCCAGGGCAGAAGAAGATATGTTCGTAGATAGGTGTGGGAACTACGGGTGTGGCGGGTGTTAAAGCACCCCGAGGTTTTCCCCACGGCTCCAATCCCGGCCGCGAAGGTGATCTCCAGGACGCTGGGTCCGTGCCCAGGGCTTCGCTGACGGCCCCACGCCCACAGTCAAAGCTGCCCCCCACACCCGGGGCTCCGCTCCTGGCCCAGCGCCAGCCCCGACTTTGGCCCCAGCCTTAGCCTCCTTATCCCATCTGGGTCTCCCCCTCCCAGAGATAAGGCCCTGCTCCCGGCACTAGCTCTGGGGGAAGGTGAGGGAGAGGCGTAAGAGGGCTGGCTTCCAGCAGCCCCGCTATTCAAAGGGATAGAGCACCACTGAGCTCGTATTTTTCTAAATCAGGTGCAGGTGAGAATGAGCCGCCGGGTGAGAAAAAGGAAACGGACACAAAGCCGGATGATGAAACCCACCAAAAAGAGCAAGACAAAACATTAGGTATGTCAAGGTTTCCTCTCCACTCTGAACTTTAGGGTACAGAAGTGGGGAGCTGCATGAAAGACCCCCTAAGCTTATTTACCAGCTTAGGTTAACAGTAAGCTGCCACCACCAAGCGTGTTCCAAATTTTGGGGGAGAGCCACTTGGAACTCTGCCTTTCCCCAAATATCTCCCAAGTCCCCAATCCCCCCTTTCCTGGGCGGACTGAGACTAATTTTACACCCTCTCCTGCCCTGCCCCCCTCCTGTCCCCCGAACAAAAATCACTCTATTCCTTTTCCTGGGTAGGTTTATGAGTATACCCTCACCAATTAGTCCTGCTGAACACAGATCCAAACCCTGGGAATTTAAAAAAAATGAAAAATTAATGATTAGTTGATTAAAAGAAGAATTTTAATTCAAAATAAAAAAGGGGAAAGGAATACCTCTGCGAGATAAGAATGCAAGATAATCTCACAGACAAACAGATTTAAAACACAGAGGGTTTCCCTCTGGGCAAAACTTACACAAAGTTACACAAAGAACCCAATTTTATTTCCCCTCTATTTTGCAAAAGAAATAGAGGGAACAAATAAAAAATAAAAGTAATCTCATACATTCCTTCTCTAAATACTCACGACCCTATAGGAATGGGACGGTTCCTTCTTTTTTTCTGTCCGGGAAAAGCACACAGCCAGCACAGACAAAAGACTTTTTCCCTCTTCCAGATTTGAAAGTATCTTGTCCTCTTATTGGTCTTTCTGGTCAGGTGTCAGCTAGGTCATGTGAGCCTCTCAACCCTTTACAGGTCAAAGAGGAATTAAGCCTTAACTGTATGTTTATGACAAGGTACCAGAAAATCTCTCTATTTTTGTCTCTGAAATACGTTTTCCTTCCAATTGCCAATATAGTTGCATCCCTCAGGGCTGTAACCAGGGTTAGGTGAGCGGGCAGCTGGCCAAGGCACAAGGCCGCAGGAGGTGGAAAAACGGAGAGAGAAAAAAGGGAAGGGGGTCGAGGCCTGTAGCAGCACCGAGATCCTGTGGATCCTGTTACCCTATCATCAGGGCTGGCGCAACCACTAGGAGACCTAAGTGGTCGCCTAGGGTGCCAGGATTTGGGGGGCGGCATTTCAAGTCCCTGAAAAAAGGGAAGGGGGTAGAGTCCTGTAGCGGGAGCGGGATCGTGGGGATCATGTTACCTATCATAAGGTACCGGTGCCACCCTTTCTTCTCTCTTGCTGCTAGCAATGGCGCTAGGGTCAGAGCTGAGCACCCATCCAACAGTCACTGCTTTCCAGCCACACAGCTCTGAAGGCAGCGTTGTGGCCAGCAGCAGCGCAGAAGGAAGGATGGCAATGCCATCCCAAGACACCCTTTCTTCTGTGCTGCTGCTGCTGGTGGTGAGGCTGTCTTCAAAGCTGAGCATTCGTGTAGTCTGCAGCAAGGGATTTCTATTTACTTAATCCCACTCATGTATCGCCTCCTCAGAACCCATTCCCACTCACTCCCACGTTTTTGTTGAATTATTGTCTGTTTCGACCGTTATGGCCCTTGGTCCCGCAGGATGCAGGTTATGCTAGTCCTGCTGCAGGACTCCCTGGGATTCCACACAGCCCACAAGACCCGCAGCCGTAACAGCGGCAGCAGGATAAGTATTCAACAGAGAGTGTGGGAGTGTGTGGTTCGGGAGTGGGTATTGTGAGGCAGGATGGGAGTTGGAAAAATACATAATCCTGTGCAAGGCTCTAGCAGGGGGCACGAATATGGTCGCTCACTCGGGTGCTCAAATGCCTAGTTATGGCACTCACATCCATATTGCAAGCTCCTTTTTGAGCAGAAGAGATTCAAAAAGCAGGAACTCAACACTCTGCCTCCACTCCCATGTCTTTAAGCTGCCAGAGGATCGTCCCTGGAGCGTGGTGCTGCCGCGCGTGTGACACATTAGTGTCAAGACTTCACACAGTGACCATCAGTTATTGTTAAGGCGATAAGCACAATTCGTGTTTGTGATAATGTCCCAGGGCAGAAGAAGATATGTTCGTAGATAGGTGTGGGAACTACGGGTGTGGCGGGTGTTAAAGCACCCCGAGGTTTTCCCCACGGCTCCAATCCCGGCCGCGAAGGTGATCTCCAGGACGCTGGGTCCGTGCCCAGGGCTTCGCTGACGGCCCCACGCCCACAGTCAAAGCTGCCCCCCACACCCGGGGCTCCGCTCCTGGCCCAGCGCCAGCCCCGACTTTGGCCCCAGCCTTAGCCTCCTTATCCCATCTGGGTCTCCCCCTCCCAGAGATAAGGCCCTGCTCCCGGCACTAGCTCTGGGGGAAGGTGAGGGAGAGGCGTAAGAGGGCTGGCTTCCAGCAGCCCCGCTATTCAAAGGGATAGAGCACCACTGAGCTCGTATTTTTCTAAATCAGGTGCAGGTGAGAATGAGCCGCCGGGTGAGAAAAAGGAAACGGACACAAAGCCGGATGATGAAACCCACCAAAAAGAGCAAGACAAAACATTAGGTATGTCAAGGTTTCCTCTCCACTCTGAACTTTAGGGTACAGAAGTGGGGAGCTGCATGAAAGACCCCCTAAGCTTATTTACCAGCTTAGGTTAACAGTAAGCTGCCACCACCAAGCGTGTTCCAAATTTTGGGGGAGAGCCACTTGGAACTCTGCCTTTCCCCAAATATCTCCCAAGTCCCCAATCCCCCCTTTCCTGGGCGGACTGAGACTAATTTTACACCCTCTCCTGCCCTGCCCCCCTCCTGTCCCCCGAACAAAAATCACTCTATTCCTTTTCCTGGGTAGGTTTATGAGTATACCCTCACCAATTAGTCCTGCTGAACACAGATCCAAACCCTGGGAATTTAAAAAAAATGAAAAATTAATGATTAGTTGATTAAAAGAAGAATTTTAATTCAAAATAAAAAAGGGGAAAGGAATACCTCTGCGAGATAAGAATGCAAGATAATCTCACAGACAAACAGATTTAAAACACAGAGGGTTTCCCTCTGGGCAAAACTTACACAAAGTTACACAAAGAACCCAATTTTATTTCCCCTCTATTTTGCAAAAGAAATAGAGGGAACAAATAAAAAATAAAAGTAATCTCATACATTCCTTCTCTAAATACTCACGACCCTATAGGAATGGGACGGTTCCTTCTTTTTTTCTGTCCGGGAAAAGCACACAGCCAGCACAGACAAAAGACTTTTTCCCTCTTCCAGATTTGAAAGTATCTTGTCCTCTTATTGGTCTTTCTGGTCAGGTGTCAGCTAGGTCATGTGAGCCTCTCAACCCTTTACAGGTCAAAGAGGAATTAAGCCTTAACTGTATGTTTATGACAAGGTACCAGAAAATCTCTCTATTTTTGTCTCTGAAATACGTTTTCCTTCCAATTGCCAATATAGTTGCATCCCTCAGGGCTGTAACCAGGGTTAGGTGAGCGGGCAGCTGGCCAAGGCACAAGGCCGCAGGAGGTGGAAAAACGGAGAGAGAAAAAAGGGAAGGGGGTCGAGGCCTGTAGCAGCACCGAGATCCTGTGGATCCTGTTACCCTATCATCAGGGCTGGCGCAACCACTAGGAGACCTAAGTGGTCGCCTAGGGTGCCAGGATTTGGGGGGCGGCATTTCAAGTCCCTGAAAAAAGGGAAGGGGGTAGAGTCCTGTAGCGGGAGCGGGATCGTGGGGATCATGTTACCTATCATAAGGTACCGGTGCCACCCTTTCTTCTCTCTTGCTGCTAGCAATGGCGCTAGGGTCAGAGCTGAGCACCCATCCAACAGTCACTGCTTTCCAGCCACACAGCTCTGAAGGCAGCGTTGTGGCCAGCAGCAGCGCAGAAGGAAGGATGGCAATGCCATCCCAAGACACCCTTTCTTCTGTGCTGCTGCTGCTGGTGGTGAGGCTGTCTTCAAAGCTGAGCATTCGTGTAGTCTGCAGCAAGGGATTTCTATTTACTTAATCCCACTCATGTATCGCCTCCTCAGAACCCATTCCCACTCACTCCCACGTTTTTGTTGAATTATTGTCTGTTTCGACCATTATGGCCCTTGGTCCCGCAGGATGCAGGTTATGCTAGTCCTGCTGCAGGACTCCCTGGGATTCCACACAGCCCACAAGACCCGCAGCCGTAACAGCGGCAGCAGGATAAGGATTCAACAGAGAGTGTGGGAGTGTGTGGTTCGGGAGTGGGTATTGTGAGGCAGGATGGGAGTTGGAAAAATACATAATCCTGTGCAAGGCTCTAGCAGGGGGCACGAATATGGTCGCTCACTCGGGTGCTCAAATGCCTAGTTATGGCACTCACATCCATATTGCAAGCTCCTTTTTGAGCAGAAGAGATTCAAAAAGCAGGAACTCAACACTCTGCCTCCACTCCCATGTCTTTAAGCTGCCAGAGGATCGTCCCTGGAGCGTGGTGCTGCCGCGCGTGTGACACATTAGTGTCAAGACTTCACACAGTGACCATCAGTTATTGTTAAGGCGATAAGCACAATTCGTGTTTGTGATAATGTCCCAGGGCAGAAGAAGATATGTTCGTAGATAGGTGTGGGAACTACGGGTGTGGCGGGTGTTAAAGCACCCCGAGGTTTTCCCCACGGCTCCAATCCCGGCCGCGAAGGTGATCTCCAGGACGCTGGGTCCGTGCCCAGGGCTTCGCTGACGGCCCCACGCCCACGGTCAAAGCTGCCCCCCACACCCGGGGCTCCGCTCCTGGCCCAGCGCCAGCCCCGACTTTGGCCCCAGCCTTAGCCTCCTTATCCCATCTGGGTCTCCCCCTCCCAGAGATAAGGCCCTGCTCCCGGCACTAGCTCTGGGGGAAGGTGAGGGAGAGGCGTAAGAGGGCTGGCTTCCAGCAGCCCCGCTATTCAAAGGGATAGAGCACCACTGAGCTCGTATTTTTCTAAATCAGGTGCAAGTGAGAATGAGCCGCCTGGTGAGAAAATGGAAACGGACACAAAGCCGGATGATGAAACCCACCAAAAAGAGCAAGACAAAACATTAGGTATGTCAAGGTTTCCTCCCCACTCTGAACTTTAGGGTACAGAAGTGGGGACCTGCATGAAAGACCCCCTAAGCTTATTTGCCAGCTTAGATTAACAGTAAGCTGCCACCACCAAGCGTGTTCCAAATTTTAGGGGAGAGCCACTTGGAACTCTGCCTTTCCCCAAATATCTCCCAAGTCCCCAATCCCCCCTTTCCTGGGCGGACTGAGACTAATTTTACACCCTCTCCTGCCCTGCCCCCCTCCCCCCCCAAACAAAAATCACTCTATTCCTTTTCCTGGGTAGGTTTATGAGTATACCCTCACCAATTAGTCCTGCTGAACACAGATCCAAACCCTGGGATCTTAAAAAAAATGAAAAATTAATTATTAGTTGATTAAAAGAAGAATTTTAATTCAAAATAAAAAAGGGGAAAGGAATACCTCTGCGAGATAAGAATGCAAGATAATCTCACAGACAAACAGATTTAAAACACAGAGGGTTTCCCTCTGGGCAAAACTTACACAAAGTTACACAAAGAACCCAATTTTATTTCCCCACTATTTGGCAAAAGAAATAGAGGGAACAAATAAAAAATAAAAGTAATCTCATACATTCCTTCTCTAAATACTCACGACCCTATAGGAATGGGACGGTTCCTTCTTTTTTTCTGTCCGGGAAAAGCACACAGCCAGCACAGACAAAAGACTTTTTCCCTCTTCCAGATTTGAAAGTATCTTGTCCTCTTATTGGTCTTTCTGGTCAGGTGTCAGCTAGGTCATGTGAGCCTCTCAACCCTTTACAGGTCAAAGAGGAATTAAGCCTTAACTGTATGTTTATGACAAGGTACCAGAAAATCTCTCTATTTTTGTCTCTGAAATACGTTTTCCTTCCAGTTGCCAATATAGTTGCATCCCTCAGGGCTGTAACCAGGGTTAGGTGAGCGGGCAGCTGGCCAAGGCACAAGGCCGCAGGAGGTGGAAAAACGGAGAGAGAAAAAAGGGAAGGGGGTCGAGGCCTGTAGCAGCACCGAGATCCTGTGGATCCTGTTACCCTATCATCAGGGCTGGCGCAACCACTAGGAGACCTAAGTGGTCGCCTAGGGTGCCAGGATTTGGGGGGCGGCATTTCAAGTCCCTGAAAAACGGGAAGGGGGTAGAGTCCTGTAGCGGGAGCGGGATCGTGGGGATCATGTTACCTATCATATGGTATCGGTGCCACCCTTTCTTCTCTCTTGCTGCTAGCAATGGTGCTAGGGTCAGAGCTGGGCACCCATCCAACAGTCACTGCTTTCCAGCCACACAGCTCTGAAGGCAGCGTTGTGGCCAGCAGCAGCGCAGAAGGAAGGATGGCAATGCCATCCCAAGACACCCTTTCTTCTGTGCTGCTGCTGCTGGTGGTGAGGCTGTCTTCAAAGCTGAGCATTCGTGTAGTCTGCAGCAAGGGATTTCTATTTACTTAATCCCACTCATGTATCGCCTCCTCAGTACCCATTACCACTCACTCCCACGTTTTTGTTGAATTATTGTCTGTTTCGACCGTTATGGCCCTTGGTCCCGCAGGATGCAGGTTATGCTAGTCCTGCTGCAGGACTCCCTGGGATTCCACACAGCCCACAAGACCCGCAGCCGTAACAGCGGCAGCAGGATAAGGATTCAACAGAGAGTGTGGGAGTGGGTGGTTCGGGAGTGGGTATTGTGAGGCAGGATGGGAGTTGGAAAAATACATAATCCTGTGCAAGGCTCTAGCAGGGGGCACGAATATGGTCGCTCACTCGGGTGCTCAAATGCCTAGTTATGGCACTCACATCCATATTGCAAGCTCCTCTCTGAGCAGAAGAGATTCAAAAAGCAGGAACTCAACACTCTGCCTCCACTCCCACGTCTTTAAGCTGCCAGAGGACCGTCCCTGGAGCGTGGTGCTGCCGCGCGTGTGACACATTAGTGTCAAGACTTCACACAGTGACCATCAGTTATTGTTAAGGCGATAAGCACAATTCGTGTTTGTGATAATGTCCCAAGGTCAGAAGAAGATATGTTCGTAGATAGGTGTGGGAACTACGGGTGTGGCGGGTGTTAAAGCACCCCGAGGTTTTCCCCACGGCTCCAATCCCGGCCGCGAAGGTGATCTCCAGGACGCTGGGTCCGTGCCCAGGGCTTCGCTGACGGCCCCACGCCCACGGTCAAAGCTGCCCCCCACACCCGGGGCTCCGCTCCTGGCCCAGCGCCAGCCCCGACTTTGGCCCCAGCCTTAGCCTCCTTATCCCATCTGGGTCTCCCCCTCCCAGAGATAAGGCCCTGCTCCCGGCACTAGCTCTGGGGGAAGGTGAGGGAGAGGCGTAAGAGGGCTGGCTTCCAGCAGTCCCGCTATTCAAAGGGATAGAGCACCACTGAGCTCGTATTTTTCTAAATCAGGTGCAAGTGAGAATGAGCCGCCTGATGAGAAAAAGGAAACGGACACAAAGCCGGATGATGAAACCCACCAAAAAGAGCAAGACAAAACATTAGGTATGTCAAGGTTTCCTCTCCACTCTGAACTTTAGGGTACAGAAGTGGGGAGCTGCATGAAAGACCCCCTAAGCTTATTTACCAGCTTAGGTTAACAGTAAGCTGCCACCACCAAGCGTGTTCCAAATTTTGGGGGAGAGCCACTTGGAACTCTGCCTTTCCCCAAATATCTCCCAAGTCCCCAATCCCCCCTTTCCTGGGCGGACTGAGACTAATTTTACACCCTCTCCTGCCCTGCCCCCCTCCTGTCCCCCGAACAAAAATCACTCTATTCCTTTTCCTGGGTAGGTTTATGAGTATACCCTCACCAATTAGTCCTGCTGAACACAGATCCAAACCCTGGGAATTTAAAAAAAATGAAAAATTAATGATTAGTTGATTAAAAGAAGAATTTTAATTCAAAATAAAAAAGGGGAAAGGAATACCTCTGCGAGATAAGAATGCAAGATAATCTCACAGACAAACAGATTTAAAACACAGAGGGTTTCCCTCTGGGCCAAACTTACACAAAGTTACACAAAGAACCCAATTTTATTTCCCCTCTATTTTGCAAAAGAAATAGAGGGAACAAATAAAAAATAAAAGTAATCTCATACATTCCTTCTCTAAATACTCACGACCCTATAGGAATGGGACGGTTCCTTCTTTTTTTCTGTCCGGGAAAAGCACACAGCCAGCACAGACAAAAGACTTTTTCCCTCTTCCAGATTTGAAAGTATCTTGTCCTCTTATTGGTCTTTCTGGTCAGGTGTCAGCTAGGTCATGTGAGCCTCTCAACCCTTTACAGGTCAAAGAGGAATTAAGCCTTAACTGTATGTTTATGACAAGGTACCAGAAAATCTCTCTATTTTTGTCTCTGAAATACGTTTTCCTTCCAATTGCCAATATAGTTGCATCCCTCAGGGCTGTAACCAGGGTTAGGTGAGCGGGCAGCTGGCCAAGGCACAAGGCCGCAGGAGGTGGAAAAACGGAGAGAGAAAAAAGGGAAGGGGGTCGAGGCCTGTAGCAGCACCGAGATCCTGTGGATCCTGTTACCCTATCATCAGGGCTGGCGCAACCACTAGGAGACCTAAGTGGTCGCCTAGGGTGCCAGGATTTGGGGGGCGGCATTTCAAGTCCCTGAAAAAAGGGAAGGGGGGTAGAGTCCTGTAGCGGGAGCGGGATCGTGGGGATCATGTTACCTATCATAAGGTACCGGTGCCACCCTTTCTTCTCTCTTGGTGCTAGCAATGGCGCTAGGGTCAGAGCTGAGCACCCATCCAACAGTCACTGCTTTCCAGCCACACAGCTCTGAAGGCAGCGTTGTGGCCAGCAGCAGCGCAGAAGGAAGGATGGCAATGCCATCCCAAGACACCCTTTCTTCTGTGCTGCTGCTGCTGGTGGTGAGGCTGTCTTCAAAGCTGAGCATTCGTGTAGTCTGCAGCAAGGGATTTCTATTTACTTAATCCCACTCATGTATCGCCTCCTCAGAACCCATTCCCACTCACTCCCACGTTTTTGTTGAATTATTGTCTGTTTCGACCATTATGGCCCTTGGTCCCGCAGGATGCAGGTTATGCTAGTCCTGCTGCAGGACTCCCTGGGATTCCACACAGCCCACAAGACCCGCAGCCGTAACAGCGGCAGCAGGATAAGGATTCAACAGAGAGTGTGGGAGTGTGTGGTTCGGGAGTGGGTATTGTGAGGCAGGATGGGAGTTGGAAAAATACATAATCCTGTGCAAGGCTCTAGCAGGGGGCACGAATATGGTCGCTCACTCGGGTGCTCAAATGCCTAGTTATGGCACTCACATCCATATTGCAAGCTCCTTTTTGAGCAGAAGAGATTCAAAAAGCAGGAACTCAACACTCTGCCT
Organism: Aldabrachelys gigantea; assembly: GCA_026122505.1. Classification (NCBI taxonomy): domain Eukaryota; kingdom Metazoa; phylum Chordata; order Testudines; family Testudinidae; genus Aldabrachelys; species Aldabrachelys gigantea. Next base: position 67,938,315 of record CM047489.1, read on the forward strand.
CCACTCCCATGTCTTTAAGCTGCCAGAGGATCGTCCCTGGAGCGTGGTGCTGCCGCGCGTGTGACACATTAGTGTCAAGACTTCACACAGTGACCATCAGTTATTGTTAAGGCGATAAGCACAATTCGTGTTTGTGATAATGTCCCAGGGCAGAAGAAGATATGTTCGTAGATAGGTGTGGGAACTACGGGTGTGGCGGGTGTTAAAGCACCCCGAGGTTTTCCCCACGGCTCCAATCCCGGCCGCGAAGGTGATCTCCAGGACGCTGGGTCCGTGCCCAGGGCTTCGCTGACGGCCCCACGCCCACAGTCAAAGCTGCCCCCCACACCCGGGGCTCCGCTCCTGGCCCAGCGCCAGCCCCGACTTTGGCCCCAGCCTTAGCCTCCTTATCCCATCTGGGTCTCCCCCTCCCAGAGATAAGGCCCTGCTCCCGGCACTAGCTCTGGGGGAAGGTGAGGGAGAGGCGTAAGAGGGCTGGCTTCCAGCAGCCCCGCTATTCAAAGGGATAGAGCACCACTGAGCTCGTATTTTTCTAAATCAGGTGCAGGTGAGAATGAGCCGCCGGGTGAGAAAAAGGAAACGGACACAAAGCCGGATGATGAAACCCACCAAAAAGAGCAAGACAAAACATTAGGTATGTCAAGGTTTCCTCTCCACTCTGAACTTTAGGGTACAGAAGTGGGGAGCTGCATGAAAGACCCCCTAAGCTTATTTACCAGCTTAGGTTAACAGTAAGCTGCCACCACCAAGCGTGTTCCAAATTTTGGGGGAGAGCCACTTGGAACTCTGCCTTTCCCCAAATATCTCCCAAGTCCCCAATCCCCCCTTTCCTGGGCGGACTGAGACTAATTTTACACCCTCTCCTGCCCTGCCCCCCTCCTGTCCCCCGAACAAAAATCACTCTATTCCTTTTCCTGGGTAGGTTTATGAGTATACCCTCACCAATTAGTCCTGCTGAACACAGATCCAAACCCTGGGAATTTAAAAAAAATGAAAAATTAATGATTAGTTGATTAAAAGAAGAATTTTAATTCAAAATAAAAAAGGGGAAAGGAATACCTCTGCGAGATAAGAATGCAAGATAATCTCACAGACAAACAGATTTAAAACACAGAGGGTTTCCCTCTGGGCAAAACTTACACAAAGTTACACAAAGAACCCAATTTTATTTCCCCTCTATTTTGCAAAAGAAATAGAGGGAACAAATAAAAAATAAAAGTAATCTCATACATTCCTTCTCTAAATACTCACGACCCTATAGGAATGGGACGGTTCCTTCTTTTTTTCTGTCCGGGAAAAGCACACAGCCAGCACAGACAAAAGACTTTTTCCCTCTTCCAGATTTGAAAGTATCTTGTCCTCTTATTGGTCTTTCTGGTCAGGTGTCAGCTAGGTCATGTGAGCCTCTCAACCCTTTACAGGTCAAAGAGGAATTAAGCCTTAACTGTATGTTTATGACAAGGTACCAGAAAATCTCTCTATTTTTGTCTCTGAAATACGTTTTCCTTCCAATTGCCAATATAGTTGCATCCCTCAGGGCTGTAACCAGGGTTAGGTGAGCGGGCAGCTGGCCAAGGCACAAGGCCGCAGGAGGTGGAAAAACGGAGAGAGAAAAAAGGGAAGGGGGTCGAGGCCTGTAGCAGCACCGAGATCCTGTGGATCCTGTTACCCTATCATCAGGGCTGGCGCAACCACTAGGAGACCTAAGTGGTCGCCTAGGGTGCCAGGATTTGGGGGGCGGCATTTCAAGTCCCTGAAAAAAGGGAAGGGGGTAGAGTCCTGTAGCGGGAGCGGGATCGTGGGGATCATGTTACCTATCATAAGGTACCGGTGCCACCCTTTCTTCTCTCTTGCTGCTAGCAATGGCGCTAGGGTCAGAGCTGAGCACCCATCCAACAGTCACTGCTTTCCAGCCACACAGCTCTGAAGGCAGCGTTGTGGCCAGCAGCAGCGCAGAAGGAAGGATGGCAATGCCATCCCAAGACACCCTTTCTTCTGTGCTGCTGCTGCTGGTGGTGAGGCTGTCTTCAAAGCTGAGCATTCGTGTAGTCTGCAGCAAGGGATTTCTATTTACTTAATCCCACTCATGTATCGCCTCCTCAGAACCCATTCCCACTCACTCCCACGTTTTTGTTGAATTATTGTCTGTTTCGACCGTTATGGCCCTTGGTCCCGCAGGATGCAGGTTATGCTAGTCCTGCTGCAGGACTCCCTGGGATTCCACACAGCCCACAAGACCCGCAGCCGTAACAGCGGCAGCAGGATAAGGATTCAACAGAGAGTGTGGGAGTGTGTGGTTCGGGAGTGGGTATTGTGAGGCAGGATGGGAGTTGGAAAAATACATAATCCTGTGCAAGGCTCTAGCAGGGGGCACGAATATGGTCGCTCACTCGGGTGCTCAAATGCCTAGTTATGGCACTCACATCCATATTGCAAGCTCCTTTTTGAGCAGAAGAGATTCAAAAAGCAGGAACTCAACACTCTGCCTCCACTCCCATGTCTTTAAGCTGCCAGAGGATCGTCCCTGGAGCGTGGTGCTGCCGCGCGTGTGACACATTAGTGTCAAGACTTCACACAGTGACCATCAGTTATTGTTAAGGCGATAAGCACAATTCGTGTTTGTGATAATGTCCCAGGGCAGAAGAAGATATGTTCGTAGATAGGTGTGGGAACTACGGGTGTGGCGGGTGTTAAAGCACCCCGAGGTTTTCCCCACGGCTCCAATCCCGGCCGCGAAGGTGATCTCCAGGACGCTGGGTCCGTGCCCAGGGCTTCGCTGACGGCCCCACGCCCACAGTCAAAGCTGCCCCCCACACCCGGGGCTCCGCTCCTGGCCCAGCGCCAGCCCCGACTTTGGCCCCAGCCTTAGCCTCCTTATCCCATCTGGGTCTCCCCCTCCCAGAGATAAGGCCCTGCTCCCGGCACTAGCTCTGGGGGAAGGTGAGGGAGAGGCGTAAGAGGGCTGGCTTCCAGCAGCCCCGCTATTCAAAGGGATAGAGCACCACTGAGCTCGTATTTTTCTAAATCAGGTGCAGGTGAGAATGAGCCGCCGGGTGAGAAAAAGGAAACGGACACAAAGCCGGATGATGAAACCCACCAAAAAGAGCAAGACAAAACATTAGGTATGTCAAGGTTTCCTCTCCACTCTGAACTTTAGGGTACAGAAGTGGGGAGCTGCATGAAAGACCCCCTAAGCTTATTTACCAGCTTAGGTTAACAGTAAGCTGCCACCACCAAGCGTGTTCCAAATTTTGGGGGAGAGCCACTTGGAACTCTGCCTTTCCCCAAATATCTCCCAAGTCCCCAATCCCCCCTTTCCTGGGCGGACTGAGACTAATTTTACACCCTCTCCTGCCCTGCCCCCCTCCTGTCCCCCGAACAAAAATCACTCTATTCCTTTTCCTGGGTAGGTTTATGAGTATACCCTCACCAATTAGTCCTGCTGAACACAGATCCAAACCCTGGGAATTTAAAAAAAATGAAAAATTAATGATTAGTTGATTAAAAGAAGAATTTTAATTCAAAATAAAAAAGGGGAAAGGAATACCTCTGCGAGATAAGAATGCAAGATAATCTCACAGACAAACAGATTTAAAACACAGAGGGTTTCCCTCTGGGCAAAACTTACACAAAGTTACACAAAGAACCCAATTTTATTTCCCCTCTATTTTGCAAAAGAAATAGAGGGAACAAATAAAAAATAAAAGTAATCTCATACATTCCTTCTCTAAATACTCACGACCCTATAGGAATGGGACGGTTCCTTCTTTTTTTCTGTCCGGGAAAAGCACACAGCCAGCACAGACAAAAGACTTTTTCCCTCTTCCAGATTTGAAAGTATCTTGTCCTCTTATTGGTCTTTCTGGTCAGGTGTCAGCTAGGTCATGTGAGCCTCTCAACCCTTTACAGGTCAAAGAGGAATTAAGCCTTAACTGTATGTTTATGACAAGGTACCAGAAAATCTCTCTATTTTTGTCTCTGAAATACGTTTTCCTTCCAATTGCCAATATAGTTGCATCCCTCAGGGCTGTAACCAGGGTTAGGTGAGCGGGCAGCTGGCCAAGGCACAAGGCCGCAGGAGGTGGAAAAACGGAGAGAGAAAAAAGGGAAGGGGGTCGAGGCCTGTAGCAGCACCGAGATCCTGTGGATCCTGTTACCCTATCATCAGGGCTGGCGCAACCACTAGGAGACCTAAGTGGTCGCCTAGGGTGCCAGGATTTGGGGGGCGGCATTTCAAGTCCCTGAAAAAAGGGAAGGGGGTAGAGTCCTGTAGCGGGAGCGGGATCGTGGGGATCATGTTACCTATCATAAGGTACCGGTGCCACCCTTTCTTCTCTCTTGCTGCTAGCAATGGCGCTAGGGTCAGAGCTGAGCACCCATCCAACAGTCACTGCTTTCCAGCCACACAGCTCTGAAGGCAGCGTTGTGGCCAGCAGCAGCGCAGAAGGAAGGATGGCAATGCCATCCCAAGACACCCTTTCTTCTGTGCTGCTGCTGCTGGTGGTGAGGCTGTCTTCAAAGCTGAGCATTCGTGTAGTCTGCAGCAAGGGATTTCTATTTACTTAATCCCACTCATGTATCGCCTCCTCAGAACCCATTCCCACTCACTCCCACGTTTTTGTTGAATTATTGTCTGTTTCGACCATTATGGCCCTTGGTCCCGCAGGATGCAGGTTATGCTAGTCCTGCTGCAGGACTCCCTGGGATTCCACACAGCCCACAAGACCCGCAGCCGTAACAGCGGCAGCAGGATAAGGATTCAACAGAGAGTGTGGGAGTGTGTGGTTCGGGAGTGGGTATTGTGAGGCAGGATGGGAGTTGGAAAAATACATAATCCTGTGCAAGGCTCTAGCAGGGGGCACGAATATGGTCGCTCACTCGGGTGCTCAAATGCCTAGTTATGGCACTCACATCCATATTGCAAGCTCCTTTTTGAGCAGAAGAGATTCAAAAAGCAGGAACTCAACACTCTGCCTCCACTCCCATGTCTTTAAGCTGCCAGAGGATCGTCCCTGGAGCGTGGTGCTGCCGCGCGTGTGACACATTAGTGTCAAGACTTCACACAGTGACCATCAGTTATTGTTAAGGCGATAAGCACAATTCGTGTTTGTGATAATGTCCCAGGGCAGAAGAAGATATGTTCGTAGATAGGTGTGGGAACTACGGGTGTGGCGGGTGTTAAAGCACCCCGAGGTTTTCCCCACGGCTCCAATCCCGGCCGCGAAGGTGATCTCCAGGACGCTGGGTCCGTGCCCAGGGCTTCGCTGACGGCCCCACGCCCACGGTCAAAGCTGCCCCCCACACCCGGGGCTCCGCTCCTGGCCCAGCGCCAGCCCCGACTTTGGCCCCAGCCTTAGCCTCCTTATCCCATCTGGGTCTCCCCCTCCCAGAGATAAGGCCCTGCTCCCGGCACTAGCTCTGGGGGAAGGTGAGGGAGAGGCGTAAGAGGGCTGGCTTCCAGCAGCCCCGCTATTCAAAGGGATAGAGCACCACTGAGCTCGTATTTTTCTAAATCAGGTGCAAGTGAGAATGAGCCGCCTGGTGAGAAAATGGAAACGGACACAAAGCCGGATGATGAAACCCACCAAAAAGAGCAAGACAAAACATTAGGTATGTCAAGGTTTCCTCCCCACTCTGAACTTTAGGGTACTGAAGTGGGGACCTGCATGAAAGACCCCCTAAGCTTATTTGCCAGCTTAGATTAACAGTAAGCTGCCACCACCAAGCGTGTTCCAAATTTTAGGGGAGAGCCACTTGGAACTCTGCCTTTCCCCAAATATCTCCCAAGTCCCCAATCCCCCCTTTCCTGGGCGGACTGAGACTAATTTTACACCCTCTCCTGCCCTGCCCCCCTCCCCCCCCCCAAACAAAAATCACTCTATTCCTTTTCCTGGGTAGGTTTATGAGTATACCCTCACCAATTAGTCCTGCTGAACACAGATCCAAACCCTGGGATCTTAAAAAAAATGAAAAATTAATTATTAGTTGATTAAAAGAAGAATTTTAATTCAAAATAAAAAAGGGGAAAGGAATACCTCTGCGAGATAAGAATGCAAGATAATCTCACAGACAAACAGATTTAAAACACAGAGGGTTTCCCTCTGGGCAAAACTTACACAAAGTTACACAAAGAACCCAATTTTATTTCCCCACTATTTGGCAAAAGAAATAGAGGGAACAAATAAAAAATAAAAGTAATCTCATACATTCCTTCTCTAAATACTCACGACCCTATAGGAATGGGACGGTTCCTTCTTTTTTTCTGTCCGGGAAAAGCACACAGCCAGCACAGACAAAAGACTTTTTCCCTCTTCCAGATTTGAAAGTATCTTGTCCTCTTATTGGTCTTTCTGGTCAGGTGTCAGCTAGGTCATGTGAGCCTCTCAACCCTTTACAGGTCAAAGAGGAATTAAGCCTTAACTGTATGTTTATGACAAGGTACCAGAAAATCTCTCTATTTTTGTCTCTGAAATACGTTTTCCTTCCAGTTGCCAATATAGTTGCATCCCTCAGGGCTGTAACCAGGGTTAGGTGAGCGGGCAGCTGGCCAAGGCACAAGGCCGCAGGAGGTGGAAAAACGGAGAGAGAAAAAAGGGAAGGGGGTCGAGGCCTGTAGCAGCACCGAGATCCTGTGGATCCTGTTACCCTATCATCAGGGCTGGCGCAACCACTAGGAGACCTAAGTGGTCGCCTAGGGTGCCAGGATTTGGGGGGCGGCATTTCAAGTCCCTGAAAAACGGGAAGGGGGTAGAGTCCTGTAGCGGGAGCGGGATCGTGGGGATCATGTTACCTATCATATGGTATCGGTGCCACCCTTTCTTCTCTCTTGCTGCTAGCAATGGTGCTAGGGTCAGAGCTGGGCACCCATCCAACAGTCACTGCTTTCCAGCCACACAGCTCTGAAGGCAGCGTTGTGGCCAGCAGCAGCGCAGAAGGAAGGATGGCAATGCCATCCCAAGACACCCTTTCTTCTGTGCTGCTGCTGCTGGTGGTGAGGCTGTCTTCAAAGCTGAGCATTCGTGTAGTCTGCAGCAAGGGATTTCTATTTACTTAATCCCACTCATGTATCGCCTCCTCAGTACCCATTACCACTCACTCCCACGTTTTTGTTGAATTATTGTCTGTTTCGACCGTTATGGCCCTTGGTCCCGCAGGATGCAGGTTATGCTAGTCCTGCTGCAGGACTCCCTGGGATTCCACACAGCCCACAAGACCCGCAGCCGTAACAGCGGCAGCAGGATAAGGATTCAACAGAGAGTGTGGGAGTGGGTGGTTCGGGAGTGGGTATTGTGAGGCAGGATGGGAGTTGGAAAAATACATAATCCTGTGCAAGGCTCTAGCAGGGGGCACGAATATGGTCGCTCACTCGGGTGCTCAAATGCCTAGTTATGGCACTCACATCCATATTGCAAGCTCCTCTCTGAGCAGAAGAGATTCAAAAAGCAGGAACTCAACACTCTGCCTCCACTCCCACGTCTTTAAGCTGCCAGAGGACCGTCCCTGGAGCGTGGTGCTGCCGCGCGTGTGACACATTAGTGTCAAGACTTCACACAGTGACCATCAGTTATTGTTAAGGCGATAAGCACAATTCGTGTTTGTGATAATGTCCCAAGGTCAGAAGAAGATATGTTCGTAGATAGGTGTGGGAACTACGGGTGTGGCGGGTGTTAAAGCACCCCGAGGTTTTCCCCACGGCTCCAATCCCGGCCGCGAAGGTGATCTCCAGGACGCTGGGTCCGTGCCCAGGGCTTCGCTGACGGCCCCACGCCCACGGTCAAAGCTGCCCCCCACACCCGGGGCTCCGCTCCTGGCCCAGCGCCAGCCCCGACTTTGGCCCCAGCCTTAGCCTCCTTATCCCATCTGGGTCTCCCCCTCCCAGAGATAAGGCCCTGCTCCCGGCACTAGCTCTGGGGGAAGGTGAGGGAGAGGCGTAAGAGGGCTGGCTTCCAGCAGTCCCGCTATTCAAAGGGATAGAGCACCACTGAGCTCGTATTTTTCTAAATCAGGTGCAAGTGAGAATGAGCCGCCTGATGAGAAAAAGGAAACGGACACAAAGCCGGATGATGAAACCCACCAAAAAGAGCAAGACAAAACATTAGGTATGTCAAGGTTTCCTCTCCACTCTGAACTTTAGGGTACTGAAGTGGGGACCTGCATGAAAGACCCCCTAAGCTTATTTACCAGCTTAGGTTAACAGTAAGCTGCCACCACCAAGCGTGTTCCAAATTTTAGGGGAGAGCCACTTGGAACTCTGCCTTTCCCCAAATATCTCCCAAGTCCCCAATCCCCGCTTTCCTGGGCAGACTGAGACTAATTTTACACCCTCTCCTGCCCTGCCCCCCTCCCCCCCCCCGAACAAAAATCACTCTATTCCTTTTCCTGGGTAGGTTTATGAGTATACCCTCACCAATTAGTCCCGCTGAACACAGATCAAAACCCTGGGAACTTAAAAAAAATGAAAAATTAATGATTAGTTGATTAAAAGAAGAATTTTAATTCAAAATAAAAAAGGGGAAAGGAATACCTCTGCGAGATAAGAATGCAAGATAATCTCACAGACAAACAGATTTAAAACACAGAGGGTTTCCCTCTGTGCCAAACTTACACAAAGTTACACAAAGAACCCAATTTTATTTCCCCTCTATTTTGCAAAAGAAATAGAGGGAACAAATAAAAAATAAAAGTAATCTCATACATTCCTTCTCTAAATACTCACGACCCTATAGGAATGGGACGGTTCCTTCTTTTTTTCTGTCCGGGAAAAGCACACAGCCAGCACAGACAAAAGACTTTTTCCCTCTTCCAGATTTGAAAGTATCTTGTCCTCTTATTGGTCTTTCTGGTCAGGTGTCAGCTAGGTCATGTGAGCCTCTCAACCCTTTACAGGTCAAAGAGGAATTAAGCCTTAACTGTATGTTTATGACAAGGTACCAGAAAATCTCTCTATTTTTGTCTCTGAAATACGTTTTCCTTCCAATTGCCAATATAGTTGCATCCCTCAGGGCTGTAACCAGGGTTAGGTGAGCGGGCAGCTGGCCAAGGCACAAGGCCGCAGGAGGTGGAAAAACGGAGAGAGAAAAAAGGGAAGGGGGTCGAGGCCTGTAGCAGCACCGAGATCCTGTGGATCCTGTTACCCTATCATCAGGGCTGGCGCAACCACTAGGAGACCTAAGTGGTCGCCTAGGGTGCCAGGATTTGGGGGGCGGCATTTCAAGTCCCTGAAAAAAGGGAAGGGGGTAGAGTCCTGTAGCGGGAGCGGGATCGTGGGGATCATGTTACCTATCATAAGGTACCGGTGCCACCCTTTCTTCTCTCTTGCTGCTAGCAATGGCGCTAGGGTCAGAGCTGAGCACCCATCCAACAGTCACTGCTTTCCAGCCACACAGCTCTGAAGGCAGCGTTGTGGCCAGCAGCAGCGCAGAAGGAAGGATGGCAATGCCATCCCAAGACACCCTTTCTTCTGTGCTGCTGCTGCTGGTGGTGAGGCTGTCTTCAAAGCTGAGCATTCGTGTAGTCTGCAGCAAGGGATTTCTATTTACTTAATCCCACTCATGTATCGCCTCCTCAGAACCCATTCCCACTCACTCCCACGTTTTTGTTGAATTATTGTCTGTTTCGACCGTTATGGCCCTTGGTCCCGCAGGATGCAGGTTATGCTAGTCCTGCTGCAGGACTCCCTGGGATTCCACACAGCCCACAAGACCCGCAGCCGTAACAGCGGCAGCAGGATAAGGATTCAACAGAGAGTGTGGGAGTGTGTGGTTCGGGAGTGGGTATTGTGAGGCAGGATGGGAGTTGGAAAAATACATAATCCTGTGCAAGGCTCTAGCAGGGGGCACGAATATGGTCGCTCACTCGGGTGCTCAAATGCCTAGTTATGGCACTCACATCCATATTGCAAGCTCCTTTTTGAGCAGAAGAGATTCAAAAAGCAGGAACTCAACACTCTGCCTCCACTCCCATGTCTTTAAGCTGCCAGAGGATCGTCCCTGGAGCGTGGTGCTGCCGCGCGTGTGACACATTAGTGTCAAGACTTCACACAGTGACCATCAGTTATTGTTAAGGCGATAAGCACAATTCGTGTTTGTGATAATGTCCCAGGGCAGAAGAAGATATGTTCGTAGATAGGTGTGGGAACTACGGGTGTGGCGGGTGTTAAAGCACCCCGAGGTTTTCCCCACGGCTCCAATCCCGGCCGCGAAGGTGATCTCCAGGACGCTGGGTCCGTGCCCAGGGCTTCGCTGACGGCCCCACGCCCACGGTCAAAGCTGCCCCCCACACCCGGGGCTCCGCTCCTGGCCCAGCGCCAGCCCCGACTTTGGCCCCAGCCTTAGCCTCCTTATCCCATCTGGGTCTCCCCCTCCCAGAGATAAGGCCCTGCTCCCGGCACTAGCTCTGGGGGAAGGTGAGGGAGAGGCGTAAGAGGGCTGGCTTCCAGCAGCCCCGCTATTCAAAGGGATAGAGCACCACTGAGCTCGTATTTTTCTAAATCAGGTGCAGGTGAGAATGAGCCGCCGGGTGAGAAAAAGGAAACGGACACAAAGCCGGATGATGAAACCCACCAAAAAGAGCAAGACAAAACATTAGGTATGTCAAGGTTTCCTCTCCACTCTGAACTTTAGGGTACAGAAGTGGGGAGCTGCATGAAAGACCCCCTAAGCTTATTTACCAGCTTAGGTTAACAGTAAGCTGCCACCACCAAGCGTGTTCCAAATTTTGGGGGAGAGCCACTTGGAACTCTGCCTTTCCCCAAATATCTCCCAAGTCCCCAATCCCCCCTTTCCTGGGCAGACTGAGACTAATTTTACACCCTCTCCTGCCCTGCCCCCCTCCTGTCCCCCGAACAAAAATCACTCTATTCCTTTTCCTGGGTAGGTTTATGAGTATACCCTCACCAATTAGTCCTGCTGAACACAGATCCAAACCCTGGGAATTTAAAAAAAATGAAAAATTAATGATTAGTTGATTAAAAGAAGAATTTTAATTCAAAATAAAAAAGGGGAAAGGAATACCTCTGCGAGATAAGAATGCAAGATAATCTCACAGACAAACAGATTTAAAACACAGAGGGTTTCCCTCTGGGCCAAACTTACACAAAGTTACACAAAGAACCCAATTTTATTTCCCCTCTATTTTGCAAAAGAAATAGAGGGAACAAATAAAAAATAAAAGTAATCTCATACATTCCTTCTCTAAATACTCACGACCCTATAGGAATGGGACGGTTCCTTCTTTTTTTCTGTCCGGGAAAAGCACACAGCCAGCACAGACAAAAGACTTTTTCCCTCTTCCAGATTTGAAAGTATCTTGTCCTCTTATTGGTCTTTCTGGTCAGGTGTCAGCTAGGTCATGTGAGCCTCTCAACCCTTTACAGGTCAAAGAGGAATTAAGCCTTAACTGTATGTTTATGACAAGGTACCAGAAAATCTCTCTATTTTTGTCTCTGAAATACGTTTTCCTTCCAATTGCCAATATAGTTGCATCCCTCAGGGCTGTAACCAGGGTTAGGTGAGCGGGCAGCTGGCCAAGGCACAAGGCCGCAGGAGGTGGAAAAACGGAGAGAGAAAAAAGGGAAGGGGGTCGAGGCCTGTAGCAGCACCGAGATCCTGTGGATCCTGTTACCCTATCATCAGGGCTGGCGCAACCACTAGGAGACCTAAGTGGTCGCCTAGGGTGCCAGGATTTGGGGGGCGGCATTTCAAGTCCCTGAAAAAAGGGAAGGGGGTAGAGTCCTGTAGCGGGAGCGGGATCGTGGGGATCATGTTACCTATCATAAGGTACCGGTGCCACCCTTTCTTCTCTCTTGCTGCTAGCAATGGCGCTAGGGTCAGAGCTGAGCACCCATCCAACAGTCACTGCTTTCCAGCCACACAGCTCTGAAGGCAGCGTTGTGGCCAGCAGCAGCGCAGAAGGAAGGATGGCAATGCCATCCCAAGACACCCTTTCTTCTGTGCTGCTGCTGCTGGTGGTGAGGCTGTCTTCAAAGCTGAGCATTCGTGTAGTCTGCAGCAAGGGATTTCTATTTACTTAATCCCACTCATGTATCGCCTCCTCAGAACCCATTCCCACTCACTCCCACGTTTTTGTTGAATTATTGTCTGTTTCGACCATTATGGCCCTTGGTCCCGCAGGATGCAGGTTATGCTAGTCCTGCTGCAGGACTCCCTGGGATTCCACACAGCCCACAAGACCCGCAGCCGTAACAGCGGCAGCAGGATAAGGATTCAACAGAGAGTGTGGGAGTGTGTGGTTCGGGAGTGGGTATTGTGAGGCAGGATGGGAGTTGGAAAAATACATAATCCTGTGCAAGGCTCTAGCAGGGGGCACGAATATGGTCGCTCACTCGGGTGCTCAAATGCCTAGTTATGGCACTCACATCCATATTGCAAGCTCCTTTTTGAGCAGAAGAGATTCAAAAAGCAGGAACTCAACACTCTGCCTCCACTCCCATGTCTTTAAGCTGCCAGAGGATCGTCCCTGGAGCGTGGTGCTGCCGCGCGTGTGACACATTAGTGTCAAGACTTCACACAGTGACCATCAGTTATTGTTAAGGCGATAAGCACAATTCGTGTTTGTGATAATGTCCCAGGGCAGAAGAAGATATGTTCGTAGATAGGTGTGGGAACTACGGGTGTGGCGGGTGTTAAAGCACCCCGAGGTTTTCCCCACGGCTCCAATCCCGGCCGCGAAGGTGATCTCCAGGACGCTGGGTCCGTGCCCAGGGCTTCGCTGACGGCCCCACGCCCACGGTCAAAGCTGCCCCCCACACCCGGGGCTCCGCTCCTGGCCCAGCGCCAGCCCCGACTTTGGCCCCAGCCTTAGCCTCCTTATCCCATCTGGGTCTCCCCCTCCCAGAGATAAGGCCCTGCTCCCGGCACTAGCTCTGGGGGAAGGTGAGGGAGAGGCGTAAGAGGGCTGGCTTCCAGCAGCCCCGCTATTCAAAGGGATAGAGCACCACTGAGCTCGTATTTTTCTAAATCAGGTGCAAGTGAGAATGAGCCGCCTGGTGAGAAAATGGAAACGGACACAAAGCCGGATGATGAAACCCACCAAAAAGAGCAAGACAAAACATTAGGTATGTCAAGGTTTCCTCCCCACTCTGAACTTTAGGGTACTGAAGTGGGGACCTGCATGAAAGACCCCCTAAGCTTATTTGCCAGCTTAGATTAACAGTAAGCTGCCACCACCAAGCGTGTTCCAAATTTTAGGGGAGAGCCACTTGGAACTCTGCCTTTCCCCAAATATCTCCCAAGTCCCCAATCCCCCCTTTCCTGGGCGGACTGAGACTAATTTTACACCCTCTCCTGCCCTGCCCCCCTCCCCCCCCCAAACAAAAATCACTCTATTCCTTTTCCTGGGTAGGTTTATGAGTATACCCTCACCAATTAGTCCTGCTGAACACAGATCCAAACCCTGGGATCTTAAAAAAAATGAAAAATTAATTATTAGTTGATTAAAAGAAGAATTTTAATTCAAAATAAAAAAGGGGAAAGGAATACCTCTGCGAGATAAGAATGCAAGATAATCTCACAGACAAACAGATTTAAAACACAGAGGGTTTCCCTCTGGGCAAAACTTACACAAAGTTACACAAAGAACCCAATTTTATTTCCCCTCTATTTTGCAAAAGAAATAGAGGGAACAAATAAAAAATAAAAGTAATCTCATACATTCCTTCTCTAAATACTCACGACCCTATAGGAATGGGACGGTTCCTTCTTTTTTTCTGTCCGGGAAAAGCACACAGCCAGCACAGACAAAAGACTTTTTCCCTCTTCCAGATTTGAAAGTATCTTGTCCTCTTATTGGTCTTTCTGGTCAGGTGTCAGCTAGGTCATGTGAGCCTCTCAACCCTTTACAGGTCAAAGAGGAATTAAGCCTTAACTGTATGTTTATGACAAGGTACCAGAAAATCTCTCTATTTTTGTCTCTGAAATACGTTTTCCTTCCAGTTGCCAATATAGTTGCATCCCTCAGGGCTGTAACCAGGGTTAGGTGAGCGGGCAGCTGGCCAAGGCACAAGGCCGCAGGAGGTGGAAAAACGGAGAGAGAAAAAAGGGAAGGGGGTCGAGGCCTGTAGCAGCACCGAGATCCTGTGGATCCTGTTACCCTATCATCAGGGCTGGCGCAACCACTAGGAGACCTAAGTGGTCGCCTAGGGTGCCAGGATTTGGGGGGCGGCATTTCAAGTCCCTGAAAAACGGGAAGGGGGTAGAGTCCTGTAGCGGGAGCGGGATCGTGGGGATCATGTTACCTATCATATGGTATCGGTGCCACCCTTTCTTCTCTCTTGCTGCTAGCAATGGTGCTAGGGTCAGAGCTGGGCACCCATCCAACAGTCACTGCTTTCCAGCCACACAGCTCTGAAGGCAGCGTTGTGGCCAGCAGCAGCGCAGAAGGAAGGATGGCAATGCCATCCCAAGACACCCTTTCTTCTGTGCTGCTGCTGCTGGTGGTGAGGCTGTCTTCAAAGCTGAGCATTCGTGTAGTCTGCAGCAAGGGATTTCTATTTACTTAATCCCACTCATGTATCGCCTCCTCAGTACCCATTACCACTCACTCCCACGTTTTTGTTGAATTATTGTCTGTTTCGACCGTTATGGCCCTTGGTCCCGCAGGATGCAGGTTATGCTAGTCCTGCTGCAGGACTCCCTGGGATTCCACACAGCCCACAAGACCCGCAGCCGTAACAGCGGCAGCAGGATAAGGATTCAACAGAGAGTGTGGGAGTGGGTGGTTCGGGAGTGGGTATTGTGAGGCAGGATGGGAGTTGGAAAAATACATAATCCTGTGCAAGGCTCTAGCAGGGGGCACGAATATGGTCGCTCACTCGGGTGCTCAAATGCCTAGTTATGGCACTCACATCCATATTGCAAGCTCCTCTCTGAGCAGAAGAGATTCAAAAAGCAGGAACTCAACACTCTGCCTCCACTCCCACGTCTTTAAGCTGCCAGAGGACCGTCCCTGGAGCGTGGTGCTGCCGCGCGTGTGACACATTAGTGTCAAGACTTCACACAGTGACCATCAGTTATTGTTAAGGCGATAAGCACAATTCGTGTTTGTGATAATGTCCCAAGGTCAGAAGAAGATATGTTCGTAGATAGGTGTGGGAACTACGGGTGTGGCGGGTGTTAAAGCACCCCGAGGTTTTCCCCACGGCTCCAATCCCGGCCGCGAAGGTGATCTCCAGGACGCTGGGTCCGTGCCCAGGGCTTCGCTGACGGCCCCACGCCCACGGTCAAAGCTGCCCCCCACACCCGGGGCTCCGCTCCTGGCCCAGCGCCAGCCCCGACTTTGGCCCCAGCCTTAGCCTCCTTATCCCATCTGGGTCTCCCCCTCCCAGAGATAAGGCCCTGCTCCCGGCACTAGCTCTGGGGGAAGGTGAGGGAGAGGCGTAAGAGGGCTGGCTTCCAGCAGTCCCGCTATTCAAAGGGATAGAGCACCACTGAGCTCGTATTTTTCTAAATCAGGTGCAAGTGAGAATGAGCCGCCTGATGAGAAAAAGGAAACGGACACAAAGCCGGATGATGAAACCCACCAAAAAGAGCAAGACAAAACATTAGGTATGTCAAGGTTTCCTCTCCACTCTGAACTTTAGGGTACTGAAGTGGGGACCTGCATGAAAGACCCCCTAAGCTTATTTACCAGCTTAGGTTAACAGTAAGCTGCCACCACCAAGCGTGTTCCAAATTTTAGGGGAGAGCCACTTGGAACTCTGCCTTTCCCCAAATATCTCCCAAGTCCCCAATCCCCGCTTTCCTGGGCAGACTGAGACTAATTTTACACCCTCTCCTGCCCTGCCCCCCTCCCCCCCCCGAACAAAAATCACTCTATTCCTTTTCCTGGGTAGGTTTATGAGTATACCCTCACCAATTAGTCCCGCTGAACACAGATCGAAACCCTGGGAACTTAAAAAAAATGAAAAATTAATGATTAGTTGATTAAAAGAAGAATTTTAATTCAAAATAAAAAAGGGGAAAGGAATACCTCTGCGAGATAAGAATGCAAGATAATCTCACAGACAAACAGATTTAAAACACAGAGGGTTTCCCTCTGGGCCAAACTTACACAAAGTTACACAAAGAACCCAATTTTATTTCCCCTCTATTTTGCAAAAGAAATAGAGGGAACAAATAAAAAATAAAAGTAATCTCATACATTCCTTCTCTAAATACTCACGACCCTATAGGAATGGGACGGTTCCTTCTTTTTTTCTGTCCGGGAAAAGCACACAGCCAGCACAGACAAAAGACTTTTTCCCTCTTCCAGATTTGAAAGTATCTTGTCCTCTTATTGGTCTTTCTGGTCAGGTGTCAGCTAGGTCATGTGAGCCTCTCAACCCTTTACAGGTCAAAGAGGAATTAAGCCTTAACTGTATGTTTATGACAAGGTACCAGAAAATCTCTCTATTTTTGTCTCTGAAATACGTTTTCCTTCCAATTGCCAATATAGTTGCATCCCTCAGGGCTGTAACCAGGGTTAGGTGAGCGGGCAGCTGGCCAAGGCACAAGGCCGCAGGAGGTGGAAAAACGGAGAGAGAAAAAAGGGAAGGGGGTCGAGGCCTGTAGCAGCACCGAGATCCTGTGGATCCTGTTACCCTATCATCAGGGCTGGCGCAACCACTAGGAGACCTAAGTGGTCGCCTAGGGTGCCAGGATTTGGGGGGCGGCATTTCAAGTCGCTGAAAAAAGGGAAGGGGGTAGAGTCCTGTAGCGGGAGCGGGATCGTGGGGATCATGTTACCTATCATAAGGTACCGGTGCCACCCTTTCTTCTCTCTTGCTGCTAGCAATGGCGCTAGGGTCAGAGCTGGGCACCCATCCAACAGTCACTGCTTTCCAGCCACACAGCTCTGAAGGCAGCGTTGTGGCCAGCAGCAGCGCAGAAGGAAGGATGGCAATGCCATCCCAAGACACCCTTTCTTCTGTGCTGCTGCTGCTGGTGGTGAGGCTGTCTTCAAAGCTGAGCATTCGTGTAGTCTGCAGCAAGGGATTTCTATTTACTTAATCCCACTCATGTATCGCCTCCTCAGAACCCATTCCCACTCACTCCCACGTTTTTGTTGAATTATTGTCTGTTTCGACCGTTATGGCCCTTGGTCCCGCAGGATGCAGGTTATGCTAGTCCTGCTGCAGGACTCCCTGGGATTCCACACAGCCCACAAGACCCGCAGCCGTAACAGCGGCAGCAGGATAAGGATTCAACAGAGAGTGTGGGAGTGGGTGGTTCGGGAGTGGGTATTGTGAGGCAGGATGGGAGTTGGAAAAATACATAATCCTGTGCAAGGCTCTAGCAGGGGGCACGAATATGGTCGCTCACTCGGGTGCTCAAATGCCTAGTTATGGCACTCACATCCATATTGCAAGCTCCTTTTTGAGCAGAAGAGATTCAAAACGCAGGAACTCAACACTCTGCCTCCACTCCCATGTCTTTAAGCTGCCAGAGGATCGTCCCTGGAGCGTGGTGCTGCCGCGCGTGTGACACATTAGTGTCAAGACTTCACACAGTGACCATCAGTTATTGTTAAGGCGATAAGCACAATTCGTGTTTGTGATAATGTCCCAGGGCAGAAGAAGATATGTTCGTAGATAGGTGTGGGAACTACGGGTGTGGCGGGTGTTAAAGCACCCCGAGGTTTTCCCCACGGCTCCAATCCCGGCCGCGAAGGTGATCTCCAGGACGCTGGGTCCGTGCCCAGGGCTTCGCTGACGGCCCCACGCCCACGGTCAAAGCTGCCCCCCACACCCGGGGCTCCGCTCCTGGCCCAGCGCCAGCCCCGACTTTGGCCCCAGCCTTAGCCTCCTTATCCCATCTGGGTCTCCCCCTCCCAGAGATAAGGCCCTGCTCCCGGCACTAGCTCTGGGGGAAGGTGAGGGAGAGGCGTAAGAGGGCTGGCTTCCAGCAGCCCCGCTATTCAAAGGGATAGAGCACCACTGAGCTCGTATTTTTCTAAATCAGGTGCAGGTGAGAATGAGCCGCCGGATGAGAAAAAGGAAACGGACACAAAGCCGGATGATGAAACCCACCAAAAAGAGCAAGACAAAACATTAGGTATGTCAAGGTTTCCTCTCCACTCTGAACTTTAGGGTACTGAAGTGGGGAGCTGCATGAAAGACCCCCTAAGCTTATTTACCAGCTTAGGTTAACAGTAAGCTGCCACCACCAAGCGTGTTCCAAATTTTGGGGGAGAGCCACTTGGAACTCTGCCTTTCCCCAAATATCTCCCAAGTCCCCAATCCCCCCTTTCCTGGGCGGACTGAGACTAATTTTACACCCTCTCCTGCCCTGCCCCCGTCCTGTCCCCCGAACAAAAATCACTCTATTCCTTTTCCTGGGTAGGTTTATGAGTATACCCTCACCAATTAGTCCTGCTGAACACAGATCCAAACCCTGGGAATTTAAAAAAAATGAAAAATTAATGATTAGTTTCTTAAAAGAAGAATTTTAATTCAAAATAAAAAAGGGGAAAGGAATACCTCTGCGAGATAAGAATGCAAGATAATCTCACAGACAAACAGATTTAAAACACAGAGGGTTTCCCTCTGGGCAAAACTTACACAAAGTTACACAAAGAACCCAATTTTATTTCCCCTCTATTTTGCAAAAGAAATAGAGGGAACAAATAAAAAATAAAAGTAATCTCATACATTCCTTCTCTAAATACTCACGACCCTATAGGAATGGGACGGTTCCTTCTTTTTTTCTGTCCGGGAAAAGCACACAGCCAGCACAGACAAAAGACTTTTTCCCTCTTCCAGATTTGAAAGTATCTTGTCCTCTTATTGGTCTTTCTGGTCAGGTGTCAGCTAGGTCATGTGAGCCTCTCAACCCTTTACAGGTCAAAGAGGAATTAAGCCTTAACTGTATGTTTATGACAAGGTACCAGAAAATCTCTCTATTTTTGTCTCTGAAATACGTTTTCCTTCCAATTGCCAATATAGTTGCATCCCTCAGGGCTGTAACCAGGGTTAGGTGAGCGGGCAGCTGGCCAAGGCACAAGGCCGCAGGAGGTGGAAAAACGGAGAGAGAAAAAAGGGAAGGGGGTCGAGGCCTGTAGCAGCACCGAGATCCTGTGGATCCTGTTACCCTATCATCAGGGCTGGCGCAACCACTAGGAGACCTAAGTGGTCGCCTAGGGTGCCAGGATTTGGGGGGCGGCATTTCAAGTCCCTGAAAAAAGGGAAGGGGGTAGAGTCCTGTAGCGGGAGCGGGATCGTGGGGATCATGTTACCTATCATAAGGTATCGGTGCCACCCTTTCTTCTCTCTTGCTGCTAGCAATGGCGCTAGGGTCAGAGCTGGGCACCCATCCAACAGTCACTGCTTCCCAGCCACACAGCTCTGAAGGCAGCGTTGTGGCCAGCAGCAGCGCAGAAGGAAGGATGGCAATGCCATCCCAAGACACCCTTTCTTCTGTGCTGCTGCTGCTGGTGGTGAGGCTGTCTTCAAAGCTGAGCATTCGTGTAGTCTGCAGCAAGGGATTTCTATTTACTTAATCCCACTCATGTATCGCCTCCTCAGAACCCATTCCCACTCACTCCCACGTTTTTGTTGAATTATTGTCTGTTTCGACCGTTATGGCCCTTGGTCCCGCAGGATGCAGGTTATGCTAGTCCTGCTGCAGGACTCCCTGGGATTCCACACAGCCCACAAGACCCGCAGCCGTAAGAGCGGCAGCAGGATAAGAATTCAACAGAGAGTGTGGGAGTGTGTGGTTCTGGAGTGGGTATTGTGAGGCAGGATGGGAGTTGGAAAAATACATAATCCTGTGCAAGGCTCTACCAGGGGGCACGAATATGGTCGCTCACTCGGGTGCTCAAATGCCTAGTTATGGAACTCACATCCATATTGCAAGCTCCTCTCTGAGCAGAAGAGATTCAAAAAGCAGGAACTCAACACTCTGCCTCCACTCCCACGTCTTTAAGCTGCCAGAGGACCGTCCCTGGAGCGTGGTGCTGCCGCGCGTGTGACACATTAGTGTCAAGACTTCACACAGTGACCATCAGTTATTGTTAAGGCGATAAGCACAATTCGTGTTTGTGATAATGTCCCAAGGTCAGAAGAAGATATGTTCGTAGATAGGTGTGGGAACTACGGGTGTGGCGGGTGTTAAAGCACCCCGAGGTTTTTCCCACGGCTCCAATCCCGGCCGCGAAGGTGATCTCCAGGACGCTGGGTCCGTGCCCAGGGCTTCGCTGACAGCCCCACGCCCACGGTCAAAGCTGCCCCCCACACCCGGGGCTCCGCTCCTGGCCCAGCGCCAGCCCCGACTTTGGCCCCAGCCTTAGCCTCCTTATCCCATCTGGGTCTCCCCCTCCCAGAGATAAGGCCCTGCTCCCGGCACTAGCTCTGGGGGAAGGTGAGGGAGAGGTGTAAGAGGGCTGGCTTCCAGCAGCCCCGCTATTCAAAGGGATAGAGCACCACTGAGCTCGTATTTTTCTAAATCAGGTGCAAGTGAGAATGAGCCGCCTGCTGAGAAAAAGGAAACGGACACAAAGCCGGATGATGAAACCCACCAAAAAGAGCAAGACAAAACATTAGGTATGTCAAGGTTTCCTCCCCACTCTGAACTTTAGGGTACTGAAGTGGGGACCTGCATGAAAGACCCCCTAAGCTTATTTGCCAGCTTAGATTAACAGTAAGCTGCCACCACCAAGCGTGTTCCAAATTTTAGGGGAGAGCCACTTGGAACTCTGCCTTTCCCCAAATATCTCCCAAGTCCCCAATCCCCCCTTTCCTGGGCGGACTGAGACTAATTTTACACCCTCTCCTGCCCTGCCCCCCTCCCCCCCCCAAACAAAAATCACTCTATTCCTTTTCCTGGGTAGGTTTATGAGTATACCCTCACCAATTAGTCCTGCTGAACACAGATCCAAACCCTGGGATCTTAAAAAAAATGAAAAATTAATGATTAGTTTCTTAAAAGAAGAATTTTAATTCAAAATAAAAAAGGGGAAAGGAATACCTCTGCGAGATAAGAATGCAAGATAATCTCACAGACAAACAGATTTAAAACACAGAGGGTTTCCCTCTGGGCAAAACTTACACAAAGTTACACAAAGAACCCAATTTTATTTCCCCTCTATTTTGCAAAAGAAATAGAGGGAACAAATAAAAAATAAAAGTAATCTCATACATTCCTTCTCTAAATACTCACGACCCTATAGGAATGGGACGGTTCCTTCTTTTTTTCTGTCCGGGAAAAGCACACAGCCAGCACAGACAAAAGACTTTTTCCCTCTTCCAGATTTGAAAGTATCTTGTCCTCTTATTGGTCTTTCTGGTCAGGTGTCAGCTAGGTCATGTGAGCCTCTCAACCCTTTACAGGTCAAAGAGGAATTGAGCCTTAACTGTATGTTTATGACAAGGTACCAGAAAATCTCTCTATTTTTGTCTCTGAAATACGTTTTCCTTCCAATTGCCAATATAGTTGCATCCCTCAGGGCTGTAACCAGGGTTAGGTGAGCGGGCAGCTGGCCAAGGCACAAGGCCGCAGGAGGTGGAAAAACGGAGAGAGAAAAAAGGGAAGGGGGTCGAGGCCTGTAGCAGCACCGAGATCCTGTGGATCCTGTTACCCTATCATCAGGGCTGGCGCAACCACTAGGAGACCTAAGTGGTCGCCTAGGATGCCAGGATTTGGGGGGCGGCATTTCAAGTCCCTGAAAAAAGGGAAGGGGGTAGAGTCCTGTAGCGGGAGCGGGATCGTGGGGATCATGTTACCTATCATAAGGTACCGGTGCCACCCTTTCTTCTCTCTTGCTGCTAGCAATGGCGCTAGGGTCAGAGCTGGGCACCCATCCAACAGTCACTGCTTTCCAGCCACACAGCTCTGAAGGCAGCGTTGTGGCCAGCAGCAGCGCAGAAGGAAGGATGGCAATGCCATCCCAAGACACCCTTTCTTCTGTGCTGCTGCTGCTGGTGGTGAGGCTGTCTTCAAAGCTGAGCATTCGTGTAGTCTGCAGCAAGGGATTTCTATTTACTTAATCCCACTCATGTATCGCCTCCTCAGTACTCATTACCACTCACTCCCACGTTTTTTTTGAATTATTGTCTGTTTCGACCGTTATGGCCCTTGGTCCCGCAGGATGCAGGTTATGCTAGTCCTGCTGCAGGACTCCCTGGGATTCCACACAGCCCACAAGACCCGCAGCCGTAACAGCGGCAGCAGGATAAGGATTCAACAGAGAGTGTGGGAGTGTGTGGTTCGGGAGTGGGTATTGTGAGGCAGGATGGGAGTTGGAAACATACATAATCCTGTGCAAGGCTCTAGCAGGGGGCACGAATATGGTCGCTCACTCGGGTGCTCAAATGCCTAGTTATGGCACTCACATCCATATTGCAAGCTCCTCTCTGAGCAGAAGAGATTCAAAAAGCAGGAACTCAACACTCTGCCTCCACTCCCACGTCTTTAAGCTGCCAGAGGATCGTCCCTGGAGCGTGGTGCTGCCGCGCGTGTGACACATTAGTGTCAAGACTTCACACAGTGACCATCAGTTATTGTTAAGGCGATAAGCACAATTCGTGTTTGTGATAATGTCCCAGGGCAGAAGAAGATATGTTCGTAGATAGGTGTGGGAACTACGGGTGTGGCGGGTGTTAAAGCACCCCGAGGTTTTTCCCACGGCTCCAATCCCGGCCGCGAAGGTGATCTCCAGGACGCTGGGTCCGTGCCCAGGGCTTCGCTGACGGCCCCACGCCCACGGTCAAAGCTGCCCCCCACACCCGGGGCTCCGCTCCTGGCCCAGCGCCAGCCCCGACTTTGGCCCCAGCCTTAGCCTCCTTATCCCATCTGGGTCTCCCCCTCCCAGAGATAAGGCCCTGCTCCCGGCACTAGCTCTGGGGGAAGGTGAGGGAGAGGCGTAAGAGGGCTGGCTTCCAGCAGCCCCACTATTCAAAGAGATAGAGCACCACTGAGCTCGTATTTTTCTAAATCAGGTGCAGGTGAGAATGAGCCGCCGGGTGAGAAAAAGGAAACGGACACAAAGCCGGATGATGAAACCCACCAAAAAGAGCAAGACAAAACATTAGGTATGTCAAGGTTTCCTCTCCACTCTGAACTTTAGGGTACTGAAGTGGGGACCTGCATGAAAGACCCCCTAAGCTTATTTACCAGCTTAGGTTAACAGTAAGCTGCCACCACCAAGCGTGTTCCAAATTTTAGGGGAGAGCCACTTGGAACTCTGCCTTTCCCCAAATACCTCCCAAGTCCCCAATCCCCCCTTTCCTGGGCAGACTGAGACTAATTTTACACCCTCTCCTGCCCTGCCCCCTCCCCCCCCCGAACAAAAAGCACTCTATTCCTTTTCCTGGGTAGGTTTATGAGTATACCCTCACCAATTAGTCCTGCTGAACACAGATCCAAACCCTGGGAACTTAAAAAAAATGAAAAATTAATGATTAGTTGATTAAAAGAAGAATTTTAATTCAAAATAAAAAAGGGGAAAGGAATACCTCTGCGAGATAAGAATGCAAGATAATCTCACAGACAAACAGATTTAAAACACAGAGGGTTTCCCTCTGGGCCAAACTTACACAAAGTTACACAAAGAACCCAATTTTATTTCCCCTCTATTTTGCAAAAGAAATAGAGGGAACAAATAAAAAATAAAAGTAATCTCAAACATTCCTTCTCTAAATACTCACGACCCTATAGGAATGGGACGGTTCCTTCTTTTTTTCTGTCCGGGAAAAGCACACAGCCAGCACAGACAAAAGACTTTTTCCCTCTTCCAGATTTGAAAGTATCTTGTCCTCTTATTGGTCTTTCTGGTCAGGTGTCAGCTAGGTCATGTGAGCTTCTCAACCCTTTACAGGTCAAAGAGGAATTAAGCCTTAACTCTATGTTTATGACAAGGTACCAGAAAATCTCTCTATTTTTGTCTCTGAAATATGTTTTCCTTCCAATTGCCAATATAGTTGCATCCCTCAGGGCTGTAACCAGGGTTAGGTGAGCGGGCAGCTGGCCAAGGCACAAGGCCGCAGGAGGTGGAAAAACGGAGAGAGAAAAAAGGGAAGGGGGTCGAGGCCTGTAGCAGCACCGAGATCCTGTGGATCCTGTTACCCTATCATCAGGGCTGGCGCAACCACTAGGAGACCTAAGTGGTCGCCTAGGGTGCCAGGATTTGGGGGGCGGCATTTCAAGTCCCTGAAAAAAGGGAAGGGGGTAGAGTCCTGTAGCGGGAGCGGGATCGTGGGGATCATGTTACCTATCATAAGGTATCGGTGCCACCCTTTCTTCTCTCTTGCTGCTAGCAATGGCGCTAGGGTCAGAGCTGGGCACCCATCCAACAGTCACTGCTTTCCAGCCACACAGCTCTGAAGGCAGCGTCGTGGCCAGCAGCAGCGCAGAAGGAAGGATGGCAATGCCATCCCAAGATACCCTTTCTTGTGTGCTGCTGCTGGTGGTGAGGCTGTCTTCAAAGCTGAGCATTCGTGTAGTCTGCAGCCAGGGATTTCTATTTACTTAATCCCACTGATGTATCCCCTCCTCAGTACCCATTACCACTCACTCCCACGTTTTTGTTGAATTATTGTCTGTTTCGACCGTTATGGCCCTTGGTCCCGCAGGATGCAGGTTATGCTAGTCCTGCTGCAGGATTCCCTGGGATTCCACACATCCCACAAGACCCGCAGCCATAAGAGCGGCAGCAGGATAAGAATTCAACAGAGAGTGTGGGAGTGGGTGGTTCGGGAGTGGGTATTGTGAGGCAGGATGGGAGTTGGAAAAATACATAATCCTGTGCAAGGCTCTAGCAGGGGGCACGAATATGGTCGCTCACTCGGGTGCTCAAATGCCTAGTTATGGCACTCACATCCATATTGCAAGCTCCTATTTGAGCAGAAGAGATTCAAAAAGCAGGAACTCAACACTCTGCCTCCACTCCCACGTCTTTAAGCTGCCAGAGGACCGTCCCTGGAGCGTGGTGCTGCCGCGTGTGTGACACATTAGTGTCAAGACTTCACACAGTGACCATCAGTTATTGTTAAGGCGATAAGCACAATTCGTGTTTGTGATAATGTCCCAAGGTCAGAAGAAGATATGTTCGTAGATAGGTGTGGGAACTACGGGTGTGGCGGGTGTTAAAGCACCCCGAGGTTTTCCCCACGGCTCCAATCCCGGCCGCGAAGGTGATCTCCAGGACGCTGGGTCCGTGCCCAGGGCTTCGCTGACGGCCCCACGCCCACGGTCAAAGCTGCCCCCCACACCCGGGGCTCCGCTCCTGGCCCAGCGCCAGCCCCGACTTTGGCCCCAGCCTTAGCCTCCTTATCCCATCTGGGTCTCCCCCTCCCAGAGATAAGGCCCTGCTCCCGGCACTAGCTCTGGGGGAAGGTGAGGGAGAGGCGTAAGAGGGCTGGCTTCCAGCAGCCCCGCTATTCAAAGGGATAGAGCACCACTGAGCTCGTATTTTTCTAAATCAGGTGCAAGTGAGAATGAGCCGCCTGGTGAGAAAATCGAGACGGACACAAAGCCGGATGATGAAACCCACCAAAAAGAGCAAGACAAAACATTAGGTATGTCAAGGTTTCCTCCCCACTCTGAACTTTACGGTACTGAAGTGGGGACCTGCATGAAAGACCCCCTAAGGCTATTTGCCAGCTTAGATTAACAGTAAGCTGCCACCACCAAGCGTGTTCCAAATTTTAGGGGAGAGCCACTTGGAACTCTGCCTTTCCCCAAATATCTCCCAAGTCCCCAATCCCCCCTTTCCTAGGCGGACTGAGACTAATTTTACACCCTCTCCTGCCCTGCCCCCCTCCTGTCCCCCGAACAAAAATCACTCTATTCCTTTTCCTGGGTAGGTTTATGAGTATACCCTCACCAATTAGTCCTGCTGAACACAGATCCAAACCCTGGGAACTTAAAAAAAATGAAAAATTAATGATTAGTTTCTTAAAAGAAGAATTTTAATTCAAAATAAAAAAGGGGAAAGGAATACCTCTGCGAGATAAGAATGCAAGATAATCTCACAGACAAACAGATTTAAAACACAGAGGGTTTCCCTCTGGGCAAAACTTACACAAAGTTACACAAAGAACCCAATTTTATTTCCCCTCTATTTTGCAAAAGAAATAGAGGGAACAAATAAAAAATAAAAGTAATCTCATACATTCCTTCTCTAAATACTCACGACCCTATAGGAATGGGACGGTTCCTTCTTTTTTTCTGTCCGGGAAAAGCACACAGCCAGCACAGACAAAAGACTTTTTCCCTCTTCCACATTTGAAAGTATCTTGTCCTCTTATTGGTCTTTCTGGTCAGGTGTCAGCTAGGTCATGTGAGCTTCTCAACCCTTTACAGGTCAAAGAGGAATTAAGCCTTAACTGTATGTTTATGACAAGGTACCAGAAAATCTCTCTATTTTTGTCTCTGAAATACGTTTTCCTTCCAATTGCCAATATAGTTGCATCCCTCAGGGCTGTAACCAGGGTTAGGTGAGCGGGCAGCTGGCCAAGGCACAAGGCCGCAGGAGGTGGAAAAACGGAGAGAGAAAAAAGGGAAGGGGGTCGAGGCCTGTAGCAGCACCGAGATCCTGTGGATCCTGTTACCCTATCATCAGGGCTGGCGCAACCACT
This sequence comes from Aldabrachelys gigantea, assembly GCA_026122505.1. NCBI lineage: Eukaryota > Metazoa > Chordata > Testudines > Testudinidae > Aldabrachelys > Aldabrachelys gigantea. The sequence continues at coordinate 67,964,887 of CM047489.1, forward strand.
AGGAGACCTAAGTGGTCGCCTAGGGTGCCAGGATTTGGGGGGCGGCATTTCAAGTCGCTGAAAAAAGGGAAGGGGGTAGAGTCCTGTAGCGGGAGCGGGATCGTGGGGATCATGTTACCTATCATAAGGTACCGGTGCCACCCTTTCTTCTCTCTTGCTGCTAGCAATGGCGCTAGGGTCAGAGCTGGGCACCCATCCAACAGTCACTGCTTTCCAGCCACACAGCTCTGAAGGCAGCGTTGTGGCCAGCAGCAGCGCAGAAGGAAGGATGGCAATGCCATCCCAAGACACCCTTTCTTCTGTGCTGCTGGTGGTGGTGAGGCTGTCTTCAAAGCTGAGCATTCGTGTAGTCTGCAGCAAGGGATTTCTATTTACTTAATCCCACTCATGTATCGCCTCCTCAGTACCCATTGCCACTCACTCCCACGTTTTTGTTGAATTATTGTCTGTTTCGACCGTTATGGCCCTTGGTCCCGCAGGATGCAGGTTATGCTAGTCCTGCTGCAGGACTCCCTGGGATTCCACACAGCCCACAAGACCCGCAGCCGTAACAGCGGCAGCAGGATAAGGATTCAACAGAGAGTGTGGGAGTGGTTGGTTCGGGAGTGGGTATTGTGAGGCAGGATGGGAGTTGGAAAAATACATAATCCTGTGCAAGGCTCTAGCAGGGGGCACGAATATGGTCGCTCACTCGGGTGCTCAAATGCCTAGTTATGGCACTCACATCCATATTGCAAGCTCCTCTCTGAGCAGAAGAGATTCAAAAAGCAGGAACTCAACACTCTGCCTCCACTCCCACGTCTTTAAGCTGCCAGAGGATCGTCCCTGGAGCGTGGTGCTGCCGCGCGTGTGACACATTAGTGTCAAGACTTCACACAGTGACCATCAGTTATTGTTAAGGCGATAAGCACAATTCGTGTTTGTGATAATGTCCCAGGGCAGAAGAAGATATGTTCGTAGATAGGTGTGGGAACTACGGGTGTGGCGGGTGTTAAAGCACCCCGAGGTTTTCCCCACGGCTCCAATCCCGGCCGCGAAGGTGATCTCCAGGACGCTGGGTCCGTGCCCAGGGCTTCGCTGACGGCCCCACGGCCACGGTCAAAGCTGCCACCCACACCCGGGGCTCCGCTCCTGGCCCAGCGCCAGCCCCGACTTTGGCCCCAGCCTTAGCCTCCTTATCCCATCTGGGTCTCCCCCTCCCAGAGATAAGGCCCTGCTCCCGGCACTAGCTCTGGGGGAAGGTGAGGGAGAGGCGTAAGAGGGCTGGCTTCCAGCAGCCCCGCTATTCAAAGAGATAGAGCACCACTGAGCTCGTATTTTTCTAAATCAGGTGCAGGTGAGAATGAGCCGCCGGGTGAGAAAAAGGAAACGGACACAAAGCCGGATGATGAAACCCACCAAAAAGAGCAAGACAAAACATTAGGTATGTCAAGGTTTCCTCTCCACTCTGAACTTTAGGGTACTGAAGTGGGGACCTGCATGAAAGACCCCCTAAGCTTATTTACCAGCTTAGGTTAACAGTAAGCTGCCACCACCAAGCGTGTTCCAAATTTTAGGGGAGAGCCACTTGGAACTCTGCCTTTCCCCAAATACCTCCCAAGTCCCCAATCCCCCCTTTCCTGGGCAGACTGAGACTAATTTTACACCCTCTCCTGCCCTGCCCCCCTCCTGTCCCCCGAACAAAAATCACTCTATTCCTTTTCTTGGGTAGGTTTATGAGTATACCCTCACCAATTAGTCCTGCTGAACACAGATCCAAACCCTGGGATCTTAAAAAAAATGAAAAATTAATGATTAGTTTCTTAAAAGAAGAATTTTAATTCAAAATAAAAAAGGGGAAAGGAATACCTCTGCGAGATAAGAATGCAAGATAATCTCACAGAGAAACAGATTTAAAACACAGAGGGTTTCCCTCTGGGCCAAACTTACACAAAGTTACACAAAGAACCCAATTTTATTTCCCCTCTATTTTGCAAAAGAAATAGAGGGAACAAATAAAAAATAAAAGTAATCTCATACATTCCTTCTCTAAATACTCACGACCCTATAGGAATGGGACGGTTCCTTCTTTTTTTCTGTCCGGGAAAAGCACACAGCCAGCACAGACAAAAGACTTTTTCCCTCTTCCAGATTTGAAAGTATCTTGTCCTCTTATTGGTCTTTCTGGTCAGGTGTCAGCTAGGTCATGTGAGCTTCTCAACCCTTTACAGGTCAAAGAGGAATTAAGCCTTAACTGTATGTTTATGACAAGGTACCAGAAAATCTCTCTATTTTTGTCTCTGAAATACGTTTTCCTTCCAATTGCCAATATAGTTGCATCCCTCAGGGCTGTAACCAGGGTTAGGTGAGCGGGCAGCTGGCCAAGGCACAAGGCCGCAGGAGGTGGAAAAATGGAGAGAGAAAAAAGGGAAGGGGGTCGAGGCCTGTAGCAGCACCGAGATCCTGTGGATCCTGTTACCCTATCATCAGGGCTGGCGCAACCACTAGGAGACCTAAGTGGTCGCCTAGGGTGCCAGGATTTGGGGGGCGGCATTTCAAGTCCCTGAAAAAAGGGAAGGGGGTAGAGTCCTGTAGCGGGAGCGGGATCGTGGGGATCATGTTACCTATCATAAGGTACCGGTGCCACCCTTTCTTCTCTCTTGCTGCTAGCAATGGCGCTAGGGTCAGAGCTGGGCACCCATCCAACAGTCACTGCTTTCCAGCCACACAGCTCTGAAGGCAGCGTTGTGGCCAGCAGCAGCGCAGAAGGAAGGATGGCAATGCCATCCCAAGACACCCTTTCTTCTGTGCTGCTGGTGGTGGTGAGGCTGTCTTCAAAGCTGAGCATTCGTGTAGTCTGCAGCAAGGGATTTCTATTTACTTAATCCCACTCATGTATCGCCTCCTCAGTACCCATTGCCACTCACTCCCACGTTTTTGTTGAATTATTGTCTGTTTCGACCGTTATGGCCCTTGGTCCCGCAGGATGCAGGTTATGCTAGTCCTGCTGCAGGACTCCCTGGGATTCCACACAGCCCACAAGACCCGCAGCCGTAACAGCGGCAGCAGGATAAGGATTCAACAGAGAGTGTGGGAGTGTGTGGTTCGGGAGTGGGTATTGTGAGGCAGGATGGGAGTTGGAAAAATACATAATCCTGTGCAAGGCTCTAGCAGGGGGCACGAATATGGTCGCTCACTCGGGTGCTCAAATGCCTAGTTATGGCACTCACATCCATATTGCAAGCTCCTCTCTGAGCAGAAGAGATTCAAAAAGCAGGAACTCAACACTCTGCCTCCACTCCCACGTCTTTAAGCTGCCAGAGGATCGTCCCTGGAGCGTGGTGCTGCCGCGCGTGTGACACATTAGTGTCAAGACTTCACACAGTGACCATCAGTTATTGTTAAGGCGATAAGCACAATTCGTGTTTGTGATAATGTCCCAGGGCAGAAGAAGATATGTTCGTAGATAGGTGTGGGAACTACGGGTGTGGCGGGTGTTAAAGCACCCCGAGGTTTTCCCCACGGCTCCAATCTCGGCCGCGAAGGTGATCTCCAGGACGCTGGGTCCGTGCCCAGGGCTTCGCTGACGGCCCCACGCCCACGGTCAAAGCTGCCCCCCACACCCGGGGCTCCGCTCCTGGCCCAGCGCCAGCCCCGACTTTGGCCCCAGCCTTAGCCTCCTTATCCCATCTGGGTCTCCCCCTCCCAGAGATAAGGCCCTGCTCCCGGCACTAGCTCTGGGGGAAGGTGAGGGAGAGGCGTAAGAGGGCTGGCTTCCAGCAGCCCCGCTATTCAAAGAGATAGAGCACCACTGAGCTCGTATTTTTCTAAATCAGGTGCAGGTGAGAATGAGCCGCCGGGTGAGAAAAAGGAAACGGACACAAAGCCGGATGATGAAACCCACCAAAAAGAGCAAGACAAAACATTAGGTATGTCAAGGTTTCCTCTCCACTCTGAACTTTAGGGTACTGAAGTGGGGAGCTGCATGAAAGACCCCCTAAGGTTATTTACCAGCTTAGGTTAACAGTAAGCTGCCACCACCAAGCGTGTTCCAAATTTTAGGGGAGAGCCACTTGGAACTCTGCCTTTCCCCAAATATCTCCCAAGTCCCCAATCCCCCCTTTCCTGGGCGGACTGAGACTAATTTTACACCCTCTCCTGCCCTGCCCCCTTCCCCCCCAGAAACAAAAATGACTCTATTCCTTTTCCTGGGTAGGTTTATGAGTATACCCTCATCAATTAGTCCTGCTGAACACAGATCCAAACCCTGGGATCTTAAAAAAAATGAAAAATTAATGATTAGTTTCTTAAAAGAAGAATTTTAATTCAAAATAAAAAAGGGGAAAGGAATACCTCTGCGAGATAAGAATGCAAGATAATCTCACAGAGAAACAGATTTAAAACACAGAGGGTTTCCCTCTGGGCAAAACTTACACAAAGTTACACAAAGAACCCAATTTTATTTCCCCTCTATTTTGCAAAAGAAATAGAGGGAACAAATAAAAAATAAAAGTAATCTCATACATTCCTTCTCTAAATACTCACGACCCTATAGGAATGGGACGGTTCCTTCTTTTTTTCTGTCCGGGAAAAGCACACAGCCAGCACAGACAAAAGACTTTTTCCCTCTTCCAGATTTGAAAGTATCTTGTCCTCTTATTGGTCTTTCTGGTCAGGTGTCAGCTAGGTCATGTGAGCTTCTCAACCCTTTACAGGTCAAAGAGGAATTAAGCCTTAACTGTATGTTTATGACAAGGTACCAGAAAATCTCTCTATTTTTGTCTCTGAAATACGTTTTCCTTCCAATTGCCAATATAGTTGCATCCCTCAGGGCTGTAACCAGGGTTAGGTGAGCGGGCAGCTGGCCAAGGCACAAGGCCGCAGGAGGTGGAAAAACGGAGAGAGAAAAAAGGGAAGGGGGTCGAGGCCTGTAGCAGCACCGAGATCCTGTGGATCCTGTTACCCTATCATAAGGGCTGGCGCAACCACTAGGAGACCTAAGTGGTCGCCTAGGGTGCCAGGATTTGGGGGGCGGCATTTCAAGTCCCTGAAAAAAGGGAAGGGGGTAGAGTCCTGTAGCGGGAGCGGGATCGTGGGGATCATGTTACCTATCATAAGGTATCGGTGCCACCCTTTCTTCTCTCTTGCTGCTAGCAATGGCGCTAGGGTCAGAGCTGGGCACCCATCCAACAGTCACTGCTTTCCAGCCACACAGCTCTGAAGGCAGCGTTGTGGCCAGCAGCAGCGCGGAAGGAAGGATGGCAATGCCATCCCAAGACACCATTTCTTCTGTGCTGCTGGTGGTGGTGAGGCTGTCTTCAAAGCTGAGCATTCGTGTAGTCTGCAGCAAGGGATTTCTATTTACTTAATCCCACTCATGTATCGCCTCCTCAGTACCCATTGCCACTCACTCCCACGTTTTTGTTGAATTATTGTCTGTTTCGACCGTTATGGCCCTTGGTCCCGCAGGATGCAGGTTATGCTAGTCCTGCTGCAGGACTCCCTGGGATTCCACACAGCCCACAAGACCCGCAGCCGTAAGAGCGGCAGCAGGATAAGGATTCAACAGAGAGTGTGGGAGTGGGTGGTTCGGGAGTGGGTATTGTGAGGCAGGATGGGAGTTGGAAAAATACATAATCCTGTGCAAGGCTCTAGCAGGGGGCACGAATATGGTCGCTCACTCGGGTGCTCAAATGCCTAGTTATGGCACTCACATCCATATTGCAAGCCCCTTTTTGAGCAGAAGAGATTCAAAAAGCAGGAACTCAACACTCTGCCTCCACTCCCACGTCTTTAAGCTGCCAGAGGACCGTCCCTGGAGCGTGGTGCTGCCGCGCGTGACACATTAGTGTCAAGACTTCACACAGTGACCATCAGTTATTGTTAAGGCGATAAGCACAATTCGTGTTTGTGATAATGTCCCAAGGTCAGAAGAAGATATGTTCGTAGATAGGTGTGGGAACTACGGGTGTGGCGGGTGTTAAAGCACCCCGAGGTTTTCCCCACGGCTCCAATCCCGGCCGCGAAGGTGATCTCCAGGACGCTGGGTCCGTGCCCAGGGCTTCGCTGACGGCCCCACGCCCACGGTCAAAGCTGCCCCCCACACCCGGGGCTCCGCTCCTGGCCCAGCGCCAGCCCCGACTTTGGCCCCAGCCTTAGCCTCCTTATCCCATCTGGGTCTCCCCCTCCCAGAGATAAGGCCCTGCTCCCGGCACTAGCTCTGGGGGAAGGTGAGGGAGAGGCGTAAGAGGGCTGGCTTCCAGCAGCCCCGCTATTCAAAGGGATAGAGCACCACTGAGCTCGTATTTTTCTAAATCAGGTGCAAGTGAGAATGAGCCGCCTGGTGAGAAAATGGAAACGGACACAAAGCCGGATGATGAAACCCACCAAAAAGAGCAAGACAAAACATTAGGTATGTCAAGGTTTCCTCCCCACTCTGAACTTTACGGTACTGAAGTGGGGACCTGCATGAAAGACCCCCTAAGCTTATTTGCCAGCTTAGATTAACAGTAAGCTGCCACCACCAAGCGTGTTCCAAATTTTAGGGGAGAGCCACTTGGAACTCTGCCTTTCCCCAAATATCTCCCAAGTCCCCAATCCCCCCTTTCCTGGGCGGACTGAGACTAATTTTACACCCTCTCCTGCCCTGCCCCCCTCCCCCCCCCCGAACAAAAATCACTCTATTCCTTTTCCTGGGTAGGTTTATGAGTATACCCTCATCAATTAGTCCTGCTGAACACAGATCCAAACCCTGGGATCTTAAAAAAAATGAAAAATTAATGATTAGTTTCTTAAAAGAAGAATTTTAATTCAAAATAAAAAAGGGGAAAGGAATACCTCTGCGAGATAAGAATGCAAGATAATCTCACAGAGAAACAGATTTAAAACACAGAGGGTTTCCCTCTGGGCCAAACTTACACAAAGTTACACAAAGAACCCAATTTTATTTCCCCTCTATTTTGCAAAAGAAATAGAGGGAACAAATAAAAAATAAAAGTAATCTCATACATTCCTTCTCTAAATACTCACGACCCTATAGGAATGGGACGGTTCCTTCTTTTTTTCTGTCCGGGAAAAGCACACAGCCAGCACAGACAAAAGACTTTTTCCCTCTTCCAGATTTGAAAGTATCTTGTCCTCTTATTGGTCTTTCTGGTCAGGTGTCAGCTAGGTCATGTGAGCTTCTCAACCCTTTACAGGTCAAAGAGGAATTAAGCCTTAACTGTATGTTTATGACAAGGTACCAGAAAATCTCTCTATTTTTGTCTCTGAAATACGTTTTCCTTCCAATTGCCAATATAGTTGCATCCCTCAGGGCTGTAACCAGGGTTAGGTGAGCGGGCAGCTGGCCAAGGCACAAGGCCGCAGGAGGTGGAAAAACGGAGAGAGAAAAAAGGGAAGGGGGTCGAGGCCTGTAGCAGCACTGAGATCCTGTGGATCCTGTTACCCTATCATCAGGGCTGGCGCAACCACTAGGAGACCTAAGTGGTCGCCTAGGGTGCCAGGATTTGGGGGGCGGCATTTCAAGTCCCTGAAAAAAGGGAAGGGGGTAGAGTCCTGTAGCGGGAGCGGGATCGTGGGGATCATGTTACCTATCATAAGGTATTGGTGCTGCCCTTTCTTCTCTCTTGCTGCTAGCAATGGCGCTAGGGTCAGAGCTGGGCACCCATCCAACAGTCACTGCTTTCCAGCCACACAGCTCTGAAGGCAGCGTTGTGGCCAGCAGCAGCGCAGAAGGAAGGATGGCAATGCCATCCCAAGACACCCTTTCTTCTGTGCTGCTGGTGGTGGTGAGGCTGTCTTCAAAGCTGAGCATTCGTGTAGTCTGCAGCAAGGGATTTCTATTTACTTAATCCCACTCATGTATCCCCTCCTCAGTACCCATTGCCACTCACTCCCACGTTTTTGTTGAATTATTGTCTGTTTCGACCGTTATGGCCCTTGGTCCCGCAGGATGCAGGTTATGCTAGTCCTGCTGCAGGATTCCCTGGGATTCCACACATCCCACAAGACCCGCAGCCGTAAGAGCGGCAGCAGGATAGGAATTCAACAGAGAGTGTGGGAGTGTGTGGTTCTGGAGTGGGTATTGTGAGGCAGGATGGGAGTTGGAAAAATACATAATCCTGTGCAAGGCTCTAGCAGGGGGCACGAATATGGTCGCTCACTCGGGTGCTCAAATGCCTAGTTATGGCACTCACATCCATATTGCAAGCTCCTCTCTGAGCAGAAGAGATTCAAAAAGCAGGAACTCAACACTCTGCCTCCACTCCCACGTCTTTAAGCTGCCAGAGGACCGTCCCTGGAGCGTGGTGCTGCCGCGCGTGTGACACATTAGTGTCAAGACTTCACACAGTGACCATCAGTTATTGTTAAGGCGATAAGCACAATTTGTGTTTGTGATAATGTCCCAAGGTCAGAAGAAGATATGTTCGTAGATAGGTGTGGGAACTACGGGTGTGGTGGGTGTTAAAGCACCCCGAGGTTTTCCCCACGGCTCCAATCCCGGCCGCGAAGGTGATCTCCAGGACGCTGGGTCCGTGCCCAGGGCTTCGCTGACGGCCCCACGCCCACGGTCAAAGCTGCCCCCCACACCCGGGGCTCCGCTCCTGGCCCAGCGCCAGCCCCGACTTTGGCCCCAGCCTTAGCCTCCTTATCCCATCTGGGTCTCCCCCTCCCAGAGATAAGGCCCTGCTCCCGGCACTAGCTCTGGGGGAAGGTGAGGGAGAGGCGTAAGAGGGCTGGCTTCCAGCAGCCCCGCTATTCAAAGGGATAGAGCACCACTGAGCTCGTATTTTTCTAAATCAGGTGCAAGTGAGAATGAGCCGCCTGGTGAGAAAAAGGAAACGGACACAAAGCCGGATGATGAAACCCACCAAAAAGAGCAAGACAAAACATTAGGTATGTCAAGGTTTCCTCTCCACTCTGAACTTTAGGGTACTGAAGTGGGGACCTGCATGAAAGACCCCCTAAGCTTATTTACCAGCTTAGGTTAACAGTAAGCTGCCACCACCAAGCGTGTTCCAAATTTTAGGGGAGAGCCACTTGGAACTCTGCCTTTCCCCAAATACCTCCCAAGTCCGCAATCCCCCCTTTCCTGGGCAGACTGAGACTAATTTTACACCCTCTCCTGCCCTGCCCCGCTTCCCCCCCCCCGAACAAAAATGACTCTATTCCTTTTCCTGGGTAGGTTTATGAGTATACCCTCACCAATTAGTCCTGCTGAACACAGATCCAAACCCTGGGATCTTAAAAAAAATGAAAAATTAATGATTAGTTTCTTAAAAGAAGAATTTTAATTCAAAATAAAAAAGGGGAAAGGAATACCTCTGCGAGATAAGAATGCAAGATAATCTCACAGAGAAACAGATTTAAAACACAGAGGGTTTCCCTCTGGGCAAAACTTACACAAAGTTACACAAAGAACCCAATTTTATTTCCCCTCTATTTTGCAAAAGAAATAGAGGGAACAAATAAAAAATAAAAGTAATCTCATACATTCCTTCTCTAAATACTCACGACCCTATAGGAATGGGACGGTTCCTTCTTTTTTTCTGTCCGGGAAAAGCACACAGCCAGCACAGACAAAAGACTTTTTCCCTCTTCCAGATTTGAAAGTATCTTGTCCTCTTATTGGTCTTTCTGGTCAGGTGTCAGCTAGGTCATGTGAGCTTCTCAACCCTTTACAGGTCAAAGAGGAATTAAGCCTTAACTGTATGTTTATGACAAGGTACCAGAAAATCTCTCTATTTTTGTCTCTGAAATACGTTTTCCTTCCAATTGCCAATATAGTTGCATCCCTCAGGGCTGTAACCAGGGTTAGGTGAGCGGGCAGCTGGCCAAGGCACAAGGCCGCAGGAGGTGGAAAAACGGAGAGAGAAAAAAGGGAAGGGGGTCGAGGCCTGTAGCAGCACCGAGATCCTGTGGATCCTGTTACCCTATCATCAGGGCTGGCGCAACCACTAGGAGACCTAAGTGGTCGCCTAGGGTGCCAGGATTTGGGGGGCGGCATTTCAAGTCCCTGAAAAAAGGGAAGGGGGTAGAGTCCTGTAGCGGGAGCGGGATCGTGGGGATCATGTTACCTATCATAAGGTATCGGTGCCACCCTTTCTTCTCTCTTGCTGCTAGCAATGGCGCTAGGGTCAGAGCTGGGCACCCATCCAACAGTCACTGCTTTCCAGCCACACAGCTCTGAAGGCAGCGTTGTGGCCAGCAGCAGCGCGGAAGGAAGGATGGCAATGCCATCCCAAGACACCATTTCTTCTGTGCTGCTGGTGGTGGTGAGGCTGTCTTCAAAGCTGAGCATTCGTGTAGTCTGCAGCAAGGGATTTCTATTTACTTAATCCCACTCATGTATCGCCTCCTCAGTACCCATTGCCACTCACTCCCACGTTTTTGTTGAATTATTGTCTGTTTCGACCGTTATGGCCCTTGGTCCCGCAGGATGCAGGTTATGCTAGTCCTGCTGCAGGACTCCCTGGGATTCCACACAGCCCACAAGACCCGCAGCCGTAAGAGCGGCAGCAGGATAAGGATTCAACAGAGAGTGTGGGAGTGGGTGGTTCGGGAGTGGGTATTGTGAGGCAGGATGGGAGTTGGAAAAATACATAATCCTGTGCAAGGCTCTAGCAGGGGGCACGAATATGGTCGCTCACTCGGGTGCTCAAATGCCTAGTTATGGCACTCTAATCCATATTGCAAGCTCCTCTCTGAGCAGAAGAGATTCAAAAAGCAGGAACTCAACACTCTGCCTCCACTCCCACGTCTTTAAGCTGCCAGAGGATCGTCCCTGGAGCGTGGTGCTGCCGCGCGTGTGACACATTAGTGTCAAGACTTCACACAGTGACCATCAGTTATTGTTAAGGCGATAAGCACAATTCGTGTTTGTGATAATGTCCCAGGGCAGAAGAAGATATGTTCGTAGATAGGTGTGGGAACTACGGGTGTGGCGGGTGTTAAAGCACCCCGAGGTTTTCCCCACGGCTCCAATCCCGGCCGCGAAGGTGATCTCCAGGACGCTGGGTCCGTGCCCAGGGCTTCGCTGACGGCCCCACGCCCACGGTCAAAGCTGCCACCCACACCCGGGGCTCCGCTCCTGGCCCAGCGCCAGCCCCGACTTTGGCCCCAGCCTTAGCCTCCTTATCCCATCTGGGTCTCCCCCTCCCAGAGATAAGGCCCTGCTCCCGGCACTAGCTCTGGGGGAAGGTGAGGGAGAGGCGTAAGAGGGCTGGCTTCCAGCAGCCCCGCTATTCAAAGAGATAGAGCACCACTGAGCTCGTATTTTTCTAAATCAGGTGCAGGTGACAATGAACCGCCGGGTGAGAAAAAGGAAACGGACACAAAGCCGGATGATGAAACCCACCAAAAAGAGCAAGAGAAAACATTAGGTATGTCAATTTTTCCTCTCCACTCTGAACTTTAGGGTACTGAAGTGGGGACCTGCATGAAAGACCCCCTAAGCTTATTTACCAGCTTAGGTTAACAGTAAGCTGCCACCACCAAGCGTGTTCCAAATTTTAGGGGAGAGCCACTTGGAACTCTGCCTTTCCCCAAATATCTCCCAAGTCCCCAATCCCCCCTTTCCTAGGCGGACTGAGACTAATTTTACACCCTCTCCTGCCCTGCCCCCTCCCCCCCCCCCGAACAAAAATGACTCTATTCCTTTTCCTGGGTAGGTTTATGAGTATACCCTCACCAATTAGTCCTGCTGAACACAGATCCAAACCCTGGGAACTTAAAAAAAATGAAAAATTAATGATTAGTTGATTAAAAGAAGAATTTTAATTCAAAATAAAAAAGGGGAAAGGAATACCTCTGCGAGATAAGAATGCAAGATAATCTCACAGACAAACAGATTTAAAACACAGAGGGTTTCCCTCTGGGCCAAACTTACACAAAGTTACACAAAGAACCCAATTTTATTTCCCCTCTATTTTGCAAAAGAAATAGAGGGAACAAATAAAAAATAAAAGTAATCTCATACATTCCTTCTCTAAATACTCACGACCCTATAGGAATGGGACGGTTCCTTCTTTTTTTCTGTCCGGGAAAAGCACACAGCCAGCACAGACAAAAGACTTTTTCCCTCTTCCACATTTGAAAGTATCTTGTCCTCTTATTGGTCTTTCTGGTCAGGTGTCAGCTAGGTCATGTGAGCTTCTCAACCCTTTACAGGTCAAAGAGGAATTAAGCCTTAACTGTATGTTTATGACAAGGTACCAGAAAATCTCTCTATTTTTGTCTCTGAAATATGTTTTCCTTCCAATTGCCAATATAGTTGCATCCCTCAGGGCTGTAACCAGGGTTAGGTGAGCGGGCAGCTGGCCAAGGCACAAGGCCGCAGGAGGTGGAAAAACGGAGAGAGAAAAAAGGGAAGGGGGTCGAGGCCTGTAGCAGCACCGAGATCCTGTGGATCCTGTTACCCTATCATCAGGGCTGGCGCAACCACTAGGAGACCTGAGTGGTCGCCTAGGGTGCCAGGATTTGGGGGGCGGTATTTCAAGTCCCTGAAAAAAGGGAAGGGGGTAGAGTCCTGTAGCAGGAGCGGGATCGTGGGGATCATGTTACCTATCATAAGGTATCGGTGCCACCCTTTCTTCTCTCTTGCTGCTAGCAATGGCGCTAGGGTCAGAGCTGGGCACCCATCCAACAGTCACTGCTTTCCAGCCACACAGCTCTGAAGGCAGCGTTGTGGCCAGCAGCAGCGCAGAAGGAAGGATGGCAATGCCATCCCAAGACACCCTTTCTTCTGTGCTGCTGGTGGTGGTGAGGCTGTCTTCAAAGCTGAGCATTCGTGTAGTCTGCAGCCAGGGATTTCTATTTACTTAATCCCACTCATGTATCCCCTCCTCAGTACCCATTGCCACTCACTCCCACGTTTTTGTTGAATTATTGTCTGTTTCGACCGTTATGGCCCTTGGTCCCGCAGGATGCAGGTTATGCTAGTCCTGCTGCAGGATTCCCTGGGATTCCACACATCCCACAAGACCCGCAGCCGTAAGAGCGGCAGCAGGATAAGAATTCAACAGAGAGTGTGGGAGTGTGTGGTTCGGGAGTGGGTATTGTGAGGCAGGATGGGAGTTGGAAAAATACATAATCCTGTGCAAGGCTCTAGCAGGGGGCACGAATATGGTCGCTCACTCGGGTGCTCAAATGCCTAGTTATGGCACTCACATCCATATTGCAAGCTCCTCTCTGAGCAGAAGAGATTCAAAAAGCAGGAACTCAACACTCTGCCTCCACTCCCACGTCTTTAAGCTGCCAGAGGACCGTCCCTGGAGCGTGGTGCTGCCGCGCGTGTGACACATTAGTGTCAAGACTTCACACAGTGACCATCAGTTATTGTTAAGGCGATAAGCACAATTCGTGTTTGTGATAATGTCCCAAGGTCAGAAGAAGATATGTTCGTAGATAGGTGTGGGAACTACGGGTGTGGCGGGTGTTAAAGCACCCCGAGGTTTTCCCCACGGCTCCAATCCCGGCCGCGAAGGTGATCTCCAGGACGCTGGGTCCGTGCCCAGGGCTTCGCTGACGGCCCCACGCCCACGGTCAAAGCTGCCCCCCACACCCGGGGCTCCGCTCCTGGCCCAGCGCCAGCCCCGACTTTGGCCCCAGCCTTAGCCTCCTTATCCCATCTGGGTCTCCCCCTCCCAGAGATAAGGCCCTGCTCCCGGCACTAGCTCTGGGGGAAGGTGAGGGAGAGGCGTAAGAGGGCTGGCTTCCAGCAGCCCCGCTATTCAAAGGGATAGAGCACCACTGAGCTCGTATTTTTCTAAATCAGGTGCAAGTGAGAATGAGCCGCCTGGTGAGAAAAAGGAAACGGACACAAAGCCGGATGATGAAACCCACCAAAAAGAGCAAGACAAAACATTAGGTATGTCAAGGTTTCCTCTCCACTCTGAACTTTAGGGTACTGAAGTGGGGACCTGCATGAAAGACCCCCTAAGCTTATTTACCAGCTTAGGTTAACAGTAAGCTGCCACCACCAAGCGTGTTCCAAATTTTAGGGGAGAGCCACTTGGAACTCTGCCTTTCCCCAAATACCTCCCAAGTCCCCAATCCCCCCTTTCCTGGGCAGACTGAGACTAATTTTACACCCTCTCCTGCCCTGCCCCGCTTCCCCCCCCCCCCGAACAAAAAACACTCTATTCCTTTTCCTGGGTAGGTTTATGAGTATACCCTCACCAATTAGTCCTGCTGAACACAGATCCAAACCCTGGGATCTTAAAAAAAAATGAAAAATTAATGATTAGTTGATTAAAAGAAGAATTTTAATTCAAAATAAAAAAGGGGAAAGGAATACCTCTGCGAGATAAGAATGCAAGATAATCTCACAGAGAAACAGATTTAAAACACAGAGGGTTTCCCTCTGGGCAAAAGTTACACAAAGTTACACAAAGAACCCAATTTTATTTCCCCTCTATTTTGCAAAAGAAATAGAGGGAACAAATAAAAAATAAAAGTAATCTCATACATTCCTTCTCTAAATACTCACGACCCTATAGGAATGGGACGGTTCCTTCTTTTTTTCTGTCCGGGAAAAGCACACAGCCAGCACAGACAAAAGACTTTTTCCCTCTTCCAGATTTGAAAGTATCTTGTCCTCTTATTGGTCTTTCTGGTCAGGTGTCAGCTAGGTCATGTGAGCCTCTCAACCCTTTACAGGTCAAAGAGGAATTAAGCCTTAACTGTATGTTTATGACAGGGTACCAGAAAATCTCTCTATTTTTGTCTCTGAAATACGTTTTCCTTCCAATTGCCAATATAGTTGCATCCCTCAGGGCTGTGAGGTGAGCGGGCAGCTGGCCAAGGCACAAGGCCGCAGGAGGTGGAAAAACGGAGAGAGAAAAAAGGGAAGGGGGTCGAGGCCTGTAGCAGCACCGAGATCCTGTGGATCATGTTACCCTATCATCAGGGCTGGCGCAACCACTAGGAGACCTAAGTGGTCGCCTAGGGTGCCAGGATTTGGGGGGCGGCATTTCAAGTCCCTGAAAAAAGGGAAGGGGGTAGAGTCCTGTAGCGGGAGCGGGATCGTGGGGATCATGTTACCTATCATAAGGTACCGGTGCCACCCTTTCTTCTCTCTTGCTGCTAGCAGTGGCGCTAGGGTCAGAGCTGAGCACCCAACCAACAGTCACTGCTTTCCAGCCACACAGCTCTGAAGGCAGCGTTGTGGCCAGCAGCAGCGCAGAAGGAAGGATGGCAATGCCATCCCAAGACACCCTTTCTTCTGTGCTGCTGCTGGTGGTGGTGAGGCTGTCTTCAAAGCTGAGCATTCGTGTAGTCTGCAGCCAGGGATTTCTATTTACTTAATCCCACTCATGTATCGCCTCCTCAGTACCCATTGCCACTCACTCCCACGTTTTTGTTGAATTATTGTCTGTTTCGACCGTTATGGCCCTTGGTCCCGCAGGATGCAGGTTATGCTAGTCCTGCTGCAGGACTCCCTGGGATTCCACACAGCCCACAAGACCCGCAGCCGTAACAGCGGCAGCAGGATAAGGATTCAACAGAGAGTGTGGGAGTGTGTGGTTCGGGAGTGGGTATTGTGAGGCAGGATGGGAGTTGGAAAAATACATAATCCTGTGCAAGGCTCTACCAGGGGGCACGAATATGGTCGCTCACTCGGGTGCTCAAATGCCTAGTTATGGCACTCACATCCATATTGCAAGCTCCTCTCTGAGCAGAAGAGATTCAAAAAGCAGGAACTCAACACTCTGCCTCCACTCCCACGTCTTTAAGCTGCCAGAGGACCGTCCCTGGAGCGTGGTGCTGCCGCGCGTGTGACACATTAGTGTCAAGACTTCACACAGTGACCATCAGTTATTGTTAAGGCGATAAGCACAATTCGTGGTTGTGATAATGTCCCAGGGCAGAAGAAGATATGTTCGTAGATAGGTGTGGGAACTACGGGTGTGGCGGGTGTTAAAGCACCCCGAGGTTTTCCCCACGGCTCCAATCCCGGCCGCGAAGGTGATCTCCAGGACGCTGGGTCCGTGCCCAGGGCTTCGCTGACGGCCCCACGCCCACGGTCAAAGCTGCCCCCCACACCCGGGGCTCCGCTCCTGGCCCAGCGCCAGCCCCGACTTTGGCCCCAGCCTTAGCCTCCTTATCCCATCTGGGTCTCCCCCTCCCAGAGATAAGGCCCTGCTCCCGGCACTAGCTCTGGGGGAAGGTGAGGGAGAGGCGTAAGAGGGCTGGCTTCCAGCAGCCCCGCTATTCAAAGAGATAGAGCACCACTGAGCTCGTATTTTTCTAAATCAGGTGCAGGTGAGAATGAGCCGCCGGGTGAGAAAAAGGAAACGGACACAAAGCCGGATGATGAAACCCACCAAAAAGAGCAAGACAAAACATTAGGTATGTCAAGGTTTCCTCTCCACTCTGAACTTTAGGGTACTGAAGTGGGGACCTGCATGAAAGACCCCCTAAGCTTATTTACCAGCTTAGGTTAACAGTAAGCTGCCACCACCAAGCGTGTTCCAAATTTTAGGGGAGAGCCACTTGGAACTCTGCCTTTCCCCAAATATCTCCCAAGTCCCCAATCCCCCCTTTCCTGGGCAGACTGAGACTAATTTTACACCCTCTCCTGCCCTGCCCCGCTTCCCCCCCCCCCCGAACAAAAATGACTCTATTCCTTTTCCTGGGTAGGTTTATGAGTATACCCTCAGCAATTAGTCCTGCTGAACACAGATCCAAACCCTGGGAACTTAAAAAAAATGAAAAATTAATGATTAGTTTCTTAAAAGAAGAATTTTAATTCAAAATAAAAAAGGGGAAAGGAATACCTCTGTGAGATAAGAATGCAAGATAATCTCACAGAGAAACAGATTTAAAACACAGAGGGTTTCCCTCTGGGCAAAACTTACACAAAGTTACACAAAGAACCCAATTTTATTTCCCCTCTATTTTGCAAAAGAAATAGAGGGAACAAATAAAAAATAAAAGTAATCTCATACATTCCTTCTCTAAATACTCACGACCCTATAGGAATGGGACGGTTCCTTCTTTTTTTCTGTCCGGGAAAAGCACACAGCCAGCACAGACAAAAGACTTTTTCCCTCTTCCAGATTTGAAAGTATCTTGTCCTCTTATTGGTCTTTCTGGTCAGGTGTCAGCTAGGTCATGTGAGCTTCTCAACCCTTTACAGGTCAAAGAGGAATTAAGCCTTAACTGTATGTTTATGACAAGGTACCAGAAAATCTCTCTATTTTTGTCTCTGAAATACGTTTTCCTTCCAATTGCCAATATAGTTGCATCCCTCAGGGCTGTAACCAGGGTTAGGTGAGCGGGCAGCTGGCCAAGGCACAAGGCCGCAGGAGGTGGAAAAACGGAGAGAGAAAAAAGGGAAGGGGGTCGAGGCCTGTAGCAGCACCGAGATCCTGTGGATCCTGTTACCCTATCATCAGGGCTGGCGCAACCACTAGGAGACCTAAGTGGTCGCCTAGGGTGCCAGGATTTGGGGGGCGGCATTTCAAGTCCCTGAAAAAAGGGAAGGGGGCAGAGTCCTGTAGCAGGAGCGGGATCGTGGGGATCATGTTACCTATCATAAGGTATCGGTGCCACCCTTTCTTCTCTCTTGCTGCTAGCAATGGCGCTAGGGTCAGAGCTGGGCACCCATCCAACAGTCACTGCTTTCCAGCCACACAGCTCTGAAGGCAGCGTTGTGGCCAGCAGCAGCGCAGAAGGAAGGATGGCAATGCCATCCCAAGACACCCTTTCTTCTGTGCTGCTGGTGGTGGTGAGGCTGTCTTCAAAGCTGAGCATTCGTGTAGTCTGCAGCCAGGGATTTCTATTTACTTAATCCCACTCATGTATCCCCTCCTCAGTACCCATTGCCACTCACTCCCACGTTTTTGTTGAATTATTGTCTGTTTCGACCGTTATGGCCCTTGGTCCCGCAGGATGCAGGTTATGCTAGTCCTGCTGCAGGATTCCCTGGGATTCCACACATCCCACAAGACCCGCAGCCGTAAGAGCGGCAGCAGGATAAGAATTCAACAGAGAGTGTGGGAGTGTGTGGTTCTGGAGTGGGTATTGTGAGGCAGGATGGGAGTTGGAAAAATACATAATCCTGTGCAAGGCTCTAGCAGGGGGCACGAATATGGTCGCTCACTCGGGTGCTCAAATGCCTAGTTATGGCACTCACATCCATATTGCAAGCTCCTTTTTGAGCAGAAGAGATTCAAAAAGCAGGAACTCAACACTCTGCCTCCACTCCCACGTCTTTAAGCTGCCAGAGGACCGTCCCTGGAGCGTGGTGCTGCCGCGCGTGTGACACATTAGTGTCAAGACTTCACACAGTGACCATCAGTTATTGTTAAGGCGATAAGCACAATTCGTGTTTGATAATGTCCCAGGGCAGAAGAAGATATGTTCGTAGATAGGTGTGGGAACTACGGGTGTGGCGGGTGTTAAAGCACCCCGAGGTTTTCCCCACGGCTCCAATCCCGGCCGCGAAGGTGATCTCCAGGATGCTGGGTCCGTGCCCAGGGCTTCGCTGACGGCCCCACGCCCACGGTCAAAGCTGCCCCCCACACCCGGGGCTCCGCTCCTGGCCCAGCGCCAGCCCCGACTTTGGCCCCAGCCTTAGCCTCCTTATCCCATCTGGGTCTCCCCCTCCCAGAGATAAGGCCCTGCTCCCGGCACTAGCTCTGGGGGAAGGTGAGGGAGAGGCGTAAGAGGGCTGGCTTCCAGCAGCCCCGCTATTCAAAGAGATAGAGCACCACTGAGCTCGTATTTTTCTAAATCAGGTGCAGGTGAGAATGAACCGCCGGGTGAGAAAATGGAAACGGACACAAAGCCGGATGATGAAACCCACCAAAAAGAGCAAGACAAAACATTAGGTATGTCAAGGTTTCCTCTCCACTCTGAACTTTAGGGTACTGAAGTGGGGACCTGCATGAAAGACCCCCTAAGCTTATTTACCAGCTTAGGTTAACAGTAAGCTGCCACCACCAAGCGTGTTCCAAATTTTAGGGGAGAGCCACTTGGAACTCTGCCTTTCCCCAAATACCTCCCAAGTCCCCAATCCCCCCTTTCCTGGGCAGACTGAGACTAATTTTACACCCTCTCCTGCCCTGCCCCCTTCCCCCCCCCCGAACAAAAATCACTCTATTCCTTTTCCTGGGTAGGTTTATGAGTATACCCTCACCAATTAGTCCTGCTGAACAGAGATCCAAACCCTGGGAACTTAAAAAAAATGAAAAATTAATGATTAGTTTCTTAAAAGAAGAATTTTGATTCAAAATAAAAAAGGGGAAAGGAATACCTCTGCGAGATAAGAATGCAAGATAATCTCACAGAGAAACAGATTTAAAACACAGAGGGTTTCCCTCTGGGCAAAACTTACACAAAGTTACACAAAGAACCCAATTTTATTTCCCCTCTATTTTGCAAAAGAAATAGAGGGAACAAATAAAAAATAAAAGTAATCTCATACATTCCTTCTCTAAATACTCACGACCCTATAGGAGTGGGACGGTTCCTTCTTTTTTTCTGTCCGGGAAAAGCACACAGCCAGCACAGACAAAAGACTTTTTCCCTCTTCCAGATTTGAAAGTATCTTGTCCTCTTATTGGTCTTTCTGGTCAGGTGTCAGCTAGGTCATGTGAGCTTCTCAACCCTTTACAGGTCAAAGAGGAATTAAGCCTTAACTGTATGTTTATGACAAGGTACCAGAAAATCTCTCTATTTTTGTCTCTGAAATATGTTTTCCTTCCAATTGCCAATATAGTTGCATCCCTCAGGGCTGTAACCAGGGTTAGGTGAGCGGGCAGCTGGCCAAGGCACAAGGCCGCAGGAGGTGGAAAAACGGAGAGAGAAAAAAGGGAAGGGGGTCGAGGCCTGTAGCAGCACCGAGATCCTGTGGATCCTGTTACCCTATCATCAGGGCTGGCGCAACCACTAGGAGACCTAAGTGGTCGCCTAGGGTGCCAGGATTTGGGGGGCGGCATTTCAAGTCCCTGAAAAAAGGGAAGGGGGTAGAGTCCTGTAGCGGGAGCGGGATCGTGGGGATCATGTTACCTATCATAAGGTATCGGTGCCACCCTTTCTTCTCTCTTGCTGCTAGCAATGGCGCTAGGGTCAGAGCTGGGCACCCATCCAACAGTCACTGCTTTCCAGCCACACAGCTCTGAAGGCAGCGTTGTGGCCAGCAGCAGCGCAGAAGGAAGGATGGCAATGCCATCCCAAGACACCCTTTCTTCTGTGCTGCTGGTGGTGGTGAGGCTGTCTTCAAAGCTGAGCATTCGTGTAGTCTGCAGCCAGGGATTTCTATTTACTTAATCCCACTCATGTATCCCCTCCTCAGTACCCATTGCCACTCACTCCCACGTTTTTGTTGAATTATTGTCTGTTTCGACCGTTATGGCCCTTGGTCCCGCAGGATGCAGGTTATGCTAGTCCTGCTGCAGGATTCCCTGGGATTCCACACATCCCACAAGACCCGCAGCCGTAAGAGCGGCAGCAGGATAAGAATTCAACAGAGAGTGTGGGAGTGTGTGGTTCTGGAGTGGGTATTGTGAGGCAGGATGGGAGTTGGAAAAATACATAATCCTGTGCAAGGCTCTAGCAGGGGGCACGAATATGGTCGCTCACTCGGGTGCTCAAATGCCTAGTTATGGCACTCACATCCATATTGCAAGCTCCTCTCTGAGCAGAAGAGATTCAAAAAGCAGGAACTCAACACTCTGCCTCCACTCCCACGTCTTTAAGCTGCCAGAGGACCGTCCCTGGAGCGTGGTGCTGCCGCGCGTGTGACACATTAGTGTCAAGACTTCACACAGTGACCATCAGTTATTGTTAAGGCGATAAGCACAATTCGTGTTTGTGATAATGTCCCAAGGTCAGAAGAAGATATGTTCGTAGATAGGTGTGGGAACTACGGGTGTGGCGGGTGTTAAAGCACCCCGAGGTTTTCCCCACGGCTCCAATCCCGGCCGCGAAGGTGATCTCCAGGACGCTGGGTCCGTGCCCAGGGCTTCGCTGACGGCCCCACGCCCACGGTCAAAGCTGCCCCCCACACCCGGGGCTCCGCTCCTGGCCCAGCGCCAGCCCCGACTTTGGCCCCAGCCTTAGCCTCCTTATCCCATCTGGGTCTCCCCCTCCCAGAGATAAGGCCCTGCTCCCGGCACTAGCTCTGGGGGAAGGTGAGGGAGAGGCGTAAGAGGGCTGGCTTCCAGCAGCCCCGCTATTCAAAGGGATAGAGCACCACTGAGCTCGTATTTTTCTAAATCAGGTGCAAGTGAGAATGAGCCGCCTGGTGAGAAAATGGAGACGGACACAAAGCCGGATGATGAAACCCACCAAAAAGAGCAAGACAAAACATTAGGTATGTCAAGGTTTCCTCCCCACTCTGAACTTTACGGTACTGAAGTGGGGACCTGCATGAAAGACCCCCTAAGCTTATTTGCCAGCTTAGGTTAACAGTAAGCTGCCACCACCAAGCGTGTTCCAAATTTTAGGGGAGAGCCACTTGGAACTCTGCCTTTCCCCAAATATCTCCCAAGTCCCCAATCCCCCCTTTCCTGGGCGGACTGAGACTAATTTTACACCCTCTCCTGCCCTGCCCCACTCCCCCGCCCCGAACAAAAATGACTCTATTCCTTTTCCTGGGTAGGTTTATGAGTATACCCTCACCAATTAGTCCTGCTGAACACAGATCCAAACCCTGGGATCTTAAAAAAAATGAAAAATTAATGATTAGTTGATTAAAAGAAGAATTTTAATTCAAAATAAAAAAGGGGAAAGGAATACCTCTGCGAGATAAGAATGCAAGATAATCTCACAGACAAACAGATTTAAAACACAGAGGGTTTCCCTCTGGGCCAAACTTACACAAAGTTACACAAAGAACCCAATTTTATTTCCCCTCTATTTTGCAAAAGAAATAGAGGGAACAAATAAAAAATAAAAGTAATCTCATACATTCCTTCTCTAAATACTCACGACCCTATAGGAATGGGACGGTTCCTTCTTTTTTTCTGTCCGGGAAAAGCACACAGCCAGCACAGACAAAAGACTTTTTCCCTCTTCCAGATTTGAAAGTATCTTGTCCTCTTATTGGTCTTTCTGGTCAGGTGTCAGCTAGGTCATGTGAGCTTCTCAACCCTTTACAGGTCAAAGAGGAATTAAGCCTTAACTGTATGTTTATGACAAGGTACCAGAAAATCTCTCTATTTTTGTCTCTGAAATACGTTTTCCTTCCAATTGCCAATATAGTTGCATCCCTCAGGGCTGTAACCAGGGTTAGGTGAGCGGGCAGCTGGCCAAGGCACAAGGCCGCAGGAGGTGGAAAAACGGAGAGAGAAAAAAGGGAAGGGGGTCGAGGCCTGTAGCAGCACCGAGATCCTGTGGATCCTGTTACCCTATCATCAGGGCTGGCGCAACCACTAGGAGACCTAAGTGGTCGCCTAGGGTGCCAGGATTTGGGGGGCGGCATTTCAAGTCCCTGAAAAAAGGGAAGGGGGTAGAGTCCTGTAGTGGGAGCGGGATCGTGGGGATCATGTTACCTATCATAAGGTACCGGTGCCACCCTTTCTTCTCTCTTGCTGCTAGCAATGGCGCTAGGGTCAGAGCTGAGCACCCATCCAACAGTCACTGCTTTCCAGCCACACAGCTCTGAAGGCAGCGTTGTGGCCAGCAGCAGCGCAGAAGGAAGGATGGCAATGCCATCCCAAGACACCCTTTCTTCTGTGCTGCTGCTGCTGGTGGTGAGGCTGTCTTCAAAGCTGAGCATTCGTGTAGTCTGCAGCAAGGGATTTCTATTTACTTAATCCCACTCATGTATCGCCTCCTCAGTACCCATTGCCACTCACTCCCACGTTTTTGTTGAATTATTGTCTGTTTCGACCGTTATGGCCCTTGGTCCCGCAGGATGCAGGTTATGCTAGTCCTGCTGCAGGACTCCCTGGGATTCCACACATCGCACAAGACCCGCAGCCATAAGAGCGGCAGCAGGATAAGAATTCAACAGAGAGTGTGGGAGTGGGTGGTTCTGGAGTGGGTATTGTGAGGCAGGATGGGAGTTGGAAAAATACATAATCCTGTGCAAGGCTCTAGCAGGGGGCACGAATATGGTCGCTCACTCGGGTGCTCAAATGCCTAGTTATGGCACTCACATCCATATTGCAAGCTCCTTTTTGAGCAGAAGAGATTCAAAAAGCAGGAACTCAACACTCTGCCTCCACTCCCACGTCTTTAAGCTGCCAGAGGATCGTCCCTGGAGCGTGGTGCTGCCGCGCGTGTGACACATTAGTGTCAAGACTTCACACAGTGACCATCAGTTATTGTTAAGGCGATAAGCACAATTCGTGTTTGTGATAATGTCCCAGGGCAGAAGAAGATATGTTCGTAGATAGGTGTGGGAACTACGGGTGTGGCGGGTGTTAAAGCACCCCGAGGTTTTCCCCACGGCTCCAATCCCGGCCACGAAGGTGATCTCCAGGACGCTGGGTCCGTGCCCAGGGCTTCGCTGACGGCCCCACGCCCACGGTCAAAGCTGCCCCCCACACCCGGGGCTCCGCTCCTGGCCCAGCGCCAGCCCCGACTTTGGCCCCAGCCTTAGCCTCCTTATCCCATCTGGGTCTCCCCCTCCCAGAGATAAGGCCCTGCTCCCGGCACTAGCTCTGGGGGAAGGTGAGGGAGAGGCGTAAGAGGGCTGGCTTCCAGCAGCCCCGCTATTCAAAGAGATAGAGCACCACTGAGCTCGTATTTTTCTAAATCAGGTGCAGGTGAGAATGAGCCTCCGGGTGAGAAAAAGGAAACGGACACAAAGCCGGATGATGAAACCCACCAAAAAGAGCAAGACAAAACATTAGGTATGTCAAGGTTTCCTCTCCACTCTGAGCTTTAGGGTACTGAAGTGGGGACCTGCATGAAAGACCCCCTAAGCTTATTTACCAGCATAGGTTAACAGTAACCTGCCACCACCAAGCATGTTCCAAATTTTAGGGGAGAGCCACTTGGAACTCTGCCTTTCCCCAAATATCTCCCAAGTCCCCAATCCCCCCTTTCCTGGGCAGACTGAGACTAATTTTACACCCTCTCCTGCCCTGCCCCCCTCCCCACCCCCCAAACAAAAATCACTCTATTCCTTTTCCTGGGTAGGTTTATGAGTATACCCTCACCAATTAGTCCTGCTGAACACAGATCCAAACCCTGGGATCTTAAAAGAAATGAAAAATTAGTGATTAGTTTCTTAAAAGAAGAATTTTGATTCAAAATAAAAAAGGGGAAAGGAATACCTCTGCGAGATAAGAATGCAAGATAATCTCACAGACAAACAGATTTAAAACACAGAGGGTTTCCCTCTGGGCAAAACTTACACAAAGTTACACAAAGAACCCAATTTTATTTCCCCTCTATTTTGCAAAAGAAATAGAGGGAACAAATAAAAAATAGAAGTAATCCCAAACATTCCTTCTCTAAATACTCACAACCCTATAGGAATGGGACGGTTCCTTCTTTTTTTCTGTCCGGGAAAAGCACACAGCAAGCACAGACAAAAGACTTTTTCCCTCTTCCAGATTTGAAAGTATCTTGTCCTCTTATTGGTCCTTCTGGTCAGGTGTCAGCTAGGTCATGTGAGCTTCTCAACCCTTTACAGGTCAAAGAGGAATTAAGCCTTAACTGTATGTTTATGACAAGGTACCAGAAAATCTCTCTATTTTTGTCTCTGAAATATGTTTTCCTTCCAATTGCCAATATAGTTGCATCCCTCAGGGCTGTAACCAGGGTTAGGTGAGCGGGCAGCTGGCCAAGGCACAAGGCCGCAGGAGGTGGAAAAACGGAGAGAGAAAAAAGGGAAGGGGGTCGAGGCCTGTAGCAGCACCGAGATCCTGTGGATCCTGTTACCCTATCATCAGGGCTGGCGCAACCACTAGGAGACCTAAGTGGTCGCCTAGGGTGCCAGGATTTGGGGGGCGGCATTTCAAGTCCCTGAAGGAAGGGAAGGGGGTAGAGTCCTGTAGCGGGAGCGGGATCGTGGGGATCATGTTACCTATCATAAGGTACCGGTGCCACCCTTTCTTCTCTCTTGCTGCTAGCAATGGCGCTGGGGTCAGAGCTGAGCACCCATCCAACAGTCACTGCTTTCCAGCCACACAGCTCTGAAGGCAGCGTTGTGGTCAGCAGCAGCGCAGAAGGAAGGATGGCAATGCCATCCCAAGACACCCTTTCTTCTGTGCTGCTGCTGCTGGTGGTGAGGCTGTCTTCAAAGCTGAGCATTCGTGTAGTCTGCAGCAAGGGATTTCTATTTACTTAATCCCACCCATGTATCGCCTCCTCAGTACCCATTGCCACTCACTCCCACGTTTTTGTTGAATTATTGTCTGTTTCGACCGTTATGGCCCTTGGTCCCGCAGGATGCAGGTTATGCTAGTCCTGCTGCAGGACTCCCTGGGATTCCACACAGCCCACAAGACCCGCAGCCGTAACAGCGGCAGCAGGGTAAGAATTCATCAGAGAGTGTGGGAGTGGGTGGTTCTGGAGTGGGTATTGTGAGACAGGATGGGAGTTGGAAAAATATATAATCCTGTGCAAGGCTCTACCAGGGGGCACGAATATGGTCGCTCACTCGGGTGCTCAAATGCCTAGTTATGGCACTCACATCCATATTGCAAGCTCCTTTTTGAGCAGAAGAGATTCAAAAAGCAGGAGCTCAACACTCTGCCTCCACTCACACATTATTAAGGTGACAGAGGAACGTCCCTGGATCGTTATGCTGCTGCGTGTGTGACACATTAATGTCAACAATTCAGATAGTGACTGTGACGAGGGGAGCCGAGGCTCAACCCTCCCTGTGGAGGAGGGGAGCCACACCGGCCTCGTCCTGTCCTCGCTGTGTCCTGTCCTTTGGGTCCGCGGTCCACTGTCCGGGCGTTCGGTCCCTGTGGAGCGGACTGGGACACAGCAAAGTCAGTAGGGCCCCGCCTTGACTACAGGCGGGCACCAAACGAATGATCCGCTACACTCTGGCCCTTTGGGCGGGACAGAGCAGTGACAGAGTCAATGGGGGCCCAGCCCTTGGTTCGGGTGGGGCACCAAACACAGTACAATACGCTCCAGCCCTTTTGGGGCAGGGCAGAGCAGTGACAGAGTCAATAGGGGCCCAGCCCTTGGTTCGAGCGGGGCACCAAACACAGTACAATAGGCTCCGGCCCTTTTGGGCAGGGCAGAGCAGAGCAGCAAATAGTTCAGAGGGCTCAGGCCCTTTGGGGCAGGGCAGAGCAACAAACAGTCAGGGGGCTCTGGCCCTGTGGGGCAGGGCAGAGCAGCTAATATTTCATAGGGCTCTGGCCCTTTGGGGCAGGGCAGAGCAGCAAATAGTTCAGAGGGCTCTGTCCCTTTGGGGCAGGGCAGAGCAGCAAACACACGGTAGCTTTGGGGTGAAGGGGGATACTGCCACCTGGTTACGGGTGGCAGGGGGAACGCAGGCCCACCCACTCCTCTGCGTTCCAGCCCGGGGCCCTAGTAGCGGCTGTCGCTGCTAGTGGCAGTCAGTGGGGATCCGGAGCGAAACACACTGACAGAGTGATCAGTGGGGACCCTGACCGACACACACGATCATCGGCTCGGGGCCTTCTGCGGCCTGACTATAGTCAGCCGCCCCCGGGCTACTCTCCATTCCCCCTTTGCCTCCTACCTTGTCCACAGCATCGTCCACCCTCATGGGCTCCTCCCAGTCCGGGCTAGGTAGATCCGGGTGCACCTCCGGGTAGCTGGGCCAGGTCTGGTCCGAAGGCTCCTCCAGGCCGTAGTTGGGGCTGGGCAGCTTTGGTAGTTCCAGCAGCTCAGGGTCGTGGTTGCTGCGGGTCGGCTCCGGCGAGGCCTGATACCTGTCCCGGAGCTCGGCAGCCTCCCAGCGATGAGGGTCGGCCGGCACGTCTGCTCTGGCCAGCAGCTGAGCTCCAACTGAAGGCCGGCACCCGGCTTTTATACTTCCGGGTCGCCGCCTGACCCTTTGAGGGGTGGGGCTTCCGCCCGGAAGTTCCGCCCTGGGGGAAGATGGACGGGGCTCAACCCTCCCTGTGGAGGAGGGGAGCCACACCGCCTCGCTACAGTGACCATCAGTTATAGTTAAGGCGATAAGCACAATTAGTGTTTGTGACAATGCCCCAAGGTTAGAAGAAGATATGTTTGTACATAGGTGCCGGAACTATGGATGTCGGGGTTGCTGCAGCACCTAGAGATTTACCTACAACTCCTTATCCCATCTGGGTTTCCCCCTTCCAGAGATAAAGCCCTGCTCCCGGCAGTAGCTCTGGGTGAATCGGGGGGAGAGAGAGGTAGGAGGGCTGGCTTCCAGCACCCCCACTATTAAAAGGGATAGAGCAACACTGTGGTCATATTTTTCTAAATCATGTGCAAATGAGAATGAGCCACCTGATTAGAAAAAGGAAACAGACACAGAGATAGATGATGAAACCCAAGGAAAAGTGCTAGAATATTTGTCAGGTAGAAGAAAAAAATGTTAAACCTTTTTTTGTGTGTGTTTGGTTACATTAATTCAGTTCTTACTAAAATATGATTTCTTGATTTCCACTAACGATTTTCCCTAATAATACTGAATATAAAGTAGACATATTTAACAACTATTATTACTAGTTTATTTTAAAGGTGTTACTGTGATTCACTGTAACAGGTTGTTATTTATTAATACAAGACAATACTGCAGCTATCATTATGTCAACTGAATAAAGAATGTTTGTGTAAATGTGTATGTGTAGCAGGAGAGAGAGCTATGGGATGACTGAGACTGAGGGAGGTAAAGCAATAATATTCTGTAATAGCACTGGAGGAAAGCCAGAGTAAAGGTGGGTAAGTCTGAAGGTAGGGAATGTATTATGAGGGCTTTTTTTCTGCACAAACTACTAGTTTGTATATTATGTAGAATATGTCATGTCACCGTGCATGGTGTGGTTCACAGCTGAGAATGTCTAATTCAGGTCAGACAGTTAAAAAACAGGGCAGTTGCACCCTCCTGGTCGTATAATCTATAATTAGTTTTAGCCTAAGCAGCAACCAGTGTGTAGTCCTTTATTGCTACAGTAGCTTAACATGGAGCCACAAACAATCTGTCTGTAGACAATCCAGCCTCTGGCTTACCTCCCAGACCAACTGGATTTATGTGATGAAAAACTTTTAAAACAGAAAAATCACACATAATAGGTTTTTCCAACTCCTAAGAGCGAGGCACTCACCCCAGGTCAGTATGTACTTCAGGATCTCATCAAATATCACGCTGCAAGCAATCTTTAGAAAAGTAACTAGAGATTTATTAATAAAAAAACAAAAGAGGAAAATTATTAAAAGGTTAAAATGAATTGTACCTTACAGTTGATTTCAGTCTGTAGATCAGGATAATGTCAGTCATGTTAAATCTACCAGTTTGCAATAAGTATTTCTGGTACATCCAGATGATTGGAGACTTCAGTCCATTGTTCAGGCTCCCTTTTGTTAGAAATCATAGCCCAGAGATGTGGAACAAGAAAGAGGCAAGGAGGTGATGATCATAGTCTCCAGTTTATGTCCCATGTCCACGTGCATGGAATGTTACTGTCGCAAGCATGGAGTCATGGATCACATGTTGTATGTGCCCTGCTGAGTCATGAAGCATCCATTGTCCATATGCTCTGTGATGCGTCCATGGGAGGGGCCCACAGGAAGAGTTGATTCTCCTTAATCTCCATGGCCCATCAACACATGGCTGGCTAGTCTTGATGTAAATCTGTCTTGTGGGTGTTACACAGGAACACGTTTAGTAATGAGCATACAGCAAAATTTCATAACTTCATTCACAATGGTGATACACACATTTAAACAGATAATGATACTTAACAGATTGTAACTTTTCCAATGATACCTTACAAGGCATATGTAGTGGGGTGGTCATCCGGTCCTGCCCTGAAGGGCTTGAAATCAGCCCTGGGAGAGGGCTGAGGCTGTGAGAGGGCTGCTGCTAGGAAAAACAGCAAGCCTCAGCTGATTGGGGAACAAGCCACAGATGCAGCCACGCCCAAATCAGAGCCCAGCTGGGCCTTATAAGAGGACAATGGACCAGGAGCCAGAGACTTTCTCTCTAGAGGTGGAGAGTGATGGGCCTGGCTGCTAAGAGCTAAGTGGGATACTGAGACTGGAGCAGGGCTGGGGGAAGGCCAGAGGAGCTGGGGAGCTCTGGCCTAGAAACCCCCCTAGGCTGCAGGCCTTGTTAAAGGCTGGAAAGGGTACTGGAGTTGCAGAGGGCAGCCCAAGGGTAGGGTGAGGCAGCAGGTCCAAATCCCCCTTGCCTATGATGAATGGCATTTACACTGCAGTCTGCCCCAGTGGGGGCTAGTTGATGACTGGCTGTAGCTGGGAGGGGAGGTAGGGATAGGGGGTTGGGGGTCCCCCAGGAAGGGGAGACCCAGAGAGACTGCAGGGTGCTGCAAGAGGGCAGAACCCCAAGAGAAGAGGCACCAGGGTCCAGGAAGGACTCGGACCTAGTGGCAAGTGGAACACCGGACTGCAGAGGATGCTCTGGTAGCTGGAAACGTTAATTCCCTGGACGACCAGCAGAAGGCACCACAGGGGTGAGTCCCACCCTGTGACACACACTTTGTACATGATTTATTGCAATTTTGTAACAGTGGTGACTATATTAGTGAAGACAGTCATCTTCCTTTTTATACAGTGTGACAAGTGGTTGTAAACATCTAACACTAATACGTACTATAGGTTACTCTTTCAAACACACTTACTATGACTGAATGTGCAGAGGTATTACTGTCATTGGTAATAATGACAACAATACTGCTGCCCATTAAAAGATATAACAAGTTTAAATTTTAAAATTAAATCATTGCTTCAACCCTGGCACCTTTTTTTATTAAAAGTTAAGCACTGGCAAAGACCTGCTGCTGCTGAATCTGTCAGGGCACTCTACCCAGAGGCAACTGTGCCTAAATATATCTTAACTTTGGAGGGTGTGTTTGGAAGCATTAGAAATGGAGAGGATTTTATATTAACATTCTGGGCCACCTGCAAGGAACATGGAGAGACGCTATTTGACCCAGAAGAAGTTTAATCTTTGGGAACTCTTCCAGCTCCTCCAGTGTGGAAAGAGAGAGAGAAATAGAAACTAGTGCAAAGACTCTAAGAGTTCTCCACTTTTCAGTAGGATGAGGGTTTTTGCCAAGGGAGTTGAACATCACATTTGGCTGAATGATGATAGGCCTTTCCAGGAAAGATCGAGGAGGCTAGCACCTGCCAGTGTCGAAGATGTTTGGAAATATATCCAGGAATTGAAGATAACAGGAATCATCAGGAACTCTAAAAGTCCTTATGCCTCCCCGGCTGTTGTGGCCAGAAGAAAGAATGGGTATGTACACGTGTGTAGATTATTGTACTTTGAATAGATGTACAATTCCTATCCAGTATCCCACCCCAAGAGTGGATGATGCCTTGCACTGCCTAACAGACCTATAACCAGAGAAAGCATGCATTTCTTTGTCCTCCCTTCTCCAACATGTATATGTAGCAATATAAGTGTATATTTATCATTATTAAGAAAAATCTACAACAAAAGACCCCACTGAACACAGAACTTCCCTGGGGAGAGGAGGAGAGAACAAATAGGAGAAAGAAGTGAGTCACATTCCTTAGTGTATTACTGGAAGATGCTCAAATACTCCAGTGATGAGCATGGAATAAGAACCTTGTAACAGGGTGACTTGCCCCTTAAGGGCTAGTGGCCTAAGGCCAGCCAACCCTTGTTACTAAGTAGGCACACCTGAGCACCAATCACATGATTTCCCCATAAAAGCTGCTGGAGGAGGCCAGGCTGCTGGCCCAGCACAAAGAGTTCTTAGGGAAAACAGAAGAGAGTGCAGAGGCTGCTGCAGACCAGTACACTCCAGCAGGGAAACCTGAAATTTGAGAAGTGAGAAGACAGGCAGGAAATGCCTGGGAGTGACCAGATAAAGAGGTAAAATGGGTGGATCTGAAAACTTTATTCATAATGTTTATTAATTTAATAAACCAGACCCTTAGGAGGGCTGATATTATTAGAATTTGTAAGAGTCATTCAGAGGTCCAAGAGGGTAAACTGAGGCAGGCCACCTGTAGCATGACCTCTGGCCATGAGGGGACAAACCAGTAAAGTACAGAGGAGAATCTCTCCTGTCCAAAAGGAATCAAGAACAATCTAAATGAGGATCTGCAGGACTTACCATGATGAGCCCCTGTTTACTCTGCAGCAGGGTGAGTGTGATACCATACACCTGAATGGACACCAGCTTGGCCACGGACACATTCCGAGTGCCCCAGGATTCTTTCTCTACACTGATGTCAGGACTCTTCACAGGAATCACTTATTGCCTGTTGAGCAGTTCGGTTCCTTGAAAGTGAACCTGGAAGAGAGACGGCACCAAAGTCCACTACTAGAAATCAGGCTGTTCCACATGTCTATGATGGTCTGGCAGTGACTGAACAGCAGCATGAAGATGAGAGTATCTCTGGTGATGAAACTGATGATTGGCTCCAATTTCTGCCAACAAGTCTGCCTACACTCACTATCTGATGAATCCCAGAACCAAGACACACCTTCCCAGATCCTGGCTGTAGGTTAGAGGGGACCACCACCAGAGTTGACTCCAGTACTGTGCCGCCAAGTACAGCAACTAGGGTGACATCTTTGAGAAGAAGAATGCTGACACCCTACTATCACCACGGATGGTCACTTACTACAGGACAGGCCCAACAAACAAAGTAACAGAACAGTACTAGCTGTCACTTACAGCCCCCAACTAAAACCTCTCCAGCGCATCATCAAGAATTTACAACCTATCCTGAAGGACAATCCCTCACTCTCACAGACTTTGGGAGACAGGCCAGTCCTTGCTTACAGACAGCCCCCCAACTTGAAGCAAATACTCACCAGCAACTGTACACCACAGAACAAAAACACTAACCCAGGAACCAAACCCTGCTAGAAACCCCAGTCAACTCTGTCAACAAACCTATTCAAAGGGCACCATCACAGGATCTAACCACATCAACCACACCTTCCAGGGATCATTTAACTGCGCATCTACCAATATGATATATGCCATCATGTACCAGCAACGCCCCTCTGCCATGTACATTGGCCAAACTGGACAGTCTCTACGCAAAACAATAAATGGACACAAATCTGACATCAGGAATCATAGCTTTCAAAAACCAGTAAGAGAACACTTCAGCCTCTCTGGTCATTCAATAACAGACCTCAAAGTGGCAATTCTTCAACAAAAAAATCTAAAAAAATAGACTCCAAAGTGAAACTGCAGAACTGGAATTAATTTGCAAACTAGATAACATCAGATTAGGCCTGAATAAAGATTGGGAGTGGTTGGGTCATTACAAAATCTAAACTTATTTTCCCCATTAATAATTTCTTCCTACTGTTACTCACACCTTCTTGTCAACTTTCTGTAATGGGCCACTCTCTTACCACTTCAAAAGTTATTTTTCCTCCCTTAGTATCCTCCCTGCCTGCTGTTAATTGATTTATCTGGTTAGACTGACCAAACACTTGGTAAAGCAACCCCCATCCTTTCATGTATTTATACCTGCTCCTGTATCTTTTACTTCATACATTGGATGTAGAGGGTTTTAGCCCACAAAAGCTTATGCCCAAATAAAGTTGTTTGTCTGTAAAGTGCCACAAGGATTCCTCATTTTTGTTGCTGATACAAACTAACATGGCTACCACTGAAACCTGTCTCCATGAAGCAGTGTCCATAGTTGGGTCCTTGGAGAACTGTGCAGTAGGCTACTGGTTCATTTTTGTCATAGTAGGCTAAACAACCAGGTACACAGTGCCATTCTGAATGCACAGTGGCTGCTGAACTTGTGAAAATTGTTGCTCAGCTCGGGGGTGCCACTGGAAATCTTAACAGATCAGGGAATGAACTGTATGTCCCAGTGGATTAAGCAACTGTGCCAGTTGTGGAAAATCAAGGTTCTCAGGACCTCTGTTCTCCACCTCCAAAAAGATGGCTTGGTGGAAAGATTTCAAAAGAACACTAAAGACAATGCTCTGAAAATTTGCCCTTACAGATATCCAGCACTGGGACCAGGGTCGCTGGAACAGAGGCAGCCAGGGGGCCATGCCCCCACCACTTTTAAAAGTGGGAAGGATATGCTCTCTCACTTTTTTCCTGCATTAAGGGGGAGTGAAGGGGGGGTAGAAGCAGGTGGGACCTCAAGGAAAGAGGCAGTGAGGGGGCAGGGCCTCAGGGGAAGAGGCGGCATGGGGTCTGCAAGAAGCTGAGCAGGGACAGGGCCACAGCCTGGATGCTGGCAGGCCCCCCCACTACATACTTTTAGGGAGCTTCTGGCACTCCTGCCTGGGAACAGTTACTCCCTCCTCTCCTGTTCACCATACCAGAAGTCTCCCAGTCCTCCACTGAGTTCTCATCATTTCAATTATTATATGAAAGGCAACCTCAAGGGATTTTAGACCTCATTCAAGAAATGTGGGAGGAACCATCTCAGGCCAGTAACGCAGCACAATATGTCCTGGACCTATGGGAGAAGCTTGATGCCCTGGGCTCATTTGTCAGGAATAACGGTCTACACGCCCAGAACACACTGGAAGCAGCCTATAATAAAAGGCTCACATCTGAGAGCCCCAGCCTCGTAATGAGGTTCTCCTGTTATTACCTAGCTCCAAATCAAAACTCCTAGACCACTGGCAAGGGTCCTATGAAGTGCTGCAGCTAGTGGGGCTGGTGAATTATGAAATCCAACAACCGGACAAGTGAAAGGTACAACAAATCAGCCGTGTGAATCTTTTAAAATTGTGGAAAACCCAAGGAAGTCTACTAATATCCCCCTACCCACCTGAACCTGAATTAGGCCTACAGGTTGCTGAGATCTCAAAGCCAAGGATGGTCAAGATTGGAAACAACCTAACCCCAGACCAGAGAACCCACACTCAACAGGTGACCCATGCCTTCTCTTCCATATTTTCTATCCAACCTGGATGGACCCATTTATTAACTCATAACATCCAGACAGAACTGGGGCTTAAAGTCAGAAAATCCTCAACCCCTTCCCCAGAAGTTGAGGAAAACTACAAAGTAAGAATTCCGATCAATGCTAGAACTGGGAGTAATCGAGGAATCATTCAGCAACTGGAAGAGCCCTGTAGTTTTGTTCCCCAAGCCTGATGGGACTACCCCATTTTGTATTGATTTCTGGAAGGCCAACAGAGCGTCAAAATTTGATGCACACTCAACTATTCAGCTACCTAGGAGAAGCAGAGTACATCACCACTCTGAATGTGATGAAGGGATATTGGCAGATCCCCCTCACACCACAGTCCAGGGAAAACACAGCTTTTTCTACTCCCTTTGGGCTCTTTCAGTTCCGGACAATGCCCTTTGGGTTGCATGGGACCCCGGCCACGTTCCAGCAGCTAATGGACTAGATCCTCCAACTCCGTAGCCAAAATTCTGCCATGTACCTAGACAACATGATAGTCTACAGCTGAAACTGGTAGGACCATCTAAAACATATGATGGGTGTGCTACGGTCTCGCCAGGAGGCCGACCTGACAGCAAATCTGACTAAATGTTTCATTATTGCCCAGGTGACGATCTACCTCTGGTACACCTTAGGAAAAGGCAGAGCATGACCCTTGGTTAATAAGCTCCAGGCTTTCCAGATATGCCCCACACATACCTCAAGGAAACAGGTATGCTGGCTTTTAGAATTGGTGGGGCACTACCTCAATTTATTTTGGATTTCTCAACCATCGCAGCACGTCTCACTGATCTTCTCAGGAATGGTATTCCAAAGAAAAGTGGACCAAAGCTTGTGAGGAGACTTTTAAAGCCCTGAAGGCCCAGCTCTGCCAGAACCCTTTTTGTACATTCCTGACTTTACCAAGGAACTCCTGCTACAGACCGATGCATCAGACATGGGTCTAGAAGCTGTTTTGTCCCAGGCAGTGGGAGATGAAGAACACCCCATCTTATACATTAGTTGGAAGCTGTTCCCAAGAGAGTAGGCCACTGCAGTCAAGTGGGCTATGAACTCACTTTGCTACTACCTATTAGGCTGAGACCTGGTGGAAAGGGAGGGTCTGGATCCCTCTAACTCACTGACCTAAATGACTGAGGGTCCTAAACCAAGCAGGGGTCTGAGAGCCACACACTCTAACCACTAAGCCACCCAACGCTCCAAGCTGCCTGTTAACAGTTTTATCTACGTTAAAAGGAGCACTTTAAAAATTACTGTTAGTTTGCTTTTTAAAGCTTTACCTAAGTGAAGGGCCCAGAATACCAAAAACAAACAAAAATAACATCAAGAAAACATGCTCTCAAGACTTATTCCTTGTAAACTGTAAAGTCCAGGTTAAGTATAACACCCACAATTATAGGTTTTTACAATTTAAAAAAAATAAAAGACACAAGCCAGAGCTTTGACTGCATGAAGTTCAGCACTATGAGTGTGACCTCTGACACTGATATGTGAAGAAACAGCCCCAAACCCACCCCCTTTTCCCCTCCTCATTTCCTGACTCTTTTAAAATTTAAAACTGTCATCTCCTTCATGTTCTTTTGATAAACTTACAGTGTATAATCATATCAACTAAAAGGTGTTAAAGAAACTTTTAAATGTTTAACAAGTAAAACAGGAGATGGGGCTAAGAGAGCTCTCCTGGGTTACAGGGGACTACTGATAGCTGACTGAAATCTTTTCTAGTGAAACAATTTTATAGTTAGCCATTCTCATACTTTTGCATGAGCAAGTGTTTGTCATACAGAAATATTTCCCCAGTTTGAGGCATTGTCTGCCCCATACATTGGACTATCAGATGTAATAAATCAGATGAATAAAAAAAATTAGTGGATTACATGTTTGAAGACATTTGTAGCAGCACCTGCAAAGCAAAAATGGTTATTTTTGTTTATCATCACATTCAAGGGGCTCTAGAGAATTATTTTTCTATTTTTATATAGCACTTAGTATTTTACTTTTATACAAGCTGTAATCCTAGATGCTTTACAGCATTACATAATACAAACCAGTAGATGGGAAACTAGAGAAATTACTGAAAAAAGAGATATTATGATAATTAAAGCTCTAATGTAGAAGACCTGGGCAGAAAATTAATAGGGACATCTGAGGGGAAGAGGGCATGATTTAAGAGGAGTTCTGGGCTACTTTGCAATGTCCCAGATGCCCCACTGCCTGTATTCCTCATGGACAAGCACACAGAGTCTCTTGTTAGAGGAACAGACCATCCATCCCAACAGCCCATCACATCTTACAGTGACGCAGACAGAAGTTCCTCCTTATTTAAGGAGGGAGAGCTCAGTAAATATGTAGGATCTTGTACAGGATGGTACTCGAGGTGGCTAGCCCCTCCTGCCACTTGTACTGCCATGGCTACACAGCTATTTTTGATCATGCTAACATGCTAGAGCTAATTTAGGGATGTCTCTTCAAGCTAAGAATCTTACCCCCCAACTGAAAGTGTTGTCGTACCCTCAGTGGTATTGCTCAACACCGGGTTTGGGGCCTGGCTCCTTCTCTGCCCCCTCTTGCCTCTTCCAGGAGAGGGACAAATAATCCCCAGACGGGGGGGAATCCTGATGTGGCGTGGCTGTGAGTGGAGAAATGTCCCAAGTGGGGCAGGAGACAGAAACTGAGGAAAGGATTAACTGGGGCCAGGGAAAATCCTAGAGCGTACCAAAGGAAGGGGTAAGCTGAGTGACAGAGGAAAGGAGACAGTAGATGCATTTACTAGGAAAAACAGTAAAGGTCTGTCATATATGAAACCTGGCAAGAGTTGTAGAGCTCAAATGCTACGCCTACAGCGTGTGATTGACCTGAGCTGACTTTTCATAAGCTGCAGTGTGCACTCCCAGTCCTGGCAGGTGATGTGGCACCACCCTTATGGGTGTCTAGTGCCCCTGGCAGACCTGGACTTGCGTGACTCTGCACCTGCTACTGACACTTGGACGGGGGCCTGAACAGTGCTATTCTGCACTTCCCAGTGTGTGTTTAATTTGTAAAATGGTGCCTTCTCTCTGCAATTCCATGTGGTTGAACCTTTAGCTGTTTGGGAAAATACTAGGGATTTGTCCTGTCTGAGAACTCAGTGAGCTGTTTGCCTGGCAAGATGGTGTTACATCAGACCTGCCTCCACCTGTGCCTTATCCCCCCCCACCATGGTGAATCCCTCCAGTATACCTGCTCGGCTGGCTCAGTCTGTTTTCTCAGTTACAGATCAATTCCACCCAGGACCAATGGCCTCAGAAACTTTCATGGAGGAGCCCATGTGCCTCATTCAGAACAGCACTGGGGGGGCCCTGCAGGTGAACCCCCAGGCTGTGAAGATCCTGGAGGGCATCACCCAGCCAGTGGTGGTGGTGGCCATTGTGGGAATGTACCGCACGGGCAAATCCTACCTCATGAACGCCTTGGCTGGCAAGAGAAAAGGTGAGAGACCTGGAGTCATTTGCCCCCTCCAGTGCTATTTCCTGCTACACTCTGGGGCTCATAGTGACCTCAGGCAGGTGTACTGTGTGTCTGTGTTTATATGAAATCTGTCCTCTCTTCCCAGGGTTCTCGATGGGCTCCACAATCCAGTCACACACCAAAGGCATCTGGATGTGGTGTGTGCCCCACCCTGGAAAACCTGATCACACCCTGGTGCTGCTGGACACCGAAGGGCTGAGGAATGTGGAGAAGGTGAGCTGGCTTTTGCTGTGTGGTGAGAACAAGTACTACGGTACAGTGAAAGGGTCATATGAGTTCCTAGATAGACAGAGACAAACTTCATCTGCTTTTAGAAGTTTCATTTGCCCTCTCATGTTTCAGAGACATCTGGTATTTATCCTCTAGTTTTACTGTGCTGTGGAAATAACTGAACTCAGAGGGACCCAAGAACATGAAAAATTCACTGGTCCAGGCAACAGTTCCTTAAAAAAGCACTAGCTCAGAATAAGCACAATACAACATTTGCCAAAAATATTAAGAGAGAGATATTAAGCTGTGCTGTAGTTAAGATAGACGCTTACTGTTTAACAGCCAGTTTTTCTAAGTGCTCTAAAATCCACATGCATAAATGGATTGTCTTGGAAATAACTGTGCCCCACAGGGATCTGGGGTGGGGGTAACATTCCAGATTTGATGGCGTTTGAGCAAGGAGTTCCCAAAATAGCCCCCCCCCAAAAAAAATACTATGTGACATCACAGTATTATGGCTCATATAACGTTTGGTGGTTTTTTTGCACACACCTTGAGCTAAGGCTCTGATTCTCCCAAACTGATCTGACCCACCTGAGACTGATCTCAGCTAGTGTCTGGGACTCACAGCCCTGCAGGAAAGAAATATTGTAAAAGTTAAGAAGGGTGAGATTGAGAAGTACATTCTTAGTCTTGCCAAGCTGATGAGTCAGAAAAAATCGCCTGTGTATGTGCAGCAGGACTGAGGCTCTCTTGCAGCCAGAAGACAGCGTGATGTCACAGTACACAGGTAGCTCAAGGTGACATGAACCCTGAGCAGCCCCCATGTACTGTGACTGTGAGTCCTGCCCACAGCCTTCTTGGAAAGTATGAGATGCACATGTAGCTGCCCTCTGCCTGTGTTCTGCTCTGGAAAGTTTGGCCCTGAGACCAAAGTTTCTGGCTTACTTCAAAATGCTCTAAAATCCACATGTAGACTCAGATTTTACATTCAAGTATTGCCAAGGAAATGAGCATTAATTTAATAAATGAAAAATTTAAGATTCCAGTAAGTGCCAGCATTAGGGTAGTATAATGATGCCGTGTGCTCCTCTGGCTGTGATCAAAGAAAAACAGGTATCTGCAACTCTCAGTGTCAGCATGATCAAAGGAGTTGCTGAGCATTGGAAGGGCACCTGTAATAGAAACCCCTGTTCTAAGGTCCACATTGACTAAAGTGGTGCCAGGATACTGTCAGTCAAAACAGTAACTTGTGTGAATCATGATAAATAAACTTCAACTTTCTACAATAATTCATCCCGTCTACAACACTCCAAGGATCAGACCTGTCAGTTTCCCTGTCCAAATATTGTAGTTCTGTGGAAAAAGAAAGGAAGGAAATGTCAAACTCTAGAAAACTTACAGTCACATGGCCCTGTTCAAAACTGTCACTGCAAACCTCAAATTATGTCCTTCCCCACCATAAACGCCTATCTAAAAATCAAGCAGTGCACAAGCCCCAATAAAATTTTAAAGGAAATCCTGATACAAATTTAGCTGTGGTGAGGCTAACTTTCCATCCTCAAACTGCTGAGCCACATTAGGGCCAGGGATAGAGTTTGTGTTGTTGCATTAATTTTGATGGAATAAATGAGCTCAGAGAGTCAAATGTGTTAATGATTCTGTCACTGTACAACACTAAACAGTTAAACATGGTTTGGGGTTTTCGAATACAGAGACTTTGGGCTGCCTAGTCCCATCACAAACACACCATTAAAAATCTTTAACTTGTTATTAAAGAAACAGAAAAAGAAGGAAAAACAGTTAAAGCCTTTGAAATGTAAAGTCTTAACTACGGCTTTTTGTTTGACCAATATCTCTGTTCTCTTTCCCTTTAACGGTAGAGAGGTTTAGAAGGAAAAAACTCAGGTTTGATAGTGTCTATGGGTATTTATACACTTACAGCGTTACAGTGTCACAGCTGCATCACTGTAGCGCTTCAGTGTAAACACTACCTATGCCAGTGGGTGGGGTTCTCCTGTTATCATATGCACCTCACTGAGAGGCAGCAGCTGTGTTGATGGAAGAATTTTTAGGTCAGCTTAACTGCATCACCCGGGTGTGGAATTTTCACATCCTTGACCAATGTAGTTAAACCGACCTAATTTTGTAATATAGACCAAGCTTTAGATGGTATTAAAGATAGTAAGAATTATTCTGGTGGGGGGGGGAGTTAGCTGAGATGGGCTGGTGCTCTTATTGCTGCTCTTAAAGTCCGATCCTGTTTCCTGAAAGATAAAACAAGACAAACACTCACAAAAGAGGAGCGAAAAGAACAGCAAAAGTATAAAATGCAGCTTCCCTCTTTGGTACAGACTTTCATTTGCAGTCTTAGTATTGGAGAAACACAGGACCAGCCCACACTCTGATCAATCCCTTTGAGACCTGGCAAATTTGTACCTGTTCCAGGCTGTTTGGGGTGTTGCTTTCAGCTGCCTCTCTGGTCATGAGCTCACAGCAGGGTTGCAAAATATGCAGCCAGACCCTTGTTAGACAAAAGGAGAAAGGAGAGAGAGATAGAAAAGAGAAGAAATAGGGAGGGGAAGGAAAAGGACACATGGAGAGGTGGTGAGTGACAGCAGGAACCAATGTCTCACATCCCAGCTACTTTTCACAACTTAGCTGGAACCAGTGGAGGTAGCAATGTGATCTGGACCCCTCTCTTTCTGGCCTGTTCTGATCAAGAAATATCTCAGAAACAGGACAATGAAGGCCCAGTGTTGTCACTGTGAATCCCAGGGGATGGTTGGAGTGGTGGCCAGAATGGTGAAGCTCACTCCTTCCAGCCCTCAGTCTCTCAGCTAGCTAGATTCCTCCTCCCCCAAGCTTGTTCTTTTAAGGACTTGAGAAGGGAGGGAAGGAGTGGAGTGAGCTATGCCATGGAAAGGCTAGGGGGCAGGGGTATCCCAGAGGGATGGTGTCATGAAGTCCCAAGGGCTAGTCTATGCCCAGGCTGTCACCAGATCCCTAGTGGGCCAGGCCCCAAGAATCCACACAGTTCTGTTTGGGCCTTTGGCACCAGTGGCCCCAATCTCCCTTTGGGGCTCCCTGCATTGAATCCATCCCAGCCAGACCCCTGCTGGAGGCTTGTCCTGGATCCTTCAGGGTGCAGGACTCCCAGGGAGTATTTACAGTGACACTGGCAGCCTTTGCAAAACAAGAGAACCATTTATTAGTCACTTGGCTACAGGATCTGACAGTCCTTGGGGCAGCACGGAGAAGAGAAGGTTAAAGCATTGTCCATTCATCTCAGTGCCCAACCTAGCTGTAGCCAACCCCCATGTTCAGGCTCCTTGTCTCCTGCACAGTCTGACCTCCTTAGTCAGCTTCCAGGTGAGAGCCTCAGTCCAGACTCCTTCCAGCTGCCAACCCTTTACCACCCACCCTAACCTTAACTCTCACAGCCCTTTGTTCTTGAGCTGGAGGCTGCACTCAGCTTCCCTGCTGAGAGGCAGGGAAATCCACTTGCCTTTAGCTCATTGGTTGCTAACTGTCAGTGTCCTGGGGATTGGGTTTTCAATCATCTCTGATTTTTCTGCTGCTATGAAGTTGGCCTCAGTCAGTCCTTTTTAATGATGATTATCTCTTAGCCTGCCCTGAAAGCAGACTTAGTCTTTTCTCTCCCTCACTCAGATAGCCATGCAAAATATAAGGGAAACACATATACATAGGATTCAGAAAAATATTTCAGAAAAATCTCGTTTCATCATAGGTTGGGGTGAGGATCACTGCAGAGGGGGGCAGGAAGGCTGATGGGAGGGGGCTGTGTGGTCAATCACAGCCAGCTTGAGGCTGGATGGTTCTGCTGGTGGAAAGTACCCTTGTTGTGTTGCAAGTGACAGTGCAGATGAGTTCTTGCCATGGTCCTATAGGGTGGTCATGAAGCTGAGCATGGAGCTATGAGCTGCGATGCCCCACCCCTCATTATAAACCCCCAGCCTGGACCAATCCAGCCTTTGCCAGCACACCCTGCAGCCACACAGAAAGGCCAGTGAAAGAGTCCCAGCCAGGACAGGCTTGCTGAGCTCATGTCGGGCAGCATGAAGCCTGAAGGACCAGGTCTGTGCCAGGCACTGGGAACAGGCATGATCAGTGCATGTCACAATCACATAGTGTTGAGACTAGGGCAGGGAGCTGAGATTGGGCATGCTCAGTACCTGGTGTCTCACTGTCTGGAGTGGCTCACGACTGATAGTGCCGACCTCAGGGCAGACCATCATAAAGCTGGACAGACACACCAAACCAGTGGTGTGGTCTATGATTAGATTTCACCAACCCAGTAACGAGTGTGAACTTCTGGGTCACTATAACAGTCTTACATGGAGTCATAAACAATCCCCTTGGGCCTTCCAGGCCACTCAGGCAAGCTGAACTATGTGAAAGTTAGTTACTTACACCAAAGATCACACTGATATTATTCAGGTTACTTCCAGTCCCAAGGGACTAGTCACTTATCCCAGGTCAATTTGTATTTTAGTTCTGTTTTCAAAGAAAATGCTTTAGCCCATCCTGTAATTAACAAAAGTTTTATTAACTAGGAAACACAAATAAGAGTCATTTTCAAGGTTAAAGCAGATGAGTATCAGTTTTAGATTTAAAAGGTAATATGAACTTCTATAATAAGCTGCACCATATGTCTTTTAGGGCTGATCCATGCCAAGCAGCATGGAGATCTCTTGCTTATGTTCTGGAATCTTTGCCCCTTAGAGCCCAGGGAGCATAGAAGATCCAGTTTCTCCTTATCAGTTATTTCTGTCCCCTCCATTCCAGAGTCCAAACTGATGGAATGAGTTCATGCCTAGGTTTCTCCATCCTGAAGGGAGTTAGGAATGCAATCAACAGGGCCTCTGTCCTTTGATGCTACAAAATATCTCCTTTGCCTTCAATGGGCCATCTTGTGTGCAAGATGAACACTTTACCTTAATTAATGTATCTTTTCCTGTTTGGTGAGTTACACGATTACAGTGGTTTACAATGCAAACACTCAATATAATCTCATACCATGGGCTATATAGATTATAAGTGAGATCGCTACATGCAGCGTCCTACAAGTCTTTCATAGAATCATAGAAGATTAGGGTTGGAAGAGACCATTGCTCCTTGTTCTGTCATCTACCACCACTGAGAACAGTCAAGCTCCATCCTCTTTGGAACTCCCTTTCAGGTAGTTGAAGGCTGCTATCAAATCCCCCCCTCACTCTTCTCTTCTGCAGACTAAATAAGTTCCCTCAGCCTCTCCTCATAAGTCATGTGCCCCAGCCCCCTGGTCATTTTCATTGCCCTCCGCTGGACTCTCTCCAATTTGTCCCCATCCTTTCTGTAGTGGGAGGCCCGAAACTGGATGCAATACTCCAGATGTGGCCACACCAGTGCTGAATAGAAGAGAATAATCACTTCCCACAATCTGCTGGCAATGCTCCTACTAATGCAAAAAGGAAGAAAGGAGAGTAGCAAAATACAGACCCTAGACTTCAGAAAAGCAGACTTTGACTCCCTTAGGGAACTGATGGGCAGGATCCCCTGAGAGACTAATATGAGGGGGAAAGAAGTCCAAGAGAGCTGGCTGTATTTTAAAGAAGCCTTATTGAGGATGGAGGAACAAACCATCCTGATGTGCAGAAAGAATAGCAAATATGGCAGGCAACCAGCTTGGCTTAAAAGTGAAATCTTTGGTGAGCTTCAACAGAAAAAGGAAGCTGACAAGAAGTGGAAACTTGGACAGATACTAGGGAGGAGTATAAAAATATTGCTCAAGCATGGAGCAGGAAGGCCCAATGCACAACAGGAAGGCCAAAACACAACTGTAGTTTCAGCTAGCAAGGGATGTGAAGGGTATCAGGAAGGATTTCTACAGGTTTGTTAGCAACAAGAAGAAGATCAGGGAAAGTGTGGGACCCTTACTGAATGGGGGAGGCAACCAACTGACACATGATGTGGAAAAAGCTGAAGTACTCAATGCTTTTTTTGCCTTGGTCTTCACAGACAAAGTCAGCTCCCACACTGCTATCTTGGGCAATATAGTATGGGGAGGAGGTGAGCAGCCCTCAGTGGTGAAAGAACAGGATAAGGACTATTTAGAACAGCTGGACGTGCACAAGTCCAGATCTAATACATCCACAGGTGCTGAGGGAGTTGGCTGATGTGATTCCAGAACCACTGGCCATTATCTTCGAAAACTCGTGGTGATTGAGGGAGGTCCCGAACAATTTGAAAAAGGCAAATAGAGTGCCCATCTTTTAAAAAGAGAAGGAGAACCTAGGGAACTACAGACCAGTCAGCCTCACCTCAGTCCTTGGAAAAATCATGGAGTAGGTCCTCACAGAAACCATTTTGAAGCACTTGTAGGAGAAGAAGATGATCAGGAGCAGTCAACATGGATTCACCAAGGGCAAGTCATGCCTGACCAACCTGATTGCTTTCTGTGATGAGATAACTGGCTCTGGATATG
Source organism: Aldabrachelys gigantea (assembly GCA_026122505.1). Classification (NCBI taxonomy): domain Eukaryota; kingdom Metazoa; phylum Chordata; order Testudines; family Testudinidae; genus Aldabrachelys; species Aldabrachelys gigantea. The sequence goes on from CM047489.1 coordinate 68,009,072, forward strand.
GGGAAAGCAGCGGACATGGTATATCTTTACTTTGGCAAAGCTTTTGATAGAGTGTCCCAGCAATTTTAAAAAAGTATGGATTGGATGAATGGAGTATAAAGTGCATAAAAGCTGGCTAGATTGTTGGGCTCAATGGGTAGTGATCAACTGCTGGATGTCTAGTTGGCAGCCAGTATCAAGCAGAGGGCCTGTAGAAGGGTGGGACCAGGGCTTAACCCTCCATCAGGGGCGGAGGGGAGCCACACCAGTTCGCCAAGCACTGTCAGCCCGGTTCCTTGGCTTCAGGGTTGAGGCAACAACACCAAGTCGCTTGGGAGCTCAGGCCTTCCTCTGTAAGGCTGAGCCCCAATACCGAATGAGAGGACGCCAGCCTTCTGCAGCAAGGCCGAACAGCAATAGTCTGGCTTCCCAGCGTTAATAGGCTCAGGCCCTCAGGAAGGGCTGAGCAGCAATAGTCTGGCTTCCCAGAGTTAATAGGCTCAGGCCCTCAGGCAGGGCTGAGCAGCAATCAGTGAGTTTATAAGCCGGGCCCTGGACTGGGGCGGGGCCCCAAGCAGTTCAAGCTCAGCCATCTCAGGCAGGGGTGAGCAAACACAGTGGCGGCTTGTACAGCCCAAGCCTGGGCTCAGGGCAGGGCAACAAACACAGCTACGAGTCAGGCCCTCGAGCAGGAGCTGAACAGCGAGGTAACCGGTACAAAAGGTCTCCTCAGCCCAGGGGGGAGGGGGAGTCTGCCACCCTTGGAAGGGTGGCAGTGGGGACGCAGGCCCTCCCACTCCACTGCATCCCAGCCCGGGGCCCTAGCAGCGGTAAGGATTCACTGCAGTCAGTGGAGATCCTGGTCGCAACACAATGACATAGGCTCAGGTATATCTACAGCCTGATGGGTCGGCTACCTCCAGGCCACTTCCATTCTCCCCCTCACTGGGTACCTGCCATCCGCTGGCGTCGTGTGGTGGGTCCCAGACCATGGATTCCTCAGGATACCAGGCATCAGGAAGTCCAGGCCACTCCTCTGGGTACTGGGCGCGGGGAAGCTCAGGCAGCTCCTCTAAATGCCGGGCACGGGGTAGGTCAGGCCAGCGCTCCTCCGGGTGCCAGGCGTGGGGAAGTTCAGGCAGCTCCTTTAGATGCCGGGCGTCGGGAAGCACAGGCAGCTCCTCTGGGTACCGAGCATGGGGCAGGCTGGGCCCAGCGGGAGCTCGGGCACCAGTGTCTGTTCTGTCCGACAGCCTCCCGCCAACTGAGTGCCGGGGCCGGGCTTTTATACTTCCTGTCCCTTCCCTTGACCTCTGGTGGGCGAGGACAGATGGCCGTGGCTCCGTCCACTGCTGCGCCTGTTCTGGCTTGTCCCTCTCAGGCGCAGCGGGAAGTGAGGCCTCCTTGCTACAGGGTCCCAGGTGTGGGTCCTGGGGCCAGTTTTGTTCAACATCTATATTAATGATCTGGATGATGCTTAATTGCATCCTCAGCAAATTTGCAGATGACACAAAGCTGGAGGGGTAGATAGATACACTGGAGGGTAGGGATAGGGTCCAGAGTGACTTAGACAAATTGGAGGATTGGACCAAAAGAAATCTGATGAGGTTCAACAAGGACAAGTGCAGAGTCATGCACTTAGGACAGAAGAATCTCATGGACTGTTACAGGCTAGGGATCGACTGACTAAGCAGCAGTTCTGCAGAAAAGGACCTGGGGATTACAGTGGATTAGAAGCTGGATATGAGTCGACAGTGTGTCCTCGTTGGCAAGAAAGCTAATGGCATATTGGGCCGCATTAGTAGGAGCATTGCCAGCAGATCAAGGGAAGTGATTATTCCCCTCTATTTGTCACTAGTGAGGCCACAACCAGAGTATTCTGTCCATTTTTGGGGCCCCCACTACTGAAGGGATGTGGAAAAACTGGAGAGAGTCCAGTGGAGGAGAACAAAAATGATCAGGGCTGGGGGCACATGACTTATGAGGAGCCGATGAAGGAACTGGCCTCGTTTAGTCTTCAGAAGAAGAAAGTAAGGGGGGATTTGATAGCAGCCTTCAACTACCTGAAGGGGGGCTCCAAAGAGGATGGAAATCAGCTGTTCTCACTGGTGGCAGATGACAGAACAAGGAGCAATGGTCACAAGTTGTAGTGCAAGAGGTCTAGGTTGGATATTAGGAAACACTATTTCACTAGGAGGGTGGTGAAGGTAACTGGAATGGGTTACCTAGGGAGGCGGTGGAATCTCCATCCTTAGAGGTTTTCAAAGCCAGGCTTGACAAAGCCCTAGCTGGGATGATGTAGTTGGTGTCCATCCTGCTTTGAGCAGGGGGTTGAACTAGATGGCCTCATGAGCTCTCTTCCAAAGTTAATCTTCTCTGATTCTATGATTCTGTGACACAGTGCTTCACCATACAGTAGCCAAGATCTGAGGTAGGAACTCTGCATCTCCAATCTCGTCTTCCTTTCTGCTTCCTCCAGTTGGGCACTGTTGCACCCAGTGATAAACACGAAGGGAAGGGAAGTGGAACTATCTGTACCCTCTTGCTTTCCCTTCCTGTCCTCTACCAATACTTACACCTCTGAACAAGTCCTCCCATGGCTTCTTCACCAGACCCAGGGATTTCTATGAAGCTCCCTTCCCTGCAATTATCTTTGATCAGGAGAAGGAGCCCAGAACTTCCCTCCTTCCATATACTGCTTCCAGCCATAGGGGGAGGGGTCCAGCTCACCTTTGCCCAAATGCAGCTGTTCCCAGGAGAAAGGGGAGGTCAGAGCAGAACAGAGAGGTGTGGAGGAGGGGAGGACAGTGTCTGAGCTGGACAGTGGAAAGGGGGGTTGAGTTTTGCCCCCCTCTCAAACCCACCACATCTATACATTCCAGTTCTGTCCCACTTCAAAACATGTCCTCACTGACTCCATGTCAGTCCCTATCCTAATGCTGCATCCTCTCCCCACCTCCTCAACCTGTGGAGCCCTCCGATGGCCCCCTCCATGGGGAGCAGGGCTAGGGAGGGAAGCTCTGGCTGTACTGGACTGGCAGAGAGATAGAAGATGAGGAGACAATACAAGGGCAATGAAGGGACCAATATGTAGCCACAGTAATCATTGCCAAGGAGCCAGTGGTCATGGATGGGGATAACTGGGCTGAGAAACATGGGGGTGCTGAGAGACTAGATTAAAAAAAATTAAGGAAATTAAGAGATGAAAATACATCATTAACACAGAGCTATGGTAGTACAGTGCTGACTGCACCCTTCCAGAATGCAGAGAGGCTAAACTTGAACTTCTGAAAATAAGGAAATACAGTTAAGGTAAATGCCATCCTCGGAACACCACCTTAACTCTGCCCAACATGCCGATGAGCGCATGTGGCATTGTAAGACAAAGTCCAACACCTTATATTTGGTAAGACAAAGCTCTGGCATAGCAAACAGGAGCCTTGTCTACATGCAGCACTAAGATGTTTAAGTTTAGCCACACTCCACATTCTGAAGGGACACCAGGCAGCACTGGGCAACTATAACTCTACATTAATGTCGTTTTTGGCCAGTTAATTTTACTTTAATATTGCAGACATTGCCTTTGAGGTTTTTATATCTAAATAATTCTTAAACATTTTCCAAATGCAGTCCTTTAAACTTAATTATGTACGTATGGGTCAATGGCACACACTTCACTGGTAGGGGCACAACTGAGTTTTCCTGGAAGACCATCAGATTCTAAATTGATAGGTTAGATCTATGATTGAGGTTGAATCTTTCTGCAGAATTCTAAGTGAATTTGCTAAAAGAGTGCTAGACTGGATCAGACCAAAAGTGCATCTAGATCAATGTCCTGTGTCTGGCACTAGCCAGCACTAGACTTTTCAAAGGGAAAAGGAAAGACAAACCTGTAGTGGAGAATTTGTAATAATCTGCTCCTGTAGAATGTTTCCATCTAACCCCATCAATTAGAGGTTGGCTTTTGTCCTGAAGCATGAGATTTTATTCCTTAATTAATGTTTATTAATCTTACCTACTGTAACTGGATATTCTTGTTATACATATAAATGTTGCATCATTTTTAGAATCCTATTAGGCCCCAAGAATGTTAGTTTAATAAAAAAAATAAACTAATGTTTGCATATAGGAGATTAAGGTGCACTTTCCTGACAAAGCAATACTCTACCTTATTGTGAGGGATCATGGGGCTCAAACCCAGCTCCCCAGACAATCCTCAGACCACAGCATCCAGCTCACTTGGACCAGCAAGAAGAATGGGTTGGTGGACCCTAGCTTAGCAGAGGCACTGCCTATGCAATTCCTGATTGAAGGAGATGTCCAGCCTCTCTGACTGGCTCAGAGTCAGAAGGAGGCACAGAATGCTGTTTGAGTAGCTAGGTGAATTGCTGGCTGGCTTCTACATTGGACCCTGGCTTCTTCCCTGGCTCCTAAGACCTGTCTGGTTCCTGCCTCCCTATCCTGTTCCTGCTCCTGCCCTCCAGCCTTGTTCCAGATCCCTGCTTCTGTACCCCACCCTGGCTACTGACTCAGCTCTGAGCATTGGGTTGACTGCTGACTCTATCTCCGACTCTGGCTCTAACCACTAGACCTGACTGCATACATCCCAGTCCATATGTTGTGGATGCATGGGATTGGCGCTAAGACTCCAACTTTGGAACAGGCTCTTAGAGAAATGCTTTGAGTGTGCCAGACCCCCAAGACATCTCATTCTCCCTTCAGGGTAAGTCATGCAGCCTCACTGCCTCCTTGACTGAACCTCTGGGGCTCCAGCATTCCTGCTTTACACTGTGATCTCTGCTCAGTGAGTCCAACTGAGACTGTGGTATAGACTTGCCCACTCTGCAGGGACTAATGCATCTCAACAAGCATTTGTCAGGCAAATTTGTCCAGCTCTTTTGCTGCCCCAAGCGGTGGAGTGGCAAAGACTAAAAAAAAAAAACACCAAAAAAAGCCCTGATCTGCAGCACTTCGGCAGCAGCTCAGCCGCGCCGCTTCATTCTTCAGTGGCAATTCGGCGGTGGGTCGTTCAAGGCTACAGGGACTGAGGGACCTGCTTCCGAATTGCCGCCGAAGACGTGGACATGCCCCAAGCACCTGTTTCCTTTGCTAGTGCCTGGAGCCAGCCCTGGGGCTCGTGTAGGTTGCAGCCAGGGCCGGCTCCAGGCACTAGCATAGCAAGCAGGTGCCTGGAGTGGCCAGTAAAGAGGGGGGCAGCACATCCAGCCGTTCGGTGGCAATTCGGCGGTGGGGCCATCACTCCCTCTCGGAGCAAAGGACCTACCGCCGAATTGCCACTGTAGAATGAAGCAGCGGTAGAGCTGCCACTGGATTGCCGCCGATCGCAGCTTTTTGTGTGTGTGTGTGTGTGGTTGGAGCAGCAAAAATGCTAGAGCCGTCCCTGGTTGCAGCTTGGTGAAGACTTGGACCTGGGCCAAGAGTGGCACTGGGATTGGGATCTGGGGACAGGCCATGGTCAAAACCGAGATCAAAGTCTGTAGCCAAACTGGAATCAGAGCCGTAGCCAGAGTCCAGGTGCAGACAAGAGGTTGAAGCTGGGTAGTCAGAGTCCAAGGGTTTGGGGACGATCAGGAGGAAGAGGCAAGGCTGGAGCAGTTCAGTGAAGGGGCTGGAGTGAGGCTGGAGCAGGGGAAGGAGGATACTGGGACAGGGCTCAGGCAGGTGCAGGTGCAGTAACAGGAGCAGGAGCAGGCTGGGAATCTTAATAATCTAGTGCATGGAAAGACAGCAGGAGGGTTCCTGGCTAGGTAGGGCTGTTGCTCGAACTGATCTGCAGCTCTGGTGGGGTTGTGGAAGTGCCTGATCTGGGGGTGATCTGACACAGGCTCTGCTTAGCAATAAGTTGCTGCTGCATGCCTGGGGGCTGGATCCCTACTTGCGCTGTTGGAGCAGTAAGTCAGTGCAGTGGGGTTGTTGCTGCCTGAGTGGTAAATTCCTGCAGCACCTGAGTGAGCAGCCGTGATTTGGCTGTGAGTTGGTTTCCCAGTATTCACAATGACACTCAAACAGCATTGTCAAAACAGCTGGGTTTATTAGTCAGCTGGAACCCAGCCCAGGAAGTCCGTAGGTTACCAGAGAGAATTGAAAGTAAAAGCACAGACCATTCTGGTCAACCCAGAGCCCAGCCAAGCTGTCATAATCTCATGTTCAGGCTCTGACTATCTCTGTCTGACCTCCTTAGTCAGTTCCCAGGTGAGAGCCCTGATTCCTTCCAGCAGCCACCTCTTATCCCCCACCTCACACCTGCCCAGTCCTTCGTTCTGGAGCTATGGAAATGTTGTTCATGCCTAAGGAAAGGAAGGGAAACCCATCTCCCTTTGAGGCTTTGGTTGCTAGGTGTCAATAGCTTGGGGACTGGATTTGCCATTGTCTCCTTGGATTCTTCATTGATGTGGGGTCAGCCTCAGTCAGTCCCATTTTAACGACTCATCCTGGCTCAGACCCATCCAGACACCATTCATACCTATGTCTCTCAGTGTTCCCTGAGAGCCAACAGTCCTTTTCTGCCTACTGGGAAATAATGCAGGGTATAGCTGAAACTGAGGCACATACAGTACTCCCCCAAAATAGTAAACAAAATTCCGACTTCATCACACTACAAAACTTCTCTTTTCCCCCATAATGACCTCAGAAAATGTGTCCCTTATCCAGCTATAACTGACCATTTTTCATTTTGTCAGCAAGCACAAACATAAAAATGTCTTAACAAACAATCTAGAAAGGTAATACACATTCAAAATGCCAGTGTGTATCTGCAACATGAACATCACTTAAACTAAGTTTTTATGTGAGAATTTTCTTCCTCTCTTTAAAAAAAATGAGTTGCCTCATGGTACCCTTCACTGTCCTCATGGTATACAAGAATTATACAAGATCCTTACTAGACAACATAATATCCTGAAGGCCATCATCCCCTCTTGTCCTTAAGAGTCATATGTTGAGGTCCTTCAGCTGCCCATGGAAGTTGTTCAGCACCTTAATGGAATGAGGCTAATGAGGAGCTTAGGGATAATGATAGGATGACAAATGGGAATGAGGATATGGAGGTAGATATTACCACATCCGAGGTAGAAGCCAAACTCAAGTAGCTTAATGGGACCCAGATAATCTTCATCCAAGAATATTCAAGGAACTGGCACATGAAATTGCAAGCCCATTAGCAAGAATTTTTAAGGAATCTGTAAACTCAGGGGTTGTACCGTATGATGGAGAATTGCTAACATCATTCCTATTTTTAATGTAACTCTTCTGCCCCTCCAAGTTGGTAGCAACAAGGGCTAGGTTCAGTATCCAGAGGTTCTGTTTCAATAACACAATGCAAAATCGGCTCGAGCCCCCACCGAGTGACCAGGGACAATTATATACCACCCTCCGGGCACCTCTAGGAGGCAATACATCCGCTCTCGCAAGCACAGAGTCTGAGTTTAGCAAAATTCTTTTAATAAAGGAGGGAAACAATGTGACATTATGTTGGGGAAACACCACAAACAGGATTCATAACACAAACCATGAGCAAAAGACCCACTTCCAATAAGTTTGGCAGTAAGTTTTTCCCTCAGGGTCTTAAGTCCAATCACCCTAAAGTGCAACAACCAAAAGTCTCTGTACCTGGTCAGTGCCGCCTCAGAGTTCAAAAGTTTATCTAAGAGTTTTATCCCCCCAGCCTGGGTGGAAATGGGGGGGGCACATGGGGTGTTAAGGGGCACCTTATATGGTCCAAGGCCGACTTCCTCACCTCTCCATGGAGTTCTGCTCTCCTCTACCAGCTGCTTCATTCCGCCAGCCGTCTCGTGAGCCACTCCCACAGTCCCCACAAACTGCTCAGCTCCGCGAGCCACTCCAACCATCCCACAAACCACTCTGCTCTGCCAGCTGCTTAGCAATATATCTTCAGGCTCCCCCACTAGTTAACATAGCACTCAGTAATCTCAGCTCAATAATTTTAGCCCTTTTAGTGATTTCAGCTTGTAGTAGAAGAGCCCCAGTGCTGATGCACCATTGACCCAAAGCAAATTCAGCTCAGCAGCTACTAGCTAGACTCCTAATGGAATCAAAATTAGCTCTGTTATTCAACAACAGAAAGAAAAAAGAAGGTGCAATGGGTGTTCTAGGCCCTCAAAAGGTGCACATACCATCAGATACACATACCTGTCTCCAACCTCACTCAATTCACTGTGTTTTGGAACCCATGTTCCTTGTCTAATGAGTGCTACTTAGGCAATGGTGAGACCCTCTGTCATAAAATGGTTTCTTTGTCCTTGATTCACATAATCAGGGTAACAGTACTTTATTCCTCCTGCCTCAATAACAGAGAAACTGGGGATCCTACAGCTGCCAAAGTGACCATTTTGGGCTGCCATGGGCTCATGCTAGGTGGGGTGGGTGTGCCTAGGCAAACAAGATCAGCCCCTGAAGTTCTTTTCCACACTCACCATAATTCACAACCAGATGTCAGGGTAGAGCTCATCCTGACTCTGCTTACATTAAGAAAGGGGCAAAAAATGATCCAGATAACTACAGATTTGACTTCCATAGTATGCAAGGTCTTGGAAAAATATTTGAAGGAGAAAGTCGTTAAGGACATTGAGGTCAATGGTAATTGGGACAAAATACAACATGGTTACAAAAGGTAGATCATGCCAAACCAACCTGATCTCCTTCATTCAGAAGGTAACAGATATATTAGACAAAGGAAACACAGTGGATCTAATTTACATCGATTTCAGGAAGGCATTTGATATAGTTCCACATGGGGAATGACTAGCTAAATTGGAAAAGATGGGGATCAATATGAAAATTGAAAGTTGGATAAGGAACTGGTTAAAGGGGAGACTACAACAGGTCATACTGAAAGGTGAACTGTCAGGCTGGAAGGAGGTTACTAGGAGAGTTCCTCAGGGTACCAGTCTTGTTTAATCTTTTTATTTCTGACCTAGGCACAAAAAATAGGAATGTGCTAATAAAGTTTGTGGATGACACAAAGCTGGGAAGTATTGCTAATACAGAGAAGGACCGGGATATCATATAGGAAGATCTGGATGACCTTGTAAACTGGAGTAATAGTAACAGGATGAAATTTAATAGTGAAAAGTGCAAGGTCATGCATTCAGGGATTAATAACAAGAATTTTTATTATAAATTGGGGATGCATCAGTTGGAAGTAACAGAGGAGGAGAAGGACCTCGGAGCATTGGTTGATCACAGGATGACTATGAGCCGCCAATGTGATGTGGCCATTAAAAAAGCTAATGCGGTCTTGGGATGCATCAGGCAGGGTATTTCCAGTAAAGATAAGGAGATGTTAGTACCATTATATAAGGCACTGGTGAGACCTCATCTGGAATATTCTGTGCAGTTCTGGTTTCCCATGTTTAAGAAGGATGAATTCAAACTGGAACAGGTACAGAGATGGGCTAGTAAGATGATCCAAGGAATGGAAAACCTGTCTTACGAAAGGAGACTCAAAGAGCTTGGCTTGTTTAGCCTAACCAAAAGAAGGCTGAGGAGGGGGATATGATTGCTCTTTATAAATATATCAGAGGGATAAATATCAGGGAGGGAGAGGAATTATTTAAGCTTAGTACCAATGTGGAGACAAGAACAAATGGATATAAACTGGACATTAGAAAATTTAGACTTGATATGAGACGAAGGTTTCTAACCATTAGAGGAGTGAAATTCTGGAACAGCCTTCCAAGGGGAGTAGTGGGGTCAAAGAGATATCTGGCTTGAAGACTAAGCTAGATAAGTTTATGGAGGGGATGGGATGATGGATTAGCCTAATTTTGGCAAATAATTTATCTTTGATGATTAGTGCTAAATATGCTCAATGGCCTGTGATGGGATTTTAGATGGGGTAGGATCTGAGTTACTACAGAGAATTCTTTCCTTGTTGCTGGCTGGTGAGTCTTGCCCACGTGCTCAGGGTGTAGCTGATCACCATATTTGGAGTCGGGAAGGAATTTTTCTCCAGGGCAAATTGGCAGAAACCCTAGGGATTTTTTGCCTTCCTCTGCAGCATGGCGCATGGATCACTTGCTGGAGGATTCTCTGCAGCTTGAGGTCTTTAAACCATGATTTGAGGACTTCAGTAACTCAGACATAGGTTAAGGGTTTGTTACAGGAGTGGGTAGGTGAGATTCTGTGGCCTGCGTTGAGCAGGAGGTCAGACTAGATGATCATAATGGTCTCTTCTGACCTTAAAGTCTATGAGTCTATGAGTAATTCCATGTGGCAACCAATTGGCCAAGTTCCTTTAGACACAAAGCTTGTGTGTCTCCATATACAAACCTTATGCGCTCTGATCATCTTAGAGCATTTACATGGAAAGAGCAAAGGTCAGTGTGGTGACAGAACAGCACAGTTACAACTGGAAGATGTGTATGTATGAAAAATTATTTAGACCAATGTTCTCTAGGGCGCGTTTCTTATGTTCTACCTGCAAGGAAGGAAAGACAGGAAGATGGTATCTCTGCAGGGCAGTGTTAGAATAATAGAATCATAGAATATTAGGATTGGAAGAGACCTCAGGAGGTATCTAGTCCAATCCCCTGCTCAAAGCAGGACGGACACCAACTAAATCATCCCAGCCAGGGTTTTGTCAAGCCGGGCCTTAAAAACATCTAAGGATGGAGATTCCGCCACCTCCCTAAGGAACCCATTCCAGTGCTTCACCACCCTCCTAGTGAAACAGTATTTTCCAATATCCAAACTAGACCTCCCCTACTGCAACTTGATACCATTACATCTTGTTCTGTCATCTGCCACTACTGAGAACAGCCAAGCTCCATCCTCTTTGGAACCCCCCCTCCAGGTAGTTGAAAGCTGCTATCAAATCCCCCCTCACTCTTCTCTTCTGCAGACTAAATAACCTCTCCTCGTAAGTCATGTGCCCCAGCCCCCTAATAATTTTCATTGTCCTCCGTGGGATTCTCTCCAATTTGTCCATATCTCTTTTGTAGTGGGGGCCCCAAAACTGGATGTAATACTCCAGATATAGCCTCACCAGTGACAAATAGAGGGGAACTTAGATGTCTTGTTTGTAAAGTACAGCCTGAACTCTGCATTTCCTAGGTTTCTAATGCTCTAGTATAATAATAACATGGCTTAGTTTTCAAGTCGTGTTTGTGAAAGGCAGCATGCACTCAAACCACTGGTACGTGCCTATAATCCCTACCTCATTCTATAGACACCAAACAAACATCTTTTGGAATGAGTGAGACAAAGGGGTGTGTGAGATAACAGCTTTTATTGGATCAACTTCGGTTGGGGAGAGAAACAAGTTTTTGAGGTACACAGAGCACTTCTTCGGGTCTATGTGTAAGCTCGAAAACTTGTCTCCCCAACAAAAGTTGGTCCAATAAAAGATATTATCTCACTCACTCTGCCTTTCTAATATCCTGGGACCAACAAAGCCACAACAACACTGCATACATTTTCTGGAATAACTATTGCTGACTTTGGCAACATTGCCATGTTTTTAACATACACATGTTTGCACTGATCAGGTGGATGATGTGTGTCAGGGTTCCCTCCCCACCCTGAACTCTGGGGTACAGATGTGGGGACCCAAATGAAAGACCCTAAGTTTATTTCTACCAGCTTAGGTTAAAAACTTCCCCAAGGCACAAATCCTTTCCTTTTCCTTGGATGGTACTGCTGCCACCACCAAGTGATTTAGACAAAGATTCAGGAAAAAGACCACTTGGAGTCCCTATTTCCCCAAAATATTCCCCCAAACCCCTTCATCCCCTTTCCTGGGGAGGCTTGAGAATAATATAATAACCATTAGGTTAACAAAGTGAGCACAGACCAAACCCTTTGGTTTTTAGGATGCTAAAAATCAATGAAGTTCTTAAAAGAAGAACTTCATTATAAAAAAAAAAAAGTAAAAGAATCAGACCTGCAAAATCAGGATGGAAGGTAACTTTACAGGGTAATAAGATTTAAAACACAGAGGATTCCCCTCTAGGCTCAACTTTAAAGTTACAAAAACAGGAATAAACCTCCCTCTTACTATAGGGAAAATTCACAAGCTAAAACAAAAGATAATCTAAAACATTTCCCGACTATTACTTACAATTTCTGTAGTTTTAGACATATCATTCCAGGTATCTTTTTAGGAGCTGGTTTATCTGCTTGTTCTCTCTGTCTCGAGAGGGAACCAACCAAGATAGCACAAACAAAACCTCCCCCCCAGATTTGAAAGCATCTTCTTTTCCATTGGTCATTCTGATCAGGTGCCAGCTAGGTTAATTGAACTGATTAACCCCCTACAGGTACAATAATTCTGTACCTCTGGCCAGGAGAGATTTTATATTACCGCATACATAAAGGTTGTTATCCTTCCCTTTATTTTTATGACAATGTGTTATAGGTACACTGGGGCCAGCGTTAACGTTCGTGTTCAAGGTGGTGTTAGAAGAATTTAGCATGTGCATTTTCTTTCCATGTTGAAGGATAAGGGAGTGTAGTATGGAGGTGCACATGGTGTCAGTGATATTTTTTGATAGATGTAAGAGGATGGCTTGCCCTAGGGGCTGCAGAGCCTTCGACTAAGCCAGGCCTGATTACAGATGAGCCCCACCTGAGTGGAATCAAATGATTCCAGCATAAAAAGAGCAGGAGGTAGCAGTGGAGGTGGGAAGCCTAGGGGATGGCAGTTATGTCTGCAGAGAGCAAGAGGACTTCTGCAGGGCTTTGAGTCAGCAGGAGAGAGTGAGTCAAGCTCTCTAGGCGGGGAGGCCTGAGAGACCCTTCTCCAAGCAGGGGAGAGACTGCAAGGGGTCCAGCTGGAAGTGCCTGTGGAGATGGACAAACTGCAGACAGGAAGTGATGGGACTGTTTGAGTTAACGTTCTGATTTTGGAAGACCTTGTGTTATTGTGGATTATCAGGAGACAGAGATTGGGCTGGGGCTTGAGCCTAGAGGGCCAGTGTGCACCTGAGGACTTAATGCACTGGACCCCAGGAGAAGTTTTCTTGAGCTGCCTTTGAACTGAGTGAGTTCTTAGAGGGCCCTGAAGAGGGGGAAAGCAGAGGCAGGGTTCTGTAGAATGACTTCTGCCTATTGGAGGCTGCTGCCTGTATTACAATGTGGTATTTGGAGTTTAATGAATGTAGATGGAGGTTTTCTTATCTGAACGTTTCCTTTCATTTAAGTGATCACTTGGCAGATTTTGTATTTAAACAACTTTAACTGTATCAAAATCTAGTAGTGTTATGGCAAAAGGTGCTAATGTCATGCCTGCTAGGAATCAGTTATGTATAAGCTCTCATTACTCAAAAAGAAATCCTATGAAAGGTGTAAATATGGTCAAATTGATGAAGAGTAACAAAGAACAGCACCAGAGGGGTAGCCGTGTTAGTCTGGATCTGTAAAAGCAGCAGAGAATCCTGTGGCACCTTATAGACTAACAGACGTTTTGGAGCGTGAGCTTTCGTGGGTGAATACCCACTTCGTCAGATGCAGAACAGCACAAAAAGAACAGCACAAATATGTAGAGGCAAAATCAGAAAGGCCAAGGTGCAAAATGAGTTACACCTGGCAAGGGACATAAAAGGCAGTATGAAGAGGATCTTTAAATACATTAGGAGTAAGAGAAAGATGAAGGAAAGTGTAGATCCTCTACTTAGTGGGGAAGGAGAGCTAATAATTGATGACATCAAGAAAGCTGAGGTGCTTAATGCCTATTTTGCTTCAGTTTTCACTAAAATGGTTAATGATGTCCTTGACAACCAGGAGGAAGGAATACAAGCTAAACTAGGGAAAGAACAGATTCAAGAACATTTAGATCAATTAGATGTATTCAAGTCATCAAGGCATGATGAAATTCATCCTAGGGTACTTAGGGAACTAGCTGAAGTAATCTGGGAACCGTTAGCAATTATCTTTGAGAACTCCTGGAGGACGGGAGAGGTCCCGGAAGGACTAGAGAAGGACAAACCTATCTTTAAAAAGGGGAACAAGGAGGACCTGGGGAATTAGAGATCAGTCAGTCTAACTTCAATACCTGGAAAAATACTGGAGAAAATGATTAATCTATCAGTTTGTAAGCCCCTGGAGGATAATGGAGTTATAAAGAATATTCAGCATGGATTTGTCAAGAACAAATCATCCCAAACCAATTTAATTTCTTTCTTTGATAGGATTACTGACTAGTGGATGAAAGGAAACCTTAGACAGGATATACCTTGATTTTAGTAAGGGTGCTGACCATAGTTCCGCATGACATTCTCATAAGCAAACTAGGGAAAGTGATCTAAATTAATTTACTACAAGGTGGATTCACAACTGGTTGAAAGATTGTACTCGTGGAGTAGTTATCAATTGTTTGCTGTCAAAATGGGAGGGTGTATCTAGTGGAGTCCCACAAGGGTCATTTCTGGGTCCAGCACTAATCAATATTTTCATGAATAACTTGGATAATGGAGTAAAGGATATGCTTATACAAACCTCACATGATACCAAGCTTGGAGGGGTTGCAAGCACTCTGGAGAACAGGTTTAAAATTCAAAATGACCTTGACAAATTGAAGAATGGTCTGAATTCAACAAGATGAAATTCAATAAAGACAAGTGCAAAGTACTTCACTTGGGAAGGAAAAATCAAATTCACCACTACAAAATAGGGAATAATTGTCTAGGTGTCAGTACTGATGAAAAGGATCTGTGGGATATAGTGGACCAAAAACTGAATATGAGCCAACAATGTCATACACCTGCAAAAAAGGGTGAATATGATTCTGGGGTGTATTGACGGGAGTGTTGTATGTAGGACACAGGAGGTAATTGTCATGCTCTACTTGGCACTGGTGAGGCCTCAACTGTGTTCAGTTCTGGGCACCGCACTTTAGGAGAGATGTGGACAAATTGAGGGGAAAAGGTAGTGAGGATGGGGGGGAGTGGGCAGAGAAGAATGGGAGAGTGAGGGGAGAGGCAGTGGGGAAAAAGGGTGTGGGGAAGTGAAGGGAATGGGAAGATGAGAAGTAGGGAGTGGGGCCCCATGTGGGAGAGGGGGAGTTCTTTGTGCCCAGGGCCCCAGTAAATCTTAGTCCACCTCTGTTTCTATGATTCTTTGGTAATGAAATTCTCCATAGGAAGTATAAGCCTGTGTCTCCACTGCAACTAGGAGCAAGCCCCTCAGCTGGGCAGACAGACTCATGCTAGCAGGACTGCTAGTATGCTAACAATAGCACGATGGATGTTGTGGCTCTGCCAGTGACTGAGGCTAGCAACCTGAGCTCAGATCAAGGCATTTGGGTGGGCTGAGAGCGTGAGCTGTTGCCCCAGCTGCAACATCCACACAGCTATTTTTAGTGCGCTAGCCCGAGTTAAGCTAGTGTGAGTTTGTCTACACAGGCTATGAGGCTTGTTACCAGCTTCGGTGTAGACATACCCTAAGAGACCCCTGCAATCCTAAGTCCAGTCATTGAGGGGGATGTGTGAGTTAAAAGCGTTCTCTGGGCTGGGTGGGTAGTGAAACCTTTCCCAGGTACCTTTGTAAAGCAGAAAAGATGTATAAAAGAAGTTAATTCCCAGGCTGCCTTACAAGACTATGGGGTGAGCAGCTTCAGACTTGCAGGTTTTCCAAGTGGAAAGCTCAGGGCCTGAGGCAGTAAGAGGGGATCTGTGTTAGGAGGAGAAGCTGAGAGGGAGAGGCCTCAGAGAGCTGAGTCTAGGTGACAGGGCCCTTGTGCCTTAGCTGAGGTTCCAGAAAGAATGTGTGTGTTTATGTGTGTGTGTAGCAGGAGGGTTGTTAGCACCTCCATTCAAGCAAACAGGTCTTGGGCATGTTCTGTAAGGAAACAAATTACTGTAAGAAATACCTTGACTTTGTGTCACCAATTTCACCTCCTGTCGGAAAATGCTGAAAATGGCTCTAGATTTGCTACTGCTAAGCAAAGGGGGAACAATGGTTATAGCTGGATGATAGCATCTAAGTTTCCCCTTCCTGTAAAAGTTCACCCTGTCACTGGTACCTGCTGATTCTATGAATGAGCTTAAAATAATACCAGTGGATTGCACCATGTTTCATTACAGAGCAGTGCTCTGTTCAAAGCTGGAGTGTGAGGCTGCTTTTATAATTGGCACCACTGGAGTTACAGGTGAAAGGTAGATAGCTGAAGAGGTGCCAGGTGCTTTCTGCACCTCCTAGGGTGGCAAACTAGCAGTCTGCTCCCCATGGGAAACTGCTGTCATGCATGTTGCAGAGGATCCCTTTGTCCCCTCATGCAGTGCTGCTGGCCAGCAGAACCTGTGTGTTACACTGACAGAACTCATACAAGGAGATGCTCTCAACCAACCCCATTCCCCTTCTCTCTCCCTGTGCCTGTGAACCTAGGGTGACCCGAAGCATGACACCTGGATCTTCATGCTGGCCGTCCTGCTGAGCAGCACCCTGGTGTACAACAGCAAAGGCACCATTGACCAGGACTCCATGAACAAGCTGCAGTATCTTTCTAGTGGGGGCTGGGGAGTTGGAGTCTGCAGCTGTCAGTGAAAGGCTGGGACCTGCCCCAAGGTTTGCAGGGCCTGCTGGGAGAAGATGGAGTGGGTTTCCAGGGTGCTATGCATAACCCAGAGTCATTCCCAAATAAAAGGGAGTGTCTGGGCTTCCCTCCAATGCCAACACTTGCCCTCTGCCTTCCCTGAAAGTCTCTCTTCCACACCCCTTTAACTCTCTGGAGATAAATGACTGATAAGAATGGCCATTCTGGGTCAGACCAATGGTCAATTTAGCCCAGTGGCCAATGCCAAGTGCTTCAGAGGGAATGAGCAGAACAGGAAATCATCAAGTGATCCATCCCCTGTTGTCCATTTCCCAGCTTCTGGCAAACAGAGGCTAGGGACACCATCCCTGCCCATCTGTACTAATAGCCATTGATGGACCTATGCTCCATCTATAATTTATCTATAAATGTATATGAATGTATGTAATAGAAAGATGGTCAGTCATTTAATAATCTTCCCGCCCACATACACATGGAGATGTGTGGACACATTCTCATGACTAAGTAACTGGGGGTGGAGGCGGCCCTGGTATCAGATCTTAAGAGGTTTCTGGACCCTGACAATACAAAAATGGGTTAGCTAGGGAGGTGGTGGAAAGTCCTTCCTTAGAGGTTTTTAAGGTCAGGCTTGACAAAGCCCTGGCTGGGTTGATTTAGTTGGGGATTGGTCCTGCTTTGAGCAGGGGGTTGGACTAGATGACCTCCTGAGGTCCTTTCAACCCTAATATTCTATGAAAACTAAAATGAGCCCCAATAGGAAAAGGAGGAAAGAGGGGACTTCAAGGAAAAGTATCTCCTGTTCCCAACAGTTGCACAACGTTACGCACCCTCTCTCCCTTCAGTCCCAACCTTCTTCTATTGGTCCGTCCTTTTTGCCAGACCCCTCTCCATGATGTGTACCTCTTTTCTCAGCTCCCACTCCTCTTTATATGGACAAGGAAAACCCTCAACAAGGAGAACCACAGATTCATCCTTGCCAGGAAAACTTGCATGTGTCCTGCTTGCCTCCAGCAAAGCAATGGACTGAAAAGGGTCGCAAGCAGGAGCTCTCACCCTCTCTGGAACTGGCAGCCCCCAGATCCAAGACAGGAATTGCTGTGTTACCTGAAGTGTAAATGATTGTGCTGTTGTCCTTACAGAATGTGGAGTCTTTCCTTTTGCTGACAGCTCTGGTCCAATACCCCTTCTCTTAAGCCATCTGTCTGAGTGGTTACTGGGACCTGCCAGCCAGGGCAGTGCCCACAGAGATTAGCTGCAGATGTATGTTCAGGGCTTGCTGCCGAGTTGTGGCTCACCTGGCCTGCTAGTGGGAATTCTGAGGGGTTTGTGCAGCATTCAGTAGCCTCAGTAATTGCACTTGGTGTGTTAAGATGCTGGCTCTGTGTGTGTTCATTCAGTGTGATGGCCCAGCTCTGCACAGATGGTAGAGGTAGCAGACTGCAATAAAACTGCCCAAAGCTCCAGACTCAGTTTTCAGCTAAGGCACCTGGCCAGGTTTATTGTCAACAAAGCCCGGTAATAGCACCTAGCAGACTCTACGAGAATACTAAGACATGTCTTCCCATGACAATAGACGCAGCTCCGTCAGTGTCAGTATTTTCCACTGTTCCCTAGGCTGGATAAAGACACTCCCTCTGAGATACACAGAATCATAGAAGATTAGGATTGGAGGAGACCTCAGAAGGTCATCTGGTCTAGTCAAAGCAGGATCAACCTCAACTAAATCATCCCAGCCAGGGCTTTGTCAAGCCGGGCCTTAAAAACCTCTAAGGATGGAGATTCCACCACCTCCCTAGGGAACCCATTCCAGTGCTTCACCACCCTCCTGGTGAAATAGTTTTTCCTAATATCCAACCTCGACCTCCCCCACTACAACTTGAGACCATTGCTTCTTGTTCTGTCATCTGCCACCACTGAGAACAGACAAGCTCCATCCTCTTTGGAACCCCCCTTTCAGTAGTTGAAGGCTGCTATCAAATCCCCCCTCACGCTTCTCTTCTGCAAACTAAATAAGCCCAGTTCCCTCACCCACAAAAGCTCATGCTCCAAAATGTCTGTTAGTCTATAAGGTGCCACAGGATTCTTTGCTGCAAATACAGGGGAATAATCACTTCCCTCGATCTACTGGCAATGTTCCTACTAATGCAGCCCAATATGCCATTAGCCTTCTTGGCAACAAGGGCGCACTGTCGACTCATATCCAGCTTCTCGTCCACTTTAATCCACAGAGCCTTTTCTGCAGAACTGCCGCTTAGCCAGTCAGTTCCCAGCCTGTAGCAGTGCCTGGGATTCTTCTTTACATCTTTGTATATCAATACAAACAAATTATGTATTGCCCCTGACATATCAGGATGCCACCCTCTGATGTACTTTGTGCATGTTGGTTTGATCAAAATATGTCTATCCATCACGCTGTCATCCTGACCTTATCCTTAAACTGGGTCAGTGTGTTCCTGTTCTCTTTGGGGAATGTGTTTGATATTAAGGTTTTCTGGCACCACCTTTCTGGAATGTGTTTGTGTATATATTCTTGTGCCTAGCACTACTTTTGAATGTGTGATTCTGTAATATCAGCCCTGTTCTTGCCAGATTCTCTGTGCAGGGTCAGGCTGTTGCTCACAACTTAACTTTGTTTTATATTAGCAAAATTTTGACTGTGTTAGCCCAAGCCTCTGATACATGGGCTTATGTCTCAGACCCTCATCTTACTACACTTGGGAAGCCTTATTAAGACATTCCACTTGGGAAGCAGGCCCCACCTGGTGAATTTGGTTGGCAGAGGTTAGGATACTATAGATGTGAGGTCAGCAAGCTGCCAGAAGGCTACCTGGTGGGCAGAAATTAATTAGGCAGGAACTAGACAGGGCAGTGCAGGCCGTGAGATGCAACAGCTAATCATAATGTCCAGAGCTTGTCCTGGGGATTTCCAAGGCTGGGCAGCCAGTTGAACCATTCTGAGTGACCTGCCTGAACAGTGGCTGGAATGGGGCTCCCAGGCTGGACTTTTTTTGGCCTACTGCTCTAAGGCAAAGCCCAGGAGGTGTGTGTTTGACTCAGACATGGTACTGCAGGCGAATATGCCTCCATTAGGGATACCCTAAAAGCAGCCCCTGCGTTGAGCCACAGACTGAGTGGAAGCAGAATCTTTCAGCAATCCTGGACCTGCCCTCTGATGTCTGGTCACCCTGGACTATGAAAACTGAAAATGGGATTTAATGGCCAGGGACCAATTTATGACCCCCACAGCTAAGAGAGAGATCTGGACAACTCTTCCTAAAGAGAAACCTGATGGGCTGGAAGATGCCATCAGGATTGCTGCAGAGCTACATTTAGCCTTCGAGGCTGCAGCAGAGGGGGGCTCAGCCCCAGGACATAAGAACATGAGGCTGAGCTGATAGTCACTGCTGCTGTGGGGAAGACAAGGGACTCAGACCTCTGAGAACGGATGGAGGGCACGAGAGCAATGCAGCATGACATTAACCAGCTGAAAGCAGAAAGGGAGCCCTGGATCCAGGGAGAACAGATGGAGGGAGACAGGACATAGGAAATGACTGATGCTCGATTGACAGCTGTCCCATCGGAAGGACTGGGAAGATATACAGTGATGGAGTGTCGCAACTCAGAGACCATATGTGACAAATGTGGGAATTTCCTGTAATATTTTTATGAACTATCTGCACGGCACTTGTACCTGTCCTCTTGGCATTGCAACCCCTTGGGAGAAAGGATTGATTTTCTCCCTTGGACAGGGAGAGCAGGCCAGGTTTGCAAGACATATGGTTACTAAGACTGCCTGGGCAGGAGTGAAGACATTGGAATGGAAGCCTCCACGAGCAAGTTACGGCACCATCTCTCTGCAAGGAAGCAGAGTAAAAGCCCCGAGCGGGCGAGCAAATGGCAAAGGTGTTGGACTTAGGAAAAACTATTTCACTAGGAGGATGGTGAAGCTCTGCAATGGGTTCCCTAGGGAGATGGTGGAATCTCCATCCTTAGAGGTTTTTAAGGCCTGGCTGGGATGATTTAGTTGGGAATTGGTCCTGCTTTGAGCAGGGGGTTGGACTAGATGACCTCCTGAGGTCCCTTCCAACCCTGATATTCTATGGTTCTAAGCATCAACACCTAGCTCCTTTTGGATTCTCAGGCCTTTGTCTACAGAATGCATGAACAATCATTATCCTCCAAGGATGAAGTATGAGACCTCAGTGCATAGTGAGGGTGATGAAGTGCATATAAACTTTAATGGCAGTCAGGGCCAGGGCTGGGAGTAGAACTCCTGGACCACAGACTTGCAGTTCAGTGCATGATCCCAGAGGTTACAGAGTACAGCACAGGAGTTGTTCTCCTCAAACACTGGGTGAAGACTGCAGCTTCCTCTTCAAGATGTTTAGTCCGTGTGAATCCCATTCAAGGTGCATGTGTGCCCCATGCACATGAGATCAGAATCTTTGCCAGCAATTTCCATTTGGACTGTTCCCTGCAGGCCTCTAGGCCCCATCCTGCACCAGAAGGCATAAAGGACACAAGGGCCCCAACCATTTCTCAGCTTTCTCTCACCATCTGTGCCATCAAGACAGAACTCAGCAGTGCCCATCTGCTACCCATTCCATCTCTCTCCCTCTTTCTCTCTGCCTTATCTTAGCTGGTTAGTCTAATTCATTGAGGCTACCTACTCCTATTACATAATTCAATTTAATCTGTATTTAACAAAACACACACAAAAAGCCCAAATTTTTTTTTAACACCAGTTGCTTGGTGCTACTGCCTTTCCAATGGTGGACCCAGAGTCCTCAGCATACAAGATTTATCCATCATGCAATAGACTCATTCCCCACACTGGCAACCATTGCCAGTGTTTATTCTGTCTAGGTGAGAGCTATATGTTGGACCAATGCTCAGTCTGTCAGTATTATTCATCTAGAACTCGCCAGTCGAGGGACAGTCATCAGAAGCTGTTTCTCCTGGAACAACGGATGAGGGGCACATCTGATCCAGAAGAATGGACAGCTGGCTCTTAAAAGGGACCTGCTTCCTTAAAGTCCCTTTGGGCTAGTGATCAATCGAGTTGACATTCGACCCCCAAGATGGCTCTGACAAAAGGGCTGACTCACCCCCAACCAGCCCTTCTAACTGAGCCCTGCACTGCTGGCTCTGAAGGCTGGCATTGCTTCTTCAGCACCAAAGCAAGGCAGGTCAAAGCACCAATCGAAGGAGAGCTCTCAACACCAGTCTGCCACATCTAATTGGAAGAAACTGGAGAGGCCTAACAAGAGCCAGTAGCCTTCTGCTCTCTCCCAGTGTCCAAACAGTCATCCAGCATGGGCTGCTGAGGTGGAACACTTACCCACCTGGTGCCAAGTGAAATTAAATCAACCCCAGGATCTGCCCAGTTTTTTCATGGCCAAGGCAGAAAACATTTTCAGCACCTTCTCCCCTTGATCCTGAGCCCTGTGCACTCCAGGCCCTCATCCCCTGTGGAGAAGCCAATGACGTAATTTTCCCACATATTCCAGGTTGCTCACAGCTGCCCAGGTGACAGAGTCTCCTCAGCCCCAACTCCTACATGAGAGCTTCTGTTGCCCACAGGTGTTTCACTACTATATTCAGTCGGCCTTGGTGACTCCCTATTCCCCCCAGTGCCTTGCAGTACTGCTAGCTCAGTGGTTTGAGCATTGGCCTACTAAACACAGGGTTGTGAATTCAGTCCTTGAGGAGGCCATCTAGGGAACTGGGGTAGAAATGTGTCTGAAGATTGGTCCTGCTTTGAGCAGGGGGTTGGACTAGATACCTCCTGAGGTCCCTTCCAACCCTGATATTCTATGATTCTTACTTCAGGTACTATCTCTGGATACGCTGTCAACTCTGGGTGAATGCTACTAAGCCCCATACCCTGACAATGGAATCCCAAGTCATGTGTCATATTGCAAGCCCTCCCTGGGACACAGCCTCTGAGACTTTTGCCCAAGGTCTGGGCAGCTGGGAATTCATGTCAGCCTGATGGTGGGGATTCCAGCATGCCTTCTAGCCCTTCCATTGGGTTCCTCTCTACCTGTACAGGAATGACCTCCAGGGTAGCATCACTTCCCTCTCCATAATCAGCTTGCACACCTGTACTTCATCCTCTGCAGGTGTCAGGGCTAATTGTCTGTCTCTGATGATATAAAGGCTTCTCCTGTGTCTCTAGATGACTTTAGTTTGCCATCTGGATCGCCCAGTTGAAACTCTTCCTTAGGCAGTTTTTTTTTTCCATACAGCTGTGAGTGTGTGATGGAAACCTGTGCCCTGTACCCTCATCCACCAGAATTAGGTGTCCACTGATCTTCTCTGGGATGTGGTTTTTCGGTAATATTTCACAGGCAGCTATAGTCTCTCACTTTGGGCTTAGGGTTCTTTAGGTGTAGGTCTGACCCTGGTATGGTATCTGTAATGGGGAGTGGGGCAGGAGATCTACTCACTGCTTGGCAGTACCTTGTCATGGCTCATCTAGGGAATTAGCTCACCACTGTCCACACACACCCTTCAGTTGCTCAGGGCTTTACTCTCCCAGTCCTTACTGCTCCTTATACTCCTATTATGGGCTTCTACTGCCCACCCCCCTTATATCAGGGAGTATAACTGCAGATTTCCTCACTGCAGCCCTCCTTTTCTGCTGCCATCTCCCTGGCTTTATAGAAGCCCCACTTGTTTCTGCCCAGGTGAGCTGCATCTCCAATTACGCCTCATTTCATCCTAGCTCCTCTCCAGGTGCAGCCTATAGCTAATTGGCCTCTCTTGCTTCTACTAACCCTTCCAGTACTAGTGTGGGTAAAGAGCCCCCTCACAGGGTCAGATTTACAAGGTCTGTTCTACTCCTTGATCTTTAACCAGTCTCCTTTAGTGTGCTGGACCACAAGGATCCACACAGTTCCAGAGGAACAGGCCTGTGGTCTCCATGACTTTGAAAGCTGAGCCTTCAGAGTCCAGCAATCTCTGTGTCTCTCTGTGTCTCCTTGAAGCAAGTCCTGCCAAGCCAGATTCCTGAAGGAAACTTGTTCTATCCTTCAGAGTGCAAAGCTCTTCAGTCAGTATCTGCAGTGACCCCCAGCAGCCGAGTCATCTGGCATATAGGATATGAAAGTCTTTGGGTCAGTGTGAGAGAAGCAGGCTTAGGGTAGAGCTCATATTTGTGGGATCCAGTGCTTTGCTGTGCCTGCCTCCCTGAGCTCCATCCCTGCTATTCCTGTCACCTTTGTCCCTCAGCTCCTGTGAGCTGCCATATGTCTATGACCCCTCATCTTATTGACCCAGACAGAATCATAGAAGATCAGGGTTGGAAGGGACCTCAGGAGGTCATCTAGTCCAAACCCTGCTCAAAGAAGGACCAACTCCAACTAAATCATCCCAGCCAGGCCTTAAAAACCTCTAAAGATGGAGATTCCACCATCTCCCTAGGGAACCCATTGCAGAGCTTCACCATCCTCCTAGTGAAATAATTTTTCCTAAGTCCAACACCTTTGCCATTTTCCTAATATCCAACCTAGACCTCCCCCACTGCAACTTGAGACCATTACTCCTTGTTCTGTCATCAGGTACCACTGAGAACAGTCTAGATCCATCCTCTTTGGAACCCCCTTTCAGGTAGTTGAAAGCAGCTATCAAATCCCCCCTCATTCTTCTTTTCTGCAGACTAAATAATAACAGTTCCCTCAGGCCTGGTCTACACTACGTGTTTAAATCGATTTAAAGAGCGTTAAATCGATTTAACGCTGTACCCGTCCACACTACAACGCCCTTTATGTCGATATAAAGGGCTCTTTAAATCGATTTCTGTACTCCACCCCGACGAGAGGAGTAGCTCTAAATTCGATATTAACATATCGGATTACGGTTAGTGTGGACGGAAATCGACGTTATTGGCCTCCGGGCGGTATCCCACAGTGCACCACTGACCGCTCTGGACAGCAATCTGAACTCGGATGCAGAGGGCAGGTAAACAGGAAAAGCCCCGCGAACTTTTGAATTACATTTCCTGTTTGCCCAGCTTGGAGCTCTGATCAACACGGGTGGCGATGCAGTCTCAAATCCAAAAAGAGCTCCAGCATGGACCGTACGGGAGATACTAGATCTGATTGCTGTATGGGGAGACAAATCTGAACGCGAAATGCCAAAGCGTTTGAAAAAAATTCTCCAGGATACACAGCGCTGCGTGACAACCGTAACGGGAAGCCAGAGACTCAAATGGACGCTCATGGATGGAGGGGGTACTGAGGACTCCAGCTATCCCACAGTCCACAGCAGTCTCTGAAAAGTATTTGCATTCTTGGCTGAGCTCCCAATGTCTGTAGGTTCAAACACAGTGTCTGGCGTGGTTCAGGGAATAGCTCCTCATTTCCCCGCCCCACCATATGAAAGAAAAGGGAAAGAAATCATTTCTTGACTTCTTTCAATGTCACCCTATGTGTACTGAATGCTGCTGGTAGACGCGATGCTACAGCAGTGAAGAGCAGTATCCACTCCTCTCCCCCTCCCTGGTGGTAGATGGTGCAATAGGACTGGTAACTGTCCTCATGAACCCCATGCCTGATAACTGCTCAATATCATGAGGGAATGATTCCTGGTTACTCCCAGTAGATAGGACAGAACGGCTAATAAGGATCTTCATCATAGCAACTGGGGGCTTCAGCCCCCTCCCTTTCCTGTGTAAAGAAAAGATTCTGTACTGCCTGGACTGTCATAGCCCCGGGAGGCTGCCTCCCCCTCATTTTATCTCACTAACAAGTCTCTGTTTCTTATTCCTGCATTCTTTATAACTTCATGACACAAATGGGGGGGGGGGGACACTGCCACGGTAGCCCAGGAAGGTTGGGGGAGGAGGGAAGCGACGGGTGGGGTTGTTGCAGGGGCACCCCCTGTGAATACTGACACGGAGCAGTTGTGCTCTGATACACTGGTCCTCTAAAACACTTGCCCCTTATTCTAGGCAGGACTGACTCTATTTTTAGAAACCATAAGGGAGGGATTGACTCAGTCCCAAGTGAGTCAATCCCAATTTTGCTTTTGCATTGCGCCCCCAGCCGATTTCAGCCAGGAGCACTCATGACAGCAGCAGACAGTACAGAGGGGGAGAGATAACTGTCATCTCATTGCCAGTTTTCTCTGGCAGTAGACAGTACAGAACGACCGGTAACCATCTCTGCTATCATTGCAAAAGCAAGTGAATGCTGCTGTGTAGTGCTGGAGTATCGCCTCTCTCTCCGCGGCATCCAGTACACATACGGTACCGGAAAAAAAAAACGCTGAACAGGCTCCATGGTTGCTGTGCTATGGCGTCTGCCAGGGCAATCCAGGGAAAAACGGTGCGAAAGGATTGTCAGCTGATGTTTTCCCGGAGGAAGGAATGACTGACGACATTTACCCAGAACCACCCACGACAATAATGATTCAACCCAGAATTCCAAGGGGTGGGGGAGACTGTGGGAACTATGGGATATCTACGGAAGAGCTACCCACAATGCAACACTTCAGAAATCGACGTTAGCCTCGGACCATGGACGCACAACGCCGAATTACTGTGCCTAGTGTGGCCGCATGAAATCGAATTTATAATATCAGTTTTATAAAACCGATTTTAGCTAATTCGATATTATCCCGTAGTGTAGACTTGGCCTCAGCCTCTCCTCATAAGTCATGTGCTCCAGCCCCCTAATCATTTTTTTGCCCGCCTCTGGACTCTTTCCAATTTTTCCACACCCTTCTTGTAGTGTGGGGCTGAAAACTGGACACAGTACTCCAGACGAGGCCTCACCAATGTTGAATAGAGGGGAATGATCACAGCCCTCGATCTGCTGGCAATGCTCCTACTTATACAGCCCCAATTCAGCCCGACGATCTAGTCAGTTTTCTATCCACCTTATAGTCCATTCATCCAGCCCATACTTCTTTAACTTACCATCAAGAATACTGTGGGAGACCGTATCAAAATTTTTGCTAAAGTCAAGGAATAACACATCCACTGCTTTCCCCTCATTCATAGACCCAATTATCCCCTCATAGAAGGCAATTAGGTTAGTCAGGCATGACTTGCCCTTGGTGAATCCATGCTGACTGTTCCTGATCACTTTCCTCTCCTCTAAGTGCCCTCTGTATTTTAGCTCTATACTCCATGGTGTTGTCAACCCTCTTCTAATTTGTATCATCTTCAAATTTGATCAGTATGTTCTCTATACCTACCTCCAGGTCATTAATAAAGATGTTAAACAACACTGGAGCCAGAACGAATCCCTATGGATCCCCACTTGAGACCTCCCTCCAATCTGACATCATTCCATGATGGCATCCTTCCAGGGCAGCTAGTGAACAGAAACAAGGGGAATTAACATAAACATGTCTTTCCAAAGTTGGGTCAAGGCTCTCTTCCTGTTGGGCTGTGGCCCTAAACTGAGTTCACAGGCAATAGAGGGGAATTGTTCCCTTTCTAGAAGAATCAGCATCTGGCCCTCCCTTCCCTCAAGGAGGGGTTGTTAGGTAGTGGTCATCTGGGGAGTTCCAACTTCAGTCAGGCAGCCTCTCTCCAAGAAGTGAGGTCTGCTTTGCTCCCTAGTTCTCTATCTCTTCAGCTCCCCCCTCAAATCCTGACATTCCTCACAGGTGTGATTGTGCAGAACCACCTGAGCCCCCATTAACTCTTTAACTCTGTGTTGCTCAGTGTGGTGTTTGCAAAGCCCATCCCAGAGGGGAAGATGTTAAATGACTTGCCCACATGAAGACTGTTTTGAAGACCTGCTGGACCGTTTTCTGTATTGGGGCTGTGATGAGATATCACCCTTGGGGGCAGATTTATTTCTATTTAATATAAATATTGAAAACTGGCTGGTGGGAGCCAGTCAAATAAGGAGAGAAGCTGGGATACATTTCCTGTCTCACAGTCAGAGTCCTCTCTTCCATCACTAACCAGATCCAGGACAGTTGTAAGGGATTGACCCCAGCAGAGGAGCATTGGAGACCTGCGGTTCAGCTAACACAGCAGTGAAGTTTCTACTGGCCACAGCTGGGGTCAAGAAGAAGTCTAGGTGATGCTGGGAAATATCCCTCTTTACTCAAAGCAAGCAAATCAAGCAATAAACTGAGCGTCAGTGTCCGAGTTGGGTATGGGCAGGGGTGAGCTCCAAGGGGGAAGAAATGTCTAGGGGAAATCCTGGCCCCAGTGACATTAGTGTCAAAACTCCTACTTGTACATAGGGCCAGGATTTTACTTCTAGTCCATAGTTAGGCTTAATTTCCCTCAGGGAGTCCTAATCAGTCTCGCCAACTCTCTGAATAGTCAGACAATCTGTGACGGAGCTTTCCCTTCCTTCAGGAAGCCCCTTGTCTCATTAGATGGTCATGAGATTCCCCTGCTCCTTCTACGCCTCTAGGGGTGGGTCATCTTGTGTCTTCAGGATAGATCATTAACACCTTCCTGACCTGGCCTGGATGCAGTGTGGGGTTTGTATATGGCACCACAGGGTCCAGATAGTAGGGGGGAAGGGGAGTGTGTGTGTGTGTGTGTTGCAGCTGCCGCACAGTCTGCGAGGGGAAGGGGTGGTCATTGGTGCACAGAGAATGACAGACTTGTCCTGGCTTCATGGGAAGCCTTCCAATGCACAGGATGCAACACACACTCCATGCACAGCTGGGACTGGCCATGCTGCTTTACTCCTTTATGGCTTCTGTCACTAGCCATCACATTTGAACCTGTCTGGATTCCTTAGCTCCCTGGTCAGCTTCGTGTCTGAGCTCTCTGAGCACATAAAGGTGAAAGCTGATGTGGAAGAGGAGGACGACTCTGCTCCCGACACAGAGTACATCAGCTTCTTCCCAAACTTCATCTGGACTGTGCGGGACTTCACCCTGGACCTGGAGATTGATGGGAAGGAGGTGACAGAGGATGAATATCTGGAGAGAGCGCTGATGCTGAAGAAGGGTAAGTGCTCTGACGGGGCTCGGGACAGAACTGCTGGGAAGGGGATCAGAAGCCACAGTACAACAGTCTGCAAGAGGGGAGGGAGAGGTGATGGAACCACTCAAGGTTGATGGTCCTTTTACCTATACCAGGTCAGGGAACAACTATGGTTTGTGTAACTGGACTAAAGTAAAGATGGCTCAGTTGTGAAAGTTGACATCCAGCATAAAAATGGTCCCCATTAAAAACTGGGCTGTAGATTGGGAAAAAATAGTTTTCATATGATGATGTCATGAGTGTTTGAAGCTCACACAGAGCTAGACTGTGCTCTGTGTTAAACCATTTCTGAACTGGTGTAATACCTTTGATCTGTATATCTGTGTAGCTGTGGCAGGTGGTACACGTATATGCATTAATGATTAACTTCGTACTGAGACACCTCCTCATTTGTAAACTCTGACACCTATGGTGAAAACTTACCAGCATTTAAACCTTCATCAATGTAAAGTGACAGAAAGAGGCATTTCAACCTTCAGTAGTTAAACACCTTCTGAGATAATTTAAAAAATAAGCTTCCATATCTATAAAATTATTGGAGCAATTTTTGTTGCTACCAAGCTTGATGTTTGTGTGATGACCTGTCAACAGCAAGGAGTGAATTTGGTATGTCTAGATCTAGACACATGACACATTACCTATAGTTTGACCTAACAGGCCAGGCTGTTAGTTTGGAGGCAGGACATAGGAACAGAGAACATAGGTCTGGGTCATCAAGTTTAGTCCCTGGCCATCTCAGGCAACCTTATCATATAATCCCATTCAGACTCAGTAACAGACTCATACATTTCTTCACTTGAATCACCCATGAGAGAGGGACAAATGCCCTTCTGGATTAATGTGGAATATATTTAAGTCTTGTCTGGATCTAGAAAACTGGACAGAGTTGAGTTTTCTAGCTTCGTACATGTGAGTGCATGGCATTCATTTCATTAACAGACTCACGTACGTTGGGACCTTTCTCCTCCACACTAAATGCAGAAACTCTCCATGAGGATGCTATCCTAGAGGGATCTACTGCTCATGATTTGCCCCAGGTAGCATCCTTGCTGGAGTCCAGAGTTCAAACATGCTACATGAACACCCCCTAGAGCTCTACAGACCACAGATATTGTGAGCCCATCTTTCCTTTAATATCATTCTGTCAATATTGTGATGCTCCCAGCAGAGACGCAAGAGCGTGAGAACCAATGTCTGGGCAGACTGTTAATAACCAGGGCACTAATCCTTAATTGGTTGTGAATTCTAGACTTAGATTTTACCAACCAACTACACCAAGTGCAAACTCTCAGGCATTCTAACAGCCAAAATACAGAGTCACAGTCGCCTTGAATTCTCCAGTCTCTCTTGCAACCCAGGTGAGCAAATCTCTGTGATAGATGGCCCCTTATAGCGAGAATAAGGGCAGGTCTACACTTGCAAAGTTACAGCACTGGCAGTTACAGTGTCGCTCAGAGAGCGCAGAAGGAAAACCACTATTGTGTGTTCACACTGACAGCTGCCTGTGCAAGATCATGTTCACGCTTGTGGTACTTGCAGTGGTATTCGGAGGGGTGCACTCTGGCAGCTATCCCACAAAGAACCTTGTTCTTTTTTGCCACTAAGACTTGTGGGAAGGCAGAAGGGGTCACGGGGTATCCTGGGTCCTGTCCCAATGCCCCATGATGCATTGCTTTGCATCCCAGAAATCCCTGTGCTTCCATCCACATTTGGAACCATCTTTCAACAGTTAGTGTACTGCGCACCCTGCCCTGCCTCTTTCAG
Source organism: Aldabrachelys gigantea (assembly GCA_026122505.1). Classification (NCBI taxonomy): domain Eukaryota; kingdom Metazoa; phylum Chordata; order Testudines; family Testudinidae; genus Aldabrachelys; species Aldabrachelys gigantea. The sequence goes on from CM047489.1 coordinate 68,039,320, forward strand.
GCTGCAGGAATGGATCCCGAGCTGTTGAGCAGAATGCTGCTCACACTGACCAACACGTCACAAATGGCAGTGGAGTTATTCCTTAAACTGAAAAGGCAAGAGGACTGTGACACTGATCTTGCCGCACATACTAGCTATGACACGAAATTGCTTGTAGCATTCACGGAGGTGCTGACCACAGTGGAACACCACTTTTGAACTTGGGAAACAAGCACTCAGTGGTGGGATCACATTGTGATGCACGTCTGGGATGATGAGCAGTGGCTGCAGAACTTTCGCATGAGGAAAGCCACATTCGTGGGACTGTGTGATGAGCTTGTCCCAGCCCAATGGTGCAAGGACATGAGTACGAGAGCTGCCCTGCCGTTGGAGAAGCACGTGGTAATCACACTGTGGAATCTGGCTACTCCAGACTGGTTCCAATCATTTGCCAACCAGTTCAGAGTGGGAAAGTTGACCATGGAGTCGTATTGATGGAAGTGTGCAGGGCCATTAATCACATCCTGCTTCGAAAGACCATAAGTCTAGTCAACATGCATGACATTGTGGATGGCTTTGCACAAATGGGCTTCCCTAACTGCAGAGGGGCTATAGATGTCACACATTTTCCAATTCTGGCACCAGACCATCTAGCCACCAAGTACATTAATCGCAAGGGGTATTTCTCAATGGTTCTCCAAGCACTTGTGGATCACGGTGGGCATTTCAGAGACATTAATGCAGGCTGATCTGGAAAGGTGCATGATGCACGCATCATTTGGAAAACTGGCCTTTTCCAGAAGCTGCAAGCAGGGACTTTCTTCCCAGACCAGAAGATCACCATATGGGAAGTCAAAATGCCCATTGTGATACTGGGAGACCCTGCCTACCCCTTAATGCTATGGCTCATGAAGCCATACGTGGGGCAACTTGACAGCAGCAAGGAGTGGTTCAACAACAGGCTGAGCAAGTGCAGAATGACTGTGGAGTGTTCATTTGGCCATTTAAAAGCCCGCTGGCAATGCTTGTATGGGAAGCTGGACTTGGCTGCTGACAATATTCCTATGCTTATAGCCATGTGTTCTATGCTCCATAATATTTGTGAAAGGAAGGGTGAAAGCTTCACTCAGGCCTGGTCCACGGAGGCTCAGTGCTTGGAGGTTGAATTTGAATACCAAGAGACCAGGGCTATTAGAGGGGCACAGCATGGGGTCATAAGGATCAGGGATGCCTCAAGGCAGCAATTTGAAGCTGAAAGCCACTAATATCTGTTGCTGTGCTTGTAATGCTTTTAGGTGATTGGTGCACATGATGCAAGAACGGGCCTTAACATAATTTTATCTAGCTTTGCAGTGCTTTTTTTTTTTTTTTTTTTGCTTTCAATCAATAGAATAAAGATTGCTTTCAAACAAACACAATTCTTTTATTAAAAGACAACAATCAGAGGAGAGAATCAAATGAAAAAATTCATCAGCAGGGAGGGTTGGGGAATGAGGGAAGGGAAGGTCTACAGACGAGGAGGGGTCCTAGGACAGCTACAGATTTGTATATGCCCAGGGATCATATCCAACCTTCTCCTTTGGAGTAGGATGCAGCAAGTGCTGTATTTCAGCTGGGCCAAACTGCAGAGGGATGGGTGTTGAGTGCAGTGGGTAGTGGAAATGGACCTTGAGGAGGGAAAAGTGGAATTCTGTGGGTAGAAAGTGGAGCCAGGAGTTGATAAGAGTGTGTTGGCGAAATGGAGGGAGTGCATGGGAAAGAGTTTTGTGACAATCGCTGCAGGGGAGAGCGGGCACGGAGCTGCTCAGTTTGAAGAGCTAGTATCGCCTGAAGTGTGTCCGCTTGGCACTCCATAACTGTTAAGAGCTGTTCCATGGCTTCTTTCTGGTATGTCGCATTATCCTTTCGTTCCCTCTTCTCTCTGTCCCACCGCTCCTTCAATTGCTTTTTCACGGCGGCAGAGTGCCTCATAACATCACACATAAAGTCCTCCTTTGTTCTTCTTGGACGCTTCCTAATTCTTTCCAGCCATTCTGCTGCCAATAACAAAGAGGGAGGCTGTGCTCTCAAGGTCATCTCTCTGAAGTTTAAACACAGCATTTTACAGAAGCAGTATTGTTTGCAACACAGACAACACTGATTCAGGGATATAAAACACAGCCAGAACTCACACCCCTGTCACTAACTGGCTGACCCCAGACAAGCACACATGAGCCACAAGACCCCAAAATGGTGAGTATCCACAGGGGCAGGGTGAATCACTGTTTCCAGACCCTGCTATAAACTGGGCACATGGGGAGAGCCAGCAGTGTAGGTTGGGCCTGATAATCACTCCTGTCCCCACACTTTCCACAGGAGATGATCATTATGGAAGAGATATTGCTGTTGAGGGTGAGCAGGGAATCAAGGGAGGGTCGTGTCCAAGCCTGTGGCTTCTGCCCTGGCCCCAAGCAGCTCGCCTGTGTGCAGCAATGGTCCCCCACCTGTCACGGCAAAGTGATGCGCGAAAGTTAACGTTAATTTGGCAAGAAACAAAGCAGCTCTGCTGAAGAACCTGCAGCAATGGATTGCCCAATATCTCCAAGAGAGTTTCCTGGAGATCTCTGAGGGAGATTCCTGTGCAGTGAAGGAGTGTCTCAATAGCCTGTTCTGCTGCTCAAACTAAGCATGCAGTGGGAGACAAGGCTGCTTTCTGCAACCCTCCTGCTGCCAACAATGCACTTCAACAATTCCTAAAATCAGATCCACTTACTAGGAGCCTCCTCTCCTATTTCTGCTTCACCAAGATCCAACTGCTGTGACTAGTTAGGCTCCTCCAGGGTAGAAAAGAGCTCCTGACTGCATGCATCTTTGGCCTCCGAGTCATCCTCTGCCTCCTCCTGGCTCAGTTGACTCTCGACTAGCACACAAGCCAACCATGTATCCATAGGGGACTTCGCCGTGGGGTCACCACCGAGCATCACGTCCAGCTCTTTGTAGAACTGGCAGCTCATGGGCACAGCACCGGAACAGTGGTTTGCCTCCTGCGTTTTGTGGTAGGTGTTCTGCAGCTCCTTCACTTTTACCCTACATTGCAATGTATCCTGATCATGGCCTTTTTCTATCATGCATCTAGAAATTTGTCCATAGGTATCATAATTCTGACAGCTGGAGCGCAGCTGTGACTGCACAGCCTCCTCGCCTCAAATGCCAATGAGGTCCAGCAGCTCAACATTGTTCCAAGCAGGGGATCATGTGGTGCATGGAGCAGGCAGGCCACCTGGAAAGATGCTAACGGTTGGTCACATGAGGGCAGGGCAGCAGAGTTCAAACCGATGGCCAGAAACGTGAGAACAGGCATTGTGGGACACCACCTGGAGGCCAGTTGCAGCGCTGTAATCACCCCAGTGTCTACACTGGCACCACAGCGCTGTAGCCCCGGCATAGAAAGCTCTGTTTTTAGAGCACTGAATCAGTGCAGTTTCTGTGTACTAAGTGGCTTGGCAGTGTGTGCACCTTGGGGGTTACAGCACACAAAGCTGCTTTACTGCGCAGACACTTGCCAGTGTCGATGGGGCCTAAGTTCCCTGTGCAGCGAAAGATGGTATAACGTTGGGTTTACACTCATGAGGGGTGTGTGTTCCTGAGTAGCTGGGAAGTTTCTTAGTTGGAACCTCCCCATGCAGAGCTGATCACAGTATCTGCATGCATCTGCGGTTGCAGTTGCAGCTGCAGCTGGGTGTGTTCCTGCCTGTACATGTGCTGGTGAAGGTGCAGGCTGAAGCCTGGGAGAAAGTTTAGAAGGCTGGTCACAGCAGTACAGTGTAAAAGGAGCCCAGGCTGGTGCGTCAGGGGGGCTCAGTGGTACCCCAGTTCCAAGTGGCACCCCAGGGGGAACATGTCACACCCTCAATAATGTCTCTCTGAAAAGCTGCCAAGTTTCCTGTTCTCTTTTTGTCCTCAGACTTGCTTCCCACCAGATTTTACCTACCAATTCAGTGAGTGTGCTAAAGTCTGCCTTCTCAAAGTCCATTGTCTTTATTCTGCTGTCTGTCATGGGCGCCATTTCAGACTGGGGGGGGGGGGGCAACTTTAACTGTGATTCCAAGGGCTACTAAGGCACCTGAAAACTCTAGGCTTTTTTTCAAATAATATCTTAGAAATTAGCTGATAGGAGCATTGAATCTAATTCCTATATAAAAAAAAGAGAATTAAATAAATATTAGACCTACTTAGCTCTAATACCAACATGTCCTCATGTCTTGTGTTGAGTCAGTTAAGAGACACTGGTAAGGTTTAATATTTTAATGTATATTCTTACAATTGTAGAAAAATCTAGATAATTTTCTATTATTTTTTTGCAGTTTGCCAAGCTTGGAATAGATCATTTAACTTTGGAAGTATGGGGCTTTGCCCTAGTAGGATGAGTTTATGCTGCACCTGTCTGGGGCTGTCGGGGTGGTCTCTCACTACAAATAATAGACAAGAAACTGAGCTTAAATAGGAGTGAAACTGACACTTTCAGCTCACTTTCACAGTATTGGCAATCCCAAATATTCAAAAATCATGAATCAGGCTCACCAAAAATCATGAGATTGGCTTTAAAATAATGAGATTATGTAAAAATAATAGATGTGATGTGCTTTTTATTTGCCTCCTGCTTCTCAACCCTTTAGGGTGCACTAGGAGTCACATTTTGAAGCTTTCGCCACAGCAACTAGGGCTATAAACTTCATCTTTCCTTAAGAATGAAGGCTGAAATCATCACATATCCACTTGACTTCAGGAGCTTGGTGTTTGAGGAAAACAGTAATTATCATGAGGCTTACAACAAAAGAATTAGTCAGCAACACTGCTTTTACTTCTATTGAAAGACTAGTTACTTCCCAGAAGGCTTTTAAACGCATCACTACAGTGATTGAGTTGCAGTTCTCATAGAAGAATATTTAAAACCAAACACCAAGAAAATTTCAGATTTTAAAGTTGAGAAAAAATTGAGACTCCTGAGGTATATCATGGCCTCTGCTGGCAGGAAAGGAAAATAAACCAGCACAGGCACTCTGGACAGCTCTTCCTCTTGAAAGAAAGTTGGAGAGTCAAATCTTCTAGTCTTCAATCCAGTAAAACGTCTATTGCCATTAGCACCTCCACTTATGGATATTAATATCACAGTGAACATGTGATAACATGTGTGGTCAATAACTATACACTTCATACTTAAATATCTGAGCCATCTTCTCCAGAGTTACACATCTTATATGCATTGGTACAGGGACTACATTTTCTGGCATATTTTGACAGTGTTCAGCACACAGTGAATCATGTAAATCATGATACTAACTGTCAGCTTTATGGACTCTGTGGATGCAACTTCTGTTCTTTGTTCTTGAATTGGCCAGGATACAGCTGAAACCCTAAGAATTTGAGACATAAACACATCTGATACTTAGATGACATTTTCTCATTCCTTCCTTTTCTCGAACTCAGAACAAAAAAAGACAAAACAAAATGGTTTTTAGTTAAAATGTAATATTGCACAGCAGCAACTGCTCTACAACCCAGCATGGGGCAGAACCTGCCTCTCATCAGGGGTTAAGTGATCTCCTCTCGTCTGACTCTCATTCTCTCTTTCTTTCTTCATCCTTCCTGACCTCTGTGCTGCTTTTCATGCTGTCAAGCATGACATCCTTCCTAATTACCTGGGAGCATTTGCTGGAATCTCAGAGAACTGGCTGCCTTATTTTTCCTCCCATCTATCAGACTTTTTTCTTTTTTTCAGCATGCAGTCTGGTCTGCTGGATAGGGAGCTACCTTGAAAGACCTGGGTTCTTCTCCATGCTATGGACTTCTAACTGCAGATTCTCAGCTACTTCCTCCCTGTTTGTCAGAATCAAATCCAGAACAGCCTCTCCCCTAGTAGCTTTTTCCACCTTCTGTAATAAAAAAGTTCTCCCCAGTGCATTCCAATAACTTGTTGGCTAATCTGTACCCTACTTCATTATTTTCCCAACAGATGTCTGGGTAATTGAAGTCCCCCATCACCACCAAGTCCTGTGTTTTGGATGATTTTGTTTGTTATTTTTAAAATAAAGGCTCATCCACCCCTTCTTCCTGGTTAGGTGGTCTATAGTAGACCCTTACCATGACATCACCCTTGTTTTTCACCCCTTTTATTCTTATCCAGAGACTTTCAACAGGTCTGCCTCTCACTTCTGTCTCAACCTCAGGGCAAAAGTATATGTCTTTGGTATGCAAAGTGACAACTCCTCCCATTTTTCTCTCTCTCCTTCCTGAACAAGCTGTACCCTTCTATACCAATATTCCAGTCATGTGAATTATCTCGCAAAGCTTCTGTAATGCCAGTTATGTCATATTTGTGATTATTTACTAGTATTTCTAGTTCTTCCTGTTTATTCCCCATACTTCATATATTAGTATACAGACATCTAAGACGTTCATTAGACTTCCCCTGTATATTCCCTCTTGTCTCTCCTTTGTCTATGATCAATTTCTCATTCCCCCCCAGATTCTGAACCTTCACCCACGTCTCTGTGTTTTTGACTTACCTGTGGGCTTTTGTCTCCTGCCCTCTTCAAATCTAGTTTAAAATTCTCCTCACAAGGTTAGCAGTGTGTATCCGAAGATACTCTTCCCCTTCCATGACAGGGGGACCTCATCTCTGCTCAGCAGTCCTTCTTCTTGGAACAGGATCCCATGGTAAAGGAAACCAAAGACCTCCTGATGACACCATCTGTGCAGCCAGGCATTCACCTTCACAGTGGGTCTGCCTCTGTCTGGGCCCCTACCCTTGACTGGAAGGATCAAAGAGAACACCACCTATGCCCCCAACTCCTTCACCTGCAATTCTAGAGACCTATAGTAAAGGAACAATGGTCAGGAGGCTAGAGGCTCACTCTCCCCCACACAGCTATCAGTTAGTAGAGCTCTGGCCCCCAGACCCAAACAAACTTGCCGAGTACCTTTCCCAGCCAATACAAAACTGCTGTTCAGGAAAGTCAGTTTTCTGTACCCACTGTCCGTATAGCCTATTTAAAGAATCTTTCTTTGCCTCACTGCCAGTGCCATTGATTTTTCACAGATTTATCAGTGAGAGCTGTGTTATCTCCACATTTCAAGAAAACCAACATGATGACTGTTTATTCTGCTAATGGAATCTGCCTAGAGATTAACTTCAATCATACAGCCACACAGTCAACAATGATGTGGTTACAAAGAGTGCAATAATTTAAATGAGAATGAACAGAAATGGCATTCACGCTTAGTGGTGCATTAAAACTACAAAAAATTTGGTTTTATACAATTTATATGTATAGTAATACAAAACACATTCCTCTTAATTTTTTCCAGTTCCCGAAAAATGTCTCGGAGACAGAAATCATCTCTAGACAGAAAATTCCCACCCCTGGACACACATAAGAAATTGTACTCAGTAGTATTCCTAATGCTGGCAGTACTACAGAAGCCAGCTGGATTAATAGCTGTATTTCTCTGATGAGTGTATCCATTTTAGAATGTTAATGTTCTTATTCATTTTGTTAAAGGACTCAAGACAGGGTAAGGTGAAGTTTGTTTTGACAATGAGAATGGCTTTCAGTTTCAACCTTGTATCTGGATTTTTCTGCTATCCACAGGTCATTCATAACAAAAAATACCCTCTTGACTGACGCATTACTGTCAGGAAGGCACCGAATCAGTTCTGCCATTTTTTAATATTTGTGTGTGGTACTGAACAGTCCCTGAAATGTTTGATTATTTCATCCCATCTGCCAAGTACTGTGATCACTGTAGTTGTGTCATTCCATTCACACAGTTTCTCTGTTACAAACTCACTTAACAAAGTTACTTCCTCAAACTGTGCATCTTCATTAATTGTCACATTTGAGCATTTCTTCTGCAGTCACTTGACTGCTGTTTCAATCTCAGATCTTAAAGGAATTTTCTTTAAAAGCAGACACTCCAAATCTCTCAAATCTCTGTATCATTTCTCCATACACATTTGTATTTTATGGCTGTATCAAAGAAAGATCTTGACACATTAGGATGTTGTCAGAGGCTACCGGTGTGGTGCTCTGCTCTTCTAAGTGTTGAGACTATTGAAAAGGCAGTAAAACATTTGTCTCCTTGGTTGCCCATGGATCTTTTACTCCAAATATTCCAGTGGAATACAGCAGTCCTTCATCATCCTTTGTCCCAAACAAAACAAAACAAAACAAAAACAAACAAGACAAACAAACAAACCCAAAAACATTTCACATAAGTATCCAAAGTACCTTCCATTAAAACTTCAGAAAAACAAAGGTGTGGAAAGGCAGGGGGAGTGGAGGAGGAAGAGGTGGAAAGAAACCAATTAAGCCTGTTGGATCAGTTTAAAGTACAAGCTACCAGCAGCAAATTAAGTAAACTGAAGAAAAGAAGGAGGAAAAGAAGAAAAGGATACAGTTAGCTCTGAACCAAGAGTTGGCTCCTCTGGTTGAAACAGCTGGGAACCCTTACCCCCAGGTTCTCATCCTGGCTGTGGGAGAAGGGGGGGGTTGTTACCTGCTGCTGCAAACCCTGCCATTTTCCACCTTGAAACCTTTTCTCTTTTCCTTCACTCTCCCAGGACCAAGTCCCAGCTCCTGTCTCTAAGGGTGGTCTGTTAACTCTGCTTCTGACTTTAAACCCTGTTGTGCCAAATCGTCTTTAACCACCCTAACTAATTTACAACACTGCAGCAGCCCCTGCTGAAACAGCACCAAACTTAAACGATTACTGGCAGCTTCCCACAATGCTGCTCTTACTTCAAACCTCTCACAAGCAGACTGAAGTGCCTCTTTTTCCTGGAAGCAGGGCTGGTGCAAGGATGTTTCGCGCCCTAGGCGAAACTTCCATCTTGCGCCCCCTCCCCCCACAGTCACATACATTATACACAATACAGGGTCACAGAGTAACATGTTATAATTTAGAATTTACCTTGCTCAATGCATGAGCTGGGGTCCTCTTTCTTCCTCCGCTCCACCAGACCACCGCTGAGACCCGGGGGAGGCCCCAGGCTGCCAGGCCGCCGCCACGGCTCCCTGACCCGGGGGACGCCCCGGGCTGCCGGTCCGCCGCGGCGGCTTCCTGACCCGGGAGCACCCCGGGCTGCTGGGCTGCTGCGGCTGCGCGCTGACCCTGGGGGCGCCCTAAGCTGCCGGGCTGCCGGCAGCTCAGACTTCGCAGCGGCTGCTGCAACCATTTAAAAATTTGGGGGGGGCGCCGCTTTATGGCACCCCCAAATCTTGGCGCCCTAGGCAACCGCCTAGTTCACCTAAATGGTTGCACCGGCCCTGCCTGGAAGGCATCCAGTCCCCATGAGCAGGGACCTTCTTCTATTACCCATATACCAAAGGAGGGTGGGCTCCTCAGTCACCCCTATCCCTCTGGGTCCCCGAGGACTTCCTCCATTTCCTTTGCAATATCATCCCAGGCTGACCCCTGCACCTGGTATGGGCCCTGGTTGTTCCTTATCCATTTATCCAAAAAATCCTTTACCCTGGCTTGCCAGAACCCGCAACTTCCATCACGAGAGTTCACTATATCCTCTCCAAGCAGCTGCGCGGACTGTTGGGGAGCGGGACTTGTAGGCTGCCACTCACCTATCTGATGCGATGAATCTGAGTCACTGGCACCAAGATGTTAGGGGGCTTATTCCTTCACCCTCTCATTTCCTTGGTCCTTCTTACATGAACAGAGAGCAACAATACCCGAAGTCCAAAGGCGCAAACTATTCGATGTTTATTGGGGTGAACTTCCAGCAAGCATGATTCCAGTTTCCTTCCTTAGTGTCCCCCTTCCCAGCTCTGACACCACAGAGCCTTGTCTGTGTCCCTGTTCCTGTTCCCATCCCCTGTTCCCATTTCCCCCTTTAGCAAAACATGATCCCAATTCCACCCCCAACCCCAGTCCCTGTTCCCACCCCCGCTTTACTTCCTGAATGACTGCAGACTATATAGTAGAACTTGAATTCTGCTTAGCTATCCCTTAACCAATCATTTTACTGAAATTCAACTAACCAATCCTAAGATACTGTAACATGGTTATTTAACCAATTATATCTCACCACCTTAATTGGTTTACACCCAACAAAATTAATTATACAGCAGACAGAAACAATCACAGAACCAGACAGAGACCATGCAAATAAACATACAAAACAATACAGAAGTGAGGATTTCACAACTACATCTATACAGACATAAGGGTTTTCCAGCTGTGTCTATTGAGAAGTGAGTTCTTGCCAGACAGGATGCTATCAAACTAAGTTTCCTTTTACATCTTCTAGGCTCTTCCCTTTCTCTGGAGGTGAGAGGAATATCAGGACAGGATTGTATTCCTAACAGCCCAATAGCACTTTATTTCAATGTGACTAGTTTGGGAGGTGACCATACATTTCTCAGTTTATGGCTGCCTCTGCTGCTTAGCCAAAGAACCAGGCCTCAGACTGTCACAGTAGGAGACGGCCATTACACAGACACTTTCCTTTATACCTCTATAACTAGCTAAGTGATAAGAATACACCTAAATTCTTAAAGTATAAGCCTTTGCAGACAGGCCTGAATATCTATATCCTAACATCCCCTCCTGGAAAACATGGCAGATTCTATTGGGAGTATTTTGGTCAATGTCATTTCTCGTCATTTGAAAACAGGGTGACCAGATGAAAGGAAGAAAATATCGGGGCACATGGGAGGGGGAGGAGGAGAGCAAAAAAAAAAAAGCCTAGAAAAGTTGAGTGCAAGGAGTACCATGAAATATCAGGACTAATTGCATCCCGACCAAAGATCGATTGGGACGCGGGACAAATACCTAAATATCAGGACAGTCCCAATTTTATCAGGATGTCTGACCACCCTATTTGAAAAGTCTGGAAAAATTCAGCTCATATTTTCTTCAACCTATATAGAAGATTTTGACCGAGTCTGGGATTCCTGGATTTCCCCTGCAATGGAAAGCATTAAGAATCTTATAATAATGACTCAAAAGCATCTTGCAGACTGAAGGATGGACTACTCTTTTAAAATTAAGTTTGACAACATGTCTTTGGGTTCCTTCTGATTGACAATGGCCTATGAGATTGGCGGAGCAAGAACTCTGAGTTGCATGGTCAACATTTTCTGCCAGGATTAAATGACTCTGAACACAGGTGCCGACTTTCTAATGGAGTGGAGTGCTCCCTCTGGCTCCGCCCCCAGGCCTAGTCCCTACTCCACTCCTTCCTCAAGGCCTCACCCCTGTCCTGCCCCCATCCCACCTCTTCACATCCCCATTCTTCCCCCTCCCATGAGTGCAGCCCAATCTTGCTCCTCCCCCCATCCCTCCCAGCACCTTCTGCACACCACTGAACAGCTGATCACCAGAGTGCAAGGAGGGAGGGTGAGGTGCTGATTGGTGGGCTGCCAGTGAGTGGGAGACACTGATCGGGGGGCTGGTGGTGGGCACTGAGCACTCATCTTTTTATGTAGGGGCTCTGGCCCTGGAGCACCCACAGAGTCAGCACCTATGATTCTGCCTATCAAGACAAGCTCAAACTTCTCATTAAAAGTAAGTTTTGTTATAATAATTTTAGAGTGTGGCAAGGGTGTGTCACACAAATCTTTTTATTGAAGTAAGAGTGGAGACTGGAAAAGGTTGGGAAACACTGGTCTACTAGGATTATATCCCGGACAGTTTGGGCAGAGTTGTGCATGATGTGAGTAGGACATCCAAAAGCTATCATTTCTCTTTTTAAGCTTGTCTTTACTTTGGTGTGCAATTTTCTCTTCCATCACTGTATAGGCCACCAAAGTTTGTGTTTGTTTTATCTGCTGCTATTTTCAATACCACACTTATTGATAACATTAATTATCTCAGCTGCAATAAGTTTGGACATCTCCCCTTTAAATTTAACAGAGACACAGTACCTCATCTGGGGAATAACCCCAGCAAACGGGGACGTATCGTCATCCTAATATTACTACATGATTTGTAGGTGTGAAAAATCTACACCCCTGAGTGACACAGTTATACTGATTTAGGCCTCTGATGTAGACAGCGCTAGGTCATAGACTCATAGACTCATAGACTTTAAGGTCAGAAGGGACCAATATGATCATCTAGTCTGATCTCCTGCACAAAGCAGGCCACAGAACCCTACCCATCCACTTCTATAACAAACTCCTAACCTATGTCCGAGTTATTGAAGTCTTCAAATTGTGGTTTGAAGACCTCAAGCTGCGGAGAATCCACCACCAAGTGACCCATGCCCCACGCTACAGAGGAAGGCGAAAAACCTTCAGGGCCTCTGCCAGTCTGCCCTGGAGGAAAATTTCTTCCTGACCCCAAATATGGCGATCAGCTAAACCCTGAGACTACTAAGACTCACCAGCCAGCATTCAGGAAAGAATTCTTTGCAGTAACTCAGATCCCATCCCATCTAACATCCCATCACAGACCACTGGGCATACTTACCTGCTGATAATCAAAGATCAATTGCCAAAATTAAGCGATCCCATCATACCATCCCTTCCATAAACTTATCAAGCTTAGTCTTAAAGCCAGATATGTCTTTTGCCCCCACTACTCCCCTGGAAGGCTGTTCCAGAACTTCACTCCTCTAATGGTTAGAAACCTTCGTCTAATTTCAAGTCTAAACTTCCTAGTGTCCAGTTTATACCCATTTGTTCTTGTGTCCACATTGGTACTAAGCTTAAATAAGTCCTCTCCCTCCCTAATATTAATCCCTCTGATATATTTATAAAGAGCAAGCATATCCCCCCTCAACCTTCTTTTGGTTAGGCTAAACAAGCCAAGCTCTTTCAGTCTCCTTTCATAAGACAGGTTTTCCATTCCTCGGATCATCCTAGTAGCCCGTCTCTGAACCTGTTCCAGTTTGAATTCATCCTTCTTAAACATGGGAGACCAGAACTGCACACAGTATTCCAGATGAGGTCTCACCGGTGCCTTATATAACGGTACTAACACCTCCTTATCTTTGCTGGAAATACCTCGCCTGATGCATCCTAAAACTGCATTAGCTTTTTTAACGGCCATATCACATTGGCGGCTCATAGTCATCCTGTGATCAACCAATACTCCAAGGTCCTTCTCCTCCTCTGTTGCTTCCAACAGATGTGTCCCCAATTTATAACTAAAATTCTTATTATTAATCCCTAAATGCATGACCTTGCACTTTTCACTATTAAATTTCATCCTATTTCTATTACTCCAGTTTACAAGGTCATCCAGATCTTCCTGTAGGATATCCCGGTCCTTCTCTGTGTTAGCAATACCTCTCAGCTTTGTGTCATCCGCAAACTTTATTAGCACATTCCCGCTTTTTGTGCCAAGGTCAGTAATAAAAAGGTTAAATAAGATTGGTCCCAAGACTGATCCTTGAGGAACTCCACTAGTAACCTCCTTCCAGCCTGACAGTTCACCCTTCAGTACGACCCATTGGAGTCTCCTCTTTAACCAGTTCCTTATCCACCTTTCGATTTTCATATTGATCCCCATCTTTTCCAATTTAACTAATAATTCCCCATGTGGAACCATGTCAAATGCCTTACTGAAATCGAGGTATATTAGATCTACTGCATTTCCTTTATCTAAATAATCTGTCACCTTCTCAAAGAAGGAGATCAGGTTGGTTTGGCACAATCTACCTTTTGTAAAACCATGTTGTAATTTGTCCCAATTACCATTAACCTCAATGTCCTTAACTACTTTCTCCTTCAAAAATTTTTCCAAGACCTTACATACTACAGACGTCAAACTAACAGGCCTATAGTTACTTGGATCACCTTTTTCCCTTTCTTAAAGATAGGAACTACGTTAGCAATTCTCCAATTGTACGGTACAACTGCTGAGTTTATCGATTCAGTAAAAATTCTTGCTAATGGGCTTGCAATTTCATGTGCCAGTTCCTTTAATATTCTTGGATGAAGATTATCTGGGCCCTCTGATTTTGTCCCATTAAGCTGTTCGAGTTTGGCTTCTACCTCGGATGTGGTAATATCTACCTCCATATCCTCATTCCCATTTGTCATCCTACCATTATCCCTAAGCTCCTCATTAGCCTCATTAAAGACTGATTCATAGTATTTGTTTAGATATTGGGCCATGCCTAGATTATTCTTAACCTCCATTCCATCCTCAGTATTTAGCGGTCCCACTTCTTCTTTCTTTGTTTTCTTCTTATTTATATGGCTATAGAACCTTTTATTATTGGTTTTAATTCCTTTTGCAAGGTCCAACTCTACATGGCTTTTAGCCTTCCTTACTTTATCCCTACATGTTCTGACCTCACTAAGGTAGCTTTCCTTGCTAATCCCACCCATCTTCCACTCCTTGTAGGCTTTCTGCTTTTTCTTAATCACCTCTCTGAGACGCTTGCTCATCCAGCTTGGTCTACAACTCCTGCCTATGGTTTTTTTCCCCTTTCTTGGGATGCAGGCTTCTGATAGTTTCTGCAGCTTCGACTTAAAGTAATTCCTGGCCTCCTTCACATTTAGATCCACAAGTTCTTCAGTCCAATCCACTTCCCTAACTAATTTCCTTAATTCTTTAAAGTTAGCCCTTTTGAAGTCAAAAACCTTAGTCCCAGATCTATTTTTGTTTATCCTTCCATCTAGTTTGAACTGAATTAGCTCATGATCTCTCGAACCAAGGTTGTCCCCTACAACCATTTCTTCTATGAGGTCCTCACTACTCACCAAAACTAAATCTAAAATGGCATCCCCTCTTGTTGGTTCTTCAACTACTAGGTGAAGAAATCCATCAGCTATCACATCCAGAAAAATCTGAGCCCTATTATTCTTACGATTACTTGTCCTCCAGTCTATATCTGGGAAGTTAAAGTCTCCCATGATCACACAATTCCCATTAGTGTTTACTTCATTAAAAACATTAAAGAGGTTTCTATCCATATCCAAATCAGATCCCGGCGGTCTGTAGCACACCCCAAACAGTATCCCAGGGGAGGCTCTAGTAGCTTTCTTTCTCAGTGTGATTTTTGCCCAGACAAACTCTGTCTTATCCATTCCATCACTTCTTATTTCTTTACAGTTAACCTCATCATTGATATATAATGCTACTCCACCACCTTTGCCTTTATTTCTGTCTTTCCTAAACAGCACATTGCCTTCAATACCTGTACTCCAGTCATGACTACTATTCCACCATGTTTCTGTTATCCCTATAATATCCGGTTTCACTTCCTGCACCAGTAGCTCCAGTTCCTCCATTTTGTTCCCTAGGCTCCTCACATTAGTGTACAGACATCTTAATTTTTGCCGTTTGGCTTCACTGGCATTCTTTACCCGGTTAGGCACAGACATTCTACCACCAGCATCACGTGTTAGACTGGTATCTACACTACCCTTCCTCCTTATGTCAATTCTTCGGTCCACGGCTGTTTCCCCTCTTACTTTGTTTTCTTCCCTCTCAAGGTTAAATTCCGGTGTGGAGATCACTTGGACATCTCCCAACCAGGTCGATAGGAAGGCTTCTCACAGCAACATAGCTACTGCCTCTTACAGAGGTGAAGTACCTACATTAACAGAAGGCCTCCTCTCAGCATAGGTAGCTCTTCACTGAAGTGCTACAGCAATGCAGCAGAGCTGGTGCAGCATTTTAAGTGTAGACCTGCCCTCACAAACAGAAGTTGGTTCAATAAAAGGTATTACCTCACCCACCTTGTCTCTCTAATATCACTGCTCTACAACCAAAATGCTTCTGAAATAAATGTAGTCAAACTTTACTAATTCTGGGTCACTGAGAATGAAAGTGATGCTTAAAATTGTTTATTGGCTCTAGTCTAGCTGTTGGGCTCCAGACTACAGCAGTGGAATCTCCTGGCAGGTGATGTTAGGGTTTCCATGTTCCGTGACCGTCAAAAGGATCTTGTCCCATTCTTCTTCATGGAAGGTGATCTTGTAGCCTGCAACAACATCGATGGTGGATGGCAGCCCTCAACATCGTTCACGATCCAGATGAGTGGAGACTGTTCATTGATTCATCGAAGACGAGACTTAAAGCTGTTTTGCTGCATAATGGCAATGTTTTGCCATCAATTCCAGTTGGTCATGCAGTCCATATGAAGGAAATCTATGACAACATGAAATAACTTTTGAGGTGCATAAACTATGACCAACATCAGTGGCAGCTTTGTGGTGATTTGAAGGTTGTTGCTCTCTTGCTTGGTCTGCAGACTGGATACACAAAGTACTGCTGTTTTCTCTGCGAATGGGATAGTCGTGCAGGAGATTCCCACTACATCAAGAAAGACTGGCCACTCCAACAGTCATTGGAGCCTGGGAGGAAAAGTGTTCAGCATCCACCACTTGTTGAATCAAGGAAAATTTTGTAACCACCCTTACACATCAAGCTGAGTCTGATGAAGAACTTTGTCAAGGCCATTGAAAAAACACAAGCAGCTTTCAAGTACCTCCGTGGAAAATTTCCAAGGTTAAGTGAAGCTAAGATAAAGGAAGGTGTCTTTGTTGGTCCTCAGATTTGTGAACTTCTTCGAGATGATGCATTTGACCATGCACTGTGTGGCAAGGAAAAGATGGCATGGAAAGCCTTCCAGTTAGTGGCAATAAATTTTCTCGGAAACAACAAGGCAGGGCAGACAACTACAGGTTGTTGGTGGAAAACCTCCTCAAGACATACTAAAGCCTTGGTTGCAACATGTCACTAAAGATACATTTTTTGCACTCTCATCTAGATTGTTTTCCACCGAACTGCGGAGCAGTGAGCGACGAGCACGGCGAGTGATTTCACCAGGACATTGCAACAATGGAGAAACACTATCAGGGCAAATGGAGCCCATCAATGCTTGCAGACTATTGCTGGACAGTGACAAGAGATGCTCGATTTAATTAATACAAGAGACAAGCCAAGAAGCGCCGAGTAGACACTGAATAGGACTAAACTATGTACATAATAGTTTTTTGCCTTTTGTTTCATAATAAATTTTATTTATATAACTCTTTTGCTGATTTTTAAAGTGTTACATAAACAGGACAGGTGAAATATTATCATGTAAAGCAACCATAAACACATGAAAAGACCTAGGTTTACAATTTATGATTAAAACTCTACTATCTACACAATATACATAGACATAAAATGTAAAAACTTAAATATCTTAGAAACAGTAGCCAATCAGTTGTTTTAATTGTCATATTTGAATTCAGCACATCAAAATACATAATATATACCACATTTTATCTCAGAAGCAGACGACTTCTCCAAAATTGTAGACCAGTGTATCCTGCAACTGACGTGGCTACAACAACACTGCATGTCCAAACAAATGCACAGGCCCCACAGACCATGCTTGTAAACTTTAAGGAAACTAAAAGAAAAACCAAACAGACAAACAAGGTCACCTACTTACAGTGAAATGGAGGAAGAGTGGGCTACATGGTAGGTTTTCACATATGGTAGAAGGATTTACAGTTGCACCCAGTGAAACATTTCCATAACCACATAGCCCTCTGTTGTGCTACTTTAGAATAGTTTTGTGGACACCTACTGTCATGTTACTGTAACCAAGCTATTACTGGGGATGCTGCTCACAACTCCATGCTGAAGTTTGAGTTTGCAATTAAAGCAGGGATCCAACCTCTATGTTATATATGAAAAATATAAGAACCTCCCTAGAATCACAGCACTTACTACTGAATGAATTTTCTGAGAATTTAGAAGTAAATCCATTAATTTGTTTATGAGTTAAAATTAATTTTAAAATGGGCCCTTTCAAAAATTTAGCTCTCAGTGTCAGATCTTTTTTTTCTTCCTACATGATCTCTCTCAATAATGGAATAACAAAGATTCTTCAAAGCATTTATTTTTTATTTTTGTCTATTTAATTTTTCACAGTTATGAAAAATTGTCTAATTATCCAAGCCCACCTACAGATATGATGTTAGTGAAGAAACTGAGTTATTGTTGAGCTAAGTCACTAATGATTTTTCTGTTCTGATTATTATGGAGGCTCCTGTAGGTGACTTTATGCTTAGAGTTGGTGTCTCTCCTGGAACATGGAGACTGCTTGGGCCTAGCAGAGTGGGTCTCAGCTCTGCAGAGCTACTAGCTGATGAGGGGCAGATAGCTCAGTGGTTTGAGCATTGGCTTGCTAAACCCAGGATTTGAGCTCAGTCCTTGAGTGGGCCATTTTAGGATCTGGGGCAAAAATCTGTCTGGGGATTGGCCCTGCTTTGAGCAGGGGGTTGGACTAGATACCTCCTGAAGTCCCTTCCAACCCTGATATTCTGTGACCCCTGGGTGGGAAAGAATCTCCTTTCCCCAGAGCCAGGATAACTTCTCAATCTTTCCTATCCATCTACATAGTTTAGGCTTTCTTCATCTCAATTACTGCAATATCCTTTTCTCTGGCCTTGACATTAACATTGCCCCACTCAGATCCATTCAGAATGCTGCTGCAAAGATCATTTTCCTAATTCGTTATTTTGACCATCTGACCTTTCTCTTGGAATTCCTCCAGTGACTCCCCCTTCTGTCACTTCAAACATCAGCTGTTTGTCTTCACTTTCAAGGCCCTTCACAGCCTGTCCACAACCTATCATCAAGCTCTTGACTCCTGCTTCCAGTCAGCCTGTGATGCCAGCCTCTGTCAGCCACATGTTACATTTTCAAACCAGCCCCTTGGGCTTTCTCCTGTGCTGCTCCTCTTGCTTGGAAAGAACTCCCTGTAAACTCATGCACAGGTACCTCATTAGCCTCCTTCAAAACTCTCCTCAGGCCTACAGACAAACTTGATAATGGTTAGGCAACTAGTGCGCAGAAACCACTGCTGACAATAGTGAATGACATTGTTCTCTTGTTTTCTTGTTCATCTTGATTCCATGTCTCGTCTCACTAAGTGTGCACCCTCTGGTGTTTGGCTTCTTGCCCTTACCTGACTCAGGGTGGAGTCTCGTGATCCTTCCATTCTCAGACAGAGACCTGTGTACAACATCCCATCTACACCAATTGCTGATTACACTTGTGACAGACTATACCCTTATGTTCATCCTTTTTACAAGACTATGATAAATGCTGTACAAAGTGTGCCTTGTGACTGACGTCATTTGAAAACTCATAATCTGCTGAACATTGTCTTGATAAAGTATGTGTATCAACATTGTATGTAGTTATAAGATTCTACTCTATCACATTGCTGTAACGTCCTCCGAGCTTAGAAAAGCAGGTAGAAGCCACTTTTTTCAAAGACAGACCAACACCCAAGCCATATCTCAACAAAGTCAAGTGGGCTATCACCTAGCTAAGTGGCCATTATTTGGCAAGAAGAAGAATGTGAGCAAGAGTGTTACATATTGGCAAAGACACAGTGGGGAAGTTTCCATGTAAACAGGCTGCCTGGTACCTGAATCCCAGCTGGAGGTAATCCTCAAAGAGGGGGAAATGATATGACAATGAGAAACAGAGGCCTCTATCAGGGTTTGCTCCCTAATCTGAACTCTGGGGTACAAATGTGGGGACCCACATGAAAGACCTTCTAGGTTTATATTCCACCAGATTAGATTAAAAACTTCCCCAAGGCACAAATTCTTCCTTGCCCTTGGACTGTATCATTGCCACCACCAAGTGAGTTAGACAAAGATTCAGGAAAAGGACCACTTGGAGTTCCTGTTTCCCCAAAATATTCCCCCAAGCCTGTTCACTCCCTTTCCTGGGGATGCTTGAGAATCATATACCAACCAAATAGGTAACCAAGGTGAGCATAGACCAGATCCTTCGGTTTTTAGGACACTAAAAACCCAATCAGATTCTTTTAAAAAGAACTTTATTATAAAGAAAAAAGTAAAAGAAACACCTCTGTAAAATCACAATGGAAGGTAATTTTACAGGGCAATAAGATTCAAAACCCAGAGGATTCTCCTCTAAGCAAAACTGTAAAGTTACCAAAAAAAAAAAAAACACAAAAAAAAAAACAGAAAAAACCCAGGAATAAACCTCCCTTTTAGCATAGGGAAAATTCACAAGCTAAAATACAAGATAATCTAATGCATTTCCTTGCTATTACTTACAATTTGTAATCCTAGATGCTTAGTTCAGATATGGCTTTAGGAGATGTATTTTCCCTGCCCTGGTTCCTCACTGACCAGGAGAGAACAACAAAGAGAGCACAAAGAAACACAAACAAAAAACCTCCACCCACAGATCTGACAGTATTTTCTCCCCTTATTGGTCCTTTTGGTCAGGTGCCAACCAGGTTATTTGAGCTTCTTAACCCTTTACAGGTAAAGGAGGGATTTTATGCTACCCGTAGCTGTATGTTCATGACAGCCTCCAAGTCACCTCTTTTCCCCATCTCTACTCACAGCAGCTACAACACTTGTATCACCGTGCCTCAGTGGATCACAGCTGAGGATACCAAATTCAGGACAAACTGCTGAGAAATGGGGCAGACCCACCCCAAACTTCCAGAAAATATATCAAGACAATAACAAAAGTAAACTTCTGTCTCACTACACTAGCAAACAAGAAGTCAGAAATGCTGTCTCCTTAGGTATTCCATCTCTTATTTCACCATCGAAACACTAGACTTTATGATGAGTGGTGACTGAAAACCCATTACATCCAACAAAGGATTCTTCTAATCCCAAGAGATAAAAAATTCCCCTCTCACCCCTATGGGTGGTATGTGTCTTCCTCAACCTTGAGTCCTCTACCAGAGGCCTGGGAGTTTGAGCGTTCTGCGCAGTATCTTAGCTGTTCCTAGCACTGCACTCTTCTGGATAGAGAGCTCTGATGTTGTTCCTGGGATCTGTTGGAGCCACTCACCCAGCTTAGGAGTCACAGCCCCGAGTGCTCCTACCACCACTGGGACCACTTTGGCCTTCACTTTCCACATCCTCTCTAGTTCCTCTTTCAGGCCCTGGTACTTCTCCAGCTTCTCATATTCCTTCTTCCTGATGTTGCTGTCACTTGGCACTGCTATATCTATCACCACCGCTGTCTTCTGCTCCTTGTCTATTACCACTATGTCTGGTTGATTGGCCAGTACCTGCCTGTCCGTTTGGATCTGGACGTCCCACAGAATCTTAGCCCTACTATTCTCCACAACCTTCTGTGGAATCTCCCATCTGGTCTTGGGAGGGTCTAGCCCATACGCTGTGCAGATGTTCCTGTACACAATGCCAGCCACTTGGTTGTGCCGTTCAGTGTATGCTGTTCCTGCCTGCATCTTACATCCTGCCACTATGTGTTGGACTGTCTCTGAGGCCTCTCTGCACAGTCTGCACCTTGGGTCCTCTCTAGTGTGGTAGACCCCTGCTTCAATGGATCTGGTGCTCAGTGCCTGTTCCTGCGCTGCTATGATCAGTGCCTCAGTGCTGTCTTTTAGTCCAGCCCTTTCCAGCCACTGGTAGGATTTCCCAATGTCAGCCACCTCAGTTGTCTGTCGATGGTACATCCCATGCAGGGTCTTGTCTTGCCATGGCACTTCTTCTGCTTGGTCTTCCTCCCATGTCTGCTGCTGCCTCAGGCATTCTCTCAGCAGCTCATCTTTGGGGGCCATCTTACTGACGTACTCCTGGATGTACCGGGTTTCGTCCAGGACAGTGGCTTTGACGCTCACCAAGCCCCACTCACCTTCTTTCTGGCTGGTATACAGTCTCTGGGTGTTGGACTTGGGGTGGAAACCTCCGTGCATTGTGAGGAGCTTCCGGGTCCTCACATCGGCAGCTTCCATGTCCTCCTTTGGCCAGCTCACTATACCGGCAGGGTATCTGATGACCGGCAGGGTGTATCTGTTGATGGCGTGGATCTTGTTCTTCCCACTGAGCTGGCTCTTCAGGACCTGTCTTATCCTTTGGTGATACTTGGATGTTGCTGTCTTCCTTGCCTCCTCATCGTGGTTTCCATGTGACTGTGGGACGCCAAGGTACTTGTAGCTGGTCTGTATGTCTGTTATGTGGCCCACTGGTAGTTCCACCCCATCAGTCTTGACTACCTTCCCTCTCTTCACTACCATCCGGCCACACTTCTCCAGTCCGAATGACATCCCGATATCCTCACTGTAGATCCGCGTCAGCTGGATTAGCGAGTCGATGTCTTGTTCATTCTTAGCATACAGCTTGATGTCATCCATGTAGAGGAGGTGGCTGATGGTAGTTCCACTCCTGAACCTGTACCCGTATCCAGTCCTTGGATTATCTGGCTGAGGGGGTTTAAGCCTATGCAGAACAGCAGCGGGGACAGTGCATCACCTTGGTATATGCCGCACTTGATGGCCACTTGTGCAAGCTGCCTTGAGTTGACTTCCAGTGTTGTCTTCCATAGTCCCATTGAGGAAGGTCCTTAGTGTCCTGTTGACTTTGTATAGCACCAGACATTCACAGATCCACGTGTGCGGCATTGAGTCGTAGGCTTTCCTGTAGTCAATCCAGGCTGTGCTCAGATTGGTCTGTCTAGACCTTGAGTCTTGGGCGACTGCTCTATCTATGAGCAACTGGTGTTTTGAACCTCTGGTGTTGTTCCCAATGCCCTTCTGAGCTGTGCTCATGTACTGGCCCATATGGTCCTGTAGCTTGGTGGCTATGATGCCTGATAGGACTTTCCATGTTGTGGGGAGGCAAGCTTATTGGCCGGTTCTGTTTCCTTGCAGAGGTCTTTCATGATCAGCACTGTCCTTCCTTGTGTTAGGCAGTTTGGGTGGGAGCCTGCTGCTAGCAGCTGGTTCATCTGTGCTGCTGGGCTTTCATGCACTGCTGTTAGTTTCTTTAGCCAGTAGGTGTGGATCATGTCTGGTTCAGGTTCTGTCCAGCTCTTCATGTTCTTGACCCGCTGCTGGATGTCTTCTACTGTGATGGTGACTGGTTTCTGTTCTGGGAGATTGCTGTGCTCTGTTCTCAGGTCCTGCAGCCACTTTGCACTGGTGTTATGAGTCTTCTCTTTCTCCCATATGTTCTTCCAGTACTGTTCAGTTTCTGCTGTTGGTGGCTCTGCAGTTACTGTGTTGTTGCACTACAGTTGGGAGTACACCTTGGATGGTTCTTTGGAGAACAGGGCATTTACTTTTTTGCCCTCTGCTTCTCTAGTGTATCTCCTTAGCCTGGTAGCCAGTGCTGTTAGCCTTTGTTTAGCAGTCTCTAGGGCTTCAGATGGAGTCAGGCCCTTGTATTTTTTCAGTAGCCAAGTCTTATCCTTAATCTCTACACCCTTCTGTAGTTCCACCAGCTGACTAACTTCTCTCCAAGTCGCCTTGATCTTATCCTCCAACCTCATTTTCCAGGGTGGGTACATACTGTTATTGTTCTTAATCGTGTAGCAAAGCATCTCCAGGATTAGGGAAGCTGTAGCGTATACCAGTTCATTGGTTTGAGTTATAGTAGTAGTAGGGATTGTCATGAGGGCTCTATTGGCATCTTCTAACATACTATCTGATGGTACTTCTCCACTGAGCCTTGGTAATCGGTCTCGAGGATTGACGGTAGCTAGTTTCTCCATGATCTTATGCCTCATATCAGCTGCTGTGCTCTGCAATGGAGGGGGTGGCAGTGAAGTTTCAGCTTCAGGTGTGGGCTGCACATCCACTTGTTCTTCCAGGTCTTCTTGGGTCTGGGATGTAATGTGGAGATGGTCTCTCTCAAGCTGTGAGAGCAGCTTCCTCTTTACTATGTTGAAGCGTTGGGTAACTAGCTGTTTTTCAGTAAGTGTGGATGTAGGTCTTTTGTCCATCCAGAGTCCCCTCATACGTTTCATATATCCCCTCTCATTAGGTCTACTGTTGTAGTAGCATTCCATCAATTCCAGGTTCTCTTGTCTCGTCCAGAATGATTTGTTCCAGTAGCCCACTTATCGTCAGATTGTCCTGGTTCCTCAACATCTGGCGTGCACCTTGTTAATCCGGGCGACATCCGAGCTGGCATGGCTCTCCTAGTTCGTGTCACTCTCATATTTGAGGTAGGCAGGTGAAGCGTTAGGGGGTCTTTTTGCCCAAGGACCCCTACTGGAAAGTTGGGTACCAACCGGGATTTGAACCCCCGTCTCTCATATCAAAGGGCGGTCATACATATATATATGTAAACTGAGAATTTACCCAGTAATCACACTTTTACCAATCCTTTAGCATTTAATATCTAAAAGTTTATTTACAAGAGAAAATAAAAAGGGAAGAGTTAAAACAGTTAAAGAAATCAAAGACATACAAAAATTGCAGAATTCTTATATAAGTGCTGGAGTGAAGCAGTGATGGAATAAACTTCTGACTTATAATGTCTCTGATAAAACCCAATAGATTGCATGGTCATCATTCCATTAGTTAGAATTCTTCTTTTAGTGTAAGTCCATAGTCCAGAGATTAGAGTTGGAAAGAGGCAAAATGGAGATGCTTCCGGGGGCTTTTATGCTTTGTCCCATGCTGAGGGTAAGCTCTCAGTCTTAGTTTATGGAAAAGTACAGGCACCATATGGAGTCTAGGTCACATGAGCAAGTCACATGTCCTTGCATGCTTCAGTGAGTCATAGCAGGAGCCATTACACATATTACCCATATTCTGCTAAAATATCCTCAAGAATAAAATTCTTCTATGGTCTATTGTGTGAGCTAAGTGTCCTTCAGTGGGCCATCAACTGAATACTCCATTTACAATGTGCTGGCCAGACTGGATATAAACTAACTACCTTGTGGGTTTTTGAAATAACATAACTTTAGATGCAAAAATGATATACACATACAAACAGGATAGTCATAGTCAACAAATCATAACTTTTCCTTTGACACTTTACATAGCATGCTTTGCACAATATTTGTTGCAATTGTATAACAGTGGTAGGAACAATGATATACATGGCCATATTTTACTCATATAACGCCACAACTTGAAAGAAAAAAAATAAACAATTGAATTGGGGAAGGGGTTCCGGCTGGGAGGCTTTCCAGCCAGTACAGACTGCTGTAAGCTTTTGGTAAGAAAAACCTTTTTTGCTTTTAAGTTCACTTAGCTTGTTAAGTTAGGCTTGCGTTTTTATCTTTTTATTTTCTTTGTAGCCAATTCTTACTTTTATGCCTTACTACTTCTTATCACTTAATCTAGCTCTCTGTAGTTAATACACTTGTTTTATTGTTCTATCTAAACCAATGTGTGTTTGGATTGAAGTGTTTGGAAACCTTCACTTGGAATAACGAGTCTGTGCATATCGATTTCCTTTGATGAGATGATGGACTTCCTATGAGCTTGTATTGTTCAGGAGGGTACTGAGCAATACAAGATGCATATTTCTGAAGTACAAGGCTTGGACTGGGAATTGGCTGGTATCTGCAGGGTAATTCAGGAGTGGCTTGATAGAAGCATTCCTATAATTCAGCGGGGAGTGACTTTACATGCTAGGAGCTGTGTGTGAGCAGGACCAGAAGTGGTGGCTCACACAACAAAGGAGTGTAAAAGGCACTCCAGGCTATCGAGCTGAGGGGACACAGCAGGTCAGCAGTCCACATTGTTCCCTGTGGAATATCACAACTCTGCAGGGCCAATTGGGTTTTGGCACCTGTGTTTCTTCTTTTTGGGAGTCCCTTACCAGTGACAGTGACCAGCAGCCTCCTTAAAACAAAATGCTTTATTTAATAGTTGGAGAAAGCATCAAAGAAAATTATTTCAATGCAACAAACGGACTGCATGTGTACTGAGTCTCATCTAATCTCACACTAATATTGTGCCAATATTTAAAAAGGTTAAATGAGATGACCCACGTAATTATAGGCCTCAAATTGGGGGTGTGGTATATAATGAAGGGGACAGGTCTCTGATGCAGAGAGAGCTGGATCACGTTCTCAACTCAGTGTTAACAAACAATATATGTTTTAATATAGGTAAATGTATACATCTAGGAACAAAGAATAGAGGCCATACCTAAATGATGGGGGACCCTCTCCTGGGAAGCAGAGACTCTGAACAGGACTTGGGGGTCATGGTGGGTAATCAGCTAAACATGAGCTCCCAGTGTGATGCTGTGGCCAAAACAGATAATGTGATCCTTGGGATACATAAATAGGGAAATCCCAATTAGGAGTACAGAGGTTGTTTTACTTCTGGATTTGGCACTGGTGTGACCATTGTTGGAATCCTGTGTCTGGTTCTGGTGCCTCCAACTCAAAAAGGATGTTGATAAATTGAACAGGGTTCAGAGAAGAGCCATGAGGATAATTAAAGGTTAGAAAGCCTGCCTTACAGTGATAGGCTCATGGAGCTTAGTCTATTTAGCTTAACAAAGAGAGGGTTAATAGGTGGCTTGATCACAGTCTAATTTCATCATGATCTTTTCAATCTAGCAGAGAAAGGTCTAATACAATCCAGTGGCTGGAAGTTGAAGCTTGACAAATTGAGACTGGAAATAAGGTGTAAATTTTTAGCAGTGAGAGTAATTAACCACTGGAACAATTTACCAAGGATCCTGGATGGATTCTCCATCACTGACAATTTTTAAATCAAGATTGAAGGTTTGTCTAAGAGATCTGCACTAGGAATTTTTAGGTCAGTTCTCTGGCCTGCATTATGCGGGAAGTCAGACTGGATGGGCACATTGGTCCCTTTGGGCCTTGGAATTTATGAATCTGTGATAAATATGAGAATTGGTCTGAAATCAATAAGAGGAAATTCAATAGAGACAAGAGCAATGTACTGCACTTGGGAAGGAAAAATCAAATGCACAAATACAGTATGTGAAATAACTGACTAGGCAGCTGAAAAGTGTCTGGGGGCTATAGGGGATCACAAATTGAACATGAGCCACCAGTGTGAGCAGCATGCAGGCAAGGAGATAGAGTTAGGAAGCAGCTTGGGGGCCTGGTTAGAGACCAGTAGTGGGGGCTAGTTCATCACAGTCATGCTAGGCAGGGGTGGGGCGTAGTCAAAGAAAAAAAAAACACCCCAGAGAAAAAGTACTAGCAGCCTGTGAGTTAAGAAGAAAATCCTTCAGGTCACAAATGGGTTAAAAAAACAACCAGACTTCATAAATGTGAGCCCAAAATGGCATATTTTCCCCTATCTTGTCCATTTGAGTCTGGGTGAGTGAGGAGGCAACCTCTATGTTGGCCCCTTTCTCCCAGTTCATCCCCCAATCCCCCCTTTCTCCCAACCACTACTTATTCCTGGGACTGCTTCCTTGCTATCCCTATGCCTCCTCAGGTCCTCGTGTATCATTATTGGGCCTTTCAAAATCCTTACAGGGCCTTGCCAGGTGGTGGGGTGAGCTGACCACTAGGCACTACTGCTTACATGGGCAGGTTACCCTGTCATACTGTCTTACTTTTGTTTTTAAATATCATTCCTGCTTTGAACATATTCATTTGGGAAGATGGAAATTGAAGGAACTGGGTTTGTGAGCAAACAGCAGAATTTGCATAGATCTGCCTTTGCGCAGTGATAAGCCAGCAGCAGCTAGGACAGGTGAAAGGATGCTATACTGGGAGACAAGCTGCTGGAAACAAAACTGTCCTATACCAGACTGTTTGAATTCATTAGTTTTTTTTTTTTTTCTCTCTCTCTCTCCTCTGCATTGCTATGTACTCTGTTTCCCCTTGGTGCAGGCCGGGGCAGGCAGGTGACAGAGTACAACCTCCCCCGTCAGTGCATCCGTGATTACTTCCCCACACGCAAGTGCTTCGTGTTTATCAGGCCGGCCAGCGAAAGGGACATGAAGCAGCTGGAGTCACTCCCCGACAGCGCCCTACAGCCTGAGTTCCTGGAGCAGAGCCACAGATTCTGCCAGTACGTTCTCCAGGAGTCGAAGGTGAAGATGCTGAAAGGAGGACACCACATCAACGGGCGAAGTATGTCATGGGCATGAGAATAGCAAATCAATATAATTGTCTGTGCAGCCATGCTGTCCCCACTGTGCAAGAATAAGAATAGGAAGAACATGTCCTCAGCCTCCACTGATTCACTTGGGGATAGAATGTAACTTCTAGTGTCCTAACAAAATGAAGAATTTTATATCTCATGTACCCTGGCCCTGTCTACACCCCATTCCTGCTGCCCTCTCCATTGGGTCTCAGTAGTAGCAGTCATATTTTATTTATTTACTTATTTATTGTTTATTTGTATTGCCGTAGTACCCAGGAGCCCTAGTCACGGACCAAGACCCCACTGTGATAGGCACTGTGCAAACACAGAACAAAAAGATAGTCCCTGCCCCAAAGAGCTTCCAGTCTCAGGGATTGTCTACAGTGGTGGAGCTGCACCGATGTGTAATGAGTCTGGTGAAGATGCTCTGTACTTACGGGAGAGAGCTTCTGTCAGCATAACAACTCCACCTTCGCGCTTAGGTCAGTGTAACTTACATCACTCAGGGGTGTGGATTATTCACACCGCCTGCGCAATGTAACTTATGCAGAAATAAGCTCTAGTTTAGACTACGCCTAACTATAAGACAAGAGAAACAGGTTACAGACAGAGAGACAGATGGGAGGAGCCCCCAAAAATGAGATCATAGCAAATTTCAGTCCCTTCCTCACCATTCACCAGCTGCCCCTTTCCTCCCTCTCCCCCTGGGAACTGCCCTGCCTCTCTCTCCTCAGCTTTTCCTAGTCTGTTCCCCATCCCCTTCTCAGCTGGCCACCTGGGGCCGTTCCTCCCCTTCTATGTAAACCAGTCCCTTTACTGGGCCCCTGCCTTCTGCCCCTCCCTCTAATAACTCATAAGACTCCTATTATAAGGCCACCAGTGACCACTGTATTGTGACCGTCTGGTTGGAGCTCCTGCATAGCCCAGGCTGGAGAATTTCACCTCGTCATTCCTGCCTCCAGCCTGACTACCTGGGCAAATCTTACAGAAGGAGACTCCCAGACTTGTCAGAAAACAGAAAGCTTGGTCAGTGGATCCTATTAGTGAGCAGTGATCAATCCTGTGTTAATGGTGGACTTACTTTCCTTAGTTTTTCTGAACAGATAGAAACTCTTATCTGACACCAAAGTGTTACAGATTTTGAGACATCAGCATATAAAATAATCCAGTCCCTGAATTTCTGTAGGGCTGTCACTCTACAGGGCACTTTCCCCTTCCCCAAAAGCCATACTGCATCAGCCGGGGACTTAAAAATTCTCCCGTGTGCCCTGGTCTCTTCCCTAGGCCCTCGCAGTCATCCCGTCTCCTCCCCAGAACTTCAGTGGGTTTTGTTCCCTTCCCAACCCTCATTTCACCTACCCCAAGCCTCTCACCCCTTCGGATGTGCCCTGGTACCTCCAGCACACGTCTCAGTTACCTTATCCTTTATACTACATCAAAGGGTGGAGAGGATAGGTCAGTGGTTTGTGCACTAGCCTACTAAACCCAGGGTTGTGAACTCAATCCTTGAGGGGGCAATTTGGGGATTGGCTCTGCTTTGAGTGAGGGGTTGGACTAGATGATCTCCTGCAGTCCCTTCCAACCCTAATAATCTATGTTTCTGTGAATGGGCCTTCTCTATGCCCCTTTAACCATCCCAGTACTGGGGGATCTTAGGGGCTGGATTCTTTGCTGCCTGCCTGCCCTGCTCTTTGAGAAGCCTGGCCAAACCGCTGCTTTTTCAGGTGCCAGGCTCAGGGCAGAGCAGGGGGATTAATCTGACGCTGGGGAGCTCGGAAATAGCCTTGGCACAACAAAGGTCCAAAGTCACTTTTTCTTCTCCTACCCTCACTTCTTTCACAAGGCCCAATGCACTGTCACCTTGTCCCTTGTGCACTCATCTACACCAGTGAAAGTGAGTGTAAAATGGCAGCAATTTTCCACACCCATTTTGCACTTGTGTAAATAGCTGTACGAGGGACCAGGCAACGGTGCTCCAAGGCCATAATGTCCATGCAGGAATCATCTTTATTTAAATATTCCTCTGACTCACACAAGACAGGATTCTTGGGGGAAGGCAAGGATGTGCTGTTTTTAGGATCCCTGTTTCTTAGATTTCCCATTAATTACATACTTGTTTGTAATTAACTTGAAAATCCTTCCAGACTGCCCTATAGCTGTTCAGGTTGTCCCCTGAGGTCAGAGTGCTTTGCTGAAACAAAATGAAGCTGAATGTACACATCTCTGACTTTCCAGTGTACAATTTTACTATGTCATCACCATCTCTTTAACAGCTTAGTGTAGGCTAGGCTTGGTCAAATTAACTTTTTGTTGATATTTCCAGGGTTAATTAAGTGATAAATAAATTTCTTAGGACTAGTCACCATAGGTAAGAAATTAAGAATGATGCTGAAAACACAGCATGGAAATGTATGCATGTCCCCACAGGTATATGTAGATAGAACATTAGTTAGCTAGAAAGATACATGCTCTGTCTACCTAAATGGACCCCATCACCAGAATATCAGAAGACTTATCTCCATGGGGAAATTTACTGGAAGAACTATATGCAGGTACAATTATAACACTCTACTTATAGCAAAACAATTCCCCATGTGGGCACTCTTATAACAGTATAGTTCTGGTGGTAAATTTCCCCCTATAGACCAACACTGAGAGTAAGTAGAAATAGAATGAACAATGACAAGCTGTCTTTTTCTTCACAGCATGTAGGAAAAACAGCTTTATTAATTTATAAAAAGTGTTTAAAATTTGCATGTGAAAGCAATTTAAAAGGAAACCCAAGTCAAAAGAGATGAGTTTCACATTTAGTTCCTAATGTTGTGACTGAGGCCCGTGCTCATATTTCTCTCTTACAGCAGGTTTCCTGGTTCAAGGATAGATTAATAGATTCTAAGGCCAGAAGTGACCATTGTGATCATCTAGTCTCTACCCTATAGCACAGGACAGAGAACTTCCCCAAAAAGCAGATCTTTTAGAAAAAATCCACTCCTGGTTTAAAAATTGTCAGTGATGGAGAATCCACCACCACCTTTGGTAGTTTTTCCAGTGGTTAATTACTCACTGTAAAAAAAATTATGCCTTATTTCCAATCTGAATTTGTCAAGCTTCAACGTCCAGCCATTTGGTCATGTTAGACATTTGTCTGCTAGATTGAAGAGCCTGTTATCAAACAAGACTGTAATCAAGTAACCCCTTAACCCTTTCTTTGGTAAGCTAAACAGATTGACTTCCTTGAGTCTGTCACTAGAAGGCAGCTTTTCCAGTCCTTTCATCATTCTTGTGGCTCTTTTCTGAACTCGTTTATCAACATCGTTATTGAATTGAGGTGGACCAGAATTGGACACAGGAGTCCAGCAGTAGTCGCATCAGTGCAAAATACAGAAGTAAAACCACCTCTCTGCTCATACTTGAGATTCCCTTGTTTATGTATCCCAGGATTGCATTAGTTTTTTAGCCATAGTGTCACACTGGGAGCTCATGTTCAGCTGATAATTCTCCACCACCTCCAGAGTCATTACTTGGTGTGGCAGGATTGTTCAAAGCAGATGAAGTCTTCTGGTGATATGAATCTCCCAAGCCTAGATTTGCAGCTGATGTAAATCAGTGTAGCTCTACTGGAGTCAATGGATCAGATCTCCAGGTGATGTAAATCAGTGTAGAGCCAGCTGGTGTAAATTAACATCGCTCCAGTGGATTCAGTAGGCCAGCTCTGCAACCAGTAACTCAGCATGGTTACATGCTCTACAACAATTAGCGTACAACACCTTTAAACAGAAACGGTCATTAAACCCTACGTGCTCTAAAATCCACCTGGATTGTCTTGAAATTTGCTCTGGGAGTGGGAGATACTGTTAGAAGTCCAAATTTCAGGTCATTTGGGCAGGAATTTCACCAAGGTAAAGCCCCCATAAAAACAGCATTTTCCAAAATCATCTCATCCTTCTAACTCTCTTGGCCCATATCTGGGGCTCAGACTATGACTTTGATCCTCCCCAAACCAATCTCATCACTCAGCATTTATCTCAGCTGGTGCAGGGCACTCACTCCCTCTTTGGGTGGGTTATACCAAGGGTAAAGTGAGTAACGTGACATGGCGCGTGCCAAGCTGATTTGCCTAAAAGATTGAACGGGCATGTGCAGCAATAGAAACATATGGCGCTGTTGAAGCAAGAGGGTTTGCAAGCAGACTGTTGTTGCAATATGTAACTGATGCAAGATGACATGCTGAGAACCTGAGGCGCTGTAAGTTTGAGCCCTACCCGGCTTTAGGCACTGTGGGGCCTGATTCGAAAGAGCTGCCACTGAAGACAGTGGCGGGACTTCGGTGGCAGCTCTATTGTCTGCCGGTGCCTTCTGCGGCATGTCAGCAGAGGGTACTTAGGGACGTTGCGGGGCCCTCTTAGGGGCGTGGGGCCCTCGTAGGGGTGCAGGGCCTGATTTGGGAGAATCGAGTGAATCGCCCTAAAGCCGGCCCTACTGCCGCTGGCAGGTCATAGAGACTGTTTGTTGGCCATGTCCCCGGCCCTCTGTCTGCAGCCTGCAGTGGCTCCTTTGGAAGAGTTGTTCATCCCTGAGACCAAAATTTCTGGTGTAAGACAGAGATTTGGAAGTGCCTTAAAATCCACATGCAGACTGTGATGGCACTTTAGAACTATAGTGAAGAAGACAAGCATTAATTAAGTTGAGGAAAGAAAAAGGTCCAGATCCTCAAAGGTATTTAGGCTCCTAACTTACTCTTGGGGGCAGAGAGGGGGGAATTCTGACCCCTGTGTAAGCTTAGATTTGGAGGGCCCTGCTCCTCAAGTGGGATTGTGCCCCACATCCTCCCCACCCACTGTGTCCAGCATACTAAATGCTTGAGGGTAAGGTGATGGAAACTCCCACTGTGGGTGTTTAGAGCCCTTTCCCCAGACAGCAGGCAGAAACACAGGGCAAGGACTCTGCATCTCCACTTTGCTACCCCTCCCTGTCCCCAGCTGGTCCTCCCAGCCCCACCACCTTCCCAAGTCCCCTGACCCCTCCAAGGTCACCAGGGAGTGGAACAGCGAAGAGGAGGGTGCAGCTGGTGTGTGTGCAAGGAACTGGAGCAGGAGTGTGTTCACAGGTGAACACAACATTGGGCAGAGTGGAGGGAATATTGGAGGAGTGGAGCAGGGTCAGAACAGTGAGGGGGAATTGTCAGAACAATCGGCATCATGGAGGGAATTTATAAGAGTGGAGCTGTGAGTTGATCTGGGCTTTGGATAAACTGACAATGAGACACAGTCCCTTCCCAAGCTGAAATCAGGGCCCTGTTGTGCCTGGCGCTTCACAGATACACAGTCCCTGCACTACAGAATTCACATTTTTATGTCAAGTTACAATAAGGAGATGGGCAAAAAAAATGGGTGTTCTGCGGGAGATGGAAAATGGAGAGGTAATAGTGAAATCAGCTAGCATTGTACAGTAACTAACAGTCAAATACATCACAAAGAGTCCTGTGGCACCTTATAGACTAACAGATGTATTGGAACATGAGCTTTGATGGGTGAATGCCCACTTCATCAGATGTATCTGTCCTGGAAAGTATGGTCCTACTGCCAGTGTACATAACAGATGGGTTCACTCGTGATTAAAATTAATCATGTGTTTAAGTGTTTTGTAGCATTTGGGTCAGAGGGCTCATCACCTCACAGGACAGAGCCCTCGGTGACTTGAAAGGAGACAAGTTAGAGACAGTCCAGAGGACAGCAACAAAAATGACAAAAAGTTTAGAAATCTGGCCTTATAGGAAAGGTTAATAAAACTGGGCATGTTTAGTCTTGAGAAAAGATTATTATCAGGTCCCTCCTCAGTCTTCATCAAATATGTCACGGCCTGTTATAAAGAGGATCGTGTTCAGTAGTTCTCCATGTGCACTGAAGATAGGACAAGAAGTAACTGGCTTAATCTGCAGCAAGGCCGATTTAGGTTAGATATTAGGAAAACTTTGATAACTATAAGAATAGTTAAGCTCTGAAATAGGCTTTCAAGGGAGGTTGTGGAATCCCCATCACTGGAGGTGATGGATCACTTGATGATTCCCTGTTCTGTTCATTCCCTCTGGGGCCCCTGGCACAGGCCACTGTCAGAAGACAGGATTCTGGGCTAGATGGACCTTTGGTCTGATTCAGTCTGGCCGTTCTTATGAGGTTTTTAAGAACAGGTTGGACAAACACCTGTCAGGGATGGTCTAGATTTACTTGTCCTTGCCTCACCACAGGGGTCTGGACTTGATGACCTCTTAGGGTTCTTTCCAGTCCCACATGATTTTTTGAAATCCCACAACCCATTCTGCCACTGCCACCTCCTCTCTTTCAGCAACATCCATACATACAGGTTCTCACCAGGCCATGAGTCTTTATATTCTCTTTAAAATCTTCCCCTCCCTCTGTCTCCGCTGATAAAATGTGTCCCTCACAGCTCACCTGGTGCTGTGTACCTTCTCCCCCACCTCTGCAGGCTGCCCAAAATGCTGCTTCTAAGATCTGCTTCCTCTCCTGCCTCTCTGACCATGTCACTGCCCTTCCCCTCTCTTCTCTGGTTTACTGTTTCTCTCTGCATCATATTCAGGCTCCTTGGCTGAAGCTTTAATGCTTTTGAAGCACCTCTCCTACATTTATCTCTCTACCTTCATCTCCTCCTGCACTCCCTCCTGGGCCCAACACTGTCCGGTTCTCTCTATTTCAGCCACTCTCAGCTTCAGGCCTATTACATGGTGCCTCCTATGCCTGGAATTGCTTCATATATTCTTTGTGCCAGGTGCCCTCCCTCTCCTCCATCAAACCCATTTCATTCACACTCTCTTCCCTCACTGCTCAGCTATGCCCCCGTCTTCTTCCACCCTCAGTTTAGAGTGTCTCTCTTTGTTTAGACTGTAATCTCCTGAGGACAGGGACCAGTACCAGCTCTGGGTCTGTGAAGGGCCATGCACACCCCTTGGGGTTATACATTGTAGATAAACAATAGCAGTAAATGGCATCAGCTCCTATCAATGATGTGCCTGTGTGAGCTACTCTGCTAACAGAAATAGAAGAACCCCAGGGCCAGCGCAGAGCAGGGCACTGGCCATCACTGGAGTCTGTCTGAATTTTCCTGGTTAATCCCCCCTTCCTTTGCTCTTCCCCAGTGTTTGGCATGTTAGCCCAGAGCTATGTGGACACCATCGTCAGCGGGAAGGTGCCCTGCCTGGAGAATGCAGTGACCACGCTGGCCACCAAGGAGAATGAAGCTGCCGTCAGGGAGGGTCTGGCTCACTACATGGACCAGATGGAGGAACAGGTTGTGTTCCCGGCGGAGGTGGCCATGCTGTCTGAAATACATGGGAATTGCGAGAAGGCAGCCCTGCAGCTGTACATGCAGCAATCCTTCAAGGATGAGGATCAGAAGCACCAGGAGCAGCTGGCAGTAAGTGCTTGGGATCTGCATGTCCCCCTGCCTTGTACGTCCCACTGGCTTGACATCTGGGGCTACGTGACCTCTGCCCAGCTGTGTCCCAGGGGAGACATCAGGAGTTTGGATGCTGAGTCTGGGAGCAGGCCAGACATTGGCATTCAACTCCGAGAGCAGATGCTTGGGTGGCACTTGAGCTGTCTGATACAAAAGGCGCAAACCCAGTCCCTGGCGCTGCGGCTCAGCCCAGCCTCTTGCTCATGCTGATCAGGCTGCATTTGTCCGTCCATGGGAAAGTAAAGACTGTGGCCACACACTCACTGCTGAGAAAGCTCAGAACCCCCTGCTGGAGAGTGACATCCTGTTGATCTAGCCCTTTCTCCACTTAGGGCTTTTTTTTTTTTTAATCGATTTATGTAGGCAATTTAACAAGTTTATAAATCATTGCCATGTAGACAACAGAATTATTGTGAATCACTACAAAGTTGAGCCTATTGGTTTGCTTAGAGCAGAGGTTCTCAAACTGGGGATTGGGACCCCTCAGGGGGTCGCAAGGTTATTACATGGTGGGTCGCAAGCTGTCAGCCTCCACCCCAAACCCTGCTTTTCATCCAGCATTTAAAATGGTGTTAAATACATTAAAAAGTGTTTTTAATTTATAAGGGGGGTTGGATTCATAGGCTTGCTATTTTAAAGGGGTCACCAGTACAAAAGTTTGAGAACCACTGTCTTAGAGAAACATGATCTGATGACTGTATCACTGGATCTCTCTATTTAGTATGGTGTTACCATTTACAGAGGGAGCCTCTTCAAACCATGCAGGATGGGCTGCTTCTGAGGATTTTATTAAACTGAGTGAAAGTACTGACTTTACGCATATTTATCAAACCAGGGCTTGCTAACAAACATTAATAGTCAAAAATATTGGGCAGTGTGATGGCTGTTAGCCCATGACTGCCCTTTGCCTGAGTAACGAATACATTGTAACCAAATCTCTAAGTATCTATTTGCCCACTGTCTGTTTTGCTGGGTAAGTAATCTGTGCATTCATTTTCCCATAGCAACTCCTTCTCCCGTATTGTTTTGGAACCATTCCTTTCATTTTGGATTATTTTTCATTCTCCAGTGAGAGGGTCTCAGTAGCCTACTCAGCAGCTACTGGCAGATGAGAGAATGATTCTTCATTTCTTTGAGTGTGACCATGTCTGTTTGAAAGCTGCATGAGGACTAACAAAGGATCATTTGGCCAAATATTTTATAATTTGAAATATTTGGTTATGAATCACATTCCAGTATTCTCTAATGACTGGCTACATCCACCATGTATATGTGAAATCACCTCTTTCACCACAGCTTCTCCAACATGTATCCCTATTCACTCACTATATATTAATTAATGTTAGTTCCTTCCCTGCCCCTCCATCACCTCAGGTCTCTCTGCCTGTCCAGTACAGCCTAGTTATCCCATCCCAGCCCTCCCCCTTATGAAGAGTTGGTGAGAGAATGCTCGGAGAATGCAGGGAGTGAAATAGAGTCAGTGCAGACAATTTTAGTGGGGGGACAGAACTGGGTGGCATGGATGTGGGAGTTCAGGGGGGACTGAGATAAAATACCCCAAAGTTTCCCACTGCCCAGCTCATCATTCATAGATTCCAAGGTCAGAAAGGACCATTAGATCATCTAGTCTGACCTCCCGCATAACACAGGCCGGAGAATTTCAGGTTGTTCCTTTACCGAATCCAGCAGTGTTTGATAAAAGTAACTTCCAGAAAGGGATCCAGGCTTGATTTCAAGACATCAGGAGATGGAGAATCCATCCAGGAGTTCCTGGGTAGTTTGTTCCAGTGGTTAATCACCCTCGTTGTTAACATACTGTGCCTTAGGGCATGTTTACACATACAGTGCCGTAGTGGCTCCACTGCACCGATGCAGTGCAGCTGGTGGAGATCATCTGTGCCAAGCTCTCCTGTCAGCATAATAAAACCACCTCCACAAGCAGCAGCAGCTGTGTTGGTGGGAGAAGCTCTTCTACTGACATAGCACTGTCCACACCAGTGCTTATCTTGGTGTAACTTATGTTGCTCGGGGAATGGTTTATTCACACACCTGAGCAACATAAGTTATACTGACATAAGCTGTAATGTCAACATAGCCTTAGTTATAACTTGAATTTGTGTGGTTTAGCTCCAAGCCACTGGTTCTTGTTCTGCCTTTCTCTGGTAAAGAGCCCTTTGGTATTGGGTATTTTCTCCCTGTGAAGGTGCTTATACACATCTATCAAGTCACCTTTCATTCTTTTTTTAAAAATAAGCTAAACAAATCAAACTCCTTAAGTCCCTCACAACAATGTAGTTTTCCAGCCCTCCAATCATTTTTGTGGCTCTCATTTAAACTCTCATCAGTTTAGCAATCTCCTAGACATCAATGTTCCAGTATCAATCTCACCACCACCGTATGCAGAGATAAAATCACCTCCTTACTCCTGTTCACTACTCCTGTTCACACATCCATGGATGTAGCTCTTTTGCCACAAAATCGCTATGGGAGCCCATGTTCAGAGTCACTGCTTTCCGGGACACAGTGCCACATTCTGTACAAATAGCTCTGAGGCCTTCCCTTGCACTTTATTCTTCCTTGCACTGCTCCAAGACCCCACCACATTCCTTACCCCCTGCTCCGACTCCAACTTTTACTCTTGACACTGCTCAGAGTCTGCCAGCATTCCTGCCCTCACACCTATTTCTCTGAATAACCTCTCAGCCCCTGCTGCTCAGAGACCCCTCCAAATTTGAGCCTAATGAGTGGAAAAAAATCTCTTAATTTTTGTATCCTTAGCTAGTTATTCAAATTCTTTCTTGGCCTACCGAATTATACTTTTACACTTCCCTTGTCAGAGCTTATACTCCTTTCTATTTTCTAGCACTGGGATTTGACTTCTAATTTTGTGCCACATCTTTTACTCTGGGGATTAGTCATTGTGGGTTGTGGGGTTTTTTTGGTTTTGGGGGGGTTTTTTTGGTCCTCTTGCTAGTTTTTTTTAATTGATTTCATTTGCAGCAATACTTTATTTTGCATTATTTATTTATTTATCTGCTTTGCTGTAGCATCTAGGAGCCCCAGGCATAGACCAGGACCCCTCTGTGCTAGGTGCTGTACATTATTATGGGTATTTTTGGGGTATATTACTGTAGTACTGGGGGACCCCAGTCATTGACCCAGAGCCCACTAGTCTAAGTACCATATAAGCACAGAACAAAGAGACAATCCCTGTCCCTAGGAGCTTGTATTATCACCCCTCTCCAGGAAAGTTTCTGTCAGGGAAATATTCTTCTCCTATTGATGTTTACAGGTCAGACAATGTGATCTTTTACTCTTTAAGTCTGGTCCATCACCTTCACTCCCTGGGGTTGATGTTCAAGGATCCCTGCAACTCTTTCCCTAGTAAGTAACCCTGCACTGTAAGCTAGAGGTGGCCAATCTCCTGTCCTTCTCCCTCAATAACAACAGACAGGACTGCACCATCTGGCAGCCTCCGAGGCCTGCTATGTACAGATGGTGTGGGAGAGGGTAACTGTGGCACTAGCTTTTCAGAAGCAAATTCTTGGGCCTTTTTGAGACAGACAATTTCCCCTCACAGCCAATCTGATAAGAAACTTTCTCCCTTTGTCTGTTTTCCTGTTTTCCATGTCCCCACAGGAATCCTCAGCCCACGGCTCACTCTACTTACATCCCAGATGTATGGGGAGCAAAGCAACGCCAGTCAGCCTAAGGAAACCCACAGGGACAGGGGGCTAGTCTAGTTGTCTAAATACCAGGTCTGATTGTTCTGTAAAAGATCTTGGTGCCCCACAAGAATTCCGAACATAAATGTATCCCGGATATAGGACAAGGATAGTAGCTCACATGAGAAATCCCAAACTGAAAACCAGCATCTCCACAAGGAATCTCAATCTATGTGCACCAGTACACAGTTGTGATTGGCTGAGTCTTATCAAGGGACAAAGGGCCAGATTTTCAAAGTTATAGGTGCCCAAAGAGGCAGATAAGGTCTTTGTGGGATTTTCAAAAATTCTTAAGCAAGTTACATACGTAATTTCCGTTGAAAATCAAAATGAACATTTTGGGCATTAGCAGGATGTTGTCATGAAAAGTTTCTTTTTGTAAAAGCTATTTTTTTAAACCAGTAAATAAATAAAAAAATGTAGAGCAGCTCCACCTCATACACTGTCCTGGCCCCCTTGTCAGACACTGAGCCTTTGATTTCCACGTCAGAAGAGGGCAACATGTCTCCTAAACCCACTGGCACTAGTTTGCTGGAAAGGGAAGGTGGGAAAGGGCAGAAATCCAGTCATCCACTCACACTGATCTCTTCCATGTCGCTTTCCAGATTAAGATAAATGAACATTACGCAACTGTGCTGAGCAAGAACAAAATCACTTCCCAAGAGATCTGCCAGACCCTGCTCGCCCAGCTGTCAGCTGATATGGAGAAAAAGCTCAGAGATAGGGTTTACATGCAGCCTGGTGGGCATGAGCTGTACGTGGAAGACCAGAAACAAGTGGTGGAGAGTTTCCGGGGGACGCCAAACAAAGGAGTGATGGTGAGTGATCAGCAGGGCCAGCAGAGTTATTCGGGGAACAGCTGGAGCACTTTGGCTTTTCTTTGTTTAATCCTGTCCAAATTTGACACCATCAGCTCAGGATTAAACAAAGATTGTGAATGGCTTGCCAACTACAAAACCAGTTTCTCCTCCCTTGGTTTTCACACCTCAACTGCTAGAACAGGGCCTCATCCTCCCTGATTGAACTAACCTCATTATCTCTAGCTTGCTTGCATATATATACCTGCCCCTGGAAATTTCCACTACGTGCATCTGACAAAGTGGGTATTCACCCACGAAAGCTCATGCTCCAAAATGTCTGTTAGTCTATAAGGTGCCACAGGATTCTTTGCTGCTTTTACAAAAAGTTGCTATATCTAGCAAGAAAATAGCTACTTTGACAACACTAATTCTTCCTAAAGGAAGGAAGGAGAGAGAAAATTTACAGTGTTTTCTGTAACATTCTTATACTCACCAAGTAAATGCATGTATATGTATATGCACGTCTAGGGAATGGGAGTTCTTGAATTCCTGTTCTAGCTACACAGAGTCACTCATTCATACCAACTTTGCAGGTCTGCTTGATACATGTAATAATCCTGCATGCCTGGCCTGGGAGTTTCGAGTCACCATTCTACCTGTTTAAAGTATATTCATGTTGGAGGACCATTTATTGTGTAGCAACTGGGATGTTTCACCTTTCTTTAGATACATTGGCCAAAAATATAAAAGTTCTGGGTTCTGCTTTTTGCCTGACAGGTTACCCCACATGTGCTAATTAGGAGAATATCACTTAGCGGCAGAATCGCCTTCTCTTTATTGTGATTCCTGCAGTTCTGGTCGTTAATGTTTTTAATATGACAGCATGAA
Organism: Aldabrachelys gigantea; assembly: GCA_026122505.1. NCBI lineage: Eukaryota > Metazoa > Chordata > Testudines > Testudinidae > Aldabrachelys > Aldabrachelys gigantea. Next base: position 68,079,996 of record CM047489.1, read on the forward strand.
ACTCCCTTGACAGTGTGACTCTCCATAGTTGCTAATCAGACAGTGTTGTCTGGATAGGCCTGCAGTCGATGCAGAGTTTCTAGCTAGTTTCATAGGCATTCAAATTCAGTGACACTTTTGATACATTTGAAACACTGAAGGATAGTTTATTCAGCTGATGTAAGCCAATATGCTTCCACTCACTGCAATGGAGCTCTGCTGATTTACACCAGTTGAAGCTCTGATCCCAAAAGTCTCCTTGTTTGTTTGAACCCACATGTAGTGCTCCCTCACTCTCCGGTCCGGAGGGAGGCCACCCTCTCTCATTGTGTTGGGGTTTAGTTTTCGGGTCGCACCAGTGGGGTGGAGCCATGAGCACTCTAGAGCTCTGGGCCCATCCGATAGAGGCAAACACACAACAGTCTGGGGCCTTTGTCCCCACCTCTGGGCAGGGCAGCGCCCTGCGGTGTCTCTGGTTCGCAGCCCAACAATAGGGCTGACAGCAATTAACAGTCTAGGGCCCAAGGCCTCGAGCAGGGCTAGGCTGGTAGCTGGCTGTAGCCTAAGCCTCCTGGCGCAGGCAGCCAGTAAGCCGACACAGTCAATTGGCTCTAGCCCTTTGGGCGGGGTTGAGCAGGGAGCAGGCTTTAGCCGGGGATTATGGGCTCGGGCAGCCAACACACACACAATCTCGGGGTTCAGGTAGTGGTGAGTACCCATGCAGTCTAGGGGGCTCAGCAAGGGTTGAGCACCCAGCAGGCAGTCTAGGGTGCTGGCAGGGGGTGTTCCTGGAACACAGGAGTCCTGGCCTAAGGTGAGGAGTTGGCCACCCCGGGCCCACTCTACTCTACCGCATCCCAGCCCAGGGCCCTAACAGAGGCAGACTGGTCTACCACTGGGTCGGCAGGGATCCAGCAACAACACACCAACAGGGTCAACCCAGTAGCCAGCCAGTAATCGGCGGCCCCTGGGCCACTTCCTGCCTCCCCGGGATTTGGTACCTCTGACGTCCACTGGTCCTTGGGCTCCTCACAGCATACAGCCAACGGTAGACCCAGCAACTCCTCTTTGGATCCATCTCCTCCAGGGACAGGGTGCGGGCAGTGCACCAGTTCAGCTCCCGGGTGCTGCCACAGGGCAGAGGCGTTTGTCTCCTCTGCTGGCTCCCGCCCAACTGAGCTGCAGAGTCTTCCTTTTACACTTCCTGCCCCACCCTGGTACTTCCGGCGAGGGGGGATGAGGCAGGTTTAGCTCCACCCACCAAGCAGAGTGTAGTGGTCCCTCACTTTCCAGTCTGGAGGGAGCCCACTCGGCCTCACTACACCATATATTTCCAAACTATTTTTTGTTACTGAACCACACTAAAACCCACAGACTGTCAATGGAGCCTGCCCTGCAAAGGTACTCAGGTGCTTTGGAAAATCCCACCCTTAAATGATGGTGTTTTTATTCCAACTGGCAAGAGGAGGAGGAGTCTGTGGCCCAGAATTTGGGGCTTCTAATCAGCCAGTATTTACCTCTCTTGTGAATGTTTGAAGGTCTTTTGGAGCAGTGTCCCCACCTGGAAATTTTAGGAGGTTTACAGGAGAGAGAGCCCCATGATATGCTCTCCACCCACCCACCAACCTCTCTGAGATCCACATTTCCCTCTGCATCTGTATACCTTGTGACAAACACTGGAGGGGAACCTCAGTCCAATCTATTCACAGGAGTATATCTCCCTTCCTTAAGACCTTAGGATGGAATATCAAAGTCATCCGGTTCAGAAGGCAAAATTCTACTTTTAATTATGGGCTATAATATCACTTTAGGACCAGATAGTCCCCTCAATAGACAGCAAATCCCCAAGTAAGGTCAATGGAATCCCATCCTCATCAAATGCATTTGGGGGGAAGGGATAGCTCAGTGGTATGAGCATTGGCCTGCTAAATCCAGGGTTATGAGTCCAAGCCTTGAGGGGGCCACTTAAGGATCTTGTCCAAAAATCTGCCTGGGGATTGGTCCTGCTCTGAGCAGGGGGTTGGACTAGATGACTCCTGAGGTCTCTTCCAACCCTGATATTCTATTATCATATGATTCTAGGAAGGTCTATGCAAAGACCATGGGTAGAATGTGACCTTTAATCTATGGAAGAATGAGAATGAATATTGTAATGAGGATTGCATTGCAGTTTCTGTTAAAACCCAGCTTTTCAAAACACCCTAAAATGCCCATGGATAAGTAATTAGCCTTGAAAATTGTTGTGACATATTAGAGGCAGGAGTAGAGTTAGTAGTGCAAATTTGGGGTTATTTCATCAAGGGATTCCCAAAATACTGAGTCATCCACCACAAATGTCCTAATTTTAAACTGCTTGTTGTTATAATGGTTTTTGAGCTCACAATGAGGAAAGAAAACTAAGGGCAGTTTCCACATGAAATGTATACTGCTTATATCACTGGACTGCCAGGAGCTCATCCAGCATCTAGTACGCAGCTCCAATGTCAAATCCAAATAATTCAAACATTATTAGCCTTTCTGTCGGATTCTGAGTACTACTCATGGCTTGTGCAAGCTACAAACTAGCTCACATACCAGCGCTCCAGTAATGGGGTTCCCCACCACCACTAGTGCACCTCCTTGTGTCTCAGTCTGGGAAAGTAGCTATGACTGCATCAGGTACCTCCTTCTGCCTCTGTTCACTCTGGCATCTCTCTTCTACTAACTTGGCCCTCTGGCCAAGTCAATATTTAGTCCACCCTTCGCACAGTTACTCAGTCCAATAGGACAACTGTCCAGATGCCTTCTCTGGATGGCATTCAGCCCTAGTGGCTGGCAGGGGAACCAGGCCCTGCTCACTACACCAGGTTCCAGCCCAAGAACCCTATAGCCAGCAATCTAGGCCCTCAGTCCCCCTCCTTGTCACTGTTTCCCTGGGCTTCTTGCTACCCAGTCTCTCTATCTTCTCTTGCCTGGTGCTGGGTTTATCATTGGAACTTACTGTACTGCCTATGGCTACTTTACCCCCTCCTAGCCTCTTGCTGAACTCCTTACTCCAGGGCAGGATCTCACCCTTACTTCCCCCTGGACTCCCTCCTTGTCCCTGACACCCTCCCTCATCCCAGGGAGTGACTGAAGCCTTCTTCCCCTGAAGCCCCCTTCTGCTTTCAGCCTCCTGGCTCTGTAGCACTGTCCCTCCCAGCCCTTCTCCAGCTGGGCTTCACTCTTAATTAACCTGCCCCACCCTCTTGTAGGCCCTCATTAACCTTATCAGGGCTGGTGTGCGGTGCTCTTCTTTAAAGGCAGGGGGAGGCTGATGCAAAATTTCTATGTGAAGGCAAAATTTCAAAGTTTTCTAAAAGTCATAGAAAGTGTGAGGTTGATTTGAAAAAGGCTATGTCACATTACTACTGGGGTAGAATCTATAGTACAAATTTGGGGTCATTGTTCAAGGGTCTTCTGAGGTACATTCCCCCAAACTGAACTGCGTTTAAATTTTTCAGACTTTTATAACCATTTTTACACACAAAGCTATGAAAACACTTGGGTACTCCTAATAAAACATATCTGGACCCCTGCAGTCATCTAGTCAATGGAACCAAGACCTAGTTTGAACTCTAATATTCCAAAAATTATTGGATTTTCATTCTGGTTCTACAGCGTGATGTGCCTGGCTCTGGTTTGCATCATTTTTTACTACACCAGCTGTGTCAGAGAGAAACAAAGGCTTCAGTGCCATGGCTTACACCTCTGTGAGGTATTGTTTCCTCAGGAGACGCACACTGAGAACTGCGCTGAGCCTCCGATACAGACACAAAATCCCCTCATTTATGTTTTTCTCCAGTAACTGAGGAAACTGCCATGATTGGCTGGGCAGACATAGAGTTTGCTTGCTTCAGCTGCTGTACACAGGAGGTTTCTGCAGTGTGGACTTAGGTTAGAACTGAAATGCAGCAATTTATGGCCACAGTCCTCCAGCATCTTGCCACAATGCCCCAGCACCTTCTTCCTCGTGGACAATCTTGCCATCTCTGGTACTGTCTGTCATCTTGCCAAAAGTCACCTACCACAGCATTTCAGACCATACCAGCCTTGCCAGGCCCCAAAGCTGAAAAAACATGAGCCAGACCCCAAAGAATCAAGAAATTGGCCCAAAATCATGAGATTTGGTTTTCTTAAGGCTTATATGGTGTTGTGAGATTTCTTTTCTAATATGAACTCCCTGTCCACCCCCATGCATGTGACAATGCCAAGCTGCCTCCTCCCCCGCATCCACAGAGAGTCAGATGCCCCTGGACCCTGCTTCAGGAGCTCTCACTACAGGACTCAACTGAGCTCAAATTACACATAGCTGTGTAAAGGCTGCAGTCAGTGCTTAATTTGTGCTGGGGCTTGCCAGGGCTGAGACCGGCACCTCCAGGCTTGCTGCATCAGTTATAAAAGTAAAAAAAAATCTTTCAGCCGAATAAAAGATTGAAGCAGCAGCAGCACAATACTCCATCTCCACTCACATGTCACTTAGCTGCTCAAGGAACGTTCCTGGTCTGTTGTGATACTGCTTGTATGATGCTTGAGCCCAGGCAGCTCTTTCTTTACAAATTAGGCATTGGCTGCAGATGGGTGGAGATTCCAGCTTCTCCCACCCCCACATTCCCATAGATTAGTGCTGTATCCTTCAGTCCCACCTCTGCTCAGTCCCAGCACAGCAACATATAGGATGGGGTGGGCGGAGCAGGAGCACAGACTGACCCATTGCTCACAGGAATGGCAGGGAGGATGTGGGGTAATTTAAAGAACTAGCTAATGACACAAAAACTAACAGATTTTTTTTTAAGTACATCAGACACTGGAAGCCCTCCAAGCAGTCAGTGGTTCCACTGGATGATTGAGCTGCTAAAGGGACACTCCAGGAAGACACTGCCATTGAAGAAAAGCTGAATGATTTTTTTGCATCAATCTTTACTGCAGAGGTTGTGAGAGAGTTTTGCACACCTGAGCCATTCTTTTTAGATGACAAATCTGGGGAACTGTCCCAGGTTGAGGTGTCAAGAGTGGAGGTTTTGGAACAAGATGATAAATTAAACAGTAATAAGTCATCAGGACCAGATGGTATTCACCCAAGAGTTCTGAAGGAACTCAACTATGAATCTCTAGAACTACTAACAGTGGTACGTAACCTATCACTTAAATCAGCCTCTGTACCAGATGAGTGGAGGATAGCTAATCTGATACCAATTTTTTAAAAAGGCTCCAGATGCAATCCTGGCAATTACAGGCTGGTAAATCTACTTCAGTACCAGACAAATTGGTTGAAATTATAGGAAATAACAGAATTATCAGACACATAGATGAACACAATTTGTTTGGGAAGAGTCAACAAGTTTTTTGTAAGGGGAAATCAAGGCTTACCAATCCATTAAAAATCACGCCTCACCAATCTATTAGAAAGGCCAAGGCAAAAAACAAGATCAAACTAGATAGAGACATAAAGGGTAACAAGAAAACTTTCTACAAATACATTAGAAGCAAGAGGAAGACCAAGGACAGGTTAGGCCCATTACTCAATGGACGGGACGTGGGGACGACAATAACAGAAAATGTGGAAATGGCAGAGGTGCTTAATGACATCTTTGTTTTAGATTTTCAAAAAGAAGTTTTGTGGTGATTGGACATCCAACATAGTGAATGCCTGTGAAAAATGACATAGGATCAGAGGCCAAAATAGGAAAGAACAAGTTAAAATTACTTAGATAAATTAGGTTTCAGAGTAGCAGCCGTGTTAGTCTGTATCCGCAAAAAGAACAGGAGTATTTGTGGCACCTTAGAGATTAACAAATTTATTTCAGCATAAGCTTTCGTGGGCTACAGCTCACTTCTTCAGATGCATAGAATGGAATACACAGACAGAAGATATTTATGCATACAGACATTTTCAAGTCACCAGGACCTGATGAAATGCATCGTAGAATACTCAAGGAGTTGACTGAGCAGATATCTGAGCTATTAGTGATTATCTTTGAAAAGTCATGGAAGACAGGAGAGATTCCAGAAGGCTGGAAAAAGGCAAATATAGTGCCCATCTATAAAAAGGGAAATAAGGACAACATGGGGAATTACAAACCAGTCAGCTTAACTTCTGTACCCGGAAACATAATGGAGCAAATAATTAAGCAATCAATTTGCAAACATCTAGACTATAATAAGGTGATAAGTAACAGTCAGCATGGATTTGTCAAGAACAAATCACGTCAAGCCACCTTGATTGCTTTCTTTGACAGGGTAACAAGCCTTGTGGATAGGAGAGAAGTGAGAGACGTGGTATATCTTGACTTTAGTAAAGCTTTTGATACTGTCTCACATGACCTTCTCATAAACAAAGTAGCAAAATGCAACCTAGATGGAGCTACTATAAGGTGGGTGCAAAACTGGTTGGAAAACCAGTCCCAGAGAGTAGTTATTGGTGGTTAACAGTCATGCTGGAATGAGATAATGAGTGGGGTCCTGCAAGGATCAGCTCTGAGTCCAGTTCTATTCAATATCATCAGTAATTTAGATAATGGTATAGACTGTACACTTGTAAAGTTTGCAGATGATAACAAGCTGGGAGGGTTGGCAAGTGCTTTCGGGGATAGGACTAAAATTCAAAATGATCTAGACAAACTGCAGAAATGGTCTGAAGTTAATAAGGTGAAATTCAATGAGAACAAATGCAAAGTGCTCAACTTAGGAAGGAACAATCAGTTGCACGCACACAAAATGGGAAATGACTGCCTAGGAAGGAATACTGTGGAAAGGGATCTTGGGGTCATAGTGGACCACCAGGTAAATATGTGTCAACAGTGTACACTGTAGCAAAAAAAAGCAAACATAAAAAGTGTTATAAGCAAGACACGAGAAGTCAGTCTTCTGCTCTACTCTGTGCTGATTAGGCCTCAACTGGAATATTGTATCCAGTTCTGGGTGCCACATATTGGGAAAGATGTGGACAAACTGGAGAAAGTCCAGAGAAGAGCAACAAAAATGATTAAAGGTCTAGAAAGCATGATCTATGAGGGAAGATTGAAAAAACTGGGTTTATTTAGTCTGGAAAAGAAAAGACTGAGATGGGACATAACAGTTTTCAAGTACATAAAATGTTGTTACAAAGAGGAGGGAGAATAATTTTTCTTCTTAACCTGTGAGGATAGAACAAGAAGCAACGGGCTTAAATTGCAGCAAGGGAAATTTAGGTTGAACATTAGGAAAAACTTCCTAACCATCAGGGTGGTTAAGCACTGGAATAAATTGCTTAGAGAAATCGTGGAATCTTCATCACTGGTGATTTTTAAGAGCAAGTTAGATAAACACCTGTCAGGGATGGTCTAGACCAGTGCTTCTCAAAGCTGGTCCACCGCTTGTTCAGGGAAAGCCCCTGGCAGTCCGAGCCAGTTTGTTTACCTGCCCCATCAACAGGTTTGGCCAATCACAGCTCCCACTGGCCGCAGTTCGCTGCTCCAGGCCAATGGGGGCTGTGGGAAGCGACGTGGCCCAAGGGATGTGCCGGCTGCCCTTCCCGCAGCCCCATTGGCCTGGAGCGGCGAACCACAGCCAGTGGGAGCTGCCATCGGCTGAACCTGCAGATGTGGCAGGTGAACAAACTGGCCCGGACCGCCAGGGGCTTTCCCTGACAAGTGGCAAACTGGCTTTGAGAAGCACTGGTCTAGATAATACTTAGTCCTGCCATGAGTGCTGGGGACTGGACTAGATGACCTCACAAGGTCCCTTCCAATCTTATGATTCTATGATTCCATGAGAATTCTTTGAGGGATTCGACAAACGTGGGAACAAGGATGATCCAGTGGATATAGTATATTTGGACTTTCAGAAAGATTTTGACAAGGTCCCTTACCAAAGGCTCTTAAGCAAAGTAAGCAGTCGTGGGATAAAAGGGAAGGTCCTCTCATGGCTCAGTAACTGGTTAAAAGATAGAATAAATAGTCAGTTTTCAGAATAGAGTAGTAAAAATTGGTGTCTGCCAGGGATCTGTACTAGGACATGTGCTGTTCAACATATTCATAAATGATCTGGAAAAAGGAGTAAACAGTGAGATGACAAAGTTTGCAGATGATACAAAATTACTGAAGGTAATTAAGTCTAAAGTAGACAGCAGAGTATCACAAAGGTATCTTATAAAACTGGGTGATGGCAACAAAATGGCAGATAAAATTCAGTGTTGATTAATGCAAATAATGCACATTATAAAGCATAATTCCAATTATACATACAAAATGATGGTATCTAAATTAGCTGTTGCCACTGAAGCAAGTGATCTTGAAGTCATTGTGGAAAGTTCTCTGAAAACATCTGCTCAGTGTGCAGCAGCAGTCAAAAAAGCCAACAGAATATTAGGAACCACTAGGAACGGGATATGTGCAGTTCTGGTTGCCCCGTCTCAGAAAAGATATATTAGAATTGAGAAAGGTTTAGAGAAGGGCAACAAAAATGATTGGGGGATGGAACAGCTTCCATATGAGGGGAGATTAAAAAGACTGGAACTGTTAAGCTTGGAAAAGACACAGTTAAGAGTGGATAGGATAGAGGTCTATCAATTGTGAATGATGTGGAGAAAGTGAATAAGGAAGTGTTATTTCCCCTTCACATAGCACCAGAACCACAGTTCACCCAATGATATTAATAGGTAGCAGGTTTAAATCAAACATAGGGCAGTATTTCTTCATGCAACACACAGTCAATCTGTGGAACTTGTTGTCAGGAGATACTTTTGGGCTTCAAAACATAACTGGGTTGAAAAAACATTTAGATGAGTTCATGGAGGATAGGGCCATCAATGGCTATTAGCCATGGTGGTCGTGGGTGAAACCCCATGCTTTGGGTGTCCTAAGCCTCTGACTGCCGGATGCTGAGACTGAACAAGAAGGGATGGATCACTCAATAATTGCCCTGTTCTATTCATTCCCTCTGAAGCACCTGACACTGGCTACTGTCAGAAGGCAGGATACTGAGCTAGATGGACCCAGTATGGCTAGTCTTTTATTCTTATTAGGAGCCTGCAGCACAGGCTGATCCATTGCTGACAGATGTTCTGATGCAGACTAAACACCTAGCTCAAATACATGTACTGCAGAGAGAATCTGTCACAGGTGTCCTGTCTAAGGGCATTTCTACACTGGAGCTCGAGGTGTAATTTCCATCTTGGGTAGATTTGTTCACACACTAGCTCAATCTAACGTTGCGTGCAAATAACTACTTGAACTGGAAATTATACCTTCAGTTCCAGTGCAGATGGGCTCTGAAAGCCAACAAGACCCAAGGTGTAAGAGCTAGGCCTTTGGAGCTGATGGCCGTGCTCAGGGAGTGGCTTTGGAGTGGCTGGGTTGGTTGCTGGGTGTCAGAATAAATGACATTTTCAAGGGCAAATGAGTGTTTGAGCTGCCAGTTGGAGCAATTGCAGAGCTGTGGATGTGCTTCCTGCTGACCACTCACCACCTTCCTTTACAAATTACAGTCTCCAGTTCGTGTCTTGGGGAAAGATTTGCTCTGATGCAATTGCTGAATCTTTGTCAGTCAATTCTTCTCCTACTGGTTGCATTCCTCACAGAGATTAGCATATTTTTGATGTCTCATGAGTAATTCAGCCCTGAGTATTAAGAATCCTTTGTTGTCTCTTATTCCCAGGCAGAGCAGGTACTGGAGCAGTTCATGGACAGTAAGAAGGCAGAAACAGACACCATTGTCATCGCTGACAAAATGCTGACAGATGAACAAAAGCGCCTGGCGAGTAAGTTTCTGTGAAAGGATTTGAAGCGGATTCCGTATTTCAATAATTTCAAGAAAAAAAACAATTATTCATGTGATAGAGTTAAGGATGAGAATCCATGGCCACCCAGGGCTTCATAGCTGTCCCTATGTTGAACACCACCACCACTTGGAACTCTTCCATTTCAGGGTATGGGTTTGGGGAACTATGGGGTATTCTCAGTCACTCCTGCTGAAACTTCCATTTTGTAAAAATTGTCACACTGTCTGTCTGGACTGACTCACCACTGTGAGTGCCAATCTCAGGTCAGACTGTCAGAAAACAGGGCAGAGACCCCACACTGGTGGTGTGTTCTAGAGTTAGATTGCACCAAGCCAGTAACAAAATATGCAGTCCTGGATCACTATACCAGTCTTACCATGGAGTCACAGACAGTTGCCTTAGACTCTCCAGTCTGTCTTGCCACCTAGACAACTGAACTTAGTGGTAATGGCCACATAAACCAAAAATCACACCACATCTTGTTTCTCCCAGTCCCAGAGACCAGTCACTTACCTAGTCTAGTTTGCAAATTAATTCCAATTCAGCAGTTTTTCACTGGAGTCTGTTTTTGAAGTTTTTTTGTTGTTTTTTGTTTGCCACTTTTAGGTCTGTAATTGAGTGACCAGGGAGGTTGAAGTGTTCTCCGACTGGTTTTTGAATGTTATAATTCTTGACATCTGATTTGTGTCCATTTATTCTTTTATGTAGAGACTATCCGGTTTGGCCAATGTAGATGGCAGAGGGGCATTGCTGGCACATGATGACATATATCACATTGAACAAGCCTCTGATAGTGTGGCTGATGTGATTAGGTCCTATGATGGTATCCCCTCAAAAGATATGTGGACAGAGTTGGCAATGGGCTTTGTTGCAAGGATAGGATTCCTGGGTTAGTGTTTTTGTTGTGTGGTGTGTGGTTGCTGGTGAGTATTTGCTTCAGGTTAGGGGGCTGTCTGTAAGTGAGGACTGGCCTGTCTCCCAATACCTGTGAGAGTGAAGGATCGTCCTTCAGGATAGGCTGTAGATCCTTGATGATGTGCTGGAGAGGTTTTAGATAGGGGCTGAAGGTAACGGCTGGTGGCGTTCTGTTACTTTCTTTGTTGGGCCTATCTTGTAGTAAGTGACTTCTGGGTACTCTTCTAGCTCTGTCAATCTGTTTCTTCACTTCAGTAGGTGGGAACTGTAGTTGTAAGAACGCTTGATAGAGATCTTGTGGGTGTTTGTCTGTGTCTGAGGGGTTGGAGCAAATCCTCAGTTGTATCTTAGAGCTTGGCTGTAGACAATGGATTGTGTGGTGTGCTCTGGATGAAAGCTGGAGGCATGTAGGTAAGTATAGCGGACTGTAGGTTTCTGGTATAGGGTGGCATTTATGTGACCATCGCTTATTAGCACTGTAGTGTCCAGGAAGTGGATCTCTTGTGTGGACTGGTACAGGCTGAGGTTGATGGTGGGATGGAAATTGTTGAAATCATGGTGGAATTCCTCAAGGACTTCGTTTCCATGGGTCCAGATAATGAAGATGTCATCAATGTAGCACAAGTAGATGTTGTCAGATGCTACCGGTGTGGTGCTCTGCTCTGTTCAATGTTGATATCAATCGGCTGCGTGAGTGTGTTCCCTCTGTGTGCTGCACCAGCTCTGCGCAGATAGCTGACACAGCAGACCCCGAGAGAACCCCCAATGACCACAGACTCTAGTAAGATATGAAGGCACGTCGGCCAGGTTTATTGTCGAAGAGAAACACAGTCTCCAGCTCCCTGGCAAACGAAGTCCCAGGTGCTGCTAAGGTGCAGCTAGCCAGTACATATGTGGTCCCTGGCAATGGATTCAGCTCAGTCAGTAGCGGGACTTTCCACTGGCCCCTAGGCTGGACAAAGACATCGCCCCAGGGATGCATTCTTATACACAGGTACAAACAAGTTGCACATCACTCCTGACGTACTGAGGTGCAACCCCTCTACGTAGCAAGGTACAACCCCTCTACGTAGTAAGGTGCCACCTCTCACCTTGTACATGTTGGTTTGAACAAAACAACTCTATCCATCATATTACCCTTTTGCCCCTGTCATTGGGATGGGTCAGCCTGTTCCTTGTTATCTGTGGAGAATGTGCAAGTATGTGAATGTTCTGATCTCTACTGTTCAGTACCTTTTAGGTATGTATCTTCTTGCAGCATCAGCCCTTTCCTTGCCAGCTTCTGTGAGCAGGGCCTGCCTCTGGCTCACAGCTTAACTTTGCTTTATGTTAGCAAAGTCTTGACCATTACTTTAGTTCAGGCCTTAGGCCTCAAACCAGGCCTCTGATATCAAGGGGTGATACAGTAGAGTAGGGGCGTTAGGTGACAAGAGCTGAGGAAGTGTTGTTCTAAGTCACCAATAAAAATGTTGGCATACTGTGGGGCCATGCGGGTACCCATAGCTGTGCTGCTGACTTGAAGGTATATGTTGTCCCCAAATGCGAAATAGTTGTGGGTGAGGACAAAGTCACAAAGTTCAGCCACCAGGTTTGCTGTGACATTATCGGGATACTGTTCCTGACGGCTTGTAGTCCATCCTCATGTAGAATATTGGTATAGAGGGCTTCTACATCCATAGTGGCCAGGATGGTGTTTTCTGGAAGATCACCGATGGATTGTAGTTTCCTCAGGAAGTCGCTGGTGTCTCGAAGATAGCTAGGAGTGCTGGTAGCATAGGGTCTGAGGAGAGAATCTACATAGCCAGACAATCCTGCTGTCAGGGTGCCAATGCCTGAGATGATGAAGCGTCCAGGATTTCCAGGTCGGAATATGAACGAGAGGCTGCTAGGCAGCTCTCTAACACCACGTTTTACAAGCCATTACCCTCTGATCCCACTGAGGGTTAACAAAAGAAACTACACCATCTGCTCAAGAAACTCCCTGAAAAAGCATAAGAACAAATCTGCACAGACACACCACTAGAACCCTGAGCCAAGGTATTCTGTCTGCTACCCAAGATCCATAAACCAGCAGACAGAGCAGGGATTGAAGCCTAGGTCTCCCATATCTGCAGTGAGTGTCTAGATGAGGTTGGGGGTCTCTCCAGAGAAAGGGTTGAACGGGCCAAGGCACTCCAGGGGAGGGTTAATGGCTCAGAATCCTGAGCAGACGGAGGTGCCTTAGAATCATAGAATCATAGAAGATTAGCGTTGGACGAGACCTCAGGAGGTCATCTAGTCCAACACCCTGCTCAAAGGAGTACCAGCACCAGGTAAATCATCCCAGCCAGGGCTTTGTTAAGCCTGACCTTCAAAACCTCTAAGGAAGGAGATTCTACCACCTCCCTAAGTAACTCATTCCAGTGCTTCACCACCCTCCTAGTGAAATAGTGTTTCCTAATATCCAACCTAGACCTCCCCCACTGCAATCTGAGACCATTGCTCCTTCTTCTGTCATCTGCCACCTCTGAGAACAGCCGAGCTCCATCCTCTTCGGAACCCCTCTTCAGGTGGTTGAAGGCTGCTATCAAATCCCCCCTCACTCTTCTCTTCTGCAGACTAAGGAAGCCCAGTTCCCTCAGCCTCTCCTTGTAAGTCATGTGCTCCAGCCCCCTAATAATTTTTGTTCCCCTCCACTGGACTCTCTCCAATTTGTCCACATCTCTTCTGTAGTGAGGGGACCAAAACTGGACACAGTACTCCAGAGGTGGCCTCACCAGTGCCGAATAGAGGGGAATAATCACTTCCCTTGATCTGCTGGCAATGCTCCTACTAATACAGCCCAATATGCCATTGGCCTTCTTGGCAACAAGGGCACACTGCTGATTCATATCCAGCTTGTTGTCCATTGTAATCCCCAGGTCCTTTTCTGCAGAACTGCTGCTTAGCCAGTCGGTCCCCAGTCTGTAGCGGTGCATGGGATTCTTCCTTCCTTCGGCTCATCAGCTCAGTGTGTGAGGCCAAGATCAATGGGAGTTAGGTGCCTAACCACCTATGTGGATCTGGCTCTAAGCCACCCATCTTCTGCATTTCCTTTTGGCTAGTTTAGGTGGCTCCTTGATCAGTGTGCTGGCTTCTGTGAACCCCCTGCTTAGGCACCTATTTCTCCCCGTGCATTGGATACGGAGCCTGGACACCTAACTTGGGGGTGAAGATTCCACTCACTGGTAGGTCACCTAGGAGTTAGGTGTGTGCAATGCCTAAGTCCCTGTCTGCTCCTGTTCGCTGGTACCACAGTTATCTGCTCACACTCTGCCAGTTAGGCAGCCACAATTTGGGGATAATTTATGTTCCTTCCACTTACACTCTTACAGTCCCATGCAGCAGTGCTGTTAGCAGCATCCCTTGTGCCTTCTGCCCTTCCCCTGGGCCTGAGAGGAGATGAGATCTCCTTTCTCTGAGAGTCTGGGATCAGCTAACCCTGATCAACCCCCACACATCCTACCTGTGCCCTTTTTATCAGTCGTCAGCAGATGGGGTAATTGGTTCTTTAGCTCACACAAGCTTCCAAGCCTGATTAGATAATTAGATTCCATTCCCTCAGTCAGTCCTCCGGGGATATCATCAGTGTCAGAGTGATCAGAGTGCCCACTCCCAGAACTCAAAAGGCTATCTCCCAGCACTTGTCACATCGTGGCCCTTTGTGAGTTTAACCCTCTGACACAGCTGAACTCCTCTGATTACATCCAGTACAGGCCAGCTGGTCCCACCAGGCTCAGTGAATTTATAGCTAGATTTGGAAGGGTTCGATTTCTATTGGTGAATGTCATTAACCATTAATTTCACTGTACACAGACAAACCAACATAAATATACTTCCACTGATAATCATTGAAATTTACAGATAGAGGAAGAAAACTGCTGTTCGAGAACTTACTAGATTTAAAATCCAGAGATGCAGGCTAGTGAATGAATAGTAAAAACAGGGCTGATTTCTTGATTGATGGACAGCACCTGCTGTCATTAAATAATTGTCTGAACTCCCCATAATTTCACTCAAATATAAAAATTTTAATTGTTAAAAATCTTGAGAAAGCCTAAAAATAAATGTCACTATTATCTGTTGAAATTATATTTAAAAAATTCTGCTAAGTCTATTTACAGGAAAGATTTGGGGTTTTTACGCACAACTCCATGGGCTGCTGTCACTTTCTGGAGTTCAATACAGTGAGGGGTTGTTTCACTGCCTTCCCTGCAACCCTGAGCACCTCACAGTGCTTTGCTGTTGTAGCTCCCAACATAGGCTGCTTGCAAGCAGCCTACCATCATGCAGGTCAGACCCTGAGTGTCTGTGTGCTGGACAGGCCTGGAGCAGCAGTTCTAATCCCAGCAGCCTGTCTACAGCCCCACTCTAGCTTCCACCAGCCTTTGTTACACTCAGCAGGGTGACCCCAACACACTCCTCATCACAAATTTCCCCTCAAACTGTGTGTTCTGCAATTTCCAGTCCTCTTCTGGGCAGTTCAGAGAAATAATATGGTTCATTTGCTCTTTTAAGGAGATGGAACACACCAGTTTACCACATTAAGTGGAATTGACATCCCCTTGAATACAAACACAGCTCTGTTGGTTTAGATCCTAGTAAAAGAAGTTTATTAACAAAAGAAGATAGGATTTTAAGTGAGTTCAGATATAAGAGACAAAGTTAGAAATGGTGCCCAGCAACTAAAAGTGAAATCTAAAACTTAATCTAGAAAGTTTTGGTTCGATGCTTTGTTCAGTATGGCCTTTCTCATCCACAGTCTGCCAGCAAGATAGTGACTGACCCTCTCCTTGGTCAGGGTCTCTTCTACAGATCCAAAGGTGCTGGTGTCTTTATTTGCATAGGTATGTAACCCTTCTGCTAGGTGGAGTCAGCAGCAACAAGGGCTCTTCCTTTTCAACAATACAACACAGAACTAGTTCGAGCCCCCATCCAGTAACCTGGGAAGATTACACACCACTCCATGAGTGCATCTCAGAGACAATACTTCCGTCTCGCAAGCACAGAGTCTGAGTGTAGAAAATAAACTTTTAATAAAAGGAGTAATATGGGAAAACACCACAAGCAGGTTTCATAAACATAAAATTATGAACAAAACACCCAGCCAGAGTACATTGGGCAGTGTTCTCTGCCTCAAGTTCATGAGTCCAACAACCAAAAGTTCCTTTAATGTGCTCATCTCTTCTCCCTCCACTGCATCCCACTCACAGTTGTTGTCCAGTGAAGACCCAGGGTTCAGAGGTGCGTCTGTGTGAGTTCATCTCCCACCCTGGTGAGGTGGGGCAGAGGAAAGGCACCTTGCATGCTCTGCCATCTGGCCACTTGTTCTGGTGCTGCATGGCTCCACCAGCCACCCTGCTGGCCACCTGCTACTTCACTGGCCACCCTGCTGGCCACTCCACTCTGCTGACTGCCCTCTTCAGCCACTCACTGCTCTGCTGGCTGCCTGCTGATGCCCACTATAACATTCTGCTGTGACCTCTGTGGATCAGTCTCTTGAGATTCTAGTCAGCTTTCAGTGATTGCTAGCTCTTAGTAGAGAATCCTTACTGCTGCAGTTGGCTGGACAGAAACACTGTCCTACAACAAGTGATTTCAGTTCTAGTGATCATTTAACACAACAAAAAGACTTCTACAGGAGCCTTAATTAACCCCACATTTGGATAGCGGGGAAAGGCATATTAAGCCATGCCTGCAGCCCCCACTACTCCAAGCAAAAACATCTTCCTCTATCTCCTTACTTTCAGAAGGGTCTAGTAGCCTGCTTAGCTAGTTCAGTACAGTTGAGGGTGACCCCCGTGATCAGAACAGGCTAAATACATTTTTGCTACTCTTTAGTCATACTATAAGGATAACAACTTTTCATTATCCCTGCATTCAGTACTAAAGTGATTTGTAACCCATATTAGCCAAAATCGATCACTTGAGCAACACAGCTCTGCTGGATACCTAGGCAGAGTGGGTGTGTTCATGTAAATACAGTCTGGTCCTGAAGCCTTTTCCCCTCCCCAGCTCATCACTAGCTGTCGGGGAGAGTTTCTTCAGACCCTGTTTACAGGTGCTAGAGATAACTTGGGTTTCTCTGCCCTTTCTTACATGGTGCAGTGAACCTTTGAAATTGATTCTTTGAAAGTTACCCCTCAAAGTAAAGTTTATTCAAGCAGTGAGGAGGGCGACATGGAGTCTTGTGGTGAAGGAGGCGCCATGTTCTTTCTTCCCCCACTTGTGTTTGCTGAAATGCAAATTGTTCTGTTTCCTGCCATCTCCTCCCTCTGCTGCCTTGATGATTCTGTTTACTACTTATGTGTAAACTGAGGTAAACAAATGTTCCTCGGTTGAGGACAGGCCTGTTTAATAACTTCTGCTTAGGCTGGGCTGTCTGGTTTTGAACATGTGCGAATAACATCATACGGGGGGAATTCATAACTTTACATATATTGTTGCTACCCCAATTTCCCCATGATATTATTGCTCAGTGAGTTACTAGTTTTCAAATGATATCTTACAAGGTCTATTTTGTAAAAAAATATTAAAATAGTGTGTAGGGTGTGAATACAGGGATGCTTTTGGTCGCAGCAGCAGAACTCTTAGGAGTTAGGAACTGTAGTGCCTAAGTCCCCTTTGTGAATCTAGGCCTATGACACACAGCTGAATGGTTCTGCTTCATTCCAATAAAGATCAGCAGATTGACCCCTTCACACTCAGTTAATTTCTAGTACAGGTTCAGGGTTTTATGCACAGCCTCTCCTTAGGGCCATAACTTTCTGCCCCAAGTTATGACTCCCACACACTGGTTTTAGACAAAGCAAAAACAAGTTTATTAACTACAAAAGATAGATTTTAAGTGATTATAAGGGATAGTAAACAGATCAAAGCGGATTACCTAGAAAATAAACAGAACATGGAAACTAAGCTTAATATATT
This sequence comes from Aldabrachelys gigantea, assembly GCA_026122505.1. Classification (NCBI taxonomy): domain Eukaryota; kingdom Metazoa; phylum Chordata; order Testudines; family Testudinidae; genus Aldabrachelys; species Aldabrachelys gigantea. Next base: position 68,097,613 of record CM047489.1, read on the forward strand.
ACATAGAGCGGATATGGATAGCAGATTCTCACTCTAAGTGAGGATACAAGCAGGCTGCAGATTCCTAAGGGCCAAGCTGCACTTGCTTACAGCTTAGAATCCCCACATGTTCCATTCACAGGCTAAAAATCCCTTTAACCTGTGTCCAGCACTTCCCCCAGTTGAGTCTTTTTCCTCAGGTGTTTCCAGGAGTCTGTTTGGGTGGGGAGTCAGTGAAGAACCATGATGATGTCACACCTCTGCCTTAAATAGCTTTTGCATATGGCAAGAACCCTTTGCTTCAAAGCTTGGTTTTCATGCCAGTCTGTGGAAAAACACTGATATCCCAAGATGGAGACCAGCACCAGGTGACCTGGTCACATGTCCCTGTAGTGTCACAGCAGCCATGAGTTTGAGGCTCTGTGCAGTATCCTCAGGAAGGCCCCCAGGTGGGAGATAAGCTTCTTCTAAGGCCTATTGTTTTCTTTTAATGGCTCATTAACCTGAATGGGCCCTTCCCAGCCAGCCAGCTAGACTGAGAGTCTTTTGCCTAGTGGGTGTTCCCCAGGTGTAAAAACATTTAAAATACAGATACATAGTCAATATTCCTAATTTCATATACAAAATGATAGATGCATACAAATAGGATAACCATATTCAGTAAATAATAACATTTGCAATGACACCTCATGATTTATCTTGCATAAAATGCATTATAATTATGTCATAATCATATCATAACATAATTGTGAAGAATATGGGGTAGGTGTCACAACATGTACACACGAGCACTGGGCTGGAGACAGCAAGGAGAAACTTCTTGTATGTTGAATGGCTTCTACAGTGCCAATTAATAGCCTGATGGGATGTGAGGAGGAACTGGAAATGTTCGCAGGGAGATTACCTGACTTCCTCAGGGAGCTGATGGGCAGGATCCCCTGGAAGGCTAATATGAGAGAGAAAGGAGTACAGGAGAGCTGGCTGTATTTTAAAGAGGCCTTATAAAGGGTGCGGGGACAAACCATCCTGATGTGCAGAAAGAATAACAAATATGGCAAGTGATCAGCTTGGCTTAACAGAGAACTCTTTGGTGAGCGTAAACGCAAAAAGGAAGCTTACAAGAAGTGGAAATTTGGACAGATGACTAGGCAGGAGTATAAAAATATTGCTAGAGCATGCAGGGGTGTAATCAGGAAGGCCAAGTCACAATTGGAGTTGCAGTTAGCAAGGGGTGTGAATGACAACAAGAAGGGTTTGTACAGGTATGTTAGCGACAAGAAGAAGGTCAGAGAAAGTGTGGGACCCTTTACTGAATGAGGGAGGCAACCTAGTGACAGATGAAGTGGAAAAAGCTGAACTACTCGATGTTTTTTTGCCTTGGTCTTCACAGACAAGGTCAGCTCCCAGACTGCTGCACTGGGCAGCACAGTATGGGGGGAGGTGAGCAACCCTCAGTGATGAAAGAACAAGTTAAGAATGATTTAGAAAAGCTGGGCACACGCAAGTCGATGGGAACGGATGCAATGCATCCAAGGGTGCTGAGGGACTTGGCTGATGTGATTGTAGAGCCACTGGCTATTATCTTTGAAAACTCAGGTCCCAGATGATTAGAAAAAGGCATCTTTAAAAAATGGAAGAAGTAGAATCCGTGGAACTGCAGACTGGTCATCCTCATCTCAGTCCCTGGAATAATCACGGAGCAGGTCCTCAAGCAATCTGTTTTGAAGCACTTGGAGGAGACAAAGGTGATCAGGAACAGTCCACATGGATTCACCAAGGAAAGTCATTCCTGACCAGCCTGATTGCCTTCTATAATGAAATAACTGGCTCTGTGGATATGGGAAAAGCAGTGGACGTGATATATCTTCACTTTAGCAAAGCTTTACATATGGTCTCCCAGAGTAACCTTGCCAGCAAGTTAAAGAAGTATGGATTGGATGAATGGACTGTAAGGCAGATAGAAAGCTGGCTGGCTGGTCAGGCAGTGATCAATGGTTCTATGCACTACAGACAGATTTTTGCCCCAGATTTCTAAATGGCCCCTTTAAGGATTGAATTTACAACCCTGGGTCTAGAAGGCCAATGCTCAAACCACTGAGCTATCCCTCCCCCCTCTGGGCTGAAGGAATGGATTGCACCCTCAGCAAGTTCACAGATGACACTAAGCTGGGGGGAGAGGTAGATACGCTGTAGGGTAGGGATAGGGTCCAGAGAGACCTAGACAAATTGGAGGATTGGTCCAAAAGAAGTTGAATGTTCTTTTCTAGATATTGATGGGCCTAGGGAAGTAACCCAGTTCTGCTCTGCAGCCATTGCTGTTGGTGTCCTGTGCATTTGGAGTATTTCTTTGCAGAACTATAGATGTAGGCTCTCTAGTGGGGTTCTATCCCAGTTTGTGTAGTAAGTTGTGAGAGTTCGGCTCCAGATTTCCCTCCTGTATTGTAGAATAGGTTTGATTCTGCTGCAAAATAGTCTCAGCAGTAGTTTTACTGGAGGGTTGTATCTATTTCAAATCAATCAGTACTGGATGCCTTTCTGGAAGATATGATGCAGCCAAACACAGGATATTAGACTTAATACAAGAGTAAGTGGATGAAATTGTCTGGCCTGTGGTATACAGGAGATCAGACTAGATTATATAATGGTCTCTTCTGCCCTAAACTCTGTTAATCTATTTAGTGTTTTCTTTCTGGGGGTTGAAGGCCATAGAGCATTTTCTTGTGTGCTACGATAGCCAGACGGAAACTACCCAATGCCTTCATTAGACAGACAAGGTGGTTGAGGTAATATGTTTTATTGAACCAACTTCTGTGGGTGAAAGAGACAAGTTTTAGAGCTACACAGAGCTCTTCTTCGGGTCTGAGAAAGGTACTCGGAGCATCACAGCTAAATACAAGGTTGAACAGATTGTTTAGCATAAGTAATTAACCCATCTTGTAAGGGACCACTCAAGGTGAAATGGCCAGTTAACACCTCTGCTATCATAGAACAAAAGTGGAGGGCAGGGAATAGTGGGTTAAAAGTTGTAGTAATAATCCACAGATTCAGGGTAAGTCTACACTATAAAATTAAGTTGACCTAAATTATATCAACCTACGGCCACCACAGTAATAAATCAATTCCGCATGTCCACACTACACGTCTTGTGTTGTCAATGTGTGTCCTCATTAGCACACTTGCATTGATGCAGAGATCAGTGCACCACGGGTAGCTATCCCACTGTGCAGCTTGCCACCATCTAGTACAGAGCCTTTTGGAAACGGTTTGCAATGTCTCATGGGGGCAAACAAGCAGGGGAGACTGGGAACATGGTTTCAGTATCCCATGATGCAATGTTCTCTTTTCCATAATTTTATCTGCGTCCCACAACATTTCGTGCCTCTTTTTCAATAGACCCACAAACCCGCACGTCCACCATCTCTGTGAGAAGCATGGATCCTACACAGCTCTGCACTATTGTGATAAGCGCTGTGAACACAATGCACCTATTTCTGCAGTATATAACAACTCCTTACAGGCTAGCTTTCTGTGAGCTATGGAAAGAAACTATTCAGGGTTGCTGTTGGCAGTCACAGAGCAGCTACAGATGGTGGACCTTTCTTCTGGAATGGAAGGTGTAGGGAGGTCCCAGAATGCAGTTATCTATGGGCAGCAGAGGGAGGCGAGCAAGGGACTGTTGAACCTGAAGGTCGACAAGAGTCTCCAGCATGTCTGTTTGCCGCTTGAGAAGCGCTATCACCTCTTGCTGCACATCCCTCTCTTTTTCCTGTGCGGTTCTCCTCTCTCGTCTATCCCTGTTCATGCTCTCCATGAGGATGATACTCCAGCCCTCCGCTTGGTATCCACAACACCAGAGGCTTGCAGGATCTCTTGGAACATGTCATCCTGTGACGTCTTCCATTTCCTCCTTATATGGCAGAGCCGCTCCTCAGGTGTTGATGGAAAGACCCTCAAGGCCACATTTCCAGCTGCAAAAGATACAATGCACAGAGATGCTATTGTGAGTGTATTCACTCCACTTGATCCCCATCAGTTACAATCACTGTATTCTCACTTCTCCTTGGGATTCGAAGAGCACAGCAGCAGTTCCAGCCATGGTGAGTGAGAGTCGGTGGGACAGGGGCGAACTGGCATAATAAGTGGGGGGAGCTAACGGGCATGAGTGTATCCAGGTAGGGCAATTGTACTGAATACTGGCACAATTTTCCACAGGCCATGGTGAGTTTAGCTGATATCTCACCCCTGAGGGTAATGGAGGCTGAAAGGGAACAGCTCCCACACATGTTTGGCTGCAGACTGGGTCCATATGATGCTAGTTTGTGTGCTGCAATGGTGCCTGTTGAAGTAATTGCTGATTGGAGTGGCAAAGCATCTTACCTCAGCAGAACAAATAAGGCAGCCCGGCCCCTCCCTGGAAACCTTTGGCAGAGGATTGCAGACTCCCTCCAGGAAAGTTTCCTTGAGATCTCTACGGAGAATTCACTGGATATTCCAGTGCACATAAACAAACTGTTCTCCAGGTCCCCATCTACCGATGGATTGGAGCTGTGCCTGCACAGCTTTTTCTCTCCACTGATCCAGGAGATTAACCATCTCCTGTGTTCTCCAGACAGGAACGCTCCTGCAGTGTGTAGCCAGCATGGTCAGCTCGAACGAGACAAATCAATTAATAATAATAGACCGCCTCAATTGATGTGTCTCATTAGAGTTGGTATGGCAACCCCCATCTTTTCATGTTCTCTGTATATATCTATATATGTCTTCCTCCTGTATTTTCCACTTCATGCATCTGATGAAGTGGGTTTTATCCCACGAAACCTTATGCCCAAATAAATTTGTTAGTCTCTAAGGTACCACAAGTACTCCTTGTTCTTTTCACTTGTTGTGAGATGTCTGTGATGGACTCATGGATCTTGACTGGTGTGTTGTGGTGGGTGTTCATCATTGAGCCAGTGGAGCTACGTATGCTTTGAGTTGGTGTGTCCTGCTCTGTGGTGGGCACGCTTCTGACAATGAGCTTTGCAAATTTAGGGGGTTGTTTGAAGGCCAAAGTTGAGGGTTTGGGAAATATTTCTTTGAGGATGTGGTTCCCATTGAGTATGGGTTGTAATTGTTTAACGATATCTTGTAGGGATCCAGTGTGGTGTGGTAGGTGACAACTAAGGGTGTGCCTTTATTATGAGGCCCGGGAATATAGCACAGGGTATGTGTAGTGTCCATGACTGAAATAAAATGTTCCATATAGATGGTTGTTTTGGGGGGATTTTGAAATATCATGGGGGGGAGGGGTTAGGTTTTCCAGGCTGCTCTGTAAGCTCTATGTATTGCAACATATTTCTAGAAGGTGCATGTTTCTTTGGAGATTTTTGTGCATAGAAGAGAGTATGACCAGCTCATCAGCACACAGCAATCATTTTAAGTCATTTAGTCAGAATTCCAGCTGGGAAGGCCTGGGCAAGAAGTCAGGAAGAAGCTGTTTCCCTGTAGATTGATTGCAAATGCAGTGGTTGAGGTGTTGATTGGTTGTAGCTGTGTCTGTGTGAGAGACTGTGCAAAGCCAGTATTAAACAACCTGGAAGCAAAGAACAATCCAGCAGACAGCCAGAGAAGCAGTGGTGAGCATGGCCATGAACGGGAGCAGAGACAGAGCTCCTTGGGGCACATGACTGGTTGGAAGGCAGGCTTAGAAACGGTGAGCTAGTGTGACCAGATAGGAAGGGGAACATTGGGATGGTGGGAAATAAGGTCCTATAGAAGACAAAGCTCCAAATATCAGGATAGTCCCAATAAAATCGGGACATTTGGTCACCCTGCTGTGAGCAAGGAAATTTTGTCCACACATAGCATGTTTCATCCAGGGCTGCAGGGGCTCAGCAAGATTCTCTCTGTAGTTACTCCTCCCAGCTGCTCTTGGCCTTATAGTAGAAAGCTGTTGGGGCTGTTGTAGCACCAGGCTGAAGAAGAGAGGCGAGGGAGACTCCCCTCTCTGGGCTCTTCGGGTTTGTCCACACTGCACACGAATCCTGCATCTGCAGGACTTGGACTGGTTGACTTGTGTTTCCAAGTTCGAACTTGAGTATCTACTCTGCAATGGAAACCTGGGCCTCACAACCGTGCTGGCATGTGCATAGTACACGAGACCCGAGTTAGAAATGCAGCTTCTGCTACTGTATCCCAGGGTTCCTAGTGCCCTTTCCGTCAGAAATAAGGCCCTGCAGCTGCACCTCTTCAGTCTCCTGGCAGCCTAAGTGTAACCCTTCTGCCCCTCTGAGTTGGCAGCAACAAGGGCCGGGTTCAGTATCCAGGGGTTCCGTTTCAGTAACACAATGCATAACCGGCTCGAGCCCCCACCCAGTGACCTGGGACACTTACATACCACACCCCCTGGGTGCCTCTAGGAGGCAGTACTTCCTCTCTTGCAAGCACGGAGTCTGAGTGTAGCAAAATCTTTTTTAATAAAGGAAGGAATCAATGCGGCATCCCATTGGAGAAACACCACAAACAGGGTTATAACACAAACCATAAACAAAAACCCACCTTCAAGTATGTTTGGCAATGTCCTTTTCCCCTTAGGGTCTTAAGTCCAATCACCTCAAAGTCCAACAACCCAAAAGTCTCTGGTCAGTGCCACCCCAGAATTCAAGAGTTTATCTGTAGAGTTTTACCCCCCCCCTCCAGCCTGGGTGGAAATGGGGGGAAGTCAATACAGGGTGTTAAGGGGCACCTTACGTGGGCCAGGGCCAACTGCTCCACCTCTCCATGAAGTTCTGCTGCAGCCTTCACCACAACCAGCTCCACCACACCAGCTGTGCTGCTCCTCCAGCCACCCCTGCAAACTGCTTCACTCTGCTCACTGTTCCATGGGCTGCTCCAACACACTGCAACTGCTCCACTCTGCCAGCCACTTAACAATAGGTCTTCAGGCTCCCCCACTAGTTACCACAGCACTCAGTGATCTCAGTTCAGCTCTTTCAGTAATTTCAGTTCTTAGTAGGGGAGCCCTGGTGCTGGTACACCATTGGTCCAACATGAATTCAGCTCAGCAGTCTCTAGACGGACTCCTAATGGAATCAAAATTAGCTCTACTCTTTAACAGTGGAGAAAAGAGGATGTGTAATTGGTGTTCCAGACCCTCAAAAAAAGAACCATCTGCACATGCACACACATACACCAGTCCCCAACTCTCTTGGTTTTGGAACCCATATCCCTTGTCTAGCAAGTGTCATTTAATTTATATTGAGACATTTCTGTTATAAAGCAGTCTTGTAGTTCCTCATTCACATAATCAGGTGGCAACACTTTATTTATCCTGCCCCAATAATGAAGAAATTGGGGATCCCAGAAATGTCAAAATAACCATCCCCAGGCTCCTTGCTGGGTGTGCCTATGCAAATATTTGAGACTTCACATCCCCGACATTCTTTCCACACTTCCCAAAATTCACCACCAGATGTCAGGGTACAGCTCATCCTGACTCTGCTTACACAAGGATCACAGCAGGGCTGCATCAGCGAAATTGCCTGATGAAACACTCTTCCTGGTTGACTCAGGAAGCCAGTGGGCTTGCTCTTAAGCCCAGCAGCAGTTCCCTGACTGCTCAAAACATTCACCCATGGCTGCGATAGCGTCTGTGCTTGCTTGTTCCCGGCTCTGCTCCTGTCTTTCTCCAATTCTGCTCCTGCCTTGTGCCAGCCTTGTTCCAGCTATGCTCCTGCTCCAAACCCAGCCTGCCTCTGCCTTCCCTCACTCCACATACCCCAGTTCTGACCCTAGCATCTGATTCTTAACTTCTGAGTTGGGCTTTGCCCTTGGCTCTGGCATCTGGCCTCTGACCATGGGCTCCAATTCCTGGCTATCAAAACTAGTTCTAAGCACCAGGTCTGACATCTTCTCTTACCGCTAGGCCTGTTGCCTGCTCCACCCACTAGGCACAACTGCCTATGACAGTTTGAGCAGCCCAAAGAGAAACCAAAAGGGAACAAGAGTTGACAAGGTATCCAGCCCAGTAACTAGAATGGATCCATCCCAGGCCAATATTCCCCTGCCACTGATAGTGGATGCTTAACAGACCCTGCTGGGACACATCACTGCCCTGCAGGCACAGAATGTGGTGCTGCAAGCACAGAAAGCTCCAGCTCCGAAGACTGGTGCAAAGAATTCTTTTAGCTTTTCTCCAGTGGCCTTGTCTTCCTTGAGTGATCCTTTAACACCCTGGTCATCCAGTGAACTTACTACCTGTTTGGCAGGCTTCCCACTTCTGTTGTACTTAAAAATGTCTTATTCTTAGTTTGTGTCTTTGGCAAGTTGCTTCTCAAATTATCTCACAGCCTGCCTTATTGTCCTTTTACACTTAACCTGCCAGAGTTTATGCTGCTTCTTATGATCCTCACTAGGATTTGACTTCCAAATTGTAAAAGACACCCTTTTGCCTCTAACAGCCTCTGTTACTCTGCTGTTCAGCCATGCTGGCATTCTTTTGGTCCTCTTATTGTCTTTTCTGATGTGGGGTATACATTTAATCAGAGCCATTATTATGGTGTTTTTAAATAGTTCCCATGCTGCTTGCAGGCATTCAGCCTTGTGACAGCTCCTTTTAATGTCCATCTAACGAGCATCCTTATTTTCTGTAGGTCCCCTTTTTAAAGTTAAATGTTACTCTGATTGATTTTTGGGGGTATTATCTCCCCCCATCCCCCAAAGGATTCTATATTTAATTACATTATGGTCAGTATTACCAAATGGTTCTGCTAGAGTTATCTCATAGACCAGATCCTGTATTTCACTGAGAAGTAAATCAAGACTTGCCTGTGCCCCTGTGGGTTCCAGGAGTAGCTACTCCAAGAAACAGTCATTTAGAGTGTCTAGAAATTTTATCTCTTCATCACACCCTGAGGTGACATGTACCCAGGCAGTATGGGGATAATTGAAATCACTCATTATTATTGTGTTTTCTGCTTTTGTAGCATTGCTAACCTCCCTTAGTGTTTCATAATCACTGCTGCTATCCTGCTTAGATGGTAATATATTCCTACTGCTTTACGCGTTTTATTCAAGCATTGTATTTCTGCCCATAGAGACTCTGTGGTAGTTTGACATGCATCTGACGAAGTGGGTATTCACCCACGAAAGCTCATGCTCCAAAACGTCTGTTAGTCTATAAGGTGCCACAGGACTCTTTGCTGCTGTGGTAGTTTGTTTCATTTAAGGTTTTTACCTTATTTGACTTGTTGCTTTCCCTGACATATAGAGCTACTACCCCACCAGCAAGACCTACTCTGTCATTCCTGCAGATTTCATACTCTGGTATTACCATGGTCCATTGACTATCCTCATTCTACAACCTTTCTGTGATGCTAATTATATCAATATCTTCATTTAATGTCAGGCACTCTAATTCACCCATCTTAGTATTTAAACTTCTAGCATTTATATAAATGGTCATTTGTATTTTTCATCAATATTCAGTTACTTGCCAGCATGTGTTATATTCTATTAGGACTCTATTGTGTTTGACTGTTCCTCACTAGCTCCTACCTGTAGTCAAAGGTTAATACAGCACAATACAGAATACAGAAAGAAAAGCATATTTCACCAAACCCTCTGTAAGTGTTGTCCACTTGTCAGCTTGTCCGCTTGCAACCTAACTCCCCCCAATTTTTCCCTTTTATAGAGTATGGAACAAAAAATTTCCTTTGTGAGGAAGAGAAGCCACTTTTCCACAGTTGATCCCACTATGTGTTCTAGTTTCGATATCTCAGTTTAAGTAAATACAGTACTTATAGAGCTTCTTTTATAGTTCCTCAGTTGATGTGAGTGATAATCTGGAGGGGTTTCTAACCCAGTCACTATTACTAAGATCATCTGTGGAAACAAGCAATTCCTAATGAGTTAAAAACATTTTTTAAAGGGTCATGATTTCATAAATCACAGAAAACATTTGCAATAACAAGTATCTCTTATCAGTCACCAGTGATCCCTCTCTGGACACATGAATACAATTTTCTTTGTGTCAGCAGGGTCAGCATAAAAGATTATACGCATTCCATTATTGATTACATACATTCCTTCATTTGGTTACCCACTGTGGTTTAACCTGAGTAAAAAGAACTTTTCAGTTTGATAGATACTAAGCACTAGATTTGTAGATATAAAGCACTTTGATTTAGACCAGTGGTTCCCAAACTTGTTTCACCACTTGTGCATTGCTGAAAGAGGGCAGAGTTAAGATTGTGTGGGAAAGCTTAACTGTGCATTTCATGGGTTTCAGAAGTTTGAAATTACTCAACTCAGCATTCTGTAAGGGGATGACCTACTTTACCTTAGCTCTGTGTGCATGTAGTTCTTTGCCACTGAATAATATCTGTGTGAGCCTCTGGGCTACCATTGGTGCTCCAGGCTGACTCCCAAAATTCCCATGAGCCATAGAGCTGCTGGATCAGGATGGTGCTTAAGCCTCAGGTTTGAAATCATTGCCCTCATGTAAGCCAGAGGGTCAGACCCCAGTCCAGGCTCCCTCACTGAGGGAGATAAACTGAGTGCCTAGCAAATCACTGTGCATGAACCTGCCCTTTGAGCTGTACCTCCGAAGCCTTATAAAAGCATCTATTGAATGCCCCTCGCCGGGCAGGAGCCAGGTGTTCTATTTGCCTGTCAGTCTCTGGGGTTCATCTCTGCTCCTCAGAGGCAGTTTCCCCTTCATTTCTCTGCTGTGGCTCTGAGAACTCAGACTGCTCCTGGGAGGTAATTAGGCACCCAGATTTATTGGGATAGTCCCACGCCCAAAGAAAAGCTCGGTGATGCTTGAGAGCTTGTCTCTCTCACCAACAGAGGTTAGTTCAATAAAAGACACTGCTTCACCCTCCTTTTCTTTCTGATCTCCTGGGATCAGCACAGCGACAAGAACACTGCAGTCTGGAAATTTCCACTACATGCATCTGACGAAGTGGGTATTCACCCATGAAAGCTCATGCTCCAATATGTCTGTTAGTCTATAAGGTGCCACAGGACTCTTTGCTGCTGCTTCAGCAGACTGGTAATTCTGTTAGCTGTATTCTCCTCTTCTCCCATCTTACATCCTACCCTCCTTCCTGCTACAACCACTTTATTATTTATTAACATGAATACTGTTTTTCTCCCTTTATGTCTCTGCAAGCCTGTATATTAGGAAGGAGAGGTCTCTGGCAGGGCAGATTTTGGTAAGCTCAGAGAACTGATAGGTAAGGTCCCATGGGAATTAAGACTGAGGGGAAAAACAACTGAGGAGAGTTGGCAGTTTTTCAAAGGGACACTGTTAAGGGCCCAACAGGAAGCTATTCCACTGGGTAGGAAAGATAGAAAATGTGGCAAAAGACCACCTTGGCTTAACCACGAGATCTTGCATGATCTAAAAAATAAAAAGGAGTCAGGTAAAATATGGAAACTAGGACAGATTACAAAGGATGAGTATAAGCAAACAACATAAGAATGCAGGGGCAAGATTAGAAAGGCAAAGGCACAAAATGAGCTCAAACTAGCTACGGGAATAAAGGGAAACAAGAAGACTTTTTATCAATACATTAGAAGCAAGAGGAAGACCAAGGACAGGGTAGGCCCACTGCTCAGTGAGGAGGGAGAAACAGTAACAGGAAACTTGGAAATGGCAGAGATGCTTAATGACTTCTTTGTTTCGGTCTTCACCGAGAAGTCTGAAGGAATGCCTAACATAGTGAATGCTTATGGGAAGGGGGTAGGTTTAGAAGAGAAAATAAAAAAAGAACAAGTTAAAAATCTCTTAGAAAAGTTAGATGCCTGCAAGTCACCAGGGCCTGATTAAATGCATCCTAGAATACTCAAGGAGGTATCTGAGCCTCTAGCTATTATCTTTGGAAAATCATGGGAGACTGGAGAGATTCCAGAGGGCTGTAAAAGGGCAAATATAGTGTCCATCTATAAAAAAAGGGAAATAAAAAACCCCCAGGAAACTACAGACCAGTTAGTTTAACTTTTGTGCCAGGGAAGATAATGGAGTAAGTAATTAAAGAAATCATCTGCAAAACACTTGCAAGGTGGTAAGGTGATAGGGAATAGCCAGCATGGATTTGTAAAGAACATATTGTGTAAAACCAATCTGATAGCTTTCTTTAACAGGATAACGAGTCTTGTGGCTAAGGGAGATGAATGGATGTGGTATACCTAGACTTTAGTAAGGCATTTGATACAGTCTCGGATGAATTCTCATCGATAAACTAGGCAAATACAACTTAGATGGGGCTACTGTAAGGTGGGTGCATAACTGGCTGGATAACCGTACTCAGAGAATAGTTATTAATGGTTCCCAATCCTGCTGGAAAGGTATAACAAGTGGGGTTCCGCAGGGGTCTGTTTTGAGACTGGCTTTGTTCAATATCTTCATCAACGACTTAGATATTGGCATAGAAAGTACACTTATTAAGATTGCAGATGATTCCAAACTGGGAGGGATTGCAACTGCTTTGGAGGATAGGGTCATAATTCAAAATTATCTGGACAAATTGGAGAAATGGTCTGAGGTAAACCGGATGAAGTTTAACAAAGACAAATGTAAAGTGCTCCACTCAGGAAGGAACAATCAGTTTCACACATACAGAATGGGAAGAGACTCTCTAGGAAGGAGTACGGCAGAAAGGGATCTAGGGGTTATAGTGGACTACAAGCTAAATAGGAGTCAACAGTGTGACGCTGTTGCAAAAAAAAGCAAACGTGATTCTGGGATGCATTAGCAGATGTGTTGTGAGCAAGACACGAGAAGTCATTCTTCCGCTCTACTCTGCGCTGGTCAGGCCTCAACTGAAGTATTGTGCCCGGTTCTGGGCACCACATTTCAAGAAAGATGTGGAGAAATTGGAGAGGGTCCAGAGAAGAGCAACAAGAATGATCAAAGGTCTTGAGAACATGACCTACGAAGGAAGGTTGAAAGAACTGGGTTAGTTTAGTCTGGAAAAGAGAAGACTGAGAGGGGACATGATAGCAGTTTTCAGGTATCTAAAAGGGTGTCATAAGGAGGAGGGAGAAAACTTGTTCACCTTAGCCTCTAAGAATAGAACTAGAAGCAATGGGCTTAAACTGCAGCAAGGGAGGTTTAGGTTGGACATTAGGAAAAAGTTCCTAACTATCAGGGTGGTTAAACACTGGAATAAATTGCTAGGGAGGTTGTGGAATCTCTATCACTGGAGATATTTAAGAGTAGGTTAGATAAATGTCTATCAAGGATGGTCTAGACAGTAATTGGTCCTGCCATGAGGGCAGGGGACTGGACTAGATGACCTCTCGAGGTCACTTCCAGTCCTAGAGTCTATGAATCTAAGGCTGGTAGAGTCAGAGGTGGGAGCTTGGTTTGTTTTGCCTCCCTGCTTCCAGCAGATGGGGTTCCATGACACTTCCTGTTCTTTAAACTATTTCTGTAGGATGGGAGAAAAGAGACATATGACAAACAAATACCAGTAAGTGATTTTCCTTTCATCTCTCTTCTTCTTTCTGGTGAAACAAAGCGTTTTTGAGCTCTGGTGAACTCATCTGTTATGAGGGTGTTATAGTTCTCCTACCCTGGTCTGATTCACTTCCAATTTTGCAGAAAAATTCAATGTTGGTCCAAACTTACCTTGACACTTTTCAGCCCAACCTGACTTTCTTTGTGGGAACTCAAAATGAGGCACAATTAGGCTTATAATGGAAACCTACTGACAGCCTTAACTGTGGAGCAGGTACTGCCATTTTATTACAGTGAAGACCCACTGGCAGCCTTCTGTGGAGAGGTTACTGACACTTTATAATCAGGCCAATACACGTCTGAGAGGCAGGACACTGTCTGCCACATGGAGACTCCACAGTAGGTGGGGGATGATGTCATCGTTTTTTAAAATTTTGTTTTCCCTTTTACAATAAGCTGAGAAGGCAAGAAGGGAGCAGCTGGAGCAGCAGTGCAAGGCAGAGGAGAAGACAAGGCAGCAGCGGGAGCAGCGGATGAGAGACGTGGAACGCAGCCACCAGGAGAACATTAGACAGATGGAAGCCAAGATGGAGGAGGAGATCGCCAAGATGAGGCAGGAGATGGACAGAACTGTGGAGTGCAAGCTGAAGGAGCAGGAGAAGCTGTTGCAGCAGGGCTTCACAGAGGAAGCTAGGCTGCTAAAAGAGGAAACGGACAGGCTGCAGAAGCAGGGAAAAGAGAGAGAGGAGAAGCTGCAGCAGCAGTTGGTGAGATTCAGTGGGGTTGGAGGGGCAATTGGGGAATGAACATCGTGTTTCCCCCATGGAGCAACAGTGACACCTGCTGCCCAGTTTGGGTAAAGCACAAAGTAGATTACCCTAGCTGGCTGTGGGATATTTTCTTTCTCAGGGCAGGTCTACACTTAAAATGCTGCAGCTCCACATTTAAAGCTGCCCTGTAAACTGATTCAGTGAAGACACTACCTCCTTCTGTAGTTAATCCACCTCTTGTCAACTTAGTGCTGTCTATACCTGAGACTAGTTTGATAAAACTATATCGCTCAGGGGTGTGAATGTAAGTTTCTAGTGTAGGCCTGGCATCAGTTTGACATTTTGTTTGTCAGTTGGAGTTGGTTAGGTCAGATTATTCTCTGTCCCAAACACACTGGAAGGTAGATTTTGGATGGATGGGGGAATTCTGTTTTTATCCAGCCCCATGTCCATGCTGGCCTCCTGAGGAATTGAGGGAGAAGCTTTAGGAGATGAGAAGGGAACAAGGAGGAGAGGATTTTCCCTTCCTTCCTATCTAATTGGGATCATACTGCCGCCCATCACTGTAGTATCTGAGCACCTTCCATGTAAAATCAATAGAGTGAAAAACAATTGATTCATGCTGTTTGTCATATACCGGATATGAACAGGCTACAGAGCTCTCACCCCAGGGAGATGCAAAAGCTGCATTGTTTTTAACAACATCCTATGGCAAGGAGTTCCACAGGTTGACTGTGCATTGTGTGAAAAAATATTTCATTTTGTTTGTTTTAAACCTGCTGCCTATTAATTTCATTTCATTTCAATTCAATTTCATTTAGCGGCCCCTATTTCTTGTATTATGAGAAGGAGTAAATAACAATTCCTTATTTACTTTCTCCACACGAGTCTGAATTTATAGGCCTCTGTCACGGTATGTGAATCCCCCTTGCAGCGCCTCCTGCTGGTCATCTCAGGGAATTAGCTCTTCTGCCCTCATAGCGCCCTCTGCAGACCAGTGTCCCGCTGCTGCTGGCCCTCATGTCCCTCCCAGGACCCCGGTGCCCCTTTACCTGGGGGCTGCCCCCTGGCAATACCCCCACCAGTCTCTATGGGTCTCCCCTCTCTGAGAAACCCCCAACCCTCTAATCCCCACCTTGCCTCAGTCTGGGCTACTGCCAGTCATCACTAAGCCCCTCCTCCCTGGGGCAGACTGCAGTGTAAAAGGCACTCATTAGAGGCAAGGAGGTTTGAACCTGCTGCATTCCTCTGCCTCCCACTACCTCTATGGGCCTAGGACCAGATTCTGCAGCCTGGGGAATTGCCAGCCGGGAGTTGCCAGCCTGGAGCTCCCCTGCCTCTCCCCACCCCTGCTTCACTCTCAGTGCCCTTAGCGCAGGGAGCCAGGCCCTGCTCTCTCCCAGCCTGGAGAAAGACTCTTTCTGGGCCCCTGGCTTACAGCCTTTTATACAGGCCAGCTATGGCCTGATTAGGGCATGGCCCAGCTGCAGCTGCTCTGCCAATCAGCCCAGCTTTTCCCCTGCCCCAGCCTCTGCCAAGGCTCTTTTAAGCCCTTCCAGGCAGGAGCGGGGAACCACCCCACTACAACCTCTATCATATCCCCCTTTAGTCATCTCTTTTTCAAGCTGAAAAGTCCCAGTCTTATTAATCTCTCTTCATAACGGCAGTCATTCCATACCCCTAATAACTTCTGTTGCCCTTTTCTGAAACTTTTCCATGTCCAAAGTATCTTTTTTGAGATGGGGTGACAACATCTGCATGCAGTATTCAAGATATAGGCATGCCATGTATCAGGGTTCCTTCCCCACTCTGAACTCTGGGGTACAGATGTGGGGACCCACATGAAAGACCCCCGAAGCTTATTTCTACCAGCTTAGGTTAAAACTTCCCCAAAGCACAAATCTCTTCCTTGCCTTAGTCTTGCTACCACCACCAAGTGATTTAAACAAACATTCAGGGAGGGCCACTTGGAGCTCTACCTTCCCCAAATATCCCCCCAAGCCCCTACACCCCCTTTCCTGGGGAGGCTTTAGAATAATATACTCACCAACTGGTACAGGTGAACACAGACCTAAACTCTTGGATCTTAAGAACAATGAAAAATCAATTGGGTTCTTAAAAGAAGAATTTTAATTAAAGAAACAGTAAAAGAATTACTTCTGTAAAATCAGGATGGTAAGTACTTTACAGAATAACAAAAGACTCAAAAACACAGAGGATTTCCTCTCCAGGCAAAACTTTAAAGTTACAAAAACAGGGATAAAGCTTCCTCTTAGCACAGGGAAAATTCACAAGCTAAAACAAAAGGTAATTAACACATTTCTTTTCTGCTATTACTCACTATTTCTGCAAGACTAGATGCTTAGTTCAGATATAGCTAGGGAGATGTATTTTCCCCTGGCTGTCTTGGAGAGACACAGACAAAATACCTTCCCCCACAGATTTGACAGTATCTTCTCCCCTTATTGGTCCTTTTGGTCAGGAGCCCCCAGGTTATCTGAGCTTCCTAACCCTTTACAGATAAAAGAGGAATTAACCCTTTACAGGGTAAAGAGGGATTTTATGCTACCCTGAGCTGTATGTTTATGACACCATGGCTTTATGTAGAGGTAATATGATATTTTCTGTCTTATTCTCTATCCCTTTCCTAATGACTCCCAACATTTTGTTTGCTTTTTTGACTCCTGCTGCACATTGAGTGGATGTTTTCAGAGAACTATCCACAATGACACCAAGATCTCTTTCTTGAGTGGAAACAGATAATTAGACCCCATCATTGTGTTGGGATTATGTTTTCCAATGTGCATTACTTTGTATTTATCAAGACTGATAAATGTTGCACAAAGGGTCATGTGCCCCCACACAGATTTAACTGCTTGACTTGTACTGAGCAAGCTCACATGGACTGAACACGCTCAGTAACATCTGCTGAAATCACTGTCCTCATTCTGCCCTTACTTGTGTCCCCACCTACTTTTGGCGAGTCTGGGTCATCTCTGCCTCAAGAGCTACACCCTTTTATTCTGAAGGGCTGTCAAAGCTGAAATGCTCTGGGGCACTGAAGAGTGGCATGTTGACGAGATCTTGCAATCTTTGTTTTTTTCTCCTTGAAACTTTTGTTGCTATTTTTCTTTAGTTTTTGTTCTTCTCTGGCATTACCTAAGCTGCCTTCACTTCTGACACCATGTTGAGTACAGGATATGGCCTAGTTACAGAGCCTCCACCCCGGAGAGATACAAGAGATGTGTTCTCCTTAAGACACTTTATTTCACTGTTAGGTCGGAATGTTGTGGGCTCAGGTGAGGTATCTTACACAGACCACCCCCTAGTGGCTAAACAGTATAATACAGTTTAGCATTCGTTTACACTGTTCAATTCTCCAATCATGGCCTACCCAGATTTACAGAAACCATTCACCTTGCATATGGTTACCTCAAAAGAGAGCCTGAGAGCACTCCTGTACCAGCATCAAGATGGGAAGCCCCAGACAATTGCCTGTGGAGCTAGAACATTGACACCTGCAGAGAACTACCATTTATACTCAGGGAAAGTGTCTGGCTATGAAATGGGCCTTAACATAAAGGTTCAGAGATTACCTCTTCAATGAACCTTCATTTACAGTCTGTAGTGATTATAACCCACTAACATGATGACGTTCGCTAAAGTAAATGCTTCTCGTCATTGATGGTTTCAGCTCTCAGGTTTCAACCTCAGCATCAAATGTCATCCTGGGAAAGTGAATGTTAATGACAACTATTAATCCAGGGAACCTTTGCTATGGAAGAATACATGAGAGATATGCACAAACCAGAGTAGGATCCTGAGAGCTTTTCGGATACTGTTCAAGCTGTGAAAACCGAAAGTGAGGGTCGTGGAGTGGATTTCAGCAATTTTGGCAAATATATCTACTCTGTAAGCAAATTAATACAGCATATTGAATCCCATAGCAGATACAATATGTCCTGAGGAGCTAAAATCAGTTCAAGCAAGTGATTCTGCAAAAAGCTCGTAAGGAAGAATATTTGGATTCCCAGAATAAACAAAGTTCTCCTTGAAAACTGAGTCTTGTGAATCAGGTTCTTCTTCCAGTGACTGTTGCATATACATTCCACTGCAGTTGTATGTGCACCCAGGGCACTGGCTTAGAAACTAGAAGCAGTATGAGCAGGCAACACCTGCACCCGTCTCTCCTTGTGCTCTCTGCCGACTCCCTCTCAGTTCCATCTCACTGCCCATGGTGACAGTTGTGGCTTCCCAGGGCTTTTCCTTCAGTTATCCAGGCTCCCACAGTTTTAGGGTATACAGTGAGTTAGTGTTCAGTAATTTAGTTTGCTATTTATTACAGTTTGATAGTTTTCTGGGAGATTTTACTTTGATAAATTCCCCAGGACTTGAACAATGTGCCACCTTCAGGGCTGTTTTCCCTGTCATAGATGGGCACGACAGTTGTTTGATCTGTCCAGGTGAGGGACATGTGAGGGACAGAGCTCCATTTCCATCTCCATTTTACCCTCCTGTGTCTGCTGCTGTACCTGTATGGGATTAAATCTAGTCCCCTCCAAAATCATGGGCTCCTCTTTTGAGCCTATGGCTACTTCATTATCACTATTGTCTATGAAAATGGCCTTTGTGGTGGTCATCACTTCTGCAAGGAGAGTTTCCAAACTTCAGGCTCGCTCGGCTAACCCTCCTTTCACAATCTTGCCTAAGAACAAGGTTTCCCTTCAGGCACAGCCTAAGTTTATACCTAAGGTAATGTCAGCCTTCCATCTAACCAAACAATTCATTTCTCAGTGTTTTTCCTCAAATCCCACTCCCCCTTGTGTCTAAACCTGAGGAAACACTTCAGGCTTTGGATGTTTGTAGGCCCCTGTCATTCTACTTGGACCTCACCAGATCCTTGAGGACTTCCCACAAGCATTTTGTAGCCTATGCTGAGTGAATCAAGGGTCAATCAGTATCATCTCAGTGACTCTCAGACTGGATTTCTGATGGCATGAAGCTCTGCTGCAATCTTGTGAAAGTCTGTCCTTGACAGAGAATCATGGCTCACTCCACCAGGGCTTGCTCCACTTCATCAGCTTCTCTGAGCAATGTTCCAATAGCTGATATACACAAGGCAGTGATGTGGTCATCTGTGCATACCTTTTCCACTCGTTATGCTGTCACTGAAGCCTCTTGTGGCAATTCAAGTTAGTGTTACAATCTCTTCTTAAATAATCCAAAGTTCCTTCACCTGTACGGGAACTACTGTTGAATCACCTAGCGTGGAATGTATATGTGCACAATCACTCCAAGGAGAAAAACAGGTTACTTATCTGTACTGTAACTGTTGTTCTTTGAAATGTCTTGTGCACATACACATTCTATGACTCTCTCACTTTCCCCATTGCTTTGGACATTACCTACAGCAGTGTGACGGAATGGAGAAATAGGTGTTGGACACACACCATTTTTGTCTCATCCGGGTAAGAGGAGAGAAGGGGTGCATGCACCACCTGTTGGCACTGCTGGCAAAGGTCTCCAACTTGAGTGCACCGGGTGTGCACACACCTGCAATGGAATGTATATATGCACAACACGTCTTGAAGAACAGTTGTTACTGTACAGGTAAGTAACCATTTTTTGCAACAATTACAAGTTTGATGACATGGTATGTATTGTACAATCACTCACTGTAGAGATGTTTGTGGAAGAATATAATTTAGAGTGCATCCCTCATAAGGGACGATATTATGAATATAGGAATTTACAGATGTACCTTGGAATCTGGGGTTGAGAACACAATGTACCTGTGCAGAGCAGTTCTCCACAGAAGGTCTCTAGTTTCTTTTATTAGAAGTTTTATTCCTTTCTCATTCACTGGTTTGTTTTTAATGAACTGAAAGATCATTACATGGTGGCAGAAGCGCTGAATGAGAAGGAGACTAATGTCATTTTGAAGTTAACTCCTGTGTTTACAACTGTGTTTACATCTCACCAGCGCAAGAGAGAAGAGGAGAAGGAGCGAGAGAGAGGAGAAAAGGAGAAGCAGCGCCAGCATGAGAGAGAAGAAAAGGAGAAGCAGTGCCAGCATGAGAGAGAAGAAAAGGAGAAGATAGGTAAAGCCACTTCCAAGATACCTGTCCCAGTGGGTGGCAAAGATTCCAAATTTATTCCTCACTTTAGGGAGGAGGATGACATGGCTGTGTTTCTAAATGCTTTTGAGATGGGGTGTGAATTGAATGAGGTGGGAAAATGGTACCTGGCTCCACAACTGTTTGCGAAAAAGGCCTGGGACATTTTTAGCCTCATGGGAAGGGAGGGTCATAGATATTATGAGTGATGTGAACAAGGTTTGTCACAAAAATTTAAAGTGACCCTTGAAGCATCTAGAAGTCCTTGAAGTTCAGAAAAACAGGAACATGACCTATGTTGAGCTTTCAACCCAAATTAGGGATTATTTAAGGAAATGGGGATGGAGGGTTTCTGTCGTCCATGAGGCCTATGAATCAATGTGTTTAGAACAGTTCTCTAAATGCTTCCCCTCACCCAGACCAGCAATCCTGGTAATAGACAAAAATCCCAAAGATGTAGGCATGGCTGGGACATGGGCCAACCATTATGCAGATAGTCGGCCTGGGTTTGATAGCAAACCTAATAGGAAGTGAATGGGATCAGAGGACAGGGAGCAGGCCCAAGCCTAGACCCACAGTGGTGAAACCACCCCCCAGAAGCCCTGAGATGGGTGGGCGAAAGTGATGTGCCATATGTGACCAGCAGGGTCACTTTGCCCACTCGGCCCAGCGCAGGGCTGGGAAAACCAGCTGCATCTCAGCCCCCAGTTAGCTCCAGGCCTGTAAGGGACTGTGTGAGGCAAATTGCAAATAGGACAGCTGACAGTTAGGAGGAGGTGGATGTCCCTCCCAGTATCCAATGGCAATCCAGTTACGTCTCTGGGATGTGCAACCAAATACTTGAGGAGAGGAGGGTGAGACAGCTGCTGGGGAAGTGTCCGTGAATAGGTAATCAGCCAGACAACGGGTTTCTCCTTAAGGTGTAGCTTCGAAAGAATAGGTCTGGAGGTGAGTAAGTTGCTTTCCACACCTCTCAAATATTTCCTAGGAAACCCCTTTTTAAGTAAGGGTTCTGGAACAGGGGGGACCAGGGGGCCATGGCACCATTACTTTACCTGCCTTAAGGGCGAGTGACAGGGGAGTGGAACAGAGGAACAGAGAGGAGTGAGCAGGGAGTGGAGCCTCAGGGGAAGAAAGAGAGCGAGGGTGGGACCTCACAGGGAAAGAGGTGGGGCCATGGTTCTGACACTGGTGGTCCCCCGCACTTCTAGGGAGCTTCCAGCACTCCTGTCCCCAAGGTTTATATTAGTTATGTCTCCTAGAGGAGTTCCCTACAATCCTGCAGTGACACATAAACATTTGCATTTTAATACAATGTCCTAAAATACTGAAAATTCATTCTGTGAAGTGAGTCCAGGAAATTGCAGGAAATTGCCATTTCTGTCAAAATGGGGTTTGAAGCATGGCTCCATGTACACCATAGTGATGATGCAGATTCTTCCCCACATTTGTGGTAATGTATTTGAAATTGGGACCCCATTCCATCTGCTAGAGAGGTTGAGCAGTGGGTGCCATAGAAACGTCCTTCTCAAGGGTTAGTAAGCAGATATTATATATCAAGACTTTGACAGGGTATTGGAGCGTATCTAAGCGTACCTTGTCTCTTCCAGGATAAGCCTGAAATCATAAGTCCATGGCTCACAGCCTGACATATCAGTCCTTAGTGTTTGAATAGAGGGGGCAGGTTCAGGGTCATCAATTATTCTGTCCAGTGAGATCTGGAATCCTAAATATTTAAACCCATTAGAGACCCCACCGTAGAGGAGAGACGACACAGTGTAAGTATCCAGAGACACTGGTGCAGAGCTGGCCAAATTTACATGGAAATCTGATAATCTATCATAATCTTCTCAAAGGTGTCTAAGTACTGAGTGCAGCTAACTAAACTGAGTCATTAGCAAATACAGCAATCTTGTGTTCTCTAGAACCCTGCTCAGAGCCGTGAACCGCCAGAATGGTTTGATTTCCTGTGGCCAGTGGTCCATATTGTAAAATACGGCCTTTCAGCTGTGCTTCAATATTTGACTGCCCAACTCGGGTCTGATTTTCAGATGTGTTGACCCTCTATCAAACCCCACTTTCATTTCAGTTAGGTTTGTGGCTACTGTGAATCTCTGAAAATGAAACTTCTCATTCTATATGTACTGTTGGAGACACCCAAAATAAGGCACCACTTGGCTCCTTTCAGACACAGGTACCCTCAGTGAGTTGCAGATTAGCTAGAGAGATGCAATAGATTGGTCACTAAAATCTCTCAAGTACCAAGCTTCAGAAGGGCCTTGCAGAGTGGCTCACTCACTCAAGGGTCTGTCAGCACCAAAGGCCAGAAAAATGCCCCCCTCCTCGGTGAGGCCTGAGTAACAAAAAACAGCCTCTTAATCTGTGCCTCACTGGCCTGCTCCAGCTGCCCTCAGCTGAGCCGTGTCTGTCCACGCGGACCTGGTCAGGGAGAGCTGCTAGGGCTTTGTCGCCTGTGGGATGTGCCAGTCTATGATTAACAGCACTCTGGATTTTTGCTCTGTTTCAGCAGCAGCAGACAGTTGCTGAATATCTTGAGCCTGGCCAGATCCGGCACTGAGGGGACTGAAGAAACGTTCAGATGATTTGGGGGTAACAATGGTCATGAAAGCTTTACAAAATCCACTGCTGAAGCAAGTCTGGCCCTAGTGACCAGCTCCGGGGGCTCCGCTCTTTGCCTATCTGCTGTGACACCCCCCTCTGCCCTGTTAGAATTCAATGTGGTAGATAGTTTTCCTGCTGGGCCTGCATCTGCTGTGTGGTGAGGTTTGCTGGTGGAGATTAAAGCTTTCTGTAGAACTGAGTTAGTGCCTCTGCAGTTTATTCTCCTCAGTTCTCCGTCCCTGTTTTTGCTCTAACAGCCGACACCAGCTGCAGCACTGACAGGCTGGTGGCATCAAGCTGGCGTCTGGCCTGGTTTGTTCCCAACTTCAAGGAGGTGGTGCTGCGCACTGGGCCTGGCTGCCTGAGTGCTGGAGATCAGGCTGGGAGTCTCACTCTCTGGCTTGCACCTTGCCGGTTGATTGCTGCTCATGACTCTGGAGAGCTATTACATTCGTATTGCAGCCCAATCTATGAGTCATATATTCATTTTATTGATTACTTAAAATTCCCCTGACAGGTTCTTGTCCCAGGATCAATGATCCCTCTAATTTTTTCCATCCATGTGCAGAATAAATTTTGTTACGCGCACCGAGGCAGTGGTGAGCTGGAGCTGGTTCGCACCGGTTCACGTGAACTGGTTGTTAAATTTTGAAGCCAGTTTTAGAACCGGTTGTTAAAGGGGTGGGCAAACTCCGGCCTGCAGGACCGTCCTGTCCAGCCCACCGGAGTGCCTGGCTGGGGAGTCTCCCCCGGCCCCTCCCCCACCTTCTCCCCTTTTGCAAAGCCTCGGCGTGCCGTGCCGCCGGTGCCAGCACTCTGGATCGCTCTTGGGCAGCTCTGCAGCTCCTGCCGCTTTGAGCAGCACGGTAAGGGGGTGGGGCTGCGAGCTTCAGTGGACCATGGAGGGGTTGGATAAGGGACAGGGAACGGTTGGAGATTCTGGGGGGGCAGTCAGGGGATGGGGAACAGGGGGGTTGGAAGTTCCGGAGGTCTGTCAGAGTGGTGGTGGATGGGGTCAGGGCAGTCAGGGGACAGGAAGTGAGGCAAGTTGGGTAGGGAGTAGAGTCCTGGGGGGCAGTTAGGGTGGGGGTCTCGGGAGGGAGTGGTCAGGGGACAAGGAACGGGGGGGTTATGGGTCACAGGTTCTGAGGGGGGTAGCTCATAGGTGGGGGTCAGATGGGGGACAGGCTGTTTTGAGAGGCACAGCCTTTCCTACCCAGCCCGCGATACAATTTTGCAACCCCCATGTGCAGGGCTGGTGTAAGGAAGTGTGGGGCCTGATTCAGGTTTGACGGGGCCCCAGCAGGGATGACTGAAAAAAAATGAAACAAAAAACCACACACATAGAAAAACACGCAGGGCTTGTACTCACTGGGCGGTGCTCCGAGTCTTCAGCAGTACTTTGGCGACGGGTCCTTCACTTGCTCCAGATCTTCAGCGGCAGCGAGTGAAGGACCCGCCGCCGAAGTACTGCCAAAGACCCGGTAGGGAACCGGTTGTTAAGATTTTGACAGCTCACCACTGCACTGAGGTATGTGTGGATGTGTGCAACCAGTAGAAACAAAAAACCTAGATATAATATATATTTTTAAAAAGTTATCATAGAGATAATGACTCCAGTCAGGACAGGTTAGGCATTTAAGAACTCAGTACTCAAAGAATTAAACATAAGTGTAAGAGAAATAAAAATGATGAAATGCACAGACCAATGAAAACACTAAAATAACACACTTCGAAAGAATAAAATTACAGAGAATATATGTACATTGCAGGCAGTAACAAGTAGTAATAAGAATAAGACAAGTATATTTTGGGAGGTGAGTGTAAAAGAGACTGTGTGTGTGAGAGAGAAAGAGAGACACACCCACACAATGTGTGACACAGAGACTGTGTGAGTGTGAGAGACAGACTGTGACAGAGATAGTGTGTGTGAGTGTGACAGACAGTGTGTGTGTTGGCTGCTGGGAAAAGCCAGGCACTGTCTCTTTAAGACACTCACTGAAATTCTCCTGTTCTTTCCAGAGCCCTGTTGTCTCCTCTCTTCCACTCTGCAGAGATGGGGGACATGAGCAGGGGAAGGAGGAGAGGGAGAGAGAGTGTGAAACAGAGACGGTGAGCTGGCTGCTGGAGAAATCTCAGAAACAGTGCACTTGTCTCTTTAAGAAAGGCACTCAGCCATTCACCATTCAGACCTCGACCACAGCAGCTCTGAGTCCTCCTGAGCCAGACTGTCCCCTCTGCCCTGTTCTGAGGAGATGGGGTACAGGGGGAGGGGGACACCCTGACATCAGCACCCTCCTCTCCTCTCCACCCCCTGCCCTGCTCTGCACAGCCAGCAGGGTCCTGGGAGCAGCTGCAGGATGGAACAACATGCAGGGAGGGATACCAGAACACATGCTGCTGGCTGTGCGTGCTCTGCTAATCAGCTGGGCGGTACTTGAATCACTCCTGTGCAGCCACCCAGGTGCGCAGCTTACAGGAAACAAGGCCCAGGATCAGGCCCATTATACCAATGTGCACAGCTGCAACACACAAACTTTAGGAACACTTCTGTATTTGCAATAGTTTATTTATACATTTAGCAAAGTCAGAAACACTCTAACCCAGCACGGCAGATGAGATAATACAGAATGTACATCTCAACATCCATCTACTCACACCATCCCTCGCAGAACAACCTGAAATGTTCGCCATTATTTTCCTCATCTCATCACCGTCCTCATCACCTGTAGCCCTCATCTGGGCACCTGCCCAGGGCTACATCTCTTTCCTTCTGCCCACAGGCTGGGATACAACTTTTATAACATGTTAAACTGATGCTACTAAGTCTAATGCATAATCACTAGGGGTTTCTCCTCCTTCCTTATTTCTATTCCCTCATCCTCCTAATGTTGGGGTGCGCTTCTCCTATCGGTTAGTGTATTAATGATCTCAATCTATTTGCATATACGTCAATTTGTTGCCATGGAACTCTTGTGGTCAGACATCTGCAGATGTTCTATTCAAAGCTGGTGGTAGCTCATCTTCCAGTGGTTGGCTGGTGACATTATGGAAAATTTCCCCCTTCACGCACTATTTTTAATGCCCCCAAATTTTGGTACAGGTAAACGGCCTAACGGTCACTGTTAAGTTCAAAGACCTCGAGCCTTATGCTAACTGCTGAACCCAGCCTCTTATAGGATAAGGTCTATAGGATTCTTGCATTACTGTGGAATAAAATAACTGCTAAAGCCAACTCTATGGGCCACAGTATCTAGTCACAACTGCTCAGCATGGAGCGATTTGTCGGCCCTCCGGACACATGGAATCACCACATCTCTGCTTCTGTGCCAACAGGCTTCCAGGGGACCTGCGGTGGGGGGAACGTCCCTGTTGCCAGTTCTCACAAAGTGCTGCTATGGGTGTGCAGGGGCTCCAGGGCAAGCTGGGCACCCAGGGGGTTTCCAAGCTGGGGTTGGCCCCTGCAAATGAGCAGCTCAGGGGAAGGGGCATGGTTTGGTGGGGGGGCGCCCAAACATCATTTTCAGAAGGGTCCAGTGGCTGCTTCAGGGGCTCAGGAGTGAACTGGCTCAAAGACACAAGTGAGCCGGGAGGGGCGGGAGGGGCTCAAGCAGCAGCCCCCATAGGCAGCTCTGTAGCCCATGCGCCCTCAAACAGACAGCACAGTGGGAGACACTCCCCTATATGCACCTCAGGGCTCTGGACGGGTGGGAGACAGGATCAGATGATGGTTGGAAGGCCCATGGCATGGAAGGAGAATGAGAGCCAGG
Organism: Aldabrachelys gigantea; assembly: GCA_026122505.1. NCBI lineage: Eukaryota > Metazoa > Chordata > Testudines > Testudinidae > Aldabrachelys > Aldabrachelys gigantea. The sequence goes on from CM047489.1 coordinate 68,124,314, forward strand.
ACTGGGAATGGGCCCAGGAGGGACAGAGACAGGGAGGAGGTATGGGGAGGGTTGTGGGTCACCAATATCAGGATTACAGGAAAGGGGGCTGGGAGCAGGTAGGGCTACAGTGCTGGAGAGACGCTGCAGTGCAGCACTGACCGTGCTGGGGCTCTCTGTCATGGGGACACTGGCAAAGGGAGACCAAGGGTCTAGAGGAGGAGATGCCCTAGTGACATTCCCTTCTGGTGTCATCTGTACCGGTGAGCTGCTAGGTCACTCCAATCCTTGCCTCTGGGAGCCAGTTTTACCCTGCTTTGCTGTGAGAACCACCACTCCTGGGCTGTTCACACACAGCCTCTGGCATGTAAACTGCTCCTTGCATTGTGCAACTGAATGACACTAGCCAATATCTCTGGTCCCAGACACAACCCTAGGAACCTCCATCTTGCAGTGTCCAATTATGCCCACTGGACACTGCAAGCTTATATGAGTTTGTCAATTTAAGAAAGAAATTAAGATGCACCAGGCTTATTATTCCAAGGAGAGTGTGTTGGTCCATGCCCCTAGGATCAGGGCAGCATGGCCTATCAGTCACCATCTACAAAGTAGCCCTTCAGTGCAGGGCAGCGTGGCCTAGCAGCTAGAGTCTATAATGTTGGGGCACCCACAAAGGGGTGTGGTGACCCCAGAAAGGGGCCCTGGGCCCACCCAACTCCATCAGGCCCTGATCCCTGGCCCTAACAATGGCGTAGCGGCTTACCACTGACTCAGCGTGGAGGGGGGTCCTACCAAAACACACTGAGGTTTTCCAATCGTGAGGTACCACTCTGTCACACTCCCTGGGTCATTTCCTACCAGAGTCTGCTGATGTTTCCCATATGATGTCAGCTTCTCTGTGTTCAGCAGGGCCAGTCATCTCCGGGGATTCCTCCAGTCACCAGGGTGTGGGAGGGCAGCAAAAGGCTTTGATTCCGGATACAGTCAATGGCTGTGGCTGTGGCTGTGGCTGGCCCTCTGCAGGAGCTTCCCAGGCATGTTCTTCCCTTGCACTTTCAAGCCCAAAATGAGCTGGGCTCCCTCCCTTTATACTGCTATAGCACTTGGAGCATGCCTAGTCTCGCCAGAGAGGCAGGACTTCCGCTGTCTATAATATGGGCTTAACCCTGTCCGGGATAGTGAGGAGTAAGCAGACCCCCATCACAGGGAGTCTCTGACATGCTTCAAATCAAACGCACTGCTTCAGGTAGAATAAACAAACAAACAAATTTATTAACTACAAGGATAGATTTAAAGTGATTATAACTCAAAGCACAACAAGTCGGAGTTGGTCAAATGAAATAAAAGCAAAACACATTCTAAGCTGATCTTGACACCTTCACTGCCCTTACAAACTTAGATGCTTCTCAGCACAGGCTGGCTGGTTGCCCTTCAGCCAGGTTCTCCGTTTGATCAGCATTTCAGTTGCTTGGCGGTAGTGTCCGTAGATGGAGGTAGAAGAGAAAGGCAAAGGTCTTTCCCTTTTATGGCAAAGGTCTTTCCCTTTTATCATGTTCTTCCTTCCCTCTTGGCTTTACCCCCCACCTTCAGAGTCAGATGAGCATTACCTCATCGCAGTCCCAAACTGACCAAAGGAAGGGGTGAGACTCACTTGAAAGTGCAACAGATCCTTTCTTGTTGCCTCTCTGCTCTTGGACAATTTTTGTCTGGGCTTATTTTAAGCCAGCGGTCTCAAATTCAAATGACCATGAGGGCAACATGAGGACTAGTGCATAGGCCTGGGGGCCGAATCATTGACACCCCACCCTTGCCCCTGGCCTTGCCCCCACTCCACTCCTTCCATGAGGCCCTGCCCTGCCTCTTCCCACCCCTTCCCAGCCCCCATTCCAACCCCTTCCCAATATCCCTGCCCCTGCCCCTCCTTGTCTTTGCCTCCTCCCCTGAGCGCACAGCTCCTGGCTCCTCCTCCCTCCCTCCAGGAAAGTGCTAAGCACCACCAATAGCTGTTTGGCGGCTTGGAGGTGGGAAGCACCTGGAGGTAGGCGGGGGGGGCGGGCAGGGGATGTGGGGAGCTTGGCAGCCGCAGCAAATAAACCTGTGGGCCGCATGCAGCCCACAGACTGCATGTTTGAGACCCGTTTTAAGCCAAGAGGATACATTTTCAGCCTCATATCTATATACATGAGATTTACAACCTATAACATTACTGTAACAACAATTACTATAACATCACCAAAACAACAATGCTCATTACATCATGAGCCTTCCAAAGACACCTGACGTGACAAACTTTGCATTGGATACCACACAATCATATTATAAGGATGAACATGGGGGTGCAGCGTATTCCCCCAAGATACAGAACGTCACAGCCCTCTCCCTCCTTACAGGGACTCTGAACCTCAGGGGACCATCCTTGACTTCACCCAGGCCCAGGTCACACAGAGGGGGAGGCTGAGCTGCGAAGCTGCCAGCCCCTCTCTCAGCAGAGGGAGCTAGAGAGGCTGGCCCAGAGGACCAGGCTCCATCCATCCAGATGGCTCTCGCTCAGCCTTGCATGAAGCAGCCCTGCCACTGGAGACTGTCCTAGCCCATTGGAGACACCATCAGCAGCAGCCAGAGCCCTGCCCCTGTGTCCAGGGGACTCCCTACATGCCATGAATGGACCCAGACCTAGGGGCTCCCCTTGGGGCAGACAGCACAAAGCTCTTCCGGGATTCTGTGCCAGGAGGAGCTTTTCATCTGCCCTGGGCAGGTTAGACTCACAGAGTTTAAGGCCAGAATGGCTAATACACAGAGTAAGCCCTGGTCTACATTAGGAGGTTAGGTCGAATTTAGCCGTGTTAGGTCAATTTTATACTCAATGTGTCCATACAACCAACCCCATTTTGTTGACTTAAAGGGCTCTTAAAATCAACTTCCGTACTCCTCCCTGGCAAGAGGATTAGTGCTAAAAATCGACATTGATGGGTTGAATTTGGAGTAGTGTAGACGCAATTCGATAGTATTGGCCTCTGGGAGCTATTCCAGAGTGCTCCATTGTGACCAGTCTGGACAACACTTTCATCTCAGATGCACTAGCCAGGTACACAGGAAAAACCCTGGGAACTTTTGAATTTCATTTCCTGTTTGGTCAGCGTGGTGAGCTCAGCAGCACAGGTGACCATAAAGTCCCAGAATTGCAAATAAGCTCCAGCATGGATCGAACGGGAGACACTAGATTTGATTGCTGTATGGGGAGAAGAATCTGTGCTGGCAGAACTCCACTCAGAAAGACGAAATGCCAATATATATGCCAAAATCTCCCAGGGTATGATGGACAGAGGCTATTCCAGGGACACACAGCACTGCCATGTGAAAATTAAGGAGTTCAGGCACGTCTACTAAAAAACAAATGAGGCAAATGGTCGCTCTGGGTCAGAGCCCCATACATGCTGCTACTATGATGAGCTGCATGTAATTCTAGGGAGGGACCCTACCATTACCCCACCACTGTCTGTGGACACCTTCAAGGGGGGAGTCTCATGCACCAGGAAGTAGGATTTTGGGGCTGAGGAAGAAGAGAAGGAGAATGCACAGCAGGCAAGTGGAGAATCCATTCTCCCCGGCAGCCAGGAACTTTTCATCATCCTGAAGCAAATACCCTCCAAGAGCAGATTCCCAGACCCTGAAGCTGGAGAAGGCACCTCTGGTGACTGCACCTTTGTAAATACACTACAGGGCTTAAAAGCACTTGTGTTTAATGTTTTATTTGCCTTGAAGACTTGGGATGCATTTGCGGCCACTACAGCTACTGGGAAATCTATTAGCATGTCTGGGGATGGAGCAGGAATCCTCCAGGGACATCTCCATGAAGCTCTTCTGGAGGTACTCTGAAAGCCTTTGCAGAAGGTTTCTGGATAGGGCTGCCTTATTCCATCCTCCATGGTAGGACACTTTACCACACCAAGCCAGAAGCAAGTACTATGGAATCATTGCAGCACAAAGCATGGCTGCAAATGGTCCTGAGTTTTGGTCACATTCAAGCAACATTTGGTCTTTATCTCTGTCATAAACAGATAGCTAAGGGTTAATGTTTCTTTTACCTGTAAAGGGTTAACAAAGGGAACCAAACACCTGACAAGAGGACCAATCAGGAAACTGGATTTTTCAAAGCTTAAGGGAGGGAATTTGTGGGGGTTTCTTGGTCTTGGGTTTTTGTCTGTTCTGTTGCTCTCTCAGCTATGAGACGGTCTATCTCCAGCCTTTCTAAATCTTCTGTTTCCCAGTTGTAAGTACAAAGTTAGCAAAAGTATAGTCTTTTAAATTGTTTTGCTGTATTTGCATCTGTGTATCTGGCTGGTGGAGTCTTTATGTGTATTTGGCTATAAGTACTTTAAATTGTATTATTTTTGGGTAAGGCTGTTTATCCCTTTTCTATTGTTTATTCATTTTCTATAAGTTGAAAACCCTGTATCTTAACATCTAGATTACAGAGAACTGTTATTCTATTCTTTCTTTCTTTTTTTATTAAAAGTTTTGCTTTTTAAGACCTGTTGATTTCTTTGTTTCTAGTTGACTCACTAGGAAATTGGTGGGAGAAAGGAAAGACAGGGGGGAGGGGAAAAGCTGCTCTCTGTGTTTAACTCTCCTAGTGTCCCAGGGCGGGAAGAAGCTACGGGGGAAGAGAGAGAGAATCTTTTCTGTTTCCTTGTCTTTGGATTTGTCTCTTTGTGGAAGAGAGGAGACATGCTTGTTGGCATTGTGATGTAAAGAGGTTGCATCAGTAACTCTCAGGTTAGCCCAGAGAGGAAATTCTGGGTGGGAGAGAGGTGGGGGGAATGGTTTATTCCCCTTTGTGGTAAGACTCAGAGCCTCTGAGTCTTGGGGTCCCCTAGGGAAGGTTTTGGGGAGACCAGAGTGAGCCAAGACACTGGAAATTCTTGGCTGGTGGTAGCCTATCAGATCTAAGCTGGTAATTAAGCTTAGAGGGGTTCATGCTAGCTTCTCAGGTTATGAACGCTAAGGTTCAAATCTGAGTAGGAAGCAACGACAATCTCTCTCTGTTAGGCTCAGGAGAGTGATATCATTCATGGTCACCTGGTTGAAACATGGGAATTTTTTTAAGGGAACAGTCAATTCATGCTGAGCTGTTGGTGTTTGGCTAAAATGGATCATCCCTGATAAGAGCCATGGGGTGGGGGGGAGGGGTGAAGGCATCATCCCAGAGAATTGGGTGGCGGGAGAGTTTGTGCTGCACATCCACCAAAAAAATGCAGCCCGTCCTTTTAAATGGTCAATCCAACAGGCATTGCTTGCTATGGGAAAGGAGGGCGCCTCCATTTGAAAGCATTCCTACATGTTATGAAGGCAGAATAAGCCAACCTCGCGTACCCTTTGGCTCACCATGGCTGCCTGGAAACCCAATACTATTGCCCAGCCATGTGTGATGTCTCACACCATACCAGCAGGCACTCAATATAAAAGGCAAAATGAGACCTTGTAACTTAAGCACATGTGCTGTCTGCTGTGAATTGCTTGATTCACTGTGAAAGAGTGCCTTTTGTTCTCTGAAATGTATCTTCTTAAATTCTACTCTCCCTTTTTTTCCTCCCACAGGTGTAACTATTTCTATGCTCCCCCATCATCTCCATCCCAGAGGTCAGCGCAGATTAGATGGTGGAAAAAAACGCACTTGTGATGACATGTTTTCTGAGCTCATTCAGTCTTCCCGCACTGATAGAGCACAGCTTACTGCATGGAGGCAAACAGTGGCAGAGTCCAGGAAAGAATTAAGTGAGTGTGAGGAGAGGAGGCAAGATGCGATGCTCAGGCTAATGGGGGAAAAAACAAACATTATCCGGAGTTTGGTGGAGCTGCTGCAGGAAAGGCAGTGTAATAAACAGATAGTAGAAGTTAATAGAACAGAAGTACTTTATATCTCTTTTGACTGTAAAGGGTTAACAAGTTCAGTGAACCTGGCTGTCACCTGACCAGAGGACCAATCAGGGGACAGGATATTTTCAAATCTTGAGGGAGGGAAGTTTCTGTGTGTGCTGTTAGTTTTGGTTGTTGTTCTCTCTGGGTTCTGAGAGTGACCAGACGTGCAACCAGGTTTCTCTCCAATCTCTCCAATACAGGCTCTTATCAGTCCAGAATAGTGAGTACTAGGTAGATAAGGCAAGTTAGGCTTATGTTTGTTTTCTTTATTTGCAAATGTGCATTTGGCTGGAAGGAGTTCAAATTTGTATTTGGCTGAGAGGAGTTCAAAGGTGTATTTGCTGAAAGGATTTTAATTTGTACTTGTATACTTAGGTTGGGAGGGTATTCCCAGTGTCTATAGCTGAAAGACCCTGTACCTATTCCATTTTAAATTTACAAAGATAATTTTTTTTCTCTCTTTAATTAAAAGTTTTTCTTGTTTAAGAACCTGATTGTTTTTTTATTCTGATGTGAGACCCCAGGGGATGGGGTCTGGATTCACCAGGGAACTGGTGGGGAGAAAGGAGGGAAGTGGGAGAGAAAGGCTAATTTCTCTCTGTGTCAGGATTACTTTCTCTCTCAGGAAGAGTCTGGGAGGGGGAACGAGAAGGAGGGGGGAAGGTGAATTTTCCTCTTTGTTTAAAGATTCAAGGAGTTTTGAATCACAGTGATTTTCCAGGGTAATCCAGGGAGGGGAAGCCTCGGAGAGGCAACGGTGGGGGAAAGAGTTTACTTTCCTTGTGTTAAGATCCAGAGGATCTGGGTCTTGGGGGTCCCCAGACAAGGTTTTTGGGGGACCAGAGTGTACCAGGCACTGGAATTCCTGGTTGGTGGCAGCGCTACAGGTTCTAAGCTGGTAATTAAGCTTAGAGGAATTCATGCTGGTACCTCATATTTTGGACACTAAGGTTCAGAGTGGGGGTTTATACCATGACACCTTGTTTTACAATTGTGGCAGGATCTCTGTGTGTGGCTGAGCTGGGTCTGTGCTTCATTGATCCAGCAGCTACATTTCCGATTATTTAATTCTGTGACCAACTGTTCTTATCAGACATTTTTCAGTTTCAACCCATTTTATTTCCTGCCTATCCCACCCCAGGGGTATTTCACGTATTTGTGGTAATATGAGCACGCTTGGTGGCAAATCTTATCTTACTTCTTAATTTTATCACGAATTAAGAAGATCAATACGAATGCAACCCCTTTATTTCCCTAACAGGATCACCCCTCGGCAAACCCTGGCATAATGTTCACAGTGTCTTGCCCAAAGCATTGCAAACTTCTAGCTGACTTTCCTTCTCAATTTAACTTCAATTCATCAAAATATTTTAAGCCGTCTAGTACACCGTCAATTCCCCCATGTGAGAAAGGATTTCAGCTTGGAATTTCCCACCCCAGGAGAGCGCTTGAAGCACTAAACTGTTAGAGAGGCACCACCACTGTCAGTGACTAGGACATGGGAAGCCAGGTCCAGCAGTTAGAGCAGGATCAGGCCCAGTGGTTGGAGTAGGTATCAGTTGCCAGGAATCCAAGCCCAGGCTCAGGGCAGGAGTCAGAGGACAGGTGCCAGAGCCCAGGGTCACAGCTGGAGTCAGGAATTGGAGCCGAGGGTCAGAACCAGGTTACCTGGCGTTAGGCAAGGCTGGGTCCAAGGCAGGAGCAAGGCTTGGAATGAGCAGGAGCTATCTCAGCCGCGGGTGAACGCGCTGAGCAGCTGCTGACCTGCTGCTGTTGCTGGACTCAAGGGCTGCTCTGTTGACTCTTCCAGCCAGTCATGCTGTGTAGCCATTTAGGCAGCCTGCTACAGGCTGACCGTGCTCATTAGGTTACACAAAGACTTGCTCTGCTGCAGGTCCTGAGTCCGGACAACCACCTCCCCCTTCATCCATTTTGTGTGGGGTTAGTTGTGTCCTGACAACACTCCTGGATCAGGCCTTGCAGGCCAGACAGACCAGGGAATGGAACCTTCCGGGGTGTCGGCGTGAGGCAGGTTCCCAGGTGCCTAGACTGATGCAGCTGTGCCCCTGCTCCCTGGCAGAAACGTAGGCATCTTGGAGCTTTAATGGTGGAAATGTAGCTGCCGAGGGACTTTAGGAACCTACAGGGTCAGGTGGCATCTGAGCGGTGGTTTTCTGAATGCCTGACTGGACTTGGTGGGTTAAAATGACAGTTAGGCACCTAACTTTTCATGGATCTAGCCCTGAATACGCAGTTGTACCAGACTTCTTGGGAAAAACAACGAGGAGTCCCTGTGGCACCTTAGAGACTAACACATTGATTTGGGCATAAGGTTTTGTGGGCTAGAACCCACTTCATCAGATGCATGGAGTGAAAAATACAGGAGTCAAACAGTCCCTGGGTTGAAGAGATCATTTTGCTGATATTTACAGGGAGCTCCTCCTGAGTGTGGGGGGCATAATGGGAGAAGGCACGAAGGGGCTTGTTTGAAGATTTAAAAAGCGAGTGATGGTGGTTAGCATCATGGCCCACGTAACTGCGAACACTGTGTGCCCTTAGCCCAGGGCTGGGCAAACTGCCCCGTCTGCAAGCACCACCCCTGGAGCTCCCATTGGCTGTGGTTCCAGGGGCGGTGCTTGGGGTATGGGCAGCGTGTGGAGCCTCCTGGCATTCCCTATGCATAGAAGCTGGATTGGGAATGTGCTGCTGCCACACGGAGACATGGCACTCACCTTTTTGTCACTCTTATCTGGACTCTCTGCAATTGGGCCACATCTTTCCTGAAAAGTGGTGCCCAGAACTGGACACAAGACTCCAGTTGAAGCCTAATCAGTGCGGAGCAGAGCAGAAGAATCACTTCTTGTGTCTTGCTTACAACACGCCTTTTCTCTTACCTCCATAATACAAGTGGCAAACAGAGGCAAAGGGAGACTAAACCCAAGCTTTTTAAAGGTATTTAGGCCACAAAAATCCCATGGATTTCAATGGGAATTAGGAACTGAAATCCCTTTAAAATATCTGGCCCTAAGTGATTTGCTCAAGGTCACAAAGGAAGTCTGCAGTGTAGGCAGAATTTAAACTCAGACCCCTCAAGTTTTAGGCGAGTGCGATAACCTCTGGCATCCTTCCTTTCTACTAAAAAAGCAGCAGAGAATCCTGTGGCACCTTATAGACTAACAAACGTTTTGGAGCATGAACTTTCGTGGGTGAATACCCACTTCGTCAGATGCATGTAGTGGAAATTTCCAGGGGCAGGGAGATATATACTAGCAAGCAAGCTAGAGATAACGAGGTTAGTTCAATCAGGGAGGATGAGGCCCTGTTCTAGCAGCTGAGGTGTGAAAACCAAGAGAGGAGAAACTGGTTCTGTAGTTGGCAAGCCATTCACAGTCTTTGCTCAATCCTGAGCTGATGGTATCAAATTTGCAGATGAACTGGAGCTCAGCAGTTTCTCTTTGAAGTCTGGTCCTGAAGTTTTTTGCTGCAGGATGGCCACCTTAAGGTCTGCTATAGTGTGACCAGGGAGGTTGAAGTGCTGTCCTACAGGTTTTTGTATATTGCCATTCCTAATGTCTGATTTGTGTCCATTTATCCTTTTCCGTAGAGACTGTCCAGTTTGGCCGATGTACGTAGCAGAGGGGCATTGCTGGCATATGATGGCGTATATTACATTGGTGGATGTGCAGGTGAATGAACCGGTGATGCTGTGGCTGATCCGGTTAGGTCCTGTGATGGTGTCGCTGGTGTAGATATGTGGGCAGAGTTGGCATCGAGGTTTGTTGCATGGATTGGTTCCTGAGCTGGAGTTACTATGGTGTGGTGTGCAGTTGCTGGTGAGAATACGTTTCAGGTTGGCAGGTTGTCTGTGGGCGAGGATTGGCCTGCCACCCAAGACCTGTGAAAGTGTGGGATCATTGTCCAGGATGGGTTGTAGATCCCTGATGATGCATTGGAGGGGTTTTAGCTGGGGGCTGTATGTGATGGCCAGTGGAGTCCTGTTGGTTTCTTTCTTGGGTTTGTCTTGCAGTAGGAGGCTTCTGGGTACACGTCTGGCTCTGTTGATCTGTTTCCTTATTTCCTCGTGCGGGTATTGTAGTTTTGAGAATGCTTGGTGGAGATTTTGTAGGTGTTGGTCTCTGTCTGAGGGGTTAGAGCAGATGCAGTTGGTCTGTCATACTACTTTGTCTGGTCCACAGTTAAACAGGAATCTCCTCCCAGCTATAAAAGCATGCCCATCTCCGCCCCTGTCATTCCAGTCTTCGCCTGGCTTCTGCCTGAAGTTTTCTGCTTCTGTGAGTCTTCTCTCCAGTTAATGTGTCCCCATCCCAGCACCTGGTGTCTCTGCTTCTCCCTGGTTGATTTTTTTGCTTCCCCCTGCTTGCACAGGAACCGGAGGCGGTGGACCCTGCCAATCTCAGAGAACCCAATTGCCAAGGTGTGTCTGCCTGAATGGGTGACCATTTAAGGTCTAACGAATGAACATTCTCCCTAGTTTTGCTGACCCAGCCCTCCTCGGTCAAGAAACGTTGGGCTCCACATGAAGGCTTCACAGCCCAACAATTTCATAATACCGACTTTACATGATCAGCTGGATGGGGCAGATCCCCAAATCATCACTGGAGTCGTGGCAAGAGAAGGGAGACAGGGCCAAAAAAAGAGGGTGGAAATGACACTTAAACCTAAACCCCACTATAAACTCAATCCCAACTCCCATGATACCCTTAACGTTAACCCCATAGTAACCTTAACCCCAAGTCCCAGGATATCCTTCACCTTAACACCACAATACTCTTCACCCCATGATAACCGTAACCTTCAAAGCCATGATATCCTTCATGTTAACCCCATGATAAACTTAGCCCCAATCCGCACAATACCCTTAACTCTAACTCCATGATATCCTCTACCCCATGATAACCACATCCCTCACCTAGGCACTGTCCTTGTCACTCTCTTCTGAGCGCACTCAGTTGGCAATAACACAAGGGAAGTGATAATCACCATGCAGTGACCTGGGCCATCACACTTTTTCGTTTGGTTTTCTAGGACGCCCGTACTGGGGTGACACCAGGCAGAGCAGAATGAAAGCAGTCACAACCTGTTCAGCATGTTAAATTTAGCAGCTGTTATTTCCTTGCTTAGGTTCCCAGAAAATCCGTCTCCATTATTCTCTATAGATCTAGGGAGGGGCACACAGATGCCCATAAAAACCTGCTCCGGCACTTACATTGTCCAGTCGGGCTCTGGTCGGAGCACTGGAGGCAGCTGCATGCAGCCAAGACAGGCCTGGGGAAGGCTGAACCATGGGGTGTCTCTGTTCCCCAGTGGCCCTAGCACTGCTGGCGATGACCCTGATGCAGGGTGAGTGTGGAGTGGGGATGTAGGAGGAGTGGAGTGAGATACAGATTGTGGGGGAGGGAATTGGGCTAGTGAATAACAGGGGGATCCAACCCCTTGGCTCATCATAGATCCCCCAGCCCATCCGCTCTGGATTTGTACATTCAGTCCTGAACAGCCCCTCTCAGTTCAATGGGGAGTGTTGATTCTTGCACCTACTGGTGAGAATTGTGGCTGGTGCTGAGGATGGCAGGGCTGCTCTGGGGCAATGGGTGGAGCTACTGGCACTCAGTTCCCTCCACACACCTTCTGCAATGCCTGTGAATAGCCCCCCTCACCTCTAGCACACACATGAATATCTTTCCCTTCTCTTTCTTCACTCCCTAGGTGCTCAGGGGACCTGGAATCAGACAGGTAAGACACCACTGCAAAACTCCAGCCTTACCTGCCCTGGGCATGTGCCATGAGAATAAGGCTGGGAGCCCGGACTCCTGGGTTCTATCCCCAGCTCTGACAGCGGAGTGGGGGCTACTGGAGGGAGGGAGAGGGGCTGAAAGTCAGAACTCCTGGTTCTCTGCTCTTCCCATGTCAATGCTGTTCCTCTCCAGGGTGTGCTCAGCCCAGAATCCCTGGCCGAAATGTTAAGGGAGGGGACGCCGCAAGGGCCAGTGCCGTGGCAGGTCAGCATCCAGTACAATGGACACCACTGTTGCGGTGAGTCCCTCATCTCAGCCCAGTGGGTTGTGTCAGCAGCTCATTGCTTCCTATTGTGAGTAACTGGGATGGGTAGGGACCGGTACAACAAACAGACGTCCTGCCTGGATCTGTGCCAGCCAAACCTTCTCTGGATGGCATCACTGTGTGGCTGTTCCTCAGATGCCCCACCCCAGAGGTGGCTGCATCTCAGAATCAGGTGGACCATCCCTTTGCGGCGTCCTTGGTGGTTTTCTCCCAGCTGCCCTGCCCCAGAGGTGGCCGCCTCTTACCGTCAGGTGTTCCCTGGACCCAACTGCATTTTTGCCCATATTTGCAATCCAGTTTCCCCCACTGATCATTGCTTTCCCTCTGCTCCTCAGCTTTTTCCCCCAGTCTGCCTATCGTGTGAACTTCAGGGAGCACCAGCTGTCCAATCCCTCCCCGAGCCGGGTCTTGTCCCCCGTGCACCAGATCCTCGTCCACCCCGATTACAACAGGGGGACCCGTGCAGCCAACATCGCCCTAGTGCAGCTGGTGGAGCCAGTGCGATACACCGACGAAATCCTCCCCGTCTGCTTGCCTGGCCCCTCCAACTCCTTCCCTGACAACCACATGTGCTGGGTCACTGGTTGGGGGAGAATAGACTCTGAGGGTAAGACCATCCCCTGGGGGAGATGCTATCACTTTGTGACTCAAGCCCCATGCTCCTGGAGCCCTGTGATTCCTGCTGCATCATGAAATAATCCCGCCCAGCTCTCTGCTGCCCCCTGCCAGCTGGCTATCCTCAACTGACTGTATGCTTCAGCCATCTGTGAGGCAGCTAATCTATTGATCTCAGATGGGAACCTTGTGTTTTAGATACAGATGGTCCCTGCAGTGGAACCCCCCTCTGGGGGCAGCGCGGCACAGACTGAGTCCTATGCAAAATGTTTTGATGATCAAAAGAAAAAGCACCGGGGGCTCTGGGACACCCCCATGCTAGACCCCACTCCCCTCCCAAAGGTGGGGACAGAAGCCAGGAGTCCTAGCTCCCAGCCCCCTACTCTAACCCATTAGCCCCAGCTCCCCTCCCAGAGCCAGGGAGAGAACCCAGGAGTCCTGGCTCCCAGCCTGCCTCCAGCAGTGGCTATTAACAGCCTCCCCTCTGGCTACACCCCTCTCACCCCTGGGAGCCAATCTCCTGCGGGGCAGCGCCCAGCTGCGGGGCAGGAGGAAACAGAAAGCAGCGGAGGTTTTACTTTCGGTTCTGCCGGAGAAAATGCTGGGGAGACAGAGCGAGCTGTGGGGCAGGTCATGGGGAGGAGGGGGGAACTACCATCCCCGGGGGGGCAGGATCTCCCCCTCCAGTCGATTCTCCCCCCGGGGCAGATTTGCCACCTCCAGGCTACCCCCGCCCCCAGATATCTGTGACTCTCTCTCGGTGGGAGGCTGTGCTGGTCCCCCTTAGCTTGGAACACGCACCAGCACCAGCAGCCAGGCCAGCTGGGAGCCCAGCCCTTCCTCCCTGGGCCAGTCCCACGTGAGCCCTGTGGCCGGACAGCTCAGAGATGGGAGGTGATCTGGGCTGGCCCCCGGCTGGGTAAGAACAGCAGGACAATGGAGGCCTCACTCCCAGGAGGCCTTGTGGGGGGCCCTGGAAGCTCCTTCACTGGGCAGTTTCAGAAAGAGGCTGCGAAACCATCTGTCCTGCGTGGTTCAGACACAACAAATCAGACCAGAGGCCCCACAGAGTCACCCTAGGGGAAAGAGAGGAACAGGTGAGGAAGGGGCACATTTGAAAAATGTGCCAGATAATTTCAAGCAGCCCCAGGGCTGCCCTCCCAAGCCAGGTAGCTCACCTTGCAGGGGCCACCTCGGGCATCTTGGGCCCTAGCGCACAGCATTGTGGGTTGGTTCCAACGTTTGCAGCTCCCTATGAGGTTTTCACAGGTCGACACATCGAGGAGAGAAACCTGCAGCTGCTGAAGCGTCCGGGGCGGCAGGAGCACATCTAGAATGAGAGAGCCGGGGATGGAGCCACTGGGAGGCTGAGGCAGAGGGAAAGGAGGGGGACATGCTGGGAAAAATCTCTACCAGTGCGGCCGAGCATGTGAGCAATCTACCATCTAGGGGCTGCTGCTCACTATGCGCATAGAAGTCCCACGAGAAATTCTTCATGTCTGTGGGGCTGGGCAGCGCTGCCCCCTGTTGGAAAGGATCAAGACTGTGGGTATGTGTGTGCAGTTTCCCTCTTGTGGCTACACACCCCTGTGTGTTCAGAGCTCCGGGGAAGGGCTCACAAATTCTGGAGCCATTAGACACCCCCAGGGATAGGAACTGAATACCAGTCCCCCCCAGTCACCCATTAGCCCCACTAAGCTCCCAAGCTCCCTGTCACCTCCACACCCCCATCCGATGTGGCCCCAGCCAGTGAGCCAGCATTTTTCCCCTGCTGGGAACTGGGTGAGGAGCCCGTCAGGGAGATGGGGGCGGATGGTGCCCTTGAAGTTGACAGGTTCCGTCAGCTGCACCAGGGCGATGTTGGCGACGAATGTGCTTGTGTCATAGCTTTCCCTCTCAGATCTGAACCTTAGAGTTCAGAAAATGAGATAGTAGCACATGAATCCTCTAAGCTTAATTACCAGCTTAGATCTGATAGCACTGCCACCACCCAAAAGTGTAGTGTTTTGGGGCACTCTGACCTCCCCAGCCTTCCCTGGGGACCCCAAGAACCCAAATCCCTTGGGTTCTTAAAACAAAGAGAAATAAACCATTCCCCCTTCTTTCCCCCTCCCAGACTTTCCCTCCCTGGGCTATCCTGAGAGACTACTGATCCAAACTCTTTAAATCACAATACAAAGAAGCATGTCCCTTCCCTTCCACAAAGAGCCAAACAGATTCAAGGAGAACAGAGAGAGATTCTACCTCTCCCCCCTCCCATCTCCCCCACCTGTCCTGGGATAAAACAAGGGAAACAAGGGAAAAAATCAATCAGGTTCTCTAAAAAGAAATCTTACAATAAAAGAAAGGAAAAAGTAAAGAATTATCTCTGTAACTTCAAGATGTAAATATTACAGGGTCCTGTAGCTTACAGACACAGAGAGACACTTTCCCCCCAGGAATAATACAAATCAAAATATTCCCAGCAACTACACATATAAAAGTTAACCAGCCAGATCCACAATTGCAAATAGAGTGAAACAATCAAAAAGCCTAAACCGCCTGTTTTTACTTACTATTTGAACAGAAACTTAGAAAGCCTGTATTAATGTCTGGTCTCTCTCAGACCCCCCGAGAGAAGAACACACAACGGACAAAGAACACACACAAAAGCTTCCCTCCACCCAAATTTAAAAGTATCTTGTCTCCTGATTGGTCTCTGGTCAGGTGTTCCCGTTCCCTGCTTGTAACCCTTTACAGGTAGAAGAGACATTAACCCTTAACAATCTGTTTATGACAGCTCGGGTTGTAGTCGCAGTGCCTGACGATGCGACGCACAGGGGACGGGATCCAGGTGGGGGAGGGGTTGGAGAGCTGGTACTCTCCCAGTTTCATGCGATAGGCAGAGACTGGGGTAGAGCTGGGGGAGAGGGGACAACACCCCTTGGGTTACTGTATTTCAAGTTCCCCAGAAGAGGACCCAGCTGGGGGAGGCGGGAATCGGAGGGGTGGCACAGTTGGGGGAACCAGAAGGGGATGTGTGTACTATGAGGCAGTATTTCAGGGTGCTGGCGGGGATATTTGAGGCCTCAGTCTCGAGGTGGAGGGCGGCTCCAGCTCATTAGCATTTCTCAGCTCCGCTTTCCTGGCAGGCTGGTCAGGCCATGGTGGGCCGGATCTGGCAGCCGCAGATGCAGGGGAGGGACCAATCAGGGAACGAAGACAGCTCTTTCTGAGCTGCAATGTCCGCGCCGCAAAAATCCTCTTCTTTGAAAAATCCACCCGGACAGAGAGCAGGAGATCAAAAAATAAGAAATGTCCTGCTCAAGACCACAAAGGAAGTCTGCTGTGGTGGTGGAATTTAAACTCAGACCCCTCAAGTCTTAGGCGAGTGCGATAACCTCTGGATCATCCTTCCTTTCTCCTGTGTCTGTCTAATGACTTCTTTCTGTCTATCTAACCCCAGACATAACCATGTCTCTGTCTATCTATCCCCATAGAATAACATCCGTCTCTCTAGTCTCTACCTGTCTATCACCTTTTCATAGTTAAACCAGGAGCTATGCTACGTATAAGAAGTCAATTACAACCAAAAACTAGGAATAAACTTGGATAAGTTCAATAACCAGCATTCTTGTTGAAATCAGTAAGATTATGTTCACACTGGTTCACTGTATATTAACTGAGGAGATATGAATGAAGAGCAAAGTTAAGCAGTGGGAGCTGAATTAAAACGATGGGTGAGACCCTCAAGCCTGCTCTGGCTTCTTGCACAGCCTAAAACTGGAGTTCTGCAATGGGGAAACAGAGGCAGCAAGTGAGTTTGGAAAAGTTTCCACCTCCAAAGGAAAGGACCCTAATGAATACTAAGTAAAACATCTCCCTCTCTCCCGTGCTCACATACAGATCTTATCATCCTGTGCAATCTACACCTCAGCTCCTACCTACTACTTGGGAGCACCTCGGCTCCTACCGTTTTGGGGGCATCCAGAGAAATGGACCCCTGAGCCCCAGAAGGAACTGCAAGGGAAGCCCTGAGCCTCCATGGCAGATGAAAGGCAGAAGCCCTGAGCTCAGGCACCCACAGCACCGGCAGGAGTGGGGAGGGGCATGGAAGTTCTGAGCCCAGTGCCCCAGCACTGGCTGACCCCACAGGGGGCCATAAACTCTGAGTCCGGGCACCCAGAGACATGACTGGAGCGGAAGCTGACAAGAACAAAGCCATGAGCCCAACGCCGGGCTGATGCAGCACATTCACTTCTGCATGCTGCATCTGGTATCCCCATGGAGAGGAAGTCCTGCAGCTGCATCTGATATCCCCATGGAGAGGAAGTCCTGTCCCCAGCTGGGCAGACAAAGAGCTAGGAGGCCCCTACTGGGTTCTCCTGGCTGGGGGGTCCCAGCAGGACAGGGAGATCGGCTTTCACGGGGCAGGGCTAATTTGATCTAGCCAAAAAAGGCACAAGAAGAACCAACAGCTGCCAGCTGAAGCCAGAGAAATTCAAATGAGAAGTAGACACACATTTCTGACAGTGAGGGAGACTAGCCACTGGAACAAATTACCCAAAGGACAGATGGAGTCTCTGTTTCCTGGTGTCTTCACATCACAACAGCTTGTCATTCTGGAAGATGCCTTTTTGTGACTTACAAGCAATTGGGCTTGATATGGTGCAAAGTGTGTGAAATTTCATAGCCTGTGAAATAGAGGCCAGATTAGGAGTTTGCATTGTTTCATAACCTCTATGAAAAGCTCAGCGTGGGGTGAGGAACAGACTCCGCTGTTTTACTGGGTAGCCTGCTTGCTCTCCAGAATCAATAATGGGCAAGTGGAGTGATCCAGGGTGCAGCTCAAACATCCAGCTGGGCTGGATATGGGCAGACATCAGGCCGGCCAGGGACAGGTGGGTGCGGCAGCGACTTCACAAAGGCCTTTGGCAGGAACTCAGCCTGTTGGGCAAAGATGATGAGGCTGCTGTGACCTCACAGAGCTCCCCTGACAACAGCCAGATAGGACAGGGATGTGGGGCAGGGGGAACCTCGGAGAGCCCTGTAGCCTTGCTGCAGCAAACCTCCATCTCATGGTCTCTCACTGAGGACCAAGAGACACTGGTGTGCAGGAGATTCAGTGGGTGTGTTTGTTATTCCCGTGTGGATTTTTTTCAAAGACATTGTCATCTGTGTAGAAGGTAAGAAAAAATATAGGCTCTAGATAGAGATACAAGATAGGGGACGCTATCCTAGCATCACCACCCTCCTAGTTGTTGGTGCCACTAGGTAAAAATCCTTTTGCTTAAGGCCTGTGTAATGGGGCCTTTGTGAACCAAAGTGCCTCCATGTTAGTATGATGCAAGTCTGTGTGTTAGCCTCACTATATTTCTGTAACCTTTTGTACTAAAGTGCTGATTGTAATTTTCTGTATTAATGTGCTGACTGTAACCACCTGTGTTATGAGCTAATTGCTAAACAACAGGGCTGTAGTTAGCAAAGCCAGTTGCTACTAGAAACTGCTAGTACTGGATAAGATAAATAAGAAGTAGATGTTATATCCAAGGCCATGTGCCTGAGAAAGTAACCCACACAATGAATAGCATAGAAAGAAAGATACAAGAAGGAGGGGTTATAAATATTAGTGCCCTGCCTGTGTGCAGTGTGCAGGATTTGAGACTGCATTCTCCCTCGCACCTTATTTGAGCTCAAATAAACTTCTGTTTTGCTTCTCCACCCCTGGTGTGTTCATTGGCGTGGTGCACACCGGGCAACGGACCCCCCCGCTGTTGCCCCCCCCTCGGGCACTTTGTGCCGGCAACATAGTGAAAAAAGTTTTTCCTAATATCCAAGCCTTCCACGCTGCAACTTGAGAGCATTGCTCCTTGTTCTGTCATCTGCCAGCTCTAAGATTTCGTGAGAATCAATCTTTCATTAGGAAAATAATTCCAAAATGCAAATCCAAAAAACTTTGAGTGAAATCAACCCATCCTGGTCTTTAGTGTCTGGGAGTGTGGGCCTTGGGGGTCAGACTGAGACTCTCATGGGCTAGTAACACCCAGGAAGCTGGTAAAATAATTCCAGTTCTCTTACCATCCAAGCCTCTCTAATCCAAGGAACACCTGAGGGCTGCAGGAGACAGAGGGGTGCTGAGAATGTCTAACTCATGACTGAAAATACAGAGATGTGTTATTGGTTTTGATTGGGGGACAAGTAACAAATCCGTTGGGATTCTTGCCCCAAACAACAATCGCCCATTGTCCTTTAGCGCACAAGGGCTCTAACACGCCTGACTTGCTCAAATCTCTCTCCTGCTATGGCTGAGAGAATTTTATCCATCCTCCATGGTACTGAGGGAAAGAGAAAAGAAGTGACCTCTCTTTGGTCACACAGCAAGGTCATGCCAGAGCTAGAAAGAGAAGCATAAGAAAGAAGTTGTATCAAAATGTTTTGCATTTCAAACTAACTGATTTCTTAAAGAAAGGCAATTTGATGTGTGTTTAGTGAACTGAAATGATACATTCTTGTCTCCACGTGTTTCTAGATTGATGAACCAGTAGATCTATCCCCTAGTCTTTATCCATAATTGAGGGAGGAAAACAAGTTTGCCTGTTTTGTGAATTCCCAATGGCTTTCTTGAATTTCAGCAAACTAGTCAATTGAACTGACTGATTTGAATAAACTGAAAGGAAGACAATATTTTCTGCACCTTTCAAGGAAGCTACTGCTGCCCAAAGCTGGGTTAGCATTTCAGCTAACTTTGCTTCCAGGGCCTTAGCTATCACATCAGTGGTGCGACTGTCTGAAAAACATGGCAGTGAACATGTTCTACTGAATGTTATTTTTTCTCTTCTATTTAAATTATTTAGAAGATTGTCATAAATTTGGCCCTTCTCAAAGGTTGTCAATTTCAAATGTAATTCTGACAGTGAGGGAGACTAGCCACTGGAACAAATAACCGAGGGGAGAGATGGAGTCTCTGTTTCCTGGTGTCCTTTCATCATAACCGCTTGGGAAGATGCCTTTTAGTGAATTACATGCAATTGGGCTTAATAGGGTGCTAAGAGTGTGAAATTTCATAGCCCGTGAAACAGAGGCCAGATTAGGAGACTGAATTGTTTCACAACGGATGCCTCTTTGAAAAACTCAGTGTGGGGTGCGGAACAGACTCCGCTGTTTTACTGGGTAGCCTGCTTGCTCCGCAGAATCAATAATAAGCAAGTGGGGTGATCCAGGGTGCAGCTCAACATCCAGCTGGACTGGCCAGGGGCAGAAGTCAGGCCTGCCAGGGAAAGGTGGGTGTGGCAGTGACTTCACAAAAGCTTTTGGCACGAACTCAGCCCATTGAGCAAAGACAATTAGTTGGGAATTGGTCCTGCTTTGAGCAGGGGATTGGACTAGATACCTCCTGAGCTCCCTTCCAACTATGATATTCTATGAATGAGGCATCTGTGACCTCACAGAGCTCCCTTGACAACAACCAGGCAGGACAGGGATGCGAGGCAGGGGGACCGTTGGAGAGCTCTGTAGCCTTGCTGCACCAAGCCTCCATCTTCGCTTTACCAGATAAAGGTTATGAGCAGACAAAGGCTGGAAGCTGAAGCTAGACCAATACACACTGGAAATAAGGCGAGGAGCATTTTTAACGTCTAGTTTGGAGCAATTCCCTGAGGTTTGTGCTGGATTTTCCACAACTGGCCTTTTTTAAAATCAAGCTTGGGTGTTTTACTAAAAACTCTGCACTAAGTCCTATGGGAATTATTTTGAGGCACATTCTATGGCCGATGTGAAACAGAAAGTCAGACGACAGTGGTTTCCTCTGGGCTTGGAATTAATCTGTGACTCACTAGGGGAGTTTGGAATTTGACCATTTAGCTTCCCTCTTCCTCCTTCCCTCTTGTCCCTTCTTCTCAGTTGGAAAACAGGCCACCAGAAAAGCCTGATTTCCACCCTGTGCCCTTCCATTAGTGCTGTAAGCTGAAGGGCATTGTGAGTTTCGAGTGAATTCAGCCAGTCAGTGCTAACTCTCTACAGGTGATTTGCAGAAGTCAGTAAATGAACCTGCAGGTTTCTGTGTGAGCGATGCACAAGGAAGGGCTCGGGCTTCGGGTTTATGCTCAGGGTTAGTGGAGTCAGGGAGTGACAGGTGGCTGAGTTACCTCTGTTGTCACAATGTTACTGCTCAGGTTCCTCTGCCTGCTGCACCACCTGGGCAGTGACTGGCAAGGGGAAGGTTTTGTGGTTTTGAAACATAGAAACCAGGAAGCGCAGAGGAGGAGTGGCTTAGACAGCTTGACAGTAAAATGTAGGTTTCGTGGCAATATCCTGTGCAATTGGTACTGGCTCCGGGACGCAGACAGCATTCCTGCCCCTCCCACCACCTCTTAGCTGGGCCTACATAAAAGAGACCAGGTAGAGTTTTGCACGCTTGTTTGTTTAAGACTGAGCAAATAAGGCCCAACAAATTACTGCTAGGATGAATTTTCCTGCGTCCTCTCCTTGACTAGAATACAAGCAGTTTCTGATTCTCTCACATGAAGTGGTTCTTCTAAAATCAAGGGCAAGACCAATCAATGGCTTTTTCACAACCTAACCCCCTCCAAAGAGATTTTTTTTAAATTAAAACTGGGTTTTTAAAATTTATATTGAAAAAAATGTTCTTTTAAAATCTATCAAGTATAACATTTGAAACGATGACAAGTGATGTTAAGGCCTCTAGTTGCCTCAGCCCATTAAAGTAATTTAAATAAATAGGTATATGAGGAAGTCCATGTTTGCTGCCAAGTGTCAGAGGAAGTCAAAGCACTGAACTGTTGGAAGTCATTGCCTAAGCACCTGAGGGTCCAGAAATTATTGAAACACTCAGCCAGATTTTGGCAGCAGTAGCTTCTTCTGCGGGTGCAGAAAGAATATTTTCTTCATTCCAGCTGATGCAGCTACTTCATTCAAATGTAAGAAGCTGATTGGGAGTTGAAAAAGGATGAAGGCTTCTTTTCCTCTTGTAATATATGAATAAACGCTAGAGAGGAGCAGATGTGAGCTACTACTTCTAAAATCAGGAAGGACATTATGAGCAGGAACAATCAGTTCAGCGCACGAACTAGAGATCCTTCTTTACCTCAGTTTGTTTGAAATGAAAACAAATGGTTCAGTCAACCTTTTCGTTTGTATGTATCATGCAAAACCAGCAAGTCAACATCTTTGGCTGGATCCCTATTCAAGACTAGGGCTGGAACAAACCTCAGGAGGTATCTAGTCCAACCCCCTGCTGCAGGCAGGACCAACCCCACCTTCACCATCCCAGCCAGGGCTTTGTCAAGCTGACCTTTAAAAAATTGTAAGGATGGAGATTCCACCACCTCCCTAGGTAACCCATTCCAGAGCTTCACCACCCTCCTAGTGAACTAGTGTTTCCTAATAGCCAAGCTAAGCTGTCCTCAGTGCAACTTGAGACCATTGCTCTGTGTTCTGTCATCGGCCACCACTAAGAATTTCATGAGAATCAATCTCTCATTAGGAAAATAACTCAAAATACAACTACAAAACGTTTGGAATGAAATCAATCCACCCTGACCTGTAGCGTCTGGGGGTGTGGGCCTCTGAGGCTAGACTGAGACCTCATTGGCTAGAACCACTCAATGAGCCAGTAATAATATCCAGTCCTGTTACTGTCCAAGCCACCGTAATGCAAGGAACGGCTGAGGGCTGCGGGAGACAGGGGGTGCTGAGAAGGTGTAAGTCATGCTTGCCAACCCAGAGATGTGTTATTGGCTTTGGATGGTGTCGTGGCTTCCTACCTTTGCGTTTGAACCTTAGCGTTCATAAACTGAGAAGCTAGCATGAACCTCCCCCAAGCTTATTACCAGCTTGGATCTGATCTCGCTGACACCAATCAGGATTCTGAGTACCTGATAAACTCTCTGGTCCCCCAAACTTTTCCCTGGGGGGGACCCCCAAGACCCAGATGCCCTGAGCCTCCAACAAAGGGAAATAACCCACTTCTCTTCCTGCTCTTTACTTCCTCCCAGATCTTCCCACCCTGGGGATACTAGGAGATTTCCCTGCTTCAATCCCTTGAAACACAAAACAGAGAGGACGATTTACCTTCCCCCCTCCTTCTTCTCCCCCCTCCCAGTCTTTCCCTGAGAGAGACAGTACTCCTGGCACAGAGATTCCTATCCCCTTGCCTTAACTAGGAAAAGAAAATCCAACAAGTTTTAAAAAGAAAGCTTGATATAAAAAAGAAAGAAAAACACATAAGAATATAAACTCTGTATCAAGATGACAATACAGGGCTATTGCTTATAAGAAAATATGAATAAACAGTCTGATTCAAAAAGATATCCAATTTGAAACATTCCAGCAACTCCACACATGTAAATACAAAATACAATATAAACCTATTGCTTTTCCTTTTGTACTCACAACTTGGGAACAGAAGGGTAGAAAGAAGCTTGGAGATAGAAAAAAAAGCCCTTCCCTCATAGCCGAGAGAAAACAAATAGGCAGAACAAAGACAAAACACACCCAGAAGTTCCCTCCCTCACTTTGAAAAATCCGGTTTCCTGATTGGTCCTCTGGTCAGGTGTTTGGTTCCCTTTGTTAACCTTTTAGCGGTAAAAGAAACATTAACCCTTAGCTATCTGTTTATGACAGATGGGGGACAAGGAGCAAATCCATCAGTTACTACAACAGGTCCCACTCGGAGCCAGGGAAACTGGGAATCGAGTCCTGCTGGCACTTCCCAGCTCTGGCTTTGTGGAGGAGGAGGAAGACACCAGCTCCCCTAGCTGACCCTGAGGCACCTTCTGGGCCCAAATGGAGGTGGCCCTGGGTACAGCTATGGAGTGTCCCAGGAGCGTTCCGCTAGCAGCATTGTATTGTTTTCACAGCCAGTTTCGATCTCTGGTTTCTACCCCTTGCCCTGCTGGCAGGGCACTGTGCGGCACCCGTTGCAGGCCAGCTGGGTGCAGGAGATCGAGGAGTGTGAAGGGAGGAGCAACCCTGAGCATTTGCCATCCAGCTCCATCCGATCTAGAGCAAGTAAGTGGAGTTCTGCAGAGCCATCCCCAGTGTGGTGGGACTAGCCCAGCACTAGGGCTCCCAGCCCGTCCCTTGTCAGGGTTTGTTCCCCAGGCTGAGGGTTCCTGTGGCCTGTGGCGAGATGTGTCGGGCGGAAAAATTGCCTCAGCAGAGGGGAGGTGGGCAGGGGAGCAGTCAGGCTCGTTAATAAGAGGCTGCTTTGAAGCCAGACTGATGGCTGCTCCCCACTCAGTTCCAGGATGGAGCGAATAAGGTGGATGCTGAGGAGGAAGGCCGGGCAGGTGGCTTCAGAGCCAGCAGGAAAGATCAGCCAGCCTTCCAAGGAGGAGAGCGGCCCCTCTGTCCCCGCGGGCAGGAAAGAGGCCTGTGGGCAGGGGAAAAGGAGGAGCTGTGTCGCATGCTGGAGGAGGAAGCAGACGCCATCTCCCCTAGCTGACCCTGAGGCACCTTCTGGGCCAAAATGGAGGTGGCCCCGGGTTCAATTATGGAGGAGAAAGCCAGGAGAGGGCAGGAGCTGGGGAGGCAGCTCTGGGGCTTCCTTCGCAGGAAGCCACGGGGCCAGGAGCTGCGCCCCAGGGCCCAGCAGGAGCCGTCGTCCACCATGGCAACCGAAGAGCCCTGCGCCAGCCCGACTCTGGCCACCAAGGATCCTCCTGCCAGCCCCACCCTGGCAACTGAGGAGCCTCCCACCAGCCCCATCCTGGCCATCAAGGAGCCTCCTGCCAGCCCAGAGAAGGAGTTGAGTGACTGCACATCAAACACCAGCAGCTCCGCGTACTCCTGCGGGGCCAGCAGCTCCTCTGTGGGGTCTGGCAGCCTTGAGATTAAAGGCTCCCTCTTTGGAGGTGAGGGGAGACTCAGGGGAAAGGGAGCAGGACTGGGGCGGTGGGGGACTAGTAACACCCTGTGCCCATCGGCTCACCAAGGCGCTGGGACTGACCCATGTGAGCCCCACTAACACCAGTGGGGGTGGCACAGCCATGCCCCATGGCAGGGGATGCTGGGCGGAGTCGGGGACCTCCAGCCTCCCCTGATTATGTTGCGGGGGGGGAAGGGATGACTGTCATGGGACCCTGAGGCTGATGGGGCTGAGGGCGTCTCTGGGATGGGCAGGGTGGGGCCCTCGCTGCCATGGGGCTCCTTACAGAGAAAGGGGAAACATGGAGCCTTCTCTGTGCACTGCATCCCCCCAGCAGCAGAAGGGATTAAACTTTCTCCTTCCCTCCCTGGTGCAGACACCCCCAGTGCCCAGCTGGCGTGGGCTGAGGAGGAGGGTGAGGAGGAGGAGGAGGAGCAGGATTTGTCCCCTGAGGAAGATACCATCCTGGTGATCCATCAGCACCTCCAGGGCAGAGCTGAGGTACAAAAATCCCCCAGCTGCGCTGCCACCAAGACTGTCCTGCTCCTTGTTCCATCTCCACCCAGGCAGTGGGTCTTGTCCCAGAGAATCCCTCACCCCCAATGTGGGACACATCTCCTCTGTTATCTGGCACCCGAAAGTGGGGACATTTGTCCCACACAGGCCAAGGTCCCCGCAGACACTATCCAAGTTACAATCCCTGTCTGTGCAGAGAGACACTGGTTTCGGGACAGGGGCAGCTTTCCCTGTCCAACCCCATGGAGGTTCCAAGCCCTGGAGCTGGTTTGGGTCTGGGGTCCAGGGCATGTGCCTTGATCCTGACGTGCTGTTCGTGGATCAGGGGGTCAGAGGGGATTGCGTTACCCCTCCGTGGCTGATCCCAGCCTTCCCTCGTCTCCTCATTCTCTGATCTCCTGCCTGGACTCTCCCGGGAATCCTCCCTCCCACCCATTGCAGTTTGGCTGGTCCATACTCTGCTGGGTACCAGGCCCTGCACAGAGAACTGCTAAGAGCAAGGATTGATGAGGCAGCAGGCATCCGGCCATGAACTCTTGCTAAGTGTCCCTGGAGTGATGGGAATGGGAGAGGCCAGGATGTGCCTTCTGAGTCTTGCCAGGGCTCCTGGAGAATCGTCCTAATTGTCCTCTGACTGGTGTAGCCCCATGTCCCATGACTGACAGGTGCTCCCTCTTCTTGCAGGCTCTGCACAACCGCTATTCGCAGAGCCTGGACACCATCCTCAGGGGCCGGCTAAGAGAGACCCCCACCATGGAGAAGCTGCAGCACTTCCTGGAGGTGAGTAGAATGGGACGGTCTGGGGTGGAATTGCCCCTGAACCCTGTGGGAGGGCAGCAAAGGAGAGACTACAAGAGCCACGGTTCCATTGTGTCCTCCCAGCTTGAACCCAGCCGGCCACACTTTCCCAGAGCTGCCAGTGCAGGGGGAAGGAGCTGGGACTGTCAGCCAGAGCTCTGCATGGTTGCATTAAGCATTAACAGAGAGCACCAGGCCTGTCTGGGGCCTGAAAGACTGAAACCCCTGCGAGATGCAGGACATGGACCGCTGAGAAAAGTCACTGGCTCCTCTCTAGGGAGAGCCTGAGATACAGGAGGAGCCTCAGGGAATCAGCTCTTATGTCCTAGGGACACTGCAGTTCCCGGAGGGATGGTCCTCATGGCCGTTCCATCCATCCTACCAAGGCCTTTGCAGCTGGGCTCTGGGGTCCAGGGCCTGTGCCTTCATCCTGACGTGCTGTTCATGGATCAGGGGTTCAGAGCAAATAGACCAGCCCCAAGACTGACCATTGTCCCAGCCTGGAGAGACAAGGAGCTTGTGCCCAGCAAGACGTGGGCAGTGTCATGAACCCCCTTTTCAAGCTCTGCGACCAGGGTTCGGCTAGTCCACCCTGAGCACAAAGTCTGAGCCCCTTGGCAAGGGGGAGACGTTGGTTTGTAGAGCATGTACGCCTGCCCGCTGACCCTCCCCTGCCTCCTTCTCCCGCAGCACATCCATCTCTCTCTCCTGTCGAAAAACACCCAGGAGAGTGCCAGGGCTGTACAGACCAGCGCGGCCCTGCTCCAGTTTGCCACCTCCCTGCCTGGATTTGACGTAAGTGACCTCTCACCCCAGCTTCCTGTAGAGTCAAGTTCCTCATCTCCTGGTTAATTGGTCCCCCCTGGGTCCGTAAGGGACTGCGTTCCATAGGCCACTGGCTGGCAGGGTCGTGCCTGGCCTCAGGGTCCTTGTTATTCTGGAGCAGCGAGGCAGCGAGCGCTCAGAGAGGGTCCTTGCCCTGCTCCCTTTGCTCCGAGCTCCCTTGGGGACAGGGAGGAAGAGGGCTCTCATTCCTCTCCCCCAGCGCCTCCTACACAAGGGTGGGAGCAGAGCTGAGGTCCAGGGGTGCTGGGGAGTTGAAGGGAGAATGGTGATGGATTCCCTCTCCTCCTCCTTCCACCAGACCTCCTCCGCCTTCTCCAAGGCAGGCCAATTCGTGCTGCAGCTGGGTCTCTACGTATCCGACCCAGTGACATCAGCCGGCAAGCCAGGGGTGGGATCTATTGGCTTTACTGGCTCCTGCTCCAGAAGAGGGGTAAGAAACCCAGCTGGGCAATGGGACCCCATGGAAATGAGCCTCTGGGAGACTAGCTCCAGCTGGCCATTGGGACGCCTCTAGAACTAAGGCCTCTCTGCTTAGACCCACTGTAGCGGGGCAGAGGAACCCCAATAGAAAAAGGCCCCTCCTTTGAGACTCCCTCTGCTGGGCAGTGGGACCCTACAGAAAGAAGCCCCCTCCTCTAAGACCGACCCCAGCTTAGATGATGACTCTTTCTCTCCCCCTCTCTCTGAAGTAGGGAGATGAGTGTGAAAGCGCCAGGGAAATTGGCTGCTTTATCTCAGAGCCCAGCTCTGTCCCCCAGCCCAAGGAAATCAGCCCACCCCCATATGGGGCAGCCAGCTCGTGAGGGGACAGGAACGGAGCTATTGAGACACATGGAGGGAAAGAGCCCATCGTGAGGGCAGGGGCAGGAGCAGGGACCAAAGGGGACAGACACAAAGCTTGTAGGATGTCACTAGTCGGGTAGCCAGGGCCAGATCCTGACTTCAGTGGGTGTGGGGGGTTCTCAGTATTAGACACTCCCATGAACAGGCACCCACTCGCAGAGCATAGTGACCGTAAGGGTCACATGATTACTGTGATGGCTGAAACAAATCCCCCTTCTGGTACTAACCTGCCTGGCACAGACCCTGTGATTCCATTGGGCTGTGGATGCCCCGAGGAGCCTGGCCAGTGTGCACCCAGAAGGAAAGAGGCACTGAAAGCGGAAGGCCAAACCTCCCCAATGAGCGTGTCTTTCTCCCCCAGGGCTCAACACCAGAGATGCACCAGAGCTGTGGTGCCGGGATGGGCTCCATGACCCTGAGCGCCTGGGGTATAGAAACCTGGCCAGTGTGGGAGAGGTAAGGACTCTCCGCCGGTGCATTGCAGCAGCTGAGGTGTGGAACTGTCTCCCGCTGCGGTGAATGTGTCATGGACACAGGGCAAGAGCCTGCTCCTTATTTCCACAAAGTATGTGAGGCTCCTGGGAATGTCCGTGGGGTGAGGCGTGGGAATGAACTCAATCTAAAAGAGCCTGAACCTCTAGCGGGTGAACTGCAGGAGCTATCACTGCTGGGAGCAGTAGGGGTCCTGCGTTGTGTGTGTGAGCTGGGTTCCAGAGCGCGCAGACATATTCCCAGCATCTCATGGCAACTGCGGTGAATCCTGCACCAGAAAGAGCTATTTGAGGCTCAGTGCCTGCAGCCTCCTACTGAAGGGGGTTCCTGGTCAATGGGACCCCAAAGGTTGACTGCCCCAGGACTCTTCTCCACCTTGTGAGACACTGGAGGGATTTGGAGCCTGGTTCTGGGCCATTGCAAGGGCTCTGGTTCTGTTGGTTTTAGGTCTTTGGAGAAATATTCACTGAAGACCAGAAGAGCAGTTTTCTCCAGGCGGGGCTGCTGGTCATTCACCACCCCCTCCTCCGCGTCAGCCAGGCTGGCCTGATGCTGACCTATTCTATCTTGGGGGAAGCCAGCCAGATGCTGGAGGACAAGGTAACCAAAGAGGGATCACCTGGGGAGATCCCAGGACCTTTCACCTCCAGGCCATTGAAAATCACTCCCATCCCATCCCCATGTGCTGACCAGGGAGCAAGGAGAGGGTGACCCCCAGGCAGGTGCCATTGGTCGGTGCCAGCTTGTCCCCTGAGAAGTTTAAAGCAGGGCAGACCCAGCTCACCAGCAAGGCTATTTCTGAACAGGCATCACATCAGCACGACACATGGCCATTGCTCATGCCAGGGGCTGCCAACTCCCCTATCCACCTCTGTGAGCCTTTCCTCCCCCTCCGGGCCTCAGGCCGGTTCCTAGTGCTCTGGTATCATGTCATCCCAGCCCCCACCTGCTCTGGGAGAACTAGAGGAGTCAGTCAGCAGAGGCTGCTTAAGTGCCCCATTCACCAGAGCCACTGCCCATGGCGTCACCTTAAGGACGGGGATGTCCCTTGCGGAAAGGTGTCCACTTCCTCTCACCCTCTCCTGCACTACTGCCCAAAGCCTCCCAGCCCCACAGCTGGAGGGGCCCAGGGTGGTTGAGGGGACTGTGGGGAGCGGAGCTGGATTCCTGCTGCCTTGGGAGGTAGAACCGTTCTCGCGGGGGGACTGAGAGGAGTGGAGGCAGGAGTTCATTCCACAATGGTGGGAGAGGGGATGGAAGTCACTAGAGAAGAAAGAAGATTTCTTCTCGGGGGTTGGGCGGGGGAATCCGTCCCTGAGACATGGGGAGGAAATTTTGCTGGCTCCCGGTGCCGTTAATACCCTTCGTTCTCGTGGGTGTCGGACTCTGATTGATCCTTGTTCCCTTGCAACAGGAGGACATTACAGCCAACATCATGGTACAACTATTTAACATCAGGGTCTTGGGCCAGGTGCCAGATGCACTACAGGGGCTGTGCTCCATGGGGCAGCCTTGAAGACCCCCAGCCTCGCATGGCCAGCTCCCACTCCCTGCCACAGGTACTGCTCTGTCTCACTATGCTTGGAGGGGGGAAGGGTTGGGGGGAGCAGCCATAGAGCCTGCAGCACTGAGAGAAACCAAGACCGAGCACCTCGCTCTGAACACCCTGCCCCACCCCGACCCCTGGAGCTGGGGCCAGACCAGATACTGGTCTGGAAGAATCAGGGTGTGAGGCTGGCCCAGAAGTGAGAGCATCCACAGAAGCAGAGGTCATGCTCAATAGCCATTGCAGTCTGGGAGGGGTGGCCTGACTTGGAGCCCCTCCCCCGTCATCACTGCTCAGACCTTCTCATGGCCCCGTGTCACCCCTGACGCAGCGAATGTCCGACCATCCCCACCTGGGGTCCAATCCACCCACCTGCTATGTGAACCCTTCCCAGCCAGGAATGAAACTCCCCCCCAACACCCTGGGGCAGGGGAGGATCCTCCCCATCTGGCAGGTGGGAACTGAGATGCAGAGGAAGGGCTGTGGGCCTGGTCACACAATCCTGGGTGTAGATCTGGGAAGTGGATTGGGTCCCAGCCTAGAGCCTTTGCCCCCAGAGGCACCTTCGCTTTCTGCCCTTTATTCTCCCCTCCGGCTAGGGGGTCTGTGAGTGTGAAATGAACAGGGAGGATGACGGGGTCCCGGCACACAGCCTGGATGGGAGCTCCCCTTGGCTTGGTCCCCAGGGTCAGAGACATCTTTGTCATCCCGCTGTCCTTCTGTTATTGCTAGGAAGGGAGTCCCCCGAGGAGGGGTCTCCAGTGAGTCATCCTCATTCCTGCCCGCAGGCACCCCCTGCCCTGCCCTCTGGTTTCTCGCTGTTGACTCTGGCTGGACTCTTGGCTCCAGTCTCTGGCTATGACTTTGGCGTGACCTTTCTTGGCTCCAGATTTGGGTTATGAACCCCAGCTCAGTATTCTCCTTGCCTTTCTCTAGCCTTGCTCCAGGCCCTCCACCTACCCGCTCCAGCTCTGCCTCCTCCTCCTCCTGCTCTTCTCCAACCCCTCCAATTTCGACAACACGGATTCGAACTTTGGCCTGGATGTGGACTTTGCCTCGTACTTCTGACCACCGGCTTTGACCTCTGGCCTGGACATGGACACTGGCTCTGGTTCTGCCTGGACATACTAAACACCTGGCAGCAGTAGAAAGGCTCCACCATTAATCAAACCCTAACCTCGCCCCATGACCCCTTAGTCCCTCCCACCTGTCACCGAAAGTCCCGCCCCATGGGGGTATTACTTCGTGGTCAAGGCGGCCACATGACTGGAAGCAAGGTGTGTCATGTGACCCCTCTAAGAACTCCGCCCACCAGCCTCTACCAATCAGGATGGGGTTCATCCCAAAAGGACCACCCCAAAAGGAGATTTGACCAATCAGGGCGAGTTCTGGGGTAGGGGGTGACCCGTCCCGACGTGGGTCTTGTGACCCCTCTAAGAACTCCTCCCACTGCCCTCGACCAATTAGGATCAGTTTTGTCCTGACAGAACTCCCCTAAGAGGAGATTCTGACCAATCAGGGTGAGTTCTGGGGCAGGGTGACCCATCCGGGAGTGGGCCGTATGACCCCACTAAGAACTCCTCCCAAGGCCCTCTGCCGATCAGAGTGCAGCACCATCACCCCAGAAGTCCCAGCGCTGGACGGACGAGGCCATCTCTTACCAAGGACACATGGTTTAGAGATGGTGGGAAGGCTGCTGAGAGGAAACCTGGACTCCTTCACCACCCCCGTGAGAACTTCGGACTCTGTCTTCACCCCGAGGGTCTTTGACCGTCCGCGGAGAAAGCGCTTCATCAGCGACAGTCCCGAGGAGGAGGAGGGAGCGAGCGAGGGGAGCCCTTCGGCCCAGCCATTGATGGATACACCGGAACCCGACCCCAAAACCCAACAGCTTGTCAGACACCCCGATGAGCATGGTGGCCTCTCTTTGTCCACCCTCTTTGAGGTGGAATGCGATTGCGGCTCAGGGGAGTCACCGGCAGACAAAGTGAACCCAGGTAAAGGAATGATTGAGTCAGGGATGAAAGGAACTTCCAGGACTTCCTTGTACTGCCGGAGTCCTGGGGGTGTGTGGCCTCAACCAGAAGAGGCGGGGCTTCTGAAGATTGAAAATTCCTGGAGCATCGGCTGTGGCTGGGAGCCCCAGGACCTTTAAATTCCCCCCGCGGCTCTGGCAGCCGGGTTTGGGCATGGATTTAAAGGGCCCAGAGCCCCCATGGCTGTGGGGAGCCTGAGCCTTGCTGGGCTGGAGCCAGGATTTAAAGGGCTCTGGGATCTTAATTCCCGGCCCCAGCCTGGGTGCTGGAGCTGCGGGGGGAAATTAAAGGGCTCTGGGATCTACGCAGCCACGGGGAGCTGTGAGCCCATTAAATCTCGGCCCCAGCCCAGCTCCTGGAGCTGCAGGGAGAATTTAAAAGGCTCTGGGATCTACGCAGCAATGGGGAGCTCTGAGCCCTTTAATTCCCGACCCCAGCCTAGCTCCTGGAGCTGTGGGGAGAATTTAAAGGGCTCTGGGATCCTCACAGCCATCGGAGCTCTGAGCCAGAGATGAAAGTAAGCCGGTACAGTCCAGTACGGCATAGCAGCAAGAGCCAGTATGCTGTGCCAGACTGCACCGGCTTGCTTGGTGGGGATTTAAAGGGCTCAGAGCTCTGGCGGATGCAGGGAGCCCAGAGCCCTTTAAATCCCTCCTCCCCTCCCATCGCAGCTCCGGCAGCCGGGCTGGGGTTGGGAATTAAAAAGCTTGGTGCTCCCCGCAGCGGCAGGAGCTCCGCGCCCTTTAAATCCCGGCCCCAGCCTGACAATGCTCTGGCTCCCCACAGCCGTGGGAGCTCCGGACCCTTTAAATCCACACCCGAACCCGGCTGCCAGAGCTGAAGGGGAATTGAAAGGGCTCTGGACTCCCTATAGCCGTGGGAGCTCTGAGCCCTTTAATTCCCAGCCCCAGCCTGGCTTCCAGAGCTGCAGGGGGTATTTAAAGGTCTCTGAGCTTCCCACAGCTGTGGGATCTCTGAGTCCTTTAAATCCCAGCCCCAGTCCGGCTGCCGGAGCTACAGGGGGAAATTAAAGGGCTCTGGGCTCCCCGCAGCCGTGGGATCTCTGAATCAGAGATGGAAATAAGCCATTACCGTCCAGTATGGCGTAGCGGGAAGAGCCAATATGCCGTGCCGGACTGCACCAGCTTCCTCGGCAGGGGTTTGAACGGCTCAGAGCTCCGGCAGCTGCAGGGAGCCCAGAGCCCTTTAATTTCCCCCCGCAGCTCCGGCAGCTGGGCTGGGGCCAGATTTAAAGGGCTCGGTGCTCCCCGCAGCCATGGGAGCTCTGGGCCCTTTAAATCCACACCCGAACCCGGCTGCCGGAGCTGCGGGGGCAATTAAAGGGGCTTGGAGCTCCGCAGCGGCCAGAGCCCTGGGCCCTTTAATTTGCCGCTGAGCACAGGGTTGATTTAAAGGCCCTGGGTTTCCCAGCCACAGACGATGCTCCAGGACCTTTAAATCTTGAGGCCCCACCTCTTCTGGTTGAGGCCACGCCCCCTCAGGATTCCAGCAGTACCGGTAAGTCCTGGAAGTTACTTTCATCCCTGCTGTGAGCTCGTTAAATCCTGGCCCCGCACCGGCTTCCTCGGCAGGGATTTGAATGGCTCTGGCTCCTCACAGCCATGGGAGCTCCGGGCCCTTTAAATCCACACCCAAACCTGGCTGCCAGAGCTGCTGGGGAATTTAAAGGGTTCTGGGCTCCGTGCAGCCGCGGGAGGTCTGAGCCCTTTTAATCCTGTCCCCAACCCAGCTGCTGGTGCTGCGGGGGGGAGGGGGAGAGAATTTAAAGGGCTCTGGGCTCCCTACAGCCATGAGAGTTCTGATCCCTTTAAGTCCCCGCCGAGGAAGCCCCTTTATCATTCCATGAAGAGAGATTTGTAGCCTGGCCCAGCTGCTTTAGCAATACTACTGCATTTTTCTTAGATCGCTTCTTCCTGTTATCTAGCACCTGCTGAGCAACAGACTCTGAGCTGTTTGGTGTTTCTGGGGGTTGCAGTTACATCCTGTCCCTGTTCTGGCAGAAACAGACTGATTTTCACTTTCTCCGCGTTGCTCGGCTTCACCTACATTAGGCACCTTTGAAGCTCGGCGCTGTAAGATTTAGCCTTTTAGTATTCGGCTAAGTGGGTTCTTTGAAGAAAAGACTCATTTCAGCATCCAGTAAGCGAGTTGCGGTCAGTCGTTAGGCCCCCTGAGCATACAGAAGTCACCAGTGTTCTGAGTGAAGCATCAGATTTTTCCCAACTCTCTTTAGAATGCTGTTATTTTAGCCCCCTGCCCCCCCGGGTACACAGCATCCATCAGTTTTCTGAATGAAGCATCAGAGTCTTCCCAAATACTAGAATATAGGGGAGCGGTGAAGAGCTTATGGTTTTGGGAGAATGGTTTGTCAATTCTTGGTGCTTTATTCAGAATCCCTACAGCACATGCTCCGGGTTTGTGAATGTGTGTGGTTCTGCGCACATTCAGAGCCCCTCGAGCGCATGCTCTGGATTTATGAATGTGTGTGTTTCTGTGCACGTTCAGGGCCCTCGAGTGCATGCTCCGGGTTTGTGAATGTGGGCGTTTTCTCAAGGTTTGGTGTGGCAGTGGCCGCTGAGGAACTGGAGTTGTAGTTGTGTGGTTGTTTTTTTTTTACCAGACTCTTGTTTTGCCCTTGGGTTTGACGGATATGAGGTTTGGACTGCCCGGATGCGTCATCTGCACTCTTGTGCTGTTTTGCGTTGTTAAAGGTCTCAAAGCAGATTCCTGGTTCTTTGGTGGTTCTGGAGGAGGTGTCCTTGTAGCGCTGACTAAGCATTGTCAGAAAAGTTGTCCATGCCTATGGGGGGCGGGGGGAACCATTTTACAAAACTGAACTTTACCATCTTTCTCACCCCACACCTATGTATTCACTTAAAATACAAAACCTCATAGAACGACCCAACCAATAAGCAAAATATATTTACTGGACTTCATCCGTCCATGAGTCACTGATGCTGGTGAATTTTCCCTTTCAGCTGTCTCTCTTTCTCTTTTCTTCTGAGCTTGTTTTCCCTCTTCTCTAAGGATCTCTCATGTTTTCACCATACTGTGGAGCAAACAGCATTATTATAAAACACATGAAACCATCTTGTAAACTTAAAAATTAAACATTCATTAGGGTGTTTTTCTGTTTAAAAAGTCACAGCTTGAAAACAAGTCATCCATTTCAGGCTGTACGACAAACACAGGTTTTGAGTTTATTTCTACCTCTTGAGAAACAAAACAAAAAACAACAAACAACAAAAATCTCAAAAACATTTCTTTTAAAATACATTTTGCAGAATAAAAACCAAACTGCTTTTAAAATCCATTTTAAACCACATTTTGCAGAAGAAAAAAGCCCTGTTGGCTTGAAACAAACCAAGTACTTTTAAAACCTTACACCTATGCCTTGCTCAGACCCCTCTCACACACAAAGCAGCAGCTTTAGAAACACACCAAGCCAAGTTTGCAGCCATATACTTTTCAATAACGCCCAAGCCCTCATGCATTTAAAAGGCCCCTGCTTGTTCTGTCCCCCAGCCATGCGTGCTTGAGCCTTTGCAGATATCAATGAATGTCTTGGGGCTTGAGTTGTTTTTTTTTTAAACACGTTTCTTTCATCATTAAAGTTTAGGGTGGGGGTGTTTTCTAGAAAGAATGACCCATAGCATTCGACCAGCTCCAGGGCCATATTTAATCTGTCCAATAGTGTTCCACCAACTCCTGTGGTCATATTGAAACTGTCCAATAGTGTTCCACCAACTCCAGCAGTTACATTTCAACTGTCCAATAGCATCTGCGAATTCCTGAAGTTTTATTTCATTTCATATTAATCAGAACTCATCATCCACCCCCATCAAATTTAACCTTATGGCAACAAGGGTAAGTAATCGCAGTCATCCTGGCTATTCAGTGGGGGTGGGGGTTGGTTAAATCCACTCAGTTCAACTGGATAAGGCAACTCTATTGTACTCAAAAACAGGTCTGAATAACCTGTTTGTTTTATTGTAAGCAAATTTCTTAGAATTCCCCCCCACCCCCCACAAAATACATTTCAGCTTTTTGCTGTAAATGGGTAACTTATACACACAAAACCCACAAGCGCTAGGTTTTCACAAACAATTGATTGTTGATTGAAAAGACATACAGCTCCTTGAGACAAAACCAAGATGCTTCATTAAAACTTTTAGCTCACTTAAGGGCCAAAGGCCTTCTAAGAGAAACACAGATAGTCACAAATCCCTTTTCAATAGGGTTTTTTTTTTTTCATTTACAGCTACCAAGTTTTCTATCGCGTGTTTGTCCCCTCACCATTCTCTAACTGAATCCTTTTAGATTCCTTGCAAATAGTCCTTTCCTTAAGCAGGGACCTGTAACTTTTTGTGCGGACTAGACAGCCAATATCACGCCGTGTCGTGGAAAAACGACCCCGTGTTGTGTTTGGATCAGAATTGCCCAAGGCTCCTTTATTATGAGCATGCTGGGGGCGGCGACTAGTGAACTGGCATCCCCCTGAATAGAGATTTTTCAACAGCTTTTACAGCAAAAAAACACAATTAGTGAGACACACATCTTTGTTCACATGATTGCCATAACTGGAGAAATGCTGTGCAATTGAGTAGAGCCCCTGACTGTGTTTTAAAGAAAATGAAGCTGAAGATGCCTGCAATTTTTCCACTCCAGCTGTAAGCAGGTTGTTTTCTTTAAAACACGGTCAGGGCCTCCTCTGAATTGCACGGCATTGATCAAGGTCCCCCGTTGCACTACATGTTCTTGGGTTAGGCACAGACATTGCACAGCATAACCTCTGGCAATAACGGTGTTTAATCAGCTTTCCAAACCCAGCTCAGCAGATAGGCCCCGGAGCTTGTGGTTTATATCCACTGAAGTCCAAGTCACCCAGTGATAGGGCCGTTGGCTTGGCGCTCTATGACACAGCCCTTGCAATCTTCACAAAGCATTTCCCTAAGGCAGTGCTTAAGGGCAGCATAAACAGCAACGCGTACAATAGTACGCGTGACTTTTTTACGCTCATGACAAGGCACTGGCTCAGTTAGTTCTATGTCAAGCCGCCTCCGAAACACCTCATGGCCATCATCCTCAGAGTCCTGTTCAACAATTTCTATTGGCGTTAAGAAAAACCAAGGTGGGCCCGGTTCACCTTCCCTGCTTGATGCAACGCTGTCCAGGGCTTCCGGGCCATCTAGAAAGGCATCTTTGAGCTGTTGAGAGATTTTCAGAACAGAAAGAGTGTAAGCACCCCCACTGCTTGTTTTTAGATTTACACAACCCCCAGTTCCTTACCCGTTAAGAAGCGATTGCTTCTTCAGTATTCATTTACCTGTGTGATGTCTTTTCTGTTCACCTTGTCCACCGGTGACTCCCCCGAGCCTCAGTCACACTCCACCTCTAAGGGGATGGACAAAGAGAGGCCACCATACTCATTGGGGTGTCTCACAAGCAGTTGGGTTTTGGGTTTGGTTTCTGGTGTAGCCATCAATGGCTGGGCCGAAGAGCTCCCCTCGTTCGCTCCCTCCTCCTCTTTGGGACTGTCGCTGATGTAGCGCTTTCTCCGCGGATGGTCAAAGACCCTCGGGGCTAAAACAAAGTCTGAATTTCTCATGGGGGTGGTAAAGAAGTCCATGTTTCCTTTCAGCAGCCTTTCCACGATTTCTCAAACATGTGTCCTTGGTAAGAGATGGCCTCGTCCATCCGATGCTGGGACTTATGGGGTAATGGTGCTGCACTCTGATCGGCAGAGGGCCTTGGGAGGAGTTCTTAGTGGGGTCATACGGCCCACTTCTGGACGGATCACCCTGCCCCAGAATTCTCCCTGATTGGTCAAAATCTCCTCTTAGGGCAGTCCTATCAGGTCAAAACCCATCCTACTTGGTAGACGGCGATGGGAGGAGTTCTTAGAGGGGTTACACAACCCACTTCTGGACAGGTCACCCCACCTCAGAACTCACCCTGATTGGTCAAATCTCCTCTCAAGGTGGTCCTTCTGGGATGAACCCCATCCTGATTGGTAGAGAGTGGTGCGAGGAGTTCTTAGAGGGGTCACATGACACACCTTGCTTCCAGTCATGTGGCCACCTTGACCCCGGAATGAAAACCCTCCATGGGGCGGGAGTTCCGGTGACAGGTGAGAGGGACTAAGGGGTCAACGGGTAGGGCTTGGGAGGGTCAAGGGGAGGGGTTAGGGTTTGATTGATGGTGGCGTTCCTGATAAATACCAAGATTACATGGATACCTCAGAAAGAAATGTGGACTTCTTATCTCTGGAGCAAGACTATGAGTGCCTTATTGACCTACCACCTTGGTTGAAAGTTGCTTTTCCGTGTATTTATGCATTGTTGGGACCAGAATTAGTGGACCTCCCTGCGTACACTCATGAAAACCGTTCCTAAGAGCAGGCCCTTTTTAGGAAGAAGAAATTGGGACTCTGCTATGCCTCTCTTTAGACAATCAGCTCCTGAACAAAGGGATCATTTGAAATGATTAGCCTCTGCTGTAAATCCCACAATTGTTGGCTCACAGGAAATCTGCAAAGGGTTTCATCAAACTTCATCTGCAAGAATTTCCAATCTCACGCTCGTTTGGGCAAGGGACAAATGGATGACAGATTTCAAAACACACAATGGACATTTTAACAGTCTGATCTGCTAATTGAGCTAACTAACGGTCTCCTGACCTTGCAACACTTCATCAGTGATGTATTCGGGGACAGCGATATCTATTTGGGTGAGATACGTCTCTTTTTGGATAACCCAGAGCAGCACGCAAAGCACATCCAAACCTGGAGAGGTTTCGGCAGCATGGTCTCAACACAGAACTGGAAAAGCGGAACCTCCAGCCAATTGTCCACAGAGTTTTTGGGGTACATCCTCCCCCCAGAAGATGTTACGATTGATCCAAATAAGGTGGAAGCCGTACATCAATGGGGTGAATTTGGAAGTCCTCAAGACGTGCAGCGCTTCCAAGACTTCACTCATCCTGTGAAATGGAGACGTGCTGGCTCTCAGTGATGCTTAGACGGAAAACCACGCACCCCACACAGATGTTGGAAGCAGCCACTCCTCGGTTGTCCTGAGGAGCCATGATTACTCCAGGAGCTGGGTAAAGGGCGCAGGAATCAGTCTGTCAAAGGTAGGGGAGGATCGGGTGAGGAGAGGGTCTGAGAGAAGGAGCGTGGGCTCTGTATTTGGTTTTGGCAGGGATCAAGAGAAGGGACAGGGCTGTTAGAGGGCAATGCGAAGTGCGAGGTGGGTCGGAGATGGGGGCAAGGCCTGAAAAGTTCAGCTCCTTTAGATCAAGTGTGCCAGAGAATCACTGGTTGAAGTGACTGAAAGCTCTGACCTGGGGCTGGCCAAAATCCTCCTCCTCAGATGGGAACTTCCCAAGAGTCTGCAGAAGCTCAGCCTCTGAGGTGAACACTGTGGCCCTAACCTCTCTCTGCTCTGTACCTCACAGGATTCCAGCCGGCTGTTCCAATCCAGGAGGAAAACTGCCACCAAAGTCTCTCAGCACCTGGGCAGTGAAGTGCCACTTAACCCCGCTGTGATGCAGAGACCTTGCCCTGGCTGTTTGCACAGGGCTGGATTTCACCCCTTCAGAGTGTAAGGAAATAATTGGCTGAAGGCTTTTTCCTTTTGGACATCTGTCTAGTGGGAAAGAACCATGGGGATTTGTAACCTGTTTCGCTCCCATGCCTGGTGCTTCAATGATGCAAAGAAGTGCTGGTGCATTGGTTGATTTCCCCACCTTTTAATCTACTCTCTTCTTCTCTTTTAACAGGTATTCTAAGGGCCCCCCGTGCGTGACATGGGCATTCTTGGGGGTGCAGATTGCATCAGACCTGCACCTGAATAAATAATAGGGACTGAAATATGCAGACTCTAAAGTTCTGCAGCCAAATTCTCAGAAACCTTCCTCTGCAATGTAGGATGAGGATTTTAGTTTGAATTGATTTTTCTTTTTAAAAAGTGCTGAGCAGATGCTACCCTGTAAGAAGAGGAAACAGAAGCAAAAACTGAAAGACTGTTACTAAAACCAATGAACAGCTGCAGAGAGTGGAGACCCAGCAAAGCAAACAAACGAATACTGTGAGTAAATA
This sequence comes from Aldabrachelys gigantea, assembly GCA_026122505.1. Taxonomy (NCBI): domain Eukaryota; kingdom Metazoa; phylum Chordata; order Testudines; family Testudinidae; genus Aldabrachelys; species Aldabrachelys gigantea. Next base: position 68,163,970 of record CM047489.1, read on the forward strand.
ACCTGAAAGCAAATGGGGAAGAAAACCTCATCTGGGTAATTGTGGCTCTTGGGACCATAATCAGGTTCCTGGTACATAGCCTGGCTGAGATCATGCCTTTTCCCTGGATCCCAGACCTGGGATTCAAATGTCATTCTCTGTGTGGTGTCCTTATTTTATTCCTAGGAAAAGGATCCCCAAAGGAGGTGTAAGGATCCGGGACTTTAGTGTCTGCCAGAAACTTCAGCCACCTTCACAGGTAGAAGTCACTGGCTTTCCTACAATGCCACTCGTTCTCTTCCTGCTCTCCAGATCTGCTCCCTCCAGCAGGACAGAGACACCCCTTAACTCCCCGAGTCCTGATTTCCTGCCATTCAAGGGGCTGGGGGTTTGCATTGCTCCCACTCCCACCATCAGAGACTTTTCCTATGGGAATCTCCTTAGAGCAGGGGAGAAATCTGCTCTTCCATTAGAAGCAGTCTGCTCAGTAAATCCACCCACACTGACCTCATCTAAGCTGCTTTGTTTATCTGAGATTAGTGTATCTTTGGAAAACCCTTAGCTTGTCGGGGTGTGAGGTGGAGCAGGGGATGCAGGTGAACCAGCAGATTCCCCTGAAGAACACCACCCTGTCTTTCTCTGGTCAGGTTAGAGCTCACCGTCCATTGCGGAGGTGAAGACTGGATGGGAGCTGCTGGAATGACCTTGATGTGCCATGTCCTTGTGTGGATGAAGGACCTACATCTCAGGGATGGCCAGCAGCAGATGTAACACGTGTGACCAGGAATGGGCTAAATAACCTACATTGAGAGGTGAGTAAAATTGTGGCCACATGTAGACATCACAGGAATTGGTGGGGATTGACCCAGGGTCCTTCAGCACAAGCCTCTCTTACTCAGTGACAACAAATCCAGCTCCAGCCACTAGACCACACCCCATTCCATAGTCTCAGAACCCAGGAGCCCTGATTCTCAGACCCAGGCCTCACATTACAAGGCCAAACCTCTCCCATTCTGGGCGCTGTAGAAGGGACAATTGGCAAAACCCCCTCTACATTCCCCCTGTCAGAGACTGCGGCCACAGGTGACAAGTGAATGAGCTGAGATCTCCCCTGTGAGAATCCGAGGGGCTGCACATTTGGGGTTTCGCAGGGATGGCCTCTGGCAGCCATTGACGGAGTGTTCCTGGGAGGAGATTTTCCATCTCTAACAAAGGGTTTCTGTTCCTCCAGATCTCAGCCGCTCAGCAGAATGTGGGATAGCCAAGTGCTGATGGGTTAGAGGGATCCCAGGAGTCGCTGTGCAGCAGAGGCAGGGTCTGCAGTCACCTTGGGTCAAATCCTGCACTCCAGACAACCCAGGCTGTTTCCCTGGATTGCAAAGGGGACTTTGGCTTGGGGAATTTGGTGCTGGTCCTTGTGTCCACAACTGGGATGTTTTCATGAGACTACTCCATGATCCAAGAAGCGCCATTCAAGCAAGGGGAGAATGGACATTCGAGAGCGAGGCCAGGACCTCTGCGGGGCTGCCGCAGTCAAACATCCACAGCCAGAAGAGAGATGATGGGAAACTCGCTTCGATGGTTGGCCACAGCCGCAGCAGCTGTCTCAGAAAGCTCTGCACATGCTCCAGTCAACAGAGGCAGGACAGAGAGCCACACAGGGAGAGCCTGGGTTGCAATTAGCAAGTAATGTTTTTTTCAGTGGATTATGCTGCCCTGACCATCTATTTCCTGCAATGTGCACATCCAGCCTCCCTGGCTGACCTCCATAGGAGTTAGGTTCTTCATGCCCACAGGACAGGGCTGGCCTTACCATGAGGCGAACTAAGGCGGCTGCCGCAGGTGCCAGACTGTGGGAGGATGTGACTAGGACCGAAAGTGTAGAAAATTGTGTCTGGTGCTGGTGCATGTTTTCTCTCCGCGCGAGATGCACAGAGATGGTGGAGTGCTGCAGGAAGGAGGGCCCAAGAGACATAACAGGCAGGCAGGAGAAAAGGTGAGAGGAAATAACAGAAAGCAAGAGGTGCTGCAGGAAAAGCAAGGAGGGGGAGCCTCTTATGTACCTCTCTAGCACTCCCAGGAGCCTGGACTGGTTAACATCAGCTTCTCAGGGAGGTTCCTGTTTCCTGCTGCTTCTCTGAACCTGCTTGAGGAGAACAGGCAGTCAACTGAAGTAGCAGGAGCCAGTTAGGCCATTAAGATGCTGATATCTTCCCTCACTCAGACCCTGCTACCAACCTGCTTATTTGTCCCCTTCAACGGAGTGTTGAGAGCCACTCTAGCTGGCACAGAACAGCAGCCATGAGTGAAAGAAGAAAATGCCCCTTGGGGCAGCATTCAGAAAAAGAAAGAAAGCAAAGGAAGCTTTTCTGTCTAAGCAGGAAGGAGCTCTCCTGAGATACGTAGGCACAAATGTTCACGCTGAGCCTTCTGGCCCCTGTGAGGATGTGAGTGGTGAGGGAAGATGCCTGATCTTCCAGTTAGTCAGAGTGCAGGTGACCTGGCAGCTACTGCAGCTTCCATATCTCCATCTCAAATGGATGGAACCATGCACATTCCTGAAGAAAAGTGTAGCTCAGAGAAGAGTGTGGTGCAGGCACAAGAAAGAGCTGCTGCCGAGTTTAGTTCCTTAAGTCTAGATGATCCAGGGCTGTGGACTCACTTGAGTAGTAGCCTGAGGGACTTCCTTGTACTGCATGGGCCACAGGGAGTGAAAAACTTCATGTTCCCCAAAGACAATGAAAATAGAAGTTTCCATCCAACACATTCCTGGTGTGAAATCCCCAATGGTGACAAAGTGGAAAGGCCATGGCTTAGGTACTCAAAAACCCAGAATACTGCATATTGGTTTTGTTGCAAACTCCTCCAGTCTAATGTTCCAGCCACATTGCGTTCTACAGGAACAAAGGACTGGAAAAGTCTGACTAGAAATGTGGCATGCCATGAGAAGGCAGGAAATCACCAGAGAGCATTCCATCGGTGGGAAGAGCTTGAGATGAGCCTAAAGTTAAACGCCACCATAGATGACGAGCATCAAGAGAAGATTGCGTCATAGTTTTGAAAAGGCTCTTTGCCATTGCGAGACGGCTTGCTACCCAAAACCTAGCACTGCGTGGCACTTCAGGTCAGCTGCATGTGACAAACAATGGAAACTTCTGCATAGAACATCCTCACCACACAAGTTCCCTAACCCACCACCCTTTCTTTAATCATCATCATAATTCATAATAAATAAATGACTATTCCTCAAAAGAAAGAAAGAACGTCCTAGTTCTTACATCTTCTGCTTTCTTTGTATGTGTCAGTCTTCCTTAGATCATAGGGGCTTTGTACCAAGGAGTGTCCTTACTTTCCAGTCTTGTAAAGCGCACACTAGTGACACTGACCAGATAAATAGTGGAGACATCACGCATACACAAATAACCAAGCCCTGTGTCATGGAGACTGTTCTCCTCAGCAATGCAAGCTATAAACATTAGGAAACGCCCAGAGGACTAAAAAGCTGCAAAGTGAAGCACTCTCATGTTAGGAAATACCAGAATGAGCATTGCCTGTGCGAGTTAACTCTGCAGTAAACGAGGCAGGGATCCTACAGGCAACAGGCTTCTTCAGTACAGAGCCCCAGAGCAGAACACCCTGTGCGCTGAATAAGGAAGGGGTCCCCTGGAAAAAAACACTATGAGATCATGTCAATAAAGTCTGCATCATGCTGCAAATGCACAAGAGGACTGAACTGAGGGTGCCTGGGCAACACGTCTTTGGACATTTGCTAACCTGAGAATGCTTCACTTTGTAACCTTTCCATCCTGTTTTAAAACCTTGAGTTTGTATTTCCTAATGATTTTATTGATGAAAGCAAACGTGAGTAACGTTAAATGAAGGGGTTTTGTTTATTAATTTCCTTGGGTTTTTTTAATAGAAAGAAAATCTTTTCTCTCTGTGCTGTGTAATGGGGTGACACACTTCCCCCCACCCCTCCAGCCTGGAAGGGGTTAGAAAAGCCCTGCAGAGGGCTGGGGCTGGACAAGGTAAATCCCTGGCTGATTGGGGGAAGTGGCTGCATCTGGGGCCACGCCCCAAACTGAGCAACAGGGCCTTACAAGAATGCCAGGGAAGCCGGAAGGATCAGTTTCTCTCTGTCTGTAGAGGGAGAAGGGCCTGGCTCCAGGGTGCTAGAGACAGGGTACCTGAGTGGAGCAGGGCTGGGGAAAGGCAGAGGAGCTGGGGCGCTCCAGCCTGGAAAGCCCCTGGCTGCGGCCTAGCAGAAGGCCAAAGGGTCCTGCAGAGGGCAGAGGGCAGCCCAGGGTAGGCCAAGGCAGCAGGTCCAAACCCTCCTTGCCAGAGATGAGTGGCTGATACTGCAGCCTGCCCCAGGGCGTAGGGCTAGATGATGACTGGCAGTAGCCTGATACTGAGGGGAGGTGGGGATAGTGGGTAGGGGGTTACCCTGAGACTGAAGGGTTACTGCCAGGGGGCAGCACCCCTACTAAAGGGGCACCGGGTTCAGGGAGAGGCACGGGGACCAGAGGACAGGCGGATCACCGGCCTGCAGAGGGTGCTCCGGAGCTGGAATGAGCTAATTCCCAGAAGTCACCAGCAGGAGGTGCCACGGGGGTAAGTCCGCACCTCTACAAGCTGTTTAAATAATGAAGCTCTTACTCATGCATTGGTTCAGTCTATGTTTTATTGCCATTGTTATCTTGGTGAAAATCCCTGTTTCACCACTCAGTGCTGTGCTGCTCAGAGTATTGAAAGTCATTCAATTAAACTGCATTAAAACAAAACTCATTTTATGCAACTTCAGGGTCAGTGAAAGTTCTCAGCTATAACCCTGAATGTGCAAGAAGCAGAGAAACAATATCCGAGAAAAAGAGCTGGAATTTTGCATTTTGTTTTCCCCTAGGCCTTAGTGAGGACAGTAGCAAACATCTGCCCCTTGCGAAGGAACACAGCACCGTACCGCAGCACAAACCCCACTGAGCAGAGCAGGGGCTGTACTGGTTATCCAGCTCTGGCCTTGTTTCATTACAAATTTCCTGTCTGTGATGATGTTCTGGTAACAAGGGGGCAACCAGTTGTCAAAGGCAGCTGTCGCCATGGCAGCCAGAGTGCTAGACATTCTGCCCAAGTATGAAAATGAACCGGAGGGAGGGAGTGCTGAGTGGTGGGTTATCTCTGACGTCACAAGGCTACTGCTCAGGTAGCACCAGTGGGCAGCAAATGTGTGGTGTGTATGTGTGGGGGGGGGGGGGCGGGAGGGAGACTTTGGCAGTGCTCCTGTTTTCACAAATTTCCTACAAAAGCCAACAACATAACTACCCAGAATACACATTAATGATGATTCCACCCACATGATAATTAGTCTCTGAAATTTGATACAAATCCCTCATGGCCTGTTTAGAAACAAGGGTTCCAAAAAAGAAGAGACCTTGTAAAACAGAAAATGTTGATGCCCTGGTGTATTTGTGGTTGTGTTAAAATTGAATCCTGTGACTTTAAATGTTCGGGAGTGTTCCTGGGTGTGCTTGCATGCTAGGGAGCTCGGTAGGGCAGCACACAATCGGGGCGTAGCCCCAGTGAGTCAGCAGATACCTAGTGAGTTGTGCCTCTCTGTTATAGGCAGTAGCCTGCGTTCTCTCCCTCTGAGTTTTGGGTTCTTATGTGTGATTGTTCTGGCTCCTAGAAACAAATTAGCAAGACTTTGCGACCGTGCAACGAGAGTATTTTATGTTTTCTCTAACTTGTCTGCTTGTGTGCCACAAACCATGAAAGGCACAATCTCCTCCACAATAAAATACACTTATGAAGCCAAATGTCCTTTTGAAACCAAAAATGGAAGATTTCATTCTGAGAAGGTTGATCTTACTGAAGCACTTCACTTTTCCTTTCCCTTTTCTCCTTTAGGGAGGAGCCTAAATTAGGTTTCCCTAAATCCATGATTGAAATAGTGACATAAAGCCTCCCTAGAAGCCAAGCAGCTCGTAAAGAATGGGATGATCACAATACAGTAGAACCCTGTTTATCTGACCCTCCATTATCCGGTTCTTCATATTAACCCACCAACCAGCGCACACAGGTCCAAAAGTGGGCAATCTCGCCTATGGTCCCTAGATGGCGCTGCAGCCTGGCACGTTCCCATTCATCCCATTATGCGACATTTTGGTTAACCAATCTGGCCCTGGTCCCAACTCGATGGGATAAAGGGGGTTCTGCTCTCCTTGTGAGCGATCGTTTGATGCAGGGGGTCTGCTGCTGGTGTTACTCCTCATGAAAAAGTACAAAATTGCAAAACTGATGGGAGGCGCCTTCTCAGCTGGTAGGAAGGGGTCACGCTGTTACCTGCAATGTACACAGGCCCCACAGCAGGGATGCACCTCGGCCTGTGCATATAAACAGGTTAAAAGTGCATCACAACAATGAAGCTGTTGTCAAGATGATATTCTGTGCAGAGGATTGTAAGAGAGCCCCTGTTCCTGATCTGAGGCCTGAATGCCATAGGTATATCCCACTCGAGAGCTTTGAGGTGTGTGAAGAGGTCACCCTAAATGAAAAGACAGAGGTCATGGCTGTCCTGTAAATTCACTGGCACGTATTATCAAGCAGGCCAGGCCAGGTTCACAAAAGTTGCCTAAGATGAACACTGTGGGATCCCAACCTGCACCTAGCAAAGCATTCCACAGAACTGGTACATTGCGGCAGCAAGTTCATAAGGAGATGACAAGCCTGCTGGACAGGGAATAAAGAGTCAAACAGTCCCTGGGTTGAGGAGGTCATTTTGCTGATATTTACAGGGAGCTCCTCCAGACTGTGGGGGCCAGAATGGGAGGAAGCACGAAGGGGCTTGTTTGAAGATTTAACAAGGGAGTGATGGTGGTTAGCATCTTGGACCATGTAACTGCAAACACTGTGTGCCCTTAGCCCAGGGCTGGGCAAACTGCCCCGTCTGCAGGCATCTCCCCTGGAGCTCCCATTGGCTGTGGTTCCAGGGGTGGTGCTTGGGGCATGGGCAGTGTGTGAAGCTTCCTGGATTTTCCTATGCATAGAAGCCGGATTGGGAATGTGCTGCTGCTTCTGGGAGCCACACAGAGACATGGCACTCGCGTTTTTATCACTCTTATCTGGACTCTCTGCAATTGGGCCGCATCTTTCCTGAAAAGTGGTGCCCAGAACTGAACACAAGACTCCAGTTGAGGCCTAATCAGCGCGGAGTAGAGCAGAAGAATCACTTCTTGTGTCTTGCTTACAACACTCCTTCTCTTACCTCCATATTACAAGTGGCAAGCAGAGGCAAAGGGAGACTAAACCCATGTGTTTTAAAGGTATTTAAGCCACATAAATCTCATGGATTTCAATGGGAAGTAGAAACTGAAATCCCTTTAAAAAATCTGGCCCTAAGTGATTTGCTCAAGATCACAAAGGAAGTCTGCAGTGGGGGCGGAATTTAAATTCAGACCCCTCAAGTCTTAGGTGAGTGCGATGACCTCTGGATCATCCTTCCTTTCTCCTGTGTGTGTCTAATGACATGTTTCTGTTTGTCTAACCCCAGACATAACCATGTCTCTGTCTGTCTAGCAAAACATCCGTCTGTCTAATGTCTACCTGTGTTTCCCCGAACAGAACCACCTGTCTGACTATCTATCTATAAAAACACCTCTCCGTGTGCACCTTCCTTTATTTAATTGTTCAGTGATGTGGGGGGGGGGCTGTGGGAACTGAGATAATAGGGGTGACAAATGGAAATAATTACAGTCTGAGCATCTTCTCTTTAGATCAGCTGCTAAGTTAACCAATGTAGTTCAAAAGGTAGTGGAACAAGCAAGGGGAGGTGTCTATATTGCAGAAATCACATATCAGTGCATAAAGAAGAAGCTGTAACACAATTCTTGGACACTGTTTTTCAAGGGAAATGGCGCCTTCCTTCATTATCGGGCTCAAGTTCCATTTCCATATTGTTTTCTCCTGTAAGTCACATGATGACAGAAATTTCTGCACAATGACTTAATGAGTGAGAACTAGCTCATATCTGCACTCCAGTACCGATCAGAAAAACCAGTCCCCATATTTGCATACAGCAAGGAATAATTTACTGGTATATTGTCCTCTTCAGCCAATGCAAAATACAGCCAGACCCACCCAACCATCTCTCTACATGGGCTCCTACCTGAAATCTCTTTAAGGGTAAAGTTATGGAGCCAGATCCTGAACTGCTATAAACTGGAATAGCTGGTGGACTTTTCATTCATTCATTCTGGGTTAAAGCTTTGCAACTAAAAACTAAAAACACGGTAAACAATATATTTGCATGAATATTCAATCATTTCCCTGAGTTATAAATCTTCTGCACAAACTGGTCTTCTTTGGCTGCTTTTTATTACAGCTCCTAGTTTTTTTTTCAGATTTGCCCATCTATGGTCATGAACAAGGTCACCAGGAACAAAGTTCTTGCATTTCTCCACGAGACAAAAACGCCAACGATAGGAATCAAAATTTCCATATGGAACTAGAAGCATAAAGTCACACTCATTTGGAAGCCCCATTTCCTAGTAATGTGGCTATTTTGGTACTAGATTTCTACAATTCTTTACCTTATCAAAGTGAAAAATTAAAATGCATGTGCGCGCACACACACACACACATTTCAATTGTCCTGTTGGGACGAATTACGTTTCACCATAACAGGAAACCACCAGAAAAGATCAAAAGAAAAAAACATTACATTAAACAGACAATTGAAAAATAAAGGATATTTTCCACCAAATGGAATATTAATATATTATTATATCCATTATCATTTCCAGGTTTCAGAACTGCTCCTAAAACATCATCAACTCTTACCTTGTTATAACAACGCAATATCCAGAACACTTTCAAATGCTGTGTTCCCTCCTAACTGTGATGTAATGTGGGATAGTAAAGAAATTAATTTAAGAATCATTTTCAAGTAGAAAGACTCAAAATTGCTAGTAAAGTGAAAACATCTCATCTCTAAGTGAATCACACTAATACTGCAGCTATTTAGAGAAAGTGAACTAAAAGACAATGGCAGAGAAAAAGAATGACTTTAAAAAGGAAGGAGAGAGCATTGTGGAAATTCCAAAGGCTGCTTGCTTCGAAGCAATTGACAATTGCAAATGTGTTTTTTGTTTTTTGTTTTTTTTCTAAGTCAGCATTTTAGAAATGCCAACCACAAACAATCCAAAGTCGGCAATTCCAAATATAACTTTCTTCTTATGAAACTAAAAGGCCAGATGTCACCACAGCCACCTGATCTATGGCAGGGGGGTGCTTGGAGTAGTAGATTTAAGCCTCATATTAGCACTCTAGCACCTTTCCTTAATTAAACCAGAAGCTATGCTATTTATAAGAAGTCAGTTAAAACCACCAACTAGGAATAAACTCTGATAAGTTCAATAACCAGCATTCTTGTTGAAATCAATAAGATTATGTTCACACTGGTTCACTGTATATTAATTGAGAAGATATGAATGAAGAGCAAAGTTAAGCAGCAGGAGCTGAATGAAAACGATAGGTGAGACGCTCTTGCCTGCTCTGGCTTCTTGCACAGCCTACAACTGGAGTTCTGCAGTGGGGAAGCAGAGGCAGCAAATGAGTTTGGAAAAGTTTCCACCTCCAAAGGAAAGGACCCTAATGAATACTGTGACAAAGTTCCTCCTCTACCTTGGTGGGTCCTGCGCTTCTTGGCAGATTTGCTCACTTCAGTGATCTTCCCACAGTCTGGGTCAACTCCTTCTGTGTCTGATCAGGAGTTGGGAGGTTTGGGGGGAACACGGGCCGGCCCTCTACTCCAGGTTCCAGCCCAGGGCCTGTGGATTGCAGCTGTCTATAGTACCTCCTGTAACAGCTGCATGACAGCTACAACTCCTGGGCTACTTCCCAATGGCCTCCTCCAAACACCTTCTTTATCCTCACCACAGGACCTTCCTCCTGGTGTCTGATAACTCTTGTCCTCCTCAATCCTCCAGCAGTACACTCTCTCACTCTCAGCTCCTTGCCTTCTTGCTCCCAGCTCCTCACACATGCTCCTTCTCCTCTGGCTCCTCCCTGCCTGACTGGGGTGAGCTCCTTTTTAAACCCAGGTGCCCTGATTAGCCTGCCTTGATTGGCTGCAGGTGTTCTAATTAAAGTAGCTCTCTCTACTGCCTTCTAGAAAGATCTTAATTGGCTCCAGGTGCCTTGATTAACCTGGAGCAACTGCCATTTGGTTACCAGGGTATTAGGGATTTGTTTAGCCTGGGGCTAACATACCTGTTTCTCAGTACTTTACTGTAGCCATCTGGCCTTGCCCCATCACAATACTAAGTAAAACATCTCCCTCTCTCCCATGCTCACATGCAGTATCTTATCATCCTGTATAACCTACAGGTACAAATCTCAGTAATTTACCGTGAGTGAAGACAGTGGGAGGACCAGCCTGTCCTTCTCACAAGATAGTTCTTCACCAGAGTCATAAAGCAGCTTCCTAGAGAAAACCCACTGATCTCCACCTAAAGGGCCACAATAAATTGCAGGTCAAACAGCATCAAGAAAGATGGTTCCCTTGGAAGCTAGGTGGATCCTGACGTTGCTGTTCCTTCTCCTGCTTCAAACTAAGAAGAAAACTCAACTATGCAAGAGAGATTTCATTCCATTATTGGTGTGTTTCCATCCTGAACCCATGAGACCTTCCATGGGGGCAGAGAATGGTGCACTGGGGAAGCCCATTCCATACTGTACTGTCTTTTTTAACAATCTTCTCTCTCCAGGGCTGTCGACTGGGAATATTTCATCAGCACAAAACCCACTCTGGGAAATTTTAAATGAAAATGTTTGATATTCAAATAAAAGAAGCACATTTTTAGGGGAAAAAAAAGAAAAAACCCTCCATTAAACAAGATTCTTTGAAACCAAGAGGTAATTTTAAACAGACTATTTTCATCTTGATTTGCATAACGTATGAAATCTTTTTATCTCAGTACAGCACAAAGGACCAGACACTCAGTTGGTATAAATCACCATAGCTCTGCTGATGCTGATGGATCCGTGACAACTGACGCCAGGTGATGATCTGTCCTGATATTCCCAAACTCTGACATGCAGCGTTCAGGATAGTTTAGGCAGTTGGTCCTATTTCACTGCAAGTTATTTTGTGAAAGAAAATGAAGACAAAATTTTGGGGTCAGAAGCATCAGCACTTCGAGAACAGAAAAACAATCTTTTTCTCTTGGTAGACAAAATGGATTTTGGAGATCTCCTTCGGTATTAGAATTGAAAGAAAAATAGACCACTCACCTTAATCTTTTCCCTGTAATGTTGAAACTGGTTGCAAGATAGAGATCTTTTTCTTGAACTCAAATGGATTGTGTAATGGGAGGTGGGGTTTATTGGTTCTGCCAACAGGAGAAAACAGAATTCATAGAATATTAGGGTTGGAAGGGACCTCAAGAGGTCATCTGGTCCATGCTGCTAGTCAAAGCAGGAACAATCCCCAGATAGAATTTTGCCCCAAAGAGCCCCCTCAAGGATTGAGCTCACAACGTGGGGTTTAATAAACTAATGTTTAAACCACTACGCTATCCCTCCTGAATTACAGGCAGGGTGTGTGTGTCATTAAAATACCAGTTGCATCTCCTGGCAGCAGGAGGTAGTTAGACACCAATATATGGTCTTCAAATATTGTTCAAGTTCTTAGATATGTTGATGCTTCTCTTTGTCTTTCCCTCTGTTTCATGAAGTTCATCTATCTGAAAATCCCTGCTAGCAAGAAGCACATCTAATCACAAATACACTTAGAGAAGCATAGCAAGATTTTAATCAATATCTGCCAGGATTAGAGCTGTGAAGATGGTTTCTTTCAGAGCAGCAGGACTAGACGTCTGTGTGTCGCACAGCCAAAGGGCAAAGAGCATTCTGCTGCTCAGCGCTGAGCGCAAAGGAACATTTGCAGGAGCAGCATAAGAGAGTCCAGTAAAAAGTCAGGAGATGCACCTGCACATGCCAGTCTGATTCAGATCTCGACTGGGCGCTGTCAAGGGCCCTCAGCAAAGAGCCTGTCATGCCACATGCCATTTAGCTGAGCCCTGGCGGGATCCTTATCAGGCAGGATAACGAGGGTGATGCTGCAGCTGGGAAGAGGGAAGATCCTGCCAATGTCCCTAAAGGCCAGGATGTGACCTCACATTAGATCATGTCAAAGTTAGAATCAGGACTCACAATTTGTCAGACTACTCTGTTTTATTAGCGCAGCACTTCGCCAATAACACCCAGATAATGTGAGTGGCCATGCAAGACCCAAACAGTCTTATTTATACAGATAAAAAAGTGGGAATTAGACAAAGGGACAAAGAATGAAAAACAGTAAAATTCACCTGGGGCACAGCATGCATATTCTACTTCCTTACTAACTCTTATCGATCTAAGGCTAATACTTCACCAATTGCCATTAAATGGTGCAATTGTTCTATGTTAATGTCTGTGTTCCTGGTACCTGGATTGCAGCATTCCAACAATTTTGCTTAAAGGTACAGACAGCATTTCTTTAATCTTTTCTATTATCACAATATAATTCATTCTACTTTCACAATCCCTCCTTTTGGTCACGCTTCACCATGACCAACATTGGACTGGGTTTCACATATTAACCGTTCCTTATCTCTTTGTTTATCAGTGATATTTAAAATTATCATATTAGCACTTTGTTTTGGGGCAGTCACCTGGATGACACAATTCTGGATACAACAGGAGATTAACTGAAAGCATACAAAAATCACTAAGATTCCAAACAGGATAGTAAGGGCTCCCTGAAACAACCAGTTTCCTGTGCCAGAGAAATTGAACAGGTTACTTAGCCACTTCCATAAAGAACTCGGCTCTTCATGGGGAAGATATGCGATTTGTTCTAAGTGGCTAGCGCAATCTATTACCTCATTGGCATCATCAGGTATAAACACGCAACATTGTTTTCCAATGAGAGAGCAGGTCCCTCCTTTGGCCGCCAGCACTATGTCCAATGCCTGATGGTTTTGGAGGGCCATCTGCCAGATTGCCCCTGTTTTTTTGGCCAGGGTTTTTAAACTTTCTCTGGTTTAATTTGCCATTATTTCAACCACTGCTTGTAACCTCAGGAGTCTTTTTGCATGGTGTATTACTCCCCCAAGTGGGATAAAGGAACTGCCAATGGCCTCTCCCCAGGTTAAGGGGCTTATGTTATTTATATACCATTGGGCATCTGGTAAGTCCCTTCTTTTTCTCTTGAAATTACAGAGGCGTTCTCGTGGGAGGGACTCTAGTACTCGGAATTGTGGGAAGAGTCGGGCAGAATAACAGATACCTGACCAGTTAGCTGGTAATACAGTATAAGCTTTGGCTCCACAAATCCAGTGATGGCCTATTAAGGCCGGGAAGGGTCGATTGCATCCATTTGTTACACAGTTATCTACAAATGAGGAGTAATATCCTCCAAAGGGAACAGGATAATCCTCCTTACGAGGAGTGGTAGTGTTTGTATGGCATTGGAAGACTGTATTATTTTTACTAAGATTACTGTAGGGGGAACATGAGATTGATTTTTCTGTTTGATCCCAGGTTGAGAGAAAATTCATATCCCCATACCTGGCCCGCCACTTTTTAGTTTTGTTTGAATAATCCCATACACCACTGGCCACAATATGCTGAAGGCAACAGCTTTTTCCCAGATCCAGCCCTATCCCATTACACACCCAACACCAATGACCTTTTCCCTCCAACACACTTATCCATTTGGATACATTTATTCCCACTGTTTCCCAAGTGTCATTGCTGTTCCATGTTTTGTTAAATGGATGAAGTCCTCCAGTGAGGTCTGGGGAATTGAGTGGGATAGCCAGGACAGGAACACCAGCTTGAGAGTGGGCTGGGATGTGGCTGCAGACCCAGCATTTAGAAATATTAAGGGTCTGAGCTATCCACACTTCCTGCTGGATAAAAGAATTGTCATTGTGGGCTACCCAGACTTTAAGACAACAGCAGCTGAGAAACAGGCGCCACCAGAGGCGCATGTTGGAGGCAAGACCCTTCTGGTTCTGACAACCTCAACTGAGGGAACCACAGTCACGGTTTTATGTCCACCAAGCAGCAGGCGCTGGGCTCACTACTGCTTCTTTTGGTGGGCCTTGCTTTAGGTTGTCGTCTGCTTCTAGCAACCCTTACGAGAGCGTAGATTGTAAGGTATTGCAGGCTGTTCCTCTGCGTCTTCTTCTGGAATCAAAACTGACTCTGCGCAGTTCTGAGGTGGTGTTTGGTTCACTGGAGAGGGTTTCTTCTTACACTGTGAAGCATGTATCCACACTGCGATGCCAGATAGTTTAACAGCTGTCTGGGTAGTAAGCAGTACCTGATGAGGACTCTTCCACCAAGGTTCCAAGGCGTGTTTTCGATAGTGGTGCTGTACGTAGACCCAGTCACCTGGCTCAAGGTTGTGGCAGGCGTCAGAGGTGTGTTCCGTCGGCCAGGCAGCTTGAGCCTGTGAATGGAAGTGACTTACAGCTTGCATTAATCCCTTGCAATATTGAAGAAGCGTACAGTGAGTCAAGTTCAAGTCTGGGACTGGAGTAATGGTAGCCACAGTTCGCATAGGGCGTCCTATAACAATTTCAAAAGGACTTAGTTTATGCCTTTGGGATGGAGTGGACCGCATTTCCATAAGGGCTAGTGGTAAAGCTGCTGGCCAGCTTAACCCTGTGGAGTCACAAATCTTAGCAAGCTTATTCTTAAGGACACCATTTCGCCTTTCCACAGCACCTGCACTTTGTGGGTGGTAGGAACAGTGCAGCAGGTGTGTGACATGTAATATACGATCCAGATGTTGGACAATTTGTCTGGTAAAATGTGTACTCTGGTCACTGGACAGAGTGGCAGGAATTCCCTTGGCTGGCATAATGTGGTTTAACAAACATTTAGCAACGGACAGTGAGTCACCCTTGCGACAAGGAAAGGCTTCAATCCAACTAGAAAATAAACATACCATAACCAACATAAATTCAAATTGTTGACACTTAGGCATTTGTACAAAATCAAGTTGCCAATGCAAGAAGGGTGCTTGGGGCAAGCCCCGGAATCCCTGAGCCACTTTTACAGGTTTACCAATATTGTGGCTTTGGCAAGTGGTACAGGCGGCAAAGTGGCGGGCTGCAAAAAAGCTGAAATAGGGAGCCCACCATCCCGTCTTAGTTAGAGTAGTGACCATCCCCTCCTTTCTGACATGCGAAACACCATGTAGCAGGGCGGCCAGCGATGGGTAGAATGAAAAGGGGGCCACAAAGGCACCAGTGGGCGAACGCCAAAGGGAATCAGGATGTAAAGAGCAACCCTGGGCAACCCAGGAGTCTTTTTCGGTTTCTGAGGCAGAGTCCTGGAGAAGGGTGAGGTCAGTAAGGGATGGCGGTGGTATAGAAACAGACAGGTAACCTAGAAATGCATCTAGGGAAGGTTCTGTGCAGCAGCATGTTTAACAGAGGCATCAGCAAATATGTTACCCTTAGCAACATCAGTATCCGCCGTCGAGTAGCCAGGGCACTTAACAATAGCCAGGGCAGAGGAAAGTAAAACTGCATACGGGAGAGCAGCGATATAGGGGTACCGGCAGAGGTAAGGAAACCCCGAGCTTGCCAGAGGGTACCAAAGTCATGTACAACCCCAAAAGCATAGCGGGAGTCAGTGTAAATGGTGGCGGAGCATCCCTCCACCAAAAAGCAGGCACGGGTGAGGGCAACTAATTCAGCAACTTGCGCTGCGGTTACAGCAGGTAAAGGCACAGCTTCTAGGGTTTCAGAGAGTGACACTATAGCGTATCCTGCAAGGAGACGACCTTGGTTCTCTCGAAAACAGGAACCATCAGAAAACAAAACAAGGTCAGAGTTAGGGAGAGGGACATCAGAAAGGTCAGAGCGCGGGACCGTGATAGCAGAGACAGTTGCAAGGCAGTCGTGAGGATCACTGTCATTAGACCAGGGAAGGAGAGTGGCAGGATTTAACTGAGAACAATGCTTTATGGTGATATACGAAGCCGACAGCAGTAGAAGTTCATACCTGGTAAGGCGAGCGGAGGAGAGGTGGCTTGTATTGGGCTGTAACAGCAGAGTTTCTACAGAGTGAGGGACCATGAGAGTAAGGGGGGAGTGAAGGACAAGGGATTCAGACATTTCGACTAGCCGTGCTGCAGCAGCCACAGCACGCAGGCAGGGGATTAGACCTTGGGTGACAGGGTCCAAAGTGGCAGAGAAATAAGCTACTGGGCGGTTCTTGCCTCCGTGCATCTGAGTGAGAACTCCAAGTGCACTTCCAGATTGTTCATGGCAGAAAAGGGTAAAAGGCTTAGAATAGTCTGGCAGCCCTAAAGCGGGGGCAGAAGCCAAACCTTGTTTGAGGGAAACAAAGGCAGAGTCTGCTTCAGGTGGCCATGGCATGGGATTAGGCACAGAGAGTTGAGTGAGTTCCTGGAGAGGTTTTGCAAGGGAGACATATTGGAGAATCCATTGCCTGCAAAATCCAGCCATGCCCAAAAATTTTCGGACCTGGTGTGGGGAACAGGGTCGGGGAAAGCTAAGGATAGCCTGGACGCGGGTGGGAGAAAGTGTGCGGGAACCCTGGGAGAGGAGAAAACCAAGGTATGTGACAGAGGCTTGACAGAGGTGTATTTTAGAGCGAGAAGTCTTGTGACCTTTGTTTGCTAGGGCAGTAAGGAGCAATAAAGAATTAGTTTTTGAGGCAGATAACAAGGGGGAACAGAGGAGAAGATCATCTACATATTGGACTAGAGTGGACCCAGATGAGAAAAAAAGGTCAGCTAGGTCTCAGGCGAATGCCTGGGAAAAGTAAGATGGACCTTCCGTATACCCCTGAGGGAGCGTGGTCCATGTATATTGCTGTCCCTTGTATGAAAAGACAAAGAGGTACTGGGAGTCAGGGTGAAGCGGAACAGAAAAGAAAGCAGAACACAAATCAACAGTAAAATGAGTTGCAGCTGTTGGGATAGAAGCCAAGATGATTGCTGGGTTTGGGACAACAGGAAAAGCGGGTATAACAATACAATTAATGGCTCAAAGGTCCTGAACAAATCGCCATGATTTGCCATCAGCTTTTCGAACGGGGAGGATAGGGGTGTTACAGGGACTGGAACAGGGAACAATAATGCCTTGCTCCCGCTGGGCGGTATGACCAGAGCAATGCCAGCCTCTGCCTCAGGGTTTAAAGGGTACTGAGATAGGAGAGGCAGGGGTTTGGAAGAGTCAACAGTAATGCAGACGGGGTCAGTATTTAAGCAGTCCACCTCAGAGGGATGGGTTGGCCACAGAGAGGAAGGGACCTGTGAAATTAGGTGTTCAAGGGACGGGACCAGTGGGCAACAAGGGACTGGAGTAGAAATGGATGTTTCAGAGAGCAGGGAGGCTACAGAATCACTCAGGGAGGACTGGGGAATTTGTAAATAGACCCCATCCGGGGAACAGCATATGGTGCAACCAAGCTTACATAACAGATCCCAAGCCAAAAGGTTTACCGGAGTGGAATCAGAGAGAAGGAAGGCATGATCCGCAGAAAGGGGACCAACCTGGACCGGTAGAGGTTTTGAAAGGGGATAAGGGGTTGGGACTCCCGTAATGCCCACAGCGGACATGGTTCTTCCGGAGCGGGGAACCGCAGGCAAGTCGGTAGTACGAACTGCAGAGAGCGAAGCTCCTGTATCAACAAGGAAAGGGAGAGAAAGATCATTGATAGTTAACAGACACTCACCCGTGGGAGTGAGAGGTAGTAAAGGAGCTAAAATTTCCTGAGGTTCCCCGGCGTCCCATCATTGCTGTGGGGCACAGTAAGGCTGGGGACTGATTGGCTGTGCTGGCAGGAGGTCTAACTGGTTATTCACAGAGTTACCAGGACAGCTCGGACATTCATTCTTCCAATGTCCGGCTGTTACAGTAATTACAAACATCCCCATAACCCGAAAATCCAGTTCCCTGGCCCCTCCCATGACCACGTCCCCGTCCCTGGTATTTTCCCTGTTCCTGGTACTGTTTGCCCTGCCCTGAATCATGCTGTATTTGCAAGGCCATTAACTGCTGAGCCGATTGTTCTTCCTTTCCTTTTAAAGTACGTTGGCAGTGCTCTGCCACTGTTTGCAATTTGTCCATGGTTTTGGTCTCCCATCCAATACTTATTCGTTTTAGCATATTGCGAATAGCAGGCAGGAGGCCATTAACAAACGCACTAGCCAGGGTGCCCTGTCCATTTCTATCTGGTTGCTGTATACCAGAATGTTGCAGAAAAACAGTTAGCAGAGTGCGATAGTCACCCGGGTTTTCTCCCTGTCGTTGCTTACAGCCATTTATGGCCGTCCAGTTGGTTTTAGGAGTCCATACCCGAGGGATGGCTTCAAATAGATTTTTAGCTCGTTCCTTACACTTTTTTCAGTATTCAGCATTAGGACCAGTATCTGGTAAAGTAGAGTGGCAGTTAGCAGCGAGCCAATCTGCTGCTGTGAGCCATTTTTCCTGATCACTAGGGGCTGCTACAAGTTGCTTGCACAGCTGCAGGAGGTCTGCCTCAGAGGGTTCATAGGTATCACACACTAACAAAAATTCCTCTGCAAATTTGGTAGGATTTTCTCAGGGTTTTGGAATGCCTTTTACAATTGAAAGGAGCTCAGTGCGAGTCCAGGGTTTATAGCTCCGAGTGGGACCCCCGTCCTGGCCCCCAGTATGCAGGATTCGGAGGGGAGCCTGGATATTTTTAAGGCCCAAGCGCAAGCTTTTACAAGGCAGAGCAAGTTCAGAGGAATGGGCCTCGGCAGTCCCGGACGATCCGGATGGGTTTGAACTGGAGATCTCTGGGAATTGTTCCTGAGCTGGGAAATCTGGTGACAGATGTTCCTGAGCTGGGGGCATGGGTGGCCATCTATTGATTTGACCCAAGGCTGCCAGGCCAATTAATGCGTCTTCTTCATCCTCGTCCCTGGAATCTAGCAAGGGGTTTTCTTCATCTTTTCCCACCCGGAGACAAGAGTATGAAGTGGGGTCTGCTTGGAGAACAGGGTAAAGGGGAGTGCTCGGTCTAGTGGTGGGAGAGGAGGTTTCCAATAAAGCTTTTAACTTATCATTTGAATCTTTGAGAGAGGTGAGTTTTCATTCTGTCCATCTACGATTTGCCTCTTCACACCATTGCATGAAACAATTGACCTCTCCTTTTGCCAATTTAGTTTTAGATTGGCCGAGTTTGTCTTTTGACATCTACTCGGTCCTTGTCCCAAGATCCTAACAGTGGCCACTGAATTTTGGGATCTCCCTGAGTTAGCCTAGACCATTTTTCCAGAAATTTACAGGAGTCCAGACCCTTCCTAAAATACATAAAATGAGCCGGCGTTCCTTTAGGGAACTGCCCCGGCTTAGACGTCTGGTTACCCATACAGGAGGACTTTACACACCAATCACACAAGAAGGAAATTCGGGTTCGTCAGAGCTATGCCCGATGCAACACACAAAAGGCGCCCACAGGCTACTGCCTCAATCGCCCTTGCTTTCACACCAAGGGTTTTACCCAAGGTGCTGTGCGGCTGCGATTTGTGCAGATTTCACTCACTCAGACTGCGGGGACAGGAACGCCTTGGTCGGCCGATCCCCGGACGGAGACGGCACCCAGACTCAAACACTCCACAGAGAGGATGGATAGACACAGAGACAGGACAGTCCTCAGTCTGGACAAAACACAGAAATAATTACCTGACAAGATTTCTGATGTCAGATCCCAGGATCCCTACCAGAACAGAGTGGGAACCAACAGGTTTGATGGCGTAGACTTCACTGTGGTTGTGCACCCTTCCGTTCAGAAGGAGGACCGCTCGGGCCAAATGCCCAGGTGCCAGCTGCCACGGTTGTCCCACAAAACGGTCAGGAATCACACAGCCCCAGTGAAGACGGTTGCCACCTCAGTGGAACCTCCAAATTGTCAAAGTTAGAATCAGGACTCACAATTTTGTCAGACCACTGTTTTATTAGCGCAGCGCTCCGCCAATAACACCCAGATAATGTGAGTGGCCATGCAAGACCTAAACAGTCTTATTTATACAGATAAAAGAGCGGGAATTAGACAAAGAAAGAAAAACAGTAAAATTCACCTGGGGCACAGCATACATATCCTACTTCCTTACTCTTATCGATCTAAGGCTAATACTTCACCAATTGCCCTTAAATTGTGCAATTGTTCTATGTTAATGTCTGTATTCCTGACACCTGGATTGCAGCATTCCAACAATTTTGCTTAAAGGTACAGACACCATTTCATTAATCCTTTCTAGTTTTACAATATAATTTATTCTACTTTCACCGGTATATATACATAGGAGACTTGGGCAGCTACTTTGCATCCACACTGATATTTTTAGATATTGATCCCAAGCCGAGTGAGTGTGTGAATGTCCACCTGAGCTGAGAATTATGCCTCCCAGCTGCTGTGTACATGTACACTAGCCACCTGAATCAGTGATTGTTTTAGATCTCATTAACTAACAAGGCCAGGTGGGTTAGCTCTTGGCTGAATGACTGCTAGGGGAGCTCTACCCTAAGAGTCAGTGCTGACCCCAGTACCTCATGGATCCTGGATATTTCCATCCCCATGCTCATCAACAAAGTAAACAGATTGACTACCACTACCACGGTCAATAAGAAACCAAGCTGCCAGACTCACGACAACTGGACGGCGTCCTCCAGTCATCAACAGTGACCCCATGCCTCCTGCAGGCATTCGCGTAGGCTTCCAGTGCCTCACACAGAATGCTCTTGTCCCCTTCATTCAGACACATGTCATAGATGCAGCTGTCAAAGAAGTCATCAGCGCTCACCCTGGAGTGACACTCTCTGAAGGGCCCTCCCAGTGCTTTACTGATCACCCCACAGTGACTGTCATCCCCATACAGATCACACTTTGGGCAAGTCTCTTGGCAATAATCCCAGCAAAAGGGGTTCCGGTCTTGGACTTTCCAACTGGCAGCCCAGTCCATGATGGAGGAGACTCTGGTGCCTTTGGATGACATCATGTCATCGTCTGGATTCTGGTTGAAGTTCCCATATAGGCCGCATGTAGCCCCATAATAGCTGCTGGGGAGGGTGATCACTACGTGCCAATTTTTGTCATATGAGATCTGGAGGCCGAATTCCATCTGCAGGACTGTGCTGAGGTCTTTCTGGTACAGTCTGATTTCTACCATCTTTCAGTGTCACTGGGAGACTGGTGATCACACTGTTCAGCTAGAGACAGAGAGGAGGGGGGAGGTCTGATAGGTGTCATTGCTCTTTCATCCTTACTTGTTCTTACTGCAACTGTAACCTTGCCACTCATTTCGGCTGTAAATCATTGACACTTTAACCAGTGGCATGTGAAAGAATCACTGAAATCAATTATCAGAGGGGTGGCTGTGTTAGTCTGGATCTGTAAAAAGCAGCAAAGAGTCCTGTGGCACCTTAAAGACTAACAGAAGTACTGGAGCATAAGCTTTTGTGGGTGAATACCCACTTCGTCAGACGCACGTAATGGAAATATCCAGAGGCAGGTATAAATATGCAGGCAAGAATCAATGTGACTTTCCCTGAATAAACACAGTATTTATGTAGCTACACTATCTACCAGTTTCTATTTGTCTGCATAATTATCTGTCTATCTATCTATCTATTACAACAATGTCAAACACAGAAGACCAGTTGCATTTATGTACTTCTACTGCCCATATGTCACCTGTATCTAGGATTCCATCTGTGTGAGAGACACTACACAAAAAATACTATTTGTTATAAGTAGAAAAGGTGCAGAGCCCTGAGCTGGGAAACTCACCTGGACTTTGCCAACCTCCCTCTTGTAGATGGAGATGTTGTATCTGTAGACACAGATATTGGTCACCTGCCAAAAGGAGATTTCCTGGTTCCCCCTGTTGTCGTTCTTCTCATCAATGATGAAGGACTCCAGGGTAGGGTTGCTGCCACAGTACTTAGCAATGGTGTACTTGCAGGTGTCCTGCAAATCAAACTTCAGGCCATCAAAAGTTTGGTACTGTGCATTCCCTGAGCCCTGGCAGATTCCAGCATATGCAGGATGTCATGGTATAAAACCCCACTCTGAACCTTACAGCCCAAAAGATGGGGTACCAGCATGAATCCCCCTAAGCTTAATTACCAGCTTAGATCTTGTAGTGCTGCCACCAACCAGGACTTGGAGTGCCTGGTACACTCTGGTCCCCCAAAAACCTTCCCTGAGGACCCTCAAGACCCAAACCCCTTGAGTCTCACAACAAAGGGAAATAAACCATTCCCCTCCCTCCTCTTTTCTTCCTCCTAGATCCTCCCCTCCCTGGGTACACTAGGAGATCAGTGTGATTCAAACTCCTTGTATCTTAAAACAGAGAGGAATGTTATCTCCCCCGCCTCCTCTTTTCCCCTCACCCAGAGGCAATACAGATTCAAGCTCCGTAAATCTAAAACAAAGGGGAAATTCACCCTTCCCCCCACTCTTCTCCCACAAATTCCCTGGTGAGTACAGACTCAGTTCCTTTAAGTCTTAACAAGGAGAAAAAATCAATTAGATCTTTAAAAAAGAAAAGCTTTTAATAAAAGAAATAAAAAGTAAAAATTATCTCCGTAAATCAAGATGGAATATTACAGGGTCTTTCAGCTTATAGACAGTAGAGAGAATCCTTCCCCCCGGCATACATACAACTTAAAAATCTTTCCAGCAAAATACATATTAAAAACCTTCCAGCCAAATACACATTTGCAAATAAAGAAAACAATCAAAAGACTAAAATCGCCTTTCTCCTGGTACTGACTAAAATTAGAACAGAAGAGATTTTTTCAGAAAGATTGGAGGAATCTGCTTACATGTCTGGTCCCTCTCAGAACCCAGAGAGAACACACAAAGAAAACACACACAAACAAAGACTTCCCTCCACCGAGATTTTTAAAGTATCTTGTCTCCTGATTGGTCCTCTGGTCAGGTGTTCCAGGTTCACTGTTTGTTAACCCCTTACAGGTAAAAGAGACATTAACCCTTAACTATTTGTTTATGACACAATGCCTCTTGGCCATTTTCAATTTTGCATCTCTCCTTGATCTGGCATTTCAGGGTTTTGCAGGGATCTGAAAGGAGAAAACCCAGTTCTATCAACAGGGCAGGGAACTCAAGTCCAGTGTCTAGGCTGGGAGATCCAGCCCTGTCATGGGCACAGCATTCATGCAGAGCCAGCTGAGCTAGCCAGAGGACACTGAGAAGTTGGGAAGCCTGGGATACTCAACGGCACTTGATTTGCTGGAAGCTATGGTTCCAATCTATTGAAACACTTAATCAGGTGAGTTCAGTTGAAATCAATGAGGCTACACACATGCTTAAAGTTATGGATATGCACAAGTGCCTATGGCTCTGATCCAGCAAAGTGCTGAGCACTCTCAATAACACATTGCTATGGCACTGAAGTCATTTGCCATAGGTGCTGGAACTAGGAGTGCTGGGGGTGCTGCTGCATCTCCTGGCTTGAAGTGGATTCCAGTGGAGGTAACAGTTTGGTTCAATGGCTCTCAGCCTCCCCACTGTAAAAATTGTCCCAGCACCCATGTCATTGGCTAACTCCCAGTGATTCCATTGGGAGAGGGAATTCAGTCCATAAATCAGTGACAGCTGCAGGTGCTAATGGTCAAATGCTAAGAGGTGCTAAGCACCTGTGACTCCCATTGAAGGAATAGTTCATGTCAGAGATTTCCCTCCCCTCCTAACTCCCCACAACTCAGTTCTTATTCTGCTTCACTCTGAAGTCCACCAGCTTAGTTTACAAAGGCTAGTGTGTGTCCTCTCCACATCGAAGGAGGGGCAGACTGGGTAATGAACTTACACTGGTCAGGCTTCTGACGAAGCAAGATGGTACAGTTCTGGGATGCAAGTAGGGTGACCAGACAGCAAGTGTGAATAATCGGGACAGAGGGTGGGGGGGATAATCAGAGTCTATATAAGAAAAAGCCCCAAATATTGGGACTATCCCTATCTGGTCATCCTAAGTGCAAGGCTGGGGAGCTGGAGGGATTTGGCTGGAGCCTCCCTATTGTTGGTTCATGAATGGCTAGGAGAAGCATTCATGTAACTTGGTTTGGTGTGTCTCTGCCTGTGGATGTCTGTGTAAGTGCAGTTCCTGCCAGAGGTTTGTAGGTTGCCAACAGCATCACAGTGCGAGGATACCCCAGGTCATAGGCACTTTCCCCACTTTCCCCTGGGTGCCTGACCTCCCGCTGCCCCTGGCCCCACCCCCACTCCACCCTTTCCATAAGGCCCTGTTCCTGCCCTGCCTCTTCCCACTCCTTCCCCGCCCCCATTCCAACCCCTTCCCCAAATCCCCACCCTGGCTCCACCTCTTCCTCTCCTCCTCCCCTGAGTGTGCCACGTTCCTGCTCCTCCCCCTCCCTCCCGGAGCGTGCTACCCACCTAAAGAGCTGTTTGGTGGTGGCTGGGCAGGAAGCGCTGGAAGGTAGGTGGAGGAGCGGGGAGGTGGCGCACTCAGGGGAGGAGGTGGAGGTGGGGCAAGGGGTGAGGGAAGCTTGGCTGCCAGTGGATGCAGAGCACCCACTAATTTTTCCCCGTGGGTGCTGCAGCCCCAGAGCACCCATGGAGTTGGTGCTTATGCCCCAGGCTGGACAGAGTGCTGAGCAGTCCCACAGTCCAGACTGAACCCTGGGAACCACTGTAACAATCATACTTCTTGCTGAATTGCAAATTGGCTATCTCTGTCTATGATTAGCTAAGCAGGATCAGGCTGGTTAGTTAGCAGAAGGGTATTTATTGAGGAAAAATAAGCTGCATAAATAACTTGTTGTAAACTGGTTTCTCGCATCCCGACCTCAGTTACTCCACCCACAGTAACCCCTCGGGGCATATTTCAATCAGTGACTCTCCTTCACCTTTGCTGATGCAGCCCATGATACTGTCTCTGATTTGGCAAGTTTCTTCTTTGGCACAGCTGTGGGCTTTGCAGGTCACCACTCGGGTGGAAACGCAGGTGCAGCTCTGCTGGCATTCATTCGTCAGGATGGTCTCTCTGGGCTCAGGGGACGTTTGGAAAAGGGGAAATAACACAATGTAATGAGGACAAGATCATTTATAATAATTTCTGGCAGTGCTTGTGACAAAGTAGGGTCTTATTCATCTTGTTATGTTGCATGTGATTCTTACAGTCCTATACTAATACTGTGTGTACCTTAGTTTCCCTGTGTACTGCATCTGTACTAAGGTGGTAGGAATTGGGTGTGTGATTTTGCTGAGGCCCTCAGGGCAGGTGAGACTGCCCAGCTATTTGCACCTATGTAACCTGAGACTCAGGAGGGGGGATGCGATCAGCTGACACCTTTTGCCCAGGAAGTGAGACAAAGGGCTGGTCTACACTACGGGATAAAATCAATTTTAGATACGCAATTTCAGCTACGTGAATAACGTAGCTGAAGTCGAATATCTAAAATCGATTTACTCACCCGTCTTCACCGCGCGGGATCGATGTCCGTGGCTCGCCATGTTGATTCCAGAACTCCGTTGGAGTTGGTGGAGTTCCGGAATCGATATAAGCACACTCAGGGATCGATATATCCCGTCTAGATTAGACGCGATATATCGATCCCAGAGCAATCGATTTTAACATGCCGATAAGGCGCGTAGTCTAGATGTGGCCAAAGAGAAGGAGGAGGAGCATCAAGGGGGGTGTAGGAAGTCGGGTAACTGGAGGCTGGCAGTCTGGGGTGGGAGAACTGGAAGAGGGGGAATCCAGGGCATCTGGCCCAGGATTTCCAAGATGGACTTGGCTGAAAGTCACTGATGTCTGTAATAGCCAGCTCTGTTCTATGCTGTGTCCTGTCGACTAATAAACCTTCTGTTTTACTGGCTGGCTGAGGGTCTTGTCTGACTGCAGAGTTGGGGTGCAGGGCCCTCTGGCTTCCCCAGAAGCCCCGCCTTGGCAGACTTACTGTGGGAAGCACACGATGTGGAAGGAGATGCTGAATGCTCCGAGGTCAGACCCAGGAAGGTCAAAGCTGTGTGAGCTTCCTGCCCTGGAGACAGTCTGATCAGAGGGAGGAGGCTCCCCCATAATCCTGACTGGCTTTGTATAGAGTAGTTCCAGAGCATCGCCCGGTGACTCTGTGACAGTGCTAAACCCAGAACTGTGTGGTGATGTGTCTGAAAATGTCTGTTCTGTTGTCATATTATTTCCTATTAATGTTAAAGAGAAAGGCTGTCTCATTGGCTCAGCACTGGGCCAAGGGCCAGAAATAGTCCCTAGGTTTTAACCTCCCATCTGCTCCTGACTCACTGTGTGACTGTGAGCAAGTCACTGCCTCTCTCTGTGCTTCAGTTTACCTGCAACAGACAAAGAGAATTAAATAATCTTGCCTTTCTTGGCGCTTTGGGCATTGGATACTAGCAGAGTTGGGGTGCCAGGCCAAATAGACCAGTGCTCTGATCCACTATAGCTAATCCTATTCCTGGCTAGTGTAGGGATTAAGATGTGGATAAAGCAAAAATTAGATCAGAGCCAGACCGCTTGGGGTGGTGCCTTGTAGTATCTCCCACACTTGAAGCACCCACAGCTCTCCAGAGTCACGCAGCCCTGGCCATTGAAGAAGCCCTTGTCACACTGGCAGCCTTCAGCGTAGGCCTCCGGGCAGTCCGTGATGTCTCCAGGGCAGGTGGTGGTATACAGGTTGGCCCAGATCTCATAGTGGCTGTTGGCTGGGCAGGTCAGGGCTTAAATAGAGAAAGAATTAATTTAGGACAGGAAAGATCTCACACCATGAACGAGAGGTACAGAGACATGAAGGAGAGGAGAGCAGGGCTGGGAGGACAGGACCAGGACACTTATTTAAGTTTGGTTTTCATCCAGAAGAGTTTCTGAAGAAACCCAGAGGTTTGGAATGAGATGTCTTGAAATTGTGACCCTCCCCAGTGTGTCCCAAAGCTCCATCAGTATCACAGCACTTACGGCAGAAGGAGGTGCTCCTCCAGGGCTGGATGGGGGCCCCAGCCTCTTGGCAGGCTGTCACGTAGCTGTGGATGCTCTGGTACAGGACCTAGGAGTCCCCATTGTCCAGGCACAGATCATACAGGCAGTTGTTGAAATACACGCTGGGGCTGACTGTGCCGGGGCAGGTGGCAAAAGGGCCATCAGAGGCTGTGAGTAACCCGCAGTAGTTGTGCGCTTTGAAGACATCTTTCCTCTCCTCCTCGCAGACCGGACAGCTGTTCCTAGCACATCTGTCTGTACAGGATGCCTCTGGGATCTGAACTTCCCAGGCAGACCCAAAGGATGCAGCGTCAGGGGCCACCCTGCCATCGAGGAGCAGGAACTCGTCATCCTGCTGCCCTTTGTAGTTCCCACACAGGCCGCACATCCGGCCATGGTAGCGACCCGGGACTGTGACTCTGACCTGGTAAACCAGGTCGTAGCTCACGGTGAGGCCAAAGTCAGTTTGCACCAAGACATTCACACTGTGCTGATATGCCTGCAGTCGCCCATTGGCCACGATCACAGGCAGGTTGTGGGACACCCCGTCCACCTGGAAGAGACAGAGCATCCTGTGTGAGCTGTGGGGAGAGTATACTATAGGGTTTGGGTTATGGGCAGTGAGTTTTGAGATTCTGTTCTCACTGACCCTGTAGTGTAAATCCAGCATGACTCACTTTAGAATAAATCAAGATTTGTGCCAGGGCCACTGAGATCAGAATCTGGTCCCAGGCCTGCAATAAATTAGGCGGTAAAAGTCATGATCACTATATCACATAATCATTCTGGCCCACATCTCTCTCTGCCGCTGATCTCACTCCTGATCCTCTCTCTTTCCCACTCCGTCCATCTACTTACCCTGCTCTTCGCCTGCACCTGTTTGGGAGCTGACTTCACCACATCTCAGCTGTTCCCCTTGTGCTAGTGTAGTGTGATTTTTGTGAGGTCCTCAGAGATAATCAGCACCACGATTTCCACTCAAATCACGCCCCATCGATCTGTTCCCATCCTGCTGCTCTGATGAGACTCACAGAGTCAAGGGGAGAGGAGATGGAGGCCCAAGGGAGGATTTCAGCAAAGGCTGAGTACAAACAGTGGCAGAGAGGATAATGATGTCATTGCCAACAGGCAGATTTGCAGCAAGAGGAGGTTTAGGAGGAGAAGGAGATTTCAGGTTCAAAGTCAATACCCAGGTTAGAAAAAATGGAGGCAAATCTTCAAGGGGAAATTTCTTGTCTATATGTTGCAAGTACGTCACCCTGGCTTACCTCTCCGCTCTCCTTTTGCTAACCACGTACCTCCTCCCTGATCCTCTCTCTTTACCATCCCTATCTCCTGCACCCACATTTGGCCTGCAGCTCTGCTTCATGCCCACACCTACACTCAAAACTATCTCCTACTTCTTGTCCATGTCCTCCCTTCCCTAAAAACCCACATGTTGTTGTCGTAGCTTCCTACTCAGATTTGAACCTTAGCGTTCATAACCTGAGAAGCTAGCATGAACCCCTCTAAGCTTAATTACCAACTTAGATCTGATAGGCTGCCACCAGCCAAGAATTTCCAGTGTCTTGGCTCACTCTGGTCTCCCCAAAACCTTCCCTGGGGGACCCCAAGAACCCAAATCCCTTGGATTCTTAAAACAAGGAGAAATAAACCATTTCCCTTCCTGCTCTTTACTTCCTCCCAGATTTTCCCGCCCTGGGTATACTAGGAGATTTCCCTGCTTCAATCCCTTGAAACACAAAACCGAGAGGACAATTTACCTTCCCCTTCCTTCTTTTCCCCCCTCCCAGTCTTTCCCTGAGAGAGACAGTACTCCTGGCACAGAGATTCCTATCCCCTTGCCATAACTAGAAAAAGAAAAGTCAACAAGTTTTTTTTTTTTAAAAAAGAAAGCTTTATATAAAAAGAAAGAAAAAGACAAAAAAATTAATCTCTGCATTAAGCTGACAATACACAGGGCTATTGCTTAAAAGAAAAATATGAATAAACAGTCCTTATTCAAAAGAGATACAATTTAAACATTCCAGCAACTACACACATGTAAATACAAAAAAAACAATAAAAGCTTACTGTCTTTTCTACCTTTGTACTCACAACTTGGAAACTGAAGATTAGAAGCTTGAAGATAGGAAGAACCCTCTCATCGCTGAGAGACAGACCGGAGAACAGAGAGAGCAGACAAAGGGGACACACACACCCAAACATTCCCATCCTGAGCTTTGAAAAATCCGGTTTCCTGATTGGTCCTCTGGTCAGGTGTGTGGTTCCCTTTGTTAACCCTTTACAGGTAAAAGAAACATTAACCCTTAGTTATCTATTTATGATAGTTGTGAACCGGGAATGGCAGCAGAGAAGACAGAGCTGAGTTGGAGGATGCTCACTGTGCCCACGAGAAGCTCTCATAGCAGTATCCATGAGTAATGCTTTCCACCATCTCCTATTGACTATGAGATTCAGTCCCATCTGCCTAGATGATGACCTGTCCTCAGTTACTCATGCTTTTGTCAACTTTTGTCAGGATTACAGCAGTGGGCTATAACCAGACATGAAACCCTTGGCACTTAGAAAACTTCAGCTGGTAGATGCCTCTGCAACACATCTCCTCAGCAAGACTGGGTACGGTGAAGCTATCAAACTTGTCACTACCCTGGCTTCCCAGAGAGCACTGAGTTCTCTGTCCTTATCTTCAAGGTGCTCAATGACCTGTGCCCAGGGTATCTAAAAGATCAGCTAAACTTCGGGGATGAAAACCGTGTGTATGAGTAGAGGAAAAGGACTCCCGGAACAGATGGTATTTGTATAAACACACCAACTCTGCCTACGTATTCAGCCTAGGGGCTGATTTGCCAAAGTGCTCCGTTTTGGCCGGTATTGGGTTACAAATCACTTGTACAGACACTCTTTTCTTAACCTGTCTATTATATAATTTTTTAACATCAGCTTTAATAATATTTTTAAATTTGAGTGGAGGGGTAATGAAATGTTGTTATCCTGACTGTCTGAGCAGAACGGTACTTACTCAGTCCTGACTGATTGAGGAGTTTCCCCTAAACAGAAGTTCACTTGCTAAGTAGGGGTTACAGAGGCCAGATCCCAGTGAAAGAATAGTGATCGTGGTGCTGACTAAGGAGTCCTGGGCAGCATTTGACTCTCCGCTGTATCGTTCAGTGATCGCTAGAGCTGAAATCACTGGTAACCAGACACTGAGCCTTAGATCTGGTGTGGGACCATAGGTGGGAACTCTGTACGTTCTCTGGGGCTGGAGTGCCCATTGGGAAAAAATGGTGGGTGCTTAGCACCCACTGGCAGTCAAGCTCCTTCCCTCCCCCAGTGCCTCCCTCTCATCAGCAGGCCCAACAGATCAGTGCCTGTGCCTCCTGCCCACTGCAAACAGCTGTTTCACAGTGTGCAGGAGGCTGGGAGAGAGTGGGGAGGAGCAAGGACAGGGCTGGCCTTACCATGAGGCGAACTGAGGCAACCGCTTCAGGTGCCAAACTGTGGGGGGCGCCACTAGAACCCAGAATGTAGAAAAATGTGTCCGCTGCTGGTGCATATGTATTCTTTCTGCTCTAGATGCACGGATATGGTGGAGTGTTGTGCTGGAGGAAGGAGGGCACAAGAGACATAACTGAAAGCAGCAGGTGCTGCAGGGAGAGAGAGGAGGAGGAACCTCTTATGTAACCTCTCTAGCACCTTCAGGAGCCTGGACTGATTCACACCAGCTTCTCAGGGAGCTTCCTGTTTCCTGCTGCTTCCCTGAACCCACTTGAGGAGAACAGGCAGTCAACTGAAAAAGTAGGAGTCAGTTTGGCCCTTAAGATACTGATATCTTCCCTCACTCAGGCCCTGCTACCAGCCTGGTTATTTGTTCCCTTCAATTGACTGTTGAGAGCCACTATAGCTGGCACAGAACAGCTCTCATGAGTGAAAGAAGAAAACGTCCCTCTGGGGCAGCATTCAGAAAAAGAAAGAAAGCAAAGGAAACTTTTCTATTTAAGCAGGAAGGAGGTCTCCTGAGATACATAGACACAAATGTTCATGGTGAGCCTTCTGACTCCATTCAGGATGTGAGTGGTGAGGAGATGCCTGATCTTCCAGTTAGTCAGAGTGCAGGTGACCTGGCAGCTACTGCAGCATCTATATCTCCATCTTAAATGGATGTAACCATGGACATTTCTGAAGAAAAGTGTAGATCAGAGAAGATTGTGGTGGAGGCGCAAGAAACAGCTGCTGCTGAGTTTAGTTCCTTAATTCTAGATGATCCAGGACTGTGGACCCACTTGAGCAGTAACATGAGGGACTTCCTTGTACTGCATGGGCCACAGGGAGTGAAAAACTTCATGTTCCCCAAAGAGAATGAAAATAGAAGTTTCCATCCAACACATTAATGGCATGAAATCCCCAATGGTGAGAAAGTGGAGATGCCAAGGCTTATGTACTCAAAAAACCCAGAATACTGCATACTGTTTTTGTTGCAAACTCTTCCAGTCTAATGTTCCAGCGACACTGGGTTCTACAGGAGCAAAGGACTGGAAAAATCTGGCTAGAAATCTGGCATGCCATGAGAAGGCAGCAAATCATCAGAGAGCATTCCATCGGTGGAAAGAGCTTGAGGTGAGACTAAGGTTAAAGGCCACCATAGATAATCAGCATCAAGAGAAGATTGCATCAGAGTCTCTTTACTGGCAAAATGTTCTGAAAAGGCTCATTGCCATTGTGAGAATGCTTGCTACCCAAAACCTAGCACTGTCTGGTACTTCAGATCAGCTGTATGTGCCAAACAATGAAAACTTCCTTAAAATTGTGGAGTTGGTGGCTGAGTTTGATGCTGTACTCCAGGAACATCTAAGAAGAGTCATCACCCAAAAAATGTACACACACTACTACCTTGGAAAAACAATTCAAAATGAGATCATGCAGTAACTGGCAACAAAAGTCAAACAGAAGATTGTGGCAGATCTGAAATTAGCAAGATATTACTCTGTTATTCTGGACTGCACACCTGACGTCAGCCATATGGAACAAATGACTTTAATGATGCATTTTGTAACAACAACAGAACCTAGTGAAAATGTCCCTGCAACGGTGACTGTCAGAAAGCATTTTCTAGAATTTATTGACATTGATGATACTATAAGAGCTGGTATGATAAATGTGCTTATTAAAAATCTGGAAGATACGCCAATTGCAATAGCTGACAAGAGAGGTCAGGGCTATGATAATGGTGCCAACATGAGAGGAAAGGACAGAGGAATGCAATCACAGATCCAAGAGCTAAACCCTCAAGCTTTTTTTGTCACATGCAGTTCTCATTCATTGAACTTGGTGGTCAGAGATGCAGCATCAGCTTCTAGTGAGGCTGCTGAATTTTTTAATGTAATTCAAAGCACCCTTATATTTTTCTCTGCATCAACACATCAATGCCAAATTTTGAAGCAACATCTGGGAACATCCTCTCTGATGCTGAAACCACTGAGTACCACACGATGGGAAAGTCGAGTGAGGCAGTAAAGCCTATCAAACACCAATTTGGGAAAATAGATGATGCCATAGTTGCCATTATGGAGGATAATGCTATGACAGGAACTGTTTGTGGGAGAACAGTGGCAGAGGGAATGAAATCACCAGAAACATACATAACTTCAAATTTCTCTGGGGCTTAGTGTTGTGGCATGACATGCTGTTTGAAATAAATGTTGTAAGCAAGAGACTCCAAGGTGTTGACCTTGATATATCTGGAGCAATGGAACAACTAGACAAAGCAAAGTCATACCTACAGTCTTACCGGTCAGATGAGGGATTTCAAAATGTTCTGAAGAGTGCACAGAAGTTGGCAGAGGAACTTCACACTGAAGCTATTTTCCCACCCATTCAAGAATACAAGAGTCACCGAAGAAGACGACATTTTGATTATGAGGCACAGGAAAATCCCATAAGAGACCCCAAACAACAATTCAAAGTTGAATTCTTTAACCAGGTGCTAGATTGTGCAATACAGTCAGTTGAAGAACGTTTCATGCAGCTCAAGGAACACAGCAGTATATTTGGGATGTCATATGATATTCCAAAACTCCTGGCTCTACCTGAAGAAGACCTACACCAGCAATGCAGGGCAGTAGAGACCGTGTTGACACATGATGACATGCGCGATATTGATGCGAGTGATTTAGGTGATGAACTGAAAGCCCTTTCAAGATACATTTCAGCAGGATCAACTCCAAAGGCTGTTCTGGAATGCATGTGCACAAATAAGATGACCACCCTCTTTCCAAATGCTTTGTTGCCCTGCGCATACTTCTAACACTTCCTGTAACGGTTGCCAGTGGAGAACGCAGCTTCTCCAAGCTGAAGTTCATAAAAACACATCTACGCTCCACAATGACACAGAAGAGGCTGGTCGGCCTTGCAACCATCTCAATCGAGCATGAGCTGGCCCAGACTGTGGACCTTCAGGAAGCAGTTCAAATCTTTGCAACGCAGAAGGCATGGAAAGCACCATTTTGATTATTCAAACAGATTAAAATGCCAGTGTTTACTATGCATACAAGAAATGTTACATTTGCTGTTCAGGCATTTGAAAGTTAAATGTTACTTAACATTTTTGAACAAGGCATTTTAAGTTGTTAGTTCTCCTTTATTGGGGTAGGTAGCAGAGCAGTACCATGAGAGGAGCAGAGCAGGAAGAAGGCAGAATTGAGACATTGCAAAGTTTTGGCGCAAACAAGGAGGCATCATTTGAACTCCCCGCCTCAAGTGTCAAAACACCACACCATAGTAACTCTAGCTCAGGAACCAATCCATGCAACAAACCTCGATGCCAACTCTGCCCACATATCTACACCAGCGACACCATCACAGGACCTAACCAGATCAGCCACACCATCACCGGTTCATTCACCTGCACGTCCACCAATGTAATATACGCCATCATATGCCAGCAATGCCCCTCTACTATGTACATTGGCCAAACTGGACAGTCTCTACGGAAAAGGATAAATGGACACAAATCAGATATCAGGAATGGCAGTATACAAAAACCTGTAGGAGAGCACTTCAACCTCCCTGGCCACACTATAGCAGACCTTAAGGTGGCCATCCTGCAGCAGAAAAACTTCAGGACCAGACTTCAAAAAGAAACTGCTGAGCTTCAGTTCATCTGCAAATTTGACACCATCAGCTCAGGGTTGAACAAAGACTGTGAATGGCTAGCCAACTACAAAACCAGTTTATCCTCCCTTGGTTTTCACACCTCAACTGCTAGAACAGGGCCTCACCCTCCCTGATTGAACTAACCTCGTTATCTCTAACTTGCTTGCTAGGATATATATACCTGCCCCTGGAAATTTCGACTACATGCATCCGACGAAGTGGGTATTCACCCACGAAAGCTCATGCTCCAAAGCGTCTGTTAGTCTATAAGGTGCCACAGGATTCTCTGCTGCTTTTACTAAATGTTGTGTGTGGGCCTTGAGCAAGAACACAGCACGCTCAGGGGAGGGAGTGGAATATTAAGAAAAATCCACAACAAAAGACCCCACTGAACACACAACTTCCCCTGGGGAGAGGAGGAGAAAACAAATAGGAGAAAGAAGTGAGTCACATTGCTGGAAGATGCTCAAATACTCCAGTGATGAGCATGGAATAAGAACTTGTAACAGGGCGACTTGCCCCTTAAGGGTTAGTGACCTGAGGCCAACCAACCCTCGTTACTAAGTAGGAACACCTGAGCACCAATCACATGATTCCCCTATAACAGCAGCTGGAGGAGGCCAGGCTGCTGTCCCAGCATAAAGAGTTCTGAGGGAAAACAGAAGAGAGTGCAGAGGCTGCTGCAGAACAGTACGCTCCAGCAGGGAAACCTGAAACTCGGGAAGTGAGAAGACAGGAAGAAAAAGCCTGGGAGTGACGAGATAAATAGGTGGATGTGAAAACTTTATTCATAATGTGTGTTAATTTAATAAACCAGAGCCCTAGGATGGCTGCTATTATTAGAAGTTGTAAAAGTTATTCAGAGGTCCAAGAGGGTAAACTGAGGAAGGCCACCTATAGATTGACCCCTGGCCACGAAAGGACAAACCAGTAGAGAAGAGAAGAGAATCTCTCTTGTCCAAAAGGAAACAAGAACAATCGAAATTAGGATCTGGAGAAGGACTTACCGTGATGAACCCGTTTGCTCCACAGCAGGGTGAGTGTGATGCCATACACCTGAATGGACACTAGCTTGGCCACGGACACATTCCTACTGTCCCAATCTTCTTTCTCTACACTGATAGTGAATGCTGTAAGGTCACTGGCATCGGTGCAGGTCTTGGCCAGGATGTAGGTGCACGTGCCTTGGAAGTCAAAGGGGACCCCGTCAAAAGAGAAGTAATGGGGACGGCCAGAGGCAGAACAGGTCGGAAATCCAAATGAGTGACATTTCTGGATGCCATCCACTACCCCGCATTGCTCACCAGCACCGCAGAAGAATGCCTTACACACAACCTCCCCACCAGCCTGACACACGCACTGTTCCTTGCATGAACTGCTCGGGTGGAAGGTCTCCCCGGCCTGGTAGTAAAGTCCCCTGTGGAGGCATCCACACTGGGAAAAGAGGACACAGTGGTTGCCACTGAGAACAAAGTCCTCATCACACACGCAGCCTTCCTTACACTGGGTTGTGCATTGCACCGGGGCATAGAGGTTGCTGCATGTCAGATCACAGCTGCTGCTGCATAATTCTTAGTGACTTTTGGGGGGACAAGACGGAGCTGTAATTAGAACAAAGAGTTAGCTCATATAGTGCATTAGCAATGTGTGCAATGAACTATCACAGAAGATGCAATTTCATTCAAGCTCCTAATTTTCTGTTTCCTTGGTTTGATTAATTAATAAAAGAGCAATATCTCTAATTAGGTTCCAGTCTGCGGGACTGGGTGCTCCAGAGACACCAGGTAATAGGATACAGACAGTCTCTCTCCAAGGATTCAGCTTCTAATCTGGTCCAAGATCAGGGTGTAGGGAGTGGAGGGCTCATGGGCCTGGAATTGTTCTGCAGAGCTTTTCACCACTAGCTTTTTGCTTTGAGTCCAGGTCAGTAGTGCCTAAACTCATTCCCAGATGATGGCTTATGGGAGATGAGTTGGTGGGTTTCCAGACTAGTTCGTAGTGAACAGACAGCTCAATTACTAAGACTCCAGTGACTGTCAGCTCTGATTATGTCAGCTCTCAGCAGGGAAGCCAAGGACTGACTGGATGGACCATGGAGGGAACTATTACATGCCTAGACAGTGCCTCTCTGGCCTGGGGTGCAGCACATTGATAGGGCATGGTAAGGGGCCAGTTCCTATGACTGTACTCATCCTTTGGAGAGAGGGCTACTTTGTCACTTAAGAAACATTCTGCAGAACTGGATAAGCTGCGCATTTAGATCAACATTTACCAGCCAACAAAAATTAACAAGCCCTATGGGACAATCAGTAGTGAACATGGCGACTCACAGCAAAATTTCATAGTCCTCCAGGGATGCACCATAGCTCCAGCTTCCTGACATGCCTCAGCATAGCCAGCAACGGCCTGGCAGATGTTATTCTCCCACTCACTGAGGACACAATAGCTGTACACGCAGTCTACGAAGTACCCATCGGGGTCCACTTTGCTGTGACATCCTCTGAAGGGGCCATTCTTGTCTAGGATGATCCCACACTGCCCTCTGCTACCTCGTTGTTCCTTTTCAATTGCCTCTATATTTGTGCATGGTGGTGTCATTACTGCAGAGCATCCTGGGAGGTCGCCCACCTTCCAGCTCAGGCCAAAGCTGACTGGGCTCGGTGCCAGCGTGCCATCCCTCATGAGCAAGTTGTCCTCCCTGTCCTTGTTGAAGTTGCCACACAGACCAAACACGGCTCCTGCGTAGGTCACTGACTACCCGGAAAAACTAAAAGTGAGGCCAAAGTCTGCCTTTATAATGAAATAAACACAGACCACACACGGCTCCTGTGTACGTCCTGACTACCTGGAAAAAGTAAAAATGAGGCCAAAGTCTGCCTGGATCGCTGTGGCCCAGCCCTTTCTATACACAGTGATTTTCTTATCATTGAGATTGAAGGGAAGGTTAATCCGGAAACCATTCATCTGTAAGAGCAAATCATTCAGCATATGAAACATCGCTCACTCGTGGTGGAACCTCTCGCTCCAGCAGAGAGGTCCAGCCCATAATTATAATAAAAATCCACCTCTGTTTAACGCTTTGTCCAGTCTGCCTTGCTCCAGTCCCTACAACCTGCCTGAATCCCAGCTCTCCAGACTGGACAGGATCCTCTTACCAGACTTTCATTACCTCTGGCTTTGGCTATTGCAGTTCCCTCCTGTCTCTTCTACCTGAGCCTCAGCTCCCCAGGTTCCCACATACGCTGGATGCTACTGACACTTTCTGACCCATCTCAAGTGAAATAGCAGCACCCCAATCCTTAAATATCTCCATCAGCTCCTTGTTCATAGAAGAATCCATTTACATTCATTCTATATTTCACAGTCCTTCCATGCACTGTCTGTAACCTGTGTTGATGACACAGGTGACTTTCTAGAAATGTTTTAGAGAGACTAGAGAGAATTTGAGAAACTCACCAGGACTTTCCCAGGGAATTGATTGCTGATGTTGAGTCTGGTCTGATACACTTTGATCTGTAGAGGAGAGGTACTGTTCTCCTGGAAGCAGACCTCAAAGTCCACCAGTCCCTCTGCCTTCTTGCACAGAGCCATGAGCAGGTAGTGGCAGGTGCCTTGGAAGTCATATCTCTGTCCATCAAAGGTGGAATAGTGCAAATTTCTTGTCACAGAGCAGGTGGCGTAGCTGGAGGGGTAACAGCCCCGTACTCCATTCACTAGCCCACACCTCTCCAAGTGTTTGCACGTAGCAGCCACACATTTGACTTGTCTAGTGGTTGCATTGCATATGCACCGTGTTCCACATGCCTCATCGACCCAGAAGCTCTCGTTGGGGGCATAGGGGCGCCCTTCAAACTGGCACCCACAACTGCTCTTGGGGATGCATTTGCCCTGACTCAGCACAAAACCATCCTTGCACTGGCAGCTTTCCACGCAGGGGTCTTGGCAGCTGCTGGGGGCTGACTGGTCCACACATGTGGCTGGGCAGGCTGTTCCACAGAGCTGGTACTGGCTGTTCTCCAGGGGGCACTCCATGGCTGGGGAGTGAAGGAGCCACAGATTTAGCAGCCAGTTCTCTCCATGCAAAAACAGTATTTAAAATAGACAGAGGGGGATGTATATCGTGGGGCTATAATGAAATAAATACTATTGGGAATTGTGTCATTATGGGAGATTTTAACTTCCCAGATATAGATTGGAGGAAAAGTGCTACCAATAGTAGTAGGGCCCAGATTTTCCCTCGATGCGATAGCTGACAGATTTCTTCACCAAATACTCACTGAACAAACAAGATGTGATGCCATTTTAGATTTGATATTGGTGAGTAGTGAGGACCTCCTGGAAGTACTGGTTGTAGGGAACAACCAGGGTTCAAGTGATCATGAACTAATTCAGTTTAAATGGAAGGATAAACAAAAATAGATCTGCAGCTAGGATCCTTGATTTCAAAAAGGCAAACTTTAAAAAAATGGATAATTAGTTAGGGTCCAGGAAGTAGACTGGACTGAAGAACTCAGGGATCTGAATGTGGAGGATGCTTGGAGTTTCAGAAACAATCTGAAGCCTGCATTCCAAGCAAGGGGAAAAAACTCATAGGAAGGGATTGCAGACCGAGCTGGAAGAGCAAATGTCTCAAACAGGTGATTAAGAGAAAGAAGAAAGCCAAAAAGGAATGGACGAAGGGATGGGTCAGAAAGGAAAGCTACCTCTTGTAGGTCAGAAAGTGTAGGGATAAAGTGAGAACTGCCAAAAGCCAAGCAAAGTTGGACCTTGCAGAGGAAATTAATACCAAGAGTAACATTTTCTGTAGCCATATAAATAAAAAGGGACCACTAAGCACCGAGGACAGGGTGGAGATTAAAGAAAATCCAGGTATGGCCCAACACCTAAACAAATACTTTTCCTCAGTTTTTAATAAGAGTAATGGAGATTTTTGGGGTAGTGGCAGGATAGCTAATGGGAACAAGTATATGGGAGTAGACGTTACCGAATCCAAGGTGGCAGTCAAACCCAAAGAGTTTAATGGAACTAAATTGGGGGACCTGTATAATCTCCATCCAAGAATATTAAGGCAACTGCCACATGAAATTGCAAGCCCAGTAGCAAGGATTTTTAATGAATCTATAAATTTGGGGGATAATTTCTAATATTGGTCCTATTTTTAAGAAAGGGAAAAAAGTGATCCAGGAAACTACAGGCCTGTTAGTTTGACCTCAGTTGTATGCGGGTCTTTGAAAAAGAAAGCAGCAAGGAAAGAGAGGTATATGTACTTGGGATAAAATACAACATAGTTTTACAAAATGTAGATCATGTCCGGCCAACCTGTTCTCCTTCTTTGAGAAGATAACTGATTCTTTAGACAAGGAAATGCAATAGATCTTACATAGTTGAATATCAGTATAGCTTTTGATACAGTTCCATATGGGAAATTATTAGTTAATTAGGAGAAGATGGGGATTAATATGAGAATCATAAGGTGGATAAGCAACTGGTTAAAGGAGATACTACAACAGGACATATTGAAAGGTAAATTGTCAGGCTGGAGGAAGGTTAATAGTGGAGTTCCTCAGGCATTGGTCTTGGGATCAATCTTATATTACATTTTTATTAATCACCTTGGCATAAAAAGTGGGTGCGTGGTAACAAAATTTGCAGATGACACAAGATTGGGGGGTATTACCAATATGGAGGAGAACTGGAATATCATATGAGAAGATCTGGATGACCTTGAAAACTGGAGTAATAGAAATGGGATGAAATTTAATAGTGCAAAGTGCAAGGTCATGCATTTAGGAACTAACAAGAAGAATTTTTGTTATAAACTGGGGATGTATCAGTTGGAAGTGACAGAGGAGGAGAAAGCCCTGGGTGTATTAGTTGAGCACAGGATGACTAAAAGCCACCAATGTCATGCAGCTGGGAAAAAAAGGCTAATGCAGTCCTAGGAGGCATCAGGAGAGGTATTACCAGTAGAGACAGGGAAGTGTTAGTACCATTATACGTGGCACTGGTGAGACCTCATCTGGAATAGTGTGTGCAGTTCTGGTCTCCTATGTTTAAGAAAGATTAATTCAAACTAGAACAGGTGCAGAGAAGGACAACTAGGGTGATCCAAGGAATGGAAAACCTAACTGTAGTGGGGCAGCTGCCCTACTCCCTGAGAGTGTGGGCTGCATGAGGCCAGTGCGCCTGTGCAGACAGGCAGCCAATTAGAGAAGAGCTTATTGGGAGCCAATCGGGGCCCAGATTGGGGATAGCCAATCAGGGCTAGGCTCAGCCCTATAAAAAAGCTGCTCAGGGAGAGGAGAGTCAGTCTGTCCCAGGCCTTTGACAGGGGAAGCTCAGTCTCGAGAATTGGGAGACTAGCACTGTGGACAGTGCAGTGTTGGCCAGGCTCAGGAAGCAGAAGGGTGCTCTAGTCCGTAGCCTGCCAGGCAGCAGGCCCTGAAGGGAAGGGCCCATGAGGTGCAAGGGGCCATACGGGAAGTGGCCCAGGGAGGCGGACAGACAATGGGAGAAAAGGAGGACAATAAGGCTGCTGCCAGAGGGTCCCTGGGCCGGGACCCAGAGTAGAGGGTGGGCCTGGATCCGCCCCTTTCCCCCCTTGCAGTACACCCAGCCATCGGCAGTGGGGAGCAGCCATTACAGACACGCCAGATCCCTGACAAGAGGGATTAGACTTTGGGGGTCTGGTTGGACATGGTGGCTGAGGCGTAGAAAGACTGCTGATCAACCCCCTTCCCCCCTTCCCCCAGAAGGGGGTGTGGATGGACTAAGGGGCACTGCCGGAGGGCAGTGGTTCGGAAAAGGACGCCGCGAGCTGGAGAGCGATGCAGGCTCAGACACCAAGCAAGGGTGAGACAGCAGGCGGGACACTACCAGGAAAGGGCGCTCCATTGGACTGAGCTAATTCGCAGAGACAACCAGCAGGAGGCGCAGGGTGGTGAGTCCCAACCCTGTCACACTAACTTATGAGACAAGACTCAAAGAGCTTGGCTTGTTTAGCCTAACCAAAAGAAGGCTGAAGGGAGATATGATTGCTCTCTATAAATATATCAGAGGGATAAACACCAGGGAGGGAGAGGAGTTACTGTGCCGAGGTTAACACAAAAACAAATGGACATCAACTGGTCATCAACAAATTTAGCCTTGAAATTAGA
The DNA here is from genome assembly GCA_026122505.1 of Aldabrachelys gigantea. Taxonomy (NCBI): domain Eukaryota; kingdom Metazoa; phylum Chordata; order Testudines; family Testudinidae; genus Aldabrachelys; species Aldabrachelys gigantea. The sequence goes on from CM047489.1 coordinate 68,205,292, forward strand.
TGATGCCCATCACAGGAGTGAAGTTCTGGGACAGCCTTCCAAGGGGAGCAATAAGGGCAAAACACCTTACTGGCTTCCAGACTGAGCTTGATAAGTTTATGGAGGGGATGTTGTGATGAGACTGCCCATAATGGCACATAGCTGATCTGTGAGTGGTAGCAGCAATGTCTCCAACAGCCAAGGATGGGACACTGGATGGGGAGGGTTCCGAGTTACAACAGAGAATTCTTTCCCAAGTGTCTGACTGGTGGGTCTCACTCACATGATCAGGGTCCAGCTGATTGCCATATCTGAAGTCAGGAAGGAATTTTTCCCCCAGGTCAAATTGGCAGACCCTAGAGATTATTTTCCTTCCACTGCACCTTGAGCCACAGATCACTTGCTGGTTTAAACAAGTGTAAATGGCGGATTCTCTGTAATTTGAAGTCTTTAAATCTGTTACAGGAGTGGGTGGGTGAGATTCTGTGGGCTGCAACGTGCAAGAAGTCAGACTAGATTTACATGATGGTCCCTTCGGACTTTAGAGCAGTGGTTCTCAACCCAAAGTCCACAGGTCACTGTGACCCATGTGACATCCTCTGGGCCATACAGGTAGTACATATGTTGTGTGGATGCAGCCCATATAACACTTAGAAAGCTGCCTATGTGGCCCACAATAGTAAATAGATTGAGAACCATTGGCTTAGAATCTATGATTCTATGAATGACTTAAACTGCCACAATCTTACCCCAGCTTCCAAGTGTTATCAGTAGACGTTAGATATTCAAAGTGACAGGCACCTTAGTAATTCCACAGACAGGCAAATACTGTGGGTACAATAGAACCCAGGAGTCCTGATTTTCCAATCACTGCTCAATAATCCCAAACCACTCAATCATGCCCTCTTCCAAAACCAGGGCTAGAACTCAAGAGTGCTGAGCCGCAGGCTCCCTGGTCTAACCAGCAGACCATGGAACTTGGCATACAAATCTGTACTCACGGCATCTGGCCAGCTGTCTCCATTCCCCAATCCTGACCCCCTCCAGCTGGCAGGAGTCCATGTAGGCCTTCAGGGCCTCACACTGGGCCTTCCTGTTGCCCTCATTGTGGCACAGATCGTACATGCAGTTGTCAAAGTAGACTGTAGGATCCACCTTGCTGTGGCACTGGCTGAAGGGCCCATCTGAGACCTTGGTTATCAGGCCGCACAAGGCCTCCTCCTTGTACTTTTTGGTTATGCTGGGGTCACAGGATCTGCAACCTCCAATGCAATCGTGCCAGCAAAATTGATCCTCATCTTCCACTGCCCAGCTTTTCCCCAGGGCAGCAACACTGGGAGCCAGGTCCCCATCCGAGGTCCAGAAGTCATCGGAGGGGTCCCCGTTATAGTTGCCCCACAGGCCGCATAGGCTGCCGGAGAAGTCATTAGGGACGGTGACCCTTAGGTGGTTGTTCCAGTCATAGTACACCCTGATGTTGAAGTCAGTGCGGAGGATGAGGGAGGTGTCGCTCTGATAGAGCCGAAGGGCCCCGTTGTTCAGGGAGACGGGTAAGTGAGCCCTGGTGTTATTCACCTTCATGGTGAGAAAGAAACGGCAAAGGTCAGAACAGAGTGCACAGGTCTGTCATTTACACACTGAGCTCTACTCTGATATACTTTTTCACTAGTATTTGCCTTTCATCAAAATCAAAAGGGATTTAGAAGATTGTTCCTTTTCCAAGGAGTTCTGATGGAAACAAGGCCGATTTCAAAACCTGTCTGTTTTTTCCTGCCACCAGCTCCTTGGCAGCCTACCAGGCAGACTGACCTGGAGTTGGGGCTCCATTCGTCTTCATAGAAAATGTGGTAATTTATGAGTTTCTTTCCATATTGGAATGAAGCTAATTTTCAAAATGAAATCTTTGTGCCAATGGAATTAGCTTTATCTAATGTGATGTTTTAATCCAAATTTGGTTGAAGTTTGTGTCCAGATTCACTGAAAATTGTGATTTTTGCCCCATTGCTATTCATAGGGTTTTCCCAGCCAGGTCCAATATTATATCCATGATTGTGATGTAGCCTATTGTAGACAAAAGGACCAAGGAGAAGAATGAGTGGGAGCTACTCTAGGAGATGGAGGCTGCGTTGGTTAGAACCATTAGGGAGCAGCTCTTGTGGGGACAATGCTGCGTGGATGAGAGCCCTTAGGAGGAGCACTTGAGGGGCAAGAGGTCTCAAGGAGATGTCTACAATGTTCCAGGGCCCCTGAGGTACCTCAGATTGGAGCAGGCTCTGTAGGGCACAGCCCCAACCTGCCTAGATGTGCCTCAGTTTCCCCATATCTTAGAGTTCAGACAATGTCCTCCTGGATCCAGGAGTGGGAATTCTTCTCAGGTGGGGTCTCAGAGGGATCCCTGTTACATTAGAAACTGCTGGGGAATTTGTAGTAGGATGGACTCAGCGGAGCTGGGATTTGCCCACAATTGCTGGAATACTGGCCCTGCTCTTGCATGGTGAGCTGGGGATAGGTAATAACCAAATGCTCAGGTCTAAGCTTTATCTGGTGTGCAGATTCCGTGTGCTTGAGACAGAGCTGACAGCTCCCCACAGCGAGTCATGCACCCTTCAGTACAGCAACCTGTAGTGCCATGCTGTGACTCTGAGGGACAGCGCCCTTGACTGACCCCTCCCCCACATCATTCCCTGCCACACAGCACCTGCTAGATAGGCACTGGGGTCAGCACTGACTTGCCGGGACAATGTTCCCTTTTAGGTCACCCATCCCACTCCCTGCAGCTCACCACAGTGCCTGCTGGCCATTGGTGTCAGCACTGACTCCGAGCAGAGGGTGTCCCCTCCTAGGAAGCCAACCCATTCACTATCACAGTGTTGGGACTTAGGGAACAGCACTGATAGATACAGCAGCAGAGCACACCTGACTATTTCAACCAGACTCCACACTGCAACACCTTGGATTACTTCATTGCAAAGGTTGCCTGCATAACTACTGACCACACTGGGCCCTGTCTACGTTGGGCGTAGCCTCAGGGCTGCTTTAAATGGAGCCCACTGGCTGTGGTCCCATAGGGGCCATTAGCCAGCTGGGCATTGTCAGAGCCCATCACCATCCAGCCACTTTCCTTTGCCTGCTCTGTCCTACCCACAACATGCCCCGTCCGTGGTGGGGGCTGCAGTTTCCTGCCCTCTATTTAGCAAAGCCTACAGGGTCGACATAGAAGCAGGATAGACGTGCGCACCCAGCACTCACCCACACAAAGCCGGCTTCAGCCCTGGCTGCTGTGACAGTGACTCCATCCACCTGGACAGTCACTGACCCACTGTAGAAGGCCTGTGTGTCCCCACTGTTCTTGCTTTTGACCATGACATGGAAGGAGGGCAGGCCGGCAGCATCCCTGCAGGTCTTGGCCATGGTGTAGGTGCAGTTGCCATGGAAATCGTATGCCCATCCATCGAAGGTTCGGTAATGAAAGTATCCCCCAGCCCAGCACGTACCCCGAGAGACCGGCACACACTTTGGCTGCTCATTTATCATCTTACAAATAGTTCCTTCCCTGCAGCGGACCACACTGCAGGATGGCTTTGGAATAACTAGGGGGAAAGACAATAGAAAGACAAGAAACAGCAGACTAATCAGTAACCTCTATGTATCTTTCTATCTCTCCCCCCACACACATCGTTATATCTATCACCATGCACTTCTCTATCTCTCTTCCTCTCTCCCCACACACACTTCCTTTGCATCATTCACAAACCTCCCGCGAGTCCCATGCTGAGGAAATCTCTGCATGTGTGTGACCACAGCAAAACCGGCTCCTATGTCTCCTTCTCCGCAATGCCCAGCAGAGGTGGTACAACACCTATGGGCATGTTGTGGGCAGCATGGAGCAGGCAAAGGAGAGTGGCTGGGATGTGCTGGGCTCTGACAGTGCCCAGCTGACTAATGGCCCTCACAGCCAGTAGGTTCCAATTTAGAGCAGCTCCTAGGCTACAGCCAGGGAGAAGATCTAGGAATGTGATCAGCTCCCTGACAGCTGCCCACTTGGCTCTGCTGTGCACATCAGAAACTGGACATAGCAGAGACTCTGACCCAACAAATGTTTCCATCTTTCAAGTCAAAATGCTGTAATATTACGGGTCAGGGTTGCAGGCTAAATAAAAGTGGAGAGAGAGAGTGAGAAGGGTGAGGAGACATAATTGAAATGACTTTACTCACTGCTTGTGCAATAACCCCTCAGGACATGTTTCAATCAGTGACTGTCCTTTACCTTGGCTGATGCAGTCCATGACGCCATCTCTGATCTGGCAGGTTGCTCCACTGGTGCAGTTGTGGGCTTTGCAAGTCACCCCTCGGGCAGGAACGCAGGTGCAGCTTTGCTGGCACTTGTTCATCAGGACCGTCTCACTGGACTGATGGGATGTTTGGGAAGGAGGAAATAACGCAACGTAAGTGGAAATGGTTATTTATAATAATTTCTGTCGGTGCTAAACTCAGAGCTGTGTGATGAGGTGTGTGAAAAACTATTGTGTCATAATATTATTTCTCTTAACATTAAAGAGAGAGGCTGTCTAATGAGCTAAGATTGGACTGAGGGACAGGACAATGTCTAAGTTTTAACCTCCCATCTGCTACTGACTCATGGGGTGGTGTTGAGCAAGTAACTGCCCATCTCTATGCCTCAGTTTCCCCACAACGGACAAAGGGAATCAAATCTTTTTGCCTTTCTTGGTGCTTGGGCATTTGGTATTAACAAAGTGGGGATGCCAGGCTGGATAGGCCAATGCTCTGATCCATTATAGCAAACCCTGTTCCTGACTAGTGTAGGGATTAAGATATGTGAGAAAAAAATTTAGATCAGACCCAGACCTTTTGAGGCTGTACCTTGTAGTATCTCCCCTGTTCGAAGCACTCACAGCTCTGCAGAGTCACACAGCCCTGGCCATCGAAGAGGAAGCCCTTGTCACACTGGCAGCCTTCAGCACAGGTCTCTGGGCAGTCCATGATGTCTCCAGTGCAGCTGGTGGTGCAGAGGTCAGCGCAGAGCTCGTAGTGGCTGTTGACTGGACAGCTCACAGCTTAAATAGAGAGAGAAATAATGAATGACTGCAAAGATCTCACACCATGGCCTAGAGGGACAGACATGAAGGAGAGGAGAGCAGGAGATGGAGGAGAGGAACAGGGCACACTTGTAAGGGAACATGAGATTGTTGGCTCCCACCCAGAAGAGTTCTAGAGGCCTGGAACATGATGCCCAGTAACACTGACCCCCTCCCTTACCCAGTGCATCCCAGAGCTTCTACACTATCAGCACACTTACGGTAGAAGGAGGCTCTCCTCCAGGGCTGGATGAAGACCTTAGCCTCTTGGCAGGCCGTCACATAGCTGTGGATGCTCTGGCACAGAACTTGTGTGTCCCCGTTGCCCAGGCACAGATCATACAGGCAGTTGCTCTGATACACGCTGGGGCTGACCGTGCCATGGCAGGCTGCAAAGGGGCCATCGGGGTCTGTGAGCAGCCCACTGTAGCTGCGCCCTTTGAAGACCCCCTTCTTCTTCTCTTCGCAAACTGGACAGCTGTTTCCAGCACATCTGTCTGTGCAGGATGGTCCTGGGATCTGGACTTCCCAAGCAGAGCCAAATGCTGCTGCATCAGGGCTGTCCTGCCACTGGGGAGCAGGAACTCCTCATCCTGCTGTCCATTGTAGTTCCCACACAGGCCACGCATCTGGCCATGGTAGCTCCCTCAGATGGTAAACCAGGTCATAGCTCACAGTGAGGTCAAAGTTGGTTTGCACCAGGACATTAGTGCTGTGCTGATATGCTCGGAGCTGCCCATTGACCATTATCAAGGGGAAATTGTGGGATAACCCATCCACCTGGAAAAGACAGCACACTCCCCTGTGAGCAGATAGGATGGACAGTGCATGTGTAGGTAGGGGGTATGGATAAGTTTTGAGATTCAGCTCTCACTGACCCCATGGGTTAAATCCAGAATGACTCATGACTCCCAATTTCACTTTGCAATGATTTGTCCTCATGTTCCAAGCTCTTGACATTGTCACCCAGACCTGCATTTCTGATCTCATCTCCCAGGCACCTCCCTCCCTCCTCATCTTCTCTCTTTACCTTCCCAACTCCTCAACCCATGTTTGGCCTGCTCCTTCTCACTCCAACACCAGGACTCAGAACAGTCTCCTACTTCTCCATCTCCCCCCCGCCGCCTACAAACCCACTTCCCTGGTGATGCCTCCTTCCTTCACCCCTTCCCTCTCTCTCCTATCTCAGACAATTTCCTATGTATTGTGTTCAATTTGCCCCAAATTAGACTGCTGGCTTCACAGGGCACTAGGCCATTGGACAGATTCTTCAACACAGAGGCCACTGGAGATAAAATGGGGAGGAATTTTACCGCATGTTTGCAAAATGTGAGGTATGTGGTGGGGGTTCACTAAATAATTAATACTCATAGATAGGAGTATAACCAAGAAGGGAGGCAAAGATGAAGCCGAGCTGGAGGATGCTCATCTCACCCAAGAGAAGCTTTGACATAGCAGCATCCATAAGTAGCACTTTCTACCATCTCTAGCTGGGTAGGAGACTCCATCCCATTCTGATAGAGGATAACCTGGCTTCAACCATTCACGGCTTTGTTGCCTCCCCACTGGACTATATAGCAAGGTGTGAGTTGTTGAGGAGTCCAAGAGGGGAAGCTGAGGAAGGCCACATACAGAAACCTCTGTCCACAAAGGGACACTCAGAACAATCTAAATGAGGATCTGAAGAAGGACTTACCTTGATGAGCCCCTGTTTGTTCTGCAGCAGAGTGAGTGTGATCCCATACACCTGGATGGACACCAGCTTGGCCATGGAGATGTTCCCACTGCCCCAGGATTCTTTCTCTATGCTGATAGTGAATGATGTCAGGTGGCTGGCATCGGTGCAGGTCTTGGCCAGGATATAGGTGCAGGTGCCTTGGAAGTCAAAGAGGACCCCATCGAAAGAGAGGTAGTGGGGATAGGCAGAACAGGTCGCAGATCCAAATGGGTGGCATTTTTGGACACCGTCCATCACACTGCATTCCTCACCAGCACCGCAGGAGAATGCCTTACACACAACCTTCCCACTAGTCTGATACACACACTGCTCCTCGCATGAACCGCTTGGGTGGAAGGTCTCTGCAGCCCGGTAGTAAAGTCCCCAGTGGAGGCATCCGCACTGGGAAATGGGGATGCAGTGGTCGCCACTGAGAACAAAGCCCTCGTCACACACGCAGCCTTCCTTACACTGGGTTGTGCATTGCACCGGGGCATAGAGGTTGCTGCATGTCAGATCGCAGCTGCTGCTGCAGAATTCATAGTGACTGTTTGGGGGACAGGACAGAGCTGTAATTAGAACAAAGAGTTAGCTCCTATAGTGCATTAGCAATATGTGCAATGAACCATCACAGAAGATGCAATTTCATTCATGCTTCTAATTTTCTATTTCCTTAGGTTGATTGATTAATAAAAGAGCAACATCTCTAATTAGGTCCCAGTCTGGGGGACTGGGTGCCCCAGAGACACCAGGTAATGGGATACAGACAATCTCTCTCCAAGGGTTCGGCTTCTAATTTGGTCCAAGATCAGGTTGTAGGGAGTGGAGGGCTCGTGGGCCTGAAATAGTTCTACAGAGCTTTTCACCACTAGCTCTTTGCTTTGAGTCCAGGTCAGTAGTGCCTAAAACTCATTCCCAGATGATGGTTTATAGGAGATGAGTTGGTGGGTTCCCAGACCAGTTCCTAATGGACAGACATCTCTATTACTAAGACTCCACTGACTCCCAGTTCTGATTATGTCCAGTCTCAGCAGATAAACCAAGGACAAGATGGGCCATGAAGGGCACCACTACATCTTTAGCAAAGTTTTTGATACCATCCCCCACAGTATTCTTGCCAGGAAGTTCAAAAAATTATGGATTGGATGAATGCACTATAAGGTGGATAGAAAGCTGGTTAGATTGTCAGGCTCAAAAGGGAGTGATCAACAGCTTGTCTAGTTGGCAGCCGGTATCAAGCGGAGTGTCCCAGGGATTGGTCCTGGGGCCAGTTTTGTTGAACATCTTTATTAATGATCTGAATGATGGGATAGATTGCACCTTGAGCAAGTTTGCAGATGACACTAAACTGAGGAGAGAGGTAGATATGCTGGAGGGTAGGGATAGGGTCCAGAGTGACCTAGACAAATTAGAGGATTGGGCCAAAATAAATCTGATGAGGTTCACCAAGGAGAAGTGCAGAGTCCTGCACTTAGGATGGAAGAATTCCATGCACTGCTACAGGCTGGGAACCGACAGGCTAAGCAACAGTTCTACAGAAAAGGATGTGGGAATTACAGTGGATGAGAAGCTGGATATGAGTCAACAGTGTGCCCTTGTTGCCATGAAGGATAAGGGCATATTGGTCTGCATTAGTAGGAGCATTCCCAGTAGATCAAGGGAAGTGACTAGTCCCCTCCATTCGGCACTGGTGAAGCCACATGTGGAATATTGCATCTAGTTTTGGTCCCCCCAGCCCCCTGATACAGAAAAGATGTGGACAAATTGGAGAGAGTCCAGCGGAATGAAAATGATTAGGGGGCTGGGGCACATGACTTATGAGGAGAGGCTAAGGGAACTGGGCTTGTGGGATCTGAGAGAGGTGGGATCTGATAACAGCCTTCAACTATCTGAAGTGGGGTTCCAAAGAGGATGGACCTTGGCTGTTCTCAGTGGTGGCAAATGACAGAACAAGAAGCTATGGTGTCAAGTTGCAGTGGGGGAGGTCTAGTTAGGATATTAGAAACGCTATTTCACTAGGAGGGTGGTAAAGCTCTAGAATGGGTTATCTAGGGAGGTGGTGGAATCTCCATCCTTAGATGTTTTTAAGGCCTGGCTTGATAAAGCCCTATCTGGGATGATTTAGCTGGAGATTGGTCCTGCTTTGAGGAGGGGTTGGACTAGATGACCTCCTGAGGTCTTTTCCAACCCTAATCTTTTATGATTCTGTCTGTAGACAGTGTCTCTCTGGCCTGGGGTGCAGCACATTGATAGGGCACCGTGAGGGGGCAGTTTCTACAGCCACTGCCTATGCTGTACCCATGCTTTGGGCTCCTTTGTTAATTAAGAAATGATAAGCTTATATTTAGCTTGTGGTCCACTATAACCCCTAGATCCCTTTCTGCCGTACTCTTTCCTAGACAGTCTCTTCCCATTCCGTATGTGTGAAACTGATTGTTGCTTCCTAAGTGGAGCACTTTGCATTTGTCTTTATTAAACTTCACCCGGTTTACCTCAGACCATTTCTCCAATTTGTCCAGATAATTTTGAATTTTGACCCTGTCCTCCAAAGCAGTTGCAATCCTTCCCAGTTTGGTATCATCTGCAAACTTAATAAGCGTACTTTCTATGCCAACATCTAAGTCGTTGATGAAGATATTGAACAGAGCCGGTCCCCAAACAGACCCGTATGGAACCCCACTTGTTATATCTTTTCAGCAGGATTGGGAACCATTAATAACTACTCTCTGAGTACGGTTATCCAGCCAGTTATGCACACACCTTATAGTAGCCCCATCTAAATTGTATTTGCCTAGTTTATCGATAAGAATATCATGTGAGACTGTATCAAATGCCTTACTAAAGTCTAGGTATACCACATCCACTGCTTCTCCCTTATCCACAAGACTTGTTATCCTATCAAAGAAAGCTATCAGATTGGTTTGACACTATTTGTTCTTCACAAATCCATGCTGGCTATTCCCTATCACCTTACCAACTTCCAAGTGTTTGCAGATGATTTTCTTAATTACTTGCTCCATTGTCTTCCCTGGCACAGAAGTTAAACTAACTGGTCTGTAGTTTCCTGGGTTGTTTTTATTTCCCTTTTTATAGATGGGCACTATATTTGCCCTTTTCCAGTCTTCTGGAATCTCTCTTGTCTCCATGATTTTCCAAAGATAATAGCTAGAGGCTCAGATACCTCCTTGAGTATTCTAGGATGCATTTCATCAGGCCCTAGTGACTTGCAGGCATCTAACTTTTCTAAGAGATTTTTAACTTGTTCTTTTTTTATTTTATCTTCTAAACCTACCCCCTTCCATATAAGGAGAGATTAAAAAAGTTGGGACTGTTCAGCTTGGAAAACAGATGACTAAGGGGGAATATGACAGAAGTCTATAAAATCATTAATGGAGTAGAGAAAGTGACTAGGGAAGTGTTATTTACCCCTTCACATAACACACGAACCAGAGGTCACCCAAGGAAATTACTGGGCAGCAGGTTTAAGACAAACACAAGGAAGTACTTCTTCACACAGCGCACAGTCATCCTGTGGAACTCATCGGCAAGGGATGTTGTGGAGGCCAATGCTATAACTGGTCTCAAAACAGAAAGAGGACAGTTCCTGGAGGATAGATCCATCACTGGCTATCAGCTAAGAAGGCCAGCAATGCAACCCCATGCTCTGGGTGTCCCTAGCCTCTGACTGCCTCTCAGGGTTCCCCCACCACTCTGAACTCTGGGGTACAGATGTGGGGACCTGCATGAAAGACCTCCTAAGCTTATATTGTACCAGCTTAGGTTAAAACTTCTCTAAGGCACTAATTCCTTAGACTGATATTGCTGCCACCACCAAGTGATTTACACAAAAAATTCAGGGAAGGGTCACTTGGAATCCCTATCCCCCCAAAATATCCCCCCAAGCCACTTAACCCCCTTTCCTGGAGAGGCTTGAGAATAAACTACCAGCCAGTTGCCTTAGTTATTCATTGACTTTAGCAAAGCTTTTGATACAGTCTCCCACAGTATTCTTGCCAGCAAGTTAAAGAAGCATGGGCTGGATGAATGGACTATAAGCTGGATAGAAATCTGGATAGATCATTCGGCTCAATGGCTAGTGATCAATAATTCCAAAGGTCAGTCCTGGGGCTGGTTTTGTTCAACATCTTCATTAATGATCTGGAGGATGGTATGGCTTGCCCCCTCGGCAAGTTTGCAGATGACACTAAACTGGGAGGAATGGTAGATATGCTGGAGGGTAGGGCTAGGATACAGAAGGACCTAGACAAATTATAGAGGACTGGGCCAAAAGAAATCGGATGAGGTTCAACAAGAGTCCTGCACTTAGGATGGAAGAATTCCATACGCTGCTGCAGACTAAGAACTGACTAGCTAGGCAGCAGTTCTGCAGGAAAGGACCTAGGGGTTACACAGTGGATGAGAAGCTGGATATGAGTCAACAGTGTGCCCTTGTTGCCAAGAAGGCTAACGGCATTTTGGGCTGTATAAGTAGGAGCATTGCCAGCAGATCGAGGGACGTGATCAGTCCCCTCTATTCTGCATTGGTGAGGCCTCATCTGGAGTACTGTGTCCAGTCTTGGGCCCCACACTAGTTTTGGGGCAGAGAGGAGACATTTACAGTTGTGTGTGCAGTGCATGGGAAGGAGGGTAGCGTGCTTTGAAATGGCTGGCTAGCCCCATAACAGTGCTCACTGTGTTGTATGATTTGGAAGCTAGCAAAGACCATATGGAGAAGCCACGTAGGCACGACTAGAGCTCAGATACTGACGTCCGCTAAATGCAAGGCCAAGCTACAGGCACATAGCTTGTGGCCTACCCACGCAGGGCGAGTTGGCCACTGGGGATGGGACCATGTTGCTCCCTTTGCCACCACAGTGTCCTGTTCTGTGGGCGCTGGGACAGATATTGCAGCCCAATGCAACATTTCTGGGGACCTTATTGTCCCTTGGATGGGTTAGGGAAAGCGTCGTTCCATCTGTGGTCAGTGGGGACTGCCTGTCTACTGAGGCTCAGCGCAGTGTTGGAAAGGTCAGCTGTGCCCCGAACTCACAGAACCTCCTGAAGGAGGGAGCCTTCTGCTTCTTTCCTTTATATCAAGAACAACTGCCAGGCTGTAGATGCTGGTGACTGCTTTTCTCACCAAGTTTTCAGGAAACATCTGTTTCCATTCAGACCCCATGCCATCCTGCCAAGCTATGAGTGTACTTAGCTCTCCAGTTCATTAATGACAGAGCCAGGCTTTGGTTCTCTCAAAGAGCATGTCTACATGCCAATAAAAGACCTGCAGCTGGCCTGGGTCAGCTGACTCGGGCTTGGACTGCAGAGCTGTACAACTGCAGTGTAAAAATTCTGGCATGGGCTGAAGTCTGGGCTCTGGGACCCTTCCTCCTCGCAGGGACCCAGAGTCTGAATATCTACACTGCAAGTTGGTAGCTCCACGAACCCGCGTCAGCTGAGACAGGCCAGCCACGAGTGATCTGTTACAGTGTAGACAAACAAGGGTATCCCAGACCTTCCTATTTGCAGATATTTGAATGTTTGGACTCTAATCTGAAGCATTAGCAGTCTCAGCTAAATTGCTACACTGTTTGAATTGAGGCCAATGACTGCTCAGACACTGACTAATTTCTGGTAAATTCTGTAAATATCACACACGCTGCCAAATCCTGATTAGCCAACACGCCTCTGCTTGGACCCTCCTCCCCCTTGCCAAACAACTGCAAAAGACATTTCACCAGTTGAATCCCAGAGATCCCTAGTTCTTTGGAACCCCGGAGAAGGAAATAACTTATTTTCACTGGCCTGGTAAATTACCAATAGCCTGTGAATGACTAGACATTGTACAATAGCTAACATGTGCACAGCCTACAGGATAAGAGTTAACTCAAGGGGTGACAGCTCGGGGCGCTCTGGGTTTTGCTTCTCCCATTACTCGGATTTAGATTGGATCTAGAAACTCTGGTCTCGCATAATGTCAATGGGAGTTTAGCTAGTGCATCCTGCAGAACTAGAGCCTGGCAATTGCTCTTTGTACAAAGGAAAGAAGCAGAGACAGAGAGAGGGAGGCAGGACAAATCTCTCTCTTGCTGCTTCCCAGAGGTAAATTGAAAGCACCGAGGGGCTGAAGAGAAGAGATTTGGGTTTGTTCTCCAACATTCCAGTACCTACTGTTGTTTAATGGCTAGAGGAACATCATTGCTTCACAGGAGCAGAAGCATGGTCCATACGTTATAGAGGTTCAGCCTGTTGCTTCACGGGTTCTGTTGAAACGTCAACATTTCTAAGTCCTCTTAAACCAACTAGCTGAGTCAGATTCTTTTGAAATGTGGTGTGTCCCAGGAGAGTACAAAATAGGGTTAGGGATCCAAATTTGGGGTCTTTTCAGCTAGTGGTTGTGGAGATAAAAGACCTGGAAAATATCCCCATTTTTCAGACTGTTTCTAGGAGAGTGAATTTTTTTGCTCACAGGTAGAGACCAAACTATTGATGCCATGCCGGTCAAACTGAATCACAGAATCATAGACTACCAGGGTTGGAAGGGACCTCAGGAGGTCATCTAGTCCAACCCCCTGCTCAAAGCAGGACCAATCCCCAAGTAAATCATGCCAACCAGGGCTTTGTCAAGCCTGACCTTAAAAACCTCTAAGAAAGGAGATTCCACCACCTTCCTAGGTATCCCATTCCAATGCTTCACCCCCCTCCTAGTGAAATGGTGTTTCCTAATATTCAACCTAAACCTCCCCCACTGCAGCTTCAGACCATTACTCCTTGTTCTGTCATCTGTTCAGTCTAGATCCATCCTCTTTGGAATCCCTTTTCAGGTAGTTGAAAGCAGCTATCAAAACCCCCGCCCCCCCTTCTTCTCTTCTGCAGACTAAATAATCCTAGTTCCCTCAGCCTCTCCTCATAAATCATGTGCTTCAGCCCTCTAATAATTTTTGTTGCCCTCCATTGGACTCTTTCCAATTTTTCCAAATCCTTCTTGTAGTGTGGGGCCCAAGACTGGACACAGTACTCCAGATGAAGCCTCAACAATGCAGAATGGAGAGGACTGATCACGTCCCTCGATCTGCTGGCAATGCCCCTACTTATACAGCCGGAAGTGCTGTTAGCCTTCTTGGCAAGAAGGGCACACTGTTGACTCATATCCAGCTTCTCGTCCAGTATAACCCCAATCCCCGACCACCACCGCTCGTCTCCTTCTCTGGGGAGCAGTGGTCGTGGAACCCCCATCCCTAGGACAGTGAATCTCATGCCTTCCAATCGCTTGAGTCTCCTGCTCCCCTCACTCAGATGTATCATCTAGTCCATTCTCATTAGTAACTGTGGAGAGAACATGAAAACGGTTGCTCACCTGTATCTGCATTTCTGGTACATGGACGCACCTATTTCTTCTTCTGGAGGTCACATGCTGCCAATTTTCCTCACTGGCCTTTCGTCCCCGCTGCGTAGCCTGCTCTGATTTTTCAGAACGTTGTGCCCACAGAAGTATATCCTTATGTCTGTCCAGGAAATCTTCAATTCTCTTATGCAACACAGGGTTGAATTTTTTTCTCCAGACCTTGAACCTTCTCTTCCAATGTGGAGACCAGCTTGCACTTTGTACAGACAAAGTTGCTTTTGTCCTGTGGAAGAAAGACAAACATGGCACAACCTGTGCATGTCACAACAGCTGATCACTCACCATCCATAGCACCTTCTTTCTAAGAGCTTCCTCAGCTGTTGCAGTTACTACTCAGAGAAGCCTATAAGATGAAAGCCTCAGTGGGTTCTCCCCAGGCGAACTCCCAGTCAAACTCCCTCTGTTAGCCCCTCAGCTGGTTCACAACTGACTGCCTTTTTATAAGGCTGCTGGCTTGAAGCAGTTGTCCCGGCTCAAAGCCTTACCCTCTAGTCAGTGGATCAGGGCCGCTCAAAGCCCACCTGGAACAAAGCACTCCCAGTTCACAGTTTTCAGACAATCAAGCACACGGTCAGACTGACAAACTGTCCCTGCAACAGACACTCAGATACTCACTCCCCAGCTCCTAACACAGGCCTCCCCAATGCAGCATTTCGTGTGGCTCCTCTCGGGCAGATCCCAGTCAAACTCCCTCTGTTAGCCTCACCACTGCTCGCCGCTCAGCTGGTTTGCAGCTGGCTGGTCTCAGTCTGTCAAGTTTTACCCAGTGTAGTGCATGGCAGCTGCTAAATCTTTAGGGGATCCAAACTGAGAACGGTATTTACGAAAATGTAAGTTTTTACAATGTGCATGTGCTGCTACAGAAAACCAGCTAGCACATTTCCATTCCCTCCATTTTTATGCTTTAAGTCTCAACTCCTTGTAAGTGCTCTACAATCTGAACGGTGACTTGGATTGCTTTGAAATGTGGTGCACCTCATGGAGATACAGGGCAGCATCAGTGATCCAAATTTGGGGTCATAAGCCTGTTTTTCTTCTGCTGCCTTGTACTGTTAAACTGAGAGGTACCAATGACTGGATCAGTGGTGCCCAAACTTTTCCTTTTGTGCCCCCGCCCCCTTTCCAGTATGGAATGTGTCTGCAACCCTCTAGGCTGGGAGCAGAGTTGTGGCCGCAGCCAGGGCTGGTAGCAGAGCCATGGTTGGGGACCAGGGCCTGAGCCGTGGCTGGGTGCCAGGAGTGGAACCAGAACTGCCTAGCACTCCTTCTTCTTGGAACACCATACCATGGTCGAAGAATCCAAAGCCTTCTCTCCGACACTACCTGGCATGAAGCCTTTCCTCCGCCTACAGCACAGCAGTCGATGCAGCCCCAGGAGTGGTCAGGGTGGTGGCTCTAGATGCATTGCCAGGTAGTCTTGACATGTGCTGTTGGGCAATGGGATTGTGGCTTTAAGAGCTGAAGAGGGCAATCAGACCCCTCTCTGTTAGCCAGCATGCAAATGGAACATCTCAGAGGATGTGGGGCTTGTTTGCCTCTGACCAATATCAGAGAGAAGATCCAGGTACCTCCCCAGCCTATGAAACCGAACCCCTGAGACTGAGGGAAGGCGGGGTGGGGAGTGGGGGAGACAGCCTCCTGTGTGGGAGCAAGAAGTCTTACTGACTGGAAGGGGAAGCTTTGCGGAGCCGTGATACCCAGGCCAGGGAAATGGTCTCTCTGCCCTCCCATGCCTGGAACCAGAGGCAGGAGAGTGGGTTAGACACACACTGGGCATGGCTGGTCAGGGCTGAGGTCTGGTGTAGGTCTGTCAATCTCCCTTCCAGGCCTGCATTCCTGTGAGTTTGTGGTCATGGCAGTGTGGGGACATGAGGCAGTTGTGGGGCCCTGCCCAATCCCTGGCACCCAGCCAAGGGTGGGAAATACCCAGTCGAAAAGCAGGGTGGCTGCTTGGCAGAGGTAACAGCCAGGAAAGAAGGGAGATTTCTCCCCGCAATCTAAGCCTGCCTGATGGCCTGTGAAAATGTGAAGGACCCTAAGCTGGGTGGGGGAAGAAATGCTGCTTGCCTGTATCCAGCCTGGGGGCTCCAAAGGCCACCCCAATGGGGTGGGACATCACCGTTCTTCTTCCTCCCCCCGGGTGAGGGAAAGCCAAGGGGGTCCCCAGCCCCAACCTCCGAGGAGGTGGGGCAGAGAAAGGAACTGGACAATGGGGAGTTTGGAAAACTCTTCCTGGCCCAACCCCTTTGCTGTTAAAAGCTGGGCCTGGCTGAGAGACGTTTTTCAGGAAGCTTGCCCTGCTGTATTTCTCCCTTTGGTCCAAAGCATCACAGTTGCTGTCCTTGGCCAGTGCAACCCCAGAACTCAGCGGTTCATCTGCAGAGTTCACCTCTCACTCTGTGTGAAAGGCAGGGGGCAGGAACACCCAGAGAGTCAGGGAGAAAGACATGTATACACTTCCCGAAAGAATGCAACATTATTTTATTTTGCTTTATTTCTTAATTCTACTTTATTTCTTAGACTCCACCAACCAAATAGCAGCGTAGACAGGATGGTACGACGTGGGCCAGTAGAGAACATGTGTCTTTACTCCACGGTCTTAATCCTTGCCTCACTGCCTACGTGGCGATTTATACCCATGCTGGGGTGGGGTGGGGAAGAGTTGAGTGTATGTATACGACACGCCACCTATCAGAAACAGATAGCTAAGGGTTAATGTCTCTTTCACCTGTAAAGGGTTAACAAAAAACACCTGACCAGAGGACCAATCAGGAGACAAGATACTTTCAAATCTGGGTGGACGGAAGTTTTTGTGTGTGTTCTTTGTTCTTTGTCTGTTGTTCTCTCTGTGTTCTGAGAGTGACCACACGTACCTACAGGCTCTCTAATCTTCTATTCAAATTTAGGAAGTACAAAGGTAGAAAGGCGGTTTAGTCTTTGTTGATTGTTTTCTTTATTTGCAAATGTGTATCTGGCTGGTATACTTTTAATGTGTATTTGGCTGGAAGTATTTTAAATTGTATTTCTGCAGGAGGAGGCTTCTCTCTAGTTTCTATAAGCTGAAAGACCCTGTAATATTCCATCTTGAATTTACAGTGATTATCTTTACTCTTCTTTCTTTTATTAAAAGTTTTTCTCTTTAAAAGACCTGATTGATTTTTTCCCCTTGTTAAGGCTCAAAGAAACTGAGTCTGTACTCACCAGGGAATTGGTGGGGAGAAGGGAGAGAGAGCAGATGGGGGGGGAAGGTAAATTTCCTCTTTGTTTTAGATTCACGGAGCTTGAATCTGTATTGCCTCTGGGTGAGGGGAAAAGGGGAGGGGGGAAGGGACATTCCTCCCTGTTTTAAGATTCAAGGAGTTTGAATCACAGTGATCTTCCAGGGTAACCCAGGGAGGGAAAGCCTAGGAGAGCCACTGGTGAGGGAAAGGGTTTACTTTCCTTGTGTTAAGATCCAGGGGGTCTGGGTCTTGGGGGTCCCCAGGGAAGGTTTTGGGGGGACCAGAGTGTATCAGGCACTCCAAATCCTGATTGGTGGCAGCTATCAGATCTAAGCTGGTAATTAAGCTTAGGGGAATTCATGCTGGTACCCCATCTTTTGGATTCTAAGGTTCAGATTGGGGAATTATACCATGACACCACCAAAAGAACCATGCAGTGTAGATGCACCTGATCAGGGCACACACGGGGAGTTTTTCATGTGCCTCTGCCCTCCCTTGTCACCCCCAAATCTTTAGGTTTAAACCTGTTACATCATTTCCCAATAATCGATCCAAACGAATACCCTCCACTACTCCTGTGATCAGCATCCCCGAGCCTTCTGTGGTGTCCCTAATGACTCAGGCCCTTGGCAGCGCAACGGGGCTCACCATTGGCAGCCTTCCCCCATGTGTGTTTCCTGCCAGCCCCCGATGTGGATGCATGGCTTGGTCAAGGGCGTGCAGTTCGGTGTCCTGTTGCGCCACGGATTTGCACCTTCCACTCCTGTTGGGCATCTGGTTGTTTACTATTCTCGGCTACATCAAGGTATATTCACAGTGTGATGGGTCTGCACCCATAGGGATAGCTTGCTGCCCTTATGAGGCAGTGTTCCAGCCCTCTCTGGCCAGGCTAACACAAAGATAACCTGCGACAGTGCATAGCCACCTCTCTGGGGTAAGGCGACAGAGCACTTTGCATATTGATTCCCCCTCCCCTGGCAGGGGTTATGCTGCAGATCCCAGTAATCTTTCCTCAGCAGTTGGCATGGGACTGCCACACCCCCTGGTTGAGTTAATTACCACCAGCCTCCTGATTACTGTGCTCATGGCCCGCACATACAGACGTTAGATAAAAGCACAAATTCTCTTGGTGGAAAGTTGCAACGTAACACAACTTTCTCTCTTAGAATTCAAAATGAAGCAGACAAGAAATCAACATGAGAAAGAGAAAAAACAGGCTGTCCCCTAAACCAGAGAAGCCCAGTTCTCCACATCTTCCTATAAGCTGTCTGTGCGGAGACTGATTGCTGCTCCCAGGCACTTGAGAGCCTCATACCCTGCAAGTGGTACCAGAATGGGAGTTTGCAGTCCCAGCATTGTCCTCCATCCCCACACTGACGAATGGATCTTGTCCAATAGGACCTTCCCCACAACCATCGAGATAAGAGTTGATAACAGTGATGACACTGCAGAGTTTTGAGATATTGATTCCACCTGTCACATTGTTTGAATCTTAGATGTTAGAAGTTCAAACTTTGGTCAGAGGGAGTTTTGCCAGTAAGTTCTGTGAAACTGGGGCTTTCCAGTTACTCTCTGTATAAAGAGGAGAGGCACAGACAGTGAAAGACAGAGAGAGGGAGATGCAGCAAACAAATCTCTCTCTTGCTGCTTCTCAGAGATAAGTCAGCAGCACTGAGGGGGACTGAAGGTAAGAGATTTGGGGCTGTTCTCTATGTTTCAATGGCTGCTGCTTATTTAAAGGCCAGAGGAATGTAGGAATTGCTGCACTGGATCAGAATCATGATCCATCTTCTGCTCCTGATTGTTTGAGAGACTGTTTTTTCGGGCCTGACAAGCCCAGATTGTCAGGCCTGTTATGCAATTTACGATTAAGCTGGAGGGACAGATACTGAGTTTTTTTCCTGGGCAGCAGAATCCCTAGTCACAGCATTTTGTTGTTTTGATATTTTGTTTTTTTTATTTTTGAGAGATGCTAGTTTATTTATACATTATTTATATAAGGTTAAAACAATATTTATATAGTTTTTCTTTGCTTGCCTTACACAATTTTTGCTTTCATAAATTTTGCGTTATTAGGGTTATAGCTCGCCTAACTTTTGCTAACAGAAACTGTTATGCATTAAGATACCCTACAAATTTTTGTTAATTTTTTTTATTTTTATTTTTATTTGTACTTTTAGTACAGCAGATATTTTTAAATTTTTATTTGCATTAAGCTATGGATTTTTAATTTTATATTAGCTGTTTTAATTTTAGGGGTTTTGATTGGATGTAATGATAATGCATGATTAGCATGGACATGAAAGGTATTACTATGATTATGGTTTTTACAACAATAATAACATAATTTTAAACTAACTAACATCAATACAAGCCATAATATTTGTATAGTAATAATATGATGAGATTGTTGTACAGTTTTGGTTACAAAGCACAATACATTATGCTTAGTACATAAAGTAAACATTTTATAAGCTGTATGAAAGGCATTTTTTTTAGCTAGATATATATTTTGAAACATAAATTTGCCTTTTTACTTTAGAGATTTTTTGAACTTTTGGTAACAATGAAAGCAAATTCTGAAACCATTTCGGTACTAAACTAGTTTAATTAAAAAATATTTGGAACCTAAGGCTACTTGCAAAATTTTATTTGCAGGCTAGTAAACAATATGATTGCCTGCAGTGGTAATGAGATTAAAATGTATATTTTGCAATATGGTGGTTTTAACATACACACAGCTATTATTAGCTTGAAAAAGAAGGTGTTCTGTCAGGATAGTTTTTTGGTTTTTATCCTCCCAGCAACAGTGAGAGGATAAAACAGTGATATGAACAGTGATAACTTTTTCTGGGTTCAGTTTATGGATACACTGAAGCTGTAGGGGTTTTAACAGCCAAATGTTTATTGACTCCCTATTCCTATTTAAAATATTAGGTGTTATTTTAGGGGCACTGACTATAAATCAGTTAGGTATACCAGGTGGTCTAATTTTCCAGATGTCTTGGTGAATAATTCAGTCCCACATGCATCCTCCCCATGGAGCCGTCAGGATTCGGTATGTGGGAGCACACACCCCCCTAACGGGTCCAAACGCTTGGAAGGAGCACTGTGAATGTTCACACTTTCATTTAGAAAGTGTACAATTATGTTTCCATGACCACAGATGAGATGGTATTCCTGCTGTGTCTGTAAGGGCAGTGGGACAAGTTTGGTGCTTAAGATCACTCCTAATGGCTATTAGCTGGTTATTTAGGAAATTTTCAATTTTTAAACATATTAGATTTCACTGCTGCCTTTCCAGCTTTAGTGATATTTAATACCATCTCTGTCAGTAACTTTTGAGTTATTGAACTAAGAGTGGAAATAACATGTAACTTATCATCTTTAGCCTGTACTTGGGTTAGCTGAGCTTCAGAAATAAGGCTAGTGGCCTCTTTTAGTTGGCCCAATTTTTTATTATGTTTTTGGCTTTTAAGAATATTTTAAATGATTGTTGCATTAATGGCCCCATCCCATAGGGATCTGATTAAGTCCCTTTTCTTTCAGAGGAAATAACCCAAGTCCTCTGTTGTGCTAATTTAATGGCAGCCCCTTGTGAGCAATTTGGGTATGTAGAGGTGATCTGGAAACTGGATAAGGGCAATGTAAATTTGACAGTTCCTAGTGTTGTATTAATTGCAGTCCATTGATATTTGAATACAGCTCTGGTGTAGTACTATATCACATCTGTTCTTTACTATTCTTAGGTACTTTTAAAAGGCATTAATATTAATCGCATAGGAGGGGGTGTATTGCAATAAGGTACAGGTTACATTATCAGTCACTGGAATGGTTTCAATATAGGTAAAATTTTTAGTGGCAGAACAAACTTTTGGGGTATTTGTTATTTAAAATTTAATTCGAGAGAGCAATACATGCTGAAGGATTTATTTAGAACACAGGGTGCAGCCTGTAGAATAAACCCCAAAATTTAATTAATACCATATTTTCAAGCATGAGTCCCACAAATTTCTTCCTGCCAGTATATATTTTTTTGTTTTTTTTTACCAGGGTTAGTTTTTAATGTTCTTTTTAGTCAGGAATTTTTGGACTTTGGCAATGTCAGTGGAGTGAGTGGGTTTGTTTTTTTTTTAAAACAGCGATGGTTTAGCATTTTACAGGGGAGAGGTTACCAGCATATTACCCTGTAATGGTTTTGCTTCTTTTAGAAAAATTTAAAGGCACAGTAGACCTGTTAGTGGACAAGGGAGAGGTTACTAGCACTTCACCTTGTCCTTTTTTCCTGATGTCCAGTAGGCACAGCATAGCTAGAAGGAGAAATAGGCTAATTATCAGTAGGAGAATTCTTCCAAGGTGGAGAGGTCTTTTTGCAATGAGAATCATGGGTCTAAGCAATCAGTCTTTGGCACTTTACAGTGGTGTTGATAGTCAGCAGGACTTAATAAGGGCCTTTTCAGCATGGAGCCAAAGCAGTCTTTTGTTGGTGGACCTTTACATAGATCCAGTCTCCTGGTTTTAAGGAGTGGCAGGGCTGCTAGGGTTTTTGGGTAGCGCTTCTTTACCTGTGAGAAAAGAAACCTAACACATTTCATTAGTGCCTGGCAGTGTTTTGCAGATCTCATAGCTGTTTGAGCACATTTAAGTCCCCCTTATTTTGGTTGTTAGCCAAATCTTAGCTGTGAGCAGTGTCCTTGAATGGAATCAGTGTTTTATTTTTAGCCTGAGTTTGCTAGCTAGCTTTTTTTTTTAGTTAACTTATTTTGGTTTTTGTTGTTGTTGTTGTTGTTTTTTTGACTTCTTTTAACCTACAAA
Organism: Aldabrachelys gigantea; assembly: GCA_026122505.1. Taxonomy (NCBI): domain Eukaryota; kingdom Metazoa; phylum Chordata; order Testudines; family Testudinidae; genus Aldabrachelys; species Aldabrachelys gigantea. The sequence goes on from CM047489.1 coordinate 68,227,522, forward strand.
GGAAACTTTTATTTTTTACTGATACATTTTTTTTAACAATGAACACACAAATATTGCCATTATACAGTACATTAGTTTTATTATTTAATGTATGTCACATATACTCTTCCACTAAAATAACCTTATTACAGAACTTTGGAGCAACAAGCCAGGACAAGCACACCCACTTTGAGGAGTTCACTCAATACAACCTTTGGTGTCCAATAGCTTTCCATCATCCCCAGCCCTCTAGCTACAAGTCTGAGGTAGCCAGAAGGATCCCAGGTACAATATGGGGAGTGGGTTAACTTTTCATGTCCTTGCTTCCAAAGACTGTTGGTATGCAAATTTTAATAACAATTTTTAATTAAAAAATTTGGCCAATGAAGTTTCTTTTTCTTACTTAAGGAAATGTATTAGACTTTAGTAAATTACATTTTTTTGATTTATTTAAACACTTTGTATTTTAAGTTAATAAAACAAGTATTTGCATTTTAATTTAATCCCTCTGCCTGATTTTAAACCAGAGCATCCCGTGAAAACTCTAAACACAACAATTTCGGCCATGAGACAAACACCACAAGACAGAACATAGAACACAAAACATAATTCCTATTGTGCCAGTAAAAGCATGATACACTGAATGCTGTTCAGCTGGCATCAGTGTTTTTGATTATTTGAAAGACAAAAAACAGAGGTCTGCCCTTCTTTGGCTTGACAGTAACAGTGGAGAGGGCAGCTCCAGAGTCCAGAAGATAAGAATAAACAGCTCCTCCTTGACATTCCTTTCTGAACACCAGGGAAAGGCCATTTACTTAGCATATAATCCAAAGGGCTATCTTTAGAGGGTTTACCCAGAGACCCACCCATTTGTCTTCTGACACTTAAACAGAGAATTACACAGAGAGCAGAGGGAATTACGGTCTAAACCAGGATTTTTTACTTCTATTTCACTGACCGCTACAGGGGACGGGACAGAAGGATCTCAATTCGACCTCAGAGCTTCATCACACGCAATGGCTTCCACCCTGAGGAATTACGAATGAGAGGTTCAGTTTTGCCCACACACCTAACACCCAAATGTATACAGAGCAGAAAAACAACAGTAACTGGTTAAACAGAACAGAACCAGAACCAGATAGCGAACCAGAACCAGATAGCGTTTCCTTATCCTATTAGGGCTCACCTTATCGGAGCACGAACCCCAGGGGCCGCGGTGAAGCGAGGAAGAGGGGCTAAACATCCTGGTGGCACTGCTCCAAGTTCGCCGCAGCCATCTGGAGTCTGATGTTTGAGCTAGGAGAGTCCCTTCTGGGGTCGCCAAAAACTGTTACCGAAATATTGGGTCTGCCTAGCTGAGAGCCAATAACAGCCTGACAGGGATAAGGAAAAGATGCTTTATTCTGCAAAAGAAAGGAGAGCACTGTACCTTGATACAAAAGACTTTGTTTTACACAAATTGTACAAACTTTTTATATACATTCAGACAAAGACCCTTGTGTGTTAACACTTGATTGGTAGGTTGTTAAACCCTGCACTTTTTTATTTGTTTAGTAAAAACTGATTTGATGCAAGTTTTCTCTGCTTTGAGGCAGAAAGAAAAAGATAGTTTAAAAGTTTAGGCTACTGTATCCATGAGGCTTTTGCCCCCCCTACTGGCCGCTTGTAAACTATTAAGGGGGGCTACCTTAACTTTTGCATGATGGAAAAATACACCTCTGCCCCGATATAACGCTGTCCTTGGGAGCCAAAAAATCTTACCATGTTATAGGTGAAACTGCGTTATATTGAACTTCCTTTGATCCACCAGAGTGCGCAGCTCCCCCCGCGCACTACTTTACCACCTTATATCCTAGTTCGTGTTATATCGGGTGGCATTATATCAGGGTAGAGGTGTATGCCATAACTGGCCTCTGGGGGAAATTTCATCCTAGCCCCAGTTAGAGAGTAACTCCCCAATGCTCTGACCAATAAGGTGCCGGTATCCTTTATATAATTTTGATCCCAACTAGTTTGACTGTGGAAGGTCTTGTTGATATCCAGTACTACTCAATACTTTCCCTTCATGATCTTTCTGTCTTAGGTACGTATGTAGCCCCTGTTACTACAGTATTGGAGCACCTCCCAATGTAGTTATTCTCACGAAACACCTGGGAGGTGAGAAACTGGTATTAGCCCCATTTTACAGACACCAAACTGCAAGCCAGAGAGATTAAGCAGCTGGGCGGTGTGATTCCCAGCTTGGGGTGACACACCCGCTCTCACTCTGCTTGACCCAGTGTGCTAAAAGTAGCGTTGTGGTGGTGGCCTAGCTGCCCATATCCAATCCTGCCCAACCCCCTGGATCAGTACTCTGGCAGCTAGCCCGTTCTACTGCCCACCGTGGTCATGCTGCTATTTTAGCAGAGCTAGCATGTCTACGTCTATCAGAGCTGGGAGTTACATTTCTCAGCTGCTGTGTGGACATATTCTAAGTGACTTGCCCCAGGTCACAGAGGAAGTCTGCGGCAGGGCTGGTACATGAGTCGATTAAGACCCAGGCTAATACCCTAAGCACTGGAGCATCCTTCCTCTCAATAACCATGAAAAAATGTATTTCCTTTTATCACTTGTCAGTCTGTTGCTACTTGATTTCAAGGGTGTCCCCTTGTTACACTGGAAGGGGGAATAAATGGGAGCTGCCAACAGATTCAGGCATTATTTTGTAGTTTTGCTGAAAGCTAAGGATCTTCCAGCATTTCCCAAAGTTTTCCTAGATGCATTGGCTGACACTCAGCTAGACAGAGACAAGGTGGGTGAGGTGACATCTTTTATTGGACCAACTTCTGTTGTTGGAAGGGACAAGCTTCACAGGAAAGGTAACCAGACTATCCAAACTAAATACAAGGAGGGAGAGACTGGTAAGCATAAGGAGTTAACACATGTTGCAAGAAACCACTTGAAATCAAGTAGACAATTACCACCTGGCAGGCATAGGACAAAGGAGGGTTAGTAAGCTACAAATTGTTGTAATGAGTCATAAAACAAGTGTCTCTGCTGAGTGTCTAGCACAGTTATGGATTTAAATTCCCAGGCTCATTTTTTTGAAGACTTTGTGCAGGTTTGCTTTGAGGACAAGGCCTCAGTATGGAGAATTTTTTCTTGAATGGCCTCTTCTGGCCTTCAGACAACTTCCCAGCCTTGTCAAGCTCATCATCAGAAGCAAACTTCCCACGGATCTGCACACGCCAGTGGTGGCCAGTCCAAACAGGAGAACTAGGTGGTCACCTAGGGTGCCAAGTTAAACAGGGTGGCCAATTCAAGGAAAAAAATCAAATTTTAAAAAAATAAAATGGAAAAAAAATGAAAAAGATGAAAAAAACCCAAATAAACGAAGATGTCGTTATTTCAATTCCCATGTGAATACAGACGGAATATGAATTATAATTAATTTCTCTACATTTCTGAGAATTTACTAATATGCCAAATCTTTTATTTGCTGCAAAAATAAATAATATTTTGGCGGGTTTTCCCCCAATTTGCGATGTAGGGTCAAGATGACCCACTCCGCAGTTTTGATAAGTGAAAACTCAGCCACAATAAAACACGTCTGCCAGCAGCAAAAGCTGCAATGCTAGTGACAGCTAACTCGAATGTACATCAAGGTTGCATAGCTGGAAATTCATGTAGAGCGGAAATATTGTGAGTTGATACAAGTCAAATGGTCATTTTAACACAAGTCGTGGGTAGATAGTTAAGAATTGAGAGAATACTGTGGAAAACTCTGGTGCCAAAGAATAAAGAATAACATCTTTCAGCATTATAAATCCAAAATGTGAGTATCTTTAAGCATTATTAAACCTTAGCATTATTATCGGGCTGCATAATTATGAACTTTTTTAACTGGTTCACATGTAATAAATAAGGTCCATAAAAGAAAAGTAACAGCATTAACACTTAATAGACTATGAAAGTGATGACATCGTTCTCCAAGTGGGTACTTTTCAAACAACCGGTGTCGGGTTATAACATAGAAAAAGGTCATTTTGTTTCCGTGTAAATGCTGTAACTAACTGTTTTAATAGGTAAGTGACTGTATGTTACCAGTCACTGAACCTTTAAGCAGTGAAAAAACGTGTTGGGATGGCTGCAATGTGGTTTAAATTGCCAACCATGTGGTGTGTCAGCCATCCTTAACACTATAATGCTTGCAGTCGGGAGCATAGTATATAACAATATTCAAATGCCCCATGTCAGAAAGAGGAAAAAGAAAACCTTCAGGAGCTAAGTATCACAAACAAAGGGCTGAGAAGGAAAAGGACCAAGCAAAACATCAGGGATCCTTCCTGAAATATCTTCTTTTTAATCCAAATAAAAATGGAAGCAGTTCACAGCATCCAGATGAAGGAATTTTACTTGGAGAGGAGGTTAGCTCACATCTGCATGGAAACAGTTTGGAACATCAAGATGAAGGTATATTAGTTTGAGATGAGGGTAGCTCACATCCACAAAAAATCAGTTTGGAAATGCAAGATGATGGAAACTTACTTCTAGATGAAGGCAGCTCACAGCATCTGATATGGAAGTGGAGAAAATTTACTTACCTTCAGAGAGACAGGCAGAAATTGAAGTAAATGAAGTAGCAGGAAGAAAGGATGAGGAAGTTACAAACAAGTCACGGTATGGGGACCCTGCTTCATGGCACAGATGTGATGACAGTGTGTGGCAAATTCTCGTGGAACATGGACCTGAACAAGTTCAAGAATTTCCATTCCCGAAGGATGGAAATAAAAGAAAATTTTCTGCTCAGCATTACAAGAGGAAACTCATTAATGGGGAAAAATGTATCAAAACAGGTTATAATATTCAGTGTCGAAGGACTCTGTTTTTGCTTTTGCTACAAGTTGTTTAGAAATCAAGCAGTTGGTACATCACTTACTGAAAATGGTTTGAAGGACTGGAAAACATCTCTTCAATTCTCTCTTCATGTGAAAAAAGTACAGAACATTTGGAATATTTTCAAAATTGGAAAGAACTTGAATTACGATTGAAAAAAGGAAAAACTATCCATCAAGAAAACTGACGTGTGATCAACGAAAAGGAAGAATATTGGCAACAAATATTAGAGCATCTGATTGCTTTAGTCAGAGTTCTCGGTGAGCAAAATTTGGCCACGGTAGAAATGAAATATTATACACTGCAGGTAATGGAAACTTTTAAAAAATTTTGAATAGCTAGCTTTGTTTGATCCAGTCATGAAGGAGCAACTACATAAAATAACTAATCATGAAACACAGGTTCATTATTTAGGAAAAAATATGCAGAATGAACTGATTCAAATCATAGCAAATGCCATTAAAAAGAAAATTGTAGACACTGCGCATTCTGCAAAATACTTTTCAATAATACTGGACTGTACAACAGATGTGAATCATGTTGAACAAATGATGATGATAATTTGTTTTGCGGATAAGGAAAAGTCTGCAGATGAAGATAATGGTGAAGTGCTCATAAAGGAACATTTTTTTTGGTTTTGTACCACTGAAGGAGACAAGTGGAGCATTTATGACTGAAACTATTCTACAAGAGCTTGAAATAATGTCATTATCTGTTGAAAACTTACATGGCCAAGGTTATGATAATGGGAGTAACAAGAAGGGTAAAGACAATGGTGTGCAAAGAAGAATGATGGAAATCAATCCCAGGGTCTTTTTCATTCCTTGCAGTGCGCATTCTCTGAATTTGGTTGTCGATGATGCTAGATGTTGTTTGGACGCAAGCAGTTTCTTTGACCTGGTGCTATGTGTTTATGTGTTTTTCTCAGGCTCAACATGCCATTGGGAGATTCTGACTTGCCATGTGAATTCTCTAACTGTGAAACCACTTAGTCAGACAAGATGGGAGAGTTGCATTGATGCTTTGAAGCCTCTTCGCTATGAACTTGGAAACATTTATGATGCCCTAATTGAAATTTCAGATGGTACTGGATCATCTGGCAATACGGCATGTTCAGATGCAGAAGCTCTTGCAAATGGCCTTTCCAAGTTCAAATTTGTGACTTCACTCATTTTGTGATATAATATCTTTTTTGAGATTAACCTCACTAGTGAGCAGCTTCAGGAAAAGAACTTGAACATACATTCTGCTATTCAAAAACTACAGCAAACTAAAAATATTCTGGAGGAATTCAGGATTGATGAAGGGTTTGAAAGAACACTGGCAGATTCTCTCAAGCTCGCTGAAGAAATAGATTTTCCAACAGAACTTGAACCAGAGCCAGTTCACATTCGGCAAACGAAACAGCAGTTTTCATATAAAGGATGAGACAAACCCATTCAGAACCCAAAACAAAGGTTCAAAGTGAATCGATACTGCTATTCACTCCATTGACAAAAGATTTCAACAGATGCAGCAGCTAGAGTCAATATTTAGCTGTCTATATGATATCCACAGCTTGCAAAAGAAAACAGCAAAACGGATAAGAGAATTTGTATGAAACTGGAGTCGACATTGACTCATGAAAATTCAAAAGACATTGATGCTACAGACTTGTGTGGTGAGCTTCAGGCTTTTTCAAGATGACTTAAGAAACATTCCACTCCTCAAAAAGTACTGAAGTTTGTTTGTGAAAATAAACTCACAGACAGTTTACAAACATTTTTATAGCTCTATGCAATCTTTTAACTTTGCCAGTTTCTGTAGCTAATGGGGAATGTAGCTTCCCAAAGTTAAAATTGATAAAAATATATCTGCGTTCAACAATTGTGCAAGAGAGACTTCTTGGACTTGCCACAATGTCAATAGAGCATGAAATAGCTGGAAAACTGGATCTAAAAAACTAGTGAGTAAACTTTCAAAACTTAAAGCAAGAAAAGTCATGTTTTGTAAATACAAGTTAAAGTTCATTGAAGAGTTTTCTTATTTCTTTGTATATTGGATATGGTGGTAATGGCAGTTAAAGAAGGATAGCGTAATGGATGATTTTGGAATTTTAATAATAAAAATTATAATTAACATTTTTAATGCATTTTTATTTGAAATCGGACTGAAATATCATCTAGCTGTTGTGTACAAATCTATTCTGAAAATTTTGTGTCTCTATTTTATCTGATTTCAGAAACATTGGTTGGACAGACGGACGGACGGAAAAACTGAATAATTAAGCCTCTGTTTTAAAAAAAAAATGCTTAAAAAACTTTTAAAGGAAAAAAGGGGCAAAATGTTTCCCAGTTTACCAGAAACCTCAGCCTAGATCTGCCCTTAGGGTTTGGGGGTGGAAGGTGCCAATTGCATGGGTCACCTAGGGTGCCAGTTGCAGGCAGTTAGTCTAGGGCCACCCCTGGGACACGCCAGTTCAACATGACACCAGATTCTGCCAGAATAACAGATGCAAAACCTGCAGACATATCTCCACTACGACAATGATCAATAGAGCCCTGAAAATCTATGGATATCATAGAATCATAGATTAGGGTTGGAAGAAACCTCATGAGGTCATCCAGTCCACCTCCCTGCTCAAAGCAGGACCAACACCAACTAAATCGTCCCAGCCAGGGCTTTGTCAAGCCAAGCCTTAAAAACATCTAATGAAGGAGATTCCACAACTTCCCTAGGTAACCCATTCCAGGGCTTCACCACCCTCCTAGTGAAATAGTGTTTCCTAATAGCCAACCTAGACCTCCCCCACTGCAACTTGAGATCAATTCTTCTTGTTCTGTCATCTGCCACCATTGAGAACAGCTGAGCTCCATCCTCTTTGGAACCCCCCCTTAGGTAGTTGAAGGCTGCTATCAAATCCTCGCTAACTCGTCTTTTCTGCAGACTCAGTTCCCTCAGCCTCTCCTCGTAAGTCATGTGCCCCAGCCCCCTAATCATTTTTGTTGCCCTCCACTGGACTCTCTCCAATTTGTCCACATTCCTTCTGTAGTGGGGGGACCAAAAATGGACACAATACTCCAGGTTTGGCCTCTCCAGTGCCAAATAGAGGGGAATAATCACTTCCCTTGATCTGCTGGCAATGCTCCTACTAATACAGCCCAATATGCCCTTGGCCTTCCTGGCAACAAGAGCGCACTGCTGATTCATATCCAGCTTCTCGTCCACTGTAATCCCCAGGTCCTTTTCTGTACAACTGCTGCTTAGCCAGTCAGTCCCCAGTCTGTAGCGGTGCATGGGATTCTTCCACCCAAAGTGCAGGACTCTGCACTTGTTCTTGTTGAACCTCATCAGATTTCTTTTGGCCCAATCCTCTAATTTGTCTAAGTCACTCTGGACCCTATTCCTACCCTCTGGCATATCTAGCTGTCCCCCAAACTCAGTGTCACCTTCAGACTTGCTGAGGGTGCAGTCCATGCTATCCTCCAGATCATTAATGAAGATGTTGAACAAAACCGGCACCAGGACCGACCCTTGGAGCACTCCACTTGATACCAGCTCCCAACTAGACATGGAGCCATTGATCACCACCCGTTGACCCCGATGAGATAGCCAGCTTTCTACCCACCTTATAGTTCATTAATCCAGCCCATGCTTCTTTAACTTGCTGGCAAGAATACTGTGGGAGACCATATCAAAAGCTTTGCTAAAGTCAAGGAATAAACATGTCCACTGCTTTTCTCTCATCCACAGAGCCAGTTATCACATCATCTTACCCTTCACGTCCCTTGCTAGCTGCAAGTGCAATTGTGCCTTGGCCTTCCTGATTACACCTCTGCATGTTCTAGCCATATTTTTATACTCCTCCCTAGTCATCTGTCCAAATTTCCACTTGTAAGTTTCCTCTTTGAGTTTAAGCTCACTGAAGATTTCACTGTTAAGCCAAGCTGATCGCCTGCCATATTTGCTATTCTTTCTGCACTTTGGGATGGTTTGTTCCTGTGCCCTCAATCAGACTTCTTTAAAATACACCCAGCTCTCCTGGACTCCTTGCCCCTTCATATCCCAGGAAATCCTGCCCATCAGTTCCCTAAGGGAGTCTAAGTCTGCTTTTCTGAAGTCCAGGGTCCATATTTTGCTACTCCCCTTTTTCCTTTTGTTAGGATCCTGAACTCAACCATCTCATGGTCACTGCTGCCTAGATTGCCACTTACTTCTACTTCCCGTACCAATTCTTCCAAGTCTGTAAGCAGCAGGTCAAGAGGAGCATGGTCCCTAGTCAGTTACTCCAGCACTTGTACCAGGTAGTTGTCCCCAACACTTTCCAAAACCTTCTTGGATTGTCTGTGCACTGCTATATTTCTCTGTCCGCAGATGTCAGGGTGATTGAAGTCCCCTATTAGTACCAGGGCCTGTGATCTGGAAACATCAGTTAGTTGTCCGAAGAAAGCCTCGGCTACCTCATCCTTCTTATCCAGTTGTCTATAGCACACGCCCACCACGACATCATCCTTGTTGCTCTTGCCTCTAAACTTAACCCAAAGACTCTCAACAGGCTTTTCTCGAGTTTCAAATTGGAGCTCTGAGCAATCATACTGCTCTCTTACATACAGTGCAACTCCTCCACATTTCCTCCCATACTGTCCTTTCTGAACAGTTTATACCCATCCATGACAGTGCTCCAGTGATGTGAACTGCCGCACCAAGTTTCTGTTATTCCAATCACATCATAGTTCTTTGATTGTGCCAGGACTTCCAATTCTTCCTGCTTGTTTCCCAGGCTTCTTGCGTTCGTGTACATGCACCTAAGAGATAACTAGCTGATTGCTCTACTTTCTTAGTATGAATCAAGAGGCTTCCCGCCTTGTACCTTCCTCCTTGTGCTTCCTCCTGGTATCCCACTCCCCTACTTACCTCTGGGTTTAGGTCACCATCCCCTGGTGAACCTAGTTTTAAGCCCTCCTCACTAGGTTAGCAATCCTGCCTCCAAAGATGCTTTCCCTCTCTTTGTTACGTGCATGCCATCTCTACCTAGCAATCCTTCTCCTGGAAAAACGTCCCATGGTTGAAGAATCCAAAGCCCTCTCTCTGACACCACCTGTATAAACATGCATTCACCTGCCCAATTTGACGGTCCCTACCTGAGCCTTTTCCTTCAACAGGGAGGATGGACGAGAACACAACTTGCACCTCAAACTCATATATCCTTCTTCTCAGAGCCATGTAGTCTGCAGTGGATGTGGAGAGCCACGGACCATTTTTGTGGATAGTGGCTCAGCTGTATATACCACCATGCAGGGCTCTACTCACCAGCAATGACTGGCCCACAGCACCCAGCTCAGGCAGCCCGGGGGGCACAGTACGCTGGGGGCCAGCAGCAGCCACCAGTGGCTGAGGCTAGGTGGCAGGTCAGAGTTGGGGCTGTTCAGCACCCGCTTGCTGCACGGCTTCCTGTCCAGCAGCTCGGGCCCTCAGGCAGCACCAGCATCCCCACCATGGCCTGGCCAGGAGCAGTGGCTGCACTCCCAGTCTTGGGTCTGGCCCACTGGCTCCTGGGCAGTAGGGCTCGCCCCTAGCCATGGGGATTGGAGTGGGCGGTGCCCTGGTGCCCCACCCCTCTGCCCTACTGTGATTCAACATGCACAGCTGCTGCGTATATTATTATTATTGCTGGGTGCTGTCACTTGCCAGCCCACGGGAGCAGCATGTGATGTAATGCCCCTTCTCCGTTCTCCTTGAGTCTCTGCCCCTACACTGCCCCTTACCCCTAATCTCTACCCTCGCACTGCCTCTTCCCTGCAAGACCCCGCACACTTGCCCCCTTCCCTCTTCTCCTCCCCCCCACCCCATCGCTAGCCCTTGTGAGACGGTTTGCTGCTGCAGATGAGGTTGTGGATATAGGTAAACGATGGCTAGCAGATTGCGGGTCACATTGTAGGCTGATCCTGGTGGATGGAAATCGGATGTGAATCCTCATTTTTGTATCTGTGCAGGCCTCTAATGATCAATACCCTGCACAACACACCTTTCAATTTTTGTGGATCCTACACATGCCTATCACAACCTGTGGTGTACCCAGAGGTGGATTAAGATTTATGGGGGCCCTGGGCACAAAGAACATTTGGGCCCCCCACCCCAACCCCACACCATGAGGTCCCACCCCTTGTCCCTCCCTTACCCCCCCAAAGCCCCACCCCCTGGTCTAGCCAGAAGCCGGGCCACCCTGGAGAGTCCTGGACCCTCCACTTTCCCTGGGTGGTACACTATGGTGGGCAGGGACATGGGCTGGGGGCTGCTCCTGGGCACCCCCGTCTCTTCTCCAGGGTAGATGGTGGATCCAGGGCTCACCACAGCTGCCAGGGTCCTCGAGTGGCTCTTACTGCAGCTTAGAGTGACTATGCATCTGGTTTTGGCTGGGACAGTCCTTTTTTTAAGCCCTTCCCTAGATGTCCTGAGGGGTTTTTTTTTTGGCAAAACTGGGCATTTGTCCCATTTGCTTTTGCCAATTGATCATCAGTTGGCAAGAGAGGGCTGGTGGAGTGACGCGGGGGGTGGGCCTGGGGCTTGGGCGAGCAGCTGGGCCTCGGTCAGTCCCGCACTGGGGAAGAGGAGGGCTTGGGCCAGCTCTGCATGGGGGAGAGAAGGGCTCAGGCCAGCTCCGCGTGGTGGGGGAGAGGGACTTGGGCCAGCTCCATGGGGCAGGGGAAAGAGGGGCTCAGGCCAGCTCCACGTGGTGGGGAAGAGGGGCTTAGGTCAACTCCATGGTGGAGGAAGAGGAGCTTCGGCCAGCTGTGGTGGGGGGCGGGGGGGAGAGAGGGGCTTGGGCCAGCTCCATGGTGGGGAGGGAAGAGGGGCTTGGGCCAGTGGCTTGCCCAGCTCCATGCAGGGGGACAGTGGGGGAATATAGTCACTGGGCTCCAGCTTTCAGACTGGCCAAAGGGGCAGGGCCTCATGGGGAAGAGTATTTGCAGGGCCACAGGGCCCTGGGGGGGAAAGGAAGAGCAGGGGGTGGAGCCCTGGAGGAAGAGGAGGATCAGGGAGGCAGGGCCCCAGGGGGAAAGGAGGTGAAAGGGGTGGATCCCCCTAAACATAGTATGGGATTGTTATAAGCATCTTGACTCTAAAGTCCTTGTAGATGTATCTTAATATTCAGTAAAGATGCAAACAAGTTTGTAACGACCTAATAAAACAGTTATAAGAATTTTATGAATATCTGTTTGTACCTCAATATTGAGGTCTCTCACTATTAACCTACACTAGTGCTGCTGGTTAAAATTTTTAAATTCCAAATGTTTATGTATTTCATGGGTTTTTTCCAACCAATTTCAATGATTAGAATGTTTATAGTTATGAATGAGCCGGTGAAAGATTTACTCACTCAGAGAGTCACTCTGCTGCACTCTTTGTATGTAATGCACAGGCCTGGAAGCTTCTGTTTACATTTCACAAAGATACACAAAATGTAGCTGTGTTCTTAAATTAATTTCAGATGTATTTTCATTCTGTTTTTAGCCATGGGGTTCGCAAATATCATCCTGCACCTCTGGGCCTGGAAATTCATGCTATGGAGTGAGTATTCAACAATATCACAGACATTTGTATGTCTTTCCATATAAACTATTTCTGCGTGAAGTTCATCCTTTTCAAGTCAGTTATTCCTCCTGAGTTTTGCGATGAAGCAACTAGAACTAGCAATGAACCCAAATCTTAAAGCAAAGCTCACCCAGAGTCATAGATTTTGCCTTGTCTCTTTCCACATGATATCACTAATTGGCTAAAAACTCATAGAAATTCATCACAGATATGACTAGACATAAGAACAGCCATGCTGGATTAGATCAATGGTCCCTCTAGCCCAGTATCCTCTCTTTTGACAGTAGCCAGTGCCAGATGCTTCAGAGGGAGTAAACAGAGAGTGATCCATCCCCTGTCCTTCAATCCCAGCTTCTGGCAGTCAAAGGTTTAAATGCACCCAGAGCACAGGATTGCATTCCCTGACCATCTTGGCCAGTAGGCATTGAGGGACCTATCCTCCATGAACTTATTGAGTTCTTTATTGAACCCTGTTATACTTTTGTCCTTCACAACATCCCCTGGCAACAAGTTCCACAGGTTGACTGTGCATTGTGTGAAAAAGTACTTCCTTATGTCTGTCTTAAACCCACTGCCTATTAATTTCATTGGGTCGCTTCTGGTGTGTGTATTTTATAAAGGGGTCAATAACACTTCCTCCTTCACCTTCTCCTTCCATTCATGATTTTATAGACCTCTATCATATCACCCCCGTAGTCATCTCTTTTCCAAGTTGAAAAGTCTCAGTTTTTTACACTCCCCTCATATGGAAGTTGTTCCATACACCTCATTGTTTTTGTTGCCCTTCTCTGTACTTTTACCAGTTCTCATATACCATTTTTGGAATGGGAGGATCAGAACTGCACACAGTATGCAAGGTGTGGGCATACCAGGGCTTTATATAGTGGCATTATGTTATTTTCTATCTTACTATCTATCCCTTTCTTAATGGCTCCTAACCTTCTGTTAGTTTTTTTGACTGCTGCTGCACATTGACTACATGTTTTCAGAGATTTATTTCCAATGACTCCAAGATCTCTTTCTTGAGTGGTAACAGCTAATTTAGCTAATGTTGAACAGCACAATACAGATCCTTGGAGAACCCCGCTATTCACCTCTCTCCATTATGAAAACTGTTTTTTCCTACCCTTTGTTTCCCGTCTTTTAACCAGTTACTGATCCATGAAAGGACTTTCCCTCTTATCGCATGACTGCTTATTTTGCTTAAGAGCTTTTCATAAGAGAACTTGTCAAAGGCTTTCTGAATGTCCAAGTACACTATACCCACTGGATCACCCTTGTCCACGTTTGTTGATCCTCTCAAAGAATTTTAATAGATTGATGAGGCATGATTTCCTTTGTAAAAAGCTGTGTCACTCTTCCCCAACATACAATGTTCATCTATATATCTGATAATTCTGTTCTTTACTATAGTTTCAACCAATTTCCCCAGTACTGAAGCTAGGCTTACCAAGCTGTAATTGCCAGAGCTGCCTTTGGAGCCTTTTTTAAAAATTGGCATCACATTGGCTATCTGCCAGTAATCTTGTACAGAGGCTGATTTAAGCTATAGGTTACATACAACAGTTGATAGTTCTGCAGTTTCATATTTAAGTTCTTTCAGAACTTTTAGATGATACCATCTGGTCCTGGTGACTTATTAGTCTTTGATTTATCAACTTGTTCCAAAGCCTCTGTAACCCACACACCTCCTGTGTGTGGTGTTATGTCCCATCTACTGGCACTGAGACTACTTGGACATTAATGAGTCTGCTCTACAGCCTGAGCTAAGAACTGCGTGACTTTTAGCTCACACAGTAGAAGCTTGTGTCTTTAGCTCTAGAGGTCCCAGGTTCAATCCTACCCCCCGATAACCAGGATCTGTCAACGTTACACCTTCTCTAGTCACACCTCAATCTTGAAGAGTGCCTCAGATTTGTCACCTAAAAAGAATGGCTCATGTGTGGGAATATCCACAACCCTCTGCAATGAAGACTGATGTAAATAATTCATTTAGCTTCTTTACAATAGCCTGGCCTTCCTTGAGTGCTCCTTTAGCACCTTGATCGTCCACTGATTGTTTGGCAGGCTTCATGCTTCTGATGTACTTAAACATTTTTTGCTGCTAGTTTTTGTCATGTACTATCTGTTCTTCAAATTCTTTTTCGGCCTAATTATACTTTTACACTTGACTTGCCAGAGTCTATGCTCTTTTCTATTTTCCTCAGTAGGATTCTACTTCCAATTTTTAAAGGATCTCTTTTTGTCTGTAACTACCTCTTTCACTCTGCTGTACAGCCATGGTGGCATTTTTGGTCCTCTTACTGTTTTTTTATTAGGGGTATACATATAGTTTTTGCCTCTATAATGGCATTTTTAAAAAGTTTGCATGAAGCTTGCAGGCATTTCACTCCTGTGACGGTTCCTTTTAATTTCATTTTAACTAACCTCCTCATTTTTATGTTGTTCCTCTTTTTGAAGTTAAATACTACTGTGGTGGGTTTCTTTGTATTTTACCCCCTAGAAGGATGTTAATTTAAATTTAGTTACTGTTGCTAACAACAAGCAGTTCAGGTACAGTTACCTTTTGGATCAGATCCTGTGCACCACTTAGGACTAAATCAAGAATTGCCTCTCCCCTTGTGGAGTGGTCATTATTGGTGTCTAGACATTTTATCTCTACTTCCTGTCCTGAGGTGATATGTACCCAGTCAATATGTGGAGAGTTGAAATCCCCCAGTTTTATTTGTTTTTCTGTTTTTGTAGCTTCTCTAATCTCCCTGAGCATTTCACAATCACCGTGGCCAGGTGGTTGGTAGTGTATTCTTACTCCTATTATTCAAGCATGGAATTTCTCTCCATAGAGATTCTGTGATACTGTTTGAGTTATTTAAGATTTTTACTCTATTTAACTGTGTGCTTTCTTTCACATATAGTGCCACTCCCCCACCAGCTTGACCTACTCTGCCACGCCTATATATTTTGTACTCTAGTAAAACTGTGTCCTCTTGAGTATCATCATTCCATCATGTTTCTGTAATGCTTATTATATCAACATCCTCATTTAATACCACACACAAATTCACTCATCTTACTATTTAGACTTCTGGCATTTGTATATAAGCACTTGTAAAATTTGTCAATGTTTAGTTGCCTGGCAGTATGTGATGTAATTGAATAGAACTCTTTTTTGTTTGACTCTCTCTCTTCAGTTCCTACCTGTCCTTTACCAACATCTACCCTCTCCTCTTTATTAGGATATAGAGAATCCCCGTTAATAGTTCCTCTCCAAGGGATGTTTCTGTCCAAACTGTGTGCTCCTCGGTACCCGTCAGCTTTCCCCCACCCCTTAGTTTAAGAACTCCTCTGATCTTTTTAATTTCGCATGCCAGCAATCTGGTTCCATTTTGGTTTAAACAGTGCCCATCATTCCTGATTAGGCTCCCTCTTTCCCAAAAGGTTCCCCAGTTCTTAATAAACCAAAATCCCTCCTTCCTTATACTGTCTAATCCATGCATTGAGACCCTGCAGTTCTGCCTGTCTAACTGTCCCTGCATGTGGAACTGGAAACATATCAGAGAATGCTATCATGGAAGTTCCGGATTCTTTCCTAGAAGCCCAAATTTGGCCTCTAGGATGTCTCTCCTACCTTTCTCTACTGGAGATATTTGCTGCTAGTATAACACTGACAGACCCCAGTGGTCGGTGGGCAGGATTGAACCAGGGACCTCTGGAGCTTAGTGCTTGAGCCTCTATAGCATCAGTTCAAAATCAACTAGCTGTTAGCTAAGACTGTACAGCAAACTCATTTTCTCTCTTTAAGTGGTCTCAGTGCCACTAGATGGAACAGAACACCCCACCCTGGAGGTGTGTGGGTTATATATTTCCCCTAGCTGAGGAAGTGAGTCCTGAGCTTCAGAGACTTCCCAGTTGAAATCCTGCATAAGCCCTCACTTGTAATGCCAACAGACCTGGTTGTCAGTGGGTGGGATCAACCTGGCAACCTCTGGAACTTAGTGTGTGAGCCTCTACAGCAGGGGTGGGCAAACTACAGCCTGCAGGCTACATTCAGCCCACAAGCCATTTTAAACCAGCCTGTGAGCTCCTGCTGAGGAGCGGGCTCTGGCTCTCCAGCATGGGCACTGCACCACACGGCTCGGGCCCGCTCCAGTGCTCCAGCTGGGGGTGGGGGGGTTGGGTTGGGTTGGGGGCCACACCACATGGCTCCTGGAAGCAGCTGCATGGCCCCACTCTGGTGCTGTATTAGGATCGGGGGCTGCTTCACAGGTAGAAGCCAGAGAAGGGACATGCCACTGCTTCCGGGAGCCACTTGAGGTAAGCACCACTCAGAGCCTGCACACCAAGCCTCTCCTCATGCCCCAGCCCCCTGCCCTGATCCCCCTCCTGCTCTCCAAACCCCTTGATCCCAGCATGGAGCACCCTCCTGCAGCCCAAATCTATCATCCTCAGCCCCACCCCAGAGCCAGTATTCCCAGCTGGAGCCTGCACCCCTTCCCGCACCGCTGATCCCCCTCCTGCCCTCTGAACCCCTTAGTCCCACTGCAGAGCACCCTCCTACACCCCAAACTCCTCATCCCCAGCCCACTCCAGAGCCTGCACCAAGAGCCATCACTCCCTCCTGCACCCCAACCCTAATTTCATTAGCATTCATGGCCCACCATACAATTTCTATTCCCTGAGGTGGCCCTCAGGGTTTGTCCACCCCTGCTCTACAGCATGAGCTAAAAACCAGCTGGCTGTTAGCTAAGGCTGTAGAGCAGTGTGTGTGTGTCTCTCTCTCTCGATGGGACAGAACACCACATCCAGGTGGTGTATGGGTTGCACTAGCAGTCCCAGATTGGCTACATGCCATTGTAGGCAGACCCATCATACAATCCCCTCCATAAATATCTCAAATTCAGTCTTGAAGCCAGTTAGGTGTTTTACCCCCACTGCTCCCTTTGGAAGCTCTCAAAACTACCATTTGCTGCTCCTGCTTGCTAATTCTAGTCCACTGACTCTGTGCTTTAGCAATAGTATGAGAACATCCTGCTTTGAGTGCCCTCTAGTGGTGGTCCTCATTATAATGCTTTCTAGCACAGGAAATCACCAGTTAGACTGCCCAAAATTCAGAACCAGACGCTGGGTGCATCTGTGTTTGAAGAGCTGGGGAGGAGAAGAGGTTGAAAGCAAGAGACCTCTAGGCCTCTGTGCAAAATAATATGTCTTGATGTGTGCACCACACACCATAAGTCCAGTGTCCTTACCAACTGGTCTCTCTCCGGATATATAGACAGACCCCCTTTCTGTGACATAAGAAAGGCCATAGTGGGTAAGACCAAAGGTCCATTTAGCCCAGTATGCAGTCTTCTAACAGTGGCCAATGCCAGGTGCTTCCAAGGGAATGAACAGAACAAGTAATCATCAAGTGATCCACCTCCATTCCATCTGCCTGTGCCACTGACCTAGTGGGTGATCTTGGCCAAGGCAATGTCTCAGTTTCCCTCTCCATACAGGGAGACGCTAATATTTTCCTGTGTCAGAGGAAGGGGATGGCATCTTGAATGAATTAATATTTGTAAAGTCCTTTGAGATCCTCAGAGAGAATCTGCTAGAGAAAGAGCAAGTTTATTCTCAGAGCTATGCTGGAACCAGAACATTCAAAGCTGGATATAAACTGTCTCAAGGCTTTGGGAGTGTATGTGTTGAGGGGACTGGAGGGTTGGTTTGGGTCCTTCTCTGTTATTAAATTTAATGAATGCTTGAGTGAGTGTGGAATTGCATGAAGGTGTTGGTAGTGACAGAGGGCAGGGAGGCAAAATGGGAAGAGTGTTAAAGAGTTTGGTTGATGCTGTGTTTGGTTGAAGGAAATGGTAGGATGTCCATAAGGGACTGTAGGACAAAGACAAGTTTGGGGAGAAGGTGGAAAGTTCACGGGGGTAGAAGTAGATATGACAGTCATCAACACAGCAGGGACAGGAAAGACTATGGGAGCAGAGGATATCACCCAAGGGTATACCTGTGTTCTCAAACACGATGGCAGTGCTCTGAGGCCTTGGTTACAGGCATTCGTATAGTCACCTTGACCCAGATTTATAAAGGTATTTAGGTGTCGCTGCACTCAGCATTGCAACACTTAACTTTTTTAGGAGCCTAAACCTCCTTTTCCAAAGTGACTTAGGCACTGAGGGGGGCCAAAATCCCATTGACAGTTGATAATTTCCTAAGTCCTTAGATCTCTAGGCAATGCTTAAATTTCACCTGTAAAAACCTGGGCCCTAGAGAGCAGAGAGGGGAAATGAAGGTGACCAAAGACACACCTCTGGGGAGCAGCAACAGAGAAGCAGAAGGAAGTGGTAAATAATCCATTGAAAATAGTGCCTGATGGAGTGACCCACAAGGGAGGAAACAAGGAAAGGGCAAAATGAGAATGAGAAGGTCTCAGAAAGAAGTATGTGGGGGAACCTATCCCTTGTTGTCAGCTGCTGATTAAAGAGCTGCTGTGTACATTTCCTTGTGTTACACAGAGGGGATTTGACCTAATCCTTTCAAGGTGGACTTGGCTACACTCGAAACTTCAAAGCACTGCTGCGGGAGTGCTGCTGTGGCGGCAGCGCTTTGAAGTGTGAGTGTGGTCACAGCACCAGCACTGGGAAAGAGCTCTCCCAGCGCTGCACGTACTCCACCTCCTCATGGGGATTAGCTTGCAGCGCTGGGAGCTGCGCTCCCAGTGCTGTGGCACTGTTTACACTGGTGCTTTGCAGGTCTGTATCTTGCAACGCTCAGAGGGGTGTTTTTTTCACACCCCTGAGCAAGAAAGTTGCAGCACTGTAAAGCGCCAGTGTAG
This sequence comes from Aldabrachelys gigantea, assembly GCA_026122505.1. Lineage (NCBI taxonomy): Eukaryota > Metazoa > Chordata > Testudines > Testudinidae > Aldabrachelys > Aldabrachelys gigantea. The sequence continues at coordinate 68,246,774 of CM047489.1, forward strand.
CCAAGGCCTTAAACTAGCCTTGCTGATAAGAGAAGGAAGAGTGATTGGAGATGATTTGATGGAGGATGCATGTGAAAAAGGCAAAATTGAGAAAATAGGGACAGTGACTCTGATTGGGTGGGGGCAAAATGGGACCCAGTTGGGGACACCACTCCGCACAGCACCCCCTGGACCCAGAACTGTGCAGAAGAGAAACCCCCTCCCATTCTGGGGGCAGTAGACAGTGCCTCCTTTCCCCCCTTGCCCAAATTTCCAGAGACTCCAGCTGGTAGGAGCAGCTGCAGAACTAGACAAAGAAGGAACCTTGGGCCAGTAGCTTTGCAAGTGGTCTGGGCTCTGTTCCCAGAGTTGTCACGGACTGCCTGAGTGATCTTAGATAAGATACTGAGGTCAACATTACAGGGGCTAAGGGAATGGGATACTGGGCCTTTCGCTTCTAGGGTGCTGGTTCTAACTTGGCCCTAGATTGGGTAGTGGGATTGGCTGGCTCAGGGAATGGCATATAGGGACTTTCACCTCGAGGACAACATTTTCAGTCTGGCCCCAGGTTCAGGGGATTGGCTGATTCAGAGACAGGACAAAGGGCCTTTCACCTTGGGCACCATTTCAAATTCTAGCCTCTTGTGTGTGTAGGGGGCTGACTGGCTCAGAGGGGCAGGGGAATGGGACTTGGGCAAATAACAGAAGCCACATATGCAGGTATTTGATGGAGGGGATCAAGCCTTAGACCTTCAGCTAGGGTAGCTACTGAGCATCTCCAGAATAACAAACATTCTGGTACTTCCAGGAATGACATGGGCCTGCTGCCATGACCTGTCATGCACAGTGCATGCGAGGTCATGCTAGCAGGGATGGACTGGTGTGCTCTTCAAAATAGCATCCCCAGTCTGTGATACTGGACAAAACCATGTCTGGTTTTGCCTCAGTACCAGACAGAGGACAAGACCCAGAGACAGAACTGTCTGGCTTAAAACCAGACAAATGGCCTGCTTACCTTCAGTACTAAAAGCACAGGCCTGCACCACTTGAACTCCTTTAGCTGCGAGATAGTAAGAGGTCCTGTAGCCTCTGACACTAGAGAGAGTCATGAGCATGCATGTTAGGTAAGTCTTATTCTACTCAACTTTGTGAGACATTGGAAATTTGTGAACAGTCTCATGAATGCGAGGGAGTCGTCTGAATAGTCAGGAAAAGGAACAATGTTAATGGACTGAGTAGGGTAGAGAGAATGTGATACTTTTAGTCAGGAAAATATCCACGAGTCAGATTATTTAGTTTTCAACCTGCTCTAGCACCTGTCGAGACGCCCATGCAGAAGAGTATTTCACATGTTTCTTAAGACCCAGCTACTGAAATCAATGAATTATAGGAGAATCTCAGCTTCCATTTAAAAAAAAAAAGGGGGATGTGAATAAAACATTGAAAAAAGTGTGACCTCAGGTTCAGAAAACAGGAGGCAGAGAAACAGAGCACTAAAATTGTTTAAAAACAAACCAACTAAAGATTTGAAGCCAAATCTCATGATTTTTTGGAAGATGACTCACGATTTTTTCATGTTTGGGGTTGGAATACTGCCGTAATAAAGTCTCCATAATAAAATTGATACTGAATAAAAACAGGAGTACTTGTGGCACCTTGGAGACTAACAAATTTATTTGAGCATAAGTTTCATGGGCTGGAGCCCACTTCATAGGATGCATAGAATGGAACATATAGTAAGGAGATATATATACACATACAGAGAACACGAAAAGATATGAGTTGTCCTACCAACTCTAAGAGGCTAATTAATTAAGAGAAAAAACTTTTGTAGTGCTAATCAAGATAGTTCATTTCAGACGTTTGACAAGAAGGTCTGAGGATATTAACATGGGGAAATAGATTCAATGTGTGTAGTGGCTCAGCCATTCCCAGTCTCTATTCAAGCCTAAATTGATGGTATCTAATTTGCATATTAATTCAAGTTCAGTAGTTTCTCGTTGGAGTCTGTTTTTGAAGCTTTTCTGTTGCAAAATTGCCACCTTTCAGTCTGTTACTGAGTGACCAGAGAGGTTGAAGTGTTCTCCTACTAGTTTTTGAATGTTATGATTCCTGATGTCAGATTTGTGGCCATTTATTCTTTTGCGTATTTTTTCCAGTTTGGCCATTGTACATGGCAGAGGGGCATTCCTGGCACATGATGGCATATATCACATCGTCTTGTCAAACTGTCTGTACTGGGCTATCTCAATTACCACTACAAAACTTTTTTCTCTTACTTAATTGGCCTCTCAGAGTTGGTAAGACAACTCCCACCTTTTCATGCTCCCTGTATGTGTATATATATATCTCCTAACTATATGTTCCATTCTATGCATCCAAAGAAGTAGGCTGTAGCCCATGAAAGCTTATGCTCAAATAAATTTGTTAGTCTCTAAGATGCCACAAGTACTCCTGTTCTTTTTGCAGATACAGACTAACATGACTGCTACTCTGAAATAAGGTACTCCTGTTCTTTTTGCTGATACAGACTAACACGGCTGCTACTCTGAAACCAATAAAAACAGGGTGTTTCATGAGGTAGAAGTGGACAGAATTGGGGCAGGGTTTTATGCCTATCTCCTCCGTCTTTCTATCTCTACAGGTGTTGCTAATATCTCCATCGCAGTGTCACCTATAGAAATTCCAGATACCTCTTGCTCAGGCCCCCAAGGGACAGAATTTATCACAGTCTTCATGCAGAATCACTTACCAAGTTATGGTGGTAAAGACTTCAGGTTGTTCATCACTGGCTACACCCCTGGGACGTTTGTCACCATTTCCGTGAACAAAGCGGGCGTTAGATTCAATGTCAGGGCAAATGTGGGAGAGACAACATGGATACAAATCCCAGAATTCGTGGAGCTGGCAGGAAGCAACATATTTGACCACACGGTGATTGTCCAGGCTGACCATGAGATTGCCATCCTCGCTCTGAACTATAAGACCTATACGGCTGATACCACTGTAGTGTACCCTGTGGAGAAGCTCGGGACAGAGTACTATGTGGTGACTCCAGTGGGGAACCGAGATGGTCTCGATAAACAATTTGCTGTAGTAGCCTGGAAGGATCCCACCACTGTTGAAGTTTACCTCAAAGGGGCTGTAACTTTCCAAGGAGATACCTACAGAGCAGGAACAAAACTGGTCATCTCACTTGGAGCTTACCAGGCCGTCCAGCTGCAAAGCCATGATGACTTATCTGGCACCAGGATTGTGTCCCAGAATCCCGTGGCCGTCTATAGCGGACATGTATGTGTTGCAAAGCACACCAAATGTGACTACGTCAGTGAGCAGCTCATGCCGGTGTCTGTCTGGGGCACCTCGTTCATTGTACCACCCTTATCCTTCCAGCCCAATTTTGACCTGGTGTATGTGGCTGCTTCCCAACACACTCGCATTGATTATCAGTCTGGGAGGGCGAGAGCCACAAGGAACCTGGTTGCTGGGCAGGTTGTGACATTTGAAATCAAATTCCCTAATCCCTTGTACATCTCTGCTAGTGCTGGGGTCCAAGTCGCCTTCTTCTGCACTGGTGGGAGCAAAGGGAAAATTGTGTACGATCCCTTCTTCCTGGTGATCCCAGATGTCTCTGGCTACTGCCAGACCTATAACATCCATGGACAGGACCTGTTTGAGAACTATGCTATGATTGTAGCCAAGACAGTCGAGACTGCTGATGTTACTATTGACGCGGAACCACTACAGTTTACTGTGTGGAGGCCTATTCCAGGCACAACATATTCTTGGACTACGTACAACTTGGGAAGTGGGTTTAGCAACCACACCATAGAGAACCCCAGCTCCCCAGTTGGTGTCCTGAGTGTTGGGATTAAAGACAAGGCTGGCTATGGATCAACAGCTATTGGTGGTAAGTACAATATATGTGATAGTCAGTCTCACCCTCCCAGCCTGCCTTCCACCTTTCCCTGTTCCCTTCCTTCCCAACCCCTCCATTGGACAACACTCCTCTCAGAGTCAAAGGATAGAACTCAGGAGATCTGCCTCTCAGTCCTCATGCTCTGAGCACTAGATCACTGAAAAATAGATACCAAATGTATATTTTGATACATGACTGAAATATGATTTCTGTGTCCTCTCTTCTAAGTGTATTGTGAAGCTGCAGGGGGTGTCTGGTAAACAACTCCCCTGTGAAGCAGGAGGGAACTGGTCCCCCTTCTCTGTCATGGAGATACATCAATAAAGATCACAAATGAGAAGCATTAAAAGAAAATGGACCAAACCACCCAGACAGTAGCCCCAACCATTCACCTAGATTGCCCAAACTGGCTGTACCATTTTATACTGTTAGAGCTAAAGAAACACAACCTCCCTAGTGTGGATACAGTTATGTCAGTATAAAGGTGCTTATCCCAGTTTCTTGTCAGGGAAAGAGAATAAGTGCATATGTTTGTTTACATTACAGCACCATGAACTAGTATAGTTATATTGGAAGAGATCCCTAGTGGTAAAGCAGCAGAAAGAGATCTGCATTACCACTTTTCTGAATAACATTAGCTATGCAAATAGAAGCACTCCTCTGTTGGCATAGTCGTAAGTCTATACCAGGAGTTTTGTTAGCATAGATCCGCTAAGTGGTGTGATTTTTTTTACACTTCTAACTGACAGCTATGCTGGCAAAATTTTGTAGTGTAGACGAGGAGTAAGATACCTTCACGTTGAAAGAACTGTGTCCACATTAGGGGTTGGTATTAGTAATTTGGCATAACAGTCCTAACCAACATCGTTATATCAGTACAAAATCTGTGTGTAGACCAGGGCTTGGATGAAAAGTGGTATTCTGGAGTGTACATTCATCATCAAAACATTCAATGACCAATCTATGAAGGGGGCAGAGTTAAGGGCAAAGCCATATGATTCAGGAATTATTGAATGGATACGTTTGGCCTGTAGTATGCAGCTATTTCTATGCAGGAAAGGGAATAAGCTATACTGGTCTGAAGCAACTTTTTACAGCTATAACAGTGACACACAAAAGGCTGTACTAGTAGTAGAGGGGAAGGGATAGCTCAGTAGTTTGAGCACTGGCCTGCTAAATACAGGGTTGTGAGTTCAATCCTCGAAAGGGCCATTTAAGGATCTGGGGCAAAAATCTGTCTGGGGATTGGCCCTGCTTTGAGCAGGGTGTTAGACAAGATGAGCTCCCTTCCAGCCTTCACATTATATCTGGGCAAAAAAATAAGCTTTACTAGTGCAGGGATTTGTCTTCACACGATTTTTCAGTATAAGCTGTGTTTTGAATATAAACCAATAAAGTTATACTAGTATAACCCCCTGAACAGACACTCTTAGGCAAGGTCTACACTAAGAGCACTTTGCTGGTATAGCTGTACCAGTATGCTATACTAGCAAAGAACTCCTAGGATGGACGCAGATTTTACCAACAAAACAGGGCTTTTGCCAGTATAGCTTGTTGCAGACTAGCCCTTGGGCTACTGGACAACAAAAGCTTTTTCAGTGCAGTTATGCCAGTATAACTGGCAAACCCCCAAGTGGTGATGCCACTTATATTGGCAAGAGGAGTTCTTTTGTTGGTTTAGTTAAACCACTTTCCTGAGCAACATAAGCTATTCAGGCCAAAGGAATCTTGCTAGTACAAAGTGTGTCTACACCGGGGTTTTTGCGGGCATAGCTGGATCAATTAAGGGTGTGATTTTTGTACACTTCAAGCTGATACACTTATGCCAGCAAAACTCTACACTTTGAACTCTGATCTCCACACTACACTCAGTGATGTCTACACTTAAAACACTACAGTGGCACAGTGCAGATCAACTGCAATGGGAGGGGCTGTCCCACTGTTATCCACCTAGCGCTGCCTACGTGGGGTCTTAAGTATGTTGCTCAGGGGTGGGGACTTTTCATACCCCTGAGAGACATGGTTGGGTCAACTTAATTTTCTAGTGTAGACCAACCATAGTAGTGTAAATCTGGCCCAAGTGAAATAACTTGTGCCAGTAAAAGTGCAGTTTTGTTGGCATAAATTGTATCTACACTAGAGGCTTTTGCTGGCATAGCTATATTCATCAAGTGTGACACCTCTTCCTACTCCTGACTAACACAGCTACGCAGGCTGAAATCTGTACTGTAGACATGGCCTTATAGAGCACCTTTTTTGCATTAGCTAATGTTGCTTGGAAAGGGTGTAAATGAAACTGAAATAAGACACTTATTCTGATATACAAGTGTCCACACTGGCACAGTGTACCAATAAAATAATACCTGTACAACTATATAGTACAACAGGTAAAACATTCTCATGTAGACAGGATTTTAGGCATCTTTATATAGGTATAACTGGCTCCATACAGGGCTTATATTCATATAACTCTATTTGTATAAAATCACTCCTCTAGCCAAAATAGTTATACTGGGACAACCACTGTGTGTAGACTAGGGTGAAGTTTGGCTGGCCAGGCAAAACGGTTGAAGTTGGGGGAAATGCACTTCTCAGTAGAAATGCAGATGGACCCTGACACACCAAGGCCTGGTCTCTGCTAGACAGTCAGGCCAGTTTAACTACGTCAGTCAGGGATGTGAAAAATCCTCACTTCTGAGTCTCATAGGTAAACTGACCTAAGTCCCCAGGTAGACAGTGCTAGGTCTCATATTCGTCTGGAGGGTGAATATGAGAGACGAGAGGAAGAGATGGAGGTACAGCTGGCCTTGTAAAATGTACCAATGACATTCACTCCCAGAGCCAGGGTTAGAAGCCAGGAGCCCCGACTCCCATTCCCATGTCTGTGCTCCTTGTTATCAGTCCTAGGAAGGCTGGCACCAAACGACAAGAGCAGGCCTCGTAAAACGTTGGTGTCCTGGTTTTTGATGCTTTTGTGTATTTGTCCCCTCTATCTAGACATTTCTGGTGCTGCCCCTACTGTTCAACCTCCAGATCTTCCCAGTACCTTTTGCTCAGGCCCCCAAGGGACAGAATTTATCACAGTCTTCATGCAGAATCACTTACCAAGTTATGGCAGTAAAGTCTTCAAGTTGTTCATCACTGGCTACGTCCCTGGAACATTCGTCACCATCTCAGTAAATGAAGCAGATTTCTTTACTACTGTCACTGCAAATCCAGAACAGACAGTATCTGTGATGATTCCAGTGTTTGTGGAGCTGGCAGGAAGCAACACATTTGATCACACGGTCATCATAAGTGCTGATCATGAGATTTCCATCCTTGCTCTGAACTACAAAACCTATACGGCTGATACCACTGTAGTGTACCCTGTGGAGAAGCTCGGGACAGAGTACTATGTGGTGACTCCACTGGGGAATCCAGATGGTCTCGATAAGCAATTTGCTATAGTAGCCTGGAAGGATCCCACCATTGTTGAAGTGTACCTCAAAGGTGCTGTTACTTTCCAAAGAAAAGCCTACAAAGCAGGGACAAAACTGGTCATCCCACTTGGAGCTTACCAGGCTGTGCAGTTGCAAAGCCGTGATGACTTATCCGGCACCAAGATCGTGTCCCAGAATCCCGTGGCTGTCTATAGCGGACACATATGTGTTGCAAAGCACACCAAATGTGACTATGTGAGTGAGCAGCTCCTGCCGGTGTCTAGCTGGGGCACCACATTCATTGTACCTCCTTTATCCTTCCAGCCCAAATATGACCTGGTGTACGTGACTGCTTCCCAACACACTCGCATTGATTATCAGTCTGGGAGGGTGAGAGACACTAAGGTCCTGGTTGCTGGGCAGGTTGTGACATTTGAAATCAAATTCCCTAATCCCTTGTACATCTCTGCTAGTGCTGGGATCCAAGTGGTCTTCTTCTGTGCCGGTGGAAGCAAAGGGAAAATAGTGTATGATCCCTTCCTCCTGATGATCCCAGATGTGTCTGGTTATTGCCAGACCTATAACATCCATGGGCAGGACCAGTATGATAACTACGCAATTATAACAGCCAAAACATCAGAATCTGGTGGCATCACCATTGATAACGAACCCTTGGGAGTCATTGCATGGAGGCCAATTCCAGGCACAGGGTTCTCTTGGGCTGAATACAACCTTGGCAAAGGGTTTAAGAGAGAAACTATGGAGCACCCCACATCTCCTTTTGGACTTCTGAGCATTGGGATTTCATCCAAATCTGGGTATGGCTCAGCAGCTATTGGTGCAAGCAGTGAGTAAAGTAGTTTTCGTTATGTCTTTTCCCACTTCTCACTCTCTCACCACCTTTATTTAGCCTTGAACCCCGATGCATAATATTACAGAATTTCAGCTTGAAAGATGAAAAATCTTGTTGGGTCAGAGTCTCTGCCCTGTTGAGCTTCAGTTGTGAATAGCAGAACAGAGTGACAGCTTTAAGGGAACTGATCACACTCCAAGTTCTTCTCCCTGGATGTAGCCTGGGGGCTGCTCTAAATTGGGCTCACCGACTGTTGTCCCCTATGAGTCATAAGTCAGCTGAACATTGTCAGAGCACATCACATCCTAGCCACTCTCCTTGCCTGCTTTGTGCTGCCCATGACATGCCCCTCTCTGCTCCACCTCCTGTACGGGGTGTTGCGGGGGTAGAGATTTAGGAACTTGTTCTGCTGGCTGTACACCTGCTATTGTCCCACCCATGTCGGTGATTTCCCAGCAGGGGACTAGTCAGAAGTTTGTTTCCTTTGTGCCACCCATGAAGGTGGGTCTAGATAATACTTAGTCCTATCTTGAGTGCAGGGGACTGGACTAGAAGACCTCTCAAGGTCCCTTCCAGTCCTACAATTCTATGACTGGTGCAAAGGGCATATGTACAAGACTAGATAGATGTTTGTGTGTTGATAGATTAATATAGAGGATGTGGTAGGTGATAGAGGGATAGACAGATATAAAGGGAGTTGGCAGATAAATGATGTGACAAATCTCCAAGCCTGTATTGGTTGGTCCGATGCTTCCAAGTGGATTCAGTGGCCTCAGAAGCTCGCTAAGGTCCTCAGTATGACTTTCCTTTCTCAGTACAGTGGCAAAGGTCATAGCTTATTGAGCTACTTTCATCACAGGCCGGTATGGGAGGTGGGAAGGTGGAATACCCACAGTCTCCGTTGCTGCTAGGAGTGCAGTAGGTGCAGTTTGTCCTTCTGCCTGCACCAAAGTCTGCTTCCCCTCTCAAGGGGAGCTCTGTAGAGCATAGGGGGAAGGGGGGAACCTGGGCCCACCCTCTACTCCAGGTTCCAGCCCAGCGACCCTAATGGTAGCAGCTGTTGGTGGCTTTCCCTTCAGTACTGACACTGCTTTGATTCCCTGGGCCACTTCCCTGTGGTCCCCTTTTCCTAGCTTCACTTTTACCTCAGGATTCAGCAATGCTTCCTCTCCTTCAGCTCCTTTCACCTGGGCTTCTCTCAAGAGAACTAGATAGGAGAGCTTTTAAGCAGTGTGAGTGGGACCTTAATTGGTTCCAGCTGTCTCCATTAGCCTAATGGCCTTAACTGTCCCTTTGCCAGGTAATTGAGGTCAGGTGCTGACATTAGCCTAACGACCTTAACTGGTTAAATTGACCTGGAGTAGCCTTTGTCTGGCTATCCAGGGAACAGCTACCTGCTCATTCTGAGGTTGATATACCTGCCTTTCACTATTCTCTTGTATCCTTCTGGTCTGAGTCCGTCACAATGGACAGATACAGAGAGGGTGACAGAAAGATATAGTAAGTGACATTGGGGGGATAGCTGGACAGGCAGATAGTTGTGGGAGGATAGATAGATGTGTGGGTGAGGAATAGATACACAGATGTAGAGGGAGGAAGTGGGGATAAATAGGATAGAGGGGAGTGTGGGGGATAGATAGCTTCTTCACTCCACAACTACCTGTCTTACCCTCTTCATCCCAGCCGTCCCCCTCTTCACTTTTCATACAGCTGATCCCTCCTAAGTAAACCCACTCATATAAAATAATAATTAATAAAATAATAAAAGTTATGGCCCTGACATGCTGACTGTTATGATGTTATTCACTCTGCTTGTACATTACCCCTCATTCCCCACCCAGTGTCTGTCTAGTCTATTTCAATTGTAAGCCCTTTGGGGCAGGGACCATCTGCTGGCTCTGGGTTTGTGCAGTACCTAGCACAGTGGGGTCCCATTCTCAGTTGGGTCTTAGGCACTACCGTAATAACCATGATTCATTTAAAAAAAAAGGAAGGTAAGAATGATCGATCATCTTGTCCATTTCACAGACAGGCTGTGGGATTCTGTTGAGACTCAGTTTAATTCAGATTTTTTCCACCATCCCTCAGCCCTTCTCTGCTTTTAAATATAACTGATTAGTATATTGTTTCTTGTCTTTCAATTGTCTTTCTGGCTAGATATTCCGACGCCATCCTGCAGTGTGATCCTCTGCAAGGAAGGGACAGTCTGTAAGATGATAGATGGGCAGCCAGAGTGTTTGCCAGTTTCTGCGGCCACATGCTGGGCTGGGGGTTACTTGCATTACCACACCTTCGACGGCCGACTGTATGACATCCATGGCACCTGCACCTACACCGTGGCCAAGACCTGTGGATGTGACTGCGACCCGCACTCCTTTGACATCACGGCTGAGAGTGGGAACAGGGGGAACACCCAGATCTCATACATTGGGTCGCTGACCATCCAGGTGGATGGCGTTACCATCACAGTGGCCAGGGCAGAGGTCGGCTTTGTGAGGGTGAGTGCTGGGTGCACATCTCCACCCCGTTGTTACACACAATTGCCCAGTGTGGCGTTAGCGGGTGCTGTGTGGTACGGAGTGGTGTGGGGGAGGGGTCAGTTGGGGGCACTGTCCCCTCAGAGTTGCACTGACCCCAATTCCTCAGCATAGTGCCATAAGGTGCTGTGCTGAGAGGAGAGGAGTCGGTGACTTGGTGTGGGGAGGTGTCTGCTCTGTCACAAGCACATGGGATCTACTGTAGTACACCAGATGAATTGTAGACCTGAGGACTTTGGGCATTATGTCTCCCTTGGCGCGTCATGCAGGACCAGGGCCAGTACCCCAGCAATTGTGGGCAAACCCTGGTTCCGCTGAGTCCATCCTTCCACAAGTTCCCTGGTAATTTCTAATGTAACAGGGATCCCTCTGAGACCCCACCTGAGGAGCATCCCCACTCCTGGATCCAGGAGGATGTTGCCTCAGCTCTAAGATGTGGGAAAACTGAGGCACATCTAGGCAGGTTGGGGCTTTGCTTTACAGAGCCTGCTCTAACCAAGGTGCCTCAGGGGCCTCGGAACATTCTAGACATCCCTCAAGTGCTGCTCCTAACGGCTCCAACTGACATGACCCCCTCCCCCACAGGAGCTGTTCCCCAATGGGTCCAGCTGACATGGCCTCCTCTCCCACAGTGACTGATACAGCCCCTCCCTGCCTGAGCCAGACGCTAACAGCTCTAACCAGCGTGGGCACCTACCCCACAGGAGCTGCTCCCTTATGGCTGTACCTGACACGGCTCCGTCCCTCACAGAAGCCGCTTCCTAACGGCTCTAACCGACGCAGCCCCCTCCCCCACAGAAACCGCTTCCTAACGGCTCTAACCGATGCAGCCCCTTCCCCCACAGAAACCGCTTCCTAACGGCTCTAACCGACGCAGCCCCCTCCACCACAGAAACCGCTTCCTAACGGTTCTAACCGACGCAGCCCCCTCCCCCACAGAAACCGCTTCCTAACAGCTCTAACCGATGCAGCCCCTTCCCCCACAGAAACCGCTTCCTAACGGTTCTAACCGACGCGGCCCCCTCCCCCACAGAAACCGCTTCCTAACGGTTCTAACCGACGCAGCCCACTCCCCCACAGAAGCCGCTTCCTAACGGCTCTAACCGACGCGGCCCCCTCCCCCACAGGAGCTGCGCCCCAATAGCTCTAACCAGTGCGGCCCCTCCCCCTCAGGAGTTGATCCCTAATGGCTCTAGCTGGCACAGGCCCAGCATTGCCAGTCTTGTGGTTTTTCCACAAGTGCTGGGGTTTTGCCAGGGGCTGGGGCTCGTCTGGTGATGGCGTGAGACACTCCAGCCCCTGGCGAAGTCCAGCCCCGCTGGGAGCCAGCAAAGTCGCTCCTCTCCGCTCACCGCTCTGATTCGGGGGGTGGTGGAGCAAAGTGTCCAGCTGCCCAGGGTGATGCCACTCCTTCCCTTCCCCTGTCCCATCAGCAACGGGACAGGACAGCTCCTATGCTCCTCCCCAGCATCCCAGGAGGAGCAGAGAAGAGGATGGGGGGGTGGGGGAGCTGAATTGTGCAGGCAGGAATCTGGGACTGATGAGGTGCGGGCGGGGGCTGGGCAGAGCCGGATCTATCATTTTTGCCACCCCAAGCCAAAAAAAAAGCCACTCAGACTGCTGCCCGAACTGCCAAAGCAAAAAAACTCAGACTGTGCCGCCCCAAGAATGGACAGAATGCCTCCCCTTAGCATGTGCTGCCCCAGGCACATGCTTCCTCCGCTGGTGCTTGGAGCCAGTGTGGGGCTGGGCCTGAACTGAGGGGGGACTGATGGAGGTGGGGGCTAGGGTACTGAACTTGGGTGCAGGGGATAGCTTAGTGGTTTGAGCATTAGCCTGCTAAATACAGGATTGTGAGCTCAATCCTTAAGGAGGGCACCTAGAGACCTGAGGCAAAATCAGTACTTGGGCCTGTTAGTGAAGGAAGGGGATTGGACTCAATGACATTTCAGGGTCCCTTCCAGCTCTATGAGATGGGTATGTCTCCATATATTTAAACTTAGGGGAGCTGTACTGCTAGAGTGGAGAATGGGGAGTTGAACTGGGGTGTTGGACTGATGGGGATGTGGGGTAGGGGGCTGGATCAATGGAAGGTGGGCAATGCGGAGGTTACTGAGGTGGCTGAACTGATGGGATAGGGAATGGGTGCAGAGAGAACAGAAGGGAGGGACTAGGGGGACAGGATTAATTACTTCACAGGGGACAGGCAAACATGGGGATGTCAGATCCTGCAACAGGGACCAAAATCCCCTTCCCCTATAAATTTAGGGAAGTGGGCAACATGAATTGTCACAGGCAGGGAGAGTTCTAACATCAAAAGACAGGCCAAAAATCACAGTGTAGTCCTTTTTAAAAAAGCTCTTTATTTCTTGGGGTCAATCTCATGAGTTTTAGAGTCTGACTCATGATTTTTGATCTCATAAGAACATACATAAGAATGGCCATACTGGATCAGACCAAAGGTCCATCTAGCCCAGTATCTGTCTACTGATAGTGGCCAATGCCAGGTGCCCCAGAGAGAGTGAACCTAACAGGCAATGATCAAGTGATCTCTCTCCTGCCATCCATCTCCATCCTCTGACAAACAGAGGCTAGGGACACCATTCCTTATCCATCCTGGCTAATAGCTATTTATGGACTTGACCATCATGAATTTATCCAGTTGTCTTTTAAATGCTGTTATAGTTCTAGCCTTCACAACCTCCTCAGGTAAGGAGTTCCACAAGTTGACTGTGCGCTGCGTGAAAAGAACGTCCTTTTATTTGTTTTAAACCTGCTGCCCATTAATTTCATTTGATGATCCCTAGTTCTTGTATTATGGGAATAAGTAAATAACTTTTCCTTATCCACTTTCTCCACATCAATCATGATTTTATATACTTCTATCATATCCCCCCTTAGTCTACTCTTTTCCAAGCTGAAGAGTTCTAGCCTCTTTAATCTTTCCTCATATGAGATCCTCTCCAAACCCCTAATCATTTTAATTGCCCTTTTCTGAACCTTTTTTAGTGCTAGTATACCTTTTTTGAGGTGAGGAGACCACATCTGTGCACAATATTCGAGATGTGGGTGTACTATGGATTTATATTAGGGCAATAATATATTCTCAGTATTATTCTCTATCTCCTTTTTAATGATTCCTAACATCCTGTTTGCTTTTTTGACTGCCTCTGCATACTGCGTGGACATCTTCAGAGAACTATCCACTATGACTCCAAGATCTTTTTCTGACTTGTTGTAGCTAAATTAGCCCCCAACATATTGTACGTACAGTTGGGGTTATTTTTTCCAATGTGTATTACTTTACGTTTATCCACATTACATTTCATTTGCCATTTTCTTGCCCAATCACTTAGTTTTGTGAGATCTTTTTGAAGTTCTTCACAGTCTGCTTTGGTCTTAACTATCTTGAGTAGTTTAGTATCATCTGCAAACCTTGCCACCTCACTGTTTACCTCTTTTTCCAGATCATATATGAATAAATTGAATAGGATTGGTCCTAGGACTGACCCTTGGGGAATACCACTAGTTATCCTTCTCCATTCTGAGAATTTACCATTAATTCCTACCATTTGTTCCCTGTCTTTTAACAAGGTCTCAGTCCATGAAAGGACCTTCCTTTTTATCCCGTGACAGCTTAATTTACATAACAGTCTTTGATGAGGGACCTTATCAAAGGGTTTCTGGAAATCTAAGTACACTATGTCCACTGGATCCCCCTTGTCCACATGTTTGTTGACCCCTTCAAAGAACTCTAATAGAGTAGTAAGACACGATTTTCCTTTACAGAAACCATATTGACTATTGCTTAACCGTTTGTTTTTCTATGTGTCTGACAATTTTATTCTTAACTATTGTTTCGACTAATTTATCCGGTACTGACATTAGACTTACCGGTCTGTAATTGCCGGGATTACCTCTAGAGCCCTTTTTAAATATCGGTGTGACATTTGCTAACTTCCAGTCATTGGGTACCAAAGCCAATTTAAAGGACAGGTTATAAACCTTAGTTAATAGTTCTACAACTTCACATTTGAGTTCTTTCAGAACTCTTGGGTGAATGCCATCTGGTCCCAGTGACTTGTTACTGTTAAGATTATCAATTAATGCCAAAACATCCTCTAGTGACACTTCAATCTGTGACAGTTCCTCAGATCTGTCACCTACAAAACGCGGCTCAGGTTTGGGAATCTCCCTAACATCCTCAGCCGTGAAGACTGAAACAAAGAAACCATTTAGTTTCTCCACAATGACTTTATCGTCTTTAAGCGCTCCTTTTGTATCTCTATCATCAAGGGGCCCCACTAGTTGTTTAGCAGGCTTCCTGCTTCTGATGTACTTAAAAAACATTTTGTTATTACTTTTGGAGTTTTTGGCTAGCCGTTCTTCAAGCTCCTCTTTGGCTTTTCTTATTACATTCTTGCACTTAATTTGGCAATGTTTATGCTCCTTTCTATTTGCCTCACTAGGATTTGAGTTCCACTTTTTAAAGGAAGACTTTTTATCTCTCACTGCTTCTTTTACATGGTTGTTAAGTCACGGTGGCTCTTTTTTAGTTCTTTTACTGTGTTTCTTAATTTGTGGTATACATTTAAGTTGGTCCTCTATTATGGCGTCTTTAAAAAGTGCCCATGCAGCTTGCAGGGATTTCACTTTAGTCACTGTACCTTTTAATTTCTGTTTAACTAACTCCTTCATTTTTGCGTAGTTTCCCCTTTTGAAATTAAATGCCACAGTGCTGGGCTGTAGAGATGTTTTTCCCACTACAGGGATGTTGAATACTATTGTATTATGGTCACTGTTTCCAAGTGGTCCTGCTGTAGTTATCTCTTGGACCAGCTCCTGCACTCCACTCAGGATTAAATCTAGAGTTGCCTCTCCCCTTGTGGATTCCCATACCAGCTGCTCCATGAAGCAGTCATTTAAAGTTTTGAGAAATTTTCTCTCTGCATTTCGTCCTGAAGTGAAATGTTCCCAGTCAATATGGGGATAATTGAAATCCCCCACTATTATTGGGTTCTTAATTCTGATAGCCTCTCTAATTTCCCTTAGCATTTCATCATCGCTATTACTGTCCTGGTCAGGTGGTCGATAATAGATCCCTAATGTTATATTTTTATTAGGGCATGAAATTTCTATTTGTATAGATTCTATGGAACATGTGGATTTGCTTAAGATTTTTGCTTCATTTGAATTTACATTTTCTTTCACATATAGTGCCACTCCCCTGCTGCACGACCTGTTCTGTCCTTCTGGTATATTTTGTACCCTGGAATGATTGTGTCCCATTGATTGCTCTCAGTCCACCAGGTTTCTGTGATGCCTATTATATCAATATCCTCCTTTACCACAAGGCACTCTAGTTCATCCATCTTATTATTTAGACTTCTAGCATTTGTGTAGAAGCACTTTAAAAACTTGTCCCTGTTTATTCATCTGCCCTTTTCTGATGTGTCAGATCCTTTTTTATGTGACTGTTTATCATCTGATCTGGCCCTTACATTATGCTCTTCCATCCTCTGCTCCTGACTATAACCTGGAGATTCTCTATCATCAGACTCTCCCCTAAGAGAAGTCTGTGTCCGATTCACATGCTCCTCTGCAGAAGTTTGCTTTCCCCCATCTCCTAGTTTAAAAACTGCTGTACAACCTTTTTAATGTTTAGTGCCAGCAGTCTGGTTCCACTTTGGTTTAGGTGGAGCCCGTCTCTCCCGTATAGGCTGCCCCCTTCCCAAAAGTTTCCCCAGTTCCTAATGAATGTAAACCCCTCCTCTCTACACCATCATCTCATCCATGCATTGAGACTCTGAAACTCTGCCTGCCTACCTGGCCCTGTGCGTGGAACTGGGAGCATTTCTGAGAATGCCACCATAGAGGTCCTGGATTTCAGTCTCTTCCCTAGCAGCCTAAGTTTGGCTTCCAGGACATCTCTCCTACCCTTCCCTATGTTACCATGACCACCGGCTCCTCCCCAGCACTATGCATAAGTCTGTCTAGATGCCTCGAGAGAGCCGCAACCTTCGCACCAGGCAGGCAATTTCTTGAGATTGGCAATATCGTAGACCCTTGCCTCACAGGGGTGGCTCCCTAACAGCTCTAACCAGAGCTGTCCTACATCCCCATGGTTGGCCTCACCAATTCCTAGTCTTAGTCCTTTTGAAATCACAGTGAAATAGTTTTTCTTCAGTATTTGCCAGTTTGTCACAGTCAAAAGGCTTTGAAGATAGGGTCCAATTTCAGTGATGTTCTGATGGAAACCATGCAAATTCCAAAACCCATCTGATTTTCTCCCAGCTTGCTGACCTGGCTCTTTGGAATCTTGCCAGGAGGACTTCCCCAGAGCTGGGTGTCCATTTACCTTCAGAGAAAATTTTGCAATTGATTAGATTTATTCTAAATTGGGACAGAACCAATTTTCAAAATATTGAAATCCTCCAACATAAAGAATTACTTTTTTCCATAACATGATGCTATAAACAATTTATGGCTCCGATTTGGGAGCAGATTTACTGAAATATTTGAGTGGGGACCATTGCTAAACTAAGCAGAGGTCAGAATGAAATGTAAATGACAGACTAGTGCCATCGATTGTGACCTTTGCCCTTTCTTTCTCACCATGAAGGTGAATAACACCAGGGCTCACTTACCCATCTCCCTGAACAACGGGGCCCTTCGGCTCTATCAGAGTGGCACCTCCCTCGTCCTCCGCACCGACTTCAACCTCAGAGTGTCCTATGACTGGAACAACCACCTGAGGGTCACCGTCCCTAATGACTTCTCCAACAGCCTGTGTGGCCTGTGTGGCAACTATAATGGGGACCGTTCTGATGACTTCTGGACCCCAGCTGAGGGTCAGGAGCCCAGTGTCATTCTGCAGGAGCAAAGCTTGGCAGTGGAAGATGAGGATCAATTTTGCTGGCACGATTGCATTGGAGGTTGCAGACCCTGTGCCCCCAGCATAGCCAGAAAGTACAAGGAGGAGGCCTTGTGCGGCCTGATAATCAAGGTCTCAGATGGGCCCTTCAGTCAGTGCCACACCAAGGTGGATCCTACAGTCTACTTTGACAACTGCGTTTACGATCTGTGCCACAATGACGGCCACCGGAAGGCCCTGTGTGAGGCCCTGAAGGCCTACGCGGATGCCTGCCAGCTGGAGGGCGTCAGGATTGGGGAATGGAGGCAGCTGGCCAGATGTCGTGAGTACAGATTTGAATGCCAACATTATATAAACGGGTCTGGGGATCAGCACTCCTGCATTCTATTCTATTCTCCTTAGGAGGGAGTGTGGCCTAATGCTTTGAGTAGTGGTTAGGATATGAGGATTCTTGATTGTACAGTACCTACAGTATCTCTGCCTATCTGTCTATGATATTTCTAAGGTGGCTCTCACTGTGAATATATAACATCTGCCGATGACACATGGGAGTCTGAGATAAGATGATGCCAATTTTTAAATCAATCATCCCTTTATGGGCCTGATCCTTTAAGGTGCCAGGCACCTCCTGCAGTGTGATGAGCATCATTGGCTCTTCTTGAAGTGAGTGGGATTGGAGAGCTCTCTACAGGGGTGGCTCTAGGTATTTTGCCACCCCAAGCAAGGCAGGCAGGCTGCCTTAGGCGGCTTCCCTGCAGGAAGTTCCCGGTCCCGCGGATTCGGCGGCAGCCTGTGGGAGGTCCGCCAAAGCCGTGGGACAAGCGGACCCTCTGCAGGCATGCTGCCGAAGGCAACCTCCCTGCCGCCCTTGTGGCGACCAGTAGAGCACCCCTCTGTGGCTTGCTGCCCCAGGCATGCACTTGGCATGCTGGTGTCTGGAGCCGCCCCTGGCTCTCTGTGCCCCATTAGATACGTCCCTTTCTCTATATTTTAAATACTGCTTTTTCATGGAGAGAACTTGCTGCTAAATCTGTGGCTTCTTCACTCCCCAGCCATGGAGTGTCCCCTGGAGAACAGCCAGTACCAACTCTGTGGAACAGCCTGCCCAGCCACGTGTGTGGACCAGTCAGCCCCCAGCAGCTGCCAAGACCCCTGTGTGGAAAGCTGCCAGTGCAAGGATGGTTTTGTGCTGAGCCAGGGCAAATGCATCCCCAAGGGCAGCTGTGGGTGCCTATTCGAGGGGCGCCCCTTTGCCCCCAATGAGAACTTCTGGGGCGACGAAGCATGTGGGACATGGTGCATGTGCAATGCAGCCACTAGACAAGTCGAATGCGTGGCTGCTAAATGCAAACATTCAGAGAGGTGCAGGCTAGTGAATGGCATAAGGGGCTGTTACCCCTCTAGCTATGCCACCTGCTCTGTGACAAGGAATCTGCACTATGCCACCTTTGATGGACAGAGATACAACTTCCAAGGCACCTGCCACTACCAGCTAACTGCCCTGTGCAAGAAGGCAGAGGGACTGGTAGACTTTGAAGTCTATTTCCAGGAGAACAGTACTGCTCCTGTACAGATCAAGGTTTATGAGACTGACATCAGGGTCAGCAACCAATTCCCTGGCAAAATCATGGTGAGTTTCAGAAACCACATCTAGTCTCTAAAACATTTCTGGATAATTTAGTTGGGAATTGGTCCTGCTTTGAGTAGCGGGTTGGACTAGATACCTCCTGAGGTCCCTTCCAACCCTGATATTCTATGATTCTATGATCAGAAGTCAGTTGTAGAAAGAGCATAGAAGGATTTTAAAATACAGGTCAAATATTAACTGTATTCTGATGTGAATGGGCACCCAATGGAGAAGCTTGAGGGTTGGGGTGATGTGGTTACACGTTGTTTGTGTGAGAAGGTGTCAATAGCATCCAGCGTATGTGGGAACCTCGGGAGCTGGGGCTCAGGTAGCACACAGAGAAGGGAACTATAATAGCCAATTCCAGAGGAAATGAAAGTCTGGTTGGAGGATCCTTCCTAGTCTGGAGAGCAGGGATTCAGGCAGGCTGTAGAGGAGAGAGCAGTCCAGATGTGACAAAGATTTCAAGAGGTAGATTATTATTATAACCATGGGCCAGAGCTCTGTGCTGGGGCGAGAAGTTCCACCACAAGCGAGCGATTTTTCATATCCCATGTGTCTTGCTTTTACAGGTGAACCGTTTCCTCCTTACGCTTCCATTCAACTTTGATGATAAGAAAATCACTGTGTATAGAAAGGGCTTGGCCACAGTGATTCAGACAGACTTTGGCCTCAGCATTACCTATACCAGGTGGTCAGGACGCACCACGGTCACTCTGCCAGTCACCTATGTAGGAGCCGTGTGTGGTCTGTGTGGCAACTTTAACATGGACAGGAAGGACGACATGCTTATGAGGGATGGCACGCTGGCACCAAACCCTATCAGCTTTGGCCAGAGCTGGAAGGTGGGAGACCTCTTGGGATGCTCTGCAGTAACGATACCACCTTGTGCAAGTCTAGAAGCTATTGAAAAAGAACAACGAGGTAGCAGAAGGCAGTGTGGGCTCATCCTATACAGGAGTGGTCCTTTCAGAGGATGTCACGGCAAAGTTGACCCCCATGGATATTTTATAGACTGTGTGTACGGCTATTGCTTCCTCAGTGGGCGGGAGAGTAATGTCTGCCAGGCTGTTGCTGGCTATGCTGAGGCATGTCAGGACGCTGGAGCTATAGTGCAACCCTGGAGGACTACGAAATTCTGCTGTGAGTCCTCTGTGTTCACTACTGATTGTCCCATGGGGATTGTTAATTCTTGTTGGCTGGTAAATCTTGATCTAAACACTAGCTTATCCTGTTCTGCAGAACATTTTTTAAGGATGTTCAGTCTCCAAAGAATGGGTACAACACAGGTAGTGGCCATTGGAGCTGTCCCCTCTACATGCGCCATCAGTGTGGTGTACCTTGGACCCGGGAAATACTATCTAGCGAAGTAGTGTACTTCATGGCCCACCTAGTCCCGGGCTTCCCTGCTGAGACTGGGACATAATGAGAGCCTGGACTGGGTAGCTTGGAATTGTGACGTTTTTCCATTAGGAACTGGGCTGGGAACCCACCAACTCATCCCACACAAGCCATCAGTTGGGAATGAATTTTAACCACTGCTGACCTGGATTCAAAACAAAAATCTAGCAGTGAAACCATGAATCCAAGACCCAAACTGGAACCTTAGGCCTTGGAGAGAGATTGTCTGTATCCCATCATCTGGTCTCTCTGAGACAGCCAGTCCTTCAGACCCGGGGCTGGACTGCAGATGGTCCTTCAATTATTTAACTACACCAAGGGAATAGAATATTAGGAGTTGGAACGAAATTGCATCTTCTGGTGATGGTTCATTGCGCACATTGCTATGTCAGCTAACTCTTTGTTCTGTATTACAGCTCTGTCCTGTCCCATGAACAGTCACTATGAATTCTGCAGTAGCAACTGCGATCTGACATGCAGCAACCTCTATGCCCCGGTGCAATGCATGACCCAGTGTAAGGAAGGCTGCGTGTGTGACGAGGGCTTTGTTCTCAGTGGTGACCTCTGTGTCCCCTTTTCTCAGTGCGGATGCCTCCACAGAGGACTTTACTACCAAGCTGCGGAGACCTTCCACCCAAGTGGTTCATGCGAGGAGCAGTGTGTGTGTCAGGCTGGTGGGGAGGTTGTGTGTAAGGCATTCTCCTGCGGCGCTGGTGAGCAATGCAGGGTGGTGGACGGCATCCAGAAATGTCACCCATTTGGATCTGCGACCTGTTCTGCCTCTGGCCATCCCCACTACCTCTCTTTCGATGGGGTTCCCTTTGACTTCCAAGGCACGTGCACCTACATCCTGGCCAAGACCTGCACTGATTCCAATCACCTTACACCATTCACTATCATCATAGAGAAAGAATCCTGGGGCAGCGGGAATGTCTCCATGGCCAAGCTGGTATCCATTCAAGTATATGGGATCACACTCACCCTGCTGCAGAACAAACAAGGGCTTATCATGGTAAGACCTTCTCCAGATCCTGCCCTCTGCCTCACAGGGATAAGGCCAAATGGCTAGTGTTGACATAAATGTCTTTGCCTCTGGGACAGTGTTGTCTAGTGGTCAGAGTCTATTCAGCTACCCTTGTCTTCAGGAATAGAAGACCTGATGGTAAGGGTCGTTATGGATGCCCTCTCTCTCAGGGCTGGCCAGCCCAATGGCCAGAGTCAGAAAGGTGCCCTCACTTGCGGGACAATAAAGCTTTGTGGCCAGAATCAATAGGATTGTCCTTACCCAAAGGACGGTAAGGCCTTGTGGCCAGACCCAATGTGGTTGCCCTTATCCACAGCACAGTAAGGACTAGGGACCAGAGCCAATAAGATTCCTCTTACCTGTGGGGCAGTGAGGCCTAGCAGCCAGAGCCAATGGGCAACCATCTGGAGGGGGACGTGTCAGGATATGGGGACACAGGCCCACCCTAGTCCACCGGATTCTGACACAGGGCCCTAACAGGGCCACTGAGTCAGTGGGGCTCCAACTGAAATATGCCAACTTCCCACAGGACTACAGCTAGTCCCCGCTGGGACACTTCCTTTAATGTCTCTCAGAGCAGTAGTCAGGGCTTCTTAGCGCGTGCAGTTCCCAGTGAATCTGATCCCTCTTGGGTGTTCGTAGGTATCCAGGCATCTCTCTGGGTCTTGGCACCTCTGGCTCCCATAGTCAGGGGCTCCAGCTGCTCCCATACTGCAGCCTGAGAGGTGAGTCCTTCCTCCTTGGCAATAAGCCCAGAGTGAGCTGCTCCCTTTTATACTAGTGCTGCACCTGTAGCATGCCCTGTAGGGACATGGGGGGATGGTTTCTTTAGCCCACAATGAGGAATTAACCCTTCTCCGTCCAGTGCAGGATGAGTGCACCCCATCACACAATGTTATAGAAATGCACTTTGTGTCTTGCACTTTGACCAGAAGGTTGTGGCATCTGTGATGGTCCTTAATTCATGTGGGTGTTCATTCTACAGGCTTTGGCTGGCCTCCAGGAAAGCTCTGTTTTGTATAGATAAGCCTTACTCTTAATCATAGAAGTGTTGGACTGGCAGAGACCTCAGTAGGTCATCTGGTCCAGTCCCCTGCACTCAGATCGGACTATGTAATAACAAGACCATTCCTGACAAGTGTTTGTCTAACCTGTTCTTAAAAACTTCCAGTGTTGGAGATTTCATTACCTCCCTAGACAATTTATTCCAATGCTTAACCACCCTGAGAGCTAGGAAGTTTTTCTTAATGTCCAACCTAAACCTGCCTTGCTGCAATTTAAGCCCATTGCTTCTTCTCCTATCCTCAGACATTAAAGAGAACAATTTTCACCCACCTCCTTGTAACAGCCTTTATGTACTTGAAAACTATTATCATGTCCCCTCTCAGTCTTCTTTTCTCCAGACTAAACAAACCCAATTGTTTCAATCTTTCCTCACAGATCATATTTTCTAGACCTTTATTCATTGTTGTTGCTCTCCTCTGGACTTTATCCAGTCATCCACATCTTTCTTGAAATGTGCCCTCCCCTTCCTGCAAACTGGACAAAATATGCCACTTGAGACCTCATCAGTATGGAATAGAGCATAAGAATTACTTCTCATGTCTTGCTTACAACACTCCTGCTAACACACCCGAGAATGATGATCGCTTTTTTTGCAACACTGTTGCATTGTTAAATGCATATTTAGCACCATAGCCCCCAGATCCCTTCCCACAATACTGCTTCCTAGGCAGTCATTTCCCATTTGCAGAAAGTGAAAGTCCAGTTGTGCCAGAGGAGCAAAGCTGTTGATCACAAGACTTCATCTTGAGCTTTTATCAATCATTAACATGCCCTCTACTTCAAAGATCAGCAACTCTTGAGTATGATTTTAGATGATGGTAGGGATTTGACCACCCTGGCTTGTACCAAATACCCACATCTCCTTGAATTAAAGGCATCTCAGAGAAAATGATTATCTGTATAAGATAAAGGTGAACTGGACCCTGAAAGTGCTAACCATCAACATAAATGACTCTGTCACCAAGAATAAATTTGATAACCTTTATGGCTGCTGAGAGTTTCTATTCTAATCAGGATCTTCACCCAAAGATTTAAGCGAAGGATAAGGGCAAGGGCAAGCTTATTTCCCCTAAATGAGTGGAAATTTAAAAATTACCATATACATAATTTGTTTGGGGGGAGGGATAGCTCAGTGGTTTGAGCATTGGCCTGCTAAACCCAGGGTTATGAGTTCAATCCTTGAGGGGGCCATTTGGGGGAGTGGTCCTGCTTTGAGCAGGGGGTTGGATTAAATGATTTCTTGAGGTCCCTTCCAACCTTAATAACCTATGATTCTATTGATGACATTAACCTTGTCACAGATGTCATGATTGCTGGGGAAGTGGTCCTTGTGGCAGTGTCACAGGGTGCTCTACTCACCGTAGGTGGTGCCTTCTTCTGACTGTTCTGGGGATTAGCTCTCTTCCAGGTCTAATGCTTTCCCCTTTGGTCTCTCTCACTCTGGGGCCCCTCTCTGGCTCCAGAAGCTGCAACTTCCTCTTTGTGACTCATCCTCTGGCCAGTTCACTATAGGGTTGCCCCTTCAAGGGTATAGGGTCTCTCTGGACCCACTGTCCAGATAATGTCACTCTGTCAGTGGCTGGTAGGAGAACCTGGGCCTGCCCACTACTCCAGATTCTGCACCAGGGACTCTACAACATGCAGCCATAGTCTAATCAGTCCCCAGCCTTGCTGCTGTCTCCTTGGGCTGCTTTCTCCTTTGCCTCCCACAAGCTTTCTTCTCCATCCTTCTTTTTTCTGGGTATGCTCTTCCCTCAGGGCCAGGCTCCCAGGGTCCAACTCCATCCCTGCATTCCCTCCTTCCCTCTCTAATACACAGATGGTGGCTGCAGACTTTCTCACTGCCACCCTTTCTGTTGCCAACTTCTTGGCTTTATACTAGCCCAGGTCATACCCACTCAGTTGAACTTCATCCTCCAATCAGGGGTTGCTCCTCCAGCCTAATCCCCTCACGTGTGGCCTGTCACACTAATTGGTTCCTTACTCAGCTTCCTTCGCTCTTTTGGGGCTGGTGTGTTGAGAGCACCCACTCACAGGCAGGCTATGGTGATGTTGGCAAAGGTTATGCTCAAGCCTTGAGGAGCTTTGGAACAAGGGTCTTCATCATGGAAATTGATCCAATTAATTACGTAGAATCTCCCCTTGTTGGAAGGCAATTGAGCATATTGAAGGTAAGAACTGAAACCTCGAATGGGATTTGATGTTCTGTGGGGGCCACTGTAGGGAGTGGAGGAGAGGTGTGATGTGTTCACAGTGGACAGTGCTTCTGAGGAGATAAACTCCAGCATTCTGCACCAGCTGGAGTAAGATTCAATTATTTTGCCAGATTCAATTATTTTGGAAATTTATTTCAAAATACCTGTCAGCAAGTATGTCTATATCAATACAGACCCACCCAAAAATTCCACCAGGAGTACAGAGTTAAAGAAGCCCCTATGACAATTCAGTATCCTGTTTCTCCGCCCCCTTTCCTCCCCCAGAGCACAGCCACAGCCCAGATACCCACACCTCTTCCCCCAGAGCCCCACTGTGGGGCTCCCCCTAAGCCAGACACCCGCACCTCCTACCCCTCAGAGGCCAGGGATCCAGAGGGAGAAACAGCCTGATGCTGGGTTCCGGACTTGTATGGAGTTTCCTGCACACCTCCTTCCTTAAGGCCATGCTGAGAACTGGGAAGCCTCCAGCTCCCACCCCCTCCTCCTGGTCTTCTATTTGTGAGCTGGGCTCTGCTGGGTCCAGTGGTGGCCAGCAGCTCTGCAGCCCATTTCGGGGGAAGGAAGGAAATTCTGTGCACACAACATTAATTTCTGCAAAAAATCTACATTGTGTGTGGCACAGAATTTCCCCAGCAATAAACTGGAGATGGTAGAAAGCATTACTCATGGGTGTTGTTATGTGAGAGCTTCTGTTGGGAAAGCTGAGCATCCTGCAACTCAGATGCATCCTCTGCCTCTCTTCTTGATTCATGCCCCATCTTTATTAACATTAATTATTTGGGAAACCCCTCTACATACCTTATATTTTGCAAACATGGGACAAAATTCCTCCCCATGGGAACTTCATTGGCCTTTCTGTTGAAGAATCTGTCCCATGATCAATTCCCCTGAGAAGCCTGTAGTTTACCTTGGAACAAATAGAACTTAACATATAGGAAATTGGTCCAGATGGGAGAGGGAGGGAAATGGTGAATGGAGAAGGATTCATGAGAAAAGTGGGTTTTAGGAGAGAGGGAGAGATGGAAAAGAAGTGGGAAATTATTTTGAGTGCAGGGGTTGTCATGATAAGGAGGTGTGCGCCAAATGTGGGTGGAGGAGATAGGGATGGAAAAGAGAGAGGATCAGGAGGGAGACAGGTGGGTCGATAGGGAGATGAAAGAAGAGATGTAGGCCAGGGTAACAGTGTCAAGAGCTTGGAAGCTGAGGATAAGTCATTCCAAAGTGAAATCTGGAGCGATGGGTCATTCTGGGTTTACTTCATGGTGTGAATGAGAGAGGAATTTGAAAACGCATTGTCCTCACCCCTGCACAGTGTCCACTCCCCCTTCTCACAGGGGAATGCTCTGTCTCGGACAGGTGGATGGGGTGTTCCACAACCTCCCAGTGATCACGGCCAACAGGCGGCTCCAAGCATATCAGCATGGTACTAACATCCTGGTGCAAACTGACTTTGGCCTCATTGTGAGTTACAACCCGGTTTACCAGGCCAGAGTCACCGTTCCACAGCAATACCAGGGCCACACATGTGGCCTGTGCGGGAACTACAGTGGACGGCAGGACAGCAAGTTTCTGCTCCCCAATGGCAGGACAGTGTCTGATGTGGCAGCATTTGGCTCTGCTTGGGAAGTCCAGGTCCCAGGAGCATCATGTGTAGATAGATGTGTTGGGAACAGCTGTCCAGTTTGTGAGGAGAGGAAGAAGGATGTCTTCAAACAGCGCCACTACTGCGGGTTGCTCACAGCGCCTGACAGCCCCTTCACTGCCTGCCACGGCACGGTCAGCCCCAGCGTGTATTTCAACAACTGCCTGTATGATCTTTGCCTGGGAAAGGGGGACTCCCAGGTCCTGTGCCAGAGCATCCACAGCTATGTGATGGCCTGCCAAGAGGCCAAGGTCACCATCCTGCCCTGGAGGAGCGCCTCCTTCTGCCGTAAGTCCATGATACTGATGGAGCTCAGGTCGCAAAGGTGTGCTGGGTGTGGCACAAAAGGGGAGGGGGTACAGCGTTTATGGGAACAACATTCCAGACCTCTGGGATTCTTCATAGATTCTTAGTGTGAACCAACAACCTCAGGTGTCCTTGTCCCCTCCTTCCTGTGCTGTTCTCCTCTCCTTTATGTCTCTCTCCCTCTAGCCCGTGGTATGAGATCTGCCCAGCCAATAATTATTCTCCTCTCCATTTAAGCTGTGAGCTGCCCTGCCAACAGCCACTATGAGGTCTGTGCTGACCTGCGCACTGTCACCTGCGCTGGAAACATCGTAGACTGCCCGGAGACCTGTGCCGAAGGCTGCCAGTGTGACGAGGGCTTCTTCTTTGACGGCCAGGGCTGTGTGACTCAGGAGAGCTGTGGATGCTTCCAACAGGGGAGATACTACAAGGTACAGCTGCAAGTGGTCTGGGTCTGTTATAATTTTTGCTTTATACACATCTTAAATCCTACACTAGTCAGGGAAAGAGTTTGCTATAATGGATCAGAGCCCTGGCCCATCCAACCTGGCATCCCAGCTCTGCTAGTACTCAATGCCCAAAGTTCCAAAAAAGGCAAGAAGATTAAATGCACTTTGCTTGTTATGGAGAAACTGAACCACAGAGGGGGGTACACAGTGAGCCAGGAGCATATGGCAGAATAGAACCTAGGGGTTGTTCCTGGCTGTCAGACCAGCACTTAACCCATTAGAATAATAGAATCATAGGGCTGGAAGTGACCCCGAAAGATCATCTAATCCAGTCCCTTGCACTCATGGCAGGACTAAGTATTATCTAGACCATCCCTGACAGGTGTTTGTCTAACCTGTTCTTAAAAATCTCCAATGATGGAGATTCCACAACTTCCCTAGGCAATTTATTCTAATGCCTAACCATCCCAACAGGAAGTTTTTCTTAATATTCAACCTAAAACTCCATTGCTGCAATTGAAGCCCATTGCTTCTTGTCCTATCCTCAGAGGTTAAGAAGAACACGTTTTCTCCCTCCTCCTTGTAACAACCATTTATGTATTTGAAAACTTTTGTCATGTCACCTCTCAGGCTTCTCTTCTCCAGATTAAACAAACCCATTTTTTCAATCTTTTCTTATAGGTTGTTTTCTAGACCTTTAATCATTTTTGTTGCCCTTCTCTGGACTTTCTCCAATTTGACCACATCTTTCGTGAAATGTGGCACCCAGAACTGGACAAAATGCTCCAACTGAGTCCTAATCAGTGCAGACTAGAGCAGGAGAATTATTTTTTGTGCCTTGCTTACAAAACTCTTGCTAACGCATCCTAGAATAGTGTTAGCTTATTTTGCAACAGGTTTACACTGTTGACTCATATTTAGCTTGTGGTCCACTATGACCCCCAGATCCTTTTCCATAGCACTCCTTCCTAGGCATTCATTTCCCATTTCTTGTGTGTGCAGTTGATTGTTCCTTCTTAAGTGGAGTACTTTGCATTTATCCTTATTGAATTTCATCCGCTCTACCTCAGACCATTTCTCCAGTTTGTCCAGATCATTTTGAATTATAATCCTATCCTCTGAAGCACTTGCAACTCCTTCCAGGTTGTTATTGTCCGCAAACATTACTAGTGTACTCTCTATGCCATTATCTAAATCATTGATGAAGATATTGAACAGGACTGGACCCAGAACTGATCCCTGCGGGACACCACTCATTATGCCCTTCCAGTATGACTGTGAACTATGGGTAACTACACTCTGGGAATGGTTTTCCAACCAGTTATGCACCCAGCTTATCGTAGCTCCATCTGGGTTGTGTTTCCCTAGTTTGTTTATTTGAAGGTCACGTGAGACAGTATCAAAAGCCTTACTAAAGTGAAGATATATCACATCTACTGCTTCCCCGCTACCCACGAGGCTTGTACCCTATCAAAGAAAGCTATCAGACAACCTTTAGTTAGAGAAATAATATTATGACACAATATGCACATTCACACACCTCACCACACAGCTTTGGATATAGCACTGCCAGAAATATTATAGATAATTGTTTCCAATTCCATTGCATAATTTCCCCTTTTCCAAACGTCCCCTTAGCCCAGTGAGGTGGTCCTGAGGAACAAGTGCCAGCAAAGCTGCTCCTGCATTCCCACCCACGGGGTGACTTGCAAAGCCCACAGCTGCTCCAGAGGAGAAACTTGCCAGATCAGAGATGGCGTTATGGGCTGCATCAGCCAAGGTAAAGAACAGTCACTGATTGCAACATGCCTGAGAGGTTATTGCACAAACAGTGAGTAAAGTAGTTGTGATTATGTCTCCAATCTCTTTTCACTTTCTCTTCCCCTTTATTTAGCCATGAACCCTGAGCCATAATATTACAGAATTTCAATTTGAAAGATGAAAAGCCTTGTTGGGTCAGAGTGTGTGCTGCATCCTGCTTCTGGTGTGCGCAGCGGAGTAGGGTGGGTAGCTGTCAGGGAGCTTATTAAAACCTGGGGGCTGCTCAAAATGGAACCTATTGGCTGTAGCCCCATAAAGGCCATCAGTCAGCTAGGCACTGTCAGAGCCCATCACATCCCAGCCACTCTCCTTTGCCTACTCAATGCTGTCCACAACATGCCCCTCTGCGTTGCACCACCTCTGCTGGGCATTGCGGGGAAGGGACACAAGAGACCACATTGCTGACTCTAGACCAGGAAAGGTCTCACTCAGGCAGGGATTTCCCCAGCAAGGGACTTGTGAGAGATTTGTGAAGGGTGCATGGGAGTAGATAGATAGAGCGTTTGGGAATAGATAGATCCATCGATCATTCAGTCCATTTCACAAACAGGCTATATTAAGAAGTAGGATTCCAAGGACACTAAATATCATCCTGGCTTTCACAGCCCCCTCCGCCCCCTTTCTGCTCTAATATATAACTGATTAGTCTGGTGTTTTTTGTCTTTCTGTTGTCTTCCCCTACTAGATATTCCAAAGCCATCCTGCAGTGTGATTAGCTGCAGGCAAGGAACTATTTGCAAGATGATAAATGGGCAGCCAGAGTGTATGCCAGTCTCTCGGGCCACATGCTGGGCCGGGGGATACTTGCATTACCACACCTTCGATGGATGGGTGTATGATTTCCATGGCACTTGCAACTACATGGTGGCTAAGACCTGCAGGGATGACTCCGTCCTGCCCTCCTTCCGTGTCATGGCCAAGAACGAGAACAGTGGGAACACACAGGTTGTCTACATTTGGTCGGTGACTGTCCAGGTGGATGAAGTCACCATCACAGCAGCCAGAGCTGAGGTTGGCTTTGTGTGGGTGAGTGCTTGGCATGCACATCCACTCTGCTCCTATGCCCACCTTGTAGGCTTTCCTAAATAGAGGGCAGGAAACTGTACTCCTGACCTCCACTTAGAATTGCATGCTAAACAATGTCTGGCATGGTCACTACCTCGAAAAAAATACCCCAAGGTGTTGCAGTGGGTATTATCATTGATTTAGTAGATGCTCTGCCACTGTATCAGTGCTGTGCCCCCGTACCAGCACTTTGATAGGGGGCGCTGTGTTATTTAGATGTGTAGGTGTCTCAGTAGCAGGACCTTTCTCTCGAGTTAGTATTAAGCCCAATGCCCAGCAGGGCACTGGTGAGAGCTCTGTGGTAGGGAGCAGTCTGGGTATCAAGAACAGAGCACTCTCCCCTTGCTGTCGGTGCTGACCCCAATGCCTATCATGGTGCTAGCGGGTGCTGAGTGGCAGGGAGTGGTGTCGGGGGTCAGTCGGGGGCTGTCCCATCAGAGTTGCACTGATCCTAATCTGGCACCAGAGGGTGCTGTGCTGAGGGGAGCAGGTTGAGTGGCTCAGTGTGGGGAGCTGTCAGTTCTGTCACAAGCACATAGGATAAAGTGTAGATTGGAGCATTTAGTCATTACATATCCCACAGCGTGTCGTGCAGGAGCAGGGCAAATCCCAGCTCCACTGAGTCCATCCTTCCGCAAACCCCACAGCCGTTTCTAATGTAACAAGGATTCCTCTGAGATCCTCCCTGAGGAGAATTCCCACTCTTGGATCCAGAAAGACACTGCCTGAGCTCTAAGATACGGGGAAACTCTGAGGCACATCTCGGCAGCTCAGGGCCTTTGTACTTACCTCAGGTTGGAGATGGCTCTGTACCTCAGGAGCCCCGGAACATTGTAGTCAGCTCCTTGAGACCTCTCACCCCTCAAGTGATGCTGCTAACAGCTCTCACCAACACAGCCTCCTCTCCCAGTGGAGCCGCTCCCTAACAGCTCTAACCAATGCAGTCCCTGTCATTTACAGCAGCTCCCAGCAATTCTTATCACCAGCCCTTTCATCTACAATGGGCTGTACTGAAATCACGGGTCCACTATTGGAATTGTTTGGAAAAAATCCAGTAAATAGCAATGGAACCAACTCATAATTTTCAATGAATCTGGACCCAAATCTGAACCAATATTAAATGATAGTTTCATACTAGATGGAGCTGACTGGAGAAAGTTAATTCCATTTTGGAGAGGATTTCAGTTATTTGAAAATTAGCTTCATTCCAATATGGAATGAAAACCAAAAATTACTAAATTTTCTGGGAAGGGGAATGGAGTCCTGGGTCCAGGTCCATCTTTGAAATCTGCTTGGTTTCCATCAAAACATCATTGAAAAGGAACCATCTCCTGAAAACTTTTG
The DNA here is from genome assembly GCA_026122505.1 of Aldabrachelys gigantea. Taxonomy (NCBI): domain Eukaryota; kingdom Metazoa; phylum Chordata; order Testudines; family Testudinidae; genus Aldabrachelys; species Aldabrachelys gigantea. The sequence goes on from CM047489.1 coordinate 68,278,318, forward strand.
GATTTTGAAGAATAGGCAAACACTAGTGAAAAATTGTATCTGACAAGAGGTCACTTTGTAAATGAAAGACCTATGCACTCACTTGTGACCTTTGCTCTTTCTTTCTCACCATGAAGGTGAATAACACCAGGGCTCACTTACCCATCTCCCTGAACAACGGGGCCCTTCGGCTCTATCAGAGCGGCACCTCCCTCGTCCTCCTCACCAACTTCAACATCAGGGTGTATTATGACTGGAACAACCACATGAGGGTCACCGTTCCTAATGACTTCTCCGACAGCCTGTGTGGCCTGTGCGGCAACTATAATGGGGACCCCGCCGATGACTTCCGGACCCCAGATGGGGACCAGGCTCCCAGTGTCACCGCCCTGGGGAAAAGCTGGACAGTGGAAGATGAGGATTATTTTTGCTGGCACGATTGCATTGGAGGTTGCAGCCCTTGTGCCCCCAGCATAGCCAGAAAATACAAGGAGGAGGCCTTGTGTGGCCTGATAACCAAGGTCTCAGATGGGCCCTTCAGTCAATGCCGCACCAAGGTGGATCCTACAGTCTACTTTGACAACTGCGTGTATGATCTGTGTCACAATGAGGGCTACAAGAAGGTCCTGTGTGAGGCCCTGAAGGCCTACGCGGACGCCTGCCAGCTGGAGGGCGTCAGGATTGGGGAATGGAGGCAACTGGCCAGATGCCGTGAGTACAGATTTGTATACCAAGGTCTGCGGTCTGCTGATTAGACCACGGAGCCTGGGGCTCAGCACTCTTGAGTTCTAGCCCCGGTTTTGGGAGTAGGGTTGCCAACTTTCTAATCACAGAAAACCAAACACCCTTGCCCCACCCCTGCCCAGTCCCTTCTCTGAGTCCCTGCCCCTACTCACTCCATTCCCCCTCCCAACATCACTTGCTCTCCTTGCTGTCCCCCCCAACCCTTGCTCACTCACTCGTCATGGGGCAAGGGGTTGGAGTGCAGGAGTGGGAGGGGGTAAGGGCACCGGGCTGGGGCCAGAAATTAAGTTTTCAGGGTGTGGGCAGGGGCTCTGGGCTGGGGAGAGGGTTGTAGTGCAGGAGAGTGTGAGGGCTCCAGCTGGGGGTGTGGGCTCTGAGCTGGAGCCGGGGATGAGGGGTTTGGGGTGCACAAGGGGGCTCTAGGCTGAGACTGAGAGGTTCAGAGTGCAGGAGGGGGCTCTGGGCTTGAGCAGGGAGTGTGGGAGTGGGATTGGGTGCAGATTGTGAGCTCTGGGAGGCTGTCTGGGTGCTGGAGGGAGCTCAGGGCTGGGGCAGGGAGTTGGGACATGGAGGAGATGCTGTGTGTGTGCTCTGGGTGGTGCTTACCTCAGGTAGCTCCTGGGAAGCAGCGATATGTCCCTCCTGCTTGGAGGTGGGCGTGGGGCTCTGTGCCTCTGCTCCTGTCCCTAGGCGCCGCCCCTGCAGCGCTCAATGTCCATTCCTGGACAATGGGAACTGTGGAGCCAGCACTTGGGTTGAGGGCATTGTACGGAGCCCCCAGGGCTGTTCCAGAGCCAGAGGGACATGATGCTGCTTCCCAGGAGCTGCATGGAAGTGGGTAGAGAACCTGCCTGCCCTGCTGAACCACCAACCAGAATTTTAGTGGCTTGGTCAGTGGTGCTGACCAGAGCGCTAGGGTCCCTCTTTTGATCGGGTGTTCTGGTTGAAAACTGGACACCCATAAGCCCTATTTAGGAGGGACCGCGATCAAGTGATTTGGGACTAAGCAGTGATTGGGAAATCAGAACTCCTGGATTCTATTGTACATACAGTACTTGTCTGTCCATAGTAATGCTAAGGTGCCTGTGTAGTTTTGTAGTCTAGATTTGCCCTAAGTTATATGATGTACAGACACAGCAATAATTGAATTGGTTTTACATGTCCACACTCTGCTCCTTGTGCTGGCGGTGCACGTCTTCACCAGAAGCACTTGCGCTGATTTAACTATCGATGTGGCGCATTGTGGGATGGCTTCTGAAAGGCAGCAACAGTCAATATAATCAATGCTCTGTCTACACAGACACTGCATCGACCTAACTACAGCAACCTAAGTGCTGTGCCTTTCCCAGAGGTGGAGTTATTAAGTCAGTGTAGTGGGCGAGTTACAGAGGTGGGAGCTACATTTTAGTGTAGACTCCTACAGAATTAGGTTGACATAAGCTGCCCTACACCAATCTAACTCTGTAGTGTAGACCAGATCTCCATCTGAGCTCTTTGGTCAGACTCCAGGTGAGAGTCCCGACTCTTGCCAGCATCCAACCCTTATTTCCCCACATCATGTTTCCCAGTCCTTTGTTCTCGAGCTGGGGGATTTTTGCTCCACGTCCTTGCTGAGATTCCAGGAAATCCATCCACCTTGGAGTCGTTTAGTACTAGGTGTCAATGTCCTTGTGACTGCATTTGCCATTATCTTCTGGATTCTCCACTGATATGGGGTCCCTCTCGGCCAGTCCTTTTTAGTGACCCATCCAGCGGAGATAGCTAGGTGACATTCATACTGATGTTTCTTAGGCCATGTCTAAACTAGCAAGCTTAGAGCGTCACAGCTGTATTGATACACCTGTGCCTCTGTAAGATCGCTCATGTAGCCGCATTATGCCGATGGGAGAGAGCTCTCCCATCGACATAACAAAACCAGCTCAACGAGCAGCGGTAACTTTGTCGGCAGGAGAGCATCACCCACCCCAACATAGCACTCTGCACAAAAGTGCTTATGTCAGCAAAACTTGTGTCGCTCAGGGGTGTGTTTTTTCACTCCCGAGTGACAAAAGTGTTGCTGACATAAGTGCTCATGTAGACATGGCCTTAGCTTGCCCTGGGAGCAAACAATCATTTTGGACACACTGGGTAACAAAGATCGCATATGGGAAAACTGAGGCACACATAGAGTTTATAAAAATAGTACACACAATCTCCCCTTCATCACAGCCTGTCACTTTGAGTATCTAACGTCCACTGATAACACATGGATGGCTGAGGTAAAATGATGCGTTTTTAAGTCACTCTTCCAACTGTGGCCCTGATCCTGTAAGGTGCTAAGCATCTTCTGCAACATGATGAGCACCCTTGGCCAATGTTGAGGTCACTGAAATTCAAGGGCTCTCAGAGCCCCACAAGATAAGTCCCTTTCTGTCTATTTTAAATACTGCTTTTACTTGGAGAGAACTTGTTGCTAAATCTGTGGGTCCTTCACTCCCCAGCCATGGAGTGCCCCCTGGAGAACAGCCAGTACCAGCTCTGTGGAACAGCCTGCCCCGCCACTTGTGTGGATCAGTCAGCCCCCAGCAGCTGCCAAGACCCCTGCGTGGAAAGCTGCCAGTGCAAGGATGGTTTTGTGCTGAGCCAGGGCAAATGCATACCCAAGAGCAGCTGTGGGTGCCAGTTTGAAGGGCGCCCCTATTCCCCCAACGAGAGCTTCTGGGTCGACAAGGCATGTGGGACACAGTGCATGTGCAACGCAGCCACTAGACAAGTTGATTGCGTGGCTGCTACATGCAAACACTCAGAGAGGTGCGGGCTAGTGAATGGCGTACGGGGCTGTTACCCCTCCAGCTACGCCACCTGCTCTGTGACAAGGAATCTGCACTATGTCACCTTTGATGGACAGAGATACGACTTCCAAGGCACCTGCCGCTACCAGCTCACGGCTCTGTGCAAGAAGGCGGAGGGACTGGTAGACTTTGATGTCTACTTCCAGGAAAGCAATATTGGTCCTGTGCAAATCAAGGTCTATGAGACCGACATCAGGGTCAGCAATCAATTCCCTGGGAAAATCATAGTGAGTTTCAGAAATCACATCTAGTCTCTAAAATATTTTTGGACAGTTGCCTGTAAAATCAGAAGTCAGTTGCAGAAAGTGCACGGAAGGATTTAAAAAAAACAGGTCAAATATTAATTGGATTCTGATGTGAATGGGAACCAGTGGAGAGACTTAAGGGTTGGAGTGATGTGGTTACACTTTGTCCTGTGAGAAAGTGTCAATAGTATCCAGCATATGTGGGAACTTGGAGAGCTGGGGCTCACAGAGGAGGGAACAGCTGTAGGCCAGTGTCAGAAAAAAGGAAAGTCTGGTTGGAGGATCTTGCCCAGTCTGGGGAGTTGGACTCAGGCAGGCCATAGAGGAGGGAGCAGGTCAGCCTGGATGAAGATTTCAGCAGCAGTAGATGAGCCAGAGCTCTGTGCTGGAGCCAGAGGTTCCGCCACGAACGAGCGATGTTTCATATCTCGTGTGTCTTGCTTTTACAGGTGAACAGTTTCCTGATTACTCTTCCCTTCAACCTCAATGATAAGAAAATCACAATGTATAGAAAGGGCTGGGCCACAGTGATCCAGACAGACTTTGGTCTCACCGTTACCTATTCTGAGTGGTCAGGACGCACCACGGTGACTCTTCCTGTCAGCTACGCAGGAGCCGTGTGTGGTCTGTGTGGCAATTTTAACAGTGACAGTGAGGATGACATGCACATGAGGGATGGCACCCTGGCACCAAACCCCATCAGCTTTGGCCAGAGCTGGAAGGTGGGCGACCTCCCGGGATGCTCTGCAGTAATGATACCACCATGCGCAAGTATAGAGGCTATTGAAAAAGAACAACAAGGTAGCAGAGGGCAGTGTGGGCTCATCCTATACAAGAGTGGCCCTTTCAGAGGATGTCACAGCAAAGTGGACCCCAATGGATACTTCATAGACTGTGTGTACGGGTATTGCGTCCTCAGTGGGCGAGAGAGTAACATCTGCCAGGCCATTGCTGGCTATGCCGAGGCATGTCAGGAAGCTGGAGCTATGGTGCGTCCCTGGAGGACCACAAAATTCTGCTGTAAGTCCCCTGTGTTCACCACTGCCTGCCCCTTCGGGATCATTAATTTCTGTTGACTGGTAGATGTGAACCTAAAACACTGCAGAACATTTTTAACAGACAAAGGTCTCTCTCAGCAGGCTGGGTTCAGCAGTCATAGTGGCCTTGACAGCTGCATCCTGGGCAAGGAAAACACAGCTAGGAATGTAGTTTGCTCTCCATAGCCAGTCCAATCCTTGCCTTCCCTTCTGAGACTGGGACATAATCAGAGCTGGGACTCAGGGTGGCTATTAATTGGGATGTTTGTTCATTAGGAACTGGGCTGGGAACCCACCAACTCATCCCACACAAATCATCAGCTGGGAATGAATTTTAATCAATATTGACCAGGATTCAAACCAAAAAGCTGGTAGTGAAACAATGAAACAATAAACCGAATTAGAAGCCATCATAAGAGAGAAATTATCTGTATCCCATTTCCCGGCCTCTGTGAGGCAACCAATTCAACAGATCTGGGACCCCATTACAGATGGTGCCTTTTATTAATTAACCAAACCAGGGAAATAGAAAATTAGGAGCTTGAAAGAAATTGCATGTTCTGTGATGATTCATTGCACACATTGCTAATGCACTATATGAGCTAACTCTTTGTTCTAATTACAGCTCCGTCCTGTCCCCCAAACAGTCATTATGAATTCTGCAGCAGCAGCTGCGATCTGACATGCAGCAACCTCTATGCCCCGGTGCAATGCATAACCCAGTGTAAGGAAGGCTGCGTGTGTGACGAGGGCTTTGTTCTCAGTGGTGACCGCTGTGTCTCCATTTCCCAGTGCGGATGCCTCCACAGGGGACTTTACTACCAGGCCGGGGAGACCTTCCACCCGAGCAGTTCATGCGAGGAGCAGTGCGTGTGTCAGGCTGGTGGGGAGGTTGTGTGTAAGGCATTCTCCTGCGGCGCTGGTGAGCGATGCGGGGTGGTGGACGGCATCCAGAAATGCCACCCATTTGGATCTGTGACCTGTTCTGCCTCTGGCCATCCCCACTACCTCTCTTTCGATGGGGTTCCCTTTGACTTCCAAGGCACGTGCACCTACATCCTGGCCAAGACCTGCACCGATGCCCATGACCTTACACCATTCACTATCAGCGTAGAGAAAGAAGATTGGGGCACCAGGAACATGTCCGTGGCCAAGCTGGTGTCCATTCAGGTGTATGAGATCACACTCACCCTGCTGCAAAACAAACAGGGGCTCATCATGGTAAGTTCTTCACATTCTCATCGACAGAGATTTTATTCTATTATACACAGGTTTGTTTGCAGTTTGGCCATTTCCCTAATGTCCCCTCATGGCAAAGGTTGTGCTGCAGGTGGTCTGCCTCAGCTTCCCCTCTTGGGCTCCTCAATAGCTCACAAGACAAATTGAATAACAACTGGCCTCCTTAGGATCTGGATTATTAAATTAGCAAACATGCAAAATAAAGTCAAGTCCATCCATTTTTCTCCATATTGTCTGAGGTCTTTCCTGTCTGTAGTCATGCTTCCCAAATTTCAAGTTTCCCTTCTGGAGTCTATTTGCTCCCATCAGCCTCTTGATTCTCTTCTGTTCTCCCTGAGAACTCTCTCAGCAGGGCCAGCCTCCCATCTTCCTTCTCCTGCTGCTCTTATAGGGGAATCAAGTGGTTCCTGCTCAGGTGTGTCTCCTTAGTAATCAGGGTTGGCTGGCCTACTGGCCTTAAAGGACAAGCCACCCTCTTACAAATTCTTGTACCATGCACATCCATGTAGTATTTGAGCATCTTCCAGCAACATACTAAGTAACTTGACCAACTCTCTCATGCTATCCCCAGGAGGAGATATACGTGCAGGGGAGAGTTTTGTATTGGGTTTACTTTTAAAAGATATAAATGTGCACACACATTGCTTTATATATACGAGTGTGTGTGTGTGTGTATGTGTGTGTGTGTGTTAGAGACAACAGGTCAGAGAAATGCACCTTGCACTTGGGGAGGAAGTGGTGAGGTTTGTCAGGGTCCTTGGTTCCTGAGGGAGTTCATTCCCCAGCCTTGAACTGGTCACCAGTAAAGCTCCATCTCCTGCACAGGCAAACTTTATCCTTATTGTTCCAGAAGAACAAAGTTGTCAGCTACAATCTTCATCCTGGAGGTTTAATTGATCTTTCAAAAGGAGTCTGGTGGCACCTTAAAAACTAACAGATTTATTTGGGCATAAGCTTTCGTGGGTAAAAACCCCACTTCTTCAGCTGCATGGAGTGAAAATTACGGATGCAGGCATTATTATACAGGCACATGAATAGAAGAAAGTTACCTCACAGGGCCAATACAGTCAAGGTGGCTGTAGTTCACTCCCAATAACTGATGAGGAGGTGTCAATTCCAGGAGAGGTAAAGTTGCTTTTGTAGTGAGCCAGCCAGTCCCAGTCCCTATTCAAGCCCAAATTAATGATGTTAAATTTGCAAATGAATTTTAGTTCTGCAGTTTCTCTTTGAAGTCTGTTTTTGAAGTTTTTTTGTTCAAGTATGGCTACTTTTAAATCTGTTATAGAATGTTCAGGAAGATTGAAGTGTTCTCCTACTGGCTTTTGTAAAAGCAACAAAGAATCCTGTGGCACCTTATAGACTAACAGATGTTTTGGAGCATGAGCTTTCGTGGGTGAATACCCACTTCGTCGGATGCATGACATTCACCCACAAAAGCTCATGCTCCAAAACTTCTGTTAATCTATAAGGTGCCACAGGATTCTTTGCTGCTTTTACAGATTCAGACTAACATGGCTACCCCTCTACTACTAGCTTTTGTCTGCTACCATTCCTGATGTCTGATTTGTGTCCATTTATTCTTTTACATAGAGACTGTTCAGTTTGGCCAATGTACATGGCAGAGGGGCATTGCTGGCACATGATGGCATATATCACATTAGTAAATGTGCAGGTGAATGAGTCCCTGATGGTTTGGCTGATGTGATTGGGTCCCCTGATGGTGTTGCTAGAGTAGATATGGGGACAGAGTAGGCAACAAGGTTTGTTGCAGGGATTGGTTCCTGGGTTAATGTTTCTGTGGTGTAGTGTGTAGTTGCTGGTGAGTATTTGCTTCAGGATGGGGGGCTGTCTGTAAGCAAGGACTGGCCTGCCTCCTAAGGTCTGTGAGACAGTGAGGGATCATTTTCCAGCATAGGCTGTAGATCGTTGATTATGTGCTGGAGAGTTTTTAGCTATGGGCTGTATGTGATGACCAGTGCTGTTGTGTTATTTTCCTTGTTGGGCCTGTCCTGTAGTAGGTGACTTCTGGATACCCATCTCGCTCTGTCAATCTGTTTCCTCACTTCCCCAGGTCGGTATTGTAGTTTAAAGAATGCTTGACGGAGATGTTGTAGGTATTTGTCTCTGTCTGAGGGATTGGAGCAAATTCAGTTGTATCTTAGGGCTTGGCTGTAGACAATGGATCATGTGATGTGTCCTGGATGGAAGCTGGAGGCATGTAGGTAAGCATAGCAGTCAGTAAGTTTCCGATATAGGGTGGTGCTTATGTGACCATCACTTATTTGCACTGTAGTGTCCAGGAAATGGATCTCTTGTGTGGACTGGTCCAGGCTGAGGTTGATGAGGTGGAAATCATTGAAATCCAGGTGGAATTCTTCAAGGTCCTCCTTCCTGTGGGTCCATATGATGAAGATGTCATTGTAGCACAAGTGGAGGAGGGCCATTGGAGGAAGAGTTCTGAGGAAGCATTGTTCTAAGTCAGCCATAAAAATGTTGGCGTACTGTGGGGCCATGCAGGTACCCATACCAGTGCTGCTGACCTGAAGGTATAAGTTTTCTCCAAATCTGAAATGGTTGTGGGTGAGGACAGAGTCACAAAGCTCAGCCACTTGTTGTGCCATGGCCTCATCAGGGATACTGTTCTTGACAGCTTCTAGTCCATCCTCATGTGGAATATTGGTGTAAAGAGCATCTACATCCATTGTGGCCAGGATGGTGTTTTCAGGAAGATCACCAGTGCATGATAGTTTCCTCAGGAAGTCAGTGGTGTCTCGAAGATAGCTGGGAGTGCTGGTTGCGTAGGGTCTGAGGAGAGAATCCAAACAGCCAGACAATCCTCCTGTAAGAGTGCCAATGCCTGAGATGATGGGGCGTCCAGGGTTTCCAGGTGTTTGGATCTTGGGTAGCAGATAGAATACCCCGAGTTGGAACTCTGGGGGGGTGTCTGAGTAGATTTGTTCCTGTGCTATAGCAGGGAGTTTCTTGAGCAGATGGTGTGGTTTCTTTTGGCACTCTTCAGTGGGATCAGAGGATAGTGGCCAGTAGAATGTGGGACAAATACAAGATGTGGTAAATTGGTCAAGGTAGGAGAAGATGGCATGGGGTGAAGGAATGAGGTGTCACCAGGGAAGTGGGTGTTTAGGAGAGAAGGGGAGATAGACAAGAAGTAGGAGAGTGATCTGTGGGCAGGAGCTCGCATGAAAATGAAATGCAAGCCAACCATTGTTGGATAAAATAGGGATGGTAAAGAGAGAACCGGGAGGGAGATGAGGTGAAGGGGAAAGGAGAGAAGTGATGTAGACTAGGGCGACAATGTGAAGATCTTGGAAGATGAGGAGAAATCATCCCAAAGTGAAATCTGGAGTCATTCTGATTTATGCCAGTGAGAGCAGAATCTTGTCTGTGTCCCTGCTCCCCCATGCTCACAGGGAATATTCTCTCTCTTCCAGGTGAATGGGGTGTCCCACAACCTCCCAGTGATCCTGGCTGATGGGCGACTTACAGCCTATCAACATGGCACAAACATTCTGGTGCAAACCAACTTTGGCCTCACTGTGAGCTACGACCTGGTTTACCAGGCCAGGGTCACTATCCCAGAGAGCTACGAGGGCCAGACGTGTGGCCTGTGCGGGAACTACAATGGACAGGAAGATGAGGAGTTCCTATTCCCTGATGGCAGCACAGCCGCTGATGCAGCAGCACTTGGCTCTGCTTGGGAAGTCCAGATCCCAGGAGCATCCTGCAAAGACAGATGTGCTGGAAACAGCTGTCCAGTTTGCGAAGAGAAGAAGAAGGAGGTCTTCAAAAGGCGCAACTCCTGTGGGCTGCTCACAGACCCCGACGGCCCCTTTGCAGCCTGCCACGGTACGGTCAGCCCCAGCGTGTATCAGAGCAACTGCCTGTATGATCTGTGCCTGGGCAATGGGGACCCACAGGTTCTGTGCCAGAGCATCCACAGCTACATGACGGCCTGCCAAGAGGCTAAGGTCTTCATCCAGCCCTGGAGGAGCGCATCCTTCTGTGGTAAGTGTGCTGATAGTGTAGGAGCTCTGGGATGCCCTGGGGAAGGGAGAGTATCAGCGTTACTGGGCATCTTGTTCCAGGTCCCTGGGTTTCTTCTGGAACTCTTCTGGGTGGGAACCAATAATCTCATGTTTCCTTCTAAAAGTGCCCTCTTCGTCTCCTCCATGTCTGTCCCTCTATGCCGTGGTGTGAGATCTTTCCAGCCATCCATTATTTCTCTCTCTATTTAAGCTGTGAGCTGCCCAGTCAACAGCCACTATGAGGTCTGCACCGACCTCTGCACCACCACCTGCACTGGAGACATCATGGACTGCCCGGAGACCTGTGCTGAAGGCTGCCAGTGTGACGCTGGCTTCTTCTTCGATGGCCAGGGCTGTGTGACTCCAGAAAGCTGTGGGTGTTTCGAGCGTGGAAGATATTACAAGGTACCGCCCTCTGCTAGAGCTTCTGGGTCTGATCTAATTTTTGCCCTGTCCATATCTTAATCCCGACACTGGTCAAGAATATAGGGTTTGCTATACTGGATCGGAGCATTGGTCCATCAAGGCTGGCTTCCCTCTCGACTAGTATCTCATGCTCAAAATGCCAAAAAAGGCCAGAAGATTTTATGACGTATGCCTGTTGTGTGGAAACTGAGGAACAGATAGGAGCAGTGACTTGCTCAAGGCCACTTAGTGAGTGAGTAGCCTTTATCCCAGTCCTCAGCCCATTAGACAGCCTTTCTTTCTAAAGGCAAGAGGAAATAATATTATGACACAATGGACATTTTTATAGATACATAGATTCTAAGGCTAGAAGGGTCCATTGTTATCACCTAGTCTGCCCTCCTGCATAACACAGGCCAGAGAGCTGCACCAATATCATTCCGAGAGCTCATCTGTTAGAAAACCACATCCACAGCTCTGGGTTTAGCGCTGTCAAAAATTATTTTAAATAATCATTTCCAGTTACATTCTGCAATTTTCTGTTTTCCAAACGTTCCATCAGCCCAATGAGACAGTCCTGATGAACGAGTGTCAGCAAAGCTGCACCTGTGTTCCTGCTCGAGGGGTGACTTGTAAAGCCCACAGCTGCTCCCGAGAAGAAATGTGCCAGATTAGAGGTGGCGTCAGGGCCTGCATCAGCAAAGGTACAGGACAGTCATTGTTTGAAACATGCCCTGAAGGTTTATTGTACAGGGCAGTGAATAAGCAGCTGTGGTTATGTCTCCTCACCTTCCTCACGGTCTCTCCCCCTTCATTTAGCCCCGAGCTCGGACTTGTAATAGTACAAAATTTCAACTGGAAAGATGAGAAGACTTGTTGGGTCTCTACGGCAGAGTTGGGTGGGCAACTCTCAGGGAGCTGAGCACATTCTGTGATTCTCTCCCTGGGCGCAGCCTGCGGGCTACTATAAACAGAACACCCTGGCTACATGCACTCCCGTAGGGACCATCAGTCAGGTGGGCAGTGTCAGAGCCCATCACCTTCCATCCATTCTCCTTGTGTACTCCATTGTAGAGGTCTGCTTGGGCCTAATTTCTGAGGAGCCCAAACCCGAGAAGGTCAGGTAATTTTCTGACCCAGCCTGACACTTCCCATGAAACTGAATGAGCGCCATGGCCACCTCCCACCCATAGGGTTGACATGGCGGTGACTAAGTACCCTGTTCCTGCCATTCTCCATCCCTGGATGCAGTATGTCTACTGTGGGGCAGCTCCCTCACTCCACAGTATGCATAAGGCAACCAGCTGGCAGTGCTAGTAGGAGCTGGTCATGCAGCCACCTCCGTGCTGACCCCACAGGTAGGGTGGCCAACTCTCTCATTTGTGAAAACTGGACACTGAGCGCCAGAACCTCCCCCACCTCCCTGCTCCACCTCTTCCCCCAAAGTTCTGCCCCTTGCTCCACCTTTTTCCATCAAGGCCTTGTCCCCTGATCCTCTTCCCTCACCCACTGTTGCTCACTGCTCTCTCCATCCCACTTCCCTCTGAGAACTGAGCAGGGCTCGAGGGGTGGAGGGGTGACTGGGGCAGGATGTTGGAGAGAGAACAGGGCTCCGGGAACAAGGGGGTGACTGGGGCAGGGTGGGGGAGGGAGAGCCATGCTCGGGGCAGGATGGGGAGCTGCTGGTACGCTGGTCCCTTTCTCTGCCAGAGTTGTTGCTGAGTGCTTCTCCAGGCTCCAGAAGCAGCTTCTACTCTCCCCCTCCCCTGGGTGGGAGAGGCGGGTTACTGCTGGTAACTGGACTTTTAGTGTCTGGTCAGCACTTATGACCGAACATGGCCAGATTCCCTTTTTGACCAGACTTTCTGGTCGAAAACCAGACACCTAGCAATCCTACCCACAGGCAGAAGGAGAACAGCTGACTTGACCCAATCCCAAGAGGGTCCCGTTCATTTCCTACTCAACCTGACACAGACGTGACACTTGTAGTCGGCTGTCATGAAGTTTGAGTTGCATTGCAAGGCTCTGCTCCATACTCCTCATCACATGGCCCTCTGTGTTCACCGCCTACACTAGATGCTGTGGGAGGGTGACATAGGAGCTGGCTCTGCTGGCTCAAAGACTGCTATGGTCTCACCCTGCAGAGAGATTTCCCAGCAGAGGACTTGTGGGAGGTTTGGGAACTGTACAAAGGAAATGTGTGTGGAGATGGATGGATGTATAGATAGATAGATCGATCGATCATTTGGTCCATTTCACAAACAGGCTATATTAAGAAGGATTCCAATGACATTAAATTTCATCCCAATTTTCACACCACCCTCAGCCTCCTCTCTGCTCTCATATATAATTGATTTGGCTGATGTCTCTTGTCTTTCTATTGTCTTTCCCCACTAGTTATTCCATCCTGCAGTGTGGTTCGCTGCAGAGAAGGAACTATTTGCAAGATGATAAATGGGCAGCCAGAGTGTATGCCAGTCTCTCGGGCCACATGCTGGGCTGGGGGATACTTGCATTACCACACCTTCGATGGACGGGGGTATGATTTCCATGGCACCTGCAACTACATGGTGGCTAAGACCTGCAGGGATGACTCCGTCCTGCCCTCCTTCCGTGTCATGGCCAAGAACGAGAACAGTGGGAACACACAGGTTGTCTACATTTGGTCGGTGACTGTCCAGGTGGATGAAGTCACCATCACAGCAGCCAGAGCTGAGGTTGGCTTTGTGTGGGTGAGTGCTTGGCATGCACATCCACTCTGCTCCTATGCCCACCTTGTAGGCTTTCCTAAATAGAGGGCAGGAAACTGTACTCCTGACCTCCACTTAGAATTGCATGCTAGACAATGTCTGGCATGGTCACTACCTCGAAAAAAATACCCCAAGGTGTTGCAGTGGGTATTATCATTGATTTAGTAGATGCTCTGCCACTGTATCAGTGCTGTGCCCCCGTACCAGCACTTTGATAGGGGGCGCTGTGTTATTTAGTTGTGTAGGTGTCTCAGTAGCAGGACCTTTCTCTCGAGTTAGTATTAAGCCCAATGCCCAGCAGGGCACTGGTGAGAGCTCTGTGGTAGGGAGCAGTCTAGGTATCAAGAACAGAGCACTCTCCCCTTGCTGTCGGTGCTGACCCCAATGCCTATCATGGTGCTAGTGGGTGCTGAGTGGCAGGGAGTGGTGTCGGGGGTCAGTCGGGGGCTGTCCCGTCAGAGTTGCACTGATCCTAATCTGGCACCAGAGGGTGCTGTGCTGAGGGGAGCAGGTTGAGTGGCTCAGTGTGGGGAGCTGTCAGCTCTGTCACAAGCACATAGGATAAAGTGTAGATTGGAGCATTTAGTCATTACATATCCCACAGCGTGTCGTGCAGGAGCAGGGCAAATCCCAGCTCCACTGAGTCCATCCTTCCGCAAACCCCACAGCCGTTTCTAATGTAACAAGGATTCCTCTGAGATCCTCCCTGAGGAGAATTCCCACTCTTGAATCCAGAAAGACACTGCTTGAGCTCTAAGATATGGGGAAACTCTGAGGCACATCTCGGCAGCTCAGGGCCTTTGTACTTACCTCAGGTTGGAGATGGCTCTATACCTCAGGAGCCCCGGAACATTGTAGTCAGCTCCTTGAGACCTCTCACCCCTCAAGTGATGCTGCTAACAGCTCTCACCAACACAGCCTCCTCTCCCAGTGGAGCCGCTCCCTAACAGCTCTAACCAATGCAGTCCCTGTCATTTACAGCAGCTCCCAGCAATTCTTATCACCAGCCCTTTCATCTACAATGGGCTGTACTGAAATCACGGGTCCACTATTGGAATTGTTTGGAAAAAATCCAGTAAATAGCAATGGAACCAACTCATAATTTTCAATGAATCTGGACCCAAATCTGAACCAATATTAAATGATAGTTTCATACTAGATGGAGCTGACTGGAGAAAGTTAATTCCATTTTGGAGAGGATTTCAGTTATTTGAAAATTAGCTTCATTCCAATATGGAATGAAAACCAAAAATTACTAAATTTTCTGGGAAGGGGAATGGAGTCCTGGGTCCAGGTCCATCTTTGAAATCTGCTTGGTTTCCATCAAAACATCATTGAAAAGGAACCATCTCCTGAAAACTTTTGGATTTTGAAGAATAGGCAAACACTAGTGAAAAATTGTATCTGACAAGAGGTCACTTTGTAAATGAAAGACCTATGCACTCACTTGTGACCTTTGCTCTTTCTTTCTCACCATGAAGGTGAATAACACCAGGGCTCACTTACCCATCTCCCTGAACAACGGGGCCCTTCGGCTCTATCAGAGCGGCACCTCCCTCGTCCTCCTCACCAACTTCAACATCAGGGTGTATTATGACTGGAACAACCACATGAGGGTCACCGTTCCTAATGACTTCTCCGACAGCCTGTGTGGCCTGTGCGGCAACTATAATGGGGACCCCGCCGATGACTTCCGGACCCCAGATGGGGACCAGGCTCCCAGTGTCACCGCCCTGGGGAAAAGCTGGACAGTGGAAGATGAGGATTATTTTTGCTGGCACGATTGCATTGGAGGTTGCAGCCCTTGTGCCCCCAGCATAGCCAGAAAATACAAGGAGGAGGCCTTGTGTGGCCTGATAACCAAGGTCTCAGATGGGCCCTTCAGTCAATGCCGCACCAAGGTGGATCCTACAGTCTACTTTGACAACTGCGTGTATGATCTGTGTCACAATGAGGGCTACAAGAAGGTCCTGTGTGAGGCCCTGAAGGCCTACGCGGACGCCTGCCAGCTGGAGGGCGTCAGGATTGGGGAATGGAGGCAACTGGCCAGATGCCGTGAGTACAGATTTGTATACCAAGGTCTGCGGTCTGCTGATTAGACCGCGGAGCCTGGGGCTCAGCACTCTTGAGTTCTAGCCCCGGTTTTGGGAGTAGGGTTGCCAACTTTCTAATCACAGAAAACCAAACACCCTTGCCCCACCCCTGCCCAGTCCCTTCTCTGAGTCCCTGCCCCTACTCACTCCATTCCCCCTCCCAACATCACTTGCTCTCCTTGCTGTCCCCCCCAACCCTTGCTCACTCACTCGTCATGGGGCAAGGGGTTGGAGTGCAGGAGTGGGAGGGGGTAAGGGCACCGGGCTGGGGCCAGAAATTAAGTTTTCAGGGTGTGGGCAGGGGCTCTGGGCTGGGGAGAGGGTTGTAGTGCAGGAGAGTGTGAGGGCTCCAGCTGGGGGTGTGGGCTCTGAGCTGGAGCCGGGGATGAGGGGTTTGGGGTGCACAAGGGGGCTCTAGGCTGGGACTGAGAGGTTCAGAGTGCAGGAGGGGGCTCTGGGCTTGAGCAGGGAGTGTGGGAGTGGGATTGGGTGCAGATTGTGAGCTCTGGGAGGCTGTCTGGGTGCTGGAGGGAGCTCAGGGCTGGGGCAGGGAGTTGGGACATGGAGGAGATGCTGTGTGTGTGCTCTGGGTGGTGCTTACCTCAGGTAGCTCCTGGGAAGCAGCGATATGTCCCTCCTGCTTGGAGGTGGGCGTGGGGCTCTGTGCCTCTGCTCCTGTCCCTAGGCGCCGCCCCTGCAGCGCTCAATGTCCATTCCTGGACAATGGGAACTGTGGAGCCAGCACTTGGGTTGAGGGCATTGTACGGAGCCCCCAGGGCTGTTCCAGAGCCAGAGGGACATGATGCTGCTTCCCAGGAGCTGCATGGAAGTGTGTAGAGAACCTGCCTGCCCTGCTGTGCCACCAGCCAGAATTTTAGTGGCTTGGTCAGTGGTGCTGACCAGAGCGCTAGGGTCCCTCTTTTGATCGGGTGTTCTGGTTGAAAACTGGACACCCATAAGCCCTATTTAGGAGGGACCGCGATCAAGTGATTTGGGACTAAGCAGTGATTGGGAAATCAGAACTCCTGGATTCTATTGTACATACAGTACTTGTCTGTCCATGGTAATGCTAAGGTGCCTGTGTAGTTTTGTAGTCTAGATTTGCCCTAAGTTATATGATGTACAGACACAGCAATAATTGAATTGGTTTTACATGTCCACACTCTGCTCCTTGTGCTGGCGGTGCACGTCTTCACCAGAAGCACTTGCGCTGATTTAACTATCGATGTGGCGCATTGTGGGATGGCTTCTGAAAGGCAGCAACAGTCAATATAATCAATGCTCTGTCTACACAGACACTGCATCGACCTAACTACAGCAACCTAAGTGCTGTGCCTTTCCCAGAGGTGGAGTTATTAAGTCAGTGTAGTGGGCGAGTTACAGAGGTGGGAGCTACATTTTAGTGTAGACTCCTACAGAATTAGGTTGACATAAGCTGCCCTACACCAATCTAACTCTGTAGTGTAGACCAGATCTCCATCTGAGCTCTTTGGTCAGACTCCAGGTGAGAGTCCCGACTCTTGCCAGCATCCAACCCTTATTTCCCCACATCATGTTTCCCAGTCCTTTGTTCTCGAGCTGGGGGATTTTTGCTCCACGTCCTTGCTGAGATTCCAGGAAATCCATCCACCTTGGAGTCGTTTAGTACTAGGTGTCAATGTCCTTGTGACTGCATTTGCCATTATCTTCTGGATTCTCCACTGATATGGGGTCCCTCTCGGCCAGTCCTTTTTAGTGACCCATCCAGCGGAGATAGCTAGGTGACATTCATACTGATGTTTCTTAGGCCATGTCTAAACTAGCAAGCTTAGAGCGTCACAGCTGTATTGATACACCTGTGCCTCTGTAAGATTGCTCATGTAGCCGCATTATGCCGATGGGAGAGAGCTCTCCCATCGACATAACAAAACCAGCTCAACGAGCAGCGGTAACTTTGTCGGCAGGAGAGCATCACCCACCCCAACATAGCACTCTGCACAAAAGTGCTTATGTCAGCAAAACTTGTGTCGCTCAGGGGTGTGTTTTTTCACTCCCGAGTGACAAAAGTGTTGCTGACATAAGTGCTCATGTAGACATGGCCTTAGCTTGCCCTGGGAGCAAACAATCATTTTGGACACACTGGGTAACAAAGATCGCATATGGGAAAACTGAGGCACACATAGAGTTTATAAAAATAGTACACACAATCTCCCCTTCATCACAGCCTGTCACTTTGAGTATCTAACGTCCACTGATAACACATGGATGGCTGAGGTAAAATGATGCGTTTTTAAGTCACTCTTCCAACTGTGGCCCTGATCCTGTAAGGTGCTAAGCATCTTCTGCAACATGATGAGCACCCTTGGCCAATGTTGAGGTCACTGAAATTCAAGGGCTCTCAGAGCCCCACAAGATAAGTCCCTTTCTGTCTATTTTAAATACTGCTTTTACTTGGAGAGAACTTGTTGCTAAATCTGTGGGTCCTTCACTCCCCAGCCATGGAGTGCCCCCTGGAGAACAGCCAGTACCAGCTCTGTGGAACAGCCTGCCCCGCCACTTGTGTGGATCAGTCAGCCCCCAGCAGCTGCCAAGACCCCTGCGTGGAAAGCTGCCAGTGCAAGGATGGTTTTGTGCTGAGCCAGGGCAAATGCATACCCAAGAGCAGCTGTGGGTGCCAGTTTGAAGGGCACCCCTATTCCCCCAACGAGAGCTTCTGGGTCGACAAGGCATGTGGGACACAGTGCATGTGCAACGCAGCCACTAGACAAGTTGATTGCGTGGCTGCTACATGCAAACACTCAGAGAGGTGCGGGCTAGTGAATGGCGTACGGGGCTGTTACCCCTCCAGCTACGCCACCTGCTCTGTGACAAGGAATCTGCACTATGTCACCTTTGATGGACAGAGATACGACTTCCAAGGCACCTGCCGCTACCAGCTCACGGCTCTGTGCAAGAAGGCGGAGGGACTGGTAGACTTTGATGTCTACTTCCAGGAAAGCAATATTGGTCCTGTGCAAATCAAGGTCTATGAGACCGACATCAGGGTCAGCAATCAATTCCCTGGGAAAATCATAGTGAGTTTCAGAAATCACATCTAGTCTCTAAAATATTTTTGGACAGTTGCCTGTAAAATCAGAAGTCAGTTGCAGAAAGTGCACGGAAGGATTTAAAAAAAACAGGTCAAATATTAATTGGATTCTGATGTGAATGGGAACCAGTGGAGAGACTTAAGGGTTGGAGTGATGTGGTTACACTTTGTCCTGTGAGAAAGTGTCAATAGTATCCAGCATATGTGGGAACTTGGAGAGCTGGGGCTCACAGAGGAGGGAACAGCTGTAGGCCAGTGTCAGAAAAAAGGAAAGTCTGGTTGGAGGATCTTGCCCAGTCTGGGGAGTTGGACTCAGGCAGGCCATAGAGGAGGGAGCAGGTCAGCCTGGATGAAGATTTCAGCAGCAGTAGATGAGCCAGAGCTCTGTGCTGGAGCCAGAGGTTCCGCCACGAACGAGCGATGTTTCATATCTCGTGTGTCTTGCTTTTACAGGTGAACAGTTTCCTGATTACTCTTCCCTTCAACCTCAATGATAAGAAAATCACAATGTATAGAAAGGGCTGGGCCACAGTGATCCAGACAGACTTTGGTCTCACCGTTACCTATTCTGAGTGGTCAGGACGCACCACGGTGACTCTTCCTGTCAGCTACGCAGGAGCCGTGTGTGGTCTGTGTGGCAATTTTAACAGTGACAGTGAGGATGACATGCACATGAGGGATGGCACCCTGGCACCAAACCCCATCAGCTTTGGCCAGAGCTGGAAGGTGGGCGACCTCCCGGGATGCTCTGCAGTAATGATACCACCATGCGCAAGTATAGAGGCTATTGAAAAAGAACAACAAGGTAGCAGAGGGCAGTGTGGGCTCATCCTATACAAGAGTGGCCCTTTCAGAGGATGTCACAGCAAAGTGGACCCCAATGGATACTTCATAGACTGTGTGTACGGGTATTGCGTCCTCAGTGGGCGAGAGAGTAACATCTGCCAGGCCATTGCTGGCTATGCCGAGGCATGTCAGGAAGCTGGAGCTATGGTGCGTCCCTGGAGGACCACAAAATTCTGCTGTAAGTCCCCTGTGTTCACCACTGCCTGCCCCTTCGGGATCATTAATTTCTGTTGACTGGTAGATGTGAACCTAAAACACCACAGAACATTTTTAACAGACAAAGGTCTCTCTCAGCAGGCTGGGTTCAGCAGTCATAGTGGCCTTGACAGCTGCATCCTGGGCAAGGAAAACACAGCTAGGAATGTAGTTTGCTCTCCATAGCCAGTCCAATCCTTGCCTTCCCTTCTGAGACTGGGACATAATCAGAGCTGGGACTCAGGGTGGCTATTAATTGGGATGTTTGTTCATTAGGAACTGGGCTGGGAACCCACCAACTCATCCCACACAAGTCATCAGCTGGGAATGAATTTTAATCAATATTGACCAGGATTCAAACCAAAAAGCTAGTAGTGAAACAATGAAACAATAAACCGAATTAGAAGCCATCATAAGAGAGAAATTATCTGTATCCCATTTCCCGGCCTCTGTGAGGCAACCAATTCAACAGATCTGGGACCCCATTACAGATGGTGCCTTTTATTAATTAACCAAACCAGGGAAATAGAAAATTAGGAGCTTGAAAGAAATTGCATGTTCTGTGATGATTCATTGCACACATTGCTAATGCACTATATGAGCTAACTCTTTGTTCTAATTACAGCTCCGTCCTGTCCCCCAAACAGTCATTATGAATTCTGCAGCAGCAGCTGCGATCTGACATGCAGCAACCTCTATGCCCCGGTGCAATGCATAACCCAGTGTAAGGAAGGCTGCGTGTGTGACGAGGGCTTTGTTCTCAGTGGTGACCGCTGTGTCTCCATTTCCCAGTGCGGATGCCTCCACAGGGGACTTTACTACCAGGCCGGGGAGACCTTCCACCCGAGCAGTTCATGCGAGGAGCAGTGCGTGTGTCAGGCTGGTGGGGAGGTTGTGTGTAAGGCATTCTCCTGCGGCGCTGGTGAGCGATGCGGGGTGGTGGACGGCATCCAGAAATGCCACCCATTTGGATCTGTGACCTGTTCTGCCTCTGGCCATCCCCACTACCTCTCTTTCGATGGGGTTCCCTTTGACTTCCAAGGCACGTGCACCTACATCCTGGCCAAGACCTGCACCGATGCCCATGACCTTACACCATTCACTATCAGCGTAGAGAAAGAAGATTGGGGCATCAGGAACATGTCCGTGGCCAAGCTGGTGTCCATTCAGGTGTATGAGATCACACTCACCCTGCTGCAAAACAAACAGGGGCTCATCATGGTAAGTTCTTCACATTCTCATCGACAGAGATTTTATTCTATTATACACAGGTTTGTTTGCAGTTTGGCCATTTCCCTAATGTCCCCTCATGGCAAAGGTTGTGCTGCAGGTGGTCTGCCTCAGCTTCCCCTCTTGGGCTCCTCAATAGCTCACAAGACAAATTGAATAACAACTGGCCTCCTTAGGATCTGGATTATTAAATTAGCAAACATGCAAAATAAAGTCAAGTCCATCCATTTTTCTCCATATTGTCTGAGGTCTTTCCTGTCTGTAGTCATGCTTCCCAAATTTCAAGTTTCCCTTCTGGAGTCTATTTGCTCCCATCAGCCTCTTGATTCTCTTCTGTTCTCCCTGAGAACTCTCTCAGCAGGGCCAGCCTCCCATCTTCCTTCTCCTGCTGCTCTTATAGGGGAATCAAGTGGTTCCTGCTCAGGTGTGTCTCCTTAGTAATCAGGGTTGGCTGGCCTACTGGCCTTAAAGGACAAGCCACCCTCTTACAAATTCTTGTACCATGCACATCCATGTAGTATTTGAGCATCTTCCAGCAACATACTAAGTAACTTGACCAACTCTCTCATGCTATCCCCAGGAGGAGATATACGTGCAGGGGAGAGTTTTGTATTGGGTTTACTTTTAAAAGATATAAATGTGCACACACATTGCTTTATATATACGAGTGTGTGTGTGTGTATGTGTGTGTGTGTGTTAGAGACAACAGGTCAGAGAAATGCACCTTGCACTTGGGGAGGAAGTGGTGAGGTTTGTCAGGGTCCTTGGTTCCTGAGGGAGTTCATTCCCCAGCCTTGAACTGGTCACCAGTAAAGCTCCATCTCCTGCACAGGCAAATTTTATCCTTATTGTTCCGGAAGAACAAAGTTGTCAGCTACAATCTTCATCCTGGAGGTTTAATTGATCTTTCAAAAGGAGTCTGGTGGCACCTTAAAAACTAACAGATTTATTTGGGCATAAGCTTTCGTGGGTAAAAACCCCACTTCTTCAGCTGCATGGAGTGAAAATTACGGATGCAGGCATTATTATACAGGCACATGAATAGAAGAAAGTTACCTCACAGGGCCAATACAGTCAAGGTGGCTGTAGTTCACTCCCAATAACTGATGAGGAGGTGTCAATTCCAGGAGAGGTAAAGTTGCTTTTGTAGTGAGCCAGCCAGTCCCAGTCCCTATTCAAGCCCAAATTAATGATGTTAAATTTGCAAATGAATTTTAGTTCTGCAGTTTCTCTTTTTTTTTTTTTTCTGTTTTTGAAGTTTTTTTGTTCAAGTATGGCTACTTTTAAATCTGTTATAGAATGTTCAGGAAGATTGAAGTGTTCTCCTACTGGCTTTTGTAAAAGCAACAAAGAATCCTGTGGCACCTTATAGACTAACAGATGTTTTGGAGCATGAGCTTTCGTGGGTGAATACCCACTTCGTCGGATGCATGACATTCACCCACGAAAGCTCATGCTCCAAAACTTCTGTTAATCTATAAGGTGCCGCAGGATTCTTTGCTGCTTTTACAGATTCAGACTAACATGGCTACCCCTCTACTACTAGCTTTTGTGTGCTACCATTCCTGATGTCTGATTTGTGTCCATTTATTCTTTTACGTAGAGCCTGTCCGGTCTGGTCAATGTGCATGGCAGAGGGGCATTGCTGGCACATGATGGCATATATCACATTAGTAAATGTGCAGGTGAATGAGTCCCTGATGGTTTGGCTGATGTGATTGGGTCCCCTGATGGTGTTGCTAGAGTATATATGGGGACAGAATAGACAACAAGGTTTGTTGCAGGGATTGGTTCCTGGGTTAATGTTTCTGTGGTGTAGTGTGTAGTTGCTGGTGAGTATTTGCTTCAGGATGGGGGGCTGTCTGTAAGCAAGGACTGGCCTGCCTCCTAAGGTCTGTGAGACAGTGAGGGATCATTTTCCAGCATAGGCTGTAGATCGTTGATTATGTGCTGGAGAGTTTTTAGCTGTGGGCTGTATGTGATGACCAGTGCTGTTGTGTTATTTTCCTTGTTGGGCCTGTCCTGTAGTAGGTGACTTCTGGATACCCATCTCGCTCTGTCAATCTGTTTCCTCACTTCCCCAGGTCGGTATTGTAGTTTAAAGAATGCTTGATGGAGATGTTGTAGGTATTTGTCTCTGTCTGAGGGATTGGAGCAAATTCAGTTGTATCTTAGGGCTTGGCTGTAGACGATGGATCGTGTGATGTGTCCTGGATGGAAGCTGGAGGCATGTAGGTAAGCATAGCAGTCAGTAAGTTTCCGATATAGGGTGGTGCTTATGTGACCATCACTTATTTGCACTGTAGTGTCCAGGAAATGGATCTCTTGTGTGGACTGGTCCAGGCTGAGGTTGATGAGGTGGAAATCATTGAAATCCAGGTGGAATTCTTCAAGGTCCTCCTTCCTGTGGGTCCATATGATGAAGATGTCATTGTAGCACAAGTGGAGGAGGGCCATTGGAGGAAGAGTTCTGAGGAAGCATTGTTCTAAGTCAGCCATAAAAATGTTGGCGTACTGTGGGGCCATGCAGGTACCCATACCAGTGCTGCTGACCTGAAGGTATAAGTTTTCTCCAAATCTGAAATGGTTGTGGGTGAGGACAGAGTCACAAAGCTCAGCCACTTGTTGTGCCATGGCCTCATCAGGGATACTGTTCTTGACAGCTTCTAGTCCATCCTCATGTGGAATATTGGTGTAAAGAGCATCTACATCCATTGTGGCCAGGATGGTGTTTTCAGGAAGATCACCAGTGCATGATAGTTTCCTCAGGAAGTCAGTGGTGTCTCGAAGATAGCTGGGAGTGCTGGTTGCGTAGGGTCTGAGGAGAGAATCCAAACAGCCAGACAATCCTCCTGTAAGAGTGCCAATGCCTGAGATGATGGGGCGTCCAGGGTTTCCAGGTGTTTGGATCTTGGGTAGCAGATAGAATACCCCGAGTTGGAACTCTGGGGGGGTGTCTGAGTAGATTTGTTCCTGTGCTATAGCAGGGAGTTTCTTGAGCAGATGGTGTGGTTTCTTTTGGCACTCTTCAGTGGGATCAGAGGATAGTGGCCAGTAGAATGTGGGACAAATACAAGATGTGGTAAATTGGTCAAGGTAGGAGAAGATGGCATGGGGTGAAGGAATGAGGTGTCACCAGGGAAGTGGGTGTTTAGGAGAGAAGGGGAGATAGACAAGAAGTAGGAGAGTGATCTGTGGGCAGGAGCTCGCATGAAAATGAAATGCAAGCCAACCATTGTTGGATAAAATAGGGATGGTAAAGAGAGAACCGGGAGGGAGATGAGGTGAAGGGGAAAGGAGAGAAGTGATGTAGACTAGGGCGACAATGTGAAGATCTTGGAAGGTGAGGAGAAATCATCCCAAAGTGAAATCTGGAGTCATTCTGATTTATGCCAGTGAGAGCAGAATCTTGTCTGTGTCCCTGCTCCCCCATGCTCACAGGGAATATTCTCTCTCTTCCAGGTGAATGGGGTGTCCCACAACCTCCCAGTGATCCTGGCTGATGGGCGACTTACAGCCTATCAACATGGCACAAACATTCTGGTGCAAACCAACTTTGGCCTCACTGTGAGCTACGACCTGGTTTACCAGGCCAGGGTCACTATCCCAGAGAGCTACGAGGGCCAGACGTGTGGCCTGTGCGGGAACTACAATGGACAGGAAGATGAGGAGTTCCTATTCCCTGATGGCAGCACAGCCGCTGATGCAGCAGCACTTGGCTCTGCTTGGGAAGTCCAGATCCCAGGAGCATCCTGCAAAGACAGATGTGCTGGAAACAGCTGTCCAGTTTGCGAAGAGAAGAAGAAGGAGGTCTTCAAAAGGCGCAACTCCTGTGGGCTGCTCACAGACCCCGACGGCCCCTTTGCAGCCTGCCACGGTACGGTCAGCCCCAGCGTGTATCAGAGCAACTGCCTGTATGATCTGTGCCTGGGCAATGGGGACCCACAGGTTCTGTGCCAGAGCATCCACAGCTACATGACGGCCTGCCAAGAGGCTAAGGTCTTCATCCAGCCCTGGAGGAGCGCATCCTTCTGTGGTAAGTGTGCTGATAGTGTAGGAGCTCTGGGATGCCCTGGGGAAGGGAGAGTATCAGCGTTACTGGGCATCTTGTTCCAGGTCCCTGGGTTTCTTCTGGAACTCTTCTGGGTGGGAACCAATAATCTCATGTTTCCTTCTAAAAGTGCCCTCTTCGTCTCCTCCATGTCTGTCCCTCTATGCCGTGGTGTGAGATCTTTCCAGCCATCCATTATTTCTCTCTCTATTTAAGCTGTGAGCTGCCCAGTCAACAGCCACTATGAGGTCTGCACCGACCTCTGCACCACCACCTGCACTGGAGACATCATGGACTGCCCGGAGACCTGTGCTGAAGGCTGCCAGTGTGACGCTGGCTTCTTCTTCGATGGCCAGGGCTGTGTGACTCCAGAAAGCTGTGGGTGTTTCGAGCGTGGAAGATATTACAAGGTACCGCCCTCTGCTAGAGCTTCTGGGTCTGATCTAATTTTTGCCCTGTCCATATCTTAATCCCGACACTGGTCAAGAATATAGGGTTTGCTATACTGGATCGGAGCATTGGTCCATCAAGGCTGGCTTCCCTCTCGACTAGTATCTCATGCTCAAAATGCCAAAAAAGGCCAGAAGATTTTATGACGTATGCCTGTTGTGTGGAAACTGAGGAACAGATAGGAGCAGTGACTTGCTCAAGGCCACTTAGTGAGTGAGTAGCCTTTATCCCAGTCCTCAGCCCATTAGACAGCCTTTCTTTCTAAAGGCAAGAGGAAATAATATTATGACACAATGGACATTTTTATAGATACATAGATTCTAAGGCTAGAAGGGTCCATTGTTATCACCTAGTCTGCCCTCCTGCATAACACAGGCCAGAGAGCTGCACCAATATCATTCCGAGAGCTCATCTGTTAGAAAACCACATCCACAGCTCTGGGTTTAGCGCTGTCAAAAATTATTTTAAATAATCATTTCCAGTTACATTCTGCAATTTTCTGTTTTCCAAACGTTCCATCAGCCCAATGAGACAGTCCTGATGAACGAGTGTCAGCAAAGCTGCACCTGTGTTCCTGCTCGAGGGGTGACTTGTAAAGCCCACAGCTGCTCCCGAGAAGAAATGTGCCAGATTAGAGGTGGCGTCAGGGCCTGCATCAGCAAAGGTACAGGACAGTCATTGTTTGAAACATGCCCTGAAGGTTTATTGTACAGGGCAGTGAATAAGCAGCTGTGGTTATGTCTCCTCACCTTTCTCACGGTCTCTCCCCCTTCATTTAGCCCCGAGCTCGGACTTGTAATAGTACAAAATTTCAACTGGAAAGATGAGAAGACTTGTTGGGTCTCTACGGCAGAGTTGGGTGGGCAACTCTCAGGGAGCTGAGCACATTCCGTGATTCTCTCCCTGGGCGCAGCCTGCGGGCTACTATAAACAGAACACCCTGGCTACATGCACTCCCGTAGGGACCATCAGTCAGGTGGGCAGTGTCAGAGCCCATCACCTCCCATCCACTCTCCTTGTGTGCTCCATTGTAGAGGTCTGCTTGGGCCTAATTTCTGAGGAGCCCAAACCCGAGAAGGTCAGGTAATTTTCTGACCCAGCCTGACACTTCCCATGAAACTGAATGAGCGCCATGGCCACCTCCCACCCATAGGGTTGACATGGCGGTGACTAAGTACCCTGTTCCTGCCATCCTCCATCCCTGGATGCAGTGTGTCTACTGTGGGGCAGCTCCCTCACTCCACAGTATGCATAAGGCAACCAGCTGGCAGTGCTAGTAGGAGCTGGTCATGCAGCCACCTCCGTGCTGACCCCACAGGTAGGGTGGCCAACTCTCTCATTTGTGAAAACTGGACACTGAGCACCAGAACCTCCCCCATCTCCCTGCTCCACGTCTTCCCCCAAAGTTCTGCCCCTTGCTCCACCTTTTTCCATCAAGGCCTTGTCCCCTGATCCTCTTCCCTCACCCACTGTTGCTCACTGCTCTCTCCATCCCACTTCCCTCTGAGAACTGAGCAGGGCTCTAGGGGTGGAGGGGTGACTGGGGCAGGATGTTGGAGAGAGAACAGGGCTCCGGGAACAAGGGGGTGACTGGGGCAGGGTGGGGGAGGGAGAGCCATGCTCGGGGCAGGATGGGGAGCTGCTGGTACGCTGGTCCCTTTCTCTGCCAGAGTTGTTGCTGAGTGCTTCTCCAGGCTCCAGCAGCAGCTTCTACTCTCCCTCTGCCCTGGGTGGGAGAGGCGGGTTACTGCTGGTAACTGGACTTTTAGTGTCTGGTCAGCACTTGTGACCGGACATGGCCAGATTCCCTTTTTGACCAGACTTTCTGGTCGAAAACCAGACACCTAGCAATCCTACCCACAGGCAGAAGGAGAACAGCTGACTTGACCCAATCCCAAGAGTGTCCCGTTCATTTCCTACTGAACCTGACACAGACGTGACACTTGTAGTCGGCTGCCATGAAGTTTGAGTTGCATTGCAAGGCTCTGCTCCATACTCCTCATCACATGGCCCTCTGTGTTCACCGCCTACACTAGATGCTGTGGGAGGGTGACATAGGAGCTGGCTCTGCTGGCTCAAAGACTGCTATGGTCTCACCCTGCAGAGAGATTTCCCAGCAGAGGACTTGTGGGAGGTTTGGGAACTGTACAAAGGAAATGTGTGTGGAGATGGATGGATGTATAGATAGATAGATCGATCGATCATTTGGTCCATTTCACAAACAGGCTATATTAAGAAGGATTCCAATGACATTAAATTTCATCCCAATTTTCACACCACCCTCAGCCTCCTCTCTGCTCTCATATATAATTGATTTGGCTGATGTCTCTTGTCTTTCTATTGTCTTTCCCCACTAGTTATTCCATCCTGCAGTGTGGTTCGCTGCAGAGAAGGAACTATTTGCAAGATGATAAATGGGCAGCCAGAGTGTGTGCCAGTCTCTCAGGCCACGTGCTGGGCTGGGGGTTACTTGCATTACCACACCTTCGATGGACGGGGGTATGATTTCCATGGCACCTGCAACTACATGGTGGCCAAGACCTGTAGGGATGACTCCGTCCTGCCCTCCTTCCATGTCATGGCCAAGATTGAGAAAAGGGGGAACACACAGGTCTTCTACATTGGGTCGGTAACAGTCCAAGTGGATGGAGTCACCATCACAGCAGCCAAGGCTGAAGTTGGCTTTGTGGGGGTAAGTGTTGGGCGTTATCAGTATGTAGATAAGATACCTTGAAAACATTTACCCAAGGTGTTGCAGGGGCTAGAATTGTTTAAGTACTAGAGGGTGTGATGGTTTAGATCACAGAAACCCCCTGAGAGCTGCCACCTGATATGTCCAGACTTCTTCTACCCCTGCTTTCCCTGCCAGCTCAGGACCCCAGCACTGTGTCTTGCTGAGCCAGACACTCTCGTTCGCTCCAACACAAACCCAGGGTCAGAATTACTCGCCTCAAAGTTGCAGGCTTACCTGAAAGCAGCTAACAGAAGTGTTCCTGTCTTTAATGCTCAGATGCCCAACTCCCAGTGGAGTCTAAACCCAAATAAATCCGTTTTACTCTGTATAAAGCTTATGCAGGGTAAAATCATAAATTGTTTGCCCTCTGTAACACTGATATAGAGATATTGTTTGCTCCCCCAGGTATTAATACATACTCTGAGTTAATAAGTAAATAGAGATTTTATTAAATACAGAAAGTAGGATTTAAGTGGTTCCATGTAGTAACAAACAGAACAAAGTAAGTCACCAAGCAAAATAAAGTAAAATGCAAAAATCTATATCTAATCAAACTGAATACGGATAATCTCACCCTCAGAGATGTTTCAGTAAGTTTTTTCCTCAGACTGGACACCTTCCAGACCTAGGCACAATTCTTTCCCCTGGTACAGCTCTTGTTCATCCTCAGGTGGTAGCTAGGGATTCTTCATGATGGCTTCTCTCCCCCGTTTGTTCTGTTCAACCCCTTCATATATCTTTTGCATGAGGTGGGAATCCTTTGTCCCTCTCTGGGTTCCCACCCACACCTTCTTAATGGAAAGACACCAGGTTAAAGATGGATTTCCAGTTCAGGTGACATGATCACATGTCACTGCAAGACTTCATTGCCCACTTGCCAGCCCACACCTATACACCCATCTGCAGCCAATTGTCCTAGCTAATGGGAGTCATCAAGATTCCAAACCACCATTAATGGCCCACACTTTACATAACTATAATAGGACCTCAGAGTTATATTCTATATTCCTAGTTTCAGATACAAGAGTGGTACATGTATACAAATAGGATGACCACACTCAGTAGATTATAAGATTTGTAATGATACCTTACAAGAGACCTTTTGCATGAAGCATATTCCAGTTACATTATATTCACTAATTAGCATATTTTTATAAAATCATATAGAGTGCAACATCACAGAGGGTGCTCTCCTCCTGAATTGGTGCTGTCCCTGAAGCCACGGCACTGTACTGGGGGGTGCGGTACT
Source organism: Aldabrachelys gigantea (assembly GCA_026122505.1). Classification (NCBI taxonomy): domain Eukaryota; kingdom Metazoa; phylum Chordata; order Testudines; family Testudinidae; genus Aldabrachelys; species Aldabrachelys gigantea. The sequence continues at coordinate 68,307,506 of CM047489.1, forward strand.
ATGTTCACATGTACAGGTATCCCAGCAGGGTGCACTCTCCACTTGGAGAATATTGGATGCTGTGTGTCATAGAATGGTGCAGGTGGCCAGCAGAGGGCGCTGACCCAATTCCAAAGCACTGTGCTTGGGGCTAATGTCAGCAACTGGGACGTGGGGAGTCAGACCTATTGCCTGGAGCAGTGCATCACTCACCAATGGCTCCAGTGAGGTGAGAGAAACTGCTTCAGCTAGATGCTGCACAGTTGAATAGGGTTGAGATTTTAGACGGCATGCTTATATTTTATTTTAATTTGGTAACCATTCTGACTTTTTGCCTATCACTTAATATCACTTAAAATCTACCTTTGCAGTTAATAGATTTGTTTGTTTATTCTGTCTGAAGCAGTGGGTTGGTTTAATGCATGTCTGAGACTCCCCTTGGGATAACAAGCCTGGAACATATCAATTTCTTTGTTAAGTTGATGAACTCATGTAAGCTTTCAGCGTCCAGCGGGCATAACTGGGCACTGCAAGAAGGAGGTTCCTAGGGTGGTGTCTGGGACTGGAGATATTGGCTAGTGTCATTCGGTTGCACAATCATAGAATCATAGACTTTAAGGTCAGAAGGGACCATTGTTGATCATCTAGTCTGACCTCCTGCACAACGCAGGCCATAGAATCTCACCCACCCATTCCTGTATCAAACCTGTCTCTGAGCCATTGAAGCCCTCAAATCATGGTTTAAAGACTTCAAGGTACAGAGAATCTTCTAGCAAGTGATCCATGCCCCATGCTGCAGAAGAAGGCGAAAAAAACCCAGGGCCTCTGCCAATCTGCCCTGCAGGAAAATTCCTTCCTGACCCCAAATATGGCTATCAGCTAAACTCTGACCATATGGGCAAAATTCACCAGCCACCACCCAGGAAAAAATTCTCTGTAGTAACTCAGATCCCACCCCATCTAACATTCCATCACAAGCCATTGGGCATATTTACTGCTAATAGTCAAAGACCAATTAATTGCCAAAATTAGGCTATCCCATCATACCATCCCCTCCATAAACTTATCAAGCTTAGTCTTGAAGCCAGATATGTCTTTTTCCCCCACTACTCATGTTGGAAGGCTGTTCCAGAACTTCACTCAGGCACCTTGGGGCGGGGTGGCGCTTGGGTTTTTTTTTTTTTTGGTTCAGCGGGGTGGCGGTGGAGGGTTTTTTTGTTTGTTTGTTTGTTTTTGTTTTGGGCAGGCGGCGCTCGGGGTGGGGGGGTTGGGTGGTGTGGCGCTTGAAGGGGGCAGTGGTTGGGCGGTGTGGCACTCGGGGATGGGGGGTCTTGGGTGGCGTGGCGCTTGGGGGGGCGAGGGGCTTGGGCTGCGTGGCACTTGGGGGAGGGTGTTACGGCAGGGCAGTGCTTTCTTTTTTGCTTGAGGTGGCAAAAAAGTTAGAGCCGGCCCTGGTGTGTGTGTGTGAGAGAGAGAGAGATTACATGTGCGAGTGTGTCCTGTGTGTGGCTGTATGTGAGAATGTCTGTGTGCATGTTACCAGTCTGAAAGTGTCTGACCTGAACAACAGGGAAAATCACATTGGAATGACTGAGTTACCGTATTGTCTCCCCAGAGAATGCTTCCCCATCTGCTAGTGTTGTGGGACAAGGAAGTTATTTTTGATACAAAACCACCCGATCCAGGCAATTGGGGAAGGTGAAAAGGTTTATAATCTTCCAGGTGTTTCTTCAAGTTTCTTCCTTAAATTACTGACTTCTCTCCTCTTTATTCTGTTCACATCACTTCCATTCCAGTCCATTCCAGAGTGTTCTCTTCTGTTCCATTCTATTCTTATTGCCTCTCGCCGACTCTGTTCTACTTTCCTTTCTTCTCTTCTGTGCTCATATCCTCTGTTCTAGTCTAACTTCTGCTTGTCTTCTCTCTTGTGTCCGTGTGTCCTGCCCCCACCCAGGGTTTTGTGACGGGCTGCCTGTGCTCACCTAGCACTGTGCTGCAGCGCACACAGATACACAGCAGAGTCTTCCAGGCGGCTGCTGTTCAGGTACAAGAAACTGCTTTTGGTCTTGGTGTCCAGGCTGATGGTGAAATTCTTTCATGTGTCTCTGCCACTAGAGGACAGGGAGGCCACGAACTGCGGATGGCCCCCCTGGGACTGGCGGTACCAATGCACGCTGGACTCGGTGCCCATGTAGGAGCAATTGAGCTAGATGGATTCTCCTTCATGGGCAGCGGCCTGGGACCGCTCCTGGGTCACCGTGTATTGGGCCAACGCACCTGGGGGAAGGAGGTTGGTTTTAGTCCAGTTTTCTTGCTTAGCAGTGACAGGAAAATACATGCACCTCTGTATAGACAAAGGAGAAAACAAGCAAACGAAAATCCTCCCTTTCCTCTTGCTATCTGTCCTACCATCCACCTTCCCTCTACCCTGTCTGCCTGTCCATCCATCTACCCTTCCCCCTGTGCTGTCTATCCATCTGTCTCTCTCTCTCTGCGGCATCTGTCCATTCTCCCCTCTGCACTGTCTGTCTTTCTACCCACAGGCGCCCATCCCCGTGGTATTGGAGTGCCTTTCTTTCAGAAAAGCCATTCCCCAACAGCCTGGAAATCCCAATCCGTGGCACCCTGCTCAGAGCAGAGCCTTGAATACCTGGATCCAGGACCGGCTCTAGGCCCCAGCCAACCAAGCACCTTGGGGCAGGTGGTGCTCATTTATTTATTTATTTTTTGGTTTGGTAGGGCAGCGCTGGAGGGTTATTTTTGTTTGTTTTTGTTTTGTATGGGCAGCGCTCGGGGGGCGTGTTTCGGCAGCGCAGCGCTCGGAGGGGAGAGGGGCTTGGGTGATGTGGTGCTCGGGGGGGCAGGGGACTTGGGCGGTGCTGGGCTTGGGGGGAGTTGGGGCTTGGGACGTGCAACGCTTGGGGGGGGAGTTATGGCGGGGTGGTGCTATTTTTTTTTGGTTGGAACGGCAAAAAAGTTAGAGCCAGCCCTGACTTCACTCCTCTGATGGTTAGAAACCTTCATCTAATTTCAAGTCTAAACTTCCTGATGGCCAGTTTATATCCATTTGTTCTTGTGTCCACATTGGTACTGAGCTTAAATAATTCCTCTCCCTCCCTGGTATTTATTCCTCTGATATATTTATAAAGAGCAATCATATCCCCCCTCAGCCTTCTTTTGGTTAGGCTAAACGAGCCGAGCTCTGTGAGTCTCTTTTCATAAGACAGATTTTCCATTCCTTGGATCATCCTAGTAGCCCTTCGCTGTACCTGTTCCAGTTTGAATTCATCCTTCTTAAACATGGGAGAACAGAACTGCACATAGTATTCCAGTTGAGGTCTCACCAGTGTCCTATATAACAGTACTAACACCTCCCTATCTTTACTGGAAATACCTCGCCTGATGCATCCCAAGACCGTATTAGCCTTTTTAATGGCAATATCACATTGGCAGCTCATAGACATCCTGTGATCAACCAATGCTCTGAGTTCCTTCTCCTCCTCTGTTACTTCCAACTGATGCATCCCCAGCTTATAACAGTAATTCTTGTTATTAATCCCTAAATGCATGACCTTGCACTTTTCACTATTACATTTCATCCTATTACTATTACTCCAGTTTACAAGGTTATCCAGATCTTCCTATATGATATCCCAGTCCTTCTCTGTGTTAGCAATACTTCCGAGCTTTGTGTCATCCACAAACTTTATTAGCACATTCCCACTTTTTGTGCCAAGGTCAGTAATAAAAAGATTAAATAAGATTGGTCCCAAAACTGATCCCTGAGGAACTCCACTAGTAACCTCCTTCCAGCCTGACAGTTCACCTTTCAGTACGACCCGTTGTAGTCTCCCCTTTAACCAGTTCCTTATCCACCTTTCAATTTTCATATTTATTCCGCATCTTTTCCAATTTAAGTAATAATTCCCCATGTGGAACCGTGTCAAATGCCTTATTGAAATTGAGGTAAATTAGATCCACTGCATTTCCTTTGTCTAAAAAATCTGTTACCTTCTCAAAGAAGATCAGGTTGGTTTGGCATGACCTATCTTTTGTAAAACCATGTTGTATTTTGTCCCAATTACCACTGACCTCAATGTCCTTAACTACTTTCTCCTTCAATCTTTTTTCCAAGACCTTGCATACTACAGATGTCAAACTAACAGGCATATAGTTGCCCGGATCACTTTCTTTCCTTTCTTAAAGATAGGAACAATGTTAGCAATTCTTCAGTCATACGGTACAACCCCTGAGTTTATAGATTCATTAAAAATTCTTGCTAATGGGCTTGCCATTCTTGCTCATGTGCCAGTTCCTTTAATATTCTTGGATGAAGATTATCTGGGGCCCCTGATTTAGTCCCATTAAGCTGTTCAAGTTTGGCTTCTACTTTGGATGTGGTAATATCTACTTCCATATCCTTATTCCCATTTGCCATCCTAGCATTATCCCTAAGCTCCTTATTAGCCTCATTAACCCAAGGAGCAGATTACATGCCAGAGGTCGTGTGTGAACAGCCTGGAGTGAACAGCAGAGCAGGATAAGGCCGGCTCCCAGAGTCAAGGATTGGAGTGACCTAGCAGATCACCAGTCCGTATAACACCAAGGGAATGTCACACCCGGATCTACCCCAGAGCCTGCATCCCCAGCCACAGCCTTCACCCCCTCCTACACTCCAACACCCTGACCCAGCCCAATGAAAATGAGTCAGTGAGCAAGGATGTAAGAGAGCAAGCGACAGAGGCAGGGAGGATGGAGTGAACAGAGACGGGGCGTCTGAGGGGAGTGGGGCCTCAGAGCAGAAGCAGAGCAAGGGTGTTCAGTTTTCTGCAATTAGAAAGTTGACAACCCGAGATATGAACCCCTGCCCTGCAGGGGCCACTTCCTAATGGCTCTAGGTGACAGTTCAATCCCTGTAGCCACTTCCTAATGGCATTAACTGATGCAGCCCCATTGCCCTCAAAATTCCAACCTTTGAACTGTTTACAGTGTCATGGTCGTCATGCTGGTCCCAGGGTGTTAGAGAGACAAGGTGGGAGACATAATGTCTCTTATTGGACCAACTTCTGTTGGTGAAAGGGACAAGTCTTCCAGCTACCCAGAGCCCTTCTTCAGATCTGGGAAGGGTACTCATGGTTGGTTTATGCTAGAGAATTAGATTGACCCAGATGTGTCGCTGAGGGGTACATAGGCACCAAATTTTGGTTCCCAGGGAGGGCTCCAACCGCTGTCCACATCTTCCTCCAAACCCCTACCCCCTCTGCAACTCTTTCTATCCCCGCTCCTCTCCCTCCCCCCGCAGCACCTCCTGTACCCTGCGGAACAGCTGATCTCGGTGGGCAAGAGACACTGGAAAGGAGGGGGAGGAGCTGATACACAGGGATGCCAGTGGATGCTCAGCACCCACTCTTTGTTTTTCATGTGTGCTCCAGCCCAAGAGCACCCATGGAGTCGGCGCCTATTCAGGGGTATGAAAAATCCACACTCCAGCAGTGTAGTTAAGCCATCGTAAGGACTTGTCTACACTTACAGAGCTGCACCAGTCCAACTGCACAGCTGTAGTGCCTAGTGAAGGTCCTACCTAGGCCAACAGGATAGGTTCTGTTGTTGGCGTAGGTACTCTGCCCAGTCTCCATTACGGTGCTAAGTCAATGCAAAGCAGTTGACCTTGACCTAACTATGTAAATGTCTACAGTAACATTTCGCTCCTGCCGACATTACTGCCCCTGTTACATCGTCTGCCCCTGTTACATAGACTCTACACCTCTCATGGAGGTGGAGTTATTAACTTAACTCCACCTCCATGAGAGGTGTAGAGTCAATGTCAATGTAGTTGGGTCAATGCCATATCAATGTAGATACTGCGTTGATTACATGGACTGTTACTGGCTTTGAGAAGCCATCCCACAATGTTCCACACTGACAGTCCTGGTGAGGACTCACATTGCACAGACACGAGGAGCAAAGAGTAGACATGCACAAGTGATGTAATCACTGAGGTGGCTTTATGTTGACGTAAATCAGATCAACTTAATTTTGTAGTGTAGCCGTGCCCTGACAGGTGGTACCTATGTCAATAGGACATGCCCTCCTGCCAACATAGCACTACCTGCTCCGGGGGATAGGTCAGTATAACTGTGTTGCTCAGGGGTGTGGATTTTCCACAGCTGCAGCTTTCCAAATGTAGATGGGCCCTCAGAGTGTCATAGCTAAATACAAGGTGGAACAGATTGTTTTGCATAAGTAGTTAAACCCACTGACATCACAGGACAAAAAGGGTGGGTTATAGGATTACAGATTGCTGTAATAATCTATAACACCAGTGTGTTTATTGAAACAATGATTTTTACTGTGCAGGAAAGTTAAGAATTTAGGATCCCAGTCTTGACTTTTGAAAGTGTGGTTCCATTATCAAATAACTTTCAAAACATTGAAATCCTCCAAAAAGAATTACATTTCTCCACCCAGCTCTATTTAATATGATGTTTTAAAGTAATTCTGGTTCAGATTTGGGTCCAGATTCACTGAGAGATTTGGGTCCAGGTTGCACCCCTTGCTAATGACAGACTATTGCACTCAATTGTGACCTTTGTCCTTTCTTTCTCACCATGAAGGTGAATAATACCAAGGCTCACTTACCCATCTCCCTGAACAATGGGGCCCTTCGGCTCTATCAGAGCGGCACCTCCCTCATCCTTCGCACGAATTTCAACCTCAGTGTGTACTTTGACTGGAACAACCACCTGAGGGTCACTGTCCCCAGGGTCTTCTCCGACAGCCTGTGCGGCCTGTGCGGCAACTATAACGGGGACCTTTCCGATGACTTCAGGACCCCGGCCGGGGATCTGGCTCCCAGTGTTACTGCCCTGGGGAAAAGCTGGGCAGTGGAAGATGAGGATCAGTTTTGCTGGCACGATTGCATTGGAGGTTGCAGACCCTGTGCCACCAACATAGCCAGAATGTACAAGGAGGAGGCCTTGTGCGGCCTGATAACCAAGGTCTCAGATGGGCCCTTCAGCCAGTGCCACAGCAAGGTGGATCCTACAGTCTACTTGGACAACTGCGTGTACGATCTGTGCCACAACAAGGGCTACCGGAAGGCCCTGTGTGAGGCCCTGAAGGCCTATGCGGATGCCTGCCAGCTGGAGGGCGTCAGGATTGGGGAATGGAGGCAGCTGGCCAGATGCCGTGAGTACAGATTTGTATGGCAAGGTCTACGGTCTGCTGGTTAGACTGGGGAGCCTGGGGCTCAGCACTTTTGATTTCTAGCCCTGGTTTTGGGAGGGGGCATGATCGAGTGGTTTGGAATTGAGCAGTGATTGGGAAATCAGGACTCCTGTGTTCTATTGTACCCACAGTATTTGTCTGTCTGTGGTATTGCTAAGGTGCCTGTCATTTTGAGTATGTAATATGCATTGATAACACATGGATGGTTGGGGTGAAATGATGCCAGTTTTAGGTTAGCCTTCCTACCATGGACCTGATCCTGTAAGGTGCTAATCACCTTCTGCAGTGTGCTGAGCACCCTCACCTCCTGTTCAGGTCACTGGATTCGAGGGCTCTCTGAGCCCCACAAGATACACCCCCCTGCCCAAGTGTGGCAGGTTTGAAGAAATTTTGGTGGTGCCACTGCCCCAACTTGCCCCCCCAAAACTCCACGGCCCACCTATCCAAGGCTCTGGCAGGGAATTTGGGTGGCGGAGGAGGTCTGGGGTGCAGGAGGGGTGCAGGTGCTGGGAGGCAGTGTGGGGATGGGAGGGGGTGTGGAGGGAGGGGGTGCAGGCTCGGGGAGGGAGTTTGGGGGAGTGAGGGGATGCAGCAGTGGGGCTAGGGATGAGAGGTTTGGGGTGTAGGAGGGGGCTCAGGGCTATGGCAGAGGGTTGGGGTGTGGGGTGAGAGCTGTGGGGTGGGGCTGGGGATGAGGGGTTCATGCTGCAGGAGGGGGCTAAGGGCTGGGGCAGAGGATTAGGGTGCAGGGGGATGAGGGCTCTGGGTGAGGCTGAGGAGGAGGGTTTTGGGGTATGGGAGGGGCTCAGGGTGAGGGGATAGAGGTGTAGGGGGTGAGGGGTCTGTCTGGGGCTGGGAATGTGGGGTTTGGGATATGGGAGGGGCTCTGGGGCAAGAGTAGGAATCTGGGGGGTGAGGGCTCTGTCTGGGGCTGGGGATGAGGGGTTTGGGGTGTTGGAGAGGCTCAGGGCTAGATCAGAGGGTCAGGGTGCAGTGGAATGAGGGATCTGTCTGGGACAGGGATAAGGTGTTTGGGGTGTGGGAGGGGCTCAGGGCTAGGGCAGAGGGTTGTGGTGCAGAGGGGTGTGAGGGTTCTGTCTGGGGCTGGAGATGAGGGGTTTGTGGTGCTGGAGAGGCTCAGGGCTAAGGCAGAGGGTTGGAGTGCAGGGGGATGAGAGCTCTGGCTGGGACTGGGGATAAGGCGTTTGGGGTGTTGGAGGGGCTCAGGGCTAGGGTAGAGGATTGAGGGTGTGGTGGGGGATGAAAGCTTTGACTGGGGGTATGGGCTCTGGGGAGGGGCAGGGCTAGGGATGAGTTTGGGGCGCAGGCAGGATTCTCTGGGACAGGGGACAGAGAGGAGGACTCTCCCCAGCCCTTCTCCTGCCTGCAGCAGCGAGCTCTGGGGGAGCAGCCCCCCTTTCCCGCTCCCCCCCAGCAGCACACTCACCCCCACCACTTCACTGCATGTGCTCCTTGGGCCGCACTCAGGTCCAGGAATCTCTTTCACCACCCCTGTGGTGGGTGCCAGGGGGTGCTGCATGCGCCTCCTCCCCTGCTGTTGCCCCTGACAGTAGCCTCACTGGGGGTGAGGGATGGGGCTGCTTCCTTGCCCAGCATGGGGCAGGAGCAGTGACTGGGATGGGGGGGACTTTGCTGGTAGAGGGTCCCGCCAGAAAAGGGAAAGGTCTGGGGTGGAAGGGCAGGCTCAGATTCAGTCTGCCCTGGCAGGCGATGTGGGAGGCACTAGGACCCTGCGGCAACAGTTGCTGCAGGGAGGCAGCATGGAGCTGCAGGGAAGAGGCAGGGACACTCTGCTCCCTCCGGGGCCGGGGACATGCACAGGGCCAGGAAGGGGGAACCGGGGCACACTCGGGGGAGGTGCGGGGGGGGCAGCAGGTGGGCCCAGGGTGGGGAAACCCAGCCCCAAACATTGGTGGAGCTGGGCCCCTGGGCTCTGAATATTGCTGGTGCCTGGGCACCATGTGGGTATATAACTTGCCGCCCATGCCGGTATCTATTTTTAATACTGCTTTTGCTTGGAGAGAAATTGCTGCTAAATCTGTGAGTCCTTCACTCCCCAGCCATGGAGTGCCCCCTGGAGAACAGCCAGTACCAGCTCTGTGGAACAGCCTGCCCAGCCACGTGTGTGGACCAGTCAGCCCCCAGCAGCTGGCAAGATCCCTGTGTGGAAAGCTGCCAGTGCAAGGATGGTTTTGTGCTGAGCCAGGGCAAATGCATTCCAAAGGGCGACTGTGGGTGCCTATTTGAGGGGCGCCCCTATGCCCCCAATGAGAGTTTCTGGGTCGATGAAGCATGTGGGACACGGTGCATATGCAATGCAACCACTAGGCAAGTCGAATGTGTGGCTGCTACATGCAAACAGTCAGAGAGGTGCAGGCTAGTGAATGGCGTACGGGGCTGTTACCCCTCCAGCTATGCCACCTGCTCTGTGACAAGGAATCTGCACTATTCCACCTTTGATGGACAGAGATACAACTTCCAAGGCACCTGCCGCTACCAGCTCACGGCTCTGTGCGAGAAGGCAGAGGGACTGGTGGACTTTGAAGTCTACTTCCAGGAGAACAATACTGCTCCTGTACAGATCAAGGTGTATCAGACCAACCTCAGGATCAGCAATCAATTCCCTGGGAAAGTCCTGGTGAGTTTCTCAAATTGTCTCTAATCTCTCCAAAAATTTTGGGGAAAGTCACCTGTGTGATCCAGAAAACTTGCAGACAGTGCATGGAAGGATTATGAAATATAGGGTGAATTGTAAGCACATTTTTCTATAAACAGGGAGCCAATGAAGATATTTAAGGATTGGGGTGATGTGATTACATTTCAGATATGTGAGAAGGTGTCTGAATCATAGAATCGTAGGGCTGGAAAGTACCTAGAGAGATCATCTAGTTAAGTCCCCTGCACTCATGGCAGGATTAAATATTATCTAGACCATCTAGACAGGTGTTTGTCTAACCTGCTCTTAAAAATATCCAGTAATGGATATTCCACAGCCTCTCTGGGCAATTTATTCAAGTGATTAACAACTCTGAGAGTTAGGAAGTTTTTCTTAATGTTCAACCTAAACCTCGCTTGCTACAATTTAAGCCCATTGCTTTTTCTCCTATCCTCAGAGGTTAAGGAGAACAGTTTTTCACCCTCCTCCTTGTAACAACCTTTTATGTATTTGAACAACAGGGAGTCCGGTGCACCTTAAAGACTAACAGATTTATTTGGGCATATGCTTTTGTGGGTAAAAAAACCTCACTTCTTCAGATGCATGGAGTGAAAGTTACAGATGCAGGCATTATATAATGACACATGAAGAGAAGGGAGAATCTCACAAGAGGAGAACCAGTGTTGGCAGGGCCAATTCGATCAGAGTGGATGTAGTCCACTCTCAATAATAGATGAGGAGCTGTCAATTCCAGGAGAGGCAAAGCTGCTTTTGTAATGAACCGGCCACTCCCAGTCCCTATTCAAGCCCAAATTAATGGTGTTAAATTTGCAAATGAATTTTAGTTCTGCTGTTTCTCTTTGAAGTCTGTTTCTTAAGTTTTTTTGTTCAATAATAGTTATTTTTAAATCTGTTATAGAATGTCCAGGGAGATTGAAGTGTTCAGCTGAGTCCTAATCAGCACAGAGTAGATCAGAAGAATTACTTTGTGTGCCTTGCTTACAACACTCCTGCTAATACATCCCAGAATGATGTTTGCTTTTTCTGCAACAGTGTTACACTGTTCAATCATATTTAACTTGTGATCCACTATGGCCCACAAATCCCTTTCTGCAGTACTCCTTCCTAGGCAGTCATTTCCCATTTGTATGCGTGCAACTAATTGTTGTTTCCTAAGTGGAGTACTTTGCATTAGTTACTTCTGGGGAAATATCTGTCTTGCATAATTTTGTTTTCAGAGTAGTAGCCGTGTATCATGGTATAATTCCCCACTCGGAACCTTAGCATCCAAAAGATGGGGTACCAGCATGAATTCCTCTAAGCTCAGTTACCAGCTTAGTACTTGTAGCGCTGCCACCAACCAGGAATTTCAGTGCCTGGTACACTTTGGTCCCCCCACAACCTTGTATGGGCACCCCCAAGACCCAGATCCTCTGGATCTTAACCCTTTCCCCCACCATTGCCTCTCCCAGGCTTCCCCTCCCTGGGTTACCCTGGAAGATCACTGTGATTCAAACTCCTTGAATCACAAAACAGGGAGGAAAATTCACCTTCCCCCCCTCCTTCTCTTTCCCCCTCCCAGACTCTTCCTGAGAGAGAAAGTAATCCTAACACAGAGAGAAAAATAAACTTTCTCTCCCCCTTCCCTCCTTTCTCCCCACCAATTCCCTGGTGGATCCAGACCCCGTCCCCTGGGGTCTCACCAGAATAAAAAAAAAATCAGTTCTTAAACAAGAAAAACTTTTAATTAAAGAGAGAAAAACAGTAAAAATTATCTTTGTAAATTTAAGGTGGATTAGGTACAGGGATTTTCAGCTATAGACACTGGGAATACCCTCCCAGCCTAGGTATACAAGTACAAATTAAAATCCTTTCAGCAAAATACAAATTTGAACTCCTTCCAGCCAAATGCACATTTGCAAATAAAGAAAACAAACATAAGCCTAACTCGCCTTATCTACCTAGTACTCACTATTCTGAACTGATAAGAGCCTGTATTGGAGAGATTGGAGAGAAACCTGGTTGCAAGTCTGGTCACTCTCAGAACCCAGAGAGAACAGCCACCAAATTCTAACAGCACACACAGAAACTTCCCTCCCTCAAGATTTGAAAGTATCCTGTCCCCTGATTGGTCCTCTGGTCAGGTGACAGCCAGGCTTACTGAACTTGTTAACCCTTTACAGTCAAAAGAGATATAAAGTACTTCTGTTCTATTAACTCCTACTATTTGTTTATGACACCATGTTAGTCTGTATCCACACAAAGAACAGGAGTACTTGTGGCACTTTAGCTTTCGTGGGCTACAGCTCACTTCATCGGATGCATAGGGACAGTCAGGGCCAGTGCAACTACTAGATGAACTAGGCAGTGGCCTAGGACAGCAAGTGGTGGGGGGCACCCAGGGCTGTCCTTAGGTGTAGGCAGCTGTGTAGGGCACCTAAAATTTGGGGCACCACTGGGTCTTAGTGTCCACCCAAATGGTTTTCCTCTCCCTGTTCTGACCCTTCCTGCAGGCTTTGAGTCTTCCTGGGAAGGGGATCTAGTAGTTAAAAGAGAAAAAGTCTCCAGCCTGCCAGACCTATTAGCACAACACTGAAACTGTTAAAGAGCCATTCAAGGGGTAATGAAGACATTTCACAGGCATTTGCCAACCCCCAGATATCTACTGTCAGTTTCTGAATGTACTGACAAAAACAGTTGTGCATTAATGTAATATTTACTCAGATCATGTCAGTCTACAGGACCTTAGTTTAAAATTTGCTTTAAAAATATTTCATTAGTGAGTTGGTGAAGATTATAAAATCACATCTCTAAAAAATCCTTGCATAGATTTTTAGATACACAATCATCTTTAGCCTTAAATGCTTGGATCTTCAGACACATGGTTTGTTAAATGAATTCTTCAAAAGATCACCCTTATCTAAAATACAAATTTTAATTACGATAGTGAAAAAACTTACTTCCAAAGTCTTCCTGTCCTTTCTGTCTATTCATTTCTCCCTTCACCCCCTCCCCCAACTGAAGGAAGCAACAGAACTAGTTTTAATTAAAATCAGTACCTTAGTAAGATATAAATCCTTTGTTATGCCTAAAATCTTTGGAAACGTTTTTTTTAAAGTTGATGGAATTTCATAAACATGTGTATTGTTATAGAGATCACACACAGTAAATTAGTGTTCCCTTTTTCTAAAAGCAATGAACATTATTATGAACACACTAAACCTCTGTGACTGATTAATTTAAATAATGTCTATTTCAGTGAGTTAAATATGTAGTAATCTGGAATGAGCACATTTAAGAGTACATTTAAAATATAAAATCAGCATAGAAATACTAATTAAGAAACTATAAAACAGAGAAGAGCTGCATCATGTATTCCATAAAATTTAATGTTGTATTCAGCAAGACAGCTGACTCACTCTCACTACAAAGTTTTTGCAAATAAATGTCTGACAGGCTTCTGGGCATAACGAAAAACCTGTGACTGACATTTTTTATTCCCAAGTTTAGTGCTTTTAATTAGGTACCTTCTTCATGTCCATTCTGCATGAGGGAGAGGGTACAGGGGTCTCTGTGGGGAACTGTGACTCTCCACCACTGTGAGGCAGGCGGTGCGTCTTATTATTCTTTTTGCCTTATCCGTCCACCCCCCCCCCCCTTGCTGGGCTGCAAACTCAGGCTGCTGTCGGGCATAGGGGCACCAGTTTAATAATACTGCATAGGGCCCCAAAAATCCTACGGATGGCCCTCGGGGCACCAAAAAGCGGTGCCCTGACTTGGCAGGGAGGAACTGCCTTCCAGAGGCACTGGAGAGCTAGAATGTCCTGCTTGCGGCGGCGGCAAGCCCCAGCCATGGAGGAGATGGCGTGGCGCAGGGGGGCAGGAGCGTGCAAAGGCAGCGGTGCTGCTAGCGGGGAGCAGCCACGCTCCCCGTCCCTCCTGCCCAGGTTGCAGCCTGGTGCCCCCCCAGGGGGCTCCTGCGGCTGCAGCAGATGCATGGGGGCAGAGACCCCCATGCATCCCCCCAGCGTCCCCCTCATCACACTTGGGCTCTGTGACTCCTGGGTATGTGAGCCGCCACTGAGGTGTGGGGCCCTGAGCCTGTTCTGGGAGGAGCAGCGGCAGCTCACAATCCCGGGAGCCGCAGAGCCCAAGCGTAGCGACAGGGGAGCTGGGGGGGTGCACGGGGGCCTCTGCCCACATACATCTGCTGCAGGACCCCCTAGGAGCACCCAGAAGGTGGATCCTCCCTGCCGAGCTGCTGCAGTGGCCCAAGCCCAGCAAAGCCAGTGAGTGGACTCGGGGCGGGGGCCGCCAGGGTGGATTGGGGAGGGGAGGACTCATGGTGAGGCTGTGCACCCTCCAGGGGAGTTCAGGGGGTGGGAAGGGGGGAACCTGGTCTGGGGAGCAGCCTCTGGGCTCGTTGGGATTTGCCCTTCAATGAACTGACGGGGGGGAGGGTAAGGTGGAAGTTTTGCCTAGGGCGCAAATTATCCTTGCACCGGCCCTGGGGACAGAGGCAGATGTGCCTGACTGAATGGCAGAGGCTTGGGGTCATCCAGGGTCTTCATGGGGGATGCTTCCCAACACCCTTACAGTCCCATCCCCCCACAAAGAAAAACCTTCCACCCACACCGAACACTCTCCCAGTTTACTCCTAGGCTCCTTCTCTCTTCCTGAGGTCCTCCATTACATCTGACTCCCCAAGCCTTTGCCCTGCTTCTAACAAGTGCAGGAAATACTGTTCTGTTTTGTAATTTAAATGAATTACACAAAATTCTGTATAAATATGCCTAGTAAGGAATCTATTTGTCAAAAATAACTTTATCAGAATCTTTTTTTTGGTCTGTATTTTTACAGACATACTTACTGACAGATATTTTGAAATAAATTACCAAAATAATTGAAACTGGCATGATTATATATATATATTATTTTGACGAATAAGATATGTAGAATTTGCAAACATTGTGTACAGAATTTTTAATTTTGGGGGGCAGGATTTTCCAGGAGTAATTTGTACTTATTGAATTTCATCCTATTTACTTCAAACCATTTCTCCAGTTTGTCTAGATTATTTTGAATTTTAATCTTATTCTCCAAAGCACTTTCAAACTCTCCCAGCTTGGTATTGTCTGCAAACTTTATAAGTGTACTCTCTATGCCATTATCTAAATCACTGATGAAGATATTGAGTAGAACCAGACCCCAAACTCATCCTTGTAGGATCCCCCTTGATATGCCCATCCAGGTTGACTGTGATCCTCTGGGAATGGTTTTCCAACCAGTTACGAACCCACCTTATAGGAGTTCCATCTAGGTTGTATTTCCCTAGTTTGTTATGAGAAGGTCATGTAAGACAGTATCAAAAGCCTTTACTAAATTCAAGATATACCACATCTATCTCTTCCCTCCCATCCACAAGTGTCCACACTTTCACAGTGTGCTCTCATCCCCAGTGGGGCACCTCCTTGTGTCCTCACCTTGGAATTAGCTCTGCCTTTCTGAAGCCTCTTCCTACGAATGCTCACTCTATGACACTCTCTCTCTACCTAGACTCAATGGCTCCCTCCTTGTGGCTTGGCCCTCTGGAAAGATCACTGTAGTTTCTCCTTTCTGGGAGGTTTGTGTAGCAAGTGTCACCAACTGTCTCAGGCAGTCACTGCCCCTCTATGGTGCCACATCCCCAGTGGCTGATAGGGGAACATGGGCTCACTCTCATCTTTGGGTTCCAGCCCAGGGACCCTAAAACCAGCAGCTAAGGTCTATCCTGTCCTATGCCTTGTGTCTGTTTCCTTGTCTTCCTTCCTACGTTGCCTCTCTCAGTCTCCTTCTCTACCCTTCTCTGGGTACACCCTTCCCTCCTGGCCAAGCCCTCACTTTTCCTAGCCTCAGAGAGGGACTGCAGACCTCCCCCCTGCATCCCCCTTCTGCCCTCAGCTACCTTGCTTTATACCAGCCCCTGTTCACGTGAGCTTCATCCTTTTATTAGTTCTCATTGCTCCCTGGCTCCTCCTCCAGGTGCATCTTAGGTGGTTAATTGGCCCGTCTAGCCACCTTAACCCTTTCAGGGGCAGGTGTGCGGTGAGCATCCCTCACCGTGTCAATAGCATCCAGCAGAGGTGGGAACCTGGGGAGCTGGGGCTAAAGTAGGACAGAAAGGAGGGACCTGCAATAGCTAACGCCAGGGGAAATTCAAGTCTGGTTAGAGCTGAGATTCAGGCAAGCTGTAGGGAAGGAAGCAGGCCAGACTTGATGATGATTTGAACAGAGGTGGCTTATTATTGTAATCCTGGACCAGAGCTCTATGCTGGGGTGAGAGGTACCAGAAGAGGCGAGCGATGTTTCGTATCCCATGTGTCTTGCTTTTACAGGTGAACAGTTTCCTGATGAATCTTCCCTTCAACCTCATTGATAAGAAAATCGCTGTGTATAGAAATGGCTGGGCCACAGTGATCCAGACAGACTTTGGTCTCACTGTTACTTTTGCTGCATGGTCAGGACGCACCACGATCACTCTGCCAGTCACCTACGCAGGAGCCGTGTGTGGTCTGTGTGGCAACTTCAACAGTGACAGGGAGGACGACTTGCTCATGAGGGACGGCATGCTGGCACCAAGCCCAGTCAGCTTTGGCCAGAGCTGGAAGGTGGGCGACCTCCCGGGATGCTCTGCAGTAATGATACCACCCTGCACAAGTGTAGAGGCTATTGAAAAAGAACAACGAGGTAGCAGAGGGCAGTGTGGGATCATCCTTCACAAGAGTGGCCCCTTCACTGGATGTCACAGCAAAGTGGACCCGCATGGATACTTCATAGACTGTGTACACGGCTATTGCGTCCTCAGTGGGCGGAAGAATATCGTCTGCCAGGCCATTGCTGGTTATGCTGAGGCATGTCAGGAAGCCGGAGCTATGGTGCATCCCTGGAGGACTACGAAATTCTGCTGTGAGTCCCCCGTGTTCACCACTGCCTGCCCCATGGGGATCACTCTTCCAAGTTGGCTGGTAGATGTTGGTTTAAATGCTGAGCTCATCAAGTGATGTAGAATCACTCATCAAGATGATACAAAGCTGGGGGGTATTGCTAACACAGAGAAGGACCGGGATACCATACAGGAAGATCTGGATGACCTTGTAAACTGGAGTAATTGTAATAGGATGAAATTTAATAGTGAAAAGTGCAAGGTCATGCACTTAGGGATTAATAATAAGAATTTTCGATATACATTGGGGACGCATCAGTTGGAAACAACAGAGGAGTAGAAGGACCTTGGGGTATTGGTTGATCGCAGGATGACTATGAGCCGCCAATGTGATATGGCCGTTAAAAAAGCAAATGCGGTTTTAGGGTGCATCAGGCGAGGTATTTCCAGCAAAGATAAGGAGGTGTTAGTACCGTTGTATAAGGCGCTGGTGAGACCTCACCTGGAATACTGTGTGCGCTTCTGGTCTCCCATATTTAAGAAGGATGAATTCAAACTGGAACAGGTTCAGAGATGGGCTACTAGGATGATCCGAGGAATGGAAAACTTGCCTTATGAAAGGAGACTCAAAGAGCTTGGCTTGTTCAGCCTAACCAAAAGAAGACTCCGGGGGGATATGCTTGCTCTATATAAATATATCAGGGGGATTAACGTTAGGGAGGGAGAGGAATTATTTAAGCTTAGTACTAATATAGACACAAGGACGAATGGGTACAAACTGGACACTAGGAAGTTCAGGCTTGAAATTAGACGAAGGTTTCTAACCATTAGAGGAGTGAAGTTCTGGAACAGCCTTCCGAGGGGAGTAGTGGGGGCAAAAGACATATCTGGCTTTAAGACTAAGCTTGATAAGTTTATGGAAGGGATGATATGATAGGATAGTTTAATTTTGGCAATTGTCCTTGGATTATCAGCAGATAGGTCTGCTCAATGGTCTGCGATGGGATGTTGGATGGGATGGGATCAGAGTTACTGCAGAGAATTCTTTTCTGACTGCTGGCTGGGGAGCCTTGCCCACATGCTTAGGGTTTAGCTGATCGCCATATTTGGGGTCGGGAAGGAATTTTCCTCCAGGGCAGATTGGCTGACGCTCTGGAGGTTTTTCGCCTTCCCCTGCAGCATGAGGCATGGGTCACTTGCTGGTGGATTCTCTGCTTGAGGTCTTCAAACCACAATTTGAAGACTTCAGTAACTCGGACATAGGTTAGGGGTTTGTATAGAAGTGGACGGGTAGGGTTCTGTGGCCTGCTTTGTGCAGGAGGTCAGACTAGATGATCATGTTGGTCCCTTCTGACCTATGAGTCTATGAGTCTATTTCTTAATTAACAAAGGAGCCCAAAGTATGGGTATAGTACAGGCAGTGGCTGTAGAAACTGCCCCCTCATGGTGTCCTATCAATGTGCTACACCCCAGGTCAGAGGGGTACTGTCTACAGATAGAATCATAAAAGATTAGAGTTGGAAAAGACCTCAGGAGGTCATCTAGTCCAATCCCCTGCTCAAGGCAGGACCAATCCCTAGCTAAATCATCCCAGCCAGGGCTTTGTCAAGCCAGGCCTTAAAAACATCTGAGGATGGAGATTCCACCACCTCCCTAGGTAATCCATTCTAAAGCTTTACCACCCTCCTAGTGAAATAGTGTTTCTAATATCCAAACTAGACCTCCCCCACGGTAACTTGAGACCACAGCTTCTTGTACTGTCATTTGCCACTACTGAGAACAGCCAAGCTCCATCCTCTTTGGAAACCCACTTCAGATAGTTGAAGGCTGCTATCAGATCCCACCTCTCTTCTCTTTTGCAGACTAAACAAGCCCAGTTCCCTTAGCCTCTCCTCATAAGTCATGTGCCCCAGCCCCCTAATCATTTTCATTCCACTGGACTGTCTCCAATTTGTCCACATCTTTTCTGTATCAGGAGAGTGGGGGGACCAAAACTAGATGCAATACTCCAGATGTGGCTTCACCAGTGCCAAATGGAGGAGATTAATCACTTCTCTCGATCTGCTGGCAATGCTCCTACTAATGCAGCCCAATATGCCCTTATACTTCTTGGCAGCAGGGGCACACTGTTGACTCATATCCAGCTTCTTATCCACTGTAATTCCCATGTCCTTTTCTGTAGAACTGTTGCTTAGCCCGTCGGTTCCCAGCCTGTAGCGGTGCATGGAATTCTTCCATCCTAAGTGCAGAACTCTGCACTTCTCCTTGGTGAACCTCATCAGATATCCTTGGCCCAATCCTCCAATTTGTCTAGGTCACTCTTGACCCTATCCCTGCCCTCCAGTGTATCCACCTCTCTCCCTAGTTTAGTGTCATCTGCAAACTTGCTCAAGGTGTAATCTATCCCATCATCTAGATCATTAATAAAGATGTTGAACAAAACTTGTCCCACCTGGGACACTCCACTTGATACTGGCTGCCAACTAGACATTAAGCTGTTGATCATTACCTGTTGAGCCTGACAATCTAGCCAGCTTTCTATCCACCTTATAGTGCATTCATCCAATCCATAATTTTTTGAACTTCCTGGCAAGAATACTGTGAGAGATGGTATCAAAAATTTTGCTAAAGATGTAGTGATGCCCTTATTGGCCCATCTTGTCCTTGGCTTATCTGCTGAGACTGGACATAAACAGAGCTGGGAGTCTGTGGAGTGTTAGTAATTGAGATGTCTGTCCATTAGGAACTGGTCTGGGAACCCACCAACTCATCTCCCATAAACCATCATCTGGGAATGAGTTTTAGGCACTACTGACCTGGACTCAAAGCAAAGAGCTAGTGGTGAAAAGCTCTGCAGAACTATTTCAGGCCCACGAGCCCTCCACTCCCTATACCCTGATCTTGGATCAGATTAGAAGCCGAACCCTTGGAGAGAGATTGTCTGTATCCCATTACCTGGTGTCTCTGGGGCACCCAGTCCCCCAGACTGGGACCTAATTAGAGATGTTGCTCTTTTATTAATTAATTAACCTAAGGAAATAGAAAATTAGGAGCATGAATGAAATTGCATCTTCTGTGATTGTTCATTGCGCATATTGCTAATGCACTATATGAGCTAACTCTTTGTTCTAATTACAGCTCCGTCCTGTCCGCTAAACAGTCACTATGAATTCTGCAGCAGCAGCTGCGATCTGACATGCAGCAACCTCTATGCCCCGATGCAATGCACGACCCAGTGTAAGGAAGGCTGCGTGTGTGACGAGGGCTTTGTTCTCAGTGGCGACCGCTGTGTCTCCATTTCCCAGTGCGGATGCCTCCACTGGGGAATTTACTATCAGGCTGCAGAGACCTTCCACCCAAGTGGTTCATGCGAGGAGCAGTGTGTGTGTCAGGCTGGTGGGGAGGTTGTGTGTAAGGCATTTTCCTGTGGTGCTGGTGAGGAATGCAGGGTGGTGGACGGTGTCCAGAAATGCCACCCATTTGGATCTGCGACCTGTTCTGCCTCTGGCCATCCCCACTACCTCTCTTTCGATGGGGTCCCCTTTGACTTCCAAGGCACCTGCACCTATATCCTGACCAAGACCTGCACCAATGCTAGCCACCTTACATCATTCACTGTCAGCATAGAGAAAGAATCCTGGGGCAACACCTCCATGGCCAAGCTGGTGTGCATCCAGGTGTATGGGATCACACTCACTCTGCTGCAGAACAAACAGGGGCTCATCAAGGTAAGTCCTTCTTCAAATCCTCATTTAGATTGTTCTGAGTGTCCCTTTGTGGACAGAGGTTTCTATATTTGGCCTGCCTCGGCTTCCCCTCTCGGACTCCTCCTCAACTCACACCTTGCTATATAGTCCAGTGGGGAGGCAACAAAGCCGTGAATGGTTGAAGCCAGATTATCCTCTGTCAGAATGGGATGGAGTCTGCTACTCAGCTAGAGATGGTAGAAAGTGCTACTTATGGATGCTGCTATGTCAAAGCTTCTCTTGGGTGAGATGAGCATCCTCCAGCTTGGCTCCATCTTTGCCTCCCTTCTTGGTTATACTCCTATCTATGAGTATTAATTATTTGGTGAACCCCCTCCACAACCTCATTTTGCAAACATGGGATAAAATTCCTCCCCATTTTATCTCCAGTGGTCTCTGTGTTGAAGAATCTGTCCAATGGCTTAGTGCCCTGTGAAGCCAGCAGTCTAATTTGGGGCAAATTGAACACAATACATAGGAAATTGTCTGAGATAGGAGAGAGAGGGAAGGGGTGAAAGAAGGAGGCGTCACCAGGGAAGTGGGTTTGTAGGTGGTGGTGTGGGGAGATGGAGAAGTAGGAGACTGTTTTGAGTCCCGGAGTTGGCGTGAGAAGGAGCAGGCCAAACATGGGTTGAGGAGTTGGGAAGCTAAAGAGAGAGGATGAGGAGGGAGGGAGGTGCCTGGGAGATGAGATCAGAAATGCAGGTCTGGGTGACAATGTCAAGAGCTTGGAACGTGAGGACAAATCATTGCAAAGTGAAATTGGGAGTCATGAGTCATTCTGGATTTTAACCCATGGGGTCAGTGAGAACTGAATCTCAAAACTTGTCCATAGCCCCTACCCATACATGTGCTGTCCATCCTACCTGCTCACAGGGGAATGTGCTGTCTTTTCCAGGTGGACGGGTTATTCCACAATCTCCCCTTGATAATGGTCAATGGGCAGCTCCGAGCATATCAGCACGGCACTAATGTCCTGGTGCAAACCGACTTTGGCCTCACTGTGACCTACGACCTGGTTTACCAGGCCAGAGTCACCATCCCAGGGAGCTACCGTGGCCAGACGTGTGGTCTGTGTGGGAACTACAATGGACAGCAGGATGAGGAGTTCCTGCTCCCCAGTGGCAGGACAGCCCCTGATGCAGCAGCATTTGGCTCTGCTTGGGAAGTCCAGATCCCAGGAGCATCCTGCACAGACAGATGTGCTGGAAACAGCTGTCCAGTTTGCGAAGAGAAGAAGAAGGAGGTCTTCAAAGGGCACAACTACTGTGGGCTGCTCACAGACCCCGATGGCCCCTTTGCAGCCTGCCATGGCACGGTCAGCCCCAGTGTGTATCAGAGCAACTGCCTGTATGATCTGTGCCTGGGCAACGGGGACACACAGGTTCTGTGCCAGAGCATCCACAGCTACGTGACAGCCTGCCAAGAGGCTAAGGTCTTCATCCAGCCCTGGAGGAGCGCATCCTTCTGTGGTAAGTGTGCTGACAGTATAGGAGCTCTGGGATGCCCTGTGGAAGGGAGGGGGTCAGTGTTACTGGGCATCTTGTTCCAGGTCCCTGGGTTTCTTCTGGAACTCTTCTGGGTGGGAGCCAACAAACTCATGTTCCCTTACAAGTGTGCCCTGTTCCTCTCCTCCCTCTTCTGTTCTCCTCTCCTTCATCTCTGTCCCTCTAGGCCATGGTGTGAGATCTTTCCAGCCATCCTTTATTTCTCTCTCTATTTAAGCTGTGAGCTGCCCAGTCAACAGCCACTACGAGCTCTGCGCTGACCTCTGCACCACCACCTGCACTGGAGACATCATGGACTGCCCAGAGACCTGTGCTGAAGGCTGCCAGTGTGACGAGGGCTTTCTCTTCGATGGCCAGGGCTGTGTGACTCTGCAGAGCTGTGGGTGTTTCGAACAGGGGAGATACTACAAGGTACAGCATCAAAGAGTCTGGGTCTGATCTAAATTTTTTTCTCACATATCTTAGTCCCTACACTAGTCAGGAACAGGGTTTGCTATAGTGGATCAGAGCATTGGCCTATCCAGCCTGGCATCCCTGCTCTGTTAATACCGAATGCCCAAGCACCAAGAAAGGCAAGAAGATTTGATTCCCTTTGTTCATTATGGGGAAACTGAGGCATAGAGATGGGCAGTTACTAGCTCAACACCACCCAGTGAGTCAGTAGCAGATGGGAGGTTAAAACCTAGACATTGTCCTGTCCCTCAGCCCAATTCTTAGCTCATTAGACAGCCTCTCTCTTTAATGTTTAGAGAAATAATATTATGACACAGTAGTTTTTCACACACCTCATCACACAGCTCTGAGTTTAGCACCGACAGAAATTATTATAAATAACCATTTCCACTTACATTGCATTATTTCCTCCTTCCCAAACATCCCATCAGCCCAGTGAGACGGTCCTGATGAACGAGTGCCAGCAAAGCTGCACCTGCGTTCCTGCCCGAGGGGTGACTTGCAAAGCCCACAACTGCACCAGTGGAGCAACCTGCCAGATCAGAGACGGCGTCATGGACTGCATCAGCCAAGGTAAAGGACAGTCACTGATTGAAACATGCCCTGAGGGGTTATTGCACAAGCAGTGAGTAAAATCATTTCAATTATGTCTCCTCACCCTTCTCACTCTCTCTCTCCCCTTTTATTTAGCCTGCAACTCTGACCCGTAATATTACAGCATTTTGACTTGAAAGATGGAAATATTCGTTGGGTCAGAGTCTCTGCTATGTCCAGTTTCTGATGTGCACAGCAGAGCCAAGTGGGCAGCTGTCAGGGAGCTGATCACACTCCTACATCTTCTCCCTGGCTGTAGCCTAGGAGTTGCTCTAAATTGGAGCCTACTGGCTGTGAGGGCCATTAGTCAGCTGGGCACTGTCAGAGCCCAGCACATCCCAGCCACTCTCCTTTGCCTGCTCCATGCTGCCCACAACATGCCCATAGGTGTTGTACCACCTCTGCTGGGCATTGCGGAGAAGGAGACATAGGAGCCGGTTTTGCTGTGGTCACACACGTGCAGAGATTTCTTCAGCATGGGACTCGCGGGAGGTTTGTGAATGATGCAAAGGAAGTGTGTGTGGGGAGAGAGGAAGAGAGATAGAGAAGTACATGGTGATAGATATAATGATGTGTGTGGGGGGAGAGATAGAAAGATACATAGAGGTTACTGTTTAGTCTGCATTTCTTGTCTTTCTATTGTCTTCCCCTACTAGATATTCCAAAGCCATCCTGCAGTGTGGTCCGCTGCAGGGAAGGAACTATTTGTAAGATGATAAATGAGCAGCCAAAGTGTGTGCCGGTCTCTCGGGGCACGTGCTGGGCTGGGGGATACTTTCATTACCGAACCTTCGATGGATGGGCGTACGATTTCCATGGCAACTGCACCTACACCATGGCCAAGACCTGCAGGGATGCTGCCGGCCTGCCCTCCTTCCATGTCATGGTCAAGAGCAAGAACAGTGGGAACACACAGGCCTTCTACAGTGGGTCAGTGACTGTCCAGGTGGATGGAGTCACTGTCACCGCAGCCAGGGGTGAAGCCGGCTTTGTGTGGGTGAGTGCTGGGTGCGCACGTCTACCCTGCTTCTATGTCGACCCTGTAGGCTTTGCTAAATAGAGGGCAGGAAACTGCAGCCCCCACCACGGACAGGGCATGTTGTAGGTAGGACAGAGCAGGCAAAGGAGTGGCTGGATGGTGATGGGCTCTGACAGTGCCCAGCTGGCTAATGGCCCCTATGGGACCACAGCCAGTGGGCTCCATGTAAAGCAGCCCTGAGGCTACGCCCAATGTAGACAAGGCCCAGTGTGGTCAGCAGTTATGTAGGCAACCTTTGCAATGAAGTAATCCAAGGTGTTGCAGTGGGGAGTCTGGTTGAATAGTCGGGTGCGCTCTGCTGCTATATCTATCAGTGCTGTTCCCTAAGTCCCAACACTGTGATAGTGAATGGGTCGGCTTCCTAAAAGGGGACACCCTCTGCTCGGAGTCAGTGCTGACACCAATGGCCAGCAGGCGCTGTGGTGAGCTGCAGGGAGCGGGGTGGGTGACCTAAAAGGGAACATTGTCCTGGCAAGTCAGTGCTGACCCCAATGCCTGTCCAGCAGGTGCTGTGTGGCAGGGAGTGACGTGTGGGGTGTCAGTCAAGGGCGCTGTCCCTCAGAGTCACAGCATGGCACTACAGGTTGCTGTACTGAAGGGTGCAGGGTGCATGACTCGCTGTGGGGAGCTGTCGGCTCTGTCTCAAGCACACGGGATCTGCACGCCAGATAAAGCTTAGACCTGAGCATTTGGTTATTACCTATCCCCAGCTCATCATGCAAGAGCAGGGCCAGTATTCCAGCTCTTGTGGGCAAATCCCAGTTCTGCTGAGTCCATCCTACCACAAATTCCCCAGCAGTTTCTAATGTAACAGGGATTCCTCTGAGACCCCACCTGAGAAGAATCGCCACTCCTGGATCTGGGAGGACATTGCCTGAACTCTAAGATATGGGGAAACTGAGGCACATCTAGGCAGGTCAGGGGCTGTGCCCTACAGATCCTGCTTCAACCTGAGGTACCTCAGGGGCCCTGAAACATTGTAGACATCTCCTTGAGACCTCCTCCCCCTCAAGTGCTCCTCCTAAGGACTCTCATCCATGCAGCATTGTCCCCACAAGAGCTGCTCCCTAATGGTTCTAATCAACGCAGCCCCCATCCCCTAGAGTAGCTCCCACTCATTCTTCTCCTTGGTCCTTTTGTCTACAATAGGCTACATCGCAATCATGGATATAATATTGGACTTGGTTGGGAAAACCCTATGAATAGCAATGGGGCAAAAATCACAATTTTCAGTGAATCTGGACACAAACTTGAACCAAATTTGGATTAAAACATCACATTAGATAGACCTGGCCTGAGAAAGCTAATTCCATTGGCAGAAAGATTTCAATATTTTGAATATTAGCTTCATTCCAATATGGAACGAAACTCATAAATTACCACATTTTCTATGAAGACAAATGGAGTCCCAACTCCAGGTCAGTCTGGCAGGAAAACACAGACAGGTTTTGAAATTGGCTTTTTTTCCATCAGAACTCCTTGGAAGAGGAACAATCTTCTAAACCCCTTTTGATTTTGATGAATAGGCAAATACTAGTGAAAAAGTATATCAGAGTAGAGCTCAGTGTGTAAATGACAGACCTGTGCACTCTGTTCTCACCTTTGCCCTTTCTTTCTCACTGGGAAGGTGAATAACAGCAGGGCTCACTTACCCATCTCCCTGAACAACGGGGCCCTTCGGCTCTATCAGAGTGGCACCTCCCTCGTCCTCCGCACCGACTTCAACATCAGGGTGTACTATGACTGGAACAACCATCTGAGGGTCACCATCCCTAATGACTTCTCCGACAGTCTGTGTGGCCTGTGCGGCAACTATAACGGGAACCCCTTTGATGACTTCCGGACCCCGGATGGGGACCTGGCTCCCAGTGTTGCTGCCCTGGGGAAAAGCTGGGTGGTGGAAGATAAGGATCAGTTTTGCTGGCACAATTGCATTGGAGGTTGCAGGCCCTGTGACCCCAACATAGCCAGAAAGTACAAGGAGGAGGCCTTATGCGGCCTGATAACCAAGGTCTCAGATGGACCCTTTAGTCAGTGCCACAGCAAGGTGGATCCTACAGTCTACTTTGACAACTGCGTGTATGATCTGTGCCACAACAATGGCTACAGAAAGGCCCTGTGTGATGTCCTGAAGGCCTACGCGGACGCCTGCCAGCTGGAGGGGGTCAGGATTGGGGAATGGAGGCAGCTGGCCAGATGCCGTGAGTACAGATTTGTATGGCAAGGTCTACGGTCTGCTGGTTAGACTGGGGAGCCTGGGGCTCAGCTCTCTTGAGTTCTAGCCCTGGTTTTGGGAGGGGGCATGATCGAGTGGTTTGGGATTATTGAGCAGTGATTGGGTTCTATTGTACCCACAGTATTTGTCTGTCTGTGGAATTGCTAAGGTGCCTGTCACTTTGAGTATCTAACGTCCACTGATAACACATGGGAGCTGGGGTAAGATGCCAGTGTTTAAGTCACTCGTATAATCATAGATTCTAAGCCAGTAGTTCTCAGCCTATTTGCTATTGTGGACTGTATATACATCTCTCTAGGTATTATATGGGCTGTATCCACACAACATATATATTACCTGTATGGCCCGGAGGATGTCACATCAGCTAGAGTGACCTGTGGACCTCGGGTTGAGAACCAATGCTCTAAGGTCCAAAAGGACCATCATGTTAATCTAGTCCAGTGGTTCTTAAACTTTTGTACTGATGACCCCTTTCACACAGCAAGCCTCTGAGTGCGACTCCCCCTTATAAATTAAAAACACTTTTTCATACATTTAAGACCATTATAAATGCTGGAGGCAAAGCAGGGTTTGGGGTGGAGGCCGACAGCTCATGACCCCCCCATGTAATAACCTCCCAGTTTGAGAACCCCTGATCTAGTCTGACCCCCTGCACATTTCAGCCCACAGAACCTCACCCACTCACTCCTGTAACCGACCACTAACCTCTGGCTGATTTACTGCCATCCTCAAATTTTGATTTAAAGACTTCAAGTTACAGAATCTGCCATTTATACTTGTTTAAACCAGCGAGTGACCTGTGGCTCAAGATGCAGAAGAAGGCAAATAATCCCTAGGGTCTCTGCCGATCTGACCTAGTGGGAAAATTCCTTCCTGACCTCAAATATGGCAATCAGCTGGACCCTGATCATGTGGATGAGACCCACCAGCCAGACACCTGGGAAAGAATTCTCTGTTGTAACTTGGAACCCTCCCCATCCAGTGTCCCATCACTGGCTGTTGGAGACATTGCTGCTACCACTCACAGATCAGCTATGTGCCATTGTGGGCAGTCTCATCACACCATTCCCTCCATAAACTTATCAAGCTCAGTCTGGAAGCCAGTAAGGTGTTTTGCCCTTATTGCTCCCCTTGGAAAGCTGTCCCAGAACTTCACTCCTGTGATGGGCATCATCTAATTTCAAGGCTAAATTTGTTGATGTCCATTTGTTTTTGTGTCAACATTGGCGCTTTATTTAAGTAACTCCTCTCCCTCCCTGGTGTTTTATCTCTCTGATGTATTTATAGAGGGCAATCATATCTCCCTTCAGCCTTCTTTTGATTAGACTAAACAAGCCAAGCTCTTCGAGTCTTGTCTCATAAGGTAGGTTTTCCTTCATCTTAGTTGTCCTTATCTGCATGTGTTCTATTTTGAGTTAATCTTTCTTAAACAAGGAAAACCAGAATTGCACACACTATTCCAGATGAGGTCTCACCGGTGCCATGTGTAATGGTACTAACACTTCCCTGTCTCTACTGGCACTCCCTCTCCTAATGCATCCTAGGACTGCATTAGCCTTTTTTCACAGCCTCATGACATTGGTGGCTCTTAGCCATCCTGTGATCAACCAATACACCCTGGTCTTTCTCCTCCTCTGTCACTTCCAACTGGTATATCCCCAGCTTATAACAAAAAATCTTGTTATTAGTCTGTAAATGCATGACCTTGCACTTTGCACTATTAAATTTCATCCCATTTCTGTTACTCCAGTTTTCAAGGTCATTCAGATCTTCTTGTATGACATTCTGGTCCTCCTCAGTATTGGTAATATCTCCCAACTCTGCGTCATCTGAAAATTTTGTTACCACACTCCTACTTTTTGTGCCAATGTCAATAATAATGTTAAATAAGATTGATCCCAAGACCAGCCTCTGAGGAACTCCACTATTAATCTTCCTCCAGCCTGACAATTCACCTTTCAATATGTCCTGTTGTAGTCTCATAGACTCATAGACTTTAAGGTCAGAAGGGACCATTATGATCATCTAGAGTGACCTCCCGCACAATGCAGGCCACAGAACCTCACCCACTCACTCCTGGAACAAACCCCTAACCTATGTCTGAGTTATTGAAGTCCTCAAATTGTGGTTTGAAGACCTCAAGCTGCAGAGAATCCTCCAGCAAGTGACCTGTGCCCCATGCTGCAGAGGAAGGCGAAAACCCTCCAGGGCCTCTGTCAATCTGCCCTGGAGGAAAATTCCTTCCCGACCCCAAATATGGCGATTAGTTAAACCCTGAGCATGTGGGCAAGACTCACCAGCCAGCAACCAGGAAGGAATTCTCTATAGTAACTCAGATCCCACCCCATCTAACATCCCATCACAGACCACTGGGCATACTTACCTACTGATAATCAAAGATCAGTTGCCAAATTAATTGCCAAAATTAGGCTATCCCATCATACCATCCCCTCCATAAACTTATGAAGCTTAGTCTTAAAGCCAGATATGTCTTTTGCCCCCACTCCTCCCCTTGGAAGGCTGTTCCAGAATTTCACTCCTCTAACGGTTAGAAACCTTTGTCTAATTTTAAGTCTAAACTTCCTAGTATCCAGTTTATATCCATTTGTTCTTGTGTCCACATTGGTACTAAGCTTAAATAATTCCTCTCCCTCCCTAATATTTATCCCTTTGATATATTTATAAAGAGCAATCATATCCCCCCTCAACCTTCTTTTGGTTAGGCTGAACAAGCCAAGCTCTTTGAGTCTCCTTTCATAAGACAGGTTTTCCATTCCTCAGATCATACTAGTAGCCCTTCTCTGTACCTGTTCTCCCCTTTAACCAGTTGCTTATCCACCTTACAATTCTCATATTAATCCCCATCTTCTCCAATTTAACTAATAATTTCCCATGTGGAACTGGAGTACTTGTGGCACCTTAGAGACTAACAAATTTATTTGAGCATAAGATTTCATGGGCTAAAACCCACTTCATCGGATGCACGCTGTGGAAAATACAGTAGGAAGATCTCTCTCTCTCTCTTTCTCTCTCTCTCTCACACACACACACACAACATGAAACAATGGGTGTTACCATACACACTATAACGAGAGTGATCAGTTAAGGTGAGCTATCACCAGCAGGAGAGAAAAAAAAAACTTTTTGTAGTGGTAATCAAAACTGTATCAAATGTCTTACTGAAATTCAGGTACGTACGATCTACTGCATTTCTTTTGTCTAAAAAATCAGTTATCTTCTCAAAGAAGGAGATCAGGTTAGTTGGGCATGATCTACATTTTGTAAAACCATGTTGTATTTTATCCCAATTACAATTTACCTCTATTTCCTTAACTGCTTTCTCTTTCAAATACTTGCATACAACTGAGGTCAAAATAACAGGCCTGTAGTTTCCTGGATCACTTTTCTCTCTTTCTTAAAAATAGGACCAATATTAGAAATTCTCCCCCAAATTTACAGATTCATTAAAAATCCTTGCTATTGGCCTTGAAATTTCATGTGGCAGTTGCCTTAATATTCTTGGATGGAGATTATACAGGCCCCCCGATTTAGTTCCATTAAGCTCTTTGAGTTTGACTGCCACCTTGGATGCAGTAACTTCTATTTCCATATACTAGTTCTCATTAGCTATCCTGCCACTATCCCCAAATTTTTCATTACCTTTACTAAAAACTGAGGCAAAGTATTTGTTTTGGTGTTGGGCCATACCTGGATTATCATTAATCTCCACTCTCTCGTCAGTGCTTAGTGGTCCCACATTTCTGTCCAGTTTTGGGCCCCCCACTACAGAAAGGTGTGGACAAATTAGAGAGAGTCCAGTGGAGGGCAATGAAAATGTTCAGGGGCCCGGGGCACATGATTTACGAGGAGAGGCTGAGGGAACTGGGCTTGTTTAGTCTGCAGAAGAGAAGAGTGAGGTGGGATTTGATAGCAGCCTTCAACTACCCGAAGGGGGGTTCCAAAGAGGATGGAACTTGGCTGTTCTCAGTGGTGGCAGATGACAGAACAAGGAGAAATGGTCTCAAGTTGCAGTGCGAGAGGTCTAGGTTGGATATTAGGAAACACTATTTCACTAGGAGGGTGGTGAAGCACTGGAATGGGTTACCTAGAGAGGCGGTGAAATATCCATCCTCAGAGGTTTTTAAGGCCTGGCTTGACAAAGCCCTGGATGGGAGGATTAGTTGGAGTTGGTCCTGCTTTGAGCAGGGGATTGGACTAGCTGACCTTCTTTCCTTTTGTATTTATATGGCTATAGAAAATTTTACTCTTGGTTTTAATTTCCTTTGCAAGGTCCAAGTTTGCTTGGCTTTTGGCAGTTCTCACTTTATCCCTACACTTTCTGACCTTCAAGAGGTAGCTTTCCTTCCTGATCCATCCCTTCGTCCATTCCTTGTAGGCTTTCCGCTTTCTCTTAATCACCTGTTTGAGATATTTGGCTCATCCAGCTTGGTCTGCAACCCTTCCCTATGAATTTTTTCCCCTTGTTTGGAATGCAGGCTTCAGATTGTTTCTGAAACTCCACATTCGGATCCTGGAGTTCTTCAGTTCAGTCTACTTCCCGAACCCTAACTAATTCCTTTATTTTTTTTTAAGTTTGCCCTTTGGAAATCAAGGATCCTAGTTGCAGATCTATTTTTGTTTATCCTTCCATTTAAACTGAATTAGTTCATGATCACTCAAACCCAGGTTGTCCCCTACAACCAGTTCTTCTACAAGGTCCTCACTACTCACCAAATCTAAAATGGCATCACATCTTGTTTGTTCAGTGAGTATTTGGTGAAGAAATCTGTCAGCTATCCCATCCAGGAAAATCTGGGCCCTACTATTATTGGTAGCATTTCCCTCCAATTTATATCTAGGAATTTAAAACCTCCCATAATCAGACAATTCCCTATAGTATTTGTGACGGGTTCAGTCACAGAAATCTCCTTGGGACTGTTACCTGATGTGCTGAAATTACCTCTGAGCCCATTTTCCCTGACAGCTTGGGACTCCAGAACCCTGCCTTGTTGAGCTAGACATGCTAACCTGCTACAGCACAGACCCAGGGTCTGGACCACGACCCCAAAGCTGCAGAGTTTAACTAAAAATAGCTCAACAGGTTACCTGTCTCCAGCAGCCAGACACCAGTTCCCAATGGGATCCAAACCCCAAATAAATCTGTTTTACTCTGTATAAAGCTTATACAGGGAAAATTTGTAAATTGTTCACCCTCTATATCACTGATATGCACAGCTGTTTGCTCCCCCAGGTATTAATCACTTACTATGGGTTTATTAATAAACAAAAGTGACTTTATTAAGAATAAAAAGTAGCATTTAAGTGGTTTCAAGTAATAACAGCCATAACAAAGTAAGTGAGAAAGCAAAATAAAACAAAACATGCCAGGTCTAAGCCTAATATAATCTTTGTTAGATCCAGCAGACATCTCAGGTGGTAAGCAGGGGTTTTGTCATGACTGGCCACCCCCTTTGTCCTGCTCCACCCCCTTTTATAGCTTTGGCACAAGGCGGGAATCTTTTGTCTCTCTCTGGATCCCCACCCCTCCTTCTAAATGGAAAAGTACCATATTTAAGATGGATTTCATTATCAGCTGACTTGATCACATGTCACTGTAAGACCCCTAGTCTCCATTCCCCATGGGCTGGCCCACACATACACAGGGAGGCTTTCAAGTAACTAAGGCCATTTACAACTGATTGTTTCTGGAGCACCCTTAATAGCCTCCAATTAATATGTTTACATCAGTGATACAAGTTTATATTTTATTCTCCTGACTCCAGATATAGAAATAATACACACAAACAATTCAGATGAACACACTTAGTAGATTACAAGCTTTCTAATGACACCATACAAGGACTATTTAGCATACAGTATATTCCAGTTATGTCATATTCATAAGCATACTTCCATAAAACATATGGAGTGCAACATCAGAGTATTTATTTAATTAAACACATTAAAGGGATCTCTATCCAATATCCACTCTTCTTAATATGGACCTGACCCTGGAAGGTGCTAAGCATGCTGAGCACCCTCAGGTCCTGTTGAGGTCACTGGGATTTGAGGTTTCTCAGAGCACCACAAGATACATCCCCCTCTGTCTATTTTAAATACTGTTTTTGCTTGGAGAGAATTTGCTGCTAAATCTGTGGGTCCTTCACTCTCCAGCCATGGAGTGTCCCCTGGAGAACAGCCAGTACCAGCTCTGTGGAACAGCCTGCCCAGCCACGTGTGTGGACCAGTCAGCCCCCAGCAGCTGCCAAGAGCCCTGCATGGAAAGCTGCCAGTGCAAGGACGGGTTTGTGTTGAGCCAGGGCAAATGCATCCCCAAGGACAGCTGTGGGTGCCAGTTTGAAGGGCGCCCCTATGCCTCCAATGAGAGTTTCTGGGTCGATGAGGTATGTGGAACATGGTGCATGTGCAACGCAGCCACTAGGCAAGTCGAATGCATGGCCGCTACGTGCAAACAATCAGAGAGGTGCGGGCTAGTGAACGGCGTACGGGGCTGTTACCCCTCCAGCTACGCCACCTGCTCTGTGACAAGGAATCTGCACTATGCCACCTTTGATGGACACAGATATGACTTCCAAGGCACCTGCCGCTACCAGCTCACGGCTCTGTGCAAGAAGGCAGAGGGACTGGTGGACTTTGAAGTCTACTTCCAGGAGAACAATACCGCTCCTCTACAGATCAAAGTATATCAGACCAACCTCAGGGTCAGCAATCAATTCCCTGGGAAAGTCCTGGTGAGTTTCTCAAATTGTCTCTAGTCTCTCTAAAACATTTCTAGAAAGTCACCTGTGTCATCAACACAGGTTACAGACAGTGCATAGAAGGTTTGTGAAATATAGGATGAATGGTAATTGGATTCTTCTATGAACAGGGAGAAGATGGAGATATTTAAAGTGTTGTCATTTCACTTGAGATGGGTCAGAAAGTGTCAGTAGCATCCAGCATATGTGGGAAACTGGGGGCTGGGGCTCAGGTTGAACAGAGAGGAGGGAACTGCAATAGCCAAAGCCAGAGGTAATGAAAGTCTGTTGGAGGATCCTGCCCTGTCTGGAAAGCTGGGATTCAGGCAGGTTGTAGGAAAGGGAGCAGGGCAGACTGGAGAAAGAGTTTAACACAGGTAGATTTTTATTATAATTATCTGCTGGAGTGAGAGGTTCCACCTCAAGTGAGCGATGTTTCATATACTGAATAATTTGCTCTTACAGATGAACAATTTCCTGATGAACATTCCCTTCAACCTCGATGAAAAGAAAATCTCTGTGTATAGAAAGGGCTGGACCACAGTGTTCCAGACAGACTTTGGTCTCACTGTTACCTTTGCCGGGTGGTCAGGACGCATCACGGTCACTCTGCCAGTCACCTACGCGGGAGCTGTGTGTGGTCTGTGTGGCAACTTCAACAAGGACAGGGAGGATGACTTTCTCATGAAGGATGGCACGCTGGCACCAAGCCCCGTCATTTTTGGCCAGAGCTGGAAGGTGGGCGACCTCCCGGGATGCTCTGCAATAATGATACCACCCTGCACAAGTGTAGAGGCAATTGAAAAACAACAACGAGGTAGCAGGGAACAGTGTGGGATCATCCTAGACAAGAATGGCCCTTTCAGAGGATGTCACAGCAAAGTGGACTCCGATGGATACTTCGTAGACTGCGTGTACAGCTATTGTGTCCTCAGTGAGCAGGAGAATAACATCTGCCAGGCCATTGCTGGCTATACGGAGGCATGTCAGGAAGCTGGAGCTATGGTGCATCCCTGGAGGACTAAGAAATTCTGCTGTGAGTCGCCAGGTTCACTACTGATTGTCCCATGGGGCTTGTTAATTTTTGTTGGCTGGTAAATGTTGAGCTAAATGCTCAGCTTATCCAGTTCTGCAGAATGTTTCTTAAGTGACAAAGTAGCCCTCTCTCCAAAGGATGGGTACAGTCATAGGAACTGGCCCCCTCACGGTGCCCTATCAATGTGCTGCACCCCAGGCCAGAGAGGCACTGTCTGGGGATGTAGTAGTTCCCTCCATGGTCCGTCCAGTCTTTGGCTTCCCTGCTGAGATTGGACATAATCAGAGCTGGCAGTCAATGGAGTGTTAGTAATTGAGATGTCTGTCCACTAGGAACTGGTCTGGGGACCCACCAACTCGTCTCCCATAAGCCATCATCTGGGAATCAGTTTTAGGCACTACTGACCTGGACTCAAAGCAAAAAGCTAGTGAGGAAAAGCTCTACAGAATAATTCCAGGCCCACGAGCCCTCCACTCCCTACACCCTGATCTTGGACCAGATTAGAAGCCGAACCCTTGGAGAGAGATTGTCTGTATCCCATTACCTGGTGTCTCTGGGGCCTAATTAGAGACCTGGGACCTAATTAGAGATGTTGCCTTTTTATTAATTAACCAAACTAAGGAAATAGAAAATTAGGAGCATGAATGAAATTGCATCTTCTGGTGATGGTTCATTGCACACATTGCTAATGCACTGTATGAGCTAACTCTTTGTTCTAATTACAGCTCCGTCCTGTCCCCGGAATAGTCACTACGAATTCTGCAGCAGTAGCTGCGATCTGACATGCAGCAACCTCTATACCCCGGTGCAATGCATGACCCAGTGTAAGGAAGGCTGCGTGTGTGATGAGGGCTTTGTTCTCAGTGGTGACCGCTGCGTCTCCATTTCCCAGTGCGGATGCCTCCACAGGGGAATTTACTACGAGGCTGCGGAGACCTTCCACCCAAGCGGTTCATGCGAGGAGCAGTGTGTGTGTCAGGCTGGTGGGGAGGTTGCGTGTAAGGCATTCTCCTGCGGCGCTGGTGAGGAATGCAGGGTGGTGGATGGCGTCCAGAAATGCCACCTATTTGGATCTGCGACCTGTTCTGCCTCTGGCCATATCCACTACCTCTCTTTCGACGGGGTCCCCTTTGACTTCCAAGGTACCTGCACCTACATCCTGGCCAAGACCTGCACCGATGCCCGTGACCTTACACCATTCACCATCAGTGTAGAGAAAGAATCCTGGGGCACTCGGAATGTGTCCATGGCCAAGCTGGTGTCCATTCAGGTGTATGGTATCACACTTACCCTGCTGCAGAGTAAACAGGGGCTCATCATGGTAAGTCCTGCAGATCCTCATTTAGATTGTTCTTGATTCCTTTTGGACAGGAGAGATTCTCCTCTGTACTTTACTGATTTGTCCCCTCATGGCCAGAGGTCATGCTACAGGTGGCCTGCCTCAGTTTACCCTCT
Organism: Aldabrachelys gigantea; assembly: GCA_026122505.1. Lineage (NCBI taxonomy): Eukaryota > Metazoa > Chordata > Testudines > Testudinidae > Aldabrachelys > Aldabrachelys gigantea. The sequence continues at coordinate 68,343,136 of CM047489.1, forward strand.
TGGACCTCTGAATGACTCTTACAAATTCTAATAATATCAGCCCTCCTAAGGGTCTGGTTTATTAAATTAATAAACATTATGAATAAAGTTTTCAGATCCACTCATTTTACCTCTTTATCTGTTCACTCCCAGGCATTTCCTGCCTGTCTTCTCACTTCTCAAATTTCAGGTTTCCCTGCTGGAGTGTACTGGTCTGCAGCAGCCTCTGCACTCTCTTCTGTTTTCCCTAAGAACTCTTTGTGCTAGGCCAGCAGCCTGGCCTCCTCCAGCAGCTTTTATGGGGAAATCATGTGATTGGTGCTCAGGTGTGCCTACTTAGTAACAAGGGTTGGCTGGCCTTAGGCCACTAGCCCTTAAGGGGCAAGTCACCCTGTTACAAGGTTCTTATTCCATGCTCATCACTGGAGTATTTGAGCATCTTCCAGTAATACACTAAGGAATGTGACTCACTTCTTTCTCCTATTTGTTCTCTCCTCCTCTCCCCAGGGAAGTTCTGTGTTCAGTGGGGTCTTTTGTTGTAGATTTTTCTTAATAATGATAAATATACACTTATATTGCTACATATACATGTTGGAGAAGGGAGGACAAAGAAATGCATCTTGCACTTGGAGCAGAAGGTGGGGAGATTTGCAATGGTTCTTAGTTCCTGGTGCAGTTCATTCCCCAGTTGCGCCTAATAATGCTCCTCCATGTGCAGAGACACAGTCTAACCTTATTGCAGATATTTCCCTTGTCCCTTAAGAACAAAGTTGTCAGTCATGTTTAGCCCTTCTGCCAGATGCAGTGGGCAGCAGTGAGGGCCAGGTTCAATATCTAGGGGTTCCTCCTAACAATACAAAACAGAACCGGCTTGAGCCTCTGCCAGGGAAAATTAAACACCACCCCTGAGTATCTCTAAGAGGCAATACTTCCCCTTTGACAAATAAAAAGTGAAAAGGAGCCCAGCATGAATTTAGGAAAACCCCACAAGTATGATTTGAAAGCATGTGACCATGAGCAAACACTCATCCCAAAGTACATTGGGCTGTGTCTTTTGACTCAGTTTCTCACCTTTTAGTGTTTAAGTGAGACAATAAATGTTCCTTTATTAGCACATCACTCCCCTGTCCCTCCACTGTGCCCCACTCACGGTTACTGTCTTTGGTCAGCAAAGACCCAGAGTTCAGAGGTGTGTTCACATGAGTTCACCTCCCACCATCAGGGGGAAAGTTTCCAGCAATACCTCCACCGCTGCAGCTGCTGTGGCTTACAGTTCCTGCCATTCACTCTGCCACCATTGGCTACTGTGCCATCAACTGCTGCCCCATTGTTTACTCTGCCGCTGCCGTTGCCACCACCCCACTGCCACCAAACCCTGCTACCCCGTCTCTCTGCTGTGATAGCATATTCTGAGGTCCCACCACTTGACCCAGCTCTCAGTGATTTCGGAGGGTACTGGGGAACCTCACTGCTAGGGCAGGCTGTACAGTCTCTTACACTGCAACACTGTCCCACACACAGGCACTAACTTTTCAAAGTGCCCCAGGCTCTGCCCCCACTCCACCTCTTCCCCAAGGCCTCACCTCTGCCCTGCCTCTTCCCGCTAGAGAGACCAGTTATCCCGATTTTATAAGGACAGTCCTGATTTTGGGGTCTTTTTCTTATATAGGCTCCCTGTCCCGATTTTTCACATCTGCTGTCTGGTCACCCTACTTCCCGCCCCATTCTGCTACCTCTCTTGAGCGTTCTGCATCCTCGCTCCTCTCCCAGCCTCCTGGACACCATGCAACAGCTGTTCGTGGTGAGCAGGAGGTGCGGGGACAGAGGGGGAGGCACTGATCTGTGGGCCTGCTGACAGGAGGGAGGCACTGGGAAAGAGAGGAGCTTGGCTGCTAGTGAGTGCTAAGCATCCACCATTTTTTCCCCATGGGTACTCCAGCCCCTATGGTCCCACACCAGATCTAAGGCTCAGCATCTGGTTACCAGTGATTTCAGCTCTAGTAATCACTGAACAGTACAGTGGAGAGTCAAACGCTGTCTAGGACTCCTTAGTCAGAATTATCATCACCATTCTTTCACTGGGATTTGGCCTCTACCCCCTGCTTAGCAAGTGAGCTTCTGTTTAAGGGAAAGTCCTCAATCAGTCAGGGCCGGGCAAGTACCGTTCTGCTCATACAGTCAGGATAACAGCATTTCATTATGCCTCCACTCAAATTTTAAAATATTATTAAAGCTGATGTTAAAAAAATTATATAATACGCAATTTCTGTACAAGTGATTTGTAACCCAACACCGGCCAAAATTGAGCACTTTGGCAGAGCAGCCCCCTCTCCTGAATACCTAGGCAGAGTAGGTGTGTTCATGAAAATACCATCTGTTCCTGGAGTCCTTTCCCCCAGCTCATAAACACAGTTCTTCTTCGAGTGCTTGCTCATATTGATTTCAATTAGGTGTGCGTGCGCCGCGTGTATGTTTGTCGGAAGATTTTTACCCTAGCAACACTCGGTGAGTCGGCTGGGTCGCTCCCTGGAGTGGCGCCATTATGGCACTGGATATATACCCCTGCCGACCCAAAGGCCCTTCAGTTCCTTCTTACTGCCCGTGATGATCATTGGAACTGTGGAGCGCAGCTTTGCTGATCTCCACGTCCCTAGCTACTCGTAGTTCTTTGCTGTTTATTGTGTATATAGTTCCAGTTCTTGTAGTTATAGTTAGTATTAGTTATTGTATTTATAGTTAGTGTATATAGTTGAAGGGGGAATCGGGGATTAGCCCCTTTCCTCCACCCGGGTACGGGCCCATGCCCAAGGCACCGGGATTCAAACCGTGCTCAGCATGCCAAAAGCCGATGCCAGTAGAGGATCCCCATGACTCCTGCCTCAAGTGCTTAGGGGAATCCCACCTTACCGATAAGCACAAGTCGTTTAAACCAAAGATGAAGAAGGAGCGAGACTTTCAATTGAAACAGCGCCTCATGGAGTCAGCACTTAGTCCTGCAGCATCAGTATCGAGCGCCCAACAGACTGCTTCGGTAAGGAGCACCCCTTCGGCCCCGGACCACTCCGGTACCAAGAAGGAGCCCTGGCACCAACCCTTACCAGCACCGACATCTGCTCGGCACCGCTCCCTGTCCCCGAGACACAGGAAGCAACATATCTCTCCAGCTGCTTCAGCTCCACAGAAGGAGTGCTCTTCGAAGATGATTTATCCGGCACCATTATCTGCAGTGGCACCGTCGACTGTGGCATCACCAATTGCGGCTCCACCAAGCGCGGCACCGTCGATTCCGGGTCCCACAAGGGCCATTGAGTCCGGTGCCTGACAGCTCCCTGGCTCATGCTGTGGTTGAGCTTGCCCTCCCTTCTACATTGGAGACCTTCTCCACGGCAAGGGAGCTCCTCGCCATGACGGAGTCGACATGGCCTCAACCCCCAGCACCACCGGTGCGGATCATACAATCCATCGGGAAACAGGCCCTAGTAAGGCCACCTTCCGTTGGTCCACCAGAGAGATGTTGTTCAAGATCACGGTCTCACAGACGCTCTCGATCATGCCATTCCCAGCTCCCGGCACCAATTGCAGTCCCAGCACCGCTCTCATTCGCAGTACCAGTCGCACTCGCAGCACCGTTCCACATTTCGTTCACCGGCCAGATACTCCGGTACCGATCCGACCCACCACACCACTCTCAGCACCATGTATTCCACAGTCGCTCCAGATGAAGGGACTCGAGATCCCGGTTGACCTCCCGGCACCGCTACGGTAGAAGGTCCCAGTCTCGCTCACAGTACCGTTATAGCTCCCGGTACCACTCCCTGGTACCACCCCAGGATCAAGCATCCAGAACAGTGGCACCCTCCCAGGGTCTATCGGCACCGCCGTGGCCATGAAGACACACATCGGTGTCATCGCAGGCTGGTAGCGCATCCTATCCTCAGGAGTGTGACTCTGACGTCCCCAGCCATATATTTCCAGAGAGCCAGAGCCACGAGCAAGGGCCTCATCACTGGTCCTTCTGGACACCGTGGGCATACCACCAAGCCCAAGGTGCTCCATCAGTGGCTCCACAGTTGGCCCCGTCAGAACACCGGGTACCAGAGGCGACAGTAAGCTGCTCCCCCCACCCATGGGCACAGATGAAGCTCCAATACCGTCTGCAGGCACCTAGGTTCCACCTGACGCAGATGACGCTCGTCAAGTACAGGAGCCCCCACAGGACCCCCTGGCCCCAGGCCTCTCCTCCTCCTCCTCGCTTGATGAGGCGGTGGTGGGAACATCATCCTCAGGCCCTCCACCAATTGATCTAAGGGCCCATCAAGACCTTTTGAGACGAGTGGCTCAGAATATGAACTTACAGGTGGAGGAGGTCCCTGAAATAGAGGATCCTGTTGTGGACATCCTATCGGCTGATGCACCTACTAGAGTGGCTCTTCCGTTTATCTGCACCATACAGGCTAATGCAGACGCCATTTAGCAATCCCCAGCCTTGACTCCACCTACAGCAAGGGGAGTAGAGAGAAAATATATGGTCCCCTCAAAGGAGTATGAATATCTCTACATTCACCCACCTCCTTGCTCTTTAGTGGTGCAATCGGTGAATGAAAGGGAGCGTCATGGCCAGCAAGCCCCAGCTCCTAAGTCAAAAGAGGTTAGGCGCATGGACCCCCTGGCCGCAAAATATCCTCGGCCAGGGGCCTCCAACTTAGGATGGCAAACGAACAAGCCCTCTTAAGTAGGTATAACTTTAACACGTGGGTGTCCTTGAGGAGGGTAAAAAGGTAGCAAGAACCTCCCTCCAAGCCTTTCTGGATGCAGCAGACTCTGCAACCAGAACTCTGGCATCAGGAGTGACGATGAGGCGTATCTTCTGGCTCCAGGTATCAGGCCTTCCCCCTGAATTACAACAAACTATTCAGGATTTGCCCTTCGAAGGCCAGGGCCTGTTCTCAGATAAGACTGACCCCAGACTGCAAAGTCTGAAGGACAATCGCGTTATAATGCGCTCACTGGGTATGCACACTCCAGTGACCCAATGCAGGACCTTCCGGCCCCAGCCACATCGCCCTTACGCCCTGCCAAGGCCGCGTCAGGACTTTAGCAGAAAGCATGGCAGGGGGAATCGCCGGAGACAGTCTGGGCCTCAGAGCTCAAAATCAGGCGCCCCCTAAACCACCAGAGGCGCCCAAGCAGAACTTTTGATGGGACGCCCGAGGACAGCCCACCAGTTACCCTACCAGATCCTTCTCCTCCCCTTTTCAACCACCTCTCCCAATTCCTCCTTGACTGGTTCCAGCTGACTTCAGATCGTTGGGTCCTGCCCACAGTGGAAGTGGGATGCCACCTCCAGTTTGCTTCAGCCCCGCCTTCCCACTCTCCCTCCCCATCCCTCTTCGGGAACCCCTCTCACGAGCAATCCCTCTTACAAGAGGTCCAGTCACTCCTGGCCATGAGAGCCATAGAGGAGGTGCCAGAGGACATGAAAGGCAAGGGGTTTTATTCCTGCTACTATTTAATCCCCAAGGCAAAGGGAAGTCTGTGACCGATCCTAGACCTGCGAGAGCTCAACAAATTCATGACAAAGCTGAAGTTCCACATGGTATCCCTGGGGACCATTATCTCATCCCTGGATCCGGGAGAATGGTATGCCGCCCTCGATATGAAGGACGCATATTTCCACATCGCTATCTATCCACCACACAGACGGTACCTCCACTTTGTGGTCAACCATCAACACTTTCAGTTCACTGTACTTCTGTTTGGCTTTTCTACAGATCCGCATGTCTTCACTAAATGCATGGCTGTAGTCACCGCCTCCCTCCGGCGTTGTCGGGTACATGTCTACCCGTATCTCGACGATCGGCTCATTCGAGGGTCTTCCCAGTTGCAAGTATCACAGCACCTGCGCATCGTCAGAGACCTCTTCGGGAGCCTAGGCCTCAAGATCAACACAGAAAAGTCTACTCTGACACCCACACAGAGAATAGACTTCATCGGAGTAGTTCTGGACTCCAATCTGGCCAGAGCTTGCCTCCCACGGTCACGTTTTCAAGCAATGGCTTCAATAATCCGAAGTCTTCAAACCCTCCCGACAAGGTCGGTGTGCACCTGCCTCAGTCTAGTAGGTCACATGGCCTCTTGCACCTTCGTGACCAAGCACACCAGGCTGCGCCTCCATCCCTTCCAAACCTGACTTGCTTCAATATACCAACCACGCAGGCACAGCCTGGACTCGGTGCTCACTATCCCCAGGAAGGCTCTGGGCTCCCTAACCTGGTGGCTAGACCCCACTCTAGTCTGTGCAGGGATGCCATTCCACCCACCACAACCCTCGATGTCCCTGACCACAGATGCGTCGTCTCTGGGTTGGGGTGCCCACCTCGGGGGACCCCGCACTCAAGGCCTCTGGTTGCCCCCAAAACTGGCCTTACACATCAATGTGCGGGAGCTGAGAGCAGTCCGTCTAGCATGCCAGGTGTTTCGAGACCATCTCCAAGGTCGTTGTATATCAGTATTCACGGACAACACAACAGCCATGTTTTACATAAAGAAGCAGGGCAGAGCACGCTTCTCCCTCCTTTGTCAAGAAGCCATCCACCTCTGGAACTTTTGCATAGCCCACTCAATCTAATTGATAATGTCTTTTCTCCCAGGAGTCCAGAACACTCTGGCGGATCACCTCAGCAGTTCCTTCCTGTCTCACGAGTGGTCGATTCGTCCGGACATCATCCATTCTGTTTTCTGGAAGTGGGGGTTTCCCCACATAGTCCTCTTTGCCTCCCAAGAGAACAGGAAATGCCAGGTGTTCTGCTCCTTCCAGGGACGCTCCCGGGGCTCCCTCTCAGACGCATTCCTGATCCTATGGAAGAGGCACCTACTCTATGCCTTCCCACCATTTCCGCTCATCCACAGAGTCCTACTCAAGCTCCGCAGGGTCAGTGCTCACCTGATCCTGATTGCTCTTGCATGGCCGAGGCAGCACTGGTACAACATGTTGTTCAACCTCTCAGTAGCAGACCCGATTCCCCTGCCACTCTGGCCGGATCTCATAACAAAGGACTTTGGCAGGCTTCACCATCTGGACCTGCAGTCTCTTCATCTCACAACATGGTTGCTGCATGGTTGAGCCAGTCTGAGTTGCGTTGCTCTGCCTCTGTCCAACAGGTGCTCTTGGGCAGTAGGAAGCCTTCCGCTAGGATGACATATCTCACCAAGTGGAAGCGTTTCTCCTGCTGCTGTGCTCAGCGTAACTTAGTCCCGACGCAGGTGTCTGTTCCTACTGTCCTGGACTACCTCTGGTCTCTGAAAGAACAGGACCTAGCGGTCTCTTCCATAAAGGTGCATCTGGCAGCCATCTCCACCTTCCACCCAAGAGAAAATGGCCGATTAATCTTCTCTCACCCCATAGTTTCAAGGTTCCTCAAGGGATTGGAGCGTTTGTACCCTCAAGTCAGACACCTGATCCCTACCTGGGATCTCAACCTGGTACTAGCTAAGCTTATGGGTGCTCCTTTCGAACCATTGGCCACCTGCTCACTGCTGTACTTTTCCTGGAAGACAGCCTTCCTTGTCACTATTACTTCGGCAAGACGAGTATCTGAGCTTTGGGCCTTGACAGCGGACCCCCCGTATACGGTATTCCATAAGGACAAGGTACAGCTGCGACCATACCCCTCCTTCCTCCCTAAGGTGGTGTCCACCTTCATATCAATCAGGACATCTTCCTCCCAGTCTTTTTCCCGAAGCTGCACCCATCGCGTCGGGAACAACAGCTGTACACCCTAGATGTTCGCAGGGCTCTCGCCTTTTATATCGAGAGAACAAAACCCTTCCGAAGGTCACCTTAGCTCTTTGTAGCTGTGGCAGACCTGATGAAAGGCCTACTGGTCTCTTCCCAATGAATTTCATCTTAGATGACATCCAGCATCCGTACATGCTATGATTTGGCTCACGTTCCAGCTAGCCACCTCACTGCCCATTCTACTCGGGCGCAAGCTTCATCTGCCGCCTTCCTGGCCCATGTTCCCATCCAGCATATATGTCGGGCAGCTACCTGGTCATCGATTCACACCTTTGCCTCACATTACGCATTGGTTCAACAGTCCAGAGATGATGCAGCATTTAGCTCAGCAGTTTTGCATTCTGCAACATTTCACTCCGACCCCACCGCCTAGATAAGGCTTGGGAATCACCTAATTGGAATCGATATGAGCAAGCACTCAAAGAAGAAAAGACAGTTACTCACCTTTGTAACTGTTGTTCTTTGAGATGTGCTGCTCATATCCATTCCAAACCTGCCCTCCTTCCCCTCTGTCGGAGTACCCGACAAGAAGGAACTGCAGGGCTGTTGAGTCGGCGGGGGTATATATCCTGGGCCATAACGGCGCCACTCCAGGGGTGACCCAGCCGACCCACCGAGTGTTGCTAGGTTAAAAATCTTCTGATGAACGTGCACACGGCTCATGCACACCTAATTGGAATGGATATAAGCAACACATCTTGAAGAACAACAGTTACAAAGGTGAGTAACCGTCTTTTTTCATCCCCAAAGTTTAGCTGATCTTTTAGATACCCTGGGCTCAGGTCATTGAGCACCTTGAAGATAAGGACAGAGAGGAACAGCTGAGATGTGGTGAAGTCAGCTCCCAAACAAGTGCAGGCAAAGAATCATAGAATCATAGAAGATTAAGATTGGAAGAGACCTCAGGAAGCATCTAGGCAACCCCCTGCTCAAAGCAGGGCCAATACCAACTAAATCATCCCAGCCAGGGTTTTGTCAAGCAGGGTAAGAAAACGGAGGGAGTAGGAAAGACAAAGGATCAGGAGTGAGGTGAGGGGCAGAGAGAGATGTGGGCCAGAGTGATCATGTGATACAGTGATCAGGGCTTTTACTGCCTAATTTATTGCAGGCCTGGGACCAGATTCTGATTTTAGTGGCACTGGCATAAATCTGGAGTTATTCTAAAGTGAGATCTGGAGTATACTGGATTTATGCTAGTGTCAATGAGAACAAAATCTCAAAACTCACTGCTCATAACCCAAACCCTACAGTATCCACTCCCCACAGCTCACACAGGATGCTCTGTCTCTCCCAGGTGGACGGGGTGTCCCACAACCTGCCTGTGATCGTTGCCGATGGGCATCTCTGGGTGTATCAGCACGGCATGAATGTCCTGGTGCAAACTGACTTTGGTCTCACCTTGAGCTATGACCTGGTTTACCAGGCCAGAGTTACAGTCCCGGGTAGCTACCATGGCCGAATGTGCGGCCTGTGTGGGAACTACAAAGTGCAGCAAGATAACAAGTTCCTACTCTCCGATGGCAGGGTGGCCCCTGACACTGCATCCTTTGGGTCTGCCTGGGAAGTTCAGATCCCAGAAGCCTCCTGTACAGATAAATGTGCTGGGAACATCTGTCCGGTCTGCGAGGAAGAGAGGAAAGATGTCTTCAAAGAGCACAACTACTGCGGGCTGCTTACAGCCCCTGATGGCCCTTTTGCCACCTGCCATGACACGATCAGCCCCAGCGTGTATTTCAACAACTGCCTGTATGATCTGTGCCTGGGCAACGGGGATGCACAGGTTCTGTGCCAGAGCATCCACAGCTATGTAACAGCCTGCCAAGAGGCCGGGGCCCCCATCCAGCCCTGGAGGAACACCTCCTTCTGCCGTAAGTGCTGTGATACTGATGGAGCTCTGGGACACACTGGGGAGAGTCATAATTTCAAAGCATCTCATTCCAAACCTCTGGATGGAAACCAACCTTAAATAAGTGTCCTGCTCCCCTCCTCCCAGCCTGCTCTCCTCTCCTTCATGTCTCTGTACCCCTGGTTCATGGTGTGAGATCTTTCCTGACCTAAATTAATTCTCTCTCCATTTAAGCTTTGACCTGTCCAGCTAACAGCCACTACGAGATCTGTGCCGACCTCTGCACCACCACCTGTACTGGAGACATCATGGACTGCCCAGAGACCTGTGCTGAAGGCTGCCAGTGTGACAAGGGCTTCTTCTTCGATGGCCAGGGCTGCGTGACTCTGGAGAGCTGCGGGTGCTTCGAGCATGGGAGATACTACAAGGTACCACCCCAAGCGGTCTGAGTCTGATCTAATTTTTGCTCTATCCACATCTTAATCCCTACTCTAGCCAGGAATAGAGTTAGTTAGTGGATCAGAGCTTTGGCCTATCCAGCCTGACATCTCTATTCTGCTAGTACCCAATGCCCAGAATTCCAAGAAAGGCAAGATTATTTAATTCTCTTTGTTTGTTGTAGGGAAACTGAGGCACAGAGGGGGCAGTGACTTGCTCATGGCCACACAGTGAGTCAGGAGCAGATGGGAGGTTAAAACCTAGGTGTTATTTCTGGCCCTTGGTCCAGTGCTGAGCCCATGAGACAGCCTTTCTCTTTAACATTAAGAGCAAATAATATGATAACAGAACACATACTTCACACGCATCACCACACATCTCTGGGGTTAGCACTGCCAGAAATTATTATAAATAATCTTTTACCCATTATACTGTGTTATTTCCCCTTTTCCAAATATCCCCTCAGCCCAGGGAGACTGTCCTGAGGAAAGAATGCCAGCAGAGCTGCATCTGCGTTTCCACCCGAGGGGTGACCTGCAAAGCGCACAGCTGCACCAGAGAAGAAACTTGCCAGATCAGAGACGGTATCATGGGCTGCATCAGCAAAGGTGAAGGAGAGTCACTGATTGAAATATGCTCCGAGGGGTTACTGTGGGTGGAGTAACTGAGGTAGGGATGGGAGAAACCAGTTTAAAACAGATTATTTATTAAGTTTATTTTTCCTCAATAAATACCCTTCTGCTAACTAACCAGCTTGATCCTGCTTAGCTAATCATAGACAGAGATAGCCAATTTTCAATTCAGCAAGAAGTTTGATTGTTACAGAGGTTCCCAGGGTGAAAACTGGACTGTGGAACTGCTGAGCCCTCTGTCCAACCTGGGGTATCCCTCTCACTGTGATGCTGTTGGCAACCTACAAACCTCTGGTGGGTACTTCACTTACACAGACATCCACAGGCAGGGACACACCAAACCAAGTTACATGAATGCTTCTCCTAGCCATTCATGAATCAACAAATAGGGAGGCTCCAGCCAAATCCCCCCCAGCTCCCCAGCCTTGCACTTAGGGTGACCAGATAGGGACAGTCCCAATATTTGGGGCTTTTTCTTATATAGACCCCCCACAACCACCACCCTTTGTCCCGATTATTCACAAGTGCTGTCTGGTCACCCTACTTGCAACCCAGAACTGTACCATCTTGCTTGGTCAGAAGCCTGACCAGTGTAAGTTCATTACCCAGTCTGCCCCTCCTTCGATGTGGAGAGGACGCGCACTAGCTTTTGTAAACTGAGCTGGTGGACTTCAGAGAGAAGCAGCATAAGAACTGAGCTGTGGGGAGGGAAATCTCCGAGATGAATTTTTCTCCCATGGGAGTCGCAGGCGCTTAGCACCTCTTAGCATTTGACCATTAGCACCTGCAGCTCTCACTGATTTATGGACTGAATTCCCTCTCCCCATGGAATCACTGGGAGTTAGCCAATGACAGGGGTGCTGGAACAATTTTTACAGTGGGGAGGCTGAGAGCCATTGAACCAAACTGTAAACGTTACCTCCACTGAAATCCACTTCAAGCCAGAAGGTGCAGCAGCATCCCCAGCACTCCTAGTTCCAGTACCTATGGCTTCACTGCCATAGCAATGTGTTATTGAGGGTGCTCAAAACTTTGCTGGATCAGAGCCATAGGCACTTGTGCATATGCATAACTTTAAGCATGTGTGTAGCCTTATTGATTTCAACTGAACTCACTTGATTAAGTGTTTCGATAGATTGGAACCATAGCTTCCAGCAAACCAAGTGCCATTGAGTATCCCGGGCTTCCTAATTTCTCAGGGTATGTCTACACTATGAAATTAGGTCGAATTTATAGAAGTTCTTTAGAAATCATTTTTATACAGTCGACAGTGTGTGTCCGTACACAAAATGCTCTAAGTGCATTAAGTCGGCGGACTGCATCCACAGTACCGAGGCTAGCGTCGACTTCCGGAGCGTTGCACTGTGGGTAGCTGTGAGTAGCTATCCCACAGTTCTCGCAGTCTCCGCTGTCCATTGGGGTTCTAGGTTGAGATCCCAGTGCCTGATGGGGCAAAAACAGTGTCACAAGTGGTTCTGGGTACATGTCATCAGGCCCCCCTCTCCCTACTTCCCTCCGTGAAAGCAATGGCAGACAATCATTTCGCACCTTTTTTCCTTTGTTACCTGTACAGACGCCATACCGCGGCAAGCATGGAGCCCACATAGCTCACCATCACTGTAAGTCTCCTGGGTGCTGGCAGACGTGGGACTGCATTGCTACACAGCAACAGCTCCTTGCCTTTGGCAGCAGACAGTTTGTTACGATTGTTAGCCATTGTCATCATATTCCTGGGTGCTCTTTTAACCGACCTCGGTGAGGTCAGTCAGGGGCACCTGGGCAGACTCCTTCTGCTGAGCACCCAGGAGATGACAATGGCCAGCAATCAGACTGCACCATCTGCTGCCACCCTAAAGATGTAAAAGATAGATGGAGTGAATCAAAACAAGAAATAGACCTGATTTGGTTTGTATTCATTTGCTTCCTCCTGCTCTCCTTGAAATCAACGGCCTGCTAAACCCAGGGTTTTGAGTTTGAACCTTGAGGGGGCCATTCTGTGTGTGACAGTTGTTTGCGTTTCTCCTTGATGCAAAGACGCCCCCTGTGTGGACTGTAATTCCCTGTAAACCATGTCATCAGTCGCCTCTCCCTCCATCAGAGCAGACAACCGTTTCGTGCCTTTTTTCAGCCCAGACACCATAGCACTGGGATCATGGAGCCCACTCAGATCACCGCAGCAATTGTGAGCACTGTAAACACTACGCACAGTATCCTGGAATATATGCAGAACCAGAACTTGCCAAAGCAAAACCAGGCGGGGAGGTGACGGCAGCACGGTGACGAGAGTGATAAGGACATAAACGTGGACATAGACTTCTTGCAAAGTACGGGCCCCGGCAATGTGCACATCATGGTGTTAATGGGGCAGGTTCATGCTGTGGAAGGCCGCTTCTGGGCCTGGGAAACAAGCACAGACTGGTGGGACTGTATAGTGTTGCAGGTCTGGGATGATTCCCAGTGGCTGCGAAACATTCACATGCATAAGGGCACTTTCATGGAACTGTGTGACTTGCTTTCCCCTGCCCTGAAGCACAGGAATACCAAGATGAGAGCAGCCCTCACAGTTGAGAAGTGAGTGACGATAGCCTTGTGGAAGCTTGCAACGCCAGACAGCTACCGGTCAGTTGGGCATCAATTTGGAGTGGGCAAATCTATTGTGGGGGCTGCTGTGATCCAAGCAGCCCACGCAATAAAACATCTGCTGATATCAAGGGTAATGACTCTGGGAAATGTGCAGGTCATAGTCAATGGCTTTGCTGCAATGGGATTCCCTGACTGGTGGGGTGATAGACAGAACCAATATCCCTATCTTGGCACTGGAGCACCAAGCCAGTGAGTACATAAACCGAAAGGGGAACTTTTCAATGGTGCTGCAAGCACTCATGGATCACAAGGGACATTTCACCAACATCAACGTGGGATGGCCGGGAAAGGTACATGACGCTCGAGTCTTCTGGAACTCTGGTCTGTTTCAAAAGCTGCAGGAAGGGACTTTCTTCCCAGGCCAGAAAATAACCATTGGGGATGTTGAAATGCCTATAGTTATCCTTGGGGACCCAGCCTACTCCTTAACGCCATAGCTCATGAAGCCGTACACAGGCAACCTGGACAGTATTCAGGAGCTGTTCAACTATAGGCTGAGCAAGTGCAGAATGGTGGTAGAACGTGCATTTGGACATTTAAAAGTGCGCTGGTGCACTTTACTGACTGGGATAGACCTCAGAGAAACCAATATTCCCAATGTTATTACTGCTTGCTGTGCGCTCCACAATATCTGTGAGAGTAAGGGGAAAATGTTTATGGCAGGGTGGGAGGTTGAGGCAAATCGCCTGGCCGCTGATTACGCGCAGCCAAACACCAGGGCGGTTAGAAGAGTATAGGAGGGTGTGGTGTGCATCAGAGAAGCTTTGAAAACCAGTTTCATAACTGGCCAGGTTACGGTGTGAAAGTTCTGTTTGTTTCTCCGTGATGAACGCCCCTGCCCCCTTTGGTTCACTCTACTTCCCTGTAAGCAAAACACCCTCCCCCCCCCCTTCGATCACTGCTTGCAGATGCAATAAAGTCATTGTTGCTTCACATTCATGCATTCTTTATTAATTCATCACACAAATAGGGGGATAACTGCCAAGGTATCCTGAGAGGGGTGGGGATGGAGGGAAGCGCAGGGTGGGGTGGGGAAGGAGGGAAGGACAAGGTGACACCACAATTTAAAACTTTAAAACTTATTGAAGGCCAGGCTTCTGTTGCTTGGGCAATCCTCTGGGGTGGAGTGGCTGGATGGCCGAAGGCCCTCCCACCATGTTCTTGGGCATCTGGGTGAGGAGGCTATGGAACTTAGGGAGGAGGGTGATTGGTTACACAGGTGTTGTAGCAGTGGTCTGTGCTCCTGCAGCTCAACCATACACTGGAGCATATCCAGCAGTCGGAGCATCAACTCTTGCCTTCTGAGAGCAAGCTGACACCACCTATCCTCTCAAACCCACCACCTCTCCTTGTGTTCCTGTTGTGCTTTCCTGCACTTTGACATCATCTGCCTCCACGAGGTCAGTGTGGGAGGACAGCAGTAGCTCTGAGAACATCTCATCCTGAGTGTGTTTTTTTTGCCTTCTACTCTTTGCTAGCCTCTGCGAAGGAGAAACATTTGCAGCTGGTGGAGGAAAAGGGAGATTGGTGGTGAAAAAGACACATTTTAGAGAACAATAGGATCACTCTTTCCCGTTAAACCTTGCTGTTCACATTACACAGCTCATGTGCTTTCGTTACAAGGTAGCATTTTGCCTCTTATATTGAGGGCCTGCCAGCATGGTGTGAGAGATCACTCATGCAGTGCCAGGCAACAGAATTCGGCTTGCAGACAGCCATGATAAGCCACAGTCTTTTGACTTCTTTAACTTTCATAACATGTGGGAATGGTTTCAAACAGCAGCACCCTCATTTCCCATACCAAGCGGCCGTTGGGTTGGCCATTTAAAATGGGTTTGCAATTTAAAAGTAGGGGCTGCGGTTTGCGGGTTAGCGTGCAGCACAAACCCAAATAACCTCCCCACCACCACGCTATTCTCTGGGATGATCATTTCACCCCTCCCCCCACCGCATGGCTAACAGTGGGGAACATTTCTGTTCAGCCACAGGCAAACAGCCCAGCAGGAACGGGCACCTCTGAATGTCCCTTTAATAAAAGCACCCTATTTCAACCAGGTGACCATGAATGATATCACTCTTCTGAGGATAACACAGAGAGAGATAAGGAATGGATGTTGTCTGAATGACAGCAAACAGGGATTTCCGCTCCATCCCCATACAAGTTAACAGACTTTTACAGTAGCTGTACTGGCCGTGAATGCTAAGGCAGATTAATCATTAAACACGCTTGCCTTTAAACCATATATAATATTTACAAAGGTACGCTCACCAGAGGTCCCTTCTCCGCCTGCAGTGTCCATGAGCATGCCTTGGGTCGGTTCAGGGGTTACTGGCTCCAGATCCAGAGTGAGAAACATATCTTGGCTGTTGGGAAAAACGGTTTCTCTGCTTCCTTGCTGTTAGCTATCTTCAATCTCTTTGTCATTGTCAAGGTTCCTTCCCCATTCTGAACTTTAGGGTACAGATGTGGGGGGCCTGCATGAGAAGCTCTAAGCTCAATTACCAGCTTAGATCTGGTCTGGCTGCCACCATGCACAAGCACTGCCTTCCTTGGGTAGCCTTGAGAAACTTCACCAATTTTCTGGTGAACACAGATCCAAACCCCTTGGATCTTAAAACAAGGAGAAATTAACCATCCCCCTTCCTTTCTCCCACCAACTCCTGATGGATCCAGATCCAACCCACTTGGATCTGAAAATAAGGAAAAATCAATCAGGTATTAAGAAAAATGCTTTTAATTAAAGAAAAGAAAGGTACAAGAAAACTCTCTGGGAAAGATTAGCATACCAGCTACTCTCACAGACAACAGATTCAAAACACAGAGGATGTTCCCCTGGGCAAAAACTTAGTACACCAATGAAAGTACCCAAATACCCAATTTGATTCTACCTCTAATTGCACAAGACAGGGTACAAATAAATAAACATAAACTTATTTATTCCTTTCTAAAACTTACTACTCTGATAAGAGGCTTGTTCCTTGATCTTTTTCACTCCGGCTGAAACTGAAAACTAACAAAGGAAAAAACCCTCCTTCCTTTTGAAACATCTTGTTCCCCATTGGTTCCTCTGGTCAGGTGTCAGCTAGGCTAGGTGAACTTTTTAACCCTTTAAAGGTAAAAGAGGCATTAACTCTTATCTATCTGTTTATGACAGTCATCATCTTCCTCGTCCCCAAAACCCACTTCCTTGTTGTGTGATTCTCCATTGACAGAGTCAAAGCACAGGGTTAGGATAGTGGTGGCTGCACCCCCTAGCATGGCTTGCAGCTCAGTGTAGAAGTGGCATGTCTGTGGCTCTGACCCAGACCTTCCATTTACCTCTCTGGTTTTGTGGTGGGCTTGTCTTAGCTCTTTAATTTTCACACGGCACTGCTGTGCGTCCCTGTTATCGCCTCTGTCCGTCATGCCCTTTGAGACTTTTTCTAATGTTTTGGCATTTCGTTTACTGCAATGGAGTTTAGCTAGCATTGATTCATCTCCCCATATGGCGAGCAGATCCTGTTGTCATAAACAGATAGCTAAGGGTTAATGTTTCTTTCACCTGTAAAGGGTTAACAAAGGGAACCAAACACCTGACCAGAGGACCAATCAGGAAACGGATTTTTCAAAGCTTAGGGTGGGAATGTTTGTGTCTGGGTCTTTTGTCTGTCTCTCAGCTATGAGAGGGATCTTTCTATCTTCAAGTTTCTAATCTTCTGTTTCCAAGTGTAAGTACAAAAGGTAGAAGACAATAGGTTTTTATATTGTTTTTGTATTTACATGTGTGTAGTTGCTGGAATGTTTAAATTGTATCTCTTTTTGAATAAGGTTGTTTATTCATTTTTTCTTTTAAGCAATTAACCCTGTATTGTCAACCTGATACAGAGACTATGTTTATGTGTTTTTCTTTCTTTTTATATAAAGCTTTCTTTTTAAGACCTGGTTGAGTTTTCTCTGGGTAGGCTAAGGAACGAAGGGAAGGGAAATTGTCTTTGTGTTAGATCTACGGAGAGTGGATCTGAACAGCCTCAGGGGAAGAAGGAGGAGGGAGGAGAGAGATACTTAATCTCTCGGTGCTTGTGTTTCAAGGACTTTGAAGCTGTATCTTCCAGGGGAAGCTTGGGAGGGGGTAAAGAGGAGACAAGGAGGGAAGTTATTTCCCTTTGTTGTAAGACTCAGGGCATCTGAGTCTTGGAGGTCCCCCAGGGAACATTTTGGGGAGACCCGAGGGAGTCAGGCCCTGGAAATTCCTGGCTGGTGGCAGCGATATCAGATCTAAGCTGGTAATTAAGCTTAGAGGGTTCATGCTAGCTTCTCAGTTTATGAACGCTAAGATTCAAATCTGAGTAGGAAGCTACGACACCTATACCTCCCGTTTGGTCCATGCTGGAGCTCTTTTGTGATCCTGGGACTCCATCTTGGTTACCTATATTGATGAGATCTGCACTCACCTGCACCTTACCACACTGGCCAAACAGGAAATGAGATTCAAAAGTTTGCAGGCTTTTTCCTGTCTACCTGGCCAGTGCATCTGAGTTGAGAGCGCTGTCCAGAGTGGTCACAATGGAGCACTCTGGGATAGCTCCCAGAGGCCAATACTGTTGATTTGCATCCACACTTCCGGCAAAGCCAATGTCAGTGCTAATCCCCTCATCGGAGGTGGAGTAAACAAATCGATTTTAAGTCGAAAAAAAGGGCTTCGTCGTGTGGACGGGTCCATGCTTAAATAAAGGTAATGCTGCTAAATTCGACCTAAAATCGTAGTGTAGATCAGGCCTCAGTGTCCTGTGGCTAGATCAGCTGGCTCTGCATGAACTCTGTGCCCAAGACAGGGCTGGATCTCCCAGCCTAGACTCTGGACTTGTATTCCCTGCCTTGTTGATACGATTGGATTTTCTCCTTTCAGATCCCTGCAAAACCCTGAAATGTCGGATCAAGGAGAGATGCAAAATTGAAGATGGCCAAGAGGCATGTGTTCCTACCTACACTGGAATCTGTCTGGGCTCAGGGGATGCACAGTACCAAACTTTTGATGGCCTGAAGTTTGACTTGCAGGGCATTCGCAAGTACACCATCGCTAAGTACTGTGGCAGTGACCCTACCCTGGAGCCCTTCACCATTAATGAGAAGAATGACAACAGAGGGAACCAGGAAATCTCCTTTTGGCAGGTGACCAATATCTATGTCTACAGGTACAACATCTCCATCTACAAGAGAGAAGTTGGCAAAGTCAGGGTGAGTTTCCCAGCTCGGGGTTCTGCGCCTTTTTACTTATAACAAATAGTATTTTTTGTCAAATATCAGCGGGTAGCTGTGTTAGTCTGTATCCACAAAAACAATGAGGAGTGTAGTGTCTCTCACACAAATGAAATCCGAGATACACGCGACATGAGCTGAATATATCATATGGGCAATACAAGTACATAAATGCAACTGGTCTTGTGTGTTTTAACATGGTTGTGATAGATAGCTAGATAGCCAGCTAGATAGATAGATATTGTGTTTATTCAGGGAAAGCTGCACTGATTTCAGTGATTCTTTCACATGCCACTGGTTAAAGTGACAATGATTTACAGCCAAAATGAGTGGCAAGGTTACAGTTGCAGTAAGAACAAGTGAGGATGAAAGAGCAATAACACCTATCATACCTCCCCCGTCCTCTCTGTCTCCAGCTGAACACTGTGATCACCAGTCTCCCAGTGACGCTGAAAGACGGTAAAATCAAACTGTACCAGAAAGACCTCAGCACAGTCCTGCAGACGGACTTCGGCCTCCAGATCTCATATGACAAAAATTGGCATATAATGATCACCCTCCCCAGCAGCTATTATGGGACCACGTGCGGCCTATGTGGGAACTTCAACCAGAATCCAGAAGATGACATGACATCATCCATTGGCACCAGAGTCTCCTCCATCATGGACTGGGCTGACAGTTGGAAAGTCCAAGACCGGGACCCCTTTTGCTGGGATTATTGCCAAGAGACTTGCCCGAAGTATGATCTGTATGGGGATGACAGTCACTGTGGGGTGATCAGTAAAGCACCGGGAGGGCCCTTCAGAGAGTGTCACTCCAGGGTGAGCGCTGATGACTTCTTTGACAGCTGCATCTATGACATGTGTCTTAATGAGGGGGACAAGAGCATTCTGTGTGAGGCACTGGAAGCCTACGCGAATGCCTGCAGGAGGCATGGGGTCACTGTCGATGACTGGAGGACGCCGTCCAGTTGTGGTGAGTCTGGCAGCTTGGTTTCTTATTGACCATGGTAGAGGTAGTCAGTCTGTTTACCTTGTTGATGAGCATGGGGATGGAAATATCCACGATTCCTGGGGTACTGGAGTCAGCACTGACTCTTAGGCTAGAGCTCCCCCTAGCAGTCATTCAGCCAAGAGCTAACCTGCCTGGCCCTGTTAGTTAATGAGATCTAAAACAATCACTGATTCAGGTGGCTAGTGTACATGTACACAGCAGCTGGGTGGCATAATTCTCAGCTCAAGTGGACATTCACACACTCACTCGGCTTGGGATTGATATCTAAAAATATCAGTGTGGATGCAATGTCACAGATGACAATGTAGGTTAACTGCACAAGTCTCTGATGTATATATACCCTATAAGTGTGATGTATGTGGCAAACAGACTGTGATGGGTTGGGTCACGGAGACCCCCTTGGGACTGCCACCTGATGTGCTGAGACTACCTCTGAGCCCGTTTTTCCTGCCAGCTTCTGTACCCCGTCTTGAGCCAGACACGCTAGCCTGCTGCAAACACAGATCCAGCTCTGAACTATGTCCCCCAAAAGCTGCAGATTTAACTGAAAACAGCTTAAGAAGTGCTCCTGTCTCTAATACCCAGACACCCTGTTCCCAATGGGATCCAAACCCCAAATAAATCTCTTTTACTCTTTATAAAGCTTATACAGGGTAAACTCATAAATTGTCCAACCTCTATAACACTGATAGAGAGATTTGCACAGCTGTTTGCTCCCCCAGGAATGAATTATTTCTCTGGGCAATTAATAAGCAGAAGTGATTTTATTAAGTACAAAAAGTAGGATTTAAGTGGTTTCAAGTAAAAACAGATGGAAGAAAGTAAATTAGAAAGCAAAATAAAACAAAAACATGCAAGTCTAAGCCTAAGAAAGTAAGAAACTGAATGCAGGTAAATCTCACCCTCAGAGAATTTTCAATAAGCTTCTTTCACAGACTAGACTCCTTTCTAGTCTTGGCCCAATCCTTTCCCCTGATACAGTCCTTGTTCCAGCTCAGGTGGTAGCTAGGGGATTTCTCCTAACTGCAGCCTCCTTTGTTCTCTTCGACCCCCTTATATACCTTTGGCAGAAGACGGGAATCTTTTGTCTTTTTGGGTCCCTACCCCTCCTTCTAAATGGAAAATCACCAGGTTAAAGATGGATTCTAGTACCAGGTGACATGGTCACATGTCCTGTGAGACCTCAAGCATTCATTCATCCCAGCCTGACTCACAGGAAGGCTCGCAAGTAAACACAGCCACCTGCAATCAATTGCTCTAGTTGATGGGAGCCATCAAGATTCTAAACCACCATTAATGGCCCACACTTTACATAACTACAATAGGACCTCAGAGTTATATTCTGTATTCCTAGTTTCAGATACAAGAATGATACATTCATACAAATAGGATGACCACACTCAGTATATTATAAGATTTGTAATGATACCTTACAAGAGACCTTTTGCATGAAGCATATTCCAGTTACATGATATTCACATATTTTCATATGCAACGTCACACAGACTATGGTGGAATTCAGTGTTTCTCAGTGTCCACAGAGCATAGGGGGCTGTGGAACCTTTCTGGTGGTCTTCAGAGTGAAGCAGCTATAGACAATTGTGGAGTTAAGAGGGGAGGCAGCTCCATGAGATGTTCTTCTCCAATTGAAATGCATGGGATCTGAAGGTGCTTAAACCTCTCAGAATTTGACTCTTAGCACCTGCAGCCCTTGCTGACTTATGGACTGAAATCCTATTCCCACTGGAGTCACTGAGGATTCGCCAATGAATTCAGTGCCACAGAAACAGTTTATTGACGGTGCTCAGCATGTTGCTGGATCAGACATAGAATCATAGAAGATCAGGGTTGGAAAAGACCTCAGGAGGTCATCTAGTCCAATCCCCTGCTGAAAAGAGGACTAGCACCAACTATATCATCCCAACCAGGGCTTTGTCAAGCCAGGCCTTAAAAACTTCTAAGGAAGGAGATTCCACCACCTCCCTAGGTAACCCATTCCAGTGCTTCACCATCTTCCTAGGGAAACAGTGTTTCCTAATATCCAACCTAGACCTTCTCCACTGCAACTTGAGAACATTTCTCCTTGTTCTGTCACCTGCCACCACTGAGAATAGCCGAGCTTCATTCTCTTTGGAAACCCCCTTCGGGTAGTTGAAGGCTGCTATCAAATCCCCCCTCACTCTTCTCTTCTGCAGACTAAACAAGCCCAGTTCCCTCAGCCTCACCTTGTAAGTTATGTGCCCCAGCCACCTGATAATTTTCATTGTCCTCCACTGGACTCTCTCCAATTTGTTCACATCCTTTCTGTAGTGGGGAGCCCAAAACTGGATGCAATACTCCAGATTTGACCTCACCAGTGCCAAATAGAGGGGACATATGTACTTAAGAACATGAATAACTTTAAGCATGTGAGTAGTCTCGTTGATTTCAATGGAACTACTCACATGGTTAAGTTCTTTACTGGACTGAGACTGTAACTTGCAGCAAACCAGGTTCTGTTGACTATCATGGACTTGCCATCCGCTCAGCATGCAATGGCTGACTAAGCTGGTTCTGCGTGAAGGTTGTGCTCATGACCAGTCTGGCTCTCCCATGCTATTATTATTGTTATTAATTGATAACCCACAGCTTTGCCACTGAAGTTTATTGTTTTATGGTAAGTCTAAATATAGGTGGGCAAGTGTTTGTATTGTTGTGATGTTCCCCTGGTGTTATCTGGACCAGTGATCTGCTAGGTCACTCCAATCCTCAACTGTGGGAGCCAGCCTTACCCTGCTCTGCTGTGAGAACCCGCACTCCTGGGCTGTTCATGCACAGCCTCTACCATGTAAGCTGCTTGGATTGTGCAACCGAATGACAGTAGCCATTATCTGCAGTCCCAGACACAACCTAGAAGCCTCCATCTTGCAGTGTCCAGTTAGGCCTGCTATATGCTGCAAGCTTATATCAGTTTGTCAGTCTAACAAAGAAATTGATATGTCCCAGGCTTGTTATCCCAAGGGGAGTCTCTGACATGCTTGAAACCAAACACACTGCTTCAGGTAGAATAAACAAACAGATATATTAACTACAAAAGATAGATTTTACATGATTATAAGTCAAAGCACAACAAGTTGGATTTGGTCAAATGAAATAAAGGCAAAATGCATTCTAAGCTGATCTGAACACTTTCAATGCCCTTACAAACTTAGATGCTTCTCATCACAGGCTGGCTGGTTGCCCTTCAGCCAGGCTCTCCCCTTTCATCAGTGCTTCTGTCGTTTGGTGGTTATGTCTGTAGATGGAGGTGGAAGAGAGAGGAAAAACAGGAAAAGCATAGCAAATGTCTCTCCTTTTTATCATGTTCCTTCTTCCCTCTTGGCTTCCCCCCGACACACACACACACCTTGCAGGGTCAGGTGAGCATTACCTCATCATAGTCCCTGACTTACCAAGGGAAGGGGGGTGACTCACTTGAGAGTCCAACAGATCCTTTGTTGCTGTGAGGCTGGGCTGGGTTTGTCCCATGATGAAGTATGAACTGCCCCTCTGTTCCTGGAGAGTTTTTCCTGGGCTTGTTTTAAGCCATGAGAATACATTTTCAGCCTAATAACTATATACATGAAATTACAACGAATAACATTCCTATAACAACAATTATTATAACATTACTATCACAAAAATGCTTGGTGCATTCTGTGCCTTCTGAAGACACATAGCATGACAAACTTTGCACTGGATACCACACAATCATATTATGAGAATGAACATGGGTCTACAGTGTGTTCCCCCGAGATTCAGAGTGTCATAGTTGTGTTGGGAAATTTTGGAAGGTGGTGAAAGAGGAGAGTTTGCTGTGATGACGAGCTATGTGTTTGGGGTCATCATGTGCTGGCTGTATTGTCGTGTTGGTGATTGTGTTAATTTGTATCAGGGGGACTGGTCTGTTGAATAGTGTGGGTGACAAACGAGGGGTGTGTGTCTGGTGGATTATACTTGGGGATTTTGTTTGGGGATGTGGCCTGCGTTGGTGAATATACGTTAAGTTTCACGGTGGGGAACCAATCTTTAAAGAACTGTGGGGCAGTCACCTTTAAATCGCGGACCCATTACAACCAATGAAATTGTTGAATACAAACTAGGCATAGAGTAAGGGTGATGATTGGCACGGCATAGGTACATGCCTTACTCCTTCATCATATAAAGATTATTATTACTATTATTATATATTATTTATACTACTGTAGCACTTAGGAGCCTAGATGCTGGACTTGAGGTCCGTGCCATGTTGATATGACCAATAATGTTTCTTTCAGATGCCTGCAAAGCTCTGACATGCCGGACCAAAGAGACATGCCGGACTGAGGATGGCCACACATCATGTATTCCTGACTACATGGGAACCTGCTTGGGCTCAGGGGAAACGCACTACCAAACTTTTGATGGTCTGAAGTTTGACTTCCAGGGCACCTGCACCTACACCCTGGCCAAATACTGTGGGAGCGACGCCACCCTGGAGCCTTTCACCATTGATGAGAAGAACAGCAATAAGGGGAGCCAGGATATCTCCTTTCTGCGAGTGACCAACGTCTACATCTATGGGTACAACATCTCCATGTACAAGAGGGAAGTTGGCAAAGTCCGGGTGAGTCTCCCAGCTCAGGGCTCTGGCACTGTTCAGCTTACAAAGCACAGTACTTTTGTGTAGTGTCTCACAGAAACAGAATCCCAAACGGATGCCGTGAGCTGAATATGTCACGAGGGCAATACAAGTACATAAATACATCTCATCTGTATGAGCTGTATGTTTGAAAACCTCGTCGTCGATAGAGAGATAGAGAGCAAAAACAAAACTTTGAGGCTAGATCGATAGCTATCTCAGATAGGTAGAATCTATCTAGAGGTATGGGGAATTCTGGAAACAGATACTGTAGGTAGATAGTGAAGCTAGATAAATACTGTGTTTATTCAGGGACGTTGAATTGCTTTCTGTTGTTCTTCTCGAATAAGGAATGGGTAAAAAGTGATTAAGGATTTGACCATTGTTTTACTGGCTGCTGGTTAGAGTGGCAATGAATAACGGCCAAAATGAATGGTGAGGCGACAGTTGGAGTAATAACAAGTGAGGATGAAAGAAGAATAATGCCCTTCGTGTTCCTCCCCTCCTGTCTGTCTCTAGCTGAACGGTGTGATCACCAATCTCCCGGTGACGCTGAAAGACGGTAAAATCAAAGTATACGAGAAAGGCCTCAGCACCATCATGCAGACGGACGTTGGCCTCCGGGTGGGGTACGACGAGAACTGGCGTCTGGAAATTAGCCTCCCCAGCAGCTATTATGGTGCCGTGTGCGGTCTTTGTGGGAACTTCAACCAGAACCCAGAAGACGACATGATGTCTTCCAAAGGCGTCAAAGTCTCCTCCATCGTGGGCTGGGCTTCCAGTTGGAAAGTCCAAGACCGGGACCCCTTTTGCTGGGATTATTGCCAAGAGACTTGCCCAATGTGTGATGAGAGCAAGAGAGAGCTGTATGGGGATGACAGTCACTGTGGGCTGATCAGTAAAGCACCTGAAGGGCCCTTTAGAGACTGTCACTCCAGGGTGAGCCCCGACGACGTCTTTGACAACTGCATCTACGACGTGTGTCTGAATGAGGGGAACAAGACCATTCTGTGTGAGGCGCTGGAGGCGTACGCAGACACGTGTGGGGGCCATGGAGTCACCGTCTACGACTGGAGGACGCCGTCCAGCTGTGATGAATTTGGAGGTTGGCATTCTGTCGAAGCAGGTGGCAATGAGACTACTCCGACAGTTTACCCTGTTGATGGAGGAGATGGTGAGTGACCTGAGCATGGGGATGGGAATACCCAGGTTCCTGGGGCAGTGGGGTGAGCACTGAGCCTAGATATTGGACTTGAGGTCCGTGCCATGTTGATATGACCAATAATGTTTCTTTCAGATGCCTGCAAAGCTCTGACATGCCGGACCAAAGAGACATGCCGGACTGAGGATGGCCACACATCATGTATTCCTGACTACATGGGAACCTGCTTGGGCTCAGGGGAAACGCACTACCAAACTTTTGATGGTCTGAAGTTTGACTTCCAGGGCACCTGCACCTACACCCTGGCCAAATACTGTGGGAGCGACGCCACCCTGGAGCCTTTCACCATTGATGAGAAGAACAGCAATAAGGGGAGCCAGGGTATCTCCTTTCTGCGAGTGACCAACGTCTACATCTATGGGTACAACATCTCCATGTACAAGAGGGAAGTTGGCAAAGTCCGGGTGAGTCTCCCAGCTCAGGGCTCTGGCACTGTTCAGCTTACAAAGCACAGTACTTTTGTGTAGTGTCTCACAGAAACAGAATCCCAAACGGATGCCGTGAGCTGAATATGTCACGAGGGCAATACAAGTACATAAATACATCTCATCTGTATGAGCTGTATGTTTGAAAACCTCGTCGTCGATAGAGAGATAGAGAGCAAAAACAAAACTTTGAGGCTAGATCGATAGCTATCTCAGATAGGTAGAATCTATCTAGAGGTATGGGGAATTCTGGAAACAGATACTGTAGGTAGATAGTGAAGCTAGATAAATACTGTGTTTATTCAGGGACGTTGAATTGCTTTCTGTTGTTCTTCTCGAATAAGGAATGGGTAAAAAGTGATTAAGGATTTGACCATTGTTTTACTGGCTGCTGGTTAGAGTGGCAATGAATAACGGCCAAAATGAATGGTGAGGCGACAGTTGGAGTAATAACAAGTGAGGATGAAAGAAGAATAATGCCCTTCGTGTTCCTCCCCTCCTGTCTGTCTCTAGCTGAACGGTGTGATCACCAATCTCCCGGTGACGCTGAAAGACGGTAAAATCAAAGTATACGAGAAAGGCCTCAGCACCATCATGCAGACGGACGTTGGCCTCCGGGTGGGGTACGACGAGAACTGGCGTCTGGAAATTAGCCTCCCCAGCAGCTATTATGGTGCCGTGTGCGGTCTTTGTGGGAACTTCAACCAGAACCCAGAAGACGACATGATGTCTTCCAAAGGCGTCAAAGTCTCCTCCATCGTGGGCTGGGCTTCCAGTTGGAAAGTCCAAGACCGGGACCCCTTTTGCTGGGATTATTGCCAAGAGACTTGCCCAATGTGTGATGAGAGCAAGAGAGAGCTGTATGGGGATGACAGTCACTGTGGGCTGATCAGTAAAGCACCTGAAGGGCCCTTTAGAGACTGTCACTCCAGGGTGAGCCCCGACGACGTCTTTGACAACTGCATCTACGACGTGTGTCTGAATGAGGGGAACAAGACCATTCTGTGTGAGGCGCTGGAGGCGTACGCAGACACGTGTGGGGGCCATGGAGTCACCGTCTACGACTGGAGGACGCCGTCCAGCTGTGATGAATTTGGAGGTTGGCATTCTGTCGAAGCAGGTGGCAATGAGACTACTCCGACAGTTTACCCTGTTGATGGAGGAGATGGTGAGTGACCTGAGCATGGGGATGGGAATACCCAGGTTCCTGGGGCAGTGGGGTGAGCACTGAGCCTAGATATTGGACTTGAGGTCCGTGCCATGTTGATATGACCAATAATGTTTCTTTCAGATGCCTGCAAAGCTCTGACATGCCGGACCAAAGAGACATGCCGGACTGAGGATGGCCACACATCATGTATTCCTGACTACATGGGAACCTGCTTGGGCTCAGGGGAAACGCACTACCAAACTTTTGATGGTCTGAAGTTTGACTTCCAGGGCACCTGCACCTACACCCTGGCCAAATACTGTGGGAGCGACGCCACCCTGGAGCCTTTCACCATTGATGAGAAGAACAGCAATAAGGGGAGCCAGGGTATCTCCTTTCTGCGAGTGACCAACGTCTACATCTATGGGTACAACATCTCCATGTACAAGAGGGAAGTTGGCAAAGTCCGGGTGAGTCTCCCAGCTCAGGGCTCTGGCACTGTTCAGCTTACAAAGCACAGTACTTTTGTGTAGTGTCTCACAGAAACAGAATCCCAAACGGATGCTGTGAGCTGAATATGTCACGAGGGCAATACAAGTACATAAATACATCTCATCTGTATGAGCTGTATGTTTGAAAACCTCGTCGTCGATAGAGAGATAGAGAGCAAAAACAAAACTTTGAGGCTAGATCGATAGCTATCTCAGATAGGTAGAATCTATCTAGAGGTATGGGGAATTCTGGAAACAGATACTGTAGGTAGATAGTGAAGCTAGATAAATACTGTGTTTATTCAGGGACGTTGAATTGCTTTCTGTTGTTCTTCTCGAATAAGGAATGGGTAAAAAGTGATTAAGGATTTGACCATTGTTTTACTGGCTGCTGGTTAGAGTGGCAATGAATAACGGCCAAAATGAATGGTGAGGCGACAGTTGGAGTAATAACAAGTGAGGATGAAAGAAGAATAATGCCCTTCGTGTTCCTCCCCTCCTGTCTGTCTCTAGCTGAACGGTGTGATCACCAATCTCCCGGTGACGCTGAAAGACGGTAAAATCAAAGTATACGAGAAAGGCCTCAGCACCATCATACAGACGGACGTTGGCCTCCGGGTGGGGTACGACGAGAACTGGCGTCTGGAAATTAGCCTCCCCAGCAGCTATTATGGTGCCGTGTGCGGTCTTTGTGGGAACTTCAACCAGAACCCAGAAGACGACATGATGTCTTCCAAAGGCGTCAAAGTCTCCTCCATCGTGGGCTGGGCTTCCAGTTGGAAAGTCCAAGACCGGGACCCCTTTTGCTGGGATTATTGCCAAGAGACTTGCCCAATGTGTGATGAGAGCAAGAGAGAGCTGTATGGGGATGACAGTCACTGTGGGCTGATCAGTAAAGCACCTGAAGGGCCCTTTAGAGACTGTCACTCCAGGGTGAGCCCCGACGACGTCTTTGACAACTGCATCTACGACGTGTGTCTGAATGAGGGGAACAAGACCATTCTGTGTGAGGCGCTGGAGGCGTACGCAGACACGTGTGGGGGCCATGGAGTCACCGTCTACGACTGGAGGACGCCGTCCAGCTGTGATGAATTTGGAGGTTGGCATTCTGTCGAAGCAGGTGGCAATGAGACTACTCCGACAGTTTACCCTGTTGATGGAGGAGATGGTGAGTGACCTGAGCATGGGGATGGGAATACCCAGGTTCCTGGGGCAGTGGGGTGAGCACTGAGCCTAGATATTGGACTTGAGGTCCGTGCCATGTTGATATGACCAATAATGTTTCTTTCAGATGCCTGCAAAGCTCTGACATGCCGGACCAAAGAGACATGCCGGACTGAGGATGGCCACACATCATGTATTCCTGACTACATGGGAACCTGCTTGGGCTCAGGGGAAACGCACTACCAAACTTTTGATGGTCTGAAGTTTGACTTCCAGGGCACCTGCACCTACACCCTGGCCAAATACTGTGGGAGCGACGCCACCCTGGAGCCTTTCACCATTGATGAGAAGAACAGCAATAAGGGGAGCCAGGGTATCTCCTTTCTGCGAGTGACCAACGTCTACATCTATGGGTACAACATCTCCATGTACAAGAGGGAAGTTGGCAAAGTCCGGGTGAGTCTCCCAGCTCAGGGCTCTGGCACTGTTCAGCTTACAAAGCACAGTACTTTTGTGTAGTGTCTCACAGAAACAGAATCCCAAACGGATGCCGTGAGCTGAATATGTCACGAGGGCAATACAAGTACATAAATACATCTCATCTGTATGAGCTGTATGTTTGAAAACCTCGTCGTCGATAGAGAGATAGAGAGCAAAAACAAAACTTTGAGGCTAGATCGATAGCTATCTCAGATAGGTAGAATCTATCTAGAGGTATGGGGAATTCTGGAAACAGATACTGTAGGTAGATAGTGAAGCTAGATAAATACTGTGTTTATTCAGGGACGTTGAATTGCTTTCTGTTGTTCTTCTCGAATAAGGAATGGGTAAAAAGTGATTAAGGATTTGACCATTGTTTTACTGGCTGCTGGTTAGAGTGGCAATGAATAACGGCCAAAATGAATGGTGAGGCGACAGTTGGAGTAATAACAAGTGAGGATGAAAGAAGAATAATGCCCTTCGTGTTCCTCCCCTCCTGTCTGTCTCTAGCTGAACGGTGTGATCACCAATCTCCCGGTGACGCTGAAAGACGGTAAAATCAAAGTATACGAGAAAGGCCTCAGCACCATCATGCAGACGGACGTTGGCCTCCGGGTGGGGTACGACGAGAACTGGCGTCTGGAAATTAGCCTCCCCAGCAGCTATTATGGTGCCGTGTGCGGTCTTTGTGGGAACTTCAACCAGAACCCAGAAGACGACATGATGTCTTCCAAAGGCGTCAAAGTCTCCTCCATCGTGGGCTGGGCTTCCAGTTGGAAAGTCCAAGACCGGGACCCCTTTTGCTGGGATTATTGCCAAGAGACTTGCCCAATGTGTGATGAGAGCAAGAGAGAGCTGTATGGGGATGACAGTCACTGTGGGCTGATCAGTAAAGCACCTGAAGGGCCCTTTAGAGACTGTCACTCCAGGGTGAGCCCCGACGACGTCTTTGACAACTGCATCTACGACGTGTGTCTGAATGAGGGGAACAAGACCATTCTGTGTGAGGCGCTGGAGGCGTACGCAGACACGTGTGGGGGCCATGGAGTCACCGTCTACGACTGGAGGACGCCGTCCAGCTGTGATGAATTTGGAGGTTGGCATTCTGTCGAAGCAGGTGGCAATGAGACTACTCCGACAGTTTACCCTGTTGATGGAGGAGATGGTGAGTGACCTGAGCATGGGGATGGGAATACCCAGGTTCCTGGGGCAGTGGGGTGAGCACTGAGCCTAGATATTGGACTTGAGGTCCGTGCCATGTTGATATGACCAATAATGTTTCTTTCAGATGCCTGCAAAGCTCTGACATGCCGGACCAAAGAGACATGCCGGACTGAGGATGGCCACACATCATGTATTCCTGACTACATGGGAACCTGCTTGGGCTCAGGGGAAACGCACTACCAAACTTTTGATGGTCTGAAGTTTGACTTCCAGGGCACCTGCACCTACACCCTGGCCAAATACTGTGGGAGCGACGCCACCCTGGAGCCTTTCACCATTGATGAGAAGAACAGCAATAAGGGGAGCCAGGGTATCTCCTTTCTGCGAGTGACCAACGTCTACATCTATGGGTACAACATCTCCATGTACAAGAGGGAAGTTGGCAAAGTCCGGGTGAGTCTCCCAGCTCAGGGCTCTGGCACTGTTCAGCTTACAAAGCACAGTACTTTTGTGTAGTGTCTCACAGAAACAGAATCCCAAACGGATGCCGTGAGCTGAATATGTCACGAGGGCAATACAAGTACATAAATACATCTCATCTGTATGAGCTGTATGTTTGAAAACCTCGTCGTCGATAGAGAGATAGAGAGCAAAAACAAAACTTTGAGGCTAGATCGATAGCTATCTCAGATAGGTAGAATCTATCTAGAGGTATGGGGAATTCTGGAAACAGATACTGTAGGTAGATAGTGAAGCTAGATAAATACTGTGTTTATTCAGGGACGTTGAATTGCTTTCTGTTGTTCTTCTCGAATAAGGAATGGGTAAAAAGTGATTAAGGATTTGACCATTGTTTTACTGGCTGCTGGTTAGAGTGGCAATGAATAACGGCCAAAATGAATGGTGAGGCGACAGTTGGAGTAATAACAAGTGAGGATGAAAGAAGAATAATGCCCTTCGTGTTCCTCCCCTCCTGTCTGTCTCTAGCTGAACGGTGTGATCACCAATCTCCCGGTGACGCTGAAAGACGGTAAAATCAAAGTATACGAGAAAGGCCTCAGCACCATCATGCAGACGGACGTTGGCCTCCGGGTGGGGTACGACGAGAACTGGCGTCTGGAAATTAGCCTCCCCAGCAGCTATTATGGTGCCGTGTGCGGTCTTTGTGGGAACTTCAACCAGAACCCAGAAGACGACATGATGTCTTCCAAAGGCGTCAAAGTCTCCTCCATCGTGGGCTGGGCTTCCAGTTGGAAAGTCCAAGACCGGGACCCCTTTTGCTGGGATTATTGCCAAGAGACTTGCCCAATGTGTGATGAGAGCAAGAGAGAGCTGTATGGGGATGACAGTCACTGTGGGCTGATCAGTAAAGCACCTGAAGGGCCCTTTAGAGACTGTCACTCCAGGGTGAGCCCCGACGACGTCTTTGACAACTGCATCTACGACGTGTGTCTGAATGAGGGGAACAAGACCATTCTGTGTGAGGCGCTGGAGGCGTACGCAGACACGTGTGGGGGCCATGGAGTCACCGTCTACGACTGGAGGACGCCGTCCAGCTGTGATGAATTTGGAGGTTGGCATTCTGTCGAAGCAGGTGGCAATGAGACTACTCCGACAGTTTACCCTGTTGATGGAGGAGATGGTGAGTGACCTGAGCATGGGGATGGGAATACCCAGGTTCCTGGGGCAGTGGGGTGAGCACTGAGCCTAGATATTGGACTTGAGGTCCGTGCCATGTTGATATGACCAATAATGTTTCTTTCAGATGCCTGCAAAGCTCTGACATGCCGGACCAAAGAGACATGCCGGACTGAGGATGGCCACACATCATGTATTCCTGACTACATGGGAACCTGCTTGGGCTCAGGGGAAACGCACTACCAAACTTTTGATGGTCTGAAGTTTGACTTCCAGGGCACCTGCACCTACACCCTGGCCAAATACTGTGGGAGCGACGCCACCCTGGAGCCTTTCACCATTGATGAGAAGAACAGCAATAAGGGGAGCCAGGGTATCTCCTTTCTGCGAGTGACCAACGTCTACATCTATGGGTACAACATCTCCATGTACAAGAGGGAAGTTGGCAAAGTCCGGGTGAGTCTCCCAGCTCAGGGCTCTGGCACTGTTCAGCTTACAAAGCACAGTACTTTTGTGTAGTGTCTCACAGAAACAGAATCCCAAACGGATGCCGTGAGCTGAATATGTCACGAGGGCAATACAAGTACATAAATACATCTCATCTGTATGAGCTGTATGTTTGAAAACCTCGTCGTCGATAGAGAGATAGAGAGCAAAAACAAAACTTTGAGGCTAGATCGATAGCTATCTCAGATAGGTAGAATCTATCTAGAGGTATGGGGAATTCTGGAAACAGATACTGTAGGTAGATAGTGAAGCTAGATAAATACTGTGTTTATTCAGGGACGTTGAATTGCTTTCTGTTGTTCTTCTCGAATAAGGAATGGGTAAAAAGTGATTAAGGATTTGACCATTGTTTTACTGGCTGCTGGTTAGAGTGGCAATGAATAACGGCCAAAATGAATGGTGAGGCGACAGTTGGAGTAATAACAAGTGAGGATGAAAGAAGAATAATGCCCTTCGTGTTCCTCCCCTCCTGTCTGTCTCTAGCTGAACGGTGTGATCACCAATCTCCCGGTGACGCTGAAAGACGGTAAAATCAAAGTATACGAGAAAGGCCTCAGCACCATCATGCAGACGGACGTTGGCCTCCGGGTGGGGTACGACGAGAACTGGCGTCTGGAAATTAGCCTCCCCAGCAGCTATTATGGTGCCGTGTGCGGTCTTTGTGGGAACTTCAACCAGAACCCAGAAGACGACATGATGTCTTCCAAAGGCGTCAAAGTCTCCTCCATCGTGGGCTGGGCTTCCAGTTGGAAAGTCCAAGACCGGGACCCCTTTTGCTGGGATTATTGCCAAGAGACTTGCCCAATGTGTGATGAGAGCAAGAGAGAGCTGTATGGGGATGACAGTCACTGTGGGCTGATCAGTAAAGCACCTGAAGGGCCCTTTAGAGACTGTCACTCCAGGGTGAGCCCCGACGACGTCTTTGACAACTGCATCTACGACGTGTGTCTGAATGAGGGGAACAAGACCATTCTGTGTGAGGCGCTGGAGGCGTACGCAGACACGTGTGGGGGCCATGGAGTCACCGTCTACGACTGGAGGACGCCGTCCAGCTGTGATGAATTTGGAGGTTGGCATTCTGTCGAAGCAGGTGGCAATGAGACTACTCCGACAGTTTACCCTGTTGATGGAGGAGATGGTGAGTGACCTGAGCATGGGGATGGGAATACCCAGGTTCCTGGGGCAGTGGGGTGAGCACTGAGCCTAGATATTGGACTTGAGGTCCGTGCCATGTTGATATGACCAATAATGTTTCTTTCAGATGCCTGCAAAGCTCTGACATGCCGGACCAAAGAGACATGCCGGACTGAGGATGGCCACACATCATGTATTCCTGACTACATGGGAACCTGCTTGGGCTCAGGGGAAACGCACTACCAAACTTTTGATGGTCTGAAGTTTGACTTCCAGGGCACCTGCACCTACACCCTGGCCAAATACTGTGGGAGCGACGCCACCCTGGAGCCTTTCACCATTGATGAGAAGAACAGCAATAAGGGGAGCCAGGGTATCTCCTTTCTGCGAGTGACCAACGTCTACATCTATGGGTACAACATCTCCATGTACAAGAGGGAAGTTGGCAAAGTCCGGGTGAGTCTCCCAGCTCAGGGCTCTGGCACTGTTCAGCTTACAAAGCACAGTACTTTTGTGTAGTGTCTCACAGAAACAGAATCCCAAACGGATGCCGTGAGCTGAATATGTCACGAGGGCAATACAAGTACATAAATACA
The DNA here is from genome assembly GCA_026122505.1 of Aldabrachelys gigantea. NCBI lineage: Eukaryota > Metazoa > Chordata > Testudines > Testudinidae > Aldabrachelys > Aldabrachelys gigantea. Next base: position 68,377,332 of record CM047489.1, read on the forward strand.
TCTCATCTGTATGAGCTGTATGTTTGAAAACCTCGTCGTCGATAGAGAGATAGAGAGCAAAAACAAAACTTTGAGGCTAGATCGATAGCTATCTCAGATAGGTAGAATCTATCTAGAGGTATGGGGAATTCTGGAAACAGATACTGTAGGTAGATAGTGAAGCTAGATAAATACTGTGTTTATTCAGGGACGTTGAATTGCTTTCTGTTGTTCTTCTCGAATAAGGAATGGGTAAAAAGTGATTAAGGATTTGACCATTGTTTTACTGGCTGCTGGTTAGAGTGGCAATGAATAACGGCCAAAATGAATGGTGAGGCGACAGTTGGAGTAATAACAAGTGAGGATGAAAGAAGAATAATGCCCTTCGTGTTCCTCCCCTCCTGTCTGTCTCTAGCTGAACGGTGTGATCACCAATCTCCCGGTGACGCTGAAAGACGGTAAAATCAAAGTATACGAGAAAGGCCTCAGCACCATCATGCAGACGGACGTTGGCCTCCGGGTGGGGTACGACGAGAACTGGCGTCTGGAAATTAGCCTCCCCAGCAGCTATTATGGTGCCGTGTGCGGTCTTTGTGGGAACTTCAACCAGAACCCAGAAGACGACATGATGTCTTCCAAAGGCGTCAAAGTCTCCTCCATCGTGGGCTGGGCTTCCAGTTGGAAAGTCCAAGACCGGGACCCCTTTTGCTGGGATTATTGCCAAGAGACTTGCCCAATGTGTGATGAGAGCAAGAGAGAGCTGTATGGGGATGACAGTCACTGTGGGCTGATCAGTAAAGCACCTGAAGGGCCCTTTAGAGACTGTCACTCCAGGGTGAGCCCCGACGACGTCTTTGACAACTGCATCTACGACGTGTGTCTGAATGAGGGGAACAAGACCATTCTGTGTGAGGCGCTGGAGGCGTACGCAGACACGTGTGGGGGCCATGGAGTCACCGTCTACGACTGGAGGACGCCGTCCAGCTGTGATGAATTTGGAGGTTGGCATTCTGTCGAAGCAGGTGGCAATGAGACTACTCCGACAGTTTACCCTGTTGATGGAGGAGATGGTGAGTGACCTGAGCATGGGGATGGGAATACCCAGGTTCCTGGGGCAGTGGGGTGAGCACTGAGCCTAGATATTGGACTTGAGGTCCGTGCCATGTTGATATGACCAATAATGTTTCTTTCAGATGCCTGCAAAGCTCTGACATGCCGGACCAAAGAGACATGCCGGACTGAGGATGGCCACACATCATGTATTCCTGACTACATGGGAACCTGCTTGGGCTCAGGGGAAACGCACTACCAAACTTTTGATGGTCTGAAGTTTGACTTCCAGGGCACCTGCACCTACACCCTGGCCAAATACTGTGGGAGCGACGCCACCCTGGAGCCTTTCACCATTGATGAGAAGAACAGCAATAAGGGGAGCCAGGGTATCTCCTTTCTGCGAGTGACCAACGTCTACATCTATGGGTACAACATCTCCATGTACAAGAGGGAAGTTGGCAAAGTCCGGGTGAGTCTCCCAGCTCAGGGCTCTGGCACTGTTCAGCTTACAAAGCACAGTACTTTTGTGTAGTGTCTCACAGAAACAGAATCCCAAACGGATGCCGTGAGCTGAATATGTCACGAGGGCAATACAAGTACATAAATACATCTCATCTGTATGAGCTGTATGTTTGAAAACCTCGTCGTCGATAGAGAGATAGAGAGCAAAAACAAAACTTTGAGGCTAGATCGATAGCTATCTCAGATAGGTAGAATCTATCTAGAGGTATGGGGAATTCTGGAAACAGATACTGTAGGTAGATAGTGAAGCTAGATAAATACTGTGTTTATTCAGGGACGTTGAATTGCTTTCTGTTGTTCTTCTCGAATAAGGAATGGGTAAAAAGTGATTAAGGATTTGACCATTGTTTTACTGGCTGCTGGTTAGAGTGGCAATGAATAACGGCCAAAATGAATGGTGAGGCGACAGTTGGAGTAATAACAAGTGAGGATGAAAGAAGAATAATGCCCTTCGTGTTCCTCCCCTCCTGTCTGTCTCTAGCTGAACGGTGTGATCACCAATCTCCCGGTGACGCTGAAAGACGGTAAAATCAAAGTATACGAGAAAGGCCTCAGCACCATCATGCAGACGGACGTTGGCCTCCGGGTGGGGTACGACGAGAACTGGCGTCTGGAAATTAGCCTCCCCAGCAGCTATTATGGTGCCGTGTGCGGTCTTTGTGGGAACTTCAACCAGAACCCAGAAGACGACATGATGTCTTCCAAAGGCGTCAAAGTCTCCTCCATCGTGGGCTGGGCTTCCAGTTGGAAAGTCCAAGACCGGGACCCCTTTTGCTGGGATTATTGCCAAGAGACTTGCCCAATGTGTGATGAGAGCAAGAGAGAGCTGTATGGGGATGACAGTCACTGTGGGGTGATCAGTAAAGCACCTGAAGGGCCCTTTAGAGACTGTCACTCCAGGGTGAGCCCCGACGACGTCTTTGACAACTGCATCTACGACGTGTGTCTGAATGAGGGGAACAAGACCATTCTGTGTGAGGCGCTGGAGGCGTACGCAGACACGTGTGGGGGCCATGGAGTCACCGTCTACGACTGGAGGACGCCGTCCAGCTGTGATGAATTTGGAGGTTGGCATTCTGTCGAAGCAGGTGGCAATGAGACTACTCCGACAGTTTACCCTGTTGATGGAGGAGATGGTGAGTGACCTGAGCATGGGGATGGGAATACCCAGGTTCCTGGGGCAGTGGGGTGAGCACTGAGCCTAGATATTGGACTTGAGGTCCGTGCCATGTTGATATGACCAATAATGTTTCTTTCAGATGCCTGCAAAGCTCTGACATGCCGGACCAAAGAGACATGCCGGACTGAGGATGGCCACACATCATGTATTCCTGACTACATGGGAACCTGCTTGGGCTCAGGGGAAACGCACTACCAAACTTTTGATGGTCTGAAGTTTGACTTCCAGGGCACCTGCACCTACACCCTGGCCAAATACTGTGGGAGCGACGCCACCCTGGAGCCTTTCACCATTGATGAGAAGAACAGCAATAAGGGGAGCCAGGATATCTCCTTTCTGCGAGTGACCAACGTCTGCATCTATGGGTACAACATCTCCATGTACAAGAGGGAAGTTGGCAAAGTCCGGGTGAGTCTCCCAGCTCAGGGCTCTGGCACTGTTCAGCTTACAAAGCACAGTACTTTTGTGTAGTGTCTCACAGAAACAGAATCCCAAACGGATGCCGTGAGCTGAATATGTCACGAGGGCAATACAAGTACATAAATACATCTCATCTGTATGAGCTGTATGTTTGAAAACCTCGTCGTCGATAGAGAGATAGAGAGCAAAAACAAAACTTTGAGGCTAGATCGATAGCTATCTCAGATAGGTAGAATCTATCTAGAGGTATGGGGAATTCTGGAAACAGATACTGTAGGTAGATAGTGAAGCTAGATAAATACTGTGTTTATTCAGGGACGTTGAATTGCTTTCTGTTGTTCTTCTCGAATAAGGAATGGGTAAAAAGTGATTAAGGATTTGACCATTGTTTTACTGGCTGCTGGTTAGAGTGGCAATGAATAACGGCCAAAATGAATGGTGAGGCGACAGTTGGAGTAATAACAAGTGAGGATGAAAGAAGAATAATGCCCTTCGTGTTCCTCCCCTCCTGTCTGTCTCTAGCTGAACGGTGTGATCACCAATCTCCCGGTGACGCTGAAAGACGGTAAAATCAAAGTATACGAGAAAGGCCTCAGCACCATCATGCAGACGGACGTTGGCCTCCGGGTGGGGTACGACGAGAACTGGCGTCTGGAAATTAGCCTCCCCAGCAGCTATTATGGTGCCGTGTGCGGTCTTTGTGGGAACTTCAACCAGAACCCAGAAGACGACATGATGTCTTCCAAAGGCGTCAAAGTCTCCTCCATCGTGGGCTGGGCTTCCAGTTGGAAAGTCCAAGACCGGGACCCCTTTTGCTGGGATTATTGCCAAGAGACTTGCCCAATGTGTGATGAGAGCAAGAGAGAGCTGTATGGGGATGACAGTCACTGTGGGCTGATCAGTAAAGCACCTGAAGGGCCCTTTAGAGACTGTCACTCCAGGGTGAGCCCCGACGACGTCTTTGACAACTGCATCTACGACGTGTGTCTGAATGAGGGGAACAAGACCATTCTGTGTGAGGCGCTGGAGGCGTACGCAGACACGTGTGGGGGCCATGGAGTCACCGTCTACGACTGGAGGACGCCGTCCAGCTGTGATGAATTTGGAGGTTGGCATTCTGTCGAAGCAGGTGGCAATGAGACTACTCCGACAGTTTACCCTGTTGATGGAGGAGATGGTGAGTGACCTGAGCATGGGGATGGGAATACCCAGGTTCCTGGGGCAGTGGGGTGAGCACTGAGCCTAGATATTGGACTTGAGGTCCGTGCCATGTTGATATGACCAATAATGTTTCTTTCAGATGCCTGCAAAGCTCTGACATGCCGGACCAAAGAGACATGCCGGACTGAGGATGGCCACACATCATGTATTCCTGACTACATGGGAACCTGCTTGGGCTCAGGGGAAACGCACTACCAAACTTTTGATGGTCTGAAGTTTGACTTCCAGGGCACCTGCACCTACACCCTGGCCAAATACTGTGGGAGCGACGCCACCCTGGAGCCTTTCACCATTGATGAGAAGAACAGCAATAAGGGGAGCCAGGATATCTCCTTTCTGCGAGTGACCAACGTCTGCATCTATGGGTACAACATCTCCATGTACAAGAGGGAAGTTGGCAAAGTCCGGGTGAGTCTCCCAGCTCAGGGCTCTGGCACTGTTCAGCTTACAAAGCACAGTACTTTTGTGTAGTGTCTCACAGAAACAGAATCCCAAACGGATGCCGTGAGCTGAATATGTCACGAGGGCAATACAAGTACATAAATACATCTCATCTGTATGAGCTGTATGTTTGAAAACCTCGTCGTCGATAGAGAGATAGAGAGCAAAAACAAAACTTTGAGGCTAGATCGATAGCTATCTCAGATAGGTAGAATCTATCTAGAGGTATGGGGAATTCTGGAAACAGATACTGTAGGTAGATAGTGAAGCTAGATAAATACTGTGTTTATTCAGGGACGTTGAATTGCTTTCTGTTGTTCTTCTCGAATAAGGAATGGGTAAAAAGTGATTAAGGATTTGACCATTGTTTTACTGGCTGCTGGTTAGAGTGGCAATGAATAACGGCCAAAATGAATGGTGAGGCGACAGTTGGAGTAATAACAAGTGAGGATGAAAGAAGAATAATGCCCTTCGTGTTCCTCCCCTCCTGTCTGTCTCTAGCTGAACGGTGTGATCACCAATCTCCCGGTGACGCTGAAAGACGGTAAAATCAAAGTATACGAGAAAGGCCTCAGCACCATCATGCAGACGGACGTTGGCCTCCGGGTGGGGTACGACGAGAACTGGCGTCTGGAAATTAGCCTCCCCAGCAGCTATTATGGTGCCGTGTGCGGTCTTTGTGGGAACTTCAACCAGAACCCAGAAGACGACATGATGTCTTCCAAAGGCGTCAAAGTCTCCTCCATCGTGGGCTGGGCTTCCAGTTGGAAAGTCCAAGACCGGGACCCCTTTTGCTGGGATTATTGCCAAGAGACTTGCCCAATGTGTGATGAGAGCAAGAGAGAGCTGTATGGGGATGACAGTCACTGTGGGCTGATCAGTAAAGCACCTGAAGGGCCCTTTAGAGACTGTCACTCCAGGGTGAGCCCCGACGACGTCTTTGACAACTGCATCTACGACGTGTGTCTGAATGAGGGGAACAAGACCATTCTGTGTGAGGCGCTGGAGGCGTACGCAGACACGTGTGGGGGCCATGGAGTCACCGTCTACGACTGGAGGACGCCGTCCAGCTGTGATGAATTTGGAGGTTGGCATTCTGTCGAAGCAGGTGGCAATGAGACTACTCCGACAGTTTACCCTGTTGATGGAGGAGATGGTGAGTGACCTGAGCATGGGGATGGGAATACCCAGGTTCCTGGGGCAGTGGGGTGAGCACTGAGCCTAGATATTGGACTTGAGGTCCGTGCCATGTTGATATGACCAATAATGTTTCTTTCAGATGCCTGCAAAGCTCTGACATGCCGGACCAAAGAGACATGCCGGACTGAGGATGGCCACACATCATGTATTCCTGACTACATGGGAACCTGCTTGGGCTCAGGGGAAACGCACTACCAAACTTTTGATGGTCTGAAGTTTGACTTCCAGGGCACCTGCACCTACACCCTGGCCAAATACTGTGGGAGCGACGCCACCCTGGAGCCTTTCACCATTGATGAGAAGAACAGCAATAAGGGGAGCCAGGATATCTCCTTTCTGCGAGTGACCAACGTCTGCATCTATGGGTACAACATCTCCATGTACAAGAGGGAAGTTGGCAAAGTCCGGGTGAGTCTCCCAGCTCAGGGCTCTGGCACTGTTCAGCTTACAAAGCACAGTACTTTTGTGTAGTGTCTCACAGAAACAGAATCCCAAACGGATGCCGTGAGCTGAATATGTCACGAGGGCAATACAAGTACATAAATACATCTCATCTGTATGAGCTGTATGTTTGAAAACCTCGTCGTCGATAGAGAGATAGAGAGCAAAAACAAAACTTTGAGGCTAGATCGATAGCTATCTCAGATAGGTAGAATCTATCTAGAGGTATGGGGAATTCTGGAAACAGATACTGTAGGTAGATAGTGAAGCTAGATAAATACTGTGTTTATTCAGGGACGTTGAATTGCTTTCTGTTGTTCTTCTCGAATAAGGAATGGGTAAAAAGTGATTAAGGATTTGACCATTGTTTTACTGGCTGCTGGTTAGAGTGGCAATGAATAACGGCCAAAATGAATGGTGAGGCGACAGTTGGAGTAATAACAAGTGAGGATGAAAGAAGAATAATGCCCTTCGTGTTCCTCCCCTCCTGTCTGTCTCTAGCTGAACGGTGTGATCACCAATCTCCCGGTGACGCTGAAAGACGGTAAAATCAAAGTATACGAGAAAGGCCTCAGCACCATCATGCAGACGGACGTTGGCCTCCGGGTGGGGTACGACGAGAACTGGCGTCTGGAAATTAGCCTCCCCAGCAGCTATTATGGTGCCGTGTGCGGTCTTTGTGGGAACTTCAACCAGAACCCAGAAGACGACATGATGTCTTCCAAAGGCGTCAAAGTCTCCTCCATCGTGGGCTGGGCTTCCAGTTGGAAAGTCCAAGACCGGGACCCCTTTTGCTGGGATTATTGCCAAGAGACTTGCCCAATGTGTGATGAGAGCAAGAGAGAGCTGTATGGGGATGACAGTCACTGTGGGCTGATCAGTAAAGCACCTGAAGGGCCCTTTAGAGACTGTCACTCCAGGGTGAGCCCCGACGACGTCTTTGACAACTGCATCTACGACGTGTGTCTGAATGAGGGGAACAAGACCATTCTGTGTGAGGCGCTGGAGGCGTACGCAGACACGTGTGGGGGCCATGGAGTCACCGTCTACGACTGGAGGACGCCGTCCAGCTGTGATGAATTTGGAGGTTGGCATTCTGTCGAAGCAGGTGGCAATGAGACTACTCCGACAGTTTACCCTGTTGATGGAGGAGATGGTGAGTGACCTGAGCATGGGGATGGGAATACCCAGGTTCCTGGGGCAGTGGGGTGAGCACTGAGCCTAGATATTGGACTTGAGGTCCGTGCCATGTTGATATGACCAATAATGTTTCTTTCAGATGCCTGCAAAGCTCTGACATGCCGGACCAAAGAGACATGCCGGACTGAGGATGGCCACACATCATGTATTCCTGACTACATGGGAACCTGCTTGGGCTCAGGGGAAACGCACTACCAAACTTTTGATGGTCTGAAGTTTGACTTCCAGGGCACCTGCACCTACACCCTGGCCAAATACTGTGGGAGCGACGCCACCCTGGAGCCTTTCACCATTGATGAGAAGAACAGCAATAAGGGGAGCCAGGATACCTCCTTTCTGCGAGTGACCAACGTCTGCATCTATGGGTACAACATCTCCATGTACAAGAGGGAAGTTGGCAAAGTCCGGGTGAGTCTCCCAGCTCAGGGCTCTGGCACTGTTCAGCTTACAAAGCACAGTACTTTTGTGTAGTGTCTCACAGAAACAGAATCCCAAACGGATGCCGTGAGCTGAATATGTCACGAGGGCAATACAAGTACATAAATACATCTCATCTGTATGAGCTGTATGTTTGAAAACCTCGTCGTCGATAGAGAGATAGAGAGCAAAAACAAAACTTTGAGGCTAGATCGATAGCTATCTCAGATAGGTAGAATCTATCTAGAGGTATGGGGAATTCTGGAAACAGATACTGTAGGTAGATAGTGAAGCTAGATAAATACTGTGTTTATTCAGGGACGTTGAATTGCTTTCTGTTGTTCTTCTCGAATAAGGAATGGGTAAAAAGTGATTAAGGATTTGACCATTGTTTTACTGGCTGCTGGTTAGAGTGGCAATGAATAACGGCCAAAATGAATGGTGAGGCGACAGTTGGAGTAATAACAAGTGAGGATGAAAGAAGAATAATGCCCTTCGTGTTCCTCCCCTCCTGTCTGTCTCTAGCTGAACGGTGTGATCACCAATCTCCCGGTGACGCTGAAAGACGGTAAAATCAAAGTATACGAGAAAGGCCTCAGCACCATCATGCAGACGGACGTTGGCCTCCGGGTGGGGTACGACGAGAACTGGCGTCTGGAAATTAGCCTCCCCAGCAGCTATTATGGTGCCGTGTGCGGTCTTTGTGGGAACTTCAACCAGAACCCAGAAGACGACATGATGTCTTCCAAAGGCGTCAAAGTCTCCTCCATCGTGGGCTGGGCTTCCAGTTGGAAAGTCCAAGACCGGGACCCCTTTTGCTGGGATTATTGCCAAGAGACTTGCCCAATGTGTGATGAGAGCAAGAGAGAGCTGTATGGGGATGACAGTCACTGTGGGGTGATCAGTAAAGCACCTGAAGGGCCCTTTAGAGACTGTCACTCCAGGGTGAGCCCCGACGACGTCTTTGACAACTGCATCTACGACGTGTGTCTGAATGAGGGGAACAAGACCATTCTGTGTGAGGCGCTGGAGGCGTACGCAGACACGTGTGGGGGCCATGGAGTCACCGTCTACGACTGGAGGACGCCGTCCAGCTGTGATGAATTTGGAGGTTGGCATTCTGTCGAAGCAGGTGGCAATGAGACTACTCCGACAGTTTACCCTGTTGATGGAGGAGATGGTGAGTGACCTGAGCATGGGGATGGGAATACCCAGGTTCCTGGGGCAGTGGGGTGAGCACTGAGCCTAGATATTGGACTTGAGGTCCGTGCCATGTTGATATGACCAATAATGTTTCTTTCAGATGCCTGCAAAGCTCTGACATGCCGGACCAAAGAGACATGCCGGACTGAGGATGGCCACACATCATGTATTCCTGACTACATGGGAACCTGCTTGGGCTCAGGGGAAACGCACTACCAAACTTTTGATGGTCTGAAGTTTGACTTCCAGGGCACCTGCACCTACACCCTGGCCAAATACTGTGGGAGCGACGCCACCCTGGAGCCTTTCACCATTGATGAGAAGAACAGCAATAAGGGGAGCCAGGATACCTCCTTTCTGCGAGTGACCAACGTCTGCATCTATGGGTACAACATCTCCATGTACAAGAGGGAAGTTGGCAAAGTCCGGGTGAGTCTCCCAGCTCAGGGCTCTGGCACTGTTCAGCTTACAAAGCACAGTACTTTTGTGTAGTGTCTCACAGAAACAGAATCCCAAACGGATGCCGTGAGCTGAATATGTCACGAGGGCAATACAAGTACATAAATACATCTCATCTGTATGAGCTGTATGTTTGAAAACCTCGTCGTCGATAGAGAGATAGAGAGCAAAAACAAAACTTTGAGGCTAGATCGATAGCTATCTCAGATAGGTAGAATCTATCTAGAGGTATGGGGAATTCTGGAAACAGATACTGTAGGTAGATAGTGAAGCTAGATAAATACTGTGTTTATTCAGGGACGTTGAATTGCTTTCTGTTGTTCTTCTCGAATAAGGAATGGGTAAAAAGTGATTAAGGATTTGACCATTGTTTTACTGGCTGCTGGTTAGAGTGGCAATGAATAACGGCCAAAATGAATGGTGAGGCGACAGTTGGAGTAATAACAAGTGAGGATGAAAGAAGAATAATGCCCTTCGTGTTCCTCCCCTCCTGTCTGTCTCTAGCTGAACGGTGTGATCACCAATCTCCCGGTGACGCTGAAAGACGGTAAAATCAAAGTATACGAGAAAGGCCTCAGCACCATCATGCAGACGGACGTTGGCCTCCGGGTGGGGTACGACGAGAACTGGCGTCTGGAAATTAGCCTCCCCAGCAGCTATTATGGTGCCGTGTGCGGTCTTTGTGGGAACTTCAACCAGAACCCAGAAGACGACATGATGTCTTCCAAAGGCGTCAAAGTCTCCTCCATCGTGGGCTGGGCTTCCAGTTGGAAAGTCCAAGACCGGGACCCCTTTTGCTGGGATTATTGCCAAGAGACTTGCCCAATGTGTGATGAGAGCAAGAGAGAGCTGTATGGGGATGACAGTCACTGTGGGGTGATCAGTAAAGCACCTGAAGGGCCCTTTAGAGACTGTCACTCGAGGGTGAGCCCCGACGACGTCTTTGACAACTGCATCTACGACGTGTGTCTGAATGAGGGGAACAAGACCATTCTGTGTGAGGCGCTGGAGGCGTACGCAGACACGTGTGGGGGCCATGGAGTCACCGTCTACGACTGGAGGACGCCGTCCAGCTGTGATGAATTTGGAGGTTGGCATTCTGTCGAAGCAGGTGGCAATGAGACTACTCCGACAGTTTACCCTGTTGATGGAGGAGATGGTGAGTGACCTGAGCATGGGGATGGGAATACCCAGGTTCCTGGGGCAGTGGGGTGAGCACTGAGCCTAGATATTGGACTTGAGGTCCGTGCCATGTTGATATGACCAATAATGTTTCTTTCAGATGCCTGCAAAGCTCTGACATGCCGGACCAAAGAGACATGCCGGACTGAGGATGGCCACACATCATGTATTCCTGACTACATGGGAACCTGCTTGGGCTCAGGGGAAACGCACTACCAAACTTTTGATGGTCTGAAGTTTGACTTCCAGGGCACCTGCACCTACACCCTGGCCAAATACTGTGGGAGCGACGCCACCCTGGAGCCTTTCACCATTGATGAGAAGAACAGCAATAAGGGGAGCCAGGATATCTCCTTTCTGCGAGTGACCAACGTCTGCATCTATGGGTACAACATCTCCATGTACAAGAGGGAAGTTGGCAAAGTCCGGGTGAGTCTCCCAGCTCAGGGCTCTGGCACTGTTCAGCTTACAAAGCACAGTACTTTTGTGTAGTGTCTCACAGAAACAGAATCCCAAACGGATGCCGTGAGCTGAATATGTCACGAGGGCAATACAAGTACATAAATACATCTCATCTGTATGAGCTGTATGTTTGAAAACCTCGTCGTCGATAGAGAGATAGAGAGCAAAAACAAAACTTTGAGGCTAGATCGATAGCTATCTCAGATAGGTAGAATCTATCTAGAGGTATGGGGAATTCTGGAAACAGATACTGTAGGTAGATAGTGAAGCTAGATAAATACTGTGTTTATTCAGGGACGTTGAATTGCTTTCTGTTGTTCTTCTCGAATAAGGAATGGGTAAAAAGTGATTAAGGATTTGACCATTGTTTTACTGGCTGCTGGTTAGAGTGGCAATGAATAACGGCCAAAATGAATGGTGAGGCGACAGTTGGAGTAATAACAAGTGAGGATGAAAGAAGAATAATGCCCTTCGTGTTCCTCCCCTCCTGTCTGTCTCTAGCTGAACGGTGTGATCACCAATCTCCCGGTGACGCTGAAAGACGGTAAAATCAAAGTATACGAGAAAGGCCTCAGCACCATCATGCAGACGGACGTTGGCCTCCGGGTGGGGTACGACGAGAACTGGCGTCTGGAAATTAGCCTCCCCAGCAGCTATTATGGTGCCGTGTGCGGTCTTTGTGGGAACTTCAACCAGAACCCAGAAGACGACATGATGTCTTCCAAAGGCGTCAAAGTCTCCTCCATCGTGGGCTGGGCTTCCAGTTGGAAAGTCCGAGACCGGGACCCCTTTTGCTGGGATTATTGCCAAGAGACTTGCCCAATGTGTGATGAGAGCAAGAGAGAGCTGTATGGGGATGACAGTCACTGTGGGGTGATCAGTAAAGCACCTGAAGGGCCCTTTAGAGACTGTCACTCCAGGGTGAGCCCCGACGACGTCTTTGACAACTGCATCTACGACGTGTGTCTGAATGAGGGGAACAAGACCATTCTGTGTGAGGCGCTGGAGGCGTACGCAGACACGTGTGGGGGCCATGGAGTCACCGTCTACGACTGGAGGACGCCGTCCAGCTGTGATGAATTTGGAGGTTGGCATTCTGTCGAAGCAGGTGGCAATGAGACTACTCCGACAGTTTACCCTGTTGATGGAGGAGATGGTGAGTGACCTGAGCATGGGGATGGGAATACCCAGGTTCCTGGGGCAGTGGGGTGAGCACTGAGCCTAGATATTGGACTTGAGGTCCGTGCCATGTTGATATGACCAATAATGTTTCTTTCAGATGCCTGCAAAGCTCTGACATGCCGGACCAAAGAGACATGCCGGACTGAGGATGGCCACACATCATGTATTCCTGACTACATGGGAACCTGCTTGGGCTCAGGGGAAACGCACTACCAAACTTTTGATGGTCTGAAGTTTGACTTCCAGGGCACCTGCACCTACACCCTGGCCAAATACTGTGGGAGCGACGCCACCCTGGAGCCTTTCACCATTGATGAGAAGAACAGCAATAAGGGGAGCCAGGATATCTCCTTTCTGCGAGTGACCAACGTCTGCATCTATGGGTACAACATCTCCATGTACAAGAGGGAAGTTGGCAAAGTCCGGGTGAGTCTCCCAGCTCAGGGCTCTGGCACTGTTCAGCTTACAAAGCACAGTACTTTTGTGTAGTGTCTCACAGAAACAGAATCCCAAACGGATGCCGTGAGCTGAATATGTCACGAGGGCAATACAAGTACATAAATACATCTCATCTGTATGAGCTGTATGTTTGAAAACCTCGTCGTCGATAGAGAGATAGAGAGCAAAAACAAAACTTTGAGGCTAGATCGATAGCTATCTCAGATAGGTAGAATCTATCTAGAGGTATGGGGAATTCTGGAAACAGATACTGTAGGTAGATAGTGAAGCTAGATAAATACTGTGTTTATTCAGGGACGTTGAATTGCTTTCTGTTGTTCTTCTCGAATAAGGAATGGGTAAAAAGTGATTAAGGATTTGACCATTGTTTTACTGGCTGCTGGTTAGAGTGGCAATGAATAACGGCCAAAATGAATGGTGAGGCGACAGTTGGAGTAATAACAAGTGAGGATGAAAGAAGAATAATGCCCTTCGTGTTCCTCCCCTCCTGTCTGTCTCTAGCTGAACGGTGTGATCACCAATCTCCCGGTGACGCTGAAAGACGGTAAAATCAAAGTATACGAGAAAGGCCTCAGCACCATCATGCAGACGGACGTTGGCCTCCGGGTGGGGTACGACGAGAACTGGCGTCTGGAAATTAGCCTCCCCAGCAGCTATTATGGTGCCGTGTGCGGTCTTTGTGGGAACTTCAACCAGAACCCAGAAGACGACATGATGTCTTCCAAAGGCGTCAAAGTCTCCTCCATCGTGGGCTGGGCTTCCAGTTGGAAAGTCCAAGACCGGGACCCCTTTTGCTGGGATTATTGCCAAGAGACTTGCCCAATGTGTGATGAGAGCAAGAGAGAGCTGTATGGGGATGACAGTCACTGTGGGGTGATCAGTAAAGCACCTGAAGGGCCCTTTAGAGACTGTCACTCCAGGGTGAGCCCCGACGACGTCTTTGACAACTGCATCTACGACGTGTGTCTGAATGAGGGGAACAAGACCATTCTGTGTGAGGCGCTGGAGGCGTACGCAGACACGTGTGGGGGCCATGGAGTCACCGTCTACGACTGGAGGACGCCGTCCAGCTGTGATGAATTTGGAGGTTGGCATTCTGTCGAAGCAGGTGGCAATGAGACTACTCCGACAGTTTACCCTGTTGATGGAGGAGATGGTGAGTGACCTGAGCATGGGGATGGGAATACCCAGGTTCCTGGGGCAGTGGGGTGAGCACTGAGCCTAGATATTGGACTTGAGGTCCGTGCCATGTTGATATGACCAATAATGTTTCTTTCAGATGCCTGCAAAGCTCTGACATGCCGGACCAAAGAGACATGCCGGACTGAGGATGGCCACACATCATGTATTCCTGACTACATGGGAACCTGCTTGGGCTCAGGGGAAACGCACTACCAAACTTTTGATGGTCTGAAGTTTGACTTCCAGGGCACCTGCACCTACACCCTGGCCAAATACTGTGGGAGCGACGCCACCCTGGAGCCTTTCACCATTGATGAGAAGAACAGCAATAAGGGGAGCCAGGATATCTCCTTTCTGCGAGTGACCAACGTCTGCATCTATGGGTACAACATCTCCATGTACAAGAGGGAAGTTGGCAAAGTCCGGGTGAGTCTCCCAGCTCAGGGCTCTGGCACTGTTCAGCTTACAAAGCACAGTACTTTTGTGTAGTGTCTCACAGAAACAGAATCCCAAACGGATGCCGTGAGCTGAATATGTCACGAGGGCAATACAAGTACATAAATACATCTCATCTGTATGAGCTGTATGTTTGAAAACCTCGTCGTCGATAGAGAGATAGAGAGCAAAAACAAAACTTTGAGGCTAGATCGATAGCTATCTCAGATAGGTAGAATCTATCTAGAGGTATGGGGAATTCTGGAAACAGATACTGTAGGTAGATAGTGAAGCTAGATAAATACTGTGTTTATTCAGGGACGTTGAATTGCTTTCTGTTGTTCTTCTCGAATAAGGAATGGGTAAAAAGTGATTAAGGATTTGACCATTGTTTTACTGGCTGCTGGTTAGAGTGGCAATGAATAACGGCCAAAATGAATGGTGAGGCGACAGTTGGAGTAATAACAAGTGAGGATGAAAGAAGAATAATGCCCTTCGTGTTCCTCCCCTCCTGTCTGTCTCTAGCTGAACGGTGTGATCACCAATCTCCCGGTGACGCTGAAAGACGGTAAAATCAAAGTATACGAGAAAGGCCTCAGCACCATCATGCAGACGGACGTTGGCCTCCGGGTGGGGTACGACGAGAACTGGCGTCTGGAAATTAGCCTCCCCAGCAGCTATTATGGTGCCGTGTGCGGTCTTTGTGGGAACTTCAACCAGAACCCAGAAGACGACATGATGTCTTCCAAAGGCGTCAAAGTCTCCTCCATCGTGGGCTGGGCTTCCAGTTGGAAAGTCCAAGACCGGGACCCCTTTTGCTGGGATTATTGCCAAGAGACTTGCCCAATGTGTGATGAGAGCAAGAGAGAGCTGTATGGGGATGACAGTCACTGTGGGGTGATCAGTAAAGCACCTGAAGGGCCCTTTAGAGACTGTCACTCCAGGGTGAGCCCCGACGACGTCTTTGACAACTGCATCTACGACGTGTGTCTGAATGAGGGGAACAAGACCATTCTGTGTGAGGCGCTGGAGGCGTACGCAGACACGTGTGGGGGCCATGGAGTCACCGTCTACGACTGGAGGACGCCGTCCAGCTGTGATGAATTTGGAGGTTGGCATTCTGTCGAAGCAGGTGGCAATGAGACTACTCCGACAGTTTACCCTGTTGATGGAGGAGATGGTGAGTGACCTGAGCATGGGGATGGGAATACCCAGGTTCCTGGGGCAGTGGGGTGAGCACTGAGCCTAGATATTGGACTTGAGGTCCGTGCCATGTTGATATGACCAATAATGTTTCTTTCAGATGCCTGCAAAGCTCTGACATGCCGGACCAAAGAGACATGCCGGACTGAGGATGGCCACACATCATGTATTCCTGACTACATGGGAACCTGCTTGGGCTCAGGGGAAACGCACTACCAAACTTTTGATGGTCTGAAGTTTGACTTCCAGGGCACCTGCACCTACACCCTGGCCAAATACTGTGGGAGCGACGCCACCCTGGAGCCTTTCACCATTGATGAGAAGAACAGCAATAAGGGGAGCCAGGATATCTCCTTTCTGCGAGTGACCAACGTCTGCATCTATGGGTACAACATCTCCATGTACAAGAGGGAAGTTGGCAAAGTCCGGGTGAGTCTCCCAGCTCAGGGCTCTGGCACTGTTCAGCTTACAAAGCACAGTACTTTTGTGTAGTGTCTCACAGAAACAGAATCCCAAACGGATGCCGTGAGCTGAATATGTCACGAGGGCAATACAAGTACATAAATACATCTCATCTGTATGAGCTGTATGTTTGAAAACCTCGTCGTCGATAGAGAGATAGAGAGCAAAAACAAAACTTTGAGGCTAGATCGATAGCTATCTCAGATAGGTAGAATCTATCTAGAGGTATGGGGAATTCTGGAAACAGATACTGTAGGTAGATAGTGAAGCTAGATAAATACTGTGTTTATTCAGGGACGTTGAATTGCTTTCTGTTGTTCTTCTCGAATAAGGAATGGGTAAAAAGTGATTAAGGATTTGACCATTGTTTTACTGGCTGCTGGTTAGAGTGGCAATGAATAACGGCCAAAATGAATGGTGAGGCGACAGTTGGAGTAATAACAAGTGAGGATGAAAGAAGAATAATGCCCTTCGTGTTCCTCCCCTCCTGTCTGTCTCTAGCTGAACGGTGTGATCACCAATCTCCCGGTGACGCTGAAAGACGGTAAAATCAAAGTATACGAGAAAGGCCTCAGCACCATCATGCAGACGGACGTTGGCCTCCGGGTGGGGTACGACGAGAACTGGCGTCTGGAAATTAGCCTCCCCAGCAGCTATTATGGTGCCGTGTGCGGTCTTTGTGGGAACTTCAACCAGAACCCAGAAGACGACATGATGTCTTCCAAAGGCGTCAAAGTCTCCTCCATCGTGGGCTGGGCTTCCAGTTGGAAAGTCCAAGACCGGGACCCCTTTTGCTGGGATTATTGCCAAGAGACTTGCCCAATGTGTGATGAGAGCAAGAGAGAGCTGTATGGGGATGACAGTCACTGTGGGGTGATCAGTAAAGCACCTGAAGGGCCCTTTAGAGACTGTCACTCCAGGGTGAGCCCCGACGACGTCTTTGACAACTGCATCTACGACGTGTGTCTGAATGAGGGGAACAAGACCATTCTGTGTGAGGCGCTGGAGGCGTACGCAGACACGTGTGGGGGCCATGGAGTCACCGTCTACGACTGGAGGACGCCGTCCAGCTGTGATGAATTTGGAGGTTGGCATTCTGTCGAAGCAGGTGGCAATGAGACTACTCCGACAGTTTACCCTGTTGATGGAGGAGATGGTGAGTGACCTGAGCATGGGGATGGGAATACCCAGGTTCCTGGGGCAGTGGGGTGAGCACTGAGCCTAGATATTGGACTTGAGGTCCGTGCCATGTTGATATGACCAATAATGTTTCTTTCAGATGCCTGCAAAGCTCTGACATGCCGGACCAAAGAGACATGCCGGACTGAGGATGGCCACACATCATGTATTCCTGACTACATGGGAACCTGCTTGGGCTCAGGGGAAACGCACTACCAAACTTTTGATGGTCTGAAGTTTGACTTCCAGGGCACCTGCACCTACACCCTGGCCAAATACTGTGGGAGCGACGCCACCCTGGAGCCTTTCACCATTGATGAGAAGAACAGCAATAAGGGGAGCCAGGATATCTCCTTTCTGCGAGTGACCAACGTCTGCATCTATGGGTACAACATCTCCATGTACAAGAGGGAAGTTGGCAAAGTCCGGGTGAGTCTCCCAGCTCAGGGCTCTGGCACTGTTCAGCTTACAAAGCACAGTACTTTTGTGTAGTGTCTCACAGAAACAGAATCCCAAACGGATGCCGTGAGCTGAATATGTCACGAGGGCAATACAAGTACATAAATACATCTCATCTGTATGAGCTGTATGTTTGAAAACCTCGTCGTCGATAGAGAGATAGAGAGCAAAAACAAAACTTTGAGGCTAGATCGATAGCTATCTCAGATAGGTAGAATCTATCTAGAGGTATGGGGAATTCTGGAAACAGATACTGTAGGTAGATAGTGAAGCTAGATAAATACTGTGTTTATTCAGGGACGTTGAATTGCTTTCTGTTGTTCTTCTCGAATAAGGAATGGGTAAAAAGTGATTAAGGATTTGACCATTGTTTTACTGGCTGCTGGTTAGAGTGGCAATGAATAACGGCCAAAATGAATGGTGAGGCGACAGTTGGAGTAATAACAAGTGAGGATGAAAGAAGAATAATGCCCTTCGTGTTCCTCCCCTCCTGTCTGTCTCTAGCTGAACGGTGTGATCACCAATCTCCCGGTGACGCTGAAAGACGGTAAAATCAAAGTATACGAGAAAGGCCTCAGCACCATCATGCAGACGGACGTTGGCCTCCGGGTGGGGTACGACGAGAACTGGCGTCTGGAAATTAGCCTCCCCAGCAGCTATTATGGTGCCGTGTGCGGTCTTTGTGGGAACTTCAACCAGAACCCAGAAGACGACATGATGTCTTCCAAAGGCGTCAAAGTCTCCTCCATCGTGGGCTGGGCTTCCAGTTGGAAAGTCCGAGACCGGGACCCCTTTTGCTGGGATTATTGCCAAGAGACTTGCCCAATGTGTGATGAGAGCAAGAGAGAGCTGTATGGGGATGACAGTCACTGTGGGCTGATCAGTAAAGCACCTGAAGGGCCCTTTAGAGACTGTCACTCCAGGGTGAGCCCCGACGACGTCTTTGACAACTGCATCTACGACGTGTGTCTGAATGAGGGGAACAAGACCATTCTGTGTGAGGCGCTGGAGGCGTACGCAGACACGTGTGGGGGCCATGGAGTCACCGTCTACGACTGGAGGACGCCGTCCAGCTGTGATGAATTTGGAGGTTGGCATTCTGTCGAAGCAGGTGGCAATGAGACTACTCCGACAGTTTACCCTGTTGATGGAGGAGATGGTGAGTGACCTGAGCATGGGGATGGGAATACCCAGGTTCCTGGGGCAGTGGGGTGAGCACTGAGCCTAGATATTGGACTTGAGGTCCGTGCCATGTTGATATGACCAATAATGTTTCTTTCAGATGCCTGCAAAGCTCTGACATGCCGGACCAAAGAGACATGCCGGACTGAGGATGGCCACACATCATGTATTCCTGACTACATGGGAACCTGCTTGGGCTCAGGGGAAACGCACTACCAAACTTTTGATGGTCTGAAGTTTGACTTCCAGGGCACCTGCACCTACACCCTGGCCAAATACTGTGGGAGCGACGCCACCCTGGAGCCTTTCACCATTGATGAGAAGAACAGCAATAAGGGGAGCCAGGATATCTCCTTTCTGCGAGTGACCAACGTCTACATCTATGGGTACAACATCTCCATGTACAAGAGGGAAGTTGGCAAAGTCCGGGTGAGTCTCCCAGCTCAGGGCTCTGGCACTGTTCAGCTTACAAAGCACAGTACTTTTGTGTAGTGTCTCACAGAAACAGAATCCCAAACGGATGCCGTGAGCTGAATATGTCACGAGGGCAATACAAGTACATAAATACATCTCATCTGTATGAGCTGTATGTTTGAAAACCTCGTCGTCGATAGAGAGATAGAGAGCAAAAACAAAACTTTGAGGCTAGATCGATAGTTATCTCAGATAGGTAGAATCTATCTAGAGGTATGGGGAATTCTGGAAACAGATACTGTAGGTAGATAGTGAAGCTAGATAAATACTGTGTTTATTCAGGGACGTTGAATTGCTTTCTGTTGTTCTTCTCGAATAAGGAATGGGTAAAAAGTGATTAAGGATTTGACCATTGTTTTACTGGCTGCTGGTTAGAGTGGCAATGAATAACGGCCAAAATGAATGGTGAGGCGACAGTTGGAGTAATAACAAGTGAGGATGAAAGAAGAATAATGCCCTTCGTGTTCCTCCCCTCCTGTCTGTCTCTAGCTGAACGGTGTGATCACCAATCTCCCGGTGACGCTGAAAGACGGTAAAATCAAAGTATACGAGAAAGGCCTCAGCACCATCATGCAGACGGACGTTGGCCTCCGGGTGGGGTACGACGAGAACTGGCGTCTGGAAATTAGCCTCCCCAGCAGCTATTATGGTGCCGTGTGCGGTCTTTGTGGGAACTTCAACCAGAACCCAGAAGACGACATGATGTCTTCCAAAGGCGTCAAAGTCTCCTCCATCGTGGGCTGGGCTTCCAGTTGGAAAGTCCAAGACCGGGACCCCTTTTGCTGGGATTATTGCCAAGAGACTTGCCCAATGTGTGATGAGAGCAAGAGAGAGCTGTATGGGGATGACAGTCACTGTGGGCTGATCAGTAAAGCACCTGAAGGGCCCTTTAGAGACTGTCACTCCAGGGTGAGCCCCGACGACGTCTTTGACAACTGCATCTACGACGTGTGTCTGAATGAGGGGAACAAGACCATTCTGTGTGAGGCGCTGGAGGCGTACGCAGACACGTGTGGGGGCCATGGAGTCACCGTCTACGACTGGAGGACGCCGTCCAGCTGTGATGAATTTGGAGGTTGGCATTCTGTCGAAGCAGGTGGCAATGAGACTACTCCGACAGTTTACCCTGTTGATGGAGGAGATGGTGAGTGACCTGAGCATGGGGATGGGAATACCCAGGTTCCTGGGGCAGTGGGGTGAGCACTGAGCCTAGATATTGGACTTGAGGTCCGTGCCATGTTGATATGACCAATAATGTTTCTTTCAGATGCCTGCAAAGCTCTGACATGCCGGACCAAAGAGACATGCCGGACTGAGGATGGCCACACATCATGTATTCCTGACTACATGGGAACCTGCTTGGGCTCAGGGGAAACGCACTACCAAACTTTTGATGGTCTGAAGTTTGACTTCCAGGGCACCTGCACCTACACCCTGGCCAAATACTGTGGGAGCGACGCCACCCTGGAGCCTTTCACCATTGATGAGAAGAACAGCAATAAGGGGAGCCAGGATATCTCCTTTCTGCGAGTGACCAACGTCTGCATCTATGGGTACAACATCTCCATGTACAAGAGGGAAGTTGGCAAAGTCCGGGTGAGTCTCCCAGCTCAGGGCTCTGGCACTGTTCAGCTTACAAAGCACAGTACTTTTGTGTAGTGTCTCACAGAAACAGAATCCCAAACGGATGCCGTGAGCTGAATATGTCACGAGGGCAATACAAGTACATAAATACATCTCATCTGTATGAGCTGTATGTTTGAAAACCTCGTCGTCGATAGAGAGATAGAGAGCAAAAACAAAACTTTGAGGCTAGATCGATAGCTATCTCAGATAGGTAGAATCTATCTAGAGGTATGGGGAATTCTGGAAACAGATACTGTAGGTAGATAGTGAAGCTAGATAAATACTGTGTTTATTCAGGGACGTTGAATTGCTTTCTGTTGTTCTTCTCGAATAAGGAATGGGTAAAAAGTGATTAAGGATTTGACCATTGTTTTACTGGCTGCTGGTTAGAGTGGCAATGAATAACGGCCAAAATGAATGGTGAGGCGACAGTTGGAGTAATAACAAGTGAGGATGAAAGAAGAATAATGCCCTTCGTGTTCCTCCCCTCCTGTCTGTCTCTAGCTGAACGGTGTGATCACCAATCTCCCGGTGACGCTGAAAGACGGTAAAATCAAAGTATACGAGAAAGGCCTCAGCACCATCATGCAGACGGACGTTGGCCTCCGGGTGGGGTACGACGAGAACTGGCGTCTGGAAATTAGCCTCCCCAGCAGCTATTATGGTGCCGTGTGCGGTCTTTGTGGGAACTTCAACCAGAACCCAGAAGACGACATGATGTCTTCCAAAGGCGTCAAAGTCTCCTCCATCGTGGGCTGGGCTTCCAGTTGGAAAGTCCAAGACCGGGACCCCTTTTGCTGGGATTATTGCCAAGAGACTTGCCCAATGTGTGATGAGAGCAAGAGAGAGCTGTATGGGGATGACAGTCACTGTGGGCTGATCAGTAAAGCACCTGAAGGGCCCTTTAGAGACTGTCACTCGAGGGTGAGCCCCGACGACGTCTTTGACAACTGCATCTACGACGTGTGTCTGAATGAGGGGAACAAGACCATTCTGTGTGAGGCGCTGGAGGCGTACGCAGACACGTGTGGGGGCCATGGAGTCACCGTCTACGACTGGAGGACGCCGTCCAGCTGTGATGAATTTGGAGGTTGGCATTCTGTCGAAGCAGGTGGCAATGAGACTACTCCGACAGTTTACCCTGTTGATGGAGGAGATGGTGAGTGACCTGAGCATGGGGATGGGAATACCCAGGTTCCTGGGGCAGTGGGGTGAGCACTGAGCCTAGATATTGGACTTGAGGTCCGTGCCATGTTGATATGACCAATAATGTTTCTTTCAGATGCCTGCAAAGCTCTGACATGCCGGACCAAAGAGACATGCCGGACTGAGGATGGCCACACATCATGTATTCCTGACTACATGGGAACCTGCTTGGGCTCAGGGGAAACGCACTACCAAACTTTTGATGGTCTGAAGTTTGACTTCCAGGGCACCTGCACCTACACCCTGGCCAAATACTGTGGGAGCGACGCCACCCTGGAGCCTTTCACCATTGATGAGAAGAACAGCAATAAGGGGAGCCAGGATATCTCCTTTCTGCGAGTGACCAACGTCTGCATCTATGGGTACAACATCTCCATGTACAAGAGGGAAGTTGGCAAAGTCCGGGTGAGTCTCCCAGCTCAGGGCTCTGGCACTGTTCAGCTTACAAAGCACAGTACTTTTGTGTAGTGTCTCACAGAAACAGAATCCCAAACGGATGCCGTGAGCTGAATATGTCACGAGGGCAATACAAGTACATAAATACATCTCATCTGTATGAGCTGTATGTTTGAAAACCTCGTCGTCGATAGAGAGATAGAGAGCAAAAACAAAACTTTGAGGCTAGATCGATAGCTATCTCAGATAGGTAGAATCTATCTAGAGGTATGGGGAATTCTGGAAACAGATACTGTAGGT
Source organism: Aldabrachelys gigantea (assembly GCA_026122505.1). Classification (NCBI taxonomy): domain Eukaryota; kingdom Metazoa; phylum Chordata; order Testudines; family Testudinidae; genus Aldabrachelys; species Aldabrachelys gigantea. The sequence goes on from CM047489.1 coordinate 68,400,457, forward strand.
AGATAGTGAAGCTAGATAAATACTGTGTTTATTCAGGGACGTTGAATTGCTTTCTGTTGTTCTTCTCGAATAAGGAATGGGTAAAAAGTGATTAAGGATTTGACCATTGTTTTACTGGCTGCTGGTTAGAGTGGCAATGAATAACGGCCAAAATGAATGGTGAGGCGACAGTTGGAGTAATAACAAGTGAGGATGAAAGAAGAATAATGCCCTTCGTGTTCCTCCCCTCCTGTCTGTCTCTAGCTGAACGGTGTGATCACCAATCTCCCGGTGACGCTGAAAGACGGTAAAATCAAAGTATACGAGAAAGGCCTCAGCACCATCATGCAGACGGACGTTGGCCTCCGGGTGGGGTACGACGAGAACTGGCGTCTGGAAATTAGCCTCCCCAGCAGCTATTATGGTGCCGTGTGCGGTCTTTGTGGGAACTTCAACCAGAACCCAGAAGACGACATGATGTCCCCCAAAGGCGTCAAAGTCTCCTCCATCGTGGGCTGGGCTTCCAGTTGGAAAGTCCGAGACCGGGACCCCTTTTGCTGGGATTATTGCCAAGAGACTTGCCCAATGTGTGATGAGAGCAAGAGAGAGCTGTATGGGGATGACAGTCACTGTGGGCTGATCAGTAAAGCACCTGAAGGGCCCTTTAGAGACTGTCACTCCAGGGTGAGCCCCGACGACGTCTTTGACAACTGCATCTACGACGTGTGTCTGAATGAGGGGAACAAGACCATTCTGTGTGAGGCGCTGGAGGCGTACGCAGACACGTGTGGGGGCCATGGAGTCACCGTCTACGACTGGAGGACGCCGTCCAGCTGTGATGAATTTGGAGGTTGGCATTCTGTCGAAGCAGGTGGCAATGAGACTACTCCGACAGTTTACCCTGTTGATGGAGGAGATGGTGAGTGACCTGAGCATGGGGATGGGAATACCCAGGTTCCTGGGGCAGTGGGGTGAGCACTGAGCCTAGATATTGGACTTGAGGTCCGTGCCATGTTGATATGACCAATAATGTTTCTTTCAGATGCCTGCAAAGCTCTGACATGCCGGACCAAAGAGACATGCCGGACTGAGGATGGCCACACATCATGTATTCCTGACTACATGGGAACCTGCTTGGGCTCAGGGGAAACGCACTACCAAACTTTTGATGGTCTGAAGTTTGACTTCCAGGGCACCTGCACCTACACCCTGGCCAAATACTGTGGGAGCGACGCCACCCTGGAGCCTTTCACCATTGATGAGAAGAACAGCAATAAGGGGAGCCAGGATATCTCCTTTCTGCGAGTGACCAACGTCTACATCTATGGGTACAACATCTCCATGTACAAGAGGGAAGTTGGCAAAGTCCGGGTGAGTCTCCCAGCTCAGGGCTCTGGCACTGTTCAGCTTACAAAGCACAGTACTTTTGTGTAGTGTCTCACAGAAACAGAATCCCAAACGGATGCCGTGAGCTGAATATGTCACGAGGGCAATACAAGTACATAAATACATCTCATCTGTATGAGCTGTATGTTTGAAAACCTCGTCGTCGATAGAGAGATAGAGAGCAAAAACAAAACTTTGAGGCTAGATCGATAGTTATCTCAGATAGGTAGAATCTATCTAGAGGTATGGGGAATTCTGGAAACAGATACTGTAGGTAGATAGTGAAGCTAGATAAATACTGTGTTTATTCAGGGACGTTGAATTGCTTTCTGTTGTTCTTCTCGAATAAGGAATGGGTAAAAAGTGATTAAGGATTTGACCATTGTTTTACTGGCTGCTGGTTAGAGTGGCAATGAATAACGGCCAAAATGAATGGTGAGGCGACAGTTGGAGTAATAACAAGTGAGGATGAAAGAAGAATAATGCCCTTCGTGTTCCTCCCCTCCTGTCTGTCTCTAGCTGAACGGTGTGATCACCAATCTCCCGGTGACGCTGAAAGACGGTAAAATCAAAGTATACGAGAAAGGCCTCAGCACCATCATGCAGACGGACGTTGGCCTCCGGGTGGGGTACGACGAGAACTGGCGTCTGGAAATTAGCCTCCCCAGCAGCTATTATGGTGCCGTGTGCGGTCTTTGTGGGAACTTCAACCAGAACCCAGAAGACGACATGATGTCTTCCAAAGGCGTCAAAGTCTCCTCCATCGTGGGCTGGGCTTCCAGTTGGAAAGTCCAAGACCGGGACCCCTTTTGCTGGGATTATTGCCAAGAGACTTGCCCAATGTGTGATGAGAGCAAGAGAGAGCTGTATGGGGATGACAGTCACTGTGGGCTGATCAGTAAAGCACCTGAAGGGCCCTTTAGAGACTGTCACTCCAGGGTGAGCCCCGACGACGTCTTTGACAACTGCATCTACGACGTGTGTCTGAATGAGGGGAACAAGACCATTCTGTGTGAGGCGCTGGAGGCGTACGCAGACACGTGTGGGGGCCATGGAGTCACCGTCTACGACTGGAGGACGCCGTCCAGCTGTGATGAATTTGGAGGTTGGCATTCTGTCGAAGCAGGTGGCAATGAGACTACTCCGACAGTTTACCCTGTTGATGGAGGAGATGGTGAGTGACCTGAGCATGGGGATGGGAATACCCAGGTTCCTGGGGCAGTGGGGTGAGCACTGAGCCTAGATATTGGACTTGAGGTCCGTGCCATGTTGATATGACCAATAATGTTTCTTTCAGATGCCTGCAAAGCTCTGACATGCCGGACCAAAGAGACATGCCGGACTGAGGATGGCCACACATCATGTATTCCTGACTACATGGGAACCTGCTTGGGCTCAGGGGAAACGCACTACCAAACTTTTGATGGTCTGAAGTTTGACTTCCAGGGCACCTGCACCTACACCCTGGCCAAATACTGTGGGAGCGACGCCACCCTGGAGCCTTTCACCATTGATGAGAAGAACAGCAATAAGGGGAGCCAGGATATCTCCTTTCTGCGAGTGACCAACGTCTGCATCTATGGGTACAACATCTCCATGTACAAGAGGGAAGTTGGCAAAGTCCGGGTGAGTCTCCCAGCTCAGGGCTCTGGCACTGTTCAGCTTACAAAGCACAGTACTTTTGTGTAGTGTCTCACAGAAACAGAATCCCAAACGGATGCCGTGAGCTGAATATGTCACGAGGGCAATACAAGTACATAAATACATCTCATCTGTATGAGCTGTATGTTTGAAAACCTCGTCGTCGATAGAGAGATAGAGAGCAAAAACAAAACTTTGAGGCTAGATCGATAGCTATCTCAGATAGGTAGAATCTATCTAGAGGTATGGGGAATTCTGGAAACAGATACTGTAGGTAGATAGTGAAGCTAGATAAATACTGTGTTTATTCAGGGACGTTGAATTGCTTTCTGTTGTTCTTCTCGAATAAGGAATGGGTAAAAAGTGATTAAGGATTTGACCATTGTTTTACTGGCTGCTGGTTAGAGTGGCAATGAATAACGGCCAAAATGAATGGTGAGGCGACAGTTGGAGTAATAACAAGTGAGGATGAAAGAAGAATAATGCCCTTCGTGTTCCTCCCCTCCTGTCTGTCTCTAGCTGAACGGTGTGATCACCAATCTCCCGGTGACGCTGAAAGACGGTAAAATCAAAGTATACGAGAAAGGCCTCAGCACCATCATGCAGACGGACGTTGGCCTCCGGGTGGGGTACGACGAGAACTGGCGTCTGGAAATTAGCCTCCCCAGCAGCTATTATGGTGCCGTGTGCGGTCTTTGTGGGAACTTCAACCAGAACCCAGAAGACGACATGATGTCTTCCAAAGGCGTCAAAGTCTCCTCCATCGTGGGCTGGGCTTCCAGTTGGAAAGTCCAAGACCGGGACCCCTTTTGCTGGGATTATTGCCAAGAGACTTGCCCAATGTGTGATGAGAGCAAGAGAGAGCTGTATGGGGATGACAGTCACTGTGGGGTGATCAGTAAAGCACCTGAAGGGCCCTTTAGAGACTGTCACTCCAGGGTGAGCCCCGACGACGTCTTTGACAACTGCATCTACGACGTGTGTCTGAATGAGGGGAACAAGACCATTCTGTGTGAGGCGCTGGAGGCGTACGCAGACACGTGTGGGGGCCATGGAGTCACCGTCTACGACTGGAGGACGCCGTCCAGCTGTGATGAATTTGGAGGTTGGCATTCTGTCGAAGCAGGTGGCAATGAGACTACTCCGACAGTTTACCCTGTTGATGGAGGAGATGGTGAGTGACCTGAGCATGGGGATGGGAATACCCAGGTTCCTGGGGCAGTGGGGTGAGCACTGAGCCTAGATATTGGACTTGAGGTCCGTGCCATGTTGATATGACCAATAATGTTTCTTTCAGATGCCTGCAAAGCTCTGACATGCCGGACCAAAGAGACATGCCGGACTGAGGATGGCCACACATCATGTATTCCTGACTACATGGGAACCTGCTTGGGCTCAGGGGAAACGCACTACCAAACTTTTGATGGTCTGAAGTTTGACTTCCAGGGCACCTGCACCTACACCCTGGCCAAATACTGTGGGAGCGACGCCACCCTGGAGCCTTTCACCATTGATGAGAAGAACAGCAATAAGGGGAGCCAGGGTATCTCCTTTCTGCGAGTGACCAACGTCTACATCTATGGGTACAACATCTCCATGTACAAGAGGGAAGTTGGCAAAGTCCGGGTGAGTCTCCCAGCTCAGGGCTCTGGCACTGTTCAGCTTACAAAGCACAGTACTTTTGTGTAGTGTCTCACAGAAACAGAATCCCAAACGGATGCCGTGAGCTGAATATGTCACGAGGGCAATACAAGTACATAAATACATCTCATCTGTATGAGCTGTATGTTTGAAAACCTCGTCGTCGATAGAGAGATAGAGAGCAAAAACAAAACTTTGAGGCTAGATCGATAGCTATCTCAGATAGGTAGAATCTATCTAGAGGTATGGGGAATTCTGGAAACAGATACTGTAGGTAGATAGTGAAGCTAGATAAATACTGTGTTTATTCAGGGACGTTGAATTGCTTTCTGTTGTTCTTCTCGAATAAGGAATGGGTAAAAAGTGATTAAGGATTTGACCATTGTTTTACTGGCTGCTGGTTAGAGTGGCAATGAATAACGGCCAAAATGAATGGTGAGGCGACAGTTGGAGTAATAACAAGTGAGGATGAAAGAAGAATAATGCCCTTCGTGTTCCTCCCCTCCTGTCTGTCTCTAGCTGAACGGTGTGATCACCAATCTCCCGGTGACGCTGAAAGACGGTAAAATCAAAGTATACGAGAAAGGCCTCAGCACCATCATGCAGACGGACGTTGGCCTCCGGGTGGGGTACGACGAGAACTGGCGTCTGGAAATTAGCCTCCCCAGCAGCTATTATGGTGCCGTGTGCGGTCTTTGTGGGAACTTCAACCAGAACCCAGAAGACGACATGATGTCTTCCAAAGGCGTCAAAGTCTCCTCCATCGTGGGCTGGGCTTCCAGTTGGAAAGTCCAAGACCGGGACCCCTTTTGCTGGGATTATTGCCAAGAGACTTGCCCAATGTGTGATGAGAGCAAGAGAGAGCTGTATGGGGATGACAGTCACTGTGGGGTGATCAGTAAAGCACCTGAAGGGCCCTTTAGAGACTGTCACTCCAGGGTGAGCCCCGACGACGTCTTTGACAACTGCATCTACGACGTGTGTCTGAATGAGGGGAACAAGACCATTCTGTGTGAGGCGCTGGAGGCGTACGCAGACACGTGTGGGGGCCATGGAGTCACCGTCTACGACTGGAGGACGCCGTCCAGCTGTGATGAATTTGGAGGTTGGCATTCTGTCGAAGCAGGTGGCAATGAGACTACTCCGACAGTTTACCCTGTTGATGGAGGAGATGGTGAGTGACCTGAGCATGGGGATGGGAATACCCAGGTTCCTGGGGCAGTGGGGTGAGCACTGAGCCTAGATATTGGACTTGAGGTCCGTGCCATGTTGATATGACCAATAATGTTTCTTTCAGATGCCTGCAAAGCTCTGACATGCCGGACCAAAGAGACATGCCGGACTGAGGATGGCCACACATCATGTATTCCTGACTACATGGGAACCTGCTTGGGCTCAGGGGAAACGCACTACCAAACTTTTGATGGTCTGAAGTTTGACTTCCAGGGCACCTGCACCTACACCCTGGCCAAATACTGTGGGAGCGACGCCACCCTGGAGCCTTTCACCATTGATGAGAAGAACAGCAATAAGGGGAGCCAGGATATCTCCTTTCTGCGAGTGACCAACGTCTACATCTATGGGTACAACATCTCCATGTACAAGAGGGAAGTTGGCAAAGTCCGGGTGAGTCTCCCAGCTCAGGGCTCTGGCACTGTTCAGCTTACAAAGCACAGTACTTTTGTGTAGTGTCTCACAGAAACAGAATCCCAAACGGATGCCGTGAGCTGAATATGTCACGAGGGCAATACAAGTACATAAATACATCTCATCTGTATGAGCTGTATGTTTGAAAACCTCGTCGTCGATAGAGAGATAGAGAGCAAAAACAAAACTTTGAGGCTAGATCGATAGCTATCTCAGATAGGTAGAATCTATCTAGAGGTATGGGGAATTCTGGAAACAGATACTGTAGGTAGATAGTGAAGCTAGATAAATACTGTGTTTATTCAGGGACGTTGAATTGCTTTCTGTTGTTCTTCTCGAATAAGGAATGGGTAAAAAGTGATTAAGGATTTGACCATTGTTTTACTGGCTGCTGGTTAGAGTGGCAATGAATAACGGCCAAAATGAATGGTGAGGCGACAGTTGGAGTAATAACAAGTGAGGATGAAAGAAGAATAATGCCCTTCGTGTTCCTCCCCTCCTGTCTGTCTCTAGCTGAACGGTGTGATCACCAATCTCCCGGTGACGCTGAAAGACGGTAAAATCAAAGTATACGAGAAAGGCCTCAGCACCATCATGCAGACGGACGTTGGCCTCCGGGTGGGGTACGACGAGAACTGGCGTCTGGAAATTAGCCTCCCCAGCAGCTATTATGGTGCCGTGTGCGGTCTTTGTGGGAACTTCAACCAGAACCCAGAAGACGACATGATGTCTTCCAAAGGCGTCAAAGTCTCCTCCATCGTGGGCTGGGCTTCCAGTTGGAAAGTCCAAGACCGGGACCCCTTTTGCTGGGATTATTGCCAAGAGACTTGCCCAATGTGTGATGAGAGCAAGAGAGAGCTGTATGGGGATGACAGTCACTGTGGGCTGATCAGTAAAGCACCTGAAGGGCCCTTTAGAGACTGTCACTCCAGGGTGAGCCCCGACGACGTCTTTGACAACTGCATCTACGACGTGTGTCTGAATGAGGGGAACAAGACCATTCTGTGTGAGGCGCTGGAGGCGTACGCAGACACGTGTGGGGGCCATGGAGTCACCGTCTACGACTGGAGGACGCCGTCCAGCTGTGATGAATTTGGAGGTTGGCATTCTGTCGAAGCAGGTGGCAATGAGACTACTCCGACAGTTTACCCTGTTGATGGAGGAGATGGTGAGTGACCTGAGCATGGGGATGGGAATACCCAGGTTCCTGGGGCAGTGGGGTGAGCACTGAGCCTAGATATTGGACTTGAGGTCCGTGCCATGTTGATATGACCAATAATGTTTCTTTCAGATGCCTGCAAAGCTCTGACATGCCGGACCAAAGAGACATGCCGGACTGAGGATGGCCACACATCATGTATTCCTGACTACATGGGAACCTGCTTGGGCTCAGGGGAAACGCACTACCAAACTTTTGATGGTCTGAAGTTTGACTTCCAGGGCACCTGCACCTACACCCTGGCAAAATACTGTGGGAGCGACGCCACCCTGGAGCCTTTCACCATTGATGAGAAGAACAGCAATAAGGGGAGCCAGGATATCTCCTTTCTGCGAGTGACCAACGTCTACATCTATGGGTACAACATCTCCATGTACAAGAGGGAAGTTGGCAAAGTCCGGGTGAGTCTCCCAGCTCAGGGCTCTGGCACTGTTCAGCTTACAAAGCACAGTACTTTTGTGTAGTGTCTCACAGAAACAGAATCCCAAACGGATGCCGTGAGCTGAATATGTCACGAGGGCAATACAAGTACATAAATACATCTCATCTGTATGAGCTGTATGTTTGAAAACCTCGTCGTCGATAGAGAGATAGAGAGCAAAAACAAAACTTTGAGGCTAGATCGATAGCTATCTCAGATAGGTAGAATCTATCTAGAGGTATGGGGAATTCTGGAAACAGATACTGTAGGTAGATAGTGAAGCTAGATAAATACTGTGTTTATTCAGGGACGTTGAATTGCTTTCTGTTGTTCTTCTCGAATAAGGAATGGGTAAAAAGTGATTAAGGATTTGACCATTGTTTTACTGGCTGCTGGTTAGAGTGGCAATGAATAACGGCCAAAATGAATGGTGAGGCGACAGTTGGAGTAATAACAAGTGAGGATGAAAGAAGAATAATGCCCTTCGTGTTCCTCCCCTCCTGTCTGTCTCTAGCTGAACGGTGTGATCACCAATCTCCCGGTGACGCTGAAAGACGGTAAAATCAAAGTATACGAGAAAGGCCTCAGCACCATCATGCAGACGGACGTTGGCCTCCGGGTGGGGTACGACGAGAACTGGCGTCTGGAAATTAGCCTCCCCAGCAGCTATTATGGTGCCGTGTGCGGTCTTTGTGGGAACTTCAACCAGAACCCAGAAGACGACATGATGTCTTCCAAAGGCGTCAAAGTCTCCTCCATCGTGGGCTGGGCTTCCAGTTGGAAAGTCCAAGACCGGGACCCCTTTTGCTGGGATTATTGCCAAGAGACTTGCCCAATGTGTGATGAGAGCAAGAGAGAGCTGTATGGGGATGACAGTCACTGTGGGGTGATCAGTAAAGCACCTGAAGGGCCCTTTAGAGACTGTCACTCCAGGGTGAGCCCCGACGACGTCTTTGACAACTGCATCTACGACGTGTGTCTGAATGAGGGGAACAAGACCATTCTGTGTGAGGCGCTGGAGGCGTACGCAGACACGTGTGGGGGCCATGGAGTCACCGTCTACGACTGGAGGACGCCGTCCAGCTGTGATGAATTTGGAGGTTGGCATTCTGTCAAAGCAGGTGGCAATGAGACTACTCCGACAGTTTACCCTGTTGATGGAGGAGATGGTGAGTGACCTGAGCATGGGGATGGGAATACCCAGGTTCCTGGGGCAGTGGGGTGAGCACTGAGTTTTAGGGTAGAGTTCCCCCTTTTCTGTAGAATTTCCTTTGTTTGGTTAAGTGTATCCTAGTATGCTCCCCCTGAAGAACTCAGAAGCCTGAAAACATTATAGACACAGGTAGCTTATCTGCAATTTGGCTTTAAGTACAGCGTATCTAGCAACGAGGCAATGCTGTAGTTCAACATCTGTGGGCCATAGGAGTCTGTGGAACATGTCTAGTGGTGAAACAGCATAAGAACAAAGCTGTGGGTGATCCAGGAATTAGGAAGGGAGATTCAGGAGAGGACTTTTTCTCCCATTGAAATACATGGGAGTCAAAGGTGCTTACAACTTTCAGAATTTAACCCCTAGCATGTGTGGCTCTCACTGATACACCCACCGACAGCAATTCCAGGCCCCAGGGCAGCTGCGTTGCTGGGTGTGCTCTTCCATCATGGCCAGGGCTTCCACATGCCTGCCTGACTGCCTTCGTTGCCGCTGGTACCACCCTCCCCATGCCTAGAAGCCCTGCGGCCCACCTCGGTGATTTATAAGGGCCTGGGGCTCCTGACTGCTGCCATGGCAGTGGCAGTGGCCGGGGGACCCAAATCCTTTTAAATCTCCCGGCCCTGAGCAATATTCCCTTCGCCCTGTGCCATCAGTGGGCCTGCTCACTTATGTATGGACTGAAATGCCACTCGCAAAGGAGTCAGTGGGAATTATCCAATTACTTCAGTGCCACAGCAATGGGTTATTGAGAGTGTGCTGGATCACAACCAGGGGCATTTAAGCACATGCGTAACTTTAAACGTATGAGTAACCTCCTTGACTTCAGTGGAACTGCTCACACAGTTGAGTGTTTAGCTGGACTAGGACCAGAGCTTGCAGCAGGCCAAGCTCTGTTGAGTATCCTCAGCATGCCTTGGTTTGTTCAGTTGGTTCTGCATGAATGCTGTGCCCATGGCAGATCTTGCTCCCCTGGCCTAGACACTTGACTTGAGTCCCCCACTCTGTTGATGTGACAGGGCTTTTTTCTTTCAGAAATCTGCAAAGCCCTGAAATGCCGGACCAAGGAGACATGCAAGACAGAGGATGGCCATGCAACATGTGTTCCCGACTATGTGGGAACTTGCTGGGGATGGGGGAACCCGCATTATCACACCTTTGATGGCCTGAAGTTTGATTTCCAGGGCACCTGCACCTACACCATCGCCAAGTACTGTGGGACTGACCCCACCCTGGAGCCCTTTACCATCGATGAGAAGAATGATAACAGGGGCAGCCAGGCCATCTCCTTTCTACGAGTGACCAACATCTATGTCTACGGGTACAACATCTCCATCTACAAGAGGGAAGTTGGCAAGGTCCGGGTAAGTCTCTGATTTCAGGACTACACCTTTTGGACTCATAACACACAGTGATTTGGCAGAGTCTTTATCACTCACAAATGGTATCTTAGAATCAGGGGATGTGAGCAAGACATAGGCAAATGGGAAGAAAGATGTTTTCAGATAATGGGGCACCGGGTTCTGGGAGGGACACGGGGGCCAGAGTGAGGTAAGGTGGATCACCGGCCTGCAGTGACTTTTAATGGCTGGAGAGCTAATTCCAGGAGACGACCAGCAGGAGGCACCACAGGGGTGAGTCCACACCCTTACAGAGATTAATAAATTTATTTGAGCATAAGCTTTCATGGGTTAAACCCACTTCATCGGGAGCATGAAATGAAAAATACAGTAGGAAGATATATATACACAGAGAACATGAAAAAATGGGTGTTGCCATACCAACTGTAATGAGAGGAATTAACCTTGGTGAGCTATTAGGTGAGTTATTATCAGCAGGAGAAAAAAAAGCGTTTGTAGTGATAATCAGGATGGCCCATTTCCAATCGTTGACAGGAAGGTATGAATAACCGTAGTGGAAAAATTAGCATGGGGACACAGTTTTTACTTTGTATAATGACCCATGCTAACTTTTCCCCTACGGTTACTCACACCTTCTTGTCAACTGTTGGAAATGGGCCATCCTGATTATCACTACAAATGTTTTTTTCTCCTGCTGATAATAGCTCACCTTATGCTCAAATACATTTGTTAGTCTCTAAAGTGCCACAAGGACTCCTTGTTCTTTTTGCTGATACAGACTAACATGGCTACTACTCTGAAACCTGTCACCAAGAAAGAAAGGAGTGTTCTTTAGGTAGATAATAGAGGTGAAATCATGACTCCATTGAAATCAATGGGAGTAGGTGGCATAGATCACAGGTTTCAGTAGAGGGCTGAATTCTATATTTAGTTATGGTGCATGTGTCGCAGTGTAAATTGAGGACTGTATACTCCCCAATATGCGCAGCAGAATGGCGTATCAGAGGTTTGTAGAGAGATCAGAGGGAGAATATAGTCTTTATTTAGTAACCACACCTTGAATACTGCATGCAGTTCTGAACACCCCATCTCAAAGTTATATTAGAATTGGAAAAGGTACAGAGAAGGGTAACACAAATGATTAAGAGTATGGAACAGCTTCCAGATGAGGAGTGATTAAAAAGACTGGGACTTTTCATCTTGGAAAAGAGGTGACTGAGGGGACATATGATGGAGAGCTATAAAATCATGAATGGTGTGGAGAAAGTGAATAAGGAAGTATTATTTATTCCTTCACATAACATAAGTACAAGAGGTCACCCAATGAAATTAATAGGCAGCAGGTTTAAAACAAACAAAAGGAAATACTTCTTCACACAGCGGACAGTCAACCTGTGGAACTCGTTGCCAGAGGATTATGGCCAAAACTATAAAGGGGCTCAAAAAAGAGATAGATAAGTTCCTGGAGTATAGATCCATCAATGACTATTAGCCAAGATGGTCAGGAAGGCAAGTCCATGCTCTGGGTATCCCTAACCTCTGACTACCAGAAGCTGGGAGTGGACAATGAGATGGATCGCTCAATGATTGCCCTTTCCTGTTCATTCACTTGCAAGCCCCTGGCATTGCCCACTGTCAGAAGAAAGGATATCTGGCTAGATGGACCATTGGTCAGACTCAGTACATCTGTTCTTATGTTCTTAACCAAAGCTGGGCAAAATTTTTCATCCAAAACATTCGTTTGGCGAAAAATGCAGATTCTGTGCTCTGAAACCTTTCATGAATTTGGATCAGTTTCAATGATTTATTTTGACTGAGAAAAAATGAAAGGTTTAATTTCAACATTTTTGAAATAAAATGTTTCAGTTTTTTAATTTGAAATGACGTTTTGTTTCAAAGCTTCCTTTAATTTTATTTTTTTCAAATTTCAAATATTTTAAAAAGTGCTTGAAATTGGACTGAAACAGTTTGTTTGATCTGAAACAATTTTCTTTCCACTTTCACCAAAAAAATTGAATTTTTTTCAGTTCAAATGAAACAATTTTTTCCTGTTTTTTTGTCATTACTAATCTATTATTTGCACATCTCTAGAAAGAACTATTTTTATTCAAATATTTATTATTCATTTTCTTCTTGTTCCGTTCATTGTACAGTGAGAAAATCTGCTCCATTTGAGGCTCAGATATATTTCTGCCCTTTTTTCCTCCATTTTCTGCATTTTCTGATTCTCTTTTCCTGACCTGTCTGTGTGAATCTCCTTCATCCTTTTCTTTGTATCTCATTCTCTTAGCAACCCCTAATTCTCTACACAAGCTGCTTCAGCCCCAGTCCTTGCCCCATTTGATCTGTTAAAATGACCAAGGTGTGATGGGATGCTTATCCCACACACAGAATCATTGAACCATAGATTTAGAAGGGACAGCAAGCGTCATCTAGTCTAACCCTCTGCCATGATGCCATGTTGTGTTTAAATCATCCAAGACAGATGAAAACTTTTGAAAACTTCCTATGAAGGAGCTTCCACAGCCTTTGCTAGGCAGTCTGTTCCATTGTTCTGCTCTTCTTGTGTTTAGGAAGTTTTTCCTGATTTAATCTAAATCTGCTCTGCTGTAGTTTGAACCCATTGCCTCTTGTCCTGCCCTCTATGGCAAGAACAACCTTTTCTCCATCTTTTTTATGGCAGCCTTTCAAGTATTTCAAGACCGTTATCTTATCCTCTCTTTTGCAAACTAAAAATACCTAGTTCCTTCAGTCTTTGCTCGTATATAAGCCTGCAAATCATTCATGGAGGTCACAGAAGTCATGGCTTTCATGACTTTCTATGACCTCCATGAATTTTGCAGCACTGGTGCAGCTGATCTCAGCAGCTGGGGAAGCCCCGGGTCCAGCCGTACCGGGTGCTGCTCTGGCAGCCCTAGGCAGCTTGTCCCCAGGCTGCCCCTGCCCGGATCAACAGTGGTGGGGCTGCAGGTCATCACCTGCCCGGACCGGCGGTGGTGATGGGGCAGCCCTGGGCTGCCCCCCTCCTGGAGCGGCAGGGGGCAATGGGCTACCTCCCACGGCGGCCCTGGCCATCTTCCACCTGGAGCGGCCCCCTACCGACCCCCCCTCCAGCGTCAGGGGGCCCTGGGTTGCCACTAGCTGCAGCAGGGCCTGGGCTGCCCCACCCCAGCTGAAACGTCGCCCCGCACTGCCTCTCCCTCAGCCAGCAACAGTCTTGAGGAGCACCCTCCTCCCAGCAGGTAAGATTTAGTCACAGGTCAGGGGGCCGTGACTTTTTGTTTATTGTCCGTGACCTATCCATGACTTTTACTAAAAATACCTGTGACTAAAACGTAGCCTTACTCATCTGACTTGCATTCCATCGCTTTGGTCATCTTTGTCGCTCACCTCTGGATCCTTTCCAGTTTCTCTACATCCTTTCTCTACAGCAGTGACCAAAATTGGATGCAGTACTCCAGCTGAGGCCTAACCGGTGCCAAGTAGAGCGATACTGTCACCTCCCGTGACTTGCATGCTATGCCTCTGTTAATGCATTTGTACATGCCATGATTCACTGTTGCAAAAAAAGGCAAACATTCTAGGATGCATTAACAGAAGTGTTGTAAGCAAGACACAAGAAGTAATTCTTAGGCCTTGTCTACACTGGCAAGTTACTGTTCAGTAAAGAAGCTTTCTGCGGTGTAACTCCTGAGGTGTACACACTGCCAAGGCACTTAGTGCACAGAAACACCTCACTTGCAGCATTGTAAAAAAACCACCTTGACGAGAGTCATAAGCTTTAAAGCGCAGAGGCTCCAGCGCTGTATTGGCAGTGTAAACACATTACAGCGCAGAAAGAAATCAGTTGACCTCCAGAAGTGTCCCATAATCCCTCAAGTGGCCGCTCTGCTTATTGTTTTGAACTCAGCTGCCCTGGAAACATGCACCCCTCCCCTTTCAAAGCTCCATTGCGTGCTGTGCCGATCTGCTCGGAGACACAAAGCAAACCATTAATATGGAATGCTCGTGCTGTTGAACACAGAAGCCGGAGTGTATGTGTGTGTGTGAGAGAGAGAGAGAAAGAGACAGACAGACAGATTGCTGTGCAGAGAGCTGGGGAGGGAGGCGGGGGCTGATATTGGGTTTCCCCCTCTCCCTGCCTCAGGACTGGTTGCTTCCTGCTGCTGTCTGAACTTACAAGACAACATGCTGACACACTCTCTGTCCCCCAAAACACACTCTCTCATAGGCGCCAACTTTCCCCAGTGCCAATGGGTGCTCGCACCCCATCCTGCCCCAACTCCACCTCTTCCTTTTCCCTATTGGACCCCTTCCCCAAATCTCCGTCCCGGCCCTACCTCTTCCCCCAGCATGCCACGTTCCCTGTCCTCCCCCCCCGTCCCAGCCACATGAAACAGCTGTTTTGCAGTGCAAGCGCTGGGAGCTAGGGGGAAAAGTAGGCAAGCGGCACACTCAGGGGAGGAGGCGGAGAGGAGGCAGAGGTGACCTGGGCAGGAGGGCAGGGAGCTGCTGGTGGGTGCTGTGCACCCACCAATTTTTCCCCGTGGGTGGTCCAGCCCCAGAGCACCCACAGAGTTGATGCCTGTGCTGTCTTTTCCCCCTCCATACACACACACACACACACACACACACACCTTGTCACACACTCTGCCCCACCCCCCTTCAGTTGAAAAACAGCTGGCAATGTAGTAGGATGCCCATGGAGCAATGGGATTGGGAAACCTGCATCATGTGATACTGTGCCTGCCCCATGAGGCATTGTAAACCCTTCCCAAAGCACCCTGCAGCCAGTTGCACAGTGGGATAGCTACCACAATGCACTGCTCTCTTTGCCGTTGCAAGAGCTGCTAATGTGGATGTGCTCCACCATCACAAGGAGCACAGTGTGGACACACAACAGCAGATTAATTCCAGCACTTTAATAAAAGTGGCATAACTTCTTGTGCAGAAACTTTCCAGTGTAGATATACCCTTATACTCTACTGTGCTCTGATTAGGCCTCAACTGGAGTATTGTGTCCGTTCTCTGCACCACATTTCAGAAAATATGTGGAAAATTGGAGAAAGTCCAGAGAAGAGTAAGAAACATGATTAAAGGTCTAGAAAACAAGACCTGTGAGGAGAATACTGGGGGGCAGGGGCAATGGTAACAGTTTTCAAGTACATAAAAGGCCGTTAGAAAGAGGAGGGAGATAAATTGTTCTCGTTAACATCTGAAGATAGGACAAGAAGCAATGGGTTTAAACAAGGGTGGTTTAGGTTGGACAACAGGAAAAAACTTCCTAACTGCAGGGTGATTAAGTACCGGAATAAATTGCCTAGGGAGGTTGTGGAATTTCCATCACTGGAGATTTTTAAGAGCAGGTTAGACCAACACCTGTCAGGGATGGTCTAGATAATACTTAGTCCTGCCATGAGTGCAAGTTATGGGATCAGATGACCTTCAAGGTCCCTTCTAGTCCTATAATTCTATGTGGGGGAAGCACTTTTGCCACACAGGGATTAAATAGCTAGTATTGTCTCTGAAGTGTTTTTCATGAGCTTTACAGTTGATGCTCTGATTTGCTTAGTAGGGGCAGTGGAGTTTACACCATTGGGGGTCATCGTTTCAGGCTCTCTGCAGACTCAGGCAGGTATTGCCAAGCTAGTCACACTTGGGGAACATTTGGAAGGTTTTCCTTGCAGCCATGAAGACCAAAAAAAAAAATTTTAAACGAACAAACAATTCAAGAAATAAATACATAAATAAAATAAAAATTAAAGCTTAGATTCTGGAGATTCCTAATGTGTCATGTGGGCTATACAAATAAATCAGATGGGTTGTATATTAGACACCTCTAGATAATTAGATATTATAGATAGATACTGTGGGTCAGTAAATAATATAGCTAGATAATGTGGACAGAGAGATTGATGGATGGATGGTTAGATTTTGTAGGTGACTAATCAATATAGCTAGGTAGTGTGCATGGATAGATAGACATAGAGAATTCTGCAGATAGACAGATACTGTAGGTAGGTATTGTAGATAGATAAGTACTGTATACAGAATTCTAAAAATGTAGGTCCAGAAAGCACCTCAAGAGGTCATCTAAATGCATCTCTCGGGCTGAGTCAATATTAAGTATAGCTAGACCATTCTTGACAGGTGTTTGTCGAACCTGTTATTAACATATTCAAGCCGATTTGCATTGATTTCACTGGTTCTTCCTGAGCAAGGAATGAGTAAAAAGTGATGGCTATTAGTCAGGATGAACAGAGATGGTGTCTCTAGCCTCTGTTTGCCAGAAGCTGGGAATGGGCGACAGGGGATGGATCACTTGATGATTACCTATTCTGTTCATTCCGTCTGGGGCACCTGGCAATGGCCACTGTTGGAAGACAGGATACTGGGCTAGATGGACCTGGGCTGACCCAGTATGGCCGTTCTTATGTTCTTATGATAAAGGATTTGGCCCCCTTATTGTACATGCTACTGGCTAGAGTGACAATGAGGTACAGTCGAAATGAGTGGTGAGGTGACATATTCAATGAGAACAAGTTAGGATGACAGAGCAATAACACCCCATACTGTCCTTGTCTCTAGCTCAACGGTGTGATCACCAGTCTCCCAGTGACACTGTCAGACGGTAAAATCAGAGTGTACCAGAGCGGCTTCCGTGCCATCCTGCAGACGGACTTTGGTCTCCAGGTGGCATACAACTGGGACTGGCATCTGGTGATCACCCTCCCCAGCAGCTATTATAAGACCACGTGTGGCCTATGTGGGAACTTCAACCAGAACCCTGAAGATGACATGACATCAGCCAGCGGCACCAGAGTCTCCTCCATTGTGGGCTGGGCTGCTAGTTGGAAAGTCCAAGACCAGGATCCTTTTTGCTGGGATTCCTGCCAAGAGAACTGCCTGACATGTGATGAGAGCACAAGGAAGCTGTACAGGGGCAACAGTCGCTGTGGGTTGATCAGCAAAGCACCAGGAGGGCCCTTCAGAGAGTGTCACTCCAGAGTGAACTCCAGTGAGTTCTTTGATAGGTGTATCTATGACGTGTGTCTGAACAGGGGTGCTACGAGAATCTTGTGCCAGGTGCTGGAGGCCTATGCAGCAACCTGCAGAGACCACGGGGCCACCGTCTATGACTGGAGGATGCCATCTGGCTGTGGTGAGTCTGACAGCTTGGTGTCCTTACTGACACGGGCATGATCGGGCTAGTCAGTAGAGAAACCTGGACGTTTTTCATTCCTCCGGAGTTTTGAGGAAAAATGCCATTCTTGTCAAATTCAAAATTTTAGAAAAAAGTTCAGATTTTGAGAAAATTTAATTTCAAACAGTGTGACACAAAGCGTGTCAGTAACATTTCAGAATGGAACATTTCAATTTTTCATTTTGAAATGACTTTTGTCAACAAATTTAATTATTTTTAGATATATAAAACATTTTTTAAAAGTTTCATAAGGTTGAAATCTGAAAGTAGTGTTTTGATTGTATCAAAATAAAACACTTCAATTGACTTGCAACAATGTCTGGGACAGGAATTTCATTTCCGTTCCCTTTTGGAACAGAAGAAAATCCAAAATCTTGATATTTCCCTTGAAATGGTAAATCTGGTTTCAGCTCAGTTCCATTAGCCCATCTGTTCACTCTGTCGATGGAAGGGATGGTGAATGACCTGAGCATAGGGTTGTGAATGGCTGGGTTTCTTGGACATAGGGATCAATGCTGACTCTGTGCACCACCTATTGAGCTCCCTACTCCGCCCCTTGCAGTACGATGTCCGCTAGTGTCACCCTTGGGAATTGGAGTCAGCACTGATTCCAAGGAGTGAGCAACCCCTACTGAGCCTTCCACCCCACTCCCTGAAGCACAGTGCCCACTAGTGCAACACTGGGGCATTGGAGTCAGCATGGACACAAGTGGAGAGCACCTCCTAATCAGATCCGTCTCCTTTGTTTGCAGAACAGCGCCCCCTAGTCCACACTGTGCCATTAAGGTCAGCACTAACTCAAGGGAAAGTACTCTTACCTAGCACTTCCTGCAGACCTAAATGTTCTTTATACCCAAGTGCTGACCCTGACTGACTCATGGCCTGTGAGATTTGGCTGCAGACATATATGGCCTTTTGGTTCTTGAATGCAGAAGTTAATTCCACCGTCCTTTTCCTTTTGGCTGTTTCATGCAGGGTGGATAACACACTGCATGTAAGAATTTGTCTGTAGGTCTCACTGCGTCTAGGCAGGTTGTTTCATTTATTTCCTGTATTTTTAAATCTCCCCTTTCCAACTCTGTCCCAGCCCTGCCCTGCCCTGACAACAGCCACTACGAGGCCTGTGGGAACGCCTGCCCAGCCAGCTGTTCTGACCGAACTGCCCCCTCCTTCTGCCGGGAGCCCTGCGTGGAGACCTGCCAGTGTAATGACGGTTACGTCCTCAGCACTGACAAGTGCGTCCCCGTGGCGAGCTGTGGCTGTGACTACAATGGCCGCTACTACAAACCCAGTGAGGAGTTCTGGGACGATGAGAACTGCCAGTCTCGGTGCAGGTGTGACTCCAGCCTGGGCACAGTGGTTTGCAGGAAGACCAGTTGCAAGGCCAAAGAAAGATGCTCCGTGATCAGTGGGATCCGTGGCTGCCATGCAATCAACTACTCCACCTGCATAGGTACTGGAGACCTTCACTACACCACCTTTGATGGGAAAAAGTATGATTTTATGGGCACCTGCATCTACCAGTTCGCGGCTGTCTGTGCTGAGGACCCCACACTCACCCCATTCAATGTCAAAGTGGAGAACAACAACCGAGGCAGCAAGGCCATGTCCTTTACCAAAACAGTGACCTTAGAGGTCTACAATGTGACCATCAGCTTGAGCCAGGAGCATCCACGCAAGATCCAGGTAGGGAAGCAGGATCACTGGGGAACACAGGAAGTCATTTCAGTGATCTCTTGTCTGGGCTTTGTGTTGTCTTTTTAGCTCTGAGAGGGAATGGAGTCTAGTGGTTGGAGAAGGGTGGTGGGATCCAGGACTCCTGGATTCCATCCCTGGCTCTGTGAGGAAAGTGGGGTCCAGTGGTTGGAGCGGGGGGGGACTGGGAGCCAGGACTCCTAGGTTCTATCACAGGTATGGGGACTAGGGGGTTTGAGCAAATGGTGCTAAGAACTAAAGCTCCAGCATTCTACTCCGGGGAAGTGGTTTGACCTGGGATTCAGACATTTAGGATTTTAATCCTCTCTCTGCCCCAACCGGCTTAATAACCTAGGGTAAGTCGCTTCCTACCTTTGTACCTCTATGAGCAGGTCTACATTTAAAACACTGCACCGATGCAGCTGCACCACTCTAGTGCTTTGTGAGGACGCTACTACGTTGATGGGAGAGCTTCTCCTGTCAGCGTAGTTATTCCAGCTCCCCAAGAGGCAGTGGCTATGTTGACAGAAGAAGTCCTCCCATCAACATAGCATTGTCTACACCGGGGTTAGTTCAGTGTAACTGCGTTGCTCAGGGAGTGGATTTTTCACACACCGTAGTAATGTAGTTATACCGATATAAGATTACAGGGTAGACCTGGCCTATTTCCCCAGCTCTAAAGGGGGTAATAAAATCGTTTTCACTTCACAGAGCAGTTGTGAGTAGACCTATGCAAATAACTGGTTCTTTGATACACTGCCAGTTCTGAGAATATTGACAAAAATTCTGTTCCATCTGAAAGGAAACTTTTTGTTTTGTTCTGGGCAACAAAAAGCCAAGGAAATGATGGGCTAGGTTCATGCAGTCGCCAGCGGTGCTAATGACTCCTTTTGGGCCAGTGGGTGAGCACTCACCTGGGATGTGGAAGACCTGGATTCCATTCCTCCTTCTGCCTGATAGGGAGAAGGAATTTGAATTTGCTGGAGAGTCCCCCAGCTACCGGACTATGGGATTGTCAAGGTATTATTCCCACTTTGAACTTTAGTGTCCAGAAAGTGGGGACCTGCATGTACCCGTCTAAGCTTAATTCCTAGCTTAGATCTGATAGCACTGCCACCAACCAAAATATAGTGTTTTGATACACTTCCTGTTCCCCCAAACCTTCCCCGGGGGACCCAAGACCCAAACCCCTTAGGTCTTAAAACAAAGAGAAATAAACCATTCCCCCTCCTTTCTCCCTGCCAGATTTTCCCCTCCCTGGGTTACCTTGAGAGATCACTGTGATCCAAACTCCTTGAATCTTAAAACAGAGAGGAATTAACCTTTCCCCCCTTTTCTTTTCCCCCACCACTCCCTGGTGAATTCAGACCCAATCCCCTTGAGTTTTCCACAAGGAAAAAAATCAATCAGGTTCTTAAAAAGGAAAGCCTTTAATTAAATAAAGAAAAAAAATAAAAAATATCTCTGTAAAATCAAGATTGAAAATGTTTACAGGGTCTTCAGCTTGTATAGACTAGAGGGACTCCCTCCCCCCTAGCCTAAGATACAAGTTACAGCAAACAGAGGTAAAATATCCTTCCAGCAAAATACACATTTGCAAATTAAGAAAACAAACAAAAGACTAAGCCACCTTCTAGCTAGTACTTACTACTTTGAACATGAGAGACTGTTTCAGAAAGATTGGAGAAACCTGGTTGCACGTCTGGCTCCTCTTAGTCCCAAGAGAGAACAAAGAGCAAAACAAACAGCACAAACAAAGACTTCCCTCCACCAAGATTTGAAAGTATCTTGTCTCCCGATTGGTCCTTTGGTCAGGTGTCAGCCAGGTTCACTTAGCTTGTTAACCCTTTACAGGTAAAAGAGACATTAACCCTTAACTATCTGTTTATGACAGTGATATTCTGGGGCAGGGCTATGCTTAAACTTTAGCTCAATCTAAGCTATATCTTTCAGGGATGTGAAAAATTCCCCCTCACCCCCAGCGTGTAGTTTGCTTAACTGTAGTTAAGCAAACCTAACCTCTGGTGTAGACACAGCTAGGTTGAGAGAAGAATTCTTCCATCAACGTAGCTATCGCTGCTCAGGAAGGAGGATTACCTACCTCCATTGGAAAAATCCCTTCCATCAGTGTAGGACACATCTGGACCATGAGGCGTCAGCAGCACATAGCACCCGTAGTGTAGATATACCCTCAGTCTCTCCTTTTGGAGCTGTTCCACTTTGTATAAAATACGTGACTAGTCCCTGGCCCAGAGAGCAAGAATAAGAATGTTTCCATACAGGGGCGGCTCCAGGCCCCAGCACGCCAAGTGCATGCTTGGGACAGCATGCTGTGGGGGGTGCTCTGCTTGTCGTCGAGAGGGCGGCAGGCAGGGTGCCTTCGGCAGCATGCCTGCAGAGGGTCCGCTGGTCCCGCAGCTTCGGTGGACCTCCCACAGGCATGCCTGCAGAAAGTCCGCTGGTCCTGTGGCTACACCGAAGCCGCGGGACCAGCGGACCCTCCACAGGCACACCTGCGGGAGGTCCACTGGAGCCGCGGGACCGGCGAGCAGCAGAGTGTCCCCTGCGGCATGACACCGTGCTTGGGGCAGCGAAAAGTTTAGAGCTGCCCCTGATTCTATACCTGGCTGTTAAGCACTCAGCTGGGGCAGGGGGAGACCCACATTCAGATTCCTGCTCCATTGACTAGTTAATTATACAAAGCAGAATAGCTTCAACAGTAGGTGGTAACTGTGAGACCGAAGTTCAATCTTGCTCCGTTATCAGGCAGTGGGGGGAATTGAACCCAGGTCTACCACATCCCAGGTGAATGTCCTAATGACTGGGCTAAAGGTTATAGAGGAAACGCCTCCTGCATATGGCCCCTTGTGCATCCAGCCTGAATTTTTTTTCCCCACCACAACTGTCCGTCCAATTTTTATCAAATATAGAAATAGTTTCTGGTAAATGAAGACTGCATTTATAAGCAAGTACATTATTTGTGTGAGATTTTTCACCCAGCTCTAGTCTTTAGTGCTTTGCCTGCGTAGCACTCCTTGGATAGAAAGAGCTTTAGAAAAGAAAAGGGCTATAGTAGGAGGCAATGGGATGAAATGTTGATGCACTGGGTTATCCTCCACCCAATTCAGAAATATGAATTCTGGAGCCAGAGCATCCATAGCTGCTCCATGGAAATGGAATTATTTCATATTGAGTGCACTGAGTGAAATCCTTGACAGTCTCTACTGTATGTTTTCCAGGTCAATGGTGTCTTTGTGGACCTGCCCTTCTCCCATCAGCACAAGTTCAAGGCCTACATCAGTGGAGTCCATGGCTTTATCAAGACTGATTTTGACCTGAGAGTGAGCTTTGACTGGTACAGCTATGCCAGGGTCATCATACCCAATACGTACGCCAACGCAGTCTGCGGCCTCTGTGGCAATGCCAATCAGGACCCCAGTGACGATCTGACCATGAAGAATGGAACTCAGACATCTGATGAGATTCAGTTCGCCGACAGCTGGAAGGTGGGGGAGGTCCCAGGGTGCTCCTCTAGCTGCACCGGGGACTGCTCAGTCTGCAGTGAGACTCAGAAACAACCCTATAAGGGAGACCAGTACTGCAGGGTCCTCACCCGACAGAATGGGCCATTCAGACAGTGCCATGGGGCCATCGACCCAGCTCCCTTCTTTGATGATTGTATCTATGACACCTGCCACTACAAGGGTCACCAGGACACACTGTGCACCGCAATCAGCTCCTACGCCGCATCCTGCCAGGCAAGGGGCATCTGGATAGGGCAGTGGAGATCAGCCTCATTCTGCAGTAAGTGTCGCCTGTGGGACCCTGCTTTAGGGACTGGCTACTTCACATGTGCGCCAGTGCCCTCTGCAGGGTGGGGTCAGAATTGTTCACCCACCCAGTTCTGAGTTTTAATTTACAGTGTGCGATATCTTTGTTACAGATTCTAGACCTAGACAATTCCAACATGCAATTAAAATTTTAGTCCCTCAAATGTTTTTTTCATTCTGTGTCATGTTACTTAATGTCTAGACGTCCTGTAAATTTTCTCTTAGAGCTCATCTTTTCTGTTCCTGCTGTTTTCATGGCTTGTCTACGTTTACAGAGCTGCAGCTTCACAGATGCAGCTGTGCTGCTGTAGCACTTAGTGAAGACGCAACCTATGCCGATAGGAGAGCTTCTCCCACTGGCGTAGTTAATCCACTTCCTTGATAGATGGTAGCTATAGCAATGGGACAAGCCCTCCTGTTGCCACAGCACCGTCTACACCAGGAGTTCGGTCAGTATAACTGTGTGGGTGTGGATTTTCCACATCCCTGAGTAATGTACTTATACTGACGTAAGTCTGTAGTGTAGACCTAGCCTTACACTTTGCCTTTCCAGAGTAAATTGAATTAATACTTTGGCATTTAGAGAAGTAGAAACATTTTATAACATTCATTAAGTCTTGTAAGTCACTGCGAGATAGATAAGTATTGTTACCCCATTTGATTGGCTGGGAAAATTAGGAAAAGAGCTGGCAAATTATTTGGCCAAAGGTGTCTTCTATAAATAGGTGGCAGAGTTAGGAAAAGAGTCCAAAGAGTTCTGAGCCCCCCTGCTTGCAACATAATGCATGAATGTAGACTTCCACTATTCTAGTCAAGAGGTGACCCTTTATCCAACAGATGGGAATAGAACCCAAGAGTCCTGATGGCCACTCCCCTAATTTAATCACTAGACTATACTTTTCCCAGAGATGAAATTAGGACCAGGAATCCTGATTCCCAGTCCCCTGGTCTAACCATATCCTAAAGGATGTGAAAAGAAAGAGACTTTCAACAGCATTGACCAAAATGATCTGTTAGTTCAACCACGTTTCTCTTCTCACAGAAATTCAGATTCTCTCTGATCTTTTTCATCAGGACTGACCTGCCCCCTTAACTCTCACTACGAACTCTGTGGAACCAGCTGCCCTTCCAACTGCAACGACCTGTGGGCTCTAGATCGGTGTGAGGAGCCCTGTGCTGAAGGGTGTTTCTGTGATGCTGGATTCACCCTGAGTGGTGACAAGTGCATCCCCGTCGCGCAGTGTGGCTGTGTGCACCAGGCCATGTATTACAAGAAGGGAGAGGAGTTCTACCCCAGCGCCTCCTGCCAGGAACGTTGCCTGTGCAAAGACAATGGGGTCGTTGAGTGCCAGGAAGCCTCCTGTGGAGCCAATGAGGAGTGCAGGGTGGAGAACGGAGTCCTGGGCTGCCATGCCACAGGATATGGAACATGCATCACATCTGGTGGATCTCACTACATCTCCTTTGATGGACGGGCCTTTGACTTCCAGGGCTCCTGCACTTACACCTTAGCCAAGGTCTGCAGCAGAGACTCTGGACTGGGAAACTTCTCCGTGGTGGTGGAGAATGAGAGCCCTGGCAGTGGCTACATGGCTGCGACAAGGACAGTGGTGGTGTCCCTGCATGATTACACCATCACTATGGAGAGGGGGAGGAAGTGGACGGTTGTGGTAAGTCCGTGTTTGCGATTAGTCTTACATAGGACTAATGGTGTGTGTGTGTTTATGTGTGTGTGAGTAACCAGGACACCACTGCTGAATCCCCACTAGTGACGGGTGAATTTCCCTCTCATTGGCACAGGTGGGTGGTGAGCTCTACACCCTGCCACTGACTACGGACGATGGGAAACTTTGGATCAACCAAGAGGGGAACAACATCATTGTCCAATCAGCCTCTGGCCTTGAAGTCTTTTATGACACTGTCTCCAACCTCCTACTGTCCGTCCCCAGCACTTATAAGGGACATGTGTGCGGCTTGTGTGGCAACTTTAACGATGACAAGAGTGATGATTTCCTGCTTCCCGGTGTGAAGAGTACCCAGAATGTGGATGAATTTGTCGCCTTCTGGAAGGTGCCTGTTGAGGATGCCATATGCTCTGGTGGCTGTGGTGAGAAGTGCCCCATCTGTGATGCAGCCCAGACAGCACCGTACCAGACTGAGAGCTCCTGTGGGCTCATCACAGCCAACTTGGGTCCCTTCAGAAACTGTCACTCGATAGTCAGCCCTGTTGAGTACTTCAACCACTGTCTCTATGACATGTGTGCCACCAACGGAAGGGGAGAAACCCTCTGCCAGAGCCTGCAGGCCTATGTGGCTGTGTGCCAGGCAGCTGAGGCCAAGATCGAGACCTGGAGAATGGCCTCCTTCTGCCGTAAGTCTATAGGACAATCTACAATATGTACTTCATTAACCCATAGCTGCTGTGGTTCTTGTGCTTTCCAACCTCCACAATGCCTCTCAGACTTCTAGGCTAAGTAGGAGCTTCTGTTTATTTAGGTGAGAGACCTCAGCTTAACTTGGCTTTCTGTCTGTAATGGTCGTAATTTACTTCTGTCCCTCCAGCCGTTGCCTGCCCGGCTAACAGCCACTACGAGCTGTGTACCAGATCCTGCAATTTCACCTGTGCCAGCTTGTTTGCCCCTGCCCAGTGCACCGGGAAGTGCTTTGAAGGCTGCTGGTGTGATCCAGAATATGTGTCCGATGGGGAGGCATGCGTCTCCATGGACAGGTGTGGCTGTGTGCACAACGGGCGCTACATCAAGGTGGGTGCTGGGTTATTGGTCCGTCTGTTCTCCCAGATTCTGCCATTCTCCTCTGGCAATGGGATTCCCAACGGGGTTTACAGTGACTATATAATGGCATGTCCTGTATCCTACTATGTGGCTACACCTAAAACCTAGAGCCAAATCTTGCCCTCAGGGTCACCCATGCGACTTCCACTGCAGTCAATGGCAGCTGTGCATACAAAATGTGGGGCCCATCATTTCTATTACAGGGATCATAGAATCATAGAAGATCAGGGTTGGATGAGACCTCAAGAGGTCATCTAGTCCAACCCCTTGCTCAAAGCTGGACCAACACCAACTAAATCATCCCAGCCAGGGCATTGTCAAGCCGGGCCTTAAAAACCTCTAAGGATGGAGATCCCACCACCTCCCTAGTAACCCATTCCAGTGCTTCACCACCCTCCTAGTGAAATAGTGTTTCCTAATATCCAACGTAGACCTCCCGCACTGCAACTTGAGACCATTGCTTCTTGTTCTGCCATCTGCCACCACTGATAACAAGGATAGTCTTCTATATTCCAGGACAGGCCTTTGGAATAGCCAAAGCAAAGGCTGCTCCCAGAAGATCTTTTCCCAGCTTTACACTGAGCTCAGAGCATCCCATAGGAGTGTCAGGCCTTTGAGAGTTTAATTGGTTCTGTGTAATTGCCCATGCAGGGCAGACTTGAGCAACGATGCTCACAGTTTATGGACCTCACTAAGCAGCCTCGGTGGCTTGATCTAAGGAACTGACCAGTAACCTGGGATGTAACATGATTACCAGAAAGTGCTGAGCATGGGCTCAGATCAGACAGGCATCCAGATAGCCAAGTGTTGAGATGAAGCTTGTTTGCAGGAGATTGTAAAGCAGAGTTGGAAAGAAATACCATGAGGGAATGAAACTGTCCAGCACGTTGGAGACTGAGCAAGTGTAAAGTAGGGAAACAGGCCTTTCCCCTCCAGGGGGTCTAACTCTGATCCAGACCCAGGCTAGGAGGACTGGCTGGCTTAGGGGGACAGGGGATGGGACACAGGGCCTCGCTCTTCTAGGGGTGCCAGCTGTGAGCCAACTCCAGGTCAGAGGGACTGCCTGACTTAGTGGGTTGGAGAAATGGGACACAGGGCCTTTCTCCTGTAGGGGCATCTGACTCTGATCCAGCCCAGGGTGGGGGGATTGGTTGGCTTAGGTGCGTGGGGAATGAGAGATGGGGCCTTTCCTCTCCAGGGGACCAGCTCTGAACCAGCCTTAGTTCAGGGGGCAGCGAGTGAAATATGAGGCTCTTCCCCTCCAGTCTGGCTCCTGGGAAACAGGAGCATTGACTGTGTGTAAAGAAAAGTGTTGGTGGGATTCAGCCTAATTTCTGGTTGGCAAATCTGCCTTTCACATGAAAATCAACACTGCAGCCACTCCCTTTGTTGTCAGCCCTTGGGCAGGGGATGTTGCTAGGTGTTGGGACTTGATGTTATTAGACCTCAATGTGGAGACCAGTCAATCCCACACCTTGCTCTCTTTACCTCTGCTGTATCCTCCTGCTCTTTCTCTCTGTGATCAGCCTTGTTGAGCTATTGCTTCTGGAAGGTCTTTGACATCTTCCCTCTATTGATCCTCTCACAGCAGGGCTTTCCCATAGCTCTATATATTGCTGCTTCCAGTCCCTCCTGCCGAGGTGTGATTCCTTTTGCGTTCACTTAACAAAGTTGTTTGTCTGGGTATTTCCCTGAAGGCCGGGGAGAGCTTTGTCTCCAGCAACTGTTCTGAGAAATGCACCTGCCACGCTTCAGGCGAGGTCATCTGTGAGGAAACAAACTGTTCCAAAGAAGAGAAATGCATGCTCAGGAATGGAGTGCGCAGCTGCGTGAAGCAGGTGGGCCGGTGCACACTGGCTCCAGGAATATGGTTCACCTCCTTTGATAGTGTCGAGAGGGAAGTCCTTCTTGAAGGGTCCTACGAGGTGTCTTCTCTCTGCGAAGGGGTCGACCTCCCCTTGTTCCGGATGGTGGTCAATGTGTTCAGAGAAGGTGGCATGGCCGTTCCTGATGGCATCTCAGTTTTCTTCGATGAGGATCTGATCCATGTCAATAAGAAAAAGGAGGTTTGGGTAAGAGGAGGCTGAGTTAGCACACCCTAAACCAAGGGGGAGGAAGTGAGTCACCATTAAGATCCCTGCTTCATTGAAGGGAAGTGATCTGCCCAAAGTCATACGGTTAGTCAATGACTGAGTTGGGAATAGAGTGTAGGACTCCTGTTAGGACCCTGCTCTAACCACTAGACCCAGTGATAGAACCCAGGAGTCCTGGCTCCCACCTTACCCTATTAGACCCCACTTGTCTCTCAGAGCCACAGATCAAGCCAAACTCCCAGCCTTCCACTCAAACCCACTAGTCCCTATTCCCTTCCAAGAGCAAGAACCCAGGAGTCCTGGCTCCCAGCTCACTCCTACTGTAATCCACTAGACTCCACTCCTCTCTCAGCGGTGGGACTAAAACCCATGCATTCTGAATTTTAGCCCACTCATCTAACCAGTGAATTAAGCGCCACACAGAGCTGGGAGACCCTAACCTCCTCTGCTAATGGTGAGCTTGCACTGCCAGCAATAGCAGGGCAGTTCCTGACATGCCAGCAGTCTCACCTGCAGTAGCTGTAGGAAGCTGTGGTAAGCAGAAGACCTTCACTAGGGTATTTGACCACCCGACCACTGGGATGAATGTTGACAGAATGTTGACACTCACCTTTGTAAACTGTATGAGATCTGTGGATCAGGACGATGATGATTTGAGTAGATCTAGTCCTGGTCTCAGCCAGAAACAAGGATGAAAAATGCATATCTGTGTTATGGGCAGGATTTTTGACAAATTGTTTTTTGGACAAAATATGCCTGTTCATTGAACCCAAAACTTTTTGTGAAACTAGCTTGGTTTGACAAAGCTCCTAAGTGGAAAAAAACTCTGAAAAAGGAGTTCCCAAATGCTCAAAATGAAACATTTCAATGGTTTTCCATTTCAGAATAACTTTGTATTTCAAATTTTAAATGAATTAGTCTAAAAATAAAGGTACAAGGAAAAAGTCAAAATAGAAACAACACAACTTTACTGAAATGGAACATTTTAATTGGCCTGAAACAAACAAACAAAAATTCAGATTTTTGGTTCGCGAAGTTTTTGAAGACTTCCCATACTGATTCAGGATGAGAAAAAATTTCAAACTCTCAAAAACTTGTGGCAATACTAGAAAACTATTCCACCCGCCTCCAGCTCTAATCTGTGTATTTACAGACTTTAAAACAAACCTGCTTTGAGTTTGGTTCTAATGACTGAAGAAATATGTTCCAAGGGAGTTTTGTATTCTCTGTACCATTATTATTATTATTTCTATTAAAGTAGGGGGGTGGGAAACTGGAAATCAGGACACTCAAGTTTGGCAGCACAACGGGGCCCCAACTGTGATCAGGGCCCCATTATGCCAGGCGCTGCTCAGAGACACAGCAAGAGACAGTCCCTGCCTGCCTGAGATCAGGGTCTCTATCACAGAGAGCATACAACTAAATAGACACAAAGGGAGATGAAGGATACATGGACCAACACCACACAGGAAGTCAGTAATAGAGCCATGCACAGAACCCAGGTTTCCTGAGAACCAGTTGAATAGTTGTTCTGGGCTGGATCTCTCTGCCTCAGTTGACTGATGGCCCCAATTTACCGCCTTTCACAGTCAGTATGATTAGATCTGACCCACATTTCTTCTGACTGAAAATGAAGCATTCAGCTGTAAGCTCGTTGGGGTGAAGACTGTGCTTTTGGTCTGTGTTTGTACAGCCCTTGGCACAAAGAGGTCCTGAACCACCCCTAGGATTCTGGGTGCTGTTGCAATAGAAACAATGCCCCTAATTACGGAAATGTGAGCTAACGAAGACCATGTTAGGGTCAGAAAAAAGGAGAGATGACTCCCTTAGTCACACCATGCAATGAGAAGAAGAATTGGAAAGAGACAGGCTCATCTCCCAGAGTGGAGGGGCAGATCCTGCTCTCAGTTACATCAGTCTCAATCCAGAGTTACTCCCCTGACTGCAATGGATTTATTCGGGTTTTACCCTTGTTTGAGAGCAAAATCTGACCCAGAGATTCCAGATGCCATTGCCTTGTACTGGGGTCCATAGCCTAGCTCTGACTGACTCCCTCCCATGGTGCCCAGCTTTTCTCTGACCTCCTTCTCTGTGCCTTCCAGGTGAAAGGGCACCAAAAGCAGCTCCCAGTGAATGTATCCAGAACCTTGTCTGTAAGTGAGTCTCAGGGCACCATCATGATTGTCCAGGGCTCTAGAATAAAGATTCTGTTCAGCCTGAGCGGGGAGGTGACGGTGACAGTCAACGAGAGCCTGGCTAACAAGCTGTGTGCACCTTGTGGGAACTTCAATGGCGACGTCTCCGACGACCTGCAGTTGCCCAGCGGGCAGGTCGTGGGGAACATCACGGACATGTTTGAAGCTTGGAGGGCGCGAAACCTCTCGAGAGGGTAAGTGGCTCTTCAGAGGGCTGCTTATAGACAGCTTGACTATTCACTCTCCACAGGAGTGATCATGTGATTGGCTTGGTTCATAGATTCCATACATTCCAAGGCCAAGAGGGGCCATTGTGATCATCTAGTCCTGCCACCTGTGTAACACAGGCCAGAGACCTGCCTTGAAAGAATTCCTGTTAGAACAGATCTTTTAGAAAAGCATCTAGGCTTGATAACAGAATGTTCAGTGCTGGAGGATCCACTAATAATTTTTGGATGAAAAAAGTCAAAAATGTTCAAGGAAAACTGATGCTCTTCTTGAAAATGATCATTTAAAGTGAAAACCTTGTTAGTTGTCTGTTGGCACGACCGCTTTGACAGCAAAATTTCAAGCAGCCCTACAAAATTGCAGTTCTTCCCGTTGGCCCTGTAGATCCAATGTGGCCCTGAAAGAGTGAGGTGGTCCTGTTCTTGTTCCAATCACTCGTGCCTGTGCAACCCCCCTGTGTCCAATATGGTTAAACTGGTTCCCCGACGGTGAAGGCAGCCTTGATGAACCTGTACTGCTGGTGTAACCCACACACCTCCTGGGTGTGTTGCTCTGTCCCATCTAGTGACACCAAGACCACTTAGAGAGAGATTAATGAGTCTGCTCTACAGCTTTAGCTAAGGGCCATATGGATTTTAGCTAATGCTGTAGAAGCTCATGCACTAAGCTCCAGAGATCCCAGGTTTGATCCAGCCCACTGAGGACAGGGGTCTGTCGGTATTATGGTGGCATTGGTGCCCAAGAAGGAAAGACCTCAGGTTGACTCTTAGGGTATGTCTACATTGCAATCAGGTGTTATTGCAGCTCATTTACATGTACCTGAGCTGGCTTGGATCGACTTAGCTTGCTAAAAATGGCAGTGACTGTAAAAATAGCCTGGACTAACTGCTCAAGCACCGATCTAGGGTCAGAGACAGGCTAGTGGTCAGACAGCTAGCCAGTGCCACCCTCCTGATCCTAGCTCAGATAGCCCTACCCATGCTACAGTCACCCCTCCCGATTGCAGTGTAGACATACCCTTGAATCCCAGAAGGAACTTTCAGGGTTGGCAACTAGGAACCCCCCACCCCCACGCAGCACCTGTGATATGGCAACCACTGGCCATGGCTACCTGCAGTGCCACTTTTGTTGGCGTAAAGACAATGGCTCTGATTCTGTTCTCTGCCACCTTTGGTCTGCTTCTGCTTCAGCCCCTGGCATATATTAGAGAAGCCATGGGCCGCTTTGATTTATAACAGGGCTGCTTCACAGCCTGGATCAGCCCAGAATGGCTGCAGGGCCGCAGACTGTGAAGACTGCCCGTCTTGCCCTATGACCCATACAATGGGGCTTATGAGGTGGACAGCACTGGTCTGCCCCTGCCAGCCCTACACTGCTCCTTCCCTGGGGCAATTCTTCCTGTGTCACCTTTATGGCCCCAGAGCAAGGTGCGGGGCTGGGGCAGATGCTCTCAGTCATTGTAAGGACTTGGGGGTTCTCGATGACCCTGGATTTCATTCCAGTTTGCTGGAGGGAGCCTCATCAAATATTTTGAGGCGGTTGGATGCAAAGTGCTGTCAATCTCGATCCACTCTGTGACCCAGCAGGAGGGACTAATTTTTGTCTTTCTCTTTCTCTCCTAGTGATCTTTAAAAGCCACCTGAGCTGCAGTGGACCCCGCCCCATTTCTCTTCCCTGCATTGGACTGGGCTGGCTGGTTACTCAGTAAAAAGGTCATAGCTTAGCACATAAACATGTTCCTTCATGTAGGGTGCTCCCTGCAGCGTGGATGAGTTCAGTGGTGCCGGGTGCATGACGGAAAATCTCATCTGGACTTGTCAATAGAGACATTTGCAAAGGTGTTTCTGAAGCAGCCGGCTCTAGCATGCCTCAGGAAATGGCTTTCGTGTTCTTCTTGGATCTGACTGTGCTAAGGTCCCTTCACACCACCCTTTAAGGCCTCTTTGTGCTGCCAAAGTGGAATAAAGGAGCCTCAGCATAATGCGACTCAGGCTATTTGTCTCTTTTCTCAGCACTAGAGTGGTGTAAAGAGGGCTGGGTAATTGGGAATTCGGGCCTATGCCTGCTGCTAATACACTGCAGGGACTACGGGCAAAGGTGCCTAACCACAATCTCCCTCTACGTCAGCACTGTGTGATAGGCGATACCTTTCCTGACCTGCTCTTCCCCTGAGACCCACACGTGGGTCATGCCCACAAATCATCCCCATCACCTCTGGCTTTCCTCACCAGGGAATTAACAGCACCGTCACAGAAAGGTCAGCCCACACCTTCTGATCGCTCACCAGGAGGCTAACTGGGTGCTCCTTTACGCTGGCATAATTCCAGGGTCATTCTTGATTTACACAGTGGTGAGGAGAGGAGAATCAGGCCAATTTTCCCCAGGAAGAAAGATAAGAGGAAGTCTTAGTTGTTACCCGTAGAAGCAGCAGCCAGTTCACAAATTCGATCTCTTGTCCAAGGTGGTATCAGCTTGTGGAGATATTGTGGGGTTTTGTTCATGTTTAGGGTTAATCTCCTGCTATATCTTCTTCAAAGATGCAGTGGTATGTTCTCCAGTCTGCTAAGTCCACCTTGTGCTATGTGGCTGGCTGAAGCTAGCTAGTGGAGAACTCTCCCAGTCCAAGGAACCTATCCATGGGCAAATATCTAGCTACACCACTTCCTCCTCCAGCCACCCCAGCCCTAACGTAAGGGCAAGGGGGGCTGGGCAAGGAGGTGGCATTGTGTGGATGGGCCACCGAGGGGAGTAGGTATGACAGGGCCGAGCTCCACCATCGGATGAACTATATAGTGCATTTGAGGAATGTTGGTAATAAATACTAGAAACCCAGGGACGTGGAGGAACTAAAGAATGTGATCTTACTCACAATCACATGCTACACAAGAAGAATTGCCAAGCTGGATCTGATCAATGGTCCATCCAGTCTGATATCCCAGTCTCTGCCACCCTGGATGCAATCAATGGTCCATCTAACCTTATATCTAGAACTGATCGGAATTTTTTTTTCCCTCTGTCCCTGCCAGCAGGTATATGGGATCTTGGGGAGCAATTACCACACAGGTGGGGTGCCAATTAATTTCTTTATTAAAGGAAAAAGGAAGTGGTGGGAATTTAACAATAAAATACGATGGGATGGGGTGTATAAGGTGTTTACAATAGACAATGATGGGGGGTTTCTTATTGAACAGTGTAGGGAGTTCTAACAGTGGGGTACAGTAAGTGGGGTTCAGCACAATGGGATACAATACAGTCAATAAGCAACTCAACTTTATATAGGAACAACTCTAGATACAGTGTGAAATGCAAAACGTACCAAAAAGAAATGCAAAATAAAATGGTAGCTTCTATATAAAATGGTTAACAATCTTAGATAGAATGTATTAAGTGGTTGGTGGCCTTATATACAATGTAACACAATGGTATTAATGTAAATACAAAGTATATCAGCAATATGGGTGATAAGTGAAATTATGCAATGTAGAAAATTACTGACTTAATTTGTGAGGCTGTGATAGCAAGAGTGTACCTAAAAGCTGGGTTAAGGAACAGGAAGGGGGGCGGGGGATGATTAGCGGCAACTGATGAGAAGAGAGTGTGGCTGGAAGCAGCGAGACACTTTGAAGCCCTGCAAGGTAAGGACAACAGGCTAGAGAGAGGTTTTAAGCACACGGGGGGAAGATATGAGTGGCGGAAAAACAGACAAAGTTATACAGGGGGAGAAACAGCAAGAGGTTTGGGAAGTTCGGTGGCAGCAAGGAGTTGTAACAGAGAGACACGGAGAAGCACACGGGGGGGGGATTGGAGCGGGGGAAAAACAGACAAAGTTATACAGAGGGAGAAGCAGCAAAAACCTTATCTATCTTAACCAACAACTAGGCAAAACAACAAATATCACAATTCTAAGCAAAACTATAACAAGCAACTATAGGGAGCAACAGAACAGCAACCTATAACAAGGCAGGTGAAACTTACAAGCTTTACAATCTATACGGAGCAACAAAGAACAAGGCAGGTGAAACTTACAAGCTCTATAATCTTAACAAACTATAACTTATTAAACTAAAAAACAAAACCTATGGTGCACCTTATGTTATGGGGAAGTTACAGAGGGCAGAGTGGTATGTGCCCAGGGATGGTGGCTGCAGCAGTGGATACAGCTGCAAGCAGAGAGCCCGGAGGCAAAGCCCACAGGAGCAGAGCTTAGCAGCGGCACAAACTTATTTTTAGCAGCAAAGTGCCACGGAGTTTAGGAGAGGTTTTAAGACACAGACCAAGGTTTAGCTTGAGTCTGTGTGCTGGGGAGACAGAGCCAGCAGCTAAAATAATAAAATAAAAGTATAGAGAGTTTCACAGAGGGATTCTTACCAGTCCCCTAAGGCAGCAGCAAAGAAGAAGCAGCAAGAACATCAGAAGGCTAGGTGCGATCTCAATAATCAGGAGATCTCTCAGGCAGCAATTCGTTCTTCGTGGGGGGGGTGTCAAAAAATGGGGGTACGCTCAAAAATAAAATGAGAGCGGAGAAAGGACCCCCCAGAACCCCTGGCTGATCAGACCAGGCAGCAATGCAGGAACCTTTCTGATCTTAGTTTTAAGAATGTCTGTTTTTAAAGGCAAACTCAGGCAGTTTCCCGACAGTATTTTTGATTGGCTCCTCTTGATACAAGGGAGGAGAGAAGGCAGGGAAACTGTAGGTGAGCACAGAGACATGTCTGGGCAGAGTCCTGTGCAGTAGGTGACTCAAAAGCACATGAGGCCTATGACTCATGCCCAAGATCTTAAAAACACAATAGGTATTGCAGCTCTGGACATTGCCTACCCTACACCGAGCCCAGGTTTAACAAGGTGATAACAGGACTAACCCTTTGAACAGGGCAGTGGTCCCACTTAGCACAAGTGGCCATCCCTTTGAGAAGGGCAATGGCTCTTGGTAAACAACTTTAAGGGGCCCTCCCTTTGAGAAGGGCAGTGGCCCCAGTAAACAACTTAACAGCCAGGGAAGGGGCGGCCACAGGAGGAGAACAAAATGGAGTATGGGGACAGCTGTAAGAAAACAAAATGGAATAGGGGGATAGCTGTAACAGACACCCTCCTGCAGACAATTGTAATGAAAACGAAGGGAAAAAAATACATTTAATTCTCAGTGGAGAATTTAACCTTTTCATTGGAAAAACCCACTGGAAAACATTATGGTTTTTGGTGTTTTTTCCACAGAAAGTCAGAGTTTTCTGCAGAAAGAGGACACTTTCCATGAAAAATGTCATTTAGTTGAAAACTCATTTTTCATGGATTCACCAAGGGCAAGTCATGCCTGACTAACCTAATTGCCTTCTATGATGACATAACTGGCTTTGTGGATGAGGGGAAAGCAGTGGACATGTTATTCCTTGACTTTAGCAAAGCCTTTGATACAGTCTCCCACAATATTCTTGCCAGCAAGTTAAAGAAGTATGGGCTGGATGAATGGACTATAAGGTGGATAGAAAGCTGGCTAGATCGTCGGCTCAACGGGTAGTGATCAATGACTCCATGTCTAACTGGCAGCCGGTTTCAAGTGGAGTGCCCCAAGGGTCGGTTCTGGGGCCGGTTTTGTTCAATATCTTCATTAATGATCTGGAGGATGGCGTGGACTGCACTCTCAGCAAGTTTGCAGATAACACTAAACTTGGAGGAGTGGTTACCTAGGGAGGTGGTGGAATCTCCTTCCTTAGAGGTTTTTAAGGTCAGGCTTGACAGCCCTGGCTGGGATGATTTAGTTGGGTCCTGCTTAGAGCAGGGGGTTGGACTTGATGACCTCGTGAGGTCCCTTCCAACCCTGATATTCTATGATTCCTCCGGTGGGAACCGGCTGCACAGGAAGTGTTATACTTAGAAAATGAAAACCAGCAGGATCTTATTCAGGGGATAAGGCAATATGCCATGTTTATTGTGAGTACAGAAAGAACCAGAGTAACCAATCAGTTATAGCTACAACATTCACTCACACATTCATTCACACACAAGTTCTGCAAGGTTGTTATTACAGTTACCAGCCTAGAAGTTTCTTGTGCCAAATCATTGGCCAGGCGGCCTGGACACGAGGATGAAGCTGGGACTTGTCAGATGTGCATCCGATGCCCCTGGAAGTTGGTTGCATAACCAGACCCAAAGTCTTTAGGGTCTGTCTTTATAGCGATCCATCCTCATACAAGTCTGTGGGGTTTGCCTCGTCACGCTGTTCTCACGTTTGAAGTGATAGTCAGTGATGCAGATCGTGCAGCAATGGCGGTTCTCTTCGGTTCTTTGGCCCCCCTGTCCTTGGGGCAGTTGGGGGTGGATTCTGGTGTGTCCTCAGGGTTATCCCCTAGCACATTTTTCGGCCAAACAGTCCTGTAGTTTATTATGATTCTAGTATCAGAGGGGTAACCGTGTTAGTCTGGATCTGTAAAAGCAGCAAAGAATCCTGTGGCACTTTATAGATTAACAGACGTTTTGGAGCATGAGCTTTCGTGGGTGCATCTGACGAAGTGAGTATTCACCCACGAAAGCTCATGCTCCAAAACCTCTGTTAGTCTATAAGATGCCACAGGATTCTTTGCTGCTATTATGATTCTAAGGCTGGTGCCTCAACCTTTCATTACTCATGCAAACAGACAACCGCAATCACACTCTATTTCACTTAACATATTTCTTATCACATCCACATTTTATTACCTATTCCTTCTTTAACATAACCATTCTGAAATCACTGGAGCATGACAGGCTGCAATGGACCTGTTCATTCCGCTTGTAACATCTGAAAAGAAAACAAGCAAGATAAGAATGCACGAGTTGGGTTAACATCTCATTCCTGAGTTCAGAAAAACAGTTGTAACCGAAACTGGCCTTAATGGTAATCTTATCACTTTAGAACAGGATGTTCTCAGATGTGCTTCTACAATTAACACTGACCTTGTAAACTGACAGGCATATTTCAGATACCACAGGCTCAGCAAGCTGAGAGACATATTTCTTTCTAATGGGCAGGCCAAATCCAGGGTCTGTTCTGGGCCATTCTGTCTCCCATAACATAAATGACCTTCCCATAACATAAATGTATTAATTATTATTTTAATCCAACATAACTCTACGCTGGGATACCATGCTGGTAAGAAACTAGCTAGCCTTCCTGTCTGAATGTCAATGGAATCTATACATTCCCACATTTTCCAGTGAAGCACCCCCATCAGAAAATCCATAGCCAGCTGTAGCTAGGAGGTGTTATTCACCTGCATCCAGAGAGAGAACAACCAACACAACAATAAATAAATCCTTCCCTCCCTCAGATTTGAAAGTATCTTCTTTTCTAATTGGTCCTTCTGGTCAGGTGCCAACTAGGTTATGTGAACTTCTTTATCCATTATAGGTAAGGCAATCCAGTAGAGCTTCCAAGGATACATAAAGGTTGCTACCCTTCTACCCATATTCATGACATGCACCCCCAAATCACAGACGGTGCTGGACAGCCTGTTCCGTACTGGCTGTGATTTCTTCCTGGAGCTCTAGGAGATAACAGAGTTAATAAGACACATGCACTTCTACACATACAACTGATTATATAAGAACTAACAGTATCTTCCACATTTCAAGGATGATTTTAACCAGTTGATTCTGGGAAACTTTCACACAAGAGTGCATCAGCCACTTTGTTAGAAGCTCCTGAAATGTGTTGTATTTCAAAATCAAAATCTTGGAGAGCTAAACACCACCAAAGAAGTTTCTTGTTATTTTCCTTGATGGCATGAAGCCACTTCAGTGCAGCACGGTCAGTCTGCAGGTGGAAACGCCGTCCTCAAATGTATGGGTGTAGCTTCTCCAGAGTGTTCCCAATGGCATAACATTCCTTTTCGTTGATTGACCAGTGGCTTTCCCTCTCAGACATTTTTTTTTTATGAGAAATACGACAGGATGGAATTCTTGATCTGGTCCTTCCTGCAATAAAACTGCTCCCACAGCACGCATCTGTGGTTACTAGGAAAGGTTTGTCAAAGTCTGGGGCCCTTAGCATAGGCTTAGACATGACTGTTGCTTTAAGCTGGTTAGAGGCCTTCTGACATTCTTCAGTTCACTGAACTGCATTTGGCTGTTTCTTTTTGGTTAGGTCTGTCAGTGGGGCGGCAATTTGGCTGTAGTGTGGTACAAATCGCCTGTAATACCCGGCCAAGCCTAAGAAGGATTGGACCTGTTTCCTTGACTTTGGGACAGGCCACTTTTGGATAGCATCCACTTTGGCCTGAAGGGGGTTGATAGTTCCTTGACCCACCTGGTGTCCAAGGTAAGTCACTCTGTTTAGGCCTATTTGACAATTTTTTGCCTTAACAGTTAGTCCTGCCTCCCTTATGTGCTCAAATACGTTTCGTAGCTGCGCCAGGTGTTCTGCCCATGAATCAGAAAAGATGGCCACATTGTCAAGGTAAGCGACTGCAGATTCTCCCAATCCCGCTAGGAGATCATCTACAAGTCTTTGGAAGGTGGCGGACGCATTTCGCAGCCCGAAAGGGAGCACATTACATTCATACAGCCCTACATGGGTGATGAAGGCTGACCTTGGTGGATTCATCTAGTGGTCCCTGCCAGTACCCTTGGTTAAGTCTAAGGTAGAGATAAACTGCGCACATCCCAGTTTCTCCCATAGCTCATCTGTGCGTGGCATTGGATAGTTGTCTGGGCGAGTTACAGCATTTAGCTTATAGTAGTCCACACAAAAGCCTATTTCCCCATCTGGTTTGGGAACTAGAACCACTGGAGATACCCATGCACTTTCAGAGGGGTGGATTACACCCATTTGTAGCATGTCCTGGATCTCCCATTCTATAGCAGTTTTGGTTTGAGGAGCCACTGGGTAGGGTTGGGCTCTATTTGGGTGAGCATTACCTCTGTCAATGGAGTGTTTATGCCCATTCGGTCCATCCTGGGGTGGCTGAGGACATCGGCGCAAAGCTAGTGCACAGGTCCTTGATCTGCTGTGGCTGTATATGTCCAGTGTCATGGGGAGGTTCACCTCTTCCACACCACCATCACTTTTTCCTTCATAGTATACACGTTCAGGCCACTCAGCATCATCTCCTCCCTGGGCTGTCAATCGAAAAACTTTGAATTCTCTGGAATAAAAGGGCTTTAGAGAATTAACCTGGTATATCTTAGGCTTTAGGTTTGAGACTGGTGATGCTATGAGATAGTTAACAACTCCGAGGTGCTCTTGGACCGTAAATGGCCTTTCCCCCGATGCTTCCATCTTATGGACCTGGAGCTCCTTCGAGACCATGACCTGGTCCCCTACTTTGAAGGAACGCTCTCTGGCATGTTTATTATACCGGGCCTTTTGCTCTTCCTGAGCATCTTTTAGGTTTTCTCTAGCAAGAACTAAAGAGTCTCAGAGGGTGTTTTGTAGCCGTGTAGTGAGCCGGCGTGGTTCCCCTCTGCTCCGGAGGAGGAAGAGCCCACTCGAAGGCCAGAGTGGGCGGAGGTAGGGAGCTCTGAGCCTGCCCCTCAAAGAGTCAGGCGGCGACCCAGAACTATAAAGGCCGGCCCTCAGAGCTCAGTAGGAGCCCAGCCGCTGGAGAGAGCAGACGTCCCTCGGGAAGCCCGAGACTGGGAAGGTTCTGCAGCCCGAGGCGGCCACCCAGGCTGGCCGGAGCTGCCCTGTGCCTGCTATCCGGGGAAGCTGCTGAAGCTGCCCTGTGCCTGCTATCCAGGGGAGCTGCTGGAGCTGCCCTGTGCCCGCTATCCAGGGGAGCTGCCGGAGCTACCCTGGGCCAGCTATCCGGGGGAGCTGCCTGCACTGCCCTATGCCTGCTATCCAGAGGAGCTGCCAGAACTGCCCTGTGCCCACTATCCGGGGGAGCTGCCGGCACTGCCCTGTGCCCGCTATCCAGGGGAGCTGCTGGAGCTGCCTTGTGCCTGATATCCAGGGGAGCTGCTGGAGCTGCCTTGTGCCTGATATCCAGGGGAGCTGCCAGAACTGCCTTGTGCCCGCTATCCGGGGGAGCTGCCGGAGCTACCTTGTGCCTTCTATCCTGGGGAGCTGCCTAAGCTGCCCTGTGCCCGCTATCCAGAGGAGCTGCCAGAACTGCCCTGTGCCCGCTATCCGGGGGAGCTGCCAGCACTGCCCTGTGCCCGTTATCCAGAGGAGCTGCTGGAGCTGCCCTGTGCCTGCTATCCGGGGGAGCTGCCAGAACTGCCCTGTGCCCGCTATCCGGGGGAGCTGCCCGAGCTGTCCTGTGCCTGCTATCCGGGGGAGCTGCCAGAACTGCCCTGTGCCCACTATCCGGGGGAGCTGCCCGAGCTATCCTGTGCCTGCTATCCGGGGGAGCTACCAGAACTGCCCTGTGCCCGCTATCCGGGGAAGCTGCCGGCACTGCCCTGTGCCCGCTATCCGGGGGAGCTGCCCGAGCTATCCTGTGCCCGCTACCTGGAGGGGCTGCCAGAGCTACCCTGTGCCCGCTATTCGGAGGAGCTGCCGGACGTGCCGACCAACCCCTGCCCCGATGAACCCATGCTCCTGGACCCCCCCAGAGGCCAACTTCAGGACCCAGGTAGGGCCCGAGGGGGAGTATGGAAGTAGCCTGGGGGCAGCTGACCCCAGTCTGGCTGCAGCACTGCCAGAGCCTATGTCGGTGTGTTGCGGCCAGGATCCCCACTGACTAAGCAGCAGATCGTCAGCTGCTGCCAGGGCCCCGGGCTGGGACGCAGTGGAGTGGGAGGGCCTGTGTCCCCCCTGCCACTCAGCTCCTGGGTGGCAGACTCCCCCTCTCCCTGACCTGAGGAGGCTGGAGCCTATTATTACTGCTCTGCCCTGCCTGAGGGCCTGAGCACCCTTACTCAGTGTTTGTTGCTCTGCCCTGACCTAGGGCCGGGGCTTATAACTGTTGTTACGGCCCAGCCCTACCTGAGGGCCTGAGCCTCCTGCCTCAGTGGCTGTTGTTACTGCCCAGCCCTGCCTGAGGGTCGGAGCATCATAACTCAGCAGTGGTTGCCTCACCTGAGCCAGGGTCAGACTAACGACATTTTCAGCCGGCTACCGCAAGGGCTACCGAGGGAGACCCCCCAGGCTGGACTAATTCCCCAGACCCATCGGCGTGTAGTGTGCCAGCGTGGCTTCCCTCCACCCCAGAGAGGGTCGAGTCCCGGTGAACTCTTGTACAAGGTTGTTTACACAGTTCAGAATGTTAGTTCCTGGAGAAGGTGTAAATCTCTCCCATTGCTGCTTCACCAACTGTAATGGCCCCTTAACCTCACGGACATAAACGAGTTCAAATGGTGAAAACCCCAAACTGGGCTGTGGTACAGCCCTGTAGGCAAAGAACAACAGTTGCAGTACTAGGTCCCAATCACTGGAGTGTTCATTCACAAATGTACATATCATGGTGCCCAGAGTTCCATTAAACTTATCCACCAGCCTATTTGTTTGATGGTAGAAATGAGTGGCAACCAAGTGGTTCACCCCATAGAATCATAGAATATCAAGGTTGGAAGGGACCTCACGAGGTCATCTAGTCCACTCCCCCTGCTCAAAGCAGGACCAATCCCCATTTAAATCATCCCAGCCAGGGCTTTGTCAAGTCTGACCTTAAAAGCCTCTAAGGAAGGAGATTCCACCACCTCTCTAAGTAACCCATTCCAGTACTTCACCACCCTCCTAGTGAAAAAGTTTTTCCTAATATCCAACCTAAACCTCTCCCACTGCAACTTGAGACCATTACTCCTTGTTCTGTCATCTGCTACCACTGAGAACAGTCTAGATCCAGCCTCTTTGGAACCCCCTTTTAGGTAGTTGAAAGTAGCTATCAAATCCCGCCTCATTCTTCTCTTCTGCACACTGAACAATCCCAGTTCCCTCAGCCTCTCCTCATAAGTCATGTGCTCCAGCCCCCTAATCATTTTTTTGCCCTCCGCTGCATTTTTTCCAATTTTTCCACATCCTTCTTGTAGCGTGGAGCCCAAAACTGCACATAGTACTCCAGATGAGGCCTCACCAATGCAAAATAGAGGGGAATGATCACATCCCTCAATCCCAAAGTGCTGTTAGCCTTCTTGGCAACAAGCATACACTGTTGACTCATATCCAGCTTCTCCTCCACTATAACCCCTAGGTCCTTTTCTGCAGAACTGCTGCCTAGCCACTCAGTCCCTTGACTGTAGCAGTGCATGGGATTCTTCTGTCCTAAGTGCAGGACTCTGCACTTTCATTGTTAAATCTCATCAGATTTCATTTGGTCCAATCCTCTAATTTGTCTAGGTCCCTCTATATCCTATCCCTACCCTCCAGCGTATCTACCACTCCTCCCAGTTTAGTGCCATCTGCAAACTTGCTGAGGGTGCAATCCACATCATCCTCCAGATCATGAATGAAGATATTGAACAAAACTGGCCCCAGGACCGATCCTTTGGGCACTCTGCTTGATATCAGCTGCCAACTAGACATGGAGCCGTTGATCACTGCCTGTTGAGTCCGACGATCTAGCCAGCTTTCTATCCACCTTATAGTCCATTCATCCAGCCCGTACTTCTTTAACTTGCTGGCAAGAATACTGTGGGAGACCAGATCAAAAGCTTTGCTAAAGTCAAGGAATAACACATCCTCTCCTTTCCCCTCATCCACAGAGCCAGTTATCTCATCTTAGAAGGCAATTAAATTAATCAGGCATGACTTGCCCTTGGTGAATCCATGCTGACTGTTCCTGATCACTTTCCTCTTCTCTAAGTGCTTCAGAATTGATTCTTTGAGGACCTGCTCCATGATTTTTCCAGGGACTGAGGTGAGGCTGACTGGCTTGTAGTTCCTCGGATCCTCCTTCTTCCCTTTTTTAAAGATGGGCTCTACATTGGCCTTTTTCCAGTCATCCAAGACCTCCCCCAGTCGCCATGAGTTTTCAAAGATAATGGCCAATGGCTGTGCAATCACATCCACCAACTCTTTTAGCATCATCGGATGCAGTGCATCCAGCCCCATGGACTTGTGCTCATCCAGGTTTCCTAAATAGTCCTTAACCACGTCTTTCTCCCTAGAGGGCTGGTCACCTCCTCCCCATGCTGTGCTGCCCAGTGCAGTAGTCTGGGAGCTGACCTTGTTTGTAAAGACAGAGCCAAAAAAAGCACTGAGTACATTCTCTTTTTCCACATCATCTGTCACTAGGTTGCCTATCTCATTTAGTAACGGGCCCATACTTTCCTTGACCATCTTCTTGTTGCTACCATACCTGAAGAAACCCTTCTTGTTACTCTTAACATCTCTTGCTAGTTGCAACTCTAAGTGTGATTTGGCCTTTCTGATTTCACTCCTGCATGCCTGAGCAATATTTTTATACTTCTCCCTGGTCATTTGTCCAAGCTTCCACTTCTTGTAATCTTCTTTATTGTATTTAAGATCAGCAACGATTTCACTGTTAAGCCAAGCTGGTTGCCTGCCATACTTACTATTCTTTCTACTTATCGGGATGGTTTGTTCATGCAATCTCAATAAGGATTCTTTAATATACAGCCAGCTCTCCTGGACTCCTTTCCTCCTCATGTTATTCTCCCAGGGGATCCTGCCCATCGGTTCCCTGAGGGAGTCAAAGTCTGCGTTTCTGAAGTCCAGGGTCCGTATTCTGCTGCTCTCCTTTCTGTCTTGTGTCAGGATCCTGAACTCGACCATCTCATGGTCACTGCCTCCCAGGTTCCCATCCACTTTTGCTTTCCCTATTAATTCTTCCCTGTTCGTGAACAGGAAGTCAAGAAGAACTCTGCCCCTAAGTCGGTTCCTCCAGCACTTGCACCAGGAAATTGTCCCCTACGCTTTTTAAAATCTTCCTGGATTGTCTGTGCACTGCTGTATTGCTCTCCCAGCAGATATCTAGATGATTGAAGTCTCCTATGAGAACCATGGGAGGAGGTCAGCAAAAGCCAGGAGTAAACCAAAAACTGCAGTTTTCTTGACACTGAATGTTTCTGAGATTTTTCTCCCATCAGAAGTTTCCATTTTTTGACATTTTTGTCCTAATTTTTGTTTCCAAAGATCAAATAGGTTTGAGGCAGCAGGAAAATGCCATTTTCCAGTCAGCTGTACTCTTAATATCTGGTCAGGATTGCACATTTTGTGGGCCCCCAAGACAGTGGAGCATATAATGGCTCCATACAGTCCCAGGCCAGAAGGGGTCAGTGTGATGCATTCATCTGACCCTCTGTAAAACACAGGCCAG
Organism: Aldabrachelys gigantea; assembly: GCA_026122505.1. Taxonomy (NCBI): domain Eukaryota; kingdom Metazoa; phylum Chordata; order Testudines; family Testudinidae; genus Aldabrachelys; species Aldabrachelys gigantea. The sequence goes on from CM047489.1 coordinate 68,445,197, forward strand.
AGACCTTCCCTGAATTAATTCCTGTTTGAGCTAGAGTGGATCAATTAACAAAACATCGCATCTTCGTTTAAAAAGTGCCAGTGATGGAGAATCCATCATGACTTTGGTGAGTTGTTCCAATGGTTAAATACTCTCCCTGATTTTCTGTCTGAATTTGTGTAGCTTCAACTCCCAACCACTGGAGCTTGTGAGACTTTTTTTTCTGCTAGATTGGAAAGCCCATTATCAAATATTTCTTCCCCATGTGAGGTACGGGGAAGCTCATCTGAACTGCATCATGGTTGTCGGAGCTGCCAATCCCTGGTCCTTCAGTCTTGTTCTTTCAGTTTTGTTCCAATACTTCTCCAACTTAGAATCCTCCCTTCATTTGGCTCCGTGTCCATTTCCACATAATATGTTCATTACCTTCTCTTCAATCAGCATTAAGCCTTTGTCCATGTAACCAGTACAACACATATACGCAAGCGTCAATTTACAGAGCTTTTGCTGTTTATACAATTTGTGTCATTTGTGTTTTCATGTCATCCTGACCCTTTTTTCCCAGTAAAAGAGACTTTTACAATTTCATGTCTGTCATACTTCTCCTGTTACCTAAAACCTTCCAGCGCAACATATTCCATGAACAAAACATCACCTTTGTCCTGTCAGCAGGAGCATTGTTTTAGCAAATCTATGTAAGGGGGAAAAAATTGCCAAAAAAATTACTCATGTGAGAAAAATGTAGGCAGAGGCCTTGGACTAAGTGTTACCGCATCCATAATTATAAATTATATCAGTAGCCATAATTATAAAGTATTAAACTATGACTAACAAAGCTGTTAATTTTACTATTTAATAATTTTTCAGCTTTTTATTTCAATTTGGTAATTTAATGTGTATATATTGTCGTAACCTGGCTACTACAGACAAGGCGCTGACAAGTCATGGCAACAAAGCCAGTTCATCACTGGGCAGCCGTTGGAAGCTTCAAACGAAGTTAAAAGCTTATAAAGCTGCCTAACCTGTGAGCTGAGTGTGAGACCTGGACCTGCTCTGTTAAACTGCTAGATGAGTTCTATTTACACCATCTGTGTGCCATGCACTGCATTGCACCGCCAGATAAAGTTACCAGTAATGAGGCTCTGGAACGTAGTCACTCTGCAGGGATGGAAACACGCTTATCCCATCGCCAGGGCCGGATTACTGTTATGAGGGGCCTAAGGCTAATGGGAGGGAAGGGCCTAAGTATGAATGACATATTGCAAAAAAATTATGAAGTCATCAAGCTTTTCTCACACACATATTTATGTATTATTTAACCATTGGTAGTCCATCGATCCGATGACGATAAATCTGTGCAGATCATCTATTGTTGGTCTCATGATGTGCCTTCTGATGACTATACAAGCCAATTCTAGAGGTGCACATTTTGCTGCAGATGGTGCATGGGAAGTTCGCGGTCAGTGGGTTGTGCGCTGCTGGTGCTCTGTGACATCGTTTGTGTGCCTCTTATAGATGCCGGCAGCGGTCTTCCTCAAAGGCGATGCAGGTATTTCTGACTGTTGCATGCCACTGTGTTCTGTCGCTGGCGGCGTCCTCAAGGTCCCTAGGTTTGATACTGCTGTACTGCAGATTGGCTTTGATGGTGTCCTTGTAACGTTTCCGTGGATGACCTATATGCCGGATGCCCTGGAAGAGCTCACCACACAGAAGCTGGCGGGAGATTCTGTTGGCATCCATGTGGCTGACATGATCAGTCCAACGTAGCTGTGACTTCATGATCATCATTTCGATGCTAGTCATCTGGGCTCTCTCGAGGACCTCAAGATCGGGCACTTTGTCTTGCCAGCGGATCTTCTTGATGTTGCAGAGGCAGCACATGTGGAATCCTTCAAGCTGCTTGATGTGACGCCTATATAGTGTCAATGTTTTCCACCCATACAAAAGAGATGAAAGAACAACAGCTCTGTACACAAGCAGTTTTGTTGACATCCGGATGTTGTGGTGGTTTAAAACTTCGACATGCAGACAGCCAAATGCCTGGCTTGCTTTGGATATTTGTGCGTTGATCTCATTATCCAGTGATCCATCACTGGATATGACACTACCCAGGTATTTAAAGTTCTCCACTACTTTAAGCTGAGTGCCGTCAATGGAGATACTCGGGACAGAAGTATTTGATCCAGGTGCAGGTTGATGGAGAACTTCTGTCTTTCTGGGGCTGATAGTTAGTCCAAAAAGTTGTGAGGCCTCAGCAAACTTGTTGACAATGTGCTGAAGATCATTTTCAGTTTGAGCCATGAGGGCATAGTTGTCAGCAAAGAGTGCCTTAAGAAGGAGTTTCTGCACTGTCTTAGTCTTTGCATTCAGGCGATGGAGGTCAAAAAGTGAACCATCGTGCCAATATTTCAGATATATACCTTGATCCAGATCTTTCATTGCATGGTTAAGGATGCATGCAAAGAACAGGTTAAATAGGACAGGAGCGAGAACACATCCTTGTTTCATGCCATTGGTGATTCTGAAGGGAGCTGATGTGGCTCCATCAGACAATGCTTTGCCTGTCATACTGTCTTGAAAAAGACATATAATCTGGACAAATTATCTTGGGCAGCCAAGTCGTGTTAGAATAGTCCAAAGGGCTACCCAGTTAACAGTATCAAACACCTTTGTCAGATCTATGAAGACAGCACACAGGTGCATGTTCTGTTCAATGCACTTCTCTTGTATTTGTCTGACAGCAAACACCGTGTCGACTGTGCTCCAGCCAGGCTGAAAACCACATTGAGTTTCAGGTAGATTTGCCTCGGAAATACTGGCTATTAGGCAGTTCAAGATGATGCGGGCGATGATCTTCCCTCCAACGGAGAGGAGGGATATGTTTCTATAATTTCCACATTCTGCTTTGCTACCTTTGTTCTTGAAAAGAGAGACAATAGTAGCATCACGGAGGTCCTGTGGTATGTTTTCAGATGCTGATGATCGTGCTGTGGAACACTGCCAGTGCTGCTGGACCTGCTGCTTTGTATATCTCTGCTAGTATTCCATCTTTTCCGGGAGCTTTTCCTGAACTCATCTGGCTAACAGCTTTCTTAATCTTATCTATAGTGGGTAGACAGTCAAGATCTGTCAGAGCAAGTTATTGTGGAATTTCATTGAGGATATTATTATTCACGGTTGATGGTCTATTGAGAAGGTTGCTAAAGTGTTCTCGCAATCTTTCATTGATGCCTTCTTTATCTTTAATCAGCATTGTGTTTGTCTGATGATAGCAATGGGGTGATCCTTGGTTTAGAAGGTCCGCAGACAGTCTTAATAGCACTGAAGAACATCTTTGAGTTGTGGGTCTCAGCATAGTGCTCATTTTTTTTTGACTTTGCTCTCCCACCAGTTGTCTTGTATCTGACGGAGGTCCTTCTGTGTTTTGCTCTGTAGGTACTTGAAATTGTCCAATTTAGAGGCTGAGGAGGGATCATTCTGCCATTAGATAAAGGCTTTTCTCTTTACTTCCAGTGCTGAGCATATTTCTTCTTGGTTTTCATCAAACCAATCCTGATGTGTTCTTTTCTTTGGTCCAAGAGTTGTTATTGCTGTGTCAGTCACTATCTGCTTGAACTGGTCCCACTTTTCGGTTACAGTACCGATCAGTTGTCAGTGGGATTTCAGTTTGTTGTCAAGAATCTTCTGGAAATTGTTGAAACATTGACCATCCTTCAGTTTGGCTATGTTGAAAGCAGGTCGCATATGCTGAGGGCATTTGTGCTGAGAGGGAGAGATGTAAAGTTGAAGAGACGTCCTGACTAATCTGTGGTCTGTCCAGCACTCTGCGCCTCGCATTACTCTGGTGATCAGTACATCTTGGATGTCTCACCTTCTGACAATAGCATAATCTATCAGATGTCACTGTTTGGACCTAGGGTGCATCCACGTCATTTTGTATTTGTCCACTTGTCAGAACAGATTGTTTGTAATGCTCAGGTCATTTTCAGAACAAAGGCTCAAAAGGAGTAGTCCTTTGCTGTTCATTTTGCCTACACCATGTGGCCCGGTTGTTCCTTTGCAGTTCTCGCTGTCAGCCCTGACTCAGGCGTTGAAATCTCCAAGTAGGAGTAGTTTGTCTGTTACAGATGTGGCCTTGATCAGTCTGTCGAGATCTTCATAGAATTGTTCCTTTGAGTTGTCAGGGCATGTTAGATTGGGTGCATATGCACTGATGATGGTGGCATGATGTTTGGCATTTAGTGGGAAGTGTAGTTTCAGGAATCTTTCATTGATACCCACTGGAAGATCTGGGAGTTGATGCATCAATGGGGTTTTTATTGCCAGACCAATTCCATGTATTCTGTCCTCTGTCTCAGTCTTACCCTTCCAGAAAAAGGTGTAACCACTTCCTGGTTCGCTCAAGAAACCTTCCCCAGGCAATCTTGTTTCACTTAATGCCACTATATCAATATTGTAGCGGGCTAGTTCTCGAGCAATGAGAGCTGTCCTTCTCACAGCTCTTGCAACAGCTTCTCGATCCATGAGGGTACGAACATTCCACACACCAATGGTAAGTTTTCTCAAATTTTTCTTTAGGTTTCGGCCGCAGATTGGGTTGAACTGCCAGCTGCAGCTTGCTGGCCAGATGTTGTAGGGAAGGCAATTTTTAGGCCACCTTTTCTAGGCCCCTCCTTTACTAGGGTGAGCAGTGCTGTCCTAAAGAGGGCTGTTCAGATGCCTGGGATGCTGCCAGGCAACTCTGCTGCCCTAAGTACAGAGCTGGACGACCACCTATCCACAGGCAGCCTGTGTGCAGGATTGGGACTACGACTCCCAGTGGTATCCTCCATCTGTCACTTTGCCCCTCCCCCATTGCTGCAAGACTTGGGTGGTATGATGAAGATGTTTGATGATTTGCACAGGACCTGTGCGTGAAAGCTTTTTAAGTGGTAGAGCCGTTGCACTGGAGCAATCCCACTCTCTCGACCTTAGAAGCCAGACACCAATGGTACAAAAAATCGTCATGACTGGTAAATTCTTTGGTTGCAGTGGATGGCCTTGACCTCTTTTCTGCCTCGTCAAGCCCTTAGCTGTACACAAAGCATTGCAGAACTGCCTTCTTGGCCATTGGATCTTAGTGATCTCTTTCGCCCAGTGCGCCGGAGCTGACATTGCATCCAGGGTAGGCATATCCCTAATTCTCTGAGGGTTTGAATCCCATCAGTTACACTCACCTGGTTTGGCCGGCCTGTCGAAGCCGTTGCCCAGGGTGTGGCCACTGTGCATGCTGCAGCTACTTGGAGCCACAGGTGAGAGCTGAGTGACAGGTGGGGACCAAAGTGGACGGAACACCCCCGAAGGGGTACGACAAGTCCCCCCATCAGAGGTACTACCCCTCCCTGAGCACCCAATACACCCCACATATTATTTATTTATGTAAAATTAACAAATTTATTCTACTCTCACAACATTCAATTCTCCAAACAGATACTTCTGAGATAGAGGTAGCAGAGGGATGCTAAGCTGTCCTTCTCTTAGGCCTCCTTCCTGCTAGGCAGTGCAGTGCTCCTCTGTCCGAGGATGAACACTGCAACATCCCCCATCCTGCTCACCTCTTTCAGCCTTGTGCTTCTACCCTCAGCTCTCCCCTGGCACAGTGCAAGGCCAAGCCCTGATGGTGTTTCCCCCAAGCTACGGCCTATACACCACACACCCTGTCTGACTCTGACTGGACTCTGGGAGGCAGCCAGCTTTTATTATGTAAAAGGAAACCACTCAGGTGTAAAACCCACTGGAGTAGAGGGAGTAGTAATGGGAAAATGACATGGGGTGGCATTGTATTTTAGGCTGTCTTGCTCTGAAAGCTGCCTCCCAGTGTCGACTGGCTGAGGACAATGAATTACAGTTTTCACATTGAACCCAAATATAGTTGTGGGATGATACCCAGTTTGTGTAGTTAATCTCCAGTGATTCACCACATCAGGCCATTCTATCACCAAGTTCTCCCACAGTTAGAATCATAGAATAGAATCAAAGGACTGGAAGGGACCCCGAGAGATCATCTAGTCCAGTTCCCTGCACTCATGGCAGGACTAAGTATTATCTATTCCAGACTGTGTGATAAGCAGCTCTGACATGAAGTTTTGTAAGCATGAGTTCTGTGTGCACCAGCCCCCTGTGCTTTGCATTTGTTTGGTTTAAACCAGGGGTTGGCAACCTTTCAGAAGTGCTGTGCCAAGTCTTCATTTATTTAGTCTAATTTAAGGTTTTGCGTGCCAGTCGTACATTTTAACATTTTTAGAAGATCTCTTTCTATAAGTTTAGAATATATAAGTAAACTATTGTTGTATATAAAGTAAATTAAGGTTTTAAAAACGTTTAAGAAGCTTCATTGAAAATTAAATTAAAATGCAGAGCCCCCCCGAACTGGTGGCCAGGACCCAGGCAGCATGAGTGCCACTGAAAATCAACTCACGTGCCACCTTCGACATGCATGCTGCAGGTTGCCTACCCTTGATTTAAACTTTGTGTAAGAAAAAGGTAACAGCTTAGGGTGACCAGACAGCAAGTGTGAAAAATCGAGAGGGGGTGGGGAGTAATAGGAGCCTATATAAGAAAAAGACCCCAAAATCGGGACTGTTCCTATAACCTTGGGACATCTGGTCACCCTAGCTAGAAGGGACACAGATCTTTAGATAGTTGCCCAGTCATAATATTTAGCATTTCAGTACTATGTTAGCTCTTCAAAAATCACTGTACAAACATTAAACAAACAATATAAAGCCTTTCAGTTTTTGAATTGTCTAGGAGTTGACAAAACAGAGCTATTCCCTGTTGTGGTCTCTGCCCCCCTTAACAAAAAGATTTCACTGAAAATCAACATCTTAAAAGGGCCACTAAGAATCTTTCAAAAGAACAGTCCAACCATGCTGCTGTAGTGACACCCTAGTTACATCAGGTCTGGTGTTTGTTTAAGGCTGGTGTTCCTGTTTCATGTGCATGTGTAAATAAAGCAGATCTTGCTTTGTTGTGGTTTTTTTCCCTTTTTTCCTTAAAGTGCTCAGAGTTTAGGGGAGGAATGTGAATAAGATTCTGCTTATACCAGGTCTGAAAAAGCAGAAAGGACCAAAATCTATTCTTGTGCAAAAATCTGTTCTCCCTGAAGTCAATAAGGCAACATAGGTTTAACTGTCAGCAGGAATTGGCCTGTGTTCTCATTCCCTTCTCAAATCACATTCCAGGCTTAACCAACATCTTCCGCTTGGGAAAGAGGTGTGTTTGAGTTGGGGCCGAAAAATGAGGACTAACTTCAGGTTTATTTAGTTTAAGTTTTTGGAATGAAACTCAAAAGAAATCAAATGTGAGGTACTTTTATGATGGTTGAACAGCTAGAGAACCAGCAAATGGCCAGAACCTGCCTTTAGCCTATCCAGCCAGTGTTTCTATCATAGCCTGCTAAGAAGTGGATTTAAAATCCTTGCAGGAGATGGGAGGGAGAAACATTCAACATTGTGTGTTGAGCTTTTCCCAGTGCTTTTGCAACCCCTTAAAAGTACAAAGATGTGTTGGCCTGTGGAACTAGGCTGAGCATAAGGAAAGAACGTGGTTGCTTGTGCATCCCAGTACAGAAAAACACATCAAAGGAAAACATTGGATTTCTTTGATTTTTAGTACAGTTCAATGCAGTATTGAACACAGTGCATCATAACTCTGAAGCCCCTTGCTGGAAGGTTCTGTAAAAGTTAAAGGACTGGTATCCAGAATGGGATGTTTCGTTTTGTTTTTCCTACAAATGTGTGGGAATTCATTCCTTATACATGGGAGGGGCAATCGTTCTGGCTGGAGCTGGATAGAGTGTGTGCAGGTTCTGTGCAAGCTTCCCTCCTACTGCCTCCCCTGCCCTCCCCCGCCTGCAGGCACTCACCATTTGTCCAGAAATGGGACGGACCCTGCACACATAGAAGATGACGATAACAAGCACTGGGACCCAGGAGGCAGCATCTTGGAGCTGCCTGCCAGCCTCAGCCAAGAAAAGGGACAGAGGGAAACTTTCGCTCCCTGACAACGAAGCAGAGCGCTGGAAAAATCGGGGAGGGAGGGGACAATGCCTGCTCAGACGACGCCCAGGGCTGGCACGGGTTCCTGTGGTAACTGGATTTTTAGTGTCCAGTCACCAGAGCTAACCGGATCCCTGGCATTGCGAAGCGGCTGCTTTGCCTTTCCTGCTGGCAGGAGCACTCCAGTAGGGCTGTGAGCAAGCTCGCTCCTCGCCATCCCCCGGCCCTGGCCACACCCCCTGCCTGATGATCAAGGCCTAAAAAATAGGAGGGCCTAATGCTATAGCTTTATGAGCCTCACCGGTCATCTGCCCTGGGCATTGCATTCACGCTGGGCTGGTCAAGTGTTGAGGATGGGAGAGGAGCTATGGGGAGCCCCAAACCCTGGTGTCCTGCCCCCAAATCCTCCAGGCAGAAGTCAGGCATGGAGAGCCCCAAACCCAGATCTAAAGCCTTGAGCCCTGGTGCTCCCGAGGGACCTCGACACACTCACTCACACTCTCTCTGTCTGGCTGAAGTCCATAGGTCTTGTTCGGCGTTACGGACATTTCAGAGTTATGGAAAACCTCCATTCCCAAGGTGTTCATAACTCTGAGCTTCTGCTGTATCATTGGGCTGTTTATAATTTACTACCCACCTTTAACCAAGTATGCTTAACTTTTTACACTTTAGGCCCCCCCCCAGAACACTGACACCCCAAAGCAAGTGCCTACTGTGCCTAATTGGAAATCCAGCCCTGGCTACAATCTGCCAGCTAGAGATTAACCTGTATGGATCTTGATTTGTATGCGGAGTTGTAGTCATGCTGGTCCAGGAGAGAGACACAAGGTGGATGAGGTCATATACTTCTGTTGGTGAGAGAGGGACCAGCTTTCAGGCTTACACAGAGGGCTTGGCTACACTTGCAAGTTGCAGCGCTGGTGAGGGGGTTACAGCACTGCAGCTTACCAGGTGTCCACACTTACAGAGCTCAGCCAGCACTGCAACTCCCTTCCTGCAGCGCTGGCTGTACACCTGGTCCGCTACGGGTGTAGCGAATCCAGCGCTGCTGATGCAGCGCTGCTCATCAGGTGTGGACACTCACCAGCGCTGTTATTGGCCTCCAGGGTATTAGGAGGTATCCCACAATTCCTGTATACAACAAACCGGAAGGTACTCCCCGGAGCTACTTATCTAAAAAACAAACACAGCTGCTCTTTGCTGCAGCGAGCGAGCGAGCCGAGGCTTTGGAATGTTCACAGCTGTTTGCTTGAGGAGACAAACAGCACGGCGGGGGGCAGGGGGGGAGTCCGTCGGAGAAGCTGCTTATCTGGTCTGAAGCCTTTTTACATTTAAGAGTGATTGAGAGAGGGGTGGGGGAAATGGCCAGAATTTGCAAGGCAGGGAGCTGTCACATAGTGTCTGCTCCAAAAATCCACTCTCTCTGTCTCCCCGACGCTCCCTGTCACACTCCACCCCACCCCCCTCTTTTGAACTTGCAAGGCAGGGAGCTGTCACAGTGTCTGCTCCAAAAATCCACTCTCTCTGTCTCCCGCAAGCTCCCTGTCACACTCCACCCCACCCCCCTCTTTTGAAAAGCACATTGCAGCCACTTGAACGCTGGGATAGCTGCCCACAATGCACCACTCCCAACAGCGCTGCAAATGCAAATGCAGCGCTGGTCGCTGTCAGTGTGGACACACTGCAGAGCTGGCCCTACACAGCTGTACGACCACAGCTGTAACTACCAGCACTGCAAAAATGTAAGCGTAGCCATGCCCAGAGCTCTTCTTCAGGCCTGGGGAAGGTACTGGAGTGTCACAGTTAAATACAAGGTAGAACAGATTGTTTAGCATAAATTAACACGTATTTCAAGGTACCATTCAAGGTTAAGTGGCCTGTTAACACCCCTCCAGTCCTGGGGAGTGGGATGCTGAAGGGGAGGGGTTGAGCAAGTTACAGATTGTTGAACTAAGCCATAAATCCAGTGTCTTTGTTTGGTCCATGATTTTCAGTGTCTAGCAGAGCTATGAATTTAAGCTCCCAAGATCATCTTCTGAAGGTGTTGTGCAGGTTTCCTTTGAAGGTGAGGACAGAGAGGTCAGATGTGGAGCGATGGCTTTCTGGAGTCTTCGCCCAGGCAGGGCCATCCCTACCCATACACAAAATATGCAGCTGCATAGGGGACCAGGAGATTTGGGGCGCCCAGTTTCCTGGTGCCCTACACAGCTGTGTGCTGCTCCAGCCCCTGCTCCGCCTCTCCGTCATGGCTCCTGCCCCTGCTCTGCCCCAGCCCTGCCTCTTCCTTCCCCACCACTCCACCTCTGCCCCAAGCCCCATCCTGCCCTTGTCTGCCCCAGCCCAGCCCCCACTCCACCCCTTCCCCAAGCCCACGCCCTGGCTCCGCCCCACCCTGTCCCTTCCTGCCCCTGCTCCGCCCCAGTCCATCCCTTCCCCAAAGCCCTCACCCTGCTCCACCCTATTCCTACTGCTTCCCGCCCCTGCTCCACCCCTGCCTCGCCCCCACTGCAGCCCTTCCCCTGAGGACTGCAACAGGGGTCGTGTGCCCTGCACTCACCAGGTGGCAGTAAATGCAGGAGCAACCCAGCCCCAGGCCCTCCGCATTGCTGGCTCCAAGCTGCGCCTCCGGTGAGTGCTGGGGGATGGTTCCCCCCTTTCCCAAAGTCCAGGAGCCAGGGGAGCAGAGCGGAGTGGGCTGGGGCTGGGTCGCTCCACTTCCTGTTGCCCCATGAGTGCGGAGTCGGGCCTGCCCCGCACTTGCCAGGCGGCAGTAAGTGGAGTGACCCAGCCCCAGCCCACTCCGCTAGCCCAGGCTGTGGGAAGGTTCCCCTTTACCCCCAAAGCTGCTTCGGCCACTCGGAAAGGCCTGGGGCCAGCTTCTCCCACACCATGCAGAGACCTTGGGCCCCAAACAGCCTCTCCGTGGAGGAGTCTGTGTAAGGCACCAAATGCTTAGGGACAGCCTTGTGCCCGGGGGTGCTCGGGTGTTTTGTCTTTTATCATTTTTGTGTGTGCGTTCATTCAAGGGCACAGTGATGTTGGGGCATTTAGTGCCCTGGATGAAGTACCCCACATATTGTGATAGGTGTGTGTAGGATGGGACGTAGGTGGGGGTGTGAAAGGTGTGTTATGGAGGGTGTTGATCATTGTAGACGTGGGGATATATCTGCAGGTTTTACATCTGTTGTCCTGGCAGGGTCTGGTGCTACTTTGAGCTGGTGTGTCCAGCACAGTGGGAAGCTTGCTTCTGAGGATGAGCCTGGCGACACTGGGGGGCTGTTTGAAGGCCAGAAGAAGGGGTTCAGGGAAGATTTATTTTAGGATGGGTCCCCATGAAGTGTAGGATGTAATTGTTTGATGATGATACTCCATATGGTTCCAGTGTGGGGTGATAGGTGACAACTAGGGGTGTGCAGTGGGAGGGGGGTTTATTCTGTATTGAAGCAGGTTTTCTTGGTGTATCTGGTGGCCCATTCCAGGATGAAATCTACTAAACAATTACAGAGCTGGGTGGGTGGAGGGAACATAGTGCTGGGATAGCAGAGGGCTGTCGGTCAGGATCAAGGGGCACCAGGAAAATTGTGGGGGGATTAGCCCAGGCCTGGGATAGCAGGAGGCTCTGCAATGGGATTGAGGGGCATTAGCATTGGGGTCCCAGTGGCCTAGAGGGAGCAGGACTTTTTGCAGCGTAGGTTAAAATGATAGTGTGATGTGGATTATGCCATCACATTTTCCTTTGGTCTGAGGGTACAAGTCGACTCTCTTTTGGGTTACATGAAGGAATTTCTGTCTTGGGACATCATGGGCAGCTCACCCATTGCTCTGAATCGTTCCACACTGGCCCTGTCAGAGGCCTGATGCCGAGCTAGATGAGCCCACAGGTCTGTTATGGCACAACAAGGGGCACATCGAGTAGATGAGCCCATTGATCCACAGTGGCAGGGATGGGGCAGGCAGGCCAGGCTGAGATTCAGCTGTGGAAAAAAACAACCAAACAGTGGTAAAAGTTTGTAAACACGTTTATTGCGTTATCCCCAAATCAGCAGGGCTGGCCGGAAATGGACAACAAGAAAGCAGCATTTCAACCGTTGAGGGTAGAATTTGTAAAGGAGCTGCTGGGAAGCATGTCTCCACACTTGATTATGCTGAGCGTGTAATATTATTTCGGAAAAAGGTGCACTCAAGAACAAAGGGATATAAACTGGCTATCAGCAAGTTTAGATTCAAAGTTACACGAAGGAGTCTAACCATCAGAAGAGAGAAGTTCTGGAGTAGCCTCCCAAAGGGAGCAGTGGGGGCAAAAAAATGAACTGTCTTCAAGACTGAGCTTAATAAGTTTATGGAGGGGATGGTGTGATGTATACGGCCCACGCTTGACTGCTAAAAGCAAATATCCCCAATGGCCAATGATGGGACACTACACGAGGAGGGCTCTGAGTTACTACAGAGAATTCTTTCCCTGGTGTCTGGCTGGTGGGTCTTGCCAACATGCTCAGGGTCTAATCCAGAGGTGGGCAAACTTTTTGGCCTGAGGGCCACATCTGGGAATAGAAATTGTATGGCAGGTTATGAATACCTACAAAATTGGTTTTGGGGTGTGAAGGAGGGTGAGGGCTCTGGTTGGGGGTGTGGGATCTGGGGTGGGACTAGAAATGAGGAGTTCAGGGTCCTGGGGGGCTCCAGACTGGGGTGGAGGGCAGGGTGTAGGGAATGGTCTCTGGGAATTGCTGGGGATGGGGAGTTTGGGGTGTAGGAGGGTGCTCCGGGCTGGGTCCGAGAGGTTCAGAGGGCAGATCAGGGCTAGGGGTTAGGGTTCGGGCATGGGGAGAGACTCAGGGTGCAGACTCAGGGCGGAGCTTACCTTGGGCATCTCCCAGAAGCAGTGGCATGTCCCTTCTCTGGCTTCTACACTAAGGTGCAGCCAGGTGGCTGTGCATGCTGTCCCATCTTCAGGCACCGCCCCTGCAACTCCCATTGGTTGCAGTTCCTGGCCAATGGGAGATGCAAGAGCAGTGCTTGGGGTGGGGGCAGTGTGCAGAGCAGAGCACCCTGGCTGCTTCTACACATAGGATCCAGAGGGGGGCCATGCCACTGCTTCTGGGAGTTGTGTGGAGCAGTCCTTGACCCTGTTCCCCGGCTGGAGTGCCAGAGTGGGACAAGCCCCAGATCCTGCTTCCCAGCAGGAGCTTGAGGGCCAGATTAAAATGGCTGGTGGGTTCTATCTGGCTGGTGGGCCATAGTCTAACTGATCATCATATTTAGAGTCGGGAAGGAATTTGTCCCCCGGTCAGATCGGCAGAGACCCTGGGTTTTTTTGACGTTCCTCTGCAGCATGGGGCACAGTCACCTGCTGGTTTGAATTAAATAGAATAAATGATAGATTCTTTGTAACTGGAAGTTTTTAAATCATCATTTGAGGGTGTCAGTAACTCAGCCAGAGGTTATAGGTCTGTTGCAGGAGTTGGTGGATGAGATTCTGTGGCTTGTGAGGTGCAGATCAGATCAGACTAGATGATCATGATGGTCCCTTCTGGCCTTAAAGTCTGTGAGCCTAATAGAGATGGGCAAATCATTTGATTTTTTTGGTTCATTTACAATTTTGAAAAGTTGGGGCAGTGGGAAACTGTTCCAGGCTGGACCAAAAATGCAAATTTTCATCGTTTTTGGCTCATTGAGAAGTTGAACAAAAATTATTTGGGGTTGAAATGAATCATTTCATTTAAATTTTGACCACTTCAAAATGTTTTGGGATTTTTAAAAAATAAAATAAAAGGACATTTTGAAATTGAAACCTTTTATTTCAAAAACATCAAGAGAAAGCTCTCTTTTTTCCCCCTTAGATTTTTTTCTTAATGAGCAATTTGGCAAAAATCAACCCAAATTTGTGGAACGTTTTGGTGTCATGAATTCTGCAGTTTTGGCCAAAAAATTTCAACCAGCTCTAGTGCCTAATTCCTTTAGATGCTTTTGATAATTCAATATTTTTTAAGGCTCGGCTTGACAAAGCCCTGGCTGGGATGATTTAGTTGGGGATTGGTCCTGCTTTGAGCAGGGGGTTGGACTAGATGACCTCCTGAGGTCCCTTCCAACCCTGATATTCTATGGTTCCAACCCTGACAGTAGCTAGCTCTATACAATGCATGTTTGCGTCCATGTGTGCGTGCGTGTGTGTGTGTGTGTCTAGGCTGAGATATCCAAAGCTGGGAAAGTGGCGCACCCAGTTCCCTCACACAGCTCTGTGCACATCAGCCCAGGGTTTCAGCTACACACATGGCCCGGTGAGTCCCAGCTGCCTTCAGCACTCTGTGTAGTGGGAATTCCTGGGCCAAACCCATGCTGGCGCCGTCTAATGTGCAGGGACCAATGGAGCTCCCAGCTCAGCTCACACAATGTTAGAAGCGTGACTAGAAGAGAAAACATGGCCAGACATGAGCTGAGACAGATGCCCTGGCTGTCTCCTTGTAATACAGCCCCTATGTATGTCCTCCTGGGACTCTCTTGGCCACCTAGACTGCTCTGCTTCTCCCCACGCCCCTGAGCTGGCTCTTCCTACCCAGCTATCCCCAGGAAGGGGAGGCAAAGATTCTGGCACTGCTTCCACTTCCATCCCCAGGGCTTGGCACCAGTTTTGTCCAGTTTGGGAGGCAGACAATTCCAGTTCCCTGAATAGGTGGTGCTGGCTGGCTTGGCCCTGCCCTCTCCCCGTTTCTGAACTCCCAGGTGCCATGTTCTTCTGCCCCCAGTAACCTGACACCCAACCCCTGGGACCAGCTGCCCCCTTAGCACCGGTGTCATCTTGCTCCCCAGCCACCCTTCCTCCCTCGCCCCCAGTCTTCCATTTCATGTGGGGAGCTGCTGAGAATGGCCACTCCCTCCACCACTCAAATCCCACAGCCCAGCCCCACTGACATATAGATGGGGTAGCTCCACCTCTTGTGGGAGGGGGCTGGCTTGGAATGGGAAGGAAAACTCCATCCACAAGGGAGCAGGGCTCAGTTTGTGGACAGGCCCAGGCCATGCTAGGTTTCGGGGGGAGGGGAGGCTATAGGACTGAAGGGGCAGCAGCCCCTATCAGATGACACCCCCCTCCTTCCAAAGCCGAGCCTTTTCACTTCCTGCAGGATGGGGGAGGAGAGTGCTGTTTGTGACATTTGCTGAGAGTCAAGGCTCTGATTGGCTGCCCTTCTCCAGCGAGGCAGAATCATGGGGGGAAAAGGCAGCCAATCAGATGGTGGGGACATGTGGTTTTCCCACCACGCTGGAAAAGGGTGTGAAAACCCAGGGTCAACAGGAAACAAGCCATTGGAAAGGCTGCTCTGGGTATGACCGTGCCTCCATTTCCCCCTTAGTATAACTGGGATAATACCCTCCTCACTGCCACATTCTGGTGGTATATGTTTACATTACAGGAGGGTGGGCTGAGCGACTGGCTATAGATCTACATATATCACACACAAAAGCTACCCTAAAAGAGCGGTAAGGTTGTTAAGTCACTTGGTCAAAACTTAGGAAATGCTACAGTTAAGGTGGCCTTGTAAAAACTTAATTCAGCCCCCTTTTGCATATACATTATTGTGATACAGTCTTTTATTCTCCACTTGGGCAGAGAGGTATCCGATGGGTTAAAGCAGGGGAGCTGGGAGCCAAGACTCATCGGTTCTATCCTTGGCTTTGGGAGGAGAGTGAGGTTTAGTGGTTAGAGCAGTGATGGCTGGGAGCCAGAACTCATGGGTTCTATCCTTGGCCCTGTGGGAGGAGTGGTGTCTAATGGTTAAAGTAGGGTAGTGGTGACTAGGAGTCAGGACTCCGAGTTTCTACCTCTGTGGGAGGAATGGTGTCTAGCAGGGGGAGCTAGGAATCAGGATGTCTGAGTTCTAGTCCTGGCTCTGGGACAGAAGTGGGCTGTAGCAGCTGGAACGAGAGAGGTTGGGGTTCTGTTCCACTTCATTTCTGTGCCTCAGTTTCACACACTGTAAAACTAGGATGATACTACTTACCCTTCTTGTTGCAGCAATCTGAAGATAGATGTATTTACATTATATGCTAGGCTGGTGGCACCATCTATGGTTAAGATTTCCCAACAGGACCCTATTTTCAGTTGCTTATAACTTTGCCAGACTTCAACTGTTCAGGCAGAAATTTCCCATGCTGCGCCTCTGCCTCAGGTTGTTTTGTTTTTGAAATGTACCCTGAGGCACAACAACTAATTAAGGAACAATACCTTGTTTTGCTCATGTTAAAAAAAATCTTTCCACAGTCTCTTTGAGAAGCTCTGGCCCCTCCATGTTTTGGAGCAAGGACTTAAATTTAGTGAGACAGCCACCCTGAGGTCAGGGAGGTGCCTTTTGCCACCACTGTGAAGAAAACCTAGCTTTGAGCAAATTATAAGCGTCTTAAAAATCTCAGCTCACACATGCTCAGTATCAGAGGGATAGCCGTGTTAGTCTGGATCTGTAAAATCAGCAAAGAATCCTGTGGCACCTTATAGACTAACAGACGTTTTGGAGCATGAGCTTTCGTGGGTGAATACCCACTTCGTCAGACGCAGGTAGTGGAAATTTCCAGGGGTAGGTATATGTATGCTAGCAAGCAAGCTAGAGATAACGAGGATAGTTCAATCAGGGAGGATGAGGCCCTGTTCTAGCAGTTGAGGTGTGAAAACCAAGGGAGGAGAAACTGGTTCTGTAGTTGGCAAGCCATTCACAGTCTTTGTTTAATCCTGAGCTGATGGTGTCAAATTTGCAAATGAACTGAAGCTCAGCAGTTTCTCTTTGAAGTCTGGTCCTGAAGTGTTTTTGCTGCAGGATGGCCACCTTAAGGTCTGCTATAGTGTGGCCAGGGAGGTTGAAGTGCTCTCCTACAGGTTTTTGTATATTGCCATTCCTGACATCTGATTTGTGTCCATGTATCCTTTTCCATAGTGACTGTCCAGTTTGGCTGATGTACATAGCAGAGGGGCATTGCTGGCATATGATGGGGTATATTACATTGGTGGACATGCAGGTGAATGAACCAGTGATGGTGTGGCTGATCTGGTTAGGTCCTGTGATGGTGTCGCTGGTGTAGATATGTGGGCAGAGTTGGCATCGAGGTTTGTTGCATGGATTGGTTCCTGAGGTAGAGTTACTATGGTACGGTGTGCAGTTGCTGGCGAGAATACGTTTCAGGTTGGCGGGTTGTCTGTGGGCAAGGATTGGCCTGCCACCCAAGACCTGTGAAAGTTTTGGATCATTGTCCAGGATGGGTTGTAGATCCCTGATGATGCATTGGAGGGGTTTTAGCTGGGGGCTGTATGTGATGGCCAGTGGAGTCCTGTTGGTTTCTTTCTTGGGTTTGTCTTGTAGTAGGAGGCTTCTGGGTACACGTATGGCTCTGTTGATCTGTTTCCTAATTTCCTCGTGCGGGTATTGTAGTTTTGAGAATGCTTGGAGATTTTGTAGGTGTTGGTCTCTGTCTGAGGGGTTAGAGCAGAGCGATTGTACCTCAGTGCTTGGCTGTATTCAATGGATCGTGTGATGTGCCCGGGATGGAAGCTGGAGGCATGAAGGTAGGCATAGCAGTCGGTAGGTTTTCGATATAGGGTGGTGTTAATGTGACCATCACTTATTTGCACCGTGGTGTCTAGAAAGTGGACCTCCTGTGTAGATTGGTCCAGGCTGAGGTTGATGGTGGGGTGGAAGTTGTTGAAATCGTGGTGGAATTTTTCTAGAGTCTCCTTCCCATGGGTCCATACGATGAAGATGTTATCAATGTAGCATAGGTAGAGAAGGGGCGTGAGTGGACGAGAGCTGAGGAAGCGTTGTTCCAGGTCAGCCATCCTGGAACCCATCCTGGACAATGATCCCAAACTTTCACAGGTCTTGGGTGGCAGGCCAATCCTTGCCCACAGACAACCCGCCAACCTGAAATGTATTCTCACCAGCAACTGCACACCGTACCATAGTAACTCTACCTCAGGAACCAATCCATGCAACAAACCTCGATGCCAACTCTGCCCACATATCTACACCAGCGACACCATCACAGGACCTAACCAGATCAGCCACACCATCACTGGTTCATTCACCTGCACGTCCACCAATGTAATATACCCCATCATATGCCAGCAATGCCCCTCTGCTATGTACATCGGCCAAACTGGACAGTCACTACGGAAAAGGATACATGGACACAAATCAGATGTCAGGAATGGCAATATACAAAAACCTGTAGGAGAACACTTCAACCTCCCTGGCCATACTATAGCAGACCTTAAGGTGGCCATCCTGCAGCAAAAACACTTCAGGACCAGACTTCAAAGAGAAACTGCTGAGCTTCAGTTCATTTGCAAATTTGACACCATCAGCTCTGGACTAAACAAAGACTGTGAATGACTTGCCAACTACAGAACCAGTTTCTCCTCCCTTGGTTTTCACACCTCTACTGCTAGAACAGGGCCTCATCCTCCCTAATTGAACTAACCTCATTATCTCTAGCTTGCTTGCTAGCATATATATATACCTACCCCTGGAAATTTCCACTACCTGCGTCTGACGAAGTGGGTATTCACCCACGAAAGCTCATGCTCCAAAACGTCTGTTAGTCTATAAGGTGCCACAGGATTCTCTGCTGCTTTTAAAGATCCAGACTAACACGGCTACCCCTCTGATACTTAAAATTTCAAGTGTAGCCATACCCAAAGACTGTGAATGGCTTGCCAACTACAAAACCAGTTTCTCCTCCCTTGGTTTTCACACCTCAACTGCTAGAACAGGGCCTCATCCTCCCTGATTGAACTAGCCTCGTTATCTCTAGCTTGTTTGCATATATATACCTGCCCCTGGAAATTTCCACTATATGGATCTGACGAAGTGGGTATTCACCCATGAAAGCTCATGCTCCAAAACGTCTGTTAGTCTATAAGGTGCCACAGGATTCTTTGCTGATTTTACATGCTCAGTAGAGACTTGAGTTTTACAACTAAAATCACCAAAAATTCCAGCCTCACTGAGCATGCTCCCGCCTCTCCTCACACCCTCTACATATGACCAGACTGCACATGCACCAACCCCACGGAGCGACTGAGCATGGTCCAGCCCAAGCCTGCTGGAGCTGACCAGCACTTTCCCTTCAACTGTTCCTTCCAGCAGCTTGGTGCGAAATGGAGAACACTGTGTCTCCTGTGCTTTCTGTGGTCCCCCTGCTGGTTTCCAGCATGGAGGAGAAAGACATAGCAAGAAGAGTGCAGAGCTGAGCACAGTAGGAGGGGAGAAGAGATGGGGGGAGGGAATGGGGCAGGTTCAGGGGCAACCTTAATTCAGCCCCCTTGTGCATTTGCATTATAATACAACCTTAAATGAAGTGGTCTCCAAACTTTTCAGGGTCATGGCGCCCCCCGCCCCCCCCCCTCCGTTGTCCAGCCCCACCCTGGGGCCTAGAGCGGGGCCATAGCTGGGGATTGGCAGGGGCAGGGCTGGAAGACGGACCCTGGAAGCGGGGCCAGGAGTGGAGCTGGGTGGTGTCCTCTCCCCGCCTCCACCCTCTGGGGCTGGCCTGGGACCCAGCCGCACCCCCCCGAATGTCTCTGCGCCACCCAAGCGGGGCACACATCACAGTTTGGGGATGGCTGCTTTAATGATATTTTAATGATATGATCACTGACTATTTCTCCACAGGATCCCCACCGCTGTCAGTGAATGCGGAGTTATTCAAGATTTCTTTATATCCTCTTGGGCATTTTCAGGGCACTTGGACAAATTGTGTCCGAGTGCTTCGCAGTCATGAATGGATTTTTCCACATCCAGTCCCTTTGGGGAGAGGTGGCACTACCCTCCCCATTGTACAGATAAGGAACTGAGGGACAGAGACTTAAGGCCAAAATTGTCAAAAAGTGTCTACTAATTCTGGATGCCCGATTTGCGATGGTTTTCCAGAGTGCTGAGCATTTCCATAGCTCTGTCTACAGTCAAAGCCCAGCTGCCCTTGACCTCAGTCATGGCTGGGAGTGTGCAGTACCTCTGCAAATCAGACCCAAGGTCTCAAATCAGACACCCAGAAAATGAGAAATGTGGAGTTAGTGACCCCCTAGGAGAATGATGTGTTAAGTGGCTAACATCACACAGGCAGAGGCAGGGATAGAATCCAGTTCTCCAGGGCAGCATTCACACCACAAGACCCTCTGTTCTTTTTCTTCAGTCCCCTGCCTCATGCTCTACGAACCTTCCAATCCCCCATAATTAATTGGAGCCTGGACATAGTGGACAAGGGGGAGGGCCTTTAGTTTTGGGTAGGCCTAAGGACACCCTTCAGATAGTGAACACCTTCCAACTTCTGCCATCAGTGAGGCCAGGGGTCCTACACACAACAGTCTATTTCTACACAACCCTGATTCATCCCTGAGGAGGTCCAATCTGGGCACTGGATGACTGGGTACAAATTGTCTCTGTTCATGGAAGTAAAGATCCTAATACATATGCACAAGGGAACTGAATTAAGATTACACAGGCAACCTTAATACTGGCATTTCCTAACTTTTTGAGGGTTTGATTGTGGAAACATAAAGTTCTTTTAGTGTAGACTGAATTTTCCATAACGTTTTTGTTCGGTTTCTCTATGTACAGCGTATTTCTAATCAAAAGCCTTTGAAATTGTGCTCTTGCTAAAAGCAGTCCTTGGAATCTTCCTTTGTCTACACATCTTTTAAACAAGTTGTCTATCCATGTAAGATTTACTAGTGAGGTTTATATTGAACAGATTTGTGGTAACAAATAAATCAGAGGGGAGGTGGATTTCTGATCATTTTTTTGCCATTTTTCATCATAACTGAACTTTTATGAACCAGTGGATAAATGTTAAGTGCTGCACAGATAAATTATGTGCTCATGCATCTAAGAGTTACGTGCTGTACAAGTAAACTTGATGGGCCATGTGTGCAAAAGCATAATGGGTGTATGCTTGTAAAATAGATGCACTCTGTGTGCATAAGCATGTGTACAAATAAGCATGATTCATAGATTCTAGGGCCATTATCTAGTCTGACCTGGCAGAACTGGCCAGAGAATCTTACCCAGTAGTTTTCCCATCAATCCCATAACTTCTTCTTAGAGCTATAGCATAGCTTTCCAGTCTTGACCCACAGACTGCAAGTAAAGAATGGTCTGTCCCATCCCTAGGTCCGCTGTTACAACAGTTAATTCTGCTCACTGTTAAAATCTGTGCCTTATTTCTAGCCTAAATTTGTCTTGCTTCAGGTTCTAACCCCTGGATCTCATTTTGCCTTTTTCTACTGGATCAAAGAGCCCTCTCTGGTCAGAAATCTCCTCCTTCTAGAGGAGGTCCTTACAAATCATGACTAAGTCACCTTTTAGCCTTTGTTGAATAAGTGAGATAGATACAGCTCCTTTAGTCTCTCGCTCTAGGGGAATTATAGGACATGGTGGCCTGTGATAGCAGGGACTGGACACAATGACCCAGGAGGTTCTGTCCAGTCCTGTGTCCCTAGATACGATGGACTATGTGCAAATAAGCTTGAAGGACTATGTGAACATACAAGATTTCTCCGTTAGGGTCTGATTTTATCCTACAATGGGAAAGAGGTTTGTTGGTGTGCTATTGCTGATGAATAAAATAATCTGTCATCAGGGGCTCTCTTACTAAAATTACATTGTAATTTGAATGAAAAATCACAAAACAAACATATTTTGTTTCAAAAAAATTCTGGTAATTTTTTCAAAGAAAAAATCATTTTTTTAATTTCATTTCAAATTGCAAACATTGTGTTTCTTTTTGGGGTTTTACTCCTCCCTTTTTTTCCATTTTTCCAGTAGAAAAGGAAAAGAAAGAGGTGAAATAACGAAATGCGGGGAAATGGCCTCCAAACAAAATAACCTTTTTAAACATTTTTCGGTCAGATTAGTTTCAAACATTTTTCCTAAACTACCCAAACAATTTTCACCAAAGCAAAAATTGTCCATGGAAATTTCTAGTTTGGTCAAAAAGACATTTATGATTAAATGGGTTGGCTCTATTCTCCCTTTTAGTCCCTTCATAGATCAATTCCAACCTTTTGCTCAGCCTCCGACCCCATGCTTAAGCATTAATAAAAACCTAGGAAATTAAATCACAGAAAACGTTATTGTAAAGCAATTAGAGTTGAAGAAACCAGCCCAGTTAAACCATCAGATATATACAGAGCTGATGCCATGATGTATTAAAAAGAGCAGGTCACTTACCAGCCAGAGAAGCATCTTGCCTTTGTGTGTCAGTCACTGTGGACAGAATCAAAAAAGACAGAGAAGCCCCATTGAATCCCCATCTACTACAGCCTGCTAGTCCCAGGACGGGATTGTCCCTACACTCAGCTAGTACCCAGGGTTTAGACAACCAGTCCAACTCTGTATCCCAACTATAATCAGTCATTGCTAGGCGCTGACTGAACAAGCCACATCTGCAGAGCCACTCACCATCCTAAAAAGTCTCTGGCCTTCCAGGCGTCGATGACCTCGGCGATGTTCCCCACGATTTGCCCGCTGGGCAGCTGCAGGTCATCGGAAATGTCACCATTGAAGTTCCCGCAGGGTGCGCACAGCTTGTTAGCCAAGCTCTCGCCCACCCTCAGCGTCACCTCCCCACTGGGGCTGAACAGAACGTGCATCCCCGATGTCTGTACCACGGCCATGCCACTTTGAGACTTGATCACAGACACAGCATTGGAGACGTTCGCCGGGAGCTGCACTGAGAGCCCATTCACCTGGAAAGCACAGATGGGGAGGTCAGGGGAGAGCAGGGGGATGTGGGGATCAGTGAGATGGAGCAGGGACTGAGCTAGAGTCCATGGGCCCCGTTACAAGTCAATGGGGTCTATAATAACATCTAGTGAATGCAGCTGCTGGGGGACTCCTGGGCTCTATCCTGGGTTCTGAGAAGGGTCTGGTGGTTAGAGCAAGGAGAGCTTGTAGTCAGGACTCCTGGGTTCTATTCCCAACTGCTTAGCTGACTCCCTATTTGACCTTAGGCAAGACATTTGATCAGTTTATGCCTGAGTTTCTGGGAATACTAAGGCCTGTCCCATTCAATGGTCAAAGCAGGTTGAAACCATAGTGGGAGATCTTGCAGTCACTGGAGCAATAGGGAAGGGTACTTTCTACCGGAGCTACAGAGATATAGGGCCCTGTCCCTTTCTTTCAGCAGACATGGGGATTTCTATTTTCTAGAGCTGAGAGGGAAAATTGTTTTTCTATCCCATGAAAATAAGATTTTGACATTTTTTTGCCATCCAAAAATGGGAGGAAGAGTCAAAATGTTGGAAAAAACCTGATAATCTGAAAATAGTTTTGGATCAGATCAAGTGAAATGTTTCATTTCCATAACTTTGGCCTGGTCGACACTACTAGGTTATCTCGAATTTAGCAGCATTAAACCAAATTAACCCTGCACCCATCCACACAATGAAGCTCTTTATTTCGATATAAAGGGCTCTTAATATCGATATCTGTACTCCTCCCTGACGAGGAGAGTAGCGCTCAAATCAGTATTGCCGTTTTGAATTAAGGTTAGTGTGACCGCAATTCGATGGTATTGGCCTCTGGGAGCTATCCCACAGTGCACCATTGTGTCCACTCTGGACAGCAATCTGAACTCGGATGCACTGGCCAGATAGATAGGAAAAGCCCCGCGAACTTTTGAATTTCATTTCCTGTTTGCCCAGCGTGGAGAGCTGATCAGCACAGGTGATTATGCAGTTCCAGAATCAAAAACGAGCTCCAGCATGGACCATACGGGAGTTACTGAATCTGATCTCTGTATGGGGAGATGAATCTGTTCTATCAGAACTCCATTCCAATAGGCGAAATGCCAAAACATTTGAAAAAAATCTCCATGGCCATGATGGACAGAGGCCACAACAGGGAGTCAACACAGTGCTGCGTTAAACTTAAGGAGCTGAGACAAGCATACCAGAAAGCCAAAGAATCAAATAGACACTCGTGGAGGGAAGGGCAACTGACGACTGTAGCTACCCACAGTTCCCGCACTCTCCGAAAACCATTTGAATTCTTGGCTGAGCTCCCAAAGCCTGAAGGGTCAAAAACATTGTCGCGGGTGGTTCAGGGTATATGTCGTCGCCCCCGCCCCCTCCTCCGTGAAAGCAAAGGGAAAAAAAATCCTTGCTCGCCTTTTTTCAATGTCACTGTATGTCTACTGGATGCTGCTGGCAGACGCGGTGCTGCAGTGTTACACAGCAGCATCCCCTTCCCTTCCCTTCCCTTGTGGACGGCAGATTGTGCAGTATGACTAATATCTGTTATCGTTGTCCCGTGAGAGCTTCTGGCTGGCCTCAGTGAGGTTGGCTGGGGCGCCTGGGCAAACAAAGGAATGACTCCAGGTCATTCTCTTCTTTAAGTTTTGTCTAATGGAGATTCACTCCTGCCTGGAATATCGTGGCAGCTGGAGGCTGCCCTCCCCTCCCTCCTTTGATCTCTGCTTGCAGAGACAATAAAGTCAGTGTTGTTTCTTATTCATGCATTCTTTATTACTTCATCACACAAATGGGGGGATAACTGCCACAGTAGCCCAGAAGGCGTTAGGCAGGAGGGAAGCAACAGGTAGCGTTGTTGCAGGGGCACCCCTAGAATGGCATGCAGCTCATCATTTCTGTGGGATGTTTGGGGCTCTGACCCGGAGCGGCTGTTTGCCTCTCTGGTTCTTTAGTAGGCTTGCCTGATATTCTAGGCAGGACTGTCTCTCCATTAGACAAAACTTAAAGGAGAGAATGACCTGGTGAGTCATTCCCATTTTTGCCAGGCACCCCCGACCGACCTCACTGAGGCCGGCCAGGAGCATCCATGACAGCAGCAGACGGTACAGTATGACTGGTAACCGTCTTTGCTAACTTGCAAAGGCAAGGGGATGCTGCTGTGTAGTGCTGCAGTACCGTGTCTGTTAGCAACATCCAGTAGACATATGGTGACAGTGAAAATAAGCTGAACGGGCTCCATGGTTGCCGTGCTATGGCGTCTGCCCGGGCAATCCAGGGAAAAGGGTGCAAAATGATTGTCTGCCATTGCTTTCACAAAAGGATGATTGACTGACGACATTTACCCATAATCACCCGCGACAAATTTTTGGCCCCATCAGGCATTTGGATCTCAATCCAGAATTCCAATGGGTGGGGGAGACTGAGGGAACTATGGGATAGCTACCCACAGTGCAATGCTCCGGAAGTCGACGCTAGCCTCAGTACATGGACACACACTGCCGAATTAATGTGCGTAGTGTGGCTGCGTGCACTCGACTTTATACAATCTGTTTCCAAAAATCGGTTTCTGTAACATCGGAATAATCCTGTATTGTAGACATACCCTTTGAAATGATTCATTTTGATTTGGATTTTTAAATTTTTTTACATTTTTTGTTTTTATAAATTAAATAACATTTCTAAATGAGAAGTTGTTTTGAACTGAAAACCAAAACTTGTCATTTAGAAAAGGTCAAAATGGGACATTTCAACAATTTCTTTGTGAATTTTTCAACAGTATTTGATTCTCCCAAACAGATTAAGTTTTCACAAATTGATATTTCCTGATGAAAAAAAAGTTTTGTCTGAAAATTCCCAACAAGTTCTGATATTTTCCCCCTCCTGCCCCTTACTTTAGTCCCAGTTAGGGGTTATGGGGATTAATTCACCAATATTTATCAAGACCTTGGAGACACCAAATCAGAGTGAAGGATTTTTCACTTGGGCTCCAACTGATGTAGGAAGCTTATGCCCCCTTGGTTGAGCATGTTTCAGCCCAACCCCCTCTTACCCAGGTCTCCATGTTATTGTTCACAGTGACAAGAGCTTCTCGGAAAAAAACAAAGATGGCCGCACAAGCTGGTATTCCGTCATTGGTGCATTCGCAGATGTTTACCACCACCTTGAACCAAGCAGGAGAGCTCTCATCACAGAGCGAGGCCACTTTGTACATCCCGCTGTAGAGGAATTTCCCCTTGGCACCATCAAAGGTGGTGAGGTAAGCACCCGGAGAGACCATGCACTGGCCTTCCTGCTTCACGCATCCATGCATTCCATCCCTGAGCATGCAGATCTCTCCAGAGGGGCAGCTGTTTTTCTCACAGATGAGCCCGCCTGATGGGTGGCAAGTGCATTTCTCTGAGCAGTCACTGGAGATGACATTCTCCCTGGACTGAGGGAAATTCCAAAATTAACAACTTTCTAAAACTTTCTGTTAGGTCAGATATTAGCCTCTAAAGATCAACAGCAACAGTGTTAGAAGCCTAAGGAAACTCTCACCAAGAGGAGACGAAAGACCAGATAGGGAAAGACAAAGGACGATGATAATGACCAAATAAAGAACAGAAAGACAAAGGCAATGACCCAAGAAACAAGGAGAAGATACAGGACAATAGTGAGGATCAAAGAAACACGGAAACTTTAAATGATAATAATGTCACCCAAAGAGGATACCAATCAAAGAAAGAGGAAAAGACAAAGGATGGACTGTGAAAAATCAAGGAAACAAGCAATTAAAGGATGATAATGGCTCCCACAGAAAGAAGGACAAGACAAAGGATGTCAGTGGTGATCCAAGAAAGAAGGAAAAGACAAAAGACAATGGACATGACTCAAGAAACAAGGACAATTATTTTGTATTTATTATGATAGTGCCTAGGGGCCAGTCAAGAATGAGGCCTCATTGTGCCAGAAACTGTACAAAAATACAATGAGAGAGCCCACACCCCAAAGACCTTAACATTTAAATAGACAAGGCAGGCACAGTAAAGGGGAACGTATCAGGGATAAGCATGATTACCAAATAAAGAAGGAAAAGATAACAGGAGAAGGTGATGACCAACCACAGTCAAGAAGGAGGGCAACAATGACAACTCATGATGACAGGCTATGGAAATGACATCTGAACAGAATGAGAACCATAAACAAAAATCAAAATCCAGGAAATGAAGATGGAAAAAATGAAACCTAGGTCTGTCATATTAATGGACTCCGTTCTCTATTGGTAGAGTTATCATAAGCCTAACTCCCAAATCTGGACCTTAGCGTCCAGAAATCTGGGTGCCTAGCATGAACCCTTCTAAGCTTAATTACCAGCTTAGCTTTGATCTCGCTGCCACCATCCAAAAATTCCAGGGTTTTGGCCCCCTCTGGTCTCCCCAAAACCTTCCCTGGAGGGACCCCAAGACTCAGAAGCCCTGAGTATTACCCCAAAGGGAAATAACCCACTTCCCTTCCCCCTCTCTCTCCCACCCAGACTTTCCTCTCTGGGCTAACCTGGGAGTACTGATGCAATCTCTTTACATCACAATACCAAGAAGCATGTCTCCTCTATTCCACAAAGAGACAAACCTCAAATACAAGGAAACAGAAAAGAGTCTATCTCTCTTCCCCCTCCCACCAATTCCCTGGCGCTGCAGAGTTTCACCCTCCATAGATTTAACACAAAGAGAATTCCCTCCCCTTCGTTCCTTAGCCTACCCAGAGAGAAAAACTCAAACAAGTCTTAAAAAGAAAACTTTATATAAAAAGAAAGAAAAAAGACATAAGAATATAATCTCTGCATCAAGTGACAATACAGGGCTATTGCTTATAAGAAAAATATGAATAAACAGTCTGATTCAAAAAGATATCCAATTTGAAACATTCCAGCAAGCTACACACATGTAAATACAACCAAAACAACATAAAAGCCTATATTGTTTCTCTACCTGTACTTACAATTTGGAAACAGAAGATTAGAAGATAGAAAGAACCTTCTCATAGCTGAGAGACAGACAAAAGACTCAGACCCCAAAAATTCCCTCCCTGACTTTTAAAAATCCAGTTTCCTGATTGGTCCTCTGGTCAGGTGTTTGGGTCCCTTTGTTAACCCTTTACAGGTAAAAGAACCATTAACCCTTAGCCATCTATTTATGACAGGAGTCCACTGGAAACTCTTAGAAAACTCATATACTTTTTACTAATTCTGCTCTGTTATTCTAAGGCTCTGAAGGCACCAATTGCACAGAACAGCCAGGACCTACCTTGATGTAGCGTCCATCGTGCATGCAGCCGCACCTGTCCATGGACACGCACCCCTCCCCATCGAACATGTAGCCAGTATTGCACTGGCAGCCTTCAAAGCATTTCTGGGTGCACTGAGCAGGGGCAGACAAGCCAGCACAGGTGAAATCACAGGACTTGGTGCACAGCTCATAGTGGCTGTTGAGTGGGCAGGCAAGGGCTGGAGAGAGAGAAGCAAGAGAGAAAGAGGATGGAGTGAAGGTTTAAAAATAATTTCCACTGCAGACATAGCTACACTGTCTAGCACAGTGCCACCTAGCTTAGAGCTGGGTGCTGCGGTGGGCTGACTCCATGATGGGATCACCTCAGATATGGCTTAAGTGTAGCATTTACTGCAGTGCAGTGTCCCAGAGCACTAGACATTGGAGTCAGAGCCAGAGGACAGTGTGTCCCCCATTGGGTCACCGACTTTCTTCCAATCCTGACCCAAAGACCCAGGGAGATCTGACCCAAGGGTGGTCTGGCTGGACAAAACCAATCAAAAACACAGGTGCGTAAATTGTAATCTGTCATGCTGCAGATGATGTGGCTACAGAGGGGCTGCAAACACCTGAAGATATAATAAACCCGAGCTCTAAGTTGCTATCAGGAAAAAAAATCCTCTGGGGGCTAATGGGCTTAAAATGAAGCCAGTGGAAAGACCAGGGCTATAGGTTGCTCTATAAACTCACGGCAGAAGGAGGCTGTTCTCCAGGCTCTGATCTTGGCTCCAGTTGTTTGGCATGCGGCCGCGTAGGCCTGGAGGCTCTGGCAGAGGGTCTCTCCCATCCCGTTGGTAGCACACATGTCGTGAAGACAGTCGTTGAAGTACTTGGCAGGGCTGACCAGCGAGTGACAATCTCTGAAGGGACCTGAGGTGGCTCTGATCAGCCCACATGAGCGCTCAGACTGGTACGGTGCTGTCTGGGCCCCCTCACAGATGGGGCATCTCTCACCGCAGCCATCGGAGCATGTGGCATCATCAACAGGCACCTTCCAGGAGGCGACAAACTCACTCAAACTTTGAGTGCTCTTTCCACTGGGCAGCAGGAAGTCATCATTTTTGTCACCGTTGAAATTGCCAGCCAGACCGCACATCTGTCCTTTGTAGGTGCTGGGGATGGATACTAGGAGGTAGGAGGCAGTGTCGTAAAAGACTTGGAGGCCAGAGGCAGACTGGACAATGATGTTGTTCCCTTCCTGGTTGATCCGAAGTTTCCTGTTGTCCATAGCCAGTGGGAGAGTATAGAGCTCTCCACCCACCTGTGCCAATGAGAGGGAAATTCACCAGTCATTAGCAGGGACTTAGCAGCAGTGTCCTGGTTGTACACACACACACACACACACACGTCAGGATCACAAATGGTGTGAGCCACTCAGTTGGCTTCAATGAGACTAATCTCAAGCAGGGACTTACCTCCACTTTCCACTTCCTTCCCCTCTCCAGAGAGATGGTGTAACCATGCACGGAGACCACCACTGCCCTTGTGCGAGCCACACGGCCACCACCAGTGCTTTCGTTCTCAACCACCACGGAAAATTCTACCAGCCGGGGGTCACTGCTGCAGACCTTGGCTAAGGTGTAAGCACAAGAGCCCTGGATGTCGAAGGCCTGTCCATCAAATGAAATGTAGTGAGGGTCACCGGAGACTACACTGGTTCCATATTCCATGGGGTGGCAGCCCAGGACTCCGTTCTCCACCTTGCACTCCTCATTGGCTCCGCAGGAGGCCTCCTGGCACTCGACGACCCCGTTGTCTTGGCACCGGCACCGCTTCTGGCAGGAGGCGCTGGTGTAGAACTCTTCTCCTTTCGGGTAGTACCTGCCCTGGTGCACACAGCCGCACTCTATGATGGGGATGCACCGGTCTCCACTGAGGATGAATCCGACATCGCAGAAACACCCTTCTATGCAGGGCTCCTCACATCTGTCCGGAGCCAAGGGCCTGTGGCAGGTGGCAGGACAGCTGCTCCCGCAGAACTCGTAGTGAGAGTTCTGGGGACAGGTGAGGCCTGCAGGAGACATTGGATAGAGCATGCAGATCTCTGTTAATACCAAGAAGTCTGGGAAAAGACGTGGTGCCTACTGCTCTGGGAAGGCAGTGGGGTCTAGTGAGTTAGAGCAGGGGGACTGGGAGCCAGGACTACTGAGTTCTCTTCCTAGCTCTGGAATTGGTGCAGAGTCTAATGGTTAGAGTAAAGTGCAGCCAACAACAGCAATAATAATATCAGTTACTAGACAGAACTTGTTGAATGGTACTAAGGCTGAGAATACATATCGGTAATTTAAGGTAAAATGCATTAAAGGAGTGTTGTAATTATCCTACCACCAAGCACTGTAAACCCAGGAAACTGAGAGTTAAAGTTAAACTGAAAAGCAACCCAAAGGAAATAAACAATTAGGAAAACCAAAGTGCTTTAACTCTCCCTCCTCATGACACCATGAAATCACCATATCCCAAGCAAGTTATTGTCGTGTGGCTGTGGTTCTCTACTAGATTTATCTGATTTTTGAAGACACAGTCAGTGTTTTCTCTAACGTTGGGCAGAAAACAATTTTTCCCTCCCGCAAGGGTTTCAGATTCTGAATTTTGGCCCTTTTTGAAATGGTGCAAAAAGCTGAAATCTTTAGCATTGTCACACTGTAATAATCTGAAACCAGTTCTGATCTGGTCACTGGACAGATGCTGCTTTGACCATTTTAAAATGTTTCATTTAGATTTTGACCTTTTTAAAAAAATAAACATTTTTAGTATAAGTGAACTAAGATTTAAGAACAAAAAGTCATTTGACTCAAGAAAATAAAAGTTTTGATTTCAAAAATGCTGAAACAAGATGTTTTGACAATTTCAACACTCTGTTTCTTTTCTTTTTCTCAAGCAGTTTTGGTTTTGGCAAAGTGACATTTCCCAACAAACATACATTTTTGGGGGGAAAATTCCAGACTAGTTCTATTTTTTCCCCTTCTCTTGAGGTTTTGGGGTGAAGGACTGTCAGACATGAGCTTTGTTTTTATTGGACTTGTATTAGGTTAAAATTGTTCATTCAAAACTTGTTTTGGATGAAATAATGTTGTTGTTGTTTTTCTCAAAACCAAAAGCTTTCACAAAAACTTTCATTTTTTTAAAATTCTCCAATTTTTCATTAAAATTTAAAATGTTTAAAGTGTTGACAATTCAAATAGTCAGATCTTTGATTTCCCTGTTTTGCCAGTGAGTGCAGTACAATGAATAATGTCTCACTTGGTGTCTTTTCCCCCCTTTTTTCTCATTTTTCCTTATTCCACTTTTCAAAACTTGCTCTACTTTGAAAAAAAGAGAAAGAATGAAACTTTGACTCTTGAGAAGTTTTGAAATTTTCAGAGTAATGAAAGGGGGGGAGAAGAAAACAAGAAAAGTGGAGAAAAACAACCTGGATATAATTCATTTTATTGCATTGTGACTAAAAACAGAGAACAAAGGGGGATCAAGAAAGAAGGAAAAATGAAAATTTGAAATGTCTAAAATTAGAAATTTTGAAATGTCCAAAATTCTAATAAAAATCACAAAGAAAATTGGAAAAATGGAAAATTGTTACATTATGAGCCCTGCAAAATGCAAACAAACTTGAATATTTAGGAATTTTTTATTAAATGTTCCCACTCCTGTTTTTTGAAAGGTTCTGCCTATGACACATGGGTGAGCAGTTCTGATTCCACCCAGCAGAGGGTGCTGGTGCATGTGCTTGCTGGCCAGTTTGTGATTGTATTAAACTTACAGCAACATGTTCATGGAGTGACACTTACTGCAGAAGGAGGCCGATCTCCACTGCCCTATCCCGATGCCCCTGGCCTGGCAGGATGTCACATAGGCACTGATTGCGCTGCACAGAGTGTCACGATGACCCTTGTAGTGGCAGGTGTCAAAGACACAATCATCAAAGAAGGGGGCTGGATCGATGGCCCCGTGGCACTGTCTGAATGGCCCGTTCTGTCGGGTGAGGACCCCACAATACTGATCTCCCTTGTAGGTTTGTTTCTGAGCCTCACTGCAGACTGAGCAGTCCCCGGTACAGCTAGTCGAGCACCCGGGGACGTCACCAACCTTCCAGCTGTCGGCGAACTGAATCTCATCAGATGTCTGAGTTCCATTCTTCATGGTCAGATCGTCGCTGGGGTCCTGATTGGCATTGCCACAGAGGCCGCAGACTGCGTTGGCGTACGTATTGGGTATAATGACCCTGGCGTAGCTGTACCAGTCGAAGCTCACTCTCAGGTCAAAGTCGGTCTTGATGAAACCATGAACGCCACTGATATAGGCCTTGAGCTTGCGCTGGTGGGAGAAGGGCAGGTCCACAAAAACGCCATCCACCTGGAAAAGACATGGCAGGGACAGTCAATGGTCTATTCCTGCATGCACAGATCTTGCAGTACTTCCACATACCCTTAGATGGAGCAGCCTGGACCACCTACCTCCAGAACTGAATGTTTCATAAAACTCTGTGCAGGGAGCTCCAAGAAACTTATCTAGGAGCCATAGGGGGGATACGTGCACATTTTCTTTTTTTAACTCCATGGGGAAAATTTCAAGTTTTCTGTGAAAAATTGAAATGTGAAATACTTCTATGCCAAAATGCTATGGTGGTGACTCTTGGAACTGGTAGTGTGGCTGCTTCATGCTCCCATCCTCCTGTGTAAAAAAACTGGACATATTTAGTCTTGAGAAAAGAAGACTGAGGGGGGAGCCTGATAGTCTTGAAATATGGTAAGGACTGTTATAAAGAGGACGAGGATGGATTGTTCTCCATATCCACAGAAGGTAGGATAAAAAGCAATGGGCTTAATCTGCAGCAGGGAGATTGAGGTTAGATATTAGGAAAAATAAGGGATGTTAAGCTCTGCAACAGGCTTCCGAAGGAGCTCATGGAGCCCCCATCACTGGAGGTGCGACACTGGCAGATCATGCCAAGGTCCCCAAGCCTCAGCTGAATACTGACACATTTGTAGCTGGAATCAGTCTGGTTCACCAGAGTGTTAGTATTGGTAAAAGAGGTGTTAGAATTATAAGAATGTGTTTAGTATTTAGACTATTGAATTCTTGTGAGTTTCTGCCTACGTTAATCAACCTATAGCATCTGTATCCCATATTGTAAGACAATATTTGAGCATTTGCAATGGGAGCCTCTGTTACTGTGTAAATCACCAGACATGAGCATTACGTTAACTAGTGTGAAGTGCTGGTCTCCAACAAAAGGTGCTAGCCAACAGGGAAGGTCCATCAATACCACACAGACTATTATGTAATGATTAAGAGAACAAAAGACTTTGTTGCTCTGCTCTTTGGCACCTGCCTTGCTCCCCTCCTCCCCCTGAACGTGAGTCATACAAATAGATTCTTCCCATCAGCTGAATCTGTAAAGGAGGTTGGGGATAAAACCCCCTAAAAAGAAGGACCTGTATCTTTATGCTGCTTGGACTCTGAGGGGCAAGGTTTACTAGGTATAAGCAAGAGATCCCCAGGGCTTAGCCTGGGTTTGCTTAGCCTAGAGGACATAGAGCTTGCTTATTATGACAGCTTCTATTACCTGTTGAAATTTAAGATTGTAACTCATTTGTGTACCTATGTTTACCTGCTTTAACCTTAGCAATAACTAACTCCCTAGTTTCCTTTATAATAAATCTTTAGATAGTTTATTATAGGATTGGCTACCTGGATAAGTGACAGGTCCTTTGGGAGTGGCAACAGCCTGAATGTGGTTGTGATTTTTGGTGTAAGGGACCATCTCTCACAAGGTAGCAGACAGACTGGAGTACCCACAAGGACTGGCTGTGACTCCATGATTAGGCTGTTGTAGTGTGTGTGGAGTTTACACTTGGTGGGTGAAATCTAAGTACAGAACTCACAACCAGTTTGTGGTCTGTGCCCTGGTTCCTAGCAGTCTGCCTGACGTTGGTACTCATGTTCTTGAGCCACTGCAGGACAGCTTAGCACCAGCTACTAGAGACTTATAGAAACAACAGAGAAGTGGAGAGAGCTGAAACCTAGGAGCTCATTTGGGAAGTCTAATAGATATAACAGGGCTGTCTTCCTCTCGTGAACCCTCAAATAGGGTATAATAACTGAGGGCGCCTCTACTCCAGGGTATCAGGGCAAAGACAAAGAATTTTGCTGATGGCACAAGGGCTGTAGAACTCAGGAGCTTGGACATTTGGATCAAACACTCGGGTAGATTCTCCTCTGAATGATAACAGCAGTGTTCGGAGGCTGAACCAAAAAAAATACACCCCAAATTCAGTTGGTTTTAAACTGCAACCGAATTGTCCAGGTTTTCTCACAGAAATGAACCCCTGGCATGTATGATCAGGTTGAACAAAACATTTGCAACATCATTTCAAAATGACACTTTGAAACAAAAGGTTGACTCAGATGGACCTCTCGAGGTCCCGCACAGCCCCACATTTCAATGACTATGATGATAGTGGCAGACAGTGGCAGCGAGACTGAGCAACCTGAAACAAAGGGGACCAAATGTGACAATAAAAAGAAAGGAAGATGAAAAACAACATGGATCCAGTTTGCATTTCTAGTGCCCGTCAAACATTTTTTCAAAAACCAAATCATTCCACCCTAAATTTAATCATTTTCATGAATTTCTTCCCACCAAAAATAAGTCATTTTTCAACCAAATATTTGTATGTGAAAATATTCAACTAGTTCAAACTCTGGTATGGGAAGATGGAAACCACCTGGGTTGTGTTTTCTGGATATAGACTAGACAGGAAGATTTCAGCCCTGCAAGTGATCCCAATAATGGCTCTGCATCGTTACCTGCATCTTGCGTGGATGATCCTGGCTCATGCTGATGGTCATATTGTAGACCTCTAAGGTCACTGTTTTGGTGAAGGACACGGCCTTACTGCCACGGTTGTTGTTCTTCACTTTGACGTTGAACGGGGTGAGTGTGGGGTCCTCTGAGCAGAGAGCCGCGAACTGGACGATGCAGGTGCCTTGGAAATCATACTTCTTCCCATCAAAGGTGGTGTAGTGAGGGTCTCCAGTAGCTATGCAGGTGGAGTAGGTAATTGCCTTACAGTGGTGGGCACCATTCTCAATGACGCATCTTTCATTGCTCTTGCAGCTGGTTTCCTGGCAAACTACTGTGCCCAGGCTGGGGTCACACCTGCACCGAGAGCGGCAGTTCTCATCGGCCCAGAACTCCTCACTGGGTTTGTAGTAGCGGCCATTGTAGTCACAGCCACAGCTCCCCACGGGGACGCACTGGCCAGCGCTGAGGACGTAACCATCGTCACACTGGCAGGTCTCCACGCAGGGCTCCCGGCAGGAGGAGTTGGCGGTTTGGTCGGAGCAGCTGGCTGGGCAGGCGTTCCCACAGGCCTCATAATGGCTGTTCTCAGGGCAGGGCAGGACTGTCAGGGGGTCAGAGAGGGGGAGATTGCAGTGAACTAAATAACCTAGCTAGAGACAGTGAGCGCTACAGACAGATTTGTACATGTGAGCAGCAGCCAGTGCATTATCCACCTTGAAGGATGCTGTACGAGCCAAAAAGGATGGACCAGGGAATTAATTCCCATATGCAGACAATGAAAGGTAATGCACAATATTCACTATTCTCTGTGTGGCTGCAGCCAAAGCTCCTGGCACTAGGAGCCAGGCAGATCTCAGCAGCTAAGGAGAAGCAGAGATTGGGTGTAAAAATAACTGTAGGAAGCAGGGCAAGGGGCTTAGAGAGGGACATGGTGCCACAGGAAATAGTGGTGATGGGCTCACTAGGGGGTGCTGTGCTACACAGATCGGGGTGTGGGTTAAATAGGGGGGTTGTGCTGCAGGGGGCGGGGGAGCCATGCTGCAGGGGTTGGTACAGGGGGTTCAGTCGTGGGTGCCGTGCTGCAGGGGGCAGGGCAGGGAGTTCAGTAGGGGGAACCGTGCAGCAGGGGCAAGGCAGGAGGTGCAGCCGTGGGTGCTGTGCTCCAGGGAGCAGGGCATAAGCTTAGCAGGAGGCGCTCTCCCCTTAATGTCAGTGGTGACCCCAATGCCCCAGTATCCTGCACATTCCCTTCCCGCACTCACATCCCTCCTCATCCCCTCCGTCAACAAGGGAAAATGACAGACTAGCCCTATTCCCTCCCATATCAATAAGGAAAACAAGATGCTGCGCTCACCACAGCTGGACGGCGTCCTCCAGTCATAGACAGTGACTCCGTGCTCCCGGCAGGTGTCCGCGTAGGCCTTCAGCGCCTGGCACAGAATGCTCTTGTCGCCCTCATTCAGACACACATTGTAGACGCAGCTGTGGAAGAACTGGTCGGGGCTCACTCTGGGGTGACACTCTCTGAAGGGCCCCCCTGGCACTTTGCTGATCTCTCCGCAGTGACTGTCCCCTCCATAGAGCTGCCTCTTGCTCTCCTCACACACCGGACATTTCCCCTGGCAGGAATCCCTGCAGGAGGGGTCTGAGTCCTCCACTCTCCAGCTATCAAGCCAGGCCAGGACGGAAGAGGCTTTGGTGCCATTGGAGAGCGTCTCTTCATCATCACTGTCACCGTTGAAGTTCCCACACAGCCCACAAGTGCTCCCAAAATAGCTGCTGGCGAGAGTCACGATCACAGCCCAGTCACTGTTATACCGCACCTGGAGCCCAAAATCCGTCTGCAGGACGGGACATCTCTCGCTCTGGGAGAGCTTGATTTTCCCAGCCTCCAGGGTGACCGGCAGGTGGACACTCTTGTCGTTTAACTAACGAAAGAGAAAGGGGAGGAAACGGAGGCATTATTGCTCTTTCCACGACACCCGCTTTTACTGCCACTGTGAGTTCTCTGGGTAATGATTCACTGCCACAAATATCCAAAAAACCAACCAAGGCAAAAGACAAGGGAAATTCACTGCCAAAAAACTTTGTGAATGCAGGGTTAAGATTACCCAGCGCTGCCTTGCGTCCTTCCAGAATCTAGACTGTGGGTAAATTTACATGTCTCAAAACCAGGACATAAAAAGTTAAAGTAATGGTCACTAGTTCTTACATCATGCTTTTTCAGTAATAGATCTTCAAGTGCATTTCTAAGGGGCCCTGTATCATAATCCCCATTTTACAGAAGGGAAAACTGGATCACATAGCTGAGAAGTGACTCACCATCACTCAGCAGCTCAGCAGGCAATGCCAGCAATAACACTCAGGTCTTTTGAATGCTTTAGCCACTAAGCCACACTGCTCTGCCCAGCCTGGAACTGGGAGCTGGACCCCACTTGAGGTCAGATTCAACCAGGTAGACTCAATTTAGGGCAATTCAGTACCATAGTTTGAGCCGCGGGTGTGCACGAAAACAGGACACAAGGAGAGGCATAACAGGGAGACCAGCCCTTTGGTTCTGGAATCCCTCTGCACAGATCTGGTCACCCCATCTCAATAAAGGTATATTGGAATTGGGAAAGGTGCAGAGAAGGGAAGCAAAAATGATTAGGGATGTGGAACAGCTTCTACTGGAGGAGAGATTAAAAGACTGGGGCTGTTCAGCTTGGAAAAGAGAAG
This sequence comes from Aldabrachelys gigantea, assembly GCA_026122505.1. Lineage (NCBI taxonomy): Eukaryota > Metazoa > Chordata > Testudines > Testudinidae > Aldabrachelys > Aldabrachelys gigantea. Next base: position 68,482,772 of record CM047489.1, read on the forward strand.
ACTAAGGAGGGATATGATAGAGGTTTATAAAATCCTGACTGGTGTGGAGAAAGTGAGCAAAGAAGTGTTATTTACCCCTTCATATAACACAAAAACCGAGGGTCACCTGATGAAATTAATAGGCAGCAGGTTTAATGCAAATAAGAGGAAGTACCTCTTCACACAACACACAGTTAATGTGTGGAACTTGTTGCCAGGGGATGTTATGAAGTCCAAAAATATAACTGGGTTCAACAAAGAATGTGCTAAGTTCATGAAGGACAGGGCCATCAGTGGCTATTAGCCATGAGGGTCAGGGATGCAGCCTTATGCTCCAGTGTCCCTAAACCTCAAACTGCCACAAGTGTCTGGCACTGGTCACTGTCAGAGACAGGATACTTGTCTAGGTGGACCATTAGTCTGACCCAGTATGGCTGTTCTTATGGGCAAACTACTCCAAATTCACACCACTGTCCCAACCCCCAGCCTCAAACAAATATACTAATCTGAGCATGCCTGTGGATTCTAGAGAAATCTGAAACATTAGAAATGTGACATTTCTGAATCAAAATGTTTGGGAACTTTCGTTGCATGGAAATTTTGATATTTCAACCTCATCTCGATTTGCAATGGCAACAAACATTAAAACATGAAGAGTTTCCATGGGGGACTGAAATGCTGATTTTCGCTCAGCTGTCTCCACCTCCGCAGTTTTTCACTCCCCTACAGTTTGGGTGCAGGGCTACTTACAGAACAAGACTGTATTATATGTATAATGGGATGCGTAGCTGATTTTTCTGTTTGGTGCAGGCTGCAAAAAAGAAAAAGTGGTTCGGATTGAACCTAATCTGAATTTTTGTGGAATTGCTAAGGTGCATTTGGGGCCTGTTCTAGATGTAGGATTTGAACATGGGTCTTTTGTTTCCCAGCTGAGAACCCTAAAGAGTGGGCTAAAGCCTGGCCCTGCAGCAACGCCTTCAGCCATTTTGTAACTAGCTAAGGCCTCCTGTGTCAAATTCATGACTAGTTTTGGCTTGACTGAAACTGCCTATTGTTCAGTAAAGTATTTCTCTGAAAAAATATGCCCAGTTCTAATTATAAGTGAAAAAGTGAATCAAGCCAGACAACTCACCCTGACTTCTCCACTCTCTCCCTTGTAGATAGAGATGTTGTAGCCATAGACGTGGATGGTAGTCAGCCCAAGGTTGGAACTGTTCTGTTTCCCCATGTTGCTGTTTTTCTCCTTGATGGTGAAGGGCTCCAGGGTGGGTTCATGGCCACAGTACTTGGCGATGGTATAGGTGCAAGTGTCTTGGACATCGATGGTCAGACCATCAAAGGTATAGTACTGGGAGGTCAGAGAGCCCTGGCAGGTTCCCATGTAGTCATGGAAGCATATTGCCTGGCTGTTCTTAATCCTGCATGTTTCCTTCTCCCGGCAATTCAGTGTTCTGCATGGATCTGAAAAAAACCATAATCTCCAATGGATTTTGCTGCAGAGTGACACGGCCCCTGCATTCAACAGAACCATCTGGGGTGCCAGGCATGGGATGGCAAACAGAACCCAAGGGCTGATCCAGATGGAACTGAGTAACTGTAGCTCCCACTAACTCATAGACTTCAAAGCCAGAAGGGATCATCATGAGGGGGGAGGGATAGCTCACTGGTTTGAGCATTAGCCTGCTAAACCCAGTGTTATGAGTTCAATCCTCAAGGGGGCCATTTAGGGAACTGGGGTAAAAATCTGTCTGGAGATTAGTCCTGCTTTGAGCAGGGGGTTAGACTAGATACCTCTTGAGGTCTCTTCCAACCCTAGTCTTCTATGATCATCTAGACCAACCTCCTACACATTACAGAACCTAACCTTTGTCTGAGTTACTGACATCCTCACTTCAAGGGACAGAGAATCTGCCTTTTACTCTAGTTCATACCAGCAAGTGACCTGTGCCCCATGCTGCAGGGAAAGGCACCCCCCCCCCCCACGGTCTCTGCCAATCTGACCTAGGGGGAAATTCCTTCCCAACCCCAAATCTGGTGATCAGTTAGACCCTGTGTGTGTGGGCAAGACCCATCAGCCAGACACCTGGAAAAGAATTCTCTATCATAACTTAGAGCCCTCCCCATCTAGTCTCCCATAACCGGCCATTGGAGATATTTGCTATCAGCAGTCACTGATGGGCCATATGCCATTATGGGCAGTCTCATCATACCATCCCCTCCATAAACATATCAAGCTCAGTCTCAAAACAAGTTAGGTTTTTTGTCCCCACTGGTCCCCTTGGGATGCTGTTCCAGAACTTCACTCCTCTGATGGTTAGAAACCTTCATTTAATTTCAAGCCTAAACTTATACATGGCCAGTTTATAGTCATTTGTTCTTGTGCCAGCATTGACCCTTAAATGACTCCTTTCCCACCCTGGTGTTTATCTCTTCGATGTATTTATAGAGAACTATCCTGAGGCTGAATCAAGAGAGAGAAGGAGGGTGGTAGGGCGAGGTGGACAGAATCCATGACACCATACTCACCGCTGGTACAAATAGCTGGGGAGCCGTATGCCTTCTGGTTTCCGATCCCAATGCTCAGCAGGCCAAAGGGGGAGCTGGCATGCTCCACATTATGGACCTGGAACCCTTTGCCAAGGCTGTATTCAGCCCAAGAATATTCTGTGCCTGGAACTGGCTTCCACAGGACATTACGCAGTGGTCTCTTATCAAGTGTGACCCCCGTGGACTCCGATGTCTTGGCAATGATCAGCGCGTAGTTCTCAAACTCGTTGTGCCCGTAGATGTGATAGGACTGGCAGTAGCTCGAGATGGCTGGGATGGCCATGAAGAAGGGGTCGTATCTGATGTTTCCTTTGGTCCCACCATCACAGAAGAAGATGACTTGGATCCCAGCACTAGCAGAGAAGTACAAGGCATTGGAGCTATGGGTTCTGTACTGCACAGCATTCTCAGCTAGCAGCCTCATGCTGCTCTTGCTCATCCCAACTTGAACTTCCACCTCAGTTGCTTGGGAGGTGGAGACATAGATGATATCACCCTGCATCTCAAAGGACAACGGGGGCACAATGAAGGTGGTCCCCCAGCTGGAGACAGGCAGGAGCTGCTCAGACACATGGTCACACTGGTTAGATCTTGTCACACAGGTGTGTCCAGTGTAGACAGCCACAGGCTTCTGGGAAATGATTTTGGTGCCAGAGATGTCCACTGGGCTCTGCAGCTGGGCAGCCTGGTTTGCCTCCAGCTTGATGGTAAGCCTGCTCCCTCCGAAGTGCGTCTTTCCTTGAAAAATGACAGCCCCTTTCAGGTGCACATCAACTGTGGTGGGGCCCTCCCAGGCCACAATGGCAAACTCTCCAAAGCGATCTGTGCCCATGATCGGTGTGACAATGTAATACTCTGTTCCCAAGCTCTGCACCGGGTAGACGGGGGTGGTGTCGGCCGAGTTGGGTTTGGAGTTGAGTGAGAAGACAGAGACATCATTGTCAGCCTGAACAACGACTGCGTTGTCGAAGACTTTGGCCCCTACCATTTCAGCGTGGGGTGGGATTAACACTCTTGCGGTCTGGCCGCCATTCACCTGGACAGACACCCTGAGCGCCGGCTTCTTCATGGAGATGGTGATCAATGTGACTGGGGCATAGCCTGTGATGAGTAGCCGGAAGTCGCTGCTGAGTGTTTGTTGTAAGCCGTTCTGCATGAAGGCTGTGATGAATTCTCTTCCGAGAAGGCGCGGAGGGGAAGGCCCCAGAATTTCCCCAGATACCACACTGAAAGGAAGGTTAGGCATGCCTGGAGAGACAAGTGAAAGGAGAAGACAGCTGTCGTTATAGGGGTCACATTACTGATCATGGACCACAGAACAAAAAGATGAGTGTGTGAACTAAGCATAAGACAAGCAACCGCAAATGGATAGAGACAGATGGGGAGCACCAGGGAACAGCCAATGAGACAACATTGCTCAGCATAGTGGGTTGTCAGATGAGCAGCGGCGTAACCATTGTCAAGATTTTTGTAGTCCTTGTGGCAGGATTTGAAGGTGGAGAATGTGCTGGCTTTGTGAAGGTTTGCAGGGCGCTCCTACCAACCATACAGGGCAGCGTGGGGGAAAGCACAAAGGGGCTTGTTTGGAAATTGGTACAGGAGCCTATCACACACTGTGATGAAAGGGTTTATTGTCATTTGGTGCCAGCTCCATTACAACTCAGCGTTCAGTAAATAGAGCCAGAGGAGGCTGAATGGTTTATAAAGAGAGTCATGTCATTGCTGTAAATTAAAGCACTAAGACCAATCCACAAGGACCTGCTGGCTCGTGCTGTCTGTTGTTGCCAAGTGTTCAGAAAGCTGGGAAAACGAGGAACAAGGGTCTTGCAGTCAAGGCCATAGATGGGGATCAGGCAACCTGGGTTTAATCTCCATCTCTACTTGGATCAGCACTGACTGCAAGGGAAGTGCAACCGCAAATAAGCCCCCCCAACCCTGCTCCCTCCAGCACAATGCCCTCTACAGAGCACCCTTGTCATAAACAGATGGTTAAGGGTTAATGTCTCTTTTACCTGTAAAGGGTTAAGAAGCTTAGTGAACCTGGCTGACACCTAACCAGAGGACCAATGGGGGGACAAGATACTTTCAAATCTTGGTGGAGGGAAGTCTTTGTTTGTGCTGTTTGTTTTGTTCGTTGTTTGCTCTTGGGGCTAAAAGGGACCAGACATACACCCAGATTTCCTCCAGTCTTTCTGAATTAGTCTCTCATGTTTCAAAATAGTAAGTACTAGCCAGGTAAGGCGGATTAGTCTTATGTTTGTTTTCTTAACTTGTAAATGTGTATTTTGCTGGAAGGATTTTTACCTCTGTTTGCTGTAACTTTAAATCTCAGGCTAAGGGGCGGGGGAGTCCCTCTAGGCTATATGAATCTGAATACCCTGTAAAGCATTTTACATCCTGATTTTACAGAGATAATTTTTACTTTTTCTTTCTTTAATTAAAAGCTTTCTTTTTTAAGAACCTGATTGATTTTGTTCCTTGTTTTAAGACCCAAGGGGATTGGGTCTGAACTCACCAGGGATTGGTGGGGGGAAAGGAGCAGGGAGAAGGTTAATTCATCTTTGTTTTAAGATCCAAGGAGTTTTGATCTGTATAGCCTCTCAGGATAACCCAGGGAGGGGAAAGTCTGGGGGAACAAAGGGGAAAGGCTAATTTCTCCTTGTGTTCAGATCCAAGGGGTTTGGGTCTTGGGTTCCCCAGGGAAGGTTTTGGGGGAACAGGAAGTGTGCCAAACACTATATTTTGGCTGGTGGCAACATTACCAGATCTAAGCTAGGAATTAAGCTTAGAAGGGTCCATGCAGGTCCCCACTTTTTGGACGCTAAAGTTCAAAGTGGGGAAAAAACCTTGACAACCCCTCACTCCCCACAGCACAGTGTCCCCTTCGTAATCCCTGGAGCACAGAAAACCACTGCTAAGCCTCCCCCCACAATTCCCTGCAGCACAGTGCCCCCTGCAGAGCTCCCACCCTACTCCCTGCAGCACAGTGCCCCCTGCAGAGCTCCCACCCTGCTCCCTCTAGCACAGGGCCCCCTACAGAGCTCCCACCCTGCTCCGTGCAGCACAGCGCCCCCTACGGAGCTCCCATCCTGCTCCCTGCAGCACAGGACTCCCTACGGAGCTCCCACCCTGCTCCCTGCAGCACAGCGCCCCCTATGAAGCTCCCACCCTGCTCCCTGCAGCACAGCACCCCCTATGGAGCTCCCACCCTGCTCCCTGTTGCACAGGGCCCCCTACGGAGCTCCCACCCTGCTCCCTGCAGCACAGCGCCCCCTACGGAGCTCCCACCCTGCTCCCTGCAGCACAGCGCCCCCTACGGAGCTCCCACCCTGCTCCCTGCAGCACAGTGCCCCCTATGGATCTCCCATCCTGCTCCCTCCAGCACAGCACTCCCTATGGAGCAACCATCCTCCTCCCTGCAGCATGGAGAGCCCTGTCAGGACTCCTGGGTTCTATCTACATGGCCCCAAACTACTGGGCATCACCCACAGTTAGATGATGAGCTTGTCATGCTCCGAAGAAAGAGACAGAGACGCCTTTGTGAGCCCTGGATCACTTACCCCAGAGCACGACCATCCTGGCCCACAGGAGCAGCTTGGCCTTTCCGAGCCCCGTGTCCGAGCGCATTGTTCAGCGGCTGAAAGATACACCTTGAATTAATGGAGAGCACACAGCGCACTGCACAGAAACTCTCCAGGGCCAAGATTCTCTGCTGCAGACCCTGAGGCTGGGAGGAAATGTCCACCCATGGTCTGGTTTTTATTGCAGACTTAGCAGCTCTTACAGAGGCAATGTTGGCTGATGAGTAGCATGCCAGGCTAGAGGGGGTGAGTCCTAGGTTCTATTCCTGCCACTGGTCAGGTGACCTTGGGTAAGTCAGGCCCCTCCCCTTGCCTCAGTTGCCCATCTGTACAAGGGGGATAATGATACTGCCCTCCTTTGTAAAATGGTTTGAGATCTACTGGTGAACAGCACTAGATGTTATTCTGTAGCTTAGATACTTATGCGGCCTTCCACAGTGATCATGGTGCTTACCCTGGGGGTACAGGGAAGTGCTGGTGTCCCCACTACACAGGGAGGCTGCGTGAGTTGCTCAAGGACATCCAGGAAGTCTATAGTTTAGTAAGGACTTGATGCCATTGCACCAAAGAGAGAGGTTAGTGCCCTAACCACTAGCACCCCTTTAGGAAGCATCATACCTAGTTCTTCACCTGTGGCACTCAAAGCACTTTACAAAGGCAGCTGTGAGCATTATCTCTATTTTCTATACAGGGAAACTGAGACACAGACAGAGGAAGTGACTTTCCCTAAAGTCAACTAGCAGTGCACCCAGACGAGAACCCAGGTGTCCAGAGTCCCAGGCCAGGAGTCTAGCCCACCGCCTTTCGCCGAGCCAGAGGACAAACTGAAGAGTAATTCAAGAGGCAAAAAACCAGTTTTTCCTTAAGGCACAATTAGCCTGTGGAACACACTGCCACATTACTTAATCAAGGCAAAGCACTTGGCAGGACTTGCCAAAGGCTTAGATTTGTCTGTTGATAACAAACCCCTCCATGGTCATGCCGGGTAGGATTGGGGGCCTCACAATCTAGGACACAAGCCAACCGCTCATGAGCCAGCACCTGTGAGAAATGTCCTCTCTAGGCATATCTGTTTGGCTCAAGATCAGCAGCAGGATCGTGGTCTGGATGGATTAGTTACAATCAGCCTCTCAGCAAACAGCAGCAACTGCTGAGCCAGAACAAGACACTGCCGGCGCACTTACCTCCAGCCCCTTTGACTTATCGCAGCAAAGGTGGAGCAGAAGAGGCAGCTGTCCACTTTGTCCCTCTCCCTCTGTCTGTAGCTCTGCTTCTGAATCTTCCGTTTATATAGGGACCAAATGCCAAATCCTTATGATGATGAACTAACTGGGAAAGGTTCTCTCGGCTCCACTGGGACTGGAGTTTTGTCATCATCTGCTGGACCCAATAGGGAAGCGAGTAGCAACCTGGCCTCTTTCTTCACAGAGGCTTTGACTGACTCATGTGTGCCATCAGGAGGCCAGCTGTAATTAACCAGGGGGAGAGAAGTGGGCTTATTGACTTTCTTCTGATGTTCCAAAAAACCACTCCCAACACATAAGCCGTGCCAGTGATTTGATCGTTAATAGTGAGCTGAGGATGAGTTATTTATTGGGTTTGCAGTGTTCTTGTAGCGGGATATTAGAGAGACAAGGTGGGCAAGGGAATATCTATTATTGTACCAACGTCTGTTGGTGAAAGAGATCAGCTTTTGAGCTTACACAGAGCTCTTCTTCAGGTCTGGGAAAGCTCGTCTCTTTCACCAGCTGAAGTTGGTCCAATAAAAGATATTACCTCACCCACTTTGTCTTTCTCATTTATTGGGTACCAGGACACAGACAATTAGCTAGCCCAGCGCTGGCTGAACTTGTCAATTTCAGATGCACCTAGGAAGCTGCTCAGTTTCTTAGATCCAAAACAAATTAGGAGTTTAGTGGCCAGGGAAATGAGCAACAAGTTTGTCAAGGAGCCAGCCAGACATTCAGGAATCTGCACAGGGGACAAGCGGGATTCCCCTTGCAGCTGCAGGGAAAGTTGGGTGCGGTTTATCCTTAGGATGGCCCAGAGTCAAGCTGTCTGGTGGTTGTTTGCCAGGAGGGAGTGGAAACAGATGCTACTCCCAAGGAAAAGCTGAGTCATGGAACAATAGTAATAGATTTTAAAACAGTAGAAAAACAAATGACAACAAAGTGGAAAAAGTGAAAAGAAAAAAAAATAGGGAATGGGAAAGAAAAAATACAGAAGTAGCAAAAAGTGAAATAATTATGTGATGCAAGAAAGATAACAGATAATGCCACTTTCCTGCAGCCCTGTGGGACTGTCAAGAGGAATCATGGCTTTGTGCATATAGACTAATGCCGATAGGCTCTGGGTTTAATTCTAGATCTGCCACAGACTTAAATCTCTATGTGACTCAGTTTCTCTGGCTGGCCAGTGGGAATACTAGTCCCCCTGTGTCTGGGAAGCAGTGTGGACCAGTGGATACATGCTGGACTAGGACACTTAGCTTCTACTTCTGGCACTGCTGCTGTGTGATCTTCCCCTCACTCTCCTCCCACTACACTTAGCCCTGGTTTACACTACGAGTTTAGGTTGAATTTAACAGCGTTAGATCGATTTAACCCTGCACCCATCCACACGATGAAGCCATTTTTGTTGACTTAAAGGGCTGTTAAAATCGATTTCTCTACTCCTCCCAGACGAGGGGATTAGCACTGAAATCGACATCGCCGGGTCCAATTTGGGGATAGTGTGGATGTAATTTGATGGTATTGGCCTCTGGGAGCTATCCCAAAGTGCTCCATTGTGACCGGTCTGGACAGCACCCCCAACTCAGATGCACTGGCCAGGTAGTCAGGAAAAGCCCCGAGAACTTTTTAATTTCATTTCCTGTTTGGCCAGCATGGTGAGCTGATCTGCACAGGTGACCGTGCAGAGCTCATCAGCAGAGGTGACCATGGAGTCCCAGAATTGCAAAAGAGCTCCAGTATGGACTGTACAGGAGGTACTGGATCTGATCGCTGTATGGGGATACAAATCTGTGCTATCAGAACTCTGTTCCAAAAGGCGAAATGCCAAATATTAAAAAATCTCCAAGGACATGAAGGACAGAGGCTATAACAGGGACCTGCAGCAGTGCCGCGTGAAACTTAAGGAGCTCAGGCAAGCCTACCAAAGAACCAGAGGCAAATGGGCACTCTGGGTCAGAGCCCCAGGCATGCTGCTTCTATGATGAGCTGCGTGCCATTCTAGGGGGTGCCCCTACAACTACCCCACCCCTGTATGTGGACTCCTGCATGGGAGTCTCACACAACAGGGATGCAGATTTTGGGGACAAGGAAGATGAGGAGGAGGAGGAGGATGAAGATAGCGCACAGCAAGCAAGTGACAAAACTGTTTTCCCCGACAGCCAGGAATTATCATCCTGGAGCCAGTACCCTCCCAACCTGCCCAAGGTGGGCTCCCAGACCTTGAAGGTGGAGAAGGGGCCTCTGGTGAGTTTACCTTTGTCAATATAATACATGGTTTAAAAGCAAGCGTGTTTAATGCTTAATTTGCCCTGAAGACTTGGGATACATTTGCGGCCAGTACAGCTGCTGGAAAAGTCTGTTAATGTGTATGGGGATGGAGCGGAAATCCTCCAGGGACATCTCAGTGAAGCTCTCCTGGATGTACTCCCAAAACCTTTGCAAAAGGTTCCTGGGGATGGCAGCCTTATTCCATCTTCCATGGTAGGACACTTTACCACGCCAGGCCAGTAGCACTTGGTCTGGAATCATTGCATAACAAAGCATGGCAGCGTATAGTCCCAGTGTTTGCTGGCATTCAAGCAACATCCATTCTTTATCTCTCTCTGTGTTATCCTCAGGAGAGTGATATCATTCATGGTGACCAGGTTGAAATAGGGGAATTTTATTAAGGGGACATTCAGAGGTGGCCATTTCTGCTGCTGTTTGCCTGTGGCTGAAAAGAAATCATCCCCGCTGTTAGCTACGTGGTGGGGAGAGGGGTGAAGTGATCATCCCAGAGAATTGGGTGTGTGGGGGGAGGAGTTAGTTGGGTTTGTGCTGCATGTTAAGCAACCTTTTAAATGGCCAACCCATTTTAAATGGCCATGCCAACGGGTGCTTGGTATGGGAAATAAGGGTGCTGCTGTTTGAAACCATTCTCATATGTTATGAAGGTTAAAGAAGCCAAAAGACTGTGGCTTACCATGGCTGCCTGCAAGCTGAATTCTGTTGCCTGCTAGCCCTGCATGAGTGATCTCTCACACCAAACCGGCAGGTCCTCAATATAAGAGGCAAAATGCTACCTTGTAAAGAAAGTACATGTGCTATGAAATGTTAACAGCTTGGTTCACCATGAAAGAGTGTACCCATTGTCCTCTAAAATGTGTCTTTTTAAATACTACTCTCCCTTTAAATACTTAAATACTAACTCCCACAGCTGCAAATGTGTCAACACTCCCCCTATCATCTCTGTCCCAGAGGCTAGTGAAGATTAGAAGGCGAATAAAACGCACTCGCAATGAAATGTTCTCTGAGCTCCTGCTGTCCTCTCAGTAGAATGCGTGGAGGCAGACAATGTCAGAGTGCAGGAAACTAAAAACGAACACTAGGACAGGCGGCGGGAGCAAGAGGAGAGGTGGCAGGATCAAGATGATAGATGGTGTCAGTGTGAGGGGAGGAGGTAGGAAGCAATACTGAGGTTACTGGAGGATGAAACTGATATTTTCTGGTGTGTTGTTGAGGTGCAGGAAAGGCAGCAGGAGCACAGACCGCTGCTGCAGCCTCTTTGTAACCAAATGCGCTTAGTGGGGGGACACACAATCAACTGTATAAAATCGACTTCTAAAAAATTGACTTCTATAAAATCTACCTAATTTCATAGTGTAGACATACTCTTAGTTTATTTAGATTGTTAATATCCTCAGGATCTGTCTCTTGCTATGCACAACACTTAGCAGAATGGCCCTGTAATCACAGGATCTAATGTTCTCCTGTAATACAAACAAGGACGTAAGGCCCCTTTTCTCAACCATCCCGTAGAAGTTAATCTCTGCTGTGAGGCAAGGTGTACTGGTTTTAAACAGCCTATGCTGTTATGGCAGCACCTATAGGCCCCACTGCAATGATGGCTGGGCACTAACCAGACACACAGTGAGAGAGAGGCCCTGTCCCATCTAGGGTTGCCAGGTGTCCAGTTTTCGGCCAAAAGGCTGGTCAAAAAAGGGACCTGGCAGTGTCCAGTCAGATGTACTGACAAGCCACTAAAAGTCCAGTTACCAAGTGCAGAGGCTGGGGGAGTGGCAGCCTGTTGCCCAGGCCTGACGAGGCGGCTCCTGTGGCAGCAGACATGCACCAGCTCAGGCGGCCCCTTTGGGGAGCACGGTTTGCAGGGCTGTGACAGAGGACAGATTGGGGGGGGTGGCATGCCAAGCAGGGTATGGGACATTCCCTGGGAGGGAAGGAATGCGAGCTGTCTTGCCAGCCAGTGCTTCCCCCAGCCATGCTTTCAGGCAGCTCCGGGGTAGGGAGGGAAGGAGGCTGCTGGCAGGCAGCGCAGAGAGAGGGAGGAGGCTTCTGTGCAGGGGGGCCATGTCTTAGCTCATCAGTGGGGCTGACTGGCTACTCCCATGTGGCCGCGACGCTCTTCTGACCTGCTCTCCCAGACAGCCTGCTGGATCCGGAGTTTGCAAGTCCCTTGGGGCTGCTCACATTGGAGTTTCCCCAGGTTTAGAGAGGTGCCACTGGGACAGGAAGCTGCTTGTTAGGCCTCCTCTTAATTCAGATCCAAGGCTGTTAACTCCTAGGGATGGGTCCCTTGCTTATACCAGACCTGAATTTATTAGTCTGTGACTCTTTCGTCACAGTTCAAGTGCAGAGGGATACACATTAAAGCAGCACAGTAGCAGGGAGAACCACAAGCGATGGGGGCAGAGGAGCTGGTAAGAGGCGAAGCTTTGAGGGAAGAGGGGGCAGGGACTCAGGGGAAGAGGAGGGGCGGAGGGGGGACGCAGGGGGAAGAGGTGGGGCAGGGTGGTCCAGTTTTCAGAAATTAGAAAGTTGGCAACCCCAGCTGAGATTGGGCAGCGCCTAGCAGTGCCAGGCACTATCCAGACACACAACGAGAGACAGTCAGTCCCTGCCCCAGCTGAGATCAGGGCCCCGTTGTGCCAGGAGCTGCCCAGACTCACCGTGTTGTTGGTGTCAGTAGGCATAAATCTAGGTAACTTGGGAGAATGGAAGACCACAAATGTTGATAAAGCCCTCCTGCTTAGGCCTTAATGAACCATTGTTTTTTCATGTTTAACACTTTGTGTAACCTTGTGTAACCTAATGTGTTAATAGCTGTAAAATGTAATGTCAGCAGTTAGTTTTTTGATTGTAATAGCCAGTTCCCTGCTGTAAAATACTGCAGCTAAATAAAATAAATAAATAAATAAATAATGAGTTAGTCAGCAAAAAATTTTTTTGTAATAAACAACTAAAATATATAAAAAAAAACCTGCTTGTTTTAAATGTGCGAAATTTAAAATTGCATTCTCCCTCGCACCTTATTTAAGCTCAAATAAACTTGTGTTTGCTTCTCTACCCTGGTGTGTTTATTGGTGTGGTGCACACCGGGCAACAGACCCCCCTGCTGTTGCCCCCCTCGGGCACTTTGTGCCGGCAACAGTTCTTGGAGCCCAGTGTGGGGCTTGAGGCTAAAATTAGCTTTGCCCAGATCCCTCCTGGTGGTCAACAGGTCGCGGCGGCGACCGATGCCCAGTGCACACCAGCGACTTCACTGGGGGCCTCGGCGGAGATGCGATCTGGCTGACCTCGGAGGGCACAACGGTGCAACGCGCTCGAGTAGTGGAGAAGCAGCTGCGGGCGACAGTGTGGAACCGGTCCCAGGCGACGGTGAGGAACCAATCCCTTGGATAAGGTAGGAACAGTCCGGTTGTCCGGACTCTCTGTGTTAGGACCTGGGGACGCCCAGTGTCTACCTGCGACATGGGGCAGGGGCAAAGCAAGGCGGGGAAGGCAGGGTGTACCGCCCCCAGAATGCATTCTAGAGAATTGGAAGGTGTTTGGTTCGGATCCGTTAACCAAGAATAGGTTGAAAAGGTTTTGTACAGTGGACTGGCCTCAGTATCAATTGGAGGGTCAGGAGAAATGGCCCGCTGAAGGATCAGTAAATTACAGTACGATCCTCCAATTACTCCATTACTCCTGTTTTGTCAGTAAACAGGTAGCTTCTGAAGCTGTTTGTATGGAGAGCTCTTGTAAAAAAAAAAACAAAAAAAGTAAAAAAACAAAAAAACAAACAAAAAAAAATCCCCCACTGTAGCTCCTGTTCTTCCCCCTGTCTGGTGGAGTGCAAGAATTCAAAAGCAGGTTAGGGATAGTGCAGGGACAAAGAAGGAACCTGTCTAAAAAGGGAAGACCCTATGTCCTAGTGCACTCTCTCCCTGTTGTAGCTGCTAAAAAAAAAAAAAAAAAAAAAGAAGGGGGCCAGTGTGAGTGACTGTTACCGGAAAACGCCCAGAGTACCCTGTGAAGCAAAAGCTTGTGACCAGGACTACACTAACGCAAGCCCGGTAACTAGTGGATCTTTAGGAGATCCGACCCATGGTGGGCTGACTTGGCCTGGCATCGTCCGGTGAGGAAGCTACCTGGGTCTAGGAGTGTGTGTACCCATCTTCCCTCCCCCTTTCCTTTCCGTGTGGGCTACTGACAGTCTGATCATCTCACTGGATGCAATCAGAGCAAGCGGCGCCGTCTCCCAGAGACTAGCCGATGCTCTTTGCTGAAGGGAGGTATAGGAGGGTCACGGTCATCCTTGTTAGCCTCTCCTGTGTGAGTACCCTGTAGGGAAAAATCCTTAGTTTATGAGCTGCTAGCGCGGACAGGGCACCCTCCCTGTGTGTGTGTGGAAAATGGGTGGGGGACAGTCTAAACATTCCACCTAACCCCCTAAGAGTACCCCAGCATTTTATATGTATGTACGTTATGGTTCATCAACCTGCAGGTATTTAAAGAATTGAAATATTTACACGCGTGAAAATCCATCTAAACAATGCCTACTAAAAGGTACTTCAATTTAAATAAAATCATATATCTAAAAGGAGCGTTTAATCTCCAAAAAGCCCTGACGCAACGTGAGCAAATTTGTCTATTAAGAAAAAAAAGGGTTAATTTAAAACTCATCTTGGCCCAGGAATAAAAAAAAAGTTGTTCTGCGTTCAAGGTCAAAAATTAATGCAGACTATGCTAAGTACAAAAAAAAACTGCTTTCAGCTCCAGCTGGCTGTGGAAAAAATATAAACAAAGGCAAACCAAAGGCAATACAAGTTACAGAACTGAAATTACATTTGCAAAGCTTAACTGTCCAGTAAGATCCAACAGTGTGCCTTTGTGACCCTGGAGCTGGTGTGGCTTGGTGACACCAAAGAAGCCACAGGCAGCCAACCTGGACTGGAATCTCTAAGAAAGACGCTGCAGAAAATTCCAGGGTTTAAAAGAACAGCCCTTCCAAGAGCGGAAGCATGTTGAAAATTCTGGACAAGCTGTATACAGGATAATCTCCTGTCCACCTCTCCCTCTTCTCTAAACATTGTATACAGAAGTGGCCACTCTGGACGTACGTGCGTAAGTATGAAAGGGGCTTAGGTCTTGGGGGCATTAATGTTTTCCTGAGTGCTGTGGGAGCGTTCCCAACACTCTCCGTTGTTGTTTTATTATTTTATTAATAAAGTTTTAAAAATTCAGTTATATGGTGTGTTTTCTTTATCTTCCCTCAACAATCCTGTAGTGTCAGCCTAATCACCTAACACAAGGGACAAATTGGTAACAAAAATTTGTCACAGTTTGCTAAGCAATTAAAAAGGGGGGAACCCTGCAGAATTTACACCATCTATTTGTTTTACTCTTGTTATTTTGTGTTTGCTTTACTTGGTACTGTTGGTGTTGTATATTAAGAACTGCATAAGTAAAAGTAAGCCCTTATAGAATAGGGAAACGCTATCTGGTTTTGGTTCTGTTCTGTTTAACCAGTTACTGTTGTTTTTCTGCTCTGTTCATTTGGACATTAAAAGTGTGGGCGAAATCGAATCTCTCGTTCGTAATTCCTCGGAGTGAAAGCCATGCGTGCAAGGAAGCTCTAAGGTCGAATTAAGATCCTTCTGTCCCGTCCCCTGCAGCGGTCAGATAAAGGTGGGAAAGCCTGGCTTAGACAGCAATTTCCTTTGCTCTCTGTGTAATTCTCTTTTCTGTTTGAATGTCAGCAAACAAATGGGTGGGTCTCTGGGTAAACCCTCTAAAGGGGTTTAAATATATGTTAAGTAAATGGCCTTTGTCCAATGGGCCATGTGTTTTTATTCAGGTGCCAAGCCTCACAAGGAAAAACTCGGGTAGTCTTGTAAGTAAAAATGTTTAAAAAAAACAAAACAAAAGGGGTGGGAGCTAGTTAAAAAGCCCGCCCTCCTAGCTAAACTGGTAGTGGAACAAGTTGGTGCCCACGGAAGGAACGGTTCAGCAAAAAAAGCAGAATCGGGCCCAGGCGGGCAGGGAACAAACAAAAAAATTAAAAAACAGGTTAAAAACTTTTAAGGGTGTAAAAAAAAAAAAAAAAGTAAGTGTAAGCATGAAAATTTCAAATACTCAGAACTTACTTAAAATGGTAATATAAGTTAATAAAAGTAGCTGTTAAAAAACAAGCAAGTAATTTAAGGGAAAGTGAAAAGTTAACTTTGTAGTTGCTGAAAAAAACAGCAGTTAAACCTTGTAAAAATGCTAAAAAAAAAAATTCTTGGTGTTTTTAAAATGTTTGTAAATAAGTTCAGGCAAAAAAATTATTAAATTGCAATCATTTAATTTAACTATAAACAATTTAGTTCAATTAGCTAAAAAATGTAGACAGTGCTATGTCATTAAAATTTTATTAAGCTCTAAGGGCGCTATAAGTGGTAATGTTTTTTTTCAGTATTTAAAAGCAAAAGTTAAAAGTAAAAAGCAATCAAAAGTCTGGTAAAGTTAATCATGTCCCTTTTAAAATAAAAATCTTTAAGCTGTAAATAGCTTTAAATCCAAAAGCAAGCCAAAAAGCGTCTGTATTAATGCAACTTATTTAACTAATAAAGTAAAAGCCACTAAAACCTGGGCTGCCTATAAAACACATACAAAAAAATATGAAATAATTCCTCTGTTTTGCCTAAAGTCAACAAGGGTATCTGTATATTTTAAGTAATAACTAACTGCCCAGGAAAAGTAAATCTCTGTTTTTTTGTTTTTCAAATAACCAAAAAAAACTAATGCCAGCTGAACAGCATTCAACGTACCATGCATTTACTGACACAATAAAAATTATGTTTTGTGTTCTGTGTTCTGTCTTGTGGTAATTATTTTGTGGCTAAAATTGTTGTGTTTACTGTTTTCATAAAATGGTCTGATTTAAAATCAAAAAAATGTAATATACTACAGTCTAATGCATTTCATTAAAAAAAAAATGTTATTGGCCAAAGTGTTAATTGCAAAAATTGTTATTAAACTTTGCATACCAACAGTCTGTAAAAGCAAAAACATAAAAAGTTAACCCACTCCCCATATTATACATGAAATCTTTCTGGCTACCTCAAATTTCTAGCCAAAGGGCTTAAAAATAGTAAAAAGCTATTAAATTAAAAATTAAATTTAATAAACTCCTCAAAGTGGGCGTGCTTGTCCTGGCTTGTTGCTCCAAAGTTTTGTAATAAAATTATTTTAGTAAAAAAATATATGTAGCATACAATAAATAATAAAACTAATGTACTATATAATGGCAATGTTTTTGTGTTCGTTATTAAAAAAAATGTATAAGTAAAAAATAAGTTTCCTTTGTAAATTAAAAAAAGCCAAATAAATAAATAAATTAACTAAAAAAAAAAATAGCAAGCTCAGGCTATAAATAAAACACTAACTCCATTCACAGTCAAAACTTGGCTAAGAATCAAAAAAAAAAGGGCTTAAATTTGCCCATGCAGCTATAAGTTTTGCAAAACACTGCTATGCACTAATAAAATGTGTTAGGTTTCCTTTCTCACAGGTAAAAATGCGCTACCAAAAACCCTAGCAGCCCTGCCACTCCTTGGAATCAAAACACTGAATTAATGTAAAGGTCCACCAACAAAAGACTGCTTTGGCTCTATGCTAAAAAGGCCCTTATCAAGCCCTGCTGACTACCAACACGACTGTGAAGTGCCAAAGACTGACTGCTTGGACCCAAAATTCTCACTGCAAAAAAGACCCCTCCACCTCGGAAGAATTCTCCAACTAATAATTAGCCTGTTTCTCCTTCTAGCTCCACTGTGCCTTCTGGACAACAAAAAAAAAGAACAAGGTGAAATACTAGTAACCTCTCCCTTGTCCACTAACAAAACTACTGTGCCTTTAAATTTTTCTAGAAAAATCAAAACCATTACAGGGTAATCCGCTAGTAACCTCTCCCCTATAAAATGCTGCACTATGACTGTTTAAAAAAAAAAAACAAAAAAAAACCACTCACTCCACTAAAATTGCCAAAGTCCAAAAATCTCTAATTAAAAAAAACATTAAAAACTAACCCTGGTAAAAAAAAAAAAAATTATACACTAACAAAAAAAAAATTGTGGAATTCATGCTTAAAAATATGGTATTAATTGTATTTTGGGGTTTATTCTACAGGCTGCGCCCTCTATCCTAAAAAGTAACTAATAATGTAACCCCCCCCCATGCTATTAATGTTAATGCCTTTTAAAAGTACCTAAAAATAGTTAAATAACAGGTGTATTATAGTACTAACACCAAAAAAAAAATGGTATTAAATATAACTAAGGCTAAAAAAGCATTGCAGTAAAATCTAATATGTGTAAAAATTCAAAATTTCCTAAATAACCAGCTAATGGCCATTTAAAATAATCTTAAGTACCAAACTTGCCCCACTGCCCTTACAGACGCATCAGAAATACCATCTAATCTGTAATCATAAAGACAAATTTGGACATTTTCTAAGTGGAAGCGTGGCTTCCCAGGGCGGGGTGTGCGCCCTTATAGAAAATAAATGCTGTACTTATGTCCCCAAAAACGCACAGAATATTAACAAGCACATCCTGTCAGCCAAACAGGCTTTTAAACAGTAAAAAGCCCAGGAAAGGGAACCCACTATTTCTAATTCCCTCTGGAGCTGGTTACCCAACCTGGCGGGACTAAGGAAAGGCATTGTTCGCCTCCTGCTCACTGGTGTGGTGTTGTGCGTCATTACTTTTCTCTTGCTTGCTTGCTGTAAAGCACTCTAGCTCCCTAAAGCTTAATTGCATGTTATTCTTTAAATGTAAAAACACTCAGCCAAAAGTTTATTAAGTATTCTCAAAGAAGGAAGTTGTTGGTGTCAGTAGGCATAAATCTAGGTAACTCGGGAAAATGGAAGACCACAAATGTCGATAAAGCCCTTCTGCTCAGGCCTCAATGAACCATTGTTCCTCCATGTTTAACATTTTGTGTAACCTAGTGTAACCTAATGTGTTAATAGCTGTAAAATGTAATGTCAGCAGTTAGTTTTTTGATTGCAATAGCCAGTTCCCTGCTGTAAAATACTGCAGCTAAACAAAAAAAAAAAAATCAGTTAGTCAGCAAAAAATTTTTTTGTAATAAACAACTAAAATATAAAAAAAAACTGCTTGTTTTAAATGTGCAAAATTTAAAATTGCATTCTCCCTCACACCTTATTTAAGCTCAAATAAACTTGTGTTTGCTTCTCTACCCTGGTGTGTTTATTGGTGTAGTGCACACCGGGCAATGGACCCCCCCCTTTTGTTGCCCCCCTCGGGCACTTTGTGCCGGCAATAGTGTGAGACAGACCCTGCCCCAGCTGAGATCAGGGCCCCGTTGTGCTGGGTGCTGCCCAGACAGACGGCGACAGACAGTCCCTGCTCCAACTAAGATCAGGACCCCATTGTGCTGTTGGGTGTGATTTGTTATACTGTTATAGCTTATTAAAATAGTGTATGTTAAACCCAGTATGTAATTGAAAAGGATATAGCAGCAATTCAAAATGGAGTCTGAACCACCATTTTGTGAACTCCATCTTGTCACCCCATTTGTGTCCTGTCCTCCTGGCCTAGTTATAACTTGATCAAACTGGTTTTTCCCACCACTAGGCGATCTCAAGAACAATTTTACCTCACACTGTTTCCCGCCTTTGCTGGGACTGTACCCCGTTTTCCCGCCACAAACTGCATAAAAGAACTGTGACCACAGACACGTGGCACAGGCCACCCTAGTGACTGCGTGCGCGGTTCAGGTCTTCGCAGCATCAGTGCGTGGTCGGAGGAGACCATCGTTCCTGAAGTGAAGAGAAGAAAGAAGAAGCCGTACAGCACCTTACTTGTTCCTGTTCCTGGGGACGACACCACCAGGGGGTTCTCGATCCTCTTCTTCCATCCCGAGTGCAGGTCCTGGATTTCACTGCCGCTGCAGGCGTGCTGATAGCGAGCTAATTAGGGATCTCTTAGTTGGGGTTTTATACGGTTGATTGCCCCAGGGCGATTTTGGGCCTGAGCTTCCTGCTCCTGTTTTAAAACTGTTGTTTCACTGTTTTGTATTAGTTTTCTATAGCTGCTATTTTATTCATGCTTAACCCCTTCCTTTTATTGTACTTATTCCGTCAATACACTTACTTGTTGTTTGTAACTGTACCTATAGTTGCACTGGGCACTGCATGGACTCACGGCAAGAGACAGACCCTGCCCCAGCTGAGATCAGGGCCCCATTGCACTGGGCGCTGCATGGACCCACCGCGAGAGACAGACCCTGCCCCAGCTGAGATCAGGGCCCTGTTGCACTGGGCGCTGCATTGACCCATGGCGAGAGACAGACCCTGCCCCAGCTGAGATCAGGGCCCCTTTGCACTGGGCGCTGCATGGACCCACGGCGAGAGACAGACCCTGCCCCAGCTGAGATCAGGGCCCCGTTGCACTGGGCGCTGCATGGACCCATGGCAAGAGACAGACCCTGCCCCAGCTGAGATCAGGGCCCCTTTGCAGTGGGCGCTGCATGGACCCACGGCGAGAGACAGACCCTGCCTCAGCTGAGATCAGGACCCCGTCGCACTGGGCACTGCATGGACCCAGGCCGAGAGACAATCCTTGCCCCAGCTGTGATCAGGGCCCCATTGCACTGGGCGCTGCATGGGCCCACGGTGACGGACAATCCCTGCCCCAGCTGAGATCAGGGCCCTGTTGCACCAGGTGCTGCCCAGACACAGTTGGAGATGGTCACTGCCTATAAAGGTTACCTTCTAACTAGACTAGACAGACAATTCACGCAAAAGGCAGCGCACCTATCATGGACTCACAGGGTCTGGTCTGTGCCCCACACTGGAATCAATGTCCCTGGAGTAACCCCTTGAATAGGCTGCACCCCAAGGACCCGACAGCTCTGTAGGGACAGGCCCATGGTCTCCCTGGCTCTGAGTTCGACTCTGGACCTTTGGCACCAGAGACCCATGTCTCTCTCCATGGCCCCTGCAGCGAACCCAGTCATGCCAGACACCCGCAGCAATTGCATATGGGCCCTTCATGGAGCACGGCTCTCAGGAAGCATTTACAGTGGCCCCAGCAGCCTTTGCAAAACAAAGTCACCCTTGATTAGCCACCTGGCTACAGAAGCTGAACGGCCTTAGGTCAGCACCAGGGAATAAAGGTTAAAGCACGGACTGTTCTGGTTCTGTCTCAGGCTGACCTCCCGAGTCAGCCCCCACATGAGAGAGCCTCCAGTTGCTTCCCCAACCCTCTCTCCCCACCAGCGCCGCCGAGAGCGAGTTCAGGCCCCAGTGAAAAAAAACCCCCAGCAAGAGTGGACCAGCTAAACAGGGCCGATGAGGGTGGGAGAGGAAAGCCAGGCCCCGGGCCCCCTTCTGGACTGCCAGGCCCCGGTAATTTGTACCAGCTTCCCCCACCATTGTCGGCCCTGCTCCCCACACCTCCCAACCCCTTGGTCTCCCGTTGGGGTCAGCATTCAGCTTCCCTGCTGAGAGGGGGAGAAATCCACCTCCTGGTGGGGCCTTGGTTGCTAGTGTCAGGGGACTGCTGGCCCTCACTGACCCTTAGGGGGGTAGTGGTTGGCCCTCTCCCAGTACCAAAAGAAAGGCGACGGGTCAATGAGAAATCAGGACCCTGAGACTGACAGTCTCCAGGGGCAAGGGGGAGAGGCCAATGCTCCATGTCAGCCTGATTGACAGGGCAGGCAGGCCAATGAGGGAGTCAGGAGTGCAGGGTCTTGTCCTCCCTGTGAGCTGGAGCTGCCAGGGGCCAGAGCAGGGCGAGCTGAGGAGAGAGCTGGAGCTGGAGCTGGAGCTGGAGCTGGAGCTGGGGAGTGAAGCCGCACCGGCCAGAGGGTTGCCAACTTTCTAATTGCACAAAACCGAACACCCGCTCACTAATTCCCCCTCCCTCAGTGGCTCGCTCTTCTCCACCCTCACTCACTTTCACTGGGCTGGGGCAGGGGGTTAGGGTGTGGGAGCAGGTGAGGGCTCTGGAGTGGGGCTGGGAATGAGGGGTTTGGAGTGCAGGAGGGGGCTCCAGGTTTAGGGGGGGTTCAGGCCCAGGGTAGAGGGTAGTGGGAGTGGGCTTACCTTGGACAGCTCCCAGCCTGTCCTGGCTCCATGCTGCGCCCCAGAAGTGGCCAGCAGGTCGGGCTCCTAGGTGGGGAAGCCAGGTGCTCAGGGAGGGGGCAGCGTGCAGAGCCCTGTGACTCCCCTGCCTAGGAACCAGACCAGCTGGCAGCTTCCGGGGTGCAGTGCGGAGCCAAGACAGGTATGGACTAGCCTGTCTTAACCCTGCTGCACCGCTGACCAGACTTTTAATGGCCCAGTCAGCAGTGCTGACCAGAGCCACCAGGGTCCCTTTCAACTGCCGTTCTGGTTGAAAACTGGATACCTAGCCACCCTAGCTGGTCAGAGCAGCAGCAGAGCTGAGCAGAGCTGCACCGGGACAAGCCAGAGGAGCAGCCCAGGGAGTTCTGGGAGCAGAGCTGGGGTTGGAGCTGTCTGGAGCCATGTGCAGTGAGTGGCTGCGGAGAGCAAGGAGGGACCCTGGGCAGTGGGCCCAGCGCAGGGAGATGCCCCCAGCCAAGAGGCCTTGCAGGCCACACTGGGAAGGGAATCACAACCCCCATTGTGTGTGTGTGGGGGGGTGACACTGGGAAGAAAGGTTCTGCAACCTACAGCCTGAAGTTGTGTGGCCCCTGCCAGAACAAGTTTCTGACCCGCAGCATCCCTGCAGCACAGCAGGGCCTGGGCAGGAGGCTGGCACATGTTAGGAACAGGCTGTGAACTGCCCTGATGTTCCAGAGATGCTGGCTGTGATGTCCCCATAGCACAGAACAGGGTGATGGGTTTTCCTTTAACCTTCCTATTTTTTTTTTTCCTTTTTTAAAAAATAAGTTGCTGTCTAATAAATTGTATTTGCTTTGAACTGTGTAATGATCAGTGGGTCAGGGAAGCATCCAGTGCAGAGAGAGCACCCCGGAGTGGGGACACCCTAGTCCCTGCCCTAAATGACCACAACAAAGTTGGAGGTTGATCCCCCCCGGAATCCTGGGCCTAGCCTTGTTGGGGTTACAAGGACTCTGCCACACAGGAGAGGGAAGGGGAGTCCTCAAGGTCAGGCAGGCCTCTGGGTAAAGGGAGTGGGAGTGAGTACTCAGATCCTTTCACTAGCCCATTTCACCGGGGTAGTGTATAAACAAGGAAAGTGCCCCACAAAAGTGGGACCATTCCCCCACTTAAACTAGCAAAGAGTCCTGTGGCACCTTATAGACTAACAGACGTATTGAAGCATGAGCTTTCGTGGGTGAATACGACAAAGCGGTATGCTCCAATATGTTTGTTAGTCTATAAGGTGCCACAGGACTCTTTGCTGCTTTTACAGATCCAGACTAACACGGCTACCCCTCTGATACTTGACGCCCACTTAAAGTAGGCATCTATGTCCAGGTGTTTGGGTTCTCCATTGTCGTTTGCATTTTCCATTGATATGTGGTCGGCCTCGTCCAGGCCTTTTGAATAAGTGCTTCAGGCCACATTAAATATTGAGTCGACCCAGCCACATTACTCATGGGTGTGAAAAATCCACACCCCTTAGCAGTAATGTTAAGCCAACCTAACCCCGGTGTAGACAGTGCCAGGTCCAGAGGCACCAGAACTGGGAGGGCCGGGGAGGACCAGGCCCAGACACTCTTTCACAAAAGAAACTAGCCTTAGGGGTGGGCGAGAACAGGGAGCCCCGCATCATCAACCCAGGCCCTGGCCCTGCTCAGCCAGGGCCACCACCCACCTGCTGCAGTGTCAGGCTGCAGCTTCCAGCCCCGGCTCCGCAGGCCTCAGCTGAGTTGGGTGTGTGTGGGGGGGACTGCAGTGTTGGGTGATGGGGAGGGGACACGCCTGCCTCTTGGGACCCATCTTTGCTCTCACTACCCTTTAGGCAGCGTTTAAATCTGTGGCCCATCCAAGCTTCCCTGCCCCATCCCGGCAGACTCTGGAACCCGCACCCACCCACCCCCTCAGTATCTGGGTCACCCGACAGCTCGCTCCGTAACACCACTGCAGAGGGGCTGCGTCCTGTCACCTGCTCTCTTGCTCTGCCCCGGGCGGCACTGGGGCTGCAACCCTCCTGGGCTCTTCTCCCTGCAGAGGCCAGGATAGGACTTTGCAACTTTCGGCTTCTGATTGTGGCTGCTGTGGTGCAGCATCCAAGGGCTGGAGTGCAGTGAGCAGATCCTGAGGGCTCTGGCAGCCTCTGCCCTGCCTCACCCTGCACTTGCCCCACACAGAGCACCACTGCAGAGAGCCTGGTATCCCCCCCGGACACCCGCCCCCAACACCTGGGATCCCCCCCTGCCTGAGGGGGAAACCTCTACAGCCCGGGATCCCAATGCACCCCCAGCCTGGGATCCTCCCGCCCCATGGGGACACGTTCTGTACAGCCCAGTCTCTCTGTCTGCTGGATCCTAGTCCAGGATCCTAGGGACACATCCAGAGCCCCCGACTCACCTGGGCCTCCTCCTTTCCCGGGACACTTCCCTGTTGCGATTTAAACTGCCTGCAAGAAGTCAAGCTTGTCTGCACCCTTCCCCATGTACACATCCTCTCCAAAGCCCAGGGCATGACATCCTTCTCTCTCCACCCTCTGGTGAAACAGACACCATCCTCCAAGGCCGTGGAGGTGAGGATCCCCCTTGGCTGGGGCTGGTGTACAGCTCTCTCACTGCCAGGAAAGTGACTCCTGGGACTGTTATCCTGCTCTGCACAAACCAGTACTCTGGGTAACAGCAGAAATTGGAGAGAGTCCAGGGGAGGGCAACACAAATAATCAGGGGACTGGGGCACATGACTTATGAGGAGAGGCTGAGGGAACTGGGGTTATTTAGTCTGCAGAAGAGAAGAGTGAGGGGGGATTTGATCGCAGCCTTCAGCTACCTGAAGGGGGTTCCAAAGAGAATGGAGCTTGGCTGTTCTCAGTGGGGCAAATGACAGAACAAGGAGCAATGATCTCAAGTTGCAGTGGGGGAGGTCTAGGTTGGATTTTAGGAAACACTATTTCACTAGGAGGGTGGTGAAATCCCCTTCCTTAGAGGTTTTTAAGGCCCGGCTTGACAAAGCCCTGGCTGGGATGATTTAGTTGGGGGTTGGTTCTGCTTTGAGCAGGAGGTTGGAGTAGATGATCTTCTGAGGTCTCTTCCAACCCTGATATTCTATGATTCTATAAAATTAACAGGGAGAGACTCAAACCTATTTGGAAACCTTCCTGGCAGTACGATCTATGTCTTAGGCTATGTGTAAGGGTCCCCTTACTAAAATTCAGCGGGATGGGTTTGGTTGGCTAGCTCCCAGAGGCAAAAGGAAGGGGACGAGTCGATGGGAAATCAGGACCCCGAGACTGACAATCCCCAGGAACAATGGGGAGAGGCCAGTGCTCCAGGTCAGCCTGGCTGACAGGGTGGGCGGGCCAATGAGGGAGTCAGGAGGCCAGGGGGTCCTGTCTTCCGTGTGAGCTGGAATTGCCTGGGTCAGACCGAGTGGGGCCAAGCTAAGGAGAGAGCATGGGCCTGAGCAGAGCTGGGTAGCAGAGCCGGGACGGCCTAGGGTGACCAGATGTCCCGATTTTGTAGGGACAGTCCCGATTTTTGGTTTTTCTCTTATATACGCTCCTGTTACTCCTCACCCCCCATCCTGATTTTTCACATTTGCTGTCTGGTCACCCTACGCCGGCCAGAGGGGCCAGAAAAGCAACCCAGGGAGCAAGTCAGAGGTGGGATGGGGAGAGCTGCAGCAACCAGACCCAGAAGGGCCAAAGAAGCAGCCCAGGGAGCTGGAGGTGGAGCAGCAGCAGCGCAGAGGCAGAGTGGAGCTGCGGCTGGAGCCATCCAGAGCCGGGTGCTGTGAGCAGCAAGGGGGACCCTGGGCAGGGGGCCCAGCGCAGGGAGACACCCCCAGTCAAGAGGCCTGGCAGGTCAGACTCAGAGGGGGATCGTCACCCCAATGGGGCTGGGGTGACGCTGGGCAGAAGAATCCTGCCATTTAGTGCCTGAGAGCATGTGGCCATCTCCAGAGCAAGTGTCCGACCTGCAGCATCACTGCAGCACTGCCAGAGCCTGGGCAGGGCCCTGGGACGTGTGAGGAACAGACCAAACTTCCTCGACATCCCAGAGATACTGGTTATGATGTCCCTGTGCCACAGAGCAGGGTGACGGGTTTTCCTTTAACCTTTCTCGTTTTTTCCCTTATTTTTTTATTTGGTTGTGGTTTAATAAATTGTATTTGCTTTGAACTGCATGTAATGAAAATAGTGCCCTGGTGTGATGGTAACTGGGCTGGCAGTATGAATCCTCCACTTTTCTAGCCAGTGGTGTGGTAGCCATACTGGTCCCAGGATATGAGAGAGACCAGGTGGGTGAGCTAATATCTTTTATTGGAGCAACTTCTGTTGATGAGAGAGAGACAAGCTTTGCTTACACAGAGCTCTTCTTCCTGCGCAGATTCCTGAATGTCTGGCTGGCTCCTTAGCAAACTTGATGCTCGATTACCTGGCCCCTAAACTCCTAACTTGTTTTATATCTAAGAAACCAGACAGCTGTTAGTGCATCTGAAATTCACAAGCTCAGCCAGCGCTGGGTTAGTTAATTCTGTCTGTGTCCTGGTACCCAATAAATGAGAGGTGATAGGTAGGTGAGGTAATATCTTTTATTGGACCAACTTGCACTGGTGAAAGAGACAAGCCTTCTCAGACCTGAAGAAAAGCTCTGTGTAAGCTCAAAAGCTGGTCTCTTTCACCAACAGACATTGGTGCAATAATAGTCTCTCACCTACCTTGTCTCTGTAATATCCTGAGACCAACACAGCTACAAGAACACTGTGAATCCAGTAAATAACTCATCCTCAGCTGCAAGAGGCCTATTAAAGATCAAATCCCTGGCATGGCTTGTGTGGTGGGAGTGGCCAGTTCTTTGGAATTTCAGCAGAAAGTCAAACCCCACTTCTCTCCCCCTGGTTAATTACAGCTGCCTCCTGAGGGCCAAACATGAGTCAGTCAAAGCCTCTGTGACTTGGGAGGATTCTGAGGAAGAGCTCTGTGTTGGAAGGCTTGTGTCTCTCACCTACAGAAACTTGTCCAATAAAAGATATTACCTCACTTTGACATTCTGTGCCTCAAAGCAGCACCTGAAACATTCATATTCACCACTCTCTTATATGTTTTGTACAAAGTCTGCCTTGTGAGGTGTCAATTTAAAAGCCTTGATCTGCTGAACATTAATATCCTGTAGGATTAAATGTGCTATCATTGTATATGGAGTTATGGGGTATTGCTACATGTGCTGTTGAAATATGTTGTGAGTTTGGGAACACTCACAACCAGCTTTTCAGTTACAACAAAAGATGGCCAGGCAGCTTTGATGAAAAGAATCCACTATCCCAGGGACCTCTTACAGAAGGCACGTATGCAATAGAAAGTGCTTGAACAATGGGGACTCCCTGTCCCCCACATCACAGCAAGGATCTTTCTAGCAGCTGGAAGAAGGTTTAAAAGAGAGAGGGTGACAGCATCACTCAGACTCTCTCTCTTCCTCTTTTCCCCAGTCTCAACACCTGGAAGCATGTCTGAAAAACAAAGACTTTGAACTGGGGAACTTTGATCCTAGGCTGGAAGGCAGCCCTAGCCTGTGTACTGAGGAATTGGCACCTGCTTGTACCATCAGTCAGGGTGAGACGCAGTTTGATTCAAATCCTGCTTAGTTTGTAGAACTTAGACTGTGAATTTATTTTTTGTTTCTTAAGAACATAAGAACAGCCACACTGGGTCAGACCAATGGTTCATCGAAACCAGTATCCTGCCTTCACACAGTGGCCAATGCCATGTGCTTCAGCAGGAATAAACAGAACAGGTAATTATCAAGTGATACATTCTTTGTCTCCAATTCCCAGTTTCTGTCAGACACAGGTTTAGGGACAACCAGAGCATGGGGTTGGGACACTGATCCTCTTGCCTAATAGCCATTGATGACCCTATCCTGCATGAACTTATCTAATTAACATTAACAGGGTTGCAGGGCAGTTTTTAAACTAAGAGTTAGGGGAAAGTCGATTGCTGCAGAGGAGCACATGGATCGGACAGAGCTTTCTCTTACAGGAGAGTCTATTGATAGAGATTCTCTAGGTTTTAGTCAGGAAGAGAGGATGGAAGAGGATAAAGTATGGGCCAGATCAGACAAGAAACATTCACATAAAAAAGAATCTGACGCATCAGAAAAGGGCAGACAAATAAACAGGGACAAGTTTTTAAAGTGCTTGTACACAAATGCTAGAAGTCTAAATAATAAGATGGGTGAACTAGAGTGCCTGGTGATAAAGGAGGATATTGATATAATAGGCATCACAGAAACCTGGTGGACTGAGGCCAATCAATGGGACACAATCATTCCTGGGTACAAAATATATCGGAAGGACAGAACAGGTCATGTGGGACTATATGTGAAAGAAAATGTAGAATCAAATGAAGTAAAAATCTTACATGAATCCACATGTTCCATAGAATCTCTATGGATAGTAATTCCACACTCTAATAAGAATGTAACAGTAGGGATCTATTATCGACCACCTGACCAGGACAGTAATAATGACGATGAAATGCTGAGGGAAATTTTCAAAATAAAGAACTCAATAATAGTGGGGGATTTCAATTATCCCCATACTGACTGGGAACATTTCACTTCAGGACGAAATGCAGAGACACAATTTCTCAATACTTTAAATGACTGCTGCTTGGAGCAGCTGGTTCGGGAACCCACAAGGGGAGAGGCAATTCTCGATTTAGTCCTGAGTGGAGTGCAGGATCTGGTCCAAGAGGTAACTATAAAAGGACCGCTTGGAAATAGTGACCACAATATAATAGCATTTAACATTCCTGTGGTGGGGAAAATACCTCAACAGCCCAACACTGTGGCATCTAATTTCAGAAAAGGGAACTATGCAAAAATGAGGAGGTTAATTAAACAGCAATTAAAAGGTACAGTGGCTAGAGTGAAATCCCTGCAAGCTGCATGGACTCTTTTCAAAGACACCATAATAGAGACCCAACTTAAATGTATAGTCCAAATTAAAAAACACAGTAAAAGAACTAAAAAAGAGCCAATGTGGCTTATCAACCATGTAAAAGAAGCAGTGAGAGATAAAAAGGCATCTTTCAAAAAGTGGAAGTCAGATCCTAGTGAGGTAAATAGAAAGGAGCATAAACATTGCCAAATTAATTGTAAAAATGTAATAAGAAAAGCCAAAAAGGAGTTTGAAGAACAGCTAGGCAAAAACTCAAAAAGTAATAACAAAATGTTATTTAAGAACATCAGAAGCAGGAAGCCTGCTGAACAACCAGTGGAGCCCCTGGACAATCGAGACACAAAAGGAGCGCTTAAAGATGATAAAGTCATTGCAGAGAAACTAAATGAATTCTTTGCTTCAGTCTTCATGGCTGAGGATGTAAGGGAGATTCCCAAACCTGAGCTGTCCTTTGTAGGTGACAAACCTAAGGAATTGTCACAGATTGAAGTGTCACTAGAGGAGGTTTTGGAATTAATTGATAAACTTAACAGTAACAAGTCACTGGGACCAGATGGCATTCACCCAAGAGTTCTGAAAGAACTCAAATGTGAAGTTACAGAACTATTAACTATAGTTTGTAACCTGTCCTTTAAATCGGTTTCTGTACCCAGTGACTGGAAGATAGCTAATGTAATGCCAATATTTAAAAAGAGCTCTAGAGGTGATCCCGGCAATTACAGTCTAATATCGATATCAGCAAATTAGTTGAAACAATGGTAAAAAATAAAATTGTCAGACACATAGAAGAACATAAATTGTTGTGCAAAGTCAACATGGTTTCTGTAAAGGGAAATCATGTCTTACTAATCTATTAGAGTTCTTTGAAAGGGTCAACAAACATGTGGACAAGGGGGATCCAGTGGACATAGTGTACTTAGATTTCCAGAAAGCCTTTGACAAGGTCCCTCATCAAAGGCTGTTGTATAAATTAAATTTCCTTCCATGTATTGAGAACTGGTTGAAAGACAGGGAACAAAGGGTAGGAATAAATGGTAAATTTTCAGAATGAAGAGGGGTAACTAGTGGTGTTCCCCAAGGGTCAGTCCTAGGACTAATCCTATTCAACTATTCATAAATGATCTGGCGAAAGGAGTAAACAGTGAGGTGGCAAAGTTTGCAGATGATACTACACTGCTCAAGCTAGTTAAGACCAAAGCAGACTGTGAAGAATTTCAAAAAGATCTCACAAAACTAAGTGACTGGGCAACAAAATGGCAAATGAAATTTAATGTGAATAAATGTAAAGTAATGCGCATTGGAAAAAATAACCGCAACTATACATACAATATGATGGGGGCTAATTTAGCTATAACTAATTAGGAAAGAGATCTTGGAGTCATCATGGATAGTTCTCTGAAGACTTCCATGCAGTGTGCAGCGGCAGTCAAAAAAGCAAACAGGATGTTAGGAATCATTAAAAAGGGGATAGAGAATAAGACTGAGAATATCTTATTGCCCTTATATAAAACTATGATACACCCACATCTTGAATACTGCGTACAGATGTGGTCTCCTCACCTCAAAAAAGATATACTGGCATTAAAAAGGGTTCAGAGAAGGGCAACTAAAATGATTAGGGGTTTGGAACGGATCCCATATGAGGAGAGATTAAAGAAGCTAGGACTCTTCAGCTTGGCTAAGAGGAGACTAAGGGGGGATATGATAGAGGTATATAAAATCATGAGTGGTGTGGAGAAAGTGAATAAGAAAAAGTTATTTACTTGTTCCCTTAATATAAGAACTAGGGGCCACCAAATAAAATTAATGTACAGCAGGTTTAAAACAAATAAAAGGACATTCTTCTTCACACAGCGCAAAGTCAACATGTGGAACTCCTTACCTGAGGAGGTTGTGAAGGCTAGGACTATAACAGAGTTTAAAAGAGAACTAGATAAATTCATGGTGGTTAAGTCCATAAATGGCTATTAGGCAGGATGCATAAGGAATGGTGTCCCTAGCCCCTGCTTGTCAGAGGGTGGAGATGGAGGGCAGGAAAGAGATCACTTGATCATTACCTGTTAGGTTCACTCCTTCTGGGACACCTGGTATTGATCACTCTCGGAAGACAGGATACTGGGCTGGATGGACCTTTGGCGAAGAAGGAGGATCCGGGGAACTACATGCCAGTCAGCCTCACCTCAGTCCCTGGAAAAATCATGGAGCAGGTCCTCAAGGAATCAATTCTGAAGCACTTAGAGGAGAGGAAAGTGATTGGGAACTGTCAGCATGGATTCACCAAGGGCACGTCATGTCTGACTAACCTAATTGCCTTCTATGAGGAGATAACTGGCTCTGTGGATGAAGGGAAAGCAGTGGATCTGTTATTCCTTGACTTTAGCAAAGCTTTTGATACGGTCTCCCGCAATATTCTTGATGGTAAGTTAAAGTAGTATGGGCTGGATGAATGGACTATAAGGTGGGTAGAAAGCTGGCTAGATCGTCGGGCTCAACAGGTAGTGATCAATGGCTCCATGTCTACCTGGCAGCCAGTTTCAAGCGGAGTGCCCCAAGGGTCGGTCCTGGGGCTGGTTTTGTTCAATATCTTCATTAATGATCCAGAGGCTGGCATGGACTGCATCACCAGCAAGTTTGCAGGTGACACTAAACTGGGAGGAGTGGTAGATATGCTGAAGGGTAGGGATAGAATACAGAGGGACCTAGACAAATTAGAAGATGGGGCCAAAAGAAACCTGATGAGATTTAACACGGACAAGTGCAGATTCCTGCACTTAGGACAGAAGAATCCAATGCACTGCTACAGACTAGGGACCGAATGGCAAGGAAGCAGTTCTGCAGAAAAGGACCTAGGGGTTACAGTGGATGAGAAGCTGGATATGAGTCAATGGTGTGCCCTTGTTACCAAGAAGGCTAACAGCATTTTGGGCTGTATAAGTAGGGGCACTGCCAGCAGATCGAGGGATGTGATCATTCTCCTCTATTCAACATTGGTGAGGCATCATCTGAAGTACTGTGTCCAGTTTTGGGCCCCACACTACAAGAAGGATGTGGCAAAATTGGAAAGAGTCCAGTGGAGGGCAACAAAAATGATTTGGGATCTGGAGCACATGACTTATGAGGAGAGGCTGAGGGAACTGGGATTGTTTAGTGTGCAGAAGAGAAGAATGAGGGGGGATTTGATAGCTGCTTTCAACTACCTGAAGGGGGTTCCAAAGAGGATGGATCTAGACTGTTCTCAGTGATGCCAGATGACAGAACAAGGAGTAATTGTCTCAAGTTGCAGTGGGCGAGGTTCAGGTTGGATATTAGGAAAAACTTTTTCACTATGAGGGTGATGAAGCACTGGAATGGGTTACCTAGGGAAGTGGTGGAATCTCCTTCCTTAGAAGTTTTTAAGGTCAGGCTTGACAAAGCCCTGGCTGGGATGATTTAGTTGGGAACTGGTCCTGCTTTGAGCACGGGGTTGGACTAGATACCTCCTGAGGTCCCTTCCAGCCCTAATATTCTAGGATTCTATGACCCAGTATGGCCATTCTTATCTAATTCTTTTTTGAACCCAGTTATAGTTTTGGCCTTCACAGTATCCCCTGGCAACAACTTCCACAGCTTGACTGTGCATTGTGTGAAGAAATACTTCCTCTTGTTTGTTTTAAACCCACTGCCTATTAATTTAATCAGGTAACCCCTAGTTCTTGTGTTATGAGAAGGACTCAATAACACTTTTTTATTTACTTTCTCCAAACCGGTCATGATTTTATACACCTCGATCATACCCCCCCACCAATTCATCTCTTCTCCAAGCTGAACAGTCCCAATCATATTAATCTCTCTTTGTATGGAAGCTGTTCCACACCCCAATCGTTTTTTTTGCCCTTTTCTGTACCTTTTCCAATTCAAATATATCTTTTTTGAGATGGGACGACCAGAACTGCACACAGTATTCAAGATGTGGGCTTATCGTGGATTTATAGATAGCCAATATGATATTTTCTGTCTTATTATCTATTCCTTTCCTAATGATTCCCAACATTCTTTTAGCTTTTTTTATTGCCACTGCACATTGAGTGGACTTTTTCAAAGAACTATCCACAATAACTCCAATATCTTTTTTGCTGACTAATAACAATTAATTTACACCCCATTAGTTTATATGTAAAGTTGGGATTATGTTTTCCAATGTGCATTACTTTGCATTTATTGAGATTGAATTTCACCTACCTGTTTGTTGCCCAGTCACCCAGTTTTGAGAGATTCCTTTGTAACTCTTTGCAGTCTGCCTTGGACTTAATTATTCCGAGTAGTTTTGTATCATCTGCAAGTTTTGCCACCTCACTGTTTAACCCCTTTTTTCAGATAATTTATTAACATGTTGAATAATATTGATCCCATTACAGACCCCTAGGGAATGCCACTATTTACCTCTCTCCATTCTGAAAATTGACCATTTATTCCTACTCTTTGCTTCCTATCTTTTAACCAGTACCTTAAGTAACAAACTCTGATCTCTACACCTGCTACTTATAATCACTAAGAATCTGTTTTATATTTTACCAAAAACAGTGTTTTTTAGTTCAACTGCTTGGGGGATCTCAACTCAGATTGCAAAGTCTGGTGGATGTCCACTTTCCTCTAAAGAAGTGGCGATCTGGGTAATGAGCTTACAATGTCCCAGCTTTCAACCAGTGCAAGACAGTACAGTCCTGGGGTGCAAGACTGGGGAGCTGGGGGGAATTGGCTGGAGCCTCCCTATTAATTCAGGAGTTGCTGGGAGATCATTCATGTAACCCAGCTGGGTGTGTCCCTGCCTGGGGATGGCTGTATGTGCAGGGCCTGCCAGAGGCTTGTAGCTTGTCACTGCATCACAGTGTGAGAGGCAGCTCAGGCTGGTAGGTTTGGAGGGCTCAGCGGTTCCACAGTCCAGGTTGCACCCCGGGGACCCGGTCAAAATCACCCACCTCATCTCTCTAATGGAATCCTGTCATTATGGCCATGTTGGGTGCATCCAACTGTACTGAGAGCATGAATCTTGGCCACTTAGGGGAGGAGTGTCGGTCTTGATGCTAGTAGCCTTCTGCTTTGATCTTACTTCACTCTAAGCCTGAGAGTTTTAATTTTAGCATCTGTATCCTGAGTATATGGAGAAAACGATAAATAAAAGTGAAGAACAATACATGAAGTGCAAAAATAAAATGTCGTCTCGATGTTCAGAACTAAAGTTGTCTTATTTTTTTTCATTTGTTCATACTATAATTATACCTGAAATATAACGTGGCTACATTTTATATTCTGGTTATTTATGTTACAGTTGTTCTCTGCGGGATATTTAAGTAGTATTTTAATTCCTCCGCCACTCTGGCTTCCCTCCCACACTTTTACAAAGGTTCTGGTGCCTCTGGGTAAGTCGACAAAAGAATTCTTCCGTCGACCTCACTACCACCTCTGGGGGAGATGGATTACCTATGCAGAGGGGAGACCTCCTCCCATTGGCATAGGTAGTGTCTACAACAGAAGAGCTCTAGAATTGCAAGTGTAGACAAGCCCTCAAACAGCTAGGCAGGTAGCCTGCCCTGAGCCCAAACTTCAACCTTTTTCCCCGCACTGGGTAGCCATGCAAATTATAGGGGAAGCTAAGGTACACATAGGCTTCATAAAAGTATTTCAGCAAATTCTCACTTTGTCACAACACGTCACCCACCTTCCAACGCACCGGCAGTAACAAGGGCGGATCCTTGTTGTAGGGGATTGTCCTCAATTTTGTCACAAGACTCCACCCAGTAATCTGGGAATTTATAAGTACTCTGGATGCCTTTGCTAGGCAAACCTATACCCACTCACCAAGCACAGAGGTTTAAACAAATGAACTTTACTGCAGGGAGGGAGTGGAGAAAAGGGAAATATCAGGCTGAGGTTAGACCAATATTTACAATCTAACATCTTCCACCACCATTTTTCTCTGGGTGCATAAGTCACAGGCATGAGCAAATGTAATGGCTGATGCAATTTGTTCTGCCTCCCACTTTCAGTTTGTGGGTCCCCAACTTCCGCACTCACCATTTGGGGGTCCAGGAGACTCAGGATCCCTGTTTCGTAGGAAGCTCTGGGGCTTCACCACCTGTCCTGCTACAGTTATTTCAGCAGCTAGCACGGGGAGGCCTTACTAAAGATGCCAGGCTAATGCAGACGGTTCCTGGGAATTCCTCTGCACCCCCAATAGTGCCTGCAGCTACTCTTACTCTGCTGCTTGGGGGTCCTGGGCACCATTGTAACCCAGGGAAGGGGAGGAGACCAGGACTGTTGGGCCCTGAGCACTGCTTCCCTGGCTAGATAACCAGAACCTCTTGTGAGCTGTGCCCACGTCAGGCAGCTATAGCAGTTAGCTCCACTCCTTCAGCTTTTAGGGGATCAGTGACGTCAGGAACACATCAGAGTCCCTACCATCCAGGGGCTTATTACCAGCAAGCAGCCAGGAATGGTCAGCCTCTCTCTTCCTTTTTCCTCTGGCTCTGTCCAAGGCCACCACCGCAGCAAACATCAGTTTTCTTTGGGGTGACCCCTCACCCACTCATTGTCCCCGGGGGTCAAAACAGGTGACCAAAAGATACAGATCCCAAGTTAAAATCTTGGCCAGGTTATACCCGAGGCAAAATGCATATGAAGTTCACCTCACTCTATTTGCTCCCTGTAACATTACCCCTGTGTTAGCCAGGCTGGTAACCTGCTAGGTCACTCCAATCCTTGACTCTGGGAGCCAGCCTTACCCTGCTCTGCTGTGAGAACCCCACTCCTGGGCTGTCCACACACAGCCTCTGGCCTAAAGCTGCTCCTTGGATTGTGCCACTGAATGACACTAGCCAATAACTCTGGTCCCAGATACAACCCTAGGAGCCTTCATTTTTCAGTGTTCAGTTATGCCCACTGGACGCTGCATGCTTACATGAATTCGTCAATTTAACAAAGAAATTGATATGTACCAGGCTTGTTATCCCAAGGGGAGTCTCTGACTCTCTTCAACCCAAACGCACTGCTTCAGGTAGAGTAAACAAACAGATTTATTAACTACAAGGGTAGATTTTAAGTGATATTAAGTGATAGGCAAAAAGTCAGTTAATTACCAAAATAAAACAAAATATAAGCACGCAGTCTAAACTCTCAACCCTATTAGACTGGGCAGCATCTAGTTGAAGCAATTTTTCTCACCCCACTGGGTACTGCAGTCCTTAATATACAGGTTTGTTCCTTAAACCGGGGCCTATCTCCTCTGCTGGAATCTTGTCTTCTTCTCTGTGTCTTAATTGCTTGCAGGGAAGGTGGGGGCAGGAGAAGGGCCCTGTCTGTGTCCACTCTGTCTGTTTTATACCTTCAGTCCATGTGCTTGGCGAGCACACGTCCAGGCATGTCTGGAGGGCATTGGTGAGTTTCTCCAAGCAAGGCTGAGCAGTTCCCCTGGTGTGGCCTCATGCAAGTGAGTCATCGCATTGTAGCTCCCTTGCTGGACAATGGCTGTTGATGGGCTGTTTGACACCCCACCCAGGTGTTGGTTACTTTCCTTGCTGTTGCCTCTAGGGAGCTAATATCTGGCTGATTCCCTGACTTACAGCATGTTTTAGTAACCACCATACAACACAATTCTCATAACTTCATATGCATTAATGATACACATATATGGATAGAGAAGTGACTTTTAGCAGATCATAACCTTTCCCCTGATACCTTACAAGGCATGCTTTACATGTAAGATCGTGATTAAATGTAAATGAGGAATATGGGGGTTACAGTATGCTCCCCCAAGGTATAGACAACACTCCCCTCCCTGTCCATCAGAGAGCAGCACACTCAGTGGCCTCCCTTCTTTCATAGACTTCCAGCTATAAACATAAATGAAGCAATTTGCTACATAGCTCAGTTATGATTAGAACTCAGCTTTTCAGATTGCAAGACCAGCAGCCTAGGCACTGGACCACACACCTCCACACAACTTCTTCTATTTGCTACTGATTTGTGCCATCTGCCCTCTCTGCTCCTATCCTAGAGGGATAGGGGAAGCACAGTGCATCAGCTGGTCTGACTGCTTTTTGGAAGAAGGCAGAGCCGCATTGGGCTGACACACGCAGGAGTGTGGAACGACACCTTTTCACAGATTTTGGATGAGATGGTTTTGCTTCAGAGAATCTCGACATTATTGAGCCCCAGTAGCTTGTGGATCTGAATTATCTTGAGTAATGTTGTATCATCTACACAGTTTACCCCTTTTTCCAGCTCATTTATGACTATGTTAAACAGCACTGGTCCCAGTACGGATCCTTGGGGGACCCCGCTATATACCTTTCACCATCCTGAAAACTGACCTTTTATTCCTACCCTTTGTTTCCTGTCTTTTAGCCAGCTGCTGATCCAGGAGAGGATCTCCTCTCTTATCCCAGGACTGGTTACTTTGCTTAATAGCCTTTGGTGAAGGATCTTGACAAAGGCTTTCTGAAAGTCCAAGTACACTATAGCCAATCATCACCCTTGTCTACGGTTTCTGACCCCCCTCAAAGACTTCTAATAGATTGGTGAGGCATGATTTCGCTTTACAAAAACCATGTTGACTCTTCCCCAACATACTGTATTAATCTATGTGTCTAATAATTCTGTTCTTTACTATAGTCTCAACCAAATTGCCTGCTACTTAAGTTAGACTTACCAGCCTGTAATTGCCAGGATCACCTCTGGAGCCTTTTTTAAAAAATCAGCATTACATTAGCTATCCTCCAGTCATCTGGTGCAGAGGCTGGTTTAAGCAGTAGGTTACATACCACAGTTATTAGTGCTGCAATTTCATATTTGAGTTCCTTCAGAACTCTTGAGGGATCCTTTCTGGTGCTTGTGACTGATAGCTCAGTGGCTTGAGTACTGGCCTGCTAAACTCTGAGTTCAATTCTTGAGGGGGCCACTTAGGGATCTGGGGCAAAATCAGTACTCAGTCCTGCTAGTGAAGGCAGGGGGCTGGACTCAATGACCTTTCAGGGTCCCTTCCAGTTCTATAAGTATATCTCAAATTATTATCAATTTGTTCCAAAACTTCCTCTAATGACACCTCAATGTGGGACATTTCCTCAGATTCCTCACCTAAACAGAATGGCTCAGGTGTAGGAATCCCCCCGTATCCTCTGCAATGAAGATTTATGCAAAGAATTCATTTTGCTTCTCCGCAACAGCCTTGTCTTCATTGAGTGCTCCTTTAGCACCTCGATTGTCCAGTGGCCCCATTGATTATTTGTCAGGCCTCTTGCTTCTGAGGTACCTAAACATTTATTTGCTGTTAGTTTTTGTGTCTTTTGCTAGTTGTTCTTCAAATTCTTTTTTGGCCTGGATAAATATCTTTACACTTGACTTGCCAGAGATTACACACCTTTCTGTTTTACTCGGTAGGGTGTCTTTTTGCCTCTAGCACTCTGTTGTTTAGCCATGGTGGCATTTTTTTGATCCTCTTATTGTTTTGTTTTGTTTTTATTTGGAGTATACATTTACTTTGAGCCTCCATTATACTGTTTTTAAAAAGTTTCTATGCAGCGCTGAGGTGACCCTGGCGTGGCCCCAAGTGGAGGATCCAGACCAGGTAGGGCCCGATGAATACATGACATTGAGGGGAGTATTTGCCCCCCCCATTAAGGTGCCTGTAGCAAGGATACACCTTAAATGGAAGGCGAAAGAGGGATCCAAAGAGGCTGGGGTGCAAAATCACCTGCCAACCGAGCATAATGGGTAATGACTTAGAGAACTGGAGGGACGGCACTCAGAGCACCCTGGCCAGAGCCAGAGCCAGAGCCAGAGCCAGAGCCAGTGAAGGACAGGGGACCTCCCAAAGTGGGGGAACCGAAGCACCATGGGTAGGGCTTGACAGCCTCTGTCCCAAGGTGGGGAAACTGAGGCACCACCAGCCAGGGCTGTATCCTCAAACCCAGCAGCTGAATTCCAGACGGAGCTGCAGGAGGATCCCTCCTTAGAGAAGCTGAGAGCCCTTGCTGGCTATAGTGTTGCAAGATCACAGGGGGAGGACCTCTGGGAGAGACTCCTGTGGGAGAAGGGATACTTGTATTGGGAATGGGCTTGTTCAGGGCAAACTGAACCTTGGAAAGCCAGGAGACAGTTGGTGGTCCCCCAGAGGTACCACTGCAGACTGTTGTACTTGGCCCACGATATTCCCCTTTTGGGGCATCAAGGTATCCGGTGCACCAGGCAGAGGCTACTGTAGAACTTTTACTGGCAGGGATCTTTGATGCAGTTTGACAGTACTGAAAGTCCTGTGACTCCTGCCAGAGGGTGGGGAAGGCCCTGGAGAAGTGTAAAGCACCTCTGAGACCTTTTCCCATCATAGAGGAGCCTTTTCAGAAGGTCGCCGTGGACATAGCAGTGCCCTTCAGCAGAGCGACCCAGTTGGCGAAGAAATACATCCTGGTGGTGGTAGATTCGCTACGCGCTATCTCAAGGCAATGGCCTTGTCCTCTATTGAGGCAGACACCGTGGCAGATGCGCTGTTGACCATTTTCAGCAGAGTGGGGTTCCCCAAGGAGGCCCTTACAGACTAGGGGTCTAACTTCACGACAACCCTGCACCAGTGCTTGTGGGAGAAGTGTGGGATCTGACACACTTGGGCCTCGGCGTACCACTCTCAGTCCAATGGGCTGGTGGAAAGGTTCAACAGGACCCTAATGATGATGCTGAAAATCTTTATGGAGCAGCTCCCACAGGACTGGGACAAGTATTTACGCCACCTGCTGTTTGCATACAAGGAAGTGCCCCAGGAATCCACAGGGTTTTCCTCGTCTGAGTTTCTTTATGGGAGGAGAGTAGGGGACCCCTCGACTTGATGAGGGATGAGTGGGAGGGGAAGGCCTCTCCGGACGGAGAATCAGTGATGGAGTATCTACTGACTCTCCAGGAAAAGCTCATGGAGCTCATGGGCTTGGCCAGGAAAAACCTAGCCAGTGCACAGAGGAAGCAGACGGTCCAGTACGACTGCTGAGCATGTGCCCACTCCTGTGCTCCAGGGGACCATGTGATGCTTCTCATCCCCGTGAGGCAGAACAAGCTTCAAGCTGCCTGGGATGGTCCCTTCAAGTTCATCAGACAGGTAAAAGAGGTGAATTATGTAGTGGAACTGTCCAACTGGGCACACAGCCACCGGGTGTATCATGTCAACATGATGAAGCTGTACTGGGACAGAGAGAAGTTGGTGCTGGCTGGGTGTGGGCAGTGGGAGGAGAAGAGAGAGGATCCCCTGGTGAGACTCCTCCCTGAGTCTGGGGCTGACCCCTCGCTAGAATCAATTCCCCACTCCCTGAGGCTGGGGCTGACCCCTCGCGTAGAATCAATTCCCCACTCAGACCAGCTAACCCCTGCCCAGCAGGCAGAGATCAGAGAGGTGCTGCATTCATACCGGCAGTTGTTCTCCAACCAGCCTGGGCTCACTAACCTGGCTGTCCACCGGGTGGAGATGGGAGCCAACTCTCCCATCAGGTGTTCCCCATTCAGGGTCATTGGGAAAACATCCCAGGACCTGTAGAGAGAGGCTGGGGATATGCTGGCTTTAGGGGTGATCCAGCTGTCCTCCAGCCCCTGGGCCTTGCCCGTGGTGCTGGTCTCCAAGAAGGACGGGTTGATCCGGTTCTGTGTAGACTGTCAGAAGCTCAATGCCATCACCATGTCCAATGCCTACCCCATGCTTAGGACCAATGAGATACTAGACAAGTTGGGGGGTTCTTACCAAAGGCTACTGGCAGGTGCCTTTGGACCCAGAGGCCAGGGCAAAGTCTGTCTTCACCCCTTCCCTCCTCCCCAATAGGGGTCTTCAAGTTCCTGGTCCTGCCTTTTGGCCTTAAGGGGGCACCTGCCACCTTCCAGTACCTGGGGGATCAGCTGCTCAGGGGGATGGATGACTTTGCTCTGGCGTATATAGATGATATCTGCGTCTTTGGCCAGACCTGGGAAGAACATGTGTCCCAGCTGAAGAGGGTGCTGAGTCACCTCTAGGATGCAGGACTGACTATAAAAGCTGGAAGGTGCAAGGTGGGGAATGGCAGAGGTGTCATACCTGGACCATAAGTTGCGGGGGGGGACAGCCACCTGAAGCTGGAGCCGGCCAAGGTGGAGGCAATCCAGGATTGGCCTGCTCCCCAAACTAAGCAGCAGGTCCAGGCTTTCATTGGGATGGCAGGGTACTACTGGAGGTTCATGCCCCACCTTAGTTTCCTGGCAGCTCCCCTCATGGAGCTGTGTAGGAAGGGAAAGCCGGACAAGGTGGTCTGGACCGAGCAGTGCCAGAGGGCTCACTGTGTGCTGAAGGGGCCACTTATCCAAAGCCCAGTGCTGGTAAACCCAGAGTTTAGCAAACCCTTCCTAGTGTTCACCAATGCCTCAGACATGGGGGTTGGGTGTGGTGCTGATGCAAACTGATACCAAGGGGATGAGACATCCTAGTGTGTACCTGAGCAAGAAGCTCCTGCCCCTGGAGCAGCACTATGTGGCCATGGAGAAGAAATGCCTGGCCACTGTGTGGACCCTTAAAAAAACTGCAGCCGTATCTGTTTGGGCAGCTCTTTACTCTGTACACTGACCAGTCACCCCTGACATGGCTGCACCAAATGAAAGGGGCTAAGGCCAAGCTGCTGAGATGGAGCCTTCTCCGTCAGTGTTATGACATGGAGGTGGCCCATGTGAGGAGGAGTGCCAATGTTATAGCCAATGCTTTATCACAGGGTGGGGGCCCTGAACTTCCCGAGGTCACTGGCTAAGTGACCCTGCTCCGTTCAGACTTGATGGGGGGAAGAGATGTGACAAAGTGGGGGGGGTTTCCTTGGGTTTTCCTTGGTTTTTCCAATGGCTTGCATGCAGAGATGCTTGGGACTGGGGAGAGAGAGCAGGCAGAGCCCACCTGGATGCAGGGGAGACTTGGATGTGCTGTGCTGAGGGAAGCCAGGCCTGAGGGCCATGAGAGTTTCCTGTGCTATGTTCAGATGCTCAATAAACCTTCCTGTGTTATGCTGGCTGAGAGTCACTCCAGTCTAGAGAACAGGGTGGCATTATTCCCTCTGGGAGTGGAGGCCCTGGGGGTCCAGAGTGAGTTCACTCCCAAGAGGGGCCCCAGTGAGAAACAGGTGTGGTTCCAGGAGGTGGAAGGGCTTAGCCCCTGAGAAAGTGTGGCCCCCCAAGAAGGGCTGTCACACTGAAAGGGGTCCCCCCGAGGGACCACACAAGGCCAAGAGTGGGCATGACTTGTGAGTCCATGACAATTTCTAAATGAAACAGTTTTGATTTTTGAGGTTAAAATGACTTTTTGTTTCAAAACATTCTTCAAACACAGATATGTAAAAAAAATATCAGAAATGGAAAGAAACGCTCAAAATCAAAATGATTTTTTTATTTCTCCGAATTGCCAGCAAACTGAACCATTCATTATTCACTCTGCTCTAGTTTACAGGCACTAGTCCAGACACCTTTTAGATTCATAGCTTCCAAGGACAGAAAACATCATCGTGACCATGTAGTCTGACCTCCTCTACAACACAGCCCAGAGATCTTCCCCAAAATAATTCCTGGAGCAGATCTGTAAGAAAAACATCCAATCTTGATTTAAAAATTGCCAGTGACAGAAAATGCACTGTAATCCTTGATAAATTATTCCAATGGCTAATTATTCTGACTGTTAAAATTTTACACTCTATTTCCAGTATAAAATTGTCTAGCTTTAACTTTCTGGTATTGGATTGTATTGGACCTTTCTCTGCTAGATCGAAGAGTCCATTATTTCACATTTGTTCCCCATATAGGTACTGTGATGGGGCAAGGCCAGATGGCTATAGTAAAGTACTGAGAAACAGGTATGTTAGCCCCAGGCTAAACAAATCCCTAGTACCCTGGTACCAAATGGCAGTTGCTCCAGGTTAATCAAGGCACCTGGAGCCAATTAAGATCTTTCTAGAAGGCAGTAGAGAGAGCTACTTTAATTAGAACACCTGCAGCCAATCAAGGCAGGCTAATCAGGGCATCTGGGTTTAAAAAGGAGCTCACTCCAGTCAGGCAGGGAGGAGCCAGAGGAGAAGGAGCATGTGTGAGGAGCTGGGAGCAAGAAGGCAAGGAGCTGAGAGTGAGAGAGTGTACTGCTGGAGGACTGAGGAGGACAAGCGTTATCAGACACCAGGAGGAAGGTCCTGTGGTGAGGATAAAGAAGGTGTTTGGAGGAGGCCATGGGGAAGTAGCCCAGGGAGTTGTAGCTGTCACGCAGCTGTTACAGGAGGCACTATAGACAGCTGCGATCCACAGGGCCCTGGGCTGGAACTCGGAGTAGAGGGCAGGCCCAGGTTCCCCCGAAACCTCCCAACTCCTGATCAGACACAGGAGGAGCTGACCCAGACTGTGGGTTCCACAAGAGGGGAAGATCACTGAGGTGAACAAATCCACCAATAAGCGCAGGACCCACCAAGGTAGAGGAGGAACTTTGTCACAGTACTCATAGACTGGGATCAAGTCACCCTTTAATCTTCTCTTCCATTGAGTCAGAAAATTACATTAAGATGGAAAGAAACAGGCTGCGATAATAAAATCATTGGATGAAGTTTGCAAAAATGAGTTTATTGGTTCACAATCATATCTGCAGGTTTATTTGTTTTTATTGACAATCAGAACAAAGTCTTTTTCCTCATTAAATACCCTAAAGGACACAAAGTCATGAGGGCTACAGTTATGGCCCTATGAGCAATTTCTAGCTAGATGGCAGCGAGTCCACTCCAGGGAGAGAAGATGCTTCATCAGCCAGAATTTTGTTTAGACGTCACTAAAAGACAAAAACAGGAGAAGAGTTAATGAGCCTCCTTCAGGACTGGGAAGATGTCTCAGTAAGATTCTTTTGCAATTAATTCATAGATTTTGAGGCCAGAGGAGACCATTAGGTCATCTAGTCAGCACGAGCCAGGGAATTTCAACCACTCTTTCCTGCAATGTAGAAAGAACTACACTAGGCTGCAATGTAAGGGGATGCTTTCACGATCAGTAGCTTGTGGCTGGACTGCAGTGTATCTTTTACATGGCAAGTCTGTCGAGATATAAAGACTAGCAAGTGATGGAGAATCTACCTCACCCCTGGGTCAGGTGCTCCAATGGTTAATTATTCTCTCTCTGGAAAAAGTTGCATCTTATTCCTGATCTGAACCTTTCTAATATCATCTTCCAGACAGTGAGACCTGCTCTGCCTTTGTCTGCTAGATTAAGAAGCCCTCTGCTATCAGAAATCTCCTCCCCACAGAGGTATCTATAGGCCATCATAGAAAGATCAGAGGAAAGGGCAGCATCTGCAGAGCCACTCACCACCCGGAGAAGTCTCTGGCCTTCCAGGCATCGATAACCTCAGTGATGTTCCCCGCAACCCCCCCGCTGGGCAGCCGCAGGTCGTCGGAGACGTCACCGTTGAAGTTCCCGCAGGATGCGCACAGCTTGTTGGCCAGGCTCTCACTGACTATCACTGTCACCTCCCCACTGGGGCTCAACAGAACCTGCATCCCCAAGGCCTGGACCACGGCCACGCCGCCCTGAGACTCACGCACAGACACAGCAGCGGAGATCTTCACTGGGAGCGGCACTGGGCGCCCGTTCACCTGGAACACACAGACTTAGATCAGAGGAGAACTGGGAAACGTGGGGGTGAATGGCAGGACCTGAGCTACAGTCCACAGGCCCATTACATGGCAACAAAATCTAGAGTCTCGGGGCCACAGTAACTGGCAATGGGGACTAGAGTCTTTGGGCCACATTATATGGCGATAGACTTAGACTGAGAGGTGCAGAAAACACTCTGACTGATGGAGGAGCCAATCAATAAGCAGTGCTCTGGAGAGC
Organism: Aldabrachelys gigantea; assembly: GCA_026122505.1. Classification (NCBI taxonomy): domain Eukaryota; kingdom Metazoa; phylum Chordata; order Testudines; family Testudinidae; genus Aldabrachelys; species Aldabrachelys gigantea. The sequence continues at coordinate 68,527,336 of CM047489.1, forward strand.
AAATTGTTCCATTTCTCTCAATACCCAATGAAGGTGCAGTAATTTGCATAGGCAACTTGATTGGCAAACGTCCCTCCTGCCTTCAGTGTTATTGACCTGTGAGCAATTGTGTCTCTAAGTGGGAAAAGTCAAGAACTCTGGAGACTTTATGAAAATGATTTAATTCCCTCCTTTGAATATTTGGTGAATTCGCTTATTTGAATAAATGACCGCAGCCAATCGAGAGAGACAAGGTGGGTGAGGTGATATCTTTTATTGCACCAACTACTCTTGGTGGAAGGGACAGGCTTTCAAACTACACAGAGTTCTTCTTCATGAGGGTGTAACTTGCAAACTTGTTCCTTCCACCAAAAGATGTTGGTTCAGTACAAATTAGCACCTCATCCACCTTGTCTCTCTAATATCCTGGGACCAACACACCTACAACAACACTGCAAACAGCTGTTCAGGTTACCGAGTTCTGAATGTGACATCATAACACTGCCTCTGATTCCTCCCTCAATCCCCTGGGGGCAATCTCGCTCCCCCAGTGGAGAGGGCCCCCTAGGATGGGATGGTCTTTCCCCCAATGGCCAGGTACCCCAGTGAAAGGAGAGGTCTCTCCCAGGGACCCTACTGAGACCCTTCCTAAAACAGTTCCCTGCATCTCCTCCAACATCAGAGGTGGACATAGAAGGGATGAGGGGGTGGCTGGGAGTCAGGACTCCTGAACTGCAGCCCCAGCTCTGGGAGGGGAGTGGGCTCTAGTGGGTTAGAACAGGAGAAAGTCAGGACTCCTGGGTTCTAATTCAGTCTCTGCTATTGAATAATTGTTAATCCATAACTCATATCATCCCCTACAGCCTCTATCATAGAATCATAGATTATCAGGGTTGGAAGGGACCTCAGGAGGTCATCTAGTCCAACACCCTGTTCAAAGCAAGACCAATTCCCAACTAAATCATCCCAGCCAGGGCTTTGTCAAGACAGGCCTTAAAAGCCTCTAAGAAAGGAGATTCAACTACCTCCCTAGGTAACCCATTTCAGTGCTTCACCATCCTCTTAGTGAAAAAGTTTTTCCTAACATCCAACCTAAACTTCCCCCACTGAAACTTGAGACCATTACTCCTTGTTCTGTCACCAGGTACCACTGAGAACAATCTAGATCCATCCTCTTTGGAACCCCCTTTCAGGTAGTTGAAAGCAGCTATCAAATCCCCCCTCATTCTTCTCTTCTGCAGACTAAACAATCCCAGTTCCCTCAGCCTCTCCTCATCAGTCTTGTGCTCCAGCCCCCTAATCATTTTTGTTGCCCTCTGCTGGACTCTTTCCAGTTTTTCCACATCCTTCTTGTTGTGTGGGGCCCAAAACTGGACACAGTACTTCAGATGAGGCCTCACCAATGTTGAATAGAGGGGAATGATCACATCCCTCCATCTGCTGGCAGTGCCCCTACTTATACAGCCCAAAATGCTGTTAGCCTTCTTGGCAACAAGGGCACACTGTTGATTCATATCCAGCTTCTCGTCCACTGTAACCCCTAGGTCCTTTTCTGCAGAACTGCTTCCTAGCCATTCGGTCCCTAGTCTGTAGCAGTGCATGGGATTCTTCCGTCCTAAGTGCAGGACTCTGCACTTGTCCTTGTTGAACCTCTTTAGGTTTCTTTTGGCCCAGTCCTCTAATTTATCTAGGTCCCTCTGTATCTTATCCCTACCCTCCAGCGTTATCTACCACTCCTCCCAGTTTAGAGTCATCTGCAAACTTGCTGAGGGTGCAGTCCATGCCATCCTCCAGATCATTAATGAAGATATTGAACAAAACTGGCCACAGGACCACGTCCTGTCAACACAGGAGGTTCATGAGGCTGAATTAACTGATCTTTGAAATGCCCAGATCAGCCTTCGACTCAGGCTGTTCTAACGTGGCCCCCTCTTACCCAGGTCTCCTTGTTCTTTTTCACAGCTACGAAAGTATCTCGGAAGAAAATGTAGGCGGTCGTCCCAGCCATCGCTGCCCGAATGCCACATGCCCTGATGTCCACCACCACCCTGAACCAGGAGGGGGCGCTGTCGTTGCACAGAGAGGCCAGCTCGTAAGCGCCACTGTGCAGAACTCCTCCAGAGGTGCCATCAAAGGAGGTGAGCTGGGCTCCGGGGAGCAGTGTGCACCGGCCTTCCTGCTTCACGCAGCCACGCACGCCATCCTGGAGCGCACAGATCTCTTTGTCGGGGCAGCTGTGTGGCTCACAGACGAGCCCGCCTGAGGCCTGGCAGGTGCACTTCTCGGAGCAAGCGCCGGAGATGATGCTCTCTCCAGCCTATAGGGAAATTCCCAAACAACTTTGTTACAGAAAAGCAGCAGGAGAAAATTCCCAGGATGGGATCAACTCAAAGCTCCCTTTGATTATTTAAATTACAGTAGCCTGCCGAGGTCAGGGTCCCATTGCGCTGGGTGCTGTACAAATAGTGAGAGACAGTCCCTGCCCCAAAAGGTATGTCTACTGCAGAGTTATCTCGAGAGATCTTTTTTTCTCTGAGGTAGGAATGAGACCAGGAGGAATGAGAGTGAGCAACCTGACTGGGTTGAAGATGGAGCATGATAAGTTTATGAAATTCCTAGACAGGAAAGGACCTGTCCCATTCCCCATCCTCCAAGCCAGCCACTTACCCTAACTGGGGTCAGGATTAGACCTGCAGCCCCCTAGAGGGGAAAGGCAACATGTCCCTTTCCCTACCCCACTAAGCCAGCCAGTGTCCTGTGCTGGGCCGGATCAGACCCAGCGCCCTCTAGTGGGAAAAGGCTCCATATCTCATTTTCCATCCAGTCCCATGATTTTCCTGTGATGAATCCCTAGCGCATGGCATAGTTTCATTTCCACGTGAAAGGATCACACAGAGTAGGTGTTTGGATGCTCATCTAACCCACTGCCACTGACAGTAGCAGAAGTCACATGGGTGACTGAAGGCAGGACCTAGCTGTAGGTTTTATGTGTCGCTGCACTGAAGGGCACAGACACCCAGTCACTGTAACTCCCAGTGGGAAGCTGGGACAATGCCACACCTACAAGGGCATCTGATGCAAAATGACAGCATCGATGACAGCCGACTCATATCCCAGAACCCACCTTGATGTAGCGTCCATCACGCACGCAGCCGCATCTGTCCGTGGACGTGCACGTTTCCCCATTGAATGCGTAGCCCGCATCACACTGGCAGCCTTCAAAGCATTTTGCAGTGCATTGGGCAGGGGTGGACAAGCTAGCACATGTGAAATCACAGGATCTAGTGCACAGCTCATAGTGGCTATTGGTCGGGCAGGTAAAAGCTGGAGTGATAGAAGTAAATGATAATGAGGGATGAAAAACTGATTCCACCATGGACATAATTCTTAGAGAATAACAGAGCTAGCCAAAATGTTTAGGTGAGACAGAATTTTTGCTGAAAAAAGCATTTTTCATTTGGGTCAAATTCAATGAATATTTTCAGCTGGAAAAAGCATGTTGGGTTTTTCTAATAAATAGTTAACATGGGTTTTCTTTTTCAACTTTTCATTTCAAAACCGAATTTTGTCTCCAAATTTGGCCAATTAAAAACAAAATCACACACACACAGACACGAAAGCCATACCAAAAGGGTGGAATTGAAACAAAAAACTTGGCCAAAAAACTGTTTCGAGTCAACCCAAAATGTTTCAGTCAATTCAAAATTATTCATTTTCTTCAAGTTTTCCAGTTAAAAGAAAACATTAGAAAAAAAATGGTTTCAGTTCCAGCCAACCCAGGTTTTTGAGAGGGATTGTCCAGCTCAGGCTCTGAACAAAAGAATCTGTGAGTTGCTGCCCTGTGGTGATTGTTTGTTCTCTGGCTGAGCGGAAATCGAAACGGAAGGATTTTTATTTAATTTTCGTTTTCAGGGTACTTTAAAGAAATCAGAGTAAAATTCTAAAAGTTGTTTCAAATAAAAAAAAATCAGATAGTTTCAGTTTTTCCAAATTTTTTTTCAACCAAAAGAATTCAGCAAATTTGACAGAAATTCTCCAAACGTTTCAGTCAATCTAAATATGCATTTTTTGTGAAAAAAAGCTTTATGTGAAAAATGTCATCGTGATGTGATAGTTTATATTTTCTGGTTTAGATCTCATTTCACCACTAGTAGAGTCAGTTTTCTGAGTGCACACTGGGTTTATATACTGTCTGGTACGCTGTTCCCCACCCCTAACGGCACAGCCCCTCTAGCCCAGCAAGGGAGTATTGGGACAAGCATTGGCTCACATGGAGGTGTGCTTTCTGTTAAATCATCCACATGGCAGCACTTCCTAGCACTGCTCTAGGGCACTGGGGTCAGCACAGGCTCGAGAGGAGACTGTCTAGTACTGAGGCTATGTCTGCACTAGAGCAGCTACAGTGGCGCAGCTACAGCCCTGCAGCTATATTCCATCCCACCCCCTGCAGCTTGCAACCAACCAGCTACCAACCCCTCCTAACTGGTTTAGCTTGGAGATCTGACAAGCAGAGAGTTGTGATCAGGGCTGGCTTTAGGCCTATTCCACCAATTCCCTTGAATTGGGCCCCGCGCCTAAGAGGGCCCCGCGCCCAGTGAGAATCTCTTCCCTGGCTAGAGACACCTTTTTAATTTTTACTCACCCAGCGGCACTCTGGGTCTTCAGCAGCACTTCGACAGTGGGTCCTTCAGTGACGCTGAAGACCTGGAGCAAGTGAAGGACCTGCCGCCGAAGTGGCGCCGAAGACTCGGAGCACCACCCGGTGAGTACAAGTCCCATGTGGTTTTTTACATAGGTTTTTTTTTTTTAAGTCATCCCTGCCGGGGCCTCACTGAAACTATTTGAATTGGGTCCTGCACTTCCTAAAGCCAGCCTTGATTGTGATACCACATCACTAATTGCAAATACAGCTGAAGATAAGAGCAGGCTTTAGATTGTTCTGTAAACTTACGGCAGAAGGAGGCTGTTCTCCAGGCACTGATTGTGGCTCCAGCTGCCTGGCACGCGGCAGTGTAGGCCTGGACACTCTGGCAGAGGATTTCTCTTGCTCCATTGGCAGCACACATGTCATAGAGACAATGGTTGAAATACTCGGTAGGGCTGACCAGCGAGTGACAGTATTTAAAGGGACCTGATGTCGCTTTGATCAACCCACAGGAGCTATCGACCTGGTATGGCTTTGTCTGAGCTTCATCACAGACCGGGCACCTTTCCCCACAGCCATCGGTGCACGTGGCACCATCAACAGGCACCTTCCAGGAGGCCCCGAACTCATCCGCGTTCTGGGCACTCTTCCCACTGGGCAGCAGGAAGTCGTCGTTCTTGTCGCCGTTGAAGTTGCCGCACAAGCCGCACACATGTCCCTTGTAGGAGCTGGGGATGGAGACTAGGACATAATAGGAGGTGTCGTAAAGGACTTTGAGGCCAGAGGCAGACTGGACAATGATGTTGTTCCCCTCCTGGTTGATCTGAAGTTTCCCATCATCCATAGCCAGTGGGAGAGTGTAGAGCTCCCCGTCCACCTGTGCAAATGAGAGGGAAATTCACCTGTCACTAGTGGGGACTCAGCAGCTGTGTCCTGGTTATTTGCACACCACACACCCACACCCACACCCACACACACCCCATTCTAGGCTACAATGAGAATAATCTCAAACGAGGACTTACCGTGACTTTCCATTTCCTTCCCCTCTCCATGGTGATGGTGTAACCATGAACGGAGACCACCACCAGCCGTGCCACTGACACTTGCCCATTACCGTAGCTCTCATTTTCTACCACCACGGAGAAGTTTGCCAGCCCAGCGTCACTGCTGCAGACTCTGGCTAAGCTGTAAGTGCAAGTGCCTTGGAAATCAAAGGCCCGTCCATCAAAGGTCAGATAATGAGGGTCACCAGATGCTACACATTTGCCCCAGCCAATGGCGTGGCAGCCTAGGATTCCATTCTCCACCCTGCACTGCTCATTGGCTCTGCAGGAGGCCTCCCGGCACTCGACGACCCCATTGTCTTGGCACCGACACCGTTTCTGGCAGGAGGCACTGGCGTAGAACTCCTCTCCCTTCCTGTAGTACCTGCCCTGGTGCACACAGCCACACTGTGCGACGGGGACGCACCGGTCTCCACTCAGGAGGAACCCAGCGTCGCAGAAACATCCTTCAGCACAAGAAGCGTCACAGCCATCCGGTGCTGAGAGGCCATGGCAGGTGGCAGGGCAGCCACTCCCACAAAGCTCATAGTGGGAGTTATGGGGGCAGGTGGGGCCTGCAGGATAAGATCAAAGAGAATATGCAAATAGAGATGAGAGAAAGAATAAATGCAAAGGTAAGTTGAAAGAAATCTCTCTCTATTCATATCACTTACAATAGGATTGTTCTAGGGGGTTCGGAGCCAGGAGTCCTGGGTTCTATTCCTAGCTCTGGGAGGAGGGCTGGGGGCTGGGAGTCAGGACTCCTGGGTTGTATCCCAGATGTGGAAGGGCAGTCAGGTCTAGAGAGTTAAAGCAGTGCAGACAAGGGCCAGAGTTCCTGAGTTTTCTTTCTGATACTTGGCGGGGCATTTGGTCTAGTGGTATGAGCTGCAGACAAAGGGACGTGTTCAAGTTGCGTTCCAAATTCTGGAGTGGGCTGCTGTGTATTGTTTAGTGATGGAGGACTGGGAGCCAGTACGCTTGGGTTCTGCTACTGGATTCTCAGGCAACTTTGAGCAAATTACTTTAGTTCTCTCTGCCTCCATTTTCCTGCACCCTGATGGGAAGGATGAACTGTGTTTGCAAAGTGTTTCCAACCCCCTGGGAGAAAGCTGCTGGCAAGGGGACAGGATTACGTTACTACAGAATAAAGTTAAAGCAGAGTCCAGGAGCTGACCCTTACTATCAGTGACACTGGAGGAAAACTACTGCAAGATGATAGCTCTATAGGGCCAGTGACACATGGCTGAGCCATTCTGAGCCCACTCTCTAGAAAGGGCTGCACATGCACACTATGCACACAAAGAGAAGTCAATTAGCAACACTCACTGCAGAATGAGGCTGATCTCCACTGCCCTATCTGGATGCCCCTGGCTTGGCAGGCTGTCACGTAGGCGCTGATCGCGCTGCAGAGAGCATCACGGTGACCCTTGTACTGGCATGCATCAAAGACGCAGTCATCAAAGAAGGAGGCTGGGTCGATGATCTCATGACACTCTCTGAATGGCCCGTCCCCTCTGGTGATGACCCCACAGTACCCAGCTCCCTTGTAGGGTTGTCTCTGAGCCTCACTGCAGACTGGGCAGTCCTTGGTGCAACTGGGCAAGCATCCAGGGACTTCCCCCACCTTCCAGCTCTCTGCAAACTGGATGACGTTGGCTGCCCGTCTCCCGTCCCTCATGGTTAGGTCATCACCAGCACTTTGGTTGTTGTCACCACACAGACCGCAGAGGATGTTGGCGTAAGTATTGGGAACAGTGACCCGGACCAGGCTGCTCCCGTCGAAGGTCACCCTCAGGTCGAAGGCGGTCTTGATGAGGACTTGGGCTCCACTGACATAGGCCTGTAGTTTCTCCTCATGGTAGAAAGGCAGGGCCACAAAGACACCGTCCACCTGGAACAGATGCGGCAGGACCGGGGCTTAATTTTGAATGAACACTGCCAGGATGGGGCAGAGGATGGGGATGCAGGACTTGTGGATTCTATACCCAGCTCTGAGACAGTAGTGATGTCTACATGGGTAGAAGAGGGAGGGCTGAGAAGGACTCCTATGTTCTGTTCGTGGTTCTTCAAGGGCAGTGAAATAGGTGAGAGCAAGGGGGCTGAGAGTCAGGACTCTTGGGTTATATTCCTAGTTCTGGGAGGGGAGAGGAATGTAGTGCTGAGAGCAGTGTAGAAGGACAGGTCCACAAAGATGCTATCCATCTGGAGCTGATGTGTCAGCAATGGTCAAGGTCTGAATTCCCAGTTACACTAAGACACTTTCAGAGCAGTGTAAAGGAGGTTAGCGCAACAGAATTCAGGGTCAAAGATCTTAGTGGAGGAAGCTTTTAGGGATGATATTTAACAGGGCCAGCTGGTGTCAATCAAACATTGAAGTTAATGAGGCCAGATCCCCAGCTAAATGAGTGAGTCTGCTAAATGCACAGCAGTTACACTGGCATAATGGCACTTACTGGGGGGAGAAAATCCTGCCATATATATTCACAAAGAGGCACTTAGTTACTTCCCACATACCCACCACCAGCTCAGGGTACAATGGGTGCAGATCTCATTTCTGAAAGGGGGATAGAAATCAGGGGCAATATATCAACAGCAAGAGTTCAGAGTAGCAGCCGTGTTAGTGTGTATTCACAAAAGAACAAGAGTACATTGGCCAAACCGGACAGTCTCTATGCAAAAGAATAAATGGACACAAATCTGACATCAGGAATCATAACATTCAAAAACCAGTAGGAGAACATTTCAACCTCTCTGGTCACTCAGTAACACACTGAAAGGAGGGCAATTTTGCAATAGAAAAGCTTTAAAAACAGACTCCAATGAGAAACTGATCAACTTAAATTAATATGCAAATTAAATACCATCAATTTAGGCTTAAATAGAGACTGGGAATGGCTGAGCCATTACACACATTAAATCTATTTCCCCATGTTAAGTATCCTCACACCTTCTTGTCAAACTGTCTGAAATGGACTATCTTGATTATGACTACAAAAGTTTTTTCTCTTAATTAATTAGCCTCTTAGAGTTTGTAGGGCAACTCCCACCTTTTCATGTTCTCTGTATGTGTATATATATCTCGTTACTATATGTTCCATTCTATCCATCTGATGAAGTGGACTGTAGCCCACAAAATCTTATGCTCAAATAAATTTGTTAGTCTCTAAGGTGCCACAAGTACTCCTGTTCTTTATCAACGGGAAGAGCTCCTGCTCACAGCTCCCCAAGTAGTCCTGTGGCTCTCCATCCCTACCTTGATCTTGCGGGGATATTGCTGGCTGACAGTGAGGTTTCTGCCGTACACCTCCAAGGTCACCGCTTTGGTGTAGGACACGGCCTTGCTGCCGCGGTTGTTATTCTCCACCTTGATGTTGAACGGGGTGAGCGTGGGGTCCTCGGAGCAGACCCCAGCCAGCTGGTAGATGCAGGTGCCCATGAAATCGTACTTCTTCCCATCAAAGGTGGTGTAGTGAGGGTCCCCGGAGGCCGTGCAGGTGGAGTAGCTGATTGGGTAGCAGTCACGGACCCCGTTGATCACGGCACATCTCTCGCTAGACTTGCAGCTGGTCTCCCGGCATATCACCAGGCCCAGGCTGGGGTCACACCTGCACCGAGAGCTGCAGTTCTCATCGGCCCAGAACTCCTCACTGGGTTTGTAGTAGCGGCCGTTGTAGTCACAGCCACAGCTCCCCACGGGGACACACTGGCCGGCACTCAGGACGTAACCGTTGTCACACTGGCAGGTCTCCACGCAGGGCTCCCGGCAGGAGGAGTTGGCGGTTTGGTCGGAGCAGCTGGCTGGGCAGGCGTTCCCACAGGACTCGTGGTGGCTGTTCTCAGGGCAGATTGGGACTGGGAAGGGGTCAGAGAGGGGGAGATTTAACAACACAGGAAATGAACTACAAACACCTGCTTAGATGCAGCAAGAGCCAGAGACAAATTCTAATGTGCAACCAGCGTCCTCTATATCACAGGCCCGATGTACAAGCAGCCACACTGAGGCCTCCTCTGGAGCACAGCACGGGCAACAACCCCATTGGGCAAGGGTGTCTGCTAGCTGAGAGAGCAGGGAAATGCTCTCTGCTTCTAGAAAATCGAAGAAGATCTGCAAAGTGCATGCCGAGCAGACTAGCCCTCACTTGTCAAGGCCTCCTCTGGAAGCCCCACCCACGCCAGATGGCCTAGGACTCAGCACAGGTACCCTGGAAGTGGAAAGGCTAAGGAGATCGTACTGGGGTGTGCACCTGTATTTCCAGGTAGTATTTCAGACGGGTCTCATCTTTCCATCGCTTTCTGATCCATCCCTCTCTTCCATCCAGTCCACCCACCAAAGCCATCCCTCTCTTCCGTTCATCAGTTACAGCCCTCTTACACAATGTTGACCACTCCTTATTTGAAGTGAGGAAGTGAGATTTTCTTTACTTTAGATTGTAATTAAATTTTCATTGCCTCCATCTAACTGATGTGTACATCCAGGAGTACCTATATCTGTCTAATCTATAACCTAATCCATTTAATTATCCATCTGTCTCAGCATCTAATCTACCAATCTTCACCTCTAATTGACTTTATCTCTCCATGCAACTAATCCATCCATCCATCCATTAACTCTCTTTCCCTCTCTATACATTGAACCTACCTGTCTATCTATTACATCCATTTAATCTCTCTGTCCATTTTATTCACTTATCCTCAAATGAATCTATTTAGATTTTCATTGCATCTAATTGATCTACCCAACTATTAAATCTGTTTAATCTCCCTATCCATCTAATCTATCCTCTTAACAATATATTGAGTCTCTCTCTTTCTCTAATCTAATCTAGGAAAGCCATGTGTCCATCCACTCTCAATCTAGCTAGTCTATTATAGGGATTCCTCAGGCTCACATCCCAATGGTGTCTGGTTGCCAAGATGCAGTACAGAGGCCTGATGTCTGCCCTGAAGCTCAGCCATTGGCCATCTCCTCAAGCAGCAGAGTAAGATTAGTTTAATAGTTGCTTTTGTCAATCAAGAAACCAAAGCACAGAGCTCACCACAGCCAGATGGTGTCCTCCAGTCATAGACGGTGATGCCCTGTTTCTTGCAGATGGCTGCGTAGGCCTCCAGCGCTTGGCACAGGATGTTCTTGGCTCCCCCGTTCAGACACACATCGTAGATGCAGCTGTCAAAAATGTCCTCCGGGCTCACTTGGGAGTGACACTCTCTGAAGGGCCCTCCTGGAGCTTTGCTGATCAAACCACAATATTCGTTGCCCCCATAGGTCTCCTTCTTCCTCTCATCGCACGTTGGGCAATTCCCTTTGCAAACATCCCAGCAGAAAGGGTCCCGGTCTTTGACTTTCCAGCTCTTGGCCCATTCCACAATGGAGGAGACTCTGGTCCCACTGGGTGATGTCATGTCATCTCCACGGTTTTGGTTGAAGTTCCCACATAGGCCACCCATGGCCCCATAATAGCTGCTGGGGAGGGTGATGATCAGGTGCCAATTCCAGTCATACGACACCTGCAGACCAAAGTCTGTCTGCAGGATAGCATTGAAACCGCTCTGGTAGAGCTTGATTTTACCGTCTTCAAGGGTCACCGGCAAGCTGGTGGTCACGTCATTGATCTAGAGATAGGAGGAAAAAACCAATGGTTATTTCTCTTTTCATCTCACCTATTACAAGAGTTCTGCTCCTCTGGGACAATAAAGATTAGAAAGCCCAGAATTAAGCATTTGAGTCCTCAGGGATAAAATGTTCTCTCTCCGGGGATCTGGGAATGAATTTCCAGTGCAGATTAGATAAATCCAGAGTCTGACCAACCTTAGGAAATGCTGGAAGACCCTCCCCTTTAATAAAGCTTCTCCACCATAACGACAATGATACTCACAGCTTGAAACCCGTCTAATTCACCACAATATCCTACATCAAGCAGAGATTTCTCTACCCCTAAAAGAGGAGAAAAGCCAGAAACTCCATGGATTTGAGCAGGGAGTTTACTCTTGTCAAAATATGTTACATAGATGATGGTTGGATACTATGGTGATGGGCGGCAGTACAAAACCAAAGAGAGAGAGAGAGATTAGATAGATAGATAGATAGATAGATAGATAGATATGTATGGCGACGGGTGGACGGATAGATGGAGAAAAAGCAGATGTGTCTGCTGATAGATTGAGAAATGGATTGAGGCGTATGGGGTGGATGGAGAGAAAGAGAGATGTGTGTGGGGACAAACAGAGAGAGGGATAGATGTGTATCCTGAAAGATGGATAGAGAGATTAGTCCTGGGATTGATGCATATGTATGGGGAAGGATAGATAGATAGATAGACAGATTAGATAGATAGATAGATAGATAGATAGATAGATAGATAGATAGATAGATAGATAGATAGATGTGTATGGGCATGGGAGTACAGATAGGGAGATATTTTTATTCTAACTGTAACCTTTCTGATCATTTCTGCACTTTTTACTCACTCTGATTTTCCCAACTTCCTTCTTGTGGATGGAGATGTTGTATCCGTAAACGTAGATGTTGGTCAGGCGCACGTAGGAGACAGCCTGGTTGCCCCCCCTGTTGTCGTTCTTCTCATCGATGGTGAAGGGCACCAGGGTGGGGTCGGTCCCGCAGTACTTGGCCAGAGTGTAGGTGCAGGTCCCCTGGAAGTTGAAGTTCAGCCCGTCGAAAGTGTGATAGTGCGGGTCCCCCCAGCCCCAGCAGGTTCCAATGAAGTTGGGAACACACATCGCACGGTCGTTCTCGATCTTGCACGTCTCCTTGGCCCGACATGTCAGCTCTTTGCAGGGATCTGAAAGGAGAGAAATCCCAGCAGTCCATGAGTGAGGGCTAGGGGGCAGGGGAGCTCAGTTCAGCACAGGCCCAGTTACCCACCAGAACCCGCTGGCCCATCAAAACCATTTGGAAGATGGGCCATCCGGAGAGGAGTCAATGAGAGACAATTTCCTACAGGCCAGAGACCAAGTCCACATATCCCGGCTCATTGGACGATGAAGAAGAAATGTCTTCGGCTTCCGTAGAAGCTCTGCCCGAGTAGGATTAAGTAAATAGCTAGAGTAAGGACCTCAACATTTGACCAAAGCAGCAGGCCTGGAGGATACTTTTCTTTACCTCTTGACGGTGACATACCTGGTCCAAAGACCAGGAGAGAATCAATGACTTGATTTGACATATCCTGCCTCCCAGCCCATCAGCTCCAACCCAGAGAACCTACTAGGTAACCTGGGAGGGGCAGGGGTAGAGCAGTGAATAGAACCCAGGAGTTCTGGATCACAGACCCCTGCTCTAACCACTAGACCCCACTATCTTCCTAGATCTAAGGATGGAAACTCTACTCTGTGCCCGCTTCTCAACTGTTCTGACTCCATTGAGTCTACTCTAATGACTCTCTGTCTCTACATTCACTTCTGCTCTTGCTTATCTCTTGCACTCGCTTTCACCTATGTTGACGCATTGCATGACTCCATCTCTGATCTGACAGGTTTCGTCGCTGGCGCAGCTGTGGGCTTCACAGATCACCCCTTGGGCAGGAATGCAGGTGCAGTTTTGCTGGCACTTGTTGGTCAGAACCGTCTCATTAGGCTGTTTGAAAAAAGAGAAAATAACACAATGTAGCCCGGGGAAATGTAGTTTTTCAGTGCAGAGATATTCAGTTACGTGGAGGCCACATCTGCGACTAGAACAGAGCGTCTTATCTCCCAGCCCGCGCCTGCTCTACTCCACTAGGCAACACTGTCTTCCCAGAGCTGGGCAGAGACCAGAGGAGTCGTGACTCCCAGCTCCCTGCTCTAACCACTACACTCCACTGCCCTTCAAGACACACGGGTCATGCAACCAGCCTTGCGCCATTAGTGCTTTTTGCCTTTCTACAGAGATTCATCTATTGCCATTGGCAAGTGACAAGGGTCTGATCCAACATGGCCGATGAGAGCAGGGGGTGGAAGAAGCGAACGGATAGGAGTTAATACCCCAGAAGGGGGCGGTACCTTGTAATATAGCCCCTTGTTGAAGCACCCACAGCTCTGCAGAGCCACGCACTCCTGGCCGTCAAAGAGGAAGCCATCGTCGCACTGGCAGCCTTCGGCGCAGGTGTCTGGGCACTTCCTGGCGTCGGTGATCCTGGCACAGGTGGTGGTGCAGAGGTCGGCGCACAGCTCGTAGTGACTGTTGGCCGGGCAGCGCAGAGCTAAAGCAGAGAGAGAAGTAATTGATGGCTGGAGGGATCTCAACCCACAGCTTAGAGGGACAGACATGAAGGAGAGGAGAATCTAACAGGGACGAGAGGAGCAGGTCACCTTTATAACGGAACATGAAGTTGTTGGATCCCACCCAAAGGAGTCTCTGAAGAAGCCCAGAGGCCTGGAATGAGATACCGAGAATTGCTGTCCCCGCCCCCCCGAGGGAGAGGAGCGAGTGAGACAGGCCCTTGTGCTACACCAGCATCATGGCACTTACGGCAGAAGGAGGCGCTCCTCCAGGGCTGGATGGTGACCCGGGCCTCTTGGCAGGCTGTCACGTAGCTGTAGATGCTCTGGCACAGGACCCGGGAGTCTCCGTTGCCCAGGCACAGATCATACAAGCAGTTATTGAAATACACAGTGGCGCTGACTGTGCTGTGGCAGGCGGCGAAGGGGCCATCGGGGGCCGTGAGCAGCCCACAGTAGTTGCGCTGTTTGAAGAAGTCCTTCCTTGTCTCCTTGCAGACCGGGCAGCTGTTCCCGGCGCATCCGTCCTCACAGGCCGCTCCCGGGATTGGGACTTTCCAGGCGGAACCGAATGCTGCCACGTTAGGGGCCGCTCTGCCATCGGGGAGCAGGAACTCGTCGTCCCGACGCCCGTTGTAGTTCCCGCACAGGCCGCACGTCTGGCCCCGGTAGTTCCCTGGGACGGTGACTCTGGCGTGGTAAACCAGGTCATAGCTCACAGTGAGGCCGAAGTCTGTTTGCACGAGCACGTTCCCGCCGTGCTGATATGCTTGGAGCTGCCCATCGGCCACGACCACAGGGAGGTTGTGAGACACCCCGTCCACCTGCAAGAGACGGACCATTCTCTGTGAGCCGGGGGAGTGGATGCTATAGAGGTGGGCAGTGGGCACAAGATAGGGTCTCGGTGACACCTGGGCAAATCTGTAGTGACTCCACTGAACTCAATTAAGTTATGGCCATTTCTGCTCTCATTGACCCCAAGGTAAATCCAGGGTCATCTCGTTCAGTGCAATGACATCAGGGCCCGATTCTGATCTCAGTTCCCTGGGCTTACTCTGCAATCACCCACTGAGCGCAATGAGCTGAGGGCTGGATTCCGATCTCACTTGTCCCAGAGAAAATCCAGAGCGATTCTGCTTTCTTCAGCGGGATGCCTCTGGATTGGCACGGGTGCCAATAAGGTCAGGATCAGATCCTGGTATTTGACCCCTCCTGCCCACATGCTCCTTATGAGTGACCCAGGAGACAAGTGCCCCTTGCATTGCCACATCGGTGGGATTGCCCCATTGCAAGGTTCACCCCCATGGAACATCTTGAGCAGGACTTACCATGACGAGCCCCTTCCTGTTCTGCAGCAGGGTGAGCGTGAGCCCATAGACCTCCACAGACACCAGCTTGGTGACAGACACCTTGCCGTTGCCCCAGGGCTTGTTCTCCACCTTCACGGAGAAGGACGTCAGGTTCCCGGCGTCAGCGCAGGTCTTGGCCAGGATGTAGGTGCAGGTGCCTTGGAAATCGAAGGCCAGCCCATCGAAGGAGAGGTAGTGGGGGTCCCCGGCAGCAGAACACGTTGCGGATCCGACAGGGTGGCATTTCCGGACCCCATCCACCACTTTGCACTGCTCGTTGGCTGCACACGAGGCCTCCCAACACTGCACCACCCCGTTGTCTTTGCACTGGCACTTCTCCCGGCAGGACGCCTTGGTGTAGAACACCTCTCCCTTCCCGTAGTACCTGCCCCGGTGCACACAGCCGCACTGTGCGACGGGGACGCACCGGTCTCCACTCAGGAGGAACCCGGCGTCGCAGAAACACCCTTCGGCACAGGGGGCATTGCAGCCGTCCGGCGCCGAGAGGCCGTGGCAGGTGGCAGGGCAGCCATTCCCACAGAGCTCGTAGTGGGAGTTGCTGGAGCAGGTGGCGTCTGCAGGAGAAGAGAAGAGGGAACATACAGATGAGGCTGAGAGAAAGCTTCTTAAATTAAGGCACAACCGGAAGAAAAGGGGCAGGTATCACTTACAATACAGTGTTCTTCAGGAGAATTGGGAGCCAAAACTCCTGGCTTCTAGTCATGGTTCAGGGAGGGAAGTGGGGTCTACTAGGTTAGAGCGGGGAGGGCTGGGAGCCAGCACTGCTGGGCTCTATCATTGGCTTTGGGGAGGGAAAGTGGCATCTAGTGGTTAAAAGCAGGGGAGACTGGAACTCAGGACTGATGAGTTGGAGGGCTTGCAATCAGGTTTGCTGAGTGTATTGCCAGGTCTGGGAAGGGATTAGGATCTAGTAGCTTAGACACAGAAGGGCTGGGAGCCAGGACGCTGGGGCTTTCTTTCTGACTCTTGGAGGGACGTTTGGTCTAGTGGTTACAGCTGCAGACAAGGGGACGTGTTCCAAATTGAGTCCCAAATTCTGGAGTGGGCTGCTGTGTATTGTTTAGTGATGGAGGACTGGGAGTCAGGATAGCTGGGTTCTGCCATTGGCTTCCCCTGTGACTCTGAGAAACTTGCTCTAGTTCTTTCTGTGTCCGTTTTCCTGACCCTGATGGGAAGGATGACTAGTGTCTGCAAAGTATTTCCAACCCCTGGGAGACAGGTGCCAGCAAGGGGACAGAATTACATTGCTACAGCATGAAGTTGAAGCAAAGCTCAGTAGCTGACCTTTACGGTTGGCTACACTGCTGCAAGATGATAGGTGTATAAGGCCAGAGACACACAGCAGAGCCGTTCTGAGCCCTCTGCAGAGGGTGCTGCAAACGCAGTCTAGCCAGTCCTGAAAGCAGATTCTAGAGGTGACACTTACTGCAGAATGAGGTCGATCTCCACTGCTTTATCTGGATGCCCCTAGCCTGGCAGGCCGTCACGTAGGCGCTGATCGCGCTGCAGAGAGCATCACGATGACCCTTGTACTGGCAGGTATCAAAGACGCAGTCGTCGAAGAAGGGGGCTGGGTCGATGACCTCATGGCACTCTCTGAATGGCCCGTTCCCTCTGGTGATGACCCCACAGTACCCAGCTCCCTTGTAGGGTTGTCTCTGAGCCTCACTGCAGACCAGGCACTTCCCGGTACAGTTGTCCGAGCACCCTGGGACCTCCCCCACCTTCCAGCTCTCTGCGAACTGGATGGCATTGGCTGCCCGTCTCCCGTCCCTCATGGTCAGGTCGTCACTGGCAGTTTGGTTGTTGTCACCACACAGTCCGCAGAGGGCGTTGGTGTAGGTGTTGGGCACAGTGACCCGGACCAGGCTGCTCCCGTCGAAGGTCACCGTCAGAGCGAAGGCGGTCTTGATGAGGACTTGGGCTCCGCTGACATAGGCCTCTAGCTTCTCCTCATGATAGAAAGGCAGGGCCACAAAGACACCGTCCACCTGGAACAGACGCAGCAGGGCCCGGGGTTAATGTTGAATGAATACTGCCGGCAGAAGGTTGGGATCCAGGACTCCTGGATTCTATCCCTGGCTCGGGGAGAGGAGGGGAAGCGAGGGAAAGGGAAAGAAGAGGGTGGGACCTAACATCTTAGAGCAGGGGAGGCTGGGAGCCAGGACTCCTGGGTTCTAGCCTCAGTTCTGTGAGAGGAGTGGGGTCTGGTGGGTTAGAGCAGTGGGGGATGGGAATCAGGATTTCTGGGCCCTATCCTCAACTCTGGGAGGGCAGTGGTTGGAACACGGGGGCTGGGAGCCACGACTCCTGGGGTCTATCCCCAGCTCTGATTGGGGAGTGGGGCCTAGCGATGAGAGTAGCTTTGCAGGACATGTTCACACAGACTGTATCCATCTGATGGGAATGGTCTGAATTGCCAGTTACACTAAGGCCCTTCTGCACTGGTAAATTAGGTCAGTATGACTATTGCTCCGGGCTGTGGAAACTCCACCCCTCTGACCGATGCAGTTAAACTGACCTAACTCCTGATGTAGACATTGCTAGCTCAACGGGAGAATTCTCCTGTTAACTTAGCTAGTGTCTCTTGTGGGGGTGGCTTGCCTACATCAATGGGAGAACTCCTTCCACTGGCAATGGTAGCATCTTCACTGAAGCACTACACTACTGCAGTTCTGTTGTGCCACATTAGTGGCTGATTTGTGAGCAGCCGTAAGACTCTCTCACATCCCTTGGGCAGTGTAAATACAATTGACTCCAACTCTCTGCTGTCAGATACCTGGAAAAAGCCTTTGTGCAACAGAAGTCAGGGTCAAGTACTTTGGTGGAGGAAGCTTTTAGGGCTGTTGATTCCTTTGGAGTCAATGGGCCAGATTCCCAGCTGCTGTGAATTGTCCCATTCCCTGTGGAGGGAATCGGACCCGATCCCCAGCTAAACGACTGAGGCCACTGAATGCACAGCAGTTACATTGGCATAGCGGCACTTATTGGGAAAGAAAATCCTGCCGTACCTATTCACAAAGGGGCACTTAGTTACTCCCCGTACACCCACCGCCAGCTCAGTGTACAATTGATGCAGGTCTCATTTCTGCAAGTGGGAGAGAAATCAGGGGCAATGTATCAACAGGAAGAGCTCCTGCTCACAGCTCCCCGAGTAGTCCTGTGGCTCTCCGTCCCTACCTTGATCTTGCGGGGATATTGCTGGCTGACAGTGAGGTTTCTGCCGTACACCTCCAAGGTCACCGCTTTGGTGTAGGACACGGCCTTGCTGCCGCGGTTGTTATTCTCCACCTTGATGTTGAACGGGGTGAGCGTGGGGTCCTCGGAGCAGACCCCAACCAGCTGGTAGATGCAGGTGCCCATGAAATCGTACTTCTTCCCATCAAAGGTGGTGTAGTGAGGGTCCCCGGAGGCCGTGCAGGTGGAGTAGCTAATTGGGTAGCAGTCACGGACCCCGTTGATCACGGCACATCTCTCGCTAGACTTGCAGCTGGTCTCCCGGCATATCACCAGGCCCAGGCTGGGGTCACACCTGCACCGAGAGCTGCAGTTCTCATCGGCCCAGAACTCCGCACTGGGTTTGTAGTAGCGGCCGTTGTAGTCACAGCCACAGCTCCCCACGGGGACACACTGGCCGGCACTCAGGACGTAACCGTTGTCACACTGGCAGGTCTCCACGCAGGGCTCCCGGCAGGAGGAGTTGGCGGTTTGGTCGGAGCAGCTGGCTGGGCAGGCGTTCCCACAGGCCTCGTAGTGACTGTTCTCAGGGCAGATTGGGACTGGGAAGGGGTCAGAGAGGGGGAGATTTAACAACACAGGAAATGAACTACAAACACCTGCTTAGATGCAGCAAGAGCCAGAGACAAATTCTAATGTGCAACCAGCGTCCTCTATATCACAGGCCCGATGTACAAGCAGCCACACTGAGGCCTCCTCTGGAGCACAGCACGGGCAACAACCCCATTGGGCAAGGGTGTCTGCTAGCTGAGAGAGCAGGGAAATGCTCTCTGCTTCTAGAAAATCGAAGAAGATCTGCAAAGTGCATGCCGAGCAGACTAGCCCTAACTTGTCAAGGCCTCCTCTGGAAGCCCCACCCACGCCAGATGGCCTAGGACTCAGCACAGGTACCCTGGAAGTGGAAAGGCTAAGGAGATCGTACTGGGGTGTATTTCCAGGTAGTATTTCAGACGGGTCTCATCTTTCCATCGCTTTCTGATCCATCCCTCTCTTCCATCCAGTCCACCCACCAAAGCCATCCCTCTCTTCCGTTCATCAGTTACAGCCCTCTTACACAATGTTGACCACTCCTTATTTGAAGTGAGGAAGTGAGATTTTCTTTACTTTAGATTGTAATTAAATTTTCATTGCCTCCATCTAATTGATGTGTACATCCAGGAGTACCTATATCTGTCTAATCTATAACCTAATCCATTTAATTATCCATCCGTCTCAGCATCTAATCTACCAATCTTCACCTCTAATTGACTTTATCTCTCCATGCAACTAATCCATCCATCCATCCATTAACTCTCTTTCCCTCTCTATACATTGAACCTACCTGTCTATCTATTACATCCATTTAATCTCTCTGTCCATTTTATTCACTTATCCTCAAATGAATCTATTTAGATTTTCATTGCATCTAATTGATCTACCCAACTATTAAATCTGTTTAATCTCCCTATCCATCTAATCTATCCTCTTAACAATATATTGAGTCTCTCTCTTTCTCTAATCTAATCTAGGAAAGCCATGTGTCCATCCACTCTCAATCTAGCTAGTCTATTATAGGGATTCCTCAGGCTCACATCCCAATGGTGTCTAATTGCCAAGGTGCAGTACCTAGGCCTGCTGTCTGCCCTGAAGCTCAGCCATTGGCCATCTCCTCAAGCAGCAGAGTAAGGTTAGTTTAATAGTTGCTTTTGTCAATAAAGAAACCAAAGCACAGAGCTCACCACAGCCGGATGGTGTCCTCCAGTCATAGACGGTGATGCCCTGTTTCTTGCAGATGGCTGCGTAGGCCTCCAGCGCTTGGCACAGGATGTTCTTGGCTCCCCCGTTCAGACACACATCGTAGATGCAGCTGTCAAAAATGTCCTCCGGGCTCACTTGGGAGTGACACTCTCTGAAGGGCCCTCCTGGAGCTTTGCTGATCAAACCACAATATTCGTTGCCCCCATAGGTCTCCTTCTTCCTCTCATCGCACGTTGGGCAATTCCCTTTGCAAACATCCCAGCAGAAAGGGTCCCGGTCTTTGACTTTCCAGCTCTTGGCCCATTCCACAATGGAGGAGACTCTGGTCCCACTGGGTGATGTCATGTCATCTCCACGGTTTTGGTTGAAGTTCCCACATAGGCCGCCCATGGCCCCATAATAGCTGCTGGGGAGGGTGATGATCAGGTGCCAATTCCAGTCATACGACACCTGCAGACCAAAGTCTGTCTGCAGGATAGCATTGAAACCGCTCTGGTAGAGCTTGATTTTACCGTCTTCAAGGGTCACCGGCAAGCTGGTGGTCACGTCATTGATCTAGAGATAGGAGGAAAAAACCAATGGTTATTTCTCTTTTCATCTCACCTATTACAAGAGTTCTGCTCCTCTGGGACAATAAAGATTAGAAAGCCCAGAATTAAGCATTTGAGTCCTCAGGGATAAAATGTTCTCTCTCCGGGGATCTGGGAATGAATTTCCAGTGCAGATTAGATAAGTCCAGAGTCTGACCAACCTTAGGAAATGCTGGAAGACCCTCCCCTTTAATAAAGCTTCTCCACCATAACGACAATGATACTCACAGCTTGAAACCCGTCTAATTCACCACAATATCCTACATCAAGCAGAGATTTCTCTACCCCTAAAAGAGGAGAAAAGCCAGAAACTCCATGGATTTGAGCAGGGAGTTTACTCTTGTCAAAATATGTTACATAGATGATGGTTGGATACTATGGTGATGGGCGGCAGTACAAAACCAAAGAGAGAGAGAGAGATTAGATAGATAGATAGATAGATATGTATGGCGACGGGTGGACGGATAGATGGAGAAAAAGCAGATGTGTCTGCTGATAGATTGAGAAATGGATTGAGGCGTATGGGGTGGATGGAGAGAAAGAGAGATGTGTGTGGGGACAAACAGAGGGGAGGGATAGATGTGTATCCTGAAAGATGGATAGAGAGATTAGTCCTGGGATTGATGCATATGTATGGGGAAGGATAGATAGATAGATAGATAGATAGATAGATAGATAGATAGATAGATAGATAGATAGATGTGTATGGGCATGGGAGTACAGATAGGGAGATATTTTTATTCTAAATGTAACCTTTCTGATCATTTCTGCACTTTTTACTCACTCTGATTTTCCCAACTTCCTTCTTGTGGATGGAGATGTTGTATCCGTAAACGTAGATGTTGGTCAGGCGCACGTAGGAGACAGCCTGGTTGCCCCCCCTGTTGTCGTTCTTCTCATCGATGGTGAAGGGCACAAGGGTGGGGTCGGTCCCGCAGTACTTGGCCAGGGTGTAGGTGCAGGTCCCCTGGAAATTGAAGTTCAGCCCGTCGAAAGTGTGATAGTGCGGGTCCCCCCAGCCCCAGCAGGTTCCAATGAAGTTGGGAACACACATCGCACGGTCGTTCTCGATCTTGCACGTCTCCTTGGCCCGACATGTCAGCTCTTTGCAGGGATCTGAAAGGAGAGAAATCCCAGCAGTCCATGAGTGAGGGCTAGCGGGCAGGGGAGCTCAGTTCAGCACAGGCCCAGTTACCCACCAGAACCCGCTGGCCCATCAAAACCATTCGGAAGATGGGCCATCCGGAGAGGAATCAATGAGGGACAATTTCCTACAGGCCAGAGACCAAGTCCACATATCCCGGCTCACTGGACGATGAAGAAGAAATGTCTTCGGCTTCCGTAGAAGCTCTGCCCGAGTAGGATTAAGTAAATAGCTAGAGTAAGGACCTCAACATTTGACCAAAGCAGCAGGCCTGGAGGATACTTTTCTTTACCTCTTGACGGTGACATACCTGGTCCAAAGCCCAGGAGAGAATCAATGACTTGATTTGACATATCCTGCCTCCCAGCCCATCAGCTCCAACCCAGAGAACCTACTAGGTAACCTGGGAGGGGCAGGGGTAGAGCAGTGAATAGAACCCAGGAGTTCTGGATCACAGACCCCTGCTCTAACCACTAGACTCCACTCTATTCCTAGATCTAAGGATGGAAACTCTACTCTGTGCCCGGTCCTCAACTGTTCTGACTCCATTGAGTCTGCTCTAATGACTCTGTCTCTACGTTCACCTCTCCTCTTGTTTAACTCTTGCACTCGCTTTCACCTATGTTGATGCATTGCATGACTTCATCTCTGATCTGACAGGTTTCATCACTGGCGCAGCTGTGAGCTTCACAGATCACCCCTTGGGCAGGAATGCAGGTGCAGTTTTGCTGGCACTTGTTGGTCAGTACCGTCTCATTAGGCTGTTTGAAAAAAGAGAAAATAACACAATGTAGCCCGTGGAAATGTAGTTTTTCAGTGCGGAGATGTTCAGTTACGTGGAGGCCATATCTGCGACTAGAACGGAGCGTCTTATCTCCCAGCCCGCGCCTGCTCTACTCCACTAGGCAACACTGTCTTCCCAGAGCTGGGGAAAGACCAGAGGAGTCGCGACTCCCAGCTCCCTGCTCTAACCACTACACTCCACTGCCCTTCAAGACACACGGGTCATGCAACCAGACTTGCGCCATTAGTGCTTTTTGCCTTTCTACAGAGATTCATCTATTGCCATTGGCAAGTGACAAGGGTCTGATCCAACATGGCCGATGAGAGCAGGGGGTGGAAGAAGCGAACGGATAGGAGTTAATACCCCAGAAGGGGGCGGTACCTTGTAATATAGCCCCTTGTTGAAGCACCCACAGCTCTGCAGAGCCACGCACTCCTGGCCGTCAAAGAGGAAGCCATCGTCGCACTGGCAGCCTTCGGCGCACGAGTCTGGGCACTTCCTGGCGTCGGTGATCCTGGCACAGGTGGTGGTGCAGAGGTCGGCGCACAGCTCGTAGTGACTGTTGGCCGGGCAGCGCAGAGCTAAAGCAGAGAGAGAAGTAATTGATGGCTGGAGGGATCTCAACCCACAGCTTAGAGGGACAGACATGAAGGAGAGGAGAATCTGACAGGGACGAGAGGAGCAGGTCACCTTTATAACGGAACATGAAGTTGTTGGATCCCACCCAAAGGAGTCTCTGAAGAAGCCCAGAGGCCTGGAATGAGATACCGAGAATTGCTGTCCCCGCCCCCCCGAGGGAGAGGAGCGAGTGAGACAGGCCCTTGTGCTACACCAGCATCATGGCACTTACGGCAGAAGGAGGCGCTCCTCCAGGGCTGGATGGTGACCCGGGCCTCTTGGCAGGCTGTCATGTAGCTGTAGATGCTCTGGCACAGGACCCGGGAGTCTCCGTTGCCCAGGCACAGATCATACAGGCAGTTGTTAAAATACACAGTGGGGCTGACTGTGCTGTGGCAGGCGGCGAAGGGGCCATCGGGGGCCGTGAGCAGCCCACAGTAGTTGCGCTGTTTGAAGAAGTCCTTCCTTATCTCCTTGCAGACCGGGCAGCTGTTCCCGGCGCATCCGTCCTCACAGGCCGCTCCCGGGATTGGGACTTTCCAGGCGGAACCGAATGCTGCCACGTTAGGGGCCGCTCTGCCATCGGGGAGCAGGAACTCGTCGTCCCGACGCCCATTGTAGTTCCCGCAGAGGCCACATGTCTGGCCCTGGTAGTTCCCTGGGACGGTGACTCTGGCATGGTAAACCAAGTCGTAGCTCACGGTGAGGCCGAAGTCCGTTTGCACGAGCACGTTCCCGCCGTGCTGATATGCTTGGAGCTGCCCATCGGCCACAACCACAGGGAGGTTGTGAGACACCCCGTCCACCTGCAAGAGACGGATCATTCCTTGTGAGCCGGGGGAGTGGATGCTATAGGGGTGGGCTATGGGCACAAGGCAGGGTCTCGGTGACACCTGGGCAAATCTGTAGTGACTCCACTGAATTCATTTCCGCTCTCATTGGCCCCAAGGTAAATCCAGGGTCACCTCGTTCAGTGCAATGGCATCAGGGCCCGATTCTGATCTCAGTTCCCTGGGCTTACTCTGCAATCACCCACTGAGCGCAATGAGCTGAGGGCCGGATAACGATCTCACTTGTCCCAGAGAAAATCCAGAGCGATTCTGCTTTCTTCAGCGGGATGCCTCTGGATTGGCACGGGTGCCAATAAGGTCAGGTTAGATCCTGGTATTTGGCCCCTCCTGCCCACATGCTCCTTATGAGTGACCCAAGAGACAAGTGCCCCTTGCATTGCCACATCGGTGGGGTTGCCCTATTGCAGGGTTCAGCCCCATGGGAACATCTTGAGCGGGACTTACCATGACAAGTCCTTTCCTGTTCTGCAGCAGGGTGAGCGTGAGCCCGTAGACCTCCACAGACACCAGCCTGGTGACAGACACCTTCCCATTGCCCCAGGGCACATTCTCCGCCTTTACGGCAAAGGACGTCAGGTTCCCAGTGTTGGTGCAGCTCTTGGCCAGGATGTAGGTGCAGGTGCCTTGGAAATCGAAGGCGACTCCATCAAAGGAGAGGTAGTGGGGGTCCCCGGCAGCAGAACATGTTGCAGATCCGACAGGCTGGCATTTCCGGATGCCATTCACCAACTTGCACTCCTCATTAGGGCGGCAGGACAACCCCTTACACACCACGTCTCCGCGGGCCTGGCACACACACTGCTCCTGGCACGTTGGGTGTAAGGTCTCCCCAGCCTTATAATAAAATCCCAGGTAGCCACATCCACATTGGGATATAGGGACGCACTCATCACCGCTGAGCACAAAGCCCTCATCACACACGCAGCCTTCCCAGCACTGGGCCGAGCACTGAACTGGGGCGTAGAGGCTGCTGCAGGTCGACTGGCAGCCCCGGGCACAGACCTCGTAATGGCTGTTTTGGGCACAGGAGGGACCTGCCATTGAAACAACAAGACGTTAGCATCCCATAAAAGAGAACTAGATGGATTCTGAACTACGTAACAATGTAAGGGCTGGAGAAGGGCGCCTGATGACAGCCCTGGACAACGGAGTCAGTTGGGTGCAGTATAGGAAGCTGCCGGGAAAACTTCTGTCATATTTTGCCTTGCCAGTATGTCATTGTTGGACCCCTTGTCAGAGAAGAGTTCAGTCTCCATGGTCTGTTCACCTCTTGACCCCTTTTGACACTGGCAACTCAGGGGTATTTAGTTCCAGTTATTACCGTGAGCTCTGTGACAGGCTCATTTGTCCAATAAGGACCTGCATGAAATTCACATGCTCACGAAATACAGGCCCCATATCCCATTTCCTGGACACCCCACACTGAGTCAACTTCTCACTCTCAGGCAGGGGGAATTCGCATCCTCCAAATGACAGGCCCTGAATTCCAATTCCCTGCCCCTGAGCCAGTCAGTTCCCGTCTTGGTGTCAGATCAGAGCTTGTGCCCCTAGGGGAAAAATCCCCATATCCTCTCACATGCCCACCCTGAGCTGGCCAGTCCCCCAAATCTGGGGCTGGATCAGAGCCCGCACCCCCTAGGGCAGAAACATCTCATATCCCCTTCCCTGAAAACCAACCAACTTGTCTTTCCCTTGAGCAAACACCCTGTTTTCTTTCCCTCGTGCATTAACTTTCATCCCAGAAGATGGTCCCAAGCTGCTTCCACTTACTGCAGAAGGAGTTGGTCCTCCAGGCATAGATAGTCACCCCAGCAGCATGGCAGGCTGTGGCATAGCTGGTGATAAGCTGGCATATCACAGCTTGTTGGCCTTTGAAGAAGCAATAGTCATACACGCAGTCTTGGAAGTAGCCCTCGGGGTCAACTTTGCTGTGACACTCTCGGAAGGGGCCGCTCTTGTCTAGGAGGATCCCACATTCTCCATTCATTCCTCTTTGGCGTCTCTCAACAGCCTCTAGATCTGAGCACTCGTCCTTGGCAACCTCCACACAGCCGGGGATATCCTTCACCTTCCAGCTCTGCCCAAAGACCGTTGGGTTTGGGGCCAATGTGCCGCCCCTCGTGGTCAACTCATCACCCTTGTCCCCGTTGAAGTTCCCACAGAGACCGCACACGGCTCCAGCGTAGGTGCTTGGAGCAGTGACAGTGATCCGGCTCTGCCAGTCAAAGGCGACGGTGAGACCAAAGTCAGTCTGGACCACTGCTTCCTGCCCCCTCCGGTATATGGAGATCTTGCTGTCATTGGTGCTATATGGTAGGTTGATCAGCATGCTGTTCACCTGGGATCAATGTCAAGGGATCAGCGAGAATGGTCTGACACTGAGCAAGCAACTCTGAACCTGCAGAACACTGTTCCCTACAGAACTTTACAGGTAGAGCTGGTTGAAATCAAAACCCAAATGGTGAATTTTTATTTCATTTTCATGCTCTTCATTTTTTATTTTCCTTTTTAAAAAACATTTTTTAAACTATGTTTCAGTTTCCCATTTGTAGGTTAAATAGTTTTTGAAAATGAATTTTTATTGATTCCAAAATCAAACATTTTCAATTTGGGAACGTTTTTGAGTCATAAAAAAATCCTACCCATTTTTTTGTTCATGGTGACTCATTAAAATTGCCGATACAAACCTCCCAAATGAAGCCAATGCACAATGACTGATGAGTGGAGACAGACTGGAGAGATAGGGGTATAAAGACAAAATGCCAAAGAAAGAAAGAAAATTATAGCAACTAAACACAAAAAGAAAAAATATATACAAAGAGTGACAAATGAACACAAAAAGGGAAGATAGCTAATGAATCTGAGGAGAAATAACTTGCAATTAGAGCTAGTTGGGATTTTCCAACAGAATGATTTTTGCAGCAGAAAATGTAGTTTCTGAACATTTGAAATTTACTACAAGAGAAATTTGATTTTGCTGGAAATTTTCCATTTTCCTGGAAGGAAAATGAAAATGAAATATTCACTTTGGGTCAATTCAACCTGAACTAGAATATTTCATGTTTTAACTATCCCTCAATATTTCATTTTGAGTCAGTTACAAAGCAACTAAGCGTCTTTTCCCTATGGCACATTGCCTTATGGGAGTTGTAGTTCCAGTCCCCATTGTCGCCAAAGGGCTGGGCTCTCTGGGGGACTACAGCTCCCTGTAAAAAATTTCTAATACTTGGAGCATCATGGGTATCACATGACTGGTTGTATTATGGGAGATATAGTCCCCCAGGAGAAAATGGTGTCAGGAACTACAGCTCCCATCAGGCAATAGGGAAATACGATTTAGTCTTGAAATGTGGCTGGAAACGCTGGATTAGAACATTTCTGTTTGAGTTGCTTGAAATGTTTTATTCACTTGAACATATTAAACTGTAATATTTTGACATTTCCACTTTTTACGCCATTTTGGGATGAAAACAAAATTTGGAAAGATCTAAACTCCCTGTGAGGTTCACAGTCCACATTTCACTCAGCTCCGCTTGCGATGCGGACATACACGGAGAAGCCTTATTTGTATAGCAGCAATGCAGAAAGTAAGGTTCGGCTGATTATCTACATGAAATTACGTCTGAGTTGGAGGAACTGAGAAAGAGGCACAAGCAAATGTGGATGCAATTCCAGGCAGTTCCAAAGTAGAGGTTGCTGAATAATGGGTTTTTCAGATTGATGTCAATTGTGTATGTGTGTGTACCTATATATTGGATGAAACTAAACTTTTGAGCATTTTTTGTGTTTTGGATAGTTTTGAAAATAAAATTAAAGCACATTTTCAATTAAAAGTCATTTCAAACTGATTTTTTTTAAAATGTCAAAATGGAACATTTGATTGTTTTGGATTTTTTTAAAGGGTATCATTCAAATTGAAACAATGTGATGAAACCACCACAAATTTTCCAAATATTTTGGTGTCGCTGAACCTGCATTTTTTTTTAACCAAAAAAGGTTTTATATGAAAACTGTCAGCCAGCTAAAGTTCAGTTATCCATCAGAATTTTCAGTATATTAAGAGAACTGCCTAAGTTTGCTGAAAAGGTGGTTCAATTAAACATCTAGGCACAGAGTCCTGGGGAAAAGAAAGGAAAAAGAAAAGAAAAGGTAAAATGAGTGAACTCAGAAGAGAAGAAAAGAATGACGACTGACCACAGGAAAGAAAGAAAGGTTCGGTGGCTAAACATAGCAAAGGAAGACAGGTCTGATGAGTGACCAGGAAAGGGCAGAAAGGTTTGATAAACTCACCATGACTCTGCCGGTGTTTTCCCTGCTGATCACAATGTCGACCTCATAAACTTTGACCTGCACAACTTTGGTGAAGGACACAACTTGACTGCCCCGATGGTCGTTCTGAACTAGGACCTGGAAATCCACCAGGTCCTGGCTTTTGATGCACAGACCAGTGAACTGATACAGGCAGGTGCCCTGGAAGTCAAACTTCTTCCCGTCAAAGCTGATGTAGTGAGGATCCCCCGAAGCCAAGCAGGTTCCGTAGCTGCTGGGGTAGCAGTTCTGGATGCCATTCTCTACCCGGCACTGCTCCCCAGTCCTGCACCCTGAGGCCTGGCAACTCACTTGCCTGGTTTGGGGGTCACAGAGGCACCGTCTGGTGCAGGTTCTGTCCCCCCAGAATTGCTCTCCAAGGGCATATAGATGCCCGTTGAACTTGCACCCACAGCTGGCTTTGGGGATGCATTTTCCAGCATCCAGCACGAAGCCCTCATTGCATTGGCAGGTCTCCACGCAGGGTAAGGAGCAGTTGTTAGGGGCTGCTTGGTCATTGCAGGTGGCAGGACACGTGGAGCCACAGAGCTGGTACTGGCTGTTCTCCGGGCAAGGCAGAGCTGTCAAAAGAACAGGACACTCAGGTCACTGGAAATATTGCTCCCCTGTAGCATTAAACAGTTTGTCACAGGTCTAAGGAGGCCCAGCTGGAAATTCTGCATCCTAGCAGCCCCTAATGATACTCCTGAACCTACAGTGAGCCGTGACCCATAGAACTAGAGATGTCACAGCCCCCATCACCTTCAGTCCATGGCTTTGTCCAGTTTACCTTTAAAAGACTGAAGTAATGGGGCTCCCACCCATCCACTGGAGAAGATAATTCTGTAGGCTGATAGACTTCATCGTTTTCCCTTTGCTCCATCTTGTCCCATTACTATTAGATATACCCACTGGGACTATTTCTCCTAACCACTTCCTCCCTCCTCACATCCTCTGATCAGGTTGTCTCATCCACTGCTTATACCTAGTCTACACGAGAAAGGGTATGCTAGTATACCTATACCAGCAAACTCCCCTAGTTGGGATATTACTTATACCAGCAAAAGAGTTTTTATGCTGATATAGCTCATACCATTTCCCCAAATGAATTAAGCTATAATGGCAAAAGGTCTTTGCTGGGTCCTGTGTCCAGCTATGGTCACCCGTGTTGAAGAAAGATCTAATCAGAGTGGGGTAGATGCAGAGAAGGGCTAGTAGGATGCTATGGGGAATGGAGGGCTATTTTAAGAGAGTAGACTAAAAGAGCTTCATTTATTTAACCTAGCAAAGAAGAGGATGTGATTTCTCTCCATAAATACATTGAGGGGAACACCAAGGAGGGAAAAGAGATGTTTAAACGAAAGGAAAACATTGGCACAAGAACAAAGGAGGCTAAACTGACCATGAGTCATGAAACAGATTTGCAATAGGAGCAGTTGGGGAAAGAACTTCATGGTTTGAAGAGGGAGCCTGATAAAATTCTGAACAGGATTGTATGACAGGATGCATACTGGAGGGACTGGATGCAATGACCCAGGAGGTCCCTTCCAGTACTGTGTTCCTGTGTTTGCCAGTATAATTGTATCAACTCTAGGGTTGTTTGCTGATATAGAACTGTCATAAAGAATCACAGCCCTAACTGCTATTCTTATGATGGCAAATGTTTCTAGCCTGGAGATGGCTTGAGTCATCAGTTAGCTAAGCTATGCACAATGTTTCCTTCTTATTCCGTCCCCCCATCTCTTTAATTATTTGCATTGGCCATTTTTCAAATTCCCCCAACAGCCAAGGTTGAGGCCAGAACCTCTACTGAAGTCAAAGAAGTCATGTCAAGTTCCACCAGAGATGGAACTGTCTCATTATTGTTAGTTATAGGTGCCTAACAAGTGTTAAAAGAAGACAGAGCTTTTCAACAGAAGCCAACTGGGAACCATTGAGGTGTGATACAGAGATATCAATTCTCATTATGATGTTCCAAAGGCACTAAAACATTTATCTGTGCAGTCTTACCACATCCATGATCTCAGAGCCTCCATAATATTTACACTCAGTTCTACAAATCTCTTTAGGCCTCTTGAGGACCTGTTCCCATTCACATTTTGCCATTAACTTCAAACTCTGATACTAAAACCTGCAGCCTTTAACTCATGAGCCAGCATTTGGCTGAGATGATTAGGGGTGAACTAGATGACCTCATGAGGTCTCTTCTAATCCTAATCTTCTATGATCTCTTTGTCACCCTGGGTATACTCACAGCACCCTGTGGGTGTCCTCCAGTCAGAGATGGCCACCCCCTCTCTCCGGCAAGCATCGGCATAGCTTGTCAGTGCCTGACACAGCATCTCCTTGAGGCCGTTGTTCATGCACAGGTCGTAGACGCAGTTGTCCAGGTAGATTTTGGGGTCAATCACAGAGTGGCATCGGCTGAAGGGGCCACCCGCCTCTTTGATGATCCAACCGCAGAAGGGCTCAGCTTTGTACCTGCCAACCAGCTCTGGGGAGCAGCTCTTGCACTCCCCGTGGCAGTCGTCCCAGCAGAACCTGTCCCCGTCCTCTACCTTCCAGCTCCTCCCGAACTCCACAGGGCTGGCAGCCAGCGTCCCGGCTGGGGTGGCAAAGTCATCCCTGGCATCCCCGTTGTAGTTGCCACATAGGCCACACATGCTCTCCGAGAAGCTGCTGGAGATCTTCACCACCAGGTAGCTGTTCCAGTTATAGGAGACCCTCAGGGAGAAGTCAGTCTCAATGACCACAGAACCTCCACTCTGATACACCTTCAGCTTCCCCTCGAGCAGGGAGATGGGAAGGCGGGAGCGCTGGTCATTCACCTGGAAATTGAACCACAAGAAACTATCATTGTTGTGGGTGCATTACCCAAAGGAATCTGGCATAATGAGAGACTGAGGCTGCTATGTGCCACTGATAAATAATAAATAATGATAAGTTGAGATTTGCAAGGTTAGCTAGGGGATTTAGCCACGCAACTCCCATTAACTGCAGCGTAGTTACATACCCAAATCAGCCTTGAAAATCTCAGCCACAGATTTTTCTATACAAAACCACCATTAGCTTGACATGCTCTGCGGAAGACAGAGGTAGAGAGTTGCATGAGCAACTTGGGTGGGGGGGAGGATTCCAGAGCTGGGATAGTAGAGCTATAAGTATGTGGGGACTGGAGGGGGCAGCCTAGGGCTGGGATAGTTGTGAGGAGATTGTGGGTCTTGATTGATGGTCACCAGCAGATCTATAAAAGCGGCAAAGAATCCTGTGGCACCTTACAGACTAACAGATGTTTTGGAGCATGAGCTTTCGTGGGTGAATACCCACTTCTTCGGATACATGCATCCCTCTGATACTTAGCAGATCTATGCATGTGTGGGAAGCCCAGGGCTGGAGTTGCAGGGAGACTGTCAGTTTAGACTGAGAGGCACTGGCAAAGCAGGGTGTGAGGTGATCACAGGTCAGGATTAAGCGGCATTGACAGAGGTGAGGGGAAAGGGAGGAGCCCAGGGCTGGAATAGCAGCGGGCTGTGGGTTAGGATTAAGGGGCATTGGCAGAGGTGAGGTGAAAGGGGGGAGCCCAGGGTTGGAATAGCAGGGGGCTGTGGGTTAGGATTAAGGGGCACTGGCAGAGTTGAGGGGAAAGTGGGGGGAATACCAGGGCTGGAATAGCAAGCGAGCTGTTGTTCAAATCTGAAGTAAAACTCTGTCGTAAAACTTTCCAGCAGCTGCCATATGTCACTTTATGTTAGCATCACCAAATCTACCCTTAAAACATAAGCAGAAAACAAAGTATCAGTATTTATTCACATTGCTCTCTTACCCTCACAAACCCAGTCTCATATCTGACCACTGAGACAGTGACATTATAGACTTCAACCGTCACATAACCAACATAGGAAACACGCGTGTTGCCCCTGTTGTCGTTCTTGGCCTTGACACTGAATGACGGGAGAGTTGAGTCTGAGCCACAGGTCTTGGCGATGGTGTACGTGCAGGTGCCCATGAAGTCGAAATTCCGCCCATCGAAAGTGTGATAATGTGGGTCTCCTTGAGCCCAGCAGGTGGATTCTGACTCAGCCACACACTCCGGGCGGCCATCTACAATCTGACACGTCTCTTTCTTCCTGCATTGAACAGTGCTGCAGGACAGGGTCGGGTTACCTAGAAAGATTCAACCAGCCAGTTATACAAGAACTCACTTATGCCATGTAGTGGCAGGCATTGAAACAATCTGTTTGCTTGCTGTGCATTTTTCAGCCACTAGGAGTCTCAGTGCAGGATGAGGGGGCCGGTAAACAAAGGTGACAAAGCTTGATTTCAAGCTGTGTGCAGTCTCTTTCTGTATATGTGTTGCCATATCCCATTCTATGGAGGATTGGGGGAGGGAGGGTGGCTTTTATTTACACCCAAAATTGACTTACTGTTTGCACAAACGCCTGATGAGCCATATCCACTGTTATCGTTCCCTCCAAAGCTCAGCAGACCAAAGGGAGAGGTCGGGTGCTGTATGGAAAGGGCACTAATCCCTGTGCCGAAGCTGTACTCTCCCCAAGAATACTCCGTGCCAGGGATCTGCCTCCACTGGACATTTCCTATGGCTTTCTGATCAGAGATGATCCTGCCGGACTCTGAGCTCTTGACTACGATCAGCACATGGTTTTCAAACTCCTTCACTCCATCAATGTGGTAGGATTGGCAGTAGCTTATAATGGGTGGGATGTTAATGAAGAACGGGTCATACGTGGATTTCCCATTTTTAGCACCGGTGAAGAAGAGAAGAACCTGGATGCCGGCGCTAGCAGAGATGTAAAGTGGGTGAGAGACTCGGACTTCAAATTCAACAACCTGCCCAGCCAATATGTTACGGGAAGATCGTATGGGCCCTGACTGATAGTAAATGCGAGTGTTTTGGGAGGCGACGATGTACGCAATGTCATACTTGTTCTGGAAGGACAGAGGAGGAATGATGTATGTGCTGCCCCAGCTGGAGACAGGCAGGAGCTGCTCGACTGCATGATCACAAGCGGTGTTTTTTTCAGCACAGCTGTGCCCAGTCAAGACGGCCACATGTTCCCGAGACTCAATCTTGGTGCCAGATAAATCCACAGAGCTTTGCAGTTGCAAAGCTTGGTAGGGAGCGAGGGTAACAGTGAGTTTACGCCCAGCACCATAGATCCACCGTTTGAAAATTACAGCCCCTTTCAAATAAATATCAACTGTAGTGGGAGCCTGCCCTGCTACGACAGCAAACTCTTTGAAGCTTCTTAAATGGAAACCAGGTGGACTTACAATGTAATATACAGTACCCAACTTCTCAGTGGGATACACTACAGTGGTAGCAATGGAATTGGGCTTTGAGTTAACAGACAGGACAGAGATGTCTTTGTCAGCCTGAATCAGGATGGTGCTATCAAATATTTGGCTCCCAAACATCTCTACCGAGGCTGGGATCTGCACGGTCACCGTCTGTCCTTCTCCAACAGGCATCACTCTCCAGAACGTACCCTTGTTCACCGTCACAGTAACTGTAGTGGAGGCATGGTAACCAGTGATGAACAGCTTGCAATCTGCGCTGACACTTTCGACATGGTTTTGCATGAAGACCGTAATGAATTCTTTCCCACGGAAACTTGCTCTGCAAAGACCTGAAAGTAACAGATTGTGGGTTAAGAAAGAGGGTCAGAAACCCCACACCAAATCACAGCTGGGAAAAGAACCCAAGTGTCCCAACTTCCAGATTCACTGCTCTAACCAAGAGCTACTAGTCACCCACCCATGTAGGGAATAGAACGCTGGAGTCCTGACTCCTAGGCTTTCTTAGTTCAACCCAAAACCCCACTTTCCTTCCGGACTTAAAAATAGAAACCAGGAGTCCTGACTTCCAGACCCCTCTGCTCTAGCCATTAGACTGGCATTGTCCTCCCGGAGAAGGGAGAACATGCAAAAGACCACCCATCATGAAGAAACCAAATATGAGGAAGAATGACTTAATAACAGTAGGAAATAAGGTATGAAGAGGAAGCTTAAAAGTGAAAAAGACCACACATGAAGAAAGCAAATCAACCGTTGCAGAGAACTCTGAACTTGAAAAACAAGGACAACTTAATATGAATACAAAGAAAAAGACTACACACACAGAAGTGCCACCAAACACAGGGACAAGGAAGACCAAATGTGAGGAAGACGGAAAACAGAGAAGATGAGAACCAACATGAACAACAGTAACTCCGCACTTAACATTGTAGTTATGTTTCTGAAAAATGCAACTTTAAGTGAATCGATGTTAAACGAATCCAATTTTCCCATAAATTGGGGGGTTAGGTTCCAAGGAAATTTTTGACAGACAGACAAAAGGCATTATATACTGTACAGTACTGTACTGTGGTGTGGAGGTGCCCCTATCTTACCCATGGCGCTCAGGGCTGGGGGTGCAGGGTCTGGGAGGGAGTTAGGGTGCGGGAGGGTGCTCAGGGTGGGATGCAGGGTCTGGCAGGGAGTTAAGGTGCGGGAGGGTGCTCAGGGTGGGATGCAGGGTCTGGCAGGGAGTTAAGGTATGGGAGGGCACTCAGGGTGGGGTGCAGGGTCTGGGAGGGAGTTAGGGTGCGGGAGGGTGCTCAGGGTGGGGTGCAGGGTCTGGGAGGGAGTTAGGGTGCAGGAGGGTGCTCAGGGTGGGATGCAGGGTCTGGCAGGAAGTTAAGGTATGGGAGGGCACTCAGGGTGGGGTGCAGGGTCTGGGAGGGAGTTAGGGTTCGGGAGGGTGCTCAGGGTGGGGTGCAGGGTCTGGGAGGGAGTTAGGGTGCGGGAGGGTGCTCAGGGTGGGGTGCAGGGTCTGGGAGGGAGTTAGGGTGCGGGAGGGTGCTCAGGATGGGGTGCAGGGTCTGGGAGGGAGTTAGGATGCGGGAGGGTGCTCAGGGTGGGGTGCAGGGTCTGGCAGGGAGTTAGGGTGCCGGAGGGCGCTCAGGGTGGGGTACAGGGTCTGGGAGGGAGTTAGGGTGCAGGAGGGTGCTCAGGGTGTGGTGCAGGGTCTGGCAGGGAGTTAGGATGCGGGAGGTGCTCAGGGTGGGGTGCAGGGTCTGGGAGCGAGTTAGGGTGCAGGAGGGTGCTCAGGGTGTGGTGCAGGGTCTGGGAGGGAGTTAGGGTGTGGGAGGGCACTCAGGGTGGGGTGCAGGGTCTGGGAGGGAGTTAGGGTGCAGGAGGGTGCTCAGGGTGCAGTGCAGGGTCTGGCAGGGAGTTAGGGTGCAGGAGGGTGCTCAGGGTGTGGTGCAGCGTTTGGGAGGGAGTTAGGGTGTGGGAGGGCACTCAGGGTGGGGTGCAGGGTCTGGCAGGGATTTAGGGTGCGGGAGGGCGCTCAGGGTGGGGGTGCGGGAGAAGGCTCAGGGCTGGGGCAGGCAGGAGGTGCAGAGCACTTACCTGGGGTAGCTCCTGTTTGGTGCAGGGGGTGTGCAGGTGGCTCTGCACAGCGCAGCACCATCTCCATGGCCACGATTCTGGGAGCTGCGATTCTGGGAGCTGCTTCCCTGCCCCTCGGCAGGCAGGGCCCCCTGAATGCAGGTGCTTTAGGGGCTGCAGGGCCCTGGGCTAAGGGATCCCTGGGGCCCTGGCCTGCAGCTCTAAAGCCCCTTTCAGAATGCGGCCCTGTGAGCAAGGGCTAGAGGACTGAGGAGGAAGAGGGGCAGCCAGCGGCCGCAAAGAAGTGGCTCTTTCCCCTTCAAAGCTGGCCAGAGAGAAGCCCCTGCTCCTCCTGAGTCCTCTTGCCCATGCTCGCAGGGCCGCATTCTGAAAGGGGCTTTAGAGCTGCAGGCCAGGGCCTCAGGGCCCCCTTAGCCCAGGGCCCTGCAGCCCCTAAAGCCCCTGCGTTCCAGATGGCCCTGTCTGCCGGTGAGGGGAGGGGGGCGGGGCGTGGGGGCAGCTTCCCAGCTTGCTACCTTCCTCCCAAAAAATCCTAAGTACCACCAAACAGCTGGGGGAAGCGCTGGGAGGGAGGGAGGAAGGGAGGAGGCGGAGAAGAGGAACTTGTGCAATGCTCCCTTGTAAAGTCAGCCAAAAACACATTGTAAGGGAGCATTAGAGAGCTTTAAATGAATATGTTCCCTAAAGGAGCAGCGACATAACTTCGAAACAACATTAAGCGGGAGGACAGTAACTAAGGAGTTACTGAAACTTGAAAATGATGGAGAAGAATGACTGAGCACAAGTGAGAGAAAAGATTGAACAAAAAGAAGCCAGAACAAGATGAAGAGCGAGCATAAAGAAATCCAGATGTGAAGAAGATTGAGCATAAAGAGGCCAGAACAAGAAGAATGAGCATGAAGAAATCCAAACTTAAAGTGGGAGTATAATGCTGAATATGAAGAAGACAAAAGAAGAATGAGCATGAAGAAATGCAGACTTGAAGATTGACCATGAAGACAATCGAACAAGAAGAACGAGCATGAAGAAATACAAATTTGTAGAAGAATATTCAGTACAAAGAACATGAGAGAAAAAGACTGAGTATGAAGACAGAACAAGATGAAGAATGAGTATGAAAAAATCCAGACTTGAAGACTGAGAAAGAACAAAAAAGCATTAAGAATTCCAAACAAAGAAGAAAATCAAATTAAAAAGGAATGAATGAAGAAGACCAAACAGAGAGATAACTGAGCATAAAAAAAGCTAAAAAAAAATAAAAGATGAAAAAAATCAAAGAAAAAAATGAAAAACCAACAGGTTGTTTACAGTTTCTGTTTAAATTTTTCAAAATCCAAAAAATTTCAAGGGGGGGAAATCCATCAGTTTCGCGAAAGTTATTTTAAAAAGGCCATTTAAAATGAGAATTCTTTTCATTTAAAAAACCTGAAACCAGCTTGACTATTAAACCTTCTGAAGACACCTGTGCAGCTTTGACTGCTACTCAGTGGCAGTGTAGTATAGTGGCTAACGCTGACACTTGGTCCCATAAGACATGGGTTCTGTTCACAGGTCTGACCCTGGTTTGCTCGGTAACTGTAGGCAAAGAACTTCCCCTTTCTGTGCCTTAATTTCTTCAACTGTAAAAGGAGGATAATGACCTACTTTGTACAGCACTTTGAAATCTACTGATGATAAGGCCTGGATAGGAAATGATATTCCTCCCATAAGAATTTTCTAAATTTCTTCCCATTCCAGATTTGGATGAAAAGTGGAAATGCTGAAAATTTTTGCAAACTGAAACTCTGATTTTCTTTCCATTTGGATTAATTGAAATGTTTTGATTTGATAATTTCAAAATACTTTGTTCCAATTTTGATCTCTTTTTTTACATAGTTTTAGAATAAATTAATTTACATTTCAAAATAAAAAGTCATTTTAAAATGAAAGAAACAGATTTTTTGTTGTGAAATTGTCGAAATGGGATGTAGGGTGGCAGATGTGGGGCTAGTGGAGGGGTACGGCAATTGGTAATGGGCATTTTGATGGGTCAGGGATACCCTGTGAGCTCAACAGAGTCTGGTGGCACTTTACACATCTGAGCACTTTGCTTTGAGTCAGGGTCTTTAGCAAGAGGTTCTGCAGTATAAGGATAAGGCCTTTGCATGCAGCCATATTGTAAGCCCTAAAGCCTACGGCCTTGGTCTGCAGCCAAATTAAAAGAGCAGCCAAGCAGCAGCCATTAGCTAAGGAGCAGGAAGTCACCTCCTCACATTCCATCTAAATTACATTAAAGCAACATAGTATCAGGCTGTTAAGAAGGAGGTCCCATCCTAATGGCACCCACTGTCAACAGGTACAAAAACAGATCTTAAGATGGCTAAAGAAAAGTTAGTTTGATAGTGTCACAACGCAGAGCCCCCCTCCCTCAGGGGGTCCTCTGGGGAGGCAGATCAGCATTGTATGTTGCTAACACTGTTGCAAGCATTGCAAGGCATTTTGGGAAGGGTTAAAAGTATGAATGCAGAACAAAAAGTTTCTTTACAGGCAACAAAAGGCCAGATGGGGAGGAAAGGAGAAAAGAACAGGGTAAACTTGATGTTCCAGCTACGCCCAAAGATAAGGCGCTGACTCCAGCCCACGGCCATTGCACACACTCTGCTACCTGCCAAGAAGGAAGTGGGGGAGTCCACCCCCTGACCAGCCAGAAGAAATGAGAGTGGCTGAACAAATTGCAGGGGCCACAAAAAAGTAAAACAACAAAGGAAAAATAACGGTCTCACAGCCGCCGATTTGTTTTGGGGAAAATTGAGAAGGCCACAGAAAGCCAGTTTGGACTGGTACAAAGAGCAACAGGAACAGAGGGCCCTGAACAAAAACACCCCCAAAAGAACCCAGGACTTAAAAACCCTCCCAAGAGCCAAAGCAAGTCAGAGATCATAGTGGACCCCAAACAACCTGGGTCAAGGACAAGAACTCCCATCTACCCTTCCCCCCACCCCTTTCTTCTTATGTTCCACCCAGGCTTGGCCAGCCTTGGGTAGTGCGAGTGAGAGTATGAAAGTGAGTTAGGGCTTGGGGCACTTCCTTCCTCTGAGAGATGTGAGGAACACACACCCCCAGCACTCTCCCCTGTTATTTTATTATTTCATTAATAAAGCTTTAAAACTTAGACACTTGGTGTGTTTCGTCATCTCCTCCCCAAACAATCCTGTGACCTCAGCCTGACCACCTAATGCCTCAGGCAGACTGGTAACAAAAATCTGTCACAATAGCATCCTGTGTGTCAAGAAATCACTTATCAACAGCTGTGGTTGTGAAATCCTCATTTCTTTATTGTTTTGTCATTATGGTCCCCACTTCCCTATTGTTTATCTGTATGGTCTCTGTCTGGTTCTTTAATTGTTTCTGTCTGTTATATAATTAATTTTGCTAGGTGTAAATTAATTAAGGTGGTGGGATAGGATTGGTTAGAGAATTTTCTTACGCTATGTTCGGAGTGGTTAGTACAATTTTAGTATCATGATTGGTTAAGGTACAGCTTAAAAGGACTCAAATTTCACTATTTAAACGGGTTCAAAAGGAAGTTCTTTGGGAACCAACTCCAGGACACAACCCCAAAGATCAGAGCTGCCAGACCTCAACACTCTGCCACTGACATTGTGCAGAAATTTGAGTCCCCCAGATGGACCTGATTCTGACAGACCATCAAGAAAAGTTCATCTGTCTTATTGGGAGTTGTGTGTAGTGTGTACATTCTGGTTTTGGTGATTGTTAAGAAATAGAGGTTATGTAGGATATTACTGTGTGAGGCTCTTTCTCTGGTTAAAGAGCCCATAAACCTGCTAAAAATTAAGCCCTGAGTCGAAAGGAAAAGGATGTTTGCTCTGAGTTCAGAGAAAGGGTGTTTGCTCTGAGCCCATGGAGGAGTAGAGCCCAGAGCCCAAGGAGGGGTAAAGTTAGGTGTTTTTCACCTGGATCCCTAGGAACTGGGAAAGGGTGGGGGGTGCCTAAATTAAGAGAGTTATGTCTTCAGCCCTAGGAACTGGGTAAAAGTGGATGCCCTTGAGTGTGGGTGTAGCAACAGGAGGGACCAAAACTTCCTAAGTCACAATACATCTATGAGAGCCAGTAGCATTGTTAGTGTCTCTCAAAACTGAAAAAAAACAGTCCAAAACACACACTATCATCTTAATTTTTAAAAAACCTCATGATTTGGGGCTCATGAGCAGAGGGTTGGACTAGCTGACCTCCTGAGGTCCCTTCCAATCCTAATCTTCTATGATTCTAACCCTCTCTTTGTTAAACTAAATAAATTGAGCTCCGTGAGTCTATCACTAGGAAAGAAGCTTTCCAATCCTTTAATCATTCTTGTGGGTCTTCTCTGAACCTTCTCCAGCTGATCAATATCCTTCTTGAATTGTGGACTCTAGACCTGGACATGGCAGCAGTCATACCAGAGCCAAATGCAGAGGTAATATAACCTCCCTACTCCTATTGGATAGTCTCCTGTTTAAAGTATGTGATACATGGATATAGTGAAAAGACTTGAATCAGATCATCCTGGAGTTGCTGGGACCAGCACCCTGTTCTGTTACAGCCTAGTATGACATTCTGCCAACTAGGCCACACCATATGACAGGCCCTGCAGCTGCACCAGCTCAATAGTCCGGACTTCCTAATAAATCAGCAAGGCTGCCAGATGGCCCACCCTGCCTGACTGGCTGAGGAAGCTAGCAGCCCCCTGGCTGCTCAATGCACATGCCCATGGACTCTCTGCCTCGCTGTGCTTGTCTGTTTCAAAGCCCTACTCCTGCTGTGCTCCTCCATGGCTCCAGCCCAGATCCTGCTCTGCACCCAGGTTTGATGCAGTTCTGTCTCAGCCTCGCTCCTGCCTTTCCTGGTAATCTGGTTCCGATCTTCAGTTCTTATTCCTGAATCTGACTTTGGCTCACCCCTTGGCTCTGGGATTTGGGCTCTGACTGTAGTTCTGACCTTTCGCTCTGATTCTGTCTTGACCCTTGGCTCTAGCATGCAGACTCTGACTCTGGTTCTGACTTTGGTCCTGGTTCTATGTCTTGACTCTTGGTTCTGGCATTGGGATTCTGACCTCAGTTTTGACCTTCAGCCCTGGTTCTGGCTTTCTCGACCATTGGTTCTCACACTCAGACTTGGACCACTAGGCCTGACTGCCTGTGATCTGGTCTTCTGACACCACACCACCTGGCCTTCATTCTATTGGCATATTGTCTGACCACTAAGTGGCAGTAGAGCTGAACTACTAGATTGTAAATTCTTGTACTGTGTACAGTATAAGGGATATATAGACCAGATATGCCTGGAATGATTAATAACTAATGATTCCTTCTGGCCCTCAACCATTAGAAAACCTCTTCACCTCTGTTATCCCAAAATAGGATCCATCTATGAAGACAGTAAGAAAATGGTTCACATCATGTGAGACACTTTGTCTAAGAACCCACGGATCAGCCAAGGTTGAGCATTCCCCTCCCCAGCTATAGAAATTAAATTTGGCGGAGGGATAGCTCAGTAGTTTGAGTATTGGTCTGCTAAACCCAGGATAGTGAATTCAATCCTTGAGGGGGCCACTTAGGGATCCGGGGCAAAAATTGGTACTTGGTCCTGCTAGTGAAGGCAGGGGGCTCGACTAGATGACTTTTTGGGGTCCCTTCCAGTTCTATGAGCTAGGATAGGTATATCTCCATATATTAAAATAGCTGAATTAGAATATTGTTAATCACCTAGGCAAGAATCTCTTATAATTTGCATAAGTATAAATCTCTTTCTCCCTCCCAACCTAGCTAAAAAACGCTAAGTTATTAAAGAAGAATCAGACCCTGATTTCCTGCTCAAAGTGGCCCATTGCACATTGAGTGGATCAAGAAAAGGTGGGTGGAGAAGCTGCAAGTTAAACAAACTAGAAATGTGGCTTTAAGGCTGAAAGGTCCAACTGAGTGAACTGTTACCCCAAGAAATCCAAGCCACGTATTTTCACCCCAAATTATAATCTATACATTGTTTTCTTCTAAACCAAATATATTGTGAATAATCTGTTTTTCATCCTAAATTAGAATCTGCACATATGTTTGCTTTGCGAATCAGAACTGCATCGTGCTATATGTGGAACACACATCTCATGTTCTGTTGTAAATCCTAATGCCCACTATAATCAAAGATTGTGTGGAGTGTGTTCTCCAAATTGAGAAGATTATAAGGATTTTGTTGGTTTCCATTGTAAGTAACTGTTGCACGCTGGAAGTAATAGGAATTGTCTGGCATAAGGAGAATGGTAAGAGATATAAACCAGGGTAAAACTGTGGTATATTAACAGAGATTGCTTGAAAGGAGAGGATCCCAACTGATCGAAGGGGACAATTATGAAATAACATCATTGAAATGAATCAAACTTAAAAAGCCTCCAATCAGAAAAGGATTGAAGACATTTGCTGTTCACTGTCGCCATTTATGGGATACCAATGGAAGCCAGAGAGAAAGAGCTGCACCCACATGGCACCTGTCCAATAGGAGTTAAAGGGTGGCCTCCTCCAATGAGCCCTGAAACAAAGTTCTATAAACTGGGGTCACCAGCTGTTCAGGAGAGTGAGTTGACTGAACCCCACACAAGAAGCTGCAGAATTTTAAGTGCGACCGACCTACGCCCAGACCAGCCATGTGGAAAGGACACTCCCCCATCCCAGGGCTAAGAGGATAACAAGTAGCAGTGAGATTTCATTTCACAGATTGTGTTTCCCCTTCTATTCTTTAATATAAATAACTGTAGGTTATCTCAGGGCCGCCCCAGGGGGGCAGGGGAGCAAGTGGGGCAATATGCCCCAGGCCCACAGGGGCCCCCACATAAATATAGTATTCTATAGTATTGTGACTTTTTTTATAGAAGGGGCCCCTGAAATTGCTTTGCCCCAGGCCCCCTGAATCCTCTGAGTGGCCCTGGATTATCTTGCTGAGTCTGCACTCTCTCATGAGGCCTCAGTAACCGTATTTTAGATTTTTAACTTCTTTATAAGTCTAAGCAAATTGCCCCAAGAGAGAATTGCTTCAAGAAATTGCTTTTAATATTCTAAACTTGTCTCTTTTGCATCAATGTAGGCAAAGAGAAGTGATCACACTCTTCAAAGGGCTTTGGAGACAAGGGAGCCCTGGGCAGTGTGATAAATGTGTTAGGTACTAAAGAATTGAGAACTGTTGATCATAAGTAAATGGAATCAGAAATCTTGGTCATTTGCATTGTTCTTTGCTATAACTACTGAGCCTCAACTCCAGATATTTGCCTGCAAGACTGTACTGTGTGTGTAATAATGTACAATGGGTTGTGTCTACACTGGAGTAGTGAACGATTATATCTTAATGTGGCTCTGGGTGTATTAATAAACGGTTGGTTAAAAATAATCAACTAATTAGGGAAATATGGTCCTGATTTGAGAAATCAGGATTTGAGGAACTCTGTTCAAGTTAAAAGTTGACCTGAAAAGAACCCAGCGTTAAACTAGTAAACTAATGCTCCCTAGATCAGTGTTTTTCAAACAGTGGGTCTGCGGTGCACCCCGGCTGCACCACTCACCAGGAGCCGCCGGAGGTAAGGTTATGCCTCAACCCCACACCCCAATCCCTTGCCCTAGCCCTGAGCCCCCCCAAAACCCAGAGCCCCTCTTGTACTCCAAATCCCTCATCCCCAGTCCCAGCCCAGAGTCCTGACCCCCTCCCGCACCCCAACTGTCTGCCCCAGCCCTGAGTCCCCCCAAACCTAGAACCCCTTCCTGCACCCCAAACTCCTCATCCTGGCCCCAGCCCAGAGCCCTGATCCCCTCCTGCACCCCAACCCCTGCCTCAGCCCAGAGCCCCCTCCCACATCCTGAACCCCTCATTTCTCCCC
Organism: Aldabrachelys gigantea; assembly: GCA_026122505.1. Lineage (NCBI taxonomy): Eukaryota > Metazoa > Chordata > Testudines > Testudinidae > Aldabrachelys > Aldabrachelys gigantea. The sequence continues at coordinate 68,571,160 of CM047489.1, forward strand.
ACAGTCCTCACCCCAACCCTCTGCCCCAGCCCAGAGCCCCTCCCACACCCAAACTTCTCATCCCCAGCTCCACTGGGTCGCAGGCTTCAACAATTTTCTTCAACTGGGTCCCCAGAAAAAAGGTTTGAAAATCACCGCCCTAGACTCAGTAGAAAGGGTTTATCCTACTGGATCCTGTTATAGATTGGCAAACCTAGTTTGTTCGATATCAGCTTTAAAATCTAACTGGCACCCTGGCAAATTCATCAGTTCACCCCCTTTCACACCTACAATGGCTGTGGCTCTATACACTCCTCTTGTATTATTAATATTTATCATTTTGCTACTGATGTAAAACCCACAGACCTATCTCCACTGCCACAATGATCAACACCCCCCACAACACACCTTTCAAGATCCACGGATTCTACACATGCTTGTTTCAACATGTGGGGTACCCCATCCGGTGCACTAAATGCCCCAGTAACACCTCTGTGGGTGAAACCAGACAATCACTACATTCTTGAATGAACTCGTACAGGAAAATGGTCAAAGACAAAAACAACTTTATCTGTGGGTGAACCCTTTTCACAAAGCGATCACTCTGGTATGTGACCGATTAGTCCTCATCCTGAAAGGAAACCTGCACAGTGCATTCAAAAGACCAGCCTACAAGCTTAAATTCATAACCCTGCTAGACACTAAAAATCATGGCCTAAACAGAGACACTGGATTTCAACAATCTGTAACCCACTTTAACCCAGTGGTTCTCAAACTTTTGTACTGGTGACCCCTCTCACACAGCAAGCCTCTGAGTGCGACCCCGCCTTATAAATTAAAAATACTTTTTAATATATTTAACACCATTATAAATGCTGAAGGCAAAGTGGGGTTTGGGGTGGAGGCTGACAGCTCACAACCCCCCCACGTAATAACCTCGCGACACCCTGAGGGGTCCTGACCCCCAGTTTGAGAAAGCCTGCACTAACCCCCTCTTTTTGTCCTATGTCTACAGAGGTGTTAATGAGCCACTCTACCTTGAACACTTTCTTGAATACATGCTAACTACTCATGCTAAACAATTTAGCTATGTCGATGAGGCCTGGGGGCCACATGCAGCCCGCGTGGGCTCACTGTGTGGCCCGCAGGGGATGAGTAAGTGAGCTCACTGTGCGGCCCGTGGGGGGTGATTAGGCGAGTGGGAAGGCAGTGGCGGGGGGGCAGGTGAGCTGGCGGTGGGGGTGGGGGTCTGAGGAGGCGAGCTGCGAGTCAGGGTGGCTGACCTGTTCTACTGATCTGATCTGGCTCCCATCCCCTCTCCAAGGGTTGCAGCTCTCTGGAGGTGCTGCCTTCCACACCTTCCTCAGTCACACCTCATTCATTCAATGGGGGAAGATCTTATTCTACTTCTAGCAAAAAGACATTTTTCTTTTACCTTAATTATACTACCTTAGGGGCCCACTATAACATATTACCAAGGTTCAATACCACTGTTTTAGTGGGGCAGCGCTGGGGAAGGAGGGTTTGTTTCCACAGGACGGGCGGTGCTGGGGGAGGGGGTATTTCAGGGGGGCTGGGTGGCACTGGGGAGGGAGTTTTTCAGGGGGGCTGGGTGGTGCTGGTGGGAGTGTTGTGTTTTGGGGGGGCTTGGCGGCACTGGGGAGCATTGGTGGGGCCGGGAGGTTCAGCCCTCAGCTGTTTTCTCTGGAGTAATATGGCCCTCGTCGCTTTACGAGTTGTGCAGGCCTGAGCTATGAGGCTGGGAGTACCTTTCCTAGATCTGAAGAAGAGCTCTGTGTGGCTCAAAAGCTTGTGTCTCTCCCACCAGCAGAAGTTGGTCCAATAAAAGATATTATCTCCCCTGCCTTATCTCGCTAATGTCCTGGGACCAACAAGGCTACAACAGCTCTCCCTTACATCTGTTCATTTATTAGTTAACCCCATCTCCCACTGATGTCAACATGCCAAATGGCTGAGTGCTCAGTGCCCCTGATTTCAGCTCATGCTTTAGCTACAAGAAGCCCAAACCCAGAGGCTCCTTGAGTTCAATAGGAATGTGTCCAAATCAGATCGTTGAGTGGTTCAAAGAGACAGAAGTTACTGGTGTGCTGAAAGCAGAGTCTATTGTTAGGCTGGGAAGGGTTATACTTTAATTGGTAAATGTCCTTGTCACCATACACGCAACACCGCCAAAAATAATCATTCCTGCATGACTAATTAAAATGCTGCTTGAGAACTTTACTAGCGTTTGATTGCACTCAATTTACTTTGTATATTTTGACGTGTGAAGTAGACAATTGGAGTTTTAACCATTATACAGCTTTCACATTTTGAATCTGTCATTAATAATTAGTGTCTGAGCCCCCATGAAATGTTAGGCATTCCCCATGATTTCCTGCAACTGTGAAAATAAAAGTGAAAAAATGCTTAAAAATCAATATTAATATTACCTCCCTACCATGCTGACCACAACTGTTTCCTTTTTCTCCCGTCTGTCTGATCCCCTCTGTTCTCTTATACTCAGGCTGTCAGCTCATTGGGGTGGAGACCATCTCTTTGCTATGTTGTTTGTACAGCATCTGGTGCTGTGGCGTCATGGTCTACGACTGGGGCACCATGGTGCTACCGTAACACCTCATAAAGATCAATAATAATTTATCAGGAGTTGGGACAAAATTTTAAAATCTGCATACCTGAAGTTAGACCCCTAAATAGAACTGGTCCAAACTTGGAAATTTCATTCCATGGGTAATTCTGAGATTTCAAGAGTTCCTTGTGTCCCAAATCAGAAAGAAACACTGATTTTTCTCCCCTGAAAATGAAATTTCATCTTAAGTCAACTGAAACATTTTGATTAAACTGAAATGTTTCATTTTGATTTTGAATGCTTTTATTTTGTGAAAAAGTATAATAGACAATAAAATACATTTTACAGTGAAAAACAGTTTTGAAATGAAAAATGAGAAACATTTCATTCTGAAAATGTGCACCTGTTCCATTTTGACATCATCGAAATCACAGAGTCATAGACTTTGAGGGCAGAAGGGAGCACCAAATTACCCAGCTGGCCTCCTGAACGTCACAGGACACCAAAACCATTAAGAAGCCTCACACCAAACTCAACAACCAAAAAGAGACCAAAGAATAGAGTGGAAGAAAAAGGCGCAGGTAGAGACCGTTGAATCACGGAAGTCAACGAATGGCTATGCACATGGTGGAGAGAAGTCTTTGGATTCTTTCACCATGGGATGGTGTTCCAAGACAGAGGAGTGCTAGGCAGAGACGGGCTCCACCTAATGAAGAGAGAGAAACGCATCTTCGCAAGCAGGCTGGCTAAGCTAGGGAGAAGGGCTTTAAACTAGGTTCACTGGGAGAAGGAGACCAAAGCCCTGAGGTAAGTGGGGGAAGTGGGATCCCAGGAGGAAGCATGAGCAGGAGAGTGCAAAAGGGGAGGATTCCTGCCTCATACTGAGAAAGCAGGACTATCAGCGAGTTATCTTAAATGCCTATTGTGACAGACCCAAACCAGTGGGGTACAGGAGTCTGGTAGAGGGCAAATAATCTGGTCACTGGATGAGTAGTTTTCTGTTCCCTGAGTGACCAGAGCAGGGGCTGCACTAGAGTAATCAGGAACCTGCTAGAACCAATTAAGGCAGACAGGCTGATTAGAACACCTGCAGCCAATCAAGGCAGGCTAATCAGGGCACCTGGGTTTAAATAGGATCTCACTCCAGTCGAGTGAGGGGGAGCCAGAGGAGAGGAAGTGCATGTGAGGAGCTGGGAGCAAGAGGCACAAGGAGTTGAGAGTGAGAGGCTGTGCTGCTGGAGGACTAAGGAGTACAAGCATTATCAGACACCTGGAGGAAGGTCCTGTGGTGAGGATAAAGAAGGTGTTTGGAGGAGGCCATGGGGAAGTAGCCCAGGGAGTTGTAGCTGTCATGCAGCTGTTACAGGAGGTACTATAGACAGCCACAATCCACAGGGCCCTGGGCTGGAACCCGGAGTAGAGGGTGGGCCCGGATTCCCCCCAAACCTCCCAACTCCTGATCAGACACAGGAGGAGTTGACTCAACTGTGGGGAAGATCACCGAGGTGAGCAAATCTGCCAATAAGCGCAGAACCCACCAAGGTAGAGGAGGAACTTTGTCACACTATACACAAAAGCAAGAAGCCTGGGGAACAAGCAGGGAGAACTGGAAGTCCAAGCACAGTCAAGGAATTATGATGTAATTGGAATAACAGAGACTTGATGGGATAACTCACGACTGGAGTACTATTATGGATGGATATAAACTGTTCAGAACGAACAGGCAGGGCAGAAAAGGTGGTGGGGTTGCATTTTATGTAAGAGAGCAGTATGACTGCTCAGAGTATGAAACTGCAGAAAAAGCTGAGAGTCTATGAATTAAGTTTAGAAGTGTGAGAGATTTTGACTCCCTCAGGGAAGTGATGGGCAGGATCCACTGGGAGAATAACACGAGGGGGAGAGGAGTCCAGGAGAGCTGGCTGTATTTTAGAGAATCCTTATTAAGGTTTCAGGAACAAACCATCCCGATGTGTAGAACAAATAGTAAATATGGCAGGCAACCAGCTTGGCTTAACAGTGAAATCCTTGCTGATCTTAGACACAAAAAAGAAGCTTACAAGAAGTGGAAGCTTGGACAAATGACCAGGAAGGAGTATAAAGATATTGCTCAGGCACACAGGAGTGAAATCAGGAAGGACAAATCGCATTTGGAGTTGCAGCTAGCAAAGGATGTTAAGAGTAACAAGAAGGGTACCTTAGCAACAAGGTGGTCAAGGAAAGAGTGGGCCCCTTACTGAATAGGGGAGGCAATCTAGTGACAGAGGATGTGGAAAAAGCTAATGTACTCAATGCTTTTTTTGCCTCTGTCTTCACAAACAAGGTCAGCTCCCAGACTGCTGCACTGGGCAGCACAGCATGGGGAGAAGGTGACCAACCCCCTGTGGAGAAAGAAGTGGTTCAGGACTATTTAGAAAAGCTGGATGAGCACAAGTCCATGGGGCCAGATACACTGCATCCGAGGGTGCTAAAGGTGTTGGCGGAGGTGATTGCAGAACCATTGGCCATTATCTTTGAAAACTCATGGTGGTCAGGGCAGGTTCCGGATGACTGGAAAAAGGCTAATGTAGTTCCCATCTTTTAAAAAGGGAAGAAGGAGGATCCGGGGAACTTCAGTCAGCCTCACCTCAGTTCCTGGAAAAATCATGGAGCAGGTCCTCAAGGAATCCATTCTGAAGCACTTAGAGGAGAGGAAAGTGATCAGGAACAGTCAGCATGGATTCACCAAGGGCAGGTCATGCCTGACTAACCTAATTGCCTTCTATGAGGAGATAACTGGCTTTGTGGATGAGGGGAAAGCAGTGGACGTGTTATTCCTTGACTTTAGTAAAGCTTTTGATATGGTCTCCCACAGTATTCTTGCCAGCAAGTTAAAGAAGTATGGGCTGGATGAATGGACTATAAGGTGGATAGAAAGCTGGCTAGATCATCGGGCTCAACAGGTAGTGATCAATGGCTCCATGTCTAGTTGGCAGCCGGTATCAAGCGGAGTGCCCAAAGGGTCAGTCCTGGAACCAGTTTTGTTCAATATCTTCATTAATGATCTGAAGGATGACATGAACTGCACCCTCAGCAAGTTTGCAGATGACACTAAACTGGGAGGAGTGGTAGATATGCTGTAGGGAAGGGACAGGATACAGAGGGACCTAGAGAAATTAGAAGACTGGGCCAAAAGAAACCTGATGAGATTTAACAAGGACAAGGGCAGAGTCCTGCACTTAGGACGGAAGAATCCCATGCACTGCTACAGACTAGGAACCAAATGGCTAGGCAGCAGTTCTGCAGAAAAGGACGTAGGGGTTACAGTGGATGAGAAGCTGGATAGGAGTCAACAGTGTGCCCTTGTTGCCAAGAAGGCTAACAGCATTTTGGGCTGTATAAATAGGAGCATTGTCAGCAGATCGAGGGATGTGATCATTCCCCTCTATTCGACATTGGTGAGGGCTCATCTGGAGTACTGTGTCCAGTTTTGGGCCCCACACTACAAGAAGGATGTGGAAAAACTGGAAAGAGTCCAGCGGAGGGCAACAAAAATGATTAGGGGGGCTGGAATACATGATTTATGAGGAGAGGCTGAAAGAACTGGGATTGTTTAGTCTGCAGAAGAGAAGAATGGTTTTTAAGGTCAGGCTTGACAAAGCCCTGGCTGGGATGATTTAGTTGGGGTTGGTCCTGCTTTGAGCAGGGGGTTGGAGTAGATGACCTCCTGAGGTCACTTTCAACCCTGATATTCTATGATTCTATTGCAACCCACAGGAGAATAAACTATTATCTGCCACAGGCAGAGGAGAGGAGGGACTGAGGACCACCAGGCCCAAGGCTCCTTCAATGGCAGGGAAATTATTAAATTAAATATACGCAGGTAATCCCGGCAAGTGACCTGTACACACACGCTGCAGAGGAAGGTGAAAACCCTCCAATGTTCCTGCCAAACTGATGTGGGGAGGGGAATATTCCCTCTCACAGTGCCTGTGGCCATGGGAGGTGGGTGAATCACGGGATCGGGGAGGCTAGCCCCTGGCCCAGCTCACCCCTTCCACCTGAGACCTGGCCCCTGCCAAAGCCCAGAGGCCTGTGCTCCTCCGTGGCTGCCAGGTCCACACCTCAGCCCTGGGCTGCCCAAGCACCTCCAGCCCTGGAGCACAGAGTGGTGCATGGCCTCCTGCACCAGTCCCAGAGCACCCCCCCAGCGCCAGGCAGACGCAGCCACCCCAAGTCCCAGCTGCCCTAGCTCCAGCCCCAGCCCAGTAGGCTTCCCGGAAGAGGAGGTGCCCAGCTGAAACTCTGAACATGAGCCTCGGGAACATAAAACGTAAATGAAAACTGAGCCCCTTCCCCCCATCATCACGAACAACCCTGGTGCACAATCCCACTCATAAATCTCTGCAGCTCTCTCTAAAAACTCACAGCTTCATTTCAATTTTTTCTGAAACAATTATATTGAAATTGACACATTCCTGCAGAAAATTCCACAAAGCTACATTTTCTGACAGAAAACGTTCAATGGGGAAATTACTGAGTAGCTCTATTCTTAGTTCCATATTTAGGCACTTAGGGTGGAATGTTCAACAGCGTCTAAGTGATTAAGGAGTGCCAGTCCCCCGAGCTTAACCAGCATAAGTATCCCACCCCTAGATGCATAACTTCAGATGCCCAGGGTTCAAAACTTTGCCCTGGTATTTTGATCCTTACTCACCGCACAGAAGCACCAGCCAGGCGCAGAGCAGCAGCGTCCCCTTCTTTGCCATTGCTGGAAAACGAGGGGAAATGTGTCAGATTAATGCAGAAAGAAGGCAAGGCTATCAGTGTCTGAGGACATTAGCGGGGATCAGTTGCCAAATTTACCCCCTTCCTTCACCTGAGAAATGGGGACAGAATGGCCTACCTGGGAGGCAGGTATATATTCTCTCTATGGGGAAAGTGAGGCACAGAGAGTTGAAGTGACATGAACAAAGTTGCAGAGTTAGTGATACAACTGGGGATAGAACCCAGGACTCCTGACTCCCTGCCCCCTCCTGCTCTCACCACTAGACCCCACTCCCCTCCCAAAACTAGGGATAGAACCCAAGAGTCCTCACTCCTAACCATTCCTGCTCTAAACCCCACACCCCTCCTGAATAAATGCAAGAGAAAAATTGGAAACAAAGAAACATTAGATGTATTGCGTCCAAAATCCAGCTCTCACACAGAGCAAAGAACCACATATGACAGGTAACTATCCATTTATCTATCTGAGAGAAACAAGTTGGGTGAGGTAATATTTTTTATTAGAACAACTTCTGTGGGTGAAAGAGTCAAGCTTCCCAGCTACACAACTTGAAGAAGAGCTCTGTGTAGGGCTTGTCCCTTCCACCAACAGGTGTTGGTCAAATAAAAGACCCACCTTGTGTCTCTAATATCCTGGGACCAACATGCCTACAATAACCTTGTAAACAATATCTATCTAATCTATCTACCTATCTATCCCCATACAAATTGTCTATCTATCCATCCCTGTTTGCACCCCTCTGTCTAACTAGTTAGCTGTCCCATCCCATCTATCTAGCTATAGCATTTTTAACGTTCCTATCGCTCTGTGATCTAAGCAGTTTTGCCTCAGTAGGGAAAGGACAAGATTGTGCTCACCTGCCCCATGCACCTGGCTAGCCCAGTGCCTGAGCATTCAGGTGCTATATAGCAGGGAACGCCTTGGGGAAGTAGCCAATGTTCCACAGTGACACCCATGGGTGGGGTGGGGACAAGCAGTAAGTGTCAGATTTAATCACAACTTCCTGAATGAGAAAGTTGTTCATACATTATACAAGCCTATAATGCTGATCTATATTTACTTATCGATCCCCATACACACCCATCTCATTGTACTGGAAAGAATAACAGCTACCTCGCTGTGTGCCATAGGCTCTTCACTGCTACATCTAATGGTGATTCTCCAACATGAGTTAAGGTATTAGGAACATGAACAAAGGAAGTAAATAGTGCAGCCTTCCAAAGACCTCAAGGAGGCACCTGCATCCTTGGCTGCGTTGTTCAACCCTGTTGAATGCATGTGATGTTGTGCTACAAATTCCAGCCATTTGATCATGTTAGACCTTTCTCTGCTAGGCTGAAGAGGCCATTACTAAATATTTGCTTCCCTTGTAGATACTCATAGACTGTAATCAAGTCTCCCCTTAACCCTGTCTTTGTTAAGCTAAATAGAGTGATCTCCTTGGGCCAGTCACTATAAAGCAAGGTTTCTAATCCTTTAACCCTTCTCATGGGGCTTCTCTGAACTCTCTCCAATCAACATCCTTCTGGAATTGTGGGCACCAGATCTGGACACAGGCATGCAGCAGCAGTCACACCGGTGCCAAATACAGAGGTAAAACAACCTCTCTGCTCCTACTCGAGATTGCCCAGTTTTGCATCGCAGGATCAGAATAAGTGATTTATTCTGTAATTCTTATTTCCTGTAATCTAAACCATGTGGTCCTTTCCTAAAGGAGAAGGTGGGCGGAGTGAGAACTAGATCTGTCACTCTATCTCCATATACCCCATCTATCTAGCTATAGAATCATAGAATACCAGGGTTGGAAGAGACCTCAGGAGGTATCTAGTCCAACTCCCTGATCAACGCAGGACCAACACCAACTAAATCATCCCAGCCAGGGCTTTGTCAAGCCGGGCCTTAAAAACCTCTAAGGAAGGAGATTCCACCGCCTCCCTAGGTAACCCATTCCAGTGCTTCACCACCTTCCTAGTGAAAAAGTTTTTCCTAATATCCAGCCTAAACCTCCCCCATTGCAACTTGAGACCATTGCTCCTTATTCTGTCATTTGCCACCACTGAGAACAGCCGAGCTCCATCCTCTATGGAACCTTCCTTCAGGTAGTTGAAAGCTGCTATCAAATCCCACCTCTCTTCTCTTCTGCAGACTAAACAAGTCCAGTTCCCTCAGCCTCTCCTCACAACTCATGTGCCCTATCCCCCTAATTATTTTCATTGCCCTCCGCTGGACTCTCTCCAATTTTTCCACATCCTTTCTGTAGTGTGGGGCCCAAAACTGGACACAGTACTCCAGATGAGGCCTATCTATCTAATCTATCTACCTATCTATTGTGCCAATTTCCGTAGTGCTTGACAAAGAGTTTATTCTGCATAATTATTCAATTTTCCTGTTAATGGAGACAGGTTTCAGAGTGTCTGTATCAGCAAAAAGAATGAGGAGTACTTATGGCACCTTAGAGACTAACAAATTTATTTGGGCATAAGCTTTCATGGGCTAGAAGTGCGTTTTAGCCCACAAAAGCTTATGCCCAAATAAATTTGTTAGTCTCTAAGGTGCCACAAGTTCTCCTCATTTTTTCCTGTTAATGGAGTTACTCCTGATTTACACTGGCCTGCGCGAGAGGGGAATCGTCCCCATGGACCCCAGTGGAGTTACTCCTGATTTGCATCTGGGCCTGATCAGAATCAAACCCATTTTCTGACTTTTTATAAGGGTTATATGGCATTTCTTTTCAAATAAGAACCAGAGTATCTCTGTGTACTGATGCTGTGTCTACAGAGCCTGTGAGCCAACCCAGCCCCCATAGCAGTAAAAGCCCATGTATGCCAAGCAATCTGAAACGATTGCTAACTGGGGCCATAAACAAAGTGAGGTGTGGCCAGCTCTTCACATGCAAAGGCTATAGGTGATGGAGCATCTCACCTGGAAATCCCTTCCAATTGCTTTCTGCCTGCTAGCTGGGCAAACAAGAGGGGAATTTTAACAAGGCAGCTGGGCTGGGGTTACAAGGTAACAGGGGAATGCATCATCTGAGAGCTTGTACTAGCGCTGACTCATGTACACTGCTGGGGCATAGGTATCAGCACTGGCTCCGAGGGGAACATGCCCCCTACGGAGCCCCCTGCCTTCTTCCCCACAGCACAGAGTCCCCTAGTCCCAAGCTGGGGCATTAGAATCAGCACAGATTAGAAGGGGAATGCACCCCCTTCTAAGCCACCATCTGACTTCCTACAACACAGGACCCCTTGGTGCCATGCTGGGGCATTGGGGTGAATACCTGCTCTGTCGGGAGAGCATCCCTCCCATGTTCCCTACAGCTCAGTGCACCCTAAAGCCAGGCTGTGATCAGTCAGATAGAAGACAATCACAGTTTGTGTCCACTCCAGCACGTCTTACCCCAGCTGATTGCTCTTCGAGGTTTATGATCCATTCCACTAATCAGTGTGGTGCTGGCAGACCAGGTACCCGTTCATGCCAAGGACTCCATGCCTCACTTGACCACTCAGAGCAAGTCTACACTTAAAACCCTGCTCTGATGCAGCTGCACCGCTGTAGCTCTTTAATGAAAATGAATGCATAGAGCTCTCCCATTGACACGGTTAGTCCACCTCCTCGAGAACCGGTAGCTATGTTGGCGGGAGAAGCTCTCTCGCCGACATAGCACTGTCTACACAGAGGGAGGGGGGTAGGTCACTATAACTATGGCCCTGCAGCTTACATCGATCTAACTATGTAAGTGTCTACACCAAAATTTCACTCCAGCCGATGTAACTCACCCACTATACCAGCTTAATAACTCCAACTCCATGAGAGGCATTGAGTTCAGGTTGACATAGTTAGGTCAATCCAGTGTCAGTGCAGACACCGTGTTACTTACATCGACTTTAGTGGCCTCCAGGAGATGTCCCACAATGCCCCCACCTTGACCGCCCTGGTCACAGTTTTGAACTCTCCTGCCCAGCGGCCAGTTACACAGGTACATGCCCCTCCCCTTTAAAGCCCTGTGAATTTCTGAGATTCAGTTCCTGGTTGCCCAGTTTGGAGAGCGCATGTAACAACTCCTACGGCTGGAGCACAGCTGGGACTGCATAGCTTCCTCCCCACAAACACTGATGAGGTCCAGCAACTCGCCATTGCTCCATGATGGGGCTTGTTTGGTGCATGGAGGCATGGTCACCTGGAAAGATTCACTGATTGCACTCCACACCTGGCTGAGCAAACAGGAAGGGGATTTTTAAAATTCCCGGGGCATTTAAAGGGCAGGTCACCTGAGGCCAGGGCAGTAGAGTTCGAACTGATAAGCAGAGTGCCTGAACAGGCATTCTGGGATACCTCCGAATACCTCTGGAGGCCAATAACAGCGCTTTTGGTGGCCACACTGGCGGAGCAGCGCTACATCACCAGCACTGCAGTCGTTATTCCCCAGGCTGAGGTTAAGTACAGCCAGCGCTGTAGCCAGGGAGATACAGCGCTGTATGTGCCTTGCAAGTGTGGATGGTGAGTGAGTTGCAGCGCTGTAAGGCCACCACCAGCGCTGCAACTCTCCAGTGTAGCCAAGCCCTGATGCAAAGAATTCATTCAGCATCTCTGCCTTATCTTCCTTGAATGCTCCTTTAGTATCTCAATCATTCAATGGCCCCACTGATTGTTTGGCAGACTTCCTGTTTCTGATGTACTTAACATTTTTTTGCCGTTAGTTTTTGAGTCATTTGTTAGCTGTTCTTCAAATTCTTTTTTGGCCTGGCTAATTATACTTTTACACTTGACTTGCCAGAGTTTATGCTCCTTTCTATTTTTCCTCAGTAGGATTTGACTTCCAATTTTTAAAGGGTGTCTTTTTGCCTCTAACACGCTGTTATTTAGCCATGGTGGCATTTTTTGGTTCTCTTACTATTTTTTTTTATTGGAGGGATATATTGACTTTGAGCCTCCATTATGGAGTTTTAAAAAATGTCCATGCAGCTTGCAGGCATTTCACTCTTGTGACTGTTTCTTTTAATTTCCATTTATAGCTTCCTCATTTTTGTGTAGTTCTCCTTTTTGAAGTTAAATGCTACTGTGATAGGTTTCTTTGGTATTTTTCTCCCCACAAGGATGTTAAATTTAATTATATTATGGTTGCAATTACTGAGCAGTTCAGCTATATTCACCACTTGGACCAGATCCTGTGTGCTACTGAAAACTGAATCAAGAATTGCCTTTTCCTTGTGGGTTCCAGGCCTAGCTGCTTGAAGAAGCAGCCATTAATAGTTAATTTGTGCTTTGTGGCGTTTAACTTTCAGCTATTAGAGCTCATTCTGCCTTTGTTTGCTAGATCCAAAAGCCCTTTATTCTCCACGTCCTACTTAGAATAGAGCTGGGTGAAACTTTTCAGATAAAGCTTTTTTCAGTGAAAAATTCAGATTTGGCGACACTGCCATGTTTTGCAAATTTGTGTGGTTTCGCTCAATTGTTCATGTTGGAAAAAAAGAAAAACCTCCCAACATCTCAACATTTTGTGTTCACAGTTTCTAAATGAAACATTTTGATTTTTTGGGTTAAAAATGACTTTTTATTTCAAAATATCCTTGAAATATAGATATATTTTTAAAAAATAAACAATGTTAAGAAACTCAATTTTTTTTTAATTTCTCATAATTTACAGCAAAAAATGAAAAAAAAATTGCTCTGCTCTAGTTTACAGCTGCTAGTCAAGACATTTCTTAGATTCATAGATTCCAAGGCATCAAGGACCATTGTGACAATGAAGTCTGACCTCCTCTATAACAGAGCCCAAGGATCTTCCCCAAAATACTTCCTGGAGGAGATGTTAGAAAAACATCCAATCTTGATTTAAAAATTGCCAGTGATGGAAAATCCACTGTGACCCTTGATAAATTGTTCCAATGGCTAATTACTCTCACTGTTAAAACTTATTTCCAGTATAAAATTGTCTAGCTTCAACTTTGTGGTATTGGATTGTGTTGGACTTTTCTCTGCTTGATCGAAGAGCCCATTATTTAACATTTGTTCCCCATGTAGGTACTGTGACAAAGTTCCTCCTCTACCTTGGTGGGTCCTGCGCTTATTGGCAGATTTGCTCACCTCAGTGATCTTCCCCTCTGGTGGAACCCACAGTCTGGGTCAGCTCCTCCTGTGTCTGATCAGGAGTTGGGAGGTTTGGGGAGAACCCAGGCCCGCCCTCTACTCCAGGTTCCAGCCCAGGGTCCTGTGGATTGCAGTTATCTATAGTGCTTCCTGTAACAGCTGCATGACAGCTACAACTCCCTGGGCTACTTCCCCATGGCCTCCTCCAAACACCTTCTTTATCCTCACCACAGGACCTTCCTCCAGGTGTCTGATAACGGTTGTACTCCTTAGTCCTCCAGCAGCACAGCCTCTCACTCTCAGCTCCTTGTGCCTCTTGCTCCCAGCTCCTCACATGCACATTACAAACTGAAGTGAGCTCCTTTTTAAACCCAGGTGCCCTGATTAGCCTGCCTTGATTGGCTGCAGGTGTTCTAATCAGCCTGTCTGCCTTAATTGGTTCCAGCAGGTTCCTGATTACTCTAGTGCAGCCCCTGCTCTGGTCACTCAGGGAACAGAAAACTACTCAGCCAGTGACCAGTATATTTACCCTCTACCAGACTCCTGTACCCCACTGGTCTAGATCTGTCACAGTACTTATAGACTTGGATCAAATCACCCTTTAATCTTCTCTTTGTTCTACTAAATAGACAGCTGCTGGAATCTCTCATTATAAAAGCGTGTTTTCTATTCCTTTCATTCTCGAATGTCTCTTCTGAACGTCTCTCCAATTTATCAACATCCTTCTTGAACTGTAGTCACCAGAACTGGAGACAGGATTCCAGCTGTGGCTCCATCAGTGCCACATAAAGAGGTAAAATAATCTCTTAACCTTTTTTATGAAGACCGAGCTCCTTAAATCTTGCTTTATTGGCCCTGTTCTTCAGGCATCCTTGTATCTCTTTGCTGAAGCCTCTCCAACTCTGCCCCCAATGATGTAGCCAGTTTGTTAACTCCTGCACACCTGTTATCTTTCCCCCGCCCAAGGCCAATGTAACACAAACGCAGGCACAGCAGCTACCATGGGGAATACAACTCAGGACCGTCCACTCGAGAGACACGGACTTCTCTAACTCATGGGATAAAGCTTCATCCTTACGAACAAGTTTTAGTAGCAGGATGCACTATTATTATTGTTAACTATTTGTATGGCAATTTCACTGTATTGTGCTCAGCACTGTACAGACACGGAACCAAAAGACTGTCTTGTTCTCTTCCTCTGAGTCAGGAAATTACCTTAAGATAGAAAGAAACAGGCTGCGATAATAAAATCATTGGATGAAGTTTGCAAAAATGAGTTTATTGGTTCACAGTCATATCTGCAGGTTTATTTGTTTTTATTGACAATCAGAACAAAGTCTTTTTCCTCATTAAATATCCTAGAGGACACAGAAAGTCACGAGGGCTACAGTTATGGCCCTATGAGCAATTCCTAGTTAGATGGCAGCAGGGTTCACTCCAGGGAGGGAAGATACTTCAGCAGCCAGGATTTTGTTTAGACGTCACTAAGAGACAAAAACAGGAGAGGAGTTAGTCAGCCTCCTTCAGGACTAGGGAAGATGTCTCAGTAAGATTCCTTTGCAATTGATTCATAGATTTAAGGCCAGAACAGACCAGATCATCTAGTTAGCACAAGCCAGGGAATTTCAACCACTTTCCTCCCCAGGGAGGTACCTATAGACCATCATAGAAAGATCATGGAAAAGGCAGTATCTGCAGAGCCACTCACCACCCAGAGAAGTCTCTGGCCTTCCAGGCATCGATGACCTCAGCAATGTTTCCTGCGACCTTCCCGCTGGGCAACTGCAGGTCATCGGAGACGTCGCCATTGAAGTTCCCGCAGGACGCGCACAGCTTGTTAGCCAGGCTCTCGCTGACTTTCACCGTCACCCCCCCACTGGGGCTGAACAGAACCTGCATCCCCGAGGCCTGGACCACGGCCACGTCCCCCTGAGTCCTGCTCACAGACACAGCATTGGAGATGTTCACTGGCAGCTGCACCAGGCGCCCGTTCACCTGGAACACACAGACATAGGTCAGAGGAGAGCTGGGGAATGTGGAGGTGAATGAAATAGGCCAGGAGCTGAACTAGAGTCCATAGGCCACATTACATGGCAACAGGATCTAGACTCTATCCTAAGGCTATGGGATCTAGAGTCCATGGGCCCCAATACCAGGTAATGGGATCTAGAGTCTATGAGTCACAATAAAAAGCAATGGGGTCTAGTGACTATGGGCCCCATTATATGGCAATGGGGACTAGAGCATATGGGGCACGACAAAAGCCAATAGTCTTAGACTGAGAGGTGCAGAAATCACTATGACTGACTGAGAAGCCAATCAGTAAACAGTGCTCTGGAAAGCAACTTTTCCCAATTCTGTCAATACCCAATCAAGGTGCACTGATTTGCATAGGCAACTTGATTGGCTAAAGTCCCTCCTGATTTCAGTGTTATTGACTTCTGAGCAACAGTTTTTCTTAGTGCAAAAAGAACTGTAGAGATTTTATGCAAATATTCAATGCCCTAATTGAAATATTTGATTAATGATACCTGCACTTATTTGCATCAATGACAGCAGGCAATCAAGAGAGAGACAAGGTGGGTGAGGTAATATCTTTTATGGGATCAGCTTCTGTTGGTAGCAGCACAAGCTTTCAAGCTACACAGAGCTCTTTTTCAGGCGTGTACAGCTCGCAAGCTCCTTCCTTCCACCGACAGATGTTGGTCCAACACAAGATATCTCGCCCCCCCCAATGGACAGGTCCCCCCATGAAGGGGGGGGGTCTTTCCCCCAATGGACAGGTGCCCCAGTGAAAGGAGGGATCTTTCCCAGGGAACCTACTGAGTCACAGAGACCCTTCCTAGAGCAGTTCCCTGCCTCTCCTCCAACCTTCAAGGAGGGACACAGCAGGAGTGAGGGGAGATGGGAGTCAGGACTCCTGGATTGCAGCCCCAGCTCTGGGAGGGGAGTGGGCTCTAGTGGGTTAGAACAGGGGGAAGTCAGGACTCCTGGGTTCTAGTTCAGTCTTTGCTACTGAATAATTGTTCATCAATAACTCATGTCATCCCCCCCAGCCTGTACACCATGTCCTGTCAACACCGGGGGTTCATGAGTAATTTCTAGTCTTCTCATCATTTCGGTGGCAGCTGAATGAACTTCCTGCCCCTTCGACTCACGCTGTTCTAACGTGGCCCCCTCTTACCCAGGTCTCCTTGTTCCTTTTCACAGCTATGAAAGTATCTTGGAAGAAAATGTAGACGGTTGTCCCAGCCATTGTTGCCCCATCACTGCATGCCCTGATGTCCACCACCACCCTGAACCAGGAGGGGGCGCTGTCGTTGCAGAGAGAGACCAGCTCATAAGCGCCACTGTGCAGAACTCCTCCAGAGGTGCCGTCAAAGGAGGTGAGCTGGGCTCCGGGGAGCAGTGTGCACCGGCCTTCCTGCTTCACGCAGCCACGAACGCCATCCTGGAGCGCACAGATCTCTTTGTCGGGACAGCTGTGTGGCTCGCAGACGAGCCCGCCTGAGGCCTGGCAGGTGCACTTCTCGGAGCAAGCGCCAAAGATGATGCTTTCCCCGGCCTACAGGGAAATTCCCAAGCAACTTTGTTACAGGAAAGCAGCAGGAGAAAATTACCAGGATGGGATCAACTCAAAGCTCCCTTTGATTATTTAAATTACAGTAGCCTGCGGAGGTCAGGGTCCCATTGCGCTGGGTGCTGTATGTATAAATAGTGAGAGACAGTCCCTGCCCCAAAAGGTATGTCTTTACTGCAGAGTTATCTCGAGAGATATTTCTTTCTCTGGGGTAGCCTAGCCCAGGTCTGAGCAGTCACACCGCAAACCCCTACCCAAATTACTCGATCCCCCTTGGTGCTGAGCTCCACCGTGTGTGCTGCTGGGACTACTGGGGGCATATCCCGTGGTGCTTTCTGCTGCAATAAATGTGGGAATTTTGGTAATATTTTATCAGGTCTATGTGCACCTCAGTTTCCCTTGGCACTTTGTACTGTATAAAGGGAAGGGGTGAGGTGCTGGATTCATGTAGCCACCTGGCTGGAGGCCAGAGTCATTAACAAATGGAATAAATTCTAGGCTTGTGAACGGAGGGTCTGGAAGAGACAATGGGAACCCAATGGAAACCTGCACTGACCAACTACCAAAGACAGGAATTTAGCTGCAAGGAAGCAGAGCAAAGGCCCTGAGCTGGAGAATGAAGAGGAAAGGTGCCGGGTGGCTGGGTGAAGAGCTTAGCTCATAGGGGCTCTCCCCTGGGATGGAGACAAAAGGACACAGCCAAAGAAAGGAAGCAACATGGTTCCTCCGGCAGCATAACTGAAGGGAGCCCGGCCGTTAGTCGGTCTGAACTCTGCTATGACCTTTCTTCTCTGTGCTAACCCAAGGCCTTTCAGATGCTGTAGCCAGGGGACTAACAAGCTGTTACCTTGAAAAGGGCACCTGGTGTCGCTGCAAATTCTCACTGAGGGCTTTGCACTCTGAAGAGGTAGGAACAAAACTCCCACAGGAGTCCGGCTTGGCTGGACTCGCTGCAGGGAGCCATGGAGAGACAAGGGATCACTGGTGCCCAAAGGGCCACTTGCAGACTCACAGGGCCATGGGCCTGCCCCTGTGGAGCTGTGTGGATCTTTGGGGCCCAGCACACTAAAGGGGTCACCCCAAGGGACTAGTTACAGGCTGGCACATAGACCAGTCCCCAGTGAATTGTGGGACAGGACGGCTATCAGTGATTTAGCCTGTGTCTTCATGGCAAAGTGCCTGCTACCAACCTGAGAGTGAACAGCACCCAAGGTCCAACCACACTCCCACTCCACTCCCACACCATCGCACCCCCAGATGAGCTGGCCAAACTGGGCTGAAAGAACCACTGAACTCGAGTGAGAATATCAGAATGGCCATAGTGGGTCAGACCAATGTCCATCTAGCCCAATATTCTGTCTCTGGCAGTGACCAGTGCCAGATGCTGGAGAGAGAATGAACAGAACAGGGCAATTAGTGCGTGATCCATCCCCTGTCATCCACTCCCAGATTCTGGCAGTCAGAAGGTTGGAGACAACCCGGACCATGGGGTTGAAGCCCTCAAAATCTTGGCAAATAGCGTTGGTGGCCCTATCCTCCTTGAATTTATCTAATTCTTTGTTGAACCCAGGTATAGTTTTGGCCTTCACAACATCTTCTGGCAACGACTTCCACAGGTTGACTGTGTGTGGTGTGAAGTGCTTCCTGACTGGGTTGAAGATGGAGCATGATAAATTTATGAAATTCCTAGACAGGAAAGGACCTGTCCCATTCCCCATCCTCCAAGCCAGCCACTTATCCTAACTGGGGTCAGGATTAGACCTGCAGCCCCCTAGAGGGGAAAGGCAACATGTCCCTTTCCCTACCCCCTAAGCCAGCCAGTGTCCCGTGCTGGGCTGGATCAGACCCACCGCCCTCTAGTGGGGAAAGGCTCCATATCCCATTTTCCATCCAGTCCCATGGTTTTCCTGTGATGAATCCCTAGCGCATGGCATAGTTTCATTTCACATGCAAGGATCACACAGGGTAAGTGTTTGGATGTTCACCTAACCCAATGCCACTGACTGCAGCGGAAGTCACATGGGTGACTGAAGGCAGGACCTAGCTGTAGGTTTCATGTGTCACTGCACTGAAGGACACAGACACCCAGTCGCTGTAACTCCCAATGGGAAGCTGGGACAATCCCACACCTACAAGGGCATCCGATGCCAAATGACAGCATCGAGGATGACAGCCGACTCGTATCCCAGCACCCACCTTGATGTAGCGTCCGTCACGCACGCAGCCGCATCCTTCCATGGACGTGCACGTTTCCCCATTGAATGCATAGCCAGCATCACACTGGCAGCCTTCAAAGCATTTTGCAGTGCATTGGGCAGGGGAGAACAAGCCGGCACATGTGAAATCGCAGGACCTAGTGCAAAGCTCGTAGTGGCTGTTGGCCGGGCAGGTGAAAGCTGGAAAGACAGAAGTGAATGAGAAACGGATGAAAAACCGAGGCTATGTCTGCACTACAGCAGCTACAGCGGCACAGCTACAGCACTGCAGCTATTCTGCTGTAGCACCCTGGTGTAAATGCTTCCAACATCAACTGAAGGGGCTCTCCCATCCATGTAGTTAATCCACCTCTTTGAGATACGATAGCTCGGTCAATGGAAGAATTCTTCCCTCAACACAGCTGTGTCTACAGTGGAGTTAGGTCGACCTAGCTATGTCACACAGGGTGTGTAATTTTCACAGCCCTGAGCGATGTGGCTAGGTCAATCTGATTTTTAGGTGCAGTGTAGGCCAGGCCTGCCTCAGCTATCCCACCCCCTGCAGCATGCTCCCAACCAGCTACTCACTCCTCACAAAGTATCTGACAAGCAGAGAGATTGTGATACCACATCACTAGCTGCAAATACAGCCGAAGATAAGAGCAGGCTGTAGATTGTTCTGTAAACTTACGGCAGAAAGAGGCTGTTCTCCAAGCACTGACTGTGGCTCCAGCTGCCTGGCACGCAGCAGCGTAAGCCTGGACACTCTGGCAGAGGATTTCTCTTGCTCCATTGGCAGCACACGTGTCATAGAGACAATGGTTGAAATACTCGGTAGGGCTGACCAGCGAGTGACAGTATTTAAAGGGACCTGATGTCGCTTTGATCAACCCACAGGAGCTATCGACCTGGTACGGCTTTGTCTGAGCTTCATCACAGACAGGGCACCTTTCTCCACAGCCATCGGTGCACGTGGCACCAACAACAGGCACCTTCCAGGAGGCCCCAAACTCATCCGCGTTCTGGGCGCTCTTCCCACTGGGCAGCAGGAAGTCATCGTTCTTGTCACCATTGAAGTTGCCGCACAAGCCGCACATGTGTCCCTTGTAGGAGCTGGGGATGGAGACTAGGACATAATAGGAGGTGTCGTAAAGGACTTTGAGGCCAGAGGCAGACTGGACAATGATATTGTTCCCCTCCTGGTTGATCTGAAGTTTCTCGTCGTTCATAGCCAGCGGGAGAGTGTAGAGCTCCCCGTCCACCTGTGCCAATGAGAGGGAAATTCACCTGTCACTAGTGGGGACTCAGCAGCTGTGTCCTGGTTACAACACACAGTGTTAGTTACTCTAGGCTAGTGGTTCTCAACCAGGGGTATGCAGAGGTCTTCCACCGGGTACATTAACTCATCTAGATATTAGCCTAATTTTACAACAGCCTATATTAAAAAACACTAGTGAAGTCAGTACAACCTACAACTTCAGATAGACAGTGACTTGTTCACATTGCTCTCTATACTATACACTGAAATGTACATACAATATTTATATTCCAAATTATTTATTTTATAATTTTATGGTAAAAATGGGAGAGTAAGCGATTTTTCAGTACTAGTGTGTCTGTGACATTTTTGTATTTTTACATCTGAGTTTGCAATCAAGTAGTTCTTAAATGAGTGAAACCTGGGGGTACACAAGACAAATCAGACTCCTGAAAGGGGTACAGTAGTCTGGAAAGGCTGGGAGCCACTGCTCTAGGCTACAATGAGAATAATCTCAAACGAGGACTTACCGTGACTTTCCACTTCCTTCCCCTCTCCATGGTGATGGTGTAACCATGAACGGAGACCACCACCAGCCGTGCCACTGACACTTGCCCATTACCGTAGCTCTCATTTTCTACCACCACGGAGAAGTTTGCCAGCCCAGCGTCACTGCTGCAGACTCTGGCTAAGCTGTAAGTGCAAGTGCCTTGGAAATCAAAGGCCCGTCCGTCAAAGGTCAGATAATGAGGGTCACCAGATGCTACACATTTGCCGCAGCCCATGGCGTGGCAGCCTAGGATTCCATTCTTCACCCTGCACTGCTCGTTGGCTCTGCAGGAGGCCTCCCGGCACTCGACGACCCCATTGTCTTGGCACCGGCACCGTTCCTGGCAGGAGGCACTGGTGTAGAACTCCTCTCCCTTCCTGTAGTACCTGCCCTGGTGCACACAGCCGCACTGCGCGACAGGGACGCACCGGTCTCCACTCAGGAGGAACCCGGCGTCGCAGAAACACCCTTCAGCACAGGGGGCATCGCACCCATTTGGCGCCGAGAGGCCGTGGCAGGTGGCAGGGCAGCCGCTCCCACAGAGCTCGTAGTGGGAGTTACGAGGGCAGGTGGGGCCTGCAGGAGAAGATCAGAGCAAACGTGCAGATAGGGATGAGAGAAAGAAGAAATGCAAAGATAAGTTGAAAGAAATCTCTCTCAATTCACATCACTTACAATAGGATTATTTTGGTGGGGTTGGGAGCTTGGACTCCTGGGTTCTATTCCTAGCTCTGGGAGGGGAGTGGGGTCTAGTGGTTAGAGCAGGGAGGCTGGGAATCAGGTCTCCTGGGTTGTATCCCAGATGTGAAAGGGCGGTCAAGGCTAGAGGGTTAAAGCATTGTGGGCTGGGAGTCAGGTCTCCTGGGTTGTATCCCAGATGTGAAAGGGTGGTCAGGTCTACAGGGTTAAAGCAGTGTGGCCTGGGAGTCAGGACACATGGCTGAGCCGTTCTGAGCCCACCCTGTAGAGGGTGCTGCACATGCACACTATGCACACATAAAACGAAGTCAATTAGCAACACTCACTGCAGAATGAGGCCGATCTCCACTGCCCTGTCTCGATGCCCCTGGCCTGGCAGGCTGTCACATAGGCACTGATTGCACTGCAGAGAGCGTCACGGTGACCCTTGTACTGGCAGGTATCAAAGACGCAGTCGTCGAAGAAGGGGGCTGGGTCGATGACCTCATGGCACTCTCTGAATGGCCCGTCCCCTCTGGTGATGACCCCACAGTACCCAGCTCCCTTGTAGGGTTGTCTCTGAGCCTCACTGCAGACTGGGCAGTCCTTGGTGCAACTGGACAAGCATCCAGGGACCTCCTCCACCTTCCAGCTATCTGCGAACTGGATGGCATTGGCTGCCCGTCTCCCGTCCCTCATGGTCAGGTCGTCACTAGCAGTTTGGTTGTTGTCACCACACAGTCCACAGAGGGCGTTGGTGTAGGTGTTGGGCACAGTGACCCGGACCAGGCTGCTCCCGTCGAAGGTCACCCTCAGGTCGAAGGCAGTTTTGATGATGATGTGGGATCCACTGACATAGGCCTGTAGCTTCTCCTCATGGTAGAACGGCAGGTTCATGAAGACTCCATCCACCTGGAACAGATGTGGCAGGACCGGGGCTTAATTCTGAATGAACACTGCAAGCAGACAGTGGGGATCCAGAACTCCTGGGTTCTATTCCTGGATCTGCAAGGGGTGTGGGGTCTAGTCTTGAGAGAATATAGAAGGATAGAATCATAGGAAGGGACCTCAGGAGGTATCTAGTCCAACCCCCTGCTCAAAGCAGGACTAATCTCCAGACAGATTTTTGCCCCAGATCCCTAAATGGCCCCCTCAAGGATTGAACTCACAACCCTGAGCTATCACTCCCCCAGTCCACAAAGATGCTATCCGTGTAGAAAAGACATGTCAGGAATGGTCAAGGTCTGAATTCCCAGTTACACTAAGTCCGTTTCACACCTCTTGGGCAGTATAAGTACAATTTATTTCAACTTTGGCTGGCAGAGCAGCGTAAAGGACCTTAGCACAACAGAAATCAGGGTCAAGCACCTTAGCAGAGGAAGTTTTTAGGGCTGCTGATTCCCCTGGAGTCAATGGGGCCAGATATCAAAGTGGCATGAATTGGCCATAGCTCCACCGGAGTCAATTGGGCCCAATCCCCAGCTAAATGAGTAAGTTGTTTGAGCGCAGAGGAGTTACACTGGCATAACTGCACTTATAGGGAGGAGAAAATGATCCATTATATATTCACAAAGGGGCACTCAGTTACTTCCCATACACTCACCAGATCAGTGTACAATGGACACAAGACGTGGTTCTACAGTGGGGACTGAAATCAGGGGCAACTTATCAACAGGAAGAGTTCCTGCTCACAGCTCCCCGAGTAGTCCTGTGGCTCTCCGTCCCTACCTTGATCTTGCGGGGATATTGCTGGCTGACAGTGAGGTTTCTGCCGTACACCTCCAAGGTCACCGCTTTGGTGTAGGACACGGCCTTGCTGCCGCGGTTGTTATTCTCCACCTTGATGTTGAACGGGGTGAGCGTGGGGTCCTTGGAGCAGACTCCAGCCAGCTGGTAGATGCAGGTACCCATGAAATCGTACTTTTTCCCATCAAAGGTGGTGTAGTGAGGGTCCCCGGAGGCCGTGCACGTGGAATAGCTGATTGGGTAGCAGTCACGGACCCCGTTGATCACGGCACATCTCTCGCTGGCCTTGCAGCTGGTCTCCTGGCAAACCACCATGCCCAGGCTGGGGTCACACCTGCACCGAGAGCGGCAGTTCTCATCGGCCCAGAACTCCTCACTGGGTTTGTAGTAGCGGCCATTGTAGTCACAGCCACAGCTCCCCACGGGGACACACTGGCCGGCACTCAGGACATAACCGTTGTCACACTGGCAGGTCTCCACGCAGGGCTCCCGGCAGGAGGAGGGGGCAGTCCGGTCAGAGCAGCTGGCTGGGCAGGCGTTCCCACAGGCCTCGTAGTGACTGTTCTCAGAGCAGGGCAGAACTGGGAGGGGGTCAGAGAGGGGGAGATTTAACATCGTAGAAAATGAACTAAAAACACCTGCTTAGATGCAGCAAGAGCCAGAGATAAATTCTAATGTGCAATCAGCGTCCTCTATATCACAGGCCCGATGTACAAGCAGCCACACTAAGGCCACCTCAGGAGCCCATCACAGGGAACAACCCAGTTAGGGAAGGGTGTTTGCTAGCTGGGAGAGCAGGGAAATGCCCTCTTCTTATAGAAAACCCAAGGAGATCTGCAAAGTGCACCCAGAGCAGATAAGATCTCACTTGTCAAGGCCCCATCTGGAAGCTCCACCCATGCCAGATGGCCTAGGACCCAGCACCTGTGCCACTGAAGTCAAGTGGTTAAGTAGATCCTGTATTTCCAGGTAGTATTTTGCATAGATCTCACCTTTCCATCTCTTTCTGATTCATCCCCCTGTTCCATCCAATCCACCCACCAAATCCATCCCTCTCTTCTGTTCCTCAGTTACATCCCTCTTACACAATATTGACGACCCCTTATCTGAAGTCATTCATTTTCACAACTTCCTTACATTTACTGGTAAGAGGAAAAAATATATTGATGAATACAATGATCCAGCTACATCACTGGAATGTAGATGTGTTTCCAAAGGTTGGCCGAGCATACTTCACCTTGAAGTGTTAGGCTGCACAGGGAGAGGAGAAAGTGAGATTGTCTTTACTTTTGATTGTAATAAAATGCTCAGTGCCTCCCAAGACGCCTTAATTGTCTTTTGTGACTTCTGCTGATGGGTAGTGGGGGTGTTGTGACTCATTGGTTCAGGAACACTTCTCTAAAGCATTCAATCCATCCATTAAAAAAAATCCATTTATCTAATCCAGCCATATAATCCAATAAATCAGTAAATCCACTGCAGCAGAGACTATCTGCCTATCTTAGGCAATTATATAGCACACATTGCTGTACTCTCTGAGCAGCTCACAATATGTAATACATTTACCCTCCCTCCTCCTTGTGAGAGAGAGCAGTGCTGTTATCTCCATTGTACACATGGAAACAGAAGTGACCTGTCAAAAGTCATAAAGGAAGAACAGGGATTGGAACTGCGGTCTTCTAAGCGTAAGCTCAGTTACAGAGTCTAATACCAGAAGGCACAATTGTGATCATCTACAGGCCAGAGAACATCCCCCAAATAAACCCGACAGCAAATCTGTAATTAAAACATCCAATCTTGATTTAAAAATTGTCAGTGATGGAGCATCCACCATGCACCTTATCAAATTGTTCCAATCGTCAATTACTCTCACTGTTAAAAATTTACTCCTTATTTCGTGTCTGAATTTGTCTAGCTTCACCTTCCAGCTATCAGGGTGTGTTATAACTTCATCTCCTAGACTGAAGTGCCCATTATTAAATATTAATTCCCCATTTACATACTTATAGACTGTAATCAAGTCAACCCTTAACCACTGTTAAGCTTAATCAGTGGCGCTCTTTGAGTCTCTCACTATAAAGCACTATAAATGATCTTTTAATCATTCTCCTAGCTCTTCTATGACCCTCTCCAATTTATCAACATCTTTCTTGAACTGTGGGCACCAGAACTGGACACAGGAGTCCAGCAGAAATCACACCAATGCCAAATCTAGAGGTGAAATTACTTCTCTGCTCCCACTCACGATTCCCTGCTTTATGTATCCCAGGGTTGCATTAGTTCTTCTGGTCACAGCGTCACACTGGGAGCTCATGTTCAGCTGATTATCCACTGTGACCCCCAAATCTTTTCGACAGTCACTGCTTCCCAGGATCAAGTCTTCCTCCTGTAATTCTGGCCTACACTTTTTGTTCCTAGATTTACATATTTACATTTAACTGTATTAAAACATGTATAATTTGCTTGCACCAAGTTTACCAAGCAATCCAGATTGCTCTGAATCGGTGACCTGTCCTCTTCTTTATTTACCACTCCCCCAAGTTTTGTGTCATCTGCAAACTTGATTAGTGATGATTTAATGTTTTCTGCTTGTCAGGGGTATGCATAGGAATTTAGATTCCAGCATTTTTGGAGGGGCAAGTTCTGTGCCCCTGCTGGGGTCCCAGGGACAGAGGAACTGTCAGCTCCTGTCGGGGTTCCAGCACTGGAGGAGAGCATGCTCACCCCGCCAGGGCCCTAGGGCTGGAGGAGCTCGCGTGCTGACCCTGCCAGGGCCCTGGGGGCTGGAGGACTTTGCACTCTTCCTGCTGGGGCCCCTAGGAGTCCAAGGAGCTTTGTGCCCCCTGCCAATTATTGGGGGGCCCATGCCCCTGGTTGCCCCCCCTTTTGCACCCTCCTGCATCTAGGTCATTGATAAAATGGTAATTAGCAATTCCTCTGGAAACACACCTGCTCAGGAGTGTTCCCTCTAATTTTTCCCCCCATATGTGGAATGCATCATCTCCACAGTGGTGCACACAACAAAATTCATGTTGCAGGGGTGGGCCTGAGGGGTTTGGAGTGTGGGAGGGGCCTCAGAGCTGAGGCAGAGGGTTGGGGTGTGGGTAGTGATGGCTCTGGCTGGGGTGCGGGCTCTAGGGTGGGGCTGAGGATGAGGAGATTGGGGTTTGGGAGGGGGCTCAGTGCTGGGGCAGAGGTTTGGGTTGTGGGGGGATGAGGGCTCTGGCTGGGGGTGCAGGCTCTAGGGTGGAGCTGGGGATGAGGGGATTGGGGTACACGAGGGGGCTCAGGGCTGGGGTTCAGGTGTGGGGGGATGAGGGCTCTGCCTGGGGGTGAGGGCTCTGGAGTGGGGCCAGGGGTGAGGGGTTTGGAGTGCAGGCTGCCCCAGGGCTGCGGTGGGGAGAGAGGACTTTCCCAAGCCCTCTCTCACTACAGCAGCTCAGGGTCAAGTTAGAGGCGCCTCTACCCAGCCATGGCAGCTCTAGCGGGGCTGAGCCAGGCCGGACGGGGGGAGGGGCACCTCTCCCCGCCTGCGCGGCCCTTGCTAGCCTACTTTGTGGCCGTGCGGCTGCGCAGCTTACAGGGAACTTAGCTGCTCAGGGATGATTCCTTAACCATGCTCCAGCCAGCTTGTCCATGCTGATTCCTGCCTTGAGTGCAGAGGACCGGACTAGATGACCCCTCAAGGTCCCTTCCAGTTGTATGATTTTATGCAATTATCTAATAGTGCTGGCTGAAAAAGCTTGAAAAAAATTTTTTTCCATCAGACAATGTCAAAATTTAAATTTTCTGTGGGAAATTTAAAAAGAAATGGCAGAATTCTTGTGGTCCATAACAGGGCAGGGAGAGACCATGGCGCATCATGAGAGATGGTCAGGGAGCAATGCCCATAGGAGAGAATCAGAGTACAAGGAGTCCAGAACTACACCTCCCATGTGACTTCTCAGGCAGATGCAGAGATTAATGTTGATGTGAAATAAAATGTTTCCTTTCAGAACCCCAATCTGAAATGTTCAATTTGGGAATATCATAATGTTTGTTTCTATCTAAATATTTCATTTGGACATTTTTTAATTTAAATTTTTTCAGAACATCAATGTTTTGACATTTTGGGCCCATTTGGGGACAAATGGAAATATTAAAACATCAGAATTTCCCAAAGGATGAAAATTCTCCTTATTGATGAGTCAGTCATTTTCTATCTCTCATGCCTCCATCTAATGTGTATACCTGATGTTTACATCCATGAGTGTGTACACCACACATCTGATGTGTACATCCATGAGTATCTATATCTGTCTCATGTGTAACCTAATCCATTTAATTTATCCATCCATCTGTCTAATGTCTAATCTATCAGTCTTTACCTCTAATTGATTTAATCTCACTGTGCATCACATCCATTCATCCAGCCATTAAATCCATTTAATCTCCCTATCCATTCAATCTATCTATTCCTCCCTACAATATACTGAGTCTTTCTCTTTCTCTGATCTAATCTACCAAACCTATGTGTCTATCCATTGTCAATCTATTTAGTCTGTTCTCGGGATTTCTAATGCACTATTCCCATAGTGCCTAGTTGCCAAGATGCAGTATCTAAGATTATCTGCCTGATGCTAAGCCCCTTCAACATCTCCTCAAGCAGTAGAGTAAGTAGATTGGCTTGTCTTATTGCTGCTTTTGTCAATAAACAAACCAAAGTACACAGCTCACCACAGCCGGATGGTGTCCTCCAGTCATAAACGGTGATGCCCTGTTTCTTGCAGATGGCTGCGTAGGCCTCCAGCGCTTGGCACAGGATGTTCTTGGCTCCCCCGTTCAGACACACGTCGTAGATGCAGCTATCAAAAATATCCTCCGGGCTCACTTTGGGGTGACACTCTCTGAAGGGCCCTCCTGGTGCTTTGCTGATCAAACCACAATATTCATTGCCCCCATAGGTCTCCTTCTTGCTCTCATCGCACGTTGGGCAATTCCCTTTGCAAACATCCCAGCAGAAAGGGTCCCGGTCTTTGACTTTCCAGCCCTTGGCCCATTCCACAATGGACGAGACTCTGGTGCCATTGGGTGACATCATGTCATCTCCACTGTTTTGGTTGAAATTCCCACAAAGGCCGCACATGGCCCCATAATAGCTGCTGGGGAGGGTGATGATCAGGTGCCAATTCCAGTCATACGATACCTGCAGACCAAAGTCTGTCTGCAGGATAGCATTGAGACCGCTCTGGTAGAGCTTGATTTTACCATCTTCAAGGGTCACCGGCAAGCTGGTGGTCACGTCATTGATCTAGAGATAGGAGGAAAAAACCAATGGTTATTTCTCTTTTCATCTCACCTATTACAAGAGTTCTGCTCCTCTGGTCCTTTTTGTATGAATGGAACAAAAAAGATTTTGCAATTCTCCAAAATATATTTGGTATCTATCTATCTATATGTGGATAAGGATGGAGAGGATCGATGGAGAGAAAAAGAGATGTCTGTGGGGGATAGATAGACAGATAGTGTGATGGGGCAAGGCCAGATGGCTACAGTAAAGTGCTGAGAAACAGGTATGTTAGCCCCAGGCTAAACAAATCCCTAGTACCCTGGTAACCAAATGGCAGTTGCTCCAGGTTAATCAAGGCACCTAGAGCCAATTAAGATCTTTCTAGAAGGCAGTAGAGAGAGCTACTTTAATTAGAACACCTCCAGCCAATCAAGGCAGGCTAATCAGGGCACCTGGGTTTAAAAAGGAGCTCACTCCAGTCAGGCAGGGAGGAGCCAGAGGAGAAGGAGTGTGTGTGAGGAGCTGGGAGCAAGAAGGCAAGGAGCTGAGAGTGAGATAGTGTGCTGCTGGAGGATTGAGGAGGACAAGCGTTATCAGACACTAGGAGGAAGGTCCTGTGGTGAGGATAAAGAAGGTGTTTGGAGGAGGCCATGGGGAAGTAGCCCAGGGAGTTGTAGCTGTCATGCAGCTGTTACAGGAGTCACTATAAACAGCTGCGATCCACAGGGCCCTGAGCTGGAACCCAGAGTAAAGGGCGGGCCCGGGTTCCCCCCAAACCTCCCAACTCCTGATCAGACACAGGAAGAGCTGACCCAGACTGTGGGTTCCACAAGAGGGGAAGATCACTGAGGTGAACAAATCCGCCAATAAGCGCAGGACCCACCAAGGTAGAGGAGGAACTTTGTCACAGCTGGTGTCAGAGGTGGGATTTTTGGTGTGCACAGCGTGGTGGGGAAAAAAAAAAAGGAGAGGGTTTATTTTTTTTTCCACCACAATGGATGACGTATTGCGGGCACTGATACAAGCCACAGCAGCGCAGCAGGAGGCTACCCGTGTCCAGGCAGCCGCCCAACAGGAGGCAGTGCGGCTGCAGCAAGAAACTAATCGCCTGCTGATGGACCAGGCTTCTCAAGACCGAGCTATGTTGCGGGAACTTGTAAACCAGGTAAAGACCCTTACAGAGCTGAACCGTGACCATGATGCGGCGCGGCTCATATGGGCCAGACACTGGCTGCAGAAAATGACGCGGGAGGATGATGTAGAGGCATACCTTCTGGCCTTTGAGAGGACAGCCCTACGGGAGGCCTGGCCTAGAGATCAGTGGTCTGGCATCCTTGCCCCATTCCTGTGTGGGGAGGCCCAGAAGGCCTACCATGATCTGCCTGAGGAGGCTGCAGCAGACTACCCCCATCTGAAAGCAGAGATCCTGGCCAGACCTGGGGTAACAACTGCAGTGCGGGCCCAGCTGTATCACGAGTGGAGGTACCAGGAAGACAAAACCCCGCGGTCCCAACTGTATGACCTCATACATCTTGCACGAAAGTGGTTGCAAACAGAGTCCCGGAGTCCGGAAGAGATACTAGAGGTTCTGGTCATCGACCAGTACTTGAGGGAACTGCCACCAGATCTCCGCAAATGGGTAGGTCAGAACGATCCATCCACCTATGATGAGATGATCACGCTGGCAGAAAGACACATGACAGCCAGGGAATTGACCCAACTACCCAAGGAAAGCCCCCTTTGTAGCAAACACCCAACCCCAGCCCTGGAAGGTGGGACAGCCAAACCCCTGGGGAGTCTTAGGTGGAGGAAGAGGAAGGCCGAAAACCAGCAGAGACCCCAGAAGGAAGGGATTGGCCTGAGTGGGGGAAACCCTGAGACTAAACCTCCTAACCCACATGATAGCGGAATGATTAGAAACAATTATAGATGTTATGCATGTGGGGAGTGGGGACACATAGCAGCACAGTGTCCCAGCACTGAGGAGCCTATGCAATGCAACATGCGGGATTGGGAAGTCCCATGCTCCCTTATCCACCTTGCGGGCGTTGCATTAGCCCCGCATAACTACACCAGGCCGGTGAAGATAAATGGAGTAGAGACTACAGCGCTTGTGGACTCGGGGAGTGCTATCACCCTTATATCGGGTAAGCTGGTAAAAAGTAGCCAGCTGCTACAAGTCAAACTCGTAGCAGTGACATGCGTGCATGGGGCCGTGAGTCATTACCCCACCATCCCAGTGGAGATAGAGGTTCAGGGGAACCCCATTGAGGTGACAGTGGGAGTAGTTCCTAAACTCCCATATCCTGTGGTCATTGGGAGGGACTATCCAGAGTTTGATAATTTACTCCCCCCAGAAAGGCTGGAGGGAGATGGGGACCCTGTTGGCAGCGACTCATTGTTGGGGGAATGTCAACCCCCAATATTTTCAGAGTTTTCTCAGGATCTATTCTCAGCCCCCCAAAAGGCCCGGAAGACAAAAAAGGAAGAAGGCCGCGAAGGCCTTGGGAACCCGGATCCTGACCCAGGGTCAGAAGAACACACTAGTAGGCAGATGGACACGAGCAGCCATCAGAGAAACTACCAACACGGAAGGTGAGCTGGAGGCTGGCCCCAGCCATGATGGTGATGAGCCGTTGGAAGAAACAGAAGCTGGCCCCTGGGAGCTCAGGCAGGTTAGTCCTGGGAGAGAGACTTTTGGGAGGGACCAGGCAGAGGACCCTAGCTATGATAACGTCAGGAAAGAGGTGGCTGAGATAGATGGGACACCAGTGGAGGGGAAGGTCCGGGGTCCAGGACCCTACTTTATAGTGAAGAAAGATCTCCTGTACCGTGTGGTGCGAATGCAGGAGCAGGAGATACATCAACTTCTGGTGCCACAAAAACATCAAAAAGCCATATTGACCCTCGCCCACAGTCACCTGTTTGGAGGACACCTAGGGGTAGAGAAAACCCAGGCCAGGATCCTGCGAAGGTTCTTCTGGCCAGGAGTACATGAAGATGTCAGGCGATACTGTACCTCTTGTCCAGAGTGTCAGCTACATAGCCCTCGGCCACACTTGCGGGCCCCTTTGATACCTCTGCCAATAATAGAGGTACCATTTGAACGCATAGCCATGGATCTGATTGGGCCCCTGGAGAAGACAGCTCGGGGCCACCAACATGTTCTGGTTGTACTAGACTATGCAACCCGGTACCCAGAAGCCGTTCCCCTATGCAACACAGCTTCCAAGACAATAGCTAAGGAGCTACTACAGATCTTTTCTCGGGTTGGGCTACCCAAGGAGATACTGACTGATCAAGGGACACCTTTCGTGTCCAAGTTGATGAAAATCTCTGTTCATTGCTCCATGTACAAGCCCTACGGACCTCTGTATACCACCCACAAACAGATGGCCTTGTGGAAAGGTTCAATAGGACCCTCAAGGCCATGATCAGGAAAGTGGTGAGCCGAGATGGGAAAGACTGGGATACCCTATTGCCTTACCTCATGTTTGCCATCCGGGAAGTCCCACAGGCCTCCACAGGTTTCTCTCCATTCGAACTACTATACGGGCGCCATCCCCGGGGCATATTGGATATAGCCAGAGAAACCTGGGAAGAGGAGCCAAATCCCGGAAGGAACATAGTCGAGCATGTACTACAGATGAGGGATCGGATAACTCCAGTTACACCCATTGTACGGGAACACTTGGAGAAAGCACAGGAGACCCAACGAACCCATTATGACCGCCAAGCAAAGCTTCGACGGTTCCAACCAGGGGATCGAGTAATAGTCCTGGTGCCCACAGCGGAAAGCAAGTGTTGGCCCAGTGGCAGGGACCCTACAAAGTGATTGAAGCCGTGGGAGAGGTAAACTATAAGATGCGGCAGCCAGGCCGCAGGAAACCTGAGCAAATTTACCACATCAATCTTCTAAAACCTTGGCATGATCGAGAGGCATGCTTAGTTACCCAGGAGACCCTTCCCCAGAAGAATAACTTACACGATGAGACAAAGTTCCTCCTCTACCTTGGTGGGTCCTGCGCTTCTTGGCAGATTTGCTCACCTCAGTGATCTTCCCCACAGTCTGGGTCAACTCCTCCTGTGTCTGATCAGGAGTTGGGAGGTTTGGGGGGAACCCGGGCCCCCCCTCTACTCCAGGTTCCAGCCCAGGGCCCTGTGGATTGCAGCTGTCTATAGTACCTAGTGTAACAGCTGCATGACAGCTACAACTCCCTGGGCTACTTCCCCATGGCCTCCTCCAAACACCTTCTTTATCCTCACCACAGGATCTTCCTACTGATGTCTGATAATGCTTGTCTCCTAAATCCCCCAACAGTACACTCTCTCACTCTCAGCTCCTTGCCTTCTTGCTCCCAGCTCCTCATTCGCACTCCTTCTCCTCTGGCTCCTCCCTGCCTGACTGGGGTGAGCTCCTTTTTAAACCCAGGTGCCCTGATTAGCCTGCCTTGATTGGCTGCAGGTGTTCTAATTAAAGTAGATATTTCCACTGCCTTCTAGAAAGGTCTTAATTGGCTCCAGGTGCCTTGATTAACCTGGAGCAACTGCCATTTGGCTGCCATGGTCCTAGGGATTTGTTTAGCCTGGGGCTAACATACCTGTTTCTCAGTACTTTACTGTAGCCATCTGGCCTTGCCCCATCACAATGAGCAAGTGAGGATATCACCCGACTTGACGCCAAATCAAAAGGTTGAGGCATGATTAATCGCAATCGAGATGTGTTCTCTACAAAACTGGGGCGGACGACTGAGACCTATCACCATATCCGCACGATCCCCGGAGCCAAGGTAAACTGAGACCCTACCGAATCCCAGCAGCCAAAAGAGAGGAAATCAGGGCTGAAGTAAAGAAAATGTTAGAATTAGGCATTATTGAAGAATCCTAGTCAGTGGTGCAGTCCAATAGTTCTAGTGCCTAAACCTGATGGTATTATGAGATTCTGTAATGACTTTTGCCGACTGAATGAAGTATCCCAATTTGATGCGTACCCCATATCACGCATCGACAAACTGGTTGACTGACTGGGTAGTGCCCGATTCTTGACTATGCTGGATCTGACAAAAGGGTATTGGCAGATTCTCCTGACCAAAGAAGCTAAAGAAAAGACAGCGTTCTCCACCCCGGACGGGCTATTCCAGTACACAGTCCTCCCTTTTGGGCTACATGGGGCGGCAGCTACATTCCAGCGCCTCATGGATAAGCTGCTGCGCCCCCATACTAGTTATGCAGCTGCATACTTAGATGATGTCATCATCCATACTCCAGACTGGGGAACCCACTTGGAGAAAGTTGAGGCCATACTACGCACCTTAAGGTGGGCTGGCCTCACTGCTAATCCCGCTAAATGTGCCATAGGACTAGCAGAGGCTAAGTACCTGGGATATATTGTAGGAAGGGGTATAGTGAAGCCCCAAACTAATAAGCTAGAAGCGATTCAAAACTGGCCCCGGCCGACCCGAAAAAAGCAGGTCCGTGCGTTCCTGGGTATGGTAGGCTACTATCGACGTTTTATTCCCCGCTTCACCAGTAGGGCAAGTCCTCTAACGGACCTGGTGAAGGCCCGAGGTCCAGACATGGTGAAGTGGACCGACGCAGCAGAGAGGGCATTCATAGACCTTCGGACAGCTCTCTGTAATGACCCCATCCTCATAGCCCCGGACTTTACCAAGGAGTTTATTTTGCAAACAGATGCTTCCGAGGTGGGGTTGGGGGCGGTTCTGTCGCTAAAGATTGGAGAAGAACACCCCGTCCTCTACCTAAGCAGAAAGCTGCTCCCAAGAGAACAGAAGTATGCAGTAGTCGAGAGAGAATGCCTTGCTGTCAAATGGGCCATGGAGAAGCTGCGTTATTACCTCTTAGGCCGGCGATTTACTCTTGTGACTGACCATGCACCCCTTCAGTGGATGCAGAGAAATATGAAAAAGAATGCAAGGGTCACCAGGTGGTTCTTGTCCCTCCAACCATTCCAGTTCCGCATACGGCACCGGGCTGGATGCCACCACGGCAATGCTGATGGTCTTTCACGAGCACATTGCCTGGCGTCCCAAGTTGCCCAACCCTATGGTGTTGAGCAGAGGCGGGGATATGTGATGGGGCAAGGCCAGATGGCTACAGTAAAGTACTGAGAAACAGGTATGTTAGCCCCAGGCTAAACAAATCCCTAGTACCCTGGTAACCAAATGGCAGTTGCTCCAGGTTAATCAAGGCACCTAGAGCCAATTAAGATCTTTCTAGAAGGCAGTAGAGAGAGCTACTTTAATTAGAAAACCTGCAGCCAATCAAGGCAGGCTAATCAGGACACCTGGGTTTAAAAAGGAGCTCACCCCAGTCAGGCAAGGAGGAGCCAGAGGAGAAGGAGTGTGTGTGAGGAGCTGGGAGCAAGAAGGCAAGGAGCTGAGAGTGAGAGAGTGTACTGCTGGAGGATTGAGGAGGACAAGCATTATCAGACACCAGGAAGAAGGTCCTGTGGTGAGGATAAAGAAGGTGTTTGAGGAGGCCATGGGGAAGTAGCCCAGGGAGTTGTAGCTGTCATGCAGCTGTTACAGGAGTCACTATAGACAGCTGCGATCCACAGGGCCCTGGGCTGGAACCCGGAGTAGAGGGCGGGCCCAGGTTCCCCCCAAACCTCCCAACTCCTGATCAGACACAGGAGGAGCTGACCCAGACTGTGGGTTCCACAAGAGGGGAAGATCACTGAGGTGAACAAATCTGCCAATAAGCGCAGGACCCACCAAGGTAGAGGAGGAACTTTGTCACAATAGATAGACAGATAGATAGATCTTGGAAGATGGTTAGGTGATAGGGAATAGCCAGCATGGATCTGTAAAGAACAAATCGTGTCAACCCAATCTGATCGCTTTCTTTGATAGGATAACGAGTCTTGTGGATAAGGGAGAAGCGGTGGATGTGGTATACCTAGACTTTAGTAAGGCATTTGATACGGTCTCGCATGATATCCTTATCAATAAACTAAGCAAATACAATTTAGATGGGGCTACTATAAGGTGGGTGCATAACTGGCTGGATAACCGTACTCAGGGAGTAGTTATTAATGGCTCCCAACCCTGCTGGAAAGGTATAACAAGTGGGGTTCCGCAGGGGTCTGTTTTGGGACCGGCTCTGTTCAATATCTTCATTAATGACTTAGATGTTGTCATAGAAAGTACACTTATTAAATTTGCGGACGATACCAAACTGGGAGGGATTGCAACTGCTTTGGAGGACATGGTCAAAATTCAAAATGATCTAGAGAAATTGGAGAAATGGTCTGAGGTAAACCGGATGAAGTTCAATAAAGACAAATGCAAAGTGCTCCACTTAGGAAGGAACAATCAGTTTCACACATACAGAATGGGAAGAGACTGTCTAGGAAGGATTATGGCAGAAAGAGATCTAGGGGTCATAGTGGACCACAGGCTAAATATGAGTCAACAGTGTGATACTGTTGCAAAAAAAGCAAACGTGGTTCTGGGATGCATTAACAGGTGTGTTGTAAACAAGACACGAGAAGTCATTCTTCCGCTTTACTCTGCGCTGGTTAGGCCTCAACTGGAGTATTGTGTCCAGTTCTGGGCAACGCATTTCAAGGAAGATGTGGAGAAACTGGAGAGGGTCCAGAGAAGAGCAACAAGAATGATTAAAGGTCTTGAGAACATGACCTACGAAGGAAGGCTGAAAGAATTGGGTTTGTTTAGTTTGGGAAAGAGAAGACTGAGAGGGGACATGATAGCAGTTTTCAGGTATCTAAAAGGGTGTCATCAGGAGGAGGGAGAAAACTTGTTCACCTTAGCCTCTAATGACAGAACAAGAAGCAATGGGCTTAAACTGCAGCAAGCGAGATTTAGGTTGGACATTAGGAAAAAGTTCCTAACTGTCAGGGTGGTTGGACACTGGAATAAATTGCCTCGGGAGGTTGTGGAATCTCCATATCTGGAGATATTTAAGAGTAGGTTAGATAAATGTCTATCAGGGATGGTCTAGACAGTATTTGGTCCTGCCATGAGGGCAGAGGACTGGACTCGATGACCTCTCGAGGTCCCTTCCAGTCCTAGAGTCTATAAATCTATGTGCATGAGGATGGAGAGGATGGATGGAGAGAAAAAGAGATGTCTGTGGGGGATAGATAGAGTGATGGATAGATGTGTATGGGGATGGATAGATAACGAGCTTTGTACGGAGATGGAAGGGAGGATGGATGCACAGGTATGAGAATAGATAGATAGATGTGTAGGAGGATGGAAGGGGAGATAGATTCAAAGATAGATATATTTGGGGGTGTGGATCGGGACATGTTTTTATTCCAATCATTTTTGCATTTTCTACTCACTCTGATTTTCCCAACTTCGTTCTTGTAAATAGCGATGTTGTACCCGTAGACGTAGATGTTGGTCAGGCGCACGTAGGAGACAGCCTGATTACCCCCCCTGTTGTCGTTCTTCTCATTGATGGTGAAGGGCACCAGGGTGGGGTCGGTCCCACAGTACTTGGCAATGGTGTACGTGCAGGTGCCCTGGAAGTCAAAGTTCAGCCCATCAAAGGTGTGATAGTGCGGATCCCCCCAGCCCCAGCAGGTTCCAGTGTAGCTGGGAACACACGTTGCATGGCCGTTCTCAATCTTGCATGTCTCCTTGGTCCGGCACTTCAGAACTTTGCAAGGATCTGAAAGGGAAGAAATCCCAGGAGTCCATGAGTGAGAGCTAGATGCCAGGCAAGCTCGGTTCAGCATAGGCTCATTTATTGTCCAGAACCAACTGCCCCACCAAAGTCATTCGGAAGAGGGGCCAACCAGAGAGGCGTCAATGACAAACAGTTTGCTACAGATGAGAGACCTAGACTATATGTCCCTGCTCAGTGATTGATGAGGAAGAAATTCCCTTGGCTTCTGTAGAATCATGGAATCAGAGGGTTAGAAGGGACTGAAAGGGTCATGTAGTCTAACCTCCTGCTAAGATGCAGGATTGAAGCTCTGCCTGGGTAGGATTAAGTAAATAGATAGAGAAAGGACCTCAACATTTGACCTAAAAGGCAGGAACAGAGGAGACTTTTATTTACCTCTTGACTGTCAAATCCCTGATCCAAAAGCCAAGGATAAAATCCATTACTTGATTTCACGTCTTGCCTCCTAGCCCCCCATCTCCTACCCGTATAATTCATTAGATCCCACTCCCCTCCTAGAACCAGGGATAAAGCCCAGGAGAATTGGCTCCTAGCTCCCCTACTCTAACCACTTGACCCCACTCGCCTCCTAGATCTAAGGATAAAAACTCTACTCTGGGCCAGACCCTCAGCTGTTGTGACTCGATTGAGTCTGCTCCAATGTCCAGTTCTACATCTCTCTTCTTCTTTCACTCACTCTCTTTTACCTTTGTTGATACATTGCATGACTCCATCTCTGATCTCACAGGTTTCATCACTGGCACAGCTGTGGGCCTCGCAGGTGAATCCTTGGGCAGGAATGCAGGTGCAGCTTTCCTGGCATTTCTTCTTCAGGACCGTGTTGTTGGGCTGTTTGAAAAAGGGAGAACTAACACAATGTAACCCAGACAAATATAGTTTTACAGTGAGGAAGTTTTCAGTTATATGTAGCCCATATATGGGTACAGAAATCACATCTCTTGTCTCCCAGCCTCCCTAACTCACTAGATCTCACTCTTCTCCTAGGACCAGGAACAGAAACCAGGAATCCTGGCTCCCCCCTACCCCGCCCCATTGCTCTTTTCTTTACCTCTTAACTGTCAAGTCCCTGATCCAAAAGCCAATGATAAAATCCCTGACTTGATTCGACAGAGACCCCATTCTCCTTAAGAGCTGGCTATAGAACCCAGGAGTCTGGGGTCCCTGCCCCTTTTAGCTCTAAACCACTAGGCCCTACTCTCCTCCCAGAGCAAGGGATACAAGCTATTAGTTATCATTCCCAACCACCCTACTCTAATCCACTAGACCCAACTCCACTTTCAGAGCCAGGGATCATGGAAAGAGAATTGTACCATTAGTGTTGTTTGCCTTTCTATAGAGATTTATGTATTGGCCATTGGCAATTGACAACGGTCTGATCCAACATGGCCGATGAGAGCAGGTTGTGGAGGAAGCGAACAGATAGGAGTTAATACCCCAGCAGGGGGCGGTACCTTGTAATATAGCCCCTTGTTAAAGCACCCACAGCTCTGCAGAGCCACACAGCCCTGGCCATCGAAAAGGAAGCCATCGTCGCACTGGCAGCCTTCGGCGCAGGTGTCTGGGCACTTCCTGGCGTCGGTGATCCTGGCACAGGTGGTGGTGCAGAGGTCGGCGCACAGCTCGTAGTGACTGTTGGCCGGGCAGCGCAGAGCTAAAGCAGAGAGAGAAGTAATTGATGGCTGGAGAGATTTCACCCCACAGCTTTGAGGGACAGACATGAAGGAGAGGAGAGGGATGAGAGGAACAGGTCACCTTTATAACAGAACATGAAGTTGTTGGTTCCCACCCAAAGAAGTCTCTGAAGAAGCCCAGAGGCCTGGAATGAGATACCGAGAATTGCTGTCCCCACCCCCCCGAGGGAGGGGAGCGAGTGAGACAGGCCCTTGTGCTACACCAGCATCATGGAACTTACGGCAGAAGGAGGTGCTCCTCCAGGGCTGGATGGTGACCCGGGCCTCTTGGCAGGCTGTCACGTAGCTGTAGATGCTCTGGCACAGGACCTGGGAGTCCCCATTGCCCAGGCACAGATCATACAGACAGTTGTTGAAATACACAGTGGGGCTGACCGTGCTGTGGCAGGCAGCGAAGGGGCCATCGGGGGCCATGAGCAGCCCGCAGTAGTTGCGCTGTTTGAAGATGTCCTTCTTCCTCTCTTCACAGACCGGGCAGTTGTCCCCAGTGCATCCGTCCTCACAAGCCACCCCCGGGATCGGGACTTTCCAGGCAGAACCGAATGCTGCCATGTTAGGGGCCGCCCTGCCATCGGGGAGCAGGAACTCATCGTCCCGACGCCCGTTGTAGTTCCCGCACAGGCCGCACGTCTGGCCCTGGTAGTTCCCTGGGACGGTGACTCTGGCGTGGTAAACCAGGTCGTAGCTCATGGTGAGGCCGAAGTCCGTTTGCACCAGCACGTTCCCGCCGTGCTGATATGCTTGGAGCTGCCCATCGGCCACGATCACAGGGAGGTTGTGGGCCACCCCGTCTACCTGGAAGAGACAGACATTCCCTGTGAGCCAGGACAGTGGATGCTGTAGGGGTGGATTATGGGCACAAGACGGGGTCTCGGTGACATCTGGGCAAATCTGTAGTGACTCCACTGAACTGAATTAAGTTAGGGCCAGATTCTCATTTCACTGATCCCAAGGTAAAACCACAGTCACTTCTTTCAGTGTAACAGGGTCAGGTCTGGATTCTGATCTCAGTTCCCTGAGGTTAATCTGCAATCATCCACTCACTCCAATGGGGTGAGGACTGGATTCTTGTGTCACTTGTACTATTCAAAATCCATAGTCCACTTTTTTCAGTGTGAGGCTTCTGGATTTACAGTGGTGTCAATGAGGTCAGGATCACACACTCAGTCTTTGACCCCAGTTGGGGTCTCCCCAGAGAGTTAATTCTAATGACTGACCTGTGAGACAAGTGCCTCTTGCATTGCCACATCACTGGGGCTGCCCCTTGGCTGGTTTCAAAACCATGGGATCACCATGAGTAGGACTTACCATGACAAGCCCCTTCTTGTTCTGCAACAGGGTGAGCGTGAGCCCATAGACCTCCACGGATACCAGCTTAGTGACAGACACCTTCCCATTGCCCCAAGGCACATTCTCCACCTTCACGGCAAAGGACGTCAGGTTCCCAGTGTTGGTGCAGCTCTTGGCCAGGATGTAGGTGCAGGTGCCTTGGAAATCGAAGGCGACTCCATCGAAGGAGAGGTAGTGGGGGTCCCCGGCAGCAGAACATGTTGCAGATCCGACAGGCTGGCATTTCCGGATGCCATTCACCAACTTGCACTCCTCATTAGGGCGGCAGGACAACCCCTTACACACCACGTCTCCGCTGGCCTGGCACACACACTGCTCCTGGCACGTTGGGTGGAAGGTCTCCCCAGCCTTATAATAAAATCCCAGGTAGCCACATCCACATTGGGATATAGGGACGCACTCATCACCGCTGAGCACAAAGCCCTCATCACACACGCAGCCTTCCCAGCACTGGGCCGAGCACTGAACTGGGGCGTAGAGGCTGCTGCAGGTCGACTGGCAGCCCCGGGCACAGACCTCGTAATGGCTGTTTTGGGCACAGGAGGGACCTGCCATTGAAACAACAAGACGTTAGCATCCCATAAAAGAGAACTAGATGGATTCTGAACTACGTAACAATGTAAGGGCTGGAGAAGGGCGCCTGATGACAGCCCTGGAGAATGGAGTCAGTTGGGTGCAGTATAGGAAGCTGCCGGGAAAACTTCTGTCATATTTTGCCTTGCCAGTATGTCGTTGTTGGACCCCTTGTCAGAGGAGAGTTCAGTCTCCATGGTCTGTTCACCTCTTGACCCCTTTTGACACTGGCAACTCAGGGGTATTTAGTTCCAGTTATTACCGTGAGCTCTGTGACAGGCTCATTTGTCCAATAAGGACCTGCATGAGATTCACATGCTCACGAAATACAGGACCCATATTCCATTCCCTGGACAACCCACACTGGGTCAACTTGGGCCTGGATTGGAATTCGCACCCTCCAGGCGACAGGCCCTGAATTCCAATTCCCTGCCCCAAGCCAGTTATTTCCCCTGTCTTGGGGTCAGACCAGAGCTGGTGCCCTCTAGAGGGGAAAAGCCCCATATCATCTGCCATGCTCACCCTGAGCTGGCCAGTCCCCCAACTCTGGGGCTGGATCAGAGCCTGCACCCCCTAGAGCAGAAACATCTTATATCCTCTTCCCTGAATACCAACCAACTTGTCTTTCCCTTGAGCAAACACCCTGTTTTCTTTCCCTCGTGCATTAACTTTCATCCCAGAAGACGGTCCCAAGCTGCTTCCACTTACTGCAGAAGGAGTTGGTCCTCCAGGCATAGATAGTCACCCCAGCAGCATGGCAGGCTGTGGCATAGCTGGTGATAAGCTGGCATATCACAGCTTGTTGGCCTTTGAAGAAACAATAGTCGTACACGCAGTCTTGGAAGTAGCCCTCAGGGTCGACTTTGCTGTGACACTCTCGGAAGGGGCCGCTCTTGTCTAGGAGGATCCCACACTCCCCATTCATTCCTCTTTGGCGTCTCTCAATAGCCTCTAGATCTGAGCACTCGTCCTTGGCAACCTCCACACAGCCGGGGATATCCTTCACCTTCCAGCTCTGCCCAAAGACCGTTGGGTTTGGGGCCAATGTGCCGCCCCTTGTGGTCAACTCATCACCCTTGTCCCCATTGAAGTTCCCACAGAGACCGCACACGGCTCCAGCGTAGGTGCTTGGAGCAGTGACAGTGATCCGGCTCTGCCAGTCAAAGGCGACGGTGAGACCAAAGTCAGTCTGGACCACTGCTTCCTGCCCCCTCCGGTATATGGAGATCTTGCTGTCGTTGGTGCTATATGGTAGGTTGATAAGCATGCTGTTCACCTGGGATCAATGCCAAGGGATCAGTGAGAATGGTTTGACACTGAGCAAGAAACTCTGAACCTACAGAACCCTGTTCCCTAAAGAAGTTTACAGGTAGAGCTGGTTGAAAACAAAACCTAAATGGTGAATTTTTATTTCATTTTCATTCTGTTCATTTTTTATTTTCCTTCTTTAAAAAAACTCTTTTTAACTATGTTTTTAACTATGTTTGTTTTTGGAGGTTAAGTAGGTTTTGATAATGAAATTTTATTGATTCCAAAACCAAACATTTTCAATTTGGGAATGTTTCTGACTTCTAAAAAATTCCCACCATTTTGTCATCAGAGTGACTGGTTAAAATTGCCAATACAAACCTCCTCCCAAATGAACCGCAATGCACAATCACTGATGACTGGAGATAGAAGAATAAGAGATAGAGGTACAATGACAAAATGCCAAAGAAAGAAAGTTATGGCAACTAAACACAAAAAGAGAAGAAACATAGAAAGGCTGACGAACATAGAAAAGGAAGAAAGCTAATGAATCTGAGGAGAAATAACTTCCAAAAGCTGGTCAGAATTCTCCATCAGAATGATATTTGCAGCAGAAAATGCAGTCAGAAAATTTTGATTTCCTGAAAAAAAATCTATTTTCCTGACAAGAAAACCAAAATGAAATATTTATTTGGGGTCAATTCGACCTGAACTGGAATATTTCATTTTTAACTGCCCCACAATGTTTCATTTTGAGTCAGTCAAAAAGAAATTAAGTTCCTTTTTCCCATGGCACATTGCCTTATGGGAGTTGTAGTTCTAGTTCCCATTCTCTCCTATGGGCTGGACTCCCTGGAGGACTACAGCTCCCTGTAACAGATTCACACTGTTTGGAACATCATGGGTATCACATGACTCTGGTTGTATTATGGGAGATATAGTCCCCCAGGAGAAAATGGTGTCAAGAATTAGAGCTCCCATAAGGCAATAGGGAAATACCATTTAGTCTTGAAATGTTGCTCAAATAGCTGGATCAGAACATTCTTGTTTGAGCTGCTTGAAATGTTTCATTCACTTGAACATATTAAAATGTAATATTTTGACATTTCAACTTTTTACCCCATTTTGGGATGAAAACACAATTTGGAAAGATCTAACCTTCCTGTGAGGTTCACAGTCCACGTTTCACTCAGCTCTGCTTGCCATGCGGACATACACGGAGAAGCCCGATTAGTATAGCAGCAATGCGGAAAGTAAGGTTCAGCTGATTATCTACATGTAATTACATCTGAGCTGGGGAAACTGAGCAGGATTGCCAAATGTCCCATTTTCAACCGGACAGTCCAGTCGAAAAGTGGACATGCCGGCCACCTGTGGGAGCAGTGTGGAGCCAGGGCAGGCAAGAGGCCCGCCTTACCCTTGCTGGGCCACCAACCTGGAGCCACCTGCGGTAAGCGCCTCCTGGCTGGAAAGCACATCCTGAACCCCCTGTCCCAGGTCAGAACCCCCTCCTGCACCCTAACTCCCTCCCAGACCCTGCACACCAACCCCCTGCCCCAGGTCAGAACCCTCTCCCACACCCAAACACCCTCCTAGAGCCCGCACCCCCTTCTACCTCCTAATGCCCTACCCCAGCCCTGAGCCTCCTCCTGCATTCCAAACCCCTCATCCCCAGCCCCACCCCACAGCCCACACTCCCAACCGGAGCCCTCAGCCCCTTTCGCACCCCAACCCCCTGCCCCAGCCCAGAGCCCACTCCTGCACCCTGAACCCCTCATTTCTGGCCCTACGCCAGAACCCTCACCCCTAGCTGGAGTCCTCGCCCCTTCCTGCACCCTACCCCCTGCCCCAGCCCACTGAAAGTGAGTGAGGGTAGGGGAGAGCAAGTGACGGAGGGAGGGGGGCTGCAGTGATTGGGGGCAGTGCCTCAGAGAAGGGGCGAGGCAGGGCTCAGGGAAGGAGCAGGACAGGGGGCAGGGCAAGGGTATTCAGTTTTTTGCAATTATAAAATTGGTAACCCAATTGGAAGGGCTCGACTGGACAAGGAAGGGGGCTGCTGGACAGGCAGCGCAGAGGGAGGTAGGAGGCTGCCCTGCAGGAGGGCTGCCTCCTAGTTCAGTGGGGCTGCTCCTGGGTGGCTATAGTGCTCTTCTGACCTGCACTACCAGGCAGCTCGCTGGAGGTGGGGTTGCAAGTCCCTTGGGGCTGTTCACCCTGGAGTTGAAGCGGGAGAGCAGTGAGTGATGCGGGAACGGGGAAAGAGAAGCGAATCGGGGACGAGGCCTTGGGGGAATAGATGGGGAAGAGCGTCCAGTTTTCAGAAATAAGAAGATTGGCAACCCTAGAACTGAGAGAGAAATAGATGTGGGCCATGTCCTAGCTGGATGCAGCTCCAGACAACTCCAGATTATAGCTGGGAGAATAACAGGTTTTTCAGTTTGTTGGCAATTCCAAAACCAAAAAACAAACAAACAAACAAACAAACAAAAATCACATCGAACCAAAATGGAAGGTTCCAAAATTTTCAGTGAATGAAATATTTGGCGGGGGGGACTAAACTTTCTATTTGACCCAAAAGAAAATGTT
The DNA here is from genome assembly GCA_026122505.1 of Aldabrachelys gigantea. Lineage (NCBI taxonomy): Eukaryota > Metazoa > Chordata > Testudines > Testudinidae > Aldabrachelys > Aldabrachelys gigantea. The sequence continues at coordinate 68,615,981 of CM047489.1, forward strand.
TTGGTTGAATTTCAAGCACGTCTTGTGTTTAATTTTATTTCTAAAACTGTCATAAAGGAAAATTTGAAATTAAAAGTCATTTTGAACTGAATTTTTGTTTTAAAATGTCAGAATGGAACATTTGATTGGGTTTTTTGTTAAAGTTCTTTCCAATTGAAATAATTTGGTGAAACTGACACAATCTCAAAGTGTTTTCGTTTCACCAAACCTGCACTTTTTACCAAAAAAGTTTTGGTATGAAAACCGTTAGCCACCTCAAGTCCAAACTATACGTTGGAAATT